>OX463835.1:11385200-13885200 GCA_949825045.1 Argyresthia goedartella | reverse complement strand
TTGTAGTCAAGTCAAGCCATGAACCCTTTAAAAAAAAACAAGTCAATACAATAAGTGTCAGATCAGCAGGCTCAGCATGCCACGCTCGAGAAAGGGCCTTGTCTATGCAAACATGTCGATTTCTCTTATCTAGCCCGAGATATCTCGACGGTAGTATGTCGGCATGCGTCGGCATCGCGGTCGGCCGCGATCGAGATGGAGACGACCGAACCTTGTCTACATCCGGTAGCATGGCGGCATTGCCGAGATGATTTCGGCCGAGATAGACACTAATTTTGACATATGCCTCAGAGACATTGTCTGGTACCCATGGAGGTGCAGACAAGGCCTCGAGAGCATAGATTCGAGACGAAAAATACAAATTTTGTTATGTTTCTTGTGTTGTTGCTGTCGGGTGTACAGTTTAGACATATTTGATTTTCGTTTGTTGATATAGCGTATTGATATAGAAGCTTTCGTGGCTTAGCGGTATTCGCACATCGGAAACGATCGTACGGATAGCAACATCTGGCTGAGACGGGTACTGGATGGGTGTCCGTTTCTGTGGCATTTGTTTCGGATGACACGTTAAGCTGCAGGTCCCGGCTAATATCGGTAGGTACTTGGTGGTAGCAATCGTTAAGCTGGTTAGAGGCAGCTTGAAAACATTGACAGTCGGGTTGGCTACTAGCCCGACCCCCTTCATCAAACCGCACTGAGCTAGCGTGGTGGAATATGGTTCAATCTTACTCGTATCCGGGTAAAGGCCCGTGCCCCTTGGTGGGGATATTAATAAAAAAGTATAAGTATACTATACTTAGTGCATATTTATCACTAGGTGGTTGATAATATGCGGACTCTTGTGTTGTAATGATTCATTAACCCTTTCCTAGTGGACTAGTTAAAAATTAAGAAATGTTATAATCTAAGTGCCACTAGCTAGAAAGTGGAATAAAACTCAACTTAACCATATAAATTAGTACCGAGTTGTCAATGTTTACTTGAGTAAGTCTTATTCTGCCTTCTAGCTAGTCGCCCTAACGGTCTGTTTACTATATAGGTCAATATCAAACACATGTTTTGTTTTTTCAGAAATTTATTGCACCTAGAACTATTTCTAAGACCTAGACAAATTTGTTCCTTCAGTAACTTCATGCATCACATTGTTAGACTTTTTCCCAAAAAATCATCATTACTATAAGTGAACAATAACAACTAAATGAGTAATAACTAGTTCAGACATAAATGTATGTTGAAATGAGTACATACAGTGTAAGGTTTAGATTGCGTCTTCTGCATTCTGGCTAATTCACACCTTCCCATCTCCTCCACATATTTGGGCCAATATTTGCCTCTGTTACCCAGTTGTAAGTTAAAAATGGCAATTCTGTGAGAGGTGCGCGATGGGTGGGCTGGGCATCTTGGGCTGGTATAACTCGGGGTTATTGGTGTCAGTATGTCGGTCCATTCAATGCCTGAATCTTTGAGAGGTGAGTGGATGGATTAAGACAGATAGTGAACGGCTTGGGTCTCGTTAAACACAAAGGTGTGCGACTTGGCAGCAGTGGTGTGTAAACTTTGTTCTATCTGGCTAGTGATAAGCTGTAATGAAATTGGTTTATTAATTGAATGGAATATGTTAGGAAATTTTACATAGTATTTATACAATGTATAATACTCACTTGTCCCATTCCCATTTCATTGTCACTGCTGTCCCAATTATTGGCTATGCTTTATGCTGCGGCACGAATTTGATAATAAGAGATGAAGAAGAGGTGTTATTCTTTTTCTGAGCAAATATTTATTTTTCGAGATTTAAGCTTTCAAAGTTTAATAAATTTTAACATATTTGACATGTTTGACACTGTAGGAGTGCGTTAAAAAACATATCCAACCGATTTTTGGGGTTGGTTTTTATATCGTTCTAGTTCAGTTCGAGTGAACGAACCGTAAAAATTGACGTAACGAAATGTCAATAAGACCAACTTAGTCAAGATTATGACATATTGTCAATATCATTGTCATTTTTGTACGTTTGTGATTTCTAGTAGTTTCGCGAATGTTCTCTTTTATTGATCTCTCGATATTTACAAACAAAAACAACTGGCTAGAGTTATTGTTATTAACGAGAGGTTATTGTGGCTACTTTTCAATCGGGTTATAGGTTAGGTTAGAACGTTGAAGAAGCTAAACCGGAGCGGAGCGGAGCGAAGCGTATACAAACAAAAACGACTGGCTAGAGTAGGTTACTGTGGCTACTTTTCATGTAAATTTTGATGATAGCATTATGAAGTTTTGTAGAGGAGAAAGGTGTCGAGGCAGAAAAATTACACACTAGAACAATTCAAAAAATTTACCGATTTTTGGTTGATTCGATTCAATAGACTGTGTCAAAATAGATTATTTGTGCTCATAACACAGAAATCATTGGTTTCTTACATTCTAGTTCATAATATAACCTCAAAACTAAAAAAAAAACATGAAAAAAACGGGTGGTTTGCTCACCCCCCCCCCCCTTCTCAGGGGGAGTTCCCCTTCACCTCCACCCCCCTCCCCCTTCCCCAAATTCGTGCCGCATGATTCTATATTTTTACCCAATTCTTTTTATTATTCTACAGGACTGGTCGGAGAGGTTGGAACTTGTAGGTTCCCAGTTTCCATACATGCCCGCCTCACCCGGGCACCTTCCTCCCTCGCCCCTTTTTTCATGTCTCTCCATGTCTGTAGGATGAAATTAATTTGGTATAATTCACATTATGTAGATATATACAAAGCAGTATATACAATTTTAATGCCTCCGTATTTTTACCCAACCGCCCAAAATGACGGTTGTTTTTCACCATCATGTATGTATGTGGGTATGTTATTTTGGTTGGTGTGTAGATAATAGGGCCCCAGGGGCACTTCCGCCTCTTATCGACACTCTGACCGTTCTTTCCTTTGTTACCACCGACAGCCGTGATGCAGTAGGGATTTTACGTTATTTTTACAATACCAAGTTTGTACTTACGTTTCTTCACTTCTCGCCCAGCGGCATTTAATGTTTTTAGGACCCACCCACTCTTGTAGATGTAAACACTTTCCCACAGGGCCGGTTTACTCCCCGTTGGCGAAGTCCTTGCTATTCGACATGTAATCCAGCATCTTCGCTAACTGCTGCTACGTGCTCCTTCCTCATTCTGAAATGAGTGTTTGTGTATGAAATTCACAGTGGCGAGAAAACTTTACGATGTAATTTGATACTCTAAGCATAGCTTTAATACTTAAGTACATCTTGAACAAGATGAATGGTTTTGACTACTTGTTTGCGTAGGACCGAAACGAAATTCTTAACCTTTTAGTGATGTCCGTTATCGCTAAAAACCGGTAACTAAATTTACAGTGTTTCCAGACAAAAATAAAACACTTTTATCTAAAATGGCAATAAGTACTTTTGGTAGACAAGTGACAAGACCGCATTCTATCGCCTATCTGGCTGGAGTCCCATCTGCCATGCACTTTAGACATGGCAAGTTCAATTCAATTCAATTTTTGGACATGGCAAGTTCTCTTCTCGAGGTCGAAAGAGCGTTAAAATCTGCATGCTAAGCGAACAGATAGTAAATTATATAAAACATGGCCGGCGGCGAAGTCGAGAAAGCGCAAACCGCAGCTCCCGGCGGCGATACTATCTTTGGAAAGATACTAAGAAAGGAAATTCCTGCTAAATTCATCTACGAAGATGAGCAGGTAACCGTTTTAAAGTTATTATGAAATTTTTGTTTTGGTTTTATTCTAACCTCTTTATTGGGTTGGAGTGTAGATAAGGGGGCGCCAAGGAAAAAAAAACTTAGAATTTTTTCCGCGTTTAGATAGCCTCCCCTTATCGACACTCTGACCCTTTATTGTTTTGTTTTGTGACAAAATAAGAACAGGGGCGCTGAGCAGGTCAGAGTTTCGATAAGAGGGTGGAAGATAAATAAATCACTGCCATATATACCTAAAGAAAACAAACATTTACATACATTTCTTCCGGCCCCACACTAAGATACCCTGTGTCGTGAGAACCAGAAACAGCAATGTCACACACATAAACATCCAAGACCTGACTTTTTTCTTTACCCCAGCCGGGGATCGAACCCGGGGCCTCTCGCATGGTAGGCACAGCCACAACCGCTGCGTCACACAGTCATAGTTAAAAAGAAATAATTATTATGTTCATATTTAATTTCAACTTCCATTTCCATTATGATTATCATTTTCAAACTTTTACTAGTTTTTAAGACAAACACTTATATTAAACTTTCTTAACTTCTGACTAACAACACTGACCATGACAGGAGCTTGCAAGTAATCAGTGTTATCTATCTATCTATTCAGCCTCCCTCACCCACTGTTGAGTATAGGCCGCCTCCTCCTCTGCTTCAGCACGCCACTCGCTGTTACTAACAAAAAATCAATGTGATGGAAAATATTGCAATTGTTGTTGTTGAAAATGAAAATGAAAATGAAATAATTTATTTTGCCTTATTAGATATACAAACAAAACATACAAGAATACACAAAAACAGGCAAAAAAGGAACAGTCTCAGCATATGCTGTGAGTAGCATAAGTGCGATCTCACAGCGCTGGTTTTCTGACCGCCCCACAAAATTATACTAAAGCTATAAACAATAATGGACGATATATATTTTTAATTATGCAGAATGATAATAATAATTATTATTATACATAACAAATATTTATATGTATATATAAATATATAATTATAATAAGTATGTGCATTTGAATAAATTAATATGGTACCCATGTTATTTAGATTGAAAACACATAAGCTATAGTTATAATATAGGTATATGATAATAAATATGCAAGTAGAAATATATACACATTTACAATTGAAAACAAATTTTGATTCAAGACAAATATAATTTATTTTATGGGAAGTCCACAGTAAAAAAAAGGATTTGTTTATGAACCACGAGAATAATACTAGTAAAATTAGAATGTAGACAAACATTTTATGGCATGCTAGGTATAGTGACAATTATCTTGTTGCTGACAGTTATCTCATTTTTGTGTGATATTTGCATGCAGCAGATAATTCACAATTGATACTGGTTAATTGATGAACCCATCAATGTGTTCTGCTGAATGCAGCACTGGTGGCACAGTTGTACTCTGGTCTAAACAGTCAATTTTGCTTCATAGGCGGCTAGTCTATCATCTTACACCTCAGTATGTTATTAAGATAGGATTTATACCCTAATTGCTAAAATAATGTTACCATCTGCAGTTTGATAGTGATGGATGATCTCATTTATTCTAAATAGGCTAAAAAACTAGATAACATAGATAGAATATTGCTTATCAATAAGTATGTTATAAAACATTTTACAAATATATGTTTTAATTATGTTTTACTGTTTTGTGTGTACTGGTTTGTGAGTTTTTTTACTCATAGAGTTTGTCAATGAATAATGGTATGAAAATCATGCCCATCTACTAAATATTTTTTTCTGCTCCTAAGTAAAGGTTTAAGTGTCATATTTTCAATAGGTAAATATTTTTCTCAATATAAAGTAGGTAGGTACTAGTAGCTAACGTAACATATTAAGATATCATTATATTTTGAGATAATAGAATGAACTAAATCATTCTTGACGATTCATTATTTATTTTTTTACCAAAACGTGGCAAAACTGGACCTCTCATTTTCCTTAGTTAGTTGAGCAATTAGGAAATAGCTAAAGTTTTTAAAGTACTGATTATTCATATTTCGTTTCTTTCCAGTGTGTCGCATTCAACGACGTATGCCCGCAGGCTCCAACACACATCCTTGTGATTCCTAGGAAGCCCATTTCCCAGCTCTCGCTTGCTGAGGACTCCGATGAGCAGCTGTTGGGTATTAGTCTCTTCTTATATTTTATACCATATGTTTGCTCTATCCAAACCTAACAACAACATAAAACAACATAGCATCACACCTTTTCATATCTTAATATATTGAATACGGTTTTCCTTCCAGGCCATCTATTGATTGTTGCTCGCAAGGTAGCCAAGCAGGAAGGCCTCGACCAGTCGGGCTTCCGACTGGTTGTCAATGATGGAAAGAACGGAGCCCAGTCGGTATACCACCTCCATATACATATCCTCGGCGGCAGACAGATGAAGTGGCCACCTGGCTAAATGTGGCTATGATGGTAATTCAATTGAATGAGCGGGAAATAAAGGTATCTGTTTTTGATGTGTATGTTTTACTTGAAAATCTGGCACCACTCATTATGGACTCCGCCGTAACCAGTTCTTGGACGGTTGAGTGAAGATCTTAAAATGAATAATTATATATGTACATATATAATTATTGGAGGGTGATAGATGATGACGATGTTGGTACTTATATGTCAAAACAGAAGCCAATAAATAGCTGGGTTAGCTTCGAAACATCACAATCTCGAAAACGTGGAAATTATAGTCTTAGCATAATTTGTTGCTTGGCAGCTACTGCTTATCCTGGGAGAACGTCCAGGGCGGCGGCGAATGGTGGGAGCGAAGCTGAGAGCATTGAACCAGATCCTAGGAGTGAAGTAATGCCTGCGGACGTGAGCAACCTTTTTCGAAAAGCACTCTGTGAATGAACCTCCATGGTGGTAGATACTGTGTCGCCATCTATCGTCTATAATTGGAAATTAATGAGAATTTTTTTATGGGTCCCGGAGTTGATAAATTTTGCCTGACAAGCATGCCTGATATCAATTTTGATTGAATGGGATGCTAGACGGGCCTATCAAGCCGCACGACACAGTCGGCCGCCTACCGATCTGCATCAAGTGCGCACGTCACAGTTGCCTACCGATCGTTGCCAAGAAAGTATAAGAATGATTTCCAACGCAGATATGGCATTCCTTGACACATATTAACGCAGATGTAAATTGAGATATCGATTCAATCATGAACACTTGCAAAGAACTTCATGAAACTGAGCCGGACGATTATAAACGCAGATATGGCATTCCTTGACACATATTAACGCAGATGTAAATTGAGATATCGATTCAATCATGAACACTTGCAAAGAACTTCATGAAACTGAGCCGGACGATTATAAAAAATTTCTTCGAATGGACAATGATTCTTTTGAAACATTGTTGGAGTTGATTCGACCCAAAATTAAAAAGCAAGAAGCATATTGGTATGCGACAAGCGACAAGCTATTCCCGCTAGTCAAAGGCTCTCGATAACTCTACGGTACTTGGTTGCTCCTCGTATTTTGGGTATAATAATAATGGAGACGTGTGAGGCTATAATCCAAGCATTAAAAGAAAATATTATAATTTTTATTTGCATATTAATTTGTTTTGGATTTCCAAAAATGTGGGGAAATCCCTGTATAAAATTATATAGCATAAAAACAAATTCTCGCTAGGTAATTCTGCCGGCGCCGGCGTTTGTCAAAGGCACGTCTACTTCATCTTCGTCCGCCATCTTCAACGTTGCGCCCGCAAATGCCGTCAAGCACGCGCATCAATCAGCCCGATTCAGCCCCGTCCACAGAGTACATTGACGTAGTTTAGCAAAAAGGATTCAACCCACAAAATGCAAGTTTCGAGATATTGACGTTTGAAGTTTAGAAATGATTTGCGCCTTGACATTAAATGTTAAAGTTGTGGTTGTTTTGTAATATTATTGGTATAAATACGTACTTTATTATTAGCTATCTGTTTGATTCGCATTGTTGACATTTACCTGAGATATTTAGCCGAATGGGGCTTTGGATCCTTTTTGTTAAATGTAATTTTCAATGAACATAGCTCAAATTTTGGATCAGCAGTAAAGATCCAGTGTTTCATAAAGGTTTGAAAAAGTCAAATATAAATAAAACAACTATATCTGGTATCATTATTAATTGCCAAAATATACCATATAAAACCAACCTATTAAATAAAGTTGTTATTTTCTCATATGACGGTTTTGTATGATATATTTTATAGAATAGAATTTAATATTGGTAACATATTTATAGCATCTTAATAAACTATAATCAGTCATTGTTATCAGTCTCTATCTGTGTCCCTCCCCGTGTCCTCGTGCTGCTCTGGTTCTTCATTGTCGAAATCCAGAGGACCTGTAAATCCATCGACATCATCCACAATACTAGCATTCCCCTTAAGAGCCTTGTAAAACCCAATACAGTCTTTGGGAATGAGATCAAACATTTCTTCAAGTTTTGCCTGGGGTATTTCTTTTCCACTGGCCCATAGTGTAACGAAGTCATTCTCTGATATGACCAAAGACCTTCCTTTATACTTCTTTTCTATATTCAGTTCTTGATACTCATCTCCGTCCATAGTAGTTTTCATAAAAACACTGTATTTTTTTGTTTTCTTCAACAATATTTCTTTTGTTTTGAGCCAATTTGTTTTGTTTTTATTTGTATCAAGTTTCCGATTTACTATCTTTTTCTCGATGTTTTTTATGCTCAAAAAGTCATTTTTACACATTCTTGTAACTTGCAGTTATTTTTGTACCTTGCAGCCCTTTATGACTTCTATGTAATCTTCAGGTGTGTAAAGTCTTTGATAATACTTCAAATGAGTCGATTTTACAAAAATCCGTATCATTCGGCAAGAATGTGTGACCTGACTCTAGATAATTCAGAGTTATAGTTTGCAGAGTCTCATGGGAGTTTGTACGATTTGATGTTGCGGTTTTGTCCACCACAACAATCACTCCACAACACCAAGTGACGTACATTTGGATTCAGTTTGTTTTTGATGAAGTTGATCAAGCACGATCCAACTTCTTGGGCTCCTCGACCTGCTTCACCTTCTATCCAAACATAACAGTGACCACTGTCATCAGACCCCGCATGTATTCCACAATTGTATAGCCATAGCTGGCGTTTATAGAAAACCGTTTCTGCTTGCCTTAGATCCTCGTTCATAAAACTTCTTAAATAATCAGCTCGTTTCAAGTGTATCTCATGTTCTTCGTGTAACTTTTCTTTTTCTTCGCCTGTGGAGTTATTTATTTTGTTTTTTAATGTGTCGCATCTATGTCGCATGTATCTTTTTTTAGGCTCTTACAATGTAGGTCGAAGTTTGTATAGAATATACGTTTGAGCGTTACCATGGACACAGGTTCTTTTTTTTCGCCATAAATTTTCTTAAGTTCTTCTTTATATAGATCGTATATCTTTTGAACAGTCATACCCAATTTTAAATACTGACATAGTCTTCTTCTTTGTTTTATTCCAACCACCTCGCGTCTGTCCTCTTTTGTCCTTGATCGTGTCACCATCGCGATTCTTCTTTAGGCTTACATCAACTTTCTTCGGGGTAATTTGCAAATGGTTTAAGAACATGTTTTTGCAAACTTTAATACCACAGATCGTATATGTCCTTGTGTATACTTTAGTCTTTTTCACGCCACGCGACTGGTTTTCTGTGGTAACAGTGTACGATCTTGGTTTCGGGGTTTCTTTGACGCAATTCACTATGAATAATAGCTGAGCTTCATACGATCCCAAAGTTACATACTTTTGGAAATCTTCTTCTCTTTTATCTTTTGGTACCAGTCGATGACATTCTTTGACACAAGTACAGCTGTTATCACGAAATACTTTTGCTTCAAGATGTTTTTTCTTGGTGTGGTATGTTAAGTTAGCGTATTTCCTAGTCTTTGTTTGAAAAAATGAATGCTCTTTGTTTTTCCGTTTCCTTCCCTTTTTTGGACGACCTTGAGGAGATGCATTTCCGACTTTATTCTCTGAATTTTCATTGATGGCGATATCACAATTATTATTTCGATAATTTTCTGTAATATTTTCACTCATCAGTTCGACGCCTGGCGTTGTTGTCTCATCCCGACTACTTTCTACCAACTCTGCCGTTGATATAATATCATCTCCATCCGTGATTTTGGCGTTAGTTGTGCTAGGTTCATCTATCCTGGTTATGCATCTCTCTGATGTACGCATCTCCATCCGTGATTTTGGCGTTAGTTGTGCTAGGTTCATCTATCCTGGTTATGCATCTCTCTGATGTACGCATCTCCATCCGTGATTTTGGCGTTAGTTGTGCTAGGTTCATCTATCCTGGTTATGCATCTCTCTGATGTACGCACAGTAGCAGACACAATTATGTTCCTTCTGGCTGGAATCTCGTCTTCGCTCGAATCTTCGTCATTATTTGGTATAAAGTCAGAATCAGTATCACAGCTGAAGTCACTTATGTGATCTTGATGTTCTAAGATGCCGTTAGTTTCATTCCCATGTTTTGAAATCCCAGACACTGCCACTGGTACGTCAAAGTTTATGTTGTACTCAGTTAGGGTCTTATATATTTCTAGGGTTTCCGGAGACATAGGTCGTAGTGGCGACAATGATTTCTTATTCAGTTTGATGTTTTTTGTAGCTTTACTAGCTATCAGTGGGGTCAACGGTGAATACAGTGGAGCCTGCGGTGATTCTATATCTGAGAAAGGAACCGCAGGGGAAAATGATAGTCCTTCACCGACATCCACTGAAATGCAAGGCATGGGTTAATAGCAAGCTAATGTTTAAATTGTAATCAAATGTTATCAACTTAAGACAATACCTATGTGTAAGCTCAAGAAGTCACGATATTTGGACAACCTGCCCTCACGTACCCTTCATCTACCACACTCACGAAAATTTAATATGTATACATTTTAGCTAAATAAAACCTTGTCACTACTACAGCAACGAAATTAACCAGATTCTATTTAGTTCAGGCTAAACAATGAAAAAACGTGGGTGATATTATTATGCCTCTGATGCCCTATCTGAAAAAAAGCGTGATGCAATGTTTGTATGTTCCAAGATGTGAACATATTAATGCTCGTGACTGTAGAACCCGTAACACGAAGCGAAACATGTTTCGCAAAGTTCGTACCGTGATGTGAACGTGTCTTTATTATGATAATCTGCTAACTTCAGAAGTTTGCAGAATACCATCTAATTTAAATTATAACCTATAACTCACTTTGGGAAACATCGGGTTCAATTGTTTCTATATTGCATGCCTCAGCCGTTTCAGAAAGCCCAGTGAAGTCGACAGTAGCTAGAAATCAAAGCAATATGTTAATTTGCAGTTCACTTAAGATAGCTAAATATTTCTTAATTCTTTATTGTACACACAACACAATTATACAAACAGGATACAATTAGGGCATGTGCAAAGGCAAGCTTAAATATAAAAATATACCGTAAAACGGGGTGTATAGGGATGCAGGGGGGAATAGGGACAAACTCGGGATTGCAACTTAACAAGACAGAAAAGCTACTATCTTCAATCAATTCCATATTTTTATGGTACAAATTCATAGTTGAATAAACGAGTTGTGAGCTGGCAACACTAGTTTGACATGAAGTCAGCAACAAATTGAAAAAAAGCCCTTGAATTGCTGTTGTGAAACTGGTGATATTTTGTGTTTCAAAACTTTATTGTTTCGGGTGTTTTTACAGACTATTCGGATTGGTGCAGTTTTCTAATACGTTGATTGATGTTTCCAGAGACTGTACCCAAAATGTAAGTACAATTTTAGCGGTAGTTATTAAATTAAACAGAAATTTGTAGATGCCGGTATTTTTTTTCATAAAAGCTGTTATTAGGGTCGCTGTGGGGGCGAATAGGGATGTACGGATGGGGGCAATAGGGATGCAAAGATAGGTGAATAGGAACGAGACTTTAATCAATAGGGACCGTAATGGATCAATAGGGACAGGGTTATCACTAACAAAAAACATTACATTTTTTATTTTTTATCGACTATCTACCTACCTATAATTACATAGATACATAGCGTCACGCCTTTTCCCATACGGGGTAGCAGAGGCACAACTGTGCCCATTTTCAGCCAGTGATCCAATACACTATTTTGCGTGACAGGGGGCTAGCCCATCGCAGCTATGGAATAATGAAAGTTTCCTCACGATGTTTTCCATCACCGCCGTTAGAACGTCCATATAAAGTTCTTAAGATAAATGACTTATAAAAAAGCTTTTTTATTTTTTATTCCAGATAGATGACAGACAGATAGATGCTGAAATTTTCAATGATCTCATGGATGATTCAGAGTAATAAATGATACTTACTGTGACTGTAGAGGTTTCTGTTATTGTGTGTTTATTGTTTAATTACTTGTTGTAATTTAAAATTATATTTACTGTGACTAGAGGTTTGTGTTATTGTGTTTTGATTGTTTATTTACTGGTTGTAATTTTAAATGAGACTTACCGGGACTGTAGATGTTTGTGTTATTGTGTTTTTATTGTTTAATTACTTCTTGTAATTTTAAATGAGACTTACTGTGACTGAAGGGGTTTGTGTTCTTGTGTTTTTAAGGTTTAATGACTTGGTGTTATTTCAATTCTTTTTATTAATTGTCTAAGACCCAAATAGGTCGATCTATGATAGGGCTAAAGTGTGTTTATTTTTTATAAATTTTAATAATAGATGTTTGTGACAACCCTGATGGTTTTTCCCTATTGTCCCATGCTGGTCCCTATCCCTTTCAGGACGAGATTTTTTTTCTTCAATTGGAATATTTTGGCATAGATTTTAGAAGTAGGGCCTAAATAACATCTGCGAAAAATAATTAAAAAAAAACTACTACCCCTAAAACCAGTTACAACCCTTGCACGATCGTGACGTTTCGACTTTAACTTTACTAGTGCACGATAGTGCAATGTTCGGTATTTGGGTGTTGAAGTACTTGTAAATCATAAATAAAACACATATCTTAGCAAAATCAACTTTTATCTTTAAGGTTCATCTTACAACAACCATAACAAGTTAGTAGAATGTAATAAAACTACCAACAAAATGAGATCATTAAAAAAATAACATCGTAATAATAATCAGTCTCTCTTATTACTTTAATCAGACTTGTAAATTGAGCAAGATAAGTACTATTTAAACTTACTAATTATTTTTCTTATGATATGCCGCATAGCAGTTATTTTTTCTCGATAGGCACAGATACACGTCGCACTTTTCGCATCTAATCTTTGAGCGGCTACCACAGTTTTCCATTCTGCATACGCGGGGACTAGCAATCTCGTCAAAGATTGGAAGGTGCTCGTAGCCGTCGTACCTTTTAGCTTGAGTGGGTTGGTTAGCTCTCTTGAACCTACTCCTCAGGTTTGACTCCTCCGAAGCAGATTCGGCGTCACTCTCGCTAATCCTTTTTTGGCGTATTGGTGTGTTCGTTAGGCCATCTGCAACTTGCATCCTGAATTGCAGCTGCTGTGGATTCTATTTTATACAGACGCCAGGCATTGCACAGGGCCAGATCGAAAAAGTACAGTATCACCTTCAATGTCCATTTTCTTGTCTTCATGAAAGTGCGGTAATATTCCATTGACTGGTCAAGGATGTCAACACCCCCCATGTGCTTGTTGTAATTGGCAATGATTTTTGGTGCCGTAACATCCGTGAAAGCTGAGATATTTTTATTCCAGCGGCGCACAACAGTGGTGTCATCTCCCGATGTGCAGTTTGATGCAACCAGCACGGACTTGTTGTCCATCCACTTGACAACTACTACGTCGTTACTCACAAATTGCTGCGATTCACCCCGTTGCATGCGGCGATCAGCTTTGAAATCGACGTCCTTTCTCTCTGGTATCCGGTTCATCATCAGGGTTCCTGTACCATGCAGGCCAATGGAGTTTAGCTTTTCGAACAATGGTATGGAAGAGAAGTACCGGTCAAAGTAAATGCAGCTTCCCCTTGGAATGGACTTGGAAAGATGCAGAACTATCGATGCCCCGACCCCTAATGATCTGTCACCAATAGCCGTTTTGGCACCTTTGTAGACTTCAAAATCAACCATCAGACCATCATGGGTGGTTGCAACAAAGGCTTTTAGACCTTGCGGACGGGGCTTGGTCTTGATAACCTGTCGCAGTCCACGCGGACAAACACCACTGAATGGGATCATCTGCTCATCAATCGAATAATATCCCGGTTGTCTTTCGAGTCGATCACATGCTTTTTTGACTTGGTCCAGTATTGGCTGCACCTTCCAAAGTGTGTTAGTGTTTTGGTTGAGCAGTGTCGCTGTCAACCACGTGCAATGCAGAACGAAGAGCTTTGAACCTGTCTCTAGTCATTACGTTTGCTACAATGTCCAAACGCCATCCATCTCGCCAGTACATGTGCATCCTCGGGTATGGGATGCATCCCATGATGAAATTGAATGCCTACCAGCTTCTTCATTTCGGCAGCATTTGTATTTAAAATACGGCCAGTTTTGCGCATGTAGTAGTTATTAGTACACGTCGCAATTTTCTCTAAAAACTCATCATCAAAGTAGTCTTTGAAATACGATGAGAGGTCCCTGATTGCTCCTGGGTGTACACGTTGCGGGTAGTCGTGATCTTTTTGGTTAAATGGTACCTGTCTCCAAAGTCTTCTTCTAGCCTGTGGGGTTATACGCCGAGGATGACGTGCTGTAATTCTGCGTCTTGGTTGAGGTGGTGGTGAGACTGACGACGAAGATCCGTCGTCATTGACTGCTGCCAGGTTAGATGGCCTCTGGATAGGTAATTCTTCGTCTTCACACACGCCTTCTACCTCGGAGTCATTGCCATCACCGATTAGTTCTAGAATTACATCACCAGAAAGCGGCTTTCCTACAAAAAACAATAAAAATAGCACTTCATTCCATTACATGTAGTCAATACCTAAAACTGGGTAAAGTGGATTAGAACCGAAACATCACGATCGTGCATTTCATTTTCAAAGTCAATATTTTGCTTTGAAGTTGTAAGTTTAGTAATTTTAACCAATACAAACGAATGTGTCATGATCACAGCTAGTAATTAATAACAATTACTTAATGTATACAATGAAAAGTATATGAATAAACAATACTTACGTGAAGCGGTGTCGCAGACATAAAACGCCGCCATCTTTGTCGCCTGACTTTGGCCAACTGATGGTTCAACCGACCGTAAATTATTATTTAGAGTAAAGCGTGATCTATGCACGATCGATCGGTGCCGTCCTGGCTCCGAAAAGTTGATTCGCAAAAGCGCGGGATTTTTCAAAACCAAAAGTCACGATCGTGTAGGACCGTTCTTAAAGGGCTATTCACCCCTATATCAGTATGAATAGGGATGGTGTATATTTTTAAGAATAGTGTAAAGCAAAACGATATTTGAATTTCTTTCAAATCTTTTCGTAAAATACTAGTTTAGACTCAAGTTTCTACATCATAAACTACATACCTACCTTTCATAGAAATAAACAGAGAAAATCTTACGTAAAGTTGAGAATCGTCCCTATTGACCCCGTTTTACGGTATCTTCCGGAAAACGAGGGTAGTCAGGGATAGAATCATTTGAAAGCAAGAAGTAAAAGCAAAAAAAAGATAACCGTAAAATTAAATGGATGATACTTACCATCTTCTTCTTCACCTCTATCACTAGTATTATTCACACTTGAATCTCCCAAAGCTTTCGGTAATATTCGATCTACTCTCCTCATCTTCACTCACTTCACATCACTTACTCTAATCGTAATACAGTGTAGTAATAATAAGCGAACTATGGAAACTACTACAATCCGTTGTAATCCGCAAATGACAGTGTTGTCAGTCGTAAGTTAGATAGCAAAATTTACCACCAAAAAGATTTTTTACCAAAAATGCTACATATTGTTAATTTAATATTTAATTACTTAATCTAGTAGGTATGTCTAGTAGGTATGTTCTTGTGACGTTATAAAGTACTTGGGATTTTAATATTAATACAGGAAAGGTTATTACCACGAATGACTTATTTAATGGAACTTTTTTGTAGTATTCATTTGGTTTCAAAATAATAAAAATCTGATTCATCAGAAAAGATTCATGTGTTTTGGATTATTTTGTTGTTTTCATCTGTTGTAAATTGTGCAGAAAATGAAAACAGCAAAAAGGTTCTATGTGCTGTGGGTCATTTTTGTAATAAACCTGGTGAACGATTTCAATTGAACTTGGTTTCACATAAAGGACCCAAGTGGCATGGATCCTTTTTGTTGTTTTCATCAGTTCTCTAGTGTGTAGAACACAGAAAACAGCAAAAAGGATCTAAGTGCTCTGGATCTTTATTGTGATGTTAACTGGCGTATTCTTTCAAGTAAACACAGTTCCTCAAAAATAATCCAAGCTTGGGTCGTTTCTGATAGTTGAATTTGAATCTGTCTTCATTCTCGGCATTTAATTTAAAAGGATCCATGATGCTTGGATCATTTCTATGAAATCAAAACACGTACTCGCCGAACATGTGGCTTGGTACCCTACGTGGTTAAAATGACATTTATTCGTATTTAGCTAGGAGAGTTTTTACTAGTTCATCGACCTCGAGGACCTCTTAGGTATCATTAACTAAATTTTCGACCATGTTGTGGGTTGGATCCTTTTTGCTAAACTACGTCCTCTATGTCTTGATATAGAGACATCAGTCTGCCTTTACGGCCAGCGCCTCTGGCGGCGAGTGAAAGAACCAAGTTTAACAAAAACATACCTATAGCTATACCATAGACTAGCTATACATAGCTGTAGCAGTGTAATGTAAGAAGGAAACCTACAATCATCGATCTTCAAATTGAGTTTATATTGATGACCACTTGAGATTATTTGTGTGGACATCATACAAACTTAATTTGGAGAGAGAGGCTTCGTTTATTTTCATTCATTTTTAAGTGAACTAAAATAAAAACCGGTCAAGTGCGAGTCTAAATCGCGCACGAAGGGTTCCGTACCACCGTTCAATGGAAGCGATGGTGTGGAGTGAATAGTTTGGATTTTACACAGCAAAATATTGTTTACAAAGTTATTGGTGCGGTTACTTTCACACTCCATGTACGTAACCAGGTGCATCCATAAGTTTGTATGTGGTATTGAAAGAATTGTTGTATGGGAGCCCCCTTAAATATTTGTTTTATCCTGTTTTTTAGTATTTGTTGTTATAGCGGCAACATAAATACATAATCTGTGAAAATTTCAACTCTCTAGCTAGCTAGGTTCTTGAGATACAGCCTGGTGACAGACGGACGGACGGACGGACGGACGGACGGACAGCGGAGTCTTAGTAATAGGGTTCCGTTTGGAACCCTTCGGGTACGGAACCCTAAAAATGGGGTGATAATTCAATAACTTTTAATTTATGAGTATCACATTTTATATCATTAAAATCAACATATATTGCAATTATAGTTTTACAATAATTATACTGGTGTATGCACTGTTGAGATCGCATTCCGAAAAAGAGTGTTGAATGAAGCATTATATTTCCCTTCAAAGTGTTTTTGACATACTCTTCGTCGTTTTAATACCATTTTCTTTTTAAGAGCCAATACATTTCCCACTATGTTAAAGGTCCATGCCATGACCAGGAACCTGTCAGGATCCTTAGCAGGATTGGAGAATGTATGCAGTGGTGCATATAATTATGGTCTTCACCTTCAAATCGAAAAAAGTACATTTAATGGACCGAATGAATAAAGATAATGACTGCTTCAAATCCGTTTTTCAAGACAAGGAAGGTTTGTTTGTCACAAAAGGAGAGGTTCTCATTTTGTTGGAGCTCTAAGTGAACAGAACAGACAGTGAAAGGCCCTTCTAATAGTACGACACATATTTACGATAGCCTAAGGAACTAGCATCATAACCTAAGTGAGTCTAATCGGTTGGAGTGTAGCTAAGGGGTTCCGCCCTCTTATCGACACTGACCAAATGTCTGTACTTATACTACTTGCGGTTACAAGACCACACTTTACAATAAACTATCACTTACTAGTTGTATTGCAGTTACGAACACAGCATCGTTTCTCATTAATCATTCTTGAGGCTTGATTCCAAAAATGAGCGGGTCAGGACAAAATTCCGAGCAAGGGGCCAGTGTTTGAATGCAGTTGTCGATATCCAAAATCCAGGTCCAGGGGCAATGCAGAAGTTCTTCATCTTCGTCTTCTTCTTCTTTACTTTTAATGGCGGTCTAACAACAAGTTAATATCGCCAATGTCGTGTCATCTGTTCAATCAATCAATTTCTTATACGGTGGCTTCCATCGGTTTGATGATTCTGCTAATGTCAAGTTTCAGAAATGACACGTTATTAATTTATTACATGAGCTATGTTTCGGTCCAAATCACAGGGTTTCCGGTATCTAGAACAAACAGGACAACACAATAGATACATAAATATTAAATTATGTTAGTTTATTTAGACTACAACAAACACAACTATGTAGAGTTAGTTTGATGTTAATTACATTAATGAAATTGCACAAGATTTGGATGAATGGAGAATTGACACATGATAATAGGGTTTTCAAATTGGTAGGTCTAGGAATGTACGGCGGAACATAATTGTATAAAGAAAATTTAAGATTGCGGCATTCAAAAAAGATGTGGTCAGCAGAACCCTCCGCAAGACCACACTCACACAGGGAGTTGTCCCTGACCCTTATTTTAGCAAGATGCACCGGAGTGCAGGCATGACCCAAACGGAGTCGACAAATCGTAGAGATGGTGCGTTAATCCGCGACACGGTATTTGAAAAACCAGGGTTTCGGTGGGACTGAATTCTGGATATCTCCATAATATCTACCTTTAACCTGACGGCTATCTTGCCAGGAATCGTTTCTGGATTTATAAAGATGGGTTTTTGATAAAGAACATATATCTGAGCTGAAATTATGAAAATGTTCAGGACCGCCCAATACAACGGCATTCTTTGCACAAGAATCTGCCACCTCATTTCCCGTAACACCCGCATGGCCAGGGATCCAAGCCAGAACAATTTCTATGCCCTGTAAATGACAGTCATAAAGAGCTTCTTTAATTTTTAAAATTACTGGGAATCTAATTTTAACTCTGAATTGGTTTGACTTGATGGCTTGGAGACAACTAAGAGAATCTGTAAAAAATATGGTCTTATTCAATTTATGGGATAAAACATAAAGGAGGGCTTCCAGAATCGCTACCGACTCACCTGTGAATGCCGATGATAGAGGGGGGCATTTATAATTGAGAATGATTTTATATCTTGGCATCCAAACCGCAGCTCCAACACACCCGGACTCTTGGAGTTTGGAGGCATCAGTAAAAACAAGCAGCCAATCACTCCAAGAATTGGCTACAATTTCATTAAAAGAAGTATTAGCGTCGGGGGATGATTTCGAGATGCCAAGACACAGAATAATGATAGGAGAATGGATAAGAGCATTAAAGTTAGTACTAAACAGAGGGTTCATTTTCCTTTGATATAGAGGTTGGTTGACATTTTCTAGTTTTTGGAGACTTTTGACAAGATATGTAGAATCCTTATGGGACCAGTAGCTTGTTTCCCCCTCATTCCCAAAGTCAAATACCAACAATTTGAATTTGGGAATGAGAGGGTGGTTTTCGAGCTGGATAGCCTTATAAAAGAATCTATCCGATAGATATTGTCTTCGTAAATTTAGAGGGGGGCCCACACATTCAACTTGTAAGGCGTTTGTGGGAGACAATTTCATGGCACCGATAATAATGCTTAAACATTTGAATTGAACCCTCTGGAGGCAATCAAGAGCAGCTTTATTACATGGTTCGAGCAGGAAAGTACCGTAATCGAAACGGCTGCGTACGATGGCATTATATATCAGCTTTTGACAATACGGGTGAGCGCCCCACCACGTACCAGAAAGACATCGCATGATGTTTGTTCGATTCCAAATCGATATTCGATCGATGGTTTCTGAACGGCCATTTTGAATTTGACGTTGCTGCCAACCTAGCAGTTTTTTGACAACTGACAGACGAAAGCCCTCGCAATGTAAACGCGTTTGGTTAGGGTATTGAAATTAAATCGCAGGCCATCTGGAATGTATTCGGGTTTCCCTCAGGATTGTCTATATAGCTGAGTGTGTTGTGGTTCCTCGAACCAGATAAAGTTCGCATTTACGTGGCCGATTGGTTTTTACCACGTAACATAACCTGTGTTGGAACACTGTGCTCATTGAAGCTGGCCCGCCAGTCATAGGAGGTTGGCTGAAGAACCTGTCTACCAAGAAGAGCCTAGGGTGCACCCGGGCCTTGCAGAGACACAGGAGGTTGACGGGACCGAAGCACAGACCAGGTTAGATCGACCCCAATTACTTCAGCTCGGTGAATCGCCGACGTTCACGCTTCTCGGCAACTGATCGTTACGCTACCTCGTAGCTGATGGGCCCCTACGAGGTCATTAGGTGCTGAGAAGCCTGAACACTTTGGTAGCTAGAGCGTGGCTTCCTGAGATTTGCAGCCGTCAAGGGCTCCAGGAAGGCACGATTTGGGACTATCAATCTGTAGGTATAGGCGGTTAGGTACTTGGTTGTTCCTATATCCACATAGATTGGTAGTATTGTAAGCTATAAGTCTATTGCTGGTAGTAGACAGACAGATATTGAATTGAAATTTGCATTGAATTACCAGTTAGTCAACCAGTTAGTTAACATAGGTAGTTACATCTATTGATAGCAGGCTTACATTGTTTTCAGTTTATAGCAATTTATAACTTGAACTAATATTGACTATCTGTGTGTTACATTGTTTTCAGTTTATAGCAATTTATAACTTGAACTAATATTGACTATCTGTGTGTGTTATAATGATAAAGGGAAACTAAATTTTATTTACAGTTTTATATAGATATAAAACTCGGTTCCTATTGTTTAAGGAAAACAACATTGTTTAAGTTGTGGTTTAGGGTTCCCTCGTTTGGGTTGTAGACTGGAGGGTCCAATAAAATTGAGTTACTGCAAATTGTGAGTAAGTATCGTTCCGATCATGTCGTTATCTGAAATCCAGAAGGGTGTTTCTAAGGAACTCAGATGGTTTTCCTCCGCACACGGTCTGATAGACCGTTTAGATAGGCATGATGTGGTATTGGAGCGGTCTATGGACGTTAAGGAACGTTACAATAGGGTGCTCGAATTGTCCGCGCAGGCGGAATCAGTTGATGGTTGCGCACCTGACAGGCTGTCACGGTTGATAGGGGATGTCGACCAATGTATGGAGATGGCAGCTGCTATCACGCAGAAGGCTGCGGACATACGTAGACAGCGCGAGTCCAGCCATGGTGGTGACATTGAAGCACCTCTGCCGCTTCAGGGTTCGGGGTCCAGGTTACCCGCCATAACTATGCCTACTTTTGACGGAGTGTCCGGTGAATGGATGAGCTTCATCAATCTGTTCGACAGTTTGGTGCACATGCGATCGGACATTACCAAGTCTGTCAAGATGGCTCAGCTGGTGGCAGCATTGAGGGGTGAGCCTAGGGAGCTGGTCGCTCATTTGACAGTTACGGAGGGTAACTATGAAACGGCCAGGCAATTGTTGGTCAGACGTTACCATAACAAACGGAGGTTGGCCGATGCCCAACTGAACCGTTTGTTTAGTATCCCGGTTGTGAATAAGGTCGGGGCCATACAGACGGAGGTTTTGAACCCATTGTTGTCCGTCACCAAGGCTCTAGAGAATCTTGGACTTCCGGTTGGTGAATGGTCGTACCTACTGTTGTACATTGTACTTTCCCGCCTACCCGCTGACGTGCAGACTCGTTTCGAACAGTCTCACGGGAGGTCGGCCGAGGACCTGCCCGCCTTCTCCGACTTGGTCGGATTCTTGGAAGAGGAGGCTCGACGGGCAGAGAATTTGGGGTTGACGGTCACCCATCCTTCGGAGCCACAGAGAGCTGCCGGGAGCGCTGTGAGTAGGGGCCCTCCGACGAGGAAGGACCGCACCAACCGGCAGTCGTATGGGACTGTGAGCGAATTGACCCCACATGGTGAGACCTGCCCATGTTGTAGTCCAATTGCAATAAGTTCGGGGAACTTAGGGTTCAGGGACGGCGCCGGATGGCCAAGCAGCGGAGCTGGTGTTTCCTGTGCCTCGGGCCACACATGGCTAGGGACTGCACGCGCACAAAAATGTGCGGATATTGTGGTGGGGCCCACAACAATCTGTTGTGCATGAACCGGTCCGGCCAACAGCCTCCACAGGGCCGTATCCAGGGTGACACGGCATGGGGCCCTGAGAATTCGTTTGCGACTCGGAGCGCAACTCAGGGGCCAACGTCCCCACGTCCACAGGGCCGTACCCAGGGTGACACGGCATGGGGCCCTGAGAATTCGTTTGCGACTCGGAGCGCAACTCAGGGGCCAACGTCCCCACGTGCACAGGGCAGTACCAGGGTGCAGGGCCGCACTCAGGACCATTACATGGGGGGCCCTGAGTTTTCGGTTGCGACTCAGCATCCGACCCAGCGGGACATTGGGTGTGTTGAGCAGGCCGTAACGGGCGGGTGGCATGGGACACCTTCGAGCTATGCGGGTGCGGTTCGGACGCCGCCTCAGTTGTCGCCCCGCTCGTCGCCTCGTCCTCGTCGGTCACATGTGATGTCCCCCCCGCTCATGGAGCGGCCACGGTTGAATTCACGCCCACCCCCCTTTACGGGGAATCGTAGGTTGGGAATGGAACCGGCGCGTGGGCCATTTGTACAATGGGACCCTCTGGCGTATAGCTGCATACCTGATCGGTTACAGGCACAGTGGGGCCCCGGGGGTCCTCGCTAGGAATTTGCGGCCCAACCATTGGTTGCCCCCCAACCGGAGACGGTGGTGTTACCGATCGCCTCTGTGCTTGTTTGGGATTTGGCGGGCAACCCAACATACGTTCGCGCCCTATTAGATTCTGGAGCTCAGGGCTGCATTGTATCGAATGATTTAGCAAAATGGTTGGGCCTCAAGGTAAATAGGTATAATAAAACTGAACGAGGGTTTGCGGCAGCGGTTTATTTGCGAACCGTCACCTCCACCGGGGAGGTCGACGTGCGTTTGGTTTTGGCAAAAAGCAAGGTAGCGCCTATTCGGACAAGGATGACGATTCCAAAACTGGAACTGTCCGGGGCTGCTCTTTTGACCAAACTTTTGAATCACACTCTAACAGTGTTGCGTGGGTCAGTGGTTTTAGAGGATACGGTGTACGCTTGGACGGACAGCCAGATTGTTTTGTGCTGGCTGAAGGCTTCGGTCCATAACTTAGAGGTTTTTGTTGCGAACCGTGTCTCCCAGATTGTGTCGTCTGAGGTCCCACTGACCTGGAGACATGTACCAGGAGAATTGAACCCGTCTGATTGTGCATCCAGGGGATGTCGGGCTCCTGAACTCGTTAGACACCATTTGTGGTGGGGACCACCCTGGCTTGCCAAGAGAGAATCGGACTGGCCCCACAGCCATGTAGTAGTATCTTCGGATCATGGCCCCAGAGCGGCCGTGCATGTTACCCAGAAGGCTGAGGACCCTGACGCCGGGTTTCTGCTGGACCGGTATAGCTCACTTGACAAGTTGATAAACATGTCCACTTGGATTAGGAGATTCGCTCGAAATTGTCGTACTCCTCGCGATCAGCGAACGTTGAACCCTATTCTGACTCCGGCAGAGCGAAACGAGTCGCTGTTGAATTTGGTCCGGTTGGTACAGTCCTCGAAGTTTGGGGCAGAATTGGAGATTATACGAAGTGGACGTTCGAAATTGAAGGGAGCCGTCGCGCGTCTCAACCCCTTTGTTGATTCGACCGGGTTACTTCGGGTAGGAGGGAGATTGCGCAATGCGAATCTGTCGTATTCGGCTCGTCACCCACTTCTGATCCCCAAGGGGGGGACAGTTAGTTGAATTGCTGGTGACTGATCGTCATATTAAAAACGCGCATGCCGGCTGTAACGCGTTGTTGGCCACGCTCCAGCGGGAGTTTTGGATCTTATCTGCCCGCCGTGTCATACGGAACATCGTGTTTCGGTGCATGCCTTGTTATCGACTTAAGGCTGCCACGATGCAACCTCTCATGGGGGACTTGCCCCCTGATCGTGTGAATGAGGTCAGACCGTTTTCAGGTGTTGGTACGGATTTTGCAGGACCGTTTATGGTGAAGAGTTCACGATTGCGTACCGCTAGGCAATACAAGGCGTACCTATGTGTGTTTGTTTGTTTATCCACCAAGGCGGTACATCTCGAGCTCGTTGCTGATCTCTCGACAGAGGCTTTCATTGCTTGTTTGGATAGGTTTGTTTCTCGAAGGGGACTTCCAACTTTGATCCGCTCTGATAACGGCACTATCTACATCGGTGCGGAACGATACTTACGAGAGATAGTCAACTTTTTGAATGTAAATAAAGTGGATATTGGAACGGCCCTCTCCCGTCGGGGTATACAGTGGACCTTCAGCCCACCGATTTGCCCCCACTGGGGTGGGATTTTTGAGGCCGTAGTTAAGTCAGCTAAGACGCACTTGGGGCGTATAGTAGGTCAGACCGCGCTGACTTTTGAGGAGCTCGCGACATTGTTTTGTAAGATCGAGGCCGTTCTCAATTCGCGACCGTTGTGTCCGCTCAGCTCGGATCCAAATGACCTGGAGGCTCTGACCCCAGGCCATTTCTTGATAGGACAGCCACTTAACGCGTTGCCCGAGCACCCCTTCGAGGGAGTGAAATTGTATCGGTTGTCAAGGTATCAGATGTTGCAGCAGTTTACTCAGAATTTCTGGAAGCGTTGGTCGCTCGAGTATCTGCATATCTTACAACAGCGCCTTAAGTGGACTGACAAAACCAGCCCCCCTAGTGTTGGTGACCTCGTTCTGGTTAAGGATGCTAACCTACCGCCACTACGTTGGCGCAGGGGGCGCATTGTTAACTTGTTCCCTGGCAAGGACGGGACCCCCCGGTCTGCAGAGGTTCTAGTAGGAGGCTCGGTTCTAAAACGAGCGGTAGCAACGTTGTCTCGGCTGCCCGTAGATTAGGGGACAGGTGGGTGCCTGTCCGGGCGGGTGATTGTTCGATTCCAAATCGATATTCGATCGATGGTTTCTGAACGGCCATTTTGAATTTGACGTTGCTGCCAACCTAGCAGTTTTTTGACAACTGACAGACGAAAGCCCTCGCAATGTAAACGCGTTTTGGTTAGGGTATTGAAATTAAATCGCAGGCCATCTGGAATGTATTCGGGTTTCCCTCAGGATTGTCTATATAGCTGAGTGTGTTGTGGTTCCCCGAACCAGATAAAGTTCGCATTTACGTGGCCGATTGGTTTTTACCACGTAACATAACCTGTGTTGGAACACTGTGCTCATTGAAGCTGGCCCGCCAGTCATAGGAGGTTGGCTGAAGAACCTGTCTACCAAGAAGAGCCTAGGGTGCACCCGGGCCTTGCAGAGAGACAGGAGGTTGACGGGACCGAAGCACAGACCAGGTTAGATCGACCCCAATTACTTCAGCTCGGTGAATCGCCGACGTTCACGCTTCTCGGCAACTGATCGTTACGCTACCTCGTAGCTGATGGGCCCCTACGAGGTCATTAGGTGCTGAGAAGCCTGAACAATGTTGATACCCTTTTCGCATTTGGATTGATGAACCGTCTATGGTGATGTTCACATCCGGAATAAGGATTTTCCTGGAAAAAATAACAACGTTACTCTTTGGGGCTGACAATGACAACCCGTGATCACTTAGCCAGTCCTCGAGGTACATAATAGCGGAATTCAGTCTAGCAGCGGCCTCCTCTATCGAAGGCAAAGGAACATAAAGGGCTGTTGCAAAAGGAGGTAACTACTCTATCAAGATCGTTAGTGTAAATGCTATAGAGTAGGGGACTCCGGAATGATCCAGGAATGATCCCTGAGGCAGACTCTTCCATACTGACCGAGGAGACAGGAAGCAATTTTGGTTTCGTATCAACACTGACCTGTCTGAGAATAAGCTGGTAATGAAATTGACTAACCTCACTGGAATACTCAGATGGAGCATTTTTTTCCTGAGCACTGAGGAAGAAGCATATTGTCGTAAGCAGAGCATATATCTAAAAATACTCCCACGACTGATTCATTTTTCGAGAAAGCTATCTTAATATCCGTGGTCAAGATGGCCAGGCTATCCATACCTAGTTGATTTGTTTTTTCTAAAGCCAAACTGGCTTTCGGCTAAAATGTTATGACTCTCCACAAACCATTCCAAGCGATTTAGAAAGAGTAGAAGACAAGGCTATAGGTCTATAAGAGGCAGCATCAGAGTCTTTACCAGATTTTAATATAGGGATAATTATTTGCGACCTCCAAGCCTCCGGGGGAGACCCAGATGTGAAGAAACTATTGATCAACTGTAGAAAGTATTTTTTATTCAAAGACCCAGTGTTTCTAATAAAAGAGTATGAAATGCCATCCAAAACTGGGAAGGAGTCCTTGAGGTTTTCTACTGCAAGATCGAACTCCGATTCTGAAAATACTTCATTTAATCTATCATTCTATCTATTTAATTATCTATATTACTGGGTGGAGGGCACAGATGACAGGCAATCGGAAAAGGGAACTGAGGAGGGGGCTAATTTACTAGCGAAATTCTCCAACCACACTTTGGGATCGCTATAGGACGAAAAAGAATTCCTGAATATTTTTATATTTTTCCAAATGAGAGAAGCTGGGGCTCGAGGACATAAGTTCTCGCAAAATTTTCACCAACCTGATTGTTTCTTTTTAGATAACATTTTGATAACAGAAATTCTTTGGTAGTTTATAAAATTCTCTGTGGTCATACATTTCGCATACGTAATCTCGGTCTCTTTTCGTTTAATGACACCATCAGTGCATTCATGGTCCCACCACGGAGGAGAACGAATTTTATCAGGGGGAGGTTTTTTAATGGGATTGAAGAGTTAGCAGAGGCTATGATTGTTTCAAGAAATTTAGAATAGAGATTTATTTTCAGAAGACACAGAGTCCAGCATCTTAATCCTATGATCACATTCTTTAGCAAACCTTTCCCAGTCTGCACCAGACAGTCTGTATTTGAGTAATAGTGAGAATGATTTTTTTGGGACAGTCTTGTAAGGGAAGTTAAGTAAAAAATTGGAAAATTGTCGCTGCCATAAGTGGAGGAAAAAATATCCCAAGAGAGGACTGAAGCTAAATTTGAGGAACAGAGAGATAGATCTACTGCACTTCTAGGATCTTGAGTCGGGAATACTCTGCGGGTTGGGCGGCCATCATTTAAAATACAGAGATCAAATTTATCTAGGACATCTAAAATTGTAGAAGAATTTGTATCATTTTTATAACTACCCTAAATCTGATTATGGCAGTTGAGATCACCTAGGATTACAATTGGTGAAGGAAGAGAAGAAATAATAATATCCAGTTCATGGAGATTACAGAGATCTGGATGGGGAATATAAACTGAAAGAAAGGTGGTGTCAAAACATCTTGTAGCAACAACATTAATGTTATCACAATGAACGGGAATATTAGGTCTAGAAAAACCGGTCAAGTGCGAGTCTAAATCGCGCACGAAGGGTTCCGTACCACCGTTCAATGGAAGCGATGGTGTGGAGTGAATAGTTTGGATTTTACACAGCAAAATATTGTTTACAAAGTTATTGGTGCGGTTACTTTCACACTCCATGTACGTAACCAGGTGCATCCATAAGTTTGTATGTGGTATTGAAAGAATTGTTGTATGGGAGCCCCCTTAAATATTTCTTTTATCCTGTTTTTTAGTATTTGTTGTTATAGCGGCAACATAAATACATAATCTGTGAAAATTTCATCTCTCTAGCTAGCTAGGTTCTTGAGATACAGCCTGGTGACAGACGGACGGACGGACGGACAGCGGAGTCTTAGTAATAAGGTCCCGTTTGGAACCCTTCGGGTACGGAACCCTAAAAAGGGATACCATTTTTAATTAAATGAATAGCACCTGCGTAACCATCTATTCTATCCTCCCGGAGGCTGGTAAAACCTGTCACCAGAAAACGAGATCCTGGCAGCAACCACACCTCCGAGAGGGCTATAACAGAGGTCCAATACTTATTTATTAAATAAATTAAATCAGATTTTTTAGGGATCAGGCTCCTGCAATTCCACTGAAGAATGCTGGCCATTTTGAGGAGGATTAGAAGAGTTAACAAGTCGTAAGATCTTATTAAGACCTTGTGTCACGTTGGGCGGTAATGGACAATCACTGAACTTAGTCAATGGATAATGGTGGAGAGAAGAAGTTCAAGGAGATTTTCATTAGGTTGATCTGAGTTGGACATTTCAGAGAGAAATGCGTGGCCATTGGGAAGAGAAGAGGGGGGAGAGTTAATGATATTAAAATGAGCATTCCTGTCATACCCATGTCTACGATCAGGAGATCTGGGTTGTCTGGTTGTAAATACAGTTTTACGGTGAGAGACTTTCTGAGGGGATTGAGATGGGGCCAACAGTTGGCTAGAAGGCGGGGACAGAGAGTGTACTTGGGAAGGACGAGCAACATCTGCAAAAGATTTACTGGTCGTAGGAAGCCGAATTGAAGCATCTTTATAAGAGACACTTTCCTGGGACATGATGACCTTAATTGCTTTTTGTCGATGAAATTCCGGGCTACACTTATCAATGGCCCTATGAGGGCCAGAACAGTATAGACAAGATTCCTGGGTTTTGGAACAGGAGTCTCCATCATGCGATTGTGAGCATTTATAACAACGTGGCTTTGATCTGCACTGATTTTTTACATTTATTTTATTTTTTATTTATTTATTTCTTTACTTAAATATTTACATTTCAGTTCCAATGTGCTCTTAAACCACAGAGGTTTTACTGGGCACAAGATATTCGTGGTTGTTTTAATGTACAAAGTAGGTATTAGGTAAGTACACATTGGTGAGGCTTATTCTCTAAGCACAGCACAGAACAAATTTCTCCCAACCGTTTGGGTGCACACCGTACCTAACCCACCTAATTATTTTACGTCCTGTGCATTACATTGATCTAATCATATGAACTATATGATGATCATCTAAGTGTAGCTTAGGTGTAGTTATGATGGGATAGGATTATGATACTTATTGCAGTTATGTACCTCCACTGTGTAAAGGCAGTAAGTACGATGTATAGGTATCTTGATCTAGGTAACAGGCGGTGAGTCGTGAAGCCAGTGCGCGTTTGTCTCGCTCTCACGCCTGCTTGGTTGGGTCTTTATTGGGTATTAGCAGTGCTGGCTGACCGGTTGTGGCTGTGATCAAGAAGCGGGCACTTCCTATGTGATACTTGTGATATGGTTACATATTAGCTATTATCTTGTTATTGTAGTAATTTTCTAAATATTAAGTATAGTATTATGTATTCAATTGTGTATTTAATTTAGTAGGTAGTAATTTTTTATTTTGTGTTTTTATTAGTGATCGTTATTGTTTCTTTTAGGCTGAGGGGTAGTTCATTTATTAGCCGTGGCATTATGTATTTATCCGTTCTTCGACCATAAGTGTTATTGAATTAGTCTTATGTCGGTCATGTACGAAGAACGAATAGGAAACGTTACTGTTTAATGAACGAAAAGAAACGTTTCCCTACGCTAATCGGACATTCGGTCTATTAGGACTATTAGGACACCGCTCCGAAAGAGCGGGGCGGCGAGCGGGAGGTATTGAGCCATGCCGACTCGCTCTCGCACACCCAGACACGGCATTGACATCTTGACTAGAATGACAGTCCTAAGCCTGTTTAAGTATGAAGGGAAATCATATATTATTTAACTTTTTATTTCTGCTATGCAAACAGACACAGAATTGTATAAATATGTTAATATTATCGGAGTATAATATTCCTCAACTTTCTGCTCTGCACGAAAAGAAAGGTTAACCTAATAGCTCCATTTTTTATTTGATCCTACGTCATACATAATAGTACTAATAAAGCTGTTAGATCTTACTGGTACACTGACTGAAATGTCCTAGTACGGAGCGCTCTCTGATGTGATGACCGAGCAGGCATATTTTTTTACTCATAAGATCCAACGTCCTAATAGTACTAATAGAGCTGTTAGAGTATACTAGTACACTGACTGAAATGTACTAGTACGGAGCGCTCTCTCTGATGACCGAGCAGGCACAAGACTATATTTAATCCGGTTGTTGTCATTTCTTTGTTTGTGACCTTTCTTGTGCCTATTTTGTGTTCCACAGGTCGAAGGATGTCACTCCTTTTGTATTTTTCTACGAGTAAGCCTACTTTGAACATTTTTGTATGGGTAAGACTTTGCAGTGTAGAAATAATGAATCGTCATTTCTGTTACAGGCCATTTTAATATTTTTGTGGACAATAGTTTTTAGGATTCTCTGTTGAAGTGAATGTATTTTGTCTAGGTTAGTTTTGAAGGTACGTCCATAGTTGGTTAATCCATAATTAATTGTTGACTCCGCATGTGCTGTATATATATCGCGAAGTACGTTGTATGGTATCCTGTTTCTAACAATATTAAGCTTGGAGAGTAGTGCCCGCAGTTTGTTACATACTTTATCGACGCGAGGGCCCCAATTGAACCTCTCATCAATGATAATACCAAGATACCAGCCTGGCTGACCTGATCGATCGTTATGCAGTCGGTGCGGTTGCTCCGAGAGTGAAGACAGCTGTGGCAGTGAGCGATTAATTTGACCGTCGTCGTATCACTGCGATTATGGCTGGATCTTATGTGCATCATTTGCGTTTTCTGCGCGTTTAGAACAAGACCTGCGTCATGCGACCACTTACAGAGGGATGTAAAGTCAATTTGGAAACTTTGAGCTGCCCTCGTCAAGTTGGTGTCAGTGGCTATAAGGCAAGTGTCGTCCGCGAATTGATACAGGGAGCAGTGCTTGACCACATTTATGACGTCGTTGACATATATTAGGTAATGTAATGGGCCCAGCACTGATCCCTGTGCCGTTCCTATCGTGACGTCTACCTCATCGCTGTGAGATTCACCTACTCTGACCTTGTAACTACGTCTACGTAGATAGTTACTATACCAATTCAGGATGGGGCCTCGGATGCCGGTATTGTCTAATTTTTGTATAAGTTAATCATGTTGTAATATATAAAAAGCCTTACTATAATTAATGAACACTAGTAGGACGTGTTGTTTTTTATCTAGATAACCATTGATTTCGTTTGTGAATTTTGAAAGGAATTGAGTAGTGCTCTTTTTTTGCCTAAAACCGTATTGTGTTTCCGTTAAGATATTGTTGGATTCGTAATAATGATGTAACATTCCAGCTACATATTTTTCAAATATCTTATCAAGAATTGGCAGAATATTTATTGGCCTATAATTTGAGTAGACATCCTCCTTACCATTATTTATAAATTGGTCTGACTATTCCTTGTTTAAGATCGTTCGGGTATAGACCTGTTATGACACTGGTGTTAATTAGTTTAGTGATTGCTGGAATAATTTTATCTCCGGCTGTTTTATATCTGAAAATACCTTACAACAGGTACTACCTAAAGAAATACAAAAATAACAGCTAACACCGTTAGACTTAGTTTAAAGTTTAACAGAAGCAAAACAACATAACAAATTTTGGTTTAACAACAAAAGTTCCGACATGAGGTTGTACACTTAGGATCTAATTGCTTAAACATAAAAAAATAACATTCAAGTTATTCAGGTTGCTACAGGTAATAACAAAGTTTTGAGGTAGGCCTCTACATCAATGAACCGCCACACTTTAAGGTTACTACTCGAGTAATTTTGTCAGATCCGGGGTGTTTATCAACAATTTTTCCCATTAGCCAACGAGTTGGAGGCAAATTGTCTTCTTTAACCAAAACAATATCACCAATGTTTGGTCCTGGTATGGTTTGTTGCCATTTGTATCTTTGCATGCAATAAGCTAAATACTCGTTCGACCACCGACGCCAGAAATCCTGCAACATTCTCTGGGTTAGTTGCCACCTCCTGAGGCTGCTGACATTATTGAGCTCATAGTTCCGTTCAGGAACGGTGATTAGCGGCTCACTAATCAAGAAATGGCCAGGGGTTAATGGCAACGGATCATCACCATTGTCACTAGGCAATGGCGATAACGGCCTTGAATTTAAACAAGCCTCAATTTGAGTCAGGACAGTTGTCAATTCTTCGAATGTGAGAGTGGACTCGCCTATGACGCGCTTGAGATGAAATTTTGTAGATTTCACTCCCGACTCCCAGAGGCCGCCAAAGTTTGGGGCATGAGGAGGGATGAAATGCCAAGTGCATGCATTGTTGCTTAGATAGTCACGAATCTCTATTGCAATGGATGACTCTTCAGCAGCAACCACTGAGCTCCTTGGAGGCTCCGACAAAGTTTGTCCCATTATCGCTCCACATGTCACTTACATGCCCACGGCGAGCAACGAATCTCTTAAACGCAGCTATGAAGTCTTCCGCAGTTAAGTCGCTGACGACTTCAAGATGTAAGGCCTTAGTGGACATACACACAAAAAGGCAAATATAACCTTTGTATGATTTGTTGCCACGGCCCTTTGACACTCTAATATGAATGGGTCCAGCAAAATCTACACCGCTGTGCAGAAATGGTCTAGTCGGAGTCACTCGACTAGATGTTAATTGACCCATAAGTTGAGCTTGTGTGGTTGCACGATTCCGTACACAACGCACACAGTTACGGACTTGAGCTTTGACTAGATTTTTTGCAGAAATGATCCAATACTTACTACGTAAGTAGTTAAGCATCAGTGTTGGACCACCATGTAACGTCGCCTTGTGAGCTTGATCAATCACTAAATTAGTGAAAAAACCTTTGTGTGCAAGGATTATAGGTCGTTTGACGTCTGCAGGGACATTTGAGTTTTCAATTCTTCCGCCCACCCTCAAAATGCCCTTCTCATCAAGGAACGGACACAACGACTTTAATCGCGCTTTTTCTTAGTCAAGTCCGTTTTGAGCGTGCTTTATACAAACTTCATGAGCCTCATCGAGTTCTTCGGCAGTCAGGTAAGGTGTAATTTTTTTATTGTTTAATTTATTTTCGTTTAATTTCAGGAATCTGCGGCAGAAAGCAATAACACGAGTCAGCCGGTTGAGTGAGGAGAACTTCGTCCATAATGAATCCTCTGGAATTTCGTGCTTTGTGAAATGTGAATTGACCTTTCTTTGTTCCAGAGCTGTACGAGTACCCTTTGGTCTTGTGTAAAAGACTTCTGGCTTGCTCAACCAAGATGGTCCATGCATCCATAATTCACATTGTGACAAATCTGATGGTGACATGCCTCTCGAGGCGATGTCAGCTGGATTGTCTGCGGATTGCACGTGTGCCCACTGCGAATTATCCATGTGTGTGAGGATATCAGACGTGCGATTTGCAACGAATGTGACCCATCGCGAAGGATGACTACTAAGCCAGTTCAGCACAGTGGTCGAGTCTGACCATCCACGTATGTTGGCTTTCTCAATCTTTAGTACCCCTGCGGTTTCACACAGTAACTTGGCTAGCAATACAGCTCCCATTAGTTCAAGTCGAGGTATGGACACTTGTAGCACTGGGGCTACTTTAGTCTTAGCAGTAACAATGTTGACATGCACGTTTCCGTCTACATCTATTGTTCGCAAGTAAACTGCAGCTGCGTATGCCAAATTCGACGCGTCGCAGAATCCGTGAAGTTCCTTGCGTTGATCGCTTTTATTTACTTTCAACCATCTTGGTACACTAAACAGGTGTACACTGGAGAGATTATCACAATAAGTCTGCCATTCCAGGAGCAGTTCGGGTGGTAGTTCGTCGTCCCAATCGATTCCAGCCAACCAAAGTTTTTGAATAGTTACCTTGGCTGTGATCACATATGGCGCAAGCCATCCTAGTGGATCGAAGAGACGAGCTATCTCTGATATCACCTTTCTCTTGGTGATGGTCTCATGTCTATCAGGGAGTGTCGCACGGTACTTGAAAGAATCCGTTTCCTTGTCCCAGAAAAGATCCAACACCTTGATCACGTCATCCTGTTTTATGTTCACCTTTCCTTCCTGGGTTTCCCTCTCGCCTTGAATCTTTCTTTCGAGTTCCTTATTGTTTGTTATCCACTTTTGTAGTTGAAAACCTCCCTTGACATGAATTTCCATCATTTCCTTGTGGATTTTTCTTCCTTCCTCCACTGTCTCACATCCCGTCATCAGATCGTCTACGTAATAATCATTTTTTATTTTTTCAGACACCATAGGATATTCTGCACCTTCGTCAATGGCCAGTTGCTGGAGGGATTTCACCGCTAGGTAAGGAGCTGGTGCTGTCCCGAAGGTAACACGTAACAGCCTGTAATCTTCTATTTCAGATTCTGGATTATCACGCCACACTAGCCTTTGAAAATCCGTGTCGGGTTTGTCGACTATGACTTGTCGATACATTTTTACAATATCTGCGCTCAAGCATATGGGGTGCATTCGCCATCTCATTATTATGTGGCGCAGATCTTGTTGCAGTGTAGGACCGACCATCAACGTGTCATTGAGAGACACTCCGTTGGATCCTGGATCTGATGCATTGAACACAACTCTGACCTTGGTAGTGGACTTGTCCTCGCGTATCACTGCGTGGTGAGGTAAGTAAACAGCTTCAGATCGTTTAGGATCATCTGCGTTCTGTATTCTTTCCATATGGCCAAGGTCGAGGTATTCATGAATGACTTTAGCATACCGTATTTTGATCTCAGGGTTCTTCTTGAAACGCTTCTCAAGAAGTTGAAATCTGATAACCGCAATGTCTCTGAGCATTCCGTGGTTCATTCCTACATGCATGCTCACAACAACGTTATGATGACAAGATTGTGAGCCAGTAGGATTATTGGTCGTTAGGGGACCAGATAATATCCAACCCAGAGCTGTGTTTTGAGCTGCAGGTGATCCGCTACCACCAGTTATCAGCCCATCTCTTATGATTCGCCCATAGACATCGGCACCAAGCAAGATGTCAATTTTGTTTGGTGTGTGAAACTCTGGATCGGCCAGTGTGATGTGTGCCAATTCTGGCCAGCTGTGGTAAGTCACTCTCTCGGCTGGGAGAAGACTCGTTATGGTGGTCAGTACGTGTGCACGTACTTCGACCATGAATAATGGATCATGGCGAGACTCTACTTTTATCGCCACAATGATTTTTGAAGCCAGTGGGCTTCTGTCTCCGCCTAGACCAGAAATCAGCGCAACTTCTTGGATTGAAAAGAATATCAACCATTCTTTTCAATCCAAGAAGTTGCGCTGCTGACTCAGTGACGAACGACGCTTGAGAACCTTGATCAAGCAAGGCTCTCAACTGGTGAGTGTAACCTTTGTTGGCTTGCACTTTAACTATGGCCGTCGCCAAGAGTATTTGTGATGGATACTGTTCTTTGGTGAAATGTGATGTGACGTTGTTACTCGATTGATTGTTGTTCAATGAAGTCTTCACATCAGACACCGATGAGATTACTTGTTGTTCCAAATTAGGCCCAGCCGTTGGCTCTGAAGCAGGCTTCGGATGAAGTAACGAGTGATGCTTATTTCGGCAAATTCGACATTTTGCCGTGATACGACAAACATTCGCTGAATGGTTTTTACCCAAGCAGTTAAAACAGAGACAATTTTGTCGGACAAAATTACGTCGCGTGTCCGCACCTTCTGCAGCAAACTTTTTGCACGTTCCGATTTTGTGATCGTGTTTGTGGCAGAATGTACAGACTGGGTCGTTGGAGCTTCCAGACACCGCATGCATCACTTTAGGTTTATTAACCGTCTTAGCACCGTCTAAAAACTCCAACGATCGGAATCTCGACTCCAAGAAGGTCTTCATAGAGTCGTACGTCGGTAGTTCATCGGAAGAACTAATATGTTCCTCCCAATGTTTTCGTGATTCAGAGTCCAGTTTCGACCGAATTATGTAAATAACTATGGTGTCCCATGAACTGACGTTTACCCCTAAATTCTTTAATCCATTCATCGTGTCAGTGGTGGCATCTAGCAATTCTTTGATGCCTTTGCTTGACTCCACTGACAAGATTGGCATGTTCATGAACCGTTTTAACAAACAGTTTGAAATATATTTTTTGTTGTCATACCGATGACTAAGGGTGGCCCAGGCTTGTCCGTAGTTTAGAGCCGTTGTGGGAACATGTCTCAATAATTGCTCCGCCTCCCCCTTGAGGAGCCCTTTGAGGTAGTGCATTTTTTGCACGTCGTCCAAAGATGCGTTGTTGTGGACAAGGGACATGTACAAGTCCTTAAACGTCGTCCATTCGTCACAGGTCCCCGAAAACATTGGAATGGTTATTTTCGGCAATTTTACTTTATTACCTGGAGTAGAACTATTAGAATTTGAACCAGACGAAGAAGAGCACATTTCCAGCGCTTCCTTTATATCCGATTTATAATTTATGTACAGCTCTTGAGTGTTTTCAAAGACACTCTCTATGTAATAATTTGTTTGCAACAACGTTGGTTCTAAGGTTAGTTTTCTGTGCGAAGCCACAAACACTCTCCACTGCTCGTCTAGAGATTCCAATCTCACCAATAAATAGCTTTGCTTTGATAAACGGTCTTTCGATGCCTTTTTAAAATTTGTGTAGGCCTTTTCTATTAATTGCTTGGCAGCCACTTGACTGTTGATCAAAGCGTCCATTTTTATCGTGATATTATGCGTTTCAAGAATAAAGAAATTTTTACATGTCCTAGAAGATGAAGTGTTCTGGGATTCGCTCAGAAATATACACGTTTAACTTTAAAATGTTCGAAATTCGAAGATACAAAATTTTACAAGTCTCAATAAAATATTTAAATTTTTTACAAGTGTTTGGGCATTTATTCGGAAATCGGGCATGGATTCCCCGTCTGTACGTTTTTCTTAAAATTATTCTAAGTCTAAGTTAGTACGCAAATTACTTAAAATTTAACAAGTCCCAAATTCCGCAAATTTTTTCTAAGTTAATGCACTTCACGATATCTTGAAAGTTTAAAAAGTCTTGAATTCCGCAATTTTTTCTAATTAATGGAATGCACTTCACGAATTCTTCAAATTATTACACAAACTGTACTCACAGTTTTTCTTCACAAACCACTGTGTAGCAGCAACATCTGGTCCGGGTAGCAGGTGTACTACACGTTGTTGCCATCCACCGTCAGATACGCTCTGTAGCTTGGAATTGCAGCAGGTTGCCGCCAGGTAGGTACGCCGGTACGCCCCTCTTGCTCCACCTCGGTTGGTAGTGGTAGGTACCTCCACCCACTTCTCGCCAACCGACCGTTTGTGTCGCCGCCTGTACATCAACTACCTCTAGTTGGTAATTCAGCACCCACCACGGTGCGCACCGCGAATGACGATCCGCCAGGCCTCTGGTGCTTGGAGCAAAAAGTCGCACTAAACGCTGGTAGGTCAATTATACGACCCGGTTCTGAAGGACCAATGAAAATACCTTGGCGAGCTTCGAGAACCAAAATGAAACACAAGTTTGCGTTTATATGTGTCTTTTTTTTTTTTTTTTTGTTGGAGGGGAAAAAAATGGAATTACCCATGCCCAGGAGTCAGACCTCCCTGCTATGTCCGGGTCCCCACATATTGAGCGGGCATCAGCTCGTGTGGTATACGGACTAAAAACAACCCCTTTGTGTTTACAGTTGTCCTACTAAGACTTTACTGTGAGCCATGGCCTCGGTATATGCTGAAGGCTTTCTACCTGCAATTTGCCATTTTGGGCGATATATATGTGTATATGATATATATGGGAGGAGTTTGCCTGCTTACCCGATTTTATGAGCGGGCATCAGCTCATAGTCAACGGGCATGATAGCGGCATGTTAGGGGGGCAGATTGCCACCGCTACTATGAAGTGGTTATATATAATTTTTGAGACCTATCCTAATCCTAAACTATTTTATATTTGGGTCATTTAGGGGGGCTCTGACCTCAGTCCGGGAGGTTTAAAGGGGCAGGGGGAGATTGTGTGTTCGTCGAATCAAGACGGCGATCTCTTTCAATCCAAATTTGGTATCTGAGACGCTGTAGTGCTTCGGGAACACAGCCTTCGTCAAGTTGACGTGCCTGAGGGGCGGGGGGTGGTTGGGCTTTAAGAGCTTTCGTGATATCGTCCTCCGGTTCTAGGAGGACGTCTTTGGGGCGCCTTTTGAAAAGGTGTTTCTTATTTATATCTGGGGTCGGATCATAAAGGGATGCTTGTACTATAAGCGGGTTTGGGTGGCTAGATGCATTAGTGAAGAAGCGTTCGGACGCTTCTTTCATATATTGCTTTACTGTGGGGAGTCTAAAGTCACTATGGAGGTCTACGTTTCACATGTACCACGGGGCACATACGGTTTTTCGCATGAAGCGATTTTGTAAAACCTGAAGGGGCTTAAGGGAGTGGGAGCAGTGTGCAAAGACTGGACTTGCATACGTGAAGACCGGACGGATGCAAGTTTTAAATAGAGTTATTTTGCAGCGCAATGGAAGATTGCTTTTACTTCTCATGAGCGGGTGAAGCCTACTCATGTAGAAGGCTGCTTTGTCGCGGACCGTTTTAATGTGGGATTTGAAGTTTAGTCGGGAGTCTAATGTCACGCCTAAATACTTCACTTTATTTTCCCAGGGGATAGGGCGGTCAAAGAGGGTGATTTCGGGTAGTGAAGAGGACTCGCGGTCAGCTCGAGTTTTGCTCCTTGAGAAAAGCACGGCTGCGCTTTTCTCGGGGTTCATCTCTATTCTCCATTTGAGAGCCCATTCACCGAGGTCGGTTACTGCTTTCTGGAGTACTTGACAAACGCGCGCCCTCTTCCTACTGGTGTAATAGAGAGCCGTATCGTCAGCGTAAAGGGCTAGCTCGACGTATGGCGTGCGGGGAACGTCTTGGACGTAAAGTGAAAAGAGGGTGGGGGAGAGAACTGAGCCTTGCGGGACTCCGGCGGCTATGGGGTGGGGCCTAGAACGCGATTTTTCTACTCGATAGCAAAAACTGCGCTCAGTGAGGTAGTCTTTGATAATGAGTACAAGCCTATCGGGGAGGTTGAGTTGGTAAAGTTTATAAATAAGACCATTGTGCCAAACTTTGTCAAAAGCTTTCGCTACGTCAAAGAATATGGCACCGGTATCTTTGGACTTTGCCGTTGTGTGGAACCCTTTGTAAATGTGCTCCGTTATGCGGTGCACCTGTTGGACGCACGAGTGTTTGGGTCTAAAGCCAAACTGCTCGTCGGGTATGAGATTTTTGTCTATGCAAATGTCTTTGAGTCGGTTGAGAATAAGCCGTTCATAGACTTTGCCTATTGAAGAGAGTAAGCTAATGGGGCGATAGCAAGTGGGGTCGGTTCGATCTTTTCGGGGTTTGTGAAAGCCAATAACGTCAGCTTCTTTCCATGCGGTTGGAAAGGCACAGAGACGGAGGGAGGCATTGAAAATTACCGTAAGGGTTGTTAGGAGTCTGAGAGGGAAAGATTTAATTGCCATATTAGTGATTCTATCAAGCCCCGGGGCTTTCTAAGGGTTGAGTTCCTTTATTACTTTTTGCACTTCCTCAAGGGTGATCTCGGGAAGGGAGTCAATGGGGGGAGAGAGCTTTTATGCTCAACTTCAGAGTTGACCATGTTGATGATGATCGGGGTCTATTGGTTGAGAGGAGGGAGTGCACTGGGTTTCTAGACTATCGGCAAGACATTCAGCCTTTTCGTCGTCATCAAAGGCTGCGGGTTGGTTATCCCGTTTTAGGGGGGGCATGGGAACAATCTCATCGGATTTGAGGTATTTACTGAATTTAAATATGGCAGTGTGACTTGGGGCTATGCTGGAGATATTATGTCTATTGAGAAGATCGGCGACTTCTTCTCTCTGTTTAAGGAGACTATCAGCGTTATAGAGCGCTAAAGTTAGACTGTGGGGCTTTATCCGTCCGTTTGTCGAGTTTACTAAAATGGGCGTACTATACATGATGGTAGTTTAGGTATAAAGGGTGGGTTGGTGGGTGGGGGAGGTGACGAAGGCGTATGTAAGAGGGGTGCGCCTGAAAGAGGCAAAGGGGGATATATGGGGGATATAGTGTGGGGAGGTCGAGAAGACTTGGGATGAATGCCCTAGGTGGGGGGGTAGTTTATGAAGTTGGTGGCGCTTAAGGTGCCGTTGGAGGAAATGGGGCCGTGGCCCGAAGCCTTGTCCAAGGGGGTAGGTGGTGTTGGGTGGATATTAGGGGCTTAGAAAACTTTAGAGGGCGTTGGGAGGGCGCTTGTTGGGAAGAACTCTGGCTCTGTTCCCACCTGCGACTTGCGCCTGGGGCTGCCGGGCATCCGCCATAGTTGGCTGGATGGCCGGTCTGCCCGCACAACACGCAGGTGGGAGGGGTTGCCGCGTCCTTCCCGCAAACGGAGGTGGCATGATTGCCTGCGCATTTCACGCAACGGGGGGGGGGGGGGGGGCAAAGCATCTGCTTTGGCCATGTCCATACATTTGACAGTTGTAACACTGTGAAATGATGTTGGCGGATTTGGGGCTTTCGACGCTAATGTCTTTGAGACCGCAGAGGGATTGAAGGGGGCTAATTTGCCTACCTGCGGCGGTGGGTTCGGCAATTACTAGGATCATGTTAAATGCCTTTGCAGGCCGGTACGCGGTTTTTGCGCGGTGCAACCTATGTACTTCCATTACCGGGAAGTTTTTAGAGATTAAGTCATTTTTGATGACGGATGTGGGGAGATTTGTGGGGACGCCGGACGGGGCGGACTATGTAACGAAAAGTTCTCTCCTCGGGGAGAGAGTAAGTATGGAAGGCGATATGGTTCGCCATCAAAAATTTGGTGATAGCGCGATGGCATTTGGACTCTGCCACCTGGACGCGGGTTCCGGCTGATGTTATCGCGGATGTATATTTAACCCTTAAACCCTACCCTGGGTCTATCAAACCCCAGTGATTTTATTATTTGCAATTTTTGTTTTGACTATGAAACGAACATCCTTACGGTTCTAGCTATGTTCAAATGACACCGGCGGCCATCTTGTCGTCAGTCGCGCGTGAGCGAATCTGTTGTGCACACGTAGTTATAGCTGTTTCCGGGTTTGTCAGACCCCAGGGTAGTAAAACAGTAATATCTATCATACAAAGTTTTTTTTGTTATTTCATTGTGTGCAACTATTTTTTGAACAACATTTTCACAGGTAAGTTTAATTTAACGTCTATAATTTATAATGTGTTGGAGGTTATGTTTTATTGGTTTGAATATTGCATTGAGCATAAGTATTCTCTTATTGCAGTGGATATATTATATACAACGTGTACTTTTTATTGTTTTAGAACAGCAAAGACATTTTTTTTAACTATGGATGAGAAAATATCTCGCTGGTTGCATGAAGAAGATTCCGATGATGAAAATATACCTACCATCCGTGATCTTGGTAGTGAGGACGAGGAAGACGAAATCATCGAGGACTATCGTGCAGAATCACCAGAGGCTGGCACAGTACCATCGCTGGAGGCTAGAGCAGTATCTCCTTCAGAGGCTGACATCGACATGCTACCTCTTCCAGAAGCTAGAGCAGAAACTTCTATAGAGGCTAACGTTGATGACAGCGATGATTTTGATTCAGAAGACGAGGTACCTCTGAGCAATTACCGTTCAGGAAATTTTGTTCGTGTATTAAGTGTTCCAAACCGTTTGTTAGGTCGGAACGGGTATAAATGGAGTGGGACAAAACCTGCAAGAACAAGAGTTCCACAAAGAAATATTTTGAGTGGTCCAGCGGGTCCTCTAGGCGCAGCTCGTCAAATAACTACGGAAGCAGAAGCATGGAATCTTTTTTTTTCAGAAAATATATTAGAAGAAATAGTCAGCAACACCAACGAAGAAATTGCTCAACAGAGGGAAAAATATAAGCGCGATAGGCCAGCCCATAACATTGAAGAAGAAAATGACGGCCCGCCGAATTCCACTGTTCGGCCTTCGGTTGCTAAAGACACTAACATAACGGAAATCAAAGCTTTGTTCGGGCTTTATTATCTTAGTGGAGTTCTCAACATGAATCATGTGACCACCAAAGAACTCTTCAACAAAAACGCGGGCGTAGGCTATTTTCGTGCTACAATGTCGGAAGCCCGATTTGAATTCCTGACAAACTGTTTGAGGTTCGACAATCGTGCCACCAGAGTAGAGCGTCGTGAGAATGATAGACTGGCACCAATAAGGCAAGTTTTTGATGACATAGTCAAGGTCTCGAGTGAATTATACAGCCCGTCTGATTGCTGTACGTTAGACGAAATGTTATTGGGGTTCAGAGGAAGATGCGTCTTCAAAATGTACATACCCAGTAAGCCTGACAAATATGGAATAAAGATTGTAATGTTATGTGACTCTAAAACTGCTTACATGATCAATGCTTTTGTATATTTGGGCAAGGACTCCACTCCAAGAAATGTTCCATGTGCAGAGTTTCTCACCATGACGTTGACTGAAACAATTCATGGATCCAACCGCAACCTGACATGTGACAATTGGTTCACATCTATACCAGTGGCAAACCAATTATTGCAAAAACAAGTCACTATCGTAGGAACGCTACGAAAAAATAAGAAAGAAATACCACCTCTTTTTCTTGAGCTGCGAAACCGCGATAAAAACACTGCACAATTCGCCTTTTCCAAAGAACTCACTCTCTTGTCTTACTGCCCACCAAAGTCAAAACAGAAAAAAGTGGTAATGCTGTTGTCAACGATGCATACAACATCAGATGAAGATGCTGTAAACAGGATACCGAAATGGTCGAATACTATAATAAAAGCAAATGCGGCGTCGACCTGATGGACCAACTGTGTCATAGATACAGTGTTTCTAGGAAGACCCAGAGATGGCCGATGGCTATTTTTTATGGCCTCAATATAGTGGGTGTAAATTCTTATGTCCTACTCAAGATGACTACAAACAGAGTTCAAAAACGGCGACATTTCTTGAAGAATCTTGCCATGGCGCTAATAAAGCCGCAAATGGAGGAACGTTTTACCTATAAAACTTTGTCTATCAAACTCCGTGTACTGCTGAGCGATATCTTGCAGAAAGAGGTACCATTATTGCAAGAAGTTCCTGTTCTTGCTACCAAGAAAAGGTGTGCTGTGTGTCCTAGTCGCAAAGACCGTAAAACTAAGGTAACATGTTGCATGTGTAGAATTCCACTGTGCGGCGAACACTCCCAGGCTATTTGCCAAACATGTGTTTCCAAAAGTGTTTGAACCTGGTTTTGTTTCCTTCTAAAGTTTCTTAATAAGAATAAATAAAAACATTACAATAAACATCAATTGTATTTTTTTAAATCATTTAAAGTAAATGGGGTCCCAGAAACCCATGGGTAGGGATAACGTTTGTTTTAGGATGGGTAGGGATTGAGGGTTAATTCCATTTCTTTGCAAATGGATCGATACCCGAGTCCAGGCGGTTTCGTCTCGGATTATTACTCGGATTATTTGTTGAACACGGTGTGGGTTTTGGGGTTAGCGGAGACAGAGACATGGTAGCGGGCCTGATCTGTTTGGCCTCGGGGCTTACGGGGGACTCGGAAGACCGGTTCTTCCGCTTTTTGTTTTTTGAGATGACGGGGGTGAAATGAGTTTCCTCATTGAATGGCGGTGAAGTTACAGGGGAGAGAGAGCTGAGGGTTGGGGTTGGGGGGTTCGCGGGGGATGCAAGAACCGGCGAGCGGGGGTGCGAGTCAGCTTCGGAGCTGGTTGAGGGGCTAGCGGGGGGATCGGCGGCCCTAATAATTTGGATCAACGGGCGATCCGGAGGGAATGGAGACAGTTGTTGGAGTACGTACTCCAACAACAAGGGGACTGACGACACATATTTACCTATCTCGATAAGTAAATTAGTGTCTGGTTGGGGGGCCATGGCTTGGGTGTGTAGCCTAGCGTGTGGGTGAGTTCCTACTTGTGTCTCGACCGCCTCCGTCTCTATCCAGGCGGTCCGAGGTGAGTGGTACAAAATAATAAAACAGAAGAATGGGGACAGTAGAAAGGGGACAGAGAGAGAAGAATAAGTAAATAAATAAAATAAAAATAATACGACCTTACTGGAACCAATCCAACCTGGGCACAACACACGCGGCGGACTGACCCGAGGGGGTCTCACGGGCGTGCGAGAGAGAGGTCTCTCGCACGCAGACGCGGGCGCGCTCGCGGGCGCGGGCGCGGGTGAAAGAGAGGGAAACACTTTCTGCCGGGGCGGCAGCGGGAGAGAGTAAACACGACCGTCCTGCACGGGTGCTGGACGGTGAGTCTTTTCACTGTGAATTAGCTGAAAAATTTTGATTCTGTCATTTATTGAAATTTACCATGAGCCCTTTATAGGATGGCATAAAAACTTCGATACCGCGAGTTAGACTACAACTGGCGCCATCTGTGAGAAGGATACGATAACAAACATAGACTCAAAGGTCATTTTAGCTTGAGGAGTGTTTAGAGTGGGTTCATATTATACAATATCAATGGGTCGTATTCGGTCATGTCCTGATGATTTATGTACGCTGACATTACTGATAATTTTCTTTATTTTATTATTTGTAGCTTTTTTATAAAACATCGATTTATCTGCTTTAGATGTGTATTCAGATTATTGAGCAGCGGTATTTTGCAGCTCGGTACAATGTCTGTGACATTTTTAATGAATCCAGTGGCGAAAGTATTTGCGACAGCAATTTCATTATTTTTGTCTACACGAAATGCCTTTGTGATTACTTCATCGACCGACCTCATAATCCGCCCCGTAATATTGTTTATAATTTGCCATAGTTTTCTAGGATCTGATTTATTGTCAGCAATTTGTTTTTTGTAATAATTATTTCTTGATTTTTCTATTATTTTGTTTGTCTTATTTCTTTCTTCGTTGTATTCTAGTTTTAGCAGTTTGTTGGTAGGATCTTTTTTATACTTTATAAATAGTTCATCTCTCTTTTCGCACTCTAGGGATATTTTTATGGTTAGCCATTTACAGTTGTTTTGTCTGCTAGTTTTTATTGGTTGTATATAGGATGCCTTATCGTATGCGTTGTTGTAACAGGATTTGATTTTATTGTAAATATGGTTTAGACATTCGCTCATGCAGATTTGGTCCCAGTCTACTTTACTTATTTCTGAGTTAAGTATACTGGTATTGATTTTGGTTTGCGTATTGGGAACGACCCGTATCGAGGAAACAACATTTGCTGCGAGCACTATCATACGGTGGTCTGCCAATACAGTTCCAAGCGCCGCGGAGTAGAGGTCTTCTGTGCTATTTCTTACGAATATGTGATCAATACATGTTTTAGATATTTTACCATTTGTTTCTTCAATTCGCGTATAGTCAGAAATTTCGCACATTAAACCTTTTTCCGCCAGTAAGTTGCGATAACGCTCTGTGATGATGTTTTCACATTTCAGGTCGATATTTATATCTCCAATAAGGATGAAGTTGTGGAAGGTTTCGTATTTGGACAATATTGTTGATAGTTCGTCAATAAACTTGTGTTTATTTTTATCTGGAGGTCTGTAGAAAGAACATAGGACTACTTAGGATTTATTTAGTGTTGTGATTTTGCTCTGTGATGATGTTTTCACATTTCAGGTCGATATTTATATCTCCAATAAGGATGAAGTTGTGGAAGGTTTCGTATTTGGACAATATTGTTGGTAGTTCGTCGATAAACTTGTGTTTATTTTTATCTGGAGGTCTGTAGAAAGAACATAGGACTACTTAGGATTTATTTAGTGTTGTGATTTTACCTCGGAAACATTCAGAGTGAATCGTGCATAAATAATTATACCGCCTCCTTTGCGCCTACTGCGTAGTTTTGTATACCTATGTTACCGGAAATGTATGAATTCTAGATATTGTATACAAATCCTAGGAAATGTGTACATTTCCGAAGCTATTTAGGAAATGTATGAAATATTGTTTCAAAAACTATTTAATGCATAGATATCCTAGGAAATGTGCACATTTCCTAGGAATTGTATACAATTCCAATTTCGTGTTAGGAAATGTATAAAAAGAATGCTTTCTGTAATAAAACACGTTGTTAAAATAAGAATAATAATTTTTATTATAACACTCATGTAACACACACATTATAACACACTGTAACACAAGTTTTTACTTTTAACATAATTATCACAAAATCAACTAAAAGGTATTATTCTTATAAAGTAACATTTTTATTTGGTAAACAATCAGACTATTTAAGTAATTGTAAATATAACAATATTAGAGTAAGTTTTAATATTATACTTAATACTTTCTTAAATGTAAACGAGTCAGTCCATATGGCTATTTATTTTTGCAGGGTAAGCTTGAATGGCATTTGGAAGTACACAATACTTTATTTTTAAAGCACAGACATCTTGCTGTATTACAGTCTTTCTTGCAAAGGCATTTTTTAAACCCCTGGCCGGTTCCAGTGGATTGTAGGTTGGCAACTGACCGTAGTGCAATCTCAGTACTCGGTATATCCTCTGCATCAAGAAGAACTCTTGGACACACATTAATCTGAGATCGAGCATACAATTGTTTTAAGATTCCGCTCTTAGTGCCAATTTGATAGAGCCCATCATCGGTTTTAGCCAAAACTACACCTATAATATTACGGGCATCACCACGTCCTCTATCAACCTCTGGAACTGCAATTCGTACAGAAGTGCCAATAGGTACAGGGGCAAACTTTTTTTCACTTAATTTCAGCATTATTTCAGCCTGTTTTTCTAGGTTTTTCTTAGCATTTTTACGATTATCTAGTACATTATGTGTTTTTGAACATAATGGACACAAAAATTTTGATCCGAATCCTTCATCGGGTGATTCTTCAGCAACAGCGCATATAGCATGGATAGCACATCCACATTCTCTACATGTATGAGCTCCTGTAGTTTCTTGTGAACAGACGCAGCATTGGAGGGTGCAAGTTGGAGGTTGCGTGTTGGTTTCGTGTGGATCTGGATCGGTTTCAGAAACTTGACTTGCCTCTGCATCCGTGATCACCTTAGAGAGTTCACATGCAGTGACTATAAGATCTTCTTCCTATTTGGTAAGGTCCTCTATGACTTTCTCCAAATCTTCTTCAGTTTGAACATTTTGCGTGAAATCATTTGGTAACTGTAAACCAACTTTTACTTTACATCCAAAAAGCGCCTCATAAGGAGATTGCTTGATACCAGCGTGAAAAGCTCTGTTTTTCATGAGTTGCACAAATCTCAAACCCTCGCTCCAATGTGAATCTTGCATCCACGTGGTGAACATATTTTCAATGTCCTGATTCGCTCTTTCCACACTGCCCTGACTTTGCGAATGCCTGGGTTTACCATGAATAATTTTCAAAGTAGGCCAATATGTTTTTAAATTCTCAATAATTCGGTTGGAAAATTCTCTGCCGTTGTCAGACTGAAGTATTGCAGGTGTTTACGCAGCCATCACTAGATGGCGTTGTCTGTACTTTGCCTCGCGCAAAAGAGATTTTCTTGTGTTAGGTTAAGTACCATTCGATGATTTGATTAAATTAGTTCTTCCATACAATACAACCAAGAGTGTTTTACTTCAGTACAGTGCAGTGTTCAGTCAGTTTTAGGTAAACATTTTGGGCCTTTACGAGCCGGATTGAGTGAAGAGTGTCAAGTGCGAGTGCGTATCATTGGATTGCAGTGCTTACGGATTTCAGTGTTACGGAATGGTAAATTGCGGGAGACTGTAAGTACGGAACTCATTACTAGGGCAGAGACTTAGAAGAATTCATCAGTGTTTGCATAGTGAAAAGACTTAGAAAAATCAGTGAAATTTAGAGACTTAGAAAAATTGTGGTGCAGTTTTGTATGAAAATAACACTTAGAAATTTTTCGAGAAATTCTCTATAGAAAAAAGACTTAGAACAATTTGTGTAAATTTTGGAGACTTAGAAAATTTTGAATTATGTCGTTTCAAGAGTTAGTCAGTTTACAGGAAGAAATGGGAAGGCAGATAAACCGAGCCCTCAGTAATTACAAAAAGTCGAGGAGTAGAATTACGGAAGCATACATTGAAACAAGATTAGAGTCATTAGAGTCAAACTGGGAAAAATACAAACAAACAAACCTAGAGATTAGCAAAATTGCAACCACAGATTTGAGGACAACAGAGAGGTATTTCACTGAAGACACATTCTACACCTGCGAAGATGTTTATTTGGAACTCAAGACACTGATGAAGGAGCGCTTATCAGAAATAAGTTTGCCCAAGATGAGCACGAGCACGGAAAAGGAAGCCACACACAAAACAGAGACACAAAAGTTGACAAAACTGCCTCCGATTAAAATACCTTCATTCTCGGGGATTTACACAGAATGGCCGAGTTTTTACGATCTCTTCAAGTCGTTGATTCATACAAATTCAACGTTGAGCAATATACAAAAATACCACTACTTGAAGAGTAGTCTAACTGGAGAGGCAGAAGGATTATTGAGGCAGTTTCCACTGACTGATGCAAACTACAATAAGGCACTGACACTTTTGGAAAGTCGATTTGATAACAAGAGGTTGATAGTTCACGCACACATCACACGACTGAGGAACCAAAGGAAACTATCAACAGAGACAGCAAGGGGGATACGAGATATTTTAGATACCACAAACGAGTGCTTGAGCGCATTAAACACTATCGGCGTACACACGGAAAGCTGGGATGCGATCATCACTCACATCATAGTAGAAAAGTTAGATATCGAGAGTCACAGGCTCTGGGAACAAAAACAGGGAGCGTCGCGTGACATTCCAACTACAGGGGAACTATTGGAGTTTATGGAGGTTCGATTTCGGTCTTTAGAAGCCCTGAATGCCACGCAGACGAAAGAACACACGACACGCACACCAAAACGACCCCAGCCAATAAAGACGTTCGCAACAAGCTCTCAAGATACGACAGCACAAGCTACTAAATCAAGCTTCCTAGAGCACAAACCTAGCTGTGTGTTATGTTCTGGAGATCACTATGTGTACCACTGTCAAGAGTTCATTAAAATGACATCTGAACAAAGAAGAGATTTGGCGCAAGATAAACAACTCTGTTTCAACTGCCTTGTACCAAAACACCCTGTGCGTTTCTGTAGACAGAGAACTACTTGCAGAATATGCAGTCGAAGACACCACACTCTTCTTCACACTACGAATGAACCTACGACAGCGAAACAGTGCTCACACACACAAGAAGAACTGGAAGAAGAAACAACACCAATTGCCGTTCACAAAGTTGAGTCGACTAAGAGTCAAATTCTGCTTGCCACTGCCTTAGTACGAGTAATGGATCGTGATGGACGAAAACATATACTGCGTGCGCTGATCGATCAAGGTTCTCAGGCATCCTTCATAACGGAATCAGCAGCGCAACGACTGGGCTTACGCAGGACTGGAGTATGCAGCAGGATCACTGGAGTAGATTCTACTATGACTACAGTGTCGAAAGCGCAGATAGAACTCGCACTGTTTTCACTAAGTTCGGAAGAGTCGGTAGCCGAAGTGAAAGCACACATCCTCAAATCGCTACAATCTATACTACCAGGCAGGGAATTCACAACAGAACCGGGATCAGGGATTCGAGAGTTGACACTAGCGGATCCTGGTTTCTGTAAGCCTGGTGGTATAGACATGTTATTGGGAGCAGAGATATACGCACATATTTTGTTGGATGGTTTAAGGAAATTCGGTACACTATTGGCACAAAACTCACGACTCGGATGGATAGTATCCGGAGCAGTACAAGGGAATAAAACACAAGTAGAAGATATAATAGTGATGCACAATAAACTAGAGGTCAATGACCTATTACAGATGTTTTGGGAGTCTGAGGAGTTACACACAGAGAAACGCTTAATGACAACAGACGAAAAACGGTGTGAGAAGATCGTATGGCGGAGTAAGCCAGAGGACCCCATACAGGATTATCGCCTACTCACCGTGACTTATGGGACATCTTGTGCGCCATACCTTGCTATCAGAACATTGAGACAGTTAGCAAGTGATGAAAGTGATAAGTTTCCAAAGGCGGCTAGTGTTTTACAAAGTGACTGTTATATGGATGACATTTTATGTGGATGTGATACTATCGATGAAGCTATACAATTGTCAGGGGAGCTTATTGATATGTCAAACAAGGGGGGGTTCGTGTTACATAAATGGAATTCAAATTCTGTGAAAGTATTGGAGAGCTTGCCTACGGGAAACAACCAGACACGAGAACCTATTAACATAATGATGGATAAAACTGTTAAAACGTTGGGTGTCAGATGGAACCCCAGTAGTGATTGTTTTGAATTGAACATGAAGCTTCCATCTGCCTCACCAAGGGTAACAAAGAGAAGTGTATTGTCTGATGTTGCGACAATATATGATCCTCTGGGCTGGTTGTCTCCTGTGGTCATAGTTGCTAAAATGTTTCTACAAAGGCTGTGGCTGCTTGGTCTTGGTTGGGATGACGAACTACCAAATGAAGTCAAAACAGAATGGTTGACATATCGAGATGAGATTAACACCATGTCAACAATTTACTTGCCACGTTGGATTGGCATGACTAGAACAATAAAACGGGTAGAGTTACATGGGTTCAGTGACGCCTCCATAACTGCATTCGGGGGAGTAGTCTTTCTTCGCATTATACGGGAAGATGATACAGTAGAAGTTAAAATGGTATCAGCCAAGACCAAGGTAGCACCGGTAAAACAAGTCACGTTGCCACGTTTAGAGTTGTGTGGGGCTGTATTGACAGCAAAACTGTTACACAAAGTTAAAGTCTGTTTAGGTATACCCGATGATCAAATTTATGGCTGGACGGACTCAACCATAGTTCTTGCTTGGCTTCAGAAACATCCAAATTCTTGGAAAACTTTCGTGGGTAATAGAGTCGCGGAGATTTTGAATGTCACAAAGCCAAGTCAGTGGCACCACGTTAGTTCAAAAGACAACCCCGCGGATTGTGCCTCTAGAGGTTTGCAACCGGCACAATTAGCTCAACATGAACTATGGTGGGCCGGACCACAATGGTTGAAATCACCACATCCTATTTCATGTGTTAGTAGGATACATGTGACTAATTTAGAAGAGAAGATTGTTGTACATCTGGCTGTAGATGTAGATGAAGAGTTTCTTTTACACAAATATTCTACCTTGATGAAACTGAAACGTGTGATAGGATATTGTTTTAGATTTGTACATAATTGTAAGAAAAAGGCACAACAGAAAAACATCGATTCCACTGAAGATAGATTAGAAGAAATGCCAAGTTTTCTAGTAACAAGAGAGTGGAAGAGGGCAATGAACGCATGTGTAAAGATTTCACAGAATCGATATTTTTCAGATGAGTTGCATGACTTATCACATGGACAAACTGTAAATAAGAAAAGTCCGTTGTATTTTCTTCATCCATTCTTGGATACTGAGGATATAATCAGAGTTGGTGGACGTCTTGAGAACGCTCCACTTCCATATGATACTAAACATCCTGTAGTAGTGTCTGGTAAATCCAGGTTAGCGTTTTTAATTGTTGATCAGACTCACAAAACCACATTGCATGGCGGACCTCTGCTAATGTTAAATGTTATAAGAAGTAACTATTGGATTATGAATTTAAAATCTATTGCTAAATTCCATGTTCGAAAATGTATACAATGTATCAGACAATCTCCAAGGTTTGCTTCACAAATCATGGGAAACTTGCCAGCATCCAGGGTGACAGTTTCTAAACCTTTTTCATGTAGTGGTGTTGACTTTGCAGGGCCTATATTACTTAAAACCTCGAGACTTCGAAATGCACAAACAACGAAGGCCTACATTGCCGTTTTCATTTGCACCGCTACTAAGGCTATTCACTTGGAGCTGGTTTCAGAATTGACAACCGAAGCCTTTATAGCTTCATTTAAAAGATTTACTTCAAGGCGTGGTCATTGCGCTCAACTATAGTCAGACTGTGGATCCAACTTCATTGGTGCCAACTTTGAACTAAAGAGAATGCTCAATAAAGCTAAATCAGAGCTGCCAGAGGACCTGTCACAATTATTGGCCTCTGAGGGTACCGAATGGCATTTTATACCTCCAGGATCGCCACACTTTGGAGGATTATGGGAATCCGGTGTGAGATCTACGAAGCACCATATCAAACGTGTTCTCGGTGACACAAAACTAACATTCGAAGAATATGCTACGTTGTTAACGCAGATCGAGTCTTGTTTAAATTCTCGTCCCATTTCACCCATGAGTGACTCAGTTGATGATCTCACTGCTTTGACACCTGGTCATTTTCTAGTATTGGGACCACCAGTTGTGGTTCCTCACGTAAATGTCTTGGATGTTCCCGTCAATAGACTAAATCGATGGCAACATCTGGAACATATGCTACAATGTTTCTGGCAAAGATGGAAATCTGAATACTTGACGACCTTACAAAACCGTTATAAATGGTCGTCCCAGAAACCATCTATTAAAATAAATGATTTAGTTATTATTAAGGACGATCGAGTTCCTCCATCTAAATGGCCTCTTGCTAGAGTCGTTGATACTCATCCAGGCAATGACGGATTAATTCGAGTAGTCTCATTGAAATGTCTTCAAAAAGTTATTAAGCGACCTATTACTAAGTTATGTATTCTACCTTTTATACAGTCCACAGAGATTTAAAGGACTATAATAGTCCTTGGGTGGCGGCATGTTTACGCAGCCATCACTAGATGGCGTTGTCTGTACTTTGCCTCGCGCAATAGAGATTTTCTTGTGTTAGGTTAAGTACCATTCGATGATTTGATTAAATTAGTTCTTCCATACAATACAACCAAGAGTGTTTTACTTCAGTACAGTGCAGTGTTCAGTCAGTTTTAGGTAAACAGCAGGAGCACCAAGTAGAGTAAATATATCCAATAAAGTGTGAGTCACTTCCTCAGCTCGTTTTGTTTTAAGTGGTCTTAAAACAACAAATTTTGTTAAGTGATCTTGATACACCATAATAAATTTGTTATCACCGTCGGGCTGGGACTGAAAATCTATCAGATCTACTTGGCATCTAGAGTTAAACTCTGACGATATAATAGGCTTTACAACAATACCTTTTTTTATGTTTTTTGTTTCTGTTGACATGGTTCACAAAGTTCAAGATAAGTTCCTATATCCTTCCGTGTTATGTTTTTGTAGTGACTCCATACTTCTTTCATCATACGATCTCTTCCACCGTGACCTATTCGAATATGTGCCTCGTGTAATATGTCGAATAAGTCACTATCACATGCGTAGTAAATAATAGTGCTTGTAGCTTCTTTAACAGGAAAAATAAGTTTACTTTTCTGGTCAATGGTAAGCACATCGTATCGTCGCAATAACCAATAATCACGAGAAGTCTTTCTAGCAGTTGTTTTTGCCACAGAAACTTCTTTAATTAACTCTTTATAACGTTCATCTTCAACATAAGCAGTGTTCTTAGCATTTGATAACATTCTCAATGACGATAATGCACTATAAAATCGCTCTTTCATAAGCGCGATGCGTGATTCGGCAGCCATGTTGTACCACAACGACGCGTACGAACGTACGCAATGACAGCTTACGCGACACTACTCACACAATCGAGCGATCGCAGGATCTGACGATCGATACCCTCCCCTCTTTCGTCCCGCTATGCCCGAAACCCATCAATATTCCAAAATTTTATACATTTCCGATTGCCATTTAGGAAATGTATAAATTGCCTAGGAAATGTGTCTATTATAATTTATTTCACACATTTCCGTGCGATTTTAGGAATTACATACATTTCCTAGGAATTGTATACAATGACGGTTTGCACACATTTCCGGTAACATATACATTACATAGTTACCAATAAGAAATAGCGGGCACAGGGTGTCGGATTTGTTTGCTTCTGTTATTATTATAATGTCGGGGGGATTACTGGTATGAATGCATTGTAACATCGCTGCTGAGGTTGGAGTCCGGCATCACGTCGGAAACGATCAGCTCGGCGGTGCGGCCGGCCTTCACCCAGGTGCTGGTCTCGCAGCTCCTCTTCAGCTCGACCTGTAGCATGCCATCAGCATTTTCGCCCTTTCCCTTCAATCTTCTCGCGGACAGAATGTCGTTGTCTTCTAGGGTTATCTTTGCCGCAATCTTACGTGAAATTTCAACTGCATTTTCATTTTCTTGATAAGGAACTCCAGCGATCTCGAGGAAATTTTCAATCTTCTTTTGTTCCTGCTCATTTAATTTTTGTTCTAGTCCTAATATTTTTGTTTCTAGATGTGTGTTTTTATTTGTTAGGTTCTCGTTTTTCTTTTCTAGCATTTTCACCTTAGTTTTCATCTCTTCCATCGCTTCATCAAATTCGTCCACTTTGCTGCTGCAGAAATCGACGGCTTGCTGGAGGTCTCCTAGTTGTTTCTTTATTGTTTTTTCGATCTCTCTAAAAATATCCTGGAGCATCTTCTTGATGTCGACGGAAACTGCAGGTCTAGTTCGACTATTGTTGAGGTTTTCTTCAGTAGTGTCATCTTCCTGGTCATCATCCGTCACGATGAAAGACCTCCTGCGCGGTGTATTGCGGTGGCACTCGTCACACGACCACTCGAAGTTTTCCACGGCGCGTAGGGCAGCAATCTGCTTGGCGGTCAGGCCAGCACATTCATTGCTAGCGTGCACATACAGACCACACTTGCTGCATTCCAGACCTGGTAACTTTTTGGTGATCGACTTTTGGCAAGCATCACACTTTGGTAACTTCGATGGCGCCATTGGAGGGTAGTTGTGAATAACGAACGCGAATTGTGTACTCGACCTCTCTGTACAACTGACAACCGACGAAATGATGACATGGCCAAAACGGCAACAATTCCAACACTGTATTGTGGGGAATTGATACTGCTCCACCAGGATAGAATTGTAGAAGTAGAAGATTCTCTCTGGGAGAAGCTGACCAGATATTGTGATCACAACTGACTGTATTGGGATGTAAACTAAAGAGTGTAAAGTAGGGTATTCGGTAATAGTTTTTGTCTCGCAATAAACGTGGTATAGAACGTACGTGTCTCGCATTATTTATCGTAGATAATCACATATTTTAAAAAGGACTTACACGTGTGTGATATTAGTGGGAATATAGAAAATCGAACGAGAACATGACGATCAGTAAAATTTCGGAGTTTAACCTAGAAACTGACAATTGGAGGTTATACATCGAGCGGCTCGAGCAATACTTCGTAGTGAACAACATTTCCGAGGCGTTGCATGTTCCAACCTTGGTAACTGTGATGGGAGCAGAAGGGTATGAGCTACTTGTGAATTTATGCACTCCCGTTAAACCAACAACCAAAACATTCCGGGAGATAACGGCCATTATGGAGAAACACTTGCAACCAAACCCCAGCATTCTTGCCGAACGGTATAAATTTCGGCACAGACGGCAAAAGGAAAGAGAAAAAATCGCGGATTATGTGGCAGAGTTGAAGAAAATGTCGAAAACATGTGATTTTGGTGCATGGCTAGAAGACAGTTTGCGAGACCAGATGGTGTGCGGTATTATCAGCGAAACGATCAGGCAGCGGCTATTCGCGGAAGAAAAACTAGATTTTATCAAGGCATACAATCTAGCGGCAAGTATGGAAGCAGTTGAGAAAGACGCCGCAATTGTGGAGAACAAAGGAAAAATGGCGGCGGCGGCGACCGCCACGTGTCAGTCGATATCTAGAGCAAAGCGGGGTCAAGAGGTGACGTCACGGAGCAGGGCGCCGACCGCGCCACCAGTACGAGGTGGACCAGGGTCGGGTGCAGCTACCGCCGGCGGGTCACGAGGACCTGGCTCCAGCTACCGGAGGCCTCCCAAGTAGCACAAAGGTTCTGTGTAACAGCATTTTTACAGTACACCTTGGACACATTAGCTGCTAAAAATTGCTGTATATCAGCATTATATGCACATATAATGTTGATATAACTCTAATTTGGCCACAAATTACGTGGCACGTTGCTGTACAACTGAATTATAATAGCATTATTTTAGCATTAATAAAGGCAACAGCTACTCCAAGTGCTGAACATTGCCTGAATAACAAGGCACGTGGTACTCATCATAGTTAATATGCAGCCATTCTCATACTCATTCGTAAAATTGGAATAAGTGTGGTCATCTTAAATGCTTTATCGCAGCTAAAAGTAAAATATCTGTGAAATTGTGGTATCCAGAAACGCGTTTTTAATTTTTACTCCGTACAAGAGTGTTGAAGTGCAATAAGTAATATTGTGCGTGTAAATGAAGATGTTTTGGTTGCCATTTTGTGGATAAATAATAAAGTTAATGTTAAGTAAAACTTTGAGTTATTTCAATTATGTGTTAAATTATATCGGGAATGTAACTTTATTGTGAAATACCATACATATTTAGGTCAAAATTTTCACGCGCTCTCATAATATCCACAAATACGTGAAAAAAGTTCAAAATAAAATAGGCTATTTGCAAGTTATTTTTTTAATATTACTTTTACACGTAAGCGCTGTTTACATATTCTTTTTTTATATATAGTTCAGTGCAAGCTGATATTTTCTAATATAAACTAAATGGATAGAAGCTAAATGTTTACAATAATACGCGTTATGTACTTAAAAATGGCGGATAAACGAGTGGCAGTGTCAACTTAAATTTAATGCTAATTGCTTTATAAATGTCCACGCATGGCTTATAATGGTAAATTATAACTCCACCAGCAGACTTAATGCCGAATTAAATTCCATTATTCAGCCCAGGTCTGAATCGACGGTCACGATGTACAGATTTATAGCAGGGCGCTGCTGTGTAACTGCATAAAAGGTCACACTTGGTACAATATTGGCCTATATTAATGCTGATATACGAGTATACTCTAACAGTGAATAATGACGTAAAAGTCCACGTGTAAGCAGCATTAGGTATATCTTTGTTAATAGACTTCACATCGTGTCTGTTTGAGTTATAGAGGTTCGTATGTTCTCTCTTAAAATGCAAGTGTTTTAAAGGTACACTTGTGAACCATTATTCAGAAAACTGCACTACTTTTCCCCAAAAAATGCGTTTTTGCAGCTGATAGGGTACAACTCTACTAAACGCTGAATAACAGTGAATCGGTGGCATCTGTGTAGCGCTTAATAGAATCACAGTACCGAATATTGCATTATATTGGGTCTCGATATTTCCTATGCAGCTATTGCAGTCCGAGTGAACACTAATAAGTCCTTAAAAGTGCTTAAACAACCGATGTGGACCTTATATGGAATTATATAATGCAGCTTTGTGCTACTTGGTCTGCGCGGGTCGGCGACAACGCGCCGCAGCTGCAGGGCGCTCAGTGTTCTGTGTGTGGTAGTGTGCGGCACAAAACAGCGAGGTGAAAGTATGCACGCTACATTTGCAGAATATGCAACCAAGAGGGGCACCTGCGTCGCATGTGCCCACGTGCCAAAAGTGTGGGGCACAATTACATGGAGCAGCTGACGGGACAAACGGAAGACATGAACTTATCAAGTGATAGTTGCGACAGTGACGAGGTGACTATAGTACCTATTAACCAATTATCACTAGATCAATATCCGCCTATGATACTACCTATTTTAGTTGAGGACCAATGGATCAACATGGAGTGTGATACTGGCAGTGCAGTCTCATGTATAAGTTTAGAGTTATATAAGAAGCTGTTCAGTCACCTTCAAATAGAACAATGCAATATCTTATTGAGATATTACACAGGAGAGTTGTTAAAACCGGTAGGTACAATAAAACCAAATATTGTTTATAACGGGGTAATGAAAACCTCAGATCTGTATGTCATCTGTAATGCGAAAACTAATTTGTTGGGAAGACAGAGGATATCTGATTTAGGAATACAGTTACCAGTGAACAGCACCAATGTAAACAATGTAAGGGATAGCAGCTTTAACTTATCGGAATTCAGTTCCAGATACTGTAACGTGTTCGCGGACGGCTTGGGACGGTTCACCGGTGGGGCGGTGAGCATCCACCTCCGGGAGGAGGCGCGACCCCGGTACCTGCGTGCGCGGCCGCTGCCGTACGCGCTGCGCGAGCCGGTGGAGCGCGAGCTGGCGCGGCTGGTGCAGGACGGCGTGCTGATGCCGGTCGATCGCTCCGACTGGGCCACACCTATCGTGCCGGTACTCAAGAAAGATGGTAATATCAGAATTTGCGCTGACTATAAGCTGACGTTGAACAAGGTGTTGGACGTTGATCGGTACCCGTTACCCAGAGTGGAGGATTTATTAGCTAGATTACATGGAGGCAAGCGGTTTTCGAAAATAGATTTTTCACAGGCATACGCGCAGTTTGAACTAAACGATAGTAAGGAGTACACGGTGATTAACACGCATAAGGGCATGTTCATGTACAATAGACTAGTATACGGACTAGCCTCAAGCTCAGGGATTTTCCAAAAACATCTCGAACAACTATTCGCCGATTTAGATTTCGTAGGAATATTTTTGGATGACTTGATAATAAGCGATAGAAGTTTAAAGGAACATAAACAAGATTTAAAAGAAGTATTCAAACGATTGGAAAAGTATGGACTTAGAAAGTTCCATCAATACCTTTGTGGGAGGAAGTTCATACTTAGGACGGATTACAAACCACTCACGACAATATTCGGCAATAAAACTGGTATTCCGGTCATGGCCGCTAGTAGAATGCAGCAGTGAGCTATCCTATTATCGGGTTATAACTATGACATTGAATACATACCGTCAAAGAAAAACAGCGCGGACGCATTATCGCGTTTGTCAGCCGAACGTTGTTGTGTAAAAGTAATCTTCGTAGAAGACTTTCTGCCCGTAACGCATAGTGAGATAAAGAAAGTGACAGCCAAAGATCCATGGTGAATGGGAGAAGGAAAAGTAAAGGAATGGTGGTACCTTACTTGCGCTGGTCTTCTACCCAGGAGATAGGTTATGATTTTCACATTAATCCAAATAGGTTTTCACAAACACTACACTGCACCGGTGCTAGGTTAATAACACAATCACTAGGTAGCGTAATTAGCGTTTGTAGGAATTTTCTTGTGGGGAGCGTAGTGGTTTGCCCCTTATGCGCGCGCATCTCGATCTGAACTGGTTCCGTCAGGAAAGGAACGAACGAAAGGATGCGAAAGGAAGAGTGAGTGTTTGAATGAGTGATGAATGCGTAGTGAGGGTAGCAGTACTTAAATAATAGATAAATTGGTAATATTTTATATTTTGGCGAAGACAAGTCTGCCGGCCTAGAGGTTTCCTCTATATTAAGCTACAAGTTAACAGAGAATGTTAAAAATTAGTAAGTTAAAAAGTTAACAACAAAATAGATTCAAATGCCAAAAAACCAGGACTTATATACTAATTTAAGATAAATTGAGTTCAGTTTATTGAGTAGGCAAAGTACAAACTCGGATTACTGGACGTATATAGCTTCCAGAGGCAGTGCGAACTTTAACAGCTCTAACTACATTGTCCTTTCCGGGATAGAGTTCATCAATAACTCCAAGAGGCCAACAAAGAGGATGAGCATTATTATCTTTTATAACCACGACTGTGCCTAGTTTAATATTATCGGATGGCTTGGTCCATTTTTCTCTTTGTTGAAGCGAAGTGAGATATTCCTGACTCCAACGTCGCCAGAAATCATGTGTGAGTTTACACAACAACTGATAACGTGATAAACGATTATCAGGTTGATCTACAAAATTTTCAGCGGGCAAAAATTTTATAGGAGTGACGTTTAAAAAATGATTAGGAGTTAGTGCGGTTACATCAGGTTCAGAACTTAAAACACATAGAGGTCTGCTATTTAACAACCCTTCTATTTGCACCAAGACTGTCATGAATTCTTCATAGGTTAAGATCTGAGAGCCTATAGTTTTATATAAGTGAGTTTTAACGCATTGAACGTTTGCTTCACACAGGCCATTAAAATGTGGGCCATACGGGGGGCTATGTTTAAATTGAATTTTATTATTTGATAAATAATTACCAATATATGTTTGGTGAGTTGTGGACTGTAATAAATCGTAAATTTCATTAAGTTTGCGCTTGGCGCCTATAAAATTTGTTCCACCATCGCTATAGATCATGGAAACTGGGCCTCTTCTACTAATAAAACGTTTGAAAGCTGCGAGAAATAGTTCAGAACTGAGGTCTGAGACCAATTCCAAATGCAATGCCTTGGTAGCAAGACATACAAATAAGCATACATAAGCCTTATGGCTTTTAATTCCTCGACGTCTTATATGCGTTATATAAAAAGGATCAGCATAATCCACAGCGGTGTAGACAAAAGCTTTGGTTTGCGAGACTCGAAATGACGGTAAGTCACCCATGCGTGGGAAAGTGAATTTAGGTTTAAGTCTGAAACATCTGTTACATTTATGCACGCGTCGACGAACTAAATTTCTAGCAGATAATATCCAGAATTTCTGTCTGAGCAATGCGACTAAAAGTGATGGACCAGTGTGGAGGTTAGTTACATGATAGTTGTCAACAATAAGTTGAGTAATTAAATCCTTAGTAGGAAGCAAGATTGGGTGTCTTTGACCAAAATCGAGTTGAGAATTAGATAGCCGACCACCGACTCTAAGAATGCCTTCTTGGTCGATGAAAGGGTTAAGTTTTGATAACGAGTTATTTAACAACTTTTTATTTTTTAACGCGGCAATTTCTTTAGAAAAGTGTTTGTTTTGAACATAACGAATTATGTAGTCTTCTGCAGTTTCGAGATCTTGAACGGTAATTTGTCCAGTGGAGCGCAATTTTCGTGAGAAACGGAGTACGTATGTCATCGAGCGTAGTAATGTTTTCCAATCGGAAATTCTTTCAGCCATCATGTCAATGGGATGAGATTCATGCGAGTTACTGATGTAACGTACTACCTCTTTGACCATATTGGCTACTGGCGGATTAGCCAGATAAAAATTACAACTATAGAAATTCGGAAATTCGGGTCTGGAATCTCGTCTGGCAGCTGATTGTTTTTTTTGACGCAGACATTGTTTGAGCTCTGAAACGTGAGGTTGTATCTTCTGCATCAATAATTTTTAAGTCACGCCTTTAGTTGCGGCGATGGGCTAGTCCCTTTAGTACTGTTATTCCTTTTAGTACTGTAATGGAGCTGAATGTTTAGTTGCTGTAAAGTGCAGTAGTTGATATGAAACTTCCCTACTATCCCCAATCCATGGGTAAGCATTGGTTCGTAGTTAGTCTTTCTTATTTTCGTGTATTTTATACTCTCTATGTATTTCCCTTTTCTATACAGTGTCTATTGGACTGCGGCACTCTTAGATCCTAATTACCCTAGGGCCCTCGTCGGAAGTCTCCGTGTGGGGAGCCGTCGCCTGATAGCTGGGCGCTGTAGCGCTTTTGTATTCCTATCATTCACACTGGTCTCTTTCCAGGGTTCCACGCCGAGGAATAATATCCTCCTGGCGCTACCGCATAATCACTTGTTGACGTCTGGAGAAGTGGACCAAAAACTCAAAAAACTCAAAACTCAAAACGTTTATTCTGTAAATAGGCCACAAGGGCACTTTCACATGTCATTTCATTTCATTTTTTACAGAACATTTGGTATTATTATCATATTATCAGAAAAAAAAAAGTACTTAATTATTGTTTCTGAGAGATGTAAAGAGTCTCAAATGTCATAATAAAATAATTGGACCAGTTGGATTGAGTCTACCAAGGAGCTGAAATCTACAAATTCCCGGCGAGTCCCTATCCAGCGTTTCAACTATATCACCAATATTCGACTCACGACCCTGTGATTAATAAATGTATCTTGAGCCTGCCAATAATCTCTTTTGGTCAGGTTAGAGTCTTACTGTTTCACTGACATTTTGAGCAACTAAACTTATTGTAGGTTTTGTTTCCAAAGTTTCAAAACAAACATTTGGTTTGACTGCAAAGTGTTTTACAGGCCAATCAGAAATTCTTTCAGCAGTCCACGAAGGACCGTGAAACCACAAGTCATTGTTCACGAGAGATTTAGCCGTTACAGGACGAGAGATAATATCTGCGGGATTCTCCACGCCTTTGACATGAAACCAATATTTCGCGGGAAGTTTTGAATTTATTTCAGTAATTCTGTTCGCGACGAACGTGTGAAATTTATAAGCTGGAGAGTGAATCCAGGTAAGTGTAATAGATGAATCTGAAAAGGCGTAGATTTCATCTATGTGACATCTGCGTAAGAGTGTGTCTCGAACGACGTCAATGAGATTTGCGAGAAGATGCGCGGCGCAGAGCTCTATTCTAGCGAGAGGCATTTTAGCCAGTGAGGCGACACGTGACTTCGAGGACAGTAAATAAACTGAACCAGGTGAGTATGGGTCAGGACTAACCCGAATATAAACGTTAGCACCGTAGCACCTTTCGCTTGCATCCGCAAAATTAAATCCAATGAGAGCGACGTGAGGCGAGTTTAAGCCAATATAGCGAGGAATTTTAATTATTTCAAGATAATGAAGCTCATTATAAAATTGTGTCCATTTATTTAAAATAGTGGGAGTAACTGGATCCTCCCAATCAAGGTTTTCTGCCCAGCACTCTTGAACTAAGAGTTTCATAAAAGCGACAACAGGGGAGATAAGACCCAGAGGGTCGTATAAACGAGCGGTGACGGAGAGAATAGAGCGCTTTGTGCACTCCTGAGTGCACAAAGCGCGTTTATAGCAAATTGAAAATTGTTAGCAGCAGGCTGCCACTGCATACCTACAATTTTATGCGTCGTGGGAGAATCAGAGTCAAACTCTATAATGTCATCACCTTTGTGAGAAGGAGAAATTTTGTCCATGAGATCAGAGTTGTTGGATATCCATTTAGTAAGATTAAAACCACTGGAGGCGAACATTTGTACCATTTCACGGTAAGTCTTTTCTGCGTTAGCTACACCATCAACGGAGGAGATATAGTCATCCATGTACATATGGTTTGCAGCTTCCACTGCGGCGAGCGGGAAGTGCTCGCGGCTGTCGTCGGCCAGCTGACGAACGACGCGCATTGCAAGGTAAGGAGCACTAAATATGCCGAAAGAAACGCCATTAAACTCGAATGTATCGATATTTGATTGAGAATGAAATCTATAAAGAATGCGTTGAAAAGCGTGATGTTCGGGAGTAAGTTTTAATTGAAAATACATTTTTTCAATGTCTGCCGTCATAGCGACGGAGAACATACGCAAATTTATTAAAAGATCGAATATGTTAGTTTGTAAATTCGGACCTTTATAAAGTATATCATTTAGCGATTTTCCACTAGTAGTTTTACTACTCGCGTCATTAACTATTCGCGTTTTAGTAGTCGATTTATCGGGGCGATAAACGGCGTGGTGCGGGATGTAATAAGAGCGATCAGGGGGTGTCTCTTTGGCGCTCTCAACCTTAGTTAAATAACCTCGGTCGATGTAATTTTGTATGGTGTCATTATAGTTTGAGCGTAAGTCCGGATTAGCGTCTAATTTTTTCTCTTGACTGAGAAGGCGGCGTTTCGCGATCGAATAGGAATTTCCTAATTGAGTAGGGTCCTCTTTAAAGGGCAGATGCACGGTATAACGCCCGGTGTCATCGCGTGAGTATGTCGACTGAAATATTTTTTCGCATATCTCATCGTCAGGACTTACATGTTTTTTATTTGGAACATTTTCAAGTTCCCAGAAACGTTCAGTGAGCATTTCTAGCGTTGGCGTTTGTTCTATAGAACAAAAGAAATTTTTATTATTATTTGTGTTGCGAACAGGAGGACGAATGTGCGCGGTCTGGGCCTTGCCCATAGCTAAGTATCCAAGAGTAGTTTCTACTGCGACTACCGAAGAGTGTGGAGAAGTAACCTTATTAGGTCCCAAGAGGAACGGGAAGAGCTCGTTTCCTATCAAACAGTCTACTTCACCCGGCATGTAGAAACTACAATCGGCCATAGGTAAGTCATTGAGATGCGTAAGATATGAAGTGTCTAGCTCCGCGTTCGGTAATTGATCGGTGATCGAATCAATAACACGAGCTACTATATCATACGAACACAAAGGATCGAACCGTGAATGAATTTTAAAAGTCGTGAGTCCATGCGACGAACTTTCGGTTTGACCGATTCCTTTGATCGTTGTTGAAGCGGGAGTAATTTTTATGTTTAAGCGATCACAACAATTTTTCGAAATAAAATGACTCATAGAACCCGAATCGATAAATAAACAAATGTTGTGGCGTTTGTTTTCATTGTAAACATAAACCGAAGCGGTCGGCAAAAGAACCGTGCTATTATTTGCGGTAATATTACGAGAAGTCGTTACTGATAACGAAACGTTGTTTAAATTAGCGCGCGCATTCGCAACGTTCGAACTAGAAGCGCGTTCAAGCGTTTGCGGCGCTGGAATAGGATGCGTCGTCCAGCGAAACTCGGGCGGCGGCGGCGGCAGCGGAGTACCTAAAGCGCGCGGCGAGTGCGAGCGAGACAGCTCGTAACATTCGACGTTATCTACGGACGCGTGTATCGTGACAGGCGAAGCGTTTGGCGGGTGAGTAAAATTTATATTATTATTATGCAATAACGTGTGATGTTTTTGGCGGCAAATATTACAAGTGTGTAGTGACTGACACGTTGTAATATCGTGAAAGCCTAGACAATTTTTGCAAAAGTTGTATTTTGAAACGATATTATTACGTGAAAGCGGAGTTTCACTAAGAAAATACTGACAGTTATATAGTGCGTGCGAAGGGTGAGAATTGCATAGCAAGCAATTCGATTGCGTGACTTGAAAGCGTGGTGCGTGTGTGTGCGGGTGCGTTTTTAGAGTGAGTGGTTTGCGAGTTTTGCGAGTAAGTTGGTTGCACGTTTTGAGTGTGAGTAGCATGCAAGTTTTGAGAGCGAGCTGAGTGTGCGTTTTGATTGCGAGTGAATGCGGGCGGTGCGAGTGGTGCGAGCGATTGCGAAGAGCGAAATTGTGGTGCGTAGTTTTGAGTAGCGTGAGTTTGCGGTGCGAGATATGCGTGCGTTTGCGATGAGTGAGATGGTTGCGAGTACAAGTCCGTTTCATCGGTATTTACAAGAAAAGCGTGTGTTTGTTTATTTTTATTTATATTTTTATAAGAATTTTGATTTTTATTTGCGTATGCGGGCGTGCGTAGTGTTTGTATTTTACTTTGTTCTTTTATGAACTGCGTGAGTTGCGAGAATGTAGGTATTTCTGTTGATGTGTGCGATTGCTCAAACAAATTAACAGTTTCTTTATCAAGTTTGTTAAGCGCGATGTGAACAAATAAGAAATCAGACAAGTCGTCTATTTTTAATTTTTGCAGCGCAGCTTCTGCAGAACAAAACTGTTCTAAGAATGCGTCCAGCGGTTGATTAGGTTTAAAATGTAACATCTGATCAATATAAAAGGAAGCTTGGATCCTAGTGTCTTGGTATTTTTCTAGCAAAGAGTTCCAAATAATCTTATAGTTACTCGCAGTGGGTGGAATCCCTGAGCAAACTGTTAAAGCCTTGCCCGTCAATTTACCTACTAGGTATTGAACCTTTTCCGCGTCAGCTAAGTGTGAATTATCATGTATGAGACTTTTAAAGTTGTCGTAAAAGAGTGACCATTTGCTAGGAGTGCCATCGAATGACATTAAACTAAGCGGAGTTAGTTTTTTATTTAACAGATCATGTTTATGTTCGCTTTTTGAAGCCTTTTCTTTGAGTTTATTTTCACAAACTTTAATTTTACAATAAAGATCATCAAAAGATTGAATAGCCGAGTAATCCGGTTTAGATTTCGGGTTATTAATCAATTCAGCTGATACTAATTTATCAAGAGTTTCGATAAATTCAGTTCTAGTTTTTTCTAGCGATTGAACTTGCGTTAAGAAATTTAATCTACATGTTTCATCGGAAACCTTTAGGCTCAAATCGTATATTTTTTGGGTAATTACGAACAAACTTTCCTTTTTAGCGGTAAGACGAACAATTTCCATCATTATTTCTTCGTCATTATTTTGATTTCGCGTCATATTTAAGCGTTATTATGTTTCGCGTAAACAAATGTGAGACAAGTAGGTAGTAAGTTAGTTACTAGGTAGATCGAGTTCAAAAACGGTCCGCGGCGCGGCTGCGGCAATGAGAAACCGCGTGTTTGAACAGCGTGGGGGGCGGGGGGTGAGGTACGGCTCACTAGTATGAATATTTTGAAAACTCTGAGTTTGCGGCTGATTTTCATAAACAATACATAAACTATGGTGTGTATATGAGATAATAATAGCGGTATTATGAGGGAGAAATATGTGCATTTACCGAAAATTACGAGAAAACCCGGCCACTGTAATGGCGGACATGAATGAGTTGGCGTATCAATTTTATCAAAATTAGCGTGAAATATAAGAAAATTATGTATGAGTTGCGTGTGATGCGTTTTCTGAGGGAGTAGGTATTCGGCTCGAAGTCCAAAACACTTGGGAGAAGGAAAAGTAAAGGAATGGTGGTACCTTACTTGCGCTGGTCTTCTACCCAGGAGATGATAGGTTATGATTTTCACATTAATCCAAATAGGTTTTCACTTACACTACACTGCACCGGTGCTAGGTTAATAACACAATCACTAGGTAGCGTAATTAGCGTTTGTAGGAATTTTCTTGTGGGGAGCGTAGTGGTTTGCCCCTTATGCGCGCGCGTCTCGATCTGAACTGGTTCCGTCAGGAAAGGAACGAACGAAAGGATGCGAAAGGAAGAGTGAGTGTTTGAATGAGTGATGAATGCGTAGTGAGGGTACTTAAATAATAGATAAATTGGTAATATTTTATATTTTGGCGAAGACAGTGAAGCAGGGATTTATTGTATACAAAGGCAGGCTGGCCGCAATCAAACAACGAGGACGCTTTAAAGCCATATTTTAATAGGCGCGATGAGTTATATTTAGAAGCGGAATGTATCATGTGGGGGTATAGGATGGTTATACCTGAGGCGCTGCGTAGCAAGATCTTGGAACAGTTGCATAGTGGGAACTTAGGCATAGTTAAGACAAAAGCACTAGCTAGGAGTTATGTAGGTGGCCCAATATCGACGCGGACATAGAACAAGTATTTCGCCAATTTTGAGCGTGTGCCGCAGAGTTGGCGGCGGGCCCATTCCAGAATAAAACATTCTTAGTCATCATCGATTCACACTCGAAATGCTTAGAAATATTCGAAATGGCACGAACAAATGCAACCGCGGTAAGCATGGTATTATGGACGACCTTCGCGAGGTACGGACTGCCCGTAGAAGTAGTGTCCGATGAGGGGCCCCCTTTTCGGGAACAGAAGTGGCTTCCTTCCTAAGCAGTAACGGAATAAGAAAATCATTTTCCCCAACCTAACACCCATCTTCAAATGGCGCAGCGGAAAACGCAGTGAAAATATGCAAAAGGGCAATAAAAAAGGCAATATTCGACAAAATCGATATTGATGCGGCACTACAAACATTTCTACTCGCTTACAGGAACTCGATCCATAGTACCACAGGTCAATCACCGGCAATTCTAACTGCAGAAAAGATCTTTGCGCACACGCTTAGATCTGATTCGTAGTCCCAGCACTAGCTCGGCTAGCTAGTGTACCTGCGGTAGTGTAGGTGTGTTCGGACGATAGGTGCATGCATTGCACTGACCAATAAAAGCGGAAGGATTAAAGTATGAGTGGTGTAGATGTGTGCGTGTTTTTAATTTTCGGCGACACTGGTTCCGATACAAGCTTAGCGCCAAGGGCCTATCTCTCGATATCTGTGGCTACAGCAATGTATAGCTAGTTTATGGTATAGCTATAGGTATGTTTTTGTTAAACTTGGTTCTTTCACTCGCCGGCAGACGGCGCTGGCCGTACAGGCAGACTGATGTCTCTATATAAATATTAATAATGTACTCTGTGGTGCAACTGCTGAATGTAATAACAATAATACCTTGGAAACTTTTTATACACATTGATCTAGCCCCAAACTAGGATTCCCTGTATCTTGGGTACTAGACAATGATACACATACTTATTTATATATTATATTATGTCCAAGGTATTATTATTATATAGATAAATATTATACTTAGATAGATAAACAACCATGACTAGGGTACAAACATCCGTTCTCATCAACCAAATATTTGCCCCCACCGGGACTCGAACCCGGGACCCTTGGCTTCGTAGGCAGTGTATTACTTTACTCTTTGGCAACTGCGTTGCGTTGATTGGAAACAAGCGGCCACACTGTTGACAGCGGCAGACGGCCAACGCCAACCCACCGCGGTTGGCAGCGCGCGCCCGTCGACAAAGGGTCATTGAAGTGCACATCGGGCAATCGCCGTCTATACTGCAGAAACGGCGCCGATCTGCAGAGGTTACCCTTGCAGAAAGGCTTGTTGGCAGCAGCCTGGCCCACGCTTAAAATACTACTCGACAACAGACAGACACCGCTGTATGTAGTTTCTTTTCACTACTTGATATTAGATGGCGCTGCTACAATTATAATAGGCATAATAGTGCACCAATGTTTGCCATCGCGAAGAGAACAAAATTAAGAAAAATAAAGTCACGATAAAAAAGAGGACGCTGATTTTTTGGGCTATCGTGCATTTCATCAAAATATTGATTTTATTCGTGCCCTATAAATCAGGAATATGACTTGAACACCAAACAATGTAGCAAGTATCCCGTGGCACAAAACAAATCGTGTTTCTTCCGCGTTCTTTCGCCCAGACGCCGATAACAAGACGTACATTTTGTGGTTGTATATCTTGGCCGAAACATCATGGACCCTTTGGATCTGACTGTAATGCCCAATCCCATGGAACCGAGTTCCTCGCAACTCACCAGGTACACAAATATGCATGCAAATATTCAAGCCAACCAGGAGAGTGGCAGACCGGGCAGACGGAGATTAGGCAATCCTCTCAAATCCTAGGCAGCAAGACGTCAGAACAGCTGCTATTCTGGCTTGCATTATTTGAAACTTATCTAAGTACAATTCCTATTATAGTCCCCAACCCAAGGCACCTGCCTACACTAGTTAAAGAGCATTTTGATGGGGGGTTGTAAGAAACTTGATGGGAATAAATGTTGGTTTCTACTCTCAAAGTGGTGATAAGAAAAGAACAGTAAGGGCCGCGCCACATACCGCATTATACACGACGACTAGGACGAGATAGGGTGGAGCAAGGGGTGTTACACCCATATAATTCCCAAGTTGCAGAGGCACCGCACCTCATTGTGTGACCCGACCCTAAGAATTTATTACCTTCTAGTACAAACTTATAATACCAGGTTGGGAGATCTCTTGCTTATCTCTCTCTAATCTCGCCCATGTACATTATTTTCATATTTCCTATATTTTTATGTGTGCAGTGATGTATTTACTGATATTTATGTCTGCATTTCATTATCAATAAAATTACTCTTTTACTTCAGGTCTCAGAGGTAGTAGTTGTAAAGCTATGTCTGAGGCCCTTGTATAGCAGCTGGGTCAGGGTGACACAACTTCTGACAGTCAGGGTGGCCACTAGCCTGACATCCATCCATCAATCCACTGGCACTGAGACAGAGTGGTAGACTGGCTCAGGCCCGAGGCGGGTGGGAACATTAATGGGCGACATTTATTTATGTTATTTATTATTCTTCAGGTCTGGCAGGAAGAAGCGAGTCTCCACCTACCTCTCACTTGTAGAGAAGACCAGAGTCGTAAATGTTTACAATTTTGTTAAGAAAACATGGCCACCTGATAAGGAAAGCAGCAAGACAGCAATGAAGATTGAGACAGCTAGGATACTCGGCATCTGTCTGACAACTGTCTTTAGGACATTGAAGGAATACTCACTGACGGGGACTGTGTTGCCGCCAGTGAAACAGAGACGGCACACTTTCTTGGATGAGAAGGATAATATTGACAAGGTACATACCTTTTACTTATACCTTACATCAACTATTTTGAGGTTTATATAAAATGTCAAAATAGTTAATGATGGAATAGTAAACAAAGAAGCTCCAGCAAATCTCCAGTAAAAAGTCTGGCAGCGAAGATATTCTCTGGACCCTCCATGTGAAAATCGAAAATTGTGTCCAATGACAGCAAAAAAAATTTAATTTTTCGACACGCCAAAAAACATTGTTGGCTTGTTCAAAGAGCAAGTCCACCAATCAAATCGGCGCACTGTTTCAACCAATCAGAACACCACTTGTGCTGCATAATATATAAAATTGACCAATCAGAATGACTGGCCACTAAGAATGCTGTTGTTATTAAATTATTATTGACATAGCCTATACGGCGGGCTTGGGCAACTTTATCAGGGCCTAGATCGACAGTCGAACAGTCGAACCCCTCTGTAAACAACCAAATTATATATTTTTTAATTGATTTCTTGAAAGTTGAAATAAAACAGTCTAGACTAGAATCTAGATTTATGTAGTTTTTTATCATAATATGTTAATAGGGTCATCAAATATGCTTATTTAATAAACTAACTGCTTAATATTAATGTGAGTGAACTTGCGCCTTCAACTCCATTAACTAGCGAAGCCAGCTTTGTAGTTTGAAAATGCTAATCTTAAGGGGCCTGTATGTGACCATCCGTTAGGCGTGATCGGTGTTTGTTTTTGGTCTGATTTAGGTATTAAAATGCCGATTCGCATAAATATGTCGACCCAAAGCATCAATGAATTTGTTCAACAGAATGTGATCATTTCTTTGTGAATTCGCGCATGGTCCATTTGGAATGGATCTCCCATCCCAATGGATCTTTAGAACTGTTAAAGGGATAGCTTGAAAACTCCACCAATTTCTCCATTTTTTTTAAATCCTCATAACGAATTTCAGTCTGAAAGCTCTGTCTGTATTTCTACAGTGTACTTAGCTGGAGTGACATTGTATGTGGGATGTTTTTCTATGTAGTCATATACATTTACAGACATTTCATAACACATTCGACACTCACAGTCACATATACAGGGTGATTGGTAGATGGGTGCAAAGCTTTAAGGCGACGATAGTATAGACAATTATGATCAAATTAAGCCATAGTTGTCTTAGACAAAGGCTGACTATTTTTTTTAACAAATTTTTCAAGTTTTTTGTGAAATTACCCCAATTTTGACAGATTACTGCAAATTTATGAAAAAATAAATGGTATTTTTTTGATTATTTAATTTATTTTATTGAAATAATGTGTAGCCAATCTATCAAAAGACGTTCTAAGCACATCTGTCTTTTGACTTTTTTTTTAGAGTCATTTAAAGTCTTAAAAAAATCTTAAACTAAAAATACTGTTTTCAGACCTCATTTAAAAAAAACAAGAGTGTGAAGTTTCTCCCTCAATTTGGTTTTTAGGTCCTTATTTCAATAATTAGGAAGATATCTTCTTGAATAATACCTTAAAAGAAAGAACGATGATTAGACATGTTTTCGAAATGGTTTGAACTAAAAAAAACTTATTTTTTTTAAATGAGGTCTGAAAACAGTATTTTTAATTTAAGATTTTTTTTTATCAACTTCAAATGACTAAAAAAATGTCAAAAGACGGATATGCTTAGAACGTATTTTGTTAGATTGGCTACACATTATTTCAATAAAATAAATTAAATAATCTAAAAAATACCATTTTTTTTTATAAATTTGCAGTAATCTGAATTTTGAATTTGGGTAATTTCACAAAAACTTGAAAAATTTGTTAAAAAAAAATTGTCAGACTTTGTCTAGGAAAACTATGGCTTAATTTGATCATAATTGTATACACTATCGTCGCCTTAAAGCTTTGCACCCATCTACCAATCAACCTGTATTACGCATACAGACAGGCCTCTGATACTGATATTTAATATCACAGTTATGTATGTAAGTTTATATTACATATATTCCTTTTTTTTTGTTTTCCTTTTTGGCTTTATTTGTCTCTGTCTCACTTCTGGTCGTAAATACCCGATAGCTAAGTAACCAACCGACAGCTCTAGTAATAACTGTCCGGCCTCCATGATACAGGTTATAAGTAATGTGGAAACCACAAGCAATCTATCCCATATAGATGCTGGGAAGAACTATATGCTTTTTGTACAATACTTGTAATGTGTCAAATAAAGTTTATTGTATATTTGTATTGTACAGGTATACATTTTATTATTTTTGGTATAAAATAGTGATGGGAAGTAGCGACTGAAAAATAAAGTTTTTTTTTTTTGTTGGCGATTGCGTTGCTTAGTCTGTTCTACGCATTTTTTACATATAAATATATATTTTTTCTCCCTTGCCGCGATCGTGGATCGACCTTACCCACGCCTGCTATAGGGTGCCCCACTGCAGGGCAAAGGCATCCTCGTTGCGAGCCCCAACAATAATTTTAAGTTGAAATAGACGGGAGAATTTTAAAATATTATTGTGTGGAATTTTCGATGCGCTGATTTTTAGTGATAAGTTAATTCAGAAAGTTAAAGAATGTTTTATCTAAATACAAAAGATTCATCTAGAATCTAGAGACAGCGATTGTTTTGACTCGTTGACGCCTACCGAATTACAAGACGCTGCAAAGTCGGTTTTAAGAAATTTCCTCGCAGTATTCGATAAAAACACTATGTAATGTCTGGGCCAAAACTGCAACAGATGGACTCTTCTCTTAGAGAGGAGTCTGAAACTCACTCGTCCATAAACTCGTCCGTCTTTACACTTTACAGCCTCTACAACAATTTACTATTACTGTTCTCATTTCATTTATAAATCAAGTAAGCATAAATAAAATAAGTTTGCAAGTCTTACTAGCACTTCAAGGTTTGAAACTCTTGTTTAATCTATGCGCAAAATCTTTCAGCTCACATATACCCACAAATCGGTATATAGACGTCCCCCTTATCAGCCATCTCCTCCGGTCATGCATGAGCCTCTCGCATCCGCAATGGCGCAAAACGCTTACACCAAAAATGTATATGGGCGAAAGAGCAAAAATAAAACAAACAACGAGTTTTTACCGGGCGAATTGCTACTACCCGGACGAGTTAAGTTGGCACCTGGAATTACCGTCACACGTGTCTTTGCGCTTTAGATTTTTCGAGTTATTATTTTGATGGTATTGTTGGATTTTTGTTATGATTGTTAAGTTTGGACGTTTTTGGATGACGAATATTATTCTAAAAATAACGATAATTAATATTATCAATATTGAATTTGAATCCCCGAATCCTAATACATTCGTGACATTAAAATATACTTAGTACAGACTGTCAGACAACGCACATCCTAAACCTAATATCGACTATATACCTAATCGAATTTTGATTCAGTAATATGTATTAATGTAGAGATGTACGAGAATGTAGTACGTTCTATGGTCTTTATGGCATCATATGGAAATGGATTTTTTTTCCGGATAAAAGCGTTTTTTCCATGGGCGAATGGTGACAAACGGGACCCTATTGCTAAGCCTCCGCTGTCCCTCCGTCCGTCCGTCCGTCCGTCCGTCCGTCCGTCCGTCCGTCCGTCCGTCTGCCTGTCCGTCATGACCAGTGGTCGGCGTTAGGTGTGCTATTTGGGGTGAATGACCTCAAACGTTATGAATAATATGGATATACCCCGGGATTCCGGGATTCGAAAATTCTATTGATTACCTATTAATTTATAGGTAGCAATATTTCCCTTTAATTGTTAATTGTTAGTTTTTTTCTTTCTCCCCTCCACCCCGCGCCGACTCGCTGACACCGATTTTGCGTTCTGCGCATCGGATTGCACTTAGTTCAGGGGAAGCCAAAAATATTGACGCAAGTTAAATTTATCGATACACCAGCGAGCCTAGCATGACAGCCATTATGTTGACGCGCCGCGGAAAAAGCTGGACACAGCGATGCGGTATAAATAGCTCTGTACTGCCCTTTTCACGTCGCGTCGACATATTGGCTGTCATGCTAGGCCCGCAGGAGTATACCGGTGATACAATAGGTCTTATTAAGTTAAGAACAAATGGTGAAATTAGAAAGTTTTTATCAAGATAGGTATTTAAATAATACAAAAATCAAAAGTATTAATCAACATTTATTTTTACAAATCATCTGATTCTATACAAATAAACTAAAACTATGGACCATTTCATTCTATATCTTCTTCAGTAGAATAAGAACCAGAGCAGTCATCGTCATCATCATTGTTAAAAAAAATTACAATAATTTTCTCAATATTTTCCATTTTTAAAGGATTTCTTTTAACATTTAAGATCCATTTGTAAATAGAAAAAGAACGCTCCACGTCTACAGAAGTCAAGGGCGCATATCTGTAATTTAAAATGTCGGCCTCGAAAAGTTCTCCTCGTGATAAATTTTCACTCAAACCCCTAATAATTTCTAAGTCTGGATTTCTTGATAACACTTGGTCCAATTTTTCTTTTACAGGGTCTGACGCAGTCCACTCTAATACTGTCCGTACTTCGTCCAAAATTTCAATTGCCTCTATTATAGATAAATTTTGTTTTTGTAATTTTAATAAAGCGATTTGAATTGTGCTATAGTTTTCTGATATAAATGTCAAATCTCTCTGAAGATTTTCTTTCTCTAATATATTTTTTGCGTTTCTGATCGATATTGCATCTGCAGCTCTCAAAAAAGAAAGCACGTTTTTTATACTTTCAAAATGTTTTGCGTAATAGTCAGCTGCCTGTAACCATGTGCCCCACCTCGTAATTACGGGCTGGGGAGGTAAGGGAACATTTGGACATTACTCTTTAAAAATTTTGACTCTATATGGAGCCTTTAAAAATATTTTTTTTACGTTTGCGATTAGTGTATCTACATCTGGATATTCTGAACGAATTTTCTCTGCCACTCGGTGCAGAGCATGGGCCAAACACGTTACATTTTTCATGTTTGGTAAAAGAGCTTTGAGAAGTTGCCCAGCACGCAACATATATGCAACGCTGTCTGTAGATAACAGCAAAACGTTACCAACTTTTGTCTCATATTGATCACTCCATACATTCTCTAAACAATTAACAACAAATTGCGATATTGTATTTCCATTGACTTGTTCGAGCACCTTGCACGCAATCAAGTACGGTTTTTTATGGTAGCAGAATTTAATGGCATCACCAAAAAATTAACAACGTAGCGCCCTAAAAAGTCTGTTGTCTCGTCTAAAGATATCCAAAGCTTCTCATTTGATATTTTTTCGTAAATAGATGTAATTTTCATTTTGTATGACTTTCCCAAATACACTTTTCTTAGTTTTGTTTCACTTGGGAGAGTAGGTCGATCAGCACATTTGCAGCATAAGTATTTTTCAAAAAACTGCCTGAAAGCTGCGATGTTTAATTTGCTCCACGGAATATTACATAATATAAGAAAATTTACAAGGTCGATATTGAAATCTTCTTTGTTATTTTTCATGCTTGTTCCTTTGTGAACTGAACTTTCAACATGCCTCTTCAAAGTACTTTTCTTGCATCCAATATCGGTCTTACATTGTGTACAGTATATTGTGTGTTCTGTAAAATTGTACATTAGCTCAGGATAGTCTTGGATCCACTCTTGTACCGTCTCAGCCTTCACTCGTTGTGTCATTATCTCGAAAGCGGTTACAGCCTCTTCCAAGCGCCGACAAATTCTATAAATAATAAAATACTGTAAAAAGTTGCCTATGACAAGTTCAAGTCAACAACGCGGTATAGAAGTTTTCCGAAGAAATTTAATAAATACAGAAATCTACGGCTACCAGCTAGGCCAAGCCGTTAAATTCAAATGAGTGTACTAGGATTATTTGTTTAGTGCGTTTATCCCCTCAATCGTCACGCCATCAACCCGTGCTGGCTGTCAAAAGTGGCTTGTCTGTCACGACATCAGCCCGTGTTAATTCCAACGACATTGCCATTTGAGCAATTTAAAAACCATGTAAAGGTTACCTTATGTAAAAGGGATACTATGATATCAAAGATTATATGAACAACAAGAGTGCATGGAGTTAATCTGACTCAACACAGAACTCGCTGCTAAGATTATAATTATTCCTACATGTAAATTGAGAATGATCTAACTACCTACATGTAAATTTCGTAAATCGTCATGTAATTTTTGTAATTTTTAAGCAACAAATTTAAACGTGATCAAAAAATCAATCTGTGGGAGTTTCTTAGCCCTTCTTCTCCCACAGTGGTCGTTGAAGTCAAAAGAAGAGAGGAGGCAAAAAATGCCATGTTCTATGTATATTTTATAATATTTACTGAATAAACAAATTTTGAATTTGAATTTGACATAACTTTCATGTATAGCTCCCATACTAAAAAACAGAGATATCGTCATTTAAACGAGCCGATACCGCGTGGCAGCCGCCAGCACAGAAACGTGACATTCACCGCCATTTTGTATTGACAGCTGTGGCCGCCATTCTGTTTTAAAGCCGTGGTCACCTATAGATTTTGTTTGTATAATTATTTTGTTAATATTGGGTTTTGGCGCCATCAACATCACCAACTCAAAGGAATCGCCACCATTATTTAGCTAGAACACTATGCAAGCACACAGTAAACATTCAAAATTACTAATGAATAAACATACCCAATTAGTGGTGTCCAGATCAATTGAAGCAATTCGGAGTCCGTAGATCACAGCCAAAGTAGTCGTATTAAGAAAAACGCAGAAACCAGTAAACAAGCGTGGGTCAAAATGTGTCAATAAGTATACTCTCTCAGCACAGCAAACACGACAAACGCACTGAACCGAAGCATAAGACTGACTGACTGAGCCAGATACTCAATTCACGGAGGCGAGAGGCCTTTGTTATACATAGCTATATCGAGCGCTGGTTGGCGTGCGGTTATACGTGGCGCTCGCTGATTGGTGCGCATTGCTTTGAGATGCGCGCGATTGGTTCCTCATTCAACACGTGCGTTTTGCGATTGTTTCATACAGTGTGCCTGCGCAAACTGTTTCGAATCGTGCTAAGAAATTTGCCGGAATTATACATTGGAGTATACTTCATTAATTAAAATATACTAGTTCACCAGTGGTCACCTAATATGATATATCATATTGAGGTTGAGATCTACTTAACCTAAATCTACAGGGCTTTAGCCCTTTTTTGGGGAGTAGTGCACTCTTTACTTGAAATATGTATCAACTTTTTGGTAAATAAAGATTTATTGTATTTGCATTGTATTGCTGATGATGACAATATTTTACGTTTAACCCTTGGGATGCCTGGTGGGTCAACCATGCACCCTGAGGGTTAAATACCAAGTTACAAATTTATTTCCCCTTGAATTAATAATTAAATGCGAATCCCGGAAAATACGATCTAATCCCGGAATAAGGGCATGTCCACATTATGCCAGCATTCATGAATCCCGCGGAATAGCACCCAAACGCCGACCACTGGTCATGACTCATGAGGCTATATCTCATATTATATAATTCGTGTGCGATCCGACACGCAGGTGGCTGATTATATTGTGTTCCGTACCCGAAGGGTGCCAAACGGGACCTTATTACCTACTAAGCCTCCTCTGTCCACCCGTCCGTGAGTCTGTCACCAGGCTGTATCATGAACCGTGATAGTTAGACAGTTGAAATTTTCACAGATGATGTATTTCTGTTGCCGTTATAACAACAAATACTCAAAAACAGAAAAAAAAAATTTAAGGAGGCTCCCATACAACAATTCTTTCAATACCATATACAAACTTATGAATGCACCTGGTTTTACGCACATTGAGTGTGAAAGTAGCCGCACTAATAACTTTGTACACAACATTTTGCTATGTAAAATCCAAACTATTCACTCCACACCATCCCTGAGGTACGGAACCCTTCGTGCACGAGTTAGACTCGTACTTGACCGTTCCTTTAACATATTTTCTCTCTTGATGACCCTGTCTAAACCACCCCAACCCCGCCCCAGGTGCAGAACATCGTCGAAAGCTTCTATATAAAGGGCGAGGAGCCCTCCCTGAACAAGATCCTCCAGGTGGTGCACCGCGACGAGTCGATGCCCAACTACAGCAAGACCACTGTGCGCCGGATACTGAAGAACTTGAACATCTCACTTGCCGATAAGGTGATAAGCTGATAAGTTTAGTTACAAGACCACACTACTACTGTTCTATCAGGAGGTCGTAGTGCCTGCACCTGGCCGACTAGGCCTTTGTGTAGGTCCTCTGCGCCTGCTCTTCTAGTTCAGCCGTCCCAACTCCTGCACCAGAATTGCCATCCTGGTTTCTACGGTAAGGTACTTCTCTTGAGAGTGTCTGTGGTCTGGTGGCATTAGATACAGATGTTTGGAGCCCTCGCTCAACATAAGTCCACGGGTGGAGTACTGGGAAGAGTCCATGCCCAACAACAGCTAGACCACTGTGCACCGGACACTGAAGAACTTGAACATCTCACGTGCCGATAGGGTGGTTTCAGGTTGATTCCAGCTAGGTCCTCGTGGGACATATCTCGAACAATTTTCATTCCCAACATTTTTTCTTTGATATTTATTTAACTTTTATTCTGTACATAAATTGAAGGAGACAGTCTAAGGTCGGGCACCTATAACTACAATAAAATACAATGACATAAATCAGCCAAACGCTTCGTCATAACTAAACTTAAGACACAAAATACATATCTATAAAAATTAACCGCCCCAAGAAACGGCCGCACCAAACGTGCCCATTACACTGGCAGCATTACCGCGCTGCACAGCTTAGTTTAGTTACAAGTCTACTAATATATAATATTCTGCACCTGGCCCACAAGAGCGGGGTCTTTGTGTATGTCCTCTGCGCCTGCTCAGCTATCCCAACTCCTGCATCAGCTAGGGTAGGAGGCCTGGATGTTGGAGGAGCTCTGCCATTGCCATCCTGGTTTCTACGGTAAGGAACTTTTCTTGAGAGCGTCCGTGGTCTGGTGGTCGCACGCTCGCCTGTCACATATCTAATGTGACAGGTGTAACGGATGTTCAGAGCCCTCGCTCAACATTAGCCTGCAGGTGGTGCAGCGGGAAGAGTCCAGCCCAACAATAGTAAAATCACTGTGCGCCGGATACTGAAGGACTTGAACATCTCACCTGCCGATAAGGTGAGTCGTTTATTTACAAGACATTTACACCAACAATTTCAGAGGTTCTACCCAGTTTAGTTTTACCCTTGACCGGATCCATTCTCAGTTGGAACTCAAAACTCAACTCAAACGCGGTCTCACTCTTACCTCAGAAACTTATATTAAGCTATCTCTCTCTCGCCATCGGATTGGCGACAAAATATGTTACAGGATCTGGCATGGCACCCATCCGATAGCAAGATTCTGATAAGCTACCTCTCATAGTTTACTTAGAAAGAGAACTGTTCAATATCTACTCAAAAACTACTAAGGTTGTGAGAGAGGTTGTTTACACGCTGGCCTATCACTCGTGACGAATATGATGCGGTGGATCTAAACTTAAACTAACTTGAACATCTCTTTGTTTACTCCTTATTTATTTGTTTCTTACGGCTGTTGCCGACGATTTAGTGTTATTATCCATAAAATATTTAGTGACGATAACGTTTTTTACCGCGATATCCGGTTTTAATGAAACAAAACCAATATTCTGCTCTAAATACTGCTTTGTCCGCCTGTGAGAACTACATAAAAATCCGCTCAGCAGTTTCGAAGATGTGCGCGAACAAACAAGCAGATAGCAACGGTACCTAAACACTGTAGTATTTGATGCAATGATTAAAACTAAAATGAAATTTTCAACAGCCGAAGAAAGTGAGACAGCGGCGTTCGAGGAAGAAGAAGAAACCTGAGAATATGGACATGGAGGTGCCCATACCGATTACCACAAGGGGTGAGTGAGAAGCAGCTATCAGTTTATCTTACTACCCAACTAAGATTATTAATAAGAAAATACATGTCGGTTAACTAAAGCTGGCACTTTCAACGCAATTACACGTCGCGCTTGTGTAGTGTCTGTGAATTAGCGCGCGGTGTGACGTTGCACTGCATGGGCATCGAGAATAGTCTGTCTGTCTCTCTCGCGCGCGGTCTAACTTATGAGTATGAAGGACACAGTTATTGTTTTGCTTTTGCTACTATTTATAAATATAGAGTGATCTTTTTGCATCTGTGTCACGCGTCAACCGACGCGCGTTATATTGCATTAGTGTGAGTACTGTGAACGTGCCAGCTTTAGTTAACCTATCTGTAGCGATGATGTTTGGATGTTTGTGTGTTTGTGCCTCAATAACCCTAAAACGGCTGAACGGATTTGAATGAAATTTAACTCACATATACAGGGTGTTGATCTGTAAAGTTACGCCGATCTCAGGGGTGATTATATACACGACACTGAAGCTAAAAAAAATATAAAAAAATATATTATTTTTTTAGTCAAAAATACTTTAAAATCATGAAATTGTGGTTCACCAAATAGTCATTCGGAGCGGGGCATGGCGCGGGGCGCGGGGGAGGGTCTGCGCTCGCGCGGCGGCGCGGAGCCAGCGTCAGCCAGTCTCCGAGCTACCGCGACGACGACTGCGCGTCACTCGTGTCCGCAAATTACCTACCCCTACTGCTAATCTTCGCGCGCGCGCCACTCCGTGATAATGGAAACGGCTGAGTTAAACAATCGTGATATGTTCGATCTAATAAACATTTACTTTACGAATGGACAAAACGAACAACGAAGTGTCACAGTGTGGGCTGAGCGATTCCCAAATCGGCCGGCCGTAAACCGTACCGACGTAAGGCGTATCGTTTTTAATCTACGGGAGTGGGGCTCATTTGCTACACCACGCCATGCACAGGGAAGAGGGCAAGAAGGACTCCCAGTAGGTGTGCAAGAAGCCATCCTCGACTACTTCCGTCGCGAGCCGCGTGCTAGTACCCGGGAAGCGGCGCGGCACTTTGATCTCCACCATACAACGATTTGGAAATTATTAAATAAGGAGAAAATGCATCCCTTCCACTTCAGAAGGGTGCAGGACTTGGAGGAAACTGACTACGCCAGTCGTGTTACATTTTGTGAGTGGCTGCAGCTTAATCTGCATCAGAACATTCTGTGGACCGACGAAGCCATGTTCACAAGAACAGGCTTATTTAATGTACACAATGAACATTGGTGGGACATACGAAGTGACGATGCAACCGAAAATCCCCACCCAATTGTAAAAGACTCGTTCCAAACAAGGTTCTCCCATAATGTGTGGGCCGGAATACTTGGAACAAGTATTCTGGGTCCTTATTTTATTGAAGGACGATTGAACGGGGAAAGTTATTTGGAAATACTGCAGGAACAGGTGACTTCTATGTTGGAGGATGTTCCGCTAGCTCGGCTCTCGGGACTATACTTCCAGCAAGATGGAGCGCCGCCGCACTACGCCATACTTGTACGCAATTACCTCGATTCCCAGTTTGGTGAGCGTTGGATCGGACGAAGGGGACCCGGGACTTGGCCTCCACGGTCTCCAGACTTGACGCCGCTCGACTTTTTTTTGTGGGGCGATATTAAACGCATTGTGTATGGTAGGCACGACGAGTTTAACAATGCCGAAATGCTTAAACAAGCGATAGTGCAAGCTTTCGAAACCGTGCGTGCTAATCCAGCAGTTTTAGCTCGTCTAACAGACAATTTGAGACGACGGGCAACGGTGTGCATTGTACAAGGTGGTGGATATTTTGAACATGTTTTAAAATTAGGCACTAATCAGTGATAATCAATAAGTAAATCGATCGATTAATCAATCATTCAATCAATCAGTGAGTCAATCAATCAATCAATGTAAATGTTGATTTTGTACGTCATGGACAAAACCTTGATCCGTACAGTAAAGTGTAGTGCAGTGCAACTTTAGTTTTAGTTATTTCAGGACAAATTGAATATGGTAAGTTATTAATAAAATTTTTACTAGGAGACATTTAAACAATTTTGTAGTCACTAGCAATATGTAAACTATCGACCCTGAGTCGGGCGTAACTTTACAAATCTACAACCTGTATATACTTTATGCCCTAGATTAACATATAGGATAACTTTTATCCGACTGCACCAGAAGGAGGGTAAAGTTATCCCGGTAAATGATAATTCATAGTTACATACAGACAAAGTTGCGGGAACCAGCTACTTAGGTACTAATAATAAATTGCCACATGCCATGTAATTTCATATATCTGTGGCTGCGGCTATGGGCTAGGTCCGTGACACACAAAATAGAGCAATTAATAAATTACTGGCTATCAGCCAGTTGCAGAATCGATCTTTACATTTTAAACGCTAATGTTCGTAATGTCAAGGACATTAAGTGCTCAGAAATAAAGAGTCATATTTTATTAAAAAACAGAAACGGAACTGACACGCCATTAGCGTTTAATATTTAAAGACTTTCTGTAAATGGTTGTAAAAGTCAGCGCCTCATCAAGTAAAGTGCCGCTGATATGTTATTACTGGCAGCCATTTCCCGAGCGAGAGAACGACACAGGATATCCCAGTGTGGGGCCAGAAGCAATGTATTTAAAATTTCACGGCCTTACAACAAAAAATTAGACTGCTGCTTTTGATATGTTTAGACACAAAATGTAGGACGTTTGGGTTGAGGTTAAACTTTTTTCAATATTGTTATATGGCGAGTGCTTGAAAAACCGTTTTCCAAGCAGCCAAATCGTGCGGAAAGTGCCACTTTTACGCACTACTTAGTGCTTTCTACTTTTCAGTTTTTGACCCGAAGGGTTCAAACGGAGCCCTATTATTGTCACTCACGTGTCCGACTGTCCTTCGTCTGTCACACAGGTTTTACAGCTAAACTGTTGGAGCTGCAGTCTTGAAATCACAGTATAAGCTTCTTGTTCACCCAAAGGGGGGCTCCCATACAGCTCAAGGGGGTTGCGAATAAAACCGTGACCGTGACGTACCCCATCGAGTGGGGTATTGCTGTTTAGAGATCGTTCGAGTAGATAATAGTAGTTTATGTGACTGTTACATAATGCTTAATTATGTACAGTTACATACACTAGTTTATCTACACACATATCATAAGCTCTCTTTGATGTGTTCAGGAACCGCATGTTTGACCGGCATTGTGGCTCTGCAGTTGTTTAGCTTGTACATTAGTACCAACTTCACAGACAAACTAGGGGCGGCACGCAGGCGGGCGTCGGCGTTCGAAATTTGAATGTGATAATATGTAGAAAAATTACACATTGTAATAATAATAATAATAATGTCTTTATTCCAGATTTTTTTTTTTCCATATAACTTATATATAACCTAACACACATAAAAGATAAAAGATAATTTAGAAACAATCAGTCTTATTGGGAGATTTATAGTTCAGCCCACAGTTATAGTCATAATGTGTAATTTTTCAGATTAGAAATGAGTTTTTACCAATTAGTTTAACACTATGCTGATTGTAACGTGCGGTTTTTGTACGCAGTAAAGAGGGTGTATGATACGTGTGTAGATAAATAATTTTATGTTCTAACTTCCCATTGATCTATGAACTTGAAACCGGATCCGGGATACCGCGCTGAATAGGCTGCCCAATTAAAGTGGGACTGGGCCGGCCACGTTGCTCAAATGCTGCAGATTCGTTGGGCCATGAGAGCCACATAATGGCTCACAGAAAATGCAAAGCGTGGCCGACCCAGGAATAGATAGAAAGCAGAGTTGGGTCTATGGGATGAGGACTGGAGGGAGACCGCCAAGGATCAGATAAAGTGGAAGAGCGGCATAGAGGCCTTTGCCCGGCAGAGGGGCCGTACTAGTCTCGTCATAATAATAATAATAATAATATTTTACTAACAAAATCCAAATTGATAAATCAGATTTTTTTCTTTGAAATTCCCTCATTTTTAGTGTTCCATACCCGAATTGTGCCAAACGGAACGCTATTACTAAGCCTCCGCTGTGCGTCCGTCTGTCTGTCTGTCCGTCTGTCACCAGGCTGTATCTCATGAACCGTGATAGTTAGACAGTTGAAAATTTCACAGATGATGTATTTCTGTTGCCGCTATAACAACAAACTCAAAAAAACAATAAAATAAATATTTAAGGGGGTTCCCATACCACAAACATAATTTTATTTGCTCGTTTTTGCTGTAACAGGTAGAAGAACAGGATTTGTGGCAACAGGTAGACGCTTTAAATATTCACAGAATATTGAGTTATAATATTCACTTTGAAAATAAATAAATAAAAATAAAATAAAATAAATATTTAAGGGGTCTTCCATACAACAAATGTGATTTTTTTGCCGTTTTTATAGATACTTATTCTTTTATATAGATTTTTATTCTTATGTTCTTCATTAGGTGCGGATCCCTAAATGTGCGAAGTCTGACACGCCCTTGCCGGATTTTGTTTTTTTTTTAATCCGTCCCTAAAGAGTTCTTATTATTTAGTTTTTAGGTTGAACATGTAAGAACAACAAAATCTAACGCTCGTTTTGTATTTTATGTTAATCGAATTAAGGTTTTCAAGTTGCTGTTATTAGATTTCTAGTCGCGCAATTCAGTAATTTTGTCAGACGAAGATAGTATTTCTAGTCGCGCTCATTTTTTATAACTATTCAGTAAGCCAGTCAGGCAAAACCAGTATTTTGCCAATCAATAACTGAATTTTCAGTCATACTTCTCTTTTACTATGAAGAGCTCATGAAGGGACTTCCGTTGTCCCTGAATCGCAAGCTCATGGACACGAGCATTCTCCCCATCCCTACCCACGGAGCCCAGACCTGGTCTTTGACTGACGCGCAAAGGTTCAAACGGGGCTTGTCAGAGAAGCATGGAGTGCAGCATTCTCGGCGTTCGGCTTTTAGACCGGATCCGGCCCTCCCGGACAAAGATCATACATATAGCTCAGAAGGCTGCCCAATTAAAGTAAGACTGGGCCAGCCACGTTGCCCGAAAGCTGTCGAATCGTTAGGCCAAGAGAGCCACAGATGGCTTCCAGAAAATGCAAAGAGAATGCGTGGCCGACCCAGGAAGAGATGAGTGAGAGATAAATGTTTATGTTTTATTCACAATCCCCCAGCAAACGGTCTCGCCCACGCGGTCGACAAGCTGGTCACTGGCTCGGGCGACATGTCTCTCGCTCGCGTGCTGTCCATTCCCCCCGAGCTGAAGCGACAGTTCGTGACGACGGTGGAGGTGGCGGCGGTGAAGAGTGACGATGAGGCAGAGGATCCCGGCCAGCAGGACAGGTGAGTTATATCATCAGCTGATACCCCACGGCAAGGGTGTAGAACTTTGGCCTTGACTTGGCTCTTCCTCCGTCCAGTCGAAGCTCACGATGGCGACATCTGATAGGTGAGATACAAGGTAGCAAAATGGCTCCACTGCCAAAAAAGAGGATAAGGAAAGGATATATGCTATGGACCAATAGATTAATAGGACATTTTTCGTATCACGATTACCAAAGAAAAATCTCCAAATTAGGATAGGGGTTAAGCTAGGTTGTGTAAGGTTATGTGAATAAGCCCCTCGCTCGCGTCCTGATCGTTCCCCTCGGGTTGAAGCGACACTTTGTGACGACGGTGGCGGTGGCGGCTGTGGGGATTGATGATGAGGGAAAGGATCCTGGCCAGCAGGACACGTGGGATACATCATCATCAGCTGTTACTCTAAGCTAACCTAACCAATCACAAGCCAACCGAACATAACGTAACCTATATAGACACCAAGATACAGTGGTGGTCATATCATTACAGATCCTGAATGCATATTAAAATAACTTAGCTTTTCCTCTCCATATTTTATATTTATATTTATTTGGATTAGCTACACAATAAAAAAATATTTATGTAAGTATTCACAATTCTTTATTGCACACAATTATTTTACAAGTTACATTAAATGAAAATATATGTACAAAGGCGAGCTTATCACACAAAAAAGAGATTTCTCCAGCAAACCATGACATTAAAGGAATTATTATCATAAAAGGAAGGTAGGTAGTGCACAATAACTAGTATAAATAAAATGCCAAGGAATAAATTTAATACCTATAAAATAAAGACAGTAACTACTAAATAAGTACCGAAATATACTACTAACACTTTACCTATAAATACATACAATAACTTTTACGAAAGGGAGAGTTAGTGCTCTTTAATACGTTTCTTAAAAGAGAAAAGAGTGGGACTGTCTCTTATAGTGCAAGGAAGTGCGTTCCAGAGTCGGACCGCCCGCAACCTGGAAGAGTGTTTATGCGCTGCATTGTTAAGCCGCGGAGTGGCTAAAAGTGAGACAGTTTGAGATCTCCGGTGCCGATCTCCCGAAAAGAGATACTTAAGACGGTCTCGAAGGTAGATGCGGTAGCTCGGATTTTTCAAGATATCGAATAGATAATAAAGAAGGAATGTGAGAGTTTCGGCCCCACCCCAACTCTTTGAGATCGACATTGCTTGAAAAAAAATCCTGGGACTTTGGGTTTTAAGAAACTTCCAGACCTGCGCTGGGGTGTACTCCTATAGGGGTGTATCTCTATGCACTCATAAATGTGGCGCCGCTTGGCATCGCGGCACTTACGGTTGCACAAGTTTCGAAGGCGTTTAAAGTTAAGGATATTCTCATTTGTTGGATATCTCTTATAACGGACTTTGGCACGGTTTCGTTTTGCCATTAAGGCCTTGATTGCGTTAGTCAACCACGTGGCAGGAAGATGTTTGAACCTGACAGTTTCTTATTGGTGCGTGCTTGTCAAACAGCCCCAGGACAATGGAGTTGAACTTCAGGATTTTGTCATCAACGGTTTCACTAGTGACGACAGGGGTCCAATCGACAGATGAGACATCTGCTTTAACCGAGAGGTTCATACCCTTGAAGCTTCGAATATCTATAAATTTGGTTTTACGCTTAGGGGGCCTAATTTTGTATAAAATATAAACCAGCTCATGTTTAAGATAAAGGGGCATCAAGCTGGTCATGATCAGCCACCTTTTCTGTGTTGGAGATGATCATGAGATCAAGAAGGGAGTGAGTAAGTCGAGTTTGAAAGTGAGTCGCTTCAAGGGGAAGAATATGTAAGTCAAAGGAGTTTACGATAGATTCTAGTCTGGCAGAACGGGCCTTATTTTTTATGAGACATGTGTTAAAATCACCGAGGATGAGAGTGACACTATAGAGAGAAGCCAAGGCACTGAGGAGAGTTTCAAAAGATTCAAAGTATTCGATTTGTTGTGCTGCAAGCTGATCTTAAGGAAGAGGTGTTCAGCAGAACTAGAGTACAGGCTTGGCGAGAGGTTGATGACTTTGCAAGGAATGTCAGAACGTAAGTAGATAGCAACGCCGCCACCACATTTACCGGTCCTTTCATTACGATAGAGCCTTAACCCTGGCAGAGCATACATGGAGTAAGGAAAAGATGGTTTGAGTAATGATTCGGATACAAGAACTCCATGTATGCTCTGGTCGCTGAAAGCTTCTAGGAGATCAGCGTAGCTACCAGGGATGCCATGGGCATTAATATGCACGACATTGAAGTTGAACTTCAACCTAGGGCTTTCAGAACTGCCTTGCTGTCGGATAGTATGCGGATAGGGAAATCCTTTACCTCTCTTTTTGCAATAGCTGTAGTAGTCATTATGATGCCCTTACACTAGGCTTGGATGACGGTGTTGTGGGCACCTAATGATGTTGATCTCCTCATGTTTAGATCTTCCGAGAATGCCCCGGCGCCTGTACCTGAGTCTGTTTTAGAACCGTCTATGAAGATCCTTAGTTCTCTTTGATTGAGGCCCTCCCGAGCGTCTTCATGCAGTTGTATTTTAAACCTTTTGTCGAAGACATACATAGGGCGCACTGTAAGTTTCCGGAACTGGCCACTTACATAAACAATATTTAAAAATTTATTGCAACATTTGAAAATAGAACTCTTTGGCTGTAGAATGCAGTTTGTTTCATCTGACTGCCTTTTGTTTTTACCTTGTGGCGCCATTTAAAAAATTGTGTGTCTGCATCAACATGGATTTAACTCGGGAAAATTTTCGTAGTATGATTTTCTACGATTTTAAGTGTAATTTGACAGCTCAACAGAGCATCGCTCGGCTTGAAACAGCTTTTGGCAATGAAGCACCATGCAAGACAACTGTTTATAGCTGGTTTGCAGAATTCAAGCGTGGTCGTATCAATCTCAGTGACGAATCTCGCGATGGTCGGCCGTCCACCGCTGTGACCAACAAAAACATCGATGCTGTGCGCCGTATGATTGAAACAGACAGGCATGTGACCTACCATGAAATTCGCGCATCCTTAGAAATAGGCATGAGTCAAATACAATTAATCCTACACAAACATTTGGGTGTGAGAAAGCTGTGCTCGCGGTGGATCCCACACAACTTGACCGAGGCTCAAAAAACGGACCGCGTCACTTGGTGCAGTGCCATGCTTACCAGATTCAACGAAGGTGCGTCAAATTTGGTGTGGGACATAGTAACAGGTGACGAAACATGGATTTATTGCTACGATCCCAAAACAAAGCAGCAATCGAGCGTATGGGTCTTTCAAGATGAGCCGAAACCAACCAAAGTGGCGCGCGTGAAAAGTGCATCTAAACGGATGATTGCTTCTTTTTTTAATAAAACTGGACACGTGGCTACTGTTGCTTTAGAGAATCGTCGTACAGTGAATAGTGACTGGTACACGACCATTTGTTTGCCGGAAGTTATTGACGAACTCCGTAAAAATAACCGTAAACGCCGTATCATCCTGCACCACGACAATGCTAGTTCTCACACGGCCAGACAGACACGACTTTTTGAAGGCGAAAAATGTAGAACTCATGAGTCATCCTGCATACAGTCCCGACCTGGCACCTTGTGACTTTTTTCTGTTCCCAAAAATTAAGAACCAATTACGCGGTCAACGATTTTCATCACCAGAAGAGGCTGTCGAGGAGTATGAAAAACACGTTTCAGAGGTCACCACAGAGGAGTGGCACAAAAGTTTTCAAAACTGGTTTCATCGAATGAAAAAGTGCATAGACGCCAAGGGAGATTATTTTGAAAAACAATAAATTAATTTTGTACCTTTAATAGTATTTTTTCATATTCATTCCGGAAACTTATAGTGCGCCCCACGTATTGCTTGGTTATCCTGTCAGTGGCTGCTTCTAGTAGCAGCTCCTTACCTATGTACTCGTCGAGTATTTCAGTGTGGGGTACCCTAGCATGTCTCCACAGGTTGAGTGTTTGAGACGCACCGCTTTTTCCGCCTCCTGTCTGATGAAGAGGTGTAGCGGCGGCAGATAAAGTATGGGTTCCAAGGCTACAGTGGGTATGGTCCTCATGCATCCCGATGCTGCCATGCAAGCCAGACTCTGGAGTCGTTGTAGTTTTTCTTCGACAGTGGATAGTTTGGTTCGTGGCCACTAGACATCGCGCCAGCTTATTATAGTCTGATGACAACTGAGTAAAGCCAAAGGGTGGTTTTCGGGGCTAGCCCCCAGGTTAAATACCATTCTTCGGCACTGCCAAAATGTGACTGTTGCTTTATCAATCTTGTTGTTCAGATGGTTGCTCCAATTTAGCTTAGCTAGCGTAGTTCTGTACCATACAACCTGGGTGTGCACCAAACAACCTGGGTGTCCGATAGTTTTCCAGATTGCGCTTGTTGGTGAACATTACCATTTCCGTCTTGTTTGGATTGACTGATAGTTCGTTAGTTGCGTTGTGTTCCACGATCCTCAGTGGTGCTTGGGAGACATCACGTACCGTGTTTGTGACGATTTCACTTATTAGTATCACTACATCGTCGGCATATCCTACCGTGTAACAGCGTTGTGCGTTCAGTCTGGTGATGTGGTCTTTCGCCACCAGGTTTCAAAGCAGCGGCAAGAGGACACCTCTCTGGGGGCAACCCTCCAATCGCTACCAATGTGTATTGGGACTTTGCTGAAGTGAGTTTAATGACTCTTACTCAACATATTACCTATCCACTCCACAATAACTGCGTTTTCTCCGTGTTTTACCAGTGCTGCTGTTATAAAACATAAATGAAAAAAAAAAGTTATGCTAGTAAATTTAGTCTTGTCGAAGGCTCCTTCAATGTCAATGAAGATTCCTAGTAAAGTAAAGTAAAGTAACGTTTATTTGCATGAATATAGGTGTACATTAGGTATTTTATAATGTCATTTAAATATTTTGCGCTATATTCTGCCATGCAGACGTGCTAATGTTATTATTATGCAAAACAATAGGTAATCATAAAATTATATTACATTAGGTTAGTTATCTATCCAAAAATGTCAAGTTACATTCACAATAAAATAAAATTCTCATCATATAATAATAAAATATGTCAGATTCAGATCAGTTGCCCTCCAAGAAGTCCTCTAACTTATAGTAACATTTTTCAACTAAGAAATATCTAAGATCAGCCTTATAAGAAGGTAGTTGGTCAATGTCCCTTATTGATTTAGGCAGCCTATTATACTTTTGGCGCCATACCAAATATGCTTTTGCTAAATAAAGCAGTAGAGCGGGCAGGTGCACTTAGTTTAATATCTCGTTTACTATTAATTGTCTTAAACAAGTTCCAGTTTGTTTTTACAAATACAGCAGTTTCGTAGATGTACAGCGATGTCAATGTCAATATACCTAACATCTTAAAATGAGGTATGCAGCTGTCTGTTGGTTTCAACTTACAAATTGCCCTTAAACACCGTTTTTGTGCTATAAATGCCTTATCTTTGTCTGTTGAGTTACCCCAAAAAATAATTCCATACCTTAAAGTCGAGGCGACAAAAGCGTGATACACAGTTAATAAAGCCGATTGCCCAGTAACTTTGGCAAGCATATATAGAGCATAGGAAAACTGACTTAATTTTTTGCAAACATGTTCTATTTGTGGTTTCCATGTCAAATGTGAGTCAATATTAAGTCCTAAGAATTTGGATACATTTATTTCGTCAATTTTCTTATTATTATAGTGAATGTCAAGATTGTTTATTATTTGGTTGTAATTATTTTTAAATGTCATTATATTAGTTTTATCAAGATTAATTATTAGATTATTACGGCTCAGCCATTCAATAATATTTTTAAGAGAATTATTAATTTCAGATTCATAAGTATTTTCATCTCGACAATCCGCAATCATAGTACTGTCATCTGCAAATAATACCATTGGGTGACTTACTGACATAGGGAGATCATTGATGTAAATCAGGAATAGTAGTGGTCCTAGTACGCTACCTTGTGGTACGTCATATTTAACAGTTCTCGGGCCTGATATATATTCATTTTCTGTTTTTGTTTTCTGGCATATCCTGGAAATCTGTGTCAACTGTGATCTGTTGCTCAGGTAGCTTTTAATAAGTTCAAGCACATTGCCTCGGACACCATAAGCATCGAGTTTGTTTATCAGTGTAACATGGTCGACGTAGTCGAATGCTTTCGTCATGTCCATGTACAACGCTGAGACAGGAATTCTTTTATCCAAACACGTCACTACCTGCATTAAGAAATCGTAAATGGCTAAGTCAATTGTCTTACCCTTTCTAAAACCTTTCTGTTCCTTTGCAAATATACATTTTTTCTCAAAATATTGGTAGAGACTGTTATAGATTACTCTTTCAAAAACTTTTGATATAATAGGGATGAGTGCCACTGGTCTATAAAAACTCATGTCTTCACGATCCTTTTTCTTAAAGAGCGGTCTAATGATACAAGTTTTCAGCTTCTCTGGAAATACGCCTTGTTGTATGGATAGGTTAATTATACTGCTCAAAGACTTACTGAAGATTTCTTCTTCAATTTTGTAAATGACAGAATTTAAATCTGTAGATTTTCCTTGACTGTAGGCGTGCTAATTTTGATGCTAGGATATGATTCTCAGGGCCTTCTTACGCAGATCTCTTTCACATAGCCTTTCCATTGATTTTTAGCAGGATTTAGGATCTGAGTAGTCGCTCTTGCCAGGCGTATGAAAATAACTTTTACCTCTCTCCAGTGTCTCGGTACACATCTGTGTGCCAGACAAGCCACCATCACAGTGATTAATGCCAGAACTAGTAGGTCTCCTCACCACTTTAACAAAGCCGGGAATATGCCACCCAGTCTTTGTTTTTTGTGGGTTGATTACCTCGAGTGCAAGTTCCCACTGCTCCTCGGTGTTATCTCCTTCCCCGTCCAGTTGACCTTAATAGTTGACAGGCAGGGAAGTGTGTCTGAACTTATGTACATTCTGCTTCTTCTGGAATGTTGGTGTGTTATCCGCTTTGCGCAGGGATCCAAGGGTTTGATGGGATTGTTGGCAGAGAACCTTCCTTACCCTGTTCGCCTGCGCGCAGTTCTCCATGTTGCTGCAGAACTTTGGCCACGAGTTCGTACTTCCGTACCGTAGAAGCTTTTTATACTGGGACTTAGCTGCCTTGTAGTTGTCCCAGTCATCATCCATAGCTGCGTTCATTGCCCTGTTTAGTAGCCGCCTTACCTTAAACCTTTCCAGCTCAGGCCCGGCGCCAGTCAGCACCGGCGTTGACCCTTGCCACTGGAGTTAATAGGGGGCATGCACGGTGGTAGCTGGCCGTAATGGCCTCAGTTAGGTCTAAACTACTAACGAACATTTTTTTTTTTTATCCAACATCTTAATAATACAACGTCGAGTATGGTTTTATAACAACTAGTGGTTCTGTGAGAAAAGTAGATCACGCTTCAATTTCAAAAACAATTTAATTGCTACAAACTCCCCCCCCCCCCCCCCCCCCCCCCTCCACTCCCCTCCTTTTGGATATTTTTAGCAACATCTTGTGTAGAAAGAAGTCCTTAGTGGGTCTCTTATATTTGATTGAAATCCGTGGATAAATAACGCTACAGCAAACTTCCCCCAATAAAAAATCGCGTTGGACTAAAAAATTTAATTAAATCAAGGTGTGTGTCAATTTTCATCAATATCGGTTTCGTCAATATGCGACCTGTAGGGGAGAACAGATAGACGGAGAAAAGCATTTTTGGGCAATCTCGGAACTGGACGCTTCGCTCTCTCGGTCAATTACTAATGGTAATTACAAAATGGTACTACCATAATTAAGTTTTTGGAGGTTAATATTGGGGTGTCTTTAATTATGTGACCACCTCTGTGGATGGGCATAACAAGACTTATTGATTTCAAAGGGGTGTTTGTAATTTTTTAACTACTAAAATAATTAGTCTTGTTAGGCGAGCGGAGCCAGCCTATCGTTATGCCACAATGCAGCACACCTTGTGGTACACTTTATGAAGAAACTACTACACCTATGAGTTTAAATCTTATAAAATTTTACTAAATTACTAAATAAACTAAAAAATAAAACGTCAAGTAAATTGGATGGACTGCAATTATTGTGCTGTAGCCGCTGCGATACTCCATAATGCAAAATCACCGCTACAGTACAATAATACGGTATAAGACAATGTAGTCTAATAAATCTAGAAACGTGTCTTAAGCTGAACCTATTTCAACAAAAACGTTTGACAATATCAGAATTGTATATTTCCAGCAGTTGTATTTTTAAACTCAATGTTAAAAAGACAGCATTTGACTACGACGTCATATGCTAGTATTTCATAGAACTCGTGAACAAAATGACCGTTTTGACAGTTCCTAAAAGTATCTATTTTGACTAGCAGCTAAATACCGCAGTTCATATACAAGTTCTCCAGAGACATCACCTTTCGCTCGCCCATACAAAACTCTTTGCATCCAGCCAGGCCTAGCCATTATAATAACTTACTAACGGAATATATCTCTATTCTTGCCAGCCAAACCGGCATGGAGTCATCATCGAGCTCGTCCGACGGGGAGGCAACTCGCAGAGAGTTCCAGTTCATCACCCCCGAAGACGTCAATTGCAGCCTCCTGGAGTTTCCCCCCAACCCCAACGACGAAGCGAACCAGTTAGAACTGGACACAAACGAAGAGGACGAAGCAAACATGTTAGAACCTATAGTCAACGTGAATGTTGTACCAGATTCCCAAGTCAAAAGTTTCAGCCAATTTCAGTTCACGGCTTTCCCGCCTGGTCATACACTGGACCCGACAACTGCCGTGCCGCCAGCGACTACAGACACTACATTGTCAGTCATATCCGAAGATGTCAAGTGTCCAATAATAAAGCCAACAGTCAGTATGGTGGACGACACAGGAGTCACGAGGAAGCGTAAGTATTCACACATATCCGGACAGGAGAAGCTGAGTATTATCAACACGTACAACTATATCGAGGAGAAGTGGCCGAAGGCGAACAGAATAAACAAAACCGCGATGAAGATCATGACAGCGAATTTGCTGGGGATCTCTAAGACGACCGTCTACAGAACGCTCAAGGAGTACGCGCAGACTGGAACGGTGAAGGCGCCGCCGCCGCCGAAGAAGCGGCCATCACTACTCGACGAAGGCGAGAATTTGGACAAAGTTAAATTCATAGTCGAAAGTTGTTATGAGAAAAACGACAAAGCCACCTTAGACGCTATAACAGACGCCGTCCACGCCGACGAATCGTTACCCAAATACAGCAAAACCACTCTAAGACGGATCATGAAGCAACTGAACATTTATAGGGACAGAAAGCCTCACAAGGACAGGTACGGGCTGAACGGGAAGAATCAGGCGCAGGGGAACTTCGATGGGTATCTGAGCTCCTCTTCTGAATCCAACGACGCGCCCGTCCCGCCGTCAGTAGCGGCTATGCTGGGAATGAATGCCATGAACATGAACATCGATCCAGTGGCGTTTCTGACGCACCTGAACGAGCAGATCGGCAACCAGTTTAAGCCGATGTGAGTGGCGACGGGATAGCTACCTGTCTGACTATCGAATTACTGGTTGGAGTGTGTGTGACTTTGCCCCTGCCACTTACAGTCTGTTCCCCACAACGAGCAATAACAGAAATCATTTGTCACTTTCACTTGCATACAAAGGTGTGGTTGAGACAGATTTAGTAAAGCGCTCTGTCAACCGTTTTTGGATTCGAAGGAAAGGGAAAACGGTTTCTGTTATAACTAGGGTTCGAAATAATAATTATCAATTATAGTTATCACGATAACTGGATAATTAACAATTGAAAATAACAAAAACTGCGCTCGCGAACTTGAACTGAATCCGAACATTTACTGGGGCTAGAAGAAAATAATAAACAATTTAATGAAAAAATATGACAAATAAAGTCTTACACTGGTTATGATTATCCGATAAATATCATGATAATTATCAGAACTCGTTTTGGCGAACAGACTATATATATAATGTGGGAAAGGCGTGCAGTTATTTTGAGTGGATGGGGTCTATGATCAGTCATACATAACTTCTTGATGTAAGAACGGTAACTGAAGGGCATTACAAGTTAATAAGACTTTTTAATGTTTTCTTAAATCGGCACCCGACATTACGTTCAAACATAAAAAAACAGACTCAGATAAGGAAAAAACAGTCCTTTATTTGAATGACGTCATCTAGAGTACAGAAGATTATATGGTAGCGGAACAAAGCATTTTTTGCCTTAATTTTAAAGTATTTTTTTACATGTTCTGGCCGGCTGGGCGAGGGAAGATAAACTCAACTCATTAGATAACCAAGAACATTGAAGAAATCAAGAAATCCCATATGTAAGGTCCCTTTCAATCCCGGTCAAGGCAAACGCTTGATGTTTTGTGAGGTCCTGGTTTCTTCCACCCAGTTTATCCTAGTGTGGGGCCAGATGCATTTCATGTACTGAATAGAAGCTTGATTGATGCACTGAACTAAAATGAAATTAGCATTAGCCCAAACCTTTTTAAGATTTTAATTTTGGTATTCCTTACGATTATGTGACTTAGGTATATTTGTGTACTAAAGATTAGTTAAGACTAAAATGGACTTGAATGAATGACGGATTAGGTATATCAAAAATAAAAATAAACTATTTATTATACAGGTTGTAATAGAAAGGAGATGGGCCAAAACTTATGCAATTATTTAATTTTATTTTTTTTACACTTTGCTCATTTGGAAAATTGGTTAGGTGGTGGTGTTTTCGCCAGTCACCTAATCTTACAATCCAATATGTAATTACAACTTTCTGCTACATCTTGTATAGTGAGGTAACCATTCCACTGGTGAAAAATATTGTAACAAACTAATGTTCAAATATTAATAACACTTTGATTTTCCATCCGTTTGTCAATGGATCTTTACTACTTTCTGTGTATGTACATTTTTACAGGCTTATTTAAAACTTAATTTAAGAGTATATTTGTAAAATAAATCTTATTTATCCTCATTTTGTGGCTTTTCCTGATTATTCTCTGGACCAACCAATTTATAATGCCGAGCCCGCACTGAAGACAACCATTGTATGTTGCAGTTCGTTGCTCTGCCTCCCAACCGATAGGTCCGGGTTCGCATCCCGGCTGCTCAGGAAGACAAAAAACAGGCTTTGGATATTTATATATGTATGTGTATATATATATATATATATATATATGTATTAGATGTTTATATATGACTTCGGTGTTTCTGGTGACCATGCACGACTCGCGCCATTCGGACGACATGGACACAACACCCATATCATAGCCTACATCCCGGCCCAGTAGGCCACACCATGTGGTGCAGAGCTCTGCCAAACACGTGTAGGGCTAAGAATTTGGGGTCTGGCTTCCGGTACGTTTCGTCGAGTAGCACGTGATATCCGCTGCGGTCCAAGCCCATTTGTAGGGCCACGTTCTTCGCTACAATCATAAGATGGCCTGCAACGAGGAAAATCGAGATTTATTTACACCTACACAAGAAAACTAAAGTAAGTTATAGTTAATGCACAAGTCCGTTACCAAGAAACCAGAGTTTATGGTCATGCTCACTAAAAAGTCTTTTCTTGCGGCGGCTCTGTGTATCGGGTTGCTCCCCTCCTTCAAATATGGCGAGGGGGGTGATGGCTGGTGCACAAGTCATTCTCGTGAACGGGTGCTGCTTGGGGGGACTGGTCCAGTCTCGTTTGTCTATTTTATTTCTCTATTCTCTGGTTTATTTATTCTGTTAAATTGTTATTTTGAGACTTCTTATTGGCACTTAGGGATACGATGTTATAATATTGTCATTAAATTAGATAATTTTATATCGTACATTGTGTAATAAAAAAATATACGACGAAAGATGAAAAATTTAGGTCTGTGATCCCCGTAGAGTTTCTTGGTGCTATCTGCTCTGACGGGAGTATTTCCGAAGCACTGGTAGAGTTAATGGAGTTTCTTTTTCCTGTGCGAGATCAGCCATGAATCACCACTTGAAGGAGAAATTTCCTTTTTCAAACTCAAACCATTTGGCTACGTGCAATAAATGATTTGAGTTTTTTTTTTGAAAGGCGAAGTCATTTAGAAAGTGAGATCACTGATCTCACTTCCGCTAGTGATTTTATGACATGTCATAATTCTTCAAAAAGTTTATTTATCCTACTTTAAACTTTGATATTTGTCCTCTATCTTACCAAGTAGTTTCTCCTCGTCTCCTTGCGAGGTCCCGAGGTTCGGTAGATGTTTTTTCGGCACCACCAAGAAATGTATCGGCGCCTGAGGGTTGAACTCATCGAAGACCACGCACTAAAACACAAATATTTATACATACGCCACAGACTTTATATCGATGACATACGCAGTGTAGCGCCACACTAGGATACTCTTTGGAAGGACATAGCGGTCAGAGTGTCGATAAGGGGGCGGAAGCCCCCACTTTTTTTTTTCCTTGGCGCCCCCTTATCTACACTCCAACCGACATAGCTGCGGTGATGGGCCTCCTAAAGCAAAACGAAGGCACGCAGCCTTCGTCCCCCGTGGTACTACTAGTGTTACTACCAATAGTACCACGGGTATTTTTTTTTGACCGTGGTACTACTAACATCTCTGGTAGTACCACGGGAGAATTTTTATTTCCCATAGTACTACTGGCCAATGTAATGGATGATTTCTATGTGCCTCTATTTTGACAGGTGTCACCATTTTTGACATGGGTCAAGATTGCTATCAGTTTCACATTTTTGACAGATGTTACGATTTTAGAGAGGTGTGACTATTTTGACAGCTGACTATCGCGACAGGTGTGACTATTGGACAGGTGTAAAAATGGGGGTGAATGGGATGCCGGTAAATAAAAATAATAATCATATTTTTTTAATTTTATTTTATATTTTCAATAAATATTATTTATTATTTTACAATTCTTATCAAGTACATTAATTAATTAATTAATTCGACACATTTAATATTTCTAATTACATGAAAGCCCTTTAAGGCCTGGATTAATAAACTGAATGTGTTATATATACTCCAATAACTAAGAACTTAAATTACTTGCATAGGCAAAGAAAAAAGTCAAGAAAATTCCATATTCACATAAGTTGATTAATTGAGGTAATTCTTCAACTGCCTTTCCATCAAATAGTCTACACGCTGTAGCATGTACCTAGGCGCGTTAGTATATAAGACAGCTACCTATAACCAATAAAGGAGTAGTTCATATCCAGCAACCTGTGTTATTACTTGTCTCTCAAGCTCCTTCCATACATGGCGACCTTGCCATTTCGGGCTTGCGCGAGAGGCGGTGATTCAGTTTATTCGCGCGTGTGGACATTAAACAAAATTTAAAAACTGTTGAAACTGTGTGAAAAAGTGAAATTATAAATAATACTAAACGGGGAATACTCCAACGACTACCACCGCGAAACCACCACCCCATCAGGATATTATCACGCAATTCGGCTACATCAATAAAGTGCACCAACAAAATGAAAATATGTTTTTCCATATGAACCTTACTTGTTTTGGTTGATGTCGGCAATAATTATTTTGGGACTGTTCCTTGTGGCGAGGTAAATAAATATATGTTTCAACAAGTGTACCGCGTGATTAATAATATGTGCTTACGAGAAACATTAAAATGAACAAAGGGCAGTGAAATATGAACGATCTATACTTATTCATATATTTTATTTAGAGATACATTTATTACTGATTTATGTTAATGTAAAATGAAAAAAAAAATTCAAAAAGATAAATGAAGATTTAAAAGGAATACGTACATATTTAATAAAACTAGGTCCAAGTCGTAGGAAAGGTGATATACTAGATAAAAAAATTGGTGAAGCGAAATCATTGTTATTACTTCATAATAAGGTCTTAGAAGAGGCTAGTAAGTTAGTTACATCTGGTAAGATTGATAAGATAGAAGTACAATCTATTGAGGAACTGAGTGAGATATTTCAGTCATTGTATTCTGAGATAGAAAATTTATGTAAACCAGTCAAAATTGAGACTTTCAACCTGAAAACAGCATTGAGCTTGTTACCGATTATCACAGATGAGGAATATAATACAAAACAATTAATCGACGGTATTGAATACTATGGATCGATAATTGAACAAAAAGATCATGCTAATCTGATAGTATTTGTTTTGAAAAGCAGATTGTCGCAGTCAGCTAAATTAAAACTTAAAACGAATCATACAACCATTGACGAATTAGTTAAAGACATGAAATTGCACCTCTTAACACGAAAATCGGCAACTGCAGTTCAAACCAAATTACAAAATATGAGTCAGAATAATTTGACAGTAGGAGAGTTTAGAAAGTCCATGTCACAGCTTATAGTAGACTTAACTATTTCGCATGCCGAAGGCAACACATCAAGTTATCAGGTATTAAAAACATTGAATGAAAAAACGGCAATCAAAATTTTTTCCGACGGATTGCGTAATCACAGATTGAGTACCATAATAGCTGCCAGGAATTATAGCTCGCTCAAGGATGCTATACAGGCGGCGCAGGATGAAGAAGTCTCATCATCATCAGTCCAAGGAGAATTAATGGGTATGAGTAACGCCAATAATAATAATAACAGATATTTCAGAGGGAACCGTTACCAGAGAAATGGCCGTGGGCGGTACCAGAGAGGACAGTCACGGGGTTCATCCGATTATAGAGGCCACCACCAGTATCAACAGCATCACCAGTACCGTGTCGGTCGAAGGCACCAGAGTAACAACTGGCGTGGACCACCTAGAGGACGTGGGAGATACCAAGGTATGTCTTACTACAATAATCAGGGGCACAGGAACTACAATGTTAAAAAAAGTGTGAATGTCATGTCAGAAAACACCCCACAAAACAACTCTGAAAATCAGCAGTTTTTTCGCGAATAAAAACAGTCATGTAATATTTGCGAAAAAACTGCTGATTTTCAGAGTTGTTTTGTGGGGTGTTTTCTAATAATAATAACAGATATTTCAGAGGGAACCGTTACCAGAGAAATGGCCGTGGGCGGTACCAGAGAGGACAGTCACGAGGTTCATCCGAATACAGAGGCCACCACCAGTATCAACAGCATCACCAGTACCGTGGCGGTCGAAGGCACCAGAGTAACAACTGGCGTGGACCACCTAGAGGACGTGGGAGATACCAAGGTATGTCTTACTACAATAATCAGGGGCACAGGAACTACAATGTTAAAAAAAATGTGAATGTCATGTCAGAAAACACCCCACAAAACAACTCTGAAAATCAGCAGTTTTTTCGCGAATAAAAACAGTCATGTAATATTTGCGTGTAACAGTTCACTGAACGTAAAATTAAACATCCACGACTATTTGCGTCATTGGTTGATTGACACAGGCGCATCCATATCAGCCATTGCATATGATCTTGTAACTCGATTGCAAATTCCATTCAATAAGAAGAAGAAAGTTATAAAAGGAATTGGCGAGAGCGTCGAAACAATTGGACATGTATGTTTACAGTTAGAGGCTAATGGAAAAGTATTCCAACATAATTTTTATGTATTTGCATCGCTGTCGTGTAAGGCAAGCGCTATATTAGGACAGGATTTCTTAAACAAATATCAATGTGTTATTTATTAATATGGGCACAATGACTTTATCCATGACAAGTATGAATGGTACGAAAATAGATTTAGCGATATTGAACGGTAATGGAAATACATCGTTGAAGGTATTGAATAGAACGCATGTATCTATGCCTTAAATATTTTTTTTAAAAAAACTATGATGTGTGTCGTCTATGGCCAAACTCACTTCCTGTAAGCCTCTAGTAATGGCGATTATATTTTGTCCCTATTTTCGTGTATTTTATAAGTATTTAATTAACCAAGTGACATTTACTGTTGTAGACATTTATTCTGATGAATAAACTGTTCGTACAAAGTTTAACTGTGTTTTGGTATGGTTGTGGCACACAATTCCACCGCCTGTCACTCGAAACCGACTAATCTTATAGGTTATGTCCTCAGTGCAGTTGTGCCTCGCGATTTGCTTATATAATGTGTGGAATACATCTGAGAATCGGGCTACTGAAGTTTATTTCCACAACACATCACAATGTCCACTCCGCGGTCGTCATCATCGTCGCCGATGTCGGGTGAGGCCCCCCGTACGGAACACGTGGCAGGAGCCCCCGCGACTGCGTCTGCGCCTCATGTGAGTGTGAACAACATTGAGAGGTTAGAAGGAGCCGCCAACTTTCACACGTGGAAGTTTTCTATGAAAAATCTAATGATATTGGAAAACCTGTGGAATGCGGTCGAAGGGCGTGACAATGACCACGTGCGTGATCAACGTGCTCTGGCGCGTATTTGCCTTTCTATTAACACTAGCTTATTTCAATACGTGCGTAACGCTGAAACCGCCGCTGACGCTTCGATAAGCCTTTCTGATATTTTTGAAGATAAAGGATTGTATCGCCGAGTTTTGCTTCTGCGACGATTGCACAAAATTCAATACACAGATTTCAATTGCATGTCCAACTACATCGAGAAGATATCGACATTAGTACATCAATTGCATGATATTGGCAAGGTGATTGAGGATGCCGAAGTCGCCGAAATATTGCTTAGTGGCTTGCCAGCAGAATATGATCCCCTTGTGTCCAATCTATCTACAGTATCTGTTACGAACGTCATATCAAGCGAACTCGTCAAAAGTCGACTGCTTCAAGAATATTCGAGAAAATCTATAGTTGATAGTAGTACAGCCTATATAACCAAGACTAATTCTTTAGTGTGTGACTACTGTCATAAATAAGGACATACAAAAGCAAGATGCTTCAAGTTGAAACGATTTAAAAATAATTCTAAAACGGCAGCGCCAACTAGTATTGAAAAGACAAATATGGTGTCTGCATTCTTGACTCAATCAAATACACAGGATTTTTACATTGATAGCGGAGCCACCAGCCATATGGTTAACGATGGAAGCCTACTGGGAAATGTGAAGAAATTTGATTCAATTGTTACTGTAGCCAATAACGACAAATTACAATGTAAAGAAATAGGGTCAATTTCAGGTGAGTCCATTATCTTTATCCAATGTATTGTATGTACCGCGGCTATCATGTAATTTGATTTCAGTTTAAAAATTTACTGAAAGTGGTTATTCAGTTATTTTTGACCAGAGGGGCTGTTCTATCTTTTATAAGGGTTAAACCAATTGCAACCCAATTGCATATGCTGCATGTGTGAATGGATTGTACAAACTGAATGTGCGTGTGTGTGAAAATACTAACATCCATCGCCAAAGGAGCTTTCCTTGCTTCTGGAAGCTAGCCAGGAATCATCGAGAGCCACAGTAGCAGCTGCAGAGCTATGGCATAGACGTCTAGGTCATCTGAACATAAAAGGTATGAAGTGTTTGCGGAATGGTGCATGTGGTATATTTCAGGATGGAGAATTGAAAGACTGCGCTCCATGTCTTGAGGGGAAGATGTCGGCCGCATCTTATCCCGTGAGACAAGGAAAGCGCGCTGATGAACCACTGCAGCTGATCCACTCCGACGTCTGTGGACTAATGCAGGAGCCCAGCTGGGGAGGGGCGAGATATCTTGTGACATTCACCGACGATCACAGCAGGAAGACCTTCGGATATTTGATGAAGGAGAAATCCGAGGTAATGCACGATTTTATTAATTTTAAAGCACTAGTAGAAAAACAAACAGGGTTTTCAATTAAAGTTTTACGATCCGACAATGGTGGTGAATATTTTAATAAGCGGTTCTCTGAATATTTAGATAAGGAAGGCATTGTGCATCAGAGCACTGTCCCTTACTGCCCACAACAGAATGGGGTTAGTGAGCGATTAAATCGCACATTAATGGACAAATTAAGATGAATGCTCATTGAATCAGGTCTCTGCATTCGTTATTGGGGAGAGGCAGTTATGACTGCAATATACTTGAAAAATAGATCCCCTACTAACATTTTAGCAGGACGAATGCCGGAGGAACTGTGGACTGGATCCATTCTGGAAGTGAGAATGGCTCACAGTCTGCTGACGAGTCTGCCGCCGTTAACTGCAGCGAGACGGTGTCATCTGGCCAGGTTTCGAGTGAAATACCTTCTGATAGCTGTCACCATGAGACCTTCAGGACGTCCTGCTCGTACTGTAAGAGCTCCAAAAAGGTATGGAGATTATGATTATTCTATGCTAATACAGCATGCCTTGATTGAGGTACCGGCGTCGTACGATGAGGCAATGGCCTCAGAGTTGCGTGAGGAATGGCTCGCCGCCATGCAGAGTGAGCATGCTTCCTTAATCCAGAATAAAGTTTGGAGGTTAGTAGATAGACCTGCTAATAAAAATGTTATAAAATGTAAATGCGTTTTCAAAGTTAAGCATGATGCTGATGGGAAATTCGATAAATTTAAAGCACGACTAGTTGCAAAGGGTTTCACCCAAAAACAGGGAATAGATTATAACGAAACTTTTTCTCCTGTAGTTCGCCATTCGTCAATGCGAATCTTATTTTCTTTGGCTAAAGATATGGACTTAGAAATTGATCATATTGATGTAGAAACTGCATTTTTGAACGGAAACTTAAATGAGATCATACACATGGAACAACCAGAAGGTTTTCAAATAATGATGTAAATAAAGTTTGTCTATTGCAGAAAAGTATATATGGTTTGAAACAGGCGAGTAAAATGTGGAATGAAGAAGTAAATTCTGTTCTAGTTGACAATGGTTTCAAACAGTCTCGTTGTGAACCATGTGTATATACTATAAGAGTTCAAAATGATTATGTAATCATCTCACTGTATGTAGACGATTTTTATGTATTTTATTCTAAAAATAGCATCATTAAGAATGAATTATTGAATGTTTTAAATAAGGAATTCAATATTAAGAATTTAGGTCCATTAAAGAATTTTCTTGGTATGAGAGTGACTAGAGATAAATCTAAAAACATTTTGTGTTTAGATCAGACAGAGTATATAAGAAAATTGTTAAAACGATTTAATATGGAAAACTGTAAATCTGCAAGCACACCTATGGCTATAAATTTTAATTTATCTTATTGTAAAGAACCTAATTATCTTATTCTAGATGAAAATTGTGACTACAGACAACTTATGGGTAGTCTTATGTATTTTTCTGTATGTACTAGACCGGATATTTCTTATGCATGTAGCCAATTAAGCCAGTTCAATAACAGCTTCAACATGTCTCATTGGATTGCAGTTAAAAGAATTCTTAGGTACTTAGCCGGTACAATTAATTACTGTTTATATTTTATAAAGAGTGTTGATTGGTCTTTAAAGGCATATACCGATGCTGACTGGGGCAATGACAAAACAGACCGAAAATCATACACGGGGTTTGTCATAAAGCTAGGTAGTAACACCATAAACTGGGAATCTCGTAAACAACGATGTGTAGCATTGTCTAGTACAGAAGCGGAATATCTAGCAATAAGTGACGTATGTAAAGATATATGTTTTATCAAAAATTTGCATTCAGAAATTTTGACTAAGGATATTCCATGTACAGTTTATAATGACAACCAGAGTGCAAAAAGACTTTTACAATGTAAAGAATTATGTCATAAGAGAACAAAGCACATAGATATAAGATATCATTTTGTAAAAGAACTTGTTAATAATAATTCTATTTCAGTTAATTATCTCTGTACTGAAAAGATGATTGCAGATGTATTGACAAAGCCATTATGTCGGCAAAAGCACTCTGACTTCATTAATAGTATGCGCGAGCCACTGTTACTCTACCAAGCTAGAGATTGATACGTTACTTTATGTAACTTGTTTATCTTATTTCTCATGTAATGTTTGACATTTATATGTATGTACCAAATTGGACCAAATATTGAAGGCATAAGGGGAAGTATTGACTAGAACGCATGTATCTATGCCTTAAATATTTTTTTAAAAAAACTATGATGTGTGTCGTCTATGGCCAAACTCACTTCCTGTAAGCCTCTCGTAATGGCGATTATATTTTGTCCCTATTTTCGTGTATTTTATAAGTATTTAATTAACCAAGTGACATTTACTGTTGTAGACATTTATTCTGATGAATAAACTGTTCGTACAAAGTTTAACTGTGTTTTGGTATGGTCGTGGCACACAATTCCACTGCCTTTCACTCGAAACCGACTAATCTTATAGAAGGTTCCACCTAGATCAGAATCTATACATTTCATAAAAACTATGTTGACAGATGAGTGTGTGATATGTCAGAACGAGATTCAGCCAGGAATATTTTTGGCCAGTATGATTGTGAAACCACAGGATGGGAAAATTCCAGTGAAAATACTTAATACCACTGAAGCAAGTGTAACTTTAGAGGATTTTAACCCCAGTGTAGAATGTTAGAATGACTTCAACTTGTGTCATTTTGACAAGAAACCAAGGAATTAAGAAAGAGTGAAATCCGCATTTGTATGCGACGTATGTTGACATCATTTTTGACATCACACTTTCTTCTTCAATTATGTTTTTTGGTAGGCGTCATGAAACTATTATTGTATATATAATTCAACAGTCGCATAATCGTATCTTTTTTATTTATCACTTTTTAAAAAAAAATGGTACCTTCCCTTCCAATATGTTATTGGTTCGGTGTGTCATCCCGAAGACGCTAAGTAAGCCTAAGCCTAATTTTTGTTAAATCCAGGTACGCTGAACGTATTGAAGGTTTCCAAATCCTTGTGTCCACTATGGTCAACTGTGTTTTGCCAACCATTTAATAGCATATCTTAAGGTAGAAGCGGCAATACGGAACACAATGAAACAATGTATTTTTCAGCCTTGCATTTAGATATCCGTAACAATTTTGCTTTTCTCCACATGCATCGGTCGGTGCCAGTGATAATAAGACTCAATGATTTGAACTTTAGGATAAACCAATAATAATCCGTTGATGGCTGCAACCTCGAAGTCACAGTTAAATAATTTTGGGCGATAATTTGGTAATTGTAACTTTGCCAGAGGCAATTATAAGGAGAGCGACATCTTCGGGAGTAGAGTAAAAGGCTTGAGATGCGCGCAAATACCAGACTAATTTATTATGGGAAATCCTAGCTTTTATACTAGGTTGATACATGTTATTAATGACGTGCATAAGACATAGTGCGTGATGAATATAAATATACCTTATCTGTGACGTTGGTCAACTTATCTTAACATTACGTGAAAATATGACTAACATAGTCGACCGGCACAGATACTCCCCCCTTTAGGGAAAAAAATAAATGAATGTACTTATAACAATGGAAAAAATCTTAGTTAGATACCATAACAAACTTATATCAACTGCAATAATAACTAGTAGTATTTTAATAAACATAAATCAGATAGTAATTGTGCATACTTTAACTTAATCTAAAGGTAAATCTTACACGAATTAGAAAAATAAAGGAACTACGGTTATGTGAATTCTACATAAGTTTAAAGAATTACTTAATATTTACACAGGCAAGTCTTGTGTCTGGCCGCACACTACATAAAATAAACTAAAAACTGGAATACAGAAAAACACTAGGAAAATGGGGCTTCGCGGTTAGTAAACTAACCTAACCTATAACCTGGAAGAGATCGGCAGGAGAGTCGTCTGATGCTGCAGCCGCCCATGTTTTTCAGGAATCGATGAGTCAATTTACATCGCACGTCGTTGAAGTTGTAATCACTGTTTGTTTATAATTGCGACCGTACCTACACAAGGATGATTGTGCTGAATCAGCGTCAGCATTAAATCTGTAACCTTGGTTGTAGGCAGTCAATGATCTCGTACGTCATATGTACGTGCGTGCTCTTCACTCTTGAGTGAATATTAAGTTGTCGATTGATGAAATTTGTGTGCCTAAAAACCTTGGGATTTGGCAACATAGGGCACATCTTGTACACCAATCGTTTATATATATATGTCACCGGAAAATAATACGATCCGCAAGTTTATAAATTTCCTATTTTTTTTCCGCAAGTTTATAAATATACTAACCTAACCTAACATAACATAACCTAACCTAACCTAACCTAGCCTAATATAATCTAGAAGGAAGTTTATAAATTTCCTAGGAAGTTTATAAATTTCCTAGGAAATCGTATTATTTTCCGGTGACATATATATCTCTCTCTCTTTTCAATGATTTGATTATTCTTCGTGCGATGTTCTTCCTGGATGATTTCAATATTCGTTGAATTAGGTATATCGATGATATTTCAATACTCTTCTGGAGTGGATGTTTCAATACTCTTCGGGCTGGAACGGCTTCCTATGTCTTGAACTTGAAAAAAACTGCTTGCTGTGAATGAATTTGCCGACGCGTTCGTTTCTGCTGGTGCGAGCTCCATTTTGATAAATCAGCAGTCGGCTGACTATCGGTTCATTGTTTTCAAATCTGGTCCGGTCATGGCTTGCTTCATGTCGTCTTGGTTTGGGTGGGGTCTTGATTATGGAGTTCTGCAGCGTGGTTTGAAATATGTATGCAGAAGTCGGGGCTCGGCGATCTTGAACGAAGTCTCTTGCTTCTTCTTGCTTGCACTTCTAAGGTGGCAGCACACGGAGTTTTCTTCGCGGCTGGGTCCATGCTGCTATTACCGAAGGTTGCTGATGTTCAAAAGTCGGGTCACCACTTTGCCAGAGGCAATTATAAGGAGAGCGACATCTTCGGGAGTAAAGTAAAAGGCTTGAGATGCGCGCAAATACCAGACTAATTTATTATGGGAAATCCTAGCTTATATACTAGGTTGGTACATGTTATTAATGACGTGCATAAGACATAGTGCGTGATGAATATAAATATACCTTATCTGTGACGGTCGTCAACTTATTTATATACTTAACATTACGTGAAAATATGACTAACATAGTCGACCGGCACAGTAACTTTATCATTTGATGCATTACTTCATTCATTCAAAAATAGTGACACCTATAAAAATAGTGACTAATGTCAAAAATTGTGACACATGTCAAAAATGGTGACACCTGTCAAAATGAGATGGCGTTTTATTCTATACAGTGTGTTACCAGCAGCTGGGCTTTTAATTAAGGACGTTAAAATAACGTGTGCCTGTAACGTAACCATAACATTAATTTAATTAATTTTTGATGCAAGGAGTATTTCGTGACATATATACATAAATACTCTTTAGTGCAACTTTATACTTTCTTTATAAATGTATGACGTTTGATAGGCTGTCATCTATGTTTGTTGTTGTGCTTTGTTTTTTAGTTGTCATAAAGAAAATACATGTTTTGAAAAAACATTATTTTATTTTTAATTTCCACAATATGTTCTGGACACGCGTACTCGGGTATTAATTGATAGCCAAGTTAACGCCTTTATCAATAGGTTATGGGCCGATAGCACGGTGGATGCCAAACATAGAGCAGCGTAGAAAAGACCCTGGTGGAAGTGGAGACAACATTGATAATTCAGTCGAAATGGCAAGTATTGGTGGAATAGGTATGCCACAAATGGCAAGACTAGAAGGTAGCTCCAATTGCTCGACGTGGAAAGTCCAAATGGTGATGGTACTTGTCTACGATGATCTTTGGGAGTACACTAGTAAGGAACCAATTACAACTGATGCAGTAGCTGTAAAAGGAGATAGAAAAGCAAAAGCCAAGATATGATGCTACAACCTGAATGTCTTGTGCATATACGCTATGCGAAGTCAGCAAAAGAAGCTTGGGAGAAGCTTAGCGTGACGTTTGAGGATAAAGGCGTAAATAATCGCTGCCGCCTTCTATCCAGGTTAGTCAGTCTGAAATTAGAACAATTTTCAACGGTACGTGCGTACGTAACAGGTGTGTTAACAATAGCTCAGGAGCTAAGAGACATAGGAAAGGAAGTTGATGATGATCTATTGGCAGCCTTACTCCTACAAGGTCTAACGCCGGAGTTTCAACCTTTGAAAATCACTATTAAGAATAGTCAGACTGCACTTACCTCAGATTATGTAAAAAATAAGCTGTATCAAATGGAGGATACATACTCAGCTTCAACAAGTGGAAGCCAGACGTCAACGTCAGCTCTACTGACTAAGAAAGGAGAAAACAGAAAAAGCAAGAGCAATACTGGCAAATCTGAAAAGAAAGTATTGAAGTGCTACATCTGTGATGGCCCTCATAAATTTTACCAATGTCCAAACAAAAAAAATCAAAGAAGGAAGCTCATCATGCCTTTGCTTTCGGAACTGCGTATAAGTCTGAACCTGTAGAAGATTGGGTGATCGACTCTGGTGCTTCAACGCACATGACGAAGAACAAAGCTTGGCTGAAAGATTTGAAGAAGACTCCTAGACCTTTAAGAGTTATGTGTGCGGATGGAAACGAGGTTTTGGGTGAAAGTATTGGTATGGTTGTGTCTGGCAAGATGACTGTAAACGATGTTACTTATGTTCCAAATTTAGCATCAAATTTATTGAGTGTGAACGCAATAGCTAAGAAAGGCTATGTATTAGTGTTTACAGAGAAAAAATGCGACATCTTTAAGAGTGACGGTTGTGAGGTCTATGGCGAATATGTTGGATGTGGAAGTGTGTGGAAGAACGGGGTATCTACAAAATCAAGGACTGTTCATACGGTTCTGCACTAGTAACAACAGACGATAAGCTAGATGACCGGGTTTCATGGCACAGAAGGATGGGACATCTGGGCGGAAGAAACCTGAAGTTACTAAGGGACAAGATATTTTATACCGTCGTATATTTTTTGAAACAGTTCTTGAAAAGTTTCAAGAGTTTAAAGCTTATGCTGAAAATCAAACAGGCAAGAAGATCAAGATACTGAGATCGGACAACGGCACGGAATACGTCAACAAAAGGATGAATGACTTCCTAGGACGAATGGAATTCATCATCAGCTGACAGTTGACTACACGCCAGAGCAGAATGGAGTCGCGGAAAGGTCTAATCGCACAATCTGCGAGAAGGCAAGGTGTATGCTACAGGATTCCGGACTCCCACAACGATTCTGGGCGGAGGCTGTCCATCATGCAGTATACCTCAAGAACAGATCACCAACCATTGCGGTGAAGAACATGTCGCCGGAAGAGAAATGGACTGGGAAAAAATGTGATCTGAGCAAGCTGAGGATCTTCGGGTGCAAAGCACTTATGCACATTCCGAAACAGAACAGAACCAAGTGGGATGCGAAGAGCATGGAATTGGTTTACACGGGCTTCTGTGATAATGCGAAAGCGTATCGTCTTATAGATACTGCAACAGGAAAACTGTTTAAGGCCAGAGATGTTATATTTCTGGAAAACAGCAAAAATTCAGACGCCGAAGAATCAAGAGAGAATGTGGTGGAATTTATGATATTTCCTGATTGTGAACAAAAAGATAAATTTGCACACACTTCCAGAGACGAATGGTAATGGAGTTGCAAATCAAAATATAAACGAGGAAGTGGCAGAGTTTAGATCTGATCTGATACAAATATCCGAAGGAGAGGAAAGTGGTGAACCAGTGATTGAAACAGTGATCCAAGAACTAGAAAATGAAGTTCAGGAACCGGAACCTGATGTTGCAGAATCAGATGCAGAGACATTTGAAGTCTGTGAATTGGTAAATGAAGACTGTGATTTGGTCAACGAAGACTGTGAATTGGTTGGTGTTCCTGAAAATGTTCAACAGCAGAATGAACGCAGATATCCACTGAGGGATAGAAAACCTAAGGAGTTCCCTGACTATATTCTGTATCAAGCAAAGACGGAGCAAGATCCAGTAACGGTGCAAGAGGCATTATCAAGATTAGACAGCGAAGAATGGAAACAAGCTATTCAGGAGGAGCTTGATGCGCTGAAGTCAAATGGAACCTGGATTCTCGTAAAGCCGCAAAAGTCATGTAACGTCATTGATTCTAAATGGCTATTTAGAATCAAAGAAGAGGCGGGAAATAAACGCAGATACAAAGCACGACTTGTTGCAAGAGGATTTAGTCAACGGCGTGGAGTAGACTATGATGAAACCTTCGCGCCAGTAGTGAGACAGCTCACTGAGAGTCCTTATTTCTCAAGCTGTGAAACAAGGATTGAAGATCGATCAAGTGGACGTCAAGACATGTTTCTAAATGGGGAACTAGATGAGACTGTCTATATGAAACAACCGGAAGGCTTCGAAGAAAGAGGAAAAGAAGAACACGTTTGTTTATTGAAACGTTCATTGTATGGGTTGAAGCAAGCCCCTAGGACATGGAACACAAAACTCAACAATGAGTTAGTTAAGTTAGGATTTATAAGGTCCAAGAATGAACCCTGCGTATACACGAGGTCAAAAGGCAACAATGTGATCATACTAGCCGTGTATGTTGATGACATGTTGATTTTTTGGAACAATACGGATGAATTACAAAAGGTCAAGAAGGATCTTATGTCTAAATTTGAGATGAAAGACTCAGGGAAAGCAGAACTGATCCTGGGAATGCAGATAACACAGAGCGATTCAGGGATCAAAGTAGATCAATCAAAGTATATCAACAAGGTGTTAAAGAACTTTGGAATGGAGGACTGCAAGCCAGCTGCTACACCTGCAGTTACGGGTCTCAATCTAAGTAAACCTGGACCGGAATATAAACCAGATCCAGACATACCATATCAGAATGTGATAGGTTCCTTGATGTATTTGGCTGTGTGCACGAGACCAGATATTGCGTATGCTGTTAATTATTTAAGCCAGTTTAATAGCAACCACGGTGAAGAGCGTTGGATTGCTGCCAAACGTGTACTAAGGTACCTCAAAGGAACAATCGATTTTGGATTGATGTTTAAAAAAGGAACAACAAATGAAATTCATTGCTATGCAGATGCAAGTCATGCCTCCTGCTATGACAAGAGACCCAAATAATTTTTTCGTTTGCGACCATATGTTTCTTGGGGAAAGTTAATTATGGGTGCTATCATTCCCCAAAATATGGTCAGCTGATTAAATGTCACCTTGTATACATTAGATACGAGCATAACAAGGTTTCCTTGCGCGTAGGAGTATTTAGTAGGAGCACGAACCCGATAAAACGTAGCATGGTTTTACTTACTTGATCATCTTCGAAAATAAACTCCACAGGTATTTCTCCACTGATTATTTTCTTATAATTAGCTATCGACATCTTTCCCGCTTATTTTATTTATTCACTCATTTCAAACTGGCCGTAAGACTTTTATGGTCTCTTTCGTTATTATAACTTAAAGAATCGATATAATTTTAAATAATATTTTCGAAATAGATGTTTTCACATTGTTTCCGTAACGATTACTACTAACATTTTTTCTGATGATCGTTGAATCATCGTACAAAACATGACGAATCATATACGATAAGGATTATGTGAATGCAACTACCATTTTATTATCGGTATCATAAAACTGATAATTCCTTAAGAGTGTGTTGCTTTAAATAATTATCACAATCCGATAAAAATAGCGATTACAAGTACAGAAGAGTAAGAAACGCAATAAGCTTGGATGGACTGTAAACGAATTTTAGTCTCATTACAGTCAGCATCATATATGTAAATAGCCAGTGTCATAATAATGACTTCCTTTGCATCGACTTGGATGTTCAAATAATTTTGAGGCTTTCGGTGTGAAGATATTTCTGGTTGTTTAGGAGGTGTAGATCTATTTGAGTAGCTTGCGTGTTTATATTTATACCTGATGGTGACTGTTTAGTCGTGGGATTAGGATATGAGACAACAGGAGCTCTTCAATGAAGACTTTGTTCTTGGTTAGAGTTTTACTTTCTTTATTTCGAATTTAATTATATAAATTGAAAATGATGGTGGTGGTAACAAGTTATCCGTTGATGTCGATAAAAGAAGTATCTCTCCTTGGCATCTTACGGCTTAGTGCGGAAGTGCGTGGTTCTTCTACGTCGTCATAGTTCGCGCGTGATACGGCGGCTCATCCACAGAGGGCGCAGCCGTAACAGAGACTGTAGCATCAGCCACGATAAACCCTTTTGCCTGATAATTCGTTTGAAACTTTCAAACTTGTAAGATCTATCGCTATGTCAGTGTCTAATCAAATGATAACAAGTTCGTTACCAAGGAAATAAACCTTCAAGCGAATTTCGACCTACTTGCATTTAAGGGGTTTAGCAAAATAAGCTTATGGTGGGTCATGATTCAGATGGTTCTATTGTACAATAATGAAGCAGTACACTTATTACGGATAGTATATGATCTTTTTCGTATGCTAACCAACATTTACTTGCTTTTTGGTCCAAAGATGTATTAAATAAAACACACATTGAACAAAACGACACACATTAATTTAATATAAACACATTTATTTACTATTATAATTTAATATTTATATACATATACACTATTATTTATAATGTTGATATCAAGGAATATTTTTTTTAAATATAATCACAGTCTTATTCAGGTCTAGGCCTCTTCCGTACAAATATTACAAAATCTACATCGAAATTGGTACAGCAGTACAGTATAAACAGAAATATGTGTCATACAATACAACTTAAATATGTATTATATTTCAAATATGGTTACTAACATCAGTATTTTAGCAAAATCGCATGTTGAATTCCAAAAACTTTTGTGCAAATAGACCAAAATTGGAAATTAAAATAGAATGACGTCACATTCACAAAAAATATTTACATACAATACAACTCATGAATAAAATGAGCGTTTTGACAATTCTAAAAAAGTGTATATATTTTGGCTATCTAGTCAAATACCGTAATGCAGGACATAAACGTCGTATTAGGTACTTCTATACAGCAAATCGTACATGCTAACTACTGTACGAGATATTGGAATCATTTTCCCTACATATACATAAGTAATAACTTTTAATTATATAACGATTACCCTAGTTTTGTTATAACTATGGAACAAATGCAGATTGGAAAAATATGTACAGTGGTATTAAAATTAACTTAAAGTTTTATCAGTAGAGATCTGTCAGGGGATGGGCTAGCAACTATTATCTGACATTTGGCGTTATTGCTTTCCAAAGCCCGATATGTTCTTTACATAATATTTCTCCTCATTTCAAAAGTATTTACCACTAAAGTTCCGATTTTCCCCACTTTGGTAACAATTTTCCCCAATTATTCTATTTTCTTCCACGTCTTCACACCTACTGCACGTCTACATTCCCCAACGTTACGATAAGTTCTCCGTTTCCCCACTTTGGTTTCGTATTTCCCCACTTTGGCTCCACTTTACCCACTTTTCTTCTTTAGCTCCAGCTGGGATCGTATTTAGTCCACTCGAAGTCTGGCGCCAGGTACACTCGTCGACCGTGCGTGAAGCATGTGACGATGCCACGGTATGCCGTGCGGGGTATGCCACTCTGAAATAGACGATATGCTTGTGATCTAATCTCAAGGCTCTTGAAGGCTGTCTATCTGTCAAAGTTATCAAATTATAATTAGTTCTTATAGTATATGTCTTGCCAACCTTATTTGAGGTTGATTTTGCCAGTGTCGAGTGTATTTGAAAGATCACGTGACGTGTTTTTGATCGTAACCTCAGATGAATGAAACTGTTTGCATCCAACTACGTCAGCGCCACCGGTCGCGAGCAGAGGCAGACGTAGCTGACATTGGTAAGGTTGGGAATGTCTCGGTGCAGCTTAAATTTGGGATTTAAAAATCGAATGGATATCGTTTAATCCAAAGTATCCCAAAGAAATTATAAATGCGCAAGTTTGAATGTTTCTTACTCAATCACGCAACAATAGCTGAACTGATTTGAATAAAAGATGTTCAAGCAAGTGCTACAGCTACATCAAGTAATTTTCACTACGCGATGCAGAAACCTACGCAAACTGGAAATCGACCCTCACTCCCAGTTTCTTCACTGCGCGCCGATAGCTCTGCGTACGGCACCCGGGCCGTCGTCGCGCCGCTCTCTGTCGCGGTCTGTGCCATCACCTCGTCAGAGGGCATCGCTGGGAGTTAGTAGTACCTATTTCTAATCAGCACTCGGAAGTCGTCCATCAGTCCCAGTTTCTTCGTGCCGCGCCGATAGCTCTTGGCGTCAGAGTACGGCACCCGGACCGCCCCGTCGCGTCGCTGTCTGCCGTGGTCTGCGCCATCACCTCGTCAGAGGACATCGCTGGGAGTTAGTAGTACCTATTTCTATTCAGCACCCCAACGCCATCTAGTAGCAATATCTCGAACTCACTCGGAAGTCGTCCATCAGTCCCAGTTTCTTCGCGGCGCGTCGATAGCTCTTGGCGTCAGAGTACGGCACCCGGACCGCCGCGCCGTCGCTCTCTGCCACGGTCTGCGCCATCACCTCGTCAGAGGACATCGCTGGGAGAGAGTACACCGTCGAGTCGAGGTCGGCGTCGTAGTTCTCCTGCAATGTGAATTTACATCTTGCTATTGTGGTTTGTCTTCTTGTGTGTTTATTGCTCCCTTGCTCAGAATCACTATGGACAAAATGTCCACCACCATATCGCTGCAATATGAAGCTACTATACTAAAATACGTCATGTAGATTGGGGGACATTTTGTCCCCTAGGGTATCTGAACTTTTATTTATGCTATGTATTGTGAATTTGTGACAATTGAACAAATGGGCTTTCTGTTCTAATGAGGAGGTAAATTGCATTGCTTCAAACCAAAGAGCCCAATATTTTTGTCAGTAGTCTATCTCCCCATGGTCCAAAAAAGTCCAATGATTTGTGTTCCGCATTTCTGTCCAATTATTAATGAATGGCCCTCTAACGACTAGGTTAGTTTCGCCACTGTCACGTGTCTTTGGAAATTATATAGTTGACTTGTTGCTCTTTAGAACTAACCAGAGGCAACGCGAAAGGCGGAGGGATCTAAGTACTTATGTGGACGTCAGCAACTAGTCACATGTTATAGTTATGGGCGTATACCATACCTCAAAGTCAGATTTTAAAAAGTGTTGTAGTTTTTCCAATATTGACAGAAAGAGGAGGGGGGCTCTCTCCTGTACCCAAGGCTAGGTATATAGAAGAGAGCAGTGAAGCCAGATGCCGATCATTAATTACTCTTTATTATGTTTAAATATTCACTTATAAATGCAAATGAATGAATCTGCCTATGTTGACAGATATCAAGGTCGTTCTAGATTTGCATCTGACTACCTAGTTAGAAGGGTCAGCTATGTAGGTATGTATAGGCACCTACAGATTTCTATAATTACCAACCTTGAGTAAATACGACAGGTCCAGCTTGGTAAACTCCACCGGATTGATATTGAGCTGAATGTTACGAAGGTGCATGTCGAAGAACAGCCCTTTACTGACGCCAACCTGCAACAGACAACATACACTAATTACATGTCACTATCTACCTATGATGTCTCTGTATACGGTTGGAGCACACGAACTGCTGTTTATGAGATTGGCCCACATGACCTACTGTGTATAAGATTGGCCTACATGTAATTGTCAGGTTCGAGAGAGAGAACATGACCAATTTGTAACCTTTCAAATACACTCGTTCTTGACAATGGCAAAATTAAGCTCAAAGAGGTTAGGAATGCCACTAATTAAGAGAAGAGGGAGAAATATATGGTATGGTATACATAAAAAATATATGTGGTATACATATGTACAAGTACAAGATGTCAAGATTAAATGTAGTCCCAGAACATGCGCCCTGCAAGGGCATTGCAATATTATTCTTTTTTACTTAGGTCTAAGGTATCAAGGCATGGCTATTATATTCTATTATATATATATCAGTTATAGGTAAACATTTTCTAATTTTCTGAGATTTCACTTAATAAAATTATATACAACTGTGTATAAGATTTGCCTACATAATCTACTGTGTAATAAGATTGGCCAACATAATGTACTGTGTATAAGATTCACCCACATACTCAACTGTGTATAAGATTGGCCTACATAATCTACTGTGTATAAGATTGGCCTACATAATCAACAGTGTATAAGATTGGCCTACATAATCAACAGTGTATAAGATTGGCCTACATAATGTACTGTGTATAAGATTCACCCACATACTCAACTGTGTATAAGATTGGCCTACATAATGAACTGTGTATAAGATTGGCCTACATAATCAACAGTGTATAAGATTGGCCTAATCTACTGTGTATAAGATTGGCCAACATAATGAACTGTGTATAAGATTCACCCACATACTCAGCTGTGTATAAGATTCACACACAGTGTACTGTGTATAAGATCGGTCCACAGTGGCTCACCTTTCCAAACGAGTACGTCCGGGACACCTCGGGCCGGATGCAGGAGCGTTCGTCCGTGTTCTTCTGATCGCGCAGCCAGTCGTCGAAGAACCTACAATAATAGTAATTATTGACGTGAGGCACACACAACATTGCCTCTGGCTCCAAGGGCCAAATTACTACATTAGTTTTTTTTAACTCGATTATGGTTGTCAATGATGCAAATTTACTCGATCATGGTTCTCAATGACGCAAATTGACAGTATGAGTCCCGCCCTTTAGGTTGATTCCGACCACTTCCCATTCCCACAAGTTACCATGTTGACCACTTCCGAATTTGACAACTTTCCATTGCAATAACTTTCCATTTCGGTAATTACCCAATACGACCACTTCCCAATTCGACAACTTCCCAGTTCGACAACATTTTTAACCTCGTAACTCGCGGGCAGGCCCCATAGAGTTATTAACCTCTAATGGCACCTAATCTCAAAAACTCATTGCAGATGGCCCTGGTGTAGTTGGTGGCTGTATATCTGTCAAAGTTGTCAAACTCTTACTTACGTATTTACTTCTTCTTATAATATGTGGAGTTCTAACCTCATTCGAGCATAATTTTGCCAGTCTCAATTGTATTTGAAAGATCACGTGACGTGATACTAACCTCCGATGAATACAACTCCTCCAGCTACGCCAGCGCCACCAAGCGGGAGAAAAGGCGGACATAGCTTCCATTGTGAATATCCTCTCAGACTTTAATTGTAAAGGTGTGATCAGATCGATAGAGTGCGTGCGAAGACTATGCAATACTGCCGATGTTATTGTCCTTCAAGATACTTGGTTATGGCCACATGAATTACCACATCTTGGAGGTTTGCATGATGACTTTGCATGGGGAAGTCAGCAATCGATACCAGGGATATACTCGTCACTCGCTCAAGGTAGCGAGTTGTTTGCCTACTCGAAGAGGGTAGAATTAGTTAAATTCTATTGATTTTCCTCTACTTTGCCCTTGATTTCCGTTTCAATACTTACTTAAATTATTTACAAGATTCAGACCATGTTCAATCCTTAAATTCAATAACAGAGAATTTCGGTCAAGACAAAAAGCAATTGAACATTTTATTAACATAAAACATATTTGATCAGCAATACAAATAATTCAATTACTTTAGACGCTGGGTGCAGCTCCACACCAGGATATAATATGTATTTATCAGGTCCAATCTAATCTAATGTACTGTATATGTATAATCTAATATTCTTTATACTTTTATTTACTCGTTTTATTTTTATCAATGTCAAGCAGCTAACACTAACCTTTGGACACAACAGTCTGAAATAAATACTAATAATTATTATTGTTCTTATTAAGTCTAAACAGAAAAGATTGGTTAAGTAAAGTGGGTTGACTCACAGCTGAAATAATAACGAATTGGGAAGTGGTCAAAATTGGACTTTGTCAATAAGAATCTTGTCATAACGGGAACTTATCGAGTTGGCACAATATATATTTTTTAAATGGAGCTGAAGGAGCCACGCGAACTTAAGCCACCAATAAAATCGTAGCGTACCGCGAATAATCTCTCCTGCCACATTTTCTCCTGGCTACACACTCTTCTGGCCATTGTGTCTCCAGTCTGAGCCAGGTGTCTCCTATACCACAGCCGCCAGCTAGCTGTCTCCTGCCACATCACCACATAGTCTCCTACCATCTAGTCCCCAGTCATCATAATCACACACACAGCAGCCAGCCCCCGGGAAGATGTCAGTCCGGTGCAGCAGAGAAGGTTGGGACGCGACGGCGAGTCCCCGCTTGCTGTCTCCTGTCACATTGTCATATGGTCTCCTGTCATCATACTCACGCCACAGGCCACTTGGGCTCCAGCGTCAGCCAGCTCTCGCGTCGCAGAAGCCAACCCAGCCCCGGAAAGAAGTCGGTGCGGTGCAGCAGAGAAGGTTGGGACGCGACGATGAGTCCCCGCTTGCTGTCTCCTGTCACATTGTCATATGGTCTCCTGTCATCATACTCACGCCACAGGCCACTTGGGCTCCAGCGTCAGCCAGCTCTCGCGTCGCAGAAGCCAACCCAGCCCCGGGAAGAAGTCGGTGCGGTGCAGCAGAGAAGGTTGGGACGCGACGATGAGTCCCCGCTTGCTGTCTTCTGTCACATTGTCATATGGTCTCCTGTCATCATACTCACGCCTCAGACCACTTGGCCTCCAGCGTCAGCCAGCTCTCGCGTCGCAGAAGCCAACCCAGCCCCGGGAAGAAGTCGGTGCGGTGCAGCAGAGAAGGTTGGGACGCGACGATGAGTCCCCGCTTGCTGTCTCCTGTCACATTGTCATATGGTCTCCTGTCATCATACTCACGCCACAGGCCACTTGGGCTCCAGCGTCAGCCAGCTCTCGCGTCGCAGAAGCCAACCCAGCCCCGGAAAGAAGTCGGTGCGGTGCAGCAGAGAAGGTTGGGACGCGACGATGAGTCCCCGCTTGCTGTCTCCTGTCACATTGTCATATGGTCTCCTGTCATCATACTCACGCCACAGGCCACTTGGGCTCCAACGTCAGCCAGCTCTCGCGTCGCAGAAGCCAACCCAGCCCCGGGAAGAAGTCGATGCGGTGCAGCAGAGAAGGTTGGGACGCGACGATGAGTCCCCGCTTGCTGTCTTCTGTCACATTGTCATATGGTCTCCTGTCATCATACTCACGCCTCAGGCCACTTGGGCTCCAGCGTCAGCCAGCTCTCACGTCGCAGAAGCCAACCCAGCCCCGGGAAGAAGTCGGTGCGGTGCAGAAGAGAAGGTTGGGAGGCATCGATGAGCTCTTTCTTGCCGTTGTCGTTCCAGGCTGATATGCACCTGGACAAATGATGTTGGATTTATCGCAGAAAAGTAATGAAGGGCGTCCGTGGTCTATGGGTTTCACGCTTGCTTCTAACGCATGAGATGCAGGTTCGAACGGGGTGCTGACTAAGTACCAAAGAGATAAAAAATATATATCTTAAGTAAATTATAAATAGTAATCCAGATATGTCGCTGGGAGTTACGATAGTAATTTAAACACCATTAGCCCGAACGAAGCTGACGGCCCTGGGTTCGCATACCGGTAAGGGCAAATATTTGTGTGATGAGCAAGAATATTTGTTTCTATTTATATTTAAATACTTAAGTATTTATCTCTATTAAATATATCGTCGTCTAGTACCCATAACACAAGCCTTGTTGAGCTTAGTAAGAGCCTAGTTCGATTTTATATTCGATTGTCCTTTAATATTGATTTATTTATTTATTCAACATATTTCTAGAATGCGCTAGGCGCAAATCTTAGTTTTTTTTTACAGCATCGCAGATAGGTTGTTTTTTAGTAAATATTTTTAATCTTTATAATCTATTCTCTAGTTAGTAATTTGCTATAGGCTTGGTTTTGACGACCTCTGTGGCGCTGCGGTTGTGACCATGCGAAAGGTCCCGGGTTCGATCTCCGGCTGGGGATAAAGGTAACAAACCCAGGTCTTGATGTGTATATGTGTGTGGAGTCGCTGTTTCTGGTTCCCACGATATAGGGTATCCTAGTGTGGGGCCAGGAGCAATGTATGTGCCTGTATGTAAATGTTCATGTTTATGTTTAATATTTTTTTGTATCTTTTCGAATTAAATTTGAAGCGTTGTTGCAGATATTGGACAACTCAGTAACTACTTTCAATAAGTATATGGTCTTATTGACTCCAAATACTACAAAGTAGTTCTATGTTAATATTTCAAACTTCATTCCATGTCACTCGAATAACCACAAATTGAAAATTTATTCAAGCTCAATGAGACTGTGCCTCTACCACCCCGAACGGAAATGGTGTGACGCTTTTATTTATAATAAATCTATTAAATCTCTCACCACAAGCTCGGATCCTTGAGTAACAACGGATACGTCCCCTGGAAGTACTCGAAGAAGTCAGGAGAAATGTCCAGATCATCTGCAATAAGGACATCGTGGTTACAATAATAAATATTTATTGGCCATTTATTTGTAGATAGCACAAAGTGCTGCTCAAATGAAGTCATCTATTATATCACACGATTGAGCGATACAGGAGGGTGAACTCCATTAGCTTGGATAGTGTCGTATTCCCGTACGCAAATTTTATTATTATCCTTATATGGACAGAGATATACGAGTATATTCTGTGACATGAGGCAGCACGTGTCAGAAGGCGAGGCCGCTTCTAAGCGAATGCACTTTATGGGAATTTCATTTAGCACGGCGACGCCATCTGTTGGTGGTACCTTAAACTATAACAAAGACCTATTGGCCGAAAGGAAAGCTCAAATTAAACGTGATGTTAGCGGTATCATTTCTCTAAAGATTGTAAATTGTTACGAATGTTAGACAAACTGAACAGAGTTGCATTTATGCATTATATGGTCATACTCATTACACAGTTATAGTTCAAAATATCACCAACAGATGGCCCCACCGTTCCAAATCAAATCCTGCATCGCCTAATCCAATCATTCATAAAAATGGCATTTGTAAGTATATCCGCGGTGCTTCTTCCACATTCACTCTTAATGTTCGTATAGACTAATATAGGGTTATATTTGCTGGAAATCTACTTTAATTCCGCATAATATATGTATCGAATAACAAATCACCCTATAAGCACAAATCATGTTTCCAACGGTATTAAAGGACTTTAAAATTCAATTGACATACCTTCAACAATAATCACGGCCTCATGTCCCAAGGTCACTAAGACATGGTGCAGCGCAAACTTGAAATGCCTGGCTATCTTATAGTACCCTTTGAACTTAGCCTTGGGTTTCGGTAGCGGTATATCAGACAGATCCGGTTGCCTGACGACGGTGATTGTCGGCTCTGTCTTAGTGTATCTCTTGATGACGTTGTAGGTGGCGTTGTGGCCGCAGTCCTGGAAGAATGGGAGGCATGACAACAACGGGCATGTGCGAGTCGAACTGCTTTCGTATGAGGTGCGTTTGACTCAGGGACGGAATCGAGACTGTGAACCCGTACGGACTAGGTGGGAACTGTATCGTATAGATAGATAACATATAACTTGGCTTTTGCCATGTATTATGAACAAGGCACTGTTGGGCCAACTTTAAGGGCTGGACAAACGACAATGGCATGGCAATTAGACAAAGATAACAAATACCCGTGGCAACGTGTCGGAGGAGACTGACCGCACCGCCCAGCAGAGCCCCGCGGCACATTATATAAAATATGAATTAACTCGTTTAATAATAATATAAAAATAAAAGAAATCACGAACATTTTTTATATTTTTTCAATCTTTTTTGGGTGCTAGTTTCATATAGAAAATTATGATTTCGTCTTGGAGACAATATACAATATAGGACGCGCTTGCCGTAAGCAGCCGTCTAGAAATATTAATCGTGTGCGAACCCCGTGACTACTTACTATTTTTGTCGCTGGTTTTACTGACTGCAAATAGAAGAATAAAATCTACCTTCTCTATCACACTTGATTGGTCGAGAGACACATTTCGAAGAAAAACTCTCACTCGCGCAGGGACCCCTTACTACAATGGATGTTTCATAGGGCTGCACTCTATTATCACGGTGTAAGGTTGAAATCCGCGATGAATTCTTACATTTTCGCCGCCATTAAAGCGCAGATTTTATCGCCATATCGGTTAGGCACTGCTATTGTTATTCAATACCCTATGTTGCATGAAAGAGGACTAGCCCATCAACATATGCCTATTAATGTGTGACCAAATTAATTATCTCACAAAGTGAGTGTAACTGAACCCTTTGGTGTTATCGGGTAGCACCAGTTAACGAGATTCACGACATTCATTCAGATAAGCGTTCAGCATAACATAACAGCCGATACTAATTTACTAATATAATTACATTTTACACCGCTCCTCTGATAAGCTGGAAACGCTTAAGGCTGGGCACCCCGACTGCGTAACTTAGAATTTCACCTTCAGATTACTATTCGAGGAAAAGGAATCTCACCAGAAACACTTCCATGTAAAATGTTGCCAAGACGGGATCATATGGCTCGCACTGTTTAAAAATTATGAGATCTGATGTAGTTCCAAGCTTCCCACTCTACAGGCCCTAACTAATGACGACTTCTGTGGGGCTGCCGTTGTGGCTCTGCCTATCAAGCGAGAGGTCCCGCCGGTTCGAACCCCGGCTGGGGATAAAGAAAAACAAAAACACCAGGTCTTGGATGTTTATATGTGTGTGATGTCGCTGTTTCTGGATCCCACGACACAGGGTATCCTAGTGTGGGGCCAGAAGCATTGTATGTGCGTGTATATAAATGTAAAAAAAAAGTTTCAATTCACAAACTCTACACCAAACAGACGACCCGAATGGCCGAGTCGGCAGTAACCCTGCCTTCGAAGCCAAGGGTCCCGGGTTCGAGTCCCGGTGGGGGTTTTGTTTGATGAGAACGGATGTTTGTACCCTAATCATGATTGTTTATCTATCTAAGTATAGTATTTATCTATATAAGTAAAGAAAAAAGAAAAAGAAACCTGCGGGTTTTCTAAGTTATAAGAGCTCCGTGGTCAAAACTCAATCATTTATTGCAAGTAGACAAAATAATGCAATTTCACAAGTATCTATAGTCAAGTGTACAGTAAGTATACATAGAAAAAAAAAATATGATCAACTAAACTAATGAGTACATAACTGATTATGGTTTGAGTTTGAAAAAGGAAATTCCCCCTTCAAGTGGTAATTCATGGCTGAATCTCGCACAGGAAAAATAAACTCCATTAACTCTGCCAGTGCTTCGGAAATAAGCCCACCAGACAACATTGCACCAAGCAACTCTACGGGGAAGTAATTTCTCAATTTTCGACATTTTTTTTTTTATTACACAATTACTATAGAAAAATTGTCTAATCGAATGACAATATTATAACATCGTATCCATAAGTGTCAATAAGATGTCTCAAAATAACAATCTAACAAAATAAATAATAAGCTGTAATGAACATAACTTATAAGAAACCAGACTGGACCAGTCCCCCCAAGCAGCACACGTTCACGAGAATGACTACCAGCCATCACCCTCCTCGCCATATTTGAGGGAGGGGAGCAACCCGCTACACAGAGCCGCCGCAAGAAAAGACAGGTCTAATGGGTTTCACTCTTGCTTCTCACCCAGGAGATGCAGGTTCGAATCCTGACCATGTACCAATGAGATAATTAATTGATCTTATGTACATCATCGGACATTCAGATGATAATTCGGATGACTCGTTAAGCTTTAGGTCCCGGCTACTATCGCTACGTGGTAGTGATCGTAAAACCTCTCCACCAACCCGCACTGAGCCAGCGTGGTGGAGTACGGCTTAATCTTACGCGTATCCGGGTAAAGGCTTGTGCCCCTCGGTGGTGACATTAATGGGCTACATTTATTTATTTTATTTTATTTTATCACCCACCCTGCCTACGAAGCCAAGGGTCCCGGGTTCGAGTCCCGGTGGGGGCAAATATGTGTTAGATGAGAACGGATGTTTGTACCCTAATCATGGTTGTTTATCTTCTAAGTATAATATTTATCTATATATATATATAAGTATGTGTATCGTTGTCTAGTACCCAAGCTACAGGGTAATCCTAGGTCAATGTGTGTAAATAGTGTCCATGGTATTATTATTAGGTCCTTACATATGAAATTGGCGTTTTGTATGGAGAAATTGAAGTTAACTCAATTTTCAGTACAAACATTTTTGCATTTTTTTTAGGAATGACAGATCCTAATTTTATAAACTTTGTGTGTAAGAGTGAGACAACATTTAGCTAACAGAAAATTTTATATAATTTTTGAAAAGTGTCAGCTGTAAAAATATATTACGAATATTATCATGAAAATGGATGACATTTAGGAGGCACTGATTTTGAAGATAACATTTTAGTTATCAAACTGAAAATAAAAAGAAAATTTAATAAGTAGATGTATTGAAATTAATTTTAAAACAATAAAAAAAAACTGGAATAGCTATTGAATTACTCGAATTATGAACTCCTGAATCTATAAGAAAAATTCGCCAATTTCATAGGTAAGCACCCAATATTATTATCACGGGTTTTCATCGGTAGGCCGCACGAACACGCTCGAGGGGAACAACGTACCTGGCTGACGATGATCGGAAACGTCTCCTTGCTCGGTCGGTACTTGATCAGGTTGTCCAGACAACGGCTCACGGTGACGCGGTCGCAGGATATCACCAGCACTGGCAACACCGGCCCGCCGTCACCTGCTGGCAACACTGAGCGTATAATCATTATAATGAGTAGGTATACATCCAGCCACGAATTAAGAGCGCTGGGCGACGTTGGCGGGAATTACTGCGCATATGTACAGGTATTGAAAATTGACTACTGCGCATTCAGGGCCACCGCTCATAACTCGTGGCGCGACGTATATGAACAGAAAATTCGAAAAAATGACCCATGATGACTTGTGACAGTCTTCATAAGATAAAAGGCCCGTGGCCTAAACTAAATTCAACCGTATTAAGTCAGTGACACGGACGCAGTCACCGGGCCTTTTATTTTGTGAAGACTGTAATGAATGACTTGGAATAAAGTTCAAAACCTCACCGGAAATTCGAAAAAATTGCTCGCGATTTTCTACCAAATGACTCGGAATAAAGTTCTTAACTCCCCGGCACTCTCACACAAATTTATACACAGGCACGGTACACACATTGCTTCTGGCCACACACTAGCATACCCTGTGTCGTGGGAACCAGGCACAGCGACATCACTCACATATAAACAACTGGGGATTTAGCGACATATAAACACCCAAGAACTGCTGATTTATATTTCTTCCTACTCAGCCGGGATTAGTACCCGGGACCTCTCCCTCGGGAGGCAGAGCCACGCACAGCAACGCCACAGAGGTCGATACCGGCGAAGGGATAAGTTTGAACCGAAAATTTTGACCCAATATAGAGAAATAACTTGGTATATTAATCAGCATTTAATATGTTTAATACTATTGATCTATCTCTCTCTGTCTCTCTCTCTCCTCTCTTATCTCTCTCTCTCTCCTCTCTTATCTCTCTCTATCTCCTTTTGTATTGTTTACGTCTGGGGAGTAAGTAAAGAATACCCAAGTATTGGATGGTTACATATTAGTGATGACGCTGTTCCGTGTTCCCACAACTCAGGGTATCCTACCTAGTGTGGGGCCAGAAGCAATGTAGGTGCCTGTATATAAATATTTAAGTTTAATGTTTAGCAATTGACTCTATTTTCATAAGGCAATACCAGATGGGATTTTTTAATCAATTAATGAGCAGAATGAACAGATGTTGGTTCTTTTGTTTCTCTTTCAATGAAAAGGATTATACTAGTTTTGCAGCTTCCATAAAACTGTAATTCACGGTTATATATATATGCCTAAATCGTATATATATATATATATATATATAGATAGATGATCCATGTACTGACGATACCGTACCATACCATACCATATCCTAACAGCGTGTTCAGACAGGCGTGCCGGATAACAAAAAATAAATTAGCCTTCAACAGTGGATTAGCTAATTTTCCAAAGATTTGCGTTCTAGAAACTCAAAGATTGTTAATTGCGACAAAATGCTGACTCATTCGTCAAATTAAAATTGTTTGAGAAACAAACGTCCGTATTTTATTGCACAATTCAATAAATTTTTCGCGCAAATCAGTACATTTTTCCATGGTCATTCGCTCAATTCGTTTTCATGCATTCGTTTTATTATTCCCCCGAATAATAACAACAACCGTATCTAGAAATTTATTACAGCTTTATTCAATCAACTTTTGTTTTCTTGTGAAATTTTGCAGCTGAAATAAGAAAAATTAATCTTTATTTGCGTAGCCTGGTTTCACGCTATCATTAAGCCAAGGGCAGAGATAATATATAAAAGTATTGGTGACACCAGCAGTAGTGAGGAGACCTATATTAAAGCCAAGTAGTTATCTAAAAGAATTTACTTACAAACGAGACAGTCAGCCTATTTAGCGTAAATACAGACGCGTGGGAGTTCGTATACTTCAGACTAAAGAACTTATTGCTGTATGGTCGAAAGACTTTGGCCTGTTCAGATGGACGAAGAATATTTAAAAAAAAACATAAAAAGCCGCTTGTTTCGATTGGAGCATTTCGAACAGTGACAAAACTGCTTGAGTTAATTAAAATATAATTATTTTATTGATTTATTTACTTTTTCTCCGTCTAATTAACGTTATTTATTATCTTTTGTTACGACTTCATATTGATACGAGGGCGGAGTGAAGTCTGGTAAAAATTAAATAATGAATATCATTTATTTAAAATATATTATTTATTCTTCAAAGTAGTTCCCTTCTAACTCAATACACTGGATGAAAATCCAGCGTTTCTCTAGCTTTTCGATTCCTTCCATAAAATACGATTTAGGCAACCCTTCAAAATAGGCATTGGTTTCGTGTATGATCTCTTCGTTGGAGCTAAATCTTTTTCCACCGAGCCATTTTTTTAAATTTGCAAACAGAAAATAGTCGCAAGGGGCTAAATCTGGCGAATATGGTGGGTGAGAAAGCAACTCGTATCGCAACTCATGGAATTTGGCCATGGCAATAGCGCAGGTGTGCACTCGTGCGTTGTCTTGGTGGAAGAGGATTTTCTTCTTAGCCAAGTGCGGTCGCTTCTCAGGTAAAATGTTGTCAAATTGATCCAATAAATTGGCATAATATTCGCCATTTATCGTTTTACCCTTCTCTAGGTAGTCAATATGGATTATCCCACGTGCATCCCACAAAACTGTAGCCATCACTTTATTGGCCGATAAAACTGCTTTGGCCTTCTTCGGAGCTGGTTCGCCCGTAGCAATCCACTGTTTTGATTGCTGCTTGGTTTCTGGTGTATAGTGGTGGATCCATGTTTCGTCAACTGTTATGAAACGACGCAAAAATTCAGCTTTATCCTGTTGAAACAATGCTAAACCTGCCTCCGAAGTAGTCACACGCATGCGTTTTTGATCAACAGTCAGTAAACGCGGCACCCATCGCGCGGAGAGCTTCTTCATATGCAAATGTTGGTGTAAGATATTTCGCACCCGTTCGTCTGAGATGCCTACTGTCTCAACTATCTCGCTCACTTTCATTCTTCGGTCGTTCAACACTATGTCATGTATTTTAGCGATCATCTCTGGAGTAGTGACCTCAACAGGGCGTCCTGGACGTTCAGCATCACTTGTACTAGTACGGCCAAAATCAGTAAACCACTTATGAATCATTTTAATCGACGGAGCGGAGTCCCCATAATATTTATCAAGTCTTTGTTTTGTTTCCGTAATCGTTTTTTAAAAATAATGTTTCATCAACACACGAAATTCGCTTTTCTCCATCTTTGCGAAAATGCGTTCAGTTGGTTTTCTCTAGTCTGTAAAAAAAACTAACCGGTAGTACTGGCTGAAAATCTAAATTTAGTCCTCCAAAGGAGTTGTGGACAAGGAGGTTTCATACAATTCGCGATAATTTTATTCTAAAATTCATTTTTACCATACTTATCACTCCGCCCTGTTATTATGTGCCCTGTTCAAAAGCGTTTTAAATCAATGCGCCAAAAAGCCTTCAACTGCATCCATCGCATATTTCTATTATTTCATCAAAATAAGATTAATCAATCATTCATATCGTCACCTTAGATGGTTAACTTCAAAAACACATTTAAAAAATGAACTATCTGGTCAGTATTGATGCCCTGGAATTATTGCTTATTGACTTGAAATTTGTTTGTTTTCATTCTTTCAACTACTTGACATACCTTATAGATTTGTTTGTTTTCATTCTTTCAACTACTTAGCATACCTACCTATAAGGTAATATTAACACAAATTGTAATGATTACAAACTGGGATTTCCACTTTTGCCACACAAAATCTCCTAGCGGAGAAAGATTGAGGGGGCCGCAAAAGAGACCCTGTAAGTCAGGCCCTACGACTGGCGTGAGATGACGTACGTTTCTCTCTGGAAGAAAAACAGAGGGAGGCGGTATGTGACAAAGAAAAGGACCTAGTCTCGGAATTCGATCAGTTATCGCTTCGCTTGAAACAAGGTGGCAAAATGTAATACAGGCGATACCACTAACATAACACAAGCCAACATACAACATAAGCTCGAGGCAGCAGCCTTCCGAAGAAAACTCGAAGAGAACCCACAGACGATAGCACTCATACAAGAACCAACAATACACAGAGGAAGGGTATGTAGCTTTAATAACCTAGTTGGATCTATATATGCCTACATACCAATAGAACAAAGTATCGGCCATCTTCGTCCCTAACTACTACAATGCAACCTTGATAATGATAACACATCTTTGCACACCAGATCTCACTGTAGTCAGCATAAATACGGGACAAGATGGAGTCTATTCTGTAACCGTTATACCACTTGCTTGAATTAAAGACAATGTGGCGCTGGGGCAAATAAGCGCAAAATGCTTTTGACAAAGCTCTTATAATGGATATGACTTTGGTCGGTTACGTCTTAATGCGTCACCTTTTGCTAATTTGCGATGCCTCCGAATATGGCCTGGGAGCGATTATAGCTCACGTTATGGACGATGGATCAGAAAGACCGGTGATGATGGCTTCTAGGACTTTAAACCCACATGAAAGAAGATATGGCCACATAGATAAAGAGACCCTGGCTATATTATTTGGATTGACAAAGTTTCATGACTTTTTAGCCAGTCGTAAATTTTGCATTATAACATTATAGCAGACCACAAGCCTATTCAATCCTGAGAAACCAATTCCTGGAGAAGTTTCCCCGAGGAGTTGTGGTGGTCTCTCAAACTAGGATGTTATGCCTACGAGATCAAGTACAGACCAGGGAAATCAATTGGCAATGCAGACGCCTTGAATAGATGGACGGAAACGAGTACTTCTGATGCTGTCTAAAACACCTTGAGAGAGATACTCCTATTAGAAGAACAACCGGAGGGTTGGGACCATGATGCCATATTGTCGAGAAATAGATGTTTCATGTTCTCCACGGCTCGTCCTTTCACATAATAAAGAGTGTTTATTATGGGGCAACAGGTTCATAGTACCTTCCTCGCTGCAACGAGGGGTACTTACCTCCTTGCTGCAACGAGGGGTACTTAGGATAGTACAAACGAAAGCATATGTCAGAGGAGAAGGCCCGGAATGCACCAGCAAATAGAAAGAACGGTAGCAGAGTGCGAGCATTGTCAGGCAGGTAGGAATAATCCGCCACGATCCCACTGACTGCAAGTGGTTTGTTTGTTTTGAAAATATTTGCGTCCCAGGGATTGCGCGAAATTTTATTGTCCAACAACGGCCGAGCTTTTAGCTCCAATGATGTGAATGTATTCCTCAAGAATAATGGGTTTAAGCATTTAAACTCCCCACCGTACCATCCTGCAATGGGAAAATTGAGAGGGCCATACAAAAAAATAAAAACAAAATTAAGAAACATTCTGCGGACAACAGGCCTTCGAATGAAAACTTCCTAAAGTTTTATATTCGCTTCGCACTGTGCCTACCAGTGCCACGGACTAAACACCTACAGAGATGTTAAAAAGGCGTAAGTAGCGCACAGCGGTGTCCTCACTGCACCCTGTCGCCTCGCCCGAACCAAGACAACAACAACTCGGACTCGGCGGCTCGCGCTGCGCGGGGAGAAGTACGGACCGGGGGAGAAGTGGCAGGATGCTACCATACAGATGAGAGAGGGTCCCAGCTCCTATATGATGAGGACGCAAGACGGAGACTTACACCGGCAACACGCCGACCAGATCCTAGCATGGACTGTGCGTGATGAAACCCGTCTCTACCTCTATTTACAGAAAGACCTCCAAACGAGATGAGGTCCCCTGCTTCTACTCCAGAGTTGAAATACCAACCCCTGAGTTATGGCTAGACACAATTGGCATTACTAATTTAACATAAAATTTTGTGGTGGTTGTCCAGGTCTCGGATTATTAGTGTCTGTATGTGTTTTTCTCTGAAATTGAGTAGGATCTATCTCGCATGTGCTTAAAGGCACCCAATCTTATTATTTTTGTATCTGTTGCGTTTCTTTTGTTAGATCATTTGTGATGTAGGTGCCTTCTTTCATTTTCTTCTTGTTTTGCAGTATCTATATTTTCTTCTAAACCACAGCTTCAATACACAACAAACAAAATGTGCCCCAATACGGTTGGTTCCTGCGGGAGAACTAGACCGACACCCTCCAACAACATTGAAACATGCTCCAACTCTGATCACAAACCAAAATTCGAAGGATCTATTACGTATAGATCCTTCGAATTTTGCACACTGAACACAAGCACGCTGAGAAAGTCAGAAAATGTACAAGAGCTGGAGATAGCGATAGAGGAGATAAAATGGGATATCCTCGGAATAAGTGAAGTGAGAAGATAAGGTGAAGGAATAGAGGAGAGAAGCAGAGAAAGGTGTTCCACAAAGGAGAAATAGCTGGGCAAAGAAGAGTAGGATTTCTGATAAAATCAAAACATAAAAGCCACATCAGTGGGTTTGAAGGGTTCACAGACAGAATGGCAGCAATCCACCTTAAATTACCCGACCACAAGTTGATCCACCTTAAATTACCCGACCATAAGTTTCATCTGACTGTCATCCTAGTCTATGCACCAACGGAACAAGCAACCCATATAGACGAAGAAGTTTTCTACGAAAAACTTAGTTATTAAAAAATATTCCAAGAATAACATAGTTGTCATGGGAGAATCCAACGCACTAGTCGGTGCCCAAAGACCTGGGGAAGAGCAAATAAGAGGAAAACATTGCAGTCGAAAAAGAAGCAACAATGGCGAAAAACTAGTAGAATTCCTATTAGAACATAACCTATGACTGCTAATGTTCCTTAAAAACCAAAGACCAGATGGACCTGGATATCACCTGATGGGAAGTATAAAAACGAAATAGACTACTTGGAAGAAAAATACAACAGAATAGAAAACAAGCTCAAAGAACAAAACAAAAGACAAAACACAAGAAAGAACAAAGAAACATATCGAAGTGAAAGTACCATATCATTAATTGAGGAAAGAAAGAACTTAATATTAAGAAGAAACAAAAAGGAGAACTTCAAGGAAATCTCAAAACTCAGTAAACAAATAAGAGAACACATCAGAACAGACAGGAAAGATAGAAGGATAAAAACATTAGAGAACTACATCAATCAATCTGGGACACACGAAAAGCCTTTAAGGAGCACCGAGAAAAAGGAAGAGTGGATCCCAGAGCTAAGGAACAAAGATAAGTTAACGACAAGTCGCGGCGAAATTCTTAACGAAGCAAAAGATTTCTATCGTACATCTATCGCTTAATGAAGCGCGAGACCCGTGAAGTAGTAAAAGCCAGAAAATGTAGAAAGCCTCTGGACCGGATAGAATCACAAATGAGTTAATGAGAGGAACAGCAGAGGCATGTCTGCATCAGGCAGAGTACATGTCTAATACCAACTAGGGTCTCCATGGACATTCTAAAATCCCATCAAATACCAGGCCAATGGGCAGAATCACACATAATTTTTCTACAGAAAAAAGCTCCTAAGGAGGAAATCGGAAACTACAGACCCATATCCCTTATATTAAACATATACAAAGTGTTCACAAAAGTCATATTAGAGAGAATATCAACCAAGCTTGATGATAACCAACCCGTAGAGCAAGCCGGGTTCAGATAAAACTTTTGCACAATCAACCACATCCATACTGTTAAACAGCTGTTTGAAAAATACAATCAATACAAGAAACCCATTTAACATGCCTTTGTAGACTACACAAAAGCCTTCGCCAGCCTTGAGCACGAGACCATATGGCAAAGCCTAGAAGACCAGGGGATCGAAAAGGCCTACACATAGATCATATCAAACATCTATAGGGAAAGCAAAGCCAGCTTAAAGCTAGAGTCTCTATTAAAATCGTTCACAATCAATAGAGGAGTAAGGCTAGGTGACCCTCTCTCACCAAAACTTTTCTCAGCAGTGTTAGAACGAATCTTGAGGAAATTGATAACTAGGACTAAAAATAAACAGATCGAGACTTAGCCACGTGCTGATGGTCATGTTGCAGAGCATAGCAGACAGATGTAAGGAAGTGGGGCTAGAAATAAATTTAAACAAAACGAAACCGATGACAAACGCAGAGAAAGTAGATATCACAGTCAATGGTCACAGAAATTGAATATGTGAATGAATATGTGTGCCCAGGACAAATAATATCGCCCAATGATCAGATGTCAAAAGAAATAGACGAGGGGATAGTAAAGGGATGGAAAGGTTACTGGGCTGCAAAAGAAATCAGAAAAAGCAAGGAACTCAGCATTATGATTTAAAAAAAGATATTTGATACTTGTATTCTCCCATGCATTATATAAGGCTGCGAAACCTGGGCACTAACCAGAAACCACAGAGACAAACTCACAAGATGTCAACGAGCCATGGAGAGGAGCATGCTGGGAGTAAAACCAAGGGACAAAGTCAGACACACCAACATCAGGAACAAATCAAAAGTTACAGAAATTTTATTACACATTGACCAACTCAAATGGAGGTGGACTGGCCATATGCTGCTATGCAGTAAAGAAAAATGGAGCAAACTGGTAACGGTCTGGTACCCAAGAGATGGAATGAGAAGCCGAGGTCACCAAGTGAGAAGGTGGGAGGACGACCTAAAACAGACCTTGGGCCCTCACTGGTTCAGGGTGGCAGCAGACCAATGGAAGACGTTGGAGAGGGCCTTTATCGCAAGACACGGCGGCACTGAGACAAGAGATATAATATGAATCCAATAGCCGAAATGGAACCAAACTTTTAACAACTCTGTCACCAGAAAGAAAAGGCGGTATTACTAATATTATTATATTTTCTTCTGAAGCATTGTGATCACAAGCAGGATAGGTTTGCCCTTACCATCTACATTGGTGTTCGTCCCCAGTATAATGACTGGTGATCTCGCCCTTCAATTTCGGATATTACATTGTTTCTCATACTATTTGTCTACAGTATTTCGATTCTATTTTTAAGTTTTTCTACTTCCTTCCTTCGAAGAGTGTTTTTTTTTTTCGGCACTTTCTCTAGTATTGTAAGTTATAATTTCCATGATTGTTTTTGTTTGCATTTTCAGTTGTTCAGACAGTCTCTCTAGCAGTAATGTCATTTCGGAAGGCAGTTGGGCCATTTTATTGTAACGGAACATAGTGCATGGATATCACTGTTACGATGTTTTCTGACAGATAACCTTAATTTGTTTACAATAGTTTATTTTGCCACAGCACTTTTGATTAGAAGTACAGGTTTGCACTAAGGTCAGTTAGGGTAAGACCGTCTAGAAGGCAAGACCGTCTGCGCGCAATAACTTACGTTTTTGAATAGCTTTACAGCTTCCATTGACAGTCGGTAAAACAGTATCCTAGTTTGGTTCGAATTTGAAATCTTAGATGTCTCTGGCAACACTATGGTGGGAGAAAATTAGCTGCCATTTTTTTTCGCGTTTTGAAGGTACATTTGCAACGACGACGACGAAAATAAATAAAAAAGTGGAACGAGTTTCTAAATCAAAGTGGTTGAGTAAGTATTTCAATTGCTCCTTTATATCATTTTTTTATTAGATTACTCAAAATGTTTTGTCATAAATTGCGGTGTAATATTTCATAACCTAAAACCTGGTTGGGAAGAACGTCTGGGTGGCATAGGGGAAGATCGTCATATGCCGGTCTTACCTTCGGGACAGAGGTCACCAACTATTTTTGCGGCATTCATCAAGTTCTACTCACGGACCAAACAAAGAAAGAAATAGGTGTCAGATTTGAAAGAATCTCGTGATTTTGAATAAATGTGGGTAGAAAGCTGGAAAAAATATATTCATGTTTTCATTTTAAGCGCGTACTGATTTTGCATGAAATATTTTTTTTTATTATTTCTATTCTATTCACTAGCCGAGAACCTTCTCCAATCTGACACGTATTTATTTTTACTTATTTTTAGGATTGTATTTATAGGTACGTATGTACGTTTCATTGATCACTTGTTTTATTTCCAGTGAGGTTCGCCTGAAATAATGGTGAGTAACTATAAAGGCAAAACAGACAGAGGGTCTTACTCCAAACACAAGCTAAAAGAAGCGGCAGAAGCTGTTAGAAATGGAAGTCTTAGTGGATATAAAGCTTCACAGCTGTATAACATTCCTCGGATGACAATCATGGATTGCGTGAATAAAGAAGAATAAAGTCAAATACCCTGAGAAGAAATACGCCCTTAGCTCCTGGAGCTGAAGCTAGGTTGGCTAATGGCCTTAATTTGATGGAAAAGCTTGGCTTTGGGCTAAGCCGGAAGGAACTGCTCGAAACGGTTGGCGAATAAGTAAAGCAAAACAACATCTCTACTAACTTCAAAAACGGAATTCCAGGTCAGGGGTGGTTTAATGGCTTCAAAAACCGCCACAATTTGTCGATCAAAAAACCACAGGCCGTCGAGTACGCAAGAAAAATGGCAATTGACCCTTTTATTGTGTACCCATATTTCAATCTCCTTAAAAATACACTGGAAGAATTAAGTTTAACGGAGAAGCCCGAAGCGATCTGGAATATGGATGAGACAGGTTTTTCTAAAGATCGTGAAAAGACCAAAATTGTCGGCGCCAAAGGACATGCAGCCACAAGAACAATTTCTTCTCCAGGCCGAGACAATACGACAGTTTTGCTTTGCGGAAATGCACTAGGAGAAAAGGCGCCTCAAATGATCGTGTACAAAGGTAAAAACGTATGGGACTCGTGGGTACCTCTAGTCGCCTATCCAAATGGGCACGTTACTCACCTTGGCCTGAACATAATATTGAAGGCTCGTGAAGCAGGTGTTACGATACTGAAATTACCTGCGCATACAAGCCATGTGTTACAACCACTGGACGTATCGCTCATGAAGGCGTTTAAAGACAGGTGGGACATCCTACCAAAAGCAGACTTTGCTAGCCTGATAGGAGAAGTTTGGGAGCAAATTGATGGCAAAGTTTTGAAAAGTGGTTTCCGCAAGACAGGAATCTTCCCATATAATGCTGACGAAATTGCGGAAAAGAATTTCGATACTTTAAAGCTACAACGTTGGAGACAACATTTAGCGACAACTGCTACAGAAAATTCAGTCAATGACGTTGTACAAAACACACCAAAGAGCCTGTGGTCATTGGCGCTAGATTGCATAACAAGAGAAGCTTCTATCGAGTGCGACCACTCAGGTCGGAATGTAAATATTCGTCAGATACAAGAAAATCTATCCTTTGCGTTAAACGAAGACTCGGCGAAAAAATCGGAAAGAAGTACACCAAAAATTCAGATATTGGAAAACAAAATTGTGTCATTTGAAGAGCTACTTTTGATGAAAGTAAAAGCTGGTAGAAATGAAACCGTAAAACGGCGCAAAATGGCACCAGGTGCCGATGTGATAACACATGATGATGTCGTAAAGCGCAAAATTGAAGAACAAACTAAAAATATTAAAAAGGAACTTCAGACAAAAAAAAGGAAAAGATGTGGAAAAAAAGAGTCGCTACATTGAAAAAGAAAACAGAGAAATAAATAACAATAAACCAGGAGCCGAAGTGATAACACATGAAGATGTAGCCAAGCGTAAAATATTGAAAGACACTAAAAATATGAAAACGGAACCTCAGACAAAAAAAGGAAAAGGTATGGGGAAAAACAACCGTTACAGTAAAAAGGAAAGCATCTCTGCTTTCCTTTTTAATTTAGAGAAGAAAATTAATTAACCTAAAGTAATGAAACGGTCAAAACTAATATCCCCAGACTCCACAAGTGTTTCAGACTGTGTTAGTATACACAGTGATTCCGACGTTATTGATTGTATAGTCGACGATGATTGTATCGACGTTATGGAAGAAATGGGTAATAACAATGAAGAGATCAAAATGTTGGCAATAGATCCGTTAGAACAATGTTTTGCGGTAAAAAAAAGAGAATTTTCTGCTACAGCAAAGAAAAGTAAAGGCATTAAAAAGGGAAAAACAGAAAGGAATAATAATAAACCTAAAGTAAAGAATAATGCTCAAACAACATCCCCAGACTCCACAAGTGTTTCAGACTGTGAAAGTATTCACAGTGATTCCGACGCTTTAGATTGTGATGAAAACAATTTTATAAACATGGTGACCCCGATAACAATGAAAGAAACGGATATTAACAAAGAGTCAGAGAATATCTGTAACAGTTCTGATAGAGAAAACAAAGTGGCAATGGAATATAGTAACACACCAGATATGGGGAACGAGACGGACAAGACAGAAGATGAAAATAAACTTGTGATAAATGATCACGTATTTGTAAGATATTACAGCCGAAAAAAGTGGACATACTATGTGGGATACGTAGAACAAATAAAAGCTGCCGAAGAGGTGCGTTTCACAATAAGGTTTTACAAGACCGTAAAAAACCCACTAAAATTTGTGCTTACTAAAAAAATAGACTGTGATGATGTGCCCATAAACTCAGTAGTTAAGAAAGAGCATTTGATACAAGTGCCGAACAATTCTAAAGAGTTTGTTTTGTCCAATAATGTTGACATGATTTATTTTTCATAAGTCATTAACAATTTTGTAAAACTCCTTTGAATAAACATGATTTGAAAAATAACACGTTTTTACTGGGTGACTTTTTTCAGTTTGTTAACTTTGGGAACTGATAAACTGATAGTACCCACCAATATGAACAACTTTCCCTGAGAAACATTACAGTCGCAAACATAAAATTATGAAGAATTCATATCATCACTATTCCTACCTACCAGAAAAATAAAAAACAGGTATCAGATTAGTTAGTCACTGGCCGAAAAATAATAAGCTGACAGAAAATTAATTATTTCGTTTTAACAATGAAAGGGTAAGACCGGCATACCTTCATGTAAAATGTTTACAACCCCTTTCTGTGAAGATATGCCGGTCTTACCTTTTAAATCTTAAAACGGGAATTTTCAAGGAATTCGAACCTTACTGCCTAAATGTTAAAGTGCATATTTGAAGCTCAAAAATGTTTTTTATTGTTTATGTTAGTACAAATACATATAACATACCAAATAATGTGTTAAATGTTGATAGACGGTCTTGCCTCCAATAGCACGGGAAGACCGTCTACACGCCGAGTTTTAAAAAAGGCTTTTTATTCTAGTGATGTTCAAGGATATTGCAATTCATGTAGCATAAAATTGTAACTGATAATATGTTTCATTACATGGAATGCTAAAGATCGGTCTACAACTTACCAAATATTATTTTAATTCATTTGAGTAAAATTTTAAATGAAATATGCCAGTCTTGCCCTAACTGACCTTATTTCAGAATAAAACGCAGAAACAGTTTACAAAATGTCACCGAAACCAGACCAAATTTTTAGTCAATAGTAAATACCTAATAGGTATATGTAAAATAAAATATTATGATTTAGTTTCTATTTTGTCCATTCTAATATTGCTATTGTGGATATAAAAGTTTTGAACTTGACCATACTTTGGCTATTGTGGGAAAAGAAAACCTTAGAATCAAAAAAATATTCATTTTAATATGACCGTGGCATCAGGAGACACGAAAAAAAAGTTTGCCAAAAGGAGACTGTGGCAAAAGTGGAATAACCCTACAATCTTGTCTACATATTGTTATTCATTTAAATATTACTTACCCGCATTATCAGCTTTAACTCTGTGACCAGTGGGGCCACTAATCTTCTTCTCCAGCAGATCCTTGATCCTCTCCAGCAGCTTTTGGCTCTCCTCAAGTTCGACAGTCAAGCGGTTTTGGAGTGAATCCACTCTGGACTCCAGCTCGAAAATAGTGTGATCTTTTACATTTCTACTGTATCTAGCAGTATGTAGCATATCTAGCAAGCATATTATAAGCCATAGTACCACAAACGCGACACATACCAGAGTAAGATTTTTCAAGTTACACCGCATATTTAAAGCCATATTATAATGGTTTGTGGATAGCATTCAGCATCCATACGGCCTAGGGTTACTGGTCTGATTCTCGGTCATACGATAAAGGGTATTCTAAACAAACAAGTTCAGAAATAATATTTAGATTTAAAAGAAATTGTTTAGTAAATGGGAGTAATTATATTCGACATTTTTGTAAGATGAATAAATTGCACAGACCCTCGATACCCCGTAAGCAGAGGCAGGTTATGAGGGGGAGTTATCCGAGGGCCGATTTTTGCTGGAAATGAGGCAGTTTTCCTCAAAAAGATGGCAACGTACTCCGCCGATCACTGAGGGACACGTAAAACAAACCACTTTTGTATTTGACATTTGTGTTTTGACGTTTGCCAATACATTTGTGGTCCGAATGGATTTTATAAGGCCATTATTTTTTTTTTATAAGGAGATAGTAATTTTTCCGACTAGTCAATAATCTAGAATAAAAAAATATATTCTATACTGGTTTTGGTTAGGGCAACTTTTTTAATTTCCTATTTAAGTCGTAATCACTTATGGAGAGGAGCAGGATTATGGAAAGAACAGGTAATATTAATTTAGAGTCTGAAACAATTAAAACCATTACAATATTATAGAACTGGACCATTCTGCCATTGAAGCCTCCTTGGACAACGCCAGCTCTGGTCAAGAAGTTTAGGCATTCAAACAAGGCCATCTGTTGTTCAGTAGTTTTACTAGTTTAAGTTTATTAGTACCTTGTAAAGCTCAAGATGGCGTTGGTTGATATTTCATACAAGTTGTAATAGAAAGGTCATTCATTACTATCAAGACCAATAATGTACTTTGTGGTCGTATTGTTTATTTATGAAAAATAAATGTATTATCCCTCCATCTCCTTCTGGGCCTTCCCCTACGCCGGTGCCCGTCTTTGGGCATCCATTCAGTGGGTAATTTTGCCCATTTGTCCGGATGCATTCGGCAGACATGTCCAGCAGTTCCATTTGAGTCTGGCGGTTTCTACTCCTACGTCGACTATGCCAATTCTTACGTACAAACTATATCTTGAAAATAAATTTACTAGCCACAGTTAGAATGTCAATTTCTTTAAAAAGTTGTTTTTAGGAGTCTGTGCGTTTTACATTAGCGTGAAAACAACTAAAATAATTATTGGTACCGCCCACCGGCCAAAATGCAGGAATTTATAGTGAACACAAATCTTACGAATTGTGTTGGTGAACAAATTCAAATTCCAAATTCCAAATGTCTTTATTACTGTAGATATTTACATATACTTAGCAATCGTCATTTTTTACCACTTCTATACAATGGACCACTGTGGGAGAAGAAGGGCGTAGAAACTCCCACAGATTGATTTTTAGATCTCTTTTTAAAAATTGCTTGTGCTTAACTAATACAAAATAAAATATTTAGTCATTATCATAATTAATAAACAGGAATAAATAATTAAAAAATTGTTAACAGCAAGGTCTGTGTTGAGCCAGATTAACCCCATACAGATCCATCATTTAAGTAATCTTGAACATTGTAATATCCCTTTTTCGACAAAGTCACTTTAACATGGATTTTTAATTGCTCAAATGGCAATTTCAAGATCTCCAGAGGTATCTTGTTGTAGTAGAGAATGCATTGACCCTTGAAAGAGATGCTAACCTTCGCGAGTCTAAACCGGGGCGCAAGTAGTCTGTGATTATTTCTTAGGTTAACATTACAGCTATCGCTAATTGTGGGAAATTTTGTAAGGTTCTTGCGTACGTACATTATGTTTTCGAAAATAAATTGACTAGCTACAGTTAGTACGTCAATTTCTTTAAAAAGCTGTCTTAAGGAGTCTGTGCGTTTTAAATTATAAATTGCTCGAATAGCTCTTTTCTGTAGAATAGTAAAAAGAGTTTGAATATCCGCTGCTTTCCCCCACAACAAGATACCATAGGACATGACACTATGAAAGTAACTAAAATATACTAGCCTAGATGTAGCCACATCCGTGTTTTGTCTGATGTTCCTAACAGCGTAAGCCGCAGAACTTAATTTACCAGCCAATTTTTCTATGTGGGCTCCCCACTGCAATTTGTTATCAATGGTTATTCCAAGAAACTTCGTGTCATTTACTAATTCTAACGTATTGCTGTCCAACACTAAACTGGTCCCAACTTGCCTGACATTTGATAGTGAGAATTTAACACATTTGGTTTTACCAGCATTTAACAATAAATTGTTAACTGTGAACCAATTCAAGGTTAAAGATAATACTCTATTGACATCATCAAAATCTTCTTTTTGTCTTTCTATTTTGAAGACCAGTGAAGTATCATCAGAAAACAACACTATGTTAGTCAATTTCTCCACCATGAAAGGCAGATCGTTAATATATACCAGGAATAAGAAAGGGCCTAATATGGAACCTTGTGGAACGCCAATTTTTACCCCCGATTCATCAGATTGAATGCCGTTGACTTCTGCCTTTTGAATTCTATTGCTTAGGTATGATCTTAGTAGATCCAACGCTTTATTTCTAACTCCGTAATGATTTAATTTCATTAGTAATGTGTCATGATCAACACAATCAAATGCCTTCGACAGATCGCAAAAAACACTGATAGCATCCTGTGCGGCTTCCCATGCAGAATAAATATGAGATATAAGGGTGATACCTGCATCCGTACTCGATTTACCCCTAGTGAAACCGTATTGCTTCGCGTGGAGTTGTTTTGTACGGTTGAAGTGTGAGAGCATTTGATTGAGTATAATCTTTTAAAAAATTTTACTTTGTGCTGGAAGAACCGATATTGGTCTGAAATTTGACGGATCACCCTTGTCTCCCGACTTGAACAGAGGTATAAGTTTACTGTGTTTCATGAGGTCTGGGAAAGCTCCATCATCAACACATTTATTAAATATATAAGCTAGGTGAGGGGCTATAAAAAGTATTATTGAACCAATGACTTTGACTGACATACCCCACATGTCTTCAGTATTTTTTAAGTTAAGTAATCTATAAGTTTTGACAATATCTTGGGGACATACCTACATGATAAAATTTAAAAACTACATTACTGATGCTAGTGCTGTTTTTAAACAAAACCTCTGCTTCATATGGAGATGAATTTAGACGCTCTGTTGTGAGTAAGGGTGCATTGGTGAAGAATGTTTCAAAAGCTCGAGCTACCTCAGCGTTGGATTCAATAACATCATCACCTATCTTTAAGCAAAAATCATTATCCCTTGGTATAACTTTGCCAGTTTCACGGTTTATGATTTGCCAAACCGTTTTCAATCTATTATTTGAATTTTGTATTTTTCTATTTATGTGTAAAGTTTTTGCAGTTCTACAAACCAACTTGAAAGTTTTGGAATATTTCTTAACATAGTCATGAAATTTTATATCAAAGTTATAGGTTTTTCACTCTTTTTTTCTCTCGCTATTGTGAGAAACGTCCACCCTCACACCGCAGCGTCTTTGTTTTGTCTCTTAGCACTTGACAATCTGTGGAAGTACTTTTGACGATAAAACTGGCTGTTCACTCATATTTATTACACGATACACACAAGTGCACTGATAGGTTAGACCTTGGCAATTAGTGTGAATATAGTGTAAGCTTGTAGGTAATTCTAGAGACATATTAGGTACTCACTTCGCAGCTGATCAGCACAACACTTGCAAAACGACTAAAATTGTTAGATAATAAGTAAAACTTTCATTAGTTCAGGACATTTATACTGTTAACATATATTTACTTGTAATAGTTTAATTGAAACTTGTTGACTTTGACGTAGAATAGCTATATAGGGAATTAGGAACTATCGTATCAGTACTACAGCTACTAACTGCAAGTCTTTATTCCTTCTCTTTTATTTTTATTTTGTTCGGAGCACCCATTCTTTTTTATTTTATTTCCAGGCATGGCATCCAACATTACTACGCGGAAAATGCATGCAGAGCAGCATATTTCTAAACTCCAGCAACAACTAACTGACGCAGAGGAGTTAAACCAAAGGATATTGGAAGAGCGCAATGAAAATGACTTTGAGATAAAAAGCTTGAAAGCCAGGAACTCACAGCTTAGAGATAGTACGTCTACTTTGCGAGAAACACACGAGGAGTCGCAAAATAAGATGCAAAGATTGGAAAAACTTGTGGAATCTATTGACACCCTGCGCACTGACTTTGCTTCTGCTTGTGACCGCAGTAAATTCCTCCAATACCAACTCAATGAGGCAAACTTGAAGTTAATTGATATGTGCATAGAAAAAGACTACAATGAATCTCGCCACATTACCTCTATCCAACAAGAACTAGAAGTAGCCAACCTAAGCACTATTGTTCAAGCAAATTCAAATAATGGAATGAAAACAGTTTGGCAAATAATAAACCGCGAAACTGGCAAAGTTATACCAAGGGACAATGATTTCTGCCTAAAGTTAGGTTATGATGTTGTTAAATCCAGCGCTGATGTTGCTCGAGCTTTTGAAACATTCTTCACCAATGTACCCGTACTCACAACAGACCGTCTAAATTCATCTCCATATGAAGCAGAGACTTTATTAAAAAATAACACTAGCGTCAGTAATGTATATTTAAAATTTCATCATGTATATCCCCAGGACATTGTCAAAACGTTTAAATTACTTAACTTAAAAAATACTGAAGACCTGTGGGGTATATCAGTCAAAGTCATTGGTTCAGTAATTCTAGTTATAGCCCCACACTTAGCTTATATATTCAATAAATGTGTTGACGATGGGGCTTTTCCAGACCTCATGAAACACAGTAAACTGATACCTCTGTTCAAGTCGGGAGATAAGGGCGATCCTTCAAATTTCAGACCAATATCTGTTCTTCCAACACTAAGTAAAATATTTGAAAAGATTATACTCAATCAAATGCTCTCACACTTCAACCGTACAAAACAACTCCACGCTAAACAATATGGTTTCACTAGGGGTAAATCGACTACGGATGCAGGTATTACCCTTATATCTCATATTTATTCTGCATGGGAGGCCGCACAGGATGCTATCGGAGTTTTTTGCGACCTGTCGAAGGCGTTTGATTGTGTTGATCATAATACGCTATTAATTAAATTAAATCATTACGGAGTTAGAAATAAAGCGTTGGATCTACTAAGATCATACCTAAGCAATAGAATTCAAAAGGCAGAAGTTAACGGCGTAAAATCCGATGGTTCGGGTGTTAAAATTGGCGTTCCACAAGGTTCCATATTAGGCCCTTTCTTATTCCTGGTATATATTAATGATCTGCCTTTCATGGTGGAGAAATTAACTGACATAGTGTTGTTTGCTGATGATACTTTAATGGTCTTCAAAATTTAAAGACAAAAAGGAGAATTTGGTGATGTTAATGGTGTATTGTCTTTAACCTTGAATTGGTTCACAGTTAATAATTTATTGTTAAACGCTGGTAAAACCAAGTGTATCAAATTCTCACTTCCAAATGTCAGGCAAGTTGAGACCAGTTTAGTGTTAGACAACAGCACGTTAGAATTAGTAAATGATACGAAGTTTCTTGGAATAACCATTGATAGCAAATTGCAGTGGGGACCCCACATACATAAATTGGCTGGTAAATTAAGTTCTGCGGCTTACGCTGTTAGGAACATCAGACAAAACACGGATGTGGCTACATCTAGGCTAGTATATTTTAGTTACTTTCATAGTGTGATGTCCTATGGTATCTTGTTGTGGGGGAAAGCAGCGGATATTCAAACTATTTTTATTTTACAGAAAATAGCTATTCGAGCAATTTATAATTAAAAACGAACAGACTCCTTAAGAAAGCTTTTTAAAGAAATTGACATACTAACAGTAGCTTGCCAATTCATTTTCGAAAATATAATGTATGTACGCAAGAACCTTACAACATTTTCCAAACTTAGCGATAGCTGTAAGTTTAACCTAAGAAATAATCACAGACTATGTGCGCCCCGTTTTAGACTCGCGAAGGTTAGCAATTCTTTCAAGGGTCAGTGCATTCTCTACTACAATAGGATACCTCTGGAGATTTTGAAATTGCCATTTGAGCAATTTAAAAAGCATGTTAAAGCGACTTTGTCGAAAAAGGGATATTACAATGTTCAAGATTACTTAAATGACAGGACTGTATGGGGTTAATCTGGCTCAACACAGACCTTGCTGTTAATAGTTTTGTAATTATTTATTCCTGCTTATTAATCATAACAATCAAATTTTTCATATTTGTATTAGTTAAGCACAACCTATTTTTAAAAGATATCTAAAAATCAATCTGTGGGAGTTTCTACGCCCTTCTCTCCCACAGTGGTCCAATGTAGAGAAGAGGCAAAAAATGACGTTTGCTAAGTATATGTAAATATCTACAGTAATAAAGTACTTTGAATTTGACTTTGACTTTTTGTTCATAAAGATCATACAAGATAGCTCTACTTTTACGAATTCCAAAAGTTGCCCAGTCATGAAATAGTCAATATGAAGACCGGACAAAACTCTCATTACATTTATTGTTAGCGCTAATTACGATCATATACTCAGGTAGCCCAGGACGTAATAGTGGTGGAATAACAGCTGTTTTCAGTAATGTTATTTTGGTGTTGACGGGAATCTCATGTGAGTGCATACTTTTTCATCACGATATAAGGTATGCGCTCGTGTGTGCCTTCCTCACAACAGCTGTCACTTCAACAATATTTAATCTACTTTAAATGCATCCCATACTTAACCAATAGATAAGTTAAAAATATATTTTCAAAACGTTCGTGGGCTACGAACGAAATCACACAATTGTTACCAAAGTATTTTAGCTAATGACTATGATATCATTGTATTTGTCGAGACGTGGTTATGCGATGGTTTTTTAAGTAGTAAGTACTGCGATGGCCGTTATGACGTTTTTAGATGTGATAGGGATCCAGTGGCCACCAAAAAGAAAATGGGGGGGCGGGGTCATGATCTGTACACGACGGGAACTGAACGCCAGCGTACGCTGTGACCTTTCGTGTCCACCTACCGATACCTTATGGATAACAATATCAGCAAAAGCCTTACATACCCAGAATGATATTCATATCATAGGCTCCTACACGCCGGGTGGTACTCAAAACTATAAAATTCTAGCGGAAGACTTACGACGCTACACAAATGTATTATTAGATCAACTTAGAATTAATCACACTGATAAGTATATTTTACTTGGAGACTTTAACCTTCCTTTTATCGATTGGCAGTTAGATGGTCCTATTTTTAATTGTGGTTGCACTACCGATATTCAAACACTATCTAAAGAATTAATTGACTCTTTATCTTTGTTTGGTTTTATACAAAACAATCTCATCTCAACAGTTATGACGGTAGTATTTTATGTTTAATTTTCAGTAACTTCAACGTGTTCTTAGACAGATGCCAATATCCACTACTATCAGAGGATATATTTCATCCCTCTCTAAGTATAGATGCCTCAGATATTACACTACCGCCTTTAGTTCACGCTCCTATACGAAAATAAAAATTTCATAAAGGTAACGCAATAACAACTCTTTGCTAAGTACCGACTGGGAAAAAGAACTCTCTAATATGGATACAGAAACGGCTGTGGAATATTTATATGAAAACCTATACAAATATATAGATCTGTACATTCCTATCTCGATCACACATAAAAATAACACATATCCTGTATGGTATTCTGATAGTCTGGTGAAAGTTATCCGTGAAAAGACTAAGGCGCATAAAAAATGGAAAAAGTATGGTAATAGGGACGATTATGATGAGTTTTCTTTGTTACGGGCTCGTTATCACCGACTACATGAAGCTTGCTATAACAGAATGATTCTCAATGCTCAGAAATCTATTAAAGCTGACCGTTTTGTTAAATAAAAAAAAAGTAATAGTAATTACCCTACCCCTACCACACTTACATTGGGAGGTAATATACTTACAAAGGGCTCTGACATTGCAGATGGTTTTTTTTTTTTTTCATAATATGTTCGCATCCAAAGCTTTACATTATCCTGTCATGGATCTACCCACTCCACAGAATGGGGCTGCAGATAATATCTGCTCTGCTACTATATCTGTGCCAAATGTATCACGTCTACTTAGCTCATTAGACATTAATAGGGCGCAGGTTGTGACAATATAGCTCCGATTTTTATTGTAAGATGTTCAAAAGCTCTGGCAATTCCTATCACCCTTATTATCAATAAATCCATCAGGGAGGGATTATTCCCTATCATATGGAAACAGGCACGTATAGTCCATAAAAAAGGCTTAAAAAACAAAATTGAGAATTATAGACCTATCTCCATTTTAAATATCTTCGGTAAAATTTTTGAAAAGGTGGTTTATGATGCAATTTATACTAACATATCTATAGGAATACCACAGGAACAGCACGGATTTCTGAGGGGGAGATCGACTGTCACTAATCTTTCAATCTTTACAAAGTTCATACTAAGCAACATGGAAAAAAATAAGCAAGTTGATGTGGTCTACACTGATTTTGAGAAGGCTTTCGATCGTGTGGACCACTTCATCCTGCTACAGAAATTAAATAAACTAGGAATACATGGTGATTTGTTACGATGGATCGAATCATACCTATCAAACCGTTCACAAGCAGTAGTAGTTGGTGGATACAGATCCAACTATGTGGATATCCCGTCTGGAGTACCGCAAGGAACTCACTTGGGACCGTTGTTATACAACGCATACTTATATGATATATACAAATGTCTTGAACATTCAAATAATTTGATGTATGCAGATGATACCAAGATTTATCTGGATATCAAAGATCAAAACGATAGTATAAATTTGCAATCCGATTTACATAACTTTGAAGAATACTATAGACAAAACCATATCACAGTAAACAGCACAAAATGTCAGGTAATTTCTCTTAGTAGGCGCCGAAATACGATAAATTTTCCATATACTATTAATACGGTTCCAATTCAAAGAGTGCAGTCAGTAAGAGACTTAGGTATCTTATTCGACTCTAAGTTTATGCTTGATCAACACATTGATAATATATGGAATAAAGCCTATAGAAATTAAGGATTTGTGATGCGTACCTGCTCGGTATTTGGGGATCTTGGTTGTATTAAAAATGTATATTTTGCGTATGTACGTAGTGTACTAGAATACGGAAGCATTATATGGTCACCTTATTATCAAACATACAAAGACCGCATTGAAAGAGTACAGAAAAAGTTTCTGAATTATCTTAACTATAGGGCTCGCTCCTCTCATTCCACATATGAAGACAGTTGCTCCGGACATCGTATTCTTCCTCTGGCAGACAGACGAGTGATGTTAGATGTAATGTTCCTGTACGACATACTTGTGTCGCGAGTCGACTGCCCCGCGCTGGTGCGCTCGGTGGCGTACTGCACGCCGCTGCGGTGCACGCGCCACACGCCGTTGCTGCGTGTGCCAGCGCGACGCACTAACTACGCCGCCAACGAGCCGCTCACCAGGATCACACGTACTTACAATAACACCTTCCAACACATCGACCCGTTCAATAACTCCAGGGCCTCCTTCAGAAACTGCATTCTCAAACACTTTACATAACCGGAACAATAAACTAAGCAACATATTATATTATTATACATAAATATATTTATTACATATCTGTTTATATATAATCTACTCTATCTATATAATCTATATATATAATCTGTTTATTATATCTACATTATATACTCATATAAACATAAATATGTAAATGTAATAGAATGAAAGTATAAAAATATATATATACATATATAAATAAATTTATAAAAATAAATAAAAAAACTGCTACTACTGGTCCGTTTCTTTTTGCCTCACTAAAACACATACTGTAACAACAAAAGGATCTTTTTGGGGTAATCTATTACTGGCTATGTAATTCGTGTTAATTTTAAGGACTATCTGTTTTGTAACGCTGTTGATTACCTGAATAAATAAATAAATAAATTAAATTTAGATTTACCGTTGTTGGCGAACCCACTCATTTCCACTTTGATTGCCACTTTGATAGACCTCTAGTCTGTACATATGCCTCTATTGCTAATGTATAGTTATAGTTATATTAGGTATAGTTTATTGCGGGCCAATTTTCCGCAACTCGACGTTTTAAATTTTGCGCCTTTTTACTCCTGCTAGTTACTCCTGCCAACCCAGCTCTTGTAGGAAGTCTAGCAAACCCTTGACGTTGTCGAGGACTTCCTGGAGCGACTGGAGCGGTCCCTCCAAAGTCTGTTGTGAACCCAACCTTGCCAGTGCGTCGGCTGCGTTGTTACCGCGCGAGCCACTGTGTCCCTTTATCCACTGCAGTGTAACAGTACTGTGGTCACAGACCTCTGACAGGGCTTGGTGACACTCGTATATAACCCCGGAGGTGATGGTGTTGCTTTGAAGGGCTTGCACAACTGCCTTGTTGTCGGATAGTATGCGGATAGGGAAATTCTTTACCCCTCTTTCTGCAATAGCTGTAGTAGCCATTATGATCCCATACACTCGGGACTGTGGGCAACTAATGCTGAGAATGCCCCGGCGCCTGTATCTGAGTTTATTTTAGAACTGTCTTTGAAGATCCTTAGTTCTCTTTGATTGAGGCTATCCCAAGAGTCTTCATGCAGTTGTATTTAATACCCTTTGTCGAAGACATATTGTTTAGGTATCCTGTCAGTGGCCGCTTCTAATATATGTACTCGTCGAGTATTTCAGTCTGGGGTACCCTAGCATGTCTCCACAGGTTAAGTTTTTTAAGACGCACCGCTGTTGCAACCGCCTCCTGTCTGATGAAGAGATGTAACGGCGACAGATCCAATATGGCTTCCAAGGCTACAGTGGGTGTGGTCCTCATGCATCCCGTTGCTGCCATGCAAGCCAGACTCTGGAGTCGTTGTAGTTTTGCTTCGACAGTGGATAGTTTGGTTCGTGGCCACTAGACTATCGTGCCGTAGCTTACTATGGGTCTGATGACAGCTGAGTCAACGGGTGGTTTTTGGGGTTTGCCCCCAGGTTTTACCTACCATTCTTCGGCACTGTCAAAATGTGGATATTGCTTTATCTATCTTGTCACAGAGGATCTCGCTAGCTGTGCATCGCGGTAATGCTGCCAGTGTAATGGGCACGTTTGGTGCGGGTGTTTCTTGGGGCGGTTTATTTTTATAGATATGTATTTTGTTTCTTATGTTTAGTTAGGATTTATGTCATTGTATTTTATTGTAGTTATAGGTACTAGACCTTAGACTGTCTCCTTCAAGTTGTGTATAAAAAAGTATTCTCATTTGTATGTTGCATGCCTTGATCTCAAATAAACGTAACTCTTAATGCTCTCTTCTTGTTCAGATCTTTGCTCCAATTTAGCTTGCTATCTAGTTTTACACCATGGTACTTTTCCTTAGCAGCAAATTGTAGCTCTGTACGATTTGTTAGATATCTTCCGCTGCGTTTTCCCGTGCCTTTCAGCATTGGCATTTTTCCGCCTTCCCTTTATTCCAACTTGCAAAATTTCTTGGTCCGACTTTTATGTAGTGGAGAAAATATTTAATCGCTTATGGCCACGATAGCAGGTTTTGACAATCGTGTTTTTCAATCCTTTAAATTACATACAAGAATATTTCAGAAGTCGAAGTGTTACTTAATAGAGAAAAAAAAAACTTAATAGAATATTTCTTCTTTTGAAAATGTTCATGTACATAATTTGACATGATATCATTTATATCTCATAGTAATATTTATCTACCTTGTATCTCCCTACCTTCTTATGCAATTTATAGTAACGTGCTAAGACCCTGTAAGCCGCAGCCAATGCATATGCCGCCAGATCATCCGCCGCAGAATGCAACGGTCGCCCGATCTGCCGCAGAATGCAACGGTCGCCCGATCCGCCGCAGAATGCAACGGTCGCCCGATCTGTCGCCGCTGCGACGGCAAGAGTAGTGCCATCCATCGGGCGGCTGATGCGGCGGCAGTTGCTAGGTAGAACCTCTGTGAGAATGAGCCTTAGTAGCATCCTCCTTAGAACATTATTTCGCGAGCATTCGTAAACAAGCAATCGCCGCCGGCGAGCAACTATAATAATAACGCTCGGCCCAACGTCCACGCGACTCGAATATTCGACGCCAAATGCTCATTATACGCGAATGCTCTCAGTGAGGACGTTCCTATAGTCAATAAGTTAGGTTGCATATCATTTGATAATTTGGTAGGTAAGTAGAAAATAAATAGTGATGCTTCTAATCGTCAAGCCCTTATGGCTGTCTACTAACTTGTCTAAAACTTAACTAGTGGTTCTGTGAGAACAGTAGACCTCGCTTCAATTAAATAAAATGAAATCCGTCCATATTTATCGCTACAGGAATCTTCCCCCCCTTTCCCCTCCTCCACTCCCCTCTTTTTTTTGCAACGTCTTGTGTAGAATGATGTCCTTAAAGATTGAAATCCGTCGATAAATAACGCTACAGCAAAGTTCCCCTCGTTTCCCCCAGACAAAAATTGCGATCGACTAAATTTGTAATTAAATCAAGGAACTTGTGCGCCAATTTTCGTCAAATTCGGTTGGAAAATGCGACCGAATTTGACCGACCTGACAGACATAGGATTGATGATCGAATAAAACGATTTGACCCTTCACGAAAACAGTGACTTGTCATTACATACGTTTATCTCTCATTTTCTTCAAACACCACTGTTTTAATAAAAATAAAAATAAGGAGTGATTAATGGTTGTGCAAAGCGTACGTAACGTAGTATTTAAAATTTTCTTTTAGTTAAAACGTAAAATATCTAGTAAAAGCAAGGAGTTATATTTCCGTATACAAATTTTATTAAGGAATTATGCAACTTGAAATAAATACGCCAGAAAAAATATGCGAATTAGAATATGTCCGATTATAAAATGATGATGAAAAACAAGATGATGAGAAAAATTTCCATTAAAAAACCTGCGATCGTGGCCAAAACCGATTAAACATTTTCGCTACTACTAAGAAGTCGGACCAAAAATTGTTACAAGTTGCAACAAAGAGATCGCGGAAAAATGCGAATGCTGAAAGTCACTGCACGGGAATACGATTTTAGTGGAAGCGGTCTATCAAATCATATTGGGTTAGGGTGCTTATGGAGTCTTCTTCCTTTTTATGGTTTATGATTCGACCTAAAATCGTAGAAGATCCAGAGAAACATGCAAATTTTCATGAAAACTCAATGACAAATGTTGAGATAGAATTTGATTTTATTACCGAACCGATGTCGAATATCTAAAATATGTAAAGAGGCCTACTTACAAAATGTATCTCTAAGTTATCAAATTTAATGCTTAAATGTTTATAGGTAGCGTAAGTGGGGCTTACCCTTTGTCGGAACATTATTTTATATCGGGATATTGTTACACTTTTTTAATTCGGGCAAGATATTACACATTTTTGATCTTCTATATGCTTGATTGATATATTTAGTGGTTCATGTATGCTAGAGATTTCCTCTATTATCATATGGACTAATTTAAATTACTTGGAATGTCTTCCAATGTCCCTTGTCTGTGCTCAATAGAAGCAGTCTGGTTAGCCAAATTCTTGGCTGTAATACTAAAAAAATAAGATAGCGACACAGTTACCGGTCGTTTATAAAAATCTGGAAGGTAGTAACTACCTTTGGTCAAATAAACATTATCGCTAACATAATTGTTAGAGTCAATCAGATGAATCAATCTATTATTATATGACATTTGTATGTAATGTATTGTTAGGTGATATCTAAGATCATTTTCAAGCGGCAAGCTTTTACTGTATGGGAATGTGAGTGAGTGTGTGTGAGTGAGTGAGTAAGTCGTACTATTGTCATGTAGCTTGTCAAGTCATGATCTATTTATTGATGTAAGTTTTTGTGCAAAGTCTATAAAATGTAACGTTGGAAATATGTGATTCTGATATACGACTAAAAATAAACGCAAGACAAAACTTTCAAGACAATTTATTTAAAATAGGTACCTACCTAATTCACCGGATATCTACTGTTAAGATTCGGTATAAAATATGTTTAGATATATATTTATAAACCGCCTTTCAAATGCTAAAATTCTCCTCCAACCTCCTCAAATGGTCAACGTTACCCTCTTGCGGATTGCTGTGATTTAAAATGTTATTCTTGTACGCGTCCAAACTTCTTTGAGCGGCCATATTGCTGAAAACTTCCGGCGGCAATCGGGCTGGAAACTTGACGCTTCCGCTTCCGGTAAAATTAAAAACTCTTTCCGGGTGTGGTCCGATATAAGCCGGCAGATCTGGTTTGTGCATTCGGTAGAGATTTCGATCGACTATTTGGCTTTGACTGCTCATGTTAACGTTTGCTATGTTGCTTACTGACTTCATCCATTGATGCTGCTGTGAGGGGGGTATTCTGTTCGGGCAGTTGAAGATCCAAAGGCGATCGCCAACGAACATGGGGCGTGGTGAGATTATTCCCATGCTGCTGTAGTATTGTTGAGCGAGAATTTCGACGTCATTTGTATACTTTCGCTTCCATTTTGTTCGACGATTTTGAAACCATATTTTTATCTGGAACAAAAAAATTTAGAGAGACCAGGGAAGTGTGGACGAAAAAGGGGGAGTCCTTTGCCCAGCAGTGGGACATGTTATTGGCTGCATTAAATAAAACCGGCCAAGTGCGAGTAGGACGTCGGACCCGCACACGAAGGGTTCCATGCCATTGTTCACGGAAAAACGTAAAACGACAGTATTTTGTACGAGTACGCCTTTTAAATTCTTAATAATAAAATATTAAATAGTAGGTAGGACTACATTCAAGGCCGTATATCGAAATATTTAAAAAGAGTTTTATTTATATACATTGTACTTTGCTCATTACAACCGGAAGTGGATAGAAATTGAGCAACTTATTATTAGAAATAAAATCAAATACCATAAAAAAATATTTAATGAGCAGCTATTAATCGTATAATAACAAATAATTAAAGATATCTTCCGTTAATATCGGGAGAGTTCATTTGTACACCGATAAATATATAAAACATGGATTGCTAAGAAAATGGCCTAACAAATAATCTCTTGTATTATATGGATACTTCTTAGAATAATAACGTAAACATCATTAGCGACAGTCGCTGACACGCACACAAAAGCATAAAAAAATCAAGTGGAGTAAGAATTTTTCCCAAATTAGGGAAATTAGGACTTTTATTCGCCTATCTCAGTAGGGACACTGAATAACTTTTTCATCGCAGTTTCTTAGTGATGAAATTATTATACTACGTTTAACAGATTAAAATTTAGACATTTTGTATGGACATTGAATCATTTCATTAAAGAATTAACACTTTCCACAATTTAGCCATAACATATGTGATATGCAACACTATCGAATGATGTAAAAGTGGAGGTGGTTTTTTATTCCAAAATCTGCGGGTTCCCGGCTAGGAAATTTGATTTACAAAAAATCTATAGTAGATTTTTTTTGTCTGTGCGAACTCGGTCATAAATCATCGGAACAGATAACAGCTTTAGAGAGGGGCTAACGCGGAGCACGCGGAGGCGCGTTATCGATAAACAAATGAGTTATCGTCGGTGCACTAACTAAACAAATTACAGACGATCCGAACATACACACACACACACACACACACACAGTTTCACATTTACTTATTTCGTCAATGTCCACAAAACAGTGCGGGTCGCCATTGCCCGGTCTCCACGTCCTTTCATCCGACATACCATACGAAATTTCTTTCTACCCTCTTAATTTTATTTTATGACTGAGCTCAAGCTATTAACTCATAACAGTTGTTTCGAGTTCTAAAGTGCCACAATGGAGAGTTTTACGCAAACAATATTACGCCTGTTAGAGCTAATATTCAAAATCAAGCACGAGTTGTCTATCCTTTAATCACTACGTACATAATGTAATAATGGTCGTTATAATGGGCTATAGCAAAATTCGTAAGAGAATAAAAAAAAAAGGTTCCCATAAATCTATCGATACCTCACTTTACGTGTTCGGCACGGGGCGGGGCGGCGTCTTTGACTCGGCTTATCTTTAGTTCGCAGTTCTTTATCGACTACAGTTACGCTCATCCCTATGTAAAAACAATAGACTCCTATCCAGCGCCTGAGAGCGACGAAGAGATAAGATATCACTCCCTCGCTCCTATGATTTGTGACCGAGTTCGCACAGACGAAAAAATTCTACTATAATGATGCAGTTTTATGTTACATCAAAATCGATGTCATGATTTCACAACAAAAATGTTTTATAGATTCCGTATTTGCCCTACTTGCCTTTGCAAACGGCCCAGTATAGCAGGTATTTATACAGGACGGCCTACTTCAATGGTCCACTATTTAAATTATGATTTAGGAACTGTTTATTTTGTATCCTTACAATAACATGTAGGTTTATTTTTTTTCTTTTAGTAGCAATTTTAGTGTCAGAAATTGATAATAAGGCAATAAGCAAGTTCATAATGTTTGTGGAGTCGCTATTTCTCGCTATCTCTAAAAGCACATTTTGATTGCAATTGCGACGATTTTTCAAGTATTTGAATGAATTAAATCGCAATTGACAGTTGGCATTGCACAATTGCATTCAAATTCCAAGTCTGAATACTTATCTCATATACTGATAGAGTATCGAGGCCAGCAGAAGCAATGAATCTGTATTCAAAACATTGTTCATTACCTGAGTCTCAGTAAGCCTCAGCTGTCGAGCTAGTCTGCCTCTCGCCGCCACAGATAAGTATCGATTCTTCTCGAACTCAGCTTCCAAACTCTTGATCTGTGACGCGCTGAATGCGGTGCGTGCGCGCTTGCCGCGTGACGAAGGGGCTGAGGATTAGACAAAATAAAGACGGTTAAATTATTTAAAATTATAATTACAAAACGGAAATGATCGTGCGGGTAGCAACAACCGGCCGAGACTAGTACTGGACTAGACTTGGTACAGTTATACCAAGGGACAATGATATCTGCTTAAAGATAAGTGATAATGTTGTTAAATCCAACGCTGAGGTAGCTCGAGCTTTCGAAACATTCTTTGCCAATGTACCCTTACTCACAACAGAGCGTCTAAATTCATCTCGATATGAAGCAGAGACTTAGTTAAAAAACAGCACTAGCATCAGTAATGTAGATTTTAAATTTCATCATATATATCCCCAGGATATTGTCAAAACGTATAGATTACTTAACTTATAAAAACTGAAGACCTGTGGGGTATATCAGTCAAAGTCATTGGTTCAATAATACTAGTTATAGCCCCACACCTAGCTTATATATTTAATAAATGTATTGACGATGGAGTTTTCCCAGACCTCATGAAACACAGTAAACTGATACCTCTGTTTAAGTCGGGACACAAGGGTGATCCTTCAAAGTATAGACCAATATCTGTTCTTCCAGCACTAAGTAAAAAAAAATAAAAGATTATACTCAATCAAATGCTCTCGCACTTCAACCTTACAAAAAAACTCCACGCCAAACAATACGGTTTCACTAGGGATAAACCGATACGACCCTTATATCTCATATTTATTCTGCATGGGAAGCTGCACAGGATGCTATCGGTGTTTTTTGCGATCTGTTGAAGGCATTTGATTGTGTTAATCATGATACGCTACTAATGAATTTAATCATTACGGAGTTAGAAATAAAGCGTTGTATCTGCTAAGATCATACCTAAGCAAGCGGATCGGGAGTAAAAATTGGCGTTCCACAAGGTTCCATATTAAACATATTAAACATCACAATTGACTGACATAGTGTTGTTTGCTGATGACACTTCACTGGTCTTCAAAATTGCAAGACAAACACAAGATTTTGATGATGTTAACGGAGTATTGTCTTTAACCTTGAATTGGTTCACAGTTAATAATTTATTGTTAAATGCTGGTAAAACCAAATGTATCAAATTCTCACTTCCAAATGTCAGGCAAGTTGAGACCAGGTTGGTATTAGAAAGCAACACGTTAGAATAAGTAAATGACACGAAGTTTCTTGGAATAACCATTGATAGCAAATTGCAGTGGGGACCCCACATAGATAAATTAGCTAGTAAATTAAGTTCTGTTAGGAACTCAGACAAAACACGGATGTGGCTACATCTAGGCTAGTATATTTTAGTTACCTTTATATTCATGTCCTATGCTATCTTGTTGTGGGGAAAGCAGCTGATATTCAAACTATTTTTATTTTACTGAAAAGAGCTATTCGAACAATTTATAATTTAAAACGCACAGACTCCTTAAGAGAGCTTTTTAAAGAAATTGACATACTAACTGTAGCTAGTCAATTTTTTTCGAAAATATAATATATGTGCGCAAGAACCTTACAACATATTCCAAACTTATGATATCGATCCGATAGCTGTAATATTAACCTAAGAAATAATCACAGACTACTTGCGCCCCGGTTTAGACTCGCGAAGTTTAGCAATTCCTTCAAGGGTCAATGCATTCTCTACTACAACAAGATCTTGAAATTGCTATTTGTGCAATTTAAAAACCATGTTAAAGCGACTTTGTCGAAAAAGGGATATTACAATGTACAAGATTTAAATGACGGGACTGTATGGGGTTAATCTGGCTCAACACAGACCTTGCTATTAATAATTTTGTAATTATGTATTCCTGCTTATTAATAGTGCATTAATATTGTAACATTTGTCTTAGTTAAGCAAAAGCAATTTTTAAAAGAGATCTAAAAATCAATCTGTGGAAGTTTCTACGCCCTTCTTCTCCTACAGTGGTCCAATGTACAGAAGGGCAAAAATCACGATTGCTAAGTATATGTAAATATCTACAGTAATATAGACATTTGGAATTAGGAATTTGATGGGTGTCCTTTTCTATGTGTCATTTTGTCTCCGGCTCTTCCGTATTTCGGATAACACTTTAAGCTATTGGTCACAGCTACTACTCGGTGGTAGTAATCGTAAAACTGTGTCAGAAGCCCTAATAAGGCAGTTTGATAACTTCCTACAGTTGGGTTGGCCCCTAGCACGGCAGCCCTACTCCTCCTCCATCAATACGCTGGTGCCAGCGTGGTGTAGTATGGCCCAATCTCGTATCCGGGTACATGCCGTCGCCCTCTCGGTACGGACATAAATGGGAACATTTATCTATTTTTTTATAACAAAGCAGATGCATTATGTTAATAAATGGCTAGTATTTAATCGCACATCAAAAATACTGATTTCCACAGCAAAAAAGGATCAGCATCACCCTTTTTGTTTTAAATATTTTATCTACACATGTATCATAAACCCTCTTTACTGCGTACAAAAACCGCACGTTACGATCAGCATAATGTTAAAATACTTGATAAAAACTCATTTCTTATCTCACATCATGACCATAATGTGTATTTTTTCTACATATTATGACATTCAAATTTCGAACGCCGACGCCCGCCTGCATGCCTCCCTTACTTTGTTTGTGAAGTTGGTACTACTGAACGAGCTAAACAAGTGCAAAGGAATTGTCAATGCCAATATGCCGGTCGAACATGCGGCTCCTGAACACATTAAAGAAAGCTTATGATATGTGTGTAGATAAACTAGTGTATGTGACTGTACATAATTAGGCATTAAAACTCTCGAGTATTAATGCCCTCCATTATGTAGCAGTCACATAAACCACTATTGTGTGTACTCAAGTATATGTTTTAAGTATTTTTTGTTGTTCTTGCATGTTCAACCTTCACCCGAAGGATAAAGGGGGCTTCGCTTCGCTCACCCCCTGTACTCTTCACCTAGGCTACCACAGCATTTTGCCCTGATATTTGCTGTGCAAATCTTTATTTTTGATGTGCAGTTTAATATTTCCCTTAATAAATTATGTATTAGTTAACAACATTAATATCGTGTTACGCCTTCTCCCATAATGGATGGCATAGCACAGTTAACTCAGTTATTCAGTACGTAAACCTAATCCATTTTGGGTACCCTTCGCATTTTTAAAGTAGAACTTCTCAGGTTGTAGGCGTCGTGATTTCTGACCTGAAAGCGCTGGTGTAGTCACAGACATATAATAAGATACTACGTTTGCAGTTGGAGGATGCTTATCTGTCAAAGTTGACATATTATATTTACTTCTTCCTGAAATTTATGGCGTGTAATTTTGCCAGTGTCAAGCATATTTGAAAGATCACGTGACGTGTTATGAACCTAACCTCAGATGAATGACTCTTTGCCTCCATATGCGCCAGCTACCAAGCGGGAGCAAAGGCCATTTTATACCCACAGACGAGAGGTTGAGAATTTGTGGGGGACGAACAATTGAAGGTTTTTAAGCGCATTGATTTTAAAACGATTTTAACAAGGAAGATTATATTAAAATTAACGTAGTATTAAATAACGTTAATGAGACAGATAAAACACAAATATATCGTTAAAATAATATATACTACTCATAAGAAAATAGGGGCCACTAAGTATTTTGATTGCTACGTGAAAAATAAAGTAAACAGTAATGTATATTTATTAAAATAACATGTAACAAGGCTTTTGTTTTAACTAATGCTAATTACCATTTAATTGTATAGTCAATTGTTTCACTTATTTCAATTAACGTGAAATTAGTCCATTGTCAACAGCAAAAACTAAACAGAAACTCTTTGCAAAACAAAACAAAAACTGACACAAGCTGTTTTTTTTAATGGTTTAGTAACGGGTGTGTCCTCCTCTCCTGTTTTCACACTCCTGGAGCCTTGAATGTATACTCTCGATTAAGTTTCTGATGTTTTCATCAGGTATCTCTTCCCACGCACGTTTCAGAGCATCCATAAGCTGTTGCTGGTTGTGAACCTCTTGCTCATGCTCCCTAACCCTTCGTTTTAATTGGTCCCACATATGCTCTATTGGATTTAAATCCGGACTATACGCTGGCCATGGTAGGACACGAATATGGGAGTCATCCAGTACAGTCTGAGTGGCCCGAGCTGTGTGTGGGCGCGCATTGTCATGCATTAACCAGAACCCTGGCCCCACTCTCTGTGAGAATGGAATCACATGAGGCCTGATGACTTCATCGATGTACCGTTGTGCAGTTACTGTGCCTTGATTTAAGAAAACCAGCTCAGTTTTGCCTTGTAAGCTAATCCCAGCCCAAACCATCACACTAGGACCTCCAAAGCGGTCAATTTCCTTGATGCAGACATCGGAAAATCTTTCACCCTGTCGTCTCCATACTCTAATCCGCCGATAATCACTACAAAGCTTCACTTTACAACACTCATCTGTGAAGAGCACCATACCCCATTGATTCATGCTCCAATCTGAATGTTCGCGGCAAAAACTTAAACGATTTCCACGTTGAACCCTAGATAAAGGAATTCGTACTACTCGGCGTCTGGACCTTTGCTGGTCTTCATGCAGTCGATTACGTATCTTTTGGTCACTAACACGAGTCCCCGTTGTCAACCGTAGGCGATTTTGTAACTTACGTGCCGTCACAGAGCGCTCTCGACGGGCACTCAATCGGATGTAGCGATCCTCTTGTGCCGTAGTCGCTCGCACCCTGCCCGATCCAGGCCTTCTTGCAACACTGCCAGTCTCTTGGAACCGATCCCACACATTTTGGATGGCTCGGCGAGAGAAACCCAATGAAAAAGCTTCAGACCGCTGTGAATGACCTTCAGCAATCAATGTAACGGCTCTGGTGGCAGTAATGGTATCCATATGCCTTCGTTGACGTGGCATTATTAACAAAAGATGTTAAAAGAAGCAAAAGATGGACAGAAATAGTTTTTTAATTGAATAAAATTGTGATTCCATCTGAAAGGAATTTGACCTGAAACTCGTTTTTTTTATTTGCTTCAATTTCTGGCCAGCTGTAAGACTTAAACACCAGCATTAAAGAGGTTGGAGCACTGAAGGAGGCCGGACATCATTAATTAGTCACTTATTAATTAGTTTACATCTAAAAATTTACTCAAAAACAGAAATATGTAACTGGCCCTTATTTTCTTTTGAGTAGGTAGTATATGTGTTTCAATTAATTCAAGCAGTTTTGTCTTCGAGGTACTCCGAACCGAATTAAACTCGCACAATTTTCTTGTTTTTTTTTTTTAATACTCTTCGTCCATCTGAATATTCCAAAGTAGGTATTCCGGTTCCAGCCATAAAATCAAATCTTATTTAATGATTTCTTACATTCGTGGTTCTTTTCTTTTTACAAGAAAGCGGCGAAGGCCAAAAGGAGGTTTATTAAAGTTAATATTTTTTCTGAGCACGTGTTCTGACACTTAAACTAATAAATTGCATAACAAATAAACGATCCATGATTACCTAGATATACATTTACGGGAGGTCACATGTTTTATTCCTCTAATATGACGATCTCTGCGGTTGTGGCTCTGCCTACCGTGCGAGAGGTCCCGGGTTCGATCCCAGGCTGAGGATAAAGAAAACATAATCGTGTGTGACGTCGCAGTTTCTGGTTCCCACGACACAGGGTATCCTAGTGGGAGACCATAAGCAATGTGTGTGCCTGTATGTAAATGTTTATGTTTATGTTTATTCCAGCCGGCGGCGGCGGCAGCGATTTCAAATTTGATAAGTAGACGTAAATTAGAACATGATTTGAGGACCCGTCACGTTTGCGTCATTTCTGTTGTTAGATATACTTACTTTCTATTTTCAAATTCTATCTAGTCCAAAGAAGTTTAAATAATTTCACATGTCGCAAGCTGCACTGCGTACCACAAACCAGCCAGTGTTCAAATAATTATCATTACATGATAATTGCCGTTTCCCATCAACCTCAGCCCAATCATTATCTCTAAATCGGTGCACCAAGGAAGTCATTCCCCGTTCGCCCTGCCAAAGAATTCTCAGCCCAATTAAGACAGTTTAAGCGGACACCGCACGTCGTCACTTCACGGCTATTTTCAATAAACACCCTCAACTCCATGAGTAATTAGCGGTAATAAATCAAACCGTCACTCGCGGCCCGCCATCTTGGATTTCGAGAGACTTGCGCGCTGTTTTGGCGGGAACCTGCACTAATGAGACGCTCGCCCGCCAAAAAGCGATGCCATAATAATTTATTGCCTATAGCGCGATCGTTAAAGAAATTTTAAAGAACATATGTTTTAATGGGTTGTATTTCAGTTGTCGTGGGATGTAATAAGTGTCTAGTAAGATGATTTGAGCGTTTTCAGTGACGAAAATTGAGTGTATCCGGCGCGTAGGACCGTTTTTTGTGATATTTATTTGATGGTTTCGTTTGCTTGAAGCGCAAGGTGCTTCAAAATTGCTACACAAATAGAATGACAAATTAACTTTAACTAACATTGCTATTCTAGTCGCAATACTTTGATCTCAAAATCGCACATCAGCGAAGACAAAATAAAATGTCAATTAAATCTCCTCTAATTATTTAGCGACTAAATTGATTAATTAGCAAATAGAATTTCGAAACGGCGGCGTTGCTAGCCAAAAAACGATCGAACATTCATTAGCATACGCTTGTAATAGCTATTTGGACGTCTTAAGAAAATTACCGTCAATTTATCGCCACTCGTCAACCGACAGACATATTTTCTTTTCGCGCCATTGTCTCCGGCGTTGACTAATTTTCAGACCATCTGTCAAACACGCTGCCAAGAAACTTTTAACTTTATTTCGTTAGTGTTACGGTGTTTGTGTAACAATCCAAACGCACATTTTATTTGGCAGCATGTGATGTTACTTGCTGAGAGCCGTCCGATGTCTTGTAATAGAATTTTACAGCTTTTTAATGAGCCTGGCCACTTACTATATTTCAGTGGAAGAGGACATTTCTTTTCATCTTCACTCGTCTTTTTCTCTCTGCGGTGAATAATTACGGGCAGAGAGATTTAGCTAACAAGATTCAGGACGTAAAGAGATTTATCTTTTCGTAACAGATTTAGAAAATGAGACATCAGTCGGTAGTTAGTGAGCGTGTGTGCATGCGTGTGGTTTGGTTGTGTGCGTGAGAAATGTCACGAAAGCAATTTGAACGGCTAATTTGAGCTCAAACGACTTAACAGTGGCGGGGGTGGAGTCGACTCATCATCATCATTTGCCTGTCAAGAAGTAACTTTCCTTGAGGGAATAACTAGCGAGGCAAATTACTTAGTGCTTTTTTTTTAATCAGCTTAGGTAAATATTAAAGAAACGTAAATCGTGATACACAAATAAAGTTTCTTATTTTTTAGGTCACGATTACGTTATTTCCGTTATTCATTCAAATTTAGAATTCATATGATCTACCTTTCAGTTCTCTGCTGGCCGGAAATGAAAAAATAATGACTTAACAATCCAGGCAAATTTTATGTTATTGCCGACTATAGAATCTTGAGTACTCTAGGTGACGTCTGTCAAAAAAGTTCCTTTTTAGGTTCTCTGCGTCTCAGCAGGTTGAAAGAAGTTCTACTTCTAGCACATGTACGGTCCTGCACGCCTATTTTTTACGCGTCAGTCCAAAAACAGAAATGCAAAGATTTCTTAAGTATTTTAAGCCAAGTCCTCTCCACAGTTTTCCTAACAATTAAAATTTCCGCCCCTGTCTCCTGCCGCTGAAGAATGGGCCTGTAATTATTGTCGGACGTCGTGTAGTGCAGTCGTAATGGCTTAGTTTTGACGGCGCCGGTCAAAACATGCCTGATTGATGCTGGATCTAGGTATCGGAGAATATCGAGAATATCTGATACCATTACATCTTTAAGATCAAATGTAAACCATGATACGCAAATAAAGTTTCTCATTTCGTATCGTATTTCGTAACTGGGATTTTGTGTAAATATCGATTTTTTTATGAGAAAACATCGCGAGGAAACTTTCATTTATTTATAGCTGCGGCGATGAGCTATTTCCTTCTCACGGGAAGTTGTACTGGCAAAACATAGGCGCAAAGGTGCCTCCACGCAGGTTTTTTTATGTAGCCTGTGGTGTTTCCGACGCTGGGCAATAACCTCCCCACTTTCTGTCCACACCTCCCTATCTTTTGCCTTTTCTTGACAATCAGGAAGATACCTGTGCACTTCGGGATGCGTATGCACTTCGGGAAGTCAAAATATCTACGGATTTAAAAACCACACCAGTCACGTATTAAGCTATGGCGTTATCCTTTGGGGAAATAGCACAGATGTACCGTCGCTTTTCACCTTTCAAAGAAGACTCATTAGGGTATTGGTCAACATAAAATCGACTGATAGTTGTAAGCCTTACTTTAGAAAACATGAAATCCTTGCGCCTTACCTTGTTTTTATATAGTCGAAAAATGAAAATTTATTCGAAAATACCCTGAGTTCAACACCAGACGCGACAATATACTATCCAATCGTTCGCTAAGACCTACACGAAAAAAAAAACAAAACAGGGCATTTAGTAATGTCAATAAAAATATATAATAATCTGCCAGAAACTGTATTAAATGAACCAGCAGATAATATATTTATACATATATTAAAACAAATGTTATACAATAAATACTATTATACAGTTTACTTAAATGACAAATTTAAATAGACAATAAATTAATTTCTAGGCTATTTTTTCATGACCGATATTTACATTCCAATTTATACTTACATAACTATAAATTAACAAACTTTGTTTCCCTCTCTCCTATTGAGCCTTTTTTACAAGGTCCATAAATAACACATGTATCTTTATAACATCCATTTTATGGAATACAATAAATATATTGAGTATTGAGTACACTTCTCCAAATCCTCGCGCCATCTCCTCCTGGGCCTACCTCTTCGGCGGCGTCCGTCTCGAAGTACCCAATCGGTAGCAATCTTTGCCCACCTATTGGGGTCCAAACGACATTGTCCGGCCCAGCTCCACTTGAGTTTGGGATTCTGGGCACCCGCGTCTATGATACGAGTTATGGAGCGAGTGTGGCGTTTCTGATTTTCGTCAGTTTGACTCCTATCATACGCTCCATAGCTCTTTGATAAAGCTTGAGTATGGACTTTAGATGATCGGTTAGTGACCACATCTAGGCGCCGTAGGTAAGGATTCTAAGGCAAGATTCACGTGTCGACGAGCTTCCGCTTTAGTCAGCAGAGGGCTGCCCTTCATCAGCTATTTCATGGACCAGTAGTTCTTCCAGGAATTTGAAATGCGTCTATCGATTTCTTTGATCTGCCTGTTTTCGGATGAGACTATCTGGCCCAATAGATAAACTCGTCGACATAACGTTTATCCTGCCCATCTACTTCCACTTTGCGTTTCACGTTGTTTGTCATAAATTGTATTATGGACCGGATGGACTGATTCATCTTCAGTCCAACCTCAGGGCTCGCCAAACTGAGCTCCTGCAGCGTGTTCTAGTTCAGGAGCTGACGGTACGAAAAGGACCATGTCGGCGGCGAAGCGAAGGTTTGTGAGCCTTCTGCCACCTACAACGATTCGCTCATTCGCCCAAGGACGTGTCTGGACTGCTTGTTATATATAGATTTATATTTATATATATATATTTAGAAACTCTTCCACCAAAACCGGGAGGTCGTTCTGGACAAAATCCAAGTAATTTTTAAGAAGTGTGGCCCAACCTGCTCTGTTAAAAACCACATTGAAAATCTTACGCTTTTAAAAGTCTACAACCAAATTCTAACGGATTCTATACAAATTCGAGAGATTTTACCCCCTATTCCAACGTCCCTAGTTATATTAAAAATAAAATCCTATACCGTTCAGTGAAATGGCGCGAAAAGGCGCGAACTCAGAACTTTTTTACTGTTTTCATGTGGCGATGAATAATTGCCTGTTCTGCCTACTTATCTTTTGGTTTCGTTTTGGTTGCATACGACTCCGCTTTCAGTGACTAATTAAAATGTAACACGACTATTATAAATGTGTTGGACAAAAATACGGAACGATTGGGACACCGGATTAAGTTTAATGTAGATATAGGTACCGAAAGTTCGGTTTCGGTTTCACCCAAGCTTAGACCAAAAACCGGTCAAGTGCGAGTCCAACTCGCGCATGAAGGGTTCCGTACCATTGTAGAATGGTAGGTAATGGTGTGGAGTGAATAGTTTGGATTTTACATAGCAAAATGTTGTTTACAAAGTTATTGGTGCGGCTACTTTCACACTCCATGCACGTAACCAGATGCATTCACAAGTTTGTATTTGGTATTGAAAGAATTGTTGTATGGGAGCCCCCTTAAATATTTATTTTATTCTGTTTTTTAGTATTTGTTGTTATAGCGTCAACAGAAATATATCATCATCAAATTTCAACTGTCTAACTATCACGGTTCATGAGATGCAGCCTGGTGACAGACGGACGGACAGCGAAGGCTTATTAATAGGGTCCCGTTTGGCAACCTTCGGGTACGGAATCCTAAAATAAGAGCGTTTGGCCAAAAACCCAATCTTCGCTCAGCCGAAACACGTATAATACGTTTTTTACACCTGATAAATGTACCTTCACTACGCCCCGACGAGTTGCGACTAACTACATTTTTTTTAATACCATTACAAACTAATTTGAATTTAATAATTAATGATACACGTTGGAGAACATACGTTATATAGTTATACAGTTGTTCAATAAATTTCTATGTGTACATTTTCACAAGTTTAAAAAGTTTCTATTTCGGTTTCGGCCGAAGCTAGTACAGAAACAGAAGTTTCGGTTTCGGCGGAAAATCCAGTTTTGGCCAGTGGTTAGGGAATCAATCTGCCTTCTTTTTGCCGACGATCTAAAGTTGTTTCGTGAAATCAGTGAGGAATCTGATCATGACAAGCTGCAACAGGATATAGATATCTACATATGTTGTAAAGTGGAGCAACGCTAATACGTTGGACTTCAAAGTACCAAAATGCTTAGTACTAACATTTAGCCGAGCTCACATCCCTTGCATCCGTGAGTACTGTATGGGTGAGGAACCACTTCGGCGTGTAAGGGTGAGTTCACGGCAAAATTAAACTTTCACGAACACGTAGTCGAAGTTTGTAAGAAGGCGCATCGAAGTTTAAACTTTATTTTAAGACAGTCAAGAGGATTCCAAAATATCAACTCGTTGCGAACCTTATACGAAGCACTGGTTAAAAGTCACCTGGAATACAATGCTGTTATTGGGCCTCCGAGCGAAGACAATAATAAATCAATGGTTGAAAGGATACACAATAAGTTTACAAGATTTTTGTATGCCCGATTGTACGCGGTTTCCACTGGTACATCCTGCTTTATTTGTACTCAGAATGGTGGGTTATACCAAAGTGGAGATAAGTAGGGATTTGGTATTGGTAAAATACTTGTATGATTTGCACTCAGAGTAGGCACTCAAATCCAGGAATGCTGGTATAAGTACGGCTGAATGTGCCGGATAATTATTTATCTAGGAGGCGGCGGGCGACCTGAACTGCTAACAAGATAGTAGCCGGCAAAATAGATACGGAAAATTGACGGAAGTCGAATCGTTGAACATCTTTTTAAAATGGATAACTGTGACGTTTTGTAGAAGTAACCGATTGATCCAAGAGATGGCGCTACTGAACAAAAATACAATTCATAGTATAATTTCACATAATATGGGGACTAAATGATAAATAATCCACATTAATTTACATATTTTAACAAATAAAATATAAATCATGACATTCGGCCATCTGATAAAGTGCTACCTCCGGTGCACGTCCTACATAAACAAACAAAATGTTTTGATTAAGTATACATTAAACATATTTACATGTTACACGAAATAACCCTTTTTTATTACCTACAATAATATTTTAAATACATTTTTATCAAACTAATATTATTACCTTATAAACAACATCACTAAATGAATTTACCTTTTTTACAAATAGTTACAGTTATTTTACACAAATTTGCATTTAGTTTACATATATTTAGACTTAGTTTACACATATTTACAGTAATTACACTTAGGTTGTACAGATAAATGAGTAACATTCTTAACTTAATTACATGCCTAATTGTTTTAAGTGACTATTTTTTTTATATATATTTACACTTTGTAAAATAAATTATACCTCCATACTTTTAAATCTCATACTCTTGCTTTAACACTTGTTTTTAACATTTTGTATTTTCTAATAATATTATCATTACAATATTACTATAATTATATTAAGATATCAATTGTTTTAATTAAACGATAAATATATATCAAAATTTGATAATTTAGATATTACAAACCATATCATGACATTCTGTCCCAAAAAATAATAATATGTGTAACATAAAAATGTACTTATATAATTTGCATATTAATAAAAAAATGGACACTAAGAAATATCGTTTCCTTCACTCGAATCAGAGTCAGAATTTTCCGACGTACTTTCTACACTGAGCGCATTCACGTAAATCCAGGGTCGCATACGATCCGCCGAAATTACTGTATTATAGGGACGCTTCTTTTTATTGAATCCAGGTACGTCTGATATCTCATATCTGTCGTTACCTATGACTTTAACAACCTTAAATGTGCCTACAAATTTTGGGAGTAATTTCTTACTCTTGCCATCATTGGCATAGCTAGTTTTAGTTATTTTGATTAAGTCATCAATTTTATATGTATTAGCAGGTATCCTGCAACTGTCATGGTCATTCTTTTGCCTACACTGTGCACTTTTTATGTTATCAGCAGCCTCTAGTCTGGTGACATTATACATATCGGTTCCAACTGACTAGTCGTATATATCTTCTCCTACAACGCCAAATTTATTATCTGACGAGTTTTTCAACTTTACACCAAATAGCAATTCAGGCGGAGCTTTTTTCGTTGTTGCATTCATGGTATTATTCGTGTCGGCGATTAGTTCCTAATTCTTAATTTTGCAAGTATGTATTTCTGCGGATTATCATCGGGATGAATTCTTCTTTTTGAAAATTCTTAATTTTACCAATTCTTAATTTTCCGAATGCCTTATTTTTCTAACTCTACATATTGCGAATTCGGATTCTTCACAGAAGAAAGTACAGTTAGATACATTTATGTATTGTATGTTTTTTATATAAGTGCCGTTATAGTGACCAATAAAAACAATAAATTTTCTTCATGGATATATATTTATTAATTTTTGTCTCACAAATAGTTTTTTAACAAGTTTTCATTAGGTACCTACTACTTGTTATTACACAAAAAAAAAGTTAAAATAATAATGCTACTTAGTCAAAATAAAAATCCGATGGTTGCATGCAGTTGCAAGGGACAATAAATTTAAGCTGTACTTATGTGAATAAAAAAGTTAGGTAGGTACCTACTTAAAACGACATAACTTATTCAAACACTCCTCCGGGGTGATTTCGCCTTTCAAAAGATCCTCTATGATCTTGCAAATTTTTGCATCTTTAACTATGAATTTTGATCGTCTCTTTCTCGGTTCCGTAAATACTTGTTTTTTTTTTATAAGTTTTTCGAAATATATTGCTTCCCTTTTTAAAAAGATTATATATGCAAAAAGATTTGTCTTCCCAATCTTTTTGTTTAAACGGAAGTGCCACCCTTCGAGAGCGTTTGTTGTCCTGTGACGTTCATGAGAACAATTCCACTTATTGTACCCTAATTTAACAATCCACTGTTTTTCGAAATAAGACACAAATTTTTCTGTTACGGTATCGTTCGGTGCTTCGTTCAAAATGTGCAACCAAGCTTCTGGCATTGTCAAAAAAAGTCAAAAAAAATGTTTTTTAACACCTTAATAACGTTCTTAGTTTTTGTATCTTTTACCGGCCTTGCAAACATGTATTTAGTGAATCCATCTACAATTGTTAAAATATATTGATTGCCTTGCTTACTCCTCACAAAAGGTCCCAGATGATCAATGTGAAGAGTATGAAAGGGGATCTCTTTTTTTCAATGGGATACAAATAGCCAGCTCTCGTTTTGGATGCTGTATCTTTATTGTAGGCGCAATCGATACAAGCCACGACATACTTTTTAACGAATCTTCTCAGTTTAGGAAACCAGTACTGACTTTGAATTCTCTCTAACGTTTTAGCTACTCCGAAATGTCCAATATCATCATGGTTGGCTTTACAAACTTGCCACCTAGCATTCCGTGGTACTGCCAACCGTAAATGATCCCCAACTTTCCTGTACAAAATGCTATTTTTGATTAGGTAATTATTTGTAGCTTCTACTGCTTCTTCGCTCGTATCCGGCTTTAACATTTTGGTAATGCGGGATAGCTCACTATCAGCCAGTTAAAGTGTATGTAACCAATTATCCGTGGTAATATGTAAAACTTTTCTCTGTTCTGGGACCTTACTTGAGTCGAAATTCACAGTATTGGTATCGGTGTCATTGTGTTCCTCAACATCGTTCGATGGAGGGTTTCGGCTTAGAGCGTCAACATGACACATTTTAACCCCAGGTCGAAATTTTATATTGAATGTAAATTCACTTATTTGCAGCCACCATCTTGCGATGCGTGGAATCAAATCTCGTTTGGTTATTGTTGTCCTTAATGCATTGCAATCGTTAAAAACCGTGAATTGCAAACCCAACAGATACACACGGAACTTCTTTAGCGAACAAACCACGGTGAGAGTTTCTAGCTCGTACGAATGGTAATGGCGTTCATCTGCCGTGGTCTGTCTGCTAAAGTAAGCAACTGGTTTTAACACTCTTGGATTAGTCTGCCATTGTAGTAGAATCCCTCCAAGACCAAGCGCAATCGCATCAGTATGGAGCTCTGTCTCCAACTTGGGATCATACAATGCAAGCAATGGTCTGACCACTAGCCTATCCTTTAAATGATTGAAAGCCTGGGTCTGTCTCTCCGTCCATTGCCATGTGGCATCCTTCTTTAGCAACATAGTTAATGGTCTAGCTATTTCCCCGAATCCCTGTACGAATTTGCGAAAACAGCTAGCCAAGCCCAAAAATTTACGAACCTCGTAAACGTTGGAAGGTTCAGGGAAGTCTTTGACCGCGGTTGTTTTTCGTTCACTAGGTTTAACTCCCTCAGATGAAATTTCGTACCCCAAATAATCAATCTTAGTGTCAAAGAAACTGCATTTTGACAGTTTTAGAGTCAGTCCGGAATTTTTAAATAATTCCAACACGTCACGTAAATGTTCAAACCCCTCGTCAATACTTGCTGATGGAATCAGGAGATCATCCATATACGCCAAAGCTGAATTTGAATCTCTTAGACCCGAGTAAGTTGTTCATCATTTTTTGAAATACGGCGGGAGCATTGGCTAGTCTAAACGGCATCCTTTTAAACTCAAAATGGCCATCTGGAGTAACAAATGCTGTCAAATGTCGACATCCCTCTGCCATAGGTATTTGGTAATAGCCTGAGGCTAAGTCCAATGTTATGAAGTATTTGTTGCCACTCAGGTTTGATATTTGGTCCTCTATCAATGGTAACGGATACTTATCTTTTATAGTTAATGCCCGAAAATCTACACAGAGCCTTTGCTCTCCTGATTTTTTTCGCACCAACAAAATTGGGCTTGCATAATTTGACTGAGATTCTTGAACTATGTCATTTTCGATCAATTCATCTACGATATCACGAACAGTTTCTCGTTCATGAAATGACAACCTGTAAGGACGGTAAACGACAGGTTTGTTGTCGTTCAGCTCAATGTTCATTTCCGCTTCTTTGGTGCAACCTAATTCCTTAAGATTAGTTGCAAAGCATGATCTATAACTTTGCAACAGACTATATAACTTTTCTAACTTGTCTTCATCGATGTCGGAACCTACTTTAATATCAGTTTTATTTAATGGTGGGAGGTCGTTTGTTTTATTGGTGATACTGGGATCCACCCCTAACACATCGGACTCAGTTGCCATTTTTACCTTAGCCATCAACATATCTACATTTAAGCATATGGGTGTATTAGTTAACGCTGTGACAAATACCACCCCTTTCCCGTTCTCAATTTTATAACATCCCTGATGCAAGTGATATTCCTGGTTAGGACACGTTCTAGTATCACCATCTTTATATACGTCACCCGTGTAAGATCTTTTGGTATATATTTCCACAAGGCCTCCCTTTTCTACTTTAGTTTGCTTAGCAACATAATGCTTTATTACGTCTGACTCATCGGAATCTACACTTTCGATGGCACTATGATAAAAGAACAAATTTTCATTGTCCTTTAACACGGTCACCGATTTCAACTCGGTGAAATTTTGTCCTAATAGCACGGGAGCATGCAGGTACCTATCATTTACAGCTAGTAATTCTAACCGTGCATCTATTTCGTCTACTTTTATGAATATATATTCACCTTTGTTTTAAATAAGGGCTGTATATATCTCTATATGCTCTGATAATAGGCAGGTCAGAGTGATCTTGTTGCAATGAAAGTCTCATTGCCTCAGAAAGTTGCATCAAAGTGCAATCACTTCCGAAATCGACATACGCTCGTGATAAAGTGTCATTGATGTATACTGTTTTGTAAAATTCATTGTTGCTTTCAACAGTAGTTTCTGTTATTTCATCATATTGGGAAACTATTTTCAAGGTTTTTTTGTCGTCTTGTCGACCTCGCGAATCAGAACTTTTTAAAGGCTTCCTACTACAGGTCTCCCAATCATGCCCAATCCTATGACATCTTCTGCATTTTATAAGAGGCTTGGGACACCTGGTGTAGGGATGTCCCTTTTCGTGACAGTTATAACAGGCTAATCTACCACCAGGATTATTACTGGAAAATGTTTGATTTCGACGGAACTGGTACCCTGTTTGTGACGATGATCCCTTCTCATGTTGAGATAGTAAATAAGTTAAGACATCTTCAGGTTCGTTACACTTTAATGCCTGGGCTCCATTTCTGACAGAGATATCGGTTAGTCCGTAAATGATGCAATCGACTTTATATTATATTTGATTAGTTTGATTTAGTTACTTGTCTGTCCATTATTATTAGGCTTAGTCTGTAATGAATGATAGATTAAGATTTGTAAAAAAATAATGAAATAAATTATTAGAGACCCTAATTTAATAATTATAAAATCCTGATTTTATGTTTTCAAGTGTTCTATTTCCATATTACAATCGCTACAATTGAGTTAGAAGAAGAGTTGTCAATTCAGACCGACTATTTGGGGTTCCGTCGGTACCTTAAAAAGGAAAGGAAAAAGGTACCCATATGCACAGAATGCTTAGATAAAACGCGAATTAGCACTAATACAAAATTTCTCTAAAATTTCAAAGTATACTTGAGTTTGATGTTAACTCGTGTTCAATCAGGATCAAGGATCACTTCTTGCTTTTCCGCCCGTCTGCTGTCTGACTGTCAAAACCTTAAGAGCTTAAAAGACATGCTTCTAGGAAGAAAGACGAAGTTAAAAAAAGAGGATGATCATTTAATTTTGATATTTTCATTATTCTTCTTAGAAATTAACTTATCATTTACCTACATCTTACTGAGGTACTAGGTTGGCTTCTATGCAGAATCGTAAGATCCCAGAAACTACAGCCAACTTTTTTTGTCAGAAACGCGTGGAGATATCACGTAGAAAATAATAGAAATTACTATCAACACAATTAAAATATCCATATATTTTGATGGGCGGTTTATGCCATAAATTTGCTGAATTCACTTTACTTCCGAAGCAAGGTCGTAGACGTCAGTAAAAAATAATAATCGGAAAACAATAAATTTTTACTTCCTTCATAAAAATAAACCGTTTTATGAGGAACCCTCGCTGCACAAGTCCGACTCGTATACTGGCTTGTTTTATTTCATTTAAATGGTGCAATAGTTTCTGCTCTTTTTAACTCACTTCAAAAAGGAAGAGGTTTACAATTCGCCTGTTTTTAATGTTTGTTACGTCAATTATGAATTGTTTTGGTGATTCTTGTTTTGATGTTTAACCACCTCTAAAGTATGTACCATCATACTTCAGAGGTGGTCCCATATAAATTTTATCAAAATTGATTCAGCGGTTTTAAAAAACAAATAATATGTACAATCGAACCATCTGAATCATGACCCACCATAAGCTTATTTTGCTAAACCCCTTAAATGCAAGTAGGTCGAAATTCGCTTGAAGGTTTATTTCCTTGGTAACGGACTTGTTATCATTTGATTAGACACTGACAGATAGATAGATCTTACAAGTTTGAAAGTTTCAAACGAATTATCAGGCAAAAGGGTCATGATTCAGTTGGTTCGATAGTACACAGATGACGTTTTGGTTTGTGGTTCCGTTCAGCAAAAGTTTTGGCGAGGACTGTTCGTGTACACAGACGACATTCACATCCCGACCTGGGAGGAAAAATAGGGCTTGAACTTGAAGTCGGTTTTTTTTAGTATTTAATTTGGTGAATTATTTGATAGACGGAAGACATCATCGCCACAGGGCAGGCAATGGATGCGGAAGTTTCGGGACCGGAGTAGGTTATAAATAGAGCGATAAAGTGAAAAACCGGACAAGTGCGAGTCTAACTCACCCACGAAGGGTTCCGTACCACCTTACAATGGTAGGGATGGTGTGGAGTGAATAGTTTGGATTTTACATAGCAAAATGTTGTTTAGTGCGGCTACTTTCACACTCCATGTACGTAACCAGGTGCGTTCATAAGTTTGTTTGTGGTATTGAAAGAATTGTTGTATGGGAGCCCCCTTAAATATTTATTTTATTCTGTTTTTTAGTATTTGTTGTTATAGCGGCAACAGAAATACATCTGTGAAAATTTCATCAGTCTAACTATCACATTTCATGAGATAGAGTTACAGCCTGGTGACAGACGAACGGACGGACGGACAGCGGAGGCTTAGTAATATGGTCCCGTTTGGCACCCTTCGGGTACGGAACCCTATAAAGACGCTTATAACCAACAGTGGGTGAATGTGGGCTGATTTATGATGATGATGAAGAAGAATATATTCTGAGGTATAAACATGAAACAAGTGGATCAGTCTAATCAACTTTATTTGGGCTCCGTCTCAGCATTAAAGATAAACTTTATTTAGAGTTTAGACCACCGATAAACTGCTGTTTTGGAAATACCTAATGATGATTTGAGACCTGCACTTGGTGAAGTTGGATAACGTACAGGTGTGGGACAAAGGTGCAGACAAAAATTCCACTGGCTGGAACGATAGCACAGAAGGTAAACATATTTTGGTACGACTGCATAGCAATATTGTGTTGTATGAATTGGGTTAGCCCCCTGTCACGCAAAATTGTGTACCACTCCGCCTCTGCCACCCCATAACTCAGATTCGTACCAGAGGTACAAACATTGCTTCTGGCCCCACACTGGGATACCCTGCGTCGTGGGAACCAGAAACAGTGACGTTACACACATATACAGATTTAGTGAATAATCCTTTCCTTTCGTATTTTCTCGGAAATGTTCGTTTTTGTCTTACTACTTCACTCGCACTCAGTACCCGTCAAACGGGCAATTTGACATTTGACATTGATAAATAAAGTATGCGATTTATTTGATGCCTACACGTAATTTAATAATACAGTAATTCATAGACACATCGCCACCATTCGGGTGTTATCGTTGTTCCGAGTTTTGCCGATAGGAAAGGATTATTCACTACATCTTGTAAACATCCAAGACCCGTCATTTAAGTAATCTTGAACATTGTACTGTCCCTTTTTTGATTTTTGACAAAGTCCACCCGATCGAACCCGGTACCCTCTCGCAAGGCATACAGATTCAAAACCGCAGTCACAGAGCTCGTCAAACTTCAGCATTATCCTCATCAATCAGAGCACATTTACTCACTGTTGGTTATAGGCTCGTTGCTACTCCTTCTACTCCGATCCTGGGCCTGGGCCGTCCATGGGCCTGCCATGGCAATGACGTCATCCCTCCCTCCAAAACGGGCAGAAACCTATTGCACTATTTAAATTTAAAACCGTCTGACTGAATTGACAACTGTTCTTCTTCATAATTCATAATTTCTATATTGCACACAAATGATATAAAAAAAGAGTTACATAAAAATAGTGTACAAAGGCGAGCTTATCTCTAATAAGAGATCTCTTCCAGCAAACCTAGTAAAGCGTGAAATTGTTGTTATTTACTCGCAAATTATTCATAATTCAGATTTGTCAGCGTTCAACAGTTTCGATGTGCTTGATAAATATTAAATATATGGCGAGCTGACCGCCTACCTGGAGACCAATACTGGAGAGGCACAGACCCAGACCTAACTCATTGATTACTTAATAGTAGTTTTTGTGAATCATATATAATGTAGGGCATTACAACTCGAGATTGGGTTTATGAAACGAGGCGAGTTTCAAGATTCATAATAATATCACTCGAGTTTTGATGCCTAATTATGTACAGATACATACACTAGTTTATCTACAAACACATCATAAGCTCTCTTTGATGTGTTCAGGAACCGCATGTTCGACCAGCATTGTGGCATTGATAATTGCACTTGCAATTTGAATGTCATAATTTGTCGAAAATTGATACATTATGGTCATAATGTATCAATATTCAGATAAGAAATGAGTTTTTACCATGTAATATATCATTATGCTGGTCGTAACGTACGGTTTTTGGACGCAATAAAGAGGGTTTATGGTACGTGTGTGGATAAAATATTTAAGAGTCTCTGGACCAAATACAAACTACAGCCACAGCAGTTTAAATGATACCGCATAAAACACGTCCATATTACAAAGTCGGGTTAGTTTCACCACTTATAACTCTAAAACGACTGGACTGATTTTGATAATCTCTTATTTTTTGGATTAATATCCGCCCCGAATAGCAAAATACATAAGTATTAAAATATGAAATAAAAAAAACGGGAAAAAAAATCAGCGAACTATTTTTTAAATAAATTAGGTTTTTAACTTCGTCTTCTTCCGCAATTGACAGTTAGTGAACTGTCAATTGCGGATACCGCCTAAAAGTCAATCATTGACTATTAGGTGGTGCGAAGTTCGCGGGAGCAGCTAGTTTTATAATAAATAAGATAAAACACTCAATAAATACCTAAGAAAGAAGTACTAGGTACATTTATGAAATCAGTTACCAACCTGACTGCTGATACCCGCTGCCTTCACGCGCCTCATTCGTATCTCCAGCCGTCGGACTGTCAACATCAACCAGCTCAGAGCTATGATTACTTGACTTATCATCGTCATCATCACTATCCGAGTCATTATCACTGATGACTTTAAAATGACGTTCGCTTTGCAGATAGTTTGAACTCGATGCAACTAAACTGTCTGCATTTTCGTTTCTGACAAACTTATCTGCTAGTAAGTTTTCAATGGAAAATGGCAGTTTTATTTCAGGTTTTTCTGTTTTGTTTGTGTCTACGTCCATTTCTTCGATTTCTTCTGTAGGGTCCATATTTTCTTCAATCTACTTTACAAGGGTTTTTTTAAACACACGTCTTCACTATAAGGGTTCACTACACAGTTTGAGAATACAGCGGAAAGTTTTAGTGTCGTGTATCTCACACGCGAGAGTAATTTAGACTAATGCGACGCTCTAACGAGGCGTTTTTGTCAAATGAATTGAACCCAGTTGGCGGGAGACGGGAATTTTAACAGCCTCTTCTGAAAAACATATCTCCAATACAGCCCCTCCCTACCACCACTATCGTCTGTACTCCCTTCTACTTAGGACTGCAAATTCTCTGAACACAAACCTTTAGAGATCCTAAAGATCGAAATGAAGATAAACTGTCTCTACTAATGGGCGTCTCTCTTCTTGACAATTCAATTTAATTTTTCATAACAATTTTGAGTCTTCCGACCAGTGTTGTTAAGTCAATTTTGCACTGTGCTTCGTTAAACGCTGCAAATCGCTGTTGGATTTGAGCACTGAAGATATCATTAGGGTTCAGCCAATCAGAGGCGGTGGGCGTGGCTATTCCGAATCGGGGTGCGCGTGCGCCGGTTTCGATCATCAAATTGGGATTTATTTACGGAACTCAATGAGATATGAGTGTTGTCATTAATTGTGTTAATTATTTAGTTAGCTTCTGTAATTGGATGTGGCGTTTGATGGCAGAAAAGGGAGAGGTTTGGAGATGAATTGGTTTTTATGGTAGGGTTGTTTTATGGTACCCTCCTCGTTATTAATACCAGAGGTAACTTATTAAATGAATGCAAAAGTAAAAATATTTTCTGCATGATTTTCAGGCCTAATAATCTGTTTAACCATTTTTTTTTATATCTACAGAGGGATGGGATCTTGGTTAGATACTGTAGATCTGATTGAGGTAGGTTAGTACGAGTTAGTCTAAGAGGCCAAGGGAAACGACAAGAGCAATGTGAAGACCTCCTGCACTGAAAAAAATTAATTCTACAATACAACAAGAAAGAATAGTTGAAAAAAATATCGTTCTCCTAACAAAAACGAGCTGTGAATATACGGGGCGCACTGTAAGTTTCCGGAATGAATATGAAAAAATACTATTAAAGGTACAAAATTAATTTATTGTTTTTCAAAATAATCTCCCTTGGCGTCTATGCACTTTTTCATTCGATGAAACCAGTTTTGAAAACTTTTGTGCCACTCCTCTGTGGTGACCTCTGAAACGTGTTTTTCATACTCCTCGACAGCCTCTTCTGGTGATGAAAATCGTTGACCGCGTAATTGGTTCTTAATTTTTGGGAACAGAAAAAAGTCACAAGGTGCCAGGTCGGGACTGTATGCAGGATGACTCATGAGTTCTACATTTTTCGCCTTCAAAAAGTCGTTTGTCTGTCTGGCCGTGTGAGAACTAGCATTGTCGTGGTGCAGGATGATACGGCGTTTACGGTTATTTTTACGGAGTTCGTCAATAACTTCCGGCAAACAAATGGTCGTGTACCAGTCACTATTCACTGTACGACGATTCTCTAAAGCAACAGTAGCCACGTGTCCAGTTTTATTAAAAAAAGAAGCAATCATCCGCTTAGATGCACTTTTCACGCGCGCCACTTTGGTTGGTTTCGGCTCATCTTGAAAGACCCATACGCTCGATTGCTGCTTTGTTTTGGGATCGTAGCAATAAATCCATGTTTCGTCACCTGTTACTATGTCCCACACCAAATTTGACGCACCTTCGTTGAATCTGGTAAGCATGGCACTGCACCAAGTGACGCGGTCCGTTTTTTGAGCCTCGGTCAAGTTGTGTGGGATCCACCGAGAGCACAGCTTTCTCACACCCAAATGTTTGTGTAGGATTAATTGTATTTGACTCATGCCTATTCCTAAGGATGCGCGAATTTCATGGTAGGTCACATGCCTGTCTGTTTCAATCATACGGCGCACAGCATCGATGTTTTTGTTGGTCACAGCGGTGGACGGCCGACCATCGCGAGATTCGTCACTGAGATTGATACGACCACGCTTGAATTCTGCAAACCAGCTATAAACAGTTGTCTTGCATGGTGCTTCATTGCCAAAAGCTGTTTCAAGCCGAGCGATGCTCTGTTGAGCTGTCAAATTACACTTAAAATCGTAGAAAATCATACTACGAAAATTTTCCCGAGTTAAATCCATGTTGATACAGACACACAATTTTTTAAATGGCGCCACAAGGTAAAATCAAAAGGCAGTCAGATGAAACAAACTGCATTCTACAGCCAAAGAGTTCTATTTTCAAATGTTGCAATAAATTTTTAAATATTGTTTATGTAAGTGGCCAGTTCCGGAAACTTACAGTGCGCCCTATGTATATGTTTGTACAATTATCGTAACATCTACCATACATTTGTATATTTGTAGTAGATACTAATAGTTGATATTAGTTAAAAAGGTTTTTGTACTATTTAAACTATAAACGGCCTTACTTTTAAAAAAGTAAATTCACTGTTTAGTTAATTCAGTGTTTTGTCTTGCTTTGACATTTGACATTTAGTCGACGTGTGAAAAGGACAACACACTGCTTAAGCTAAACAGTGAATTTACTTTTTTATAAGTAAGGCCGTAAAGATGTAACAAAATATTGTAGCGTCTACAATATGCCTGGTAATCAGAACAGAGCAATTAGCTGGGATGACGATGAGGTGGGGACCTCCCCCCTCCCCTAACCGCAAGCATCTGTTCGTCGCGTGCGCGTCATCCTCTTGGCAGTTGTCAACAGAACCCTGAAAGTAACTTGAAAAAAATGGAAAAATACCTACTTGGGAAAACTTAGCTGGTCAACCCCTGATACAGTCACAAAACAAAAATTCCTGGAGACCTTCAAAGCAAGACTGCAAATAGGGGTTTATGTATAGCACATGTTCCAAGACAAGTAGCCTTATAGAAAACTGTAACAAAAAGGTATGGTGCTACTATGCAACCTTACAGTATTCGTTGTTGGCGAAAGTGTTTGTACAATTGAACATTTAATAACATAATAATTATCTTGGAACTGAGCGTTTTTGAAACATATTATTCTGATAAAAGTAATTTTATTTTGTCGTTACACCATAAACGATAAACCATATTGGAGCGTTTTAACAACGTCATTGTTGCAACTCAAAGCTAAATTTAAAAACAAATTCAATTAAACTTACCCTTTATATTCAAATTATGTTTCTTACTATTTTTCTCCGGTAATTAGTTCTATTTTATCTTTAATATTATGATAAATAATTCCATATTATTTTAATATAATTAGATTTAATTTAGGGGTTTTTTTTGTTGCACTAGATTAGGAGTTTATACTGTTATAATTGCTGGTTGATCTTTAACTTCTTATTATTCTTTATTAGAGGGATTACGAGCTGTAGCTCAAACTATTTCGTATGAAGATAGATTAGCATTAATTATATTATCTAGAATTTTAATATTAATAGATTCTAATTACTCACTTTGTAAAAAGTTATAGCGGCATAACCCTGCGTAATGAGCAATGACAAAAATAATTATTTACTTTAAAGTAAGTAGTACTAGTATAGAAATCCACTTTTTCAATCAACGAACGAACCTGATTTTTACAATTATGACAAATTTATAATCTGTATATTTATGTGGCAAATATTTTTTATAATAACTGTAATGGTGTGATTAGTTGTGTGATTTTAAGATCTCCTTTATAATTTAATTCTTAGTCATTAGTACATTCAATAAGGTTTCATTATTTGCCATTTGCTTTAAACCCATTTTTTTTATTTGAAAAAGGGGTCAGAATGTGCAGGGTGATAATGACGTACTTACGCCATTGTACCAATCATTATGATCAAAAATCCTTGGTCGCAAACAAAAAAAATGGGTATCCCATTGTTGGCGACTGGCTGGGATGCCACCTCTTTTGATATACATTCTTTATATTTCATACTGACAGCCTTTTATAGAAGAATTGTTTGAACATTCGTTGTCATGTGTCAGTGTGTGCCGATTGCGTAAAAGCATAGTTTATTGTCCCATACTTTATTAATTAAATAAGTATTATTCATTCGCAGTGTTTCCATCATACTCCCTTCTATCCATTACCATACAGTCCATTTAGCTCTGAGATGTTAATTAAGGTGTCAGACGTATTTCCAATATCGATAGAAGGTTCGGATTCGTTGGTTAAATTGTCCACGTTGACAGGAGTGGCCGGTCTAGCAGACAACGTTTGAGTGTTGTTGCAATGGCTGCTGGATGCTACGCTAGGTTTGGAGTTAGCTGTCGCTGGGCCGTGAAGGAGTGAATTGTGACGTCTCGGACATCGGTCTACTCCACAACGTTTGGCGCGACAAAAATTCCAAGTGTGTGGACTGGACTTCAAACACCGGTAGCATATTTTCGTCTCACGGACCCAACACCACCTCTCGTCTATTGAGAGCGCTAAAAAGACTTTACAGGTTTTAATGTTGTGAGATCCTTGTTTACAATAGTTACAACGCTCGGTCACTTTGTCGTTAGATACGGTCGGTGCGGTGAATTGTTTCCTTCTTCAATTGAAATCTAAAAGGATGCGCTGTTTTCTGTGCCTTAACCGTACTGTCAGCAACAAAGTTATATTTAAACTGTTTGTCAGTCTCTACTAAAAGAAAGCGTGACAAAATTTCCAATATTGTGAAATTCAGTTGATCGGGTGTATAGACAGAAGCAAAGTCCGTGAAACGAGCGCGCGTGTGTTCGCTCAACTTCACCAATATGCACCGAAAGGGCGACGACGAAAGGTGACGATAAATACTCGTTCTGGTAGCTTAAGCGTTGTCACGAAGTTACGTAATTTGTTTGCTAATGAGTTCAAATCTTCGGAGAACTTAGCTTAGCTTAGTTGCGCAGCTCGGCGACCTCACGGGCGACAAGAAGTTCCGGGCGCGCGTACGTCTGCTCCAGGGCACTCACGATGTCGTCGGGCTCCCCAGAAGACCACAGAAGAGACGCCACGGACTGGTACGCCGGACCGCGCACAGCGTTGTTTAAACGATCTAAGTTATCTGACGGAGAAAAGTTATATTTAGTTCTTTCTTAACAACTTTTGAATGCCATCCATTGACTAACTTCACCCGAGAACGTGACGAGATCGGGTCTCTTTGGCCGGTTGGACAGAGCATTAATAGCTTGGGTAAGCTGTGTTACAGGGTCTGAGATAGGGCGTTCAGATGTTTTTAATTGTTGTGTCGCATTGTTGAAGTCATTGTTACCGATGGTGCGTGCAATTGTCGACGGGGCTGTATGATTGACGTTCGGTACGAAGAATGATACCGTGTTGGTGGGAGCAACCGGCTGTGAATGTTGTCCTTGGGGATTGCCCAAGGTGAAAATCGATGCCTCACCAGGCATGTTCGCGTTAGTTACCGTGGTCATATTCTGGTCGAAAACCCACGTCGCGGTGCGTTTTGCGGAATTACAATAAGACAAACGTGAACAATGGGATTTAGATGACTTATCTGATGCTTCCAAAGCGTCTGGCTTGTAGCTCCGTCTCTTCTGCCTCAGCCTCGAGACGGGCGAGCTCGCGCTCGCGTTCCGCTTGTGGTCGCGCAAGCTTGCGTACGCGTACCACTCGACGCCGCATAGCGTCGGCTTCGATGGCCAGTTTCTGGGCGTGGACGGTCGCCGAAGACCTCGAGGAGGGAGTGCGTTCACTGGACGACGGTTTACTGTGAACACTATGTGCACTGCGAGAAAGTGTTTTGGCATTGGCGTCTAAAACCGAATTAGGTCGAACACTTGAGCAATTTGCGAGGCTTCGTTGTGCTTGGTCGCAAGGTTCGGTGCCCACAGGCTGTGTGGTCGAGCTAATTGGCAATGCCGAAGCATCCTCCGTCGCCGTGGCCGAAGTCGGCCGAACGCAGCCCAGTGAACGTTCACGACGTTCGAGCTGCGTCCGGTCGACTTCCGTGGCCGTAGCGTCCGTGTCTGCCTTGCGTTGTTTACTACGTGTTTCCACCATTGAAAATGACGAAATGAGTGTTGACTAAATGAAATGAAAAACTTACGTCAAAAAGAAAATATTGAAAATGGTTTGTTTTTAAGGCGAGAATGGACCAAAATGTTGGTGAGCTAAGTGGACTGTATGGGAATGGATAGAAGGGAGTATGATGGAAACACTGCGAATGAATAATATTTATTTAATTAATAAAGTATGGGACAATAAACTATGATTTTACGCAATCGGCACACACTGACACATGACAACGAATGTTCAAACAATTCTTCTATAAAAGGCTGTCAGTATGAAATATAAAGAATGTATATCAAAAGAGGTGGCATACCAGCCAGTCGCCAACACCCATTGTATATTCTAATCAGCTGATCGGGTCAATGTACTGAGGGACGATGTTTTTCATTTGCGACCAAATGTTCATTTAGAAAGTCACAATAATGGGTTATATATGTCACCGGAAGATAGTATTTAATTTACTTATATGTATTTTATTATTGTTTAGATATTGTGCACTGCCTACCCTTTATTTATAAAATTTCCTGTCATGGCTTGGTTTGCTGGAAGAATTCTCTTTTTAGAGATAAGCTCGCCTTTGTACATATGTTTTCTCTTAATGTATCTTTTTTAAATAACTGTGTTCCATAAATAATTATGAATTATGAATTGAGCTTGAACTCTTGCTAGGAACTGGTCATGCCTTATACTAATAACAATTTTGTTCTTGACGAGAGAACGTTTCATAATCACACTGAGACTTACTAGCTCAACATTTTGTGAAGACTAGCTTTAAGTTTAATGTCGCGTATTAAGTCCGCCGTGTACCATTCAGGATAACAGTATCTGGTAGAGTATTATCTAATATATTTATCATGGTTGTATACAAGCACTGCACCGCCCACTCTACATACTTTGAAGTATACAGGTGTCCAGACTGCGGTCATCAGAGAGCTATATAGGAGAGAAAAGTCGGCCTTGCGAAAGTTCCACCGCGGCCTATGCCCAGAATTACCTAGATCCGGTGGTGATACCTGCTTCCCGGATCCGTCGACAGTAGAGTTTAGCACCACATTGCTCCAGACACTGACGGCCAAAAGAGGATGCTGTGGGTCTACCTTTGGGACAAGGGACTCGCTCTCCAACTCTACATTGACGTCGCTCTCACCCAGCATTGATAGAACTAAGTCTAGTGTTCTACCATTACAGTTCTCGACAAAGTTTCTTTGACGGAACTCGCAGAAGGTCATAAAATATTCAAAATAACTAATAGTATCTATAGTTGCAGAGTACAAATTAAAATCGCCTAAAACTAATACATTATCATATTTAACACATATATTCTCAATTATATTCAATTATGTGGTTTGGCGCTATGTTATTTTAGTTTGAGTCGAGCGCATTGTTTGCGCTCTCTTTTATTTCTTATGTGGAAGTCATTAACGCTGGCACTTTCGTTTCAATTCGTTATTCCTTTTACATACTTATATATTATTACTTAATACCATTACCACATCATAATTTTAATCGCATCATAATTTCTCATTATTTAAAGAAGTATGAAACCGACCAATTTAAATTAAATTAGATTCTTTTTCATCTTGACAATGTACCAAGGAAATAATTTATCTTAAATACAATAATTAGAGGTGCAACGTTACGCCTTTTTACGGATACGATACCGATACCGATACTCTTATAAAAATATTGGCGGGACCGATACCGATACCGATTCACGTATTGAATTACAAAATGAAGGTTAAATAGATAAAATACAAGTCAAGTGTTTTTTTATTATTACGTTATACCAAAAATATAGACAGTTTGATACAGTTTTAGTAATGAAAATTAACATTAATCAGATTTCTATTTATAAATAGAGCACGGGGTTTCTCCGAGCATAGTTCGTGCTTCGTTTGCAACGAAATAGACGAAACAACACGCGCGTTTACATTATAATTTTAAAGTGCCTCGTTTGCAACGAAATAGACGGAGACAACACGCGCGTTTAAATTACATTTTTAAAGCGCGAAATTTGAAAAGTATCGTTGTATCGGCTATAAAAATATCGCCGATGCCGATATATCGGTAAACCCGAAATATCGCCGGTATATCGGTATCGTATCGGTTGCATCCCTAACAATAACGGAAGTTCCGTGTTTCAGATGACACGTTAAGCAGTAGGCCCCGGCTACTATCGATGTGTGATAGTGGTCGTAAAACCCTGTGCCACCGTGCTGGAGTATGCCTGAATCTTACGCGTGAACGGGTAAAGGCCTGTGCCCCTCGGTGGGGACCTTAATGGGCTAAATTTATTAAATTTATTAGATTCTTCAGTTTGAGTTCACGAATTTTGATGTAGCGTGACTTGTCCACGCTTGCAGCATGAGTATCTAGATTTGGTTATCCGCCCTTGCTTACATACCTGCTACTTCTAAATGAAATACAAAGAGCTTGAACTAATTTATGTTGCCATTTCGAATATCCCGCATACTTTGTTATAATTAAGATAATTAGGGTCCTTTACTGGCGCTTAAGTTTAGGGTTCTGCACCGGAGGAGTGTGAAACGACCTAATACGAAACATTTATATGTCCTGTTGCAGCTTAGTGTATAGCAAGTGCATACTGGCGACCTCTATAGCGTTGCGGATCGGGGCTCGACTCCCAAGCGAGAGGTCCCCGGTTCGAATCCGGGCTGGGGAGGAAAAAAACAATACCCAGGTCTTGGATGTGTGTGAGAAGTGGCTGTTTCTGGATCCCACGACACAGGGTATCCTGGTGTAGGGCCAGAAGTAATGTATGTGCCTGTATATACTCAACGTCCAACACAACTAGGCGCATGATAGCTAAGCGTTCATTGGAATCACGAAGCGAACCCCGGAACGGTGATTGTTACAATACAGTACAGTACCCGGCGTACAGGTAGGACCAAAATGGCGGCGTCTGCGCAGGGTAAAATGTATCTAAAACAGTCATTTTTACCTGCGCAGACGCCGCCATTTTGGTCCAACTTATACGCCGCGTATTATACTCAACTAGAAGTTAAAGGTGCATTCATAAGTTTGTATGTGTTAGTAGAAAATAACGTCACTCTCGAGGTCTTAAGCTCACAGAGCCACTAGTCTTTAAAATGGTGTATTGAACCCACTTGCCAAGTGTCCACTACGTTGAATCTTCCACCCCATACAAGAAATCGCGTAACGCCATGATATAATTGTTGTTGTAAGTTATTCTAAACTTTTAATACGGAACCCGAGAACACAATCAAAACTAAGCTAGCAGTTTTTTCTCGGAAAGGTGAAGAAAAAAGGGGAAATATTTGACGGCTTCGCCTCTCGGGCGCAACGTTTCCGCATATTTGACTCCGGCATTCGACCTTTCAAGTTTGGCGCCTAAATTACTCCGGCATGGCGTTTCACTGCGACATTTCTCTATGTTACACATGCTGCGTGTTCGTGTTCGTGTTTTGGTTCGATAATTAGAATTTACGAGCTTTTAAATATTTATAAGTTTTGGGTTGGCGGTGGAGGTAGCCTGGCAAAAAATAATGGCTTATGTTTAAACGATTACCAAAAACGCACCTATTTTGCTACCAATAAATTCGAAATGACTGCCAGAATGAATAAATGTCCACCAAATTGTATTTGGATAAATGATTACCAAACTTCTTTTTATGTTTGGTGTACTTAAGTTTATGTTTTAAGTATTTTTTGTTGTTCTTACATGTTCAACCTAACACGATAGATAAAGGGGGCTTCGCTTCGCTCACCCTCTTTACCCTTCACCTAAGCTACTGCAGTATTTTGCCCTGATATTGTTTGCAACTTTTGGTGTTCATTTATCCATTTTGGGTAGCAAAAAATATTTTGGTGATCATTATATTTGTTGCCAAAAATAATCTGTTGAGCGAGGGTTGGATCGCACGAAGGGTTCCGTAACGTCGAATAGGAAAACTTAACCTAGAGAATAATGTAATGCCCGAACGTGGATTCGTCTCAGAACCTTAAGATTGCGAAACCGATATCAAACCATTTCCGCCACCACAACCATGTGTTAAGGCCCGAGATCACACAAAACCACTAAAAAGCGCTTTGGAAAAAAAAACACTACGGGTCTCAAAAAAATATATGTTATTCACAAAGGGATAATCTAGTTTCAATATATTGAAACTAGATTATCATGTCGTTACGCAATTAGATTAATTTGCCTCGATCGTAAAAAATCCTGAACATATATTAAAAAGGAGATACAATAATTTTAATATAATATAACTGATTTTATCATAATTTTCATGCCTAAATTTTCCTCCTTTAGAGCACCGTATCAATCACCGTAAAAACACCTAATTTTTAACGTCTCCGGGCGCGAGCGGCCCGACGCTATTCCGCGCCACCCGCTATCCCGCCAGACAGAAGACGACGGGCGAATGCGGCGGCGCCCCTCCTCACCTCAACAGCTAGAACTTGGCCTTAAGCCGCGAAATCTACGAACGTGTTATGGTTTGTTATATCGCGGATGGTGTTTCAAAGCATCTTTTGTATGGGGACCCTTTTTAATTCGTAAAATATCGTGTATAAAAAAAAATCGTGTAAAATATCATGTAGTTGTCGTCAAACTTCTTGAACATCGACCTTGATGGCGCAAGCGAGATAAAGGCGTCTCTTTGGCAGTGTTTGAGAGAGTGAGAGTGTTCCCCCACTACGTCAAATCATGCTCAAGAAGTTTGACGACAACTATACTTAATTATTTGTTGCTCTGTGGCGGCAACAGAAATACACAGTCTGTGAATATTTCTACTCAACCTATTATAGTTTATCAGATAGAGCCCGCTGACAGGCAACGGCCAGCGGAGGCTTAGAGATAGGGTCCCGTTTGGCAACCTTCGGGTACGGAACCCTGATTACGTGTGCTGAAATACTTATGCTAGATTTAACGACGAACCGAATGGCCGAGTCGGCAGTGTCCCTGCCTACGAAACCAAGGGTCCCAGGTTCGAGTCCCGGTGGGGGCAAATATTTGTTTGATGAGAACGGATGTTTGTACCCTAGTCATGGTTGTTTATCTATCTAAGTATAATATTTATCTATATAAGTATGTGTATCGTTGTCTAGTACTCAAGATACAGGGAATCCTAGTTTGAGGCTAGATCAATGTGTATAAATAGTGTGCAAGGTATTATTATTATTATTACTATTATTATTATAACTGAAAATTTTGTATCGGAAATAAATCTACACAAATAGTAGCCCTCAAAATATCCCTTTTTATTGTCATAAATAATTCGTCAAACTAATAAAATTCAAATTTAAGTTAAAACAAAATACCTTATAATGCCTGGAAAAATAGTAATGGCAATTTTCAATAAAATATGTAATAGAGGTCTAAGACCGTAATTTGGTGCGGTTCAACTTCAACGTACGAAGTCTAAATACAGTAGGATGCGCATGCATTTAAATTTAATCAAATTTACGCTAATAATTCTGTACTATAATAATTTTATCGAATCTCAACAATGATGTAAATTCTTATCTGCTTGCTTTGTGCATTTTAGTGTACCGCAGTCCTGCTTTTTAGTACAAAATTACGAAAAATCTTTAAAAGCTTAGTTTAAAATGATGGTTGTGCAAGATTAGTTAATATTGATACCGCATTAAAAGCGCATAAAATCCGCCATTTCGTTAATTTAATTATATTTACCCAGTGTTACTCGTGCCAACAAGACAAATCTAATGCCGAAATGATTATCAAAATCGGTTGAGCAGTTGTGTAGTTACAAGGGAACACAGGAACAGTCATACATGCATATATAAATAAATACATGCAAATATACATACATATATACATACAGCTCAAACACATAACACTTCTCTTTTCCGCTTCGACGCACTCGGGTAAAAATAGTTATTTGTGTCACAAGGGAGCAAAATGATGTATTTACGGCGAGGGCGGTTTATTGAATCCAGACAAAAGGGAAGGCTTCTACGATAGAATCCTGAGCGTAGCGAGGGATTCTAAGTTAGAATGCTGAGCGTAACGAAGGATTCAAGCGTTAACGCCCATGACGAAAATAATTTTGCTCCTAAGTGACACATACAACTTTTCACACCGACTACGAGGAAAATTTAAATTAAATGCTCTTAAAAAATTAAATAACTGTACTTTGAATTATACTTTCACCACTTTTACAGTAATCAAACAAAACGTTTTTTTTTTATAATGGCGGATTGTGAAGGATTAGGGAAAGGTCACCACAGATAAAATATTCCTGTGTACCAATATGTAAAAATAATCGAATCGAATATTACAATGGTTTCGGATATCAATATTCATTATATCACAATATCAATTATCGATAGATTTGATTTCAGTAAAACATATAATTTATTGTGACTTTTTTTTTAAATATTATGAAAAATTCATAAATTTTCATACAACGTTGTTAAAGTTAAAATTTGAAACATGTTCGTTTTTAATCGACTACGATGAAATTACAATAGATTATTTTATTAAGATCTGTGTTCAATTGGCACATTGCGTAAATGCTACATGCCAATGAATAATTTAAAAAAGTAGCTTGAACAGAAAATTTGAATTTTGCTCCCTCTCCTCGTGGAGCAAAACATACTTATCCGAATGAAAGGTGTGAAAAAAACATTATGTTCGTTACAAAAGCAAATTTACTCTTTAAATGTCTACGAATATCTTTCTTTTTACTCCACTCATCAGAAAAAGGCAAAGATGGTCAGTAATCCAGGCCAGAAATAGTTATTTGTGTCGCAAGGGAGCAAAATGATGTATTTACGGCGAGGGCGGTACATTGAATCCTGAAGGCTGCGAAGGATTCTAAGTTAGAATCCTGAGCATAACGAAGGATTCAAGCTTTGACACTTACATCTTTTCACACCGACTATGAGGAAAATTTCAATAAAATGCTCTAAAAATAATAAAATAACTATACTTTGGCAAATATTTGTTTGATGTGAACGGATGATTGTACCCTAGTCATGGTTGTTTATCTATCTAAGTTTAGTTTAATACGTGGGGCGCACTGTAAGTTTCCGGAATGAATATGAAAAAATACTATTAAAGGTACAAAATTAATTTATTGTTTTTCAAAATAATCTCCCTTGGCGTCTATGCACTTTTTCATTCGATGAAACCAGTTTTGAAAACTTTTTTGCCACTCCTCTGTGGTGACCTCTGAAACGTGTTTTTCATACTCCTCGACAGCCTCTTCTGGTGATGAAAATCGTTGACCGCGTAATTGGTTCTTAATTTTTGGGAACAGAAAAAAGTCACAAGGTGCCAGGTCGGGACTGTATGCAGGATGACTCATGAGTTCTACATTTTTCGCCTTCAAAAAGTCGTTTGTCTGTCTGGCCGTGTGAGAAATAGCATTATCGTGGTGCAGGATGATACGGCGTTTACGGTTATTTTTACGGAGTTCGTCAATAACTTCCGGCAAACAAATGGTCGTGTACCAGTCACTATTCACTGTACGACGATTCTCTAAAGCAACAGTAGCCACGTGTCCAGTTTTATTAAAAAAAGAAGCAATCATCCGCTTAGATGCACTTTTCACGCGCGCCACTGGTTGGTTTCGGCTCATCTTGAAAGACCCATACGCTCGATTGCTGCTTTGTTTTGGGATCGTAGCAATAAATCCATGTTTCGTCACCTGTTACTATGTCCCACACCAAATTTGACGCACCTTCGTTGAATCTGGTAAGCATGGCACTGCAGCACCAAGTGACGCGGTCCGTTTTTTGAGCCTCGGTCAAGTTGTGTGGGATCCACCGCGAGCACAGCTTTCTCACACCCAAATGTTTGTGTAGGATTAATTGTATTTGACTCATGCCTATTTCTAAGGATGCGCGAATTTCATGGTAGGTCACATGCCTGTCTGTTTCAATCATACGGCGCACAGCATCGATGTTTTTGTTGGTCACAGCGGTGGACGGCCGACCATCGCGAGATTCGTCACTGAGATTGATACGACCACGCTTGAATTCTGCAAACCAGCTATAAACAGTTGTCTTGCATGGTGCTTCATTGCCAAAAGCTGTTTCAAGCCGAGCGATGCTCTGTTGAGCTGTCAAATTACACTTAAAATCGTAGAAAAAAATACTACGAAAATTTTCCCGAGTTAAACCCATGTTGATGCAGACACACAATTTTTTAAATGGCGCCACAAGGTAAAAACAAAAGGCAGTCAGATGAAACAAACTGCATTCTATAGCCAAAGAGTTCTATTTTCAAATGTTGCAATAAATTTTTAAATATTGTTTATGTAAGTGGCCAGTTCCGGAAACTTACAGTGCGCCCTATGTATTTATCTATATAAGTATGTGTATCGTTGTCTAGCACCCAAGATACAGGGAATCCTAGTTTGGGGCTAGATCAATGTGTGTAAATAGTGTCCAGGGTATTATTATTATTATTATTTGAATTATACTTACCACTTTTACAGTAATCGAAGGACCAAAACTTTTTTTTTGGCGGATTGTGAAGGATAAGGTCACCACAGATAAAATATTCCTGTGCTATTTTACCAATGTGTAAAAATAATCAAATCGAATACTACAATGGTATCGGATATCAATATTCATTATATCACAATAACAGTCATCGATAGTTTTGATTTCAGTAAAACATTAATTTATTGTGACAATTTTTTGAAATATTTTCATATAACGTTGTTAAAGTTAAAAATCGAAACATGTTCCTTTTCAATCGATTACGATGCAATAACATTGCGTAAATGCCACTGCCAATGAATAAATAAAAAGTAGCTTAAACAGAAAAGTAGCATTTTGCTCCCTCTCGTCGTGGAGCAAAACTTTCTTTTCCGAATGAAAGGTGTGAAAAAAACATTGTTGGCTTGTTAGTTATGGTTATGTACATGTCAACAGATGGTACTTCATACCGTGTCGGTTTCTACCGACATAGCGTGCGTTATGCCGTCGAGTCGGTAAAAGCGTGCCTGAATTGTGCTGTCAAATTCGGTAGATGGGGCGGACCAAAGAGTTTCTTTCATCTGAGTGCGGAGTTCCAATGCTAATATATATAAAAAAACTGTGTAATTGCTTTTATTTCCTCTCAGTCGTCATGAAAAGCACTATGTGATGTCTCGTCCAAAAGTTCAATAGATGGACTTGTCTCTTAAAAGTCCTCGCTTGCGGCTCTGCCCCCTAACTCACTCGTCCGTCTATTGCTCACTTACCAGCCTCTAAAACAATGTGCTATTGGGTCTTTCCTATAAATATTTTTATATCTCCATAGCTGCGGGGATGGGCTAGCCCACAATCACACTGAATAGGTAAAAATATATATATTTTTTTATATTATATATTTTATAAAATTATTAAATAACTGTCCAAAACGAGTGTGCAACTGGCACATTTAGGCAACCGCATATGGGAAAAGGTGTGACGCTTTGTTTGTTCTTATAAACTTGAAACAGTGAGACTCTAACCTGACCAAAAGAGATTGTTGGCAGGCTCAAGATACATTTATTAATCACAGGGTCGTGAGTCGAATATTGGTGATATAGTTGAAACGCTGGATAGGGACTCGCCGGGAATTTGTAGATTTCAGCTCCTTGGTAGACTCAATCCAACTGGTCCACTTCTCCAGACGTTAACAAGTGATTTTGTGGTTAGCGCCAGGAGGATATTATTCCTCGGCGTGGAACCGTTTCAGAGCTCCGTTAGCGCCAGGAGGATATTACTCCTCAGCGTGGAACCGATTCAGAGCTCCGTTAGCGCCAGGAGGATATTACTCCTCAGCGAGGAACCGATTCAGAGCTCCGTTAGCGCCAGGAGGATATTACTCCTCAGCGTGGAACCGATTCAGAGCTCCGCTAGCGCCAGGAGGATATTATTCCTCGGCGTGGAACCGATTCAGAGCTCCGTTAGCGCCAGGAGGATATTACTCCTCAGCGTGGAACCCTGGAAAGAGACCAGTGTGAATTATAGGAATACAAAAGCGCTACAGCGCCCAGCTATCAGGCGACGGCACCCCACACGGAGACTTCCGACGAGGGCCCTAGGGTAATTAGGATCTAAGAGTGCCGCAGTCCAATAGACACTGTGTAGAAAAGGGAAATACATAGAGAGTATAAAATACACGAAAATAAGAAAGACTAACTACGAACCAATGCTTACCCATGGATTGGGGATAGTAGGGAAGTTTCATATAAACTACTGCACTTTACAGCAACTAAACATTCAGCTCCATTACAGAACTAAAGGGACTAGCCCATCGCCGCAACTAAAGGCGTGACTTAAAAATTATTGATGCAGAAGATACAACCTCAGGTTTCAGAGCTCAAACAATGTCTGCCTCAAAAAAACAATCAGCTGCCAGACGAGATTCCAGACCCGAATTTCCGAATTTTTATAGTTTTAGTTTTTAACTGGCTAATCCGCCAGTAGCCAATATGGTCAAGGAGGTAGTACGTTACATACCCGTCTTGTTTGGGTAAGATTTTACCTGATAAAATCCTCTAAGATACTAACTAAACTAAACTAACTTACCAAATTAACTACTTAAGATAAAATTCTCTAAAGCTCGCCATCTACAATGTCAGAGGAATATATAACTAACAGTCTAGCTCAACTACATACAAACATCACACATTCGTACCAACAATCAGACATCAGAATTCATACTAAGTTCATACAAGAGTTCACACTAACATCGTGTAAACACAGCCTTACACACAGGGTGCCATTATTATAGCCAAATGCACACCCAGACTAACTGTCAGAAGTTGAAAAATAAGCAAGATCCCTTGAACTAAAATAAGAACCTTAGTACATAAACGCCCCGATAGCTTAGCTACTATCGTAACGCAGAATAACACCATGAGGGGCAGCTCCCTCAAGTGTTCAAGACTTCCTGCACCGTTAGTGGGTACAGAAAATAATAATAGAGTAGAATATCTATTCTACAACAAAGAGTAAAAAAGTAAAGAATTCAAGTTCAAGAGGCCATAAGCTAAAGTAACAGACATTGCAGAGTAACGTTACTCAATAAAGAACTTTTACATAGCTGTAGATATAGATGGTTTTTAGAAAACAAGGGTCAAAATACTTATTACATACATAAAGCAATCGTTAACTACTATTGAATAAGACAGAACGCTGTCGCAGCCTATCTTCAGACAGAAGGTGCTCTCAGACAGACACAGATCGCTCGGCACAAGTACAAGCGCTAAAGAGTTAGTATTTAGTTAAAAACTAACAAACAGACCGACCCTTAAAGATTAAAAATAGCAATGTTATTATTTAGAATTATTTAACAGTCCGAAAAGTTTCCCTACTAAAATCTTCACAATTTATTAATTTATTTTTCGTACTGAGAATTTGGAGGAAAATATTTATCAACAATTATAATATGACAACGGCCGTCAGACTGCGACCATAAATAATGTAGAAATGAGGTAGGTACCCAGATAAACGATCAAATATACTCCTGTCAGACAAAAATAAGCACAACAAAATATACAAGCTACGAAAGAAATCTAGCGTTCTACGGCGCTCTTATGGCCTAACTACTCTGACCAGACATAAAACTCTATCACCAATATTCCCTTAATCCGGGCGCCATTGAAACAGTGAGACTCTAACCTGACCAAAAGAGATTGTTGGCAGGCTCAAGATACATTTATTAATCACAGGGTCGTGAGTCGAATATTGGTGATATAGTTGAAACGCTGGATAGGGACTCGCCGGGAATTTGTAGATTTCAGCTCCTTGGTAGACTCAATCCAACTGGTCCACTTCTCCAGACGTCAACAAGTGATTTTGTGGTTAGCGCCAGGAGGATATTATTCCTCGGCGTGGAACCGTTTCAGAGCTCCGTTAGCGCCAGGAGGATATTACTCCTCAGCGTGGAACCGATTCAGAGCTCCGTTAGCGCCAGGAGGATATTACTCCTCAGCGAGGAACCGATTCAGAGCTCCGTTAGCGCCAGGAGGATATTACTCCTCAGCGTGGAACCGATTCAGAGCTCCGTTAGCGCCAGGAGGATATTATTCCTCGGCGTGGAACCGATTCAGAGCTCCGTTAGCGCCAGGAGGATATTACTCCTCAGCGTGGAACCCTGGAAAGAGACCAGTGTGAATGATAGGAATACAAAAGCGCTACAGCGCCCAGCTATCAGGCGACGGCTCCCCACACGGAGACTTCCGACGAGGGCCCTAGGGTAATTAGGATCTAAGAGTGCCGCAGTCCAATAGACACTGTATAGAAAAGGGAAATACATAGAGAGTATAAAATACACGAAAATAAGAAAGACTAACTACGAACCAATGCTTACCCATGGATTGGGGATAGTAGGGAAGTTTCATATAAACTACTGCACTTTACAGCAACTAAACATTCAGCTCCATTACAGTACTAAAGGGACTAGCCCATCGCCGCAACTAAAGGCGTGACTTAAAAATTATTGATGCAGAAGATACAACCTCACGTTTCAGAGCTCAAACAATGTCTGCCTCAAAAAACAATCAGCTGCCAGACGAGATTCCAGACCCGAATTTCCGAATTTTTATAGTTTTAGTTTTTAACTGGCTAATCCGCCAGTAGCCAATATGGTCAAGGAGGTAGTACGTTACAAACTTGTAATAGCACAATTGCACAGACTAAAGTAGGTACCTACATTTATTGTTGTTCATAAAAATATCTCTAATCATTTCTGAAACTTGATAACACTTTTCTGTTACACAGTGTTTATCATTGACAATGATAAAAGATAGCACTACTAGAGCCATCTTATTATTGACCGAGCGAGCGAAGCGAGCGAAGGGCTCCATTTCGACAAGATAGGAAGCCGATATTGCTTTCGTCTGTCTCTATGTCTGTCAGTTCCGGTCTAGGGGCCACAGTTTCCAACCGATCCTCACAAAACTTGGCACACGTGTTCCTTAAATAAAAAGTTATTTTTTTGTTGAGAGGATTAGTAAAGAGGATCTATACAGACTATGAGAGTGAGTGAAATAGACTATAACTATTTTCGTGAAAAGTCAATAGGTTGTATTTTAAATCCCAAAATGTAGTTTACAAAGTTATTGGTGCGGCTACTTTATTACTTGATTTTGATTGAATCTAAAATACTTACCTAAAAAATGGGTTCACAGTCCCTTCTGTTAGCGAGGTCTACTGCTGCAGGGCTACGAGTTATTATTATTATTTTAGCCCATAGCGACCCACAAAGGCCTCTATCCCCTCCCTCCAGTCTTCTCGATTTTGAACGATCATTAACCAGTTCTTATCTAGTTCATCATCAACCCATCTCTCCCTGGGTCGGCCACACTTCCACGTTGCATTTTTCGGAACCCATTTTGTGGCTCTGTAAGCCCAGCGGTTCGGGTGCATTCGAGCAACGTGGCCGGCCCAGTCCCACTTCAGTTGGGCAGCGTTCTGAGCTACGTCGACAATTTTAGTCCTGGAGCGCAGGTCATCATTCCGGACTCAGTCTAAAAGCCGGACTCCGAGAATGCTGCGCTCCGTATTTATCTGACAAACCCCGACTTTGAACTTTTGCACGTCAGTCAAAGACCAGGTTTGGGCTCCGTAGGTAAGGATGGGGAGAATGCACCTGTCTATGAGCTTCTCCCTTATTATGCTCTTTCATAGACTTAAAGCTCTTCCAGGCATTGTCGACGCGTCTATCGACTTCCCTGTCTTGTTGTGCCTGGAAAGAGACTATTTGGCCTAGATAGACGTATTCCTGGACGTATGCGATTCTTACCCCATCCACTTCCACCGTATGTTCCTGTCTGTTAGGCATCACCTCAATGTTTGACATATTCATGCCAAGTCCCAGTCCAACCCCGAGGCTTGCATTACTGAATCATCGTCGTCATCGTAGAGCCATCTAGCGAACCTAAAATAACGAAATAGTTCCTGCTACTCAAGATGAGATGGCGCTAATAAATTTAGAAATCCTAAAACGAAAACATTGCACTTTCCTTTTTCCATAAGTTTATTCATTTTATTTTATAAACATAAACATTTATATACAGGCGCATATAATGCTTCTGGCCCCACACTAGGATACCCTGTGTCCAGGAAACCATACAAGACCCAGTTTTTTCTTTCTTCCTACACAGCCAGGTTTCGAACCCGGGGCCTCTTGTTTGGGAGGCAGAGCCACGAACCACAACGCCAGGGTCGTCGGTTTATCTGCGGTGTTTATGGTTTTCTCTGATCTCAGTCTCAAAAGGATTAATTTTATGAGAATAAATAGCAGAAGAAACACTAGAGGTATCGTCATAGAGCACGCGCCGCCCCACCCATGTCATCAAATTCTATTTCTTCTTAAAATATGGCATCCCAACCATAATTGAGGTTAATTTTGCCAGTGTCAAGTGTATTTGAAAGATCACGTGACGTGTTTTTGAACATAACTTCAGATGAATGAAACTCTTTACCTCCAACTACGCCAGCGCCACCAAGCGGGAGCAAAGGCTAGCGTATGTGCATTAGCATGAAATACGCCCTGTGTAAATTTCACAAAGAGTATAGTAATACAAATTTCATTTGTATAGCTGTTTACACAGAGGGTGTATTTCTATTGCCGCTGTAACAACAAATAATGAAACATGCCGGTTTTCAAGAAAGAAGAAGAAAGAAGAAAGAAGCACCTACCCATTCAAGAAATTATTGGTAGGTACCTAAGGCCATTTTCTTAGCCATTTTGTTTTATTTTTTTATCGGTGAAAACTGGACTGCCGATCTTCTCGGAAAAGATCCTTATTTGCAGGTATTGAGTTTTGTGCTTAGTTATTTGTTAAACGATTGTTTGCATTATACGATTAATGATTGCTCATTCGAATTATAAATATTCGAATAATATTAAGTTTCTATCACATTTGATTTTATATCTGTAAACTTGCGATTTCAATGAGCAAAGAGTTTCGTTAACCTGAGTACATAGTTAAATACTCATTCTACATATACCACTCTTTTGCAATGTTTCGATGTACGGCCTTGAATGTAGTCCTACCTAGTATTTAATATTTCATCATTAAAAATTAAAAAGGTATTACTCATACAAAAGACACGTTTTACGTTTTTCCGTGTACAATGTCCCTTGGTGTGCGAGTCTGACGTCCTACTGGCGCTTGACCGGTTTCTATTTGTCTGCTAACTATTCACAGGAACTGACGTCACATTTTTATTTCTGTGCATTTATTGTTCAGCTACATAGAAGAGTTTGCAGGTGGACACTCAAGTACTAAACCGTGGAGAGGCATGCTCGAATCCCGGTAGTCACTTAGTACCAATGCGATAAGTCATAATTTTTCTAGGTCTTGCATATCGCCAGTAAACCTTCGTATCATCGCCATGGATTTCGGCGATGGCTAGCCCCCCCCTGTCACGGAATAATGGAGTGTTGAATTACTGGTTAAAAGTGGGCGCATCTGTGCCTCCCCTTATGGAAAAGGCTTGCTGTGGCGTCTTTTAGGGTTCCGTACCCGAAGGGTGCCAAACGGGACACTACTGATTAGCCTCCGCTGTCCGTCACCAGGCTTCTAGCAGGAAGTGTTTTTTTGAAATATTTCAGCCCCCGTGTACAAACAAATTTTGAAAATGCGGTCACATTTATATCTAACAACACACTAAATATGTGTATGTGTAATCGTACTTTCTTGCTAGAACTAGAATCACGATCACCTATCGAACCGTAATAGGTAGAGTTTATATCGCAATATTAATTCTGTGAAAAATTCACCGAATTCATATTTAAACGACCCGAATGGCCGAGTCGGCAGTGTCCCTGCCTACGAAGTCAAGGGAGTGTCCCGTCCCGGTGGGGGCAAATATTTGTTTGATGAGAACGGATGTTTGTACCCTAGTCATGGTTGTTTATCTATCTGAGTATAATATTTATCTATATAAGTATGCGTATCATTGTCTAGTACCAAAGATACAGGGAATCCCAGTTTGGGGCTAGATCAATGTGTGTAAATAGTGTCCAAGGTATAATTTCTGTTGCCGCTATAGTAAGAAATAATGAACGACACGAGATTTTCTGAATTAAAGGGGGTCCCCATACAAGAAACGTGTTTCAATATCCCTGCCCCGCCCCGGTTGCGTCTTCGGAAAGCCCGCTGGGCCGCGTTGTGCTCCACGGGCGTTTCTGAATTTCGACCCGCTCGAAAAGCCAGAGCGCTACAGCGCGAAACTGGGTTATACTTTGTACTACACGGGGTTTTTCAGCGCTCACATTGACAATTCATCGTCTGAATAGCCCTTGGGGCTCCACTCGTGCGACCCATCCTCGGCTCCATGTAGTACATACATTTGTGACCAAACGTAACCTAAGTGTTTGGACAGAAAGTGACCTATAGTAACAAATTTGGCTCTGAACTCTATTAAGTATAAACTATGCGCGGTGAAGGGGGCAAGGCAAAAAACAAGAACTGACATGTATTTTTGGCCGTAACTTGAACTAACTTGATCTATGAGAAGTATAAATTTTGAATTACTAAAATTAGGCAATACAGCGTTTTTTTAACTAGATGCTATTTCAGGAAAAGCCAGAGGGGCACAACACCCGTAGGCGCTGTACCCCACGGACTATTCAGACGATGAATTGTCAATGTGAGCGCTGAAAAACCCCCGTATGGTACAACGCAGCGTCGCGCTGCAGCGCTCTGGCTTTTCGAGGGGTTCGACATTCTGAAAAGCCAGTGGGGCACAACGCGGCCCAGGGTTGGTTGTTACCCCACGGGCTTTCCAGAAGAGGCGCCCCGGTACCAAATCATCGCCAGTCTAATATAATCGATAATTTAAATACCTCGCGCCAAGAGTTATGAGCGGTGGCCTTGAATGCGCAGTCGTCACTTAATATTTCCCGCCAACGTCGCCCAGCACTCTTAATTCGTGGCGCGAGGTATACTTTTATTTATTTTTGTTTAATTATTACGTTTCAGGCACTGACTCTACTCAATGCCTGCCTTGCTCAGCACTCAGAACTAGATGCGTTTAGTATGCCGCTCTGGATGTTTTTTTAAAACTGTTTACTTGTTTATGTAATAATTTATAAGGTATGGTGTCTGTCTGTTTTTTTTTTTTTACCTGCTCGTTCATATTTTCAGTAATCTCTACTATAGTTTATCTGTAATATGCCACTGTTAAGTATTAAGCTCACATGTTTTGGTCCTTAGACTGTAAATGTGACCCGTAAGTGTCAATAAATCTTTAATCTTTTAATTATTTTGTCCTTGTACGATGATGACCCCCACCCCCCTCCGTGTCGTGTCCGACCCGCTCTGGTCCGATTTGTTTTGTTTAACAAAAACACGAGAGGCGTTTAAATATATAATTTATTCCTATGGTACATACAACATATTTTTGAGTGATTTGCCGTTTCCAAAAGTTAACATCTTTCAACCTCATTTCAAAATGTACACTCATCTCAACCGAAAACACTTTTAACAACTTTACATTTTTTTTTACAAAATGTTTTAACAAAAACCTTGCGATCCACGCTTGTATATTTCAAACTGTAGTTAGCTTTCTTTTTTATTTTAAATTCGTGGCTTTTAGTTGCAGGTAGCAGTTGTTTTTTTTTTAATAATTATTGTTCACAGGATTTTCACTATAACTTCATCTTAGCATAAATCATTCAAAACACTCAGCTATTTTGTTTCGTTTTTTAAAATATAAACATAAAAAAACAACAAAAAAGTTATTGGTTGCACACCACCGCTATCATTTGATCAGGCATGTTTAGGCCGGTTTCACACAAAGTTACAGTGTCACAATTCACTCGAAAGTAAACATAATAGCTTAGTGTGTGAGCGGCTTTAGCATCAAAGGTAACATTAGTTGCAGGCAGATTTAATTATTCGTCAGTTTACAGGACTTTCCAAATGCCGCGGCATAGTATATAGTTCCCATGGTATGTAAGTGCGAAAATTTTATTTTTAATTTGTTTTCAATATTATGTTTTTCTCGAGCACGAATACTATTCGTCTCTCGACTTAATTCGCCGATAAAGATATCTTCGTTCACTCGTTCGGCTGCCGCCATTTGCAAAAGAACGAATCATTCAATTTGCCTGCCAACAAGTGTATGACAACGGTTGAAAATGCACTTAGTCCATTATACTGGGAGACTGCTCAGCGAACCCCACTCCGGTCCACTCTTAGGCCGCATCGCCCGGAGACACGGTCCACAGTGGCTCGGGGTGGGGTTTGCTGATAGTATGTGTATGCTTCCTGGTATATACTCGTTCACAAGTCCATAGTAACACTTCACTTCACCGCGGAACGCCCCATCGCCGGCTTGGTCGATCTTCCTGCAACATAATGAGAATATTAATAACAAAAAAGTACCTATTGGCCACGACGGCGAACTCTGTGGCGGTCCGGTTCCAGGTTCTGCCTGCCAATCGAGAGGTCCCGGGTTCGTGTCCCGGCTGGAGACGAGGAATGAAAACAGGTCTGATGTTTGTATGTGAGCGACGTCGCTGTTTGTATGCGAGCGACGTCGCTGTTTGTATGTGAGCGACGTCGCTGTTTGTATGTGAGCGACGTCGCTGTTTGTATGTGAGCGACGTCGCTGTTTGTATGTGAGCGACGTCGCTGTTTGTATGTGAGCGACGTCGCTGTTTGTATGTGAGCGACGTCGCTGTTTGTATGTGAGCGACGTCGCTGTTTGTATGTGAGCGACGTCGCTGTTTGTATGTGAGCGACGTCGCTGTTTTTGGTTCCCAAGTATGCTAGGGTGGGGCCAGAAGCAATTTATGAGCCTTTAAATAAATGGCAAAACATTGTGTTTTTGTGTGGGAAAAATAATAATACCTAATATAATAATACCTTGGACACTATTTACACACATTGATCTAGCCCCAAACTAGGATTCCCTGTATCTTGGGTACTAGACAACGATACACATACTTATATAGATAAATATTATACTTAGATAGATAAACAACCATGACTAGGGTACAAACATCCGTTCTCATCAAACAAATATTAGCCCCCACCGGGACTCGAACCCGGGACCCTTGGTTTCGAAGGCAGCGTCACTGCCGACTCGGCCATTCGGGTCGTCATAAAAAAAACCCGACTTCAAGTTCAAGCCCTATTTCTTCCTCCCCGGTCGGGATACGAATGTCGTCTATAACTCGAAAATTCCTCATCAAGACTTTTGCTGAAGGGAACCCACAAATCAAATCGTCATTGTGTGTATATTTTTTATTTTTGTTGATTTTTTCAAAAATCTATTAATTAATTGTGATAACATTTACATGGGACCACCTCTGAAGTAGACCTACCAATCAAAACGAGAATCAACAAAATCGATTCATAATTGACGGAGTAATCGCGTAACAAACATACATACAAAAAACGGTCGAATTGAGAACCTCCTCCTTTTTGAAGTCGGTTGAGAAGCGAATAGCTTTTGTTTGTAATACAGGCTATCCCGTGTCAAGTGCCACTCTTTGCTCGGGTCGGCGGCGGTGATGTGATTGGTTGCTTCGATCGTTTGTTTGCTTGCTCGTTCATTCTAGTTAAGTTAAGTTAAGTGTTTCTGTTATGGCTTCTATCGAGTGTTGTCACAATAATTTCGCCAATGTCACGTGATGAGACCAGCACAATGGGAAATCACGTGGAACAGTTCATAAAAAGTTAACTTTCAGCTGAGACTATAATTTAGTATTTGTAGTAGATATGGATGGCTATTATTTAATCGCACATCAAAAATACTGATTTGCACAGCAAAAAAGCATCAGCGAAAACACTTTTTAAATTTTAAATATTTTTTGTTGTACTTGCATGTTCAACCTAACACGAAGGATAAAGGGAGCTTCGTTTCGCTCACCCCCTGTACCCTTCACCTAAGCTACCGCAGCATTTTGCCCTGATACTTGCTCAGCAAATCAGTATTTTTGATGTGCATTTTAATATATTCCGATATAAATTTGATAAGAAAATTGACAGAGGATGGGTGAGATAAGGTGAGAAGGAAGATAAGATTGACAGGACGAGGTAATTTCGGAGGGAGGAGATCGTAGAGGGAAGTGTGATTGATAGGACGTTCAAAGAACAAATGATCAGGAGTACCGTAGCCAGGCTAAATTCACACAATGATGAATCCCTTATCCTAATTTTTGCGAGATGGACAGAACGTGCAGGAGTGTCCCAAACGAAGACGACAGATGATAGACGTGACCGGTTCATCTAGGTCCCTAAGGACGTCTCAGAATTATTTATTGAATGGTATCGTAGTGTTTAACTTTTAATGTTTTTGATATTTGCCATTTATGGAGCCAGGAATTGTCTAGTCGTGCGTGATATAGCTACGAGATCATGACAATGGACATTAAAATGAGAAGGAGCACCGGTCCCCACAGCATTCCTTGCTAGCGAGTCAACTACCTCGTTACCAACAATGCTAGAATCACTAGGTATCCAAGCAACGACAATATTGATGCCAAGAACATGTCATCTGTATAAGGCCTCACGGATTTTGAAAATTAAAGAAAATTTTCATTTAGTTTCAAATGCATTAGCCAACATCGCATAAAGAGTGCTTAGGGAGTCAGATAGAATTAATGATTTATTTAAACTGTGCGATTCTGCAATAAGAATTGCTTCTAAAACAGCCGTAGCTTCCCCTGTAAACACGGATGCAAGAGGAGGGCCTTTAAAATGACAATATTTTACGGAATTTTGGTTACCGTCATCAGAGAGCTTAGATACATCGGCGAAAATTGGAAGCCAGTCAGGCCATTTTTCGATTAATATCCTAAAATATACTGGGTTTATTCAATCATCCACGAAATGCTTGCAAGGATGACCGAATGATTTATCGTGAAACCGGCAGATCGGCAATGTGTAACATGGAACTGATGCCTTCATAAAGCTGGATACACGCCAGTACTTGGCTCACCTTGCTAGCTATCGTCCTACAGCTCACTGAGATGGTCACCGAGTGTCAGAGTGCATTATTTACATAATGTTGTTGAGAGACATATACCTAAAGATTGAAGTCACTTTCTTTAGAAAACGTTATGAATCTTAGGAATTAACTAATGAACAAACAAATAAATGAGCGAACGAATGAACAACCAAAACGCTTCACCTTATAGCTTGTCAAATTCGTACGTAGCACTCCCATGGTCTGCGGGCGACGGAACGAAAGATGCGGGGGCGGGAAAGAAGAGCGCGGGCGGTTCCTACCACGCGCTCCGCCGCCCGCGCTCTTCTTTCCCGCCCTCGCATCTTTCGCCCCGTCGCCCGCAGACCATGGGAGTGCTACGTACGAATTTGACAAGCTATAACTAGTTATCGTCCTGCAATCGGCTAAACAGAGCCGGGAGCACGGATATTTTACAAATAGATAGACGACTTCGAGTTCAGATTAAATGAACCATTGTAGATCATATCAGTCACTAACAGTTCAATTTGAATACTTTTTCGATGCGTGATTAAATAATTGTACGAATGCGCCACCTACTCTGGTCACTCCCCCAGTTCCCCCTGCGAGCTACATCCCCGACGTGGATGTTTAGTTGGCTTTAGGCTTAGTTTATAAGTATCTTTGTCTTAGAGCTCTTACACCGACGGCAGACGGCGGCAGCCGAAGGCTGCGCGAACGACTCGTCCTTATATCATTAATTATATTGTAGACGTTGTGGTCATTAGATAAATACCTAAATGATGAGGTTCATATAAAAATTATTAAGTGAACAACCTAACGAATGTATGAATGAATATGAATAAAGAATGTATGAATGAATAAATGAATAAACGAATGTATGAATTAATAAATGAATGTATAAATGAATGAACGAACGTATGTACAGTCAGCATCAGATATATGTGAGCAGGTTAGCTACTAAAAAAGATCTACACATCTTAACAAATCAGAAATATCGATACAGCCAAAGTGTCAAAATTATGTCAACATCCAAGTTAACTCTGAGGGTGTTGACATAATTTTGTCACTTTGGCTGTATCGATATTTCTGATTTTTTAAGATGTGTAGATCTTTTTGAGTAGCTAACCTGCTCACATATATCTGATGCTGACTGTACGAATGAATAATTGAATGTATGAATGAATAAAGGAAATAATGAACGAACGAACGAGTAAATGAATAAATGAATGAACGAACGAATGTATGAATGAATAAAGGAATGTATGAATGAAGGAACGAATGTATGTATGAATCAACGATCGAGCGACTGAACAGGTATTGCTCGAACCTCCCTCACCTGGCGTCGGCTAGCTGTCGTCCTGCAGCCCGCTGAACTGGTTGCCGAGCGCGAGCGGGCGCGCCCCGGCCGCGGGCCCCCCCCGCGCGGCGCCGCCCCCGCCGGCCTGCGTGCTCCAGCCGCCGCGGCGCGGGTTGGCGGCGGCGCCCAGCACCGGGAAGTAGTCGTCGTTGTGGATGTCCGGCGCGTGCAGTTTCTGTCGCGAGCGCGGGAGAGTGAACTTCAATATATATGTTTAAGTTAATATATAATCAAGTATGTAAGTAACGGGTGAATTCTCAGTATTGACTGTTGACGACCTCTGTGGCGCAACGGTTGTGGCTCTGCCTACCATTCGAGAGGTCCCGGGTTCGATCCCCGGCTGGAGGTAAAGAGAAAAAATCACAGAAAAATCTCTGTTCCCTGGGTAAGATATATTATGATGATAAATGATTTTTAGATTTATTAACCTCTCAACGACCCTTGACTGCGGTAGTGGCCATTTTCCCAATGTGTATAGGTTTTGAATTATAAAAGGTGTGGTCACGTGGTCGGTTGCCGTGTCCGTTAGACCATCGAGCTTCATCATTTTCGATTCTCCTTTCATGACGTGCTCGATGCATTTGGTCCGCGACTCAGAAGTGATATTTAGCAAACCTTATTTCGTCACATCATGCCCATCACTGTTCAGATTTTCGTCGGAAGTATAATCTTGGGAAAAATCAACATAATATGTTGAATAATAACATTATTAAAACACAAATACTCTAGATTTCACTAAAAACTTAATAATAATTAAATAATAATGTTATGTCTAAGCCGAATTTAGACCCGTTTTTAGTAAAATCTGCTGTATTTGTGTTTTAATTTGTGTCGCAACTGAACGTGGTAACCAACATCGGGTGATTCCTTCGGAATATCGAGTTTCGTGATCACGTGACATTTATTTACATTGTTGGCCTAGAAGCCCATACTGTGTATGTACAGGCCACGCCAAGCTTCTTTGGCTCTGAGCGAGCTGAGACCTCTCTTTCTCGCATAGGGTGAGGTGGGCTGAGAGAGAGAGCCGGTGAGTGAGCAAGTGTCTGACCTGCGGCGCCCTCCGGTTGACGATGGGCTCGGGCCGGTTCCGCGCGACGGGCGGCACGTAGGCGCCGGCGGGGGCGGCGCGAGGCGCGGGCGGCGGGGGCGCCTCCACCACCGGCGGCGGAGGCTCCATCGTCTCCTGGAAGGGGAGGCAACGTCTGATGTACTCGGAGTTATTAGGTTCATGTCAGTTTGTATGGTGTTGTCGATGCTATTCCGAGAAAATCTGTCGGAAAGCGTGACTCTGATCTGACAAAGGCCTTATTTGCACGGCATGTACTAAACCAATCGGAATTGAAGGATTGGTTACCCAAAAGGGCACGCTATGCAAAAGTAGCCTTTTGTAGGATCGGAGTGAGTAGTTAGTAATATAAACGACTTGTTGTATAATATTAAAGAGATAATATAGAGCGGCCCTACAAATAATTTATGAGATTATTTTTAGTGCAATACTCGAAATGGGTACTAAGTTTTAAGTTTCTACAAACATGTACAGTACGATTATTTTTCTTTTCCGCTCGTCACTTCGCGGTTTTAGTCGCTGAAAATAGTTTTTAACGTAGACTTATAGACTTACAGACGTAGAATAAACTCCTAGACATTACTCAAAACACAACACATGAACTAGCTAGACAAATGGTAACAGATTTAAGCTATGGTTTATGAGATGGTATTTGTCGGGTTTTGATACAGAGTAAGTAAGTTATTGTCGTAATGAAATCAAAAAAATAGATTTATTTATATTTTGCGTTGTAAATATTTTTTTAAATGAAGAAGAAACACTGGATATATTTAGTGACAGCTTTGTAATCAATATGTCGGATTCAGAAAGTTAAAGTGATTGTGCGAGTTACACATGTATGTACTTTATAGGTCTGCTCTACAAAATGTGACTTTGGTACATATATTTTTTCTTCTATAAGGTAAGTAGTATTGAGATGAATATGCAGCGATGTATATGTTCTTCTGATCTGTGCGGATAAAAGCCGGGAAGTGTCGAGTGTTAAATAAATAAAAATCATATTGTAACACCTTGACATACACTTAGTTGTTTTATTTTTATTTTATTTTGTTACGCGAGTCACGTAGGTAGACAAGGCGTCAAAGTGTCATGCGGCGTGACATAACTAACGCCTTATCTCTTATGGGGGTGGGAATTTAAACAGTTACTCAGTACTCCATTTTATGACAGGACGCCAGTCCATCGCCGCGGCTATGTGATCGATATTGTCCATTCTGCAGGAAATACTAGAGACCCAAAACTCTGCACATTTCCCCATAGTAGTTAATAGTGCTATTCCCAGATTTAAAAGAGACCAAATAGTCACAAACCTCACCACCTCAAAAGAGGTTACAACCAGACACCATCACTGTTTCAGAGAAGAAGATTGCAACAAATCACACTCACAGGCTTATTCCACGGTCCTTTACTCTTCCCGTTGTCGGCTCCGCCCTGGTCCTGGCAGTCCAGATCCTGGCTCTCCTGCTGGTTGGTGCCTCCCTGCAGTACCTGGATCTTCAGCCCGGTGTAGTCCTTCACCGGTTCCTCATACTCCTTCCATTCTTCTTCCTCCTGGGGAGAATGATTTTACATACTTAAAAAATAACCCTTCATTTTACAAAGACGAGATTTTTCGAATTTTAGCATTTACGATTAATTTTTGTGACGTTAGTTTACAAGTAAAACCCCGAGTTTACTAGAAAAATACAAAAAAAAAATACAATTTGTTGTATTTTCGAGTACACCCACGGGACCTATGTTTCTCATATCTTGATTTACGTAGAATTGAGGTTCAGTTTGGAAGTCCTGTATTTTTTTCCTTTCATGTAGACTTCGGCTTAATATTAAATGTGTATGGGAAAAGGAACCAAATCGTAAGATTTTGCTAATAACACAACTTATTTTACTTAGGTTATCAACTTACAATGCGCTACAATCAATAACGTGCATGACGGAAGAAATGTGATTAACATAACTTTTCTTCAGTCATGTATGTTATTGAGTATACATTTTAAAATAAAGCTTCAAATTTACTAAATTGTTAAACAAATTAACAATTATTAGGCCTTCTATTACCCATAAAGAGATCATAAATTAATAATTAGATATCAACAAGTACTGCATTATATTATATTATCACCTAAACTGGCCATAAGTTCTGCCCTAAGTTTTAGAACTCGGATAATTTAAAAAAGAGTGACAGTTATTGCCCCCTTGTTTCATTGTGACCTAAATAGGGTTTGGTATTCTGGAAATCCCTTACTTGATCGCATCAATCCCAGCTGAAGAGATGGAGTGGGGTGCGAAAGAGAATCGTGTCGAAATCATCGCGCTTCACAAGTGTAACACACAAAATACCAGTCTACATTTTGAATGTCCTAAAATCTCTCGATATAATATGAAATTACACGAGTGTTCACAAATAGGTTCACTGGGATGTCCTCTATCGATGACAGACTCAAAAGTCCGCGTACTTCAGCGTTTAAAAATTACCCTATTTAAGTCAATAGGTTCACTATATTTTTTGAAAAAAAAAAAAGGCCAGGTGCGAGTCTAACTCGCGCACGAAGGGTGCCGTTCCACCGTACAATGGTAGGGATGGTGTGGAGTGAATAGTTTGGATTTTACATAGCAAAATGTTGTTTACAAAGTTATTGGTGCGGCTACTTTCACATTCCATGTACGTAACCAAGTGCATTCATAAGTTTGTATGTGATATTGAAAGAATTTAACCTGCTCGCTGCGACACCTAAGTGTTATAGAATTGTAGGAAACACCGAAAAGTCCCTTATCGGCTGTACCTGTTCGAGTCTGCAGTGTCAAGGGTTTGCAGAAGGTTTCTTGATGTATATGGCTACATTCCAAGCCCAGTAACCTTCAGGCATTGGTGCACATCTGGGATGAACGATATTTCAATCATGATGAGGTCACTGCGAAATGGCAATCCACCCGAAGTCTTAATTCCGACACAAAACTGAGAGGAAACTGCCAGTCAATGCAAATTCACCTCTTTCATCCTCCGAATGCTTCTTTAAGTCCAGTTGGAACTCCTTCTGCAGCTGTCGCACTCTTCAAGCATACGTCGCTTCTGTCTGGACTCACTTGCTTCTTTCCTTACTTAAGTTGAATCTGAACATCGCTCTAACCAAACGACGATGGCTGGACAGAAACGTCAGTTACTATGTTCTTTCGAGAGCTAATGACGTAGTCGACCTCATTTTCGGTTTTACCGTCGGGGCTTGCCCAGGTCCACTTCCTCGAAGGAAGCTTTTTGAAGAATGAACACTTCATTGCGTACATTATGTGTTGTTCAAGGAAGTCTACCCGGGTTTGGCCCCTCTGGTTGCCCGTGCCATGTCCGAAGTTGCAAACAGACTTCTCCTGCCCAAATGGTGGACCGATCTTTGCGTTGAAATCGCCAATGATGGTGGTAAAATAAGCCGAGTCTTCAGTGAGAGCTTTTTCTACGTCAATGTAGAATTCCTCTAGCTCATCGTCGGCGCCTTTCTTGGAGGTAGGTGCGTATACTTGGATGATCTTGTAAGAGTAACGTTCATTTAGTCCCATCGTGACGTAGCAAAGACGTGTTGAAATACTCTTTAATGTTTTGGATCGATATTCCGGTTCACAAGAAAATGATGTAAGTACTTAAAAGATATTATTTATTCGATAATCGATCAAAGTGATTTGACAGGTCGATTGATACCAGTTTTTGTCGAAAGAAAAATAGTATTGTGCCAAAAAAAATGAGTACAATCGTTCATTTCCGTTCAATGAATTATTTGATTGCTTTATTGATATTCATTCTAAAGCCCACATAGTTGCCAAAATACATTTAAAATAATTCAAATAACAATAATGGCATGTTTACTTCTCGATATCGCCGAAATATAATAGAATGTCAGTCATACAAGTGATTGTAGTTGAGATAGAAGGTTAAACAAAAGATCGTAAGTCCTAGATTTGATGGTACCATTAGGGTACTACCAAATCTTCCAGTCATAAACCAGTCAGAGAATCTTAATAGTTTTTTTCGCCGCCAGCTACCTGCGCTGGGTGGTTGGCATCTGCCAAAGCGGCGGCGCTGGCATCGCCGGCAACCCTAACAAACATATTTTTTATAAAATTGTTATCAATTTAATAGAAATAAGCAATAATAAGGTCACATCGTTTTGCTAAAGACACAAAGTCAGCAACCCGAAAAATTTGCGGAGGTCGAGATGGCGCACGGCTTGCCTTGCCACCTTACCACTGCGAACTCAACCCTATTGAGTTGGTTTGGGGGCAAGTAAAATACAAAGTAGCCCACAATAACAGAACATATACAATTGGTGATGTCAAAAGGCTATTTGAAGAAGGCTTAGAAAAAGTGAGTGCAGAACAAGGATGCAAAAGCATCGAGGATAGAAGAGGAGAAATTGTACCATTTAGACAGCCACGTTGATGGAGTTCCTGACTCTTTTATAATAGATGTACAAAATGATTCTGATTAAATGATTATTGTTGTACTGGTATAAGTGTTTACAAAACACACATAACATAGAGGCATGGCTTTATGTTTATTGTTTATGTAATTGATTTTATTATTTATTTTGTTCTGAGGAAGCTTTTAGGGTTCCGTACCCGAAGGGTGGCAAACCGGACCTTATTACTAAGCCTCCGCTGCCCCTCCGTCTGTCACCAGGCTGTATCACATGGACCTTGATAGTTAGCCAGATGATGTATTTCTGTTGCCGCTATAAAAAAAAAATACTAAAAAACAGAATAAAATTAATATTTAAGGGGGCTCCCATACAACAATTCTTTCAATACCATATACAAACTTATGAATGCACCTGGTTGTGTACACGTAGTGTGAAAGTAACCACACCAAAAACTTTGTAAACAACAATTTGCTATGTAAAATCCCTACCATTGTACGGTGGTACGGAGCCCTTCGTGCGCGAGTTGGACTCGCACTTGACCGTTTGATTCAGAAGACACCAAAATAATGAATACTCTATTAATAAGGAATCTATGGTTAGTATTGACACCTTACCGTAGATTATTCCTTCTGTATGTAATGAGAAATGAGAAAAATACAGGACATTGTATAATAAGGTTAAATTTCCATAGTAAGAAATGGGAAGAAGTTGCAATTAGTCTAAGCAGCATATGAGAACAAACTAGATTATGTACATTTCATTCAGACAAACTACATTTAATGTTTATAAAGCATAATATTATGTGTAAATATCATGTAGGTATTGTTGTCATACAAAAACATAAGTAATCACAACTTTCCAAGAGACCGCACGACACATCCTCAAGTCTCGGGGGGGTTTAAAAATGGCCTGAATAGCTTTGAGAGAAGGATCATATGGACTTTGCTCAGCTTAAATTATCATCCAGTAGTGTCCAGCATTCACAGCAACTCTTGTACTGGTAAAAAATGGGAATATGCTTCAAAATACCAAGTTAGGGTGGCTTCAAGAGGGTTTCTTACAACAATAATAGGACTAATACCAACAAAATATCCTAAACACTTCAGGAAGTACTCTAAAATTCAGTTTTTCATACAAACTTAGCAACCCAGATTTACGGGGTTAGGGGGTTAAAGTTGTGGATTTCGGAGTTTTTTTGAGATATGGGTGCAAACTAGTGCTTGCATACCAAATTTCAGATTTTTATGCCTTTGGGAAGCACCCAAGAGGTTTTTATGACATGCGAATTGGTCATATTATTGAGCATAACCTTAACAAAATTAGTCTTCAAAATATTATAAAAATACATTTGGAATCCTCACACCATGCCCTTTCATTTGATATGTCACACAGCATATTTAGAATTTTTTCAATTTTTTTTTTCTCATATTAACCCCCAAAAGTGGCCCCCCAATTCCATATTTATTTATTTACATTGCCCATCCGTCCTTGGGTCACAGATTTTGATATGTGTACCAATTTTCGACTTAATCAGTCCAGTATATTCTGAGTAAATTGCATGTGACAGAGGGATTGACAGACACACAAGTGATCCTATAAGGGTTTCTCCTTTTGAGATACAAAACCCTAAAAAGAACTCAACAGAAGTTTCATGTTGTTGCTTTGGATCAATCAACAAATCGGAATTCATTATTCGTTTTCCCACAAAGTTAACATATACATACAGCACTCTTTGTAGGAGGGAGGACATCGCAATAAGTGTTAAGATATCATAGTATCATGTTTGCAAAACTGTAGCACATCCATCCAACCACCTATACCGACTTATACACAACATGAAGAGTGCCACATACAGACAAAAAGTAGGTCAATTTTACAGGCGGTTTTAACGGAATGTACAGGTCAACAGCACTTCCGACGGAAGGAGACGGTGACCTGAGTCGCAATTAGATATAAAACTTCTTTATTAGATCATTAGTTAGTGACACAGGCAAATTACGAGGTACATTTTGACAGTTCACAAGGATGACTCGAGGTTTGGAGAAACTGGGTGTTTTCTAGCGCAAATAATGCCGGAATTACCTTTTTTCGGCCGCCCTCTTCTCCTTCTTGAGCTGGTCGATCTTTCTTCGGCCGAACCTCCGACTTTTGTTTGGGTTCATCTAATTTTTTAGTTACTTCGTCGGTGGTCGAGAACTTCTTCACCGATTTGGACTTTTTGCGGTCTTTCTTAGCGAAAAAGTCGTCTAAATCAGCCATTATGAATTTTGTTGGGTCACTTGTTTGTTTTAATGTGGAAAAGGGGTAAATACAGCAATATTAGAACGAAATAAATGGGACGAAAGCCCAAAACGATTTTTTGTGGCAAGCGTGGCCGACTGTTTTTTTTTAAATGGCAGACAGTTTTTGTGTTACCGGTTTACAAACACGAAATTCTACCAAATCTACCGAAACATGTCAATCATGGTCAATCAACGAGCAATTTTTTAATCAAAATACAATACAAGGTACGTATACAATACAATACAATGCTTTTGCTGATTTTTTCTATTCATTATTAGTGGATTTATTGATGATTTAAAAAGGAAAATATTAAACTGCACATCAATAATACTGATTTGCACAGAAAATATCAGGACAAAATACTGCGGTAGCTTAGGTGAAGGGTAAAGGGGGTGAGCGAAGGTAAAGCACCGTTCTTGAGAAAAATAACTTTTTATAACCTCATTTTTGTAGGTATGTTAACATAATTTTCGCTAAGAAAGTGACCTATATCGCATTATTATTTCAAAATCGCCTTAGCTCCAGCTGCTACGGGGCTGCGGCGATGCCCCCGCACTACAGGCACCCACGCTCCCCTCCGCAGCCTCGGCTTGCTGGTCGGCGAAAAGCCTAGGCCACTACGTCTCGCTCGGTGCGAAGCAGTGCGCGGTCGCTTGCGCCACTCCGCGCCTCCGGCTCATGAAAAAACACTCTAGAGTCTAGCCACAAGACTGCCTAGGAAGTAGAGTGCCCTGATTGATTTTCTATTCCAAAACGGCGAAACTTGAGATTTTTTGCGAAATATGAACGAAAGGTATGGCAAGGCCAATGACCTCGAATTCAATTAACTTTGAACGATAACGAACGAACTGAGACTTAACTGAGATATACACGAAAGGTCAAAGACAGTGGCCACGAGGTTAATGAACGTTGAACAACATCTAACGGCAACGTACTTCGATTCCCCACCCTAATACTTCCACATCCCTACGTTCACGAATGCTTGAAATGGTTATGTAAATATATATATATATATATATATATAACTCGAAAACTAATTATATCTGACGGTTCTGCTGCTGACCATGTACCTGTTGTAGCTATACAGTAGAATTTGATTATTTCATGAAATAACCAACCATGGATTGACAATATAATGAATTGGCCAACCATTTCATGATATGTTCAATTATTTCATGAATTGATCAGAAAGGGTTGAATTTCACGAAAACATGTCTTTTTCAAAGCATTTATAAATATTCAGTTCTACGTGGTATTTTTTGTGTTAAACATGTTGACCTAATACGAAGACTATTTGGGGGCTTCGCTGCTCTCGCCCTCTTTAGTCTTCACCTTAGCTAACGCAGTGTGCCCTAAAATATTTCTTCGTTCAATGAAAGTTCTTTGGCTATATTATGATATTGTTACTGTCAATGTCAATTCTACGATATTGTTACGATATACCAATGAGTACGTTCCCTGTTTCGGATGACACGAAGCTGTAGGTCCCGGCTACTATCATTTGTAATTTTTAGGTTTCGGTACCTTAAAAGGAAAAATCACTTATAGAATCACTTCGTTGCCCATCTGTCCGTATGTCCGTCTGTCCGTTTGTCAAGACCTTTTTATGGCGAACGCGTGGAAGCTTCAAATTGAAATTGATATCAATTACTCAGGACGGTGGTCCTTTGAAGCTGTGAAAAAATCAAGCTTCTAGGTAAACGCAATCAAAAAATCTGTAAAAAAATATGGATTTTCATAGTACTCGCAAGGGAATCAAAACCTATAGGGTACTTCCCGTTGACCTAGAATCATGACATTTGGCACAAAGCAAGGTCTAATAGCACAAATAAAGGGAAAAATCTGAAAACTGTAAATTTCTGTCTATCTGTCTCTTATTTTTGACTGACTGTCTGTAGCACTGGTCTGCATACGCATTTCTTGGTACTGTATGCGAGAAATGCAACTTTTTCAGTCACGTGATTTAGGCTTACCTATCATTCAGCCTACTATTCAAACATTCTGCCTTGAGCCTTAACGTGAGTACAGCTTTGCGTATCTTTTGGCTTGCGGTAATAGGTGGAACAAATCATTTCGACTGTTTCGGTGCATTAAGTTGCGCAGAACTGGCACCCCCCTGTAAGCGTTACTCACGCGCCAAAAGATCGTTGAAAGACTGCATACTATATATAATGTATTATTTAGTAAGTCTATAGACTTACTAAATAATAAATTATATAACTTTCTTCTCTGCCTAGAGTCTGGCTAGCCTAAAATACGTACAAAGCGCGGCAAATTAAAAAAATCTTATGCGTGTTTGTAACACCATGTATTATGATAGATTATGTTACCGGCAAAGTAAAAAAATTATACGCTTGGTGCCCATACATTTCACCGAATATGAGTTAGAGTCTAAATTAATCTATGGTCTGTGAACACAACCTTATCTACAAGTACATATGTGCGGAACCCTCGGCGCACTTGATCATTTATTTTATTAAGTAATCTTTTGCACGAATATCTTTGCCAGCGACTGGTAGCCAGTAACCCAGATTATGAAAAAAAATAGACCGCGGCGAGATAAATCGTGGAAAATATTTTTTAGGGTTCCGTACCCAAATGGTGCCAAACGGCACCCTATTACTAAGCCTCCACTGTCCGTCCGTCCGTCACCGGGCTCTATCGGATCAACCGAAATAGGTAGAGAGCTGAAATTTTCACAGAACGTGCATTTCTGTTGCCGCAACAGCAATAAATAATGAAACATACCGATTTTCAAGAATTATAATATATAATAATAATAATACCCTGGACGCTATTTACACACATTGATCTAGCCCCAAACTAGGATTCCCTGTATCTTGGGTACTAGACAACGATACACATACTTATATAGATAAATATTATACTTAGATAGATAAACAACCATGACTAGGTTACAAACATCCGTTCTCATCAAACAAACATTTGCCCCCACCGGGACTCGAACCCGGGACCCATGGCTTCGTAGGCAGGGTCACTGCCGACTCGGCCTTTCGGGTCGTCAGTGACCCTAATTAAAATAAAAGAAGTACCCATAGAAGAAATTAATGTTATGGCCATTTTCTTAGCCATTTTGTTTTATTTGTTTAGCGGTGAAAAATGGACTCTCCCGATCTTATCGGAAAAGATTTTTAATTGCAGGTATTAAGGTTTGTGCTTAGTTATTTCATTATATGATTAATAATTGCTCATTCAAATTATCATAAATAATATACAGTTTTTTATCATATTTGATTTTATTTCTGTAAATAAGTTACTCAATTTCTATCTACTTCCGATTTCAATGAGCAAGAGTTTCGTTAACCGTAGTACATAGTTTAATACTCACATCCTGCATACACAAAACTATTTTTCAATGTTTCGATGTATGGCCTTGAATGTAGTCCTACCTAGTATTTAATCTTTTATTATTAAAAATTAAATATTTATATGTATGTGATATGTACTCGTACAAAAGACTGTCGTTTTACGTTTTTTCATGTACAATGGTATGGAACCGTTTATGCGCGAGTCTGATGTCCTACTCGCTCTTGACCGGTTTTATTTTATTTACAATCTAATATTATTTACATGAATACATTTTGCGGGGACCAAATTAACTTTACCGGAAGGTAGTGTTAGGAGGTAGTTGGATTTTATAGGGAGAGGGATTTCGGAATTTGAAAGAACAGAATACAGGGGAGTGGATTTGATATCCAGGGGATAGTTAAATACAATTTAATCAATAGGACCCTTCTTATAAGCGGCAGTCGCCTAGAGGGGAGTCTTGGATTTTGAATTTATATAATTGGAATGGAGAACAACATGGCCAAGTCTGACGGGTCTCGGATTTAAAATTCTGATTTTAAAAACCAAGGTTTAGATGGAATTGATGGTTAGAGGGCAGAATGGCAGTAATAGCCATAAAAGCTGGTATATCTCACAGCAAAAATACTGATTTGCACAGCAAAAAAGGATCAGCAAAACACTTTTTATGTTTTAAATATTTTATGAGTAGGTACTTAAGTTTATGTTTTAAGTATTTTTTGTTGTTCTTACATGTAGGGCAAAGGGGTTAGGTTCACTAACCCCTTTACCCTTCACCTAAGCTACCTCAGCAAATATAAGGGATATTTGCTGTGCAAATCATTATTTTTGATGTGCAGTTTAATATTTCCCGTCACAAAACCCCTTCATCACCCGCACTGAGCCAGAGTGACGGAGTATAGCTCAATCTTACTCGTATCTGTGAAAAGGTCTGTGCCCCTCGGTGGGATATTAATGGGCTACATTTATTATTTAAACTTAAATTATTCTGATTAGCTCGAAATTTATATAGTTGTATATCTAGGTAATGATGATAAAACGATCGTTACAAATAATTTTGACTTCTTCTTTCTAATTGACAAATATTTGAAATTAATGCCAAGCGATCTCATATTTTCTTACGGCAACAAATATAATGATCACCAAAATATTTTTTTCCTACACAAAATGGATAAATGTTTGCAAAAAATATCAGGGCAAATTACTGCGGTAGCTTAGGTGAATGGTAAAGGGGGTGAGCGAAGCGAAGCTCCCTTTATCCTTCGTGTTAGGTTGAACATGTAAGAACAACAAAAAATACTTAAAACATAAACTTAAGTACACAAAACATAAAAAGAAGTTTGGTGATCATTTATCCAAACACAATTTGGTGGACATTTATCCATTCTGGCAGTCATTTCGAATTTATTGGTAGTAAAATAGGTGCGTTTTTGGTAATCGTTTAAACATAAGCCTTTTCTTACCCGCCAAATAGGTACGTACCTACTAATCTGTTTTTACCATATTCTTTCATGTTCGAAGTAAAGTCTTGTTAAACCTAATTCGCCTTTGTACATTATTTTTAACAGTTTTGTTTTAATGTAGGTTTATGTGCAATAGAAATTACACAGTATAAAATTTTTGTAACATTGATAGTTAGGTAGATACCTAGTCAAAACAATAATTAATAGTTTTTGTAAAATGATATCCTAATCAAAGTATGAAGATATACATTGTAACATTTTTTTCTGCTCCATTCCATTAACATCAAACTTTTCTAGGTTGGTATAAATACAGACAATACTGAAAACAGCCATTTTTAATATTCTACCGCAAGCGGGGCCTACGCAGTGCAAAAAAGGCAATCCCGCGCTATCGCCCCACCGGCACACTCGTCGATATTGTATCGAAGGGTATCCAATCCATTGTCGCCTTATCTTATCTACCTTCGCCTTACTTCCTCTGACCACGCAATCGTAAAGGTGTACAAAGTGAAGAGCCAGAATGTTGGGCACAGTTGCAAGGATTAGTAACCAGATCTCCAGAAATGTGATGAAGACCAGCGTCAGGAATGGGTCTCATGGTGGAGTTCCCGGCGAGGTATGTTCAATACAGTTGATTTCTTTAAATGAAAATAGCTTCTTTAAAAATATCCTTTTAAATCCCATTCACATTAGATATTCTTTTGTCACGCTCTTTTGTAAGTTGTATTTGGCATTGGGGTAGACTACGCGGTGGAGCTATTCTACCTGTAGTTTTTGGGGTTGGGATGAAAAAAGTATTTTTTCCTAGTTACGTAATAATACAATATCGGAGTATCAGTGTAGACGTTACGTATAATACAAGACGCCATCGTCGTTGAAGTTTCACGTGGCTAATCGATGTTTTGTTACGAACGAATTAATCAGTTACTTACCTACTTACCTACAATACCACAAATCATCATTATACATGCAGTGTACCATCGTGGACCGTCTTAACAAAAGATTATACATAATGAAGCTTTGAAACTCTTCAAAATACCAAGACTAAGTGTGATAGCATCTTTGCGGAATTGGTAAGCAGTCTGAGAAAACATGTTATTTCGCACTTTCGCATTATTCGCAGCCCGCCTACCTGTTAAACCTGTATTATAATTCAGTCAACGAACCTCGATGGTTAGACTTACACCGACACCAATGTCTTCTGAAAGCATAGCCATTCTATATATTTTTGTAGTTTAAATAACATTACCAATATCATCTCAAGAACGCGAACATGTGAAATCCAAACATGCTATTGTTTTTAACTATGTATTGTTCCTAGTCAGAGAATCTTTATACAAACAAAAATTTCTGCCACGCCAACTTCGGCCTTACACTTTGGCAATACTGCAGTCTGCTGCTCGCTAACATTTATATTATGATAAGGTCATAGCGCCACACCACAGGTGTTCAGGTAATAACACGACATATCCGCCCATACCAAAAATAATACACCAAAGGAAGTTTTAAGGTAACTACCTAATGTAAGATGATGTATGTGTAAGAACAACTGATATTTCCGTAGAATTATTAACAAGCAAAGCAGCACTTTATAGCTTTAGCAGTATACATGATTGGGTTGGGATTTAATTTCTTATAGCATGTCCTCTACCCCTTAATATGGATAAATTGCCATCTCCCTTTGCCCGCACCCTATTTCATTTATCCACTTTCACAGCGCACCCACATAACCAAATTAAAATACAATTCGAGGTAATGTGGACCTATGTACCTCTATAATCGATTTTTCGGCATGAACAAGTGGGAAGGACCTATCAAATTAATCATTCTTCCTTTCACATCAGCTAACTCCGTAAATATTTATTATCATTTGGGTACACTGATCTTTGACAGAGCTCCCTAGAGCTCCCAATACAATCCTGAAATCTTTCCGACCTCGGAAAAACCTGGGTGATGATTGATACTTTAAGTCACCTATGTCTCCCGTTTCCCAGAACCTGCCGTTCGACATCCACAACCGGGCTCGCCTGACGTTCAACATGTTTTGGTTCTGCCTCACCGGCTTTGGTGCGCCCTTTCTCATCGTGCTGCACCAGCTCAGGAAGAAGTAGACCCTGGTAAGCATCATCATCATCATCATTATACTCAGCCCACATCGACCAACTGTTGGGCACATCTAAAGTGTCAATCCGCACGATTCTATGCCAACCACATCCAGTGATCATTGGCTACTAGTAAGTAACAGCTTCTACTCAAACATAATTTGAATATGGGGGTTCGATCTTTGAAATACTAAAATAATTTTCCCCTATATTCTAAAAAGGAAAAATATAGTAGGTGCCTACAGTTGGTTAATTAATGAAGCTTACAACGTTTGTTTGCGAAAGATAGGAGACATGCCTGCAGTTACATGACATCATGAAATATTCTGTATCGTATTTATTTAATTACAACCTACTGGGCTTGTCGTTTTCATGGATAGGGAAGTAATACATTTTAATAAATTCAATTCACTATACGAAATGTTAAACGTCAATTTTGCAAACGATTTTGATTTTAATTGAGACCTTCATGTTTCAAATTGTCACCGCAGCGCAGTGATGGGCTAACCTCCTGTCTGTATATATGAAAAGGTGCAAGGGTATCGTGTCTAAAAATAGAATAGGTCAATTGAATAAAATAGTTGGTTGGATATATTTACCAATGTTTCCACAATGAGCAGAATGGAATCCAAAAACATAAACACGAGACTTTATGACCTACCTATAGCTATAGGTATAGGTACCCAGCATGCCTACCACAGTTATCGCTGCAGCAGTTTTATGAGTAATTGTGCTAACTGATGCCTGCGTCAATAACATGAGAGCTGCACTGTTTGTTTAGACCGAGATATTTCTGTTCATTTGATGTACTGCATATTGCTATAAAGTTGAATAATACCTCCGTATACAATACGTTTACATTCATATGCAGGCATTATGCAATACACACACTCACTGCCCGTGGCCCACGATACGATAGAAAGATAAAGAAGGTAGAACATAGTGAGATATTTAGAATTAAAGAGCTGTCATAAAACTATTATTTCAAATATAGATGGAGAAATGATAACAAATTTTATAATTTAAAAATAGCAATTAAAATTCCTTATTCCTAACTACTGTTCTACGACGTTCTTCCAATTTAGATTTAATTTATGGCGCACTCCGCGGATTCAGTGGTCCAATCTACGATCTTATTTCTTCTAAAGGCCAATGTAGAGAAGAAGCAAAAATTTACGCTTGCTAAGTATATGTAAATATCAATAGTTATAAAGAAAGTTGAGTTTAATTAACCGAGCTAGCGAAGCGGCTATGTTTCAGCTTAGGCAAATAATGTTTTCGTATGTCTGGATTTCTGTCCGGCTATTCTCCTCTACACTGTCCACCCGCCAGTAAAACGCAGTAATGACCAAAAAGCTATTCTAAAAAAAACGCGTTTAAAGTTTGAAAAAAAAAACTTAACTCCTTTTAATTGGAATATTTTAGATTTTGTCGTTGCATTTTGACAGCGTGGATGCGAATTTTCTTGGATACTTACTTATTGTATTATTACTTCCTGACCCTTTACTGCGCAGTAAATTATGTGTTGAACAGATTAAAATGCAGTATCATGAAAATTGTATGGCGTTCAGCTGTAATATTTAAGGTTGAACTTCGTTTTAGCTAGTTTAATATATATATAATTGTTGTTATAATGTTGAGTAAGACTAAAATGCAACATCAGAGCTTGAATGCTGCATGTTAGTCTGTTTTCTAAGCAATACCTAAGCAATTATTGCACATCGCGCTGCATTTTATCCGATATTACCAGATGTTCTGGCTCTTACTGCGTTTGGGTTGTTTTTAGGCACCATTTCTAAACGTCCTAGGAGGAAACGGGTAGAACAGAAAAATAGCGCGAAAATCGCTGGTCAAGAATGTGTATTTAACTCCATTCGACCCAAAATGGTCATTACTGCGTTTTACTGGCGGGTGGGCAGTTACAGGTCGCTTTTCTCAATTTCTCGGACATTTTGTGGACAATTATAAACAATTATAAAGTTTTAATGTTCTTTTCAGTTTTTGCATTTTTTTCGAAATGGCAGAGATATGGGATTGAAAATGTAAAAAAAAAACAATATAGCCCAAACGGCTTGACAGATTTTAACAAATGGGTCGATGTCGTTGGATATTTGGAGACCGTGAGATTGACATAGGCAATTTTAGGGAATAGTAAGCAGGTTGGATTTTACATAGCAAAATGTGGTTTACAATGGCTTGTATTTAACTGCTTATCAAATTGACTAAAAAGTAACGTCCAAAAATACCTACATATTCATCCGAAAAATACTAAATGCTCACCAAAATTGGTTGCAATATTTTATACCAATACCTTACCCATATATTTAATGTGAGTGACCGACACTATATATAAATAATTTGACACTATAAATAATATTTGTTTCTCACAATTAGCACCAAAATTGGGACCCAATTTATTCTGATATTATGTATATTTAAATATAACCCTTTTTTACACCAAAAAAAAACATTTGCTTCTACAAAAAAATATAAGTTTCCTCAAAAAAAGTTATTAATTAAGCTAATTAAAGTCATAGCTTTGTCTTTAATTTATTATCAAAATTTATAGGTCAGGGTGCCCTTTTTATCAAAAGATTTGAAGACAGCTTCCATTACACAATAACTAGGTATTGTGCAGATTTACCGGTACGAACATGGGGTCGCCTCGCTCCGCTCCGCTTGGCTCGGCTCCAGTTTGTATTATAAAATAGTGATCTAACACAAACCTAACTTTAGTATTCGGACTGAAAGTGACCTATAGCAATCAATTCGGTTACTACAGCTCACTAGTATTTTACACACAAACAGATCGGTCATCTGAGTAAACATATAACTAGTGTCTGTTTGAGTTGTTGACCTCGTGAGTGACACAGGAAAGTTGCGTTTATTTTTCATTATTTTCTATGCCCTCACACCCCCGCCCCGTTGATGATTATCCGACGAACAAAATGAATTCTAATAAAAACAAATAACCAGACTGCATTTTCTTTCAATACCATACCACGTACAAACATATGAATACCTGGTTACATAGATGGAGTATGTAACCTTTATAACCCCTTATATCCGCCATTTTGAATAAATTGTTTAAGCTGAATCGACAAAAAAATACGATAAATACGTCGCGCCACACGTTATGAGCAGTGGCCTTGAATGCGCAGTAGTCACCTTTCAATACCTGTACATATGCGCAGTAATTCCCGCCAACGTCACCCAGCGCTCTTAATTCGTGGCGCAAGGTATACCTTAGGTAGTTATCGAACCTGCTCACAAAATTTCACGAGAATCGGTTGAGAAATGCGACTGACAATCCGGACATACGAAAGCATTTTTGCCCCAACTGAAACGGAGAGACTTCGCCCGCTCTTCGCGCTCCCTCGGTCGATAATGGAATAATATTTTTGTTTTATGAAAAAGTTATTTTTTAATTGCTTTTTGACATATTTTTTTTTCAGGATCCAATAAAACTTAGAAGAAACGCTGTATGGGATCCACGCGGCATCGTTTGAGATCTTAGTAATTATTTTGTAAATGTAGAATAACATTCTAATTCTTATCAATAAATGTGAACAAGTTATTTCGGATCATTCACATATACCTAATTTTTGAAATTTTGTGCTAAAATTTTAAAGCTACCCTAAACTTTTACAGGCAAAGGTTGGTATCTCTATCATCGTTCATATCATTTGTAAAAAAAAAAGTTTCCTTGTGCGACGACTTTAATTTAGTGTGAGTCGAATTTACAAATTTTCAAAATGCTGTCCCCACTAGCTCGTATTTCAAACAAGTTGGGGAGAAATGTGATGAACAACATCGTGAGGAACTCCCACCACGACCACGGTGGTGTTCCCGGAGGGGTAAGTCCTTTAAACCTTAAATTTGTATGACGAAAACATTGACATTACATAATCATTGATTCTACGAATTTAACAATTCCTTATAACAAAGGTTTTTAACAAAAAAAATAACATTACTGTTGTCAATTTGTCATTCTTATGTTTTCATCATCTCTCGAACTGATTTTATGAGTACCTATTTATAGGTTATCTATTTTTGTTATAATAAATAATCTGATAAACTTATTCAGAGAATGGCGAAGAGCTTACGCCCTGCTATATTGCTAAATATTGGCCTATATTACAGTATCTATGAGTTTAAGTTATACCTTTATCTTTTTGTGTATTTAGTAAAAGCTTTGATAAGTAAAGCAACTGCCCTATTTTAGTAAACTGTTTGTATTAATCGAGGGACCTTCCAGGGATAGTCGGTAACATAAAGGGCCTACTGGCGTTCCTGGAGGAGTTGGGTTGGCTCGAATGATGTCGCATTCCCACCCATACGCAAAATAGGCGCTTTCGTCGTCGAGTTGCGGAAACCAGCCCGTCTTACAATTGACAATTGACAAAACTGTTTGTATAATTTGCAGAACCTCCCGTTCAGCATCAACAACCGGTACAAGCTGACGGCCTACTTCATCATCTTTGCGGGCTCCGGGCTTGGCGCTCCATACCTCATCTGCCGCCATCAACTCCTCAAGAAGTAGATTGTAAGTGCTGATCTTGTCTTATTAAAACATCACAGCATAAAGTTTTTTTCACTCATTAAAGATTTGCCTGTTCCACAGGTGATGTGGGTTCGATCCCATGTGCTGTCCATCTACATATTTTTTTTATGTAGCCTGTATGATAGTGTCACACTGTTGGACAATGGCCTCCCCCCTGTACGTCCACACATCCCAGCTCAATGCATAATATTAATAACATAGCCTAATTTTTTTTCCACAATATGTCCTTGCTTATCAAATGGTGTCTCTAATTCCGGGTTCCTTTTGCATACGCCTCCTCTAACTGTCTCCATTGTTTTTTATCTGCTGCCACTCTTGACCAAAATGGTCCTAGTGCTGATCAATGATATAAATACTTATGATCATTGATTTTAAAGGTGAAGCAGCAATAGGCTAGCCTGCTGTCACTCTTTCAGCATTCATAATTTCTTTGTTGCACAGAAACAAATCAAATAAAAAGATATATATAAAAATGGTGTACAGAGGCGAGCTTATCTTTACTTAGAGATATCTTCCGGGTTCTGTAACCGAAGGCTGCCAAAAGGGTCCTAATTACTAAGCCTCAATCAATCTGTCTATCTGTCTGAATATCACAGAAACTGTAACAGGCAGAGAATTAAAATATTCACAGAATGTTCACAGTTGCCGCTGCAGCAAATAATGAACTAGATTTACACTAGATTTAATAAAATAAGGGGGTCCCCATATTTTTAATCCCCCACTCAAGACGTGATGTTATTAGAAACGCAAATGCTTTTGTTATCATCAGTGGTGCAATTAGCCATGTAAATACTTTATATTTCATCTTATAAAATTTTAGGCTATTTTAAGACGCTGATTAAATAAATATGGGGTGCTGTTTTCATGTGTTTTTCAGGAAATACTGGGCAAATCGTAATTAATTTCTGGTATATGTAATTTGACTATATAATCTAGAGATTCTTAATTGGAAAACATGTTTGGATAAAATTTTCTCGATAGAAAATAAATACAAAGTCAAATCTTTTTTTATGGTTTTATCCTATTACACCGCAGTAGTAAGTGAATATGACTGTGTGATAATTGCAATGTATGAACAATTTTTATTTCTAACGATTTTCAATTTGAAAGTTAATTCCCTGAAATAGTTTATTTTTTATGATTTTTTTTTACGTTTTGGCACTTACGTTGTTTCAGATTAGTCGCGAGTGCATTATTGGCATCCCGCTTTTTCTTATTCGCGAGTAATTATTGCATCTCACTTCCACTCGACAGCGCATTTTTATTCCATCATCGCCTTAAGTAACTAATTAGAATATTTCAAGTAATGGAAGCCTTATTACTTTTTGAATAATTAACCCCCTCGTGACCTTACTGAAATTTAAAATTGAATTTCTTTTACGTGGTTTGATGTCAGGTCCAGAATCAGTAGGGAGTATCAAAAGCCAGATCGACTTTTTTTTGTCCTTAAGTTTTCTTTTACAACTAGGAAGCCTTCATGTGGGAGTCTGACCATTTTTTGTTTATATTAACTTTAATGTTGCCTGTACAGTGTTTCCCACTGCCTGAAACACCTCCCTATATTTAGTTTTATAAATTTATTTTTTCAGGTGAGCCTGGTTTTCCGTGACGATTCCACAAAAGAAGATCAATTAGTTTTAAGCTAGCAAAGTTATATTTAATCATTATAATTACAATAAATATTGTGTTGTAAACAAATCACATGCATTTTATTTGGTTAAATTCGTTTGCTTATCATGTTACTCTATTAATAGGTAGAATTAAATTCTTCTTGTTATATGCTACAGGCAAAGAAAAAACTGTGGTTCCGGATTAAGAAAGGTGCAAAGAAAGCCCTTAATCTGTAGAAGACGAATATAAAATTCTTCGCTTCGATATTTTTAGGACCGACCGTGTCGAATGTCGCTCACTAGATTGCAGACTCGGACGGAACGGAAGCTGAGTTTAGCCAAGCGCTCGCGAGCGTAGACGGAGTGAGAGCGTAGACGTTGTTTATTGTATTGTTCGAGTTGGAGTTTTATTTTGTAGGTTTGGTTCGAATAGTAAAATAATATGAATATGTCGACTTTATCATTGACTGACGTTTACGATACCTAGGTTTACATACTAAATAATATACAACATAAGTGTTTTAACTTTAAAATCAAAGTATTTAATATTCATAATTATAAGATGGGATCGAAACATTTGAAATAATTTGAATCCTTCAAGGTGTCTTATATTCGAATTGTTTTATCATATACATATTTCTTTATTTATAATGACAAAGAATAGAAGAATTGTTTCTATAGAAAATACATACTGCAGGTACGTTACGACGTGTGCATCTATGCACAATTGCAAAGTAAAGAAAGTAACATCAAAATAGCATTGCCTTGCCTAGCCTAGTAACTGACATGTCAAGAGATCGTGTTTCGCGTGCGAGCTGCGATCAATATGCCTTTATATCTCTGGGTCACGACGACACGGACTCGGGAGCGAAAAGAGCGCAAACATGGTTCTTTGAGGAGCGGTGAGCTAAATTAACCGAACCCGATCGTGAGCGCTTATGCGCAAGCCTACTGATTCGCTGAATAGTTTTTTATTCGGTCGCTATATTAGTCCCAAGGTACTCTGTGATTAGTCCCCTTCACAGAGTAGGTACCTTGTATATGCCCCTTTTCAATCTGAAAAAATATCAATCAAAATCTAAGTTGTTTAGCGACATCTGGTATCAAGTAGTAGTACTGTTATCAATCTAAGCCGCGTTCTGATTGAGTACAGAGATAGAAGCGGGTGCTATGTTTTTTTAAAAATAATGATACGAATAACGATGACAATTTCAAACCAAGTCCAACCAGCCCAGCCAAACCAATAGAAAAAAAACACTTAGCCTTTTCCATGAAGGGAAAAACATAGGCGGTATGGGCTTAAGCTCTTAGCCTTTTCCATAAAGGAAAAAACATACAAAAAAAAAAAAAAGGAAAAAACATTACAAAAAAAAAAAATGTAGGTAAACAGACAGCGGAATCTGCTATTGTTTTCTAAAAACTGAGTTTATTTACATTCACAACCGCAACAGTGAAAAAGCGTTGATAAGTTGGGGGGAAAAATCTGCGTCATAAAACACCTCAGGAGGTTGCACTATCATTAAACACTAACCGGTAACATAACCTAAAAACCGCCAGCAAAATGACTTCAACAGCCTGCTATATCCTCGACAATGGGGCCTACACTGCTAAAGTAGGCTTCTCATCTCAGGACCCGAAGGTAGTGCCCAACTGCATCATGAAAGCCAAGTCGGAACGACGCAGACCCTTCATCGGATCTCAAATCGAGGAATGCCGTGACGCTTCTGGTCTATTCTACATTCTGCCATTCCAAAAAGGGTTCCTAATTAACTGGGATACGCAGATAACCGTCTGGGACTACATGTTCAGCAAGGAATGCTGTCCGGTGTACTTTAATGAAACTCCCCTTATAGTCACAGAACCGTTGTTCAACTTTGCCTCAGTACAAGAAGCTATGACTGAAATCTTCTTCGAAGAGTATGAATGCCAATCATTATTGAGAATCAACGCTACAGATCTAGCTGATTATCACCACAGAAAGACGCACAGTAACGAATGCACGGTGGTTGTTGACTCAGGTTATAGTTTTACATACATAGTTCCCTATATCAAAGGAAAGAAGTTCCGTGGAGGCGTTAGACGGATAGATGTTGGGGGGAAAGTGCTCACAAACCATTTGAAAGAGGTGTTGTCATACCGGCAGCTGAATGTTATGGATGAGACCTATGTGATCAATCAGGTGAAGGAAGACTCATGCTTTGTGTCTCAGGATTTTATCGGTGATATGGAGATTTCGAAGAAAAAGGGTATATTTCAAACCTTCATTTATTCAACAAAAGATGACAGAATATTTGCTGCATAAATACATGCTTAGTTTTATCTTATTATATTCAATATCATCAGCAGCTTTATTCTGTGGTTAATGCATCTTTACCCTTAGTGTAACACTCTTATCTGCCACCAAAAGCTAACTAATGCAGCCCATTGGCAAAGAGTTTACTAATCCCCTTCGCAGGGGATACTTACAGGGGTTTCAAGGAATAAGCCAACTACTCATCTTCATTCCAGGATCATCAAACACAATAGTCAAAGACTATGTCCTGCCCGACTACACTTCAATCACAGAGTTTACAAATCCCCTTCGCAGGGGATACTTACAGGGGTTTCAAGGAATAAGCCAATTAATGCATAATACTCATCTTTATTCCAGGATCATCAAACACAATAGTGAAAGACTATGTCCTGCCCGACTACACTTCAATCAGACGAGGCTACTTACGTGACATTGTGAAACCTGGAGAGGACCTTGAACAACAAACATTACGACTCAACAATGAACGCTTCGCCATCCCCGAACTGCTATTCCACCCATCCGATGTTGGCATACCTCAAATGGGCATACCTGAAGCCATAATGAACTCTATTGAAGCATGCCCACATGAACATATGGAATCGCTACTAGAAAATATAATACTATACGGAGGCAATGCATTATTTCCTAGTTTTCAGAACAGAGTGTTCAGTGAAGTACGCGCCTTGGCGTTAGACCACTTTGATGTGAATGTACGATTAGCTGATAACCCTTTAACATATGCCTGGGAGGGTGGGAAACTGCTATTCAGAGACCCGGACTTCTATTCGTTATGTATGACGAAGGAAGAGTATGAAGAGGAAGGAAGGGCATTGGCATTTGAGAGGTTCGATATTTAGCCAGAGGCGAGAGAAGCATCACTGGAATGTTGCATTGAACATTTAAATTTAAGAGGATAATGGCTTCCAACTAGTTGTTGATTCTTCTTATGTCAAGTTTCTGGATTTGATGACTTGTTCATAAAGTTGCACTCAAACACAGTCATGATTGCCGAGTTACCCCCATGCTACATGAGCATATGAGCGTATTCCATGACTGAAGAAAATAAGCACAGTATTAAGTTCAGGGTGGGGGTAAAGATTGGTACATGTTCGATTTCCTTGTCCTGCCTGATTTCGAAGGAGACTGTCTGGCCCAAGTAGGTGTACTCGTCGACGTATTGTATCTCCTGCCCATCAATGACTATCTTACGCTTTGCACCGTTGGTCAGTTTTCATTCAGATTCATCTTCAGTCCAACCCTAAACATTATCTTGGAAAATTATATTAATAGAATTTTAAATTATGATAATTTTGCGTTCTGACTGAAAACATATATAAAAAGTACTAAGATATAAGGTGTGTTTTAATCTAGACCCCCCTCTTATAACGACAGGCGCACTTACCCGAACTTAAAGTTGCTCCCTCACCGCAACACTCACTGCCCGTAACATCCAAGATCTGATTTATGTTTTATGTATGGTTTTTGTTGGCCCTTGCCATTTGAAACCAATTCCCATCCAGTTACCCCCAAACGACCTATCAGTATGACTGGACGGGAAATAAAAAAATCCGATCCTGTTACAAACAATCGCATAATGTCCGACATGCGTTGGCTGTGGCTGGTATGGAAAAAAGGTTTGGATTACTGAAGATTATGAAGCCACAGACGAGGCTCTGCCTCCCAAGAGAGGCCCGGAATCGAATCCCAGCTGGGCAGGAAGAGAAAACCCTAGGTCTTGGATGTTAATATGTGTGACGTCGCAGTTCCTGGTTCCCACGACACGGTATTCAAGTGTGGGGCCAGAAACAATGTATGTGCCTGTAGATTTATTCATTACAGAAAACAAACTTTTGTAATACAAACATAACATCACGCTTAACCCATTTGGTAGTATAGGTGTGTTCGGCGGAGTAGAATCGCGAGAGCGGTCTTTGTCTCCTGTCTACCACTGTATGCTCATGATGGGACTACGTAATGCGTGCAACGTTCGAAATTACTGTGTGTCGTTTGACTTATCAATCTTATGGTAGCGGTCGCCGATCGTTATTATGGTTATCGACCGTTACCATGTCAGTATGATTCGGGTTGCAGCCCAGATAAACGAAACTCTTGGTTGCACTAGCAGCACAGACATATAATAAGATAAGTAGGTAGCAGTTGGGTCAATGACCGCTACCGCGATTTCTAACCCGTACCTATACACTAAACTTCTTCTCCTTTTAATTTGGCGTACCTACTAACCGCTTGAGGTTAATTTTGGAGTGTCAAGTGTATTTGAAAGATCCTGATTTGGTCCGGTTCTCCATCGATAACCTGGAAATGAATGTCTCGGGACTGCCCGGGAGGACGTGAAGGGCTGTAGGAACCAGTATTGCCTTGGGACGCGAGCAACTCCCTCCCACTCCCAACACAGTTGCCCCACGTTCTGCCATTTATCATACTCCATTTTAGAATTTCGCCACCGGCCGCCGCGCTGTGGATTTACGTAGGTTTACCAACCATTATCCTATCGAATAACTATAAAAAACACGAAGCGTCCGTGGCATAGTGGTATTCGCACATCGAACGATCGTGCGGACCGAGATGGGTACTGCTGGGTGTATGTTTCTATGTGGCATATGTCTCGGGCCCTTCCGTGTTTCGTTGGTTCCTGTGGTTCCGGCTACTCGGTGCTAGTATCTTAAGAAGCCGGCGAGCAATGACATTTCCATACTCAGTGGGAGCATTAATGGGCTACACTTATTTATCATTTATAACCATAAATAAAAATTATAATACTTACACTCGACATAAACAACGAAAAAATAATTCTATAATTAAGCTGTCTTGTTTCCTTGTTAAGCTGATAAGTTTCAAACTAATGAACCGATTTTAATAAAACATGCCTAAGAACGATCGCAGGGAAGTCTACTACAATATACACATAAACCGCTTTAAAGTCTGTCCACCCGTTTGAGCGCTAAGTTGCCGCTAATACAATACAGACTTGACGTTTCAAACGAATAGCACCTCTCCTTTTCATCAGGGGTTAAAAATAAAAGGCAAACTTAACCAATAAGTTGACTTTTTATTCAAATCTCTATGTACTTAACATAATACAACTAGTACAGTCTTCAATTGAGATATTACAATATCCTTGTATGTAGTATATAGCTTTGTGTAAAAAAATATCAATACATAATGTACAGGGTTACTTTTAACTAGCTAAAGCCAAATATGGAGGAATGATAGGTTACTTTGAACAAACACATAACTTCAACATACATTCCTTGAAATTGGTATGTTAATAAAAAGTCACCCTGTATATGCCGAATCAAACATATTACTAGTTTTAATACTTTTTAGGCAGACTTGGGGCCTGTTTTATTATGTCGGAATAAACCCTATGATGATGATAAATCATACACTTTGTAGAATCGTATGTAAATTCACGATTTATCGGTCACAAAGAGCTGCATATCCGGATTGTGGGAAACAGGCCACTACTTATTTATAATTATGTTGTGACGGTCATGCAAATGTGAACGTTAATACGTGGCTGTAAGGTCGAAGAGACAAAGAAAAAAATACAAACGTTTTTTGTGCAAAGAGTGTTTCAATACATATAACAAATTTTCTTTTTACGCAGTGAAACATAAATATTTAACAAAAATCCAACAAAGTAGATTTTTATAATCTCAAAAAATAATAAAAGGTAGGCCAAAGGTCTAAGTCTAAGGTCTTCATACTATTATTATCATAACAGAACATATAAACTATAATATTAACCAATAATACAATACCATAGAGTAAACCAAGGACTCATTCAGAATTCAGATTGGGGACAAAAGTGGCTCGACTTTTGGGCAACACTTAGTGAAGTAATGCTCAAGGTTGTGATTTGAAATCGAAACAAAATGCTGATATCAGGCATCCTGTTTTTCCAGAGTTCCGTACCCGAAGGGCGGTAAACGGGACCCTATTACATAGCCTCTCTGCCCGTGCGTCCGTCATAGTGTTAGCGAAACACCGCCAAATTCAGCAATTAGCTGCAAATGCTTTTAATTTTAAAAGCATGAAAATTGAAACGACTGATCTTTAGGCCATTTGAATCAACTGGCCAGTAGCACGAAAACAAAAGAAAAAGGGGAGGAGTTATGACGTAATCTTTTTCTTGTATGGGAAAAATAAACTTTTTGCTCTGGGACCTATCATATGTATGTGTTGTATCAAATAAAAGGGCTTTCTAAGCCGATTCTAAAAATATACCAAATACAGTTACTTTTTATATCATATGAATTATTACAGGGTACAGTTCCGTCAATTTCAGTATGTATTCTACGAGACTTACGGATGGAACTGTACCCTACGTGTTGTTTTTAAAGGAAAATATTAAACTGCACATCAATAATATTGATTTGAACAGCAAATATACTGATTTTCACAGCTAATATCAGGGCAAAATACTGCGGTAGCTTAGGTGAAAGGTAAAGGGAGTGAGCGAAGCGAAGCCCCCTTTATCCTTTGCATTAGGTTGAACATGTAAGAACAACAAAAATACTTAAAACATAAAAAGTATTTTGCTGATCCTTTTTTGCTGTGAAAATCAGTATTTTTGCGGTGCGATTAAATACTGGCCGTTTTTAAATATTGTATGGGAATTCTCTCCATCTTCATTCAAAATAATAGCAATGTACGAAATTACTTTGTTAGGGTTGGATATGAGGATATTACGTACCATTAGAGCTATATTTTATAAAAAATATATTCAACCGTATCGATCTGGAGGAGCCCAAACTTGGTATGTTTTGAAAATGATATTAATTTTAATTTAAAACGAGTGTCTGAAATGTAACGATGTTATATATTTTTAGAATCGGCCCAGAAAGCCCTTTAATTTCACACCGCATACGTTAGGTTTCAGAACATTTTTACCATACAAAAAAGCTGACGTCATAACATATCTCCCCTTCTTTTTTTTTGGTGCTACGGGTCAATTGATTCAAATGGCCTGGTGATCAATCGTTCCAATTTTCATGCTTTTAACACAATTTGGAGCCATTTTCAGCGTACCGCTCGCACTATCAGCGGGCCATTAACTCGTGAAGCGTAATAGGTTGCGAGATTTACACAGAATGTGTATTTCTGTTGCTGCTACAGCAACAAATTATACACGAGATTTTGTAAAGTTAAGGGGGTCTCCATACAAGAGACATTTTTTAATAACTCGGCCCCTGCGAATTAGAAATCATTATCATTCAGATATTATTCAATGTCGTCAGTAGGACTGAATTGTTTTGACGTCGAATTTACAATCTGAAGGGCCTGCTATCGAAACCAAGTTTGGACATTTTTAAATATTTATTATTTGTATTATTTACCTACGGCTTCCGGCGTAGGGGCGGGCCAAGGCGTAGATGGCGGGAAGACCTAGACCGGTTACAGCCGGGGTGGCCGGAGGTGGCACTGAGCCGGGATGTGTGGACTCAAAAGGGGGAAGCCTTTGCCCAGCAGTGCGACACATCGTACAGGCTACATGAAAAAACTAAAAATATATTTTTGTTAAGTTAGGTTTTTTTGTAGCATGGTACACTTAAGTTTTCGTGTGCGAGTTCGACCCGCACACTTGGCTGATTTTTGTTTTTACCAATGCTTTTACTTATTTACTTTTATTTGTATCTTGTGCCTTGAAATTATTATTATTATTAAAATATAATTATTATACACATACATATAATTATATTTTATATTTATTATTATTACTGACAAAGCTAAACTTTCTGACGTCCACGAAAAGAAACGTAAATGAAAAAATAGTTATCCTAAAACTCCTTGCTATTTCATGAATACTTTACGTAAATGATTGTACTTCATCATTAACGTCGCACCACTTATTGCCCGCAATGTGAAAACTTGTCAAGTACTTCAGGGTCAGTTACATATGACTAACTTATAACACTTTTAAACCGACTTCCAAATAGGAAGGTGTTTACTTTCATACACAGTTATACAAAAAATACGTGCGTTTGGTTAAATGGGGTCAGGGATTAGACATTTGCATCTTTTTTAGGCTCTGTGGTAGTTTTGTGTTTAACTTGATTCTTCGACTTTCTTGGACCATCATAGCTTAAAAAAGTTGCTAGTCGATTGTGGCGCCATCTGAATTTCTTCACATTACTTTTATTTAGAATAGTATTTATTTAATGTAATTTCAAGAGTTATCAACAGGTTTTTAAAGATAATCAAAATAATCCTGTACCATTCATTCAAATGCGGCATATCTTATACATCAACATCTTTAAACACTTTTTATACACCAGTTAAAAAAATAATAATGCAAATCCAGCGGTTTCTCCTTAGCTGCATGATTTGTATCCTTCCGAATAGTAGCTCAGTTCTGTATTATAATTATAATTAATTGTGATTTATTAGTTATCTTGGACACTGAGACTATCACAAACTACTAAAACAAAGTTGAAGTGATTTTATTTTTTATTGAACAATAACTATAACCCGCGTCTATTGTCATGAAGCCATAGATTACTTCATACCTTTAACCATACGCGGTGGCAGAGACACAATTGTGCCCACGTTTGACCAGTTATACAATATTCCATATCCCCCCCCCCCGCCCCGCAAACTTTTGTAATTAAGAGAAATTTTATCTTGGCGCCTGGAGATTAGGACACATATACATAATAATACATTCTCCCCAGTATTCATACTCAGCCACGGCTAGATATGAGTTACCTGTTTGTTTTTTAGTTGCCTTATTAGCGTTTTGATGTTGGCAAAAAATCGCCGAAAAAAGTCGCCAAGTTTGATTCCTATAGAGGCACAACTAAAATCAACTGTATCCTGATAAGAAGGTGCATACTTCCGTACAGCTCCTCCGAGGGATATTTGTGATTCATTAAACACTTAGAAATTGAAAATTATAAGTGACACGGAAGCTGCCCATTTGTTTAATTAGCTACCCATCTTTTAACATTTTAATTTCCACAAGTAACTTTTATAATTAGGCTGGTTATTACCATCTCAGTCGGCAGCTAATCTCTCAAAGCTAGCGCGCTTAGTCGGCGGCTGACTCTAAGCTAATGTAACCACGCCCTAAATACAGCTTATTTACGAATATTTAAATAATACTCATTGGAAAACTAGGTGTGATGGCGAGGCCTACAGGACAATTTATACATTGTGCCTCCACAGCTAAATCCGAAACAGCAAAAAAAAAAACTAATACTAAAATTTAATTTCACGTGTCTTTTTCTGGCCTAGGATTCGGTATGAAGACGCTTGAAAAAATCACCCTGTATACAGATTTTTTAAGATGGCTGGGCTGACAGTTGGAAGTGAGAACAGGAAACTGTAAAATTTTCCCCTTCGCCCTTAAGTTGGTAGCAATGAAACTAGTGTTGCTAGCTTTAACAAAAATTTGCTACCCAAAGTTAGGGAAAAAAATATCTTATCAGTGACTGAAATGTACACTTACTTATTTAAAACAATCAAAGTAATATTGACACTAACAGCAACTTAACGGCGAAAGGAAAAGTTATATGGACTGCTCAACACCTGTAGCTCACGAACGCAATGCAAATTCAGCGGTTTCTCCTTAGCTGCATGATTTGTATCCTTCCGAATAGTAGCTCAGTTCTGTATCTGGGATTCTCTAATTCTTGACATATACAGACTCCTTACAAATTCAAATCACAGACTCTCATAATCACAGCTTGTGTAAAATAAACGCGTTCTGTAGCCTTATTATATTATTCTGAAATCGGTCGCATTGAAAAATCGAACAATAAGTTGCCTTATCTAATTCGGTATTTGACTGCTAGTCAAAATAGATACTTTTTAGAAACTCTCAAAACTGTTTGTTCACGAGTTCTATGAAATACTAGCAGGTGACGTCATAGTCAAATGCTGTCTTTTTAACACAAAATTGAGTGTATAAAATGCAACAGCTGGAAATATACAATTCTGATATTGTCAAACGGTTTTGTTGAAATAAGTTCAGCTTGAGACATGTTTCTAGATTTGTTGGACTACCTTGTCCAATACCGTATTATGGACATATAGGAATTTCAATAGATAAAAAAAAATACCAATCAGTAGCAAGCAGTCGCAATAAAACGCAGCAAGTGTGAAATAATCTTGTTGTGATTGGTAATTCTCTCAAAAGCCATTGAAATTCCTACAGGTCAGTATTGATAAGGGGACAGAAAACGAGCTGTCTTCATTGCGACGTTGCTTGTTAATGCGATTGCGACGCGTGTTCTGCTACGCTTATTCTGTATTTCTGATATTACTCGCAATGCCCATCACATCACAAGAAAAGACATCGCGTGTAAAATTATCGTTATCGAATTGGTAGATTTTTCCATTTGACAGGTATTGCTATTGATATCAGAAATACATGATAATGCTACTGAATAGAGCTAAGATGTTTTAATACTTGAGCTAAGTGGTAAACAAACACATTTTACGACATCCCGAAAGAATCACGCAACGTAGAATACCGCAATAAGTTATAGACACTAGTTGGAACACTCACGCACTGATTGCCACTCAAAAATTCTTTAAATCGTCCTATTAAGTAACATTTTCAGGCAAAAACGTATTTTGGCGCAATTCCTGCCCACAGATTGTCTGCGCTACCGCCATACTAATTCCGCCATTGTTGTTTACTAGTTAGCTCAAGTGTACGAACACTTACTTTACTGTATCTCTGAAACCAATCCGGATTCCAATCACCTTGAAGAATGTTCGCCAACTTCATCTGGCTTTCAAGAAGTTTGATCAAATAGAGCGTGATTATTTCACACGAGCTCTTTTTTAAAGCGATTGTGATGGGTGTAAAATGAATTTAAACGAGATCGCGACTTTCGGGTTACCTATGCTGAGATATACAGAATCTGTAGTAAAGGCTATTAGGTATTTAAAATAATGTGAACAAAGATGACAGTTCGCAAATTCCGTAGTCAACAAACACAACCAAAATACTCTAAAAAAAAGAATGTATGGTTAGTTTTGACGTATTAGGAATTTCGATAACTGTCACTTCTTGCATTTGTTTGTTTACATTCTGTTAAACACCTACTGGACCCTGCTGTAGCTAAAGGCGTTACTATTTAGCTCCGGGTTAGCCGCACGGCGCAAGGCCCCGCGGCGTAGTCGAAGTTCCCTACTGCGTCGGCTTTTGGCACACAAAGAAGACGGAGTCGTATTCGTGCTGCATCATTGAGTTCGGATTCTGTGCGTATTTCGTCTTCATTCCCGTCTTCTCTTTCTGTGGAAGAACGAATGAATGAAGGTAAGATGGAGTGAATGAATAAACGAATGAAGGAGTGACCGAAATAACGGAATTAAAAGGAATAGTTCCAGAGCCGTAAAATCTATATATATAAAAATGAATCGCTGTTCGTTAGTCTCGCTAAAACTCGAGAACGGCTGGGCCGATTTAGCTGATTTTGGTTTTGAAATGTTTGTTGTAGACCAGGGAAGTAGGGAAGTAGGGTAGAATAGGGTATGGGTAGGGCCTACCCTACCCATACCCATACCATTTATTTTTATTAATTTTATGGCTCGGTTGCAAAGACTTTTAGACCACGTTTTCATTTAATGCGTACTTTTAGGGAGTTAAATGTTTAATATATCCCTCGTTATTATTATATTTTGGTATGTATTTATATATTGCAGTTTATAAGATTTTCTGTCTTTCAACAATTGTTCAAGTGGCGGCGGGCGGGGAGAATAATCTCCGTAATTTTGCAACAATTCACGAGATCATTTGCAAGTTTGACTATTAAACAGTGTATAAGGATTGTATAGCTATGCGACCTATACCCTAGTAGGGGTAGGGTAGGGGTAGGGTAGGGCAGGGGTAGGGTAGGATAGGGTATGGGTAGGGTAGGGTAGGGGTAGGGCAGGGGTAGGGTAGGGTAGGGTAGGGTAGGGGTAAGGGTAAGGGTAGGGGTAGGGTAGGGGTAGGGTAGGGCAGGGTAGGGTAGGGGAAGGGTAGGGGTAGGGTAGTGATTGGGTAGGGGTAGGGTAGGGGTTGGGTAGGGGTTGGTTAGGGGTAGGGGTAGGTTAGGGTAGGGATAGGTAAGGGTAAAGTAGGGGTAGAGCTACCCGCAGCGAAGCGAGAGCGGGTCAGCTAGTAAAATATAAAAAATTCGGTTAGTGTGTGTGTGTTGACGACCCGAATGGCCGAGTCGGCAGTGACCCTGCCTACGAAGCCAAGGGTCCCGGTTTCGAGTACCGGTGGGGGCAAATATTTGGTTGATGAGAACGGATGTTTGTACCCTAGTCATGGTTGTTTATCTATCTATGTGGCGGTTGTTCCACTTTTTATATGTTTGTTTATCTGAGGAATTGGACAGAGGACACGTACAAATCCTGTCAAAATCCTCAAATAAACAAACAGATAAAAGATGGAACAATCGACCCTAAGTATAATATTTATCTATATAAGTATGTGTATCGTTGTCTAGTACCCAAGACACAGGGAACCTTAGTTTGGGGCTAGATCAATGTGTATAAAGTGTCCAAGGTCCAAGGTGACCGAGGATCCTTCCGCCCCAGTTATGAACGTTTAGGTTTAGGTTTAAAGAACTTTATTCTCATAAGAATTTACATGCACTTAAAATGAGATATGCTTGAAAATATATAGGTATATTAATTAACAGTACTCGTTGCGTTGCGACGTGTAGCTTTAACTTATTTTTGAAAGTGTTTATACTTTCGCAAATCTTTACACTTTCCGGTAATTTATTAAACATCTGTGCTCCCTCAAATAATATTGTCTTTATTCCATAATTAGTCCTAGGTTTAGTTAGTTTAAGTTTGATTTTTTTACGAACATTTCTGTTATTTGATAGGTGTAATTCTATGTTAGATTTTATGGCATTCGTAGTAATTTTTCGTATGAAAATACATGTGTTATATTGATATAGTTGGTTAATGTTAAACAGTTTAGTTTTGTCGTACAGTTGTTTAGTTGGTGTATCGTAGGGGTAGTGTCGTAAGACCTTGATAATTTTATTTTGGGTTCTCTGTAGCGGGATAAGGTTAGATGGAGCCGCTGATCCCCAGATTTCAATTAAATATTCAAGATGTGATTAAGCCAAAGAATTGTAAATAAGTGGTCTTATTTTACTTGGTATACAGTGTGCCACCCTTCGAAGTGCTCCTAGCGTCGATATCAATTTAGTTCTGACATACTCAATGTGTGGTCTCCACGTTAATTTATCGTCGATAATTAAACCTAGGTATTTTTCTTGGTGTGACCTTTTAATATATTCAATATTTATTTTAAGTGGCTCAAACTCAGGGATTACCTTATTTTTAGCGGCTAAGATCATAAATGAAGTTTTGGATGTATTAATCGTTAATAAATTACTCAGCAACCACTCATTGAGTACCTCTAAATCTCTTTGTGCATCGTGGACTAATTCATTAAAGAGTTGCCGAAGTAAAACAAGCAAGTGTCATCAGCTTAGAGCGTAATATGTCCAGTTAGTCCTATAGTATTTATGTTGTTTACATAGATAGAGAATAGCAACGGTCCGATTATAGAACCCTGGGGTACACCATATGAGATATTTACCGAGACGATGTCCTCCATCAATGTGACTCCATTCCACATGGTTATGTGGAATTACAGCCTTTGATTAGAATTGAAAGAGGCATATAATAATAGCTACTTATGCTACAATTGGTTATTTCTGAGTTTTTATTCACGAGTGAGCGAAGCGTGCGAGTGTTTAAGTCGACATTCATACATACATAGCGTCACGCCTTTTCCCATACGGGGTGGCAGAGGCACAATTGTGCCCACTTTGAGCCAGTTATTCAATACAACATTTTGCGTGACAGGGCGCTACCCCATCGGCGCAGCTATGGAGTAATGAAGGTTTCCTCACGATGTTTTGCATCACCGTTAGAACGTCAGTATAATGTGCTTAAGATAAATTAATTATCTTATTGGTACATGGTCAGGAATCGAACCTGCATCTCCTGTGTGAGATGCAAGCGTGAAACTTTTTAGACCACGGAGCTCTTATGTTAAGCTTATGTTTACGTCGACACGAGTCGGTAATCATCTTCTGCAGCTGTACGAAGTTTTACTAAGCAATGTGCGAGGAAATAATATACTTATATACAGGGTGTCCCGAAACTCAACGTGATGCGGTGGTGAAAACCCAGCCTTTACACAGCCTGGTAAAATTATAAATAATAGACTTATATACAGGGATGTCCCGAAACTCAACGTGACGCGGTGGTGAAAACCCAGCCTTTACACAGCCTGGTAAAATTATAAATAATATACTTATATACAGGGTGTCCCGAAACTCAACGTGACGCGGTGGTGAAAACCCAGTCTTTACACAGCCTGGTAAAATTATAAATAATATACTTATATACATGGTGTCCCGAAACTCAACTTGACGCGGTGGTGAGAACCCAGCCTTTACACAGCCTGGTAAAATTATAAATAATATACTTATATACAGGGTGTCCCGAAACTCAACGTGACGCGGTGGTGAAAACCCAGCCTTTACACAGCCTGGTATAATTATAAATAATATACTTATATACAGGGTGTCCCGAAACTCAACGTGACGCGGTGGTGAAAACCCAGCCTTTACACAGCCTGGTAAAATTATAAATAATAATCGTCACTCTGTTCAAAAATATTGGATTATTTCAAAAATCAACACCCTTATCAAATATTTTCCCGCCTTCTAACCTCAAAATAGCACCTTCGCCGCTGATTTCGGGTTCTCTGGCGGAAAAATCATATTCGTAACTCGTTCGCAAAGGCTTCTTTACGACCCTCGCGTTCGGCTCGTGCCGTAAACTTCTCCGTTCGTAAATATACGCCCGTGCGAACTCGTCCGAAATGATAGTACATTTCGTACGAGTTCGCAAGCGAATTGCGATTGCGAACTCGTACGAAATTTACTATAGTTACTGTGACAACAAACGTAGCAATTCTCCTACGATTTCTTTACCAACATGATCCTAAATAACCACACTAGTGATAGCAGTCACAAATTGAGCAGAATATTTCATCAGATTTATAAAAAATTACGTAGTTGGTTGTGTCGTTGGATTCAGAAAATCTTGTTACGATGATTAGTTATGTAATAACAGTCCATTTTACTTCACATGATTAAATGTTCAAATGGTTTGCCTCCAGCACGTTGTTTTGTACGCAGCCTTATTAAAAAAAAAATTGGCTTCAGGTACGGAGACCGAGCTGGCCTCACAAATTGTTCCTCATGGCCAATCCACTTTCTGGGATATTCTTCATCTAAATAATCCCGTACAGCACGAGCGTAGTGCGCTTGATACCACATATCCCTGTAGATGTTGAGTGGTAATTCGTCCAATAAGACGGCAGATCCTAAAACAACTCTGATGCCATTAGAAAGAGCGCAAAGAGCCGTATTGAAGGTTGTAACAAATCTTCCTTTACTTTTTCCCACCTCTGAGCTATACTAATACTGTAGAGTCCTAACAGTTATACAGCTATTTATTTTCAACACGATCTTAAAACAGTATTTATACTCTTTTAAGATAATACGCTTAACGTGTTTATAATTTGTTTATAAACAAATTCCCTTTTCTGAAAATGTCCTATTACTGCGGAGAGATAGAGTATTTATGGACAACATCTATACTAAACACAAATTCGCAAAGAAATTGTTCGCATTTCTGGGCCTTCTCTAATAAAATAGATTAAACGCAAAATTATACTTATTTCCTACGCGATCTCCTTCAAACCGTGACATATGCTGACACAGAGGAATTATTAACTATAGTTATACTCGGCGCCACGACTAAAGAGCTTTGTCCTTGAATGCGCAGTAGTCACTTTTCACAAGTGTTTGGCGCGGGGAAGTGAGGAGCGACGGGGGCGGTAGTCAGCGCCGGCACCTGATTCGTTGATCAGTCGCTTCCCGATGCCCGCACCGAAAGCACGTCTCGAAGTTTCTTGAGTACAGTCGCATACAATATTACCCAACGTTATCTTTCGCCCCGGTCGAAAATGCCGAAAAATAAAGTACTGACTAGACAAGCTAGAAAAATGGTTTACGATGTGAACTGTTATATCAAAAAAAAGTCTGATGAAATACTGATGAAGAAGTCTGATGAAAAACTTAATTGTGGTTTAATTGTTACAAATTATTAGTCAGCGGGAAGAAAAGAGTGTGCAGGACTATTACTACAAGTATCTATATTCACTAGGCCCTAGTGACTAGGGGCATTCTATGCTAGGGGGTTATTTATATATAGGTTTCAACCTTGACGTTAACAAATGTTGTCAATAGAGAGTACCTATAGTTTATTTGACACAAAGTCCATAATTTACATCGGCTAATATCCCAATCAACAAAATATCAAACAGAGAAAAAATAGAAGTGAAGAAAGTCCTGAACACTCATTCCTTCACACTAACCCTAAAAACGCACTTCGGAATTATGCCGCGACTGTACACATGCGCAGTAATCCCCGCCAGTTTCTCCGAGAGCTCTTTATTCGTGGCGCCGAGTGTACGTCATATTAATTTAGGTATGCTTTAACTTTACTGGTTTAACAAAATGATTATTTATTCAAGTAAAACTTCTTTACGCACGCTTGACTTGGGGAGTAAGCTGGCGCATGCGTGACGAGAGCGTTACGAAACGTGTGATCGGGCGAGGCGAACGAGAGGTGCCCGCGCACCTTTTTTTTCTCTCTTCCTCTCATAGCCAGACACGGTGCAGGAGATGTATTTTTGAAGCATTAGAGCACACTCTTTTTTTAGAACTATCAAGTAACTATGTCTAACATAGCGTTATGAGAGTTATTTTTATTGTATCTTTGTATTATATGACAACAAATAGTAGAATAGATCTACAATAGTCTGAAATACAGGCTATAACGTAGCCTAGTTCAGATAAATATACAATATTAAGATATTTTGTACTTTTTATTAAGGCCTAGGTTAAGATTTTTACTTTTATATTTCTGGAAATAAATGATTTGATTTGATTGAGGTCATTTTGGAGAAAATGTAGGTTGTTTAGTAATAGTAACTCAGTTGATCCTTTCCTTAAAATTGATATTGAGAGCGGTTCACGCATCAAATGTGGGGTATCTACATGCCATTAAAGCATGTTGTGCCGATTTAAATATCCGTCTCTTTTGAACGTGGACTCATGTCATCACTCCACAGGATAACCCATTACCGAATTATGTGTTGCTCGCCAACATTGTCAAACAAAACTCCTGGCTAGCAACGCAGTCCCGAGACAACAAGCTTTGTACAAGTTTGTAGTTAGGTGATAGTAGTAGGATTTCAGAACTACGCTTTTCGGAATTCCAGTATTTCTTTCAATAATGCGTACCGAAGTACCAGGTCATTCTGAATTTCATCTAAAATCTTCTTTTCAAAAGGTCTTTCTCCGGCCCTGCGAGAACCAGGCAATCGTCCTTCCGAAGAGGCGAGGTGAACATTTACGAACATTTACGAACGTTAAGGTATCTCTCACGATACAGTCTTGCCGCGGCAGAGATAATATGCATGTTGGCATATACTTCAGACGTGTACATATCCGGCGTGTTGCAATGTTATGTAGTACCCTGGGTAATATCAAGTCCGGAGAGATAAAAGCCCAATTCATCAGTAAGAAAGATAGGATTTTTCGCGCAGAAAACGTAGGAGTGTCACTAATGGTAACAGAGGACAACAATTTGTTTGTTGCTTCTTTTGTTCATACTTAGTTTCTTAATTAATGTCGTCCGACCTCTTTGGATGTCTCTGTCAGATTCTCTTTTGAGAAGAGAACCTGAAAGGAAAGGTTTCGATAGTGGATAGTTAATCGTTAGCACTACCCAGAGGACAAGCGCAGAGCGGTGATGGACAAGAATGTCCTGCGGAAATTAGTACGTGCCTAACCTCCTTGGTTTAAAAAAAATCTTGAACGCACAGTGAACTGAGGTGGCACCATATTAAATTTCAACTGATTTATAATAACTATGATATGGTTTTACTAATATTTATTTTTATTTTTGATAGATAAGTATCTATATGATACTTTTTCAATATCCTTAATAAACAGGCCATTTTTTAATTAACTTGCCGGGGGTAGTACATTGATGTACAAGATTTTCTTAAACCACGACACGACCAAACTACGTATGACAAAATATTCTACTAAATTTGTGACTGCTATTAATAGTATAGTTATTTAAGATCATGTAGGTAAAGAAATCGTAGGAGATTTACTAAGTTTGTTGTCACAGTAACTAACTATGTGATATGGGATGTTGACTTTTGTTTTTTTTAAATAAGTCAATATTTTTTGAACCGACCATAGTTTTTTATTTTATTTTACCATATTATTCAAAGTCTGGGATATACGTTTAGCATAAGAAAATTGAGCCCCTGTTTTGCGTGCGTGGTTGGAGCAGACGAACACATTTGTTTTTACGCAGTTTTGAAATTATTGATTTTATGTTTAATTAATTAAAACATTAAGTTATATGCAAGAATAAAGTATATTTTAGACTGCAATATGTGTATTATTCAGCTTTTTATTATTTAAATAGGTAATTTTAAGTTAAGACTGTTAAAAATTATAACACTTTTCACTCCTACATACGAAGTATTCTGCATTTGGGCTCGTATTAGTTTTAATGTATCTTTTATACAAATTATCTGTATCTGTACTTGACTAATTTGTAAAACTTTACTCAAATAATAAAACCTCTTTGCGTACGGCTGACATCAGAGTTAAAAATTAAAAAATAACTGAAAAGTTAATAGAACTAGTGAGAAAAAGTGGCACTTTCCGCACGAGTTGGCTGCTTGGGAAACGCTCTTTTCGAGCACATGCATTGTATATAAATAAATACGAGTAATAACAAAACGAGCTCCGTGGTCTAATAAATAAATAAAATAATAATGGGTTTCACGCCTGCTTCTCACACAGGAGATGCAGATTCGATTCCTGACCATGTACCAATGAGATAATTAATTTATCTTAAGTACATTATCGGACGTTCAGTGTTTCGGATGACACTTTAAGCTGTAGGCCCCGGCTACTATAGCTACTTTACTATTACTACGCTACTTAAACCCCTCCAGCAACCCGCCGCACTGAGCCAGCGTCGTGGAGTATGGCTTAATCTTACTAGTATCCGGGTTAAAGGCCTGTGCCCCTCGATGGGGACATTAATAGGCTACATTTACTTATGTATTAATAACAAATCGTGCCTCTGCCACCCAGCACCAGCACGCATGGGAGAAATGCGTGGCGCTATGATATTTTTGTTTAATAACTAACCAGTATCACAAATCCAACGTCTTTTATAATGTCCAGTAGAATGTCATATGGCGGCTCGATACTATCCTCCGTTGCCAGGTCACTGCAACAAGACAATATGAAAGTCACACACACATCATAATTATACGTATCATATTAGTTGTTATCAGATGAGAGATTATATGTGGAGTCATTTCTTTCACCCGGCAGATACTCTCTATAGCGCCAACATAAATAGACGTGCATTCCGCGATGTAGGTTTGTACGTAAAGTGATTTCAAAACATTAGCGCCATCTCTTGCTGACCTGTGGTCTCTTAATACTACAAAATCCACCTGTAATGAATAATACCTCAGTGCTCCCAGTTTGGCTCACGTGCCACCAGGCTGCATGCAGAATATTGTAGATGCTCTTTATGAACACCAAGACTACCTCACAGTCGATACGTATCTTGCGCGATGTAGGTTTGTATGTAAAATCATTTTTAACGCCATAGGGCCATCTTTTGCTATTGTTTACTAACTTTAAGATGCTCTAACACAGTAACGCTCGTCTATTGTTGATGATTGGTGGTTTCTACATTTGTGATGTATAAGGTGCAGAATTATTATGGTACTCTACCCACCTGTAATAATACAACAGTGGCCCCAAATTCACCGACGTGCCAGTGTAGCTGCTCTCTATGCAATATATTAGTACGCGCACATTCCAAATAAAGTATTAACGTGGTGTAGGTTTATATGTAAACTAATTTTTGCGCCATCCGTTGCAGATATTTAGCAACTCAGTTGTATTTCTTTTTATTGTAGTGTGTTTCCTTGTTTTACCAGTAGTGGTACAAAATCCACCTGTAGTGGTAGACTACGCTGGGAACACTGCTGTATGTACCATTACAGGTGTAATTAATGGTACAGATGGTACAGCGGAGGTCACAGGTTGACCCAGGTACCGCCTGGTTGCAGTATGTTTTAAACGCTCAGTATGAGATCGAAGACAATATCACACAGTCTTAATAAATGCGTCGTGCGCGTAAACCCATTTTCGCACAGTAGCGCTGTCTAAAGACAACATTACCTCATATCGACCAAACCAGCGCCATCTATCCTTTTTTTGCTTATAACTTCTCCACTAACTTAATCTATGCTTGATCATTGTAGCTTGTAGAAATGTCATGATACAAACTAGTTAATTCTAAAGTAGTAAGATAGGTGGCGCTGCTTCTTTGTAAGAAAACAGATTGTCGAGTCTAGTAACAATCTCTGGAACTAAACGTCAAACTCCTTTTATTCCTGTTATAATTAGCGAAATATTTCATTAATCGCAACCCTGGGACCTGGAGGAACCTTTGGCAACAAGCGCTATCTGTTGATGTCACGCGGTATAACTAGAAAACCCACCTGTAATGGCAGTGGTCCCAGGTTAACTAACCCACGTGCCACCGGGTTGATATATATTGTAGATTTCTCTTTGAACTCGATAGCGCACTCCAAATAAAGTAAAAGCGCGATGTATGTTAGTTTATAAGCTTATTTTACCACAGTAGCGCCATCTGATGTAAATATTAGGTCCTTAAATATGAAATTGGCGTTTTGTATGGAGAAATTGAAGTTAACTCAATATTCAGTACAAACATTTTTGTATTTTTTTTAGGAATGACAGATTCTAATTTTATAAACTTTGTGTGTACGAATGAGACAACATTTAGCTAACAGAAAATTTTATATAATTTTTGAAGTGTCAGCTGTAAAAAAATATTACGAATATTATCATGAAAATGGATGACATTTAGGAGGCACTGATTTTGAAGATAACATTTTAGTTATCAAACTGAAAATTAAAAGAAAATTTAATAAGTAGATGTAAAATATTTAAATTAAATTAAAAAAAATAAAAAAAAACTGGAAATAGCTATTGAATTACTCGAATTATGAACTCCTGAATCTGTAAGAAAATTTCGCCAATTTCATAGGTAAGCACCCAATATTCAGCAACACAACCGGTGTTTTAGTTTTCATTGTAGCGTGTGCCCTTATTTTAGCTTGAGTGGTGCTAGACCCACCCATAGAGGTACGCTACCCACCTGTAATGATACAGCAGTGGTCCCAGGTTGACCCACGTGCCTCCGGGTCGCAGTATGTTGTAGATGCTCTCTATGAACTCGATGACGTTGGGCGCGCAGTCGATGAAGAAGCACGTGCACACGCAACTCCACTCGTTCGGCTCCGTGTACACCTGGAACATGCGAGGCTGGTCTTTAGCCTCTGCCTACCCCTTTTCAGGGAAAACGGCGTGAGCATATGTAGGTTGATAAGTTTTAGTAAAAAATGGCGTAACGCCTTTTCCCATATGGGGTGACAGAGGCACAGATGTGCACGGCACACTATTATCCAGTGATTATTGAAACACTCAATTTGAAATAAAGAAAAAAACTAAACTGAAATAAAAATCCAGGAGTTGGGAGGATGACGGAGAGCATCGCGGAGTTGGAGAAAGATGGAGAGCATCCAAGTCCAAGAGTTAATTAATTGGAGGAAGATGAAGAGCATCCAAGAATTGAGGAGTTGGAGGATGTTGGGGAGCCTCCATGAGTTGAGAAGTTGGAGGAAGATGGGAGTATCCAAGAGCAGAGGAGTTGCGAGGATGACGGGGAGCATTCAGGAGTTGAGAAGTTGGAGGAAGATGGAGAATCCAAATTTTGAGGAGCTGGAGGATGATGGGGAGCATCCAGGAGTAATGAAGTTGAAGGAAGATGGTGCGTCCAAGATTTGAGGAGTTGGAGGATGATAGAGAGCATCCAGGATTTGAGAAGTTGTAGGAATATGAAGAGCATCCAGGACTTGAGAAGTTGAAGGAAGATGGGGAGCATATTCATATTCATATTCATTTATTTGCATATAACATGTACAATACACACTACAGGTGGAAAATGTTTGTAGGGTACATGCACCCTGACAGGGTATAACAAATTTATCTACACATACACATAACTTTTACATTGACCCGATCAGCTGTTCACAGGTTAAATTGAGTTGAGGAGTTGGAGGAAGATGAAGCAACCAGGAGTTGGAACAACAACAGCGAACTAACCTTGAGGAAGTCGCCGGCCGCCATAGACAAGTTGCTGTCACACTTGTCGGTGGAGGGCAGCACGTCCGGTATGGTGGCGCACGCGAGCTGATGCTCGCATGTGATGTTGTTGACGTACTGATGCAGCCACGGGTGCACCGGGTATTTGTTTACCTGCAAAACGGCAGAGGGTCTAGTTGCGCCAGATATTCAATGGGGGCTAGCCCATCGCCGCAGATATCAAGAAATGAGGGTTTACTGACGTCGCGTCGCTATAATGTAAGATCTGTAAATAAGATTTATTTACAGCTCCTGCTACTAATTTGCATGTCTTTCAGTCGAAACGTTGACTTACTGAATAAATAAAGGAATGGCCGATAACGAAATATTTCTAATAATGGACGAATGAAAGAGTGGATGCATGGCCGCTTACGACTTTCCCTCTATACGGCCCCATCCTTGTCTATAACACAAAATAATGCGTTGACCAACGAATGGCTAAATTAATTATTGAGTGAATGAAGAAATTGACAATAGGTGAATGTATCAATCAAACTATTGAATTGAATCTTAAGATAGAGAATGAAACTCTATCTTAAGATTCTAAAGTTTAGTTTAGACAGAATCACTATCAATATAAAACACTCACACACTATTTAAGTTTTAGAACCACTCTACCACTACATTTTCTCTACCCTGTTATTTTTAACAGATTTTGCCAGAGGCAATTATATGGAGAGCGACATCTTCGGGAGTAAAGTAAAAGGCTTGAGATGCGGGCAAATACCAGACTATACTAGACTAATTTTATTATAGGAAATCCTAGCTTATATACTAGGTTGGTACATGTTATTAATGACGTACATAAGACAGTGCGTGATGAATATAAATATACCTTATCTGTGACGGTCGTCAACTTATCTTAACATTACGTGAAAATATGACTAACATAGTCGACCGGCACAGATACTCCCCCCTTTAGGGAAAAAAATAAATGAATATACTTGTAACGATGAACAACATAAAATAAACTGGCCGCGCACTACATAAAATAAACTAAAAACTGGAAAACAGAAAAACACTAGGAAAATGGGGCTTCGCGGTTTGTACGAGCCCTTGCTGGCGGTACATTAAAACTTGATACTGATGATGATTGGTGGAACAGGAAAGAAGAGTGATAACTTGATAAATCACTTTATTTATGATGATTACAATTGGTGCGCACTTATTGATAGACGAATGTGAACTGATCGATGAATCTAACTTACAAAATAATGAAAACTACAATTAGACATTTATGCTGACGCTACTAAGTCTGACGATGCACGATGGAATCGTACATATTCCGGGGCCTGAGATGAGAAAAATCTTAAATAATTAATACATGTCAATTAAACCTTAAGAAACTTAATAAAATTGCACATCACATCAACACAGAACCACTAATAATCTGAAATCTTGAATTGCACCCTTGCGTTCTTGTCAGCGCGGGGGTGTATAGCAGGTATCTCGATGCTGTGGTTGCCCGCGTTGCTCGCGTGCGCGGTGGGACGGGCGTAGCCGGCGGACAGCGGGGGCAGAGCAGGCGCGGGCGGCGCGGGCTGCGTCGGGGCCGGCGGCGGGGGGGCGGGGGGCGCAGTGCTGTGCACCAACCATCCACATTGCAGCTTTCTGATGATTGTCATTATTCCAATAATGACTAAGATTCCGCAAACCACATAAATCATAGTGTAGTGATGAACATCGTGATAAGAGAGGTCTGTCGATATTACTTCTGCTTGCTTCAGCTGATTTATCCTCTCTCCTAACAAGGACAATTGTTGTTGCATGTCCTGTGAATCATCCTGTGCTAAAGTGGTAGGGATGGTAATGTTGATGATGTTATTTATCTGAGGAATCTTCGGTGCATATATGTCTGGTTTTAATTTAATTTCACTTGTTTGAATTTTGTGTGGAGTCACAGTGAAACTATCCGTTTTTATGACGCAGTTCGGACTCACATGTATTATACCGCTATTGCTCAGCTGATGGGTTGTCACCTGATCTTCGCATATTGTTCGGACTTGACACCGATTACAGCAAAAATATAGGTATGTATTTACGCTGTTGACCTCTTGCCATTTATTTCTGCATGTCTTGCTCATTGTTGTACATTCTGCAGCTTCCAGGTCACAAAAACTCTTGTCGTCTTTTAGGTGATACTCTGGTTTCAGGAGTTGACAATAATGAGTTTGATATAGAACCAAACAGAAACTGATGTCGGTCTCGGTCAAAGGAATGTAAATGTCCTTTTTCATGTTTAGCGCAATGTAATCCGATATTGGGACAACAGTGATTGCTTGCTGTCCTTTCGCTTCTGGTATCGGTATCATTTTCATAATTTCATAACTGTCTCGACTGATGAGTGGCAGTTTTATTTCGAAAAGAAGTACGTCTTCCAAAAATCTTGATTTTACTTGTAATAATCTGTAAATCTTGTAAACTTCTGTGTGAAAGTTCTCCAGCGGCAGCGACACATCTTTGGGTAAATGGCTTGCAATCGTCGTCAATTCCTGGGTGAGTTGTTCGGGAGTTATCAAGTGGTAATCGAACCGACCGTGGTGTAGATCGGTGATAGTATCTAATAACGTGTTTTGAATATTCCGTAAACTGAATAGCATGTTGCTTGCTGTTGTCGCTCCCATGTTAAAGGAACTAATGATGCGATTTCGTTGGGCTTCATCTTTCAGTTGCTTTACGGATTCCTCTATTGCATTTATATGTTGGTTAATCATCTTGCGTTGCTTTTCCATAGTATTTTCGGCTCCCTTTAATAAATTGAACTCTGCCTCTATAATTGAGGTCTGATTTTTCCAAAGCGATGCTATGTGTCTCTGATTGTCTCGAACTAGAGCGATGTCTTTCCTGTATTGTTCAGCGAAATTCTCATCCAATATTCCAAACAATCCATTAGCGAGATACCCGACACCATTGATAAGGCCACGGCACCGGCGCTGTCTGGCAAGTCGCGTGCTCGACGTGTGCTGAGTAAGTAATACTTGGTCGTAGTACTCTAGTTCGGAGAATCCGTGCCGTAATTGAAGTAGTATGACATCACAGTGGGCTTGCTCCCGTATCATAATACATGTCTGTTGGAGCGTTTTTGTGTATTTGTTGAATGCGTCTATTCCATCCCAATAAGGTTGCAAGTTATAATAGGCGACAATTTTCCACTCGTCTTTAATCAGCATCATATCTGAGATCTTGTCGAAGTATATAGCTTGTCCTTGTCTGAATTGGGTCACATTTGTGTTGCAGTGAGAATCGCATACGAATGTTAGCAGCAAAAATAAGGCTGTAACAACTGCACTGAGTTTGAACTGGATAGGACTGATCGCACTTGTTCGCGTCGGTCTCTGTAGGGTAGCTGTAACTACGTCACTTGATTGACGTGGTTCTACCTTCTGGCTCTGAGGTCCCGCATCTTGATCCTTATCGTCGTTCTCCAGTAAAGGTGAAGTTTTTACAACAGGCCGTTTTAAAAATCCATTCTTCGTTTTCAGCGTAACGACACGTACGTATCCGTCTTTGCCTTGGTGCAATTCCGTAACTCGACCCATCGCCCACTTGCCTGGGGGTAGATGTTCATCATGGATCATGACGACGTCGCCGACTTGATAATTACGCCGCGGATTTTTCCACTTGCTTCTGGCGGCTAATTGTATCATATATTCTGAGACCCATCTCTTCCACAAATTTTGCAATATTTTTTGTGTTAGGTACCATCTTGTGCGCTGGTCTTTCTCTGTCTCAACCAAGGTAAGAGTTGGTCCGCTGGTTAAGAAGTGAGCAGGTGTGAGATAATTCAGGTCTTCCGGATCTTCAGATAAGGGACCTAATGGCCTTGAGTTCATGCAACCCTCTATTTGTGCAAGGAGGGTTGAGAATTCTTCATATGTAAGGCGTTGGTCGCCGACCACTCGTTTCAGGTGGAATTTGAAACTTTTTACTGCCGCCTCCCATAGACCTCCTGCTGACGGCCAGGAAGGGGCGTTGAAGTGCCATGTTATCTCCATATCGGCTATCTCCCCCAAGAATTGGTCGTTGATGAGCTCTTTTATCTCCTGATATTCTTCTTGTAGACATCTATTAGCTCCAACAAAGGTGGTCCCATTATCACTGTAAAAATGTCCTGGTTTTCCTTTGCGCGCTGCCATTCTTCTTACAGCGGCGAGGAATGAAGATGTTGTCAGGTCGGAAACCAGCTCTAGGTGCACCGCCTTGGTCACCATGCATACGAAGACTGCTACATAGCCCTTGGTGGTCTTGATACCACGTCCCTTGTTGGATTTTATGTAGAAATGTCCCGTGTAGTCAACACCGGTATGCATGAAAGGACGAGATGGTTTGATCCTTGCTTCCGGTAAGTCTCCCATTATTTGATTATTTTTTGTAGGCTTGTGTTTCTTGCACGTAATACACCGACGAATAAACTGCTTAGTGGTCTTATTTCCACTAAGTATCCAATATTTTTGTCTTATGAATGACAATGTAATCCGAGCACCACCGTGGTAGGTATGTTCATGCGCTTGCAAAATAATTAATTCCGTCAAGCGGCTTTGCTGAGGTAAAATTACAGGGTGTTTCATCTCTGGATTAATGTGTGCGTGCTGTAACGGGCCCTGGCTAAGGTCTGAGCCGCCGCTAACAGTAGCTATGATCGTCTATTCTATCTATCCCAAAATGAGAGGACCCGATTCAGCTGTAAGATTTGTAAGTAAGAATGATAAGTCTGAATTTCTCGTTCATCGAGAAATCTGTTAGGCGTACAATAGTCGAACGAAGCTTGGTTCGGAAAGTTACAGTTTCAAGTTAGACAGAGAAAGCATATATGTCCGCGAGCCGGTAATTCGCATCAGTCAGCGGTGTATTGCGCTAAAACGATCGTTGTTATATTTTATGTGATGGCACCATCTGGTTTTTGTATATATGAGCGCTTTGGAACATCTTTTGTTTTAGTTTTAGTTTTAGTGATCGATCACAGTTATAGTATAGATATCCGTCGTAGTTTTACGACGTGAGTACTCAATTATATTTCATGTGCTCGCTCGTAGCGGCTTGTGGTGGTTCCAATTATATATTTTGTTCACGGCAATAACGATCCGAAAAGACCGGTTTACACAATTGCGATTTGAGTTCCGAAATGGGTTCTGAACTAGCGGTTACCTCAAAAGGTCCGTAACGTTTTGAAACCTTCAACTCTGCGCAATTTGAGCTGGATGTTATCGAAACGCAAGCATTATTGTTTTAGGATATCTAACCCACACCATAGCGAAGTGCATAATTCGATAAATACCGAACTATGAATTCCACTAGCCGCAGCACGTCCTGGGCTGAGCCAAATCATATATACCGACTCAACTTACACATTAGATATCCACCGAAATTTACATTTAATTTAAAAATGCAACTTGAATCCAATCTGACCCAAGGCAATGCAAAACACCTACCCGGACCTAAACAATGAACTTTAGACTGTAAATTGATCTCTTCGCGCGTCCCCGATAACACTCAAATGTCAAAATATCAACAGTATATGTTAACTGTGTTGACACCGGTTTAACTTTGTTCTGAATTTGTTATTTCCATCCGCGGAACCTCATCGATCAAACAGTCTCCCTATGCCCTGACAACCTAGGTTTAGCCGCAACTAAACTCCTGTCTAGCCTAGTCTAAAAACCTAGTGTTATACCACGTCCATTATCGACACCACTCGAAAATGGTTGAGTTTGATTTGAATGTGCTTGAATGTTTAACGACTGTGTGTGTGGGAATTACAAAACTCGCTACTCTAAAGGAATGAGGAGAGGATTAGCCCGCGAATATCCTAAGAGCCAATCCAGGAACCCTATGGTGAAGGAAAAAGGAATTTAGGGTCGCTCCAAGCCCAGACTCAGACTCAGAATAATTGACTTACAAGTTCTTTCCTAACGACCCAAGGATAGTTTTGGAATTAGGGGTAGGTTGATATAAAGGTTAGGAACCGAGGTAAATCTCGGCGCTTCAGACACTCACGAAAACCCACTGAAACTTCGCAATCACCAATTCGTATAGTTCTGACGCGTAACACGGCAGCCAAAACTGTTTAGAACTCGTGAGGGGACTGTCACAGTAGCTAGACGCTGAGACTGAATGCTCTCCCCTCCCAGACTCTGGTATTTATACGCCTCACATGCGTCCTTTGCAAATACGCTCTGCCCAAGCGAAGCTTCTTATCACTAACTACACAGGGTCCAATTTCAACCATGCCATGCAGATCCGCCGTTCTACAAATTGTGTGTACGCATATTCACTATGATCAACCGTAGGTTATCACTCAAATCATTTGGTACTGCCGATACACAGAATCTGTTGATCGCTGACCAATAAAAGCTTGTTGCGATTAATTAAGCATTACCCGACCACTAGGTGCGCGTAGCAAAAGACCTCTAGAATGATATTCAAAATAGAGGTGTCAAACCCTCCATCTCATACCTCAATCGCAATTGTATATTTGCAATCTACATAATAGCTTTCTCCGTTCCGTAATAACCTTTCATTATTTAGTTATTCATAATTTTATTCAACGCGCAGCCAAATCGGCTCTCATCTCTACACATCTCGCAGGAATGCGACAAAAAAAACTTGGCCTGAAAACTTCCACGAATCAACCCACGCATCGGCTCTGTTTTTTTTTGCTAACTTTGCCAGTAAGCTATGCAAAACCCTCAAACGTTATCTGAACCGATTCTCGTATTCAAAACAGCGCGGCGTTGGGCTAGCCCTCTATCACGCAGAATGAAGTATCTAATGTACCGACTCTCGTGTACCATTACAGCCCCCTCCCAGACCTTGAGACACTGTTTATCTCAGTTAACATGGCGCAAGGATCTCATTACCACTATGCTACCCATACTTTGTACATATCTACTCTATATGTTCGGACATCTCAAATCATGTACACCGACCGATGAATCTGTCAATTATGTATATAATATTTACACAACTCGATTGAGTTCTCTCCTGTCTTATCTTATTTATCTATCTTACTATACAACCTCGCTTACCCGCAATTTATCCTAATTCGTATTACTATATATATACAAATTGTTTTTTTTTTTTTTTTTTTGGTTTTTTTTTTTGTTTTTGTTTCCAAACCATGCAAGATCCTTAAACCTACAAAGTAGTTATTCAAATTTACAGCTTACAGCTTAATTATATAACCTTTATACACTATCTTATTTATCTACGCCCTTATTCGTCCTCACATAATACCTGGCTATATTTATAGTATTGAAGTTACCCAATATCTCATTTGAACCCGGATCTACTAACGTATAACAGTTAGGATATACCACTGCCGAAATAACATAAGGCCCTTTATACAACAACGAAAATTTCCGCATGATTTTATGTTCTTTATTCGAACGCACAAAAGTTTTAAGTTTCACATAATCACCTATACGATAGACCTCTAACTTACGCCGTTTGTCCGCCTGTCGCTTACGTCGTTCACTAGAACTTTTAGAGTTTTCTATCGCTACATTCCGCACCTGTTCCGAATCTCGCACACTATGGCCTAATAACCATTCATCGCCTAATTCCTTGTCAATAGTTAACGGTTCCCGCCTACCAAACGCTAACTCATTAGGCGCAAAGCCTGTGCTTGTGTGTTCGATATTATTATAGCAATTCTGAATGTCCGGTAACACGTCTACCCAACTACGATTACTTCCGCCGCAATAGGTTCTAATCAGCCGACCTAGCTCGCGATTCACTCTTTCTACGCTATTAGAATTTGGACAATACACCGACGTATGAGTGACCCGAATCCCCAGCTGTTTGAGTCCAAATTCCCAAACTTTCGATATGAACTGTGGTCCTGAGTCCGTAATTATAGTTTCGATAGGTATTTCCCTATGAAATCTCTTTGTACAAGCGAGCACGCTCCTACCTGTCGCTTTTCGCATTGGATATAATTTTATTACTTTACTGTACACGTCTTGAATCACATATATATATTGATATCCGAATTTACCAACGGGCAATGGCCCATAAAGGTCCGAAAAAACTTTCTCACCCAACCTTTCCGCCAACACCGGTGTACAAGGACCAACGGTATTGTTAGTACTTGGCTTGACCTTTTGACATATGTCACAACTTCTTATCACCGCGCTTATCACCCTACTCATATGAAGAAAATAATATCTGTCCTTCATCAGTGCTAATATTTTATATCTGCCGTAGTGACCTATTTCTTCATGTATGTGTAAAATAAGTTCCTCCTGTAGTGATTTCGGAATTACTAGCAACTGTACGTTCCGCTTCGGCACGTGAAAATATAACGTATCACCTACTAGCTTATAATTTTCAAAACCTCTTGTCCCCGTATCTACCACATTACGTCTGATACAACCGCTAATTCGATTTAACCGCTCATCTTCGCTTTGTAATCTCGCAATGTCCCGTAAACTCGAAATAACACTTGCGGTATTCGATGCCTGAAACCAGAATATCCCCGGCTGAACATTTGTTCTGTCAATCATACCTCCAGATACCGCCATTTGCCTGCTTAGCGTGTCGGCAATTTGATTATCAGTCCCTCGCACAAATTCTATGTCGTAATCGAATTGCTCTAAAACATAATCCACCTCGTTACGCGTGCACCCAATAAAGTCCACGACTTAATGAACGTCAAACTTTTATGATCTGTTCTAATAATAACTTTTTCTCCCCGCAAATATATCTCAAATCGTTTTAAAGTGTATATAACTGCATACATTTCCTGTTCACTGACCGACCATCTAGTCTGGGCACCCTTGAATGCCTGCGAACAGAACCCTATAATTAGTTCCTAGCCCGAATCATCTAACTGATAAACATAGCCCCCAATTCCTATAGCGCTGGCGTCACATTGAACATAATATGTTTTCCCCGCCAATGGCTGACTCAAAATTATACTTTCTGAGAATTGATTTTTTATCTCGTCAAAAGCACTTTGCATCTGCGCACTCCAGACGAACTTGACTCCAGACCGTAATAAATTGTACAAGGGCCGTGTCAACGTTCCAAAATTTTTTATAAACCTCCTAAAGTAATTTATGAACCCCAAAAACGCCCTCAATTGCCTGACAGTTCTGGGTGACGGATATAATTTAAGTGTTTCAATTTTGTCCGGGTCCATCTGCAAACCTTGTGTAGACAAAATGTGCCCCAATAACTTGACCTTTTTTTGTGCAAACTCGCATTTTTTTAGTTTGCATGTGAAGCCCGCGTCTTTCAATTTACTCAGAACCGTGTCCACTTGAGACAAATGCTGTTCGAAGTCACCCTCAGTTAAAATTGCCAAATCGTCAACAAAATTTAGACAATATGACCTAACCTCTGGCCCTAGAATTAAGTCCATCGCCCTCGAAAATGAACCCACACTGGTTTTCAACCCCTGAGGTAAAACGTTGTAAACATAACTTCTGCCTTGATATACAAAACCCGTGTATCGTTTAGATTCGTCTGATAATGGTATAGAAAAATACGCATCTTTGATATCAATAACTCCTATGTAATTTATCCGGCGCCCGGATTGCAATATCTCACTCATTAAAGGTGTGGTTTCAACCTCCCCGACCATTCCAGTGTTTAATTGTCGTGCATCTAGCAAAATACGGACCTCTCCCGTTTTCTTTAATGTACAAGTCAATGGACTGCTGAAATCCGCAGATTGCCTGCTAATAATACCTATAAATTCCATTTCTTCCAAACGTTTTGTTACTTTATCGCGATATGCGAACGGTATGGGATAGCTTCGTTTTACGAAAGGCGTTTCATCTCTCATTTTTATCTCATGTATATATTTATTTGTCCGACCTATCCTATCGCTAAACAACTCTGCATGTTTATTTAACACCGGCAATAACCTTGTTTTGTGTTCAACAGGTATTGATGAATTATTCACATATTCCTCTATCATATTTCTACAGGTATCTTGGTTCTGTACTTCCATTGTACAACAGCAAGATTCCGGATTAGGACCAGTACCTAATGGTATTTCACACATCCGCCCGGCGCTTCGTATAATTAGCCTCTTATTACCCTCACACGTTAAACTGGCTCGCGTCTGTTGTATAAAATCAAACCCCAAAATTAAATCTTTAGGCACCCTTGTTAATACTAGCATTGGAGTATCGATAACGCATTCACCTATTGTTAATGGTAACGTTACTAATTTATCAACCTTTTCCTTACTGACTCCAAACGCACCTGTGATTCTCAAACTTGGAATCGGTATTTCCGTCGGTTTTCCCAATTGACTGCATACTTCTTCGTACACTCTCCGACTTATTACACTGATTTCGCTCCCCGAATCAATCAAACTCCTTACAACAATATTCCCAATACGCACATCTATCTCAGGTAATGTCAAAGTACTACATAACTCGCGCCCACACTCAGTCGAATCGTCGTCTCTGAATATCGTATGTAAACGTCTGTCATTTCGATCTCTACAATTCGATCTAGATTTTTCATCTAAACACACGGCATATCCGTGCGCTTTATGCGCTAGTAATTGAATAAATTCATTCACACCCACGTTCGAATCCAAATTACACAAATCATACAGTCTATGCTTTTTCCCAATTCGATCGGCTGTCCACCCGAACCGTAATAAATATCTGAGCGCGAACGACCCGCGCGAGTCCACTAGTTTTTTGAATTCTGACTTATCGCATTATTCCTGTCACTTGAACTTTGCCCTGCCTCTGTATCTCCTGAACTATCATTGCCCCTCTGAAACTTTATTGCCTTGAAGCCAGGCCTAGGCTGCCTGCCTCTACCGCGAAAATAACCGCGACCACGCGTCCCAAATTCGTTTCGCCCCTTCGTTACCGCGTTATAATTATTACTACGACTTATCGCGTTATAACGTAACGTATTTACCCGCATAGCTCGATATTGCCCACGCATATAGCTATCCCGCCTCACGTTATTAGTATTCATAGGTTCCGAATCATGTATCGCACTTAATTCCCCATCGACATTCCGTTCTAAATGCCGAAGGAATTCGACCGCATCCCGTATGGTCATAGTCTCCTTTCTAGCAAAAAACGCTACTTGAATATCACGCGGCAACTGTCTGAAAATCGTGTTGATTTTCTCCGTATCAGTAAACGGTATCGTAAGCTCATATATGCTATTCAATTGAGAGGCAAAGAATTCTTCCATACTTTGACCTTTCTTAGAATCAAACTTCGCAGTTAGGAATCTTTGCTTAATTAATTCCTGTTCATTATCACCCCAGAATACCTCTCTGAAATCTTTTTCAAAATCCGAATAGGTTCGCCATGAGTCTCTGTATATGCTCATTCGAACTTTCGCAATTCCTACCAAACTATCCGTTGCCCATATCAAAGCCCTAGAAGTATCTCCCGAGACTTTAATATAAGCCTTTAAATCTCTTAAGAAAATCATCGGATTTTCCGAACTTCGCCCATCGAATGTCGGCAACTTCTGTGTCATTTTCACAATGCATGATTGACGTTTTTCTACCGATTGTTCAAACGTCTCTAGTTCCTGTCTGTCAGTCTGTCTGTCCGAAGTCCTACTAGTATTGCTCGTGCTGGAACCCCTTTCCAAACTGTCTAATCTTTTCACTATTTCAGATAACAATTGCGTCACCTGCCCTGACGCCATTTCACTTGTGTGTGAAAGTGAATTTTGTGCTACCCGACTATCGTTTTTTCTACGCCGGCCGGCCATTATTCCTATTAAACCGCCGTAGCTCGTCTGAAAACAAAGCCCCTTTTTTGCTTATTTCTTATTTACAAACTGAACTGTTTAAAATCGTTTCTACGTTGTGTTATTTTTAAAAGTAACGCGTTAGACCTTGATTCTTTTAGAATATCTAGGAATATCTAGGTATCAGACTATCTAGGATATCCTTCCGTCTCGGCACCAAAAATCTGTAACGGGCCCAGGGCTAAAGGTCTGTTCCGCCGCTAACAGTAGCTATGATCGTCTATTCTATCTATCCCAAAATGAGAGGACCCGATTCAGCTGTAAGATTTGTAAGTAAGAATGATAAGTCTGAATTTCTCGTTCATCGAGAAATCTGTTAGGCGTACAATAGTCGAACGAAGCTTGGTTCGGAAAGTTACAGTTTCAAGTTAGACAGAGAAAGCATATATGTCCGCGAGCCGGTAATTCGCATCAGTCAGCGGTGTATTGCGCTAAAACGATCGTTGTTATATTTTATGTGATGGCACCATCTGGTTTTTGTATATATGAGCGCTTTGGAACATCTTTTGTTTTAGTTTTAGTTTTAGTGATCGATCACAGTTATAGTATAGATATCCGTCGTAGTTTTACGACGTGAGTACTCAATTATATTTCATGTGCTCGCTCGTAGCGGCTTGTGGTGGTTCCAATTATATATTTTGTTCACGGCAATAACGATCCGAAAAGACCGGTTTACACAATTGCGATTTGAGTTCCGAAATGGGTTCTGAACTAGCGGTTACCTCAAAAGGTCCGTAACGTTTTGAAACCTTCAACTCTGCGCAATTTGAGCTGGATGTTATCGAAACGCAAGCATTATTGTTTTAGGATATCTAACCCACACCATAGCGAAGTGCATAATTCGATAAATACCGAACTATGAATTCCACTAGCCGCAGCACGTCCTGGGCTGAGCCAAATCATATATACCGACTCAACTTACACATTAGATATCCACCGAAATTTACATTTAATTTAAAAATGCAACTTGAATCCAATCTGACCCAAGGCAATGCAAAACACCTACCCGGACCTAAACAATGAACTTTAGACTGTAAATTGATCTCTTCGCGCGTCCCCGATAACACTCAAATGTCAAAATATCAACAGTATATGTTAACTGTGTTGACACCGGTTTAACTTTGTTCTGAATTTGTTATTTCCATCCGCGGAACCTCATCGATCAAACAGTCTCCCTATGCCCTGACAACCTAGGTTTAGCCGCAACTAAACTCCTGTCTAGCCTAGTCTAAAAACCTAGTGTTATACCACGTCCATTATCGACACCACTCGAAAATGGTTGAGTTTGATTTGAATGTGCTTGAATGTTTAACGACTGTGTGTGTGGGAATTACAAAACTCGCTACTCTAAAGGAATGAGGAGAGGATTAGCCCGCGAATATCCTAAGAGCCAATCCAGGAACCCTATGGTGAAGGAAAAAGGAATTTAGGGTCGCTCCAAGCCCAGACTCAGACTCAGAATAATTGACTTACAAGTTCTTTCCTAACGACCCAAGGATAGTTTTGGAATTAGGGGTAGGTTGATATAAAGGTTAGGAACCGAGGTAAATCTCGGCGCTTCAGACACTCACGAAAACCCACTGAAACTTCGCAATCACCAATTCGTATAGTTCTGACGCGTAACACGGCAGCCAAAACTGTTTAGAACTCGTGAGGGGACTGTCACAGTAGCTAGACGCTGAGACTGAATGCTCTCCCCTCCCAGACTCTGGTATTTATACGCCTCACATGCGTCCTTTGCAAATACGCTCTGCCCAAGCGAAGCTTCTTATCACTAACTACACAGGGTCCAATTTCAACCATGCCATGCAGATCCGCCGTTCTACAAATTGTGTGTACGCATATTCACTATGATCAACCGTAGGTTATTTGGTACTGCCGATACACAGAATCTGTTGATCGCTGACCAATAAAAGCTTGTTGCGATTAATTAAGCATTACCCGACCACTAGGTGCGCGTAGCAAAAGACCTCTAGAATGATATTCAAAATAGAGGTGTCAAACCCTCCATCTCATACCTCAATCGCAATTGTATATTTGCAATCTACATAATAGCTTTCTCCGTTCCGTAATAACCTTTCATTATTTAGTTATTCATAATTTTATTCAACGCGCAGCCAAATCGGCTCTCATCTCTACACATCTCGCAGGAATGCGACAAAAAAAACTTGGCCTGAAAACTTCCACGAATCAACCCACGCATCGGCTCTGTTTTTTTTTGCTAACTTTGCCAGTAAGCTATGCAAAACCCTCAAACGTTATCTGAACCGATTCTCGTATTCAAAACAGCGCGGCGTTGGGCTAGCCCTCTATCACGCAGAATGAAGTATCTAATGTACCGACTCTCGTGTACCATTACAGTGCTTCAGTCTTCCCCCAACTCTGAGTATGCCATTTTCATCGAGGAAGGGTGTGAGACTGAAGATCTTGCTTTTGGACGACACTTGTTTGCCGTTTTTGAGGTCGTTTATCTCGTCGTGAAATTCTTTTCCTTGAACATCCTTTATAATCATTTGAGTAGTTTGTCTACTTTCAGACAGTGTTATGTAGGGCTCATATTTTCTGTCTTGTTTCCGACTTATGAATCGACGTAACCATGACAGTACGTGTACTACCTTGATGTATGAGCTGTACTTGTTTAAAAACTCAGTTACAAGATTGCTGTTTCTTGTTACAGCCTGTACACTCGCTTTCGTTGGCTTGGCCTCTTCATCAGTCGAATATAATTTGCTCAATCTCTGTTTTTCATCGAATGTGGGTAGCCAAGTCGGCCCTTGCCACCAAAGTGGATGTTCTTGTAACTGTGTAGCGTTGAGTCCTCTGCTAGCACAATCTGCGGGATTTTCGGCAGATTTGACGTACCGCCAACATGACGCGGGCATAACTCGTGTAATTTGTTGCACCCTGTTAGCAACAAACGGCTTCCAGCGCTGAGGCTGACCTTGTAGCCAGCCAAGGACGGCAGTCGAATCAACCCAACCATACATCTTGATATGATGGTTGCTCAAACTATCTTGTACTTTTTCCATCAGTGTGGCCAGCAAATGGGCTCCGCATAACTCCAGTTTTGGTAACGTTATCTCTTTATTGTGTGGTACTAATCTTGATTTGGCCGCGACGAGAGTGATTTGATATTGGCCACATATTTTTAGTTTGCAATAAATAACGCAGGCGTATGCCTTTTGCGATGCGTCACAATAGCCGTGCAACTCTATATCGCTTGAAGTGTTTGTACCTAACCATCTTGGTATGTTTAGGTTATTTATAGCTGATATGTGTTGTTTTATTTTTATCCATTCTTTGTGAATATCTTCGGGTATCTTGTCATCCCACTGAAGATTTCTATTCCAGACGGATTGAAAAAGTAATTTCATTTGTGTAGAAATTGGCGTGAGCCAGCCAAGGGGGTCAAATAATCGGGCGATTTCTGATAACAACTGTCTCTTCGTACACACTGTCTTGGTATCAGTCGTGGTTTCAATCTTTGATCGAAATGTGAAGACGTCATTTGCCGAGCTCCAATTAAGTCCCAACGTTTTCATCGATTCTGGTTGTATGAACTGATAAGTGTTCTCAGTACCTTCACCCTTGTTGGTGTCTTGTTGCATTAAAGCGGTATGATTGGACTTCCATTTTCTTAGATTCAAGCCGCCTGATCTCATCAGTTGAATAAGATCTTCCTGTAACCTTTTGGCTGCCGTCACCGAGTCCGACCCATGTAGCAGGTCATCCATGTAGAAGCACTCCTCGACTACTTTGGCAGCTTCTGGGTACTTGAGTCTTTCATCCCATGCCAATTGCTTTAGCGTCATCATGGCAAGAAAGGGGGCGGCCTTGGTGCCGTAGGTGACTGTTGTCAATTGATACTCTTGTAAGAGTTGATGTGGATAGTCTCGCCATATGATTTTTTGGAGATGTTGGTCCTCGGGATGTACCCACAGCTGTCGAAACATCTTTTCTATATCTGCCACAAACGCTATCCTGTGTTGTCTCCATTTCAGTATAAGAACCAAAATATCTTTTTGTAAATTGGGCCCTTTGTACATCAGGTCATTCAAACTGAGCCCACTTGAAGTTTTTTCGGATCCGTTGAATACCACACGAAGTGCCGTGGTAGTGGATTCTTCTCGTAACACGCAATGGTGTGGCAAAAAATATTCGGGATGATTTCCGTCACGTGCCAGCTTCATGTGTCCAAGCGATAGGTACTCGTCCACAAATTCTTTGTAAAGCGAAGCAATAATTTTTTGCTTCGAAAATTTCCGTTCAAGTTGTAGAAATTGTGCAATCGCTTTGTTTTTGGACTGCCCTAGATCTGATTTTGCAGTCGATTTAAGAGGGAGTCGCACTTGGTATCGTCCGTCGCTCAACCTTGATGTTGTTGACTTATAGAAATTAATGCAATCTTCCTCTTCTGATGAGTTTCGTGATGCTCCTTGAATGTCCTCTATCTGCCAAAATTGTTGAATGTCTTCTATATTGTTCAGCACTACGTTGCAGTGCAGACTTTGAATTTTTCCACACAGTATCCAACCAAGTCTTGTTTCTTGGGCTAACGGTGACGATACTTGTTTTCTTACACCGCTAAGGACAATGTTGGCGTATACTTCGGCACCCAGGAGTATGTCAATGGGGTTGCTCAAGTAAAACTGCGGATCGGCTAATTCAATTTCTTCGAGGAACGCCCATGATGGCTTACTGATAGTATTGTTTGGTAAGTTTCGTGTCAAACTTTTCATAATTAGCGCTTCTACTTCAAAGCTAAAGCTTCCCCTTAATGACGTGCATAGTATTTTCATAGCGCCTTTACATGTTGTGTCGTTAGTGCCGATTCCAGTGATAACGCCTTTGCAACTCTGTCTTGGAATTTTCAGAAGTTGTGAAGCTCTCTCGCTTATTAAGGAAACTTGTGAGCCTTGATCTATGAGCGCGCGCAAAACATGTTGAACTCCGTTTCTGGCTTGCACTTTGATCAGCGCTGTCGCTAGCAAGACTTCGTTTGCTGACGATTGCTGAATAATCTTGCCTGATTGTTGCGCAACATGTGTATTTCCACTGTTCTTTGTCCACTGCTGTGATTCTAGTGGCATATTTCTTTGGGTTTGATTGTTAAAAGCTTCATGTAAAATGGTATTATGAAAGCCATTACATTCACGGCAGCGCTTTGTCGACGAACAATCTTTCCCTTTATGAGAATAGAGACAATTACTACATATGTTGAGCTTAGTAATTGTTTTCTTTTGCGTTGCAGGATCCATTCCTCTGAACTGTGGGCAATAATAGACCCCGTGATCTTGATCGCAAACGGGACATTTTATCTGGTTTCTTGCTTGAGTATTCGAAGTAGCCTTGTTGCTTGAATAGTAGTGCTTGGAACGTGATGCATTGTAAGGGGTCGATGACGTAGAAGGTGGATTGTTAGACGACTTTTGAGCAGTATTTTCCTGTTTTCGTCTTGATGCTTCTAATGCAGTAAATCGTAATTCGAGATATTTCAGGAATTCATCCAATAGCGGTATTTCTCTTGGATCTTTCAACATAGACATATAGTCATTGTGTGTTTCGGAGTCCAGTTTTGATGATAAAAGATGTATAATGATGGGGTCCCACGTATCAATGTTGATACCCAAATTTTTTATGCCATTCAGACATTCTACCGTTACATCATGCAGTCTCTTGATGTGACCCGATGTGCCTTGTTGCAGAACGGGGAGGGACATCATAGTATTCATGTGGGTTGTGAATATAAGCTTTTTGTTATTGTATCGATGGTTGATGATGTCCCAGCAGGTGACGTAATTTTCGGAGCTTATCGGTAGGTGCTGGATGAGGCGTTCTGGTTCTCCCTTAATTTTGCTTTTTAGAAATTGCATCTTCTGCGCACTTGATAGGCAGGGATTGTTATGAATGGTCTCCGTGAAAAGATCTTTAAACGATGTCCACTGTTGATAGTTGCCATGGAAAACAGGAATATCCAGTTTAGGCGTGGACTTTTCACGATGAGCCACGGACCACAGCTTGCTATTGATCTCTCTTTTTATCTCACAGTAGCTCTTCTCATGCTTGGTGAAGGTCTGCTCGTAATATTCATCTTCTTCCCCACGGAGCTCGCTATCGATGTCCCAGTGAAGTTTATCGATAGTTGCCCACCGTGCATCTAAATTCTTAAGTAGGTCATCGAATTCCCACTTTTCCTTTACTTCTGATAAGTTGATGCTTGATAGGGTGCGGGAGAAGGCTTTGAAGTTACTTGTTTGCCGACGCATCATCTCCTCTAACTTGTTGGGATATTTTTGCGCAGATTCGGCGTGCAGCTTGTTCTGCCTCGGATGCTGCTGACTTGATTCGCCGCCCGATTTATCTTCTTCCGACACGTCAACTGTCTTAGGAATTAATAGTGGCGTTGGTGGTTTTAGAGAAAACCCGGGGCTCCTGAGAATCGACTCCCTTATTTCTTGGTAATAAGATTGGGAATGCTCGTATTGATTGGCCGTAAAGTAGTCGCCATCTTGATTTTCGGCCATCATTAACCGCTCATGATTCCGTTGAAACTCAGCCCAATACGTATCTAACGTTTCTACCTTCCTTTTGATATAATCAGTTGTCTTGCGAGATTGGCCGTCTTTTTTGTAATTCGACCATAGCTGATTTATTCCGTCGATAATTTGTTGCTGATTTTGCAACAAGTAGACGAATTCTTGGCTTGTTTCCATTATAACTCACTTGGTAGAGATATGTAGAAACTCACTTGTTTGATAAATAATTACTTGATGAATTTCTTGATAAAATCACTAGCTTGATAGTTCCTGTTCCCTTGATGAAATTGAGTTCCTTGTCATTCGCTTCTTAGGGGTTTCTTGATAAACCTTGTTACTTGATTAACTTGTAGAGCTTGATCTCTTGGTAAACTTGGGAGAGCTTGTTCTCTTGATAAAAACCTCCTTAGGGCTTAAATCCTTGATCGCTTGGTCGTGCGTGTCTAATGCTTTTGTATTCCTCACGTATGACTTTTTGCGCCTTCTCAACTCTACTGGGGATTGCCGCTGGTGGCAGGCCAACAGAGCCGATTCGCGGTCACACGATCAAAACACAAAGTTGCACTAAACACAGGTTTCGAAGGACCACTTAATGTACGAGCCCTTGCTGGCGGTACATTAAAACTTGATACTGATGATGATTGGTGGAACAGGAAAGAAGAGTGATAACTTGATAAATCACTTTATTTATGATGATTACAATTGGTGCGCACTTATTGATAGACGAATGAGAACTGATCGATGAATCTAACTTACAAAATAATGAAAACTACAATTAGACATTTATGCTGACGCTACTAAGTCTGACGATGCACGATGGAATCGTACACGGTTAGTAAACTAACCTAACCTATAACTGGAAAAGATCCGCAGGAGTGTCGTCTGATGCTGCAGCCGCCCATGTTTTTTCAAGAATCGATGAGTCAATTTACATCGCACGTCGTTGAAGTTGTAATCACTGTTTGTTTATAATTGCGACCGTACCTACACAAGGATGATTGTGCTGAATCAGCGTCAGCATTAAATCTGTAACCTTGGCTATAGGCAGTCAATGATCTCGTACGTCATATGTACGTGCGTGCTCTTCACTCTTGAGTGAATATTAAGTTGTCGATTGATGAAATTTGTGTGCCTAAAAACCTTGGGATTTGGCAACATAGGGCACATCTTGTACACCAATCGTTTATATATATATATATTATATATATATATATATATATATATATATATATATATATCTCTCTCTTCAGTGATTTGATTATTCTTCGTGCGATGTTCTTCCTGGATGATTTCAATATTCGTTGAATTAGGTATATTGATGATGTTTTAATACTCTTCTGGGGGCTGGAACGGCTTCCTATGTCTTGAACTTGAAAAGCTGCTTGCTGTGAATGAATTTGCCGACGCGTTCGTTTCTGCTGGTGCGAGCTCCATTTTGATAAATCAGCAGTCGGCTGACTATCGGGTCATTGTTCTTGCGGTGTCTTGAGTTCGATGTGGGAAATCTTCAGTTGAAATTATTTGGCTTCTGGTCCGTTTTCAAATCTGGTCCGGTCATGGCTTGCTTGATGTCGTCTTGGTTGCCGAAGTCGGGTCTCGGCGATCTTGGACGAAGTGCTTCTTGCTTGCACTTATAAGGTGGCAGCACACGGAGTTTTCTTCGCGGCTGGGTCCATGCTGCTATTACCGAAGGTTGCTGATGTTCAGAAGTCGGGTCACCACTTTGCCAGAGGCAATTATGAGCAGAGCGACATCTTCGGGAGTAAAGTAAAAGGCTTGAGATGCGCGCAAATACCAGACTATACTAGACTAATTTTATTATAGGAAATCCTAGCTTATATACTAGGTTGGTACATGTCGTACATAAGACATAGTGCGTGATGAATATAAATATACCTTATCTGTGACGGTCGTCAACTTATCTTAACATTACGTGAAAATATGACTAACATAGTCGACCGGCACACAGATGTTGACTTTATAACTCCTATCATAGAAGAACCAAATAATTTTATTATCATTGTTTATCTTTTGTTAATCTTATTCTTTATACTTTATTGCACAAAAACAGAAGATACAGATACATCAAAATGGAAACTAGGTGTACAAAGGCGAGCTTATCTCTAAAAAGAGATTTCTTCCAGGAAACCTAATATGGACAGAATACATGAAATAACAGGTAGACCTATGTGCACAACGTTAAAAATATTAAAATAATAAACTAATTACTAATATGTACATAAATACAAATAGACAAAATTATACTACATATATATCTAAGCAATATACCTACATAAATCTAGTATGGAAGAGAAAGGTAGTGTTCTTTTAAGCGAGTTTTAAAAATAGAAAGTGACGGGCTGCCTCTGATGGCGCTAGGAAGTTTGTTCCAGAGCCTGATAGCTCGTAGTCTGAACCCATGTTCATATGCGGCTGTATTGTGTTGCGGAGTTATAAGCGGTGATCGAGCGTGAGATCTCCGAGGCCTATCCGAGGACAAAAATTCAAAACTATCTCGTAAGAAGACAGGATAGCGAGGATTGAATAAGATGTTATAGAGGCAGATGAGGATATGAGAATCCCGACGAAGACGGATAGGGAGCCACTTTAACTCCCTGCGATACTCCGAGACGTGGTCATACTTGCGCAGGCCGAAGACAAACCGAATCTCGAGGTTTTGAAGTCGCTCGAGTTTGTTCGGTTGCTCTTCATTCGCGCTCACCCAGCATACGTCAGCGTAATCGATCAGGGGAAGGAGAAGAGACTGGGCAAGCGTTATTTTTGTCTGACGAGGCAGGAAGTATTGTAGTCGTTTGAGGGAGTGAAAAGTGGCAAAGAATCGCCTACTGACCTCGCTGACATGCGCTGACCAGGAAAATTGGTTATCGAAGAAAACTCCTAGATTTTTGGCCTTAGTACTATATGAGATTATAGTTCCATCATCCAGGTTATAGGGGCAATGGACAGATTCTGTAACAAGTTAAGGGAAAACCTGTAACCAATAATCAAAGCCTGGGACTTACTAGGGTTGACAAGTAGTCCAAAAGAAGTAGCCCAGTCCCTAATTCGCTCGAGATCGGCATTTAACATCCCTGTTTGCTCAAAGTATTTTGCTAAATTTCAATTTTAACTGGTTCCTCGCGATACAGGATTAGCGTAGTGCGAAGTAACTTCTGGTAACTTCATAGTTTTTAAGTTAGCTTATGCACAATGCTCATAGTATTTTAAGGTTGTAACTGTATGTAAATTTTATGGACGATAAATAAAAAAAAAAACATTTAAATTTACTTTACTCACCTCCGGGCATTTGTTCAGTATGAAGTTGCTCGCAAACAGCATGAACAGCGAGAACTCGTTCCCCTGGCAGGTGTAACCGCGGGACGCGATCTCCCACGCCAGCCTGCCTAGCCCCGCGCCGGGAACCAGGATTTTTATCGTGCTGGGATCACTGGGAATTGGACAACGTTGAAAACTTTACTTTTGTACATTCTATTCACAATTCACAATTATTTATTGCACAGAACATTAGAACAATAAGCTTATCTCTCAACAGAGATTTCTGACCCCGAAATAGAATAGCTTGTGTCGTGGGAAGCAGAAACAGCGACGTTATAATCAGAACTAAACACAACAACAAAACATAATTCCAAGACTCGGGCATTTATTTTTATCCTCCCGCACCGGGATTCGAGCCCGGAACGTCGCTATTGAGGCAGAACCTCACACGTTACGACGCAAAGTTCGGCATGAACCGCGAAAACAAAATGGCCGACATATGGACATGCCACACACCGCATGAAAGATAATATTGAACATCAACTGCCACACAGAGTTTTTTAATTGTCCACTAAAGAACGACTGAAGCCAACTTGTACCACACTTTCAACAGCCGCTAAACACAACTTAAACATGATCAAGCAGTATAAGGTTATTGCATATCAGCACAGATAGTGACATTATACTAATACAGATAGACCACGTAGAATAAGATATGTCACCTGCGTTATCAGAGATGCCCCAAAATCATCTTTAGTTCGAGGCCTATATTGCTTGCAATATTTAAAATATCGTGGTATTTCAATATACTTTTGTGCAATAATAGTAGATTGTTAACCAAGGTTGGGAATCTGGAAAGTGACCCATTTCAGCAGAGAGATATTTCTGGCGCTCTCACTTTTCGAGGGTGAAGTGGGTCACTTTCCAATTTCCAAGGGTTACTAATTCTAATATGTATGGGATGAGCACCGTGAGTGAGTACCATAGCAGTGTTGTATTTAAACTCTGTACCTTAACCTTTCAAGGACATTTGAACGACTCTGAGTATGGCAGTAAGTATCCTGGCAGCCTAACGATGATGATGTTGAACAAACTATTACCATCAGTGAGGCAGGAATAGCTCTAGCACTTCATCGATGATGGGCGTGTAGCGTGCTCCCATATCGCTCTATTCCCCCACTAGGTGATAATGGATGATGCTGCTTATGAAGATGATGAAAAAGCTGTACCATTCGTGAGGAGGGAACTACTCTAGCACTTCATCGATGGTGGGCGTGTAGCGTGCTCCCATCTCGCTCCAGTCCCGCACCAGGTGATGATGATGAAGATGATGAAGAAACTATACCATTCGTGAGGCGGGAACTGCTCCAGCACTTTATCGATGATTGGCGTGTAGCACTGCTCCCGCTCTGCTGCGCCCATCTCGCTCCAGTCCCGCACCAGGTGATGATGATGATGAAGATGATGAAGAAACTATACCATTCGTGAGGCGGGAACTGCTCCAGCACTTCATCGATGATGGGCGTGTAACACTGCTCCCGCTCCGCTGCGCCCATCTCGCTCCAGTCTCGCACCAGGTTCTTGAGGACGGATTGGACCTGGGGATGTTGAATTCGATCACTCATTTCATTCATTCAGTATGATGTTCAATCTATCAACATAAGTTCGTTCATTGTTCTTTGCTAAATACGTATTTTTCGGCAGATATTTTATAACCTATCAGAAAGCGCAGCTTTGTAATGGCGAGCAAAAGATGACTGTTGAGAACTTGTATAAACTAACTGCAATTATTGTACCAGTGTTTTTGCCTTACGGAGCCTCGCAGGCTCTACAGTAGGTACAATAATTCCAGTCCATACAATTTATTTTAGGTTTATTGTTTCAGTTTATTAAAAAATAAGATTTCAATGATATTCGTCGAAACTAAACAGGAACTTAATCACGATGTCACAGCGCAAACCTATAGTTTTTCTTAAACGTAAATCACACCTGGGTACGCAAGCATTTTTCATCCGTAAATAGCACCTGGCTACCCAAGCATTATCACCCATAAATGGCACCTGGGTACCCAAGCATTTTTCACCCGTAAATGGCACCTGGGTACCCAAGCATATTTCACCCATAAATGGCACCTGGGTAACCAAGCATTTTTCACCCATAAATGGCACCTGGGTACCCAAGCATTTTTCACCCGTAAATGGCACCTGGGTAATCAAGCATTTTTTACCCATAAATGGCATCTGGGTAACCAAGCATTTTTCACCCGTAAATGGCACCTGGGTAACCAAGCATTTTTCACCCGTAAATGGCACCTGGGTACCCAAGCATATTTCACCCATAAATGGCATCTGGGTACACAAGCATTTTTCACCCATAAATGGCACCTGGGTACCCAAGCATTTTTCACCCATAAATGGGACCTGGGTACCCAAGCATTTTTCAACGGTAAATGGCACCTGGGTACCCAAGCATTTTGAGCCGTAGATTGCTCCTGGGTACCCAAGCATTTTGAGCCGTAGATTGCACCTGGGTACCGAAGCATTTTTGACCTGTAAATAGCACCTGGGTACCCAAGCACTTTTCACCCGTAAATAGCACCTGGCTACCCCAGAATTTTGAGCCGTAGATTGCACCTGGGTACCCAAGCATTTTTGACCCGTAGATGGCACTTGGGTACCGTGAGTACCCGGAGGCTTTGAGCGACAACACAGTGATAAAAACCTTTTGTTTCTTTTACACCAATGACTTACATTAGATTCGTACAATCATAGCGTAAGTTTTTTTTATCTGTTTGTACAACTACGGTGCGCTTGCAAATGTTATTTTAAATATTTTATTTTAAAGAAAGACAGAGAAATTTTAAAATATTTTAATTAAATATTTTTTATCTACTTAATGTGAGTTTTTTTTTAAATATTTTTAATATCAATACACGAATATTTGAAATAAATTAAATAAGTAGGTTATTTATTTTATTTTAACTTTTTATTTATTTATTATATTTACTTATTTTATTTATTTAAAATATTCGTGTATTGATAATAAAAATAATAAAAAAACTCACATTAATAAAAAATATTTAATTTAAATATTTTTAAATTTCGCTAACATTTGCAAGCGCACCGTAGTTGTACAAACAGATAAAAAAACTAACGCTCAAATACAATCAATGCTTAAACCATTAGAATGCTCAGTTAGTTTATGAGCTCTAACAATAACAACACTTCAAGCATTATTCTCGTGAACTGAAGTCATCAATGAACTTGTACAATGTAAATCAATGTGTTTTTGGTTAGCGCCGATATCCATCAAGCGGTTACCTTTCGGACATAAGCCAGCCATATACGCACGGATGTTCTCGACAGGTACCCGTCGGACTTATCTCAGGACTGAAGCGTGACTTCGCATAGGCAGGCTTATACGCACGGATTTACCCGACTGGTATCCGTCGGACGTATCTCAGATCTGAAGCATGACTTCGCATAGGCAGTCTTATACGCACGGATGTGCCCGCCCCAGGCATGTCCGTCCGTGCCGGTTCTTGCCATAGTTTGGCAGATTTCCCCGCCAGGCACGACTGATGAGTTCGCTAACTTTTCGTGCAAAGTATCAAATAGCAAACATTGCGTGGCAACCATCAAATAGCATACATTTTCGTAGCGAGTGATAAGATAAGTTAGCGAATGCAAATCGGCTAGGGAGACAGAAATCAGGGATCAGGTTACAGAAATATTGATGACTTTTTACCTTTTCAACATCGTGCTGAACTTTGTGTTGTTTCTCGATGTTGTTCTGGTCATAGCCATTGGAGTAATCGTCGAAGCTGCTCACAAGATGGCCGTTGCCGTTCGTCTCCGGATGTGCTCCGTCTGGGTTCCTGTAGACACAATGGCGCTCATGATAATAGTTTTGTAACTATTTATTCCTGCATATTATTTATAATAATTAATATTGTAATATTTGTATTACTTAAACACGACCTATTTTTAAGAGATATAAGTTTATTTGTGGGAGTTTTTTTGCCCTTTTCGCCCACAATGTAGAGAAGAGGCAACAAAATACGTATAAGTAAATATTTAAGCAGTAATCAAGACATTTTGACTTTTGAATACAGATAGAACATCGAGCTACAGAATGTTTACGGCTGCATTCCCAACAAGGGCAGAACACCATGATGACATGTCCACCTTAACGTAACATGCACATACTGGACCATACATTGCCTCTGGCCCCACACTAGGATTACCTGTGTGGCGGAAACCAGAAACAGTGACGTCACAAACCAAGAGTTGGGGATTTGTTTTGTTCCTCCACAGCCGATTTTCGAACCACGCCGATTTACAATTATGAAGTGTAAAACTGGTAAGTGTAAAACTGGCACTCACTTCCAAGGACAATTAGAGTTAAACTGCTTTCAAAAACACTGTACTTTCTCGGACTTCTGCACGTCAAACGATCGACACAAGAATTAGCTCGAGACATCATCATCTGGGGTCATCTCACGCACTCCTTCTGGGTCGTGGGGTGTCAGAGTCAGATCAACGGATCTCTTCCTGAACAATTGCCCTCTCGAGCGGTGGTCTTCTCACTAGATGAGATATTCGATTGGGCGAGAGTTTTGAGTTTTTATAAATTTGTAATTTTATACGAACAAACTGTCATAAACTAAGTCAAACGACTAAATCAATTATTATCACATGTTTACGAATTTTTCATTTCACTCTTGTTATAAAGTGTATCTGACACACGGACTGAAGCATGATACGCACCTGTGGTCGACATTCTCGAACATGGTTTCGACATCCTTGATGATCATCTGGACAATGCCGTTGTTCACGTCGACACACTTGCGGAACGTGGTCAGATAGCTCCGGTAGCGCTGCAGCCTGCGCTGGTGGGTCTCCGGCAGCTTGCCGATGATCTTCTCCGACTTGGTGATCCGTTGTAGTGTGTGCACTCTGAAAGTTACAGACGTAGAAAACATGGGAAACAAATATAATTATCACCAAAATATTTTTTTCCTACCCAAAATAGATAAATGAACACCAAAAGTTGCAAAAAATTTCAGGGCAAAATACTGCGGTAGCTTAGGTGAAGGGTAAAGGGGGTGAGCGAAGCGAAGCCCCCTTTATCCTTCGTGTTAGGTTGAACCTTACATGTTCAACCTAACACGAAGGATAATCACGTCACGTGTCAATCGACGCGCGTTATTGTGAATGTTTACCTATTTCTAGGTTCAAACTCATTCATTTTTAAACATACTGTATAGTCAAATTGCATTAGTGTTCGTTAACCAATCTATCAGGGACTGAAGAGGTACCTTTCAAAAGGTCTTGACCGGTCTTTTTAAATGTATCTGACCGTTAAAGTAGCATTCCGGTGCCAGGTATCAATACATTAGGGATCCAAACAAGCTTCCGTTCAAACGGTACCTTTAAATAAAAGTACCTCACCAGGGACTGAAAAGGTACCTTTAATAACGGTCTTGACCGGATCTTTTTAAAGGTATCTGACCGTTAAAGTAGCATTCCGGTACCCAGTATCAATACTTTAGATATCCAAACAAGCTTCCGTACAAACGGTATCTTTAAATAAAAGTACCAAATCAATCTCGTTATAAAACGGTTTTGACCGGGTGTTTTTAGAGGTATCCAACCGTTCATAATTTTGTCAGATGTCATGATTGTGACAGATGTCAGTGATCCTATCAGCATACCACCTACTCCAAATCTGCATGAAATGGAAAGTGTACCTAACTGCAGTGTGCTAAAACTTATCTGTATTGAAAACGACAAGTTCAGTTTATTGCGTCTAATTTGTGTGAGTTAAGGCACGGAGGACTTAGCCAGTGGATAGCCCATCCGTAATTTTTTCTACGAAACACAACTCACGAACTTAAGCGCGGGACAAGGCGGCTTAAAGGCTCATTCACGCAGCAGTACTACCTACCTAGCAACGGCCGCCGGATCTAGGGTTGCCAGTTTTTTTTTTTGACAAATATATGATATGGCGGTTAAATGGATTAAAAAATAAAGTACGCATAGTAAAACATAATTAAGTTAAACATATAGCACTGTAGCGTACTTTATAAAGTACGCAGAATATTATAAATTAAAAAGTACGCAGACCCAAAATATACTACAATACTGGTATTGTATGTCTGGCAACCCTAGCCGGATCAGCCACCCGATGGGTCTTTACAATACTCTTGCCATCGCAGCGACGGCCGATTCGACGTCGCATCGGCCGCCGCCGCTGCGTTCTGCGGCGACAGCTCGGGTGACCGTTACTTTCTACGGCGGCCGATGCGTTGGCTGCGGCTTACAGGGTCCTAGACCTTCTACTGTATGAAAATGCTTCTACTCGGTGCCCGGTTGTATATCCTTAGCCTAAACTCGCATTACCAACCTTGTAGGCAAACAAAGAAATGTCATTGTTCAGTACTAGATATTGCCGGTTCTTGACGTTGGCCAAACTATTCTCCACAGCAGTGGCGAAACGAATTTGCCATCGTGTAGAAGCGTTGTTTGTGTTCAGTTGGAATGACGGCTGTAGGTATTGCAATGATGGCTCTGCATTGGCGCAACTCCATTAGTTGACGGTTTTTCGACGCCCACTAGAGGGTTCTGGCGTGGAGTTGGTCGTCGCATCCACACTTTGGCTAACTCACGCATCGCAGTACCTACCTACCTACCTAACGTACTAATTTTTGTCAACGAAATAACTATGACAAATGTATATAGAACCTTCTTTTTAGGGTTCCGTACCTCAAAGGTAAAAAAGTCTGTCACAGGCAATTTTGTCAGGAGCTATAAGAGATAGTCTTGAAATCTTCTGCAAAAATACTTATCCTGAGCAACATAATTCAAGTCGAATATGAAAAAATATTGCCTACAAAAAAGTGGAGGGGGTGAAATGACAAAACGAAGGAAATAGCCGTAATACGTCTTATATGGTATCGTTGAAATGGGGTCTTTATATATATATTTTTTTGTTTAGATAGTTATTCAGAAGTTGTGATCAAAAATTGCAAAAAAATACCACTCCCCTCCCCCTTATCTTAGATACTACGGAGACAAAATTTATGAAAAAAATACAGAATATATAACTTAAGTCAAAGAGTTACAAGTTAGAAAAACCTACCCGAAATCATCAATGTTTTTTATTTATGTGTAAACCACATAGGTAAAAACTCACAAATGCACCTGGTTACGCACATGGAGAATGAAAGTAACACCAATAACTTTACAAAGAACATTTTGTTGTGTAAAATCGTGGTAAAATCCAAACAATTCACTCCACACCTCCCTACCATTGTACGGTGTACTTATTTACGTGTCATTAGAATCGAAGTGATCCCAAGGGACATAGGAAGGTATAAATATGACGTAATCTTATGAACAATATATCAGATTCTGTACGCCGCCGTATTGTGTGTGGCATGAAGAAAAAAACTTCTCTTCCCATCAAGTGGGTTAGGTATCATAATGAATATTGAAAGCTAATTATAAAAATGTATGCAATTTATACCTAAAATAAAAAAGCGTTCACCAGGTGTACGTCGCGCTACACGCTATGAGCGGTGGCCTTGAATGCGCAGTAGTCACTTTTCAATAAACATAAACATTTACATACAGGCACATACATTGCATACCTGTACATATGCGCAGTAATTCCCGCCAACGTCGGCGCCACTACCGAGGTCGCCGATTCGTTCTTCCGAGGGTGGCTCGTTGACTGTTCACACCATGCCGCTCGCAAGCCAACGCATGCATGCGTTGGCTTGCGAGCGGATGCGGTAGAACTGATCGTGCAAATCCCTTTTTTGAGAGCTGTGATTGGTCAGCTCAAGGTCAGTATTTGATGCCTAATTTTTGGAGGGGTGTCAAACTATTGAAAAGATAAAATTATCGACATCGAGCAGCAAAGCCACAGCGAGCGTCATGGTTTACGTCAAGCGCAGGCACGCGTATTCCCCAGGAATCCCAAAGGCCCAATGCGCCATGTAAAATAATGCAAAGGTACCAAACTGTGAAAAGCATTTCGAGATAATTGAGTTCCTAACTAAATTCTCATCAAAAAATATTACAGGATTACTGAAATATCCGTAAAACACATAATGTACTTCATTTGTCTTCTATGGGCGTAGTTTGTTCTTAAGTTGGCTATTGTTTAAAATTGTCAAGTATCATTTCTTTTCCTGTCAGTCGATAACGCAGATGTCAGTCGGAACTCGGAACGTAAACAAATATTATGATATTATAGTTTTTTTGTTTTATTAGAATAGAAACTATCTGCCCCAAGTACTACCGTTCCAAAACTGTGTGCAAGTGACATCAAGAGGCGGTTATTTTAAAAATTTATAAGACATTCATTACCCGAAATATTCAAATTCGTTTCTTAAAATAGCTTGTGCCCATTTTTAGCTAGTGTTTAACCCTCGACGACCTGTCGGTGTGTCGGTCTGTGGCACCCTAGCGGTCAAACGGGTGGACAAACTTTAATGCGGTTTTATGTAAATGCTAGTGAACTTCCCTGCAATGGGTCTTACATATTTTTTATTTAAATCGGTTCAGAATTTCGAAATTTATCAGCTTAACAATGAATAGCGGTCAAACGGGTGGACGGATTTAATTCGGTTTCCTGTAGTTGGTAAAAGACTTCACTGCGATGGTTCCAAGATATGTTTTGCTAAAATTGGTTCAGCAGTTCGAACTTTATCAGCCTAACAAGGACTAGCTGTAAAGCGTGTGGACGGATTTTAATGTGGTTTTTTCGTAGTTGGTAGTAGTTTACTATTATCGTTATTTATACACCATTTTGTGTGACGTGAAGGTTTCCTCTGCCACCCTGTACGCTGTACGGGAAATAGTATGACACTATGTTTTGAAGTTTGTAGTTTAGGTCGGGCACCCACCTAAGCAACGCGACACGCGACAAGCATCTGCAACTTGCAACTGCACCAACATTCAAAGGGACTGTATGCAGTAGCGTCTTAGATTAAAGAATCGATTAGTAGCACCCATTCGCGTGATTAGACTGTCCTATTATGATTTATTAGATAAGCATTCAGGACTGCCATTTTGTATGATTTAACCTATTGACTCTCGTGAGACAAAACAGTCCCAACTGACAGTATTTGACAAGATGTGCTGAAGATTATACCGTAGGGGAATCAAAATCTAGGTTCATCTGAGTGACGTCCGTCAATTAGGACTGGTTTTTCTCATGAGAGTCGAAAGGTTAAATCGCACAAATGGCAGATTTCAACTAATCTTCTATCATTAAACAATTATCATAAATCTATAGTTTACAATACCAATCCAACCGAGTCTGTGACTCAGTAGATAAATATCTACACTAGAGCATTGGAGTTAGCTATACAAAACATTATGACATTCAGAATCACAACAATACTAAGAGAACTTAGTTATGTCATCTGGGAATTACCCGGAAAATTACAAAATTAAAGCTTCAGTGTGCTCAAACCAGTGCATGAGGCTTTGCCCAACAGTAGGACACTCACTGCATAGGCTAAAAAAATAAAACCCGAGGATATTTAAGTAAATATCCTCGGGAAAAGTAGTTCATGTAATGGTTGCTATCATCCCACAAAATTAAAACTCACCACTTGTATGGGTGCCTATATTTCCTCACAATTTTAGTTTGTATGAAGTCAGAATTTGGTTGTTTTACAACTCAAACATTAGTAAAACAATTACATGTTCCAAATCGATGTCAGCAAAAAAAATTAGCACAACGAAGTACCTATGTAAATCATATTAAGGTTGCTATCATTCTGAATTATAGGGTATGTTTATATTCCCTTATTTTCGTACTCATGTGCGTAATAAAAATTCAATTTAATTGATGACAGTCTAACAACTTAGTTTATTTTCGCCAATATCACATGTTTTTTATAGAATACTCGGTATTTGGAGAGGTTCTCCAGATTTGTCGCTCTTTAGCACTACCCAGTGGGACTACGCAGGGCAGTGGGGCCCAAGTATTTCCTGCGAATTTGAGCAAGTATCTCCACTATAATTTGGTCATTTAAACTGATTCCATACTGGGCCCTTTCTTATTCCTGGTAGATATTAACGATCTGCCTTTTATGGAGGAGAATTTAACTGACATAATAAATGTTCAACATCCGCCAACTGCTTCGCCAAAAACTTAAGTATGTAAAAGGTCACAAACACACTAAGAAAAAAAACCGCCCCGGACCGTACCAGATGGAAAGGTCCCCATCACGCTGGCGGCGTTGCCGCGCTGCACTGCGAGGGAGATCCTCTGCATAAGATAGTAACCGGAGCGGCGGTCACAGCCAAGATCTCTCAGGCGGCACCCTTTTCCCTCATAAATGCCTTGCCCTGCACTACCCAGACCCCGGTGGTTTCTATGGCAAGCGGGACGAATATACACAGGCCCAAAAGAACAGAGAACATTTGCGTCTTCATCTTCGCTGCCTCTTCCGCCGCGGCCCCTGGGGTGGACACGGTCGACGCAAGGTGAGAGGGGGCAAATGTGCAAACACGCCGCATCCCAAAGCAATGAGCGCCACTCTCCCAAGGAATCATGTCACAAGCAAGGCGCAAGGTGACAACCACGCGCAATGTGTCATTGTCCAGAAATGTTCCTAGTTGAGGAGTAGGCAAAACGTGGAGCCAGAGCCCCGACTCTGGCTGCGAAACTGCGCGCAGTCGTGCCAGCTCGACCCCCGAACTCCGATCCAATAACTCGTTGAGCGTGACTCCGCACGATACCTCATCCCAATTGCGCTGGGAGTGCGGGTGCTTAGGCGGAGTGCTACCAGGACACCGAACATGCCATAACCCTAATGCCTCCTCCGCGAAGGGGATGCGAAAACCATCACCATGGATATTTAACACACGAGTGACAAGGTCTCACACCCCATGCGACGAAACAGGTTCACAGTAAAAGCAAGTGTATCAAATTCTCTCTTCCAAATGTCAGCAAGTCGATACCAGCTTAGTGATAGCAAAACGTTAGAATTAGTAAATGAAACGAAGTTTCTTGGAATAACCAATGATAGCAAATTGCAGTGGGGACCCCACATAGATAAACTAGCTGGTAGATTAAGTCCTGCGGCTTACGCTTTTAGGAACATCAGAAAAACGGATATAGCTACAGCTAGGCTAGTACATTTAAGTTATTTCCATAGTTTAATGTCCCGTGGTATCTTGTCGTGGGGGTAAGCAGCGGATATTGAAAACTACTTTTATGTTACAGAAAAGAGCTATTCAAACAATTTATAATTTAAGATGCACAGACTCACTATATTCAAAATTTTCCATAATTGGCGATACTTGTAATGTTAACCTAAGATATAATCACAGGCTAGTTGCACCCCGGTTTAGACTCGCGAAGGTTAGCAATTCTTTCAAGGGTCAATGCATTCTGTACTACAATAACATACCTCTGGAGATTTTGAAATGGCCATTTCAGCAATTTAAAAACTATATAAAATCTAAAAAGGGATTATTACAATATACAAGATTAACAACGAGAGTGCATGGTGTTCATATACACACACACACACACACACACACACACACACACACACACACACACACACACACACACACACACACACACACACACTCACACTATACATTTTATTATATTTTTCTAAATAAGTTAGTAACGACGATGTCTAGATAAAAAACATACTACCTGTATACATTTAATCATTTAACTATTTACTGCTAGAAAACTGTTCTTTTTACTCTGTTCATTTTCTAAAATTGTTAAGTGTCACTTACTGGAGGGAAGTGCTACTACTTAACCTATACCACAGGGTTCGCCTTATTTTAGGGAGTAGTGATCATCCCTTGTTCCTTACCTAGTGTAATAACAAGATTTAGGTTGTAAAATTTTCAAGAGTAAATGATTATTATTATTATTATTATTATTATTGTTAATCTAACTAAACAGAACTCGCTTAATAATTTTGTAATTATTTTGTTGTATTAGGCTCATTTCAGGCTCAATGCGTGCAATATACCTTGGTCTCAAGTGAACAACTCAGGGTTCAGAATTTTTTTCGAAAAATATTGTTGCCAGTTTAGGTGCTGTACTTGCTCATATCGCACGCTGCCATATTAGTCTTTGTTAGAGAAAATTTACTTGGTCAAGTTCGTTTTGTTCTTTACAAATGTAAAAACAAGAAATTCTTCTGTATACTTGTTACTGAATAAATGATTATATTATTATTAGTATATGTTTATGAATTTTTCATTTCACTCTGGTTTTCAACAGCTTTTTTTCTGAGGTGCTTCTAAAGAAGATTAAAGGTCATCATGTTCCTTGCCCAAGATTTTTTCACAATTCTACAAATATTCAGTATGGTGGCTTTTTGAAGAAGTATACATGTGTGTGTGCCTGTGTATATATGTGTTTTGAGACTCGTGTGTAAAGTGCATGGGATGACTCCTGTGGATGAAATGACTATTGGGATAATTTACTAGTGGTATGATTATGTGTATGGGGTATGGCATCTATCCTGTCTACGCTATCTATCCGAATCTATATTATTACTGATGTTGAGCATTCATGGTAAAGTTTTAAATTGATTTTACAGGTAAAATCAATTTTTCAGAACACGTTAAAAGGGGAAAATATTGATACACATATGATAATTTATTTCAATACCTCAAAAGAAAAGAAGAGAGTTCAGATGACGAACAAGTTTCTGCTGGAGCAATTTTTAGGAATAATGTGGGCCATCTATTCTTATAACTTTAACGTAAATATTATAAAGCCATATAGCAGTGAACTGAAGCATGAATGAAGGGAACTATTTATCACTCACACAAACACATACACCCACACACACACAAACACACTTAACTATTAATTAATTTCAATTTAATGCCAACTTAATCTAAATTAACCATATGTTATTTTTCCTCCTACCACCTTGTCTATCGGTTTGTTTCGTAACTGGCATTTCCTATTTATATTATTTATTTTCTGTACTTGTATTTATATGCTGTGAAACATCTAATAATAATAAATAAGTGAATAAATGTAAATTAATTAGTTTTATATTAAAATCAATTATTATTTACCACCAATTTACATGCCAAATTGACTGATTATGTAAGTAAAAAATAATTTCTGTTGTTGTGATATTATATTTTTACCTTCTAAGGCCAATAAATGTTTTTGAACGCACTCCTATAGTGTCAAAGACGTCAATTAAGTTAAAATTTATAAAGCTTTGAAAGCTTAAATATCAAAAAGTAAATGTTTGCTTGGGAAAAAAATATCACCATTGGAATGCTGATAATTTTCTTAATTTAACAGTATATATCGTTATTATTAAATTCATGCCGCACTATATAAGTTAAAATTTATAAAACATTGAAAGCTCAAATCTCGAAAAGTAAATGTTTGCTCGGAAATAGAATAACACCATTGGAAAGCTGATAATTTTCTTAATTTAACAGTATATCTCTTATTATCAAATTCGTGCTGCAACATTCTAAATTTATATAATATAATTTTTTATTTACCTAAGTTATACCTATGTGTATCTTTCCATTGTTTATGAGTGTTTTTATTCTATGAACATTCACATTAGATCTCAGTCTCAGACTAACCCCTCAAGTTGGAGGTGAATTGGTGATATATTATGTGATTATGTCCAACAGCAGATAAATAAAAAGATTGAGAATTTTCTCTAATCCACAATGTAACTATCCAGAAAACTGCTACAAAGTATCTGTGCAGGTACTTTATAGAGATAGCTATACAAGTATCCTTGAATGCAGCATGACTAATAGACGCGAGGATAGGGTCACCGCCGCACGTGTAACGATATAAACAAAGACTAGGTACTGACATATCTATGTAGGTTAATTCGTACGAGCGATAGAATCACAAAGGCCTGTTGCTATGCGGAAAAAAAAGCCTCATCATCGCTAGTACTTGTAAATGTGTGCTAATAGCGAATATAGTAAATACTAGAAGGTTCTTCAGCACTTTTCATACATATTTACTCACTTGTAGTGCTTGAAAGCCGCCACAACCGACCGAAAGTGAGCCCGCTCCAAAACGTCTTCGAAATCGGTCTCCATGGCTGTTTCTAGAGGGAAAATAAATGCATGAGTGAGTAGAATAGGTGCAGCAACTGTTGATGATGTTATATAGAAAAAAATATAGTCTTCAGTACATTTCTAAGTTCGGCAGATAAAATTTGGTTCGTCGAGACACTGATGGTGAAAATAACTGACGGATGGATGGGGACCATTGCCTGCTCTGTGATGGAAATGGACGGACGGCCATTTGTTTAAGGTTACCAGGATACCATCAGATTTCTACCAAATGATAAATAAAATGACCGACCGACGACCGGACCGACCGAAGTCAGTTTTACCATAGAGTAATAATATAAAGAAGAGTGTCCATCGCCATGCAAAGCACCGTACATCGAAAAATAATTCATTGGTAACAATCTAGATGTCGCTCATAGTATTTTTCATCACAAAATTGTAATTTCAGTCTTCACCACAATCTCAGTGCTTTCATTGCCGAACGAAAGAACGTATATGTAATATTCGCCGTTCTAATCAGCAAGGTGGATGGCCGAGCTATTCATCTTCAGACTTTCAAGCGGTTGATCGTGGTTCGATCCTCAGTGCGGAAAAATTACCTTTTGTATGTTATTTATAAGATTTTATTTATTGAGCCAAAGTTTTATTTATTTATTTAATGTAGTTACTGCAAATAGTATTGCGATCAACTTTTGTAATTAACTTTCTAACACGTGTACGGGTATTTTTAGGGTTACCTTAAAAAGGAAAAATTATACAAATACATAACGCAAACAATCCCATTACACTGGCTGCGTTACCGCGCTGCCCAGCGAGCGAGATCCTCTGGAACAGGAAAGCCCCAGAGACATAGTTTAATCAAAATTAGAGCAGTTGTCAAAACCTCGGTCCCTCAAACGACGACTCCCAATGTCCTTGTCCTTGTCATTACTTAAATATTACAGGTAAACTATAGAGAAATGTATGGTCTAAATAGAGGGGGCACAATTTCTTACGATACCACATACAAACTTGTAAATTACCTGATAACATACATACACGGAGCATGAAAAACCAATAACTTTGCAATTAACATTTTGCTGTATTACATTAAAATAAAGAAAAAAAAAACCTATTCACTCCATACCATCCCTTCCATTGTGCGGTGGTAAGGAATTCTTCGTTTGCAAGCACGAATCGCACTTGACTGTGTATTTCATTTGATGTATTTTTACTTGTTTGCCTTTGCGCCTTTAAGAAAATTGATACAAATTTTGTTGTAGAAGTCGAAAAGGTTTAAAAAGCTGGTCAAGGGCGGGTCGGATTCGCACACGAAGGAATCCGTACCATTTTAAAAGAAAACTTAAGCACTAAAAAAAACAAGAAAAATACTTGGATTTGAACCCAGAGCATTCAGATTGCGCAACTGATATCGAACCAATTGCGTCATCATATTGTTACGATAAGTCACGAAATTTACGATCATGTTTTAAATTATATTGAGATCTAATCTTGTGGCGCTAGTGTAGTCTTATAAATCTCTGACGCTACCTAGGGCATTATAACGCACAAAAAACAGGCAGCCGTCTCTGTCTAAGCAAGCAGCAAACAGGGCTAACGCCATCTGTGTTTGGACGGCAATTTTAGCTTTTTTCCGGAGCACGATTTCTTGTTCGAGATGGCTAGTCTCCTTGTATTATTATTCTATGGTTTTACCATAGTAATAATCTAAAGAAGAGTGTCCAGTCCATCGCCATTTTCGAGCAATGCGGTCTTCCTTACGGAAGGGAGTCGCCACAGCTATGACTGTTACCAGTCAAATAGTTCTGCCATTTCTGGCTGGAGGTATTTGCACATAAATGCAGCTCCGCAAAACTACATCCAAAAACAAAACGGTAATGGCGACACTAACAAAACACATACAAAATGAAACAATACATACACCAACAAAACTAGCACACCTCGATTAATTTTTGTGTTTGGACGAGTCATAATCACAACTCACGCATTGATACGTTCTCGACGTCAATAAAGCAGTCACGAGCAGCGGCTCAAGCAGGAATAATTAACAGAGTGAAAAGTGTTCGTGTTCAGATAAAATAAACCTTATCTCAATGAACATAAGAGTCACTGGCAGTTGGATTCGCATACATTTTTGACGCGTAATTATTCCTGCTTTCTACACCGGACGCAACTGACGATAGAGCAATATCGTTAGATTTTAGAATTTTTCTGTAATTAACTGAAACATCATAATTTTAAATATTGCTTTTATATAGAAAACAATATTTTATTTATATTTGTAAGAAACTTAAAAATACCTTTCTCGCTGTTGCCGTATCCGGCCCGCCCGTGTCTTATAAGAGATATAACCTACCTACCTTACTACCTAAAGCACTATTTACTTGACTGACACAACGCACGGTCTAAACCGATGGAACTACATATAAGGATATTTTTTACATGGGTGCACTAAAAAAGGTTATGGTGAAATTCATCCCCTAAAGGGGGGGGTGGGGGATTGGGGTGACAATTTGTTCGAAAATCAAAAACGACTTGACTTATGAAGCTGAAATTTTGCAGGTAGATAGTTTATAAGTGCAAGAAGTAATTTAACAAGAGTTTTTTAATTTGCTCCCACTTAGGGGGGTCAGACTGATTGACCTATGAATCTGAAAGGACAATGGGACAAAACGTGACCACCCTCTAACAGATTTGAATTAGGTTTTATTCGAAACGTCTAGTAGAGTATATAATTTCATATTATGACGACATACATGTCCGGTAGATAATTGCGCTTCACATCAGTCAGATTATAAATATGTGTATAGTCAGCGGTTCGTACCCTGAAAGTTTGAAAACAAAGATTGTAAAACCTCTCCTTAAAAAATCAGATAAAATCATTGCACTTACCCCAGTGATGTCAAAGGTATTTGAAAAAATTATATACAAAGCAATATCTTCATATTTAGAATCATTTAAAATATTAACGTTAGAACAAAAGGGTTTCCGTAAAGGGAAAACTATTAATATGGCGATTACGACTTCCTAAAGGACTTCATGTCATGTTTGGATATTGGGCAGCCAGTGGTAGCCCTTTGCATGGACATAACGAAGGCCTTTGACTATGTCGACCATAGGATACTGCTTGAAAAACTATATTCGTATGGCATTAGAGGAAACATAATAAAACTCATAGAATCATACCTAAGTAACAGAAAACAATACACAGAACTAACTAGAATAGATATAAAAACAAGAACAGAAAATATGTCCAAATAGAGTGCAAGAAAAGTTCTTTTTGGAATCCCGAAATGTAGCGTATTAGGACCTCTTTTATTTATTATTTATATAAATGACCTCCCAGCAGTGACATCTAATAAAATGACATTATTTGCCGATGACAGCACGATTATAATAGAACGTAATGAATTTTATGACTATAATTTTAAAATAACTGACGCTTTAAAAGTTAGTATTAATTGGATGAATACAAATAATTTAATTGAAAATCTAGATAAAACTAAATGAATGAATTTTTGTCAAAGACAATCAAAATTGAAAAATCTTTTTGTTAATTATGAAGACACCGCAATAGAAGTAGTTGAAAAAACTGAATTCCTCGGTCTAGTCGTAGATAACAAATTGAATTGGAAGCACCATGCAAAACAAGTATGTGACAGATTAAGCAGCTCTGCCTTATTGCTTTACAAATTAGTTAAAATAGTCAATATTGGAACAGCTTTGGCTGCTTATCACGGTTTTGTCTCATCTATTCTCTGGTACGGTGAGATTTTCTGGGACAACTGCACAGAAAAAGAAACAGTTTTTCCACACTGTGAACCATATTTTAAAAAACACAGAATACTGACCCTACCCTCCTTATACATTCTTGAGGTTGCAGTTTTAGTGAAAACTAATTTAATAATCTTTACCGAAGCGTCCACAACTAGTCATTCCGAACTTTCCCAACTCTCTTAAATAAAAGTATAATTTGCATGGCACCCAATATGTATAATAAAATACCAAATGAAATAAAAGATCTAAATTTACAACTGTTTATGAATAAATTATTCCATTTGATCAGCGAAAAATGCTATTATAACCCTTCCCTTGCCACACGCCTCGCAACCGCATCTAGGGTCACTTGCCGCGGCGCAAATCGTGCGCACCACAGGTGGCGGGCCGCGCGCCCCGCGCTTCTAGCCTCCAAGAGGCGTAAACTACTTATTTAATAGAAACAACCTGTATATATTTGAAAACTGCATTAAACATACTTTCTAATAATGTAACATAAGCTAGGTTTGGTCAAGCAGTCTAGGTGTGAGCAAAGAAAGTATTCTGTAAATAGGGATTTTTTCTTCTCTTTTTTGTCAAAAACTATTGAATTTTCAAAATTAAACACAGGAACAGCTTGAATTTTTGGTTTTATTTACAACATTATCTTATTTACACAGTTACATATAAACATGACATGGTCCTATGGAAAAATTAAGACAAAAATTGATTTAAAGCCATGACCTTAAAATAACATTATCAAAAAAGTGTTCTAAAATAGGTTATGTTGTCAGCTTATTTCTAGACCCTCTTTGTTACTACAGTGGCTTGTCTAAGCTAATTTAGAGAGTTTAGGTCTTTAACTAGTTAAATCAAGAACCCTATACAGATATGATTTGTCGTTGGTGTGTATGACCCGATATTAAACACCTCTCCAGTCACATAGTAAAATTATGGGCTTGACATATTTGCTGAAAATGGTCAATCAATTCAAAAACTGCATTAAATTAACTAACTCATTCAAAAACTACATTAAATTACCTAACTAATTCAATGAACACTATCTAATTAGCATACTAGAAACAAGAAGTTTTGAAGAGTTGAAAATGATCAATTTCTTCATACAAACAGAAATACCACTGGCGAAAACAGTATGGATGCGACTTTGAAATTCTGATCTTTGGTAGATATGACAGATGTTTAAAAATAGTTTACAATTATGGGGTTACATCATGGGTTTGATGGAAGAGATGTCTTTTTAGAGATAAGCTTGCCTTTTCAAATTAATTCTCTGTATTTTTTGTGTTTTTTATTTTATGTTCAATAGTCATATACAAAATACAATTTAATGTATATTAAATGAGAAATTACAGGTAAATTACAGGTATCGAACCGTATTAGAATAAAAATAAAAACTACTAGATAAATGACTAAATTACATATTTAAACTGAATTATCTCAGAAACGCTATTACGCTATTTACTATATTGTGTCAAAAGAACATTTGTTGTTTGTAATTCTCATTGCACGAAACATTACATTACAGTACACGAAAAACCAAAATTTTAGGGTAGGTACCTATTTGAAGTTTCAAGTAGCCTGGCTTCATACAAAAATGTTTACTTGTAAAAAAATAATACTTATTAAAATATCAATAAAATAAATTAGCAATGGTAAGATAACAAATAACATGTTCAAATATATGTGATTTTTTTTGAAACACAAAGCTTTTTACGAACATATTGTTGGAATATCTTAAAAAAATAATTAAAAAAAAACACAGTATAGACTACGCTAAAAAAATGTTTCTTACATCACTGGTGATGGCGCCAACAAAGCGGAGGAAGCAGGCGGCATCTCGTGTATTGTGATCAGGGATTGGAGGGGATCCCAGATCCGCCGGCGCTTAATGTGCAAGAGGGACTCCAACGGTTCTCCCTCTGGGAGTCCGCCTCCGACAATATTACCGCAGTAAAATCTGAAAGAAAGAACAAAATTATAAAAATAAAAAGTATACAAAAAATAATAGAATATAAGTAAATTTATTCGTCTCCAATAACACAAACAACAAAACTTACATACAAAAATAATTAAAAGAACAAAACAAGTAAAACATACAATTTAAAGCAATAAACAAACAAAACATATTACCGCTGCTGCTCCTCTGGCATAATACCCCTGCCCCTGCCCCTGCCGCTGCCCCTGCCCCTGCCCCTGCCTTTCGCTGCGACCCTCCCTCAGCTGTCGGTATTCCCGCCGTGGGTCCTGGCTCGTCGAGCCGGCGTCGGAGGCTCCAAGGGACATGGCTCCACAATGACGTCTACCTCAATTTCCCTAGAGGAGCTTACTCCTCCTCTTCCTCCACCTTTCCCCCTCCCTATTCCTCCTCCTCTTATCCTCACCATATCTTATACACTAGAGAATGCGGAAAAGTGTTAAAAAAGCGTTAAAAAACAGGCACAGTCAGACACACAATCAGGCGCAAAAAGACAAACAAATAACTAAAATGGTTAATATTTGTGTATTGAAAATATAAGTAAGCATACAGACACACAATATCAAAGTCCTGAGATGTAGAAGGTCAGTGTGAAGGAAAGAGTATGCGGAAAGATATACTTAGACTTTTTTGATGTTTTTTTGTTTGTTGAGTACTTGTTCTTATTTTGATAGGAGATTATTCATATTATTGAAACAAACCTATTTTGTTAAATAAACTTTTCTCTAAAGTGCTTATTTTCGACTTTATTAACGAGGCCAAAATTAGAATCAAAAGGTAGAGGGGGTATTTTTTAGATACATTTTGTTTTTATTTGCATATGCTCGCTCCACTGCGCTGCGCTCGCTCCAGTTTTGCTTTTTAGAAGTTCCAACCCAACCTAACCTAAACCCAATTTAAACTTAGCCACAATAACCTACTCTAGCCAAAAATTGACAATAGAGAAAAGTTATTTTGACAAATGTGGCTTATAATGACGCCACCTATCAGCTGAGTGCAAAATAATACGTGGTTTACTAGACTAAAATTTTGTACCTTTCTGAAAAAAACATTAAGTGTTGGGAGATTTCGAAAAAAAATACGGCTAAATTACTGACTACAGAGAAAAGTGTATGAAACAAAAACTTAAGTATTTACGACCTTTAATAAGATCTATGCATTAACAAAAAAGCAATTATATGAAATAAAAAAAAATAAAAAACATTAAAAATAATTTAAATCCTGTAAAACCCCGTAAAGTGTCAATAAAGTCGAAAATACGCGTCTAAGAAAAAAGTTTATATGACAAAATATGTTTGTATTAACGCATTGAACAACCTCCCCCCCCCTTATATAAAGATTTGATAAAACAAAAAAATTAAAAAAAAGATAAAAAAAATATCTAAGTCTTTTGCGCATACCCTTTCGTTAACACTAACCCATTAAAAACAGTAACATGCCACATTTACAAAATGCAGACCAAGAGTTAATCAAAACCAAATCTCAAGAATCAATAGCTGTACATGCGTATCCATACTAAGTTATCTCATGGCCACCGACCGCCATTTTGTTTCAAAACATACATTGGTGTTGCGGACAATATAGTCCAGATGATGACTCAAGATTTTCGATTGACGATTTCAGCTGTCAGAAACGATCTACGCACAAAATTATTGTTTTCACTTCGAGTTTATGAATCTTAGATATGAATATAACATCGTTTTATCCGTAAATAGAAACAAAAAGCCATCAATTGTTGTCTTGTCGAAACCAGCAAGGCGGAAATTTTTCGCCGTGCAAGTTTAGGTATTCGGATATTAGTACAAAATCCAACGCAAACAACCTACAGGATTAAACAGACATGCTAGTTACTTACGTTTCTTTCCTTTTGCGATGAAAACAAAACACTTTTCACCAAAAAAACTTGAACACTGCTGCCTCAAACCCACGACTGAACCGGACTGAAGTTGTGCCGCATGATGCATTCCGTTGATGGACTTTTACTACGATTGGTTAAGGTCCGACGGTTTTAATACCTATCTCATTCCTTTACATAACGAAATTTTGTTACTGTCCTTGTCACACCGATCCCCATTGGTTGAAATTACTCATATTGCTCGACGCGGTAGCGCGCGCTGCTGCTGGGTCTATATAGGGCGGCCCGCAAATATGGCGTTATTGAAAAGTGGACTATGTAGGGCGCTCGGCAAAGGAGGGGATAATATAAACACTTATCTAAATGATAAATCTATCCAACTCTAATATTTTCCTGTTATGACTAGGTTATGATGACATATTGATTTTTATATAAAATAGAAATCAATTTAATGAAGTATAAATTAATATTCATACACCAAATTGTTGGTAGGACATAGCGGTTTATTGAAATATTTAAGATCCTTATTATAACCTAGGTTCATGAATAAACTATTCTTATTCTTATTCATACTTCAAATATGTGGGGTTTAAGATTTATAAATTAGGTATTATAATATTTGTATTAGATTATTTAAGATGTTTATATATAAATATATATATTCATTAAGTGTGCAACAAAGAGGACTAGTAAGTGGCAACCAAACATATTGTCAAAAAGATTGCTTTTCTTTTACCAGTGACCATAATCTAAAAAACCGGTCAAGTGCGAGTCTAAATCGCGCACGAAGGGTTCCGTACCACCGTTAAGCGATGGTGTGGAGTGAATAGTTTGGATTTTACACAGCAAAATATTGTTTACAAAGTTATTGGTGCGGTTACTTTCACACTCCATGTACGTAACCAGGTGCATCCATAAGTTTGTATGTGGTGTTGTTGTATGGGAGCCCCCTTAAATATTTATTTTATCCTGTTTTTTAGTATTTGTTGTTATAGCGGCAACAGAAATACATAATCTGTGAAAATTTCAACTCTCTAGCTAGCTAGGTTCTTGAGATACAGCCTGGTGACAGACGGACGGACGGACGGGCAGCGAAGTCTTAGTAATAGGGTCCCGTTTGGAACCCTTCGGGTACGGAACCCTAAAAACATTAAATGTTAACATTAAGTGAGCTTGCTATGCTTGAAATCAAAAAACAGTAAATATGCCGCTGCATAATTTTAAATAACATCGAGTACCCTAATCCTTATCTGTCCAACCATCCCATTTAACCTAACTAATTAAACATTAAATACCCTAACATTAAATTCTGATCACGCATAAGACCAGTACCAAAACAAAACATTGACATGAATAAGAATAAATTGACAAGAACTAGAATAAACTGACCGAAGGTCATATGTTAAGTTACACACCTAACTACACTTAGGGTGTAGATCCTACTTAATATAAACCTAACTACACTTAATGTGTAGGCTATGCACCTTAAAAAACTTAAATTATAACACCCTATGATCCCATCATACAATTATTCGCGGCTTAACACTAACCTACCTAACACTAGAAAACTCTCTATTACAATACGAAGGCAAACAGCTGAATCTAGCTAAGATTTAGCTTCTCGAACGGTTATCATTCGACAAACTTTCTGACAAAAAAAACTAGCGAAAAACTTATCAGACAAAGATCAAAGATTTTTTTTTATCATTTTTAAATATAGGAAACGTCAACCATATTAACAGGATTAATCTATAGAACCCTATTACTAAGCCACAGCTTAAGAATGAGTTCATTAAAATTCGTTCCAATAATACAATGAAATCAACTAACTTTAAAACCGATACTACAACTTATAAACATCTCAACTAATCCATTGGAATTCAGTAAACTATCTTTTACTATTAACAGTTTAAGATAATCGCCGTGAGTTGAAACCAATTACCCAAGTTAAGACACTACAAAGAATCTCGAATGTGTATAGAATACCCGAGTTATCCCACATCAGAAATTAATTTAGGAAACCTTCGTTACCAACTTTATGAACAACCCTTACTCTCCCCTTACCAAATCATCCCAACTCTATACTTTAAGAACGCAGGAAGCAAAACAGAACCCTATGACGAATAGCTATTGCCTCGTCATACTGCTCTCAAAGATAAAACCAGGCGATCGGTTCAAACAATTATACGAACTGTCGTTTATAAAAGTTTCTCATATAAAGGTAATCTACCCCGGAAATCTAGTAGGTATGTTACAGATATTTCTTGGATCTTTGGTGAACGGTCCTCATCAAACATCATAGTTCAGCAACAACATGAAAAGAAACACCGGTTAATAAACAATTCATAACACTACCGCATACATAAACCACAAACCATCAACCGGGATAAAATTATATTATACTCCTAATGTATAATTATTTAATATCAGACGAGCTCCTCAACGCAGCACAAAGCGTTTTAAACGATTTGTGTTAACAATTACGCCCCGTGACCGTGAGTTCAGACGACGAATCAGCACATTAGACCTCCCAACGATCTCAATGACCTTGTATGGTCCTTGATACAGACGTGCCAACTTCATATATCTTCCCGTTATCCGCCTTGGTACGTATAACAAAACTAAGTCATTCACCCGGAACGATATGGGAAACACATACACGAATGAACAAAATCAATATTCATACCGTTCTTTATTAAAAAATCCACCCCTAAAATAATGCTACAATTTAAATCAGTTATTACTAAAAATTCCTGTGAAAAGTTAAAATTGTCCAAACTAAAATCTATAACACATTTCCCTACAATTTGCAATAAACTTCCATTTACCGCCTTAACCCGTCTCTTCTCTTCTTGCATACATCTCGCACCCACTTGATCTGCAACGGTTGGGCTGATGCATGAAGCCGTAGCGCCTGTATCTAAAAAAGCTACCACGTTTACCCCAGAAGAATTCAATAAAATTAATGGTCTGACCTGCTGATCCACCTCGACTGCGACGATGTTCCCCATTAGTCGTTTCGCTTCCGTGCTACGCTGCTGAGCTCGTCTGAGGCCCTCATTCCACAGGTCAGCCTGGTCACCGCTATCGGCCTCTAGCGACGACGTGTTGCAAAATCCACTTGCCTAGGACGCAAATTATAATTATTAGTACTAGGTCTAATATGTGGTTCCTGACCACTGTCTCCCCCCCTCTATTGCTATGGGCCAAGTTCGGTCCAAAAGTTGCCGGTTCCTAAACACATTTACATTATCATCACTTCCCGGACTTAATTTCTCCACCAGTACCGCCCTTAGCGCCTTCTTACTACAAAATGGCTCAACATTAATTTATTTCTAAGATGGTTTTGCAATTCTCTTAAAAATTGCGTTATAAAAATGTCATATTTGGTAACTCTAGCCTTCCTCGCTAGGTCCCCTAAATAATGGAAGTAGTCCAACAAACTTCTTTTCTCTTGCTTGGCATTGTAGAACTTCTCTGCAAAGTATGTCCTTCCAAATTCCTCATTAAATTTATCCATCACCTCTTCAAATGTCTGGGCACTGCCCCTAATTTCCCTAAAAAAAATATAAGGCTCCACCTTTTAAATACGAAGGAAATAATAATTTTAATTCCTCCGACGATATAAATTTCTTCCTCGATGCAGCATCTCTGAAGTCTTCTAAAAAGTCTTCAAAGGACTCCTGAGGACTCCCCGAAAAACAAGTTGACAAATCCTCCATCATGAAATAATTTCATAAAATTTTTCACAAAATGTCCGCTGCTATAAAAATCTTCCCACAATATTTTTCTATTCGATTCTTCACTCGCTTGGCAGGTCAAGGTAATTCCTACATTAAAAACTTAAGTACAGAAATATACTTCCTTTCAATGTAGTTTCAATCTTTCCTCAATTCTTCAAGGTCTGGATCGACGATCGCTATCCTCTTCTATTACGTCACTTCTTATGACGTCACTCTTATTCCTTATGAAGCGGCCTTCTTATTTCTCCGGTTCAATCGGCGCCTCCGCCAATGTAATGTCTTGAGCACTACCTACCACGGCCTATACTTGAATTTGCTAGCCCTACAGATTAGGTATATTAGGTAAAGACTTTTATTTATGAATTTGAACTTTTATTTTTGAATATATGGTTACACTTTGTATAAAAGGGATCCCACTGGCTCGATAGCCATTACGCTAATCTTAACTATATAATTTAACTCAGTCGCTGGCCGAAGCCTACGGTGAAGTGTGTCACATTGACTTTTCACATCCAAGCCTCTTTATTTTTAAATTACAAATCACGTAACAGTGTCAAAGTGAACACCCACTCTAAAGAGGCCCGTATACAATATTATCGCATGGACAAATATCGAACCTTACATTTCCATATTAGGCCCTTTCTTATTCCTAATAATTCTTATTCTATATATTAACGATTTGACTTTTGAATATGACTAACATAGTGTCGTTCTCTGATGATACTTCACTGGTCTTCAAAATTGAAAGACTAAAACAAGATTTTGATGATGTTAATGGAGTATTTTATTTAACCTTGAATTGGTTCACAATTAATAGTTTATTATTAAACACTGGTAAAACCAAGAGTATCAAATTCTCACTTCCAAATGGCAGGCAAGTTGAGACCAGTTTAGTGTTAGACAGTAGCACGTTAGAATTAGTAAATGATACGAAGTTTCTTGAAATAACAATTGATAGCAAATTGTAGTCGGGACCCCACAAAGATAAATCAGCTAGTAAATTAAGTTCCGCGGCTTAGGAACATCAGACAAAACACTGATGTGGCTACATCTAGGCTAGTATATTTTAGTTACTTTCTTAGTGTCATGTCCTATGGTATCTTGTTGTGGGGGAAAGCAGCGGATATTTAAACTATTTTTATTTTACAGAAAAGAGCTATTCTAGCAGTTTATAATTTAAAACCAACAGACTCCTTAAGAAAACTTTTTAATGAAATTGACATACTAACTGTAGCTAGTCAATTTATTTTCGAAAATATTATGTATGTACGCAAGAACCTTACAACATTTTCCAAACTTAGCGATAGCCGTAATGTTAACCTAAAAAATAATCACCGACTACTTGCGCCCCGGTGTAGACTCACAAAGGTTAGCAATTCTTTCAAGGGTCAATGCATTCTCTACTACAACAAGATACCTCTGGAGATCTTGAAATTGCCTTTTGAACAATTTAATAACCATGTTAAAGCTACTTTGTTGAAAAAGGGATATTACGATGTTTAATATTACTTAAATGACGGCAATAAGCAAACACACATAGACCCTCACACACCACACATAAACACACACACACATCATATATACACTCACACACTCCCTAAACACACACAAATACACCCTCGCACTTACATACATACACGCTCACACACACACACACACATACACATACGCACACACACACACTTACATATGCACATGCGCACACATCTAGATGCAACGATACATCCACACTACTCACTTATACCAATGTATTCCAGAAGTATAATTTATAGTTATAACTTTTTCTTTTTGATGATCCTTTAGTCTCTTTTTATTAGTTTATTGTTGTTATTTAAGAGTAATTATCTTGGTTACTAACAGTTATGTGTATGTACACCAATTCAATATTTTGTCAACAATAGTACAGAAGCTGTTGCCTATCTTACAGGTCTTAAGCCTAGTTTAGGTAACAGTAACAAACATAGAATGTAAAACCTAAATTGATAAATAAATTATTCTTATTCTTATTCTAATGTGTGGGGTTAATCTGGCTCAACACAGACCTTGCTGTTAATAATTTTCTAATTAATGATTCCTGCTTATTAATTATAAAAATTCCTATTGTAATATTTGTATTAGTTAAGCACAAGCAATATTTAAAAGAGATCTAAAAATCAATCTGTGGGAGTTTCTGCGCCCTCCTTTTCCCACAGTGGTCCAATGTAGAGAAGAGGTAAAACATGACGTTTACTAAGCATATGTATATCAACAGTAATAAAGACATTTGATTTGATTTCATTTGACCGGTCAGGTCAGTCGGCGCGAGGTACGGCGCCAGCTCGCAAATCAATCAAAATCAAAATCAAAAATCATTTATTTCCATAGGATGTTGTTACATCACTTAGATCCGTCATTACATTTTTTTGGGTGAGTTCACTAACCCAATGGCGGAATCTGTGGAGAAGAGCTCACCGAAGAAACTCCACAGTCGTCGCATCTTTTGCGTTTCCTTTTTTAAATAAAATATTGTCAAATTACAAAATGAATGCTAATTATATATCGAAACAGCCTGTTACTCAAACAATCTATTCCCATGGACATCTGTCCTCTAAGTAATCAGATATCCTGTAGTAACCTTTTTTATACAATTTCTGTTTTATTATTATTTTAAACTTGTCTAAAGGTAAGTTTTTAATATCAGTAGGGACCTTATTGTAATAGCGTATACAATTGCCTTTAAAAGAATTACTAATTTTATGTAGTCGGCTTACATAAGCAACCAACTTGTCTTTATTTCTAGTATTAAAATTGTGTATATCACTGTACTTCTGAAAATTAGTTATATTTCTTTTTACATACACAAGATTGTCGTAGATATATTGAGACACAAATGTCAGAATATTGATTTCTTTAAACTTTTCCCTCAGTGACACTCTAGGCCCTAATCTATAAATTGCACGAACAGCCCGTTTCTGCAGAATAAATATACTATTAGCATTCGCAGCGTGACCCCACAATAAAATACCATAGGTCATTAGACTATGAAAGTAACTAAAGTAGACTAGTCTAGCGGTGTCTACGTCGGTAAGAGCTCTAATTTTTTTAACTGCGAACGCTGCCGAACTCAGTCTGTTCGACAATTTATTTATATGAGGATTCCATTGTAGTTTGGCGTCTAAAGTAATGCCCAAAAAGACAGTCGACTGCACAAGGTCCAATCTCTGTCCTTTTATAAATATGTCTGTAGTTACCGGGTTCACATTGGGTAACACGAATTTAATACATTTAGTTTTCTTTTCATTAAGTAATAAATTGTTAACAGTAAACCAGTTCACTATACTAGAGATAGCATTGTTTACCTCGTCATAATTTGATTGCTGTCTTTTAACTTTAAATATCAAAGAAGTATCATCGGCAAACAATACTAACCCATGTTTTGCTTTAACAAGGTAAGGTAAATCATTAATATATACTAAAAACAAGAAAGGACCAAGAATTGAACCTTGCGGTACGCCCATACTTATTGAAGACCCAGGTGATCTTTTCCCATTAACATCGACCATCTGAACCCTATCTGTTAGATATGACTCCAGAAGGCCAAGTGCCTGATCTTTTACACCATAATTGCGTAACTTCCTGACAAGAGTGTCATGATGGACGCAATCAAAAGCCTTGGATAGATCGCAGAAGACACCTATTGCATCCATTGCGTCTTCCCAGGCATCAAAAATATTGTCGATTAGTTCAACACCAGCATCGGCTGTTGAACGACCCTTTGTGAAACCAAACTGAGCAATATGAATTAAATTATTGAGATAAAAATGACTTTGCAATTGATTAAGTATGAGTTTTTCAAATATTTTGCTAAGCGTTGGTAGTATCGATATGGGCCTAAAATTGGTGGGGTCTGATGTACTACCAGCTTTGAATAAAGGTATAACTTTACTTAGTTTCATCAAGTCAGGAAACACACCACTATCTATAATATAATACATTGATTAAATATACAACAAAGGTGAGGTGCAATACAATCTACAATGGAACTAATAATTTTTACTGATAGACCATGGGCGTCAGCTGTCTTTTTCATTTCCAGGGATTTAAACGCTTTTACAATGTCTTCATTATTTACGTGCCTAAATTTAAAATCTGTTTTACATTCCTCAAAGTTTTGTTTAAGTATAGATTCAGCAGCAGCGGGAGATGAATTTAAAGACTTGGTTGTTGAAACTGGAATGTCCGTAAAGAAATTTTCGAAAGCTTTTGCTACTTCTAGGTCTGTACTTAGCAATTGATTATCTATCTTAAGCTTGAAGTTATTATGTGTAGCTTTGGCCTTTCCAGTCTCTCTGTTTATAATTTGCCAAGTCGTTTTCATTACATTGCTACTAGATTCAATTTTGTTTTTAATGAAATTAGATTTAGCTACGGCACAAACGCGTTTAAACATTTTTGAATAACTACGAACATAATCTAGAAAGGCCGTATTTTTGTTATATGATTTCTCTTCATAGAGTTCATATAATCTTCGTCTGCTCCTATGAATTCCAACTGTCGCCCAATCACTAAACAAAGCTTTGTTATTAACTTTTATAGTTTTTGATTTAAATACCGTATCATATTCATTTTTGACAAGGTTAAATACTGAGTTGTACAACAAATTTGGATCGTCACTGTATGGTATTTCCCATAGTTTATCTAAAATATTATTCCTGTAGTGTTCAAGCCGAGTGTCACTAACGGGCACACATGTAATATCCTCTTTTTGGTCCTTTTTTATTTTAATATTGAATATACCTATCTGACCAGAGTGATCAGAGGTTAATTTATTGATGACCGATTTGAAAATGGGCGTAATGTTAGTAAATATATTGTCAATGCAGGTAGCAGATGTTGCAGTAATTCTAGTAGGCTCCAAAAACAGATAGTTCATGTTGTGACATAAAAATAAAGATTTTAATCTAGTACAAATATTATTATCCTCTAACAGATTAACATTAAAATCACCACAAATTATAAAAAATTTGTTTTTATCGCTGATTTTAATCAACACTTCATCCATTTTCTTTTCGAATAAATCAAAGGATGAATCTGGTGGTCTGTATACGCTCATTACAATAAGTTGTTCAAGTTCAATACAGGCTATTTCCATGGTACGCTCAACAGACAGGCTCACTATGTCAACTCGTTCCTTATATTTAAAACTATTATTTACAAGTATTAAGGAGCCACCGCGATCAGCTGTTTTTCTGTTGAACGAACTTGCAACGTGGTGGTTATTAAAGTTGAACATGAACTGATAACTCTTTAAAAAGTGCTCTGTTATACATAAAATATCAATATTATTACAGTTCATGAATAACTCAATTTCCAGTTCTTTACTTAACATGCCCTGTATATTTTGATGAACCACGTTTAAAATATTCTTACTTTTACATTTTTCATTACTAGTAACTTGATTTAATGGGCAAGATAAAGGTATATTTATACAAATATTAATATTACTGCCAGAGTTACTCTCTGTTGTCCTATGGGTTAATTTAAAGAGCTTGGAACAGATTCCAAGGAGTACATGTCATTATTATTACACTGCTCAATAGAAGCAGGCGTTTCATTAGTCAAAAACTTGACTGGGTTCAAAATAAAATAAGATAGTGACTGTGCTATCTGTTTTGTATAAAACCTAGATAGGTAATACCTATCCTTAGTCAAATAAAAATATTTTCCAATACAAATATTGGTGTCTATGAAATGAAATTTTTCAGTATGACGACATGTCAATGTGTGTATAAATGTATTATAATCATGTCTTATATGATTTTCATGTTGAAAGATGTGCGGGTGGTATGATGCATCCACACGTGCGAACATGCTTTTCGCCAGCCTCTGGACAAACTGGTTCACTGCTTCCCATCTTAGGTCCTTCTGGATTGTCGAGTTCCTCACGTAGCGGGGTGTGCCGACGATGGTACGTAGAGAGAGATTTTATTGGAATCGGATAGACGACGCGTAGTAGGCTGCGTCGTCGGCGAAGAGTGCCAGCTGGGCAATCGGCCTGACAGGCAGGACCCCTGGAGGACGCTGAGACAAAGAACCTGAGATCTGCATACAACGGGTTTGCCAGACAGAGGCAAAACTCAGTAAAGATAATTTTATTCAGAGCACGAAAACAGACAATGAAAGTACTTAGTTTTACTTTCATTGTCTGTTGAAGAGGAATGAGTCAGAGGAATGAGTCAATGGTAAATCAGAAAAACATAATCATCATAGTAGGAAGACAATGCGTTGGATTACCATCGAGGCTGAACGAAAAACAAATTACATAATATGTATGGACAGTACAAAGCAATGGCTCTAATAAAGGCCAACGCAACATTGCCGGCAGTATGCCACTCATTTGATAGCCTGGACAAGACCCTTGTAACGGAAGAAGATAAAATTGTGATATATCTAGGTGAACATGACTCAAGCCCTAAGATGATAGTGATCATAATTCATAATAGTGATCACTTAAATTAAAAGAAACTAAATGACACGTTACGAATAAATTGTAAACAATTCCCAAAATATACATTCATAAATTCTGAAGGATTTATAAAGCATCATAAAAATACGTGTACAAAAATGAAGGCTGTGGTAGACCAATTAGATTACACCGACATAATAAAACTAAAACTAAGGTTGCAAAACAGGATAATGTAGTTAAATCAACCAAATCAAATACTCGAACCAATCAAAACAAAGAGACACGGAATCCGGGCATTGGACCATACTATTTTGAAATTTCTCGTAAAAAAATACAAACAAAGATCCAAAACAAAAAGGGGACGATTCCGTATTATTTTAAAGCATGTAGTAATGCAACTCTTCATAAAACCAAACCCCAAAAAATACAAGTACATACAATAAGTTTTTTCGTTCCTCCTCATGATTTACTGTTTAGATAATTAGATCAAAATATACAAAGCATCAATTTCAAAATAGAGTTACTTGAATTGGCATTGCAGGACAAGAGTGTTAACAAGGAAGGATCAGACATTATATATCTTTCAGAAACGTTCATAGAGTCAGTTAATGAAAACATGATAAACTAATTAACTATAAAATGGCAACGGCCGTTTCAAGAAATAAAGGAAGGGGAGGCACTTATATTTTGGCTAAAAAATAAATTGAAATTAAAGAAATTCCTTAAATTAAAGATATGGTACAGACCAAACCTATTTGAAAGTTGTGGAATAGAGGTTCCAAAACACAAACTAGTAATGGTTTGTATCTATTCTTATAGAACATAATCAATGAAAATAGAAAATTCTTCAATGAACTTGAGACCTTATTATTTACATTATCAAAAAAGCAAATATCTAATGTAATTATCACGGGAGATTTAAATAAAATAATATGAACACCACAAAACTGATTGACATTATGAATACATAATATTAAGATACTGATTATGACACCAACAAGGGAACGAGCCTGTCTTGATCATATTTACAGCAATATTAAGGACGCACAAGGAACGACTCTACCGCTCGAATAATCAGCTCACGACACGCCCCATTTGCGCCGTGTTTCCTCTTTTCAATAAAATCAAAAGACTACGCGGTCAAGATATGCCACATTGTGAAAAGAGACTTCAGTGAGGACAGCATAAGAAAGTTTTGTAGCGCTTTACAAAACATTTCCTTCATCGAAGTATATGAGAAAACAAGATGCAAATACTGCATTTGATACGTTTTACTAACTTTTCAGCTTGTTCTAAAAACAATGCTTCCCGAAAACAGAAGGCAAGATAAATGCCATATCAAAAAGAGCCTGGATAACAAAGTGGTTAATAGTAGTTTATGTGACTGCTACACAATGGAGGGCATTAACACTCGACGAGAGTTTTAATGCCTAATTATGTACAGTTACATACATTATTTTATCTACACAAATATCATAAGCTCTCTTTGATGTGTTGAGGAACCGCATGCTTGACCGGCATTGTTGCTTTGATCTGATCTGCAGTTGTTTAGCTTGTTCTGTAGTACCAACTTCACAGACATACTAGAGGCGGCACGCAGGCGGGCGTCGATGTTCGAAATTTGAATGTCATAATTTGACAAATTTTTGTACATTATGGTCATAATGTACAAATTTTCAGATAAGAAATTTAAAAAAATGCATTTCACAATCGCAAAGGAACCAAAATAGTAAAATTGTTTTGAAGAGTAAAAACATTTGTAAAGCTTATTGGAAAATAATTAAAGATATAGGCATATATATATATATATATATATATATATATATATATATATATATATATATATATATATATATATGTATATATATAACCAATATATAAACATAAAAGCTATCAAATACGACAATTATCACTTACTAAACCACTTGTTACTAGCGTTTGATAAAACGATCAATTTTATTTCATAGGATTTGAACCTTATCTTAAAGTGTTAATGTTCAAAATCGCGATCCAATTTTCAAAAATCCCGTATAATCGGGGTAATAAATCCACAAACATAGCCAATACATTTAATGATTATTTAATAACTTTAACAAACAAAAATAATTCTAAACTGATTAAAACTTTTACATAAACACAATTGCATATGAACTTGTTTTTTCATCACGCCCGTTAGGGACATGAAGAAAATAATAATGGGTCTAAAAATACTGAAGCAAAGGGGTACGATGACATAAAAACTGATATTATCAAGACATGCAGCAATTCACTTTGTCCAGTTTTATGTCATTTAATAAATATGTCATTTGAGGAAGGACGATTTCCTGAAAAACTTAAATTGACGATTGTGAAACCACTCTATAAGAAAGGGAATCCGAAATAAACCAGCAATTACCGACCAGTCTCACTGATATCGATATTTTTTTAAATATTTGAAAATGCTGTGCAATTTAGGCTAAATGACTATTTTGAGAAGCATAAAATAATTACGAAGGAACAATATGGTTTCCAAAAGGATAAATCTACAATTCTAGCAGCATTCAATATTTTATTTAGTAATCTAGTTTTGCGAAGGCTTTGATCTTAAATAAAATACATCTGTTTTATTTTTAGACATGACGAAAGCGTTGAGTTCGTATTGCAGGGTCTATTCTTAGATAAACAAGAACAATATGGCGTCAGGGACCACCGCTACAATGGATACAAATCTATAAACGTGATAGGAAACAAAGTGATAGATTAAATTGCAATAACAAGGAAATTAAATATGAGTCTGAATATCAATATAATAATTTTGGGGTACCTCAAGGAAGTGTTTTAGGCCCATTTCTGTTCTTAATATATATAAATGACATACTAAATGTGACATTACACCAATCAATCTTATTCGCGGACGACTTGCCATATCAAACTACTAATACTAATATCTTGGACACTATTTACACACATTGATCTAGCCCCAAACTAGGATTCCCTGTATCTTGGGTACTAGACCACGACACACATACTTATATAGATAGATATTATTCTTAGATAGATAAACAACCATGAATAGGGTACAAACATCCGTTCTCATCAAACAAGTATTTGCCCCCACCGGGACTCGAACCCGGGACCCTTGGCTTCGTACGCAGGGTCACTGCCGACTCGGCCATTCGGGTCGTCGTACGCAGTATGTGCCATTATTTTTTTGAATTAGAAGCAACGCCCTTGTGCCGATTTAGGTAATAGTGAATGGCTGTGGAAATTATCATTCTATGTCGATTTGACAAAACATATGAACGAACTGATATTGAGATTTCAAGGAGAAAATCAGCTTCTCCCTGATTTATACACCAATATCAAATCGTTTAGGCAAAACATAATACTATTTCAATCGCAATTAGGTACGTAAAAAAAAACACAGACATTTTAAAAAATGTGTAATATTCTGCCACACTACAGAGACTGAATTTAACGTCGATTTTGTAGTCGAAACTTTGAGTGCTTTAAAGATAAATTTCAATACTAGTTTCTCAGACTTTGATGTCAATGCGAATTAAATTAGGCTTTTTAAAAATCCTTTATGTTATGTTTACGATATGTTTAAGAACAAATATCATAAATTCATCTTTGTTGGAATTTTATAAGAGTCTTCCACTGGAACAATTTGATAATTTGCATAAATTTGCTCGTGGGTTGTTTTCTGTTTTTGGTACTACGTACATGTGTGAGAAAACGTTTTCCAAGTTGAAGTATACAAATAATGTTTACAGATCTAAATTTACCGATGAGCATCTTAAATCTCTTTTGATAATTGGTACAAGTAAAATCACAATTACATAAATCTCATTAGTGTTTTTTGTTTTATTAGTGGGATTAATTTCAAATTAATTATTTGTTAGTTATTAGTATGCTTAAGCTTAGATACTTAAGTTGAGTTTTCTGCGTCTTCATTTCTGTCGTAAAGTTTTATCTTGCAAGAAATAAAACCGAGTACCTAGTATATTATCATTCTGTGTTTTCATTCTCTTACATTCAACTTATCATAGCAATAGTACACTAGGCGCCACGAATAAAGAGCTCTCGGAGAAACTGGCGGGGATTACTGCGCATGTGTACAGTCGCGGCATAATTCCGAAGTGCGTTTTTAGGGTTAGTGTGAAGGAATGAGTGTTCAGGACTTTCTTCACTTCTATTTTTTCTCTGTTTGATATTTTGTTGATTGGGATATTAGCCGATGTAAATAATGGACTTTGTGTCAAATAAACTATAGGTACTCTCTATTGACAACATTTGTTAACGTCAAGGTTGAAACCTATATATAAATAACCCCCTAGCATAGAATGCCCCTAGTCACTAGGGCCTAGTGAATATAGATACTTGTAGTAATAGTCCTGCACACTCTTTTCTTCCCGCTGACTAATAATTTGTAACAATTAAACCACAATTAAGTTTTTAACACAAAAAATATTATTCATCTGACAGTAATGATATTCCTTCCATTAAATCATCCTGCGATAAGGAACAAGGCTGCTGTTGGATGCTGGAGGCACTCGTAGAAGGCACTTGTTCATCGCCATTGGAAGACGTAATAACGTTGGGTAATATTGTATGCGACTGTACTCAAGAAGCTTCGAGACGTGCTTTCGGTGCGGGCATCGGGAAGCGACTAATCAACGAATCAGGTGCCGGCGCTGACTACCGCCCCCGTCGCTCCTCACTTCCCCGCGCCAAACACTTGTGAAAAGTGACTACTGCGCATTCAAGGACAAAGCTCTTTAGTCGTGGCGCCGAGTATAACAACAGTAAAACATTAGCTGTCGTAGTTTGCTCCTTCATCCAATGCCAGTTGTTTCAAGGTTCTCATTGTCAAATATGGGGCCGATTTGGTACCATATGTAACGGTACGAAGAACCATGTCTTGTAAGGGTTGTTCCCGGTTTCCTCTCCAGACGATTTTCTGAAGATGATGTTGCTCTTCGTGTATGAGAATCTGTCTGAACATCTTCTCTACATCGGCTGTCAAAGAATACCTATAGCATCTGAATTTTATCAGGAGTGTTTGAAGGTCCTTTTGAAGATTGGGGCCTTTTTCCATGACGTCGTTTAGACTGAGTCCCGTACTTGTCTTCATGCTGCATACATTCTTGTCACCACCCTTAGTCTAGTCGTAGAGGAACTTTCACGTAGAACCCCATGGTGTGGTAGATATACGGAAAATCGGTCGGTCATTGACGTCGGCGCTGGTTTCATATGTCCGAGTTGCTGATATACTTCGATGAATTCTCGGTACATTTGCGATAGTTTGTTGTTACGATCCATTTTTCTTTCTTGTTGGAAAAATTGGGATACAGCCCTGTTTTTCGAGACGCCGAGTTGTTCTTCATAATTTTATTTCATGGGCATTTTCACAACATATCTTCCGTCACTCCTCCTCGTCGTTGTTTCGATGTAAAACTTTTCGCAGTAATTCTCCGTTGATAGGTCACTGTCGTTGTTGTTACTTATTTCTTCTGTTTCCCAGAATCGCGATAAGTCTCCCAGCTCGTGTAGCGTAACTAAGCAGTTAAAGGTCTTGATGTTTCCACACAGAATCCATCCGAGTTTCGTTTGTTGAGCGACGGGTGTGTTGGTTTCTCCTTTCAGAAGTCCGTCGAGGATGATGTTGTCGGAGTAGACGTCAGCCCCCAAGAGGAGGTCAACTGGGTTTGACACGTTGAATTCTGGATCGGCGAATTTCAGCGTTTCCAAATGACTCCAGCTTGACTTCTCAAATGTTGTGTTTGGCAAGTTTATAAAAAGCTTCTTCATTATTAGAGCTTGTACGTCGATTGTGTAGTCCGTGTGAAGGGATTTGCACTTGAGCCTGAGAAGGCCTTTGCAGTTTCCCATTGATACGCCGACCCCAGATACGGTGGCGCTCATCTTTTTGCGTTGCAGACGTAGTCTTTGCGCAGCCTCTTCGGTGATAAGTGATACCTGGGATCCTTGGTCCAGAAGAGCCCGCAGAGTTATGTACTCTCCCGCTTGATTTTTGAACTTTAGCAGAGCTGTTGTTAGCAGAACTTCACATTCGTTGTCCCGTACGTGGTTTGTCGACCTGTTTAAGGGTCCTTGGCCTTGCGAAGACCGGTAGGCTTGGTGTGTCATACCAGGGGTTCTATTTTTCTTCTGGTGGAGTAGGGTGTGATGGGCGTTGCACGTCACACATCTCTTAGTCGAGGCACATGTGCGTTCCCCGTGACTGTAGAGGCAGTTTTTACAAAGTTGATATTTTGTAACTGTGTCATTGCGTTCATCGACATTCATGTTAATGAACTTCCTGCAGTGCATAAGCACGTGCGTCGAATTTCTGCAGAGCGGGCTACTTTCGATCGATGCATGGTAGGTATGGGGCGTTCTTTTCGACATATTAAAGTTCATCGCTCTTTGACGGTTGTAGTTTTTCTGCGTATTATTCGGAATTGTTGATTTCGCTGTAGGGCTGCTACGAGTTTTGATTGTTTCCATAGCCATGAATCTTGACTCCAGGAACTTGAAAAATTCGTCCAGTTCTGGCAAGCTTCTCGGTGAATCCAGGTGTTGTATGTGGTCGTTGTTTGTGGCTGGGTCTAGCTTTTGCACTAGAATGTGCACGATCAATGGGTCCCACGTAGATGTGTCGAGTCCAATATTACCCAAACCATTCAAACTCTCGAGGGTAACATCGTGTAATTTCTTCAGGCCGTATGCGTTTTGTTGGTGCATATCTGGTTGATTGAGTAGGGTATTTACGAAAGACGTAAAAAGCAGCCTGGGGTCATCGTAGCGTTGTATGAGTATCTCCTAACAGGAATCGTAGTTGTTTTTCAGCATTCGGTGCCAAGTGCTGGATCAATTTTTCAGCTTCGCCTTTGAGCTTGGACTTCAGCTGTGATATCTTCTGAGCCTTCGGCAGCAAAGGGTTGGAGTGGATGAGCTCGATGAATAAGTCCCGGAACGGTAGCCATTGGTTGTAGTTTCCGGTGAACTCCGGAAGCTTGATGGTAGGTGTTAATTTTTCGTAATGTATGTTGGCCCATATTTTCTTGTTTATCTCCTTTCTAATGTGATCGTAGGTTTCTTTACAGCTGTAGTATTGTTCGTCGTAGTTCCTGTCAGATCCTTTCAGCTTAATCTGCCAGTGAAGTTTGTCGATGGCCTCCCATCTATTTTTTATTGTGTTGAGATTATCTTCCAAATCCCATTTTTCATTCATCGTTTCCAAATTGATTTTAGAAACGGCTCGGTTGAATGCCATAAATTGACATTGTTGTTTTTGTAATAACTGATGAGGAACGTTGTTGTTGGGTCTTTCTTCAGCTTAGTACGGGTTCATCACTTCTGGTGCGGCTGCAGCGCTCGTACTTGGGTTCACCGAGGTTGGAATTAGGAACGTAGCAGTTTTTTCTTCCCGTACACGTATCATGTCGTTCAATGTCATTTTGTAGATGTCTCTCGTTTTGTTGTAGACGTCGTCTTTGAAGTATTGAATATCCTTCTCGCCAGTCGTCCAGTCGTTTTTCTTGAAGCGCTGTCTTTCTTGTAGTTGGTCCAGACTTGCTTGTTGTTCTCAAAAGCTACCTGTTGGCGGTCGATGAGTTCACCAATGGTAGACATTTTGGATGTAATGGTGTAGTAGCTCTTTGCACTGAGGTGTAGTTACGTAGTGCAGGTGCTGGTTCACGAAGATCGAGGATGTAGGTCGACGAATCTTCCTTTCACTCAGTAATGCTCCACACTCCCTACGTTATGTGCACCTTCTAAAAAACTGCAGGTAATCTTGCAAGTAAATAAAACCGAGTAATTATCATTCTGTGTTTTCATTCTCTTCCATTCAACTTATCACAGCAAAAGTAACAACAGTAAAACATTAGCTGTCGTGGGCCAGATTTATGACACTACTCTTAAGCTTTCACGGGCCGGATTGATGGCACTGGCGGGCCGGATTAGACCCGCAGTAAGACGAATTAACCCTGACGTAGACGAATGCCAAAAATTGAATTTGGCATCAGTTTTTGGAACCGCTTTTTGTGCGCTGATGTAAAATCTAGGGTTATTTGATCTAAACAGTTCCGGTACTAAAGTCTGTGTATATACTTATAGGCATAAGTACGTAAACATTACATATGTATAGGATTTTGCTTTCAGGTTCATGAATGTAACAAACTTGAATTAGTAATTTTATATTTATTTGTGAACTAAGTAATGTCTTTCTTTGTTTACAGTATAGTTGTATTGTATGTAGATTTTATAAAGTATTATTTTCTACAAAAAGTTAAAACCAAATGTGATAAAACAAGCAAGTCGCTTTTTTGTGAATGACACACGTCGGTCTACTCGACTCCACTCGACTTCACTTTAACGGAAGTCAAGAATCACTGTTCTCCGCGCAAAAAATATGGTAATCATTATTATTTTTGAAATTTAACTATTTGTTTTCTTTAAAATGTCCACGTCATAGATAAAATAAAAATCAAATCAAATTGTGATCCAATAACTATAAAGCATCTATTTTTCCAAATAACATTGATTCTAGTGCCATCTGTTGACGATAATATAAAACTGAAAGCAAGATAGCTTCCGAACAATTTTGTAGAGGACGCCACCGTCTATCTAAAATTTGATGATAATGATGATGATTGATTCCGACCGATTTCGGTCATGGCGACCACTTCTACTCCTAGTCGGTTTCGCGCACGTGCGCCCGAACATGGCTTGTGTAGCCGATCTTCGCAGGGAAACTCCTTGCGCATTGGGGGCACGTAAGTACGCCACCCGCGTAGTTGTAGGAAATGGCAGCAGGTAGACGGGCTTTTAACAGGCCGCATTTCATATCAAGGTCAGCTTTACGCTGATCTTCGAACTCGCGTACTTGCCTCTTCACAATCCTGCGCCATTCTGGATATCTAAAATTTAATTAGTAGTCAAGTGTCCTCACCCTGTTCTCACTTCTAGTGAGCTATGTGTAATACAAAGTAAAGCGGTCGTATGAGTAAAGAGTAGTGCTATATTAAAAGTTCATAGAAAATAGCCCTCCTCTATTTAATTTCTTACTTTCTGGGAAGTCAAAAAATATTACCATTTATCAATAAAATCTACTAATTCGCTCCAATTTTCAACGTATAGCAACACTGATTTGACATTAACATTCCTTTACACGCAATACACAAAAATAGAACACTGAAATGTAGTGACAAAAATTAAATTAATCTGCAAATTTTTCATAAACCCATTTTTTAATATAAATTTATTTATTCTGATGCAAATGAAGCAGAATCTGCATTTGATTGAACTGGAATTTTCTAAATTGCATTAAATGATTGCCCTTAGAAGGAACATTAATGACGTTGACTTTGTGTGCGTATAACGTAACATATCGCCATGTTCGTTCTCGCTGTTTGTCAACATGTATTGATCGTAATTCATTGCAATTATTTTAGTTTAGGTGCTTGCGAGTGATATAAATACAAGATAAACCTTATAATTTGCGGCGCTGAAGTTCAAATTGCAGAGGTAAGTACACAAATTCGTGTGTCCTCCAAAATAAATCTGAAATTTTTACGTCTATTTCGTATTCATCTAATATTCAATTATCGCTGTTTTTCTGAATATATCAATCATGATTCTAATATGCCGTTGTTTGGTCAGAGTGTCGATAAGGGGGCAGAACCAGCGTATACGTAAGCAATCTATTTAGAGGTATAGTTTTCCTTAGTAACAACTATTCTTGCCTATTCTTTGTAATGCGCCGAAAAATCGATCGTATGCAATTACCGCGTTGCTAAGGTTTAACGATGTCTGCTCTTGGCACCGGGGATTGATTGTCCTATTTTTCTTTATAGCTCAAGCCATGTAAGTGAAAAGCGACGAAACCTAATTAAAAAGTAAAACTATAATGGAGGTGATCATAGCTCAACGTGTGACACCAATAGTTAAATGTATGGTACTCTTCCTCCTTATATTCACCGCAAAAGTCCTCACGTCTCGCCCTCAAGAGCATCCAGATTCCAAGAACAGTATCCAGTTTGGTAAAACACCTCACTATGTTCGAACATTCACTAAATATCACCATAGGAGAACTATCCAATGGGAGGCAAGCGACCCAAATTACTGGTCACCAACAAAGGAGCACCAAAATTCAATTGGAAAAAGGAGTGTGGATGAAAAAGACTTTGTACATGACTCATTAGCAGATCCGTTTCAGGACTACACTTCAGAAGGGAACAGATATAACGCCATTGGTTCCATCAACAAAAAAAATACAGATTCGAGTAAAGATATGATAAATTTACTGACAAATGATGTTAAAAAGCAAAAAGTAAAGCCAAATGATGATGGGATTATAACTTGTTTGTACAAAATACACATGGTTGCATACAGTGTTACTCCGTCTTATGAAGAAGACAGCAATGCACAGATGATGGTGGAGAATGAAAGCTTTGGTAAGTGTTTTTCTTTTTTGTTAGGGTTCCATACCCAAGGGGTGCCAAATGGGACCCTATTACTAAGCCTCCTCGTCTGTCACAGGCTGTATCAACCATAATAATAACTGTAACCATAATAGGTAGAGTTCAAATTTTCACATACACATAATGAACTACACAATATTTAATAAAATGAAGGGGGTCCCCATACAAGAGACTTTTTTTCTATTCCTGCCCTTCCATATTAACAGGGGCTAAATTCTGTACTGGAGATTGTGGTTGTATCACGATCACATCGCAACCACTCCGAAGGGCGCAAAATGCCACATTTGACAGTCAGTCTCCAAACAAAATAAGTGCCGGCGACAATCTAAACATGGCATTTCGCGCCCCTCGGAGTGATCGCGATGTGATTGCGAAGTAATCTCCCATATAGAATTTGGCCCCTGAGTTCATCATTCAAATATCATTGCTAATTCAGGTAACCATCATATTCATATTCATATTCATATTCTTTATTGCACAGAAATCTTATAGAAATAGTAAGGTAACAAAACATTTTATGAGCAAAGGCGAGCTTATCTCTAAAGAGAGATTTCTACCAGCAAACCTAGGTAGGACAGGAAAAATTGTGCAACAGGAGAGTCCTAGTGCGCAATAAAATCATCATCATCAATGGCATAATTGTTTTGATGTCATCAGATCCTTGATCTGTATGGACTGATATCTAAACTGAGTTTTAATATATCGAGCCCTTATTGCTGGCTTAGTGTAAGTGACAGAAATAAAATTTTACAGGAGAGCATTTATTTTTATAATATTTTAACACATAAAATGCTGTTAACTCAATACTTCATTTAAAAAATATATATAATGGATTATATGACTTTATGGCGCTTACAATAATTTTACCGTCATCTTCTGCGAATCTTTGTAGTAGCAATGGCGTTTGAATTAACATAAGTGATTAAAATTGTTATGTAAAAAGGATTATTGTAAGCGAAAATATATCCCGTTTTCATTCGTAATTTATTCAGTTTCTGATGTATTTTTTCGAACTAAGAGTCACTGAAGAAATAAGAAGAACATTAAATTGTCAAATGGACACAGGTTGTCAAGTTGATCACCTTCTAAAATTTACTGCCAGTTATTTAAGGAATTGTGTCCAGTATGTCCAGCTTCAAAAATACCTTTCTGTAGACTACTACACTAGATCTGGGGTAATCCAAGGTAGCACACTCGGACCGACGTTGTTCGCGCTCATGATCAATAACCTCCCTGACGTTGTGAAGGGGTGTAGATGTCTTATGTTTGCTGTCAACTAAAAATTGTTCACATCTTGTAGAGATACTGCCCATGGTCAAAGAATGCAGGATGATGAAAGCGTTGTAGCTCAGTGGAACAAATCAAATAAACTTGATTTTAATATTGCGAAGTGTAAAGTCATCATGTTTTCTAGGGTACGAGCATCTGCAATAAATCCATACACGCTGGACGGACAAGCCATGGAAAGGGTTGACAAGATCTGTGACCAGGGGATAATGTTGGACCAAAAATTTACTTTTAGAGACCACATTGAAACCACTTGCAAAAATGCCAGCAAGACTTTAGGGTTCATCATGCGGACTGCTTCTCATTTTAGAGACCCGAGAGTTGCCATTATGTTTACAACGCATTTGTTCGAGGTAGGCTAGATTTTGATGCTAGTTTGGGATCCTCGCGAGGACAAATATACTATTATGATAGAGCGAATACAAATGAAGTTTGCTAGATACCTCTACAAGCGAATGTATGGTTATTATCCTTTCCTTTCCCCTCCCTATTTTTGGTGGGTATGGTTGGCCTGTATACTCTAGAGCTTAGAAGAAAACTGGCCCTATTTGTCCACTATATCAGTATATTGCGAAACACAGTAAATAATCCAAGCATTTTGCACAGCATCTCTTTAATAGTACCCAAATTACGATTTGGCATGCTTCGGCGCCGGCCACCACTATTGGCTGCGACCCACGATTTCCGCACCCTGCGCGTTGAAAACGCGCCTACCCCGCGTTGTAAAAGTTCGTTACAATGCCTTTTTGCGCGATTTTTGTTGGCAAAATCATCGATGATGTCGTCGTAAGTAATCTTGTTCATTAATTCCGACTCTATGCATAAAAGAGCTAAAGCGTTTAATTTTTCTTGGCTCAAGGTCGATCACAAATAGTTTTTTACCCTTTTTAGACAAGAAAAGCTTCTCTCACCAGAACAATTCGTCGCTGGTGTACATAAGGCCATACGAAGGGCTATGTCCAAGTTCGGATAAACGTTCTGCAAACTCTGTTTTCGCAGAAACGAAGATAGGCTCTCTAATGATGTAGAATTTGGTTTTAGCAAAATGCTTTGCGAAGATATGTGGCCTCGAAAATGTATGCATTCTTGAACTAACTCAGTCTCTAAATCATTAGGATACACTTCTTCTAAGGACAGAGCCTTTTTCGCAAGGATTGATGATGACAATTCGCTCATTTTGGTAAGAAATGAAAAATTTTCATTGAAATTGTCGTAAGCCTTCCTTTTTTCTATCTCGGATACGAGTCTGTCAATGATGACGAGAAAAGTATTAACCCTGAAGGAATCACTTGCGGTCATACTCAGTTCTTCATCGGGTGTTTCATCAGCATTTTTTTGTCATTTCGGTTGTCTTTTCCCAGGTCTTTTGTGTAAGTACTGCTTCGTCGCACTTAATTCAATTGCCATTTCTTCGAAATACTTGAAGTCTTCTCGTTGATCTACTAAAAACTTGCGAAGAGATTCATAAAGATCGGCTACAGTAATCAAATCTACGGTAGAAGCCTGGATTTGAACATTTACTTTGTTTATTTTTTCCTAAAACCATTCAACACAACAACCGTTAACGCCGTTTCCATTTTGTTTAATTTTAAAATAATTCCCGTTGCTTCGTTTCGTGTGACAAGCTTTTCGATGCCATCATTCCTGATTGTTTCCAAAGCTTTAAGGGCTTCGTGCCAGGAATCTCTCAAACTTCTGCATGCATCATCTCTAGCTGACCAACGTGTGAGGTTCACTCTCTTGACGGTTTTGCCTTCTCCGATTTCAGTCATTAATATCATCCAGCGTTGTGTCGAACTTGAAAAAAAAACCTATATTTCTTGGAGCAACATGAAGAATCGACAAGCTTCAATCTATGGGAGTTTCTACGCCCTTCCTCTCCCACAGTGGTCCAATGTAGAGAAGAGGCAAAAAAATGACGTTTGCTAAGTATATGTAAATATCTACAGTAATAAAGTACTTTGACTTTGACTCTGTGCAAGATTCAGCAGTTGCAGTTGCCACTAAATTTAAAGAGTGGGCAGAGCAAGGAACGAAAAAAGCAAACGGAGCTTAACTTTGAATTTTAGCCTGCAAGCCATTGTATATGCCAGACATATTTGCGGCATTGTCATACGATTGTCCACGGCAGTTTTCAATATTTTTTTAATTCCGAAGTAATGGCAGCAAACATTTCTTCAGCTTTATGTCCCACTGAGGGTAAAAACTTGAGGAATCTTACACAGGGTTCGCCTGTTTCTTAAACAAATCAAATCACGAAGGTGAGCTGGTCCACATGTGCTATATCCGGTGTCGAATCTATGATTAAGGAGAAGTATTTCGTCTTTCTTATCTCGTCTCCAATTTGCTTTAAGACTTTATCGCCCATCAATGGTATAAACTCATCACAAACGGACTTCGATAAGTAACTGGTACTTCCGGATCCTTGATTCCCAAACCGTTCGATATGACTGGCTAAGAAAGGATCGAACTCAGGTAACAATTCCAGGATCATAAAATAATTTCCGTTGTGTGGATCACCGAACTTCTCACTTTTTCCTCTAAAAGCGAGACCTCTTTCAAGAGTTATTGCAGTAGTGAAGCGGCTGTGTTCACACAGCCGCTTCACTACTGCAACAACCCTTTTTAGAACGTTTCTCCAGTAAGTTTTTTCTTCATCAATTTGCAAATGCAGTAAATTGTCGATTCGACCATCAATTGCACTTCTTGCTTTCAGGCTAAGGATATTAGATTTATGACGCGCAGAGTTTTCATGCTGAGCTACTTGATGTTCTGCATTTTTCCAATCATTAAATTCTTCGTTATCGAACTGACTTTTATTCTCCAATGGACAGAATGCCAAGCACGGTCCACAATATATGGAACTCTAACTTTTAGAATACACCAGCCAATTTCGGTCCTTCACTTCATTGTTTTTAATTTTTCTTTGGAAGATACTTATGGGCAAGAAACCTCGTTGATCAGCATATAATTTTTCACTTTTAGAGAAATCAGAAGCCTTGATCGAAGCCGCATCTTGTGATTATTTATTATATTATTATTTATATATATATTATTTATATATTTATTTATTATATTATATTATTTGATATATATTTCCCTTAAAGTGTCGTTAATTTCCCATAAAGCTGGATATTTGTTTTGATTTACCGTTGTTTGCATTCAGTCATCATTTAACGACTCGGTCTGAGAGGCATCTTTTCAATTTTGGAGCACTCGTCGTCCAGAACAAAATCATCCGTTTTTTCTTTAGTCGATAGATCAACAGATGACAATTGGGTAGCAGATTTCACGTCGTTTTCATCTTTTCCAGATTGCGATGTTGAGGATCTCGATTTTTCGACACAATTTTCGTATAATTTGCTCTTGTTCTTCTTTTTTTATTTCGGCCTTCTTTTTGTACTCCGCTCCACTAAGTCGGTTAATCCCATCACTCATTTTCACAATTTTTTATTCAGGAACTGAAATTAAAATTGAAAGGATGAATAAAATATTTTTGCAGGGTTTTTTCAATAAATTGATTCCTTACAATCGTTACAAATGATTTATTATAATTTATAATGATTATAAAATGTTTTTACTTACCGGTGCTGTGAAAATATTCATAAAATCCATGAAGCACTTTGAAAAATAACAGTAAACACCCAAATAAAAGTATCAATTCGTTACGCAATTATAGCATAGCAGGACATCACAGTTTGCCTTTGTTGCAGCTGATTTTGGAGGTGTCGGTAAAAATCACGACACTCCTACTCCAAATTTGAATATGGGGAATTTGATTACAACATAAGCTTATGTTTTGTAAATTTGGGTTCGCATTTACTGGCTCCACACAACATAGAACAAAGAGTGTCTCGCTTGAATCACGACGCAGTATTTTTTGTAAGGGTAAAACTCGTGGTTTTGTAGTTTTGTGCCTTATTTTCCTTTGTTCCGATGTTGTTTTCGTTTTTCGCCTCGATTTGTTCGGGTAAACGGGGTAACCCACACGGCTATTGGAATGGAGAATGAGCCATGCCACGTGCACGTGCAACATTGACGTCATTGATAACATTGAAGCATTACAAAAATACCGCGTTCGGGGAAAAAATATTTTTTTGACTTAAGACCATCTCGCTATTACTGTTGAAGGTTTTATTGAGAATTCCAACCGATTTTTTGAAGCTAGTGCATGTAAAACACATAATAGTCGATAAATAAGATTGAAATCGGTAAAATTATTCACTAAATTACTCATTATATTCGAATAAAAAACACAAAATTATATACAAACCATCCAGTTCGTAGCCTCCAACCAGTAGTAGGACTGGCATGTATGGGTTGTTAGTGGGAAGAGGGGAATACATTTTATACAATTTCGCTCTTTTCACTCATACAAAGTGTGGGCAAGGGGCGCAGAGGCCGATTACTGGTTGAGGGGCGGCGCACTAGCTGTTTTACTCTAGAATATGGAAGTTTGCTCCTCTGGGAAAGTGCGATGACAAGTGAGAGTGAAAATTCATTGGCAAAATTTGTTGCAGACATCAGAAAACCGTCATGGAAAAATATTTTTGATTACTAAGAAGTAAAAAAAAAAAAAACGGTCCCCAAATTTGCCGCCCCAAAATCTGCCGCCCTAGGCTCGAGCCTACTCAGCCTGCTGGTAAATCCGCCACTGCAGCCCTATAATGATACTTGCAGTATTTGATCTCGATCTCATAATCAGGTCCATGTTCAATTCCTATTTGTCACTAACCTCAAAGAACCCAGATAGGAATGTAATAACTGGGTTATCATTTTGAAAACGGAACCCTCGGAAAGTAAAAGCTATTTTGATTTTTGCTGACAGCAAATCTTGCGGGAATGATTTTTCGTATCAAATGAAATCAAAAATTCTTTATCACTGTAGTGTTCATGTATATTTACCAAATGTCATTTTTGCGGGATGGCAAAGAAACTTCCACATTGATTTTTAGATCTTGGAGAAAAATTGGTTGTGTTTAACTAATACAATTATTACAATATTAATTGTTATAAATAATTACAAAATTATTAACAGCAAGTTCTGTCTTGATTTAGATCAACCCCATACAGTCCCGTCATTTAAGTTATCTTGAACATTGTAATATCCCTTTTTAGAATCCCATTGTAAAGTGGGTTTTACATGGTTTTTAAATTGCTGAAATCGCAATTTCAAAATTTCCAGAGGTATCTTGTTGTAGTAAAGAATGCACTGACCTTTGAAAGAATTGCTAACTTTCGCGAGTCTAAACGGGGCGCAACTAGTCCGTGATTATTTCTTAGATTAACATTACAGCTATCACCAAATTTGGAAAATATTGTAAGGTTCTTGCATACATATATTATATTTTCAAAAATAAATTGACTAGCTACTGGTGGTTAGTATGTATTTATTTAAAAAGTTATCTTAAGGAGTGTGTGCGATTTAGAATAGAAATTGCTTGAAAAGCTAATTTTTGCGGTATAAAAATAGTTTAAATATCCGCTGCTTTCCCCCAGAACAAGATACCACAGGACATGACACTGAGGAAATAAAGAAAATAGACTAACCTAGATGTAGCCACATCCGTTTTTTATCTGATTTTCCTAACAGCGTAAGCCGCAGAACTTAATATACCAGCAAATTTATCTATCTGGGGTCTCCACTGCAATTTGCTATCAATGGTTATTCCAAGAAATTTCGTATCATTTACTAATTCTAACATGTTGCAGTCTAACACTAAACAGGTCTCAGCTTGCCTGACATTTGGAAGTAAGAATTTGACACACTTGGTTTTACCAGCCAGCGTTTAACAATAAACTGTGAATCAATTAGATGATGATAGATCAAGAATACTACATTCATTAAGACTGCCATACCACTTAAATGTCATTTAATGTGGGTTGTAATATTTCAAAGTAGACGACGGGTTTTCAAGAATTTAACTAAGTAATTACAATTTTATTACAAAACAATAAACATAAACATTCACATACAGGCACATACGTTGCTTCTGGCCCCACACTAGGATACCCTGTTCGTGGGAACCAGAAACAGCGACGTCACACACATATAAACATCCAAGAACTGTCCTTTTTTCTTTTTTACCCCCAGCCGGGGATCGAACCCGGGACCTCTCGCATGGTAGGCAGGGCCACAACCGCTGCACCACAGAGATTGTCAATGCAGAGAGATAGTATTTTAATTATAGCTTTCGTCGGAATGAACTAGTGACAACACGTTTTTTGCTAATTTGTTTGTTTGCTAATCATTGTAATTTGCGATAAAAAATATTACGTCGGTTACGTTAAAAATTTAAGAATAACTGTACCTACCACGAATCAATCAGTTGCTAGAACTTTCTTTTGGATGCATTTTGGCGGGAACGACAAGATGGTCCCATCCGGTGCAGTTTAAAATGTCATTTACGATGAAAATTGCAATTTCGATAAAAGTTTCGCTTACGTTAAGTCGGCGGAGGGCTCGATATATTGCTTTTGTTTTATTATTTTTTAGTAAGTTAAGTTTTCTTCTACAATATGGAACCATTTGTGTGAGAGTTTATTACCCTCAAAAGAAAGTCTTGTTGTCTGTGTATTATGCATATATTGAGTGCAATAAAGAAATTATTATTATCATTATCTATAATCATCCTGCATCAACATGTTCCAGACTCTCCCGGCAGTATCTCCGAGATGGTCCTCAGCGGGGAGCGAGTGCAGGTGGAGCGGTGCAGCAAGCAGGGGGCCAGCTGCTACACCCTCTGGCACCGGAGCGACTCGGGGAATACGACCGTGCTGGGACAAGGTGCGCTTGGATTCCGAATGAAGCTGCTGGTGGAATAGCTTCCTGACTGTCGCTCATCAACAGCAACAGTCCAAGATAAGCTAATGAGCGACTGCCCAAATACAGTGAATTTTATATAAAAACTTCTGACATTGGCTAAATTGATATGAAATTGCTAATAAATAACTACAATTGACCGGGCGACGAAGCGTCTCCGTTCAGGATTGGGCAAAAAAGCTTTACTATGTCCAGATGTTATCCTCTACTGGCCGCATTTCTCAACGGATTTTCGTGATATTTGTGAGAAGGATCGATATTTAAATAATTTTATTTCGTCGATTCAGTTTTTGGAAATTTTTCAAAATGGCGGAGAAGTGGGGGTTTTGAAGTCGCTTGCATCGTTCGGAATATTTCCAACAAAATCAAAACTACTTGAATTACTGAAAAATAACTAAAACATAAACATTTACATACAGACACACACATTGATTCTGACCTCACACTAGGATACCCTGTGTCGTGGGAACCACGAATAGTGACGTTATTCACATAAGACACATAATATCCAAGACCTGTTTTTTTTTCTTTTCTGTATCCACAGCCGGGGATCGAACCCGGGACCTCTCGCAGAGCCACAACCGCGCCACAGAGGTCGTATATATATATATCACTTGTGGCTCCGTGAGCTGTAGACCTCGCGAGTCCTTTTGCTTTTTTAAAAATCGTTTTCGACCCTCTCACACCGTCGACCCCTTGAAGATTATCGGACGAAAAAGTTGTTCCGTCAAAAATTGCAACTTGCGTGCCCTGTTAAAAAGCTTTTAAAAAAAAAGTTTTTTAAAAAGCCTTCTTATCTATGAACTGTTCGTTTGTTAATATTCTACCTATATAAATGTTACCCCCATCACAACACAAATTCACAACATGGCTAAAGCAGTAATAACTTTAAAAAAATGACCTGGAAGATTCATCTGAAATGCCGCAAATGATGAGACAATAAAGATGACGATGGTGATGACCTCATGTTCCTCCCAGGTTGCTGGCGACAGTCCCCTCAGCGCGACGCGTCTAATTGCGACAAGTGCGTGCTGGCAACGCCTCTGCTGCCAGCCACCAAGTTCTGCTGCTGCACCACAGACTACTGCAACGCAGACTTCTGTAAGTCTTATTCTCTTCCTCTTCAGCACGTTCCTGCCAGGTTCACGTCTAGTTGCAACTAGACGTCGTGGATCTAGTTGTGGCGTTCAGGCCAGCAGCAGCCAGCCACCAAGTTCTGCAAGTCTACGTTTCGACCGATTGAGATTATCTGTCGAATTATTATTTTGCAATTTTAATGTAATATTTTTTGTCAAATTGATTTTTTACCAGTAAAAGTAGCGTTAAATGACTGCCCCTCCTGACACCAATAATCGCGTTCTGATCGGTCAAACACCAATTTGAATTTAGCTAACATCCTTCAAAGCATCTGTTGGACAGAGATTGTTATAGAAATTTCTAGATGTCAGAGAAAGAGTATAGAGTATAGAGCTCCTGCTCCATGTCGGGCCGGCTGTATGTTTGATGTCATCGGACCCTCGTGCTGCAGGGCTTCCGACAATTTTCTTCATGTACGGAGCTTCCAGAACGGTATAGGAAGCAAGAATTATTACTTATCGAAATCCTTAGCGAGTTGAACTGTTGATGGCTCTTAAGTTGACACACCATGCCAAAATGTAGCGGCTGAATTTACGTTTTGACGTAGACAAATACAGATTTCTTTATTACTGCAGATATCGACATATACTTAGCAAGCGTAATTTTTGTCCCTTCTCTACATTGGACCACTGTGGGAGAAGAAGCGAAGAAACTACCACGGATTGAGTTTTAGATATCTTGAAAAAAAAAATGGTTGTGTAACTAATACAATTATTTCGATATTATTATTTAAAGTACTTTTTTTAAAGAGGTTTTTTCTGACAAACGGGCTTACGCCAAGTGCTTCTGAAGAAAAGGTCCTTGCCCATGAATTTTCTTACAATTCTACAAGTATTCAGTATGGTGGCTTTTTGAAGAAGTCTGTGTGTGTGCCTGGGTATATTAAGCATGTGTAATGACGATGTGTAAGGATGACTCCTGTGGATGAAATGACTATCGGGATAATTTTGTCAGTTTGAACTTGCCACTGAGTTTTTATTTCAATGGCAAGTATTTTGTGTTCTTTTCTGTAAAAGTGGTGGTAAGATTGTGTGCATTTGGTAAGGCTATCTATGAGAAATACTGTTTTGTTCTGTTTATCGTGGAGAGTTATGTCAGACCTGTTGAAATGTGTTGTTTTGTCTTTAATGATAGTTCTGCAATAGAGTTTAAAGTCTGCTGATTCTAAAACTGTCTGAGGTGTGTATTTATAGTAGGCTGTCTCTTGTGTGATAAATTTGTATCTGAATGCGAGGTGTTGGTGGATGACTTGGTCTTGTCGATGTCTGTAGTCTGACTGTGCGAGTGTTCTGCGTGCTCCTGTGATATGCTGTATGGTTTCTGAGTTACTGGAACAGTGTCTGCACATGTCGCTTGCCAGTGTGCGGTCGTGTATGACATGTTTTCTGTAGCTAGGAGTATCTATGACCTGATCTTGTATGGCTAACGGAAATCCCTCCGTTTCTGGAAACAGCTCGCCTTTCTTTAGCCACGCGTTCGACGCAGTCTTGTCCACGTTTGGATTAGCCCAATCTATGCAGTGTCTGCCGTGAAGGGATTTTCGTGACTATTTTCTGTTGCAGTTTGATAATATTTAATAAATGTTTTTGAACTTGATGGTCTTGAAGGTAAGTGTTGGTGTGTGTTTAATATCGGCTTGAACGACGGCGTCATGTAAGGTTGAGTGTGATGATTTAGCGTGAAAGAACATCTACGTGTGGTGATTTTTTTGTTGTGTTTTTTTTTTACTTCTATTATTCCCCGTCCTTCTTCAATTTAAGGAGTGTGAGTCTTTGTAGGCAAGAGCGTGGATGGTGTTTTCTGATTTCATAAGTGTGATGATGATGCGTTGAAGTTTTATTTAGTCTGACTGGGACCAGTTGATTACACCGAATGTATATGTTAGTATTGGGATGGCGCATGTGTTATTGGCTTTGATGGTATTTTGTGCGTTTAGTTGTGTTGTTTAAGTATGATGTGTATACGATTTATTTTCGAAAATAAATTAACTAGCTACAGTTAGAATGTCAATTTCTTTAAAACACTCTTTTAAGGAGACAGTGCGTTTCAAATTATAAATTGCTCTGCTATATAAAAATAGTATGAATATCCGCTGCGTTCCACCACAACAATATACCATAGGACATGACACTATGAAAATAAGTATCCCAGATGTAGCCACATCCGTGTTTTGTCTGATACACCATACGAGCGGAAATTAGGCGACAAAAATGACAGAAATGTATAGAGATGCGTTGCTTCCGAATACGCCCGATCGAAGGTAGATGGTACGCCAAATCGGACGTAATGTAATGACGTAATGTCGGCAAGTGTGTTGCTGGTAATTGAAATATCGTTTCAGGCTTATGGTGTGTCGACACACATACGAACATTTCATCTGTTCTGGTCTGTCGTTGATGCGACAAGTGCGTGCGTGCCACGCCCCTGCGCCAGCTACAGACCGCGTCAAGTTCTTTGGCTCTGAGCGAGCGGTGACCTCTCTTTCTCGCTTAGGGTAACGGGGCTGAAAGAGAGAGGTGACCGCCCGCTCAAAATGAAAAAACCTGGCGCGACGTGTACCAAGTGCCTATTGTAACAAGACTATTGCGTGTGGTCTGCGGAGTGTGTTCTCGCGCGGAGCGCGAGAACCACTACGGTTGCGGTATCGAGGACTTATGGTTGCCTCATGCCCGCGGCGTCAACTCGGGGGGTAACGTCCCCCCCGGTCTTGGGTGGCCCCTACTTGTCAGGGGCCTCGCGTGGTCTTCGTTGTGCTGTGCTTTCGCCGTCTATTGGCATACACTGGCGACAACGGTGCGGGAGCTTCTTCTTCTCCACTGTGCCGTGCTTTCACCCTCTTCTGCGGGCTTAAACTGGCGACAGTGGGATGAGCAGCAACTCTCTTGGGAGTGGTCTGCCTTCAGGCGGACGTGCGTGATGCGGAGCAATGTCGTGGAGATGTGCGTGGCGGCTGTTGTCGGCGCAGTCGTACATGCGCCGTGCCAGCCGCGCGACGAATTTCTCCACGGTGGGCATCCGGGTATCCCTCATGATTGTGGTGTTGCGCACGTACCGCCCGGCTCCTGTGATCACCCGCAGGGAGATGTTCTGGAACCGCTGCAGCCGTGCCTTCTGGGTCTTCGACAGCAGGGCGTACCATGCTGGAGCCGCGTAGGTGAGCCGCGAGCGCACATAGGCCTTGTACACCCGCAGCTTGGCTCTCAGAGGCAGGCTGGACGACAGGACAGGCCGGAGCATTGCCCGCGCGGCTTTGGCCCGGTTGATGCAGTGTTGCACCATCGGGACCATGCGCAGCGAGCAGTCGATGTTGCAACCGAGGTATTTCACCGTCGATTGCCACTCGATGTCCCGGCCCCTCAGCTGTAGCGGGGTCGGACGGCGGGAGCGGGTGGTCAACAGGGCTGTTGTCTTCCCGACGTTCACCGCGGTCCGCCACTTGTCCAGCCAGGGCGGCAGCAGGTCCAGGAGTCGCTGCATCTTCCTGCAGGCGAGCTCAATTTTGCGCGACGACGCGAAGTATGCGCTGTCGTCCGCGTAGAGGGCGAGCACGACGTCTTCCACCCCCTCCTCGAGATGGCCCTCGAGTGTGGGGATGTCATTGGTGTAGAGCGCGTAGAGCACCGGCGAAAGGTAGCTGCCTTGCGGGACTCCTGCGCTGATGGCCTTCGTCTGGGAGTGTGCATTCTCGACCGAGACGAAGAACCGCCGGTCTTCCAGGAAGGAGGCCACGATCTGCCCGATCATTGGGGGCACACCTGCGTCCAGGAGCTTGAAGAGGAGCCCCTCGTGCCACACTCGGTCAAAGGCCTTCTCGATGTCAAGATAGACCCCGACGGTGTATCGGCCCCTGTTCAGCTCCGACGCCAGGTAGTGTAGGACTCTCGCCAGCTGGAGCGTCGTGCTGTGGCTGTCACGGAAGCCATGTTGCTCTGCCCTCAGCTGGATGTGGGGCAGGATTCTCCGTAACAGCAGGCGCTCAAACAGCTTGGCGATATGAGGCAGCAGGGTGATCGGGCGGTAGCCTCCCGGGTGTCTTTTGTCCTTCCCCGGCTTGGGGATGACGATCACCTTGCCCTCCTTCCAGAGGGCGGGGAAGTGTCCGGTGCGCAGGATGCCGTTGAACAGCCGCGTCAGCGAGACGACGGCCTTCCTTGGCAGCTGTACTAGGGCCCCCGCGACGACTCCGTCCGGGCCCGGGGCCTTCCGCTGGTTCAGCTTCAGGGCCACCTTCCGGATTTCGCGGGGCGACATGAAGTAGTCGCCGGCGAGGGGAGGCGCGGGGACCGCCAGGAAGCGCTCTACGCGCTCCACAACAGCGGCGTTGTGCTCGTAGTCGGCGATGGGGTTGGGCTGGAACTGCCCAGCGAAGTGGTCGGCCAGGATGGCGGCTCGATCTCGTGCGGCGTAGCGGCGCCTGCCCGTGTGATCAAACATGGGGCAGACCGGCTCGGGAGTTGACGTCAGGCTGCGGTTCAGGCGGTGAAGGGCGGTGTCATCTTGGGAGGCCTGGTCAATGGTGCGTTCCCAGGACTGTCCCCTCAGCTCGATGATGCCCGCGCGCAGTTCTTCTCCGAGCCGGTTGATCTCCGCCTTGATCACGGGGCAGCGCGTGTGGTGCCAGGTTCGACGAAGACGGCGCTTGAGGTCCAACTTCTTGCGGAGGTGTGGAGGGAGCCTCTCCTTCCGCAAGACCGGCGGTGGCTTGGTGGTGGTGGCTGCGGCTTGAGCGGTGGTGATGGCTGTGGTGATAGCCACTGCCGCGGCTTCTACCTCTTCCTTGGTAGAAACACCGCCGGGGAGCTGCGTTGTGTTCAACTCCAGCTGGTATTTGTGCCAGTCCGTCTTCGTTCTTGGACGCGGTGCCGACGTGAGATCGGCCTCCACCCCGAGGACCAGCAAGATAGGCAGGTGGGGGGTGTCGATGTCGTACAGCTCCCCGATGGCGATGGGGAACTGTACGTTCTTGACCAGGGCGACGTCTAGTACATCCGGGCGATGCATGGGGTTCGTCGGGTAGTGTGTCGGGGCCCCCGGGCTGAGAACTTCGTAGTTGGAGTTCTCAGCATCTTCCTGTAGGGCCCTTCCGGCGGAGTTGATGCTGTGGGACCCCCACTGGTGGTGCTTGGCGTTGAGATCGCCTGCGACCAGTGTGGGGGTCGCTCCTTCCATCATCGCTCGGATGTCTTCCGGGTGGAAATGGTGGACGTCGCCGGGAGGCTTGTAGGCTGCGAAGAGTTTGAGCTCAGTGTCGGCCGTCTTCAGACGGACGCCTATGGACCGCGTCGTCTTGTAGGCGGGCAGCTCCAACTCTTCGTGGACGAGATCCCGTCTCACGAGGACCGCCGTGCCTCTGTACGGCACGTCCCTCGGAGATAATTCGTCGCGGCGGTACACGAAGAAGTTGGGCAGTCGGAGCTCTCGGCTGGGGTGCAGCTTCGTCTCGCACAGAAGCACGACATGCACATCATGCTCCTGCACGAGTAGCCTCAGGTCTGTCGTCTTGCTGGTGATCCCGTCCGGGTTCCAGTACACAAGCCTTAGATCTTTAGGCATTGTGTCCGGACGAGATTGTGGCCTTTAAAGTGGATAACCCCCGCAGTAGGGGCAGCAACGGATCGCGTCTATCCACGATCGCCTGTATGGCCGCGCTGATAAGGTCGATGGCGTCGAGCAGCGCGGCCATGAGTGGAGCCTCCTGGCGCTCCGTGGATAGGGCTGCGGGTGCTGCCGGCTCCCGTGGGCGGGGGCGGGCTGGCAGTGGGGGCCGGCTCGCAGGTTGGGCGGGCTCAAGTGGCGGCTCGGCGGCGGGCTCTTCCGGCGCCTTCTTCTTTTTCCGGCGCTTCTTGCCCCGCTTCTTTCGGGGCTTCGCCTCTTCGCCTCGGGTGGTGGGCGGGTTGGCTGGCGTTCTTATTGTAGCGCCCTTGGTCTCGCCCGGCTGGGCAAGGCGGGGGCGCTTTATCGGCGGCGACACTGGTGACCCCAGCGGCTCCACATCTGGGTGTGTAGAGGGGCCGGGGCGGGCCTCGGGTTGAGTAGCGACCTGGGTCGCATGTTGAGGGGCCGTGCGGGCCGCGGGTTGGGCAGCCGTGCGGGCCGTGGGTTGGGCAGCCGAGCGGGCCGCGGGTTGGGCAGCCGGGCGGGTCGTGGGGCGCGCGGTCTTCTTGGGGCGCTGTTGTTGGGGCGGCAGTGGCGGCGCGATGGTGATGCCGCGCTTGCGCGCCTCCTCCTTCAGCGCCTTGCATCGGCGGCTGTTGGCCGGGTGGCCTTGGCCGCAGTTTGCGCAGGTGGCGGCCTCTGACTTTGGCCGCTGGCAGTCGGTAGCTGCGTGCCCTTCTCCGCATCGCACGCAGCGTACAGGGCGGCGACAGTTGGTCGAGGAGTGGCCGAACGACTGGCATCGATGGCACTGCGAGGGCCCCTTTGGGCCGCGCCATCCCTCAATGGTGATGCCCGGCATGCAGAGCAGCTCCTTCACCCTGTAGAGCCTCTCGATGCTGCCGGGAGTCTGCTTCTCCGCCAGCAGGGCGAAGAAAAGGCAGCCGGCGCGGCCCATCCGGCCGGGGATTTGGCGGACGTGCTGCGTCGGGAAGCCTACGCTAGCCAGCGCTGCGGCGACCTCTTCGGGCAGGGTGGTTGCCGGGAGCCCTCGGATAGCAATCTTGAAGGGGCGGTCCGCGTCCAGGGAGTAACACAACCATGAGATGGTCTTGTCGGCGCGGGCCGCCTCGTCCAGATACCGGACGATTTGCCGGTATTCTTCCGGGCTCTGCGGCGTAAAGCGGACCCCCTTTCCAAAGGGTCGCGCTTTGGGGGCATGGCCTAGGGCTTCCTTCAGCCGGGCAAAGTGTGTAGCCCAGGCCGGCAGGTTCTCCACGACGATTGGCGGGTGGTTCCTCTTCGGCTTGGGCTCACCGGTGGCGGTCGCTGGTGGTGTGGTGGGTCGCGGCGATTGAGGCTTCGGCGGCTGCGCCAGTACCGCGGCGTAAGAAACCCCGCTTGGGGGCGTGGCTTGCGGTATTTCCATTTCGGCCTCTGATGTCTCCCTCGAGTCCGGGGTGTCGGCGGTGGGCATGGTTGGTGCGACGGGGGGCGTGGCCAACGCTGGCTCCGCCCACTCACTGCTAATGCTGGGGTCGCGCGACTCTGTCTGCGCAGACCCCTGTAGCACCCGTATGAGCGGGTTAGGGGGCCTCGGGACGGCCCCCGGTGCGTTCCCCAGGTTGAGGTTGGGGAACTTCGTCGGCAGCGTCGGCCGCACCGGGCTTTTCTTCATCGCCGGCGGTGGTGGCGGCGATAGGGAGGCGAGCAGGGCGGTTGCCGCGGCTCTGCGGGCTGCATCTTCATTCGCCGGCACCTCGGCCGGGAATTCAGTTGGTGAGTCGGGGGAGGGGCGGAAGAACTCTTCCCTGCCCCCCTCGTGGGTCGGGGTACCCAGGATAGGGCTGGAGGCAGCGCCGGGTTGTCGCTTCTGCAGCAGGTTGCCGGCGAGGTCGAAGGTCTCGCCGGTGAAGATGTCGCGCTTAACGACCTGGATGACCCGGCGCCGTCGTCGGTCGATTTGGATCCGCACATCAGGCGGATCCGGCTCGTCGGGGGGCGGGGGGGGGGAGGGTCCTCCGGCTTGCGGCTTCTTTTCATCGTGTTTTTAACAACGGGGTCTTCCTCTTACTTCTCCGGAGTTATGCAGGCTCTGTGGTGCCGACTTAACGCGGTCTTCCTCCACCGGGTGAGACCTCGAATAAATCCGAGGAGGCCCAGTGAAGTGCCGGCGGGCAGTCGATCAACACCACAGGTGCTGCGTAGGGTCAACTCCGGAGACGGGCGTGTTCTTCTCCTTCCTCCTCTCCGTTTGGGGTCGGTCCGTGGGTGGTGGTGGCGGCACCGCGACGTGTCCTGCGCTTCTAGCTTTAGAAGCACGTAGGCAGCCGCGATGCGGATACGTCACTGCGGGCGCAGTGAGCACACGACGGGCGGGGAGAAGAGCCGAAGAGAGAAGAGCGGGGGCGGCGAGTGTGTGAATCCGCACAAACAAACACCGAGGGTAGGTGCGAAAAACTTTTAGTTCTTGAAACTTTTAGTTCTTGCCGTGTGTTGACTATTGTAACGCAGACTTCTCTGTAAGTCAGTTTAGGGTCGCTATTCGCGCGGGTATTTTGCTATTTGCGATTTGACACCGCTGCTGTACTCTCCTCTCTGACCAAAACGCTCCTTCTAGTGGTTTGCTAGCAAAACTCGTGGGTGGTCGTCCATTTTTTCGGTAACGAGATGATACCGTCTTTTCCGACTGTACAAAGCGGTGTCGTCCGTCGACTGGATTTATTGAAGTGTTGCGTGAAGCTGTGCTCAAACGAATATCGAATCTCACTAATTACGTTAAGACTTATCTGCATATTTTGGGCTTTTGCGTACCGCAGTCGGGTTTTTAAGTTTTTATAAATACATCTTTTATTTCCTGCTTTTTTGACGAAAATTACGAAAAGTGTGTCATCATCATCATCATCATCAGCCTCTCAGGGGACCCACTGTTGGGTAGAGTCCTCCTCATAAACACGCCATTCAGCACGGTCCTGCGCAACCCCCGTCCATTGCTGTCCTGCCACCCTCGCCGCATCGTCGGACCATCTGGCAGATGGTCTGCCGACCGATCTTTGGCCTCCTCTTGGCCACCACTCTGTCACCGATCTGGTCCATCTTCCGTCTTCTCGCCTTGCCAAGTATCATGAAAAGTGTGTATATGCTACATTTAATACTATGGTGTCTTATTCATAGCTTGACGAGAGTCTTGTAAAAAGTTCGTTTAGCCCGCATATTTAAGAGTATTAAATCCGCCATTTTTATTTTATTTTGTTTATCAAGTTAAACTCGGCCCATTAAGATGAAAATAATGACGTATCGTTTATCAAAATCGGTTGAGCCCTTGAGTGGTTACGAGAGAACACAGGAAGAGACAGATATAGAGTTCAAACACACAACCCTCCTCTAAAAAGGTCCATTTTGCGTTCTGATAATACTGTCAATAATGCTTGAATTTAACCCCCGAAAACAGTTCAGAACAGCGAGTTGGAGTTGGAGGCTTCTCGTCCTTTTTGTGCCAACTTCCACCAGCCGGTCCTGTGCCTATCGAATCCAGGTCATCCCCACGATATTGGTAATGTGATCGACCCATCTGGCAGCTGTTCACTCTACCTGCCATCACGCCTCGCCAACTGTCCTGCCCACTTCCACGTCCATTTGAGACTAGTAATACGGTTTCCGACATCTTAGTCCTTAGTCTGTCGACGTATTTCTTCGTTGCGGACTCGGTCTGGTTTTGATTTGTACCCGCCACTAATTCATGCCTCATTTTTTCCGCAGTGTCAATAAAAGACGAGGTGGTAACGCCCAAAGCGGTATCGACAGTCCGCACCGCTTCCTCCATATCGCAGTACAACATCGTGTCAGCGTGCGTGCTCGCGCTGATGTTCATACTGCTGTTAGTGGTGGCCGCGAAGCGAGTCTACTGCTTGAAGCTAGAGGAGATCAGCGAAGACCACGAAAAAGGTGCGTTACATCTCTCTCTCCCCCTCTATCTCCCCCTCTCCCTCCTCTCTCTCAATCACTCTCCCTCTCACCGTCTTCCTATCTTCTAAAAGGGAGTGTAGCGCCTTCACCCGGCACACCGACTGACCCCGACTCCCCACGCCCCAGAAAGGGTGCGTGAGAAGATTATCAAGCAAGCACCCGGCACACTTGAGCGGGGCCTTTGTGCATGTCCCCTTCGCCTGCACATCTACTTCAGCCATCCCAAATCCTGCACCAGCTGGAATAGGAGGCCTGGGTGTTTTTGTATCACCTAGAATAGCCATCTTGGTTTCTGTTGTGTTTGGACATGCCGGCAGCATGTGCCCACCGTCTCTCTCCCCCCTACCTCTCCCCATATCCACTCACTCCCCCTTCCCCTAATTCCCCCTCTTTCCCCTCTCTCCCTCCACCCCTCTCGTTCCCCCCCATTCCATCCTCACCACTCTACCCCTCTCCGCCAACTCCACCCACTCTCCCTTTTATCTCGCTCTCCCCATTCTCTCATTCTCCCCCGTGCGTTATACTATTAACCCATGAGGTTGTATGTGGAATCTAGTGGTTCTGTACTCTTTGGTTGTATGTACTTTACGTAACAGGCTAGTGAAGTGTCTGCTGTTTGTTTGCAGGCGACGTGATGGGCTGCGGGCCTGACGCGCTGGCAACGGGACTCCTCTGTGTCGACAACCTCACCCTGATCGAGCATATCGGTGAGATGAATTTATAATTCTTGGAGACAGAGCTACATAATGGAGGGCATCAATACTCGAGAGTTTTAATGCCTAATTATATACAGTTACATACACTAGTTTATCTACACACATATCATAAGCTTTCTTTGATGTGTTCATGAACCGCATGTTCGACCGGCATTGTGACATTGATCATTGCTCTGCAGTTGTTTAGCTTGTTCTGTAGTACCAACTTCACAAACAAAGTAGGGGCGGCACGCAAGCGGACGTCGGCGTTCCAAATTTGAATGTCATAATTTGACAAATTTTGGTACATTATGGTCATAATGATCAATATTCAGATAAGAAATGATTTTTTACCAAGAAGTTTATCATTATGCTGGTCGTAACGTGCGGTTTTTGGACGCAGTAAAGAGGGTTTGTGATACGTATGTAGATAAACACGTTTAAATCGCCCTTTGTCTATGGTTACACGCTTGCGGTCAAACACTAACTTAATATGTGAGCCGGCCCAGCTATAGCATATGAAACATAGTGATGAAACCTTCATATATCCGCTGCTTGACCAGCCAGAGTATTGAATAACTATGTATCACTCTTTAGGGTAGCTTACGCGAAATGGAATGGAATGGGTCCCTATTACCTGTCCGTCCGTCTGTCCGTCCATCAGCGGGCCATCTCACGAACCGTTATAGAGAGAGGGTTTAAATTTTCACAGGATGTGTATTTCTGTTTTTGCTGCGGTAACAAATTATGAACAAACGCGATACGAGATTTTATAAATTAAATAGGCTCCCCATACAAGAGACGTGTTTTAATATGGCTAGTATTTAATCGCACATCAAAAATACTGATTTGCACAGCAAAAAAGGATCAACAAAAACACTTTTTATGTTTTAAATATTTTATGTGTGCTTAAGTTTATGTTTTAAGTATTTTTTGTTGTTCTTACATGTTCAACCTAACACGAAGGATAAAGGGGGCTTCGCTTCGCTCACCCCCTTTACCCTTCACCTAAGCTACCGCAGCATTTTGCCCTGATATTTGCTGTGAAAATCAGTATTTTTGATGTGCAGTTTAATATTTCCCTTTTAATATTCCTGCCCCTTTATTAAAAAGTCATCATGATTCAAATATCACGAAAATTTCGCGGCACGCATCATCGTCATCTGCAGCGCAATTGGTTGGACGTCAGAGTCGATATCTATAGGCATCGAAACCAAGTTCGGACATATTATATTTTTATCTTGTAACATCGTATATGTATCTAGTTCGGAACGGAACCCTTCGCGTGCGGGACCGACACGCACTTGACCGATTTCATTATCTTCATGTTCTTAGGCGTCGGCAAGTTCGGTACAGTGTGGCGAGGGTCGCTCGGCTCGCGCCCCGTCGCCGTCAAACTGTACTCCAGTGCGGCCGCCCGGCACAGAGAAGCTGCTATCTACACTATGCCGCAGCTGGAACACCCTAACATACTGAAGTACTACGGTAAGTGATGGCCTTCTCTTGCTGGAGTGTTGCCAAGTGACATCATCAACTCCCAACTGTACTCCCAACACAGGGAGCCGCAGCTGGCACGTTCTAACACACTCAAATATTGCGGGGAGTCACAAAAAAGACCATGGTTTCGGACTCAGATTCGAGAAAATTTATTCTGGCCCTACAATATGCTGCCGACTGTGTCGACACTCCTAAGTGTACCGTCCAGTGGTTTCAGACTAGGAACTTTTCTGACCTTATTAGCGCGCCATTTATCACACCTGTAAATGATGTTTTTGTTTTTTATGAAGATCAACCCTATATTATAAAATATTACAGCATTAATTTATCAAATATTTACCCTTTCAGTAATAATGTATAAAAACTAGAGACGCTAGCTCGAACAAAATATGTGCCCGGCCTCTTGACGAGAGCGGGTTTGTCAGTTGTCATAGATAAAAATCTTCGTGCTCAGATGCGACATGCCGAAGACGTACAGTCGCCTTTGCCCAAAAGTATAATCCTGCCTGCATACTTTTAAGCGCAGGCGACCTATAATGTGTATTTGGGAATAAAATAAAAGAGAATATGTTTTAATAGGTTTTTCTTTTCATTGGTTGTGATGTTGTTAGTCAGTTTAATAAATAAATTGACAGTTCCTTAAATTTTCGTCAGATAATAATTATCATAATCATTATTTCTGCGCAAGGCTCTACCTGTCAATGCTATGAAATTTATCCTTATCTTCTTGGGCTTGCTGGAAAAAATCTCTCGTTAGAGATAAGCTTGCCTTTCTAAATGTCTTTTCCATAAGTTTGTTATAAGAATTTTCATGTGCAATAAAAATTTACAAAATATATGACATGCATAACACGTTGATATTTGGAAATGACACATCTGCATGTAAAAATCTTGTTACTCTTTGATTTTCAAAGAGAAAACATGGCTGTCGCTTTGTTGATTTTTGTAATTCCAAAATATTATTGAATATGCGTATTATACTGATAATACAGGGTAATTAATATGAAAAGTTATTCCTTGGCAGTACCGCAGAGCACATGACGGCATTATTTAGTTTCTTACTCCCGCATTAAAAGCGTCACGGCTCGGCAAGCGCTTGGCACAGACTGAATTGATGTTGAGTGAATTCACTCTACTTATGGCTGCAAGAAAGTTAGTTTGCGCGCCTACTCTAGTATTTATACATTATTACTCAAAGTATTTACCCATACATTTTATTGTGAAAATGAAAAAAATATTTATCAGTATGAAAGACATGGTACAGTAATTAGTCGGTGACCCCCACACTAGGCAAGCCTATGACGTGGGAGTCTAATTGCGTGATTTCCATAAAGATTACGTGACATACCACGCGCCATTTGCACGTCATCAGGGAAAAATAGAAGTAGTTCATTTTATAAATTTAATAACACCTACCTACAGTTTAGACATATATATGTCACCGTAAGATTGTCAAAACCGTTAGTTGATATACTAACGTTTTTTTTCTCGTTAGATGGTCAACTATCGACAGATATCGATAGACAGTAAACTGTAGCGAACTGCTTACTATATGACGCATTCGTTGATAAACTAACGGTTAAAACCGTTAAATAGTAAACTGGTTTCAACTTGAATTGCAAACGAAATACCAGGGCAAACACTGCGGTAGCTCAGGTGAAGCCGAATAGTCTTCCTGTTAGGTTGACATGTAAGAACAAAAGAAACGTAAATTCTAAACCCTGTCGGCCTGGTTTACTATCTGTCCATAGTTGATCAACTAACGCGTTAATTTATCAACTAACGCGTTAGTTTATCAACTGACGCGTTAGTTTATAAACTTACGGTTTTGACTATCTTACGGTGACACATGCGTATAAACTTCGGCAGTTTTTAGAATGCGAATATGACATTTTCTTAATGCGTACATAATAAGCAATATTTTTCATTGCAGATGTCAAAACTTTATGTGTTTTGAGCTGTCAGGATCGCATTCTCTCAGCGGCCCGACTCTAGTTGCATACTATATATAATTATATATTTATACAGCATTTTATATATATATCTTTTGTATCTATACAACAAACTTAGCATTATCTTTTGTATCTATACAACAAACTTAGCATTATCTTTTGTATCTATACAACAAACTTAGCATTATCTTTTGTATCTATACAACAAACTTAGCATTATCTTTTGTATCTATACAACAAACTTAGCATTATCTTTTGTATCTATACAACAAACTTAGCATTATCTTTTGTATCTATACAACAAACATTTCAGGCAATATTTCTAAGCAGTAATTCTGTTTTGTCATAGAATAGTGTCGCCAGCCATCTTTGTACAGCTGTTTTTGATTCCTTTATAGATTTTTTATTTCGTTATATGTCACCGGAAAATAATACGATCCGCACTTCTTTCTAGATTATATTAGGCTAGGTTAGGTTAGGTTAGGTTATGTTAGGTTAGGTTAGGTTAGTATATTTATAAACTTGCGGAAAAAATTTTAGGAAATTTATAAACTTGCGGATCGTATTATTTTCCGGTGACATATACACTTGATTCTAAAAATATGCATTTATGTATGCACTAAAACGACAAACAAAAACGGTTCTAATGCGTGCTGATGGGATTTTAAAGACTCGGTTTTTCAGCAACTCTGAGAAATTAGCCGAGTTTGGAGTCGTTTCAGGCGTAGTTAGAGTTACTCTAATGATACGAAGTTTACGAACACTGAGTAGTGTCGGTTGCGAACTGAAAGGGCTTTCTCATCTGTCTTTGCTGCACTACCACTGCATGAGCTGCAGTATATACGTTGTGATTGGCAGAGAGCAAAGTAAACAGTTTTCATTGTTTCTGTAGTTGCTGAGTTACGAAGTTGTCGCATGATGTATACAACTCTGCGGATTCGACCAGATAGTTTTTCGATGTAACTTTTAAAACTAAAGTTATCATCTACGACGACTATACGTGACATTATCTCATCTCATATCTTTGTACATTATCTCATCTGTTTTGGTGATCATCGCAACTGCAGGCAATATCACTGTTATAACATGTGTGTTTAGTGATGTCAGTCTGAGGTGGAGGAGCAGATGCGGCTGATTTTGTAAAAACCTAAACTTTGTTTTTTTAGTGTTTAGCGTTAGAAGATTATTTTTTAACCAGTTGGCTACAAGCGGAATTTCACGCTCGGCGCTAGAGAAAGCATCTTTCCAGCGGTTTCCATTGAAAATTATTGTGTCATCAGCATAGCAAATTATTGAAGCATTTTTCCAGTGGTAAACTAAGCATATCGTTAATATACAGGTGAAGAGTAGGTTCAAGTACTGCCCTGTCACTTTTTATGGCCTTACACACTGCCTCCGATCCGATAGATAACATTGGAACAAGTTCAGGGCCGAGCCTCGGATTCCCAGTAGTTTGAGCTTACTTATGAGTCTTGGAACGGCGACAGTGTCAAAGGCTTTGGCCAAGTCTAAGAAGACACCTATGCTGCTGAGCTATATCGCGCCTACAGTTGACTTTCCTTGTCTAAAACCAAATTACCTCTCAGAGAGCAAACCTTTGGTTTCAAGGTATCTAACTAACCGATGGGTCACTAACTTTTCCAATTTATAAGTGAATGCCCCAAACAAGGAGATGGGTCGATAGTCATCAGGCGTGTTCTTTAGACCACACTTGTTTATCGAAGAAACTGATAACCGTGTGTCTAATTTCTTTTAGTAAATAATTATTCAGACCATCAATACCAGGAGTCTTGTCATTCTGCAGATTAACTGTAAGGGTATTTACTTCAATGACATCTGTCGGCTCCATGCTGATAATTCCGCCGCACTAGAGTTTGTATTATAAAGTATGGAGTTCGCTAATTTTTGTCCGACTGTCGCAAAAAAATCATTGCACAGATGATTGCTCTTGGTCCTTGGACCCTGGGATTTTTAACAGGTCTACAGGAGCACTTTTGGAAATATTACAGATGTCTTTGACTGCTTTTTAAAGTTTCTTAGAATTACCCTGACTATCTTTTAGTTCACGATTTTCGCATTTTTCCCAGAAGATCATTGCAAAATGAGCAAACTGTCTACTCCCATTTATATAAAATCATGTTGGTAAGGTTAAGGTTAGTCTAGACCCCCAGGACAAGTCTGACTTAGTGTGGGGTCTGCTATTAACCAATATTTTTGTTAACGCTATGCTCAAGTACATTTGTATCGTATGTGCATATTATTAAAGTAAACTGAAAATCTAGTGTACTTTATACTGTAGTAATGTTAACTGTTACTGTTTGTTAGTTTACCCACATAGTATATGATAAGTTGTGCTATGAGAAATAAATAAATTTTGTCTTTTTTTGGTCTTTGTCTTTGTCAAATATTTTGATACCGTTTATAAATAAGTTGTGTAAATGCCTCATTTGGATTTTTCCTTGCTTCAGTGTGTAACGGATCGCGGTGTTTAATACAGCGCATTAGCCCAGGAGTGATCCAGGGTCTAAGGTGTCTTTGCCAAAATATAAAATATTACCAATTTATCTATTATTTAGAGAGTGGCGTTTGTGTTGCCGGACCGAACGGACGTGTCCCCCCGAGATCTCCCAAACGCATTTAAACAAACAATAGTTTTCATCCCCGGCGCGCGCCTTTTGTTCTGCCTCCGGAGGCCTGAAAACGAGCCTGGCTTATACCGCGTGTTACTGTAAGGGTTACCTGGGGAATGTGCGCGATCCATCTAGGCACCCCACATAGGCACGCATTTCAGTGATTGTGATGATACTAGTGCGGTCAAGTGTAATGAATGCCCAGAGAACTGCGCGATACTCTTAGGCAAGGCACCCCATCTGTGCAAGCCCTAGAATTTATTCTAGGCCAGGTGCACGTCTGAGCCACGCAGCGACAGGCCGGCAGTGAGCGATGCCTACGCAACACACCCTCAACGCTACTGCCTCCACCACCACCGCCGCTAAACACACCAACCTGGTGAGATCATTCCGATTAGGACATCATTGATAGTGATTACCTACCTCTAACTTTATTTCTCTCAGCACCACTCGCCGCCTGACAATAATAAACCACCACTTACCGCGGCCGCGGTCGCCCCTATTGACTAAGGCATAATCACATTTATAGGTGCGTCATAGGCAGGATATAACAATTCCCTACCTACGCAATATCAAAATCAACTAATAAAACATTATTATAGCTACATATACTTATATTGCTTTGCCTGAAAATAAATTCGAGATGATTCTCCTCGAGATTTATTTTCTCCTCATCTTCGAAAGACCATTCAAAACAGTCATTAACAATAACCATCCACTAAACCTGAATAAGCCAACCCAAAACTTAACAATCCTAGAATTATTTTTATGTAGCTAAACTGCAAATATACTAAACCCGACAATACACAAAAACTAAACAAGTGCAGGCCATAAAAAGGCCATCACACCAAACTCCCAGAAACTCGACAAAACAATTGACTGCTATTTAGGAACAATTGAAAAAGCTTCGAAGCACAAAAGGCTCACAACGTTCCCTCACACATCTGGCACCCATTCTATGGTGTCAGCCCATCTTGGAAATACCGGGAAACATTAGAATAAAAATAGATCGTAAAAAGCCAAACAGCGTCTCTCATCATACCGGCCGTACACCTCTTAGAAACAACCCACACACACACATTCATATAGTAATATCTCACAATGGAAACTCTACCAATGCCCAGAGATGGAAACTGCCTGTTCCATGCAATTGCAGACCAAATCAGCCATCTGTTTGGAGCGACATTCAACCATACCCACATCAGAAGCGACTTAGCTAGATACGTGGAAGCTAACAGAAATTATCCACGCATCAAACATGCGATCGACGCACCAAACGCAGAAGCTTTCACTGAGTACATAAAAAATCTCCACATACAGGGCACGTGGGGCGGTGAAGAAATTATCATAGCAGCCGCGGAGTTCTACGTAATAAGTGTAGCGATCCATCAACAAAATGGCCCATCAATCGTATATAGCCCCCAACAAGAATATAACTCAGTCGGAACTATCAACTTGACCTTTTCCGACAGCCACTACGACAGCGCATACATAATAGAGCCCCAAAACGTAATCAACAACCTATCAACAACCAGTCAAATCTACATCGCAGCATCTCACTTTTCCCATACCAAAATACAGCGCGACTACCAAAGTACCCTCAAGTTCCACCCGCCCCAAAAACAGATAATATGATAGCGGTAAATCTAAACACCTTCCCCCGGCCTATCCAAAATGCACAACTCAAGATAAGATGACCAATGACTTTGATACTTACCGTACCGACACATACACTCACACGCCACAAACACATGCATCCCCCTCCGCCGGGTCAGATACAACCGGGTACTTCATCTTTAGGGCCTTGTTCACGGACTGAACTTCGACCCGAGTCACGGACCTAACTAATATGCACTAATGAAGTGAATTGAAGTAGGTGATATCAGTGCAATGAGTCTCACTAGCTGAGCCACCTGGTGAGATCGCTGCGATTATGATAGCCCTAACTCAGATCAAAAGGCAAAACGAACTCTATATCTGGCAGGTAACCCCCTTCGTAATGCTAAATACCATTTCATAAACAGATATACCACGCTCGCTTCAAATTACTACGCCAACTCCAAACTATTCCACAGGCACAGTGCCGTACTAGTAGGTAGGAGATAGGTATACCTCAATACAAAACTAAGCAGGAACCTACCCAATAACAGTAAAACAAAACATAACCATTTCTAACTTTATCCGGTCCGACAAGCCCACAAAAATAAAACAATAATGCAAGTCCGTCTACTACATAACTGCATATTCTGAGAAATAGCGAGAAACAGCAAACAATTGCACATCATAAAAGGATCATTTCACCATCTTCCAGAAAACAGGCAATTAACAAAAGACTTCCACTGATGAACAATAACAACAATAAAATCGGAGACTTTTTGTCCTAAGCGGCTCTCTACCGAGAATAAGGGCGCACGAAGATACGCACAAACTTTGACAATCGCAACCCGTACGATCTGTTAATCGTAGACAAAGGTAGTTCAAATAAATCACGCTATCTCTAAGTTCTTTCTTTCAACAACATCCCAAGAAGATAACCTAATGGAAGCCTTACCAACGCTGAGATGGTAAACTGCCTATTCACCGCAATTGCTGACCAAATTAATCACCTATGTCAATTAACATGCAACCACACTCACATTCGTAAGGACCTAGTTAAATATGTAGAAGAAAACGGCGATGAAAAGAACAAAGCTCGCAATCACTGAGCCTGAAATCCTTAACAACTCAACACTGAAAATCTACGCAATTACGGTACTTGGGCTGGAGAGGAGATTATAATACCAGCTGCCGAATACTTTCTACTTAACGCAACAATCCACCAGCAAAATACACCATCGCTCACATTCACGCCCAAGAATCCAGCGGATGCAGTGAAATCTATCAACCTCAACGTCACAGGACACCACTACGACAGCGTTTACTTGCTTGAATCGCCAAATTTACCCACGGATCAAGCAACCGATAACCAAACTGATAACACCATACTTTCGCCGATACTTAATGCAACACCCATGACCTCCTCAGGGTCAACCATGACATCAACAGAAGACATCCCAGACAACACCGGATATACGATGATACGAAACAGCCCCATATTTAAACCACAAGTCACATGCGAGCGTATGCGCATTGCTACTTGGAAGGTTAGAGGATGCGCCGAAATAACTAAAAGACTCAACATTGACGCGGAATTGACTAACAAAAACATACACATAGCCTATATACAGGAAACAAACGTGATACATATGTCAAAACACTATCTCTGGTATCTCTATGCTCGCATCGGACAAGACGCTATAAAGAAATACAGGAAAAAGGGAATTATAGGAACAAACCTCCTTCACAATATTGCACACAAATATTTTAAAAGTTACATAAAAAGAAAATGCATGTACAAGGGCGAGCTTGTCTCTAAAAAGAGATTTCTTCCAGCAAAACAAGGCATTACAGGAATTGCTATCATAAAAGGGTAGGCAGTGCACAATAATTACTATAACTAAAATGCCTAGGAATAAATTAAAATATCTGTAAAATACAGATAGCAAATACGAAATAATTACCGATATATACATAAACCTTACATATAATAAAATAAATACAATAACTTTTACGAAAGAGACATGTAGAGCTCTTTGATATTTGTTCTTAAAAGAAAAAAGAGTCGGACCGTCTCTTATAGTGCAAAGAGGTGCGTTCCAGAGTCGGACCGCCCGCAACCTGAAAGAGCGTTTATACGCAGCGCTGCTATGCCGCGGAGTAGCTAAAAGTGAATAATTAAATATCATCGGAGAACTGCTCATGGCAAACTTAAAAGTAGAAAGACGAAAATTCTTATAAGAGACCCCATAAACAACCAGTGAATTGGACGTAGTTCCAATACGAACCGTAAACGAAATCAAATATCTCGGCACATATATTACGGCAGGACATAGGACACAATAAAAAAGAGGTGCCGGCAAGCCATATGCAATTCCAAGGCCCTAATGCATTTTATAAAGAAATCCAACATAGACTGAAATATAGTGCGCCTGATTTACAAAATGGTCATTGCACTGTTTATAAAATACGGACAAAAAGCGGCAACCCTCACTAAAGCAAACAGTTGACAGTCAGTATATGAACGCCTGATCCTCAGAGACATGTTTGAGAACGCCAGAAGCTATCCAAGATACCACAAAATTCACGACTGACTACAGGGCAAAACGATAACCAAACTAATCAAAAACCACCGGATATGTTACTATACATGTTCTGCGACGCCCACAACAGCACTTACTACACGCTCCATTCAAATACGAAGCAAGGAAGAAGAAAGCCGGCCGACTTATATACACCTGGAAAGATTTCCTTAAGCATGACCTCAAATACTACGGTGAAGAACACAGTTACTGGACAGAATCATCAGACATCAGGGACGAAGTCAGGATGGCCTAGAGGCAAATATACCGTATCCCAGAAACAGACAGCAAAAGCGAAACTGGGAACTTACCGGATAACCCAAACGAACACGACTCAGGAAACTCAACTATTAACAATAACTGAAAATAGAAGGAAAACAAGAACTTGAAGAAAACAACAGCTGCTCTCCAAATCCCACATCCTCCCCATTCCACATATCCTATATTGGCTTCAGGCTGAAGAGTCGGTCGATTGAATTCACTATCCTTCCCTTCCTACAGAGCAGGTCATTCCGCCCCCCCTCAAAACTTGTGCCCTCTGGTATGCCGGCCGAAAGACCGGAACAGGTTTAGAACCCTGGCTGGAGAAGCACCATTCATTCATTCATTCATTCATTCATATTACCAATTTATCTATTATTTAAGTACTGCTACCCTCACTACGCATTCATCACTCATTCAAACACTCACTCTTCCTTTCGCATCCTTTCGTTCATTCCTTTCCTGACGGAACCAGTTCAGATCGAGACGCGCGCGCATTAGGAGCAAACCACTACGCTCCCCACAAGAAAATTCCTACAAACGCTAATTACGCTACCTAGTGATTGTGTTATTAACCTAGCACCGGTGCAGTGTAGTGTTTGTGAAAACCTAGTTGGATTAATGTGAAAATCATAACCTATCTCCTGGGTAGAAGACCAGCGCAAGTAAGGTACCACCATTCCTTTACTTTTCCTTCTCCCAAGTGTTTTGGTCCTTCGAGCCGGATACCTCAGAAAACGCATCACACGCAACTCATACATAATTTTCTTATATTTCACGCTAATTTTGATAAAATTGATACGCCAACTCATTCATGTCCGCCATTACAGTGGCCGGGTTTTCTCGTAATTTTCGGTAAATGCACATATTTCTCCCTCATAATACCGCTCTTATTATCTCATATACACACCATAGTTTATGTATTGTTTATCAAAATCAGCCGCAAACTCATAGTTTTCAAAATATTCATACTAGTGAGCCGTACCTCACCCCCCGCCCCCCACGCTGTTCAAACACGCGGTTTCTCATTGCCGCAGCCGCGCCGCGGACCGTTTTTGAACTCGATCTACCTAGTAACTAACTTACTACCTACTTGTCTCACATTTGTTTACGCGAAACATAATAACGCTTAAATATGACGCGAAATCAAAATAATGACGAAGAAATAATGATGGAAATTATTCGTCTTACCGCTAAAAAGGAAAGTTTGTTCGTAATTACCCAAAAAATATACGATTTGAGCCTAAAGGTTTCCGATGAAACATGTAGATTAAATTTCTTAACGCAAGTTCAATCGCTAGAAAAAACTAGAACTGAATTTATCGAAACTCTTGATAAATTAGTATCAGCTGAATTGATTAATAATCCGAAATCTAAACCGGATTACTCGGCTATTCAATCTTTTGATGATCTTTATTGTAAAATTAAAGTTTGTGAAAATAAACTCAAAGAAAAGGCTTCAAAAAGCGAACATAAACATGATCTGTTAAATAAAAAACTACCTCCGCTTAGTTTAATGTCATTCGATGGCACTCCTAGCAAATGGTCACTCTTTTACGAAAACTTTAAAAGTCTCATACATGATAATTCACACTTAGCTGACGCGGAAAAGGTTCAATACCTAGTAGGTAAATTGACGGGCAAGGCTTTAACAGTTTGCTCAGGGATTCCACCCACTGCGAGTAACTATAAGATTATTTGGAACTCTTTGCTAGAAAAATACCAAGACACTAGGATCCAAGCTTCCTTTCATATTGATCAGATGTTACATTTTAAACCTAATCAACCGCTGGACGCATTCTTAGAACAGTTTTGTTCTGCAGAAGCTGCGCTGCAAAAATTAAAAATAGACGACTTGTCTGATTTCTTATTTGTTCACATCGCGCTTAACAAACTTGATAAAGAAACTGTTAATTTGTTTGAGCAATCGCACACATCAACAGAAATACCCACATTCTCGCAACTCACGCAGTTCATAAAAGAACAAAGTAAAATACAAACACTACGCACGCCCACATACGCAAATAAAAATCAAAATTCTGATAAAAATATAAATAAAAATAAACAAACACACGCTTTTCTTGTAAATACCGAGGAAACGGACTTGTACTCGCAACCATCTCACTCATCGCAAACGCACGCATATCTCGCACCGCAAACTCAAGCTACTCAAAACTACGCACCACAATTTCGCTCTTCGCAATCGCTCGCACCACTCGCACCGCCCGCATTCACTCGCAATCAAAACGTACACTCAGCTCGCTCTCAAAACTTGCATGCTACTCACACTCAAAACGTGCAACCAACTTACTCGCAAAACTCGCAAACCACTCACTCTAAAAACGCTCCCGCACACACTCACGCACCACGCTTTCAAGTCACGCAATCGAATTGCTTGCTATGCAATTCTCACCCTTCGCACGCACTATATAAGTGTCAGTATTTTCTTAGTGAAACTCCGCTTTCACGTAATAATATCGTTGCAAAATACAACTTTTGCAAAAATTGTCTAGGCTTTCACGATATTACAACGTGTCAGTCACTACACACTTGTAATATTTGCCGCCAAAAACATCACACGTTATTGCATAATAATAATATAAATTTTACTCACCCGCCAAACGCTCCGCCTGTCACGATGCACGCGTCCGTAGATAACGTCGAATGTTACGAGCTGTCTCGCTCGCACTCGCCGCGCGCTTTAGGTACTACGCTGCCGCCGCCGCCGCCGCCGCCCGAGTTTCGCTGGACGACGCATCCTATTCCAGCGCCGCAAACGCTTGAACGCGCTTCTAGTTCGAACGTTGCGAACGCGCGCGCTAATTTAAACAACGTTTCGTTATCAGTAACGACTTCTCGTAATATTACCGCAAATAATAGCACGGTTCTTTTGCCGACCGCTTCGGTTTATGTTTACAATGAAAACAAACGCCACAACATTCGTTTATTTATCGATTCGGGTTCTATGAGTCATTTTATTTCGAAAAATTGTTGTGATCGCTTAAACTTAAAAATTACTCCCGCTTCAACAACGATCAAGGGAATCGGTCAAACCGAAAGTTCGTCGCATGGACTCACGACTTTTAAAATTCATTCACGGTTCGATCCTTTGTGTTCGTATGATATAGTAGCTCGTGTTATTGATTCGATCACCGATCAATTACCGAACGCGGAGCTAGACACTTCATATCTTACGCATCTCAATGACTTACCTATGACCGATTGTAGTTTCTACATGCCGGGTGAAGTAGACTGTTTGATAGGAAACGAGCTCTTCCCGTTCCTCTTGGGACCTAATAAGGTTACTTCTCCACACTCTTCGGTAGTCGCAGTAGAAACTACTCTTGGATACTTAGCTATGGGTAAGGCCCAGACCGCGCACATTCGTCCTCCTGTTCGCAACACAAATAATAATAAAAATTTCCTTTTGTTCTATAGAACAAACGCCAACGCTAGAAATGCTCACTGAACGTTTCTGGGAACTTGAAAATGTTCCAAATAAAAAACATGTAAGTCCTGATGATGAGATATGCGAAAAAATATTTCAGTCGACATACTCACGCAATGACACCGGGCATTATACCGTGTATCTTTAAAGAGGACCCTACTCAATTAGGAAATTCCTATTCGATCGCGAAACGCCGCCTTCTCAGTCAAGAGAAAAAATTAGACGCTAATCCGGACTTACGCTCAAACTATAATGACACCATACAAAATTACATCGACCGAGGTTATTTAACTAAGGTTGAGAGCGCCAAAGAGACACCCCCAGATCGCTGTTATTACATCCCGCACCACGCCGTTTATCGCTCCGATAAATCGACTACTAAAACGCGAATAGTTAATGACGCGAGTAGTAAAACTACTAGTGGAAAATCGCTAAATGATATACTTTATAAAGGTCCGAATTTACAAACTAACATATTCGATCTTTTAATAAATTTGCGTATGTTCTCCGTCGCTATGACGGCAGACATTGAAAAAATGTATTTTCAATTAAAACTTACTCCCGAACATCACGCTTTTCAACGCATTCTTTATAGATTTCATTCTCAATCAAACATCGATACATTCGAGTTTAATCGCGTTTCTTTCGGCATATCTAGTGCTCCTTACCTTGCAATGCGCGTCGTTCTTCAGCTGGCCGACGACAGCCGCGAGCACTTCCCGCTCGCCGCAGTGGAAGCTGCAAACCATATGTACATGGATGACTATATATCCTCCGTTGATGGTGTAGCTAACGCAGAAAATACTTACCGTGAAATGGTCCAAATGTTCACCTCCGGTGGTTTTAATCTTACTAAATGGATATCCAACAACTCTGATCTCATGGATAAAATTTCTCCTTCGCACATTATAGAGTTTGACTCTGATTCTCCCACGACGCATAAAATTGTAGGTATGCAGTGGCAGCCTGCTGCTGACAATTTTCAATTTGCTATAAACGCTGATATTCAGGAGTGCACAAAGCGCTCTATTCTCTCCGTCACCGCTCGTTTATACGACCCTCTGGGTCTTATCTCCCCTGTTGTCGCTTTTATGAAACTCTTAGTTCAAGAGTGCTGGGCAGAAAATCTTGATTGGGATGATCCAGTTACTCCTACTATTTTAAATAAATGGACCCAATTATGAAATTGGGTCCATTTATTATTGATAATGAAGCTCATTATGAAATGAGCTTCATTATCTTGAAATAATTAAAATTCCTCATTGGATTTGCGGATGCAAGCGAAAGGTGCTACGGTACTTACGTTTATATTCGGGTTAGTCCTGACCCATACTCACCTGGTTCAGTTTATTTACTGTCCTCGAAGTCACGTGTCGCCTCACTGGCTAAAATGCCTCTCGCTAGAATAGAGCTCTGCGCCGCGCTTCTTCTCGCAAATCTCATTGACGTCGTTCGAGACACACTCTTACGCAGATGTCACATAGATGAAATCTACGCCTTTTCAGATTCATCTATTACACTTACCTGGATTCACTCTCCAGCTTATAAATTTCACACGTTCGTCGCGAACAGAATTACTGAAATAAATTCAAAACTTCCCGCGAAACATTGGTTTCATGTCAAAGGCGTGGAGAATCCCGCAGATATTATCTCTCGTCCTGTAACGGCTAAATCTCTCGTGAACAATGACTTGTGGTTTCACGGTCCTTCGTGGACTGCTGAAAGAATTTCTGATTGGCCTGTAAAACACTTTGCAGTCAAACCAAATGTTTGTTTTGAAACTTTGGAAACAAAACCTACAATAAGTTTAGTTGCTCAAAATGTCAGTAACTCGCATGAATCTCATCCCATTGACATGATGGCTGAAAGAATTTCCGATTGGAAAACATTACTACGCTCGATGACATACGTACTCCGTTTCTCACGAAAATTGCGCTCCACTGGACAAATTACCGTTCAAGATCTCGAAACTGCAGAAGACTACATAATTCGTTATGTTCAAAACAAACACTTTTCTAAAGAAATTGCCGCGTTAAAAAATAAAAAGTTGTTAAATAACTCGTTATCAAAACTTAACCCTTTCATCGACCAAGAAGGCATTCTTAGAGTCGGTGGTCGGCTATCTAATTCTCAACTCGATTTTGGTCAAAGACACCCAATCTTGCTTCCTACTAAGGATTTAATTGCTCAACTTATTGTTGACAACTCATCATCATCATCATCATTGACATCATGTAACTAACCTCCACACTGGTCCATCACTTTTACTCGCATTGCTCAGACAGAAATTCTGGATATTATCTGCTAGAAATTTAGCTCGTCAACGCGTGCATAAATGTAACAGATGTTTCAGACTTAAACCTAAATTCACTTTCCCACGCATGGGTGACTTACCGTCATTTCGAGTCTCGCAAACCAAAGCTTTTGTCTACACCGCTGTGGATTATGCTGGTCCTTTTTATATAACGCATATAAGACGTCGAGGAATTAAAAGCCATAAGGCTTATGTATGCTTGTTTGTATGTCTTGCTACCAAGGCATTGCATTTGGAATTGGTCTCAGATCTCAGTTCTGAACTATTTCTCGCAGCTTTCAAACGTTTTATTAGTAGAAGAGGCCCAGTTTCCATGATCTATAGCGATGGTGGAACAAATTTTATAGGCGCCAAGCGCAAACTTAATGAAATTTACGATTTATTACAGTCCACAGCTCACCAAACATATATTGGTAATTATTTATCAAATAATAAAATTCAATTTAAACGTAGCCCCCCGTATGGCCCACATTTCAATGGCCTCTGTGAAGCAAACGTTCAATGCGTTAAAACTCACTTATATAAAACTATAGGCTCTCAGATCTTAACCTATGAAGAATTCATGACAGTCTTGGTGCAAATAGAAGGGTTGTTAAATAGCAGACCTCTATGTGTTTTAAGTTCTGAACCTGATCTAACCGCACTAACTCCTAATCATTTTTTAAATGTCACTCCTATAAAATTTTTGCCCGCTGAAAATTTTGTAGATCAACCTGATAATCGTTTATCACGTTATCAGTTGTTGTGTAAACTTACACATGATTTCTGGCGACGTTGGAGTCAGGAATATCTCACTTCGCTTCAACAAAGAGAAAAATGGACCAAGCCATCCGATAATATTAAACTAGGGCACAGTCGTGGTTATAAAAGACAATAATGCTCATCCTCTTTGTTGGCCTCTTGGAGTTATTGATGAACTCTATCCCGGAAAGGACAATGTAGTTAGAGCTGTTAAAGTTCGCACTGCCTCTGGAAGCTATATACGTCCAGTAATCCGAGTTTGTACTTTGCCTACTCAATAAACTAAACTCAATTTATCTTAAATTAGTATATGAGTCCTGGTTTTTTGGCATTTGAATCTATTTTGTTGTTAACTTTTTAACTTACTAATTTTTAACATTCTCTGTTAACTTGTAGCTTAATATAGACGAAACCTCTAGGCCGGCAGACTTGTCTTTGCCAAAATATAAAATATTACCAATTTATCTATTATTTAAGTACTGCTACCCTAACTACGCATTCATCACTCATTCAAACACTCACTCTTCCTTTCGCATCCTTTCGTTCGTTCCTTTCCTGACGGAACCAGTTCAGATCGAGACGCGCGCGCATAAGGAGCAAACCACTACGCTCCCCACAAGAAAATTCCTACAAACGCTAATTACGCTACCTAGTGATTGTGTTATTAACCTAGCACCGGTGCAGTGTAGTGTTTGTGAAAACCTAGTTGGATTAATGTGAAAATCATAACCTATCTCCTGAGTAGAAGACCAGCGCAAGTAAGGTACCACCATTCCTTTACTTTTCCTTCTCCCATAAGGTTTTAACAGGATCGACTTGTTTTAACTGTTACCGTGTGCTTGTCAACGACAGTCGATAGGCGTTTTGTAAATATTTTCACAGCATCGTTCACATCTTCATTATCTATGATGTCACTCCAACTTTGTTCCGCCAGGTCTTGTTTTATGCCATTAAAATCTCTTTAAGTCTAGTGCTAGTTAACCGATTTGTTTTTGGTTTAATTAGCATCATTCCGGCTAGCGTAAAAAAGTGGCCTGTAGGTATTGTGTGTGAGACAGCACACAAAACCTATTACAGAAGATTGCGAACAAAAATATGGTCAATTCAAGACAGCTTCTGCCTCTGGTTGGTGTAGGGATTACGGGGAACAGACTGTGTTCAGCATTTAGATCTAGGTATTTAAATGTCTGCAATGGCATTTCTTCATCTGTTGGTAGAATGTTAATATTGATGTCGCTCGTGATTCTTGTTGTTGATTATGTCTGTTAAGTTCAGAGAGAAAGCAGTCTGTGTTATCAAAAAATGGTGATCGATAAATATTTAAAATTGTTATACTTTTTGAAATGTTGGTTAAGGGGCCGTCAGGCTCCCTGAAGTTATGTCCGGAGACTGTGGCACTCCAGGTCTCTCTGACAATTGCGACCACACTACTGTTTTTATTTATAACCCTATTTGTTTTGTAAATTTTATAACCTGGACGTTAGGGACACACGACACACATTAGGGACACACGACGATTCGTTTATGAAACACTCTGTGAGAATTTTAGCATCGCAGGTAATGTTTAGGCTTTTGAGATTAACTATAATAGTAGTTTATGTGACTGATACATAACGGAGGGCATTAAAAAACTCGAGAGTGAGTTTCATAATAATATCACTCGAGAGTTTGAATGCCTAATAGTAATTATGTACAATTAAATACTAGTAGTTTATGTGACTGCTACATAATGCCTAATTATGTACAGTTACATACACTAGTTTATCTAAACACATATCATAAGCTCTCTTAGATGTGTTCAGGAACAAATGTTCGACCGGCATTGTGGCATTGATTATTGCTCTGCAGTTGTTTAGCTTGTTCAGTAGTACCAACTTCACAGACAAACTAGGGGCGGCACGCAGGTGGGCGTTGGCGTTCGAAATTTGAATGTCATAATTTGACAAATTTTGGTATCATAATGTATCAATATTCAGATAAGAAATGAGCTTTTACCAAGAAGTTCATCATTATGCTGGTCTTAACGTGTGGTTTTTGGACGCAGTAAAGAGGGTTTATGATACGTGTGTAGATAAACTAGTTTATCTACACACATATCATAAGCTCTATTTGATGTGTTCAGGAACCGCATGTCCGACCGGCATTGTGTTATTTAGCTTTTTCAGTAGTTCCAACTTCACAGACAAACTAGGGGCGGCACACAGGCGGGCGTCGCGCGTCGGCGTTAGAAATTTGAATGTCATAATTTGTCGAATATTGATACATTTTGGTCATAATGTATCAATATTCAGATAAGAAATGAGTTTTTACCGAGTAATATAAAATTATGTTAGTCGTAACGTGCGGTTTTTGGACGCAGTAAAGAGGGTTTATGATACGTGTGTAGATAAAGTGATCAAAGTTTCTATTGATACTTCTTATATTAACATTAATAATTTTGAAGTTTTATGATTGGCAGTCTCAATCTCATCGAGGCTATGGCAGGGACCTCTAGAGAGTTTATTTATATTATTTAGGCCTCTAATTATTGGGTGAAGTGTGTTCTGTTTTAAGATGTGCTGCCATCACTACGACTGGCTCTACTGTTTGATAACTGTGCCGTTTTTTCATGAATTAATTGAGTTTGTTTGTGTTTGGGGCAGTCCTATTGTATACATTTGTGTGAAAGAATACGATATTTTGATTGAAATATAAATACAATTATATAAATATTAAGTTATTCGGTATGTTTAAAGGAGGATCATTATTGTTGGTTCGGTGTTGCCGACGAGGAAACCATGTAAATGCCTATTTTTTGGATGTCTTCTTCACATCGAATTGGAATAGCCGACATTGCCTGAAACGTAGTAATTGATGGTGGTATGGGTGATGTGCAACCGTTTCTATGTTTAAGCCTCAGACCTATAGTTTCATCATCATCTGGTAAACTAGTACAAAGACGACATCGCATCCCGACAGGGGAGGAAGAACTAGGACTTGAACTTGAAGTCGGTTTATTATGGTTTTTATCTACACACGTATCATAAACCTTCTTTACTACGTACAAAAACCGCACTTTACGATCAGCATAATGTTAAACTACTTAGTAAAAACTCATTTCTTATCTGAAAAATTACACATTATGACCATAATGTGAAATTTTTCTACACATTATGACATTCAAATTTTGAACGCCGACGCCCGCCTTTTGCCGCCCCTAGTTTGTCTGTAAAGTTGGTACTGACATTCAAATTTCGAACGCCGACGCCCGAAGTTGGTGCTACAGAACAAGCTAAACAACTGCAGAGCCACAATGCCGGTTAAACATGCGGTTCCTGAACACATCAAAGAGAGCTTATGATATGTGTGTAGATCAGCGTTTCTCAAACTTATGGCCCCACGTACCCCTGTTAATGTTGCCAAATGACTGCGAACCCCTAACTCCGCTCCTGTCAAAATGAAAATAATAAATTCTAGTTAACACGGTTTTAATTTTAATAAAAGGCATTACAGTGACAAAAATAAATATGGTTTTAATATTAATGTGATGGATGATCTTGTTTCTTGTCGCAAATGGAGTTGATTTTAGGAGCAATTTTGGACAATTTTAATCTTAATTCTGGCTCAACATTAAGTCGATTTCTGTACTTGGTTTTTATCATTACTAGATGTGAAAACCCACTCTCACATAAGTATGTTGTTGCAAACGGTAGAAGAAAATTCACCGCTTTTCGTGAGAGTTCGGGATATTCTTCCTGTCTAACTGTCCAAAAATCAATCAAAGACATCGACAGACTTTGAGTAGCACTGGTGTAGATAAACTATGTATGTAACTGTACATAATTAGGCATTAAAACTCTCGAGTGATATTATTATGAAACTCGCCTCTCGAGTACCTATTAATGCCCTCCATTATGTAGCAGTCACATAAACTACTATAACTTGATGATTATTTTTTGTATGTTTGTTACGCGATTATTCCGTCAATTTATTACCGACTTTGATGATTCTTGTTTATGGTGGTCACATATAAATACTACCAAATTTATTTAGCGCTTTTTGAAAAATCAACATTTTTTTTTAACACAGATTACGTTAGTGTTGTGGTTCTGTGCAGAAAATGTCTTGATGAGGACTTTTCATGCACATACTTTATTCGCATCCCGACTGTGAGGAAGAAATAGGGCTTGAAGAAGTCGGTTCTTTCAAGTTTGTAACTTGGTGAATTATTAGGAAACTGAAGTCGGTGTGAATGTTTATTTATATAATAAAAATAAAGTCATAAAGGTCATGTAACATTTTGGCATACTAACTGTCGAAAAATCATGATTTTTGTAGCCAGTGATGAAACGGGTGTCGATCGACAGAGTATTATTTTACAAACAAATGTGTGTAACTGTAAATTTCTAAAAATAGAGAAATCTGACTTCAAAGGGCGACAAAAACAACTTCTTTGCACTTTGAACTCCGGTTTCTCGCAAAGGATATCGTTTTAGAAATTCATAATTACATACACGTGCTTCAATAATTTACTCTATCGATGGACATCGGTTCATCACTGGCCGCAGATATCAAGATTTCTTAATAGACTTCATAAAAAAAAATCTAAGTGGACTTTCGAAGGCGGAAAACCTTCTTTTCAATCGTTAAGTCGTTAAATGCTCTATAACAATTTTCATGAAACATTTGCCGTCAAAAAAGTTGCATACCTCCAATTTGCCCAACCTTTATATCTAGTACACACTTTGTTTATTGGTTTCAGGCAGTGACTCCCGGCCCTGCTTGACCGGCGGCGGCGGCCGGCAGCACCTCACTGTCCTCGAGCTCTGTCTCGGCACCCTCCGCTCGCGACTGCAGCACTCGTGCGTCACCTGGCACGAGTTCGCTCGTCTAGCGCACGGCGTGGCGAGTGCGCTGTCTCACTTGCACTCCAGCAGTAAGCTATCTCTGTATCTGCCGCGGCACTCTCCGCTCGCGACTGCAGCACTCGTGCGTCACCTGGCAGGAGTTCGCTCGTCTAGCGCACGGCGTGGCGAGTGCGCTGTCTCACTTGCACTCCAGCAGTAAGCTTTTTTTGTATATGCCGCGGCACTCTCCGCTCGCGACTGCAGCACTCGTGCGTCACCTGGCAGGAGTTCGCTCGTCTAGCGCACGGCGTGGCGAGAGCGCTGTCTCACTTGCACTCCAGCAGTAAGCTATCTCTGTATCTACCGCGGCACTCTCCGCTCGCGACTGCAGCACTCGTGCGTCACCTGGCAGGAGTTCGCTCGTCTAGCGCTCGGCGTGGCGAGTGCGCTGTCTCACTTGCACTCCAGCAGTAAGCTTTTTTTGTATCTGCCGCGGCACTCTCCGCTCGCGACTGCAGCACTCGTGCGTCACCTGGCAGGAGATCGCTCGTAGCGCACGGTGTGGCGAGTGCGCTGTCTCACTTGCACTCCAGCAGTAAGCTATCTCTGTATCTGCCGCGGCACTCTCCGCTCGCGACTGCAGCACTCGTGCGTCACCTGGCAGGAGATCGCTCGTAGCGCACGGTGTGGCGAGTGCGCTGTCTCACTTGCACTCCAGCAGTAAGCTTTTTTTGTATCTGCCGCGGCACTCTCCGCTCGCGACTGCAGCACTCGTGCGTCACCTGGCAGGAGATCGCTCGTAGCGCACGGCGTGGCTAGTGCGCTGTCTCACTTGCACTCCAGCAGTAAGCTATATATGTATCTGCCGCGGCACTCTCCGCTCGCGACTGCAGCACTCGTGCGTCACCTGGCAGGAGATCGCTCGTAGCGCACGGCGTGGCTAGTGCGCTGTCTCACTTGCACTCCAGCAGTAAGCTATCTCTGTATCTGCCGCGGCACTCTCCGCTTGCGACTGCAGCACTCGTGCGTCACCTGGCAGGAGATCGCTCGTAGCGCACGGCGTGGCTAGTGCGCTGTCTCACTTGCACTCCAGCAGTAAGCTATCTCTGTATCTGCCGCGGCACTCTCCGCTCGCGACTGCAGCACTCGTGCGTCAACTGGCAGGAGATCGCTCGTAGCGCACGGCGTGGCTAGTGCGCTGTCTCACTTGCACTCCAGCAGTAAGCTATCTCTGTATCTGCCGCGGCACTCTCCGCTCGCGACTGCAGCACTCGTGCGTCACCTGGCAGGAGATCGCTCGTAGCGCACGGCGTGGCTAGTGCGCTGTCTTACTTGCACTCCAGCAGTAAGCTATATCTGTATCTGCCGCGGCACTCTCCGCTCGTGACTGCAGCACTCGTGCGTCATCTGGCAGGAGTTTGTTCGTCTAGCGCACGGCGTGGCTAGTGCGCTGTCTTACTTGCACTCCAGCAGTAAGCTATCTCTGTATCTGCCGCGGCACTCTCCGCTCGCGACTGCAGCACTCGTGCGTCACCTGGCAGGAGATCGCTCGTAGCGCACGGCGTGGCTAGTGCGCTGTCTTACTTGCACTCCAGCAGTAAGCTATATCTGTATCTGCCGCGGCACTCTCCGCTCGTGACTGCAGCACTCGTGCGTCATCTGGCAGGAGTTTGTTCGTCTAGCGCACGGAGGGCACAGCGAGTGCGCTGTCTCACTTGCACTCCAGCAGTAAGCTATCTCTTTCTCTGCCGCGGCCTGAATCAATCAATCAACCTTCTGGGGCGCGGGGGGACAGGGTCAGATCAACGGATCTCTTCCTGAGGATTCGCCTCTGTCTCTCTGGAGGTGAACTTATCACTGTGTGGGGTGTCCCAGTTGGTGATCGCCGTCTAGGCAACCAGGTCGCGTGGCAGGCGGTGGCGGTCAGGCGGGCGCAAGTGGTACGGCGCCAGTTCGCGGATATGCGGCTGGTAGGACGCATCTGCACGCGCGATTATGCCCTTCGCCAGCTTCTGGACAAACTAGTTTAACGATTCTCATCTTAGGTCGCTCTAGAGCCCACGAGAGGAACGCTACGGTTCCCCTCGTGGCGGGGGGCGCCGACGATGGTACCCAGAGAGAGGTTTTCTTGGGCTCGGAGTCTCCGTCTGTTCGTTTCCGAGCACAGGGCATACCATGCCGGCGCCGCGTGGGTGAGGTGGGATCTCACGTAGATAGATCTACAAGTCCTAACGTGTGTAAGCTTTGCCTTAGTCAAAGTCATATTCAAAGGGAAGCCGTAGACAAGGACTGGACGCGGTTTGACAAGTCAAGAATAAACTGTATCGCGTATTCCATACTATCAAAAGTGTCAATTTTATGTAAACATAACCTCACCTTTTGCGTAGTCTCCCTTCGATTATTTTTGCCTTTTGATGTCGCTGTTTCTGATTTCCACGACATTTGGTTTATTCTGACTTATGAGTGAGTGAGAGCTCCGCGCTTGATACACGTGTCACTCACCTAAACGCATTTCTCAGCTTAAACCAAAAGCACTATATATGTGCCTATATAAAAACGCGTGTGTTTGTCCCGCGACAGCGCCGACAAAGCCTGTGATCGTGCATCGCGACGTGAATAGCAACAACGTGCTCATCTCAGTGAACGGCGACGCGCGCTTGGCCGACCTGGGACTGGCGCAGACTCTACGCAGCCCCAATCCTGCTAAACTTACTGAGGTAACCACTAAACACTTCTTCTTCTTTCTTCTCTTCTCAGTTTCCTACCGCTGCGCTCATGATGTGACTTGGTCAAGTAGTCCGGAAGGCCACGAGGCGAGGGTAGAAACCTCACACCCTGTTTAGTACTTCACCAAATCTGAGGTTTCCATCTAGAGTCGCGCAGTTAGGCCAACAAATAATAAGTCCACACAAGTGGGATTTTCTCGAGCGCGTCTGACTGAGATATGGTGAGTTAGTGACATGCTGATATATGTACATTTCAATAAATCTGACGATTTGAGCGTGAACTGAGGGAGTGGGTGCCTCAAAAAGTTAAATTAAAATTCCCTCGCGTTACGCTGGGTGTAAGGTCCTGACGCGCTCGAGTTACTCACGAAAGCCCGTCTGGGCCTCCCCTACTAAAAGGAGGGGATTGACATCTCGCTCACCCTCGTCATGCCTCACAGGGAGAAACAGAGAGGCGTGATGCCATGTGTTTGCCTGAGAAACAAGGGAAGAAACTTCATCAGTATTACTACAAAAAATGTTACACATAGTTTAAACTCAAATCAAACGTCAAATCCTATACATTTTTGTCTTTAAACAAGTGTTGAACAGGAGTTTACTTTTTGTGGTAAGACCCGTTAGTTAAACATTTGTATGATCCGCAGGCCGGCACCCTGCGTTACTTGGCCCCGGAGGCGCTGGAGGGCGCCATCGACTTGAGTCGCGCGCGCGCCGCGCTCTGCGCTGTGGACGTGTTCGCACTTGGTGAGTCACATCAGCTGCTTGTTCTCCCGTGCGCAATTATGTTTTGTCGAAACAGTCGTGTATTTCAACCGATTTCACAAAAGTTTATAATGTTTTTTTTTTTTGTAAATGTAAGTTCATCGATTATTCCTAGATGGACGGACCTATTTCGATATTTTTTTACCTTTGAAAGGGTTTACTTTCCGGTTGGTCCTATTTAGGTCCTGATCTGATGATGAGATTCTGGAGAAATCGAGGTATTTTTCTATTTTATCTACACACGTATCAATGACCCTCTTTACTTCGTCCACAAACCGCACGTTACGACCAGCAGAATGATATACCACTGGGTAAAAACTCATTTCTTATCTGAATATTGATATATTATGACCATAATGTATAAATTTTCGATAAATTATGATATTCGAATTTCGAACGCCGACGCCGGCCTGCGTGCCGCCCCTAGTTTGTCTGTGAAGTTGGTACTACTGAACAAGCTAGACAAGTGCAGAGCAATTATCATTGCCACCATGCCGGTCGAACATGCGGTTCCTGTACACATTAAAGAGAGCTTATGATATATGTGTAGATAAACGAGTGCATGTAACTGTACATAATTAGGCATTAAAACTCTCGAGTAATATTATTGTGAATCTCGCCTTCGGCTTGTTTCATAAAACCACTCTCGAGTTTTAATGCCCTCCATTATGTATCAGTGACATAATAGTAGTTTATGTGACTGCTACATAATGGAGGGCATTAATACTCGAGAGTGGGTTTATGAAACGAGCCGAAGGCGAGTTTCATAATAATATCACTCGAGAGTTTTAATGCCTAATTATGTACAGTTACATACACTAGTTTATCTACACACATATCATAAGCTCTCTTTGATGTGTTCAGAAACCGCATGTTTGACCGGCATTGTGGCTCTGCAGTTTTTTACCTTGTTCTGTAGTACCAACTTCACGCAGGCGGGCGTCGGCGTTCGAAATTTGAATGTCAGTACAAACTTCACAGACAAACTAGGGGCGGCGCGCAGTCGGGCGTCGGCGTTCGAAATTTGAATGTCATAATATGTAGAAAAACTACACATTATGGTCATAATGTGTAATTTTTCAGATAAGAAATGAGTTTTTACCAATTAGTTTAACATTATGCTGATCGTAACGTGCGGATTTGTACGCAGTAAAGAGGGTTTATGATACGTGTGTAGATAAACTACTATTTCATAGTCACAAATGCATTTACTCTCGGGTAGCATAATGATGCACAAAATGTTGTTAAGTGGAACTGTGGAACTGTGGAACTGCTACATATCTTACGGGTTAGTTCATACAGATCCCGGGATCAGATCAAAGTTCATACGGATCCCGACGATTCGTTCACACCGATCCCGCGTGGGATCAGTTGACCCCGTAATAAAATGTAGCAGTGCACACTGATCCCGTTGTACAGAGACACGAAATAAAGAATAATAAAAACGGATGTCGTACATACATACAATACATACATACATAGCGTCACCCCTTTTCCCATACGGGGTGGCAGAGGCACAACTGTGCCCACTTTTAGCCAGTGATTCAATACTCCATTTTGCGTGACAGGGGGCTAGCCCATCGCCGCAACTGATGTCGTATATGCATAAAATCGATATCCGAGGATCCGGTTGGAGTCCAATCATGAGTCAGATTTTGAAAAATTCACGGCGCCATCTTGTACTTTTTAGTTAATTAACCGATTTGCTTAAAAATCGATATCTGAGGATCCAGTTGGAGTCTAATCATGATTCTGAAGTCAGGTTTTGAAAAAGTCGCCGCCATCTTGAACTTTTTATTTACTACACCGATTTGCTTCAAAATCGATATCTGAGGATCCGGTTGTAGTCCAATCATGATTCTGTAGTCATATTTTGAAAAAATTGCCTCCATCTTGAAATTTTTAGTTACTACACCGATTTGCTTCAAAATCGATTTCTGAGGATCCAGTTGGAGTCCAATCATGATTCTGAAGTCAGATTTTGAAAAATTCGCCGCCATCTTGAACTTTTAGTTACAACGCTAATTTGCTTCAAAATCGATATCTGAGGATCCAGTTGGAGTCTAATCATGATTCTGAAGTCAGGTTTTGAAAAAGTCGCCGCCATCTTGAACTTTTTAGTTACTACACCAATTTGCTTCAAAATCGATATCTGAGGATTCGGTTGGAGTCCAATCATGATTCTGAAGTCATATTTTGGAAAATTGCCGCCATCTTGAAATTTTTAGTTACTACACCGATTTGCTTCAAAATCGATTTCTGAGGATCCAGTTGGAGTCCAATCATGATTCTGAAGTCAGATTTTGAAAAAGTCGCCGCCATCTTGAACTTTTAGTTACAACACTGATTTGCTTCAAAATCGATATCTGAGGATCCAGTTGGAGTCAGATCATGATTCTGAAGTCAGATTTTGAAAAAGTCGCCGCTATCTTGAACCTTTTAGTTACTCCACTGATTGCTTCAAAATCAATATCTAAGGATCCGGTTGGAGTTCAATCATGATTCTGAACTCAGATTTGAAAAAAATCGCTGCCATCTTGAAATTTTTAGTTACTAAACCGAATTGTTTCTTCAATTGGAGTCCTCTATATAACGTTTATTGTTTTTATACGAAGGGTTTTAGATAAATGAAAACATCACGAATTTATTATATTGAAGTCGTTTATTAATCTACTATCAATTTGTTTAACTTACTTATTAAAGTGTCAAACAGTATCACAAAAATCGGGACTCGAAAAAATAAAAAAAGGAACAAACTAACTTTATTTTAATTACTACTTTGAGAATTGCTAGTATGACATTTTTTTTAAACGCTTTCTAAAACATAAAATTCCAAAAATAATCTATCTATGCCTTTCTCGCGATCGCAGCGCAGTGAGCTGGCGTCTTGTGTTATGCGGCATCGCACGATCGCTCAGTGTGTTGAGATTGCGAGACCACGGGTTATGGTTCATCTATAATTGTAGACTTAAATATGTATTCCTGAAGGGATGGCTCAAAACATTGTTTAGGTACCGACAGTATAAACTGTTATAATAAATAATCAACAAAATTTTAAATCATCACAATTAAATAACAATATCACCTTGCCTTATACTATAAATAACAATACCTTATACTGTGGCCGCTGGGAGTTTGCGATCCTGACACATGTATATGTCTTGTCTGTCTATCCCGCGCACTCTCACAAGTGAGATAGAGTGAAAAGTAACGCGAGACAGACAGACATGTGTTAGGGTCACAAACTCCCAGCGGCAGCGGCCAGTATAACAACTATTTTCAATTTTAAATTTTAAATAATAATTAAATAACAATGCCTCTATTATTTACTCAATTTTACAAGACAATGTCCGACTGTGATAGTTTTGTTTGTTAGCTGTTCTAGCACATATGCTACCCATCTGTCTCGGGAAATATATTTTGCTAACTTATACGTATTTTCATTTTGCCTTATTTTTTTTTGAAGCGCGTTTAGTATCGCTTTCTGAAACCTTCAGTAGAATCATCAAAGTCGGTTGTTTTTTATATTTATTTAATCGTCCGTTCCACGCTTTGGTTACATTATTCGTGCGATGCAATTCGTTATTAACATTCCAAACCTGAATCCAGGTATCAGTTGTAAGCCATTGATTCATCATGTAATCGATAAAATCGTTCACCTCTTTTGTTTTATCTTCCGTTACAATTGCGTTTTCTGTTATATATGTCCCAGCTTCTTCAATATGAGCTTTCGGGAGTAATGGTAACATCATGGCGAGGGCCACTGTTCTTTTCGTTTCACTACATTTGTTGAGCTTTAGTTCTTTTGCCCTTTTCCACACAGCCTGAGTAAAGTGGAAATAACATCCATATATTTGAGCTTGAGGGAATTCTTCTCTCAATGCTGCTATAGCCGCTTGCTCAAAATCTAGTGTAAATTTAGATGGGTTGAAATCTGGTAATTTCGTTTTTATCACTTGGAATAATCGTTTATAAGCTTCTTTGGTTCTCCTGTTTAATAGAGCATACATAATAGGGACTACATTTGTCCGAATGGCGGAGGTTTTTTTTAATTTGAGTTCTGAATCATGATTGGTCTCCAACCGGATCCTCAGATATCGAATTTGAAGCAAATCAGGCCAGTAACTAAAAAGTTCAAAATGGCGGCTATAAATCGTCATCTTCATCATTGATATAATTTTCAGCCCAAATCGACCCACCGCTGGGCACATGTCTCTTCTCTGTCCAATTTATTCAAATTATTTGGGGGGAAAGATGAACAGGAATAAACAGAATGTTATATAGCCCCCATACACCCTGTATTATAGTTTGTTTCATTTACGCTTCACACGGCTTCTAATTTACCAGTATTATTATTCACCTAAAACCCTACGTATAAAAATAATATAATATAAAGAAATCAGCATCGATAAAATGCTGTTCTATATTTCGTGTCTCTGTACATTGGGATTCGGGATCGGTGTGAACTAAAATATTATATTTTTTTCGTTCACACTGATCCCGGGATCGGTGTGAACGAATCGTCGGGATCCGTATGAACTAACCCTATCTTACAGGTAACGATATGAAAACTCTATTAAGGTTGGTCAGTAAAGTATGCTCGTCATAATGTCACCATGCATAATGGTGAAATGGAAGTGGTGGTGACTTCTCAAGAGAGCTTCCCAACAATTTATCAACGTCGTTCAGGAGCTGATGAAGGAATAGGAGGAGAAATAAAGGGAATTAGGAAGAATAGGATTGAATTGAAGTCGAGTCGAAGTTTAATTTATTATACTTGCTTGATGTGGTCCTAACACCACAAAGTTGTACATCAATCAAAATATCTAAAAAACCTAAACTCTTCTGATACACTCTTTATAATCCTTCTACGTTCTATGACCCAGGACTGGTGTTATGGGAGATGCTATGGCGCTGCAGCGGTGCCCACGTCGAAACGCCCCCATACGCCGCGCCATACCAGCACTGCGGACTACCAGCCAGACCTAGTCACCGGCAGATGCAGGTATTACTACTGGAGGGCACCCAGTGGTACGCGTCGATACGTGTCACAGCGTTATAGGCTCAGGTAGCTGACAAACCTGAGGTCCCGGGTTCAGCGCCTGAGGAAAAAATCCTTGGGTTTACGATGCATGTATGGATGTTACGTCGCTATTTCTGGTTCCCACCACAAAGGATACCCGACACCCAAGCCTGGGGCGGAAGATAATTTCTGTCTCAACAAACTAGGTATTAAAAAACTGTAGTCGTTCCACAATATGAGATATCTATGGGTATCTTACGCATAAGTAGCAAGATCGTGTGACCATGTTATGGAGGCACTACTGATGAAAAGCCAGCTGAGATGGAGAGGCCATGTAGCGCGTATGGATGGCTGTAAACTGGCAAAAGCCGTGTTCTATTCAGAACTGACCAGTAGGAAACGGAACCGACGCGGGCAGGACCTGCTGTACAAGGACGTGCTCAAACGTCACCTAACACCATGCAGCATACCACCTGAGAAATCTGAGCATCTTGCTCTAGTGAGGCCAGAATAGCGTTCTGCTGTACATAAAGTTGGCGAACAATTGGGTAGGCAGTGGTCACGAAAATGCTGAAGAAGAGAGAGCCCATAAGGGTCTTGACGAATTCCAGAAAACGCGACTGGCAGACCTAGAAACGAAACCCCATGCCATGCCTCATGCAACAGGATATTTAAAAGCACATTCGGATGCGCCAGCCACATTAGGGCAAACAAAAGAAGATTGCAGAATTCAAAATTCAAAAAGAGTTTATTTCCCTATGAAACACATAGGTTACACTTGGAGAATGTCAAATCTTAAACTAATACATATATAAGGTATAGGGAAATATAGAACTCAATTTGAATTCCGTCACCTCAATGTTTTAGATGCTGGAGGCAAAGAGGCGACTAGAAACCTCCAGCTTTATACGATATACAGAGGTCGCTGTCGTCGGATACGACGAAGAGAACATCATATGGCGAGGAAGATAAATATCCCCGAGTCTTAAATATTTACATGTCTATGACGTCGCTGTTTCTTGTCCCCACGTCACAGATGTATGTATGTGCCTGTACATAAATATTTGTTTCGTCTTGCAGCAACTGGTGTCCCGCGATAAGGTGCGTCCCCCGTTGCCGCGCGGTCCCTCACTCGAGCCGCGCGCGCTGCGACTAGCAGTTGATACATGCGACGAGTGCTGGGACCATGATGCGGAGGCCAGGTAGGTCACCTCATATTGCGACGATAGTCTTTGTTCATGGAGTATAGGATATGTAAATTGGAGCCATTTTTAGAAGTCGCTTTTGACATCTGTCAACACTAGGGACAGCGCTACGCGTCGGTCTCCCTTTATTTTCTAAGCGAAACAAGGAGAAGGAAGACTGACGCATAGCGTTGTCCCTACTGTTGACAGATGTCAAATGCGACTTCTAAGAATTGCTCCTTATACTTTATTATATTTAAACATCTTCAAGACTTTATTAAGAGCATGGGGCAAATTTTACTGGAGTTAGTGCATAAGTTTGGATTTCGCTTCTGGATACAACCAGATACCCATAAAGGAGACTATGAAATATTTGATTGCGTTTACGTCACTCAATAGTCCTTATGTTAGAGTTAGTGTTTAATATACTCATGCAATTAAAATAGCGGATATAATATTAATTGATAAATTATGTACTTAGAATAAGTTTTACCATGCCAAACAGTAATATAGACATCACTCGTTAAAAGGCGGCAACTGTTGGTGGTAAACATGTGCCGCCATTTTGTTTTTAAAAACTATAAAAGGGACTGTTTGGCTTGGTCTCGAGTTAGTCGATGTACGATTGTTGAAGAATAAATAACTAAAATAGTTCTGTCGGTTTCATTCTTTTAAAATACGCCCCTGATCTTTTATCAGAAGTGGCACGAATAAATTAATCATGAGTGATGAATCAGACTATGATATCCCTGTGGGCCATAACCGCAAAAGGCCAATAAGAAGAACTAATCGTGTTTCGCGTTCGAGACTACGTAGTCTCGAGACTATATCAAATAAACGGAGAAGGCGACAATCCAGTTCATCATTGTCGACAACAACAAGCAGGTACACCCCAGACCTACCAGACGAGATGAGGATGCCACCTCCTCATAATAGGAGTCGGCCTACGGATATAGCTACTCTTCACGTGGGACCTAACCTGACCATGCGGCCGTCAACCGCAGGAAGCACCGCTTCCACACGAGACAAAGAATCAAGGACCATCATAGCAGATGTGCATTGTGAGCCACAGAGTTACAATCACGGAGTTTACCGGCCTTCAGCCAGCAGCAGCGAAGAGATTTATGGCTCCGCCCTGGGAAGCCAGGCTCCGCAGTATGCGGCAGCTATGAGTGGCCCATCTGCTGCTCTGGTAGCATCCAGCCCGTTGGATCAAGGTACGCACCAGAATTATACTAGCGATAGTAATATGAATATGAATTTTGCTGAGTTTTTTAAATTCATGAATAATTACATAAAACCACCGCAATCTCATAAAAATATTATACCAGAATTCGATCCATCAGCTAAAAATCAAAGGATAGGTACTTGGTTGATCAAAGTAAATGAATGTGCCCAGATATATGGTTGGTCGGATCGTCAAACCTCTCACTTTGCACTTCCGCGTCTGGTAGGGCATGCCAAAAAATGGTATGAGGGCTTACAAACCCTCATTCACACTTGGCCTGAGTGGGAAGAACTCTTGAAAAGAGCATTCCCTTCGGAGAGTAACTACGGAGTTCTGTTGTCGGATATGTTGGAGAGACGTCACAAACAAAACGAGACAATCGATGAATATTATTATGATAAATTGATCCTATTGAACTCCTGCGACATATCCGGTAAAAAGGCCGTTGACTGCATAGTCCATGGTATTGATGATCGCACCATACGTGCCGGTGCTTCTTCAGCCCGATTTACGGATCCGGAGGATTTACTGAACTATTTGAAAGAGGTTTGGCGTGATCAGAGAGATAGTTCAGGAAAATATTTGAAAGGCAAACCGAAAGTTCAAGAAAGTAACAATAGCACAGCACAGAGCGGTATTAGTAACAATTTATTTTGTACAGCATGCAACCAGGGAGGTCATCATACTAGGCAATGTAAGAAAAAGTCAGAAAACAAGTGTTTTAACTGTAGTCAAACCGGTCATAGGTTTTACCAGTGCCCGAAACCGATAATAAAATGCGAACAATGTTCTAAATACGGACACAAAAGCGATGAATGTACTAACAAAGGAGTCGCAAAGCCTGTGCAAGAAAAGCGCGTCCTTGTAACTGACACAAATAAATCATTAAAATCAACGCCATCGAAATTCTATAAAGAAGCCACTATCGATGGCTGTCAAGACAAAGCAATATGCTTTATAGACTTTGGCAGCGACTGTACCCTTGTTGGTAAAGACACCGCTGATAGATATGGCCTTCAAATAACAAAAGGTTCTGTACCTGTTATCAAGGGAATCGGCGATTCACGTTTATGTCCGATCGGTAAAACCGAAATGACACTGCAAATTGACTCGGTTGAGGCTTCCATTTCAGCCTATGTTGTTGAAACGGAAAAACTGCACGTTCCCTTGCTGGTCGGTCAGAACTTCACCGAACTACCACACATCTTGGTGGTTAAAACGGACACTTCACTTGAAATATTAAACCGCACATTTTTACCGGAATTGCCAATGACTGAACACGAAAAAATTCGTACGGTAAAACTGTATTGCAAAAATGATATAACGGTAAACAAGGTCAGCAGCGTTCCGTGCTACACAAAGGATTTAAAAGATTGTTCCATCTATGTTGCGGGTAGTTGTAGGCTATATTCAAACTGTGAATACTGGGTTCAAGAAGGCGTTTACAAAGTATGTAATGGCGAATGCTATGTTATAATGACTGCGTTGTCCAAAACAAGTATTCACTTGAAAAAAGATGCCTTGCTATCGCGCGCCGAGATTGTAGCGGAGGTAAATTCGGATGAGACATCGGTGGCACACTGTTACCGAATTCAGGGTTGCCAACCATTTACGGATAGCGAAATTCATGTTAATTCGGAATTATCAGGCGGTGAAACAAGAAAAGTATTAACGCTTGTAAATAAATATAGACCTGTTTTCGCTCAAAATCTCTCAGAAATAGGTTGCACGGATATTTGTGAAATGGACATTAAGTTGTCAAATGATACGCCCGTCGCATATAGGCCATATCGACTGAGCTATCAACAAAAAGAAGAAGTTCAGAAAATGATAGACGAACTAATGACTAATGACATAATAGAGGAGTCGACATCGCCTTATGCTAGCCCTATCCTGTTGGTATCGAAGAAAACAGGTGGTCAACGCTTATGCGTTGATTATCGTATGTTGAATAGTCGCACCGTAAAGGACCACTTTCCTCTTCCCAGGATTGAAGACCAGATAGATCAGTTAAGCGGAAATAAGTACTTTAGCTCTTTAGATTTGATTTCTGGCTACTATCAAATACCCATAAAGGAAGAATGTAAATATCTCACGGCCTTCATAACACCGAATGGTTTGTTCCAATTTAAAAGAATGCCCTTTGGGCTCTGTAACGCGCCATCGGTGTTTCAGCGCACGATCTCGAAGGCATTAGGGGCGCACAATTCACGAAGTTCAGCGGGCGCTTTGTCAACTTGTATAACCTCGGGTTTGAGTCAACCCGCCATGGCATACATGGATGATTTAATAATACCATCGAAAGATTTCGACGAGGGGTAAAATTGGAGGAAACCTTTCAGCTGTTGAATGAGGCTAAACTAACACTAAACGTGGATAAATGCCATTTCTTCCAAACCACCATAGAGTATCTGGGATATGAGATTTCTGGGAATGGTATGAGACCAGGTAAGGCAAAAATAGAGGCAGTGGAAAAATTCCCCCAACCAAAAAACGTACATGAGGTTAGACAATTTATGGGCTTGTCGAGTTATTTTCGTAAATTCATTGATAAATTCTCTGTCATAGCTAGACCCTTGACAGACCTCACAAAAAAAAACTTACAATGGAAATGGGGTGAAGAAGAGTCGTATGCATTCGAAACACTAAAATCTAAATTGACTGATAGACCTGTTTTGGCATTGTATAATCCAAAATTCTTGACCGAGGTACACACAGACGCGAGTAAAATGGGTCTGGCAGGCATACTATTTCAACGAGAAAATGAGAATTCCCCCTTGAAACCAATCGCATTTTACAGTAGGAAGACGACCGGTGACGAGCAGAAGTTTCATGCATATGATTTGGAGACTTTAGCTGTGGTGACGTCACTGAACAAGTTCAGAGTGTATTTGTTGGGCATGAACTTTAAGGTCGTCACCGATTGTAACGCGCTGCGAGCTACATTCTCTAAAAGAGACATTCTGCCGAGAATCGCTCGATGGTGGTTATGCTTGCAAGAGTATGACTGTGAAATAATATACCGGCCTGGACACAGTATGGCTCATGTAGACGCGTTAAGTCGTAATCCTGTCGATTCGGAAACATTAGTAACCGACCTAGAACCGTGCCGCGTAATGAGCGTATCCAAAGAAGACTGGTTGATGAGCCTTCAGCTGACTGACCCTAAACTTTGTCACATACGCGAGGTTTTAGAAGACAAAAAATACAACGAGATAGTGGATATAAAACAACATTTTGTAGTAAAAGAAAATAAACTGTTTCGGAAAATAGGAGCAGATGAATTGAGATGGGTGGTTCCTAAAGGGGCTAGGTGGCAAATATGCCGCTTAAATCATGATGACATAGGTCATTTTGCAGCTGAGAAAACCTTATCCAAAATTCAAAAGGATTTCTGGTTTCCAAAGATGAAAAGGTTCGTTGCAAAATACGTTAAATCATGTTTGCAGTGTGCCTATGGCAAAGCTCCTACTGGTAGGAAGGAAGGGTTTTTACATCCTATACCAAAAGGAACTGAGCCATTTGACACGGTGCATATCGACCACCTCGGGCCTTTCGTGAAGAGTTCACGTGGGAATACATACCTGCTGTTGATAGTAGACGGGTTTACAAAATTCTGTATTCTAAAACCTTTGCGTAACCTCAAATCGGCCTTGACAATAAGAGCACTAGATGATGTTTTCTCCACCTTTGGATATGCTCGGCGGCTAATCTCGGATCGCGGTTCTACATTTACTTCGGCCGAGTTCAAGAAGTTCTGCGATAAATCTAACATTTCCCACATCTTGAATGCAGTTGCTTCACCTCGTGCCAATGGCCAGGTGGAGCGCTATAATAGAACTGTCTTAGGAGCATTAGCGTCATACACGGAAAAACTAGGAGAGACAAGATGGGATGTCGAATTAGGCAATCTACAGTGGGGACTCAATAATACTCTAAATAAAGGCATAGGAAAATCACCTGTAGAGGCATTGTTTGGCAGAAATCTAAGCCACAAAGAAGAAAACATATTACGTGAAGTTTTTGAAAAGACGAGATCACAGCAAGATAACATAGAGGATATTAGGTCGGAAGTAAGTGAACACATTGAAATAGATCAGGCAAAACAAAAACATAGGTTTGATAAAAGTAGAAAAGTTCCAAAGGCTTATTCCGTTGGCGACTTAGTAAAGATAAGAAAACAAATTAAGCATAATGATGGGCAAAGTAAAAAGTTACTCCCAGTATTCTCTGGTCCTTACCAAGTAACCAAAGTGTTAGAGAACGATCGGTATGAGGTTGCGAGCATTCCTGGGTCAACGATAGGTAAAAAACGTTATAAAAACGTTTGGGCCGTAGATCAAATCGCGCCTTGGATAAATATCGCAGTTAATTATGAGAATTCTGAGAGTGAAGATGATTTATCAGAATAAGAAACTAAATAATAGAGTATGAGCTAAGTGAGATCACCCTCTGCTCAGTTTTTGGGTAATCAATCCATTAAGTAAATTAGTTGTAGATATTATTTGTTATATTTTTAAGTTAAGTAAGATATGACTGTAGTGAAACAGGTTCATTGATTAATCATCATTCATTCATTCATTGAGTAATTTAGGTACACAATGAAATTAGTATTCAAGCAATGACTTAGTTAAATAAACTCCGTTCTTTTCGGGAGCAGCATTTTGTGCTTATTTAATTAAATAGATACAATATATATCATTAAACTTTGATTTAATTAAGCAGCTACAAAGTAATGAAACATGATATTATATCTTACACACATACACATAATAAGAAAATAAATAATTTTTTGATTCTTTGATACTCCGAAAGCATCGGCGGAGGTCACAGGTAATTGAGGAATTACACTGTTGACTCTGCGTTGCTTGTAGTGCGATTATGTATGACTGGAAGTCGTTGAGTGGTCAGCATTGATGAAGTCCGTGGTGCAGCTGTAGACAGCTGGAAGTCATTGGGTGGTCAGTATATTGGCGAAGCTCCCGGTGCAGTCTGCATACATGAATGTTTATGTGGAGATGTCAATGAAGTCCGTGATGCAATCAATAGAGATTGGAAGTCACCGGGTGGTTGTCATTTCCGCAATTATTTCAATATAGAAATTAGAATTAGACAAGAGCAATATTATGATTGTATGTGTGTGAGTGTTAGTCAGGATTGTTTTTTCGTGAATCGGTGAGAGTCTAAACAATTGGAAAATATAATTATTCCTGATAATCTCATTATAAGGCAATTTAGGATTATTTCCCGATGTACTTACATGTTAAAACAGCAGTTTGTTAAATGCAAATTTTTAAAGACTTTATACCGATATGGAGATATTTATAGACTACATAGATACTTAGTTTGAGGACAAACTCTTGGTCAGGAAGGCCGAATGTTAGAGTTAGTGTTTAATATACTCATGCAATTGTAGCTTAAAATAGCGGATATAATATTAATTGATAAATTATGTACTTAGAATAAGTTTTACCATGCCAAACAGTAATATAGACATCACTCGTTAAAAGGCGGCAACTGTTGGTGGTAAACATGTGCCGCCATTTTGTTTTTAAAAACTATAAAAGGGACTGTTTGGCTTGGTCTCGAGTTAGTCGATGTACGATTGTTGAAGAATAAATAACTAAAATAGTTCTGTCGGTTTCATTCTTTTAAAATACGCCCCTGATCTTTTACTTATGAGTTTAGCCAGATGCCCGACGGTCTTGTAAACGCACCGGAACCATCTCAAAGACTTAAAATAGAGTTTTAGGAATGCCAGATTCAGTTATGCTTTCGCCTACTTTGATGATGTCTTAAACATTTAAATAGCAACGGCATTCAGATTATGATCACATCCTTCACTCTAATTTAATAGTATTGTGAATCTAGTCTATAAAATTGATTGTAAATTACATAAAAAAGCGACTATCTTTTCCAAGTAATCTCTTCCTGCAAACCATGGTTGGTTTGGATATGTAAAATTATAAGACCAATGTCGTCCTGTAAAAAGCTATTGAACTACCAACGCCATAGATATGGACAGACGCTTGAACGGAACCAATGTTTTTTCGCTTTTTCGGCAGGTCCCTTGGTTTTTTTTTCTCTCTGTAAGGACATCCACATCGGTTCAGCCGTTTTCGAGTTTCAACACATTTAGCGATTCATTTTTAACCGACTTCAAAAAAGGAGGGGTGCTCATTTCGTCGGGAGTATTTAAAAATATTTCAGCGATTTCTCCAAGACATGGTACTCTGGAGAAATCGAGGGATCTCTTCAAATATTATAGGCAGCCAGTACCAGGATAGCTTAACAACAATTTATCAACGTCAGTCATGTCAGTCGGACCTGATGATGGAATCATGGAGAAATCGAGAGAACTCTTCAAATAATAAATGCACACCTATTGCGATGTAGGTATTTTGCATAGTATCTCGTGCATTTTGAAAGCTGCCGTTCTCGGAAGCATGACTTGGTGAAGTGCAACTGATGATGAAGACTACATATTGCCACTGAAGGTACTCAATTCTACGTATTTAATGAGTTGAGATACGATTGCTTAAATGGTTGCTAATCAAGTAGGGTTTAATTGAAGTCGGGTTGGGGTATTCTGAAGTTTTACTGTCTGTTTAAATTATCATACTTTTTACTTGCTTTAAGTTTTGTCATGTGATGAGCTCGAAACTTAGTCGAAATGGAAGCTATCTGGTTGTAGGCTGCTGTGGTTGGATCTCTATAGATCGCGACAGGTTGGGATGGCAATCGGGAAGACATTATTTTTAAGTAAATTGTGGCTTCTCTATCGTCTTCAAATTCAGATTGGCATGTACTAGTGGGGTAATATTAGCATATTACACATTGCCTATCGGATAATTGGACGGGTTATCCGATAGACTATGGGGGGGGCAAACACACTTGTACCATGTCTTGCCCGAGTGCATAGATATTCAATTCGATGTCAGCAGTGGGAAGATATAGGCTAGCAACAGTAATATTAATATTAAATGTTACAGGTTGACAGCTGTCTGCGTGCAGGAGCGCATGTCTGAGCTGCGTCAGATGCTGTCATCATCCGGCCCCGTGTTACATGACAACAATTTGCGGCCACACCTGCCGGGTAATGACGCCTTTTTCTGCTGAACCATGACATTAAGATGTATTCTTCTATACACTTTTGTAATAACTAGAAATAAACAAATTAAAACACGCACACCGACAAACAGATGAAACCTTAAGTATAAATGTGGCTGACTTGTTTCCTTGTTAGGCTGATAACTTGCGAACCACTGAACCGATTTTGATAAAAAATAGCTAAGAACCATCGCAGGCAAGTTTACTACTATGAATCAGAGATCTGGAATTAAATACATCCACCCGTTCGAGCGCTAGAGCGCCACAAACAGCAAGACTGACAGACAGACGTTTAAAACTTATAACATCCCTCTTTCGTCGGGGGACGAAAAAAAATCTTCTAAGCCAAATCCAGAAACACGGCTAATGGGCAATATTTAAAAGGCTTGTATTTAATCGCACATCAAAAATACTGATTTGCACAGCAAAATAGGATCAACAAAAACACCTTATGTTTTAAATATTTTATATGTACTTAAGTTTATGTTTTAAGTATTTTTGTTGTTCTTACATGTTCAACCTAACACGAAGGACTTCGCCTAAGCTACCGCAGCATTTTGCCCTGATATTTGCTCTGCAAATCAGTATTTTTGATGTGCAGTTTAATATTTCCCTATTTGAAAGTGTTGCGTCTGCCGCCACTTGTGACGAGCGTCTCCCCCGCAGAGCCGGCCCCGTCGCCCGAGCCGGCGCCGCGCCCCGCCGCGCCCCGGGGCTTGCTGCGGAGCTCGTCCAGCGCACCCTCGCAGGTGTGTACAGCCTGACCACGAGACTTGCCGCAACCGCCATAGAAACGCCAACAACATCACCATTGGCTTTATTTAACCTAATACCAACACTTGTTTTAAAACGGTCTCGGTAATTTTGCGGATTAGCTTAAAATCATAAACTGTTTTTTTTTTAATCTGGCAGCACTTACTATTGTACACTACACGCGCACGCGTAGATGCGTAACTAACATTAGACGCGCATAGTAATCATCAACGGCTGCTGGTATCCGCCCACAGCTGGGTATATGCCACCTCCTTTTTTGCTAACTTATCGGATCCAGTTTTCACCACAATGTTGTAATAAATATTACGTTGCTTTTTGAAATATCCTCGAAAGATTCAACTCGAGCGAATGACAGCTAAAACGGGCGCCGTTTCAGCTGCCATGCGTTCGGGTTGAATCTTTGATTCCGCGCATTTACTTTTATAACAAACTATCACGAATGTTTTTTCCCATTTTCGCAGGAGACTGAAACCCTAATTCACAGGAGCCTCAGAGACGTCGTCTCCTCGCCGCCGCCCGAAGGACCAAGAACGAGAAACGCCGACGAAATATGCCTCTCCGTGGCACGAGACAGTCGCTACAGAGTCCTCGCAGACGACGGCTCTAACATGAACGATATAGGGTCCTATCCGAAACCACTAGAGTACGTGCCTAATGACATGAGCGTTGAGGAAGCTATTCGCATGAAACAGACAAATCTGATGCAAGAAAAGGCAAAGACCAAATGGGGACTCAGGAAGTTCTTTGAGAAGAAGTTGAGTAGGCCTCAAAAGTTGGAAACCGAAGTTACGTTAGTACATGAGAATTTGAGCAATGGTTCAGCAGATTCAGGTAGGATTAGGACGTCAATAGTCAATGAGAAACCGTTAAATTTTAGCAGGCCCTCAAACATTGCGTTGGATCAGGACGGAAGGAATCTGTATAACTTGGAAGCGCCGTGCCTGTCCCCGCCTAATAGGACGTTATCTCCGACCATGATCATGGAAAGCGATATGAATAGAGAAAATAATGTTTTCGGGTTCAAAGAAATGCCATTGCGCGAAGATAACGAGAGACAAAACCAGATTTTCGCCGTGATAGTCCCAAAGGCGAAACCGGGCGAATACAAAAGGAATCTAATCGAAATGCGAAGTAAAACCTCTAGGGGTAGTACGGAAAGCTTGAACAAGAACTCTGTTGTAACATCGATCTCGTCCCAAAGCATCTTCAACACTGGACATTCCGAATCTGAAGATTCCACAGTCAAGAAACGACTAAGTTGTGATAACAAAATTTGTAACGCTTCAAACAGCGCACGGTCTTCTAGAGCTAGTATAAATCTAGAACTGCAATACATAGATCCAAACGACACATTCAATGATAGTCCCTACGAGTTGAATTCCGATTGCTCGAGCAGCGAAGATGAACACCTGATGTTGCTATCCGAAAATGATGGCTCCAAGATCACGATGCAAACTGTCACCAAAGCGGAGAACACGAGGAAACACAACGAAGTGTTAAAAGAGGCGACTCTAACTAAAACAGCTGATTTCAGCTTCAACAGGTCGCACAACAAGTACGCGAATTTCGACAACGAATTCTCCGATCCGCACGACAAGGAAAACGTGAACGGCTATAGCGTCGACAATCCCGTGTACATCGCCGCCCTGAACGGAGAAATTAGCACTGACCTCAAAATAGTCACCGCTGCACCGAATTCTGAGCCTACAGAACTGCCGAAATCTCCGAAGCCGTCGCTGAAGAGCTTGACGATAAAAAGACAGCATTCTTTAGAGCAGGTTAGTGAGATTTTTACGAGTTCGAGCGATATAACCCTGCAGAATCCGGCAGGTAGGGTGAAAACCCCCGGTGACTTACCAGTGGCGGTGAGGAAAGCTAGGCGCGACAGGGCTTTGCAACGTGGTCGGGTAGACTCTAATAGGTTGAGTTTGTATGACGATAGGATGATGTTTGGTAATAGCCTTTAGGACTCCCATAATTATCCTAGATGATGTTCTTGATTTTTGCCCGACTACACCAGAATATGGGTAATGTTTTTTAGCCCTTATCTCACAGCTCAAAAGGCAAGTTCAAAATAAACCCAATAACATACTAGATGCATATTGTCACGAAAAGATCTTCTGTTATTTCAAATATCGAATTTTGATAAAATAATCTCGATATATTGATTTTCAAAAATATTTTGGCACAAATGCAAGCATTCTCTAATTTAACCCTTAAATGCATGATTTTTTCTATTTTGATAAAAAATATATGTGGTAGAAAAATATGTCAGAAATACTGGAAAAAAAAAACTGTTAAACATAATCTAAACTGAAAACAAATTTCGAACCAAAAAAAAACAAAGTTTTTAAATTTATGATTAAAATATAAAAAAAAAATCTTTCAAAATATAGTTTTATTTATTTTGTACTGATATTTAATTTTTAACTTTGAAAAATTACAATGTACCCTACATTCAGTAAGAAGTTTATTTATCTGAATGTGGGTATACAGGGTTGTTAATAAATAAAGATGTAGTTCTTACCACACTCTACCCTAAGGGCGTAAAAATATTATTTTTTTTAATACACATGACTTGTCCATATTGCAATTAAAATGATGACAATTATTATTCAACTTTACAAATTTCACTAATAACTTTGTAAATTCTATTATTTTCATGGGCCGTTTAGGAAATCCTGTACGCTGTAGTAGGCTTTGTTAAGCAAATGTTCTTTTAACCGTGATTTAAACAAATGTCTGTCTGATACATTTGCTACCATGATTTGTACCATGATGGAATTAATGATAACTTCGTTATCCCCATTTCCAGTTTAGGTGATTATGACTATCTTATTATTATTAATTTATTTTATTTTATTATTATTAATATAATTATGACTATCTTTACCTCTTACAAATTTATGTTGTGTAAAAGACACCAAGATACATGCTAGAAAGTGGTGGTATTTATAGAGATTTTACTTCAATCATATGAAATTAGCGAATAGGTAAACTGAACAGTGATGCAACAACTCAAAGAAAACTTAAGGTTTTAAGAATAAAAAACATATTCAAGTTAAACAAAATCTTAAGTTTTCTTTGAGTTGGTGCATCACTGTTCAGTTTACCTATTCGCTAATTTCATATGATTGAAGTAAAATCTCTACAAATACCACCACTTTCTAGCTTGTATCTAGGTGTAAAATTACCAGGACAACATACATTTGTAAGAGGTAAATATTTGTAAAAAAAAACGCAAGTATCGAACACCTAAAGTGGTACTAGTGTTAACGAAGTTATCATTTGTTCCATTATTTCAAGTTTTATTCATAGTGGAACTAGTGTTGATAAAAATTATCATTAGTTCGAAATGATACATGGTACAAATCATGGTTCTAGCAGTGTCAACGAAGCATACATTTTTGGTACATTAATAATTTGTATTATACATTTTTGTTATCATCCTAAACACACTTTTTGAAATAGTGCGGTTGATGTGCATTTTAGAGTTTATTTTAATAAAAATATCCCCATCGCTTCTGAAATATAAGGTCTTTTTCATAAATACATATATAACGATGGTAGGGTTGAAATATATTGTATATATGAGATGTGGCTGACATATTGCCCCTGAACATACTATGTTTTGAAATATATGTTAATACAAAATAAATGAAACGATATTTTGGCGTCGTTAGAATAATAATTTGGTCTTTTGTTTCCAAGGAGTAAATTTTTCAACCTTGGAACATTTTATTGATTTCTGAACTTATATATTTTTATATTCTCCCCATGTTATTATACAAGAGTATATCGGCACAAAATGCATTTAAGGGTTGATAATTAAAACTTTTATCTCCTATGATGATGTTAACAACAACATAACGTCACGCCATTTCCCATACGGGTGGCAGACGCACAGTTGTGCCATGATAATGGTAATATCTCAGTTACCGCATTTTAAACCCGGTTGCCTGAGTAATAAAGTCCAGAACAAATTAAAATTTACACCTACCGAGGCCTAGTTCCTAGGCATATCTGTGTTATATTGATCTATTTTATTACGTCTAAAAAAGATTACGCACAGAGTGTAACAGAAAGCTGTCGTCAAATATTAAGGAGTTGTTAGTAAATGATAATAAATAAATGTACATTATTGTCCCCACCGAAGGGCACGGGCCTTTACCCGGATACGAGTTAGATTGAGCCATACTCCACCACGCTGGCTCAGTGCCAGTTGATGGAGGGGTGTCGGGCTTGTGGCCAACCCGACTGTCAGGAGTTATCAAGCTGCCCTATTAGGGTCTCTGACACAGCTGTACGACAACTGCCACTGAGTAGCGATAGCAGCCGGGACCTAGAGCTTAACTTGTCATCCGAAACACGGAAGCGCCCGAGACAAATGCCACATAGTAACGGACACCCATCCAGTGCCCGTCTTGGCCAGATGTTGCTACCCGCACGATCGTTTCCCGATGTGCGTATACCGCTATGCCGCGGACGCTTCGGAGCTATAAGGGATATTTACATTTTGCTGCTCCCTTCTGTTACATCCTGCCTGTATCTTTGTGCCGTTAAGACAAAAGAAATTATGAAACAGTGATATTTTTCTCGAATATTTGTTTATCCTTGACTTAGTTTTGTTATGACCTTTGTTGAACAAAATGTGAAGTTTATTCCTTTAAAGTTTTATGTTTTTGTAAGTTCCTAATTTTAACGCCATGTTAAGTTTTTTTTGTTAACTCACATTGCATTTGATGTATTTTGTAAGTATACACTAAAGTAATTAAGTATTAGTTTAGTATACCTGATGCATAGCAAGGCTATGCCTACGTTTGTAGATATATAGTATTCCAACCAGAATAACAAGATAATTATAGTAAGTTAAAATATGAAATACAATGCCTCACATATTATTTATAATTTATTTATAATAATAACGTTACTGTTTGATCGAAGTAGGCGAAACATATAATTATGCATAAATATTTCGTCTAAACAGTCACCCTGTATAACTTGGCTAATTAGCCAATGGGGTTGATATCTCGCTCACACGAGTCATAAGTTTGAGGAATTGATCAATCCCATAGACTAAGAAAACAAGCTATAAACAAATACGTATGTAAAGTTACATAAATATAATTGTATAGATTTGATACTTTAGGGCGATAGTCGCGTAATTTTAGTTCGCTGTCTCGCTAGCAACGCAAATAATATTCTCACAGCTAGTGGCAGTGGCAAGTAATGTAGCGACCTTAATGACAGGTTCCATGCATTTATTTACCTTATGGTACACACCCAAGTTCCTGGAGTACCTTTTTAAGCAAATTCGGCCCACCTGGGGCCTGACATAGGGGCATATATTTAACATTTTTTTTTTGTTACCTTTTTATTTCGTAGGCCTCTGTGTCCGTACCACAGACCACGATTCAAGGTAGACGCCGCAAAAGCACGAACTTCGTGTGTCATGCGTTGTTGATCTGCACCTACCGAACCGCTCAGTCGCTCTAAGACTGCTAATATTTGAAATAAATAAACGGTCAAGTGCGAGTCGGACTCGCGCAACAAGGGTTCCGTACACACTTGTAGATGACTTGTTTAAGTAGGTACATATATACGACGACCCGAACGGCCAGGTCGGCAGTGACCCTGCCTACGAAGACGGGTTCGAATCCCGGTGGGGGCAAATATTTATTTGATGAGAACGGATGTTTGTATCCTAGTCATGGTTGGTTATCTATCTAAGTATAATATTTATCTATATAAGTATGTGTATCGTTGTCTAGTACCCAAGATCATGGTTTAGGGCTAGATCAATGTGTAAATAGTGTACAAGGTATTATTATTATTACAAGGTCAACTGGAATTCCCCTATATGTTTTGATTCCCTTGCGAGTATGAAGCAAATTCAGCAAATAGTGACATAAACGTCGGTATTTTTGATGCCGTTAATCTGCAAGTTCTATTTTTACAAATTTAAGAGGCTTCAGACTTCAGAAATTGATATTAAAATCATGTTTGATGAAACGCTTTCTTGTAAAAAAGGGTCTTGTCGGACAGATAGACGGACAGAAATTTGAAGTTTCGGATTTTTTCCTTTAATTGTGCTATAAGTAAGACCTTGCTTCGTGCCAAACATCATGATTCTAGGTTAATGCGAACAACCCTATAGGAATTGATTGACATTTGTGACATATATAATTTAATTAGTTGACTTAGGTTTGATTTTTTTACAACTTCAAGGGACCACAGAATTTTGTAGTCAATATTAATTTCAACTTGATTCCTCCGCGCGTTCCTGAGAAAAAGGGTCTTAACAGACGGACAACGAAGAGAGTTCCTTTTTCCCTTTTAAGGTACGGAGCCCCTTAAAATTGACACCGTTGGTTCGCACTTCGCATACATGCTGGAAGTGCTTGCGGCGTCTACTTCTAAGTAGACATTTTTATCAGCTGACCATTTTTAAGGGAATAATAACTATCATATGAACAATTTTCCCCAGGAAACTTATGGTCACAAACGAAAATTATTTTTGGGTCCACCATGTAAGTGGTCCGACCGATTTCTATCACGGCGACCGCTTCATGAACTTTGAACTCGCTCGTGTGCTCGCATGTGGCTTGTGTAGCCAATCTTCCTTCCTTGTGAAGATCCTCGCGCATTGCGGGCATGTGAGCACACCATTAATATAATATAATATAATTATACTGAGTCTCCCCCGTAGTAATCAGCTGATCGGGACAATCCACTGAGGGACAATTTATTTTTTCCATTTGTGACCTCTATATTTGTCTCGGTTTAAGTTGTTTATAATGATGGGTTTATAATGATCATTTCCTAAAATATGGCCAGCTAAATAAATGTCTCCTTGTATATACATCAAGGTATAACAGTAGGATTTGTCATAATTCAAGAGCATTTCATAGGGAGAATCGTTCATAATTATTTTCGTAATGAATCCTTAAAATTTGATGAAACAATGCTGTTAAATCATTAAATTGTGCACACAAAGTATAGAAGTACAACAATTGAGATACAAAGGATAGTTTTTAAGGAAACTAATATTCATGTAGGACAACTCGATATTTATCTTAGGCCCACTTGCGCCAAGGCTAACCCGAGGCTAAAAGGTGAATATGTAGTTAATTTTGATAGATATGTTAATGTATGTTATAGTATCTCCAATAATCTCCATGGCTGGCTATTTGAGTGAGTTTCTTTAGCTCACGATTATAAATAAACTACCGAACCTATACAGACATGTAAGGTGGGTATTCTTAAAATCCATACATTATCCCGAGTATCTGAGGCTATGTGACGTCGTATAAAAAAAACAATATGGCGGATGCTGCAAAATGGGGTATCAAGATGAAGTATTTTTTTTTTATTTAGCCATTTCGATGTCCCACTGCTGGGCAAAGGACTCCCCCTTTATCATCCACACTTCCCTGGTCTGTGCCACCTCTGGCCGACCAGGCAGAAACTTGTCAAGGTCGTCCTGCCATTTTCAAATATACACAACTTAAACTTGTACTTAAATTCATATCTGGACGGCAGTCGTGATTTTTTATTATATTTCTATGTTATTTGACTCTGTATCTTGTTAGCTATGGGATAACAGAATGGCGCAAGAGGGAACTTTTGCATTTGAATATTTTAATTCCTAAATCACTTTAATTGGCAGATGGCAGTAGACATAACTCTTAATAATCGGAATATTTTTTCTGGCATTTGATATCTATGGCAATGGTATCTACAATTGTTCAGTATGATGATAGTGGTCATATTTTTCTGATTTAGCGATTAGGGAAAAAAACTAAATAGTCAACGAATGAAGGGAAATGGCCGAATGCTCAGACTGATGATGTAATAAAGTGCCGTTTAGCCTAAGAAAGACCACGGAAATGTTGAGACATCGCGATTTTGAACCTATAAATTTAAAACCTATAACTGGAAAATGGCATCTTAAGATGCCGTGGCTCGTTGAGAGGTATGTGATAATGTCGCTGACATTTCCCGAGTGAGACACAGTGACAGCATGACTCTGAGTTGTCGGCAATGCCTTAAGACGATGGGTATTGTCAACTGCCTCTTTGAAACGTTATTCCTCATAAAGGAGACACTTTCCGTATACCGAAAAAAAAATATGTATGAATACATCCCTTTCCTCCAATCGTAGTGTTTGAAAACATCATAATGTAAATGAAAATTTTATGAAATAAAATAAAACTAAGTAAATGTTTTTCACCTAAAACGTGTTATTTCTCGGGATTTAAAAGAAATATTGATATGGTTTTTACGTCAAAAAATTCAAAATATTCGTTTTATAAAGTTTGAAATAACAGAAATAATCAGTGGTTTTGGAAAATCAATAAAAAAACACAATTTTCGCACAGTTCTGTCTCAGCGACTGCCATGTTCCCGACATTTTTTAAATATTGTCATATCAAATCATTTCAAGCACCATGAGTCGAGTTGCTGATGTATCGATACACGAGCCTTAAGGCTTAGGGCCCAATCCAAGAACGACTCGTGAGACTTTGGTAGTGAGACAAAACTCAATCGGTCAGGGTATAAGGTCCAAGATCGGGCGGAAAAGGAAAGTAATAAGGAAAGAAACATATTTTGGAGGGAAAGATGTATCTTTTGAAGTCATTATTGTAAACGGGTTATATAAAATTAGAATTGATTGTAGTACCTAGCTATTATCTATCATTTCACAGTGTAGCTTGTTGATATTATAACTATGATAAATATTCAGATGTAAATGTCAGTATATCATTAAATATTAAAAGTATGTTTTTATAATGATTCGTGATGTTTTATTTTATACATTATCTCCCTATGTTACTCAAATACCGTCTAGCTGGGTTAGCATCGTTTTTTTAGAGTTAGTTGGGTTGGGATGTATTAGATTACGATAAGTTGCGTTAGTATGAATTAGATAAAGATAAGTTGGATTGGGATTAATTTGTTTGGTTTAAGTTGGGTTAGGATGAAGATATGTAAATTATGTAAATGTAAAAATTTCATCAGTAAACGTTGAAATAAGCTCAACTCTAAAAAATAGGGGGTTTTCTGACAGGTATAATTAAACAAATAAAATAGTTCTGAAAGTTGCGACAGATGGTGTTGATTCGCTTGACTTTAATCTATGGGTTTGTGATAAATTAATCACCAAAGAGTAGAACCATACGTGCCACCCACCATCATTCCTGTATAATTTAGCGATGGCGCCACCATCGAAAAGGGTTGCCACCTATTACGTAAATTGCTGCAATCGGTAGAAAGATGGATGGGGGGACATGAATGCACGGCCATCATGTAACATCCTTTTACATGTGGTAAAAGGATGTTACATTAAATGAGTCCCAGAACATGCGCCCTGCAAGGGCATTAATGCCCGACCCCGGATTCGTGGGATTTGGGACGCCTATTCCGGGGCCGGACATTCCAAGCCGCGCATTACTGGGCCCGGCATTCCGAGGCCATGCACTGCCTGTTCGACCCCGGAATGCCCGGCCCCGGAATTGTGGGACGTCTCTCATTGGCTGGAAATACTGGCTTCTGATTTGTCGAACATTTTCGATTTAACTCAGACGAATATGGTCATAGTAGTGAGGTTTTTCTGTAAGCAAGTTTAACATTCACTTGACACATAGCATAACCTCGAAATTATTCATATTTGGTTAATTTAAAATAAAAACAAACTCAAATTGCTATTTCTTAAAAAAAAACACTGAAGACTGAGTTCAAGTGCATTATATTTATTGACTCAAATTTGGCTAGAGTAGGTTATTGTGGCTAAATTTCAATTGGGTTATAGGTTAGGTTGGAACTGAGAAAGAAGCAAAACCGAAGCGTATGCAAATAAAAAAAACATTTAATGATAATAATAGATTTTTTGAGAAAGAGACACTATGAACACACCCTAATCTCTGATGTAGCAGTTGTCTATGGTACTCAGGACGCCAATTCCGGGGCCGGTCATTCCGCGGTCAAGCACTGTTTTGTACGACCACGGAATGGCCGGCCCAGGAATGCCCGACCCCGGAATCATTGGCTAACGGGACGCCAATTCCGGGGCCGGACATTCCTGGGCCGGGCATTACTGGGACTCAGATGGATGTAATACGGACCTGATGAAATTGTAAGGGTAATATTAATCCTATTTATATATGGATAGTCTTTTTGCTAGCCAAATAAAAATATACATACCTACATAAAACTTATTAATAACTAAATAGCATTAATTTTCGTTTTATTGAAGTCTTTTCACACACCTAACTAAGAAAGTCGAAGTACGTGAACTAATGCCATATGTATGGTCGAGGCAGCGTTCACTGGGTCGAGTGGATAAATCCCACTAATCCCTCACTGTTACAATCGGTGCCAGAGCCTATGTCTAAATAAATGAACATTACAATTACTGCCAGGATGGCTGCTCAACCTTAAAATTAGACCTAGATAAATCATGGAATGCTCTTTGGAAGCAATCTCGGTTAGTCAAAGGCCGACGCTATGCTGACATACAGGATACTGTCACATCGAGACCTTAATTTTTTTGGTTTTCGAGATGCAGACAAACAGACTACCTCCACAATTTGGCATCTGCGAATAAGACGTGCGTGTACACCTGTACCTTTTACGAAGATACGGGTCAGAGATCACTCCCTCAGTGAGGGCGAGCTTGCAGGGGGTTCCCCGGATCATATAATTTTTGATTGGCCAAACTTAAATGTCTATATATAAGGAGATTATACAGGATAATCTCCTTCCTCCCTATATTATAGACCCATCAACTTTAAATCATTGTTATTGTTTGTCCCTACCCCATTTATATAAATATTGTGTAAATTTATTTGCCAAACTGTTTTCATTCTATTATTTGAATGTTGTATTTTTCTATGAATGTGTAAAGTTTTTGCAGCTCTACAAACCAACTTGAAAGGATCGTTTTTTTTACATAGTCATGAAATTTTCTATCGAAGTTATAGGTTTTTTGTTCATAATGGTCATACAAGAAAACTCCACTTTTACGAATTCCAAAGGTTGCCCAGTCCTCAAATTTACCAACGATTTACCGTTGTAGTCACTGATTTTCTTTTATTTAAAAACTATCGAATTCTGTTTGAATAATGTTGAAGAAGTCTGAATAGATTTTATCTGGGTTCTGTTCATTAAAATGCGGCACTGGCAAATTTATATCTACGTTTTTCGTATACGTTTCTAGTCTGCGGGAAGTAATAGGCCTATAAAATGATGGACCAGTCTTATCCTTACTAGCAATTGGGAATGAAACTGTTTGACCACTGTGATCGGAAGGTAAGCACTTAAATACATTTTTACTTGTGAATGCAGTCACAAAACAACGTTATCTAAGCAAGTTTTGCTGTTAAGTGCAATTCTAGTCGGCCTAGAAATACATGACATAAATTAAATGATTTGAATAAAGTTATTAATCGTTGTTTCATTGTTGTTCCTACAGGCAAATCTATGTTAAGATCGCCACAAATAATAAGCTTTTTTCTGTTATGACATAGTTTATTGAGGGCTTCCTCCATAATTTTCTCAAGTTTTCGAAATTGCCATGGTCTTTTTCATCCCTCGGAGGCCTGTATAAACAAACAATAATAAGGCTTTGTAACTCAACACAGGATACCTATCTGTATCCTGTGTTCTATCCTATCCACTTTCAACAGTAAGTGCAAGAATATCTTTCCATTGATTCACCTAATTTTTTTTTTACTAAGATTAAAGAACCACCTTTATCAGCAGTCTTTCTATTGTAACAACTGACAATTTTGTAATAATTTATCTTAAAAGACATCATATTTTCCTTTAGTCAGTGTTCTGTAATATAATTAACATCGATGTCAGAATTTTTTAGAAACAATTGTAATATAAGTTCTTTGCCAGGCAGCCCCTAGATGTTTTGGCGGGTAATATTTAAGCGGGGCTTACCTTCACATAGTGGGTCTCGTATGCTAGGGATTTCCTATATTATCTTATGAACTAATTTAAATTACTTGGAACAGATTCCAATGTTGCTGGTAAAACATTATTAACCGGTGGATAGGGGTAATAGGGGTGCAAGTCATCTTAACCTTAACATAAGCAGGTTTCTGATTTTTCTGTTCAATAAAAACGGCTGATGTCACGTTGATCTTGGTTAAACCAACGTCGCATATATTAGTTTAGTTTTTTTTTTACTAAGATTAAAGAACCACCTTTATCAGCAGTCTTTCTATTGTAACAACTGACAATTTTGTAATAATTTATCTTAAAAGACATCATATTTTCCTTTAGTCAGTGTTCTGTAATATAATTAACATCGATGTCAGAATTTTTTAGAAACAATTGTAATATAAGTTCTTTGCCAGGCAGCCCCTAGATGTTTTGGCGGGTAATATTTAAGCGGGGCTTACCTTCACATAGTGGGTCTCGTATGCTAGGGATTTCCTATATTATCTTATGAACTAATTTAAATTACTTGGAACAGATTCCAATGTTGCTGGTAAAACATTATTAACCGGTGGATAGGGGTAATAGGGGTGCAAGTCATCTTAACCTTAACATAAGCAGGTTTCTGATTTTTCTGTTCAATAAAAACGGCTGATGTCACGTTGATCTTGGTTAAACCAACGTCGCATATATTAGTAGTTACTAATTTTCTATATTTATTAGACAGGTACAACGTATCCTGAGTCAAAGTAAAGTTATGAATAAAATTATTCATGTCGAAATTTAAAATAGCATCGCTGTGATAACACGTTAAATGAAATAACTGAATATTCATTCTATGCACATATTTGTATTGTTTTTCGGTCAAATTACAGTCATATGGAAAATTGCATAGCATAAATTTGCACTTCATCCTGAAATGAAATGAAATGAAATGAAATATATTTATTGTTTTTGTTCTTACATCCTAATTATAATGGTGGCCCTAACTCCCAAACTAGGGCGACCTGTGTGTCAGGAGCTAGAGGCCATACGGAACATAGTTTTGCATTTATAGCTATGTAGGAACATTGTTGCTTACAAAATTTAATCTTAAGAATAGTAAGTAAGTTGCTAATTAGTGTGTAATTAACTTGCAATACCTTAAATAAAAAAGGAATAGTTGACATCTAAAACATATTTTAATAACTACTCTCACTAGAGAATAATCTGCAACCAATAGATTACAGTATATTCTCCAGCGTTATGTAATCTAAATTATTTAACCATACTAGCATTAGCTTTTTAAATTCATAATTACTGAGGGTACTAATGTTTAAATTTATGTTCTGTTTTTGTAATAAGTTGTAAAATCGAACCGAAATATAAGAATATTGTCTTTGTGCGAATTCACTTCTGACATGAGGTAGTGGGATTTTCTTTGTTCTATCGTTTCTAAAGACTAGTAGGGGGACCACAAGTGGATGATATCTTCTGAGACATTGGTATACAAACAATTTTCTGACACTGAGTATAGATGCTATTTTGTAGACTACATTAGTTTCGTATCTGCGGGGCAGAAAGAACATCACTTTAAGAACGGCGCGGTGTGCTCATTCAAGCTCAAGCATGTGTGTCTTGCAAGCCCCACCCCAAGAGATAATCCCATACCTTAATATACATTGGCATAGGGCATTGAAGGTCTGTAGTAGAAGCTGTGTATCTGCAACATGGCGCAGTGTGCGGAAAACAAATATGAACTTTCTTATTCTTCCTGCCAACAGTGATATGTGGTGTTTCCACTTTAGATTTTCATCTATCTGTAGACCTAGGTATCTGATGACATTAACCCTACTTAGTATTGTACAATTGCAGTTGTTATCAACATCAATGGATCTGTTACATGGATAAGTGTGTAGAATTAAGTTAAAATCGGTAGGGCTAGTAGCTTTAGTTTTACTGAAGCAAATATATTTTGTTTTATTGGCATTCAGTGACAGGAGACTATCTTCCAGCCAGGATGATACTAGTTTCATTCCATTTTCAGCAGCAAGTTTAACAGATGCCCAAGAAATGTCATGGAATAATAGAACCGTATCGTCGGCAAACATAGTTACATCGGCATTGTGCACAGTCATGTCACTGAGCTGGTTTATGTACACCAGAAATAGTGTAGGACCTAACGTGCTACCCTGGGGGACGCCATAGGAGCATGATTCGTCAGAACTTTTTTGACCATCCACGAGGACACACTGAGTTCTGTTAGTCAGATAGCTTTGGAATCATGTGGCTGCAGTTCCTCTCACTCCTAAGTTTTTAAGGCGACTTAGCAAAATGGGGATTGATACAGTGTCAAATGCTTTTTGCAAGTCTAGGAAAAGTCCTATGCACCTTTCGCCTCGATCAAGATACTTTGTGATGTTAGATGTGACCTTTACGACCGCATCTTCTGTTGAGCGGTTCCGCCTAAAGCCGTATTGGTTATTTGAAAGAAGTTTGTTACTCTCTAGGTAGTTTGTCAATCTTTTGTTAGTTATCTTTTCTACTATTTTTGATAATATGTTCAGGACTGATATTGGCCTATAATTACTGGGTAGTGATTTGTCACCGGCCTTGTGAATGGGTGTTACAACAGCTTTCTTAAGGATCTCCGGGAATTGTCCGCTAAAAAAGCTAAGGTTACATATGTATGATATCGGATGAGACAGGGCGTCGCTGAAGTATTTAAAGGTTTTTGTCGGGATTTGATCCCATCCTGGTGAACTCTTAGTTTTAAGCCCGGATATGATTCGACTGATTTCTGTGGGGTCCGTCGGCGTGAGCATCATGGACGTAGCCGGTCCCTGTGTGGTAGATGACCTTTTTGCTAGTTCAGTATCTGCTAGATTAAGTTTATGTAGTATGGAGTTAGCTAGTTCGCTAACTATTGAGGTAAAGTAGTGGTTCACTGTATTTAGTGACTCCATGAGAGAATCTTTTATAGTTAGTAGTTCAATGGGTGTAGTTTTTTTACTAGTGAAATGGCAGATATCTTTTATTATTTTCCATGTTTCCCTACTATTACCTAAACTTTTTTTAAGTTCTTTACTGTAGTACATTCTTTTTAGGGTTTTTATGACTTTATTGCAGGTGTTGCGGTAGGTAATGTATTGTTTTTTAATTTCGTCATCACTTTTATGTAATTGTGATTTTTTGTGCAGTTTGTCTCTTAATCGTATGGATCTTACTACTCCTACAGTAATCCATGGCTTTAGAGGTTTTTTTCTATTGGGTATATTTTTAATTGATGTGTTTTTTTGTAAAATGTCCTGTAGCCTGGACACCAATATATTAGCTGCCTCATCAACACCACTTGTCTGATAAAGGTCCTCCCATCTTTCATTTCTTATTGTAACGCCTAATAGATCCATATTTATTGTCACCCTACTGTAGGTAACCTTGTTATTTGTATAGTTACTATTTGTGTGTAAAAGTAGCATTATAGGGCAGAGGTCAGTAAACTGTTCAAATACTACAGTTTGTGATCGATAGCATGTCTTAATCATAAAGTGATCGAGACATGTATTTAACCTTGTAGGTTTGTTTACACCCTGCAGAAGACCATATGAAGCTAGTAGGTGAATGTAGTCAGCAGCATAGCCACTGATATTGTTAGGCATTATGTCTAAGTTGATATCTCCAGTCAGAACAATATGTGGTGTGTTAATGGAATCTAGCAATGTGCCCAATGAATCTATATAAGCTGAAGGATTAGAAAAGCAAGGTGGACGGTAGGTACAGATAATGGAATACTTGTTATTTACTGTTATGTGTAGGCAGTTGCCATTTACAATAATGGGCTCTGTTACCTGGACATTTGTTATGTTTTCTTTAATATATACAATAACACCATCATTTTGGTTAAGGCCATTTTTGGTAAAGTGGGCTATATAACCATTAGCCGAGGGAACAAGGGATGAGCCATCAGTCCAGCATTCCGTTAGCACAATTATATCAACATTGACATCTAACCTCGATAGGAGCACTAAAAACCTGTCAAAATTGTGGTTTACACTTCTTATGTTCACTGTAACAATACAAAAGGGAACATGTCTACTGTTTAGTTTTAGTAGTTGTCTGCATGACGAGGGATCATTTGTTTTTAGACATTATATGACTCCAGTATTATCTATATCATCAGCTAAATCTATATTAATCGAGCCGCCTGTATAACAAAAGTAACTTGTAGATATTCTTAACAATTAATTAAATACTATGGCCTAGTGTACAGATTTAAGAAAGTCAATATCCTTGATACAGTATGTCTTCGCTTTTTCTGATTTACGCATGAATACTCGCCCTGACTTGATCCATACAAATCTATACAGTTTCTCCTTCGCCGCCTGTCTAGCAAGATAGTGAAGTTCTCGGTTATGCGTGGTGAGATATTCTGCTACATAGACTTCCCTCTTCTCTCCACCCATGCCCAGATGGTTGGAAGACAGTTTATTTGGTGCATTGGACTTATTAAATGACTTGACTGCCTCCAGGAGTGAGTCCCGCTGTTGTGATGTCTTGAGTTGTACAACAATTGGCCGTGGACGAGTACTATCTGTTTTGACTTTGGTTGACCTAGTACATTGTTGGACTTCAATGTCTAGGAGTTCAAAGCCCACTGTCTTCGCAAGTTGATGTACAATGGTTTGGAGGTTTTCTGCTTGGTACTCGGGGACGCACTGGATTTCTAAATGAGATGCAAATGCTTGTTGTTCTATGTCAGTCAGTCTGTGTTGAAGATCAATTGAGATTCTTTGTAGTTTGTCATTCTCTTTCTTTAACATAATGATATCTTGAGTGTTTCCATTTACCTCTGTTTTAATGTCTTCATATTGTTTACCGATGAAGTCCATTGATGCCTGGAGTGAGGAGATTTCTGCTCTCATTTCTCGTAGCTCAGCCTTTATTGTAAGCATTTCGGTGCGCAGGGTTGATTTGATAGTATCGGTAATGTCATTCAGTATAGAACTGCGTAATTCACTGTAGTCTTGGTCGGGCGAGTGACGAAGGTCCACATCAGAGTCCTTGCGCGACTGCTGTTTCTTGTTTCTGTTGTTCGTTACCCAGTTTTCAGTCGGAAGTGAGCTACGTACCGGTGTATGATCACGGTTATCTCCTTTAGACACATTGCGGCACGATGGGCACTGCCATTTTTTCGGCTCTCTAACATCATTTTTTCTCATGCCCAGACATTGGTAGTGGTAAAGTTCTGGACAACAATTGCATTTTACTGCTTCGTCATCGGCAACTACCATTTGACAACCGGCGCAGTTTGACATGATGGTTGCCTTGCCTTCGTAAAACGAACCGCGGGAACAGTTTTATCTGTGGTGGAGTGGTGGTTATAGGCGCGGCGGAGAGAAGTGCGTGTAACGAATCGGACGCACAGAAGAAATGACCGTTTCTTGATTTAGCACTTGGTATTTTTCTGTAAATACACCTTTCAGTAGAACTATTATCACTGACTCCACAACGTAAATAAAGGACGCTTTGATAGTTTGGGGTTAAATAACTACTTTTTGCTAGTGAAAAATATTAAATATTACGGGATGACACAACAACACTGTTACTGAGTCGGCGTTCCGTTCCGTTCTATATCCTAATATGTAAGTCTAGAAGTGTTTCAACGCTTTTATTCAAATCGTTCCAACTAATGTTTGAATGATTTCCCACCGGAATTGCAATAGTGCTGTGCTCATCAATCATCAACATCATACATCAATATTCGTTATTTTTTGGTTATGCCGGTAATGTAGTAGAGGTCATTACATTAAAAGTTACGAACACTTGCTGTCCAAATAGTTCATTTTTGTAATACTTTTTGTAATACTTTATTGCACAAAACAGTGATAACAAACAAATAAAAAGGAAAGAACATGTAAAAAGGCGAGCTTATCTCTAACAAGATATTTCTTCCAGCAAACCTAGAGTGGAGAGGAAAAAAATAAACTAAAGGTAGAAACTATGTGCACAACAATAAAAACGTTAATAAAAATAATTAACTACTTACCAATATCTATATAATACAAAAAATAATGCTGTATATAAATATGTAACATATACATAAATAGTAGATACAAATAATTAGTATCTTATAGCCTTTTAAACGACTTCTAAAAGTGTGAATTGACGGACAGTCTCTGATGGCGCTGGGGAGTTTGTTCCAGAGACTGATAGCTCGTAGTCTGAACCCATTATCATAAGCGGCAGTTTTATGTTGCGGAGTTGTAAGTAGTGACCGAGAGTGAGATCTGAGAGCGTTCATTTCAGACTCTTCAAGAGACATCATCATGTTCTCTATTCCGTGAGATCGCAAGTGCTGGTACAAATGAACAGTCAACGCTACCGGTGAGTATAATAGCTGATGATTTTGATACCCTCCACCTCGTATCAGTCGACGGCAATCCTTCTTGGTTCCTGACATAAGATAATTCAATATTAAGCCAAAAAACCGAAAAATCATTTAGTATGGGCATTTTATATGAGAATTCAAGATGGCGACGGACGTCGGGGGATCGCGTACTGTACGCGGTGTCAAACTCAAACAAACTGCGTTTAAATGCGTTTCGGTTCACGCCATTTTGCTATTCATATTTTCAATTAATTTTCAACCGAGACATTGTTTTAGAGACACATAAATAGCGTAAATAATGTTTTATAACGTTTGCTTGTATTTCTTATATAAAACAAGCATAATTGTAACTAAAAAAAGGAAAACACATCATAATCGATAATATTCAAACTGAATCGATGAAAACGGAACGTATCTCGGAAAATAATATGATCTCTGTGCTAAAGCTATCTCCAAGATGTACGAGAATAGAGTTAACTAGCAATATCGAGATTAGAACCGCACATAATGAGGAGATGAGAAACCAGAGATCATCTCCAAAATCGAGATATCTCCTTGAACTGGGAATTGGCCTCGTATGACAGGTTTCTTTTCAAAACAAATTCCACATAGTGACTGACACACACTCACTCGTATAAAAAATGGTGTCTTGTATTTGCGAGATGTAGATTATTTTTAAAAAAGATCGATTTTGAGATCGATTTGGAATCAGGGGAAAAAAAACGATCCAGAAAAAGTGTTAAAAAGTAATCGATTCAAAATCGGAACAAGAATTCACACATAAAGAGTTAAAATTCATTTTTGTTTATGTGAACAACTTTATTTTTTATTAACAATAAAAGTAACCAAAATATATGAATTAAAAATAAAATAGAATAGATTTTGTTTATGTTGATTATATATCTGGGTTAAAATATATAATATTGAGCTTCAGTATTTCCTGAGTTTATTGTGGCTATAATTAGTTGCTTTGTATAAATAAAACATTTATTGAAAACAATATTTGGTGAAATTATTTAGTTTTAACTCAGAAATATGATATCACTCATAAACTAAGAGCTATCAAATGTAAGGCTTTGGATTGGAAATAAGAGTAATAATTATACCAAAATTACAAATTCCAAAACTACAAATGTCTTTATTACTGTAGATGTTTACATATAATCGTAATTTTTTGCGACTTCTCTACATTGAACCACTGTGGGAGAAGGAGGGCGTAGAAACTCCCTGAGATTGATTTTTAGATCTCTTTTAAAAATTGCTTATGCTTAACTAATTCAAAAAATATATACTTAAGTCATTATCATAATTAATAAGCAGGAATAAATAATTACAAAAATTTTAACAACAAGGTCTGTGATGAGCCAGATTAACCCCATAATGTCCCATTATTTAAGTAATCTTCAACGTTGTAATATCCCTTTTTCGACAAAGTCGCTTTAACATGGTTTTTAAATTGCTCAAATGGCAATTTCAAGATCTCCAGAGGTATCGATTATCTATTTATCGACGGTAGAGGTTGTAGTAGAGAATGCATTGACCCTTGAAAGAATTGCTAACCTTCGGGAGTCTAAACCGGGGCGCAAGTAGTCTGTGATTATTTCTTAGGTTAAGTTTGGGAAATTTTGTAAGGTACATACATTATATTTTCGAAAATAAATTGACTAGCTACCGTTAGTATGTCAATTTCTTTAAAAAGCTCTCTTAAGGAGTCTGTGCATTTTAAATTATAAATTGCTCGAATAGCTCTTTTCTGTAAAATAAAAATAGTTTGAATATCCGCTGCTTTCTCCCACAACAAGATACCATAGGACATGACACTATGAAAGTAACTAAAATATACTAGCCTAGATGTAGCCAAATCCGTGTTTTGTCTGATGTTCCTAACAGCGTAAGCCGCAGAACTTAATTTAGCAGCCAATTTTTCTATGTGGGGTCCCCACTGCAATTTGCTATCAATGGTTATTCCAAAAAACTTCGTGTCATTTACTAATTCTAACGTGTTGCTGTCCAACACTAAACTGGTCCCAACTTGCCAGACATTTGGAAGTGAGAATTTGATACATTTGGTTTTACCAGCATTTAACAATAAATTGTTAACTGTGAACCAATTCAAGGTTAAAGATAATACTCCATTGACATCATCAAAATCTTCTTTTTGTGTTTCAATTTTGAAGACCTGTGAAGTATCATCAGCAAACAACACTATGTTAGTTAATTTCTCCACCATAAAAAGCAGATCGTTAATATTGTTACGAGCGTGGGGGTTCGTATTTGATAGAAAAGCACGAATTAATCCACTAAATAAAACACTCACTTTATTACCCAAATTACGCACTTACAATTCACACGAACTGTACTTAAAATCCACTAATTAAAACACACACACTATTTCACTAATTATGCACTCACTATTCACACGAAGAGTCTTTCTCTCCGATTATCCTTGTACTAGCACTCGATCGCAGTTAAAATGTAACTAAACTCGCGCCGGCCGTCGGCGCCTTTTATATCCCGCGGAGCCGCTCTGGACACATTGTCCACACATATCGCGAATATTCTAGTAAGGACCAGCGTGCGGGCCGAGAACATTCGAGACCATATATGTCTCTCTCTAATGGTGCACTCTCTCTGTCACTCCCTTCTCGAATGTTCCGAGTATAGCTATCTCTTTCTAGTAGTGCTATCTCTGTCACTCCTACCGGATATTTCGCCATATAACGATTTGTGCTTCAGAGGCCTATAAGGGGTCCTGAAAACGCCTGAAAACGGGTTTTCAGGTTATGGCGTCATCTGATAGAGGGTGCCCTGAAACGGACTGAAAACATGTTTCAGGCGCCTGAAAACGACGGCAACTTGGGTGAAATTTCGATCTTTAGATATGTGATAGAGCAACTTCTGAAACGGCCTGAAATGACTTTTCAGCCTGCTGAAAACGCCTCTAAAGCACTGAAATTGACATTCAAAGTTTTTGACCTAACCTACCGGCGTAACACTACCCCCTCCTAAGACATGCTCGTCCCGAGCATCATTATTTCCGTGGTATCTGGCCAGCCGGTCAACATGAACAATCTTGCTCGGACTACGAGGATTCCGCTGGATTCGATACGTGACGTCGTTTATTTTGGTGACTACCTTGTAAGGCCCTTCCCAATTCGGAGATAGTTTCGGGGACTTTCCTACTCGTCGCATAGGGTTATGTAGCCACACCAACGAACCTTCCTCAAACCCCACTTGATAAGACTTCCGGTCATATCGGGTTTTCATCTTTATGCTAGCATGGAGCCCGTGTTCACGTACCAGGCTATGAACATCATCAATCCGATCCCGCAAATCACTTGCATATTCCGTGATGGTCCTTGGTGTATCAGGCGGACGTCCAGTCAGGAGATCTGCAGGCAGACGGAGTTCTCTTCCAAAATTCGCATACGATGGAGTAACCGCCATACTTTCGTGAGTTGCCGACCTATAAGACAATAGGAAGAGGGGGATATGCCGATCCCAATCTTTTTGATGGCTCTCAACGACCTTGGCTAGATGTCCCTCCAGTGTCTGGTTAAATCTCTCAACCATTCCATCTGACTGTGGATGATACGCCGTAGTCCTCGTCTTATGAATTCCCATTATGCGACAAGTCTCCTGAAAGACCGCAGACTCGAAGTTTCTTCCTTGATCACTGTGGATTTCGAGTGGTACCCCAAACCGGCAGAATACTTCGTTCACTAACTTTTCAGCTATGGTTACCGCTTCTTGATTAGGAATGGCAAATACTTCAGGCCACTTCGTGAAGTAATCCATCACGACAAGAATGTACTTGTTTCCGGAGTCCGATGCTGGGAATGGTCCTGCGACATCTAATGCAACCCTTTCCCAAGGGGCTCCCACGTTGTACAACTTGAGTGTTCCTCGGCTACGGGTATGCGGTCCCTTGACTGATGCACAGTTAGTGCATCGTTTACACCAATTTTCAACATCTTCTCGGCAGTGAATCCAATAAAAGCGTTGCCGAATTTTCATTAGGGTCCTTTTTACTCCAAGGCGTCCACCGGATATTCCATCGTGAAATATTCTCAAAACATCTTTCACCCTTTTCTTTGGGACAACGACTTGCAGGTGAGCATCCTTCCCATTTGTTGATTCCCATTTTCTACATAGAACGCCATTATGCATAACCAAGCTATCCCATTGTGCCCAGTAGCTTTTTGTTACCGCACTCATAGGAGCTACATCACACCATCTTGGTTTAGGTGCGCCAGCATTAATCCAATCAAAAATGGGTCTCACGTCAGGGTCCTCTTGTTGCGCTTGCTGCATGATTTCATCACTCCACTCGTCGCTAACCGTATCAGTTCTTATCATTCGAACACATTCCTTGCCTTCTTGTCTTGAGCAATGTTTACAGTCGTCCGCACAAGGTCTACGTGATAGGGCGTCAGCATTTCCATGTGATTTCCCACTACGGTGTTCGATGATGAAATCATACTCCTGCAGTTGTTCAATCCATCTCGCCACTTGTCCCTCGGGGTTTTTAAATTCTAGCAACCACTTTAAAGCAGCATGGTCAGTTCTGATACGAAACTTTTTTCCCAGCAGGTATTTGCTGAAATGTTGTAACGTCTTGACAGCTGCTAGCAATTCCCTCCGAGTTACACAGTAATTCCTCTCTGGTTTTGACAATGACTTACTGAAATATGCAATCACAACTTCGTTATCTCCTTTCTTTTGCGACAAGACACCTCCAATTCCAGTATTACTAGCATCTGTATCCACAATGAAGTCCTCGTCCGGGTCTGGATACCCCAATATTGGCGTTTCACAAAGTCTTCCTTTAAGCTCGTTGAAACTTGACTCACATTGTTCGTTCCAGTCAAATGATCGCTTTTCTTCCGTTAGTTGATGCAAAGGCTTTGCTATATCCGAGAAGTTCTTCACAAAACGTCTGTAGTATGAACAAAGCCCCAAAAAGGCACGTACTGCAGTCTTGTCTTTTGGCGTCGGCCAATCCTTCACGGCGATAATCTTCTCAGGATCTGTCTGGATGCCGTCCTTCGAAATCACGTGTCCCAAGTAATTCACTTTACGTTTGAAAAACGAGCATTTCTTCGGACTGAGTTTCAGATTTGCCCCTCGTAGTTTGCCTAGCACCTGCTCCAATTTATTCAAGTGGTCGTTGAAGTCTCTACCAATGATAATGATGTCATCCAAATAGACCAAGCAAGTTTCTCCTAGAAGTCCAGCTAATATTTGTTCCATTAATCTCTCAAATGTGGCTGGTGCATTACACAGTCCAAATGGCATAACATTGAACTGCCAAAGTCCCTTGCCAGTAGAGAAGGCCGTTTTCTCCTTATCCTTGTCCTTGATTTCGACTTGCCAATAGCCACTTTTCAGATCCAACGTTGAAAACCATTTCATTCCGCTCAATGTGTCTAAAGTGTCGTCGATTCGTGGAAGTGGATAACTGTCCTTCTTGGTTACATCATTAAGTCGACGGTAGTCAATACAGAATCTCATGGTGCCGTCCTTCTTCTTAACCAAAACTACGGGAGAACACCACGGGCTTGTTGAAGGTTCAATAACGCCGCTTCTTTGCATTTCCTCGATCATGCCCTCAACCTCCTTCTCCCGAGCTACTGGAACTCTCCGAGGGCGCTGTCGGATAGGCATAGTTTCCCCAGTGTCGATCTCATGCTGAACCACTCCAGTTCTTCCAATGTCATCATCATGCGAAGAAAAGACGTTGCGATATCGTAGCAGTAAGCTACGCGCCTTAAGGAATTCCTCCTCGGTAAGGTGCTCCCTGGAGTCATTTAGTAATTTTTCAACATCCATTGAAGGCTTAACATGCCCAGGTTTCACGTTTACCTCATATTCCCGGCAGCCTCTTATCCAAGAAATTTCTTGGCATGATCCGACCAGCGTTCCTTTATTGAGGACACATTCCGTGTCGCTTGGATTAAGGATCCTTACAAATGCTGTAGATGCCGTGGTTACCATTGTACGGGCTGTTATCCACGGTTTATCAGCATCCAACCTCTCTACCACCACACAGCGGTGAGATTGCGGCCTTGTGGAGTTCGGCAATTTCACTGGAACTAAAACCTGTGACCTTGGTTGAAGAATGGTTCTCCTGGTACAGTAAACATTTCCATTTACTCCACCTTGTATAGGAATCTCATCAACTCCAAACTTTAGAACTCCAACCTTCAAGTCGATTTTACAGTCATGTCTCCTCATAAAATCCAATCCAATAATGCAGTCGTCGACGATGTTAGCAACGATAATTTTATGCCAGTATTCTTTTTCACCTATTTTCACAGCTAACTCTCGTTCTCCTTGGACGGAAATGTACTGGCCGGTAGCAGTTTGCAGCTGGAGATGCCTAGGTCGGACTAGATGATCTCTGGTCAGGTGTCTCAGTAGCCGAGAGCTGATCACAGTCCGAGAAGCTCCGGTGTCTATGGTGAGGAGACATGGTATTCCACAGATTTCTCCATTGACAACCAGACTATTCCCTTCGTTTGCCTGTGAGATCATAATTGGGACATTTCGACCGCCAGCCAGCACTCGTCCCATAGTCCTGGCTTTTATTAGTTTCCCTGTTGGGGCTCTGACTCCACAGAGCCTATTTTCCTCGCCATTGGAGCGGGGTCTCTGTCCCTCCTAGTCCTTTTTGGACAGCCTGACTGCAGGTGACCACGTTCTCCACAATGGTAGCAACGTGGCCCAAATTCGCGGCGGGAATCTACTGGCTTCGTAGTCGACACTTCTCGCACCCTGAAAGGCCTGGATGAATCCTGTCGTACAGCTTCCACCTCGAGAGCGTGGGCTACTGCATCCTTTAGGCTGCCATGATGTCCCAATCGCACGGCTGCCCTCACTTCCAGATCCCGGATCCCATCGATGAAGGCCTGCACCAGCATACTGTCCACAAAGGATGCTGACGTACGTTGATAGGCCTTCCTAACCAACTTCTCGATTTCCAGGGCCCACTGTTGTAAGGACTCGTTACGTCCTTGTGTCCTGTCCTTTAACTGAGCTCGGTACACGTGCTCCAGGTGACTGTCACCGTATCGTGCCTCCAAGGCTTCTAGAAGGCGGTCGTACGTCCGGTCGTTTCCCAGAGCCTCTAGTATGGTAAGAGCCTCGTCGCGCAGCGCCAAAGTCAGTGCTGTCCTGGCTTGCTCCTTACTCCAACCATTAGCCTGGGAAACAGACTCGAACTGCAGCTTATAGGCAGTCCACGATGAGCTACCGTCAAAGGGGGGCACTTTGAACCTGCCGCCTCCGGACACCGATGCGTCGGATACATAGGTACTTGGACCATTAGCCACTTTGATCTCAAGTTTTTGGAGACGGCTCTCACAGGTCTCAATTTTTTTATCGACATCATGGACTCGACTCTCCAGTTTTTCATCCATATCGGCCAGTTTTTCCTGGACCTCGAACAACTCTCTCTTCCATTCGGTCGTGGACTCATGTACCTCACGAAGCATTCGTGCCTGTACCTCCTGGTGATCCTTTTGTTCCCTAAGCTCATTCTGGAGGATTAGAGACTGTTCTTCCTGTTTCCTGGCCTGTTCCTTCAGCTCTCTCGCTTGTTCCTTTAGGAGGACGAAGATAACGTTGAGGTCTACTCCTTGTGCAGCTGGAGCAGGTGATTCCGACGTACCAGGCATCGAGTCTCCAGACCCAGACGTTTGGCTTCGCGTCGTCACTCCTTTTGGCTCGGTTTCTCGTGGCATTAACGGCATTTTCTATCCCACTTCTGACACCAAATGTTACGAGCGTGGGGGTTCGTATTTGATAGAAAAGCACGAATTAATCCACTAAATAAAACACTCACTTTATTACCCAAATTACGCACTTACAATTCACACGAACTGTACTTAAAATCCACTAATTAAAACACACACACTATTTCACTAATTATGCACTCACTATTCACACGAAGAGTCTTTCTCTCCGATTATCCTTGTACTAGCACTCGATCGCAGTTAAAATGTAACTAAACTCGCGCCGGCCGTCGGCGCCTTTTATATCCCGCGGAGCCGCTCTGGACACATTGTCCACACATATCGCGAATATTCTAGTAAGGACCAGCGTGCGGGCCGAGAACATTCGAGACCATATATGTCTCTCTCTAATGGTGCACTCTCTCTGTCACTCCCTTCTCGAATGTTCCGAGTATAGCTATCTCTTTCTAGTAGTGCTATCTCTGTCACTCCTACCGGATATTTCGCCATATAACGATTTGTGCTTCAGAGGCCTATAAGGGGTCCTGAAAACGCCTGAAAACGGGTTTTCAGGTTATGGCGTCATCTGATAGAGGGTGCCCTGAAACGGACTGAAAACATGTTTCAGGCGCCTGAAAACGACGGCAACTTGGGTGAAATTTCGATCTTTAGATATGTGATAGAGCAACTTCTGAAACGGCCTGAAATGACTTTTCAGCCTGCTGAAAACGCCTCTAAAGCACTGAAATTGACATTCAAAGTTTTTGACCTAACCTACCGGCGTAACAATATATACCAGGAATAAGAAAGGGCCTAATATGGAACGTTGTGGAACGCCAATTTTTACTCCCGATCCATCAGATTTACCGCCGTTGACTTCTGCCTTTTGAATCATATTGCTTAGGTATGATCGCAAAAAACACCGATAGCATCCTGTGCGGCTTCCCATGCAGAATAAATATGAGATATAAGGGTAATACTTGCATCTGTAGTCGATTTACCCCTAGTGAAACCGTATTGCTTGGCGTGGAGTTGTTTTGTACGGTTGAAGTGTGAGAGCATTTGATTGAGTACAATCTTTTCTAAAATTTTACTTGGTGCTGGAAGAACAGATATTGGTCTGAAATTAGAAGGATCACCCTTGTCTCCCGACTTGAACAGAGGTATAAGTTTACTGTGTTTCATGAGGTCTGGGAAAGCTCCATCATCAACACATTTATTAAATATATAAACTAGGTGTGGGCTATAACAAGTATTATTGAACCAATGACTTTGACTGATATACCCCACAGGTCTTCAGTATAAGTTAAGTAATTTATACGTTTTGACAATATCCTGGGAATATACATGATAAATTTAAAATCTACATTACTGATGCTAAGGTATGTTCGCCTAATAAGGACCGGTTCCTAATAAGAGCCACCATTTCAAAAATCCCGCTCCCGATACTAAATTGAAATCAAATTTCGCGCCGACGCTCCTCATTAACCAATCATTGAAGCGCATTGGCATTACTTGGGTTTTAAGCCACCATTTTATCAGCATGCCTGTCGATGCAGTTCACGTCACGACGCGTAGGTCATTTTATAAAATTTGTTGGTGTTATTCGATTAATTCAAGTGTTTCTGTTTCGTTTTGGCAAGGAGCATGAATAAAATTTGTTGGTGTTATTCGATTAATTCAAGTGTTTCTGTTTCGTTTTGGCAAGGAGCATGAAAAGGAATAAGTAACATTTAGGCGTGGATTGTGAAGTTAAGGTTATTGAAAGAACATTTTTTTTGTCGATTTTGATTAGTTTTCTGCAGGATGGCGAAGTGCCTAACAAGGACCACGTCCTTGTCACCAAATAAGGACCGGACCTTATGAGGTGTATAAAAACTCTGTTCGGCTTATTTTCATAATAACACTTTTGGTTTTAGTGCAAGAAATATGGATCCAACAACCAAAAAAAAGCGTGGAATAGGATGGTCTCAAAGCGATATGAAGAATGCATTAGAAGAAATAAAGAATAGCCGGATGTCGGAGCGTGCGGTCGCCTTGAAATACAATACCACGACGAACTCTTAAGAATCATATAAAGTCTGGAAGTGCAGTAAAGAGGATGGGAAGAAAAGCTATTTTTACGGAAGCGCAAGAAAAGGATTTGGCGGAGAGAATAAAGAGGTTTTCAAAAATAGGAGTTCCCTTAACCCCAAAACTAATACGTAGACACGCTTATTTGTTTTGTAAGAAGCACAACATCAAAAACTGTTTTAGTGACAAAAAATCGACAGCTGGCAGATAATGGCTTAAAAACTTCCTAGCGAGAAATAAAGATATTTCAAAACGTAAAGCACAATTTATGAATCCATCTAGGGCTCAAAAGCTAAATAAGCCTATAGTTGAACAGCACTTCAAAGCAATCCGGGAAATATATGACGACCTTAACGTAGACGAAAATCCGGAACGTCTATATAATATTGATGAAAAGGTGTGCAGGCTCACAGTTCATCGGCAACCACAAGTATTGGCTGAGAAAGGTTCACGCAGGGTCCATCTAATAGCTCAAGAGCATGCAGAAAATGTGACTGTTGCTATCTGTGTAAATGCTGCTGGGATGGTAATTCCCCCAATGATCCTATTCAAGGGCAAGAGAATGCGTGATGAGTTTAAAGAAAATTTACCCCCGTGGACCTTGGTCAAAATGGCTCCAAAAGGCTCTATGACCACTGAACTATTCGTGGACTTTATCAACCACTTGGCAAATACAAATCTCCAGGCAAGTGCCTTCTTGTTTTGGACGGAGCTTCATCGCATTTAGGTTGCGACATTGTTGATGCAGCGGAAAAACAGGACATAGTCCTTTATTGCTTACCTTCAAACACCACCCACGAGCTGCAACCACTCGACGAATCTATCAAGTCTTTCGTGCATTTTTGGGACGAACAGATATTACAGTTTAATTACCAAAACCCACAAAAAAAGCTCACTAAAGCTCGTTTCAATAAAATCTTGACAAAGGTTTGGCCAAAGTGCATGACTCAAAGCAATATTGAGAGTGGATTCAGGGCAACTGGTCAATACCCCTGGGACCCAAATGCGATCCCAGAAGAAGCTTTCGCGCCGTCTTTACTGACTCATTTGACTTTAGCACCCTCAGGTACTGGAATTTCAGTGACGGCACCAAGTTCTCCCGAATGTATTCAAGTCCCACATGACACCTTCGACCCAGACGTCACTTTCTACGATGAAGATAACTCAGCTCAAATTTCAGTGACGGCCCAAGTTCTCCCGAATGTATTCAAGTTCCACATGACACCGTCGACCCAGATATCACATTCTATGATGAAGATAACTCAGCTCAAAATCTAACTTCAGCAAAAAAACAAGTGGAACAGGCTAATCATACTTTAAAAAAAATTGTGGATTACAGCTCTTCTACTGAATCAGCACAAGGGGAAATAGATTCAATCGCGAACAATGTACCAATGGAGAATATTCGCTACGATTCTCCCGTTCCTGGCCCTTTAGGATTGCATGTTTGCTACAGTACTCCCGTTCCTGGCCCTTCAGGATTGCACCTTCGTCGTCCACCTACCCTTTTATTCTCCCCGTCTGAAGGTTCAGACATTGAACACCATCTGCCAATTCATCTAAATTATCCAGCAAGGAATATCAGAATTTATACGTCATCCTCTACGGCATCTGACGAAGAACAAAATGAGATACCAATTCAGAAACATGTTGGGAATATCATAATTTATACGTCATCCTCTACGGCATCTGACGAAGAACAAAATCAGATACCAATTCAGAAACATGTTGGATCAAAGGTGATGGTGACAGACAGTTCCGATGATGACGATACCCCATTATCAAGATTTAGCGAAAAGCAAAACGTTTCTAGTGTGCAAAGGACACCTTTTCAACAATTAATTCCGACTCCTAATTATGCCCAATTTTTTCTGCTCTCCCATCACATATCCCCCCTGTCCAACTTCCTTATTGGCTAAAGTTTGCATTAATCGGTCGACAATTCATTCATTCATTCATTCGAAAGCTCCAAGCATTTTGAACAAGCATCGGTCTGTGGTGTTCCAAAGCCAATATCCTACGAATTGTTAAAGATACTTCGAAAATAAGACTCCTTAACCTGTGGATGTGAAACTTCGCTTGTTTTGTACATTTCGTACAATTTTGTTATATTCAGCTCACATGGCAAATACCTTCTCTCTGCGAACTTCGTTTTTCGACAGTAATGTGTTTCTGCACATTTAAGTTTTTGGATAAACATGTGCACAGATTCTTTCTGTTCCTTGTATTTATTTACTTTGCGGTTTCCGCCACGCCGCTCATCAGCAAAATCGCTAATATAGAAAAATCTTTGCATGACGCACTTTACTCGTTGCTTTGTTATGCCAAATATCTTCAAAAAGAATTTTTGGCACATTGGCACTTTTGTTTGATGAACATGAACTGCTTATTTAGTGATTGTCTGTTTCTTGCCTTTATATCTGGTTCTGTGTTTCACAGGTTCTATGGAACAATATATCAAAATTAACATCTTGATACCTTTTCTCTTAAATGGCGTAGAATTTCTTGTGTAGGTCGTTCATTTGCGTCATTGTTACTTTACAATACTGTAATGATTTGGTGTCATGGGCGCATCCCTTTCAGGCATGGCTTTTGAAGAATACCTAAAAAAAGATTTACGTAATTAGATAAATTCTTTCTTCGAAAAAAAAAAGAATCGGGATCCTATTACTGGGCCACGGCTGACTTTCCGTCTGTCAGCGGGCTGTTTGTGATTACATGAACCGTAATACGTAATACGTACGTACTGTTGAGTTAAAATGTTCACAGTGTGTTTTTCTATTGCCGCTATAATAACTAATAAGTAGCTAAAAATAATATTAGAAACTTTAGGAAACAGCATACAACAATGTTAGTTGTACCTACACAGTCACAAAATAACATCACGCAACTTACCTGCACCTACTAAAAATGATTATGTACATATAGATAAATTAAAAAATACGAGCTATAAAATACAAGTTGGAAGTGCCAACCCTATGAATGAAACTAACCTCTGTTACTTGGCCACGTTTCTTTTCCATTTTTCAGGATCCTTCTGTCGTTTTCGGGCATAACGATTGTTCATAGGTGTTGCGTAACACTCCATGATTAATATTTCGCGGAATCTATTTAGGTATAGCAACAGAATCTTCAATAAACCAATTTAAGGTAACACACAATAACTAAAACAAATCCTTTTGTCGCCATGACAGTGCGCAAAAGTTGGAGGCAGATGGAGGCTTCTGATTGGTCGAGAAAGCAGAAAGCCATGTTTGATTCTGAACTTTTGCAGATAGATGTATTTGAAACTAACCTGTGACTTTGATGTAAGTTTACTAGAAAAGATGGCTTTCTTTGATACGAGATATACGTTAAGAAGTGTTTAAAATTTTGAGTGTTGCCCTATCTAAAAGTCTTTTATCCCCAAAAAGTAAAGATAGCCGACTTTGCTTCTATAGGACTCATATACGGCATATAAGTTACGATAAAAATATGCAAAAAAAAGCGTTTTTTTTCGTGCATAGTACTTTTATTTTGTTTTTAAGTTAATACAGTGTGAACTCTTTAAAACGAAACTCAAGGGACCATTTTTATCGTTATAGAGAGTTAACGTCATATGGACTGAAGAAAAAACAACAAATAAATTCACAATATTTTTTATATGTACATATTTGATAAACAATTTTATGTACTGATAATACCATAGGTACAGCTCGTGTGTTTAGACCGTCATTTCCAAGTATCAAAAGCAAGACGGCTGTTCACGACCTCAGAAGTTTCGGAGCCTCAAAGGTTTAGTCGGCGTCTTTTGTAACCTGATAAGATAACATAAACAATAATAGCGATAGTGAATATTTACTGTGGCTAAATATGAACACATTTCTTCGTAATAGAGAATGGCTGCTGCGCTATAAAGAGTTTATCAATGTGTGGGTTTTAAGGTAAACCAACCAAATGCTCATTTCTACGTTAAAGGGAGTTTATCGTTATAAAGAGTTTACACTGTAGTTCGCAAACTCTATCATCCCCGCGTCAGCCCGAACTCGCCAGTTTGGACGGAACGGTGCGTTATGCCCCTTCCCCTCCAAACCAGTCGCCGGGCGCCGGTGCGCTGGCGGCTCCACGTTAAAAAAAGGTAGCCGTTTATTTTGTGTGAATTATTGGTATCACTCGCTTCTTCCAACGACTTTTACCTTAGCATTATTTTTGGATACTGATTTATCCTCGCGAGCTCTGCTCTGTTTATTGAATCGGCTATCATACTGGACTTTTGAATTGCATCATGATCGGATAATAGTTATGGAAGATTTCCGCAACTGTGTTATGTGTTGGCGAGGCCTTTATCGTGGCAGATATCAGCGACATACTCTGACGGATAATCTCCCAAGAGCGCAACTAGAGATTGCTGCATTCATACAACAACATGCAGCGTTGGAAGTGAGTGTGTCTTCTCGTTTCTTGTTCTTATATTTTTGTTTGAAGTACTTTCTTTAGACTTACTGACCTAATGAGTTTACACTGTAGTTCGCAAACTCTATCATCCCCGCGTCAGCCCGAACTCGCCAGTTTGGAGGGAACGGTGCGTTATGCCCCTTCCCCTCCAAACCAGTCGCCGGGCGCCGGTGCGCTGGCGGCTCCACGTTAAAAAAAGGTAGCCGTTCGTTGCTATTTTGTGTGAATTATTGGTATCACTCGCTTCTTCCAACGACTTTTACCTTAGCATTATTTTTGGATACTGATTTATCCTCGCGAGCTCTGCTCTGTTTATTGAATCGGCTATCATACTGGACTTTTGAATTGCATCATGATCGGATAATAGTTATGGAAGATTTCCGCAACTGTATTATGTGTTGGCGAGGCCTTTATCGTGGCAGATATCAGCGACATACTCTGACGGATAATCTCCCAAGAGCGCAACTAGAGATTGCTGCATTCATACAACAACATGCAGTGTTGGAAGTGAGTGTGTCTTAGTTAGGTCTTCTCGTTTCTTGTTCTTATATGTTTGTATTGAAGTACTTTCTTTAGACTTACTGACCTAATGGCGTGATATTACATAACGTAAAATAATATACTTTTTTACTAAATAAATATCTCAACAGTGTGTAATACCCGTAGTACAAGATTCTGTTTGACAAATCATCGTCGGTCAATTACATAGTGCCTCTGCATACAACGCCGTGGGTACGGGTTCGATCCCCGTAGACAAACGGTATTTATTTACAAAAAACAAGCATCTATGTAGTATATCAATTACCTAGCCTTCACAGTACAACATCTGCTTAGTTTGAGTCTAGTTGGCACTGTGCGTACTGTTTAAGAAATATATTTATTTGTATTTAGTTTGAGGCTAGACTTCGGTGTCTGTATTACGGGGTGGCAGAGGCACAATTTTGCCCACGTTCAGCCAGTTTTCGATACTCCATTTTGCGTGACAGGGGGCTAGCCCAGCGCTATGGCGTATTGAAGGTTTCTTCACGATGTTTTTCCATCACCGTTGGAACGTCCGTGCTTAAGATTTAATTTTCTCATTGGTATATGGTCAGGAAATAAACTTGCATCTCCTGTGTGAGAAGCAAGCGTGAAACCCATTAGACCACGGAGCTCTACAATATGTTTTGTTATAATATTTTTTTACCATTTCCAGGTCTTATTTGACAACACCAGGAGCGTGTGCTATAGATGCTGGCAGAGAGATGTAAATGCTGCTAGACCGCCTGCTGCAGCAGAAGTACCTGAGGCTCCCGAAGAGAATTAACAAAATGTTCATGTACTTCATGTCCCTGAGTACAGGAGAGCACCAAATAACCAAAGATTTTCAACTATTGTGCTAATAATACCCGACACCGAATACCAGAGGCCATTAAACTCCACGTCTTCTGTGAACACAAACTGTACATACCAGGTGAAGCTCGAGTATAAAGAGAACACCTTCAAGGCAATAACTGGGATGAGCTGCTTGATTTTTGTAATATAAGTCATGATTTTACTGCAGCCCAGTTTAATAATGTTTGTGACATGCAACGAGCAGCAATTCAACGTAGTTTGAGGTTCGATTTTAGGGTTCGCGGAACCCTAACGAATGAAGAAATGCATTTTTGGGTCGGCCTTAACAATGACCAATTCGATATCATATTGGAACAAACTCTGTCGCTGGATGAGAGATGTAACGATTCGAGAACTGCGTTAGCCACTTTAATAATCAAACTTCACACGGGAGATTCTAATGAAAGGCTTTCGACATTATTTAAAATGTCAAGAAGAAAACTTGAACGGTTATTAAAGATAACACGTGAATGCCTAATGAATGAATATGTCCCAAAACACTTAGGCATTGATAACGTAACTAGAGAAGACATTTTGGCGAGAAACCTAACGATTCCAAAAAACCTGTTTGGGAATTAAGAAAATAGCAAAATAATACTGATTTGTGATGGAACTTAGATTTATATAAACAAAAGCAGCAACTTTATATTCCAACGAATATCATACAGTTTACATAAATTCCAAAACCCTTTTTGGTTGCCACAGATGGCTACATAATTATTTTTTGGGACCATTCGCTGCCGCCAAAACAGACGCGCAAATCATGCACGATATAATGACCAATGAAGAAAATGATCAAAGATGCAAAGGATCTATTATTACAAGAAAATGACGCATTCATCTTGGACCGTGGCTTTAGGGATGGGTTGGGGTCCATAGAAGCTTGGGTCTACGAATGGTATATGCAACCAACTAAAGATCGTCGAGAGACACAACTTACAACTGAACAGGCGAACGAAGCTCGGGCTGTAACAATGTGCCGATGGGTAGTGGAAGTGGTAAACGGCCACTTTAAATGAGATTTTAAACTTTTGCGACAAAAGAATTTTAATAGGGCACTGCCTAACATGTTCGTTGATTTTAGAATAGCTGCATCTGTTATAAACCTCTTCCACGTGGCCATTGAAGACAACGCCCACGTAGAAGAATTTTTAAACCACATAAGACGCAAAGTAGATACGCAAAATCTTCTGTACACATATGTAGATAGTACCAAAAAAGAGCGCCACATCCCTTCTTTCAAAGTTCACAGATAATATTATAAACGAGAAAAAGAATGTCCTTGCACTCTTTATTGACTTTTCTCGAGCTTTCGACACGTTAGATCATAAAAAACTATTAAAATCACTCAGTTTTACAGGAATTCGTGGCCCTCTACTAACATGGTGTCATGATTACCTAACGAATAGATCGTATCGCGTGAGGGTGGGGGGTGAGCTGAGTGAGTCCATCGAAATCACGCAGGGAACTGCCCAAGGATCAGTTTTGGGACATTTACACTTTTTGGCCTACGTCAATAATATGAGTCACTTTTCAAATAATTGTCTGCTCTACCATTTTGCAGATGACACGTGCCTTTTATCCTCAGACCACAATATTGATGTTGCACTAAATAAATTACAGGAGGACTTCAACAATATTAGTAAATGGTGTCATGATACTGGTCTCGTTCTTAACTCTATTAAAACAAAATTAATTAATATTCGATCCCCATACCTCAAAAGCGCCGAAATTGTACCTAAACTAATCGCCCATACTCACGCATGTCTGCATGACAGTCGTGATACGTGCGACTGCCCACAAATTGAGATTGTAAAGGCCCATACATACCTTGGCCAGGTCATTGACAACAGATTCAGCTGGGGACCTCATATACAACGTGTCTGCGACAAGCTACGCGCCCTGCTCGCTAACTTCTATGTTATCAAAAACAGAATTCCTCAAAAAACAAGAATTCTACTTTACAAGTCATTTTGTGAATCCACTATAAATTATGGATTAACGAGCTATGGTCGCACATTTAAAACGTCTCTTGACTCCATTCTTAAACTACAAGTACAACTTCTAAAACTAATAGTACCTTTTAAAATAAAAAATAGTTTTAAAAATGATGAAGGAAAACTCTTTAAGTATTGTCAAACCCTTCTGATACACACTAACGTCAACTACATGCTTCTCAAAGAACAGTTCTTCAACGCTAAACTACAACAAGAAATAAATCATCCTGTACAAACTCGACGCATCACACAAAAGAAACTAGTTACAACACGGGCAAATAACTTTTACGGCGAGCGAACCAGCTCCTATCTTGTACCGCGACTTGTCAACAACCTAACCACCGTAACTAGACAATCACTGACCCAATTAAATATTAAAATCAAACTATAAAACTATTTTCTAGCGATGCTTTAGTTTAGAGCTATGCCATTGTTTCCATCTTACCTACAACCAACTGATTCTAGTTGTTGTTCTTATATACTCATATATCCACTTATTATACCTAGTAACTACATATATATTGCTGCCTTAAATTATAATATTTTATTAATAATTACCTTCCTACCTATGAATGAATTGACTGAACTACCTATGAATTGTAGCTACGTGGGGCGCACTGTAAGTTTCCGGAATGAATATGAAAAAATACTATTACAGGTACAAAATTAATTTATTGTTTTTCAAAATAATCTCCCTTGGCGTCTATGCACTTTTTCATTCGATGAAACCAGTTTTGAAAACTTTTGTGCCACTCCTCTGTGGTGACCTCTGAAACGTGTTTTTCATACTCCTCGACAGCCTCTTCTGGTGATGAAAATCGTTGACCGCGTAATTGGTTCTTAATTTTTGGGAACAGAAAAAAGTCACAAGGTGCCAGGTCGGGACTGTATGCAGGATGACTCATGAGTTCTACATTTTTCGCCTTCAAAAAGTCGTTTGTCTGTCTGGCCGTGTGAGAACTAGCATTGTCGTGGTGCAGGATGATACGGCGTTTACGGTTATTTTTACGGAGTTCGTCAATAACTTCCGGCAAACAAATGGTCGTGTACCAGTCACTATTCATTGTACGACGATTCTCTAAAGCAACAGTAGCCACGTGTCCAGTTTTATTAAAAAAAGAAGCAATCATCCGCTTAGATGCACTTTTCACGCGCGCCACTTTGGTTGGTTTCGGCTCATCTTGAAAGACCCATACGCTCGATTGCTGCTTTGTTTTGGGATCGTAGCAATAAATCCATGTTTCGTCACCTGTTACTATGTCCCACACCAAATTTGACGCACCTTCGTTGAATCTGGTAAGCATGGCACTGCACCAAGTGACGCGGTCCGTTTTTTGAGCCTCGGTCAAGTTGTGTGGGATCCACCGCGAGCACAGCTTTCTCACACCCAAATGTTTGTGTAGGATTAATTGTATTTGACTCATGCCTATTTCTAAGGATGCGCGAATTTCATGGTAGGTCACATGCCTGTCTGTTTCAATCATACGGCGCACAGCATCGATGTTTTTGTTGGTCACAGCGGTGGACGGCCGACCATCGCGAGATTCGTCACTGAGATTGATACGACCACGCTTGAATTCTGCAAACCAGCTATAAACAGTTGTCTTGCATGGTGCTTCATTGCCAAAAGCTGTTTCAAGCCGAGCGATGCTCTGTTGAGCTGTCAAATTACACTTAAAATCGTAGAAAATCGTACTACGAAAATTTTCCCGAGTTAAATCAAAAATTGACGCAGACACACAATTTTTTAAATGGCGCCACAAGGTAAAAACAAAAGGCAGTCAGATGAAACAAACTGCATTCTACAGCCAAAGAGTTCTATTTTCAAATGTTGCAATAAATTTTTAAATATTGTTTATGTAAGTGGCCAGTTCCGGAAACTTACAGTGCGCCCTATGTATAAATTATTACCTATTCTAATTATACGGTTGAAATGAAATTTGTTATATCATTATGTATTACCTAACCTACCTAACCGACCAAAAATGAAAACACTGCTTAGAGCCTAGATTAAGATTTTTTATTTTATGTTAAATTCTGTTATGTACCTAAATAATAAATAATATTTTAATACCTACTAACATATTAAATTAAGAATTTTGTTATATACTTATAAATCAAATGTAAAATACCTAATTTAATTTGAATAATGTAATATCTACCTACTGTATAACGCAGAATGAAGGTGCTGCGCACAATCCCACGAGGATTATGTAGTATCTTATAGATTGTGAATGTGTTATGTATTTCTTACCTATAATTCAATAAATAATAATAATAAGTAAAAGATTAAATAACCGGAGGGCAGATTTTCAACGAATCGAAGCAAATCAAATAGAAAACTTCCCAAGGATCACTGAAGATCAAATAATCGTTCTAGCCTTGGTTACGTATCAGTTAAGACTTGCGAGAAGTTATTGCAGCGAACATTTACAGAATGGTTTATATCTGATTGAAACATGTAGAGAGATTCGTTTAGATGATTTGCCCGATTACGGCTTACAAGAAAATGCGTGGCTTCTGCGTGGACGTATGCAATCCCGTCATGTAAGGCAAAAAAAATATTCTTGTTATATTTTGATTGCAAATGAAGGCAATAATATTGGAGATTATTATTGCACATGTTTATCAGGAAGGAGAACGATGGGCACATGTGCTCACTTTATATCAACAATCTGGTATTTAGGGTATGCGATCATGAAGGGTTTAATGCACCAGCAATATTTTTAAATGACGTCAGTATCGATGAACCCTAAGTCATGCGACACTTAAATACCAGACAATGATCCTGTAATTAGTAATTATTATAATAAAACGTAAAAGATTTACCAGTGCTATTATTTTTTCCCAAGAAAATATTTATTTAATTAACCCCTTATCGGAACTGTCAAAGTAAAAGTTATTCCTATTGACAAGACCTATCCAACGACACACATTTTACTGCTATTGGAGGGTGGTCCCAGCTCCCATACATTTTTTCCCATTCTCCTTTGCCGCGAAACCGCAAAAAATCGAGTCCACGAATCTACGATTGTATGGATCGATTCAAAGATCGAACCGCTTCGTTTTTTTCATCCTAAATCGATTTTTCGGGCCCCAATTAATCGATCTTCGATTAAATCGATTTAAAATCGGCATTGTCCGCATTCAGCAGAACAAATCAATTACAAATTTGCTGCTGAATTCACTCAAAAAAGCGATGACTGACAGCGATTTACTCCATCGGACGCCATTTTTTCCATCGGATTTGATTTTCGATTAGCAAGCGATTTTTAACCTCGATTACTTGCAAATTGCTATTGCTATAAAGGCTGGTTTACACGTCTTTAGTGCTTTAGTTGTATAGTAACTTTTTACTAAATTTGTAGTCACTAAATTTTTAGTAACAGTTTATACGTGTAAAGACAAAATTTAGCCCAGATTTAGTAGTTAGTTCAAAATGGACCAGCAACAACGTAAACAAATCGTAAAATTTGTCTTAAATGAGGTTTTAGAAGAAATTAAAGAAGAGAATTGAGAAAAGACTGTGGGTGAGAAAATGGATATCCAGGAGGGAAGAATATGGCGCAAGTGCGACTTTGTTTAATGAATTAGCTGGAGGTGATCAACTGGAGTATTTCAGAACTCTGCGTATGACAGAAGAATCATTTAATTACCTGCTGTCTAAAGTTGAACTGGATTTGCAAAAAAAAAGATACTGTGATGCGACCTGCATTAGAACCCAAATTAAAACTACATATTGTTTTGTATTTCCTTGCTACTGGAAATAGTAATCGAAGTTTGAGTCACTTTTTTAGAGTTTCAAAATCAAGCACATGTATAATGATACCTCATGCGTGTGAAGCTATATACAACTCTTTAAAGGATTACATAAAGGTAAAAAAAAAACATTATTTAAGTACCTATTTATTATCTTTAACAATCATCTATGAAAACTGTAAAAAAATAACTATCACAAAAACAATACTTATCATACTATAAATCAAATTAAACATGAGTGCTTTTAAATTATTTTATGGAAATCAATGGAATCTCCAGATTAAAGAAAACTTTGTGATTCAATGCCTGGGAAAAGATCGTAATGTTATTGTCGGTATTTTCATTTTGAGTATTTTCTTCCATCCATGTTGATAGATCTGAGCCTTCAGCATACAAATTATTTTGTAGAGACGGTTGCTCATAACTTCTGTTAGAACTTCTAGAAGAAGACGCCCTTTCTAATAATTCCTGAATGCGTAAATCGGACAAATAATTTTGTAGGTATGTTTGAGCTTGGAGCGCCAATATCAAGGGCATAGCTTTTAACTGTACAGCAACACTTTTACCAAACTGATCAAACTCATCAGCAGCAGGTTCATCATTAGTAGTAGAAATACTTGTGTTAATGTTGTTAACTTTATCAATGAGTGTGGTAATTCCCTAATTCTTCTTTTGCGCGTAGTAGCAGTAGGGTTTGGCAAAGCAAAGTGATGAGTACTATTTGATGTAAACTGGTTGAGTACCTCATCGTCAGTAGTTTGACCAGTGGCAGTATCAGTAGAAGTTTGGGTAGAAGTTCCCAAATCATTTTCTTCGACATTCTCCTGAAAAAAAAACAACAACAGGTAAGTGCCACAAAGTATTAGATAAATGTTTTTTTTTATTGCAGGTGCCTGCTACAACTGAAGATTGGAATGAAATAGAAAAAGGATTTAGCACAAAGTGGAATTTTCCTAAATGCTCGGGTGCCATAGACGGCAAGCATGTTATGATTAAAGCACCTCCCAATTCTGGAAGCATTTATTTTAACTATAAGCACACGAATAGCATAATATTAATGGCTCTTATAGATGATAACTATAGTTTCAGTTATATAGATGTTGGATGCAATGGAAGAATCTCTGATGGGGGGTTTTCAATAATTGCAGTCTTAGTACGAGCCTAGAACATAATTGTCTTCTTGATGGACACGTCATTGTTGGTGATAACGCGTTTCCCTTGAAACCATACCTAATGAAACCGTATCCCGGAAATGCTTTGACTTTAAAACAGAAAGTCTTTAATTGTCGTCTTTCTCGAGCACGGCGCATAGTGGAGAACGCTTTCGGTATTTTAGTTGCCCGATTTCGAGTGTTTGAAAAGCCTATTCCCGTCGGTCCTGAGAAGGTTGACAAGATCATCAAGCCTGTTGCGCCCTACATAACTGGCTTCGTAAAACAAAAATTAATGTGAATGCTCCTACAGTAGACATTGAAGATATTCACAATGGCCGAATTATTCCAGGAAATTGGAGGGATGTATCAACCGAAGGGATGCAAGATTTACCTACAAATTCGAACAATCATTTGTCTCGAAATGCACGATAAATCCGTGACGACTATGCAGAATTCTTTGTAGGGGAAGGGTCTGTTGACTGGCAAATGCGAACGATCTACTAACTACTACTTACCATCTGCATTTGAAAACTACGGTCGAGCGTAAAATTGTCTACATGGTCTAATCTGTGTGCCGTTGTTTTTATGTAAAATATTTTATCGGAGGTGATTTAAAAAATACTCTTCTTACTAAATACAACATTATTTGGTACCTATACTAAAATATTATAAATAGAACTCACCACGTTACTTTGTGTTTTTCTAAAACCACAAATATTTACAGACTTTAAGGCTTGGTGTAATATTTCAAACCATTTTTTAGTTGGCTTATAAATCTCATCCGTACCAGCGCCAGATTTTAAAGATTCGTTATTTTTTTTTGCTCTTGGGGTGGGAGTAAGTAGATCGAATGTTTTTGATCTTTTTTTCGGCGTCCTTGGCGCGAAAGTTCTCAATTCCCATTGCAGCCGCTAATTGTGAAAGTCTTCTTTAGCATTTTTGTTTCTTTAATTCTGGCTTCGAATATTCCACAAGCACTCGTGCCGAACATATTCTTCTACAAATTTTATTGTAGTTTCTTCCGTCAACTACTACCAACTACCATAGAAAATATGATATTTCACTACTACTACCCGTTTGTTTGGAGAAGGCAAAGAGTAAAGTAATTTATGGTTTTGTATGGGTTTTTTTTTTCAACGATTGCCTTTTCCAAACAAATGGGTTACGGGTGTGGTTCACTAAAGTACTTAACTAAAAAAGTACTAAATAGGTTATTTTTCCTGTCCAAATGTGTTTAGTAATTTAGTTCACGCCCACCTACTAAACAAAAAAATAGAATTATTTTTAAATCAACTCTTTAGTAGACAACTAAATTTTTACTTACAACTTGTTACTAACTTGAATGTTTACATACATTAATTTAGTAAAAAATTGGTTAACAACTAAAGCACTAAAGACGTGTAAACCAGCCTTAACAAACAGTCAAACAGCTGTCAAACAACTGTCAGGGGTCAGAAAGTTGGAGTTGAAGTTGAAGTATTCTAGCCAAAAAATTATTCGTAATCATCCTCCAAAAAAAGACGTAAGATATGATCCATTGTGCTAAAGTGCAACCCAACCTAACGCTAAAAAACCCAACATGCATTTCAGCAGAATGCATCGAAAATGGTAATCGGTCACGTGATTGATAAGTCATCGATTTGTATTGTAATCACAGAGTACCTTGTCATATACTGAAAATTGTAATCAAAAGTTCTGCTGAACCAGTGTTGGATTTCGTAGTATAATTATACTATTTGTACCATATTTTCATGATATGTAATATTATCGTAATTTAAGTATACTACGTGAAAATACCATAATCTTATCTTCAGGCCGACCGACTTCTTTTGTTGGTTGAGACGTTTTGCTTTTTAACATTTACTCTTCAATATATGGAATTTCTGCACATTATGGAAACATCGAATCAGGCAACGAGAACTTCTGGATGTGGATTCCGCGACCAACGTACGTAATACGACGTAATGTTTTACTATCCCGGTCGTTCTAACTTAAAGGAATATGATAGATGTATGTTATGAATGAGTGTATTTCAAAGCAATATTTTCGACAACGCAAGTCTGCCGTCTGGCGACATGTTAAGTCGAGTCAATGCCAAGGACGAAGTTCCGATTGATGAATTGGCTGAGATAGACATCCCGTTGCCTCAATTTTAATAACTTCTGAATATTTTGAGTAAATAATAAAACAAAATTTCACTAACAAATTATATTTTATTTCAATTTAAAACAAAATCGACGAAAAACGAAACGTAGTATAATTTTAGCCAAGTAGTATTTTTAATTTCCATAGACAATAATTTTCCGATGGTCTGAATCCAACCCTGTGCTGAACTAACGAATGCGGGCGGGCGGCCATTGATTTGCTTGCTTGCGTTGTTGTGCGGGGTGTCTTTTCTTGTTAGTATTTTGATTTAATTTAATTTAGTGAATAATATCTATCGTGGTGATAAAAATCTTCTTGCTATGCTTGTTGATGTTGTTGGCGTCTGTCTGCTATGTCCGATTTCAATTGTGTTACTTCATCGAAGTTTTCTTTCATAAGACGGATGTTTTCTGACTCAACGCGAATTATGAAGACTCCTAAGATTGCTAAAGTGACGCTGTCGGACGTTTAGTGTCATTATGAGGGTATAACCGGAGGCCCCTTGTGAAAAAATATAAATGTTGCGGTTTTTGAAGCCACTGACCTGTGAAACGTTATGACACGAGATGGCTCTCAATCATGAGAATGTGACAAAACATGGTGATTCTTGTCCACAGTAGAAGCCATCGACCCAAAAATTGAATTGAATTTGTGATTCTTGAGGGTCAGCGTCGCATCGCACCCATTTTCAAGTTGTGGATCTTTTTTCAGATCGCAATTGTCGGTCTGTTTGTAACCTATAACCTATCTCATAGCTTGAGAGATGGGAATTTCATCTCTGTCTGGTATCATGTCTGAATGATATGAATACAGCTTGACAAAATGTTTGTTCGTTCAAATAGCACTGCAGACTTCTCTGTAAAGGTCTGGGAATTTGTTGCTTGGTTGAAATCTTCGCTGGGCCACTGTTGTTGTTATTTCTGGATTTAGGTGCCAGTATGTGACTCTCATAAGGGGGGGTTGTTATGGTAAGACCCCACTATGCGGTAACATCGACGCGACGCGTCACTGCTCGACAACATATTATTTCAAGGAAAATATATGAAAGAAACCGCACTATCCGATAGCGGAATGTCGCGACACGATTCTGCGTGACATAGTTGGCGACTAGGCAAAACTGTCACAGCCTGTCGCGTGGGTCGTTCCTCTGTTGGATAGTGCTGTATGGCTAGCCCGCAGTACTGCATATTTCACTAAATTCTCTACAAGCTGGACGTGTTTCGTGTACTAGTTAAAATGGATGAAGAGAAGTTCATTTCAAAAGTTAGTGAATATCTAGAGTTCTAGCCTCATTGTCACTATAAGTTTTTCTTCTACACCTATAGCTAGCTGGAATTAAGTGTCTTGACTTTTTTGTGTGGGTGCATTAGAAAAACTAATTCCTCATACTTATGCATATACATTCTTAAATATGTTTGAAATCTTTTTGGATCTCTTTTAAGCCTTGGCAGGAGTACATGATATTCTCCTTATTCATATTGTGATTTTGGAAGGTCATGAACCCAGAGTTTCTGTTTTTTCTGTTCCGCTGCCTCGTAGTGTGTTCTTATTTTGTGTTCTTATTATCCATTATATTTGCTCATATTTTTTAATTTTTACATTACCTATTCAGAGTCCCATTGCTAGGAAAAGGCTTTCCTGTTTCGTGGCCACCCACCTTTTTGGGTAATATATAATATATAGCAGCTACTACAGTCACTGTACTCTATTTGCATGATAGAGATAATTATAACAATCAGTTCCTTTCATTTGCATTCAAAATAGCGATTGAGAAAGTCTGGGAATTGGGTGAAATAGTCACAATAGAGGACCAATCACCCGCCTGTGGTTTAGCAGGCAAGTCTGTCTCTAGTGCATATAAGAGAATGCTAGTGAAAGTCACTAATGATTGCATATTTAACTCTGTCCGATGAATAGTGTAGGTGTCTTACCATTGGTTGATTTTTGACACAAGTTCCACCGTCTCGATCCACCAAATGCAGCGAACAGCACTGGGGCTCACTGTGATCCAATTTGGTCCGGATGGATCCTGCATAGAGATGATATACGGCCTATTCAGCAACTTTTTTCAGTATTCCGTATTTGGCCAAATACTTCCTTACAATTCGGCCGAATACCGAATATCTGAAAAAAAAAAAAACTCAATTTTATCAAAAAAACATCATCATCATCATCATTTGTCTTTTTATCGAGGATGTTGGGGTAAGGTCGGACTGTTTTTCGATTAGTTGAAGAGGTTCCAGCAAATATTTTTTTCCTCATTTCCTATACAATTTTTTTAAATGTAATTGATCTTTCGATACTTAGAACAAAATCTACTGTCGATCAGTATTTTTGGAGTTTCTTTTACTTAAGCGGTTGCAAAGCTACTCCTTCTTGAAAATTAGGTTTGATAATCAAAATACCAGATAAAGATTGGACCATACCGGGGTAGCAACGGACTACTTTCTAAAAGCTGCTGTGTGGCTTAAAACGTAAGGTTTATAATAGAGAAATATCCGGTTTTTCCTGTTGTATGAAAATACTAAAGGAGTTTTTAAAAAGGTAAATAGTTTGGGTATAACAGTCACAAATTAATAGTCCGATCTTCCCCCGCATAACGACAACTTAAGTATTTATGCTTCTCAAACTTTGTGTATAAAGGTATTTTATACTTTTTACCTTTGCTTTTTTTTTTTTACACAAAGACCGAGGCAAAGAATTAATAACAATATAGTGTGAATGTTGAATTCAATGCCCCGGTCTTTGAAACATAAACTAAGAAAGTGCAAATATCAGTAAACCATGATTTGGAAAGTATTCATCTCTGGCCTCTCACCAGTCGTGTCATTCTAGCGTCAATAAGTTGTAATCAATCAACTGAGTCATCTGATTTTCCGCTCTCAGATGATGAATCAGAGTCAGGAGTCTCATGTACGGGACTCCTCCTTGAGCGTGATATCTCTGGCCATTTTTCTGTAAATTCTTGACTACCGTTCGGGCCAGGGTGGGATTCCTCAGCTTCTTTTATCGGGCTAATGTTGTGGTGTCCAGGAGGGGACTTCATGGCTCCCCAGTTCGCACAGATAGAGATCAGAGACGCCCTCATCTGACCTATGACACGTTTAAAATAATGTCATTAGCCCGATTGAGATCCTTCCGCATCGCTTCCACAGCCTCCCTATAAGACATCTCCAGCCCTAGAAACTTGGCGCAGGCTCCACTTATGATCGCGCAATGTGCTGTCAGGACACCCTCAGCAGTGATTAGTTGACCAATCTTGGCTGTTTTCCCCTTAATGACTTCTGTGCACATCGACCCTGACATCGCAGCATTCACGAATTTGGTGGATATCTCAATCAGCTCCCCCATATCTCTACCCTCCATCTTCCTCTTCTCTTTTGGTCTCTGAAGCATCACCGTCATTTCAAGATTCAGAGCAATCGCAATTCTCTTGAGTGCCTGTGCCGATGGTCCCGTAGTGGGGATGATGGCTGAGAAGATGGAGTGCTTCATGAGTAAGGGTAAGGCTGCTCCCGTGAGCCATTTGGGAGCAAGTTTGCAATCGATATTATTCCCCAGGATTAGAGTGGCTGTCACCTGCGGAAAGGCTTGCGAAAGTCTTGCCAGTGTGACTGTTGTGGAAGTCATCCTGCGATTGGGATCCTTGGTTGTTGCTATCTCAAGGCCAGCACACTTCCTGCTGATGACATTCTTCACTGCATCGTCAGTTGTCGCAAGGATCTTAGGAACTGAGTTCCCACGAACGAGGAATAGAGTTATCAGGAAAGGTATATCAAGTGTAGTTGCTGCCTCCGTGTATTTGCAGGCAATTCCCCCCATTGACACCTCGCTCATTGGCTGGTTTGTGTAAACAGCAAGCTTTGAAGCAACTTTGGTTGCCATCTTCTTAGGATCAAACCCTTGATAAGCGACCACGTCTGCAATTTTCCCAATATTCTCCCACATATCATCATTAACACGTTCTCTGCCATGTAGGTCACCGGTGACCGGACCCCGCCTTGTATCTGGGCGCCACGTAGGTCACCCGTGACCGCAGAGTAGACCGGTTTCCGGAACCAAATTGTGCGCCGTAGGACACATTTATCACATATTGCTCTATAGAAGGTGACCGGAGCGGCGCTGTAGAGCAATCCTTCTACATGGTTTTTACCTATTCACAAAATTGTTAAAAATATGACCTAAAACATGGATGACAAAGGATGACAAAATAAACCAACAATATTCCAGTATGTATTTTTTTTTTTATTATTTATCAAACTTATATTTAATCAGTTTTCTGTTTACAATAATCTCCCAAATATACCTATACATAGCGATGATTTTTATTGAAACATAATAGACAGTAATATGGCTTACCAGGACATTCATTACAATATGTTGCAACTTTCTTGGCCTTATTTTTGGCATTTCTTGAACCGTAGGTTTTAGCCGATTGTTTATAGCATTCTATACAGTAGCGTCTCGAATTTCTGACTGTTCCTTCTTTTTTTAGCAACTCGTGCTTTAACCTTTTTGGCCTGTCAATTACAACATCAGGTTCATCTTTCTCTGAATCGACAAGATACTCCACAAGTTGTCTCCTGAACTGGACTATACTTTTTTTGCTATTTTTGTTTTCTGTATACATAACCCATGAGTTGACTAAGGCAGTATTCAAAATAAGTTCGATAGCCAGCTTTTTGTACCATCTAACTGTTTTTCGAAGTGGAGATGAGTAAGAGGTCATCTGGTCACTCATGTCAACGGAGCCTTTTGCCTTATTGTATGCCAAAATCATTCTTGGCTTTCGGACAGTTCTGCCTTTTTTTATAACCGTTGATGTCCCCTTTGAGTGTTTTGTTGAAAGCATCAACACATCACGCTTGTCTTTCCATTTTAATACACAGATTCCACGCTCATTTTCTCTTGCTATGGATTCGCCTGGTTTTAATTTGGCTTCCACCACTGCCTTCGGCAAACCTCTTCTGTTTTTCCTCAGCGTCCCAACTAGGTGCGTGTCGTTATTTAGTAGTTCATTGGCTAGCTCAAGGCTTGTATACCAGTTGTCGGTTGCAACTGTGTGACCCAAGTTGAGTATGTGGCCACAAAGAGACATCACTACCTTTGTAGGTGTTGTGTTCACAACTTCGTTATTTTTGCCTGCATATAATTCTAATTTGCAGGTGTAGCCAGGTATGGTACATAGTTTAAAAAGTTTCATGCCATACTTGTGCCTTTTACTTTTATTGTATTGCCGGAAAATAATCCGACCTCTAAAAGGAACCTGGCTCTCATCAACACATACCTGTTCTTTAGGTCTATAGTATTTCGCAAAAGTTTCATTCAAAGCGTCTATTAAGGGTCGTATTTTGAAAATTCTGTCTGATTTGTCGGCTGTCTCGTTATTTGTCAAATGCAGCATCCTCAATAGGAGTTCGAATCTATTTCGACTCATGACGGAAGGAGCAAAGCTTTGGCCAAAGACCCTGTCTCTACTCCAGTATAGGTTTATTTGGGGCAGTTTCACTAGGCCCATATAGAGTATTAGCCCAAAGAATTGTTTTATCTCTTTTTTTGAAGTTGGCTTCCAATCTTTAAAGCGAGACCGGGGTTTGGGGCTTGCATCACCAAGCAGTTGTTCTGCAAATAAATTCGTTTCGGCTACAATCTTTTCGAAAATTTCATCTGGAACCATTAATTTGAAATAATCTCCTTCTGCAGCATTTTTCAGTTCTTTGGCGTACGGTTGCTTTATACCTGAAAATAATCGTAACTTTAAATACCATAATATTAATTTGTCTTAAGTACACTATCAGACGCTCCGTGTTTCGGATGGCACGTTAAACTGTAGGTCCCGGCTACTTTCACACATGGTAGTATGTAGTAGTCGTGAAACCCCTCAACCAACCACACAAATAGAGTATGGCTCAATATCAGCCGTGTCCGGGTAAAGGCCTGTGCCCCTCGTTGAGGAAATTATTGGCCTACATTTTCTAATCATAAAAAACAATGAAATAACACCACGCCAACACCAAACCCAGCCACGCTTTCTGGAGTGGCGGGAAATTATAGTAATCATACGGCCAAACATGCACACATGCAGTAGCAGATTAGCTTGGGAATGTATTACTCACCAGTTGGTTCCGTAAATGCTATAACAGACGGTTGATATCCTCGTGGAAGTCCCCATTTTTGTGGTGTTTTTGAAGTCTGCTCCATATTGGCCAAATTTTGGGCGACGAAATTGGTGACAGAGTCTGTTTCACTTTCGGAGTCACTGGCAATGACACATCGACGCTTGCGCCGTCTTGTTGGATAAGTAATCTCATTTTCACTGTCTGAATTCAATTGGGACTGATTTTCAATCGTAGTTGTCAAAAGATTCCCTGTTTCACTCAATATACTTGCTTCAAGTAGGTCAATGTACTGTAAGTCTTCTTGTGTAATATTAAAGTCTTCCATGTCAAGTTCTAAATCCGGTAAATCCATGGTTCATAGTATATTTATAAAGCCGCAATAACACAAAATGAAAAATAACGCCCGCACACTACCGCACCGTGCACTCTCTGGCAGGCGACTGAGGGGTGCGGGTGACCGGAGGTGTGACCGGCGCGGCGTCGTGGTAACGAATTTTTATGTTTTCGTATTACAGCGCCGCGTAGGTCACGGGTGACCTCACGTGGTTTTTTTTAAATATATACGGAGCCCTGCAGCTCATCAAACCCTAACTGATAGCATAGTTTAAGTTTAAACCTGCTGCATCAATTAACACCAAAAAAAAAATCTGCAATCTTTTTCGTTTGTACTACCGGCAGAGAACGTGTTAAGGTGCAGTCCTGCTATGACTGCCATGATGTTTGACTCTCCGGGGCCACCTAGAGCGTTGACGAGTTCTCTCACCTTTGCTTGTGTCCAGATCCTAGCAGCCTGTCTACATGTTAGGAAAAAATTTATAAAAATGTTTGAAATAATAAATAAAATATGTATAGCATAAATTAACACAGCTATATTTATCGCAACAAAATTTTACAAAATACAGTGTAGTTAAAGATAATCCCGAAATTACTTAGTTATTGTTAAAACTACTTAAGGTCAACTTGGGTAAGACCGGCATACTTTATTAAAAGTTGATTTTGATTTGCCACCATTTCTGTTCTTATTGTTCTAGAAATACGGTTTTCAGAGTAGATGACAAGTAGTCTTCCGTGAATATGTTAAAGAAGTCAAATCTCTGCTCGTATTGATTTTGGTGGCAAATACGGTTGATATTTTGAAATAACGTCTTGTAGACGGACTTCCCCAGTCATTGAGAAAAGTCCGTCTGGTGGCCATATTTCTTTTATTTGTACACTAAACGGGCTAAAATCCAGTTAGTAACATGCAAACGTGGGTAGTAATGAAAATATAACTTAACAACTATCAAAATTAAGCCTACATTCGTTTTTATTGAAGAAAAACTCAAATTGAGGTAAGCGCGGCATATCTTTGGATTCAGGGGTGCCGCACATTTTTTCACATGGATAGAATACTACCCAGACGAGCTAAGTTGTTACTGGCTGGGATGCAAATGCAATTGCCTTATTTATGAGCGCCGCCGTTGTGAAGTCACCTACACTGCCCACCCGCCAGTAAAACGCAGTAATGACCAAAAAGTGATTCAGAGAAAAACGCGTTTAAAGTTTGAAAAAATAAAAAAAATACTTGTAATTGGAATATTTCAAACTTTGTTATTGCATGTTTTTGACAGCCTGAAAGCAAATTTTCTTGGATACTTAATAAATGCATAAGCGTATTAGTTGCCGAATAAATCAAATCAATCTATTTCCCGACCCTTTACTGCGTAGTAAAACGGAAGTATAACAGACTAAAATGCAGTGAAATTTGGCCTGTACTGCATTCAAAGGTAATATTCCTATTTAATTCATCTATGTAACAGAATAAAATGCAGTTTAAGGAGAACAAGTGCATTTTAGTCCTATCCATTTATTATTAAAATAAAAGTTATTTTAAATAAGAAAATATGTTTATTAGTAACAATTAAAACACTTATTATGTGCTACATAGGAACATTTGAGTTATTAACATTTCTCAGTCTTAAAGTTACAATCGTGATGACACAAGTATGATGGCACAAAATGCAACTAAACAGTTATTATTAAATTACTTATTTGTCTATGTACCGTTAGTTTCGTTTAAAGAAGTAAGACGTATTATCACATAATTGCTATGTTTATTAATATATATCTATAGAAACACCATTATTGGTATAGTTTCTATGCCCCCATAGAAATGGGCACAGTAAAATTGTAATTAATTATTTTTTTAGTCTCGTTGTCTTCGTCGCGAGTGTACTCACTGATTGGGGACCGAGGCGATGATGACAACACAGAACTATAAGTTACTTATTTTATTACAATTTCTCTGTCCTCATTTTCTATAGGGATAATGGCACTATCTATTTATTTAGATATTTATTCACAAAAGCCATGCTAAATTACATTTTACACATTAAAATTAATCAGTCTTATTGACAAGGTCGATGGCACAAAACGAACGCATGGATTCTGAAGAGAAATAAATAGATACAAATCTTAAGGATCCATGTTTGTAGTTATAGGTCATATTATAAAACTAATTAGTATGAAAACAATGACGGTTTATGTGTTTTTTTAAGTAATAAGAGCTATAATTAGGATCACGTAGTAATATCACATCGTTGTTTACATTTACAAAGGCCATGTTAAATTAAATTTTACACAGAATCATGGATTCTGACGAGAAATAAATTGTTACTCCTCTTCAGAATCCATGTTTGCGGTTTCGTATTCAACATGATGCACTTTGGAAGAGGCCGGTAGTTTCTGCCAAAAACTCTGCCTGTTGGCTGGCATAAGGGGCCCCAAAGTCTTGATCAAAGCTTTTTTCCTTTCTTCAGGAATCCCCTTAGCTGCTGTCTTTCCAGTTGGTAGCGGAATGATTTTGTTTTTGAGGAACGGGAGTTTTTCATACTCATCGTTCCGGTGGTCGGTTTTGTAGTGCAAGTCGAAAACTCCCTTTTTCACCATCACCTCCACAATGTCCTTGAGATATACTCTCGGTGTTCGCTTCTTTAGTTTTGTCTGATTGGAGTAATCCTTATAATTGAAGAAGTCTTCCACCTGCATTGATTTGACCTCAACTTTGCCAGCCTTTGCTACAGCAGTAACGTAGTCTTTGAAGTCGTAAATCTTTTTTGCCCTAGCGAAAGATTGTTCCACCAAGTGGTGGAACGAGTCAGCCGACATAAATGTATGGCCTGGCTCGAAGTAGCTCAAGATAATAGACTCAGCTTGTATCTTATCACTGTTGGCAAACTGCACCAAAAAGGTCAACAGGCACCAGTTTTTGTTTTGAGCTGAGCAATTGTCTAGCCAAATCTTTATATCTTTAGCATCCCTTTTGTGCAGCAAGAAACTTCTGAACGCGCTTATAAGGTCTTCTTGCTTTCGTCCACTTACTCCTTCGTGCCATAATACGGCATATGCAGGGTTTTTGGTGGTAAATCCTCCTAACGGGACAAAGCTCTCATTGTAGGCAACTAGCCTAGGACAGAAAACAGCGGATTTGAATGTGTCAATTCTTGGCAACATAACCACCTTTTGTAAATCCGCAGATATAATAACGGTCTTCTCATCTGTTTTTGCTGCGATGTCTCTTTCGTAAAGTTTTCGTGCGTTTGTGTATCTCAGCTTATGCTTGATGTAGTTTTGGCAAGTTGAACATTCTGAGTCTGGTTCTTTAGAATGATCATCATTGTGGAGGTCAAATATCTCACATGTTTCACACTCTTCGTGTCCAAGCTTTGCAAATGATATCTTCATTATGTTACTCACGTGGTTTCGGTAGGTTTCTTTGCAGCATTGTACATTTGAGTGCAACTTCGTGAAATTTTTATACATATCTGCAATGGTGATGTCGCTTGGTAAATATTTTCTGTTAGGCGCATGCTTCCTGCGGTAATGGTGCACGCAAGGGTTGAATGAATTCACATGCGCAGTGAGTAGTTCCTTGTTGACTGTTGCGATAGTTAAGTTTCTTCCGTCACGTTTGTCTGTAAGTTCTGTCACTGGGGCTTTTATTGCAGTTAGTACTCTTCTGTCATTTTTAGGGTGGTATCCCAGGGTGCACAAGAAAAAAGTTTTGCAAACCTCTATCTTGTCCTCATTCTTCATAAATTTATATTTATTAGTGCAACTCCGTGGTCTTTTGGGTTCTTTTGTTCTGTTTCTCTCACACTCTAAGGAATCAACAAGATTCTTGATGAATAATCCTCTCATTTCGTAATTAAGGGACCAATACTGAAGATGGATAGCTGCTCTCTCAGTTTCTGTGAACATCAGTGTACATAGATGTGAACAAGACGTGCGACACGCTGGCCTTATGAAATATTTTTTCATGTTTTTTATTTTGTCAGTCACTTCTTTGGTAAGTCTTTTATTCAGTTTCTTTCTGCTAACTTTTTCTTTAGCATGGTTTTCTTGGGCTATAATTAGAGTATCTTGCTGACGGGATGTTTCACCAACTTGATCTTCTTGCGTCGTATCAAAATATTGCTGACGGAACGTTGTAGCTTGATTTTCAGGCGTTGATATACAGCCACTGCTGATGGATGAGCTTGCTTCTGGCATGTAGTCCTTGTCTTTTACTGAATCATCTGAGCCAAAATCCAAGGAACTTGCAGGTGATGGCTGAAGTATTTCTGTGCAAAACAGGCTATCGACGCCCTGAGATGACTTGTCCAATGAAGCTGATCTTTCATATGAATCAACTGGTTTATATCTGCGTTTAACAGCTGGTGACATATTTAACTCCAAAGCTTGGCTTGAATTTTTGGTCGGCGGAAGCTCAGGAACCGACGTCATTGTTTGTTTTGACTTGGCCATTGAAGCTGGTTGATCAAGTTTGTCAGCTGGGCGAATAATTTCAATCTTTGTTACGGTAACTTTGCGTTTAGGGGCAAGTGGCAGATCTGAAGTTTTGCTTACATTTTGGGTTGGGGGAAACTCAGACACCAGTTTTGCTGTTTGTTCATGTTGAATGGGCGCAGTTAGCTTGACTAAAGGTTCTTTTAACATTATGTTATGCTCATCAACAGTACATGTTCTTGAATTTTCGTCCTGGCCGAAATCCAATAAACTAGGTGAAAGCTGATGTTCATCTGTGTATCTATCAGCTGGTTCATTCATGGGTTTATCGGTGTATGGCAGATCATTATCTGAAGCTGTGATATTTATTTCTGTTGGCGGAAGATCAGGAATCGACGTTACTGTATCTTTAGATTTAATGCTCGCTGGCTTGTGCATTGAAGTTTCTTTTAATGTCGATAAATCAAGCTCTTGTACATAATCTCTTGAATTTTTATACTCAAAGTTGAAGTTACTAACCTTTTCCATGTCAGTTAGGGACATTTTTCTAGACCAAATTGAGTCTTCGTCTAAAGGCCTTTTTGATAGTTGCTTGTCGTCTTCACTTATTGAGCTTTTTGATATTGAATAGACCTTCTCGCCATTTTGGTAGGATTTTGATCCACCAGCAGGAGTCGATACCAATCCCAGTATTTTGTGGGCTCTTGAGCTCATTTTTATCCTAAAATTGAAATAGAGTTTAGTATGTAAGATCATAAGGTGTATACAATATGGTTATTTTGGAACTGGATAGGGTTGCGTCGTTTAGCAACATAAGTTCCCTTGGTCACCTTCCGGCTCCAACATCAGACCATAGTCTTTGTGCGGGACCAAAGAACTTGTCAAGACAAATCAAATGAGCCCAAACTCAATATGGTTGCGTTGCTGGCTAACAGAGTTCCCTTGACCATCTTCCGTCTCCATAATCATATCAGTCCCATGTTAGAAAAATACTAAATTGTCATCTAAATTTACATACGTATCCAAAAAACTGCTTTTTCGGAAAACGGAAAGTGGGTCATTACGTTACAAACACATTTACAAGTTAAGCTAATAATAATAAAAAAAAAATTGGAAACTTGTAAATATACGTAAAAGAACCGCCATGTGATCTTTTTGCGTTTACTCAAACCCAAATAAATGAGCAAGTAATACTTTAAACAATATAAGAAAAGCAATAAACTACAGAAAGTTAATTTACCTCGTAAAGTTAGTGCCTGCTGCGCCACCACTCTTTCGCACCTTTCCCACACTGCGCCGTCGTCAACGTCGACACATCACAGCGTCAGTGGCCGAACTGACCGACTCCGTGCCTCGCGCATACATAGGTACTGCGTGGCGTGCGATCGTGTGCATGCACACATACACACCTTCACTACCTAAAATGCAGTTGGCGCGTTACATTTTGCAGTATGATTTGTGGATTTTGTAGATTGTACCATCTAAAACGCATTTTTTTAGTTCACTACTGCATCTTAGTTAGCAGAACAGAACAGTGATATCGGATATGCAACCAACTAATATGCAGTTCAATTAATTTTATACTGCAATTTATGTGGCTAAATTGTCTCTGCAGGTATGCGTAAACACAGTCTAAAACGCAGTCCGTTGGTCTTTACTGCATTTTAACTAGTTTTATAACACATAACAGTTCATTGACTTTGACGGCCTAAAGCGCAGTACATTCTTATCTACTGCGTTTTAGGTGGTGAAAGTCAATAAAAAACAAAGTTTTCAAGTGCAGTAAGAGAAAAATCGCACATTTAAGCTTGAACTGCGTTTTAGGTAGTTTTTATATGATTGTTGTAAGAATGTTAAGAAAGACTTAAATGCAGTTGCAAAAAAATTTACGTTACGTTAAGTTAGTCTGTTTTCTACCTGTCTGTCTGCAATTACTGCATATCTTACGCCACCGCGCTGCATTTTAACTGGTATTTCATCAAATGTTCCGGCTCTTACTGCCTTTGGGTCGTTTTTGGCCACCATTTCTAGGCGTCCTAGCAAGAAATGGGTAGAACAGAAAAATAGCGCGAAAATCGCTGATCAAGAATCTGTTTAAAACTCCATTTGACCAAAATGGTCTTTACTGCGTTTTACTGGCGGGTGGGCAGTACAGTGAAGGTGCCTACTTAACTCGCCCTAGTAGTGGATAACCCACTACTAGGGCGAGTTAAGTAGAAATATAATAAGAAAAAAAAGGCGTTAGTATTATAAAATTATGGTTTACTTTAATAAGTAATCGAACAAAAAATCTCAAAATATTTTGTGTCAAAATAAAGAGCTTATAAAATTAACCCTTTAGTTGGCAAGAAAATATTAGTGGTTTATACATATTCTTTTTATAGGAACGTTATCAATGATCTACCACAATGATAAAAAAATAAAAAATAAAAATGTTGTTAACATTAACTTTAAAAAAACCTTAGTATAATATAGTATACATTTTTTTATGGTAAGAACATATGACATTAAATTATTCGTATAGAATACTATACAAAACTACAAAAAATAATATATTTCAAGAAGAATAAAAGAGATATTTTCATGAATGTTATTTATTTTGTATGAAAAGAATAGAAACAGTTCCTTTTATTTGGTATAAAACATAGTCGTACTTCACATTTTGCACAGAACACATTAGTTTGACCTTTTTTGCAGAACCTGCAACGCCCATAACTTGTTCAAACCTGGTTATGTCCGATATTGTCGAATCTGACGTCGTCAACAGGACGTGTTCTTTTTGGTTTTGCAATTCGGTTCTTCTGCGTCACCACTAGTACAAGTACTTTTTGACTTGCAACTCGTTCATACTTTTGCAGTCCTTCACTGATGTGCAGACGAAATACTTTTAGACTCAAATGCTTACCAGTCCCTTTCTTTGCTCGACGGTATGACAACCAAGCGTTACTGACACAAATGTCGATCATCTGCGAAAATATTGATAAGTACCAACGTTTAGTCTTCATTCCCGTCCTGTAAAGTGCGATAAGCATATCTGCCAGATCAACACCGCCCATGTGGGCATTATATTCCTTGACAATCTGAGGAAAGTCAACGGGTACTTTCTTCTTTTCACGTTTGTCATACCTCATTATTTTCCCTACCGGATAGGAATCCACGTAGGAACTCACTAACGTCACGCATTTGTTGTCAAACCACTTCACAACAGTAAGTTGGTTTTTGTTACAGACCAGCTGAGCAGAAGCGCCACGTCCTTTTTTTTCAAAGTTTTATCATCTGGAAGTACCTTGTCACATCCTCTTAGCCGATTCGATCTCACTGTTCCCAGGCTGAATATGCCATATTTCTCTCGAAGCAATTTCACCACTTCCAGCGAAGTGAAGTAATTGTCGAAATAGACTACACAAGCTTTTGTTTGTATAGTCTTGCATAATGCTATGACAGCTTTGCCACCCCAGCCCAAACTCATTTCGTCATCATCAAACTCAAAGTCAAAATGCTTGAAGCTATCTTCACCACAATATAGAAAAAAATCGTATATTATACCTGATGATCCTGCTCTAATCAAGTTCTTGAACCCCCATTTGTTAGGCTTTTTAGGATTATACTGCTTCTTTTTACCAGCTCTTGTCCCTTTGTACGGGATCGTCATCTCGTCAATGCTGAACCTGTTTTCTTCTTCTACTTTCAGACAGTTTTTTCTTATCTTTTCAATCAGCGGTCTTACTTTGAAGCATGGGTCAGAGTTAGGGTCAGAATTATCAACAAAGTGCAAAAATCTCCGAATTTGTTGATATCTTTTCAACGGCATAACGTCTGCAATACATGGACACCTCGTTCTTGCTGCCCAGTAATCTAAATATGATGGAGCATCAATTATTCCCATCATCAGTTTTATAGCAAGGAAATCTCGAAACTCTTCATTTGTTATGTTTATGGAGCGCCCAGTTTGTTGCACAGAGTATAAATTGGTGTTTACTACGGTGTCTGTGATAATGTCTTCGGAAAAGAAGTCATAAAAGAATTCTAAGGCTGTTTTATTCTCTGGGACCTCGGCAGAGAAGGTATCGGTAGCGATGAGTGCTCGATGACGAAATTGCGTTTTTTTCCAGTCGTAGTCAATTACTATTTTCTTTGTCTTCTTTCGCTTCGTGGGGAATGCTGCCTTGGATGTTGGTTTCTGTTTTCTTTTAGAAGAACGTCTGTTTGGAGCAACACTGTTATTCGCAGTGTCTCTTGCGAGTGGTGTTGGAGGAAACGAATCAGAAGGTAACGAAGATATATTTGATGGCATACTGCGTAATTCTCCATTCCATGATGAGCATGAGGGTAATGGTTCGGCAAAAACGTCTATTTCTGGGTCTTGATTGATTGCCAATTGTTCTACAGTAGGCTCCTGAACAAGGTCATGTTCAAAAAATTGCCGCCGAGTTAGTAATGACCGTGATAAATCGTCATCATGATCATCAAAAAGATTAAGTCTTTCCATAGAAGAGTCTATGGATGGAGCTTCAGAAGATGAGCAGAAACTCGGCGGGCCATAGTATTCTGTTTGATACAGTCGTCTTTCGTCATCTTCTTCACCTGAAGAACCGCCACTATAATCAGATTCGGCATTCGTAGGTGGGACTAAAGCTAAAATTCGTTGAGCCCTCGAACCAAGCTTAGGCTAAAACAAAGCAAAAAAAAACACATGCACAAAGGAAAGAAAAAGCATTGAAAACAAGTGCAAGTTACTGTAGTCTTAGGGGGCGGTTAGGTGTTCTGATATAAGTAGGAATAGAAACAGAGAAGGGTTAAAAAAGATGGATAGGTTATGCGTAGAATAGTCTTAAGTTGTTGAATGAAATGAATAAAAATCGAGCAAAATTGGAAAGCACAAACTAAATGCGTAGCCTACTGTACAGTCATGCACATGTCGAGTCACACCTTCCAATTATATCGTAGTCATTATTACTCACGAAATTATATCTGTGCAAAATCCAAAAAGGTTAACTTGAGCTGTGCGCGACTGTACATCTTTCATTTCCTTCACTATCTTTATTTTCTGTAGAATGTAAAATGTATACCCTGTTAGACAAACATTTTACTCCCAACTTTGTTCTCCATAGTAAAATGTATAGCCAGTTATACATATATTTTACTCCCTACTTTGTTGGCCATAGTATAATGTATAGCCCGTCATACATATATTTTACCGCCTACTTTGCTGAACACAGTGAAATGTATAGCCAGTTATACGTTCTCCTTATCGTATATTATTGCAAAAAAATGATATAAAATTATCTTTATTTATAATTTTATATCATAGTATCGTGCAGTCACAGTCAATCAAGCTAAAAAACACATTTGAATTCAAAGAAAAAACACTCGAAAAATAAAACTCACAAGAGTAGTCGTGCGGCGATCCATCTTCGCAGGTTATTCCCGGTCGAATGGTAACTGTCAACTGTCATAGACTAACCAAAAGTATTTTTTTCTCAAGTCATAGGGTTGCCATATCAAGATTTGAAAATATTTTTGGTAGAAAGAGTAAACTTTTTGTGCTATTATTTATTGAAGTATACGTATAAAGTGCTATACGTTGTCAAATAAAGGGTTAAAGAGCTAATAAACTTGTTGAATGAAACTTATCAATAATATCAATTAAATAACACTACAATAATCTTTAGTATTTAGTTGAGATCAAGGTAATTATTGCAATCAGGATCTAATTCCGTAACTCTTAACATAAATATCAATATCACTTATTATTTCGTATTTGGTTAAGTATTTGGCTGAGATCAAAGTATTGTAATTAGGATCTAATTAGTACTAAATCCGTAAAACATAAAATGTTTTGTTTACCATTATATATATTAATGGTAAACAAAACATTTTAAATCATTTAAAGTCTGAATTAATCAACGAATATGCTTAGATATTTATATATCTTAATTAATTATTTAATATTATAAAAACTGAAAAAATCTTCCTCAAAACGAATAAGCCCACGACGCTCTTTGATGGGCTCAGGAAGAAAAAGCGCAATGTCTTCAAGGTGTCGGAGTTCTGATATATCTTCTACATGTGGATATGCAAATACTGTTCTTCTATCGCGACTGTTTGCCTTGCGCAGATATTTCACCACTGGGTTTTTGTCACTAGTTATTTCAATAATAACACCTACGTAGTACTTTAAGGTTTTCTTGGTTGCAAATTTCACCAGCAGCGAGTTAGCAACTTCGGGCACTTTTTTTTCCTGTATTTAACGTGGGTTCCGTGGAAATGTTACCTGAAACATTTTCTTTTCCAAGTACGTCGATTTCATGGTCTGAATCTTCAGCCAAAACATCTTCATTAAACTGTTGAATGTCTTCACAGTCACTTTCATCATCAAGCTCGGGTAAGGAATCGTTTGTCACGTCACTGCTGCTTGTTGAAACTTTTCTGTTTGCTTTCCCTCGTTTCTCCTGTCTTTTACAATTTCTTGAATTCTTCTTCATAAACTTCTGTTTTTGCTTCCCTGGATTTTGGTTTTATGTCTTTTTTACGGGTTCTTCCATTTTGCGGTGGTTCGACGACGACGACGATGGTTCTAAAGTAACGTTATTTGAAACATTCTCTTTTTCAATTTCGTAAATCTCGTTGTCTGAAGCCATTACATCTTCATACCAGTTTTGAATTTCTTCATAGTCAATATCATCAATAAGCTCTGGTAGGGACTCGTGACTATTGCTTGTCGGTACTTTTCGTTTTGATTTCTCTCGTTTAACTGGTTTTTTCTTCACAACCTTCTGTTTTTGCTTCAACGGCTTTTCGTGTTTTATACGTTTCACTGTTTCGTTAATTTTTCTATGAAGCACATCGTCGTGAGTAATCACTTCCGCTCCTTCGGCCATTTTTTTTCGCTGTTGTTTTACTATACTTCCAGCCTTCACTTTTTCTAGCAGTAAATCTTCAAATGTGAAGTTTACATTTACCTTTAAATTCTCCAAAATCTGAATAGACGGTCTAGAAGATTGAGAGGCTACAATTTCTTCACCATGATTTTTTCCCAGTATCACAGGTTTGCCTATGAAGGTGGTGGTGGGGGTGTGTCGTAATTGTGGCATGTACTGTGTCAAAACATTTAGACTTACAGTAAGCAAGCTTAAGGGTTGTTGAGTCTCTTGAGAAGTTTGAAACTCTTTCCATCGCTTGAGCTTTAAAGCATTAAACTCTTTTTCTGCCACTTCTTCACGACACGGTGGAAATATCCCAGTTTTCCGGAAGCCATTTTTTAATACCTGGGAGTCTATATTGCTCCAAACCTCACCGATGAGCTGAGCAAATTCTTTTTTGGGTAAGGGAATACCCACATTCAAGCGTTGCCATTTTACAAAAAGAGGGTCCCACTTATCTTTAAAGGACTTCATTACTGCTACATCCAACGGCTGTAACACGTGACTTGAATGCGGTGGCAATTTCAGTATTGTTATATTTTCCTTCCGCGCTTCTTCGATAATATTTAGCCCAACGTGCGTTGAGTGGCCGTCATAAATGAGTAGTATTGGACGTTGATCGCCTACAGTCGCTAGGAACGTTTTCTTGAAAAAAATTTCAAACACGTTGGACTCCATCCACCCGTTAGCAGTTGCAGCATATGTCGTCCCAGGATACCCATCAGGAGATGTCCATTCATCCCACACATTTTTTCCCTTGAACACAATTAGCGGTGGTGTTTTTTCTCCGAGGGCACTTGCACCCAGTAGCACAGTGGTATTGTCTCTACCTGGTGACGCAATGACTCTGGTCGCAGCGTAACCCTTTGCGCCGACAACTTTTGTTTTGGAGGGGTCCTTACAGAAACTGGTTTCATCCAAATTCCATATTGCTGATGGGTTTTCTCGTAAATTTAAGTAGTTGATCGTCTTTTCGAGGAGGTCGAAATAGGGGTAAACGATGAAAGGGTCTATCGCTTTTTTTTCTTGCATATTCCACACCTTGGGGTTTCTTGACAGACAGGTTATGTCTATTCTTAAAACCATAGAACCAGGCCTCCCCAGGCATAACATCATTGAAAGGCGTTGATATTTCGTTAATCTGGACATAATCTCTCACCATCTCAAGAAGTTCTGTTTTGCTTATGCCGAATCCATTCTTCTCCATCACATGCAAGTTTGTAGCTAGTTTTTTTTCTTCTTCTAAAGAAAATACAGTATTTCTCCCAAGGGTTTTGGATTTATACCGTTTGTTATTAACATGGTCCATTAAAGTCATACGTGGTATATTGTATAACTTTGCAGCTTTGTAACCGCTGAGTTGGCCAGTTTGTATTGCCCGCACGGCTTCTTTAAATGCATCTTTGGAATATGAACCCTTGTCAGTTTTTCTTATATAATTTCTAACCATTTTGGATGATTACTGAAAAAAATAATTATAAAAAATGTTAGTAATAATTATATATAATTATATGACGTGATTGAAACTATTATTAAGCGCATTTATACATCGATATACAGAGCTCCGTGGTCTAGTGGGTTTCATGCTTGCCTCTCACGCAGGAGGTGCAGGTTCGAATCCCGGTGCTAACCATGTACCAATGAGATAAGTCATTTATCTTAAGTACGTTATACGGACACTCTAACGGTGATGGAAAACATCGTGAGGAAACCTTCATTACTTCATAGCTGCGGCGATGGGCTAGCCCCCTGTCACGTAAAATGGAGCATTGAAACACTGGCTGAAAGTGGGCACAGTTGTGCCTCTGCCACCCCGTATGGGAAAAGGCGTGACGCTATGTTTAAATGTTATGTTATACATCGAAATCAACATTATTAGTAAATTGAACGAAATTACAGCAAGTAAGTAGTATCTAACAAAACAAAAAAGGTTGTTAACACCTGATTTGAGGAAAGACCGGCATGTGCCGGAGTTACCTCGTGTGGTGTATACGGACATCCCCACTACAAGTTTTTTAGGTTGGAAAAGTTTACAACAATATAATTCAATAAATAAGGCAGATTTCGTAAAACCAACATACAGAATTGCTTTGGCGTACATTTTTAAAGATACTCTCCATAATCTCATTGCAAAATACCCACTAATCTCTTCCAGGATATTTTTTTTCGCAGCACTTGTGAGGTCGTGTTCGTCTTTCAAAACTCAACTAATTTTGTGAGTCATTATATTTCTATCATACGCCTGATAGCGCCATCTATCATAGCTTGCTCGAACCACAATCGGGTACTGTTTTACCGACAGAAGTATAAACCGCCTAGAGTTAATAGAGACTGCACAAACTCGTGTGTTTGGTCTTGCCTCCTGGACGGTCTTACCCAAGTTGACCTTAATTATCTAAATATCAGTTAGTACAGAATTAATAAAATCATATCAAACCGATATCTACTTATACTAGCCGACCATTACAATTAGGCTCACTGCAAACTAGACGTGCGCAAATCCTGTCCTGTAAAGGAACGGACATGGAACGAGACATCTTCTGTCCGGACATATGTCCGTTATTATAGTCCGCGGAGTATACCTATACTCCGACCGTTTTCATCGCATTTGCATCGATGAGAAGCTTATAATCCGCTATGTATTTACTTCACTTACTATCAAACTACCAATCAATTGATTTACCTTCATACTTGACAGGCTTAGGACTGTCAACCAAAATGTATGTACATAATTTCTAGTTTTACACACCTACTTTTAACTTTGTATTAACGAATTTGTTAGTTTAGTTTCTTTCCTCATTTGTTAAAGTCACTAATGATTGCATATTTAACTCTGTCCGATGAATAGTGTAGGTGTCTTACCATTGGTTGATTTTTGACACAAGTTCCACCGTCTCGATCCACCAAATGGAGCGTGTGACGTCCCTACTTGGAGAGGAATAAAAAGATTCCAAATAGGTAGCCAACAAGAAATTTTATTTAACGTGGGTTCTCCAAATGTAGTCTGACCCTGGTTACGCAGCAACGAATCTTCCCTGCGGGTTTTGCCGTAGTCGGAGTGCCGCTGACGTCGGAGAAGTAACGGTCCGAATGCAGCCGGAGCAGGGAAGCAGGTTAGCCCGAAGCGGTGTCAGGAACCGGGAAACCGTAGGGTAGCTAGGAAAAGCGGTGATCCCGAAGAGGTGCCAGGAACCCCGAACTGGAATTCGAAACCGTTCCTCCTTTAACATCTGTTACTGCACTCCGTCCGAATGCTCCACCCGCCAAGAAAAGAATAGTGTTGTCGTGGTGGTAACAATCAGAACGGAGTTACATATACAAAGGAAAATACAGTGCTAGGAATAAAAACAAGCAAGCATTCATATTTGTTATCGGCAGACCCCACCTGGGACATTTTACAAATAATCGGACATTCTACAAAATGTCCAAATGTGCAATCTGCCGGTAACATTAATTATTTCTATACATGAAAAAAGGATATTTATTTGTTTATCGGCAGACCTCACTTGGGACATTATGCAAACAATCCGGACATTTTATGAAATGCCCAAATATGAAATCTGCCGGTAACAATCAACAATTTCCACACAAAAAGGTAGCTAGTATAATTTAGTAAGCTGAACATATTTTCCAGACATTCTATAAGAAGCCAAGACACACTAACGCGTGTCTAAAAGCGGGTAGCAATTTGCGTTACAATGCGATGTGAATATCGCGAAATAATAATTAGCGAGTCTAAAAGGAATAAAACGCAACAAGCAATAAATGAAATGAGATGATTCTGGACACAAATGAGTAAGCCCGAAAGTACCTAACGGTAAGATGATTTTAAAACAGTATCTTTCACCACTCACCTCAATCGGGGTTAATATGAAGCACAGACAAAACTAAAACGTAACTACTAGCAGTACGTTATGATTAAACGCAAGCAACCACTGCTTAGAGTCGCTCGTCGGCGTACGGTAAAAAGGGACCGTTACAGAGCGCCAGCAGGACGGACGTGCGCACAGTGCCGAGTGAGTTTTCGGAATGACGCCGGCGCCGCAAAGTCAAGTTGCGGTCACGGCTGGTCAGTTTAAAACGGGCCAATCACAGCAGAGCGAGCGAGCTGTCAACAGTGGAATGCTGCTAGTACAGCGCGTGAAAATTAATACTGTGATTACCAGCCTCATTTGGCAGTTTTATTAAGAGAATTACTACTTAAATTCAAAATAAGACCAGTTAATGATAGAGTGAAGACAACGGTAACTTACAACGTTACAATACCCCCTCGCCCAGTAAAGGGTTTTCATACGTAATGAAAATCCAAAACCTAATTCTAAATATTGTTAACTAGTTTTAGATCCTTAACATGCCAGGTGCCTAAGTCCTTTCCCGTCATATCCTCTAAAATGTATACCAAGGGTGATTTCTTAGCGGAGACGCGACATTTGGTATATTTGGGCGCTAACTTTTTACTAAAGTACTTGTCTTTATCACTCAAGACATAAGCACGTTTTAGGACAATGTCGCCTACGCTGAATTCTGCCTCTTTCCGCCTAAGATTATAGTGCGCCGTATTTTTTTTATGTGCGTGCCAAAGAGATGCCTGTACCTTATCAAAATATTTTGACAGGTGACCCAGATTTTCAGCGTAAATGTCGCGTGGCAGAAATAGTAGTTCCTCACCCAGATCGTTATCTGTATAATGAGAACCACAAGTAACCGTTTCTCGTCCGTACACGAGGAACGATGGAGTGTAGCCAGTTGCTTCATTGACGGAGTTGTTAATGGCATACTGTATTTTGGGAATATTAGTGTCCCAGGTTCTGTGGTCATTGTCCACGTAGGTGGAAATACATGTAACTATTGTTTTGTTATAGCGCTCGACAGTGTTTACTTGCGGAGTATATCTCGGAGAGAAGAATACGTTAGGTATCTTGTATTTCTTAAAGAGGGTATTTGTTACCGAGCTAATAAACTGGGTACCATTGTCAAGGAATATTGTCTGTGGGATTCCGTGGACCAGAAACACAGAGTCCTCCAGAGCCTTGACGACAGCTTCCGAAGTAGCGCGTCGCATGGGAAAAATAAGGCAATATTTTGAGAAGCAACATGTTACGACCAAAATATAACTATTCTGCTTTCGACTGACCGGAAGTGGACCTATGAAATCAATGGATATCATTTGAAACGGCCGTGAGCATTGTTTAGGTCGACCCATCGTACCCAGCGTCGGATGGTTTTGTGGTTTGTAAGTGAGACATTTTGAACAAGAACCAACAAAACGTACGACGTCTTGGTGCATGCCCGGCCAGTAGTATCGAAGAAGTAAGCGTCGATAGGTCTTGAAAATACCCAAGTGAGCAGCAGTAGGGTCAGCATGATTCTCCTCTATGACGCTGTCACGTAATTCTTTCGGCACCACTTCCTTCCAGGAAAACTCCGAAATCATTTCGCACTTATTTTTGGAGTGGCGATAGAGAGCACCACCTTCGATCAAGTAGTTAGGAAAGAGGTTCGGCTTTTCTAAACAACCGTTATAAATGTTTTTGTACCATGTGTCAGTAGTAGTCAAATTAGAGTTGACCGTACTGATAGAAGCACATGGGAAAGCACGAGATAGTGCATCTGGAATGACATTATCGACCCCACGACGATGTTTAAGTTCGAAATTAAAGGCAGACAACCTCACACACCAGCGTGCTAGTCTTCCGGTAGGGTTGTCCAGTGACAAGAACCATTTGAGCGCGGAGTGGTCGGTGTAAACGGTAAAGGTTTTTCCGTTTTCCAAGTAACACCGCCAGTGTTCTAGAGCGGTTAAAACTGCTAGCGTCTCCCTCTCGGTTATACTGTAGTTCTTCTCAGATCCCGACAACGCCCTACTCATGTATGCAATCGGATGTTCTTTACCATCAATCGTTTGTGTGAGCATGGCACCAATCCCAAAATTGCTCGCATCAGTGTGTACTTCGAACGGTAAATCGTAATTGGGACAAGAGAGAACCGGGGCTGATACAAGACACTCTTTTAGCTTATTAAAAGCATCATCAGCTTCAGTTGTCCACTGAAACTTGGGTGCGTTCTTCTTACTTGAAGTCAGCTGGTTGAGTGGTCCGGCAATAGTGCTAAAGTTGGGGACGAAACGGCGGTACCACGTGGCTGTTCCAAGGAAGCGTTTAAGATCTTTTTTTTTTGTGGGTGTTGGGAAATTAAGGATAGCCTCGACTTTTTCAGGATCAGTGCGAAGGCCATGCGCATCCACAACATAACCCAAGTACTTCAACTCATTTCTGAAGAACTTGCATTTTTCAAGGTTGATGGATAAGTTCGCTTGTTTTAATTTATGCAGCACGCCTAGTAGTAAGGACACGTGTTCCTCAAAGCTGCTGCTGATGATAATAATATCATCTAAATATGCGAACGCCTTTAGATCAAAATTCCCGAACAGAAGATCGACAAGCCTTTGTTGAGTGGCAGGGGCATTGGTGAGACCGAAAGCAGTGGTCTTAAAACGGAGAGTTCCTCTGCCTGGAACATAGAATGCAGTTTTGTCTTGATCTTCTGGAGCTATTGGAATTTGCCAGAACGCTTTCGACAAATCTACGCTAGATAAGAATTTTGCATCGCGTAGGTTGTCTAATATTTCAGTTATATAGGGTAGGTTATATGCGTCCTTTTTTGTGACCGAATTCAGTTTACGGCTGTCGAGGCAAAAGCGAGGTTGTCCATTCTTTTTATAGACAATGAGGACAGGGGACGACCAAGCGCTCTCGCAAGGTTCAACTACATCTAACGCTAGCATTTCGTCGACTTGCTCTACCAAAATTCGCTGCTTCTCAGGTGACATTCGATAGTAACGTTGTCTTATAGGTTGAGAGTCACCAGTATCGATATGGTGAGTTATAAGACTAGTTCTACCAAGGCCCATACTGTCAGTGGAGATTTCCTGGAATTGACTGACAATTGAATCGGCTGTGGACTTTTGTGAATCAGAGAGATTATCGTAAGACTGTATAAAAGTCTCATTTTTGTCGATACTTATTTCTGCCAAAGAAGAGTTGGACAAGGTGATGCTACCTAAGTATTTGGGACAAATATTGAAAATCCGCCAAAAGTCAATGCCTAGGATAAGTGGGCTGTCCACATTTGGTAACACGTAACCCTTAATAATGTGGAATTGTTCTTCAAAGTGAATGGGAAGATTGATGTAGCCAATACTTTGAAGGGACTGGCCTCCAGCAGCAGTCACGGAGATACAATCATCGGTAAATACTTTTAGACCATGGTCCGACAATAATTTATGAGAATCATTGCCGAGAATAGTGACAGCAGATCCAGAATCGAGTAGACCAGAAGCAGGGATGTCCCCGATTCTAACGGAAATATAGGGTCTACTGTCCTTTGTTGGTTTACTATCCAGAATTGAGGCGACTCTGAAACTAGAGAAGAAGTTTCTAAGGGTTTGTAGCCATTTTTCAAAATCTACTCTATCGAAATGACCCTTAGAACCGTCCCAATTCTGGCTAATTAGTTTTTTTGAACGGTAGGAGTACATTTAGGGCATTCAGGTTTCTTTACACCTTTATTACCGCACCCAAAACAGACGATGACGTCACGACTAACCTTACACTGACGAAGATCGTGAGTGTTAGAGCGGCATCTTAGACAAAAGTTATTTGACTTTACAGTTGTTGCAGGAGCGATCGCAGAGACATGGTTGTCAGATTTCGTCTTACATGGCTTGTAAGCAAATTCGGGTGCTAGTGTGTGTGTGGTAATCGTTGGTGGCTCGCGAAAGTGTGACATACGGGTTTGTATATTTTCGTAATTTTTGCACAACGTTCTCAATACCCCAATATCCACAATCTGAGTTGCCGAGGCCAACGTACTCGCATAACATGGCCGGATATTGTGCAATAGTATCTCTAATTTGTCCTCTTCGGATAATTGTTTCGATAAGCGCGAAAACATTCCTGCCATTATGGAAAGATAAATGGTTATCGTTTCTGATTCGCCCTGAGTGCGAGCCCTAATTTCAGAAAGTAGACGATAATCATAGTCAGTTTGGCTGAAATCCTCTAACAACAGAGATTTGAGATCCGACCAGTTGTTAACGCTATCTCTTATACTTCGGAACCAGTGCAATGCTTGATCGGTGAAAATTTCCGTTGCATAGGACAGAAGTTTGGAGTCCGAAATATTTCTGGCCTGACACAGTTCCGAAACCCTTTCGATAAAAGCCCGAACACATGATTTCCCGTCGTACTTCAATTTGCTAAGTTCGGAAGTATTGCTACGCTCGCAAGTTACAGAAATCACGCTCGCGCCACTAACAGATGGCGTTGATTCCCTACACGCAGTATTAGACGAGGAAGATATTGAAAGGGGATCCTTTGCTTGTGATAAGAGAGCTAGGATCTTCGAATAATATTTTCGGTAAATCTCCGACAGTTGATCATGGCCCGTTTCGAACTTTTCATCCGTAGGTACCCGACTTAATCTGTGATAGACATGGTGCATCAGATTTTGTGTCCTAAGAAGAGAGGATCTATCTGGTGCAGGTCCGTCAAGAGTAGATTGCACTTTGTCCAAGATTTTGACGACTGCAAGTAAGTCGTCCTTAGGTTCAAGGTGAGATAACAGAACGTCCTCTGACGGGTATTCTGTCACAAGTTTAGTTATTTGTTTACGTAAAATTTCTACGGTAGTGCCTGGGTTTTCACCTCTGATGGCAACTTCGTACTCCAGTTCTGCTTTGTTTAGAGAGAGAAACTTAATTTGAAAAGACATGATGCAGCTCAAATAATAATTACCAAAGAGATGAGTAGTGAAAGTGTACTGATTCCTTTAGTCGCCTCTTACGACATGCACAGGAGGAAATGCAACTGCCGTATTCTTTTTTTTGATTTCCCGGGACAGCACAGGAAGAGAAATCAAGGAATTGAAAATGACGCTACTAATTAGTCTCCGTTCTGTTACAAAATGATTTATGTACGTTAGGTTTTGACGGTATGAATGAAGTGAATGACGATGTAGAAAAAAATATATATGTTAAAACTGCAAATAAAAATATTGCAACTAGTGGGTAGGTGGTTAATTTTTTTATAAGAGAACGAGAAATTAAAACCAACGTAGGAATTTGAAAAAAAACACTACAATTTAAAAGTTTGAATAATAACCACGTACACAGAAGTTGCTAAGCAAAACCAAAATTACAACACAGGTAAACGTTTACAAAAACACGCACACACAAACAACTAACTACTTACAGCGTAAGCAAGGCCAGACTAACCACGTTATGGGCGCCACTGTGACGTCCCTACTTGGAGAGGAATAAAAAGATTCCAAATAGGTAGCCAACAAGAAATTTTATTTAACGTGGGTTCTCCAAATGTAGTCTGACCCTGGTTACGCAGCAACGAATCTTCCCTGCGGGTTTTGCCGTAGTCGGAGTGCCGCTGACGTCGGAGAAGTAACGGTCCGAATGCAGCCGGAGCAGGGAAGCAGGTTAGCCCGAAGCGGTGTCAGGAACCGGGAAACCGTAGGGTAGCTAGGAAAAGCGGTGATCCCGAAGAGGTGCCAGGAACCCCGAACTGGAATTCGAAACCGTTCCTCCTTTAACATCTGTTACTGCACTCCGTCCGAATGCTCCACCCGCCAAGAAAAGAATAGTGTTGTCGTGGTGGTAACAATCAGAACGGAGTTACATATACAAAGGAAAATACAGTGCTAGGAATAAAAACAAGCAAGCATTCATATTTGTTATCGGCAGACCCCACCTGGGACATTTTACAAATAATCGGACATTCTACAAAATGTCCAAATGTGCAATCTGCCGGTAACATTAATTATTTCTATACATGAAAAAAGGATATTTATTTGTTTATCGGCAGACCTCACTTGGGACATTATGCAAACAATCCGGACATTTTATGAAATGCCCAAATATGAAATCTGCCGGTAACAATCAACAATTTCCACACAAAAAGGTAGCTAGTATAATTTAGTAAGCTGAACATATTTTCCAGACATTCTATAAGAAGCCAAGACACACTAACGCGTGTCTAAAAGCGGGTAGCAATTTGCGTTACAATGCGATGTGAATATCGCGAAATAATAATTAGCGAGTCTAAAAGGAATAAAACGCAACAAGCAATAAATGAAATGAGATGATTCTGGACACAAATGAGTAAGCCCGAAAGTACCTAACGGTAAGATGATTTTAAAACAGTATCTTTCACCACTCACCTCAATCGGGGTTAATATGAAGCACAGACAAAACTAAAACGTAACTACTAGCAGTACGTTATGATTAAACGCAAGCAACCACTGCTTAGAGTCGCTCGTCGGCGTACGGTAAAAAGGGACCGTTACAGAGCGCCAGCAGGACGGACGTGCGCACAGTGCCGAGTGAGTTTTCGGAATGACGCCGGCGCCGCAAAGTCAAGTTGCGGTCACGGCTGGTCAGTTTAAAACGGGCCAATCACAGCAGAGCGAGCGAGCTGTCAACAGTGGAATGCTGCTAGTACAGCGCGTGAAAATTAATACTGTGATTACCAGCCTCATTTGGCAGTTTTATTAAGAGAATTACTACTTAAATTCAAAATAAGACCAGTTAATGATAGAGTGAAGACAACGGTAACTTACAACGTTACAAGCGAACAGCACTGGGGCTCACTGTGATCCAATTTGGTCCGGATGGATCCTGTATAGAGATGATATACGGCCTATTCAGCAACTTTTTCAGTATTCCGTATTTGGCCAAATACTTCCTTACAATTCGGCCGAATACCGAATATCTGAAAAAAAAAACTCAATTTTATCAAAAAAACATCATCATCATCATCATTTGTCTTTTTATCGAGGATGTTGGGGTAAGGTCGGACTGTTTTTCGATTAGTTGAAGAGGTTCCAGCAAATATTTTTTTCCTCATTTCCTATACAATTTTTTTAAATGTAATTGATCTTTCGATACTTAGAACAAAATCTACTGTCGATCGGTATTTTTGGAGTTTCTTTTACTTAAGCGGTTGCAAAGCTACTCCTTCTTGAAGATTAGGTTTGATAATCAAAATACCAGATAAAGATTGGACCATAGCGGGGTAAGAACGTACTACTTTCTAAAAGCTGCTGTGTGGCTTAAAACGTAAGGTTCATAATAGAGAAATATCCGGTTTTTCCTGTTGTATGAAAATACTAAAGGAGTTTTTAAAAAGGTAAATAGTTTGGGTATAACAGTCACAAATTAATAGTCCGATCTTCCCCCGCATAACGACAACTTAAGTATTTATGCTTCTCAAACTTTGTGTATAAAGGTATTTTATACTTTTTACCTTTGCTTTTTTTTTTTTTACACAAAGACCGAGGCAAAGAATTAATAACAATATAGTGTGAATGTTGAATTCAATGCCCCGGTCTTTGAAACATAAACTAAGAAAGTGCAAATATCAGTAAACCATGATTTGGAAAGTATTCATCTCTGGCCTCTCACCAGTCGTGTCATTCTAGCGTCAATAAGTTGTAATCAATCAACTGAGTCATCTGATTTTCCGCTCTCAGATGATGAATCAGAGTCAGGAGTCTCATGTACGGGACTCCTCCTTGAGCGTGATGTCTCTGGCCATTTTTCTGTAAATTCTTGACTACCGCTCGGGCCAGGGTGGGATTCCTCAGCTTCTTTTATCGGGCTAATGTTGTGGTGTCCAGGAGGGGACTTCATGGCTCCCCGGTTCGCACAGATAGAGATCAGAGACGCCCTCATCTGACCTATGATACGTTTAAAATAATGTCATTAGCCCGATTGAGATCCTTCCGCATCGCTTCCACAGCCTCCCTATAAGACATCTCCAGCCCTAGAAACTTGGCGCAGGCTCCACTTATGATCGCGCAATGTGCTGTCAGGACACCCTCAGCAGTGATTAGTTGACCAATCTTGGCTGTTTTCCCCTTAATGACTTCTGTGCACATCGACCCTGACATCGCAGCATTCACGAATTTGGTGGATATCTCAATCAGCTCCCCCATATCTCTACCCTCCATCTTCCTCTTCTCTTTTGGTGTCTGAAGCATCACCGTCATTTCCAGATTCAGAGCAATCGCAATTCTCTTGAGTGCCTGTGCCGATGGTCCCGTAGTGGGGATGATGGCTGAGAAGATGGAGTGCTTCATGAGTAAGGGTTAGGCTGCTCCCGTGAGCCATTTGGGAGCAAGTTTGCCATCGATATTATTCCCCAGGATTAGAGTGGCTGTCACCTGCGGAAAGGCTTGCGAAAGTCTTGCCAGTGTGACTGTTGTGGAAGTCATCCTGCGATTGGGATCCTTGGTTGTTGCTATCTCAAGGCCAGCACACTTCCTGCTGATGACATTCATCACTGCATCGTCAGTTGTCGCCAGGATCTTAGGAACTGAGTTCCCACGAACGAGGAATAGAGTTATCAGGAAAGGTATATCAAGTGTAGTTGCTGCCTCCGTGTATTTGCAGGCAATTCCCCCCATTGACACCTCGCTCATTGGCTGGTTTGTGTAAACAGCAAGCTTTGAAGCAACTTTGGTTGCCATCTTCTTAGGATCAAACCCTTGATAAGCGACCACGTCTGCAATTTTCCCAATATTCTCCCACATATCATCATTAAGGTGCAGTCCTGCTATGACTGCCATGATGTTTGACTCTCCGGGGCCACCTAGAGCGTTGACGAGTTCTCTCACCTTTGCTTGTGTCCAGATCCTAGCAGCCTGTCTACATGTTAGGAAAAAATTTATAAAAATGTTTGAAATAATAAATAAAATATGTATAGCATAAATTAACACAGCTATATTTAATCGCAACAAAATTTTACAAAATACAGTGTAATTAAAGATAATCCCGAAATTACTTAGTTATTGTTAAATCTACTTAATTATCTAAATATCAGTTAGTACAGAATTAATAAAATCATATCAAACCGATATCTACTTATACTAGCCGACCATTACAATTAGGCTCACCGCAAACTAGACGTGCGCAAATCCTGTCCTGTAAAGGAACGGACATGGAACGAGACATCTTCTGTCCGGACATATGTCCGTTATTATAGTCCGCGGAGTATACCTATACTCCGACCGTTTTCATCGCATTTGCATCGATGAGAAGCTTATAATCCGTTATGTATTTACTTCACTTACTATCAAATTACCAATCAATTGATTTACCTTCATACTTGACAGGCTTAGGACTGTCAACCAAAATGTATGTACATAATTTCTAGTTTTACACACCTACTTTTAACTTTGTGTTAACGAATTTGTTAGTTTAGTTTCTTTCCTCATTTGTTAAAGTCACTAATGATTGCATATTTAACTCTGTCCGATGAATAGTGTAGGTGTCTTACCATTGGTTGATTTTTGACACAAGTTCCACCGTCTCGATCCACCAAATAGAGCGAACAGCACTGGGGCTCACTGTGATCCAATTTGGTCCGGATGGATCCTGTATAGAGATGATATACGGCCTATTCAGCAACTTTTTTCAGTATTCCGTATTTGGCCAAATACTTCCTTACAATTCGGCCGAATACCGAATGACTGAAAAAAAAAAACTCAATTTTATCAAAAAAACATCATCATCATCATCATTTGTCTTTTTATCGAGGATGTTGGGGTAAGGTCGGACTGTTTTTCGATTAGTTGAAGAGGTTCCAGCAAATATTTTTTTCCTCATTTCCTATACAATTTTTTTAATGTAATTGATCTTTCGATACTTAGAACAAAATCTACTGTCGATCAGTATTTTTGGAGTTTCTTTTACTTAAGCGGTTGCAAAGCTACTCCTTCTTGAAGATTAGGTTTGATAATCAAAATACCAGATAAAGATTGGACCATAGCGGGGTAAGAACGGACTACTTTCTAAAAGCTGCTGTGTGGCTTAAAACGTAAGGTTCATAATAGAGAAATATGCGGTTTTTCCTGTTGTATGAAAATACTAAAGGAGTTTTTAAAAAGGTAAATAGTTTGGGTATAACAGTCACAAATTAATAGTCCGATCTTCCCCCGCATAACGACAACTTAAGTATTTATGCTTCTCAAACTTTGTGCATAAAGGTATTTTATACTTTTTACCTTTGCTTTTTTTTTTTTACACAAAGACCGAGGCAAAGAATTAATAACAATATAGTGTGAATGTTGAATTCAATGCCCCGGTCTTTGAAACATAAACTAAGAAAGTGCAAATATCAGTAAACCATGATTTGGAAAGTATTCATCTCTGGCCTCTCACCAGTCGTGTCATTCTAGCGTCAATAAGTTGTAATCAATCAACTGAGTCATCTGATTTTCCGCTCTCAGATGATGAATCAGAGTCAGGAGTCTCATGTACGGGACTCCTCCTTGAGCGTGATGTCTCTGGCCATTTTTCTGTAAATTCTTGACTACCGCTCGGGCCAGGGTGGGATTCCTCAGCTTCTTTTATCGGGCTAATGTTGTGGTGTCCAGGAGGGGACTTCATGGCTCCCCGGTTCGCACAGATAGAGATCAGAGACACCCTCATCTGACCTATGACACGTTTAAAATAATGTCATTAGCCCGATTGAGATCCTTCCGCATCGCTTCCACAGTCTCCCTATAAGACATCTCCAGCCCTAGAAACTTGGCGCAGGCTCCACTTATGATCGCGCAATGTGCTGTCAGGACACCCTCAGCAGTGATTAGTTGACCAATCTTGGCTGTTTTCCCCTTAATGACTTCTGTGCACATCGACCCTGACATCGCAGCATTCACGAATTTGGTGGATATCTCAATCAGCTCCCCCATATCTCTACCCTCCATCTTCCTCTTCTCTTTTGGTGTCTGAAGCATCACCGTCATTTCCAGATTCAGAGCAATCGCAATTCTCTTGAGTGCCTGTGCCGATGGTCCCGTAGTGGGGATGATGGCTGAGAAGATGGAGTGCTTCATGAGTAAGGGTTAGGCTGCTCCCGTGAGCCATTTGGGAGCAAGTTTGCCATCGATATTATTCCCCAGGATTAGAGTGGCTGTCACCTGCGGAAAGGCTTGCGAAAGTCTTGCCAGTGTGACTGTTGTGGAAGTCATCCTGCGATTGGGATCCTTGGTTGTTGCTATCTCAAGGCCAGCACACTTCCTGCTGATGACATTCTTCACTGCATCGTCAGTTGTCGCAAGGATCTTAGGAACTGAGTTCCCACGAACGAGGAATAGAGTTATCAGGAAAGGTATATCAAGTGTAGTTGCTGCCTCCGTGTATTTGCAGGCAATTCCCCCACTGACACCTCGCTCATTGGCTGGTTTGTGTAAACAGCAAGCTTTGAAGCAACTTTGGTTGCCATCTTCTTAGGATCAAACCCTTGATAAGCGACCACGTCTGCAATTTTCCCAATATTCTCCCACATATCATCATTAAGGTGCAGTCCTGCTATGACTGCCATGATGTTTGACTCTCCGGGGCCACCTAGAGCGTTGACGAGTTCTCTCACCTTTGCTTGTGTCCAGATCCTAGCAGCCTGTCTACATGTTAGGAAAAAAATTATAAAAATGTTTGAAATAATAAATAAAATATGTATAGCATAAATTAACACAGCTATATTTAATCGCAACAAAATTTTACAAAATACAGTGTAATTAAAGATAATCCCGAAATTACTTAGTTATTGTTAAATCTACTTAATTATCTAAATATCAGTTAGTACAGAATTAATAAAATCATATCAAACCGATATCTACTTATACTAGCCGACCATTACAATTAGGCTCACCGCAAACTAGACGTGCGCAAATCCTGTCCTGTAAAGGAACGGACATGGAACGAGACATCTTCTGTCCGGACATATGTCCGTTATTATAGTCCGCGGAGTAAACCTATACTCCGACCGTTTTCATCGCATTTGCGTCGATGAGAAGCTTATAATCCGCTATGTATTTACTTCACTTACTATCAAATTACCAATAAATTGATTTACCTTCATACTTGACAGGCTTAGGACTGTCAACCAAAATGTATGTACATAATTTCTAGTTTTACACACCTACTTTTAACTTTGTGTTAACGAATTTGTTAGTTTAGTTTCTTTCCTCATTTGTTAAAGTCACTAATGATTGCATATTTAACTCTGTCCGATGAATAGTGTAGGTGTCTTACCATTGGTTGATTTTTGACACAAGTTCCACCGTCTCGATCCACCAAATGGAGCGAACAGAACTGTGGCTCACTGTGATCCAATTTGGTCCGGATGGATCCTGTATAGAGATGATATACGGCCTATTCAGCAACTTTTTTCAGTATTCCGTATTTGGCCAAATACTTCCTTACAATTCGGCCGAATACCGAATACCGAATGACTGAAAAAAAAAAACTCAATTTTATCAAAAAAACATCATCATCATCATCATTTGTCTTTTTATCGAGGATGTTGGGGTAAGGTCGGACTGTTTTTCGATTAGTTGAAGAGGTTCCAGCAAATATTTTTTTCCTCATTTCCTATACAATTTTTTTAAATGTAATTGATCTTTCGATACTTAGAACAAAATCTACTGTCGATCAGTATTTTTGGAGTTTCTTTTACTTAAGCGGTTGCAAAGCTACCCCTTCTTGAAGATTAGGTTTGATAATCAAAATACCAGATAAAGATTGGACCATAGCGGGGTAAGAACGGACTACTTTCTAAAAGCTGCTGTGTGGCTTAAAACGTAAGGTTCATAATAGAGAAATATCCGGTTTTTCCTGTTGTATGAAAATACTAAAGGAGTTTTTAAAAAGGTAAATAGTTTGGCTATAACAGTCACAAATTAATAGTCCGAGCTTCCCCCGCATAACGACAACTTAAGTATTTATGCTTCTCAAACTTTGTGTATAAAGGTATTTTATACTTTTTACCTTTGCTTTTTTTTTTTTTACACAAAGACCGAGGCAAAGAATTAATAACAATATAGTGTGAATGTTGAATTCAATGCCCCGGTCTTTGAAACATAAACTAAGAAAGTGCAAATATCAGTAAACCATGATTTGGAAAGTATTCATCTCTGGCCTCTCACCAGTCGTGTCATTCTAGCGTCAATAAGTTGTAATCAATCAACTGAGTCATCTGATTTTCCGCTCTCAGATGATGAATCAGAGTCAGGAGTCTCATGTACGGGACTCCTCCTTGAGCGTGATGTCTCTGGCCATTTTTCTGTAAATTCTTGACTACCGCTCGGGCCAGGGTGGGATTCCTCAGCTTCTTTTATCGGGCTAATGTTGTGGTGTCCAGGAGGGGACTTCATGGCTCCCCGGTTCGCACAGATAGAGATCAGAGACGCCCTCATCTGACCTATGACACGTTTAAAATAATGTCATTAGCCCGATTGAGATCCTTCCGCATCGCTTCCATAGCCTCCCTATAAGACATCTCCAGCCCTAGAAACTTGGCGCAGGCTCCACTTATGATCGCGCAATGTGCTGTCAGGACACCCTCAGCAGTGATAAGTTGACCAATCTTGGCTGTTTTCCCCTTAATTACTTCTGTGCACATCGACCCTGACATCGCAGCATTCACGAATTTGGTGGATATCTCAATCAGCTCCCCCATATCTCTACCCTCCATCTTCCTCTTCTCTTTTGGTGTCTGAAGCATCACCATCATTTCCAGATTCAGAGCAATCGCAATTCTCTTGAGTGCCTGTGCCGATGGTCCCGTAGTGGGGATGATGGCTGAGAAGATGGAGTGCTTCATGAGTAAGGGTTAGGCTGCTCCCGTGAGCCATTTGGGAGCAAGTTTGCCATCGATATTAATCCCCAGGATTAGAGTGGCTGTCACCTGCGGAAAGGCTTGCGAAAGTCTTGCCAGTGTGACTGTTGTGGAAGTCATCCTGCGATTGGGATCCTTGGTTGTTGCTATCTCAAGGCCAGCACACTTCCTGCTGATGACATTCTTCACTGCATCGTCAGTTGTCGCCAGGATCTTAGGAACTGAGTTCCCACGAACGAGGAATAGATTTATCAGGGAAGGTATATCAAGTGTAGTTGCTGCCTCCGTGTATTAGCAGGCAATTCCCCCCATTGACACCTTGCTCATTGGCTGGTTTGTGTAAACAGCAAGCTTTGAAGCAACTTTGGTTGCCATCTTCTTAGGATCAAACCCTTGATAAGCGACCACGTCTGCAATTTTCCCAATATTCTCCCACATATCATCATTAAGGTGAAGTCCTGCTATGACTGCCATGATGTTTGACTCTCCGGGGCCACCTAGAGCGTTGACGAGTTCTCTCACCTTTGCTTGTGTCCAGATCCTAGCAGCCTGTCTACATGTTAGGAAAAAATTTATAAAAATGTTTGAAATAATAAATAAAATATGTATAGCATAAATTAACACAGCTATATTTAATCGCAACAAAATTTTACAAAATACAGTGTAATTAAAGATAATCCCGAAATTACTTAGTTATTGTTAAATCTACTTAATTATCTAAATATCAGTTAGTACAGAATTAATAAAATCATATCAAACCGATATCTACTTATACTAGCCGACCATTACAATTAGGCTCACCGCAAACTAGACGTGCGCAAATCCTGTCCTGTAAAGGAACGGACATGGAACGAGACATCTTCTGTCCGGACATATGTCCGTTATTATAGTCCGCGGAGTATACCTATACTCCGACCGTTTTCATCGCATTTGCGTCGATGAGAAGCTTATAATCCGCTATGTATTTACTTCACTTACTATCAAATTACCAATAAATTGATTTACCTTCATACTTGACAGGCTTAGGACTGTCAACCAAAATGTATGTACATAATTTCTAGTTTTACACACCTACTTTTAACTTTGTGTTAACGAATTTGTTAGTTTAGTTTCTTTCCTCATTTGTTAAAGTCACTAATGATTGCATATTTAACTCTGTCCGATGAATAGTGTAGGTGTCTTACCATTGGTTGATTTTTGACACAAGTTCCACCGTCTCGATCCACCAAATGGAGCGAACAGCACTGGGGCTCACTGTGATCCAATTTGGTCCGGATGGATCCTGTATAGAGATGATATACGGCCTATTCAGCAACTTTTTTCAGTATTCCGTATTTGGCCAAATACTTCCTTACAATTCGGCCGAATACCGAATATCTGAAAAAAAAAACAATCTCAATTTTATCAAAAAAACATCATCATCATCATCATTTGTCTTTTTATCGAGGATGTTGGGGTAAGGTCGGACTGTTTTTCGATTAGTTGAAGAGGTTCCAGCAAATATTTTTTTCCTCATTTCCTATACAATTTTTTTAAATGTAATTGATCTTTCGATACTTAATCGATCAGTATTTTTGGAGTTTCTTTTACTTAAGCGGTTGCAAGGCTACCCCTTCTTGAAGATTAGGTTTGATAATCAAAATACCAGATAAAGATTGGACCATAGCGGGGTAAGAACGGACTACTTTCTAAAAGCTGCTGTGTGGCTTAAAACGTAAGGTTTATAATAGAGAAATATCCGGTTTTTCCTGTTGTATGAAAATACTAAAGGAGTTTTTAAAAAGGTAAATAGTTTGGCTATAACAGTCACAAATTAATAGTCCGATCTTCCCCCGCATAACGACAACTTAAGTATTTATGCTTCTCAAACTTTGTGTATAAAGGTATTTTATACTTTTTACCTTTGCTTTTTTTTTTTTACACAAAGACCGAGGCAAAGAATTAATAACAATATAGTGTGAATGTTGAATTCAATGCCCCGGTCTTTGAAACATAAACTAAGAAAGTGCAAATATCAGTAAACCATGATTTGGAAAGTATTCATCTCTGGCCTCTCACCAGTCGTGTCATTCTAGCGTCAATAAGTTGTAATCAATCAACTGAGTCATCTGATTTTCCGCTCTCAGATGATGAATCAGAGTCAGGAGTCTCATGTACGGGACTCCTCCTTGAGCGTGATGTCTCTGGCCATTTTTCTGTAAATTCTTGACTACCGCTCGGGCCAGGGTGGGATTCCTCAGCTTCTTTTATCGGGCTAATGTTGTGGTGTCCAGGAGGGGACTTCATGGCTCCCCGGTTCGCACAGATAGAGATCAGAGACGCCCTCATCTGACCTATGACACGTTTAAAATAATGTCATTAGCCCGATTGAGATCCTTCCGCATCGCTTCCACAGCCTCCCTATAAGACATCTCCAGCCCTAGAAACTTGGCGCAGGCTCCACTTATGATCGCGCAATGTGCTGTCAGGACACCCTCAGCAGTGATTAGTTGACCAATCTTGGCTGTTTTCCCCTTAATGACTTCTGTGCACATCGACCCTGACATCGCAGCATTCACGAATTTGGTGGATATCTCAATCAGCTCCCCCATATCTCTACCCTCCATCTTCCTCTTCTCTTTTGGTGTCTGAAGCATCACCGTCATTTCCAGATTCAGAGCAATCGCAATTCTCTTGAGTGCCTGTGCCGATGGTCCCGTAGTGGGGATGATGGCTGAGAAGATGGAGTGCTTCATGAGTAAGGGTAAGGCTGCTCCCGTGAGCCATTTGGGAGCAAGTTTGCCATCGATATTATTCCCCAGGATTAGAGTGGCTGTCACCTGCGGAAAGGCTTGCGAAAGTCTTGCCAGTGTGACTGTTGTGGAAGTCATTCTGCGATTGGGATCCTTGGTTGTTGCTATCTCAAGGCCAGCACACTTCCTGCTGATGACATTCTTCACTGCATCGTCAGTTGTCGCAAGGATCTTAGGAACTGAGTTCCCACGAACGAGGAATAGAGTTATCAGGAAAGGTATATCAAGTGTAGTTGCTGCCTTCGTGTATTTGCAGGCAATTCCCCCCATTGACACCTCGCTCATTGGCTGGTTTGTGTAAACAGCAAGCTTTGAAGCAACTTTGGTTGCCATCTTCTTAGGATCAAACCCTTGATAAGCGACCACGTCTGCAATTTTCCCAATATTCTCCCACATATCATCATTAAGGTGCAGTCCTGCTATGACTGCCATGATGTTTGACTCTCCGGGGCCACCTAGAGCGTTGACGAGTTCTCTCACCTTTGCTTGTGTCCAGATCCTAGCAGCCTGTCTACATGTTAGGAAAAAAATTATTAAAATGTTTGAAATAATAAATAAAATATGTATAGCATAAATTAACACAGCTATATTTAATCGCAACAAAATTTTACAAAATACAGTGTAATTAAAGATAATCCCGAAATTACTTAGTTATTGTTAAATCTACTTAATTATCTAAATATCAGTTAGTACAGAATTAATAAAATCATATCAAACCGATATCTACTTATACTAGCCGACCATTACAATTAGGCTCACCGCAAACTAGACGTGCGCAAATCCTGTCCTGTAAAGGAACGGACATGGAACGAGACATCTTCTGTCCGGACATATGTCCGTTGTTATAGTCCGCGGAGTATACAGACCTATCAACTTAAGCTGAGAATTGCCAAAAGTACAGTTAGTAAAACACATACAAATAAAATCAATGTTTTATTTAAACGAAGTCCATAAAACACGATGTTACCAACTGTCCAATTCTCGACCTCATAATGACTCCCAAGCAGCACGGAAGTGTCGTCAACGTCCATAAACCAGCCTATTTAGAACTTAGAGTTCTATATGAAACGTATAAGAGTGTCAGAAAAAGCTTTTAGTCGTATAAAAGTGTTTTGTCGGCTATTATACAGCTCAAGCTGTATAAAAAGATTATAAAGGAATTTTCGTGGGTTTAAGGTGCAATAACTGAATATTCGATCTCTACTATAAAACTTTAAGTGTTGTGTGACACCTTAAAGCTACTTTTATCATTAAAGCTGTACATGGGCTGTATTTTGCATGTAATCACTTACTTATTACAGCTCATAGTGTTATAATAGTATCGATAGCAGGGTTGGAAAAAAAACAGTTTTTTTTATTAATAACAAAACATCCTGTTTAAAACAAAAAAATTAAAAAAACATGTTTTTAACTAATTTTTAACTATGTTTTTTACAAAGCTGTTTTAAATATGTTTAAAACATGTTTAAAACATGTTTAAAACATTGTTTAAAAATTTTGTTTATGTACCGGATTGGTATGCGTTATAATAAGCAGGTATAAGTATAATAAATTAAACAGCTATATTCAAATCTTTTCATAATATTTTTAATGAGAGTAAATAGACATAAAAACAACTAGCAATCAATCATCCACATCTCCATCTTCAGGCAATGAACTGCCTAGATTTAGTGACCTCATCATGGTTACTAATTTGGCGGCTTTTTCAGTCCCTAGACGGTTTCGCACTTTACTGTGCACTAGCCCAAATGAAGAGAATAATCTTTCTATTCCGGCCGATGAAGCAGTAGCTGAGAATAGTTGAGTTGTAAGTATTGTGGTACTATTATCTATTTTAGACCCAAATGATTTCCACCACAGATACACGTGAGTTATTTTTAACAGATCATCCTTAAATAGATATTCCTTAAAAGGAAATGTTTTTGCCCGATATGCAAGGACATCTCTCATAGCCTGAGGACTGTGCGAATCTATGAATTCCATAGCTGTTGTGTCTTCTTCTTCCGTTAAACCAGCACCACTATATTTGGGGTCTAGTAAATAAGCTGCAAAGTGTGCTGGTGTCATTGCAGCGTTATACCTTGCTTCAAGCTTCCTTTGTTCTTCTTGTGACCATTCCAATGACAAAAGTGTTTTCCATATGTCGGTACATTCACTTAAAGCACACATTTCCTTCTGCATGCGATCGAGGGCAACTGATATTTTTTTAAGCTTAGTTTTATAGAGCTCTATGTTTTCTTTTAACTCCATATCTTGAACACTTCTTACAATCGTCAAGTCTAATACAGACCTGTGTTCGCTGCATATTTTCTCAAGACAGTGCCAGTTACTGGTATAGGATTCAAGACAGTCTGCCAAGGTATTCCAACGCACATCCTGAGGAATAACAAGTGCTTTCCCACCGGCTTCCCTGTACTTGGCTGCCGGAAAATGGTGATATTTAAAATATTTTATAATATCTTTCACCTTCTTTTTTATGTCCCCTTCTGCTACAATATCCTTGGCGAATAAATTCAAAAGATGGGCTGAGCAACCATATGTGATAACATCCCCAATCTCGTTGTCCTCCAACTCAGCCAATTGCCTTCTCATCTTTGCCATATTGGCGGCATTGTCAGTAACAAAGCTTCGAATATGACAACCAAAACTTTGACATGCTTTTATGCTATCTACTGCTAGGGTCAGAAGGTAATCACCAGTGTGACTTTTGTCCTTGGTATCAATCGTATTTATGAGATACACCTTACCTTTACCGTCATCTTCAATGGTTGTCACACTAGCACAAACAATAGGCTCGTTGCGTATGGTATGTTGCTCCAACCATCCAATGCCATACAAACCACTTTATTTTTCAAACTATTTTTCATATTTGATTTCGTACTTTCATAAACTTCGTCTAGTAATTTACCGGCAATTTGTTTTCTATTAGGTGGCAAATACCCTGGTCGCAATATTTGCGTCAGCTTAATAAACTCTGGATGCTCGACATGACGAAATGGAGTGTTGGTTGCAAAAAAGAATTTTGCCAACTGTTTATCAATGTTTTGTTTATCTTTTTCTGATGTTTTCACTACAAACCGAGACATCATTGAAATTGGTGAATCCTCAAATTTTGTTTTTTTCGCGATAGGTTCATCACTGACACTGTCAGTGATGAACCTATCGCGAAAAAAGTCTGTCTGAAATGATCCAGGTGGCTGTCAGTCTGACAGCCACCTGGATCATTTCTCTTTCTTCGTTATCTGTTAAAAAGTAGATAATATTAATATTAGCGAAAATAGTCTGAAAAACTTCCTAAACATTTCTAAAAAAGATTTCTAGTGTCACCCAAATCATCCTGATCTATTATTATTATTGGCTTTTCGAAAATAAATAAGAAAAACATTTACAGTCAGCAAGCTCTTTATTTTATAGCTTCATGTGACGCAAATGGGACAATTATGATCGGCCACCAATCAACGTGGGGATTATGATTTGGTTCGGCAAGCCATGACGCTATATTATTATTATTTTTGAAGGACGCTTTGACATAAAACCAAGTGGAGGAGCTGCCAAGCATACACGTAGCTTTAAAATTAAAACGAAGGATCGCATGCACGAAAACTGTCCTGCTCCTATAACGCTTTAATTTTATACTTGTCCAGTCCACCCCGGTACGTACGACTACTAATCGTACATACTCACACCCTTTGATAATCATGATCATGAACAAACTTATTTACTTACTTACCTTCGTCACTAGTTGAATCACATAAAACTTCCGGTCTCAAGTCTCGTGAAGTCGATGGACGACATGAATATACAGAACAGTTTTGAAGATGTGTTTTCATCCGGGCAATTAGCCCAACCAAATCTTTATGGCAATACTTGCACTTTACTCGCGGTGATTTTGCACCACTTCCAGAACTAAAAGGACTGTAATGCCGCCAAAGCGGATCCTTTTTACGCCCTGTCATAATATTGAATTGTTTTATCTATCACACACACCACACAACACAAGCAAGCAGGCAGGACCAATTTTCAGCTTTGGAATCTCAGATTGGGTGAGTTAGCTTTACCCCACCCACCCAAACACAAAAACGTACCCACACATATACACTTTTCTCATTGCTTTCACTCAAGTATCGTCTGTCCGTACACAACACACACACACCGCCTCACCTCACTCAATCGCTTGCCCAGATATTTATTTTTGGGGAAATCCCCGCCATCGCCAGTGAAAATTCAATGCCACTTGGATGCGTTCAATAATTACAAAATTGAAAATTACGGTACGTTCCGTAGAACAAAAGAAAATAAACAGTGTTTTTTATGTGTGTTTAAAACACGTTTAAAACAAATTGTTTTAAAACAAGTTTTAAACACGAGTGTTTTTTTCTCTGTGTTTTAAACACTGTTTAAAACTCTTGTTTAAAACAATTGTTTAAAACAATGCCAACCCTGATCGATAGACACTTGTTACTGTACAAGGGTATAAGACAACTCCGTTCTAGAACTAATTCTTATGGAGTTATTCTACACTCTTGTAATTACAGTAGCTTTATTAACTTCTATTAGGGAGAGTATTATAAAACTAAAACAATAAATTACAGCTATAATACAGCTTTAGGCTGTATTACTGACAGGTGATCAATTTGCTTGGAATCGTGTGAATATAGACAGTCGGGTTAAAAGTTAATTATGTGGAAGAAAAGGAAAGGAATTGGTGCAGTGAAGAGAAAGATTGCAAGGGCAATCGCAAATAACAATGATGAAACATCGTTTATTGAGGAAGTAAACGATGTACGGACAAACCAAAGTCAAGCGTTGCCATCGACATCCAGTGAAGGTTCCGTAGGAAAAATTGTAGACAAAGATGAACAGAATAGTGATGTCGAATGTTCCGGACCGAATGACGACGTTTCTTCGTGCAGCAGCGCAAGTAGCTCAAGTGATGATGACGATGAGTTTTCAAAAAATATATTGTTTCGTCAGCGAATAAAAGAATGGGCTATAGAAAAAAATATATCTCAAGTAGCACTTAATGATTTAAGTACAATTATAAATAGCAGATTTCCAGAGATATTACCACGCGACGCTAGAACAATTTTACGTACCGTAAAAGAGATACGTATCGAAACTATGGAGCAGGGTGAATACTGGCATAATAGCCTCACTGATTCTCTAAAGAAATCATTAGAGAAATGGATTGATGTTCCAACCAAAGTGACTTTAATTTTCAATTTTGACGGTCTGCCCATATTCAAAAGTTCTAATAAAGAGTTGGCCAATTTTGTGTTCTATACATGAAAAACCCGATATTCAACCGTTTGTAATTGGAATCTACTTTGGTGTTGGAAAACCAAAACAAATAGACCAATATTTAGATCATTTCGTAAAGGAAATGGAACATTTAATACAAGACGGAATATATATTGAACAAGTCAAAAGGAAAATATCCATTGAAATAAGATGTATTATATGTGATTCACCTGCGAGAGCTTACATTAAAGGTAAGTAAAACCTAATTAAAAAAAATATACGCATATTACTTACCTATGTAATTTGATGTTATAGCGTCCTGCTCCTTGATTAATGGTTTTAACATCCTTAAGTGACCAAAACTACCGATAGTTACATCTGAAATATTATGTGTTGCTGTATCAAACTGCAGAGTTAGCTTTGCACGACTCTATAGTTTATTATTTATTATGATTATGTCCGTTATAATTACTGTTGTGTAAATTGATTAAATAAAAATAACGTTTTTTTTTCTTTCAGGTGTATGCAATTTTAACGGAAAGCATGGTTGCTTAAAATGTGTAACAGTAGGAGAGTATTCACATGTTTCACACACAGTGACTTTTCCTGAAACTAATTGCCGCCCTAGAACAGACCAAGAATTTCGTGAAAAAAAGTATGGAGCTCATCATAAAAAAGATTCTCCTTTTCTGCGGCTACCTGTTGATATGATACAAGACTTCCCGGTAGCAGATTCTCTACACCTAGTTGATTTAGGAATAATGAAGCGATTACTTATTGGTTGGCGCAGTGGCAATTTTGGAAAGTACATAACCAAATGGCGTGCTACAGATACCGAAACAGTTTCAAGTTTTTTAATCAGATCTAAATTGCCATCAGAAATTCACAGGGCAGTGAGAGGACTAGACTGTATTAGTCATTGGAAAGCATCTGAATATAGATCTTTCTTGCTTTACTTAAGCATTGTCATACTTCCAGACGTATTATCACAGGATGCATTTTTACATTTTCTAACGTTTTTTTGTGGTATAACAATATGTTCCAGTAAAAACTATAGGCACTTACTTCCTTTGGCAAAAGAACTCCTCCAGTATTTTGTTGAACACTATAAAGACTTTTACGGAAAAGATTATGTAACTAGTAATGTTCATAATATAGTCCATGTAGCAGATGAAGTACAACGGTTTGGCCCACTACATACATTTAGCGCTTATCCTTTTGAAAACAAGCTGTATTTAATTAAAATAATGCTTAGGCACGGCAATAAACCTCTTGCTCAAGTTGCAAAAAGATTAAGTGAAGATTCAGCATCCATGAAAACTACCAGCAGCAGCAGCAGAGAAAATCAACAACTCACAAATCGTGAACCTTTTGTATCTACTAATAGCAGGAAATTAACTGTGCTACATTTAAAAGATTGTATAATATCATCAAAATCACATGATAAATATTTTTTATGTACCAATAATGAAGTCATGGAAACAAAAACAATTACTGTTGTTGGCAGTGAAATAGCTATATGCTATGCTAATAGCATATATGCATATATGGCTATAAAATTACAGACTTGACAGAACTTTTTGAAAAACCGGTGAAATCATCATACTTGAATATAGTCAAAGCAAAATTACAATCTAACATGCGAACAGAAATAGTTGTTTATCCCAAAGATATAAAGACTAAACTAGTATGTATTGAACACAAAAATGAATTGTACTTCATACCCCTTTTACATACAGTTTAAGTTTATGAGAGAAATAAAAATTCACAAGATCGAGTTAATGTATTTTATTTGTTACCTACTAATTAATGATATTATTAATTATTACAGAACTTTTTGTAGGTTTAGAAGACAAGCACAGCCTTGTCATTATCTGTACTAACTAGATAGGTAACATCTTATCCACGAGATTCGCGTATCTCTTAATTTTTTGTCTTATGGACAATCACAGCCACGAGATTCGTAATCACTTAACTAATAATTCAGAGTACCTGTGTACTTATCGCTTATGTCATATTCTACACCTTACACATTTTGCTAGAAACAACTTTAAAAATAATATTCTGTTTTAAGAACAATCACAGCCACGAGATTACGTATTTCTACCTCACTAATGCACACTACTTCGAATGCGAGTCAGTGCTATTCTCTGAATAACTTTGACAACTCAGGTACTCAAATTTTAAAAAGTTGTTAGGGACATCACTGTGAACAATACAGAACATTAATTAAATGTTTTTTGGTGAACCACTTCCAGTAAAAAACTGGTTTGATCAGAGCAACTTTTTTTAAACTTCTCCGTAAAATCAGCTGACCGCCAGGCACAAAATATGGAGAAGTGAAAATTCAAATTACTCAGATCAAATTGGTTTTATCTAAAAAAGTTATTCATATTGATGTCCATAACAAACAAACCCCTTAAATACGACCACACCTTTCAGTTACACCCTGTATTATATGGAGTTGTGAAAGTTATTCAGAGAATACTGATGGATCGCCTTCGTACGACCAGTGGGACTAAACTGGTACACAATAATTCAGAACAAATAACATTATCGAAAACATTGGAGTCTTCAGAACAATCAAAGTAAGTAAATAGCATATTAACAAATATTCTATGAAGAGTTTACAAACTAAACTAAGTACTTTGAGGGGTCAACCCATAAACGTTCATTAATGTTAGGTATTGTTAGGGATATCATTCAAGCAACGTTCACTATGAAACCGATTCAATCAGACCACCTGATTGAATCGGTTTCATAGTGAAAGTTGTTCAGAATTATGTCCATAACAACCTCATAAAATGTATGACTACACCTAACATGTTATTATTAACAAAGATATTCTTCTTCTTCTCCGTTCCGACCATCCATTTCAGTTGGATTATTGTTTTGTGAAGGATTTTTTTCGTCTCCATTCCGTCCATCCATTTCGTTTGGATTATCATCTTGTGAAGGATTATCAGCTACGTTTGTCCGTTTTGGTGCAGGTTTTGTGGTTCTCCTCCGTTTTGTTGAAGTTCTTTCATTCTTATTGAGTTTCCTCTTTGTAGAATTTTTCAAGACAATTTTGAAAAATTTTTCATTGTCATCTATGGTATAAGTGTAGTCCCACGAACGTACCAATTCACAGAAAAACGCAAGGATGATTTTATATTTCTTCAATCCAACTTTTACTTCATCACTGATTCTGCAACCACCTGTCCACGAACATTTGCATAGGAATTCCCGAGTAAAAAACATATCTAATATTTTATATGCACATCTTGTACCTTTCCCTTCTGATAGAGAGCATACAAATGAATATTGCCTTAAAAGTTTAAGCTTTTGGTTTTTATCCATTAATAGTGACTCAAGATCCTCTAGTTTTTTGACAGAATCAATGGGTTTAATGACAAAAGCCTCACTATCAACCGGGTTAGACTCTCTCAATGTAACCACATCTGTGTTTTTTGCTTGATTGCGATAGGAAAATCCTTCTTCTATTTGCCTATCTGTGCAAATAGAAGAAGGATTTGCCAATTTATGGTTAATTTTCTTTTGGTTATCTGCTATTCAAATCAAATCAAATAAAATTTATTTATTCGTGCTGAAAAATTACATAGGTAGGTACAATAAGTAGGTATAGCATTTAATTATTACACTGCTGATATTTGTTTTGCGTACCTCAGGGAAGCTCTGTCCCCTACACTAAGTAAAACTTGTATAGTAGGGTTACAGCGTCTCTCTTTGGCTGTGTTTTATGCTCTTATTTAAAATTATTTTATTTAGGTGGTACATTTCAAGATTTTATTTAATGAAAGTATGAATTAAATTTACACATTAATTAATTAAATTTGTAGGTACATAATATAAATTGATTAATTATAGCTTGGATCTTAGATGCCATGGGTGTGAGAGTGTGTGTGAGTGTGTGTGTGTGCGTGTGTTGTGAAGTGTAAGATAAAATATTTAGCTAATTAGTTAGGTATAGCAAATAATTTCTCTGTTTCCTCAAAATTAAGTTGCAACAAGTACCGTGTGATTGTTCTGGTGCATTCGTGCCGATTCAGTGCTAATATGCTGATATATTTACTGACTCTGTTGTATATAAAAGGCCCCATTTTAGATATATGTTTTGCACCAAAGCATGTTGTAGATGGTGGAACTTTGAAAATAATGTTTTTCCTCCTTTTTTGTGTGTTTTCCTCCATACTAGCTGTTCAGGCCTCTCGGCACCCAATGACCTCGCAGGGGCCCATAGCTACGAGGTAGCGTAGCGATCGGATGCCAAGAAGCAAGAACGTCGGCGTTTCACCGAGCTAAAGTAAATAGATTCTATCTGACCTGGTCTGTGCTTCGTTCCCGTCAAACTCCTGTCTCTCTGCAAGGCCTGGGTGCACCCTAGGCTCTTCTTGGTAGACAGGTTCTTCAGCCAACCAGGTATGGCTGGCAGGCCAGCTTCGACGCGCACAGTTCCAACACAGGTTATATTACGTAAATACGAACTTTATCTGGTTCGGAGAACCACAATACACTCAGCTATAAGACAATCCTGAGGGGAGCCCGAATACAATTCCAGATGGCTTACGATTTAATTTCAATGCCCAAATCAATACGCGTCACATTGCGGGGGCTTTTCGTCTGTCAGTTGTCAAAACTGCTCTGTTGGCAGCAACTGTCAAATTCAAAATGGCCGTTCCGAAACCATCGATCGAGTATCGATTTTGAATCGAACAATCACCCGCCCGGACAGGCACCCACCTGTCCATTAATCTACGGGCAGCCGAGACAACGTTGCTACCGCTCGTTTTAGTACCGAGCCTCCTACTAGAACCTCTGCAGACCGGGGGGTCCCGTCCTTGCCAGGGAACAAGTTAACAATGCGCCCCCTGCGCCAACGTAGTGGCGGTAGGTTAGCATCCTTAACCAGCACGAGGTCACCAACACTAGGGGGGCTGGTTTTGTCAGTCCACTTAAGGCGCTGTTGTAAGATATGCAGATACTCGAGCGACCAACGCTTCCAGAAATTCTGAGTAAACTGCTGCAACATCTGATACCCTGACAACCGATACAATTTCACTCCCTCGAAGGGGTGCTCGGGCAACGCGTTAAGTGGCTGTCCTATCAAGAAATGGCCTGGGTTCAGAGCCTCCAGGTCATTTGGATCCGAGCTGAGCGGACACAACGGTCGCGAATTGAGATCAGCCTCGATCTTACAAAACAATGTCGCGAGCTCCTCAAAAGTCAGCGCGGTCTGACCTACTATACGCCCCAAGTGCGTCTTAGCTGACTTAACTACGGCCTCAAAAATCCCACCCCAGTGGGGGCAACTCGGTGGGCTGAAGGTCCACTGTATACCCCGACGGGAGAGGGCCGTTCCTATATCCACTTTATTTACATTCAAAAGGTTGACTATCTCTCGTAAGCATCGTTCCGCAACGATGTAGTTAGTGCCGTTATCAGAGCGGATCAAAGTTGGAAGTCCCCTTCGAGAAACAAACCTATCCAAACAAGCAATGAAAGTCTCTGTCGAGAGATCAGCAACGAGCTCGAGTTCAGGAGCCCGACATCCCCTGGATGCACAATCAGACGGGTTCAATTCTCCTGGTACATGTCTCCAGGTCAGTGGGACCTCAGACGACACAATCTGGGAGACACGGTTCGCAACAAAAACCTCTAAGGTATGGACCGAAGCCTTCAGCCAGCACAAAACAATCTGGCTGTCCGTCCACGCGTACACCGTATCCTCCAAAACCACTGACCCACGCAACACTGTTAGAGTGTGATTCAAAAGTTTGGTCAAAAGAGCAGCCCCGGACAGTTCCAGTTTTGGAATCGTCATCCTTGTCCGAATAGGCGCTACCTTGCTTTTTGCCAAAACCAAACGCACGTCGACCTCCCCGGTGGAGGTGACGGTTCGCAAATAAACCGCTGCCGCAAACCCTCGTTCAGAGGCATCACAAAACCCGTGAAGGGTTGCCCTGTAATCCCCAGCAGGGACCAATTTCCTCGGCAGCGATACATTATTTATATTGAGGCCCAACCATTTCGCTAAATCGTTCGATACAATGCAGCCCTGAGCTCCAGAATCTAATAGGGCGCGAACGTATGTTGGGTTGCCCGCCAAATCCCAAACAAGCACAGAGGCGATCGGTAACACCACCGTCTCCGGTTGGGGGGCAACAAATTGTTGGGCCGCAAATTCCTAGCGAGGGCCCCCGGGGCCCCACTGTGCCTGTAACCGATCAGGCAGGCAGCTATACGCCAGAGGGTCCCATTGTACAAATGGCCCACGCGCCGGTTCCATTGCCACCCTACGACGCCCCCCGAAGGGTTGTGGGCGTGAATTCAACCGTGGCCGCTCCATGAGCGGGGGGGACATCACATGCGACCGACGAGGACGAGGCGACGAGCGGGGCGACAACTGAGGCGGCGTCCGAGCCGCATCCGCATAGCTCGAAGGTGTCCCATGCCACCCGCCCGTTACGGCCTGCTCAACATACCCAATGTCCCGCTGAGTCGGATGCTGAGTCGCAACCGAAAACTCAGGGCCCCCCCATGTGATGACCCTGAGTGCGGCCCTGCACCCCTGGGTGGCCGCGTGCTTGTGGCCCCATTGCCCGCTGAGTCGGATGCTGAGTCGCAACCGAAAACTCAGGGCCCCCCATGTGATGACCCTGAGTGCGGCCCTGCACCCTAGTACCGCCCTGTGCACGTGGGGACATTGGCCCCTGAGTTGCGCTCCGAGTCGCAAACGAATTCTCAGGGCCCCATGCCGTGTCACCCTGGGTACGGCCCTGTGGTGGCTGTTGGCCGGACCGGTTCATGCACAACAAATTGTTGTGGGCCCCACCACAATATCCGCACAATTTTGTGCGCGTGCAGTCCCTAGCCATGTGTGGCCCGAGGCACAGGAAACACCAGCCCCGCTGCTTGGCCATCCGGCGCCGTCCCTCAACCCTAAGTGCCCCGAACTTATTGCAATTGGCCACAGCATGGCCAATCTGCCTACAACATGGGCAGGTCTCACTATGTGGGGTCAATGCACTCACAGTCCCATACGACTGCCGGTTGGTGCGGTCCTTCCTCGTCGGAGGGCCCCTACTCACAGCGCTCCCGGCAGCTCTCTGTGGCTCCGAAGGATGGGTGGCCGTCAACCCCAAATTCTCTGCCCGTCGAGCCTCCTCTTCCAAAAATCCGACCAAGTCGGAGAAGGCCGGCAAGTCCTCGGCCGACCTCCCGTGAGACTGTTCGAAACGAGTCTGCACGTCAGCGGGTAGGCGGGAAAGTACAATGTACAGCAATAGGTACGACCATTCACCAACCGGAAGTCCAAGATTCTCTAGGGCCTTGGTGACGGACAACAACGGGTTCAAAACCTCCGTCTGTATGGCCCCGACCTTGTTCACAACCGGGATACTAAACAAACGGTTCAGTTGGGCATCGGCCAACCTCCGTTTGTTGTGGTAACGTCTGACCAGCAATTGCCTGGCCGTTTCATAGTTACCCTCCGTAACTGTCAAATGAGCGACCAGCTCCCTGGGCTCACCCCTCAATGCTGCCACCAGCTGAGCCATTTTGACAGACTTGGTAATGTCCGATCGCATGTGCACCAAACTGTCGAACAGATTGATGAAGCTCATCCATTCACCGGACACTCCGTCAAAAGTAGGCATAGTTATAACGGGTAACCTGGTCCCCGATCCCTGATGCGGCAGAGGTGCTTCAATGTCACCACCATGGCTGGACTCGCGCTGCCTACGTATGTCCGCAGCCTTCTGCGTGATAGCAGCTGCCATCTCCATACACTGGTCGACATCCCCTAGCAACCGTGACAGCCTGTCAGGTGCGCAACCATCAACTGCTTCCGCCTGCGCGGACAATTCGAGCACCCTGTTGTAGCGTTCCTTAACGTCCATAGACCGCTCCAATACCACATCATGCCTATCTAAACGGTCTATCAGACCGTGTGCGGAGGAAAACCATCTGAGCTCCTTAGAAACACCCTTCTGTATTTCAGACAACGACATGATCGGAACGATACTTACTCACAATTTGCAATAACTCAATTATATTGGACCCTCCAGTCTACAACCCAAACGAGGGAACCCTAATCTATAACTTAAACAATGCTGATTTCCCCAAACAATAGAAACCGAGTTTTATATCTACACAAATTCTGTAAACAACAATTTAGTTTCCCTATATCATATAACTCACACCGATAGTCAATATTAGTTCAAGTTATAAATTGCTATAAACTGAAAACAATGTCATAGGCTGCTATCAATAAATGTAACTACCTATGTTAACCAAACATTCATTAGCATTACTAGACCACTAATAGATTGACTAACTGGTAACTGGTACTTCAATGCAAATTTCAATTCACCTACAATGTACCTGTAATGTAATTACTATTCTGAGTCACATCTCAGTACAACTGGTCATTTAGGGAAAACTGTTATATCTGTCTGTCTACTACCAGCAATAGACTTATAGCTTACAATACTACCAATCTATGTGGATACAGGAACAACACCAAGTTAGCTAATAACCGCCTATACCTACAGATTGATAGTCCCAAATCGTGGGTTCCTGGAGCCCTTGACGGCTGCAAATCTCAGGAAACCACGCTCTTGCTACCAAAATGTTCAGGCCTCTCGGCACCCAATGACCTCGCAGGGGCCCATAGCTACGAGGTAGCGTAGCGATCGGATGCCAAGAAGCAAGAACGTCGGCGTTTCACCGAGCTAAAGTAAATAGATTCTATCTGACCTGGTCTGTGCTTCGTTCCCGTCAAACTCCTGTCTCTCTGCAAGGCCTGGGTGCACCCTAGGCTCTTCTTGGTAGACAGGTTCTTCAGCCAACCAGGTATGGCTGGCAGGCCAGCTTCGACGCGCACAGTTCCAACACAGGTTATATTACGTAAATACGAACTTTATCTGGTTCGGAGAACCACAATACACTCAGCTATAAGACAATCCTGAGGGGAGCCCGAATACAATTCCAGATGGCTTACGATTTAATTTCAATGCCCAAATCAATACGCGTCACATTGCGGGGGCTTTTCGTCTGTCAGTTGTCAAAACTGCTCTGTTGGCAGCAACTGTCAAATTCAAAATGGCCGTTCCGAAACCATCGATCGAGTATCGATTTTGAATCGAACACTAGCCGTTGAGATAGTTGTGTGTTGTTTGAGTAGAATTGATTGAATGTAGAGTTGTCGCACTGTCAGCACCGAACACTCTTTGTACAGGTTCTCAGTGGGAAACATTCTGGGTTTAAAGAACATAACTTTAAGTAGTGCCCGTTGAGCTCGTTCCAGTTGCAATAGATGCGTTATCGGGGCAGCTCCCCACGCAGAGATGCAGTATGTCAGTATTGATTGCGCCAGGGCTCTGTACACCATGAGAAGAGTGTCTGAGCTGACAATGTGTCTCAGTCTTTTAAATGCATAAATTAATTTTCGGGTTCTTGTTGTTAAGTTCTTGATGTGATCTATCCACGACAGGTATTTATCCAAAGTTACTCCTAAGTATTTAATTGAGTCTGTAGAACTTAAGGACGCACAGGGACAACCGGGAGATCTATTACATGACTCATCGTGCATTTTTAAAATTATCGGTCTGTTCGGTTGGGTGCTTGATCTAATAGAAAAAGTTATAAATTTAGTTTTTGACACATTAAGCGTTAGTAGATTGGCATTCAGCCACTTTGTCACTGTGTCGAGTGCTCGATTGACTATGCGTTAGTAGTGAAGAATTGTTACTTTTGGATCACCCCCTCGCCTTGCTCGGGGGTGATCCATGCGTAACAATTCTCCGATGGTTAGTATTCTCACGCTAAATAAAATTCTAATTCAGAACCCATATCATTCTGATCATTTGTAGTTTTTCTAGTACTCAATCGAGCAAAAGTATGCCTATTTTATTTTGAACCCCGCTTTGCTCGAGCATGATCCATTGATCATGGCCCATGGCGCATTCGTGGCCCATTGTTCAATGATTAAGTTAAAGTTAGAGTTAACTACTACGACAGATCCAACTATGTTTCTAAGCTTAACTACTTAGTATTCTAATGCCTGTCTCATATCGATAGTCTAGTTCGATATTTCTGTCTTGGTAATATGTATGCTTGAACTCATCATGTCTAAATTAGTTTTAATGTTATGTGATCAACAGATGATGATAAAAATACTCACTTCTGCTAAAAATATCTAAATAATAGGATCTCCATAAATTAAGTAATTGAAATAAATAACCATACTGTAAATTAGTTATTGAATACTTTATTATTTAAAACACACCATTTTTTTATACACATTACGTTTTTCAACGCACATATTGTTGGGTGATAAATACAGCTATAAATATCAGAACATAAATTATACTCTTTATACAAATTCAATAAATTAGGACATCCATATTCCTCAACATTATAAATATTATTATTATCTAAAATATTTTTCAACCATGACACTTTTTCAAGACCCTTACAATAAATTTCTTTATTTTTAAAGAAAGATAAAAAATATGATGTATGATATTCGTAAGGTACGATTCCTTCACACCATGAAATTTTCCTATTCCTCTCTATCCAAGTAACATGTTTTTTTTCCATGGCTGTTAAATCAGAGTATGGACACGGGGGCTTAAATAAAAACACTTGTACTTTGTCATCATATAGTACAGCCAATTCTTTTAGTATAAAACAATTTTTTTCTGATTTAAATCCCTGAACATCTACAAACACTTTCATGATAATTTACGCACAATGTTGCTCAGTGGTTTATATTCAATAAGACGGTCGTTAATGATTAAACAATAAGCACTTGTTTTGTCTGGAAATTCCTTCGAAGTTTCAATTTCTAGTCTTACATCAACTGGACCAGTTTTTAGAATTTCATTTTGCCTCGAACAGTCAATGACGACTAGAGGGGCTTTCTCCTTGAAAGTTTGAAGATTAAGTAATGGGTCGATCGGAAGGTTGTAGAACAACTGACGGAATTTAGCATACATTTCGTATAATATATAGTACTTATTCTCATCAAATTTAAGGTTAAGAGCATCATACGGGTAATAATGTGAATTTAAATATAGCGTCACATTTTTTAGAGCACAGTGATCAAAAATAGAACTATCATTAATTTTACTATTTTTTTTATCGGTTTGCAGACCAAATATGACATACCGAGGTTTTTCTAATTGAGATGCTGTTTTAACTGCCCATGTATGCTTTGTTGTTTTAGGCAAAAGTGGATATTCATATAGATCCCAATTTCTGAATGGAATTTGTATGGGAATGTCTTTTTCTAAATGCTTCAGCAATATTAGCCTTTGCTTATCTGAAACCTTCACATGCGGCATTCGCCATTGTATTCGTTGAATATCAATGGTTACAGAATTATCTGCATCCGTTATGACGCTGTTTAGATTTGAGCTACCTCTATTAAGAATGAGCTCATGTTTACAATTAATGATTACTTTATTATAGTCTTCTGCAAATCCTAAAACTTTATTTAACGGTAAAAGAGCACTGAAATTTCCACCATGATTTTTCAATCCATTAGTGTTCCACCCCCAAACTGCAGCTGCCTTGTTTTCACCTTCATTCATTGAAATATAAGATTTTAACGTTGTTGTTATGCCAGCATTTCTTACACGATCTATTTCAACCCCATTGATCTCATACCTTATATCTTGGAAAAGAAATGTTATTGCATTATTGCAAAAATTAACATCTTTTTTCACAATTTTACCAGTTGCATCCTTATGAGAAATAACAACACAGCCTTCTATGTAAATACAACTGGCTGAAGGGAGAATATAGATATCCTGCTGGTGAATAGGAATTCTTATTTCATCATTTTCATTGAAACTATTGTTGTATGGGTTGTATGTATGAACTTCATAACTCTCTATAGAGTTATCAAACTGCGCCACATTGTTTATATGAAGAATATTCATAGCTTGAAACCAAGTGCTTTCAGAAAATCTATGTTATTTTTAGTGATATTTTTATTTTTTGCGGGAGTACGTGTTAATCGCTTAACAACATTCCTTCTAATAACACACTTGACTCCCATGTTAGGGACTTTATAATTATTGTTATTGTAGAAAACAATCATCGTCTTTTTCTCAAGTGAAGACACAATTGGATACTTTCACCTCTGAAATTGATTTGATTACCATCCAAGTCTAAAATGTTTATATGTATTTCTGAAATAACGCTTTGTTTAACAGGAAAATAAATCATAGTACTAGGAGTTTCCACAAATCTATGACCTGGAGGAACATTTGGAACAAATTCATAAATAATATGTGTGAGAGCACCGTTCGTATATGAGCCTTGAACTAAATCACATTCAATCCTTATAACAGTTGTCGGCAGAATGTTAACAACTTTAGCCGACTCATGCCATTTATTTGCTTCTAATGTCACCTTTTCAAACCCTAGTAAAGATCCAATACTATTTTCAACATCAAAATTAATGGGTTTACTACAAAATATTGCACATTTCATGGTGTTGTTATTCGGTCTTATCTGAAACTCACAATTTTCAATTCTGTCTGCGAGGTACTCATTTATATCATATAAATCATACAAGCCAGTAGGTATTTTTATTTCATTTTTTTCTCTTCCATATGAGAAAACATTGTTATTATGATCTATATTTGGTATTGAATTAAATGCTGAAAAATATATTAAACCACATTCGTAAAGACCATCTAACGTAAGAGAAGGCATATATCTTGACTCCAGCATAGATTTATCACCGGTGATAGTGAGCGTTAGAGACATTATGGAGGACTGAATTATAAATTACAACTAGGTAATATTTATCTTCCCACATTTTCCCAAAACTTCTTAAGATATTTCAAACAAAGATGGCCACAGTTAAAAGTATTATGTTTTTGAAAATTCTCATAATTATAGTTAATGCAGGATCCCATATAATTTAAAAACTCTCTCGGGGGTCTTAAGTTTCCATAACTGTCAAAATATTCAATTTTATCCTTCATTTTGGCATAGGCTACCCAATGTGTTCCAGAATTCTCAGAACTGTCTAAATTAATTATACCACACTCATTTCTTAAAGGTTTTTTCGGTAATTCGTTTCTCATGAATACCCCTCGAAAATATGGTATATCATTCGAATTATTTAATATATCAATGTTGCTGAGAGCTCTGTTAGGTAGCCGTTTACTTAGTTTTTTTGAGTTGTATATATACCTAACCCGCTTCCATGCTGCTTGAGCTGTAAACCTTGACCGATACATACATCATTCATTTTCTCATTGAATCGTTTTAGTTCAGATAAACGTTTTTTTGCCGATTTTATTGTGTTGACTGCTTTAGCAATACCTGCTGCTCCACCTGCTAAACTACCTACTGTCGACAATCCAGCAAATATCGGGATCAGAGGTAAAAATCCGCCAGTTTTCGGTACTGGTATGATTCGTGGTATGCCCATAGGTAAATCTGAAGCAAACTCTTTAGCTGCTGCGATAGCTAGCTCGATTGCTGCTTTTTTGCATTTAGGTTTAAGTTTCTGAACATGTTTTTTAGCATGATTGATCATATTTTTGAACGTCTTTTTGAATCCTGCACCCGATTTTTTAATAACGATCCTTCTTTTTGAGATTTTCTCTCTGGGTTTTAACGATGATTTCTTTTTGTTCATGATTATAAAAAAGGTATACCAGGAAAATAGTTTAGCTGTTAACTATCCTCGAACGAACTCTGGAATGGAATGATAACTTATTACGATAGGACCTGGTTATAAAACTTTAGATTTATCTATCCAACTGTTCTCGTTAGAAGAAAAGCCTAGCCACTTAACCAATAGACGATTGCCTTTAGTTTTTAATACTTTTTCAACTAAATAAATATCGGGGTGCGGAGTTATTTGAAGTTCTTGTTTATAAAATGCCCCTAATATTGGCTGGCTTTTTGCATCAATTAAGAGGTATGTGGGAGGAGCTGTATTGTTAACTTTTATTATTTTAAACACCTCTGTTGACCAATTGGGAGTATATCCTTTTTCAAACGTTCCTTTGTATTTGCTTATTCTAACAAAATCTCCAACTTTTAATTTGCTAGGAGGACTCATGGTCTGCAATTTGCTCTGCTGTGCTTTGTATCTATTCAGAATTTGTTTTTTATTATATATATTAACTTTATCTGGAGCTAATCCAATAGTTCTGTGAAAGGAAGCATTATACGACCTCAATGCGGTATCTAATATACCATCAGCCCATTTATAATTCCCATTCATACTAAAATGCTTATACAATTTGTTTTTCAACGTCCTTATAAATCTTTCTACTATAGATGCCTTCTTAGTAGAATATGTGGAATAATGGTTTATGCCATATTTTTTTATTAAACTATGAAAACTTGTGTTATAAAATTCTGTACCCAAATCAGTTTGTAGGTTTTTTGGAATACGTCCCTTATCTATTAACATTTGAAATGCTTCAGCAACAGATTCTTTGTTCTTCTGCTTAAGTGGATATGCCCAAGCATATTTTGAGAATGAATCGATGACTGCTAAAATAAATTTATTTTTTGAGTTCTCGTTTGAAAAAGATTGCATATCTATTAAATCAGCTTGCCATAAATCATCGATATCTTTTAATATGACACTTCTTCGCGGAAAATGTTTTCGAGCATTTTTATGTATTTCATTTACCACCGTTTGTTTGCTCATTTTCTTTTTTGTTTTTGTGCAATATCATCTAATTTTCTATCTACTTTATTAACATCGTTATTCAATTGAGAAAGTAACTGTTCAACTGTTTTTATTTTTTTTGTAAGTTCACAAAGTAATTTATCAACATAGTTTTTAGTGGCGCAGTCAGCAGGATCAATTGGTTCCCCAATATGCTTTAAGGTTTTATGTTGGAGATCAAATCTATTTTCAAGTTGTTTAGTATTTATAATTCTTTTGTGAACATGATGGCCAAATTTATCAACATTCATGTTTAACTGAAAGAATATAACTAAGCTATAGTTTAACGAACATTCGCTTTTATTTATTTTTTTATGATGCCGGCTTCTTTTAGTTCTTCAATAATTGATATTATTTCATTATTATGGCTTGTGTTTCCAGCATCTTTAGATGCAATTAAAATTTTCAATCTTTCTATTAGCTCATTTGGATCATCCCAATAAACATAGTCAGTGTTTTTTTTATATTTTTTTAGAGGTCTTAAATATCCTCCTTGCTTAATATCCTCAACATTTTTATCAGAGAATAATGGTCTAATGATTTTACAATACTTTATACCCTTATCGCCTTTGATTTGTGCAGAAGGATTGAAATCCCTTTTGTGAGCATTTGTTGAACGTAATATCTCTTTATAAGCAATTTTATCACTCTCAGTAATGGTCTTTAATTCAGGTTTACTCTTTAATAATAACTGCTCTATTCCTGGTGTTATCATATATTTCTTATCACCCACTCTAATCATTCTTGTACCATCTTGCGGCCCTGAAATCGATACTACGGTATTCCCAATCAATAACAAATTGTTCTCGCTTCGTATTCCAAAAGGAATATTCAATTCCCTATATTCACTATTATTTTCACTCAATGGTTCTGGGGTACTAAAACTTAAATCGTTAGAAAAATCATTATGTTTAACAGGTGTAACACAGCTTTCTGCTGGGTAATCCATTTTACTAATACATTCATTACTACAGTCTTGGTCGGCTAGTTCTAGAGACATTTCATCATTTTCAGGTATTATCGATGAAACTATCTTATTGATGTGCCCTTTACTACATTCTCTTATAGACTTTGTATTGCTACCAAGTGTAACCAATGTATCTAAAGGATCAACTATAGCTTTGAACATTTTTCGTGTTCTCATATCATAGTTATTTTCCTCTTCACGTAACCGTTTTGCTTTACTTTTAATTGCTTTTACAGACTCTATTAACTGTTTTTTAACATTTGAGTTCAATTTAGAATTCATTTTATGTAATCTGGTTAAGTCTTCCAGCTATTGATGTGGAATGATTTAAATGTTATCCAGGGTTTCTATTTATGTATAAAAAGTTGATTTTTGAATTGTTTTTTTTTTAAAGTCAGCCTTTTAATCAAACTCTACAAAAACATCAAACCCTTTTCTATACCGACCATTTTTTAAACTACAGTCTTTGTTTATTAACAAAAACATATATAATTCCTTCCATATCTCAGCACATAGTTTTTTAAAGTCAATCCAGCTCATATCAGAATTAACATGTTCATCATAAATATGCTTCAAGTTTATATCATCCTGCCTGAATATAATTAGGAAATTAACATTGTCTCTTATGAGCTGTTTCGGTATTTTTGAATAAGTTTGTGATAAATAGAAATAATCTATTTGTTTATGCCTACCCATCGAGTAGTGATTTCTAATATTTATCTGATTTTCACAAGTTACATCATCAAATATGAAGATGGAATTGCTTTTTGCATCAGTTGGGGAAATAAGATCCTTATCGGTCTTAAATATAAAGAAATGTATACTAGGAATTAAACTAAAGACATCTTTCAGAAAACAATATTTAGGTTGAAAGGCTGTTTTGCTATAAAGATAGACATTATGAAACTTGAGACCATTTTCATGTATTAGTAAAGTTATCATGATGTTTGTTTTTCCACAGTTAGAAGGACCGCATATTATGGATCGAATTGTATTAGGAAGCAGTACACCATGTCTGTAAGATCTGGATGGAGCACCAGCATTGATTTGCTTAATTTCTAAAGATACGGCTTGCTTGACCAACTTCATTATTAGGTATGATATCTGCTTTCAATATATCACATGATTTATAAGCATTCAATACATGGGATTAGAAGTTGCAACATGATTCCGAATTATCCAAATTCATCAAAACTGTGTTGTAATTGGATAAGAAGTTTTTAGATTTGTTTACATTCTTTAAAAGGTGCTGCCTACTTATGGCCTTAGTAAGAGGGAGTATGACATCCAATTACATCATACAAGTTTCACAGCTCCAGTCCAAAGCACACCTCATCTGAGCAGTCATATTAAATTAAAATAAGTAAGTATGATTACTATGTACCTAGTCTAACTCCTACCATTTCTGATTTCCTAATAGATAACAGTTTCAGCTATTCATGTTTTGATTTCATAGCTTTTTTCTAATTGTTGCATACTTTTGTGTTTTCAGATAATGGCAGAGCTTACAATTGATCTTGAAGAAGACACGCCGATCACCAATCCTTACTATTATGTGCAAAATGTTGACGACTACATCAGCAAAAATTATCCCACGCTATTCCATTCACAAGCTGATGAAAAAAACCCAGATGTTAATAAGGAGAGCGGAAATGAAGCAGCAGCAAAAAAAAAGAAAGTTATAAGACGCTTTACACGTGTCACTCATACTCCTGCTAATTCCTCGTTTGTTATGAAGAAATCAAAGCAAAAGGGACATCGAATGATAAAAATTCAAATACATGACTTAAGTGATAAAGAAGATAGTGATGACAATCCTACTGTGAGCGTGCAGTATATAGCAAACCAGCACTATGATGAAGTGCTAAGATTGGCGGAATCCCTTGTTTCTAAGATTTCTAAAGAACTAGGGGAAGGAAGTGGTTGTTACGATGTTCCTTATTAAGTTTCCGATAAATATGTATTGTCTCTAAAATATAAGCATGACAAATTACCTATTTCAAATAAAAAATTCTTCTGAAATGAAATATTCTTTTTTATTTTAACAAAGATTTCTATTAGGTGATTAGCACTAATTAACGATTGCGTTTTTAATTTTTTATAGCTTGAACTTACCAAGTAATTAGATGTTATAATTTTAAATGTTTGAAAATAAAAGGCTGGACAAAATTCGTATTACCTCAATGCAATCGTGAATTAGGACTACTAAAGTAAGAAAAAATAAAACATTTTTTTATAACATAATTTGATATTTATTCTGATAAACATGATAAACATTTGTCATACAATCCATTAGTTGCTTATGTAATAGGTTATATCTATTAATTAAAGGGTATATGAAGACAAGGTTATAAGGTTAAAATATAGTTTCACAGTGTCCCCAAGGTAAAGTAGAAATATTATCATCTAAAATGACACGCTTATCATCATCTCTCGACAAAACTAATTTATTTATTCTTTGTGTATAAATTTTATGTTTTCGAGATTTGATTATAAACATATTATCTCTAATACATTCATTATAAAGTAAAGCATCCTTATATTTCTTAAAATTAAGTTTTCGGGTTACACACTTTTTTATTCCCTTAGCTTTAGTTATTATAGCTTTTTGCGATTTAATACAGTAAAGTTTAGCTCTTAGACCTACAAACTCTGTCACTATCTCACCACCCATCTCATCTTTAAAGTAACCGGGTATTTTAGCATTATTGGAGGGTATATTATATATATTATTTTTTTCAAAATTACTGGTGTCAAAATGTTTGATATTATTGCGGAGATCGCTGTAAAAGTCTCTAGTTTTGATCAAATACAACAAACTATCAGTGTCAGTGTAACAAAGTTGAATGTTATCTTTATAGAGACCTTTCATCACATTATAGTGAAAATTATATATATGACATTTCGCTAATTCCAAGATGGTGAATCCAACATAAATTGGGCGATCTAGAATTACTTTTGATTTATGCAATTGAATGGCTACTAAAGTTTGTGAAAAAATCGAAATATCTTTAAAATTTGGAAGACTTACATACTTTTCAGCCCCAATGATCTTATTCGTGATATTTGAATTATCTTTCCAAATGTTAACCAATTTAACATCAACATGCTTTCTCTTATTTTCTATTGTTTTTCCAAAAATTGAATTGTTCTGTTTTTTGAAAAAATCTCTTTCAAAATCAGAATTCGCCTGCTGTCTGAGAAATGTATTTAGCATTATATACGGCTTCAAGAAGTTATCTTGCTCAAACGATAAAATTCTATGTATTTTTAATAATATCAGACCATGTTCAAGACATTCCTTTAAGTGTGTATAATGTATAATGTACTTATGTTTATCATAAACACTTGCTATCAATTTTGTGTTTTTACTACCAAAAGGAGTAAACTTTTCAGATGCAAAGGGTAGATCCGAATGGTCATCATGCAATTCAGATGGATAATGCAAATCTACCTCCAGAATGTATCCCGTTTTGTCATCTTTTGATAAGTTACTTAGGTCAAACATTTCAACTTCACAAGTTTCTAAGAATCGAAAATTTTTCATTGGGAGTTTCTGCATCATAGTGTATCCATATAAATTGACACAATCTAGATAAACCAAAAAACTGTCTGTTTCATTAGAGTTGTAATTCGGAAGATATTTATTATTCGCTTTAGCATATCTCAGAGAACATTGAGCAAGACCTCCACGTATACCCTTCTCTATTAGCTGATATATTTCTATATCCGAAATTAAATCCAGTACCACATTTGTGTATAAAAGCATGGCATCCCAACTTAATGAAGGTGATGATACATAGTGACATGGGTCAAGCTTGTAAAATTTTAAACTCATATTTCGGAACTTTTCGAATACATCACATAACAACAAAACGTCACACTTTAAATATAGATCAGTATATTCACCAAGGGTTTCAATCCCAAAAGCTTTCCAAACAGTCAAAGCATGTTTGTAATCATCATCAGTAATATTTTGAGATGTCAGTTTGTTATAAAACTTTGACTTCTCAGGCAGCTGTATTTCATCATACCGATCCCACTTGTCCACATAGTCATAGCAATAAACCCCTTTCTGACATGCCAAATTAAATAATTTCTCATCATTAAAAAAAGATTTTAACTGTTTAAAATCTTCAGACTTCATAGTTCGTACTAAACTATCTAAGCTTGAACTCAAGAAATTAAATGAGTCAATAAATTTCATCTGAATAATGTTTTCTGCATTTATTGGGATAAATTTTGTGAATGAGATATACTTTTCCTTGGTTTTGGGTATTAAGTTAATTCTACCAAAAACATTTGATAGCTCATTAATAAATAGATGGCAATCGTATCCTGATAAATTGTGAAATATGATTGGGATGAATGGACAATCTACAACTTCCAAGTTACATTTATTGTGGGCAGCCCCTCTATATTGACCTGTGAAATGGTCATGATCTTTTACTTTTACATCATTGTCGGAAAAAACATTTTCACAGATATAACATTCTTTTGCATTTTCAAAAGAAAGTTGTTGTGACTCACTCAATGGATTGATTACCCTTTTAACTGCTAGTATTTCATATAAAGTTTGTAAATCATGTACTAATGATTCTACAAATTTCTTCGAGCAATCTGGTCCTCTGTATGAAACAAAGTTATTTAGTTCAGGATTTGAATCGCAACAAATAAAATAGGCAAAACAAGAAGCCTCATGTATTTGAATGTTCTCTGTATAAGCTGATTTACTTTTATCAGAACACTCTCGTAATAAACTTTCAAAATCACCGTATATTACAATGGGTATTCTCTGTGTTCTTTCGTAATGAGAAAACCTTAGTTTTGAGTTCTCTTCAGGTAGAATAGTTTTTACTCTTGCACAATCATGATTATTTAATTTATCCTCACTATCAAAATACGAGAAGCATTCATCACATAAAAACATCTTTTTTCTATTTTTTGTTATCTGTTTATGTACCAATCGTTCAAAATTGGAAATTAAACAGAAATGATTTTTACCATTTCTGCTAATGTATAGTAAGTTGACATGAAAGAGCTTGCGTTTAGCTGTTTTGTACAAAGGACCAACGACTGTGTCATGCTTTTCTAAACCATAAACATTTACGCTAATGGTGGGATTATTTTTCTCAAATTTTCTTATATCGTCTACGCTTGGAGGGAATGTAATACCATCAACATTTAATATTGTTGAGTAATGGGGATATGATGATACTCTATTCTTATTTCGTTGTACAGGATAAATATGAGCAATAATACACCATGCGAAACAAAATTCATCATCATTGCAGATGTTTATACATGATTTAGTATTTCTTATTCTTGGTGGAAGTGGTATATGAGACCCAGCACGTAAAGGATTATATTTAACAATATTCACTTCTAAATGACTCACAAACTCTACAGACCATCCAGATTCTGATGATTCAAACTCAGAGCATTTGGAAATCATTCTATCATAACACATCTGTAATAGTTTCAAAATATCAGTACTTTGGTAAACGATGTTGTATGATGTATTAAATGATTTTAAAGACGTTTGCTCATTTTTCAGTAGGATAAATGATATGAAAAGCTCGAAACCAATTTTTACCGACTTATGAACTTTCAAACACTCGCTTATCAAGGAAATAGTAGTATCAGTTATTTCTTGCAGAAACACTTCAGGCGAGATTATACCTTCTGTAGCATTTATTCGATAACTTACAATTTTATTCTTAAATGCACTGGCTAGTATTTGAACATTTTCATAACTTGTTTGAATTAAACAGTTAGATTTATGAATATTAGTCCTTTTATGTGCAGATATGTTGGAAACATTCAAACTGCATGCTTTACAGTAAACCATTGTGTCTGCTTCAATTACAGATTTTAACTTTAATTATAAGTGTGTACTCGAAGTAAAATGATGTTGTGTTGTTATGATGGAATAATATATTCTTTTAGTTTTGTATTTTAGATTTTTGGAATTTTTCATTAGCTGAAAAAAATTACTATTTAAAAAACATTAGATGGGTAAAGAATTGGTTGGATGTGCTTAAAGTGTTATGTTGTTATGATGGAATATTATATTCTTTCGGTTTTGTATTTTAGATTTTTGGAATTTTTCATTAGCTGAAATAAATTACTATTTAAAAAACATTAGACGGGTAAAGAATTGGTTGGATGTGCTTAAAGTGTTATGTTGTTATGATGGAATAATATATTCTTTCGGTTTTGTATTTTAGATTTTTGGAATTTTTCATTAGCTGAAATAAATTACTATTTAAAAAAACATTAGACGGGTAAAGAATTGGTTGGATGTGCTTAAAGTGTTATGTTGTTATGATGGAATATTATATTCTTTCGGTTTTGTATTTCAGATTTTTGGAATTTTTCATTAGCTGAAATAAATTACTATTTAAAAAACATTAGATGGGTAAAGAATTGGTTGGATGTGCTTAAAGTGTTATGTTGTTATGATGGAATAATATATTCTTTCGGTTTTGTATTTTAGATTTTTGGAATTTTTCATTAGCTGAAATAAATTACTATTTAAAAAACATTAAATGTGTAAAGAATTGGTTGGATGTGCTTAAAGTGTTATGTTGTTATGACTGAATAATATATTCTTTCGGTTTTGTATTTTAGATATTTGGAATTTTTCATTGGCTGAAATAAATTACTATTTAAAAAAACATTAGATGGGTAAAGAACTGGCTGGATGTGCTTAAAGTGTTATGTTGTTATGATGGAATAATATATTCTTTCGGTTTTGTATTTTAGATTTTTGGAATTTTTCATTAGCTGAAATAAATTACTATTTAAAAAACATTAAATGTGTAAAGAATTGGTTGGATGTGCTTAAAGTGTTATGTTGTTATGACTGAATAATATATTCTTTCGGTTTTGTATTTTAGATTTTTGGAATTTTTCATTGGCTGAAATAAATTACTATTTAAAAAACATTAGATGGGTAAAGAACTGGCTGGATGTGCCTAAAGTCTGCTTTGGCCGCTGTGACAGCTCTCGTGATAACTTTCCAAACATCTGAATCATCATCTATGGTGGACTTGTATGTGATAAGAGCATTTTTATAACGATTGTTACCATGCCGCTCAGCATCCTTGCTGTTGTGGATAGTCAGCTCCACATAGTAGGCCCCCTGTTTAGTCAGATCCTTCTGGAACGTGTAGCCGGATCCAACGCGTCTGCTCAGGAAACTGCGTAGAGCTGCTGCTCGGATAGGCTGGGTTCGATCTTCCTCATCCTGTAAATAAGACACAACACAATTAAAATAAATGTTTAATGACATATCCGCTACCTACTAGATTAAGTTGAGATGTAATGTAATGTACCTAAAAAACAGGAATGCTGATTGGGCTAGAAAAATACGAAAATAGGGATAGCTTATTTCTCTGCGGTGGAATGCATGCTAGCCTTGTTTATATCACCTTCATGAAATAAATATACTAATGATAAAGATTGCATCACTGGATAGCCGTAGGTAGTTGGTAAAATATAATTTAACTCACATCAGAATCCGGAAATACTCGAGGGCTCTTAGACTTCTTCTTTGGTGGAGGCTCAGTCTCTGATTCCGAATCGCTCCCAAATAGTGACTTGCTTGCAGCCACCGCCGCTGTAGACGCCTTACTGGCTTTCGGCTTACTCTTCTTAGCAGCGGAGGCCTTAGGTTTGCTGGTTGATTTCTTAGGCGCTGGTTGTGTCGGCGGGATGTCCTCTACATCGGAGTCAAAGGGATTCAGAGACGACCTGTAAAAACAAAACGATCAATGATAAAACTAATTTGCAAAAATATAGTTATAAGAGCTCCGTGGTCTAGTGGGTTTCATGCTTGCCTCTCACGCAGGAGATGCAGGTTCGAATCCCGGTGCTGACCATGACCAATGAGATAAGTCATTTATCTTAAGTACGTTATACGGACACTAACGGTGATGGAAAACATCGTGAGGAAACCTTCATTACTCCATAGCTGCGGCGATGGGCTAGCCCCCTGTCACGCAAAATGGAGTATTGAAACACTGGCTGAAAGTGGGCACAGGTTTGCCTCTGCCACCCCGTATGGGAAAAGGCGTGACGCTATGTATGTATGTATGTATAGTTATAAGTACTTACATACTTGCGGAGTTTTAAGTCTTCAACTGCAGACGGTTAAAAAATATTATGATGCACAATGTATCCAGATCGCTCTTATATAGGCCAATTATATAAAGGTGAGATCTTTGTGTAAATTCGCCTTTCTCATGAAATTGCCAACGCGTTTTTCATACAATTTTCAACCTTACTTAATAGATGTATAAAAGTCCCTTTACAATTATCTATTTGTCAACAATTTGCTCGCTACCTTATAGTTACCAAATTGGAATATGTTGTTACATTCCTTTCCTTCTTAAAGCAATAGGAGATGATGATCACTTATGGTCATGCTATGTACCTGACTCAAGAGAGAGGTGAAATATAAGGGGTCATGTTAGACTGGTTGAATATCATATGATGATGATACTATGGTATTGAATAATATCTAAAAACCAGTTTAAGTTAAACCCTCGTGCCTTTTTTCCCAGATGAGGTTGCTGAGGCATTATGTCCTGCATAGTGAGGACTTGACAACATACTTGGCTAATGCTGGGCTATCCCCTCTTGTCATTCAAAATGAATACCGGCTGAACTAGGGCTCAGTTGTGCATCTGCCACCCCAAACTGTAAAAGACATAATGCTATAGTTTTATAGCGCATCGATGAGCTAGCCCCTCTGTCACACAACATTAAGTATGGATTCAACTGAACGCGGACGCAATAATTATGCCTCTGCCACTCCACATGGGAAAAGGTGTGATTCGGTATTCGTTTGTGTTTCATGGTTTATTCCATGATGAGGTAGCTAGGGCATAAATATTTGCATGTGTTTAGCCACCATGGTTCCCCATTAGTTGCATGATGGTTAGGGGGCAAGCCCATCGTTATACATATCATGAGAAAAAACTTACTTATTTTATACTAAAGAATCAGGATTTTGGAGATTTCAGTCGATATAGACGCCAGCATCAGGTACATAACACTTTCTCTACAATAATACAGGGTGTAATAAACATCGATTTAGTCAAAACAACTTTATTTTTACGTTGCTATAAACGCATATACAGCATGTAACAGAAAGGGTATGATAATATGATAGATGTTCTTAGGGACATCATTCTGAACAACATTCGACACATTTCCCCCTTTCTGATTAAAATCCCCTTTCTATTACCAACAACACCCTGTAAATCATCAGACCACCCAGCTCAAATTATACAAGATGTAACAGAAAGATGTATTCATATTTTAGGGGGGTTGTTAGGAACATCATTCTGATCAACTTTTACTATGAAACCGATTTGATCAGAGCAACTTTATTTTTCACTTCTCTACACGTTTTGTATCGGGCTATCAGCTGATTTGTATGGAGAAGTGAAAAATAAAGTTGTTCTGTTCAAATCGGTTTCATATTGAAAGTTGATCAGAACGATGTACAAGACAACCTCCTAAAATATGAAAGTAAAAATATACTGTTACACCCTGTATAGGAGAAAAAAATAATAGTTAATCCGATGAAATCAATTTCATAACGGAAGTTGTTTGGAATGATGTACCTCGCCTACCTCGTTGAGTTAATACACTTCTTCTGTAACATCCTGTATGAAAAATCATATTGTACAATAAAGAGAGACATTGAGTTCATGATTCTATACATGATAAACTAAACTAACTAATTTAAAAAGAGATTTTGTAAATGGGATCTAAGGATACTGCAAACTAAAGGTTTAGTTGCTTTGTTTACGTTGATACGTTCTAAATCGACGTCATTAGACATCCCCAATTGCATAAACCCGCGGGGCACGCTATCATTCCAATAATATAATTCATATTCCGATTAATGCGGTAGGAGGCTAGACCATTGTCGTAGTACCTAACATACGTAAGAAAATCTGTGTAGGTAACGTGTGTAAGATAAATTACTTCTTAATGATATAAGGTATGAGCATTGGGAAGCGATGATGCGATCATGTTGTAGCCATTTCTGTATTATGCGCACAGTTGTCTGTTTAACTATGTCTCTACATACTCGTAAATGATACGAACAGACGTGCATGCGGCGGCGCTGTATTTATAATGCATAAAAGGTATGAGGTTTGATCGCAGATCGGTGTAGATGTGCAATCGCGGACGCGCGGATTACACACGAAGCGAAACGATGATATTTTATTTTGCATAAGAACATTTACCATTGGAGGATTGTTACTTTTGGATCACCCCCGAGCAAGGCGAGGGGGGTGATCCAAAAGTAACAATTCTTCACTACTTGCGTTCGACACCGCCCCATCTGTTGCTATTAAATAAGAGAACAGTATCATCGGCATATGTTATGATGATTCCATTTTCCAACAAGGTCCTGCACAGATCATTTATGTAGAGGAGAAAGAGCGTAGGGCCTAGTATACTACCTTGGGGTACACCAAAGGTGATGTTACCTTCGGTTCCGGTATGGTGTCCTATTTTTACCTTTTGAGTTCTGTCTGTAAGGTAGCTTTCGAACCATTTTAAGGAAATGCCTCGCACACCGCAGGCTTCAAGCTTTGCCAGTAGTATAGGGATGGAGACGGTGTCAAACGCTTTCGCCAGATCCAAAAAGACACCCAATGTTCTCTTTCTTGCATCAAGGTTTGAGGTTATATATTCAGTGACGGCAGTGATAGCGTCCTCTGTTGACTTGCCTACTCTAAAGCCGTATTGATTTGTTGCAAGTAATTTTTTACTCTCTAAGTATCTAAGAAGACGTCTATTCATAACTTTTTCCAGTATTTTAGAAAGAGCTGGGAGTAGCGATATAGGCCTGTAGTTTGCAGCAACACTTGCATCCCCCCCTTTATGAATTGGGCAAATGATAGATTTTTTTAATACATTTGGAAATACTCCAGTGTCGAGGCTTCTTTGACACAAAAATGTAACAGGTTTTATTATATATGGTAATGCTAGTTTTAGTAATTTACTTGATATCCCATCCCATCCCGGCGCAGAGTCTATTTTAAGTGATTTGATTATTGAACTTATTTCTGCTTCGTCGGTCGATAGGAGTGCGAACGATTTAAGTTGGGAGTTGAACAGATAGTATTTGGATGCAAGGTCTTGCTCTGTTATATTAGATGACTCCAATATTTTATTTGAAAGATTCGAGCCTACATTGATAAAGTATTCGTTAATTTGTTTTAGTGTGTCCTCGATACTCGGCGATTTGATCAGTTCCTCGACAGGGTTCTGTTTAATTGGGAAGTTACAGATTCTTTTGATGTTTTGCCATGTCTTTTTGCTATCATTGGTTGCCTTTCTGAGCTCTGATTGTTCGTGTTCTATTTTTAAACGTTTTAGTAAGTTGTTGCATGTGTTTCTGTATTTTAGGTATGATTTTTTTATTTCTTCGTCATTTTTATGTTTATTTGTTTTTTGGTGTAATTTGTCTCTTCTTTGTGTACATTTTATTAGCCCAGGTGTGATCCAAGGTTTTAAATTATTTTTAGATATAGGGACTTTTTTAACTTGAGTGTTTTTATTTAAGAGGGCTATCAGTGTCTGTATAAATTGACTAGTGGCAATTTCAATATCGCTTTTGTCCAATATCGCTTCCCAGTCGGTTTTAGATAATTCTGTACAGACAGCATTGTAATCAATTTTTGTACATGTTTTTCTTGAATTTGTTTTCTTTATGTGAGAAATAGGGATTTGACATATCACTGGTGAGTGATCTGTTATAGTTGCTGGGAGAACTAAGATTGTGGGTATGCCCTTTGTTTTTACCATGCAGTGGTCCAGACAATTTTCCTCTCGAGTGGGAAATGTGTGGCCAGGTAAAATACCATGTGAAGCAAGTAGCGTTAGGTAATCAGAGTGATTATTTGATTTTGTGTCAGTAATGTTGATATTCATGTCACCAAGCAATGTGATATTTGATATTGTCTTCAGGCTCTCCAACAAGTCATCAAGCGAGGCGTTAAAGATATCTATTTTCTTAAAAACTGGAGGTCTATAGATCGTTATAAATGCGTTGTCGTTACCTATTCTGATTACAAGACAATTTGCTTCTTTTATCGGTGGTTCATAAATAGTGACGTTGTGTAATGTCTTTTTAACGTAAACAATAATACCATCATTTTGATTTATATATATTTTACTGTAATGTGTGTTATAACCTGTTTGAGAAGATGGTATAATGTCCGCTTGTAGCCAGCATTCCGTGAGTATTATAATGTCAAATTCTATATCGGTACGCTGCAGTAGTACTTGAAAGTTTTCGAAATTCTTGTTGCTGCTTCTTATATTTATTGCTATAGCGGCTATATTTTTGTCCTTGTTGTATTCTAGATAAGACTTGCACTCCTCGGGTTCACCTATACGATATGATTTTGCGACACTGACATTGTCAATGTCCGTAATTATCTCATTTAGTCGACTCATTATAGGTGGATACTATGAGTGTCACAAAGTGACTTACTACTAATATGTGCACAAGTGACCCTAAGAAATGCAAATCTCTATCATGTGACTTTTTATCTAGGAGGGGATGAATTGTGTAGTGGTGTGTGTGTAATAGGGATTGGTATTTGTATGTGTGTATTGTGTAGTTATGTACGTGAGTTTTTATATATACACTAAAGTTTGGCACAATTCGGCTTGTATATGCAGTATTTTCATGCAATTTAATTAATATATGACGGACTAAGGGTTCTAGACAAGTAATTATCATGCAAAAATCTGTTATTAAAAATAAAAATAAAAAAGATAGTCAAGCATTACTAGATGTTGAAGCCGTTATTATCCGTAGATGTTCTTCGTTTTTTACTTCAATCGCTGGGTGATCATCTTCTTTCTTGATGAAGACCTTTCCACTAGATGTCCAGCAGTACTTCCATTTCTCTGTCTTGACCAATTGTCGGCAATGATAGTGGAGGCTTTTCCCTTTCTTTGTCAGAGCATCATTCATGTAAATAAACTTTTTTTCTCCATCTAGGCCTAAACTTTCCGTATTTAGTTTATTGTTTAAATGTTTTTGATTATATTTTCTTAGAGCATTAGTCAATAGCTGTTTTCTTTCAGTCGATACAAAATCAACAACTAGGAGTCTGGATGGCTTTCCCTTCTTCAATCTAAACGCTCTCTTTACATCCCGCTTCTCGAAGTCAAGGTCCAGGTGTAGATGTATTTTATGAAGAAGTTCCATTGGCGTTAGTTGATTGTCCGCAGGTAGATTACTGATTTCAAGGGAGGATTCATATAATCTTCTTTTTACATCCTCTAATTCTGACTCTAGCAAACCGATGCTATCAGTGGCTTTATATTCAGTTTTTTCTAGTTTATCAACACGCAGTTTTAGCTCGTCTTGTTGTTTCACTATGTCGCTCATAGCTTTCTTTATTTCAGCGTTGGATTGGATAATATTATCGTTTTGTTTTTTTAGCTCAGTTATGTCGTCACTGATTTTTGAGAGCACCGAGGACTGTTCTGTTTTAAGTTGGGTAAACATCTGTGTAATTGTTCTTACCAGCGTCTCATTCGAATCATCGGTATTTTTTCTCTTTCTTACATTAATATTGTAAGTCTCTTGATCGTCGAAAGTAGGTGTTTGTAATTCCGTGTTTGATTCAGAGTCTCCTAGTAGATTAGTATTAGAGCTCGTCGATATCGTTTGCACTCTTGGTGGGGAATGTTTTACACTCGCCATTCTATTCGTAGTCGATGTGTGAGACGTAGCATTGTTTCGTAGCGCGTAGTCGATAGTGTATCCGTTACGCAGCGTAGTAGCGCGTAGTCGATCGTGTATCCGTTACGCAGCGTAGCACTCGTAGCAGTGCGTAGTGGTACTGATCGGTATTTTCGAGGCCGGTAGTCGCTCTCTGTTTAGCGCAGTGGTTTAGGACGTCGGCCCGCACATGGATGACAGAAATGATCACTGGTTCAAATCACCGCAGCGCCGGCAAGTTATAAGTAGTTGTTTTACTCACAATTCAAACTGTTCGAAGGTCTTCTGGGCGGAGTTGTGGATGCAGTCAGTTGACTGTCAGCAGACTATCCCTTTCGGTGGGTGGAGCCTTTCCGTAAGAACACCGTAGGAGGAACAAGGAATTGAGTTTGTGGCAATCAGCCAATGGTGAATTAATTGTATAGAATTAATCAAAAATTCGTACAAAGATTCACAACTAAAAACACGTTCGCACTAGTGAACAGCCGAGGAGAGAGGGAGAGGGAGGGCTATTGTTTGTGCCATATTATATTGATTGTCTAAAATTAATTTTAGGTAATTTTCAACCTGATTGACATTAGTGTTTTCCTGGGCTTGTCCAGGGGCTTGAGTTTCTTGATGGGGGTCAACTGAAATTGTTGCCAACTCGGTTTCATCCAAATAGTGAATAAAATAGTCGCCTCCAGTTGTTGCTTCTTGAAGCATCGGTGTGGGTATTGCGGTAGATGAGGTAAATGATTTCTCTGGTTGCATATTAACCTGGAACAATCCATAAACTAAATAAGATTACTCGGAGCTTCACGGCACTAATGTAGAGCCGCCATCACGATATAAATAATGGCTGTTAGGATCGAATATTTGTTTATATTATGTAATACATTACATTTACATTACATTCGTATGGACTTCACTGTCAGGAGACAGCCTCGTAGCCTCGTTTCCGTTTACACGACATAAGAATGAATGACATGACATGAAGTAAGTTTTTAACTTTGTGAATTATGTATGAAACAGTTGTAGATACAATTTTTTTTCTACATCCTATACAATACCGGTGGGTGGCGCGCATCCCAGAGCCACAAAAGCACTGCCTACCCTGAGCTACCCTAGCCATAAATTCTTCATTTATTTATCAGTCTTCTAAAATAAAACTATCTTACCTAACCTACCTCCATAAAAAAGGCAACCAAAATATTTCAATAAACTATTGATTCATAAAAAAAAATATGATGATGGTGATGCTTTCCGACCGGGTACGGTCACGGCGACTGTTAAGGCTGGTGAAGAGGTCCATTATATGTGCCGAAACAGTCAAATAAGCAGGATATATTTTGGTGCATAAACGGTTGCGCTTACGAAGATGCACCCTCTTTTTCCGAGCCCTCTTTGGACCAATGGAACGAAGAATCGATACGATTGTAGGAGGATTTGGATGCTGTGTATGGCCACCAGTTGCCTTGTCCTCTACTGACGCCCTGGGCAACCGGTGCGGCCGGACAGGCGGACAGGTTACATTTATAAACAAATATTAATAATCTAAACACTGAATATCTTCCTACCCAACGCGCGAATTCATTCAAACGCCTCGACTCAACCTACCTAGGTAGGTACGCTTGCCGTCGCCCGTTGAACCCAAAAGTTTGACCGTTTGATTCACTGGACTGGGATGCGTTACCCGAATTATTTACGACAGACCCAACCATCATTAGCAGTTCTAGAGAACGTTCGACGTTCGACGCCGATCCCGGGACCTCTCGCATGGTAGGCAGTGCCACAACCTCAGCGCCACAGAGGTCGTCGGAACACCCCTGCAATTTTATTTTGGCTTGTTGCCTGCTAAGCGGTCGCACTATAATTATAATAGTACCAACCTAAAACACTTACTAAACCTAAAACTTACCGTCGTTCCGCACTGCACTATGATAATGATACAGTTAGGTAGGTACCTACTAGGTACGTATCTGCGATACTACACTATCACTAGTTGTTTGTAAGTTTTGTAAACTGTAGGATTTCGCTAGTTATTTTTGATAAGCTCTGACCCCGGTGAAAGTAGCAATACTTGTGGTAGCTGATAACCAATGTTACCTTTTCTTAAAGGTACGTGCTCTCGCGTAAGGACTTTACAGTCCTTAAAGTTTTCATATTATTTAAACTCTTTTACCATTACCACACGGCACAATGTTGAAAATCGTTGCCCAAAAAAAACTACGGCATGCGAACTGGTCAAAGTCAAATCAAAAGAAAAGCCGATTTACTTCATATTTACATGTTAACACAAACATGACTCTTAATCCATGCGTCGCAAGACTTATTTCGCAAAACTAAAATTAAGCGGTAAAGCATGAATCGGCACGCGTACACACGCCTTTGAAAATGCCTTGCAAGTTGAATATGATCGTATGGATAAACCAATAAAGCCGAGTTTGCAATGATTGTCGGCGTATTTTCAAACGAATCAAAATAGGTGCCGCATGCCGCCGCACAGTGGGACGGATTTGGAAAAAGCGGACATTTAAGTGATATCAGCGATATAGAATAATTAATACTTTACTTTACTTCACCATTGTGCCTCTGCCACCCCGTATGGGAAAAGGCGTGATGGTATGTTTTTTTTTTTTGTAATACTGTAACTAAAACAACACAAATTAAAGGAAATTTAAAATAATTAATTACTACATTTTTAACTATTAAATTCCATCTTTGCTTGTATCAATTTTATTATATGACGTTACCTTTTGTAATAGTCGTATTGATAAATAATTTGGTGAATATAAAATGATCTATATTTACGAATTTTGTTTTTGTTGGTAACTATTTGGTCTTTGGTACTCAAAATAATTCATAACTTGTCATAGAAATATATGAGAAAAGTACCTAACTTTAGCTTAATTTTTCCGGAGATCGGGCAAGTATGGGTGCATGTTATTTATGTAGTGGTATACACAAACACCTGTAAATTAAACCTACAAAAACCCAGCAGGGGATCTATCAAGACTAGGTACTTATGGAGCAAATAAGATATCGCTCCATACATTTTTTTAAATTAATATATCTCGTAAATTATAGCATTTACAATAAAAAGTCACCAAAAACATCTTATCTTCTTAATTAGGACTATCGATTGGTAAAAAGAGAATAATGATATCTTAAAAAAAAAAAATGTCCGCTTTTTCCAAATCCGTCCCACTGTGCGCCGGCTCGTGTTCAGGGTGGCGAGTCGCGTACCGGGATAGCTTGGCGGTGGCTAATAGCGCGGCACAAAAAAAATTGTTTTGTCTTGTCGGCGGCGGTGTGCCGAGCCGAGACGCGGCAAGCGCGCTACAAACAAAATAATTTCGCGCCCCGCTATGGACACCGCCAAGCTATCCGGTTACGCGACTTCACTTGCTATGTGTGTGTATGTTTGATATTTCGTGACCGCGCCCGTACCCGCGCCCGCGAGCTGGTGTGAACAAACATTAATATAATAACTTACCAATTGACCTGCTAAAGCATTGAAGTCTGTAGCTTTTTTAGGTATAGGTATTTCTGCCCTTGTTTCTTCGGCCTCAGTGTCACTGTTTTCCACCATGACATCTAATTCTGTGAGTGCTTCTTCGTATGATCCTATTGACGGTCTTTTCACGGTGCATTTTGAATAAGACCAATTACTTGCGGGTCTCGAGTTTCTATCCTTCACTAGTTTGGCATCTATTCGTTTTCTTGGCCATCTCAATACATTTTTTGATTCCCACGCACTTGGTATAATGCAAAGTTGTTTCTGTCCTTTCTCTATCGTCTCTATTATTTTAAATGGCATTGTTATCTGAAAAAAATATTAAAACTCATTATGATACACTCTAACGCAATATTTTTTTGTTCACATAAACCCATATAAAATAAAACTGAAGTTTTTGCTAACCACTTCCAAGTAACGTAAGAAAGACTACCTACGATGTCACACCGAAGGAGAAAAATAAAGGAAATGCCTTCTTTGCCTTCGTATAATAAATTGCTTGGCAAGTTAAAATATTGATTAACGGCTAAAGGTTTTCAATTTCTTCTAAGCATCTCTAAAGAGAATTACAAGGCTATGCATGATGAACCAATAAACAGCCAACGAGTAAAAATATTCTATTAAAAAGCTGATTAAAAGCCAAAGGCTGTATAAAAGACTCTACTTATAACGTAGTACAGCTAGTTAGACTATAATGGTGTTCAAATATCGTTAAGGCTGTTTAACAAATTGTCGCCATTTTCGAATGTATGAAAATATATTTAAAAAGATAATATAATAAATACTTGACAATATTAGGTAATAACTCAAGTCGTTTCATAATTACCAACTCAAATAATTATGATTTTGCCCTCATATCTATTACTTAAAATATATTGTATTATTTTAACCTCAAAATCAAATACTACTTCCCGCTAATTAATATTTAGTTTTACTGTTTCTTAATTATTATGCTAGGGCGTGAAAATTATGCCATAAATCTCACATAGGTATACAATAAATATAAATCTGCAAGTCAATACTGACGCAGAATGATGAATAGTTCACCATATAAACTAATCTATAATAATATTTACTTGGTACTATTTACAAATGGTTTCCATATTACATATAAACTATAACATCAATCTTTATCTTACTTACCTTATGATCAGCAGCTCGGAGTTCCTGGCGCAACCTCGTTGTAAAACTAAAACTGAGTGTTGGTTTATTTTTACACCCAATATAGGCTCTTATAAATATAATGGTTTATTTTTATACCAAATAACAGCTTATGGTTTCTTTTTACACCAAATGACAGCTCTAATACAGCTATGGTTTCTTTTTACACCGAAAAACAGCGGAAATACAGCTAATGGTTTCCTTTTATACCGAATAACAGCTCTAATACAGCTCTAATACAGCTTTTGCACTATTTTACAGCACATGTAACGCCTAAGGCTGTATAATTTGTGGCCCTTTTGCCCTTATAAGGGCTGTATATAAGCATTCTTACCCTTTATACAGCCTAAATGTAAGCTTCAATACAGCTCTTAGTTTAAAAAAGATCTAATATACAGCTTCTTTACAGCTTAAATGCTGCTTGGGACTGAATCTTATAACTCTTCTACTCCGCTCATTGCATCTTCATCTTCACTCTCGTCTGATGATTCATCAGAGTCAGAGCCTGTGTTAATAATTAATCGTTCCGTTATATCGTCGATTGTGGTTTCTCGACTTTGTAATTCTTTTTCTTTTGTAATTGCATGGTCACAAACATTTTTCCACTCTTGTGCAGTGATCGCGTCAACTTTTTCTTTTGTTAATTTCATTATAGTGTCCATATTCATTGACACGTTTCTTTTGGCTACGTATCCTTTTACCATTGACCATATATTTTCAATGGGATTGAAATCAGGGTGGTAGGGTGGTAGACGTAGAACGCTGTGACCATGTTCTTCGAACAAATTATCAATTTTATATTCAACAAATCTTGCTTTGTTTTGTAGAATCAACTGATAAAGTTGTGGTTTGAGCATCTCTGCAGAGTGGTCAATATTTCTATATTTTAGCCAATCAATGATAGTTTGTTTACGATGGTTTGAATTGGGGGCGGGATTATGTAACGTATTATGATATGCAGCGTTGTCAACCACCACAACACTATTCGGTTCTAAATTTGGAATCAGCTGCGTTTGTAACCATTTTGTGTAATTCTCGGTGTTCATATTATGATGATAGTCGCCAGTTTTTTGGTTTGCCTTGAACATGAGTAGGGCATTGGATATAAAACAGTCCTTTCCGCCGGCATGAACTATTATTAAACGATTTCCCTTGGAAATTGGTTTCTTTAAGCCAGAGGTGCTTCCATCTGAATAAGACTTTGACGAAGTGTGACACGTGTCGATATACGTTTCGTCAGTATACACGATTGGACGGCCCTGGGCACGATATTCAGCTATTTTAATCAGGAACAATATTCGCAGATATCTTATTTGGTGCTTCTCCATAAGGATTCTGCGATTGTCTTCTGTCCTTTTCCATTTAAATCCCAACAGAGCCACTTCTTTTCTCAGCGTCGTAACTCCACCCGGATAATTAATTTCTGTTTTTAACTTTTCGTGCAATATTTTCATGGTGGGAACCTGTTTGTCAGTGACGTGAAAGTTGTGGATTGTTCTCCGTATTACTGCTTTGTCAAAATCGTCAATGACGATGGTATTTTGTCTGCATCTTGTTTTTTTCGGAGATTTAAATTTACTTCCATGTTCCAAAGCACGTTTACCTTCTGCTAAAGCTCTGTGTACAGTTGACAGCGGAATTCCCGTCGATGTCGCTACCAATTGGGCCGATGTAACGACACTTGACACATCCTTTTCGTTCACTCCTTTAAAATACGTATTCAATTTGCATAAAATTTATTTCACTTGGCTGCTTAATGGTTTTCGTACAGGAAATTCACTTACAGTAGGAGCCATTTCACTAATATTTCAAACACAATCAATCACATAAAATTACATGTCTATCTGCTACCAGTACCGGAGGTGAAGTGAAGTATGTGAGCGAGCGGCAGGGAAGCGGTGCGTAGCGGACGTGCCGCACCTCAGGCCGCTTGCTATAAACTAGTATAAACCAGTTTAAACCATGCGCGGGACGGGCCGCGCCTCAAGCCGATTGCCACTCTACACTATCGGTGTGCACTCACACAAATGCAATTATCAGCTTAAGTTGATAGGTCTGTTCCTGACTGGTAACTGCAGCACTTACTGGCCATGGTTTCTTTAATAAACATCTATATGTCCTAGGTGTTACCGACAGCCCCCTTTGCAGAGCCTGCTTGGAGGCAGAAGAAACGGCTGCTCACGTCCTCATGGAGTGCACAGGAGTAGCGGACTACAGGGCTAAACACCTCGGTCAATCGAGGGACCTTCCAGGGATAGTCGGTAACGTAAAGGGCCTACTGGCGTTCCTGGAGGAGTTGGGTTGGCTCGAATGATGTCGCATTCCCACCCACACGCAAAATAGGCGCTTTCGTCGTCGAGTTGCGGAAACCAGCCCGTCTTACAATTGACAATTGACAATAGGTCTGTTCCTATACTCCGACCGTTTTCATCGCATTTGCATCGATGAGAAGCTTATAATCCGCTATGTATTTACTTCACTTACTATCAAATTACCAATCAATTGATTTACCTTCATACTTGACAGGCTTAGGACTGTCAACCAAAATGTATGTACATAATTTCTAGTTTTACACACCTACTTTTAACTTTGTGTTAACGAATTTGTTAGTTTAGTTTCTTTCCTCATTTGTTAAAGTCACTAATGATTGCATATTTAACTCTGTCCGATGAATAGTGTAGGTGTCTTACCATTGGTTGATTTTTGACACAAGTTCCACCGTCTCGATCCACCAAATGGAGCGAACAGCACTGGGGCTCACTGTGATCCAATTAGGTCCGGATGGATCCTGTATAGAGATGATATACGGCCTATTCAGCAACTTTTTTCAGTATTCCGTATTTGGCCAAATACTTCCTTACAATTCGGCCGAATACCGAATATCTGAAAAAAAAAAACTCAATTTTATCAAAAAAACATCATCATCATCATCATTTGTCTTTTTATCGAGGATGTTGGGGTCAGGTCGGACTGTTTTTCGATTAGTTGAAGAGGTTCCAGCAAATATTTTTTTCCTCATTTCCTATACAATTTTTTTAAATATAATTGATCTTTCGATACTTAGAACAAAATCTACTGTCGATCAGTATTTTTGGAGTTTCTTTTACTTAAGCGGTTGCAAAGCTACTCCTTCTTGAAGATTAGGTTTGATAATCAAAATACCAGATAAAGATTGGACCATAGCGGGGTAAGAACGGACTACTTTCTAAAAGCTGCTGTGTGGCTTAAAACGTAAGGTTCTTAATAGAGAAATATCCGGTTTTTCCTGTTGTATGAAAATACTAAAGGAGTTTTTAAAAAGGTAAATAGTTTGGGTATAACAGTCACAAATTAATAGTCCGATCTTCCCCCGCATAACGACAACTTAAGTATTTATGCTTCTCAAACTTTGTGTATAAAGGTATTTTATACTTTTTACCTTTGTTTTTTTTTTTTAGAAGATTTTTTTTTTTTTTTTACACAAAGACCGAGGCAAAGAATTAATAACAATATAGGGTGAATGTTGAATTCAATGCCCCGGTCTTTGAAACATAAACTAAGAAAGTGCAAATATCAGTAAACCATGATTTGGAAAGTATTCATCTCTGGCCTCTCACCAGTCGTGTCATTCTAGCGTCAATAAGTTGTAATCAATCAACTGAGTCATCTGATTTTCCGCTCTCAGATGATGAATCAGAGTCAGGAGTCTCATGTACGGGACTCCTCCTTGAGCGTGATGTCTCTGGCCATTTTTCTGTAAATTCTTGACTACCGCTCGGGCCAGGGTGGGATTCCTCAGCTTCTTTTATCGGGCTAATGTTGTGGTGTCCAGGAGGGGACTTCATGGCTCCCCGGTTCGTACAGATAGAGATCAGAGACGCCCTCATCTGACCTATGACACGTTTAAAATAATGTCATTAGCCCGATTGAGATCCTTCCGCATCGCTTCCACAGCCTCCCTATAAGACATCTCCAGCCCTAGAAACTTGGCGCAGGCTCCACTTATGATCGCGCAATGTGCTGTCAGGACACCCTCAGCATTGATTAGTTGACCAATCTTGGCTGTTTTCCCCTTAATGACTTCTGTGCACATCGACCATGACCTCGCAGCATTCACGAATTTGGTGGATATCTCAATCAGCTCCCCCATATCTCTACCCTCCATCTTCCTCTTCTCTTTTGGTGTCTGAAGCATCACCGTCATTTCCAGATTCAGAGCAATCGCAATTCTCTTGAGTGCCTGTGCCGATGGTCCCGTAGTGGGGATGATGGCTGAGAAGATGGAGTGCTTCATGAGTAAGGGTAAGGCTGCTCCCGTGAGCCATTTGGGAGCAAGTTTGCCATCGATATTATTCCCCAGGATTAGAGTGGCTGTCACCTGCGGAAAGGCTTGCGAAAGTCTTGCCAGTGTGACTGTTGTGGAAGTCATCCTGCGATTCGGATCCTTGGTTGTTGCTATCTCAAGGCCAGCACACTTCCTGCTGATGACATTCTTCACTGCATCGTCAGTTGTCGCAAGGATCTTAGGAACTGAGTTCTCACGAACGAGGAATAGAGTTATCAGGAAAGGTATATCAAGTGTAGTTGCTGCCTCCGTGTATTTGCAGGCAATTCCCCCCATTGACACCTCGCTCATTGGCTGGTTTGTGTAAACAGCAAACTTTGAAGCAACTTTGGTTGCCATCTTCTTAGGATCAAACCCTTGATAAGCGACCACGTCTGCAATTTTCCCAATATTCTCCCACATATCATCATTAAGGTGCAGTCCTGCTATGACTGCCATGATGTTTGACTCTCCGGGGCCACCTAGAGCGTTGACGAGTTCTCTCACCTTTGCTTGTGTCCAGATCCTAGCAGCCTGTCTACATGTTAGGAAAAAATTTATAAAAATGTTTGAAATAATAAATAAAATATGTATAGCATAAATTAACACAGCTATATTTAATCGCAACAAAATTTTACAAAATACAGTGTAATTAAAGATAATCCCGAAATTACTTAGTTATTGTTAAATCTACTTAATTATCTAAATATCAGTTAGTACAGAATTAATAAAATCATATCAAACCGATATCTACTTATACTAGCCGACCATTACAATTAGGCTCACCGCAAACTAGACGTGCGCAAATCCTGTCCTGTAAAGGAACGGACATGGAACGAGACATCTTCTGTCCGGACATATGTCCGTTATTATAGTCCGCGGAGTATACCTATACTCCGACCGTTTTCATCGCATTTGCATCGATGAGAAGCTTATAATCCGCTATGTATTTACTTCACTTACTATCAAATTACCAATCAATTGATTTACCTTCATACTTGACAGGCTTAGGACTGTCAACCAAAATGTATGTACATAATTTCTAGTTTTACACACCTACTTTTAACTTTGTGTTAACGAATTTGTTAGTTTAGTTTCTTTCCTCATTTGTTAAGTAGTATTTTGGTTGGCGTATTTATAAATCAACTGATCATATATACATGATTTTCATTATGTACAAATTATTTTTTCGTTTGGTTTCTTTTTCATTTAGTTTTTTTTTCTTATATTTTTTATATTTTTTTTTCGTTTTTATGTATTTTAATGTACCTTACCTAGTAGTAGAGCAATGTACAATATTTTTTAAATATTTCTTTACATATGATTATGTCCTATAAACAGAAGTTCGGAAAGTTTCTTCGTTTTCAGTCTTCGCCTTCGGTTAGTCATTGTAAGCCCGGCTTTTGAAAACAATCTTTCAGACGGCACTGATGTGGCGACGATATTCAGTCGTTTTATTACATATTTGTACAGTAGCGGAAAGACAAGTTTTCTGGCTTGCCACCAAAGCAGGGGATTTTCTGATCTGTTAATAATGGGCTCTTGTAAATATTTATCAAACTCCACTATCCCTGCCGCTGTGGTATTTACTAGAACCAGGCTCGCTATTTCTTTGTCGAATTCATGCCAAATTGAATCTGGTGCGGGTGTAGATACTGTGTTTGAAGCGACAGGTGCAGCCAGGCACGGTGTGTTTTCTGGACGCCTGGCTCCAATTTTAATTTTTAGGCTTGTTATACATTTGTTATAGTTCTGTTCATTGCGGAACCCTCGGTGTTTAAATCTAGGGTCCAATATAGTACTTGCAACACACTCGATTCTTTAGAACAGAAACGGCTGTTGAATTGCTCTTGTAATGATCGTAGCAGGTTTTTGACCCGGCTTTCTTCTCTTACTTTTTCTTGCAACACGCATTGGTCTATTTGTCGTGAAAGTAGCCGACATATCGATGCCGACAATATACGATGACTTTTGACAAACTGACTGTTTTCTCCCTCGATATTTCGGTGGTGATTTCGTAAAAGATTTTTAGTATCGGGACAATCCTTTCTATCAGCGTCCAGTCTTCTAGGGATAGAACTAAATCTGGTCTGACTAGGGCCAAAGTAGCAATCAATGCTTCTTTTATCTTCAATACCCTATCCAGCATATTATATGTGGAATGCCACCGTGTGCTAACGTCCTGCTTTAATTTTAATTGAGGTACATTCATTTGAGTCTGGATATCTTTTAGTTTATTTAGGCCCGTTGTTGATCGATGGAAAAATTCTACATTTCTTTTTACTTTTGATGTTGTTTCTGATACACATCCCAGAGCAGATTGTACTACAAGGTTGAGTGTATGAGCAAAGCAGCTAATTGACCGCCATCTACCTAGCTGCACGGCGGCCAAAATGTTTGCTGCGTTATCGCTTACGATTGCCCCCACTTTATGTCCAATCTCCCACTCCATGAACAGTTCCTCCAAAAACCGATGAAGGTTTGTCGCCGTATGACTATCTTGGTATTCAATACAGCCGAGTAAATAGGTACATAGCTCACTAGTGTCCGGCTCGATGTAATGTGCAGTGACACCGATAAAACTGTCATTATTATCGGAAGTCCAACCATCGGTTGTGATGCACACTGCAGGAGCCTTCGACAATTCGGTCTTCACTCTTTGTTTGATCTTTAAATATTGTTGAGGCAGGAGGTTTTCTGACAGGGTTTTTCGAGACGGTAAATTGTACGAAGGATTCAGTAAGGCTACAAATTTTCTGAATTCTCTGTCATTAACTAAGTTAAAGGGCTGGTATTCCCTGGCAATCATGAGTAGTAGCTGCAGGTCGATTTGGGCTTTTTTGCTCAGTGTCATGGGTTTTAACGTAAATTCGTCCATTGTCGGTTGTGCAGCAGAAGATGTCGGTTTTGGATTGGTTGTTGGAGGATGATGTCTGTTGGCTGACTGTTGTTGTTCGGTGTGTGCTTGCGGTGGTTGTGTTCGAGTACCATCATCATCACCAACTGTAATTGGAATAGGTATCCGTTCCTCCCTCCGGTGCTAATGAAATCGTTGGGTGTTTTCGTTTTAAATGTCTGTTTAACCTCTCCTTTCCCGGGAGTTCGAGACGTCAAAAACGACAAATACCGGAGTGTTTTTGAGCGTGCGGGCTGCGCGGCACTTGACTAATATATCAAGTGATTCTGTTGGAATGGTAACACTTAGAATTATGGGAGTTGTATATCTGAGTAGCTAATGAAACCCTCTTTTACACAATGTGTAGAAAATGTCACTGTGACCTTAGTTTATTTTTGTACTGGCATGAGAAACACAGACTTCTATGAAAATGCTCCCTCTCGACACAAATCTAGCCGACATCAGAAAATTATCAACAACATGTACATGTTGTTTGATACCTACGTAATCTACACAAAATAACCTTTTCAAAACAATAAAAACATTAGGGTGTTCTTATAGAAACTTTCGAATATTTCAGCGTTTCAAATTTTCATAAAATACGGAAAGTAAACTGACGCATCGCGCGAATTATGCAAATCTTGTGAAATTATTTGTGAAGAGACTAGACTACCTAGCGTTATATTTCTTAGTTCCTAGGATAGGTAATTTATTCAATAAGAGGAAAACAAGTGGTATTTGCCACTAAATCATAAATGATAAGTGTGAGGACGCCATATCTCGCAAGGAAAGTATAAAATAGGTAGAAATCAACACTTTGTACTATTATTGAATTTATAGGCAATAGGTGATACTTATCATTCTAGAATTAGTGGTTCTAAGTAGAAGACAAACTAGGCTTTCTAACAGTGTATCGTACTATGTACCTTTTCATACAAAAATAATTCAAAATCATGCATGTTATTTCGTGTCACGGTGTGTTGTTTCTGGGCTTTCTCAAGGTCTCGGCAGGTGTACGATATGCGTTTATACAGAGTGTGCAAAGATGGAACGAAGAAAATGTTTCGCCGTGATTTGATTCTAGGTAAAATAGCTAAACTGGTGTTTCGTTCGTGTAGGTATGGTGTAAGTTTGAGTTAACTAGTATTTAGTTGTTATGTGTATATGAAGTGTTTCCACGCGGCTCCGTTCACGCGCAAGTACAGATACCTACTGTTCTTACAAAGTGTAATATTGTGTAATATTGTGTTAACTAGTGTTATGCGAGATCAGATATGTACTTTTGACAATTTAGTGTAAGATTACACAAATTTGTAAAAAATAAACAATTATTTGAAATGTGTAATTAGTAATTAGCTACCACCTACCTAATGTGTAATTGTGTAATTAGGTTTTGGAAAAATAAAAAAGAACAAAAATTTATATAGTTATATATTCACATTCTTTATTGCCCTGTGCATAAAAATGTACTTAAAAGAAATTTTATAACAACAGGCGAGCTTATCTCTAAAAAGATATTTCTTCCAGCAAAATTTATATAGTTATATATTCATATTCTTTATTGCCCTGTGCATAAAAATGTACTTAAAAGAAATTTTATAACAACAGGCGAGCTTATCTCTAAAAAGATATTTCTTCCAGCAAACCTGGGCGAGACATAATTGTTTAAAAAACAGGACAGTACTAATGCACAATGAAACTGTATACATTATATTTACACACACACGAGTACACAATTATGGAAAAGTAGTAAACAGTAAGTAAGTAGATAAACAATTCTATACAAGTTCTTAGATAGTTGTTTGACTGATATTTGTAACTTTTACCGTATAAAAAATGGAATAAAGTACACAATTACGGAAAAATGAAAAAGAATTTTGTTGCAACTGTTAAAGTAAACAATTTCTATACAAGTTATAAGATAGTTAGGTAGTTGGCCACAAATAGAAATTGTTATTTACACAAACGCATAAATATTAGACACATAAAAATTCCACACAAAAAGATAGAAACATTGCAACTGTTAAAGTAAACAATTTCTATACAAGTTATAAGATAGTTAGGTAGTTGGCCACAAATAGAAATTGTTATTTACACAAACACATAAACATTAGACACATACACACATAAAAATTACACACAAAAAGATAGAAACATCCGGATCGCTAACGCTATGAAGGAGGAGAATTACAATCACACACTGATGGCTGATTTAGATGTGTCTGTCTAGCAAGACATAAATGCCCTCAGGAGTCATTGAGCGATTTTATCTCAGCAGGGACGTGTGCCCTTTTGCGATTCATCGTCCCAATGACATCAGTAGCACGGGATTTGAGGTACCTCGTCAAGGGCATTTGGTTATATCAATTGTCCATGAAAGCGATTGCGACTCATCAACTTCCTGAAGGCAGGCATTCTCGACGATGACGATGACGACCCAGGCATTGGAGCTGCAGCGCGTTTACGCGCTCCGGATGTTTCTCTAACAATATTTAATGCAGTGGTTGTTGTTGCGGTGGACACGGAGGCCGCCGTGGCTGTGGCAGCCGTGCCCAACTGTTATGAAAAAAAAAACACACGATTTTAGCAACAAATGAAACAACAGAGGGGGATTGTAAAGTTTTTTTAATTAAAAGTACTGGATCAAAATACGTACCAGCTCACTCCCACTGCGTTGCTGGAGGTTGCTGGCTGCCGGCTCCTCCCCGCTTCCCGACGTCGGCGGCCGCTGCCAGCTGCTGCCAGCTGCTGATGACTGTGAAAATAGAAAAATACATTATTGTATATGGTATGGTACTAGAAAGCATGGAAGGATAGCTGGAATAGAAGAGTAGGTGCAGGAGAAATGCACAAAGGCCCCGCTCAAATGGGCCAGCTGCAGGCAGGCCACACCCTGTTGGAGGAGAAGAATGGTATGATACCACCGGTGATCTATCTGCTTGCTAATCAGAATACCTACCACCATTTCTTCAGCCAGCGAGCGCCGGCAGCGCCTTGATGTCGACGGCTGCGGGGAGGAGTCGCCCTCGCTCCCGCTCCGGCCCAGAGAAGCTGGTTGCTTCACCATCTATAACATAAATAAAATAGGCAAATTAAATATAAACAAAATACCAGACTGGCAGTCAGTGACATTTGCAGTATAATTATTTGTGTCCTTTTAGTATAAAACTTCACATTTCCCAGGTAAATATTTAATTATACTTGGTAAAACTATATTCAGACCGTTTAGGCTGCTGAATGGAACAAATTAATGGATATGTATATATATAAATATAAAAGGAAACGAAGCAAAAACGATGCGAGTGAAATTTCAATTATTTACCTTCATCCGACCGGAGCGGGAGCGCACATACACCAGCTTCTCATCAAGCTGGGCATGGTAGTCATGATCCATTCTGAAAAAAGTAGCTAAGGCATTAGGATCAAAACGTACACTCTGTGCACTTTTACAAATTTGTGTAATTTTGCATTTTTTTGTCATTTTACACTAAATTGTCAAAAGTACATATCTGAACTTGCAGGCAAACGAATCCGCCTAAAAAGACAAGTTAACACAATATGACACAAATTTGTTATTTTTTTATTTTATTTTTATTTTTATTTTTTTTATTTTGATATTTCCACTTGGGCATCGTGTAGGGTGTCTTACGAGCATAATTTTATGTCATATGCATGTTTTCCCTAGGACCAATATTTATAGAGATATCGATATTACAAACATAATATGACGTATATCTCGAAATCGGTGAGGTGCACGAGGAAAATGTTTATAACCAAAAGTGATAGCAAAAAGCAGCACTACACGATTCCGAAGCAAAAAATAACAGTCAAAAAAAATATTTTTTAACACAATTTTTCTAAGTCGCTGGATGCTGGATTTTTCCATTGATAAAAAAAAGGGGCTTCCGCCCCCTTATCGACACTGAACTCCAATCATAAAGCCGCGGAACCTTTGATATGGAGTTTCACCGAATATGACTGAAAACACCCGCACCCTGTAGTGAGATTCTGTCTGTGTGTGAGTAAAATGGCGTCGCGGAATGCTTATGTGTGCGGGTGAAGCATGTGAATTGGATGCCTGATCACGTTTCTGACGGAAAATCAGCAAATTGGTACATTATTTTGATAAAGAAACCTATAAAAATGGATTCCTTATAAGATTTCCAATAAGATATGTGTATTTTTTATTGAAATCTAACTGTATTTCTCATTGGAATTACAAATAGCATTGGGGGGAATCCGTCTGGTTGCATGACGTATCATGTAAATTTGCCGATTTTCTGGACATCTTGATGAATTTTACTATGATTTGTGGTTTGTTTATCGCAAATAGAGTTGTAAATATGAATAAAACAAATACTTACCTCAATTCACCAAAAAAACTACACTTTTCTCCCAATAAAATTTCACCACCAAATACGTTGGGAGCGTCCGGAAGAAAGTGATTTTCAAAACGCGGTTGAATTATTTTTTTCTACGGAAAAGCATAAACTAGCACACAGACCATAAAGTTTGTCTAATTGGGTGTCCACACATGATCGAACCGTAAAAATTGGTCCAACCGTTGGATAAAAAATACCGGTTTCAAAAATATTAGTCATCCCGCTGCTTATGCTGACAGCGGTACAGGGAGTGACCGGGGCCGCGCTGCTTATGCTGACGGCGGAAAAGGAGAGGTTAAATTACCTAACGTCCCTGAAGTGTATGAAATCGTAGCAGAGCAATAATTGCAGTTTCCTTTATTCCCGGTTTCTTCTTTAAAATGATTCCAAAATGTACTATATTTTCTCCTTGATGCCATTTTAATAAGTCCAATCCAATCACCAAATTAATCACTATACAAGGTGACATTTAATTAGCTGACCATATTTTGAAGATTGATAGCAACGATCATTATGAACAACTTTCCCAAAGAAACATATGGTCGGAAGGCAAAAATATTTTTCGTCCCTCAGTACATTGACCCGATCAGCTGATAACAAGTTACTATGGGAGACCCAACAATTTATTTCGTTTACGACCATATGTTTCTTGGGGAAACTTGTTCATAATAATGGGTACTATCATTCCCCAAAATATGGTCAGCTGATTAAATGTCACCTTGTATAGGTTACTTTACAGCTGTATATTTGTTCAAACAAAACCACTTCGTACACTACACACTTTGTATATATAAAGCTTAATTTTATATGCGCTATCTGATCTATATCAGTAACAAACAGGTACCGTCAAATCCTCTAATTTCGCCTAAAATTTAACGATTTTTTTTATAAAAAGTGGAATATCTATGTAAATTTATTCCTTGAGTATAGCCTATTTTGAGAAAAGTACATATTATTGCTTGTCCTCTTTCAGTTTTAGTTATAAAAACTACTTATTTCATACAAAAATGTAAAGTAATAGCAATTTGTTTAAAGCAGGCGAACATAGGGATCTTTTCCCTAAAGTTGCCTAGCAGAATATTTTTTTACACAGGCAACATTATTTGTCTATGGATACACACCCGCCAAAAATAAATAGTAATTCATTAATTTGAACCTTATTGTAATCCCCTAAAGATACAGTTTAACCTTTCGTGCGCCAAGAAGCTCCGCAACTCGCACCCCCTCGGCTGCCGGCAGTTCACGACCGTAGAAAGCGCGTTCGCGCGTGTGACGAAATTATTATTTTTCGGGAATAGTTTTATGATAATTTATAAATGAGTGATTGTTATCGTAAAACAGATAACTAATGAATGCTTTACAATTTATTTTTATGCTAAAAAGTAGGAAAATCTATTTATTTTAGAAGAAATAAATTGAAACTTCAACCAACCTACATTTCTTACTCATGTCCTGAACGTAGTTGTTGTCTGTTCCTTACAAAAAATGTACCAACTTATAGTAGAATTTATCAGCTTTCAAATGGCAACACATATTGATACCTTGCCCATAGTAAAATCTTACGAAAACGGTAAAAATAGACATTCTTCACTGCATCGTCAGTTGTCGCAAGGATCTTAGGAACTGAGTTCCCACGAACGAGGAATAGAGTTATCAGGAAAGGTATATCAAGTGTAGTTGCTGCCTCCGTGTATTTGCAGGCAATTCCCCCCATTGACACCTCGCTCATTGGCTGGTTTGTGTAAATAGCAAGCTTTGAAGCAACTTTGGTTGCCATCTTCTTAGGATCAAACCCTTGATAAGCGACCACGTCTGCAATTTTCCCAATATTCTCCCACATATCATCATTAAGGTGCAGTCCTGCTATGACTGCCATGATGTTTGACTCTCCGGGGCCACCTAGAGCGTTGACGAGTTCTCTCACCTTTGCTTGTGTCCAGATCCTAGCAGCCTGTCTATGTAGACAGGCTGCTAGGATCTGGACATTTTTATAAATTTTTTCCTAACATGTGTTAGGAAAAAATTTATAAAAATTATAGCATGAATTATATATAGCATGATATATATATTATAGCATGAATTAACACAGCTATATTTAATCGCAACAAAATTTTACAAAATACAGTGTAATTAAAGATAATCCCGAAATTACTTAGTTATTGTTAAATCTACTTAATTATCTAAATATCAGTTAGTATAGAATTAATAAAATCATATCAAACCGATATCTACTTATACTAGCCGACCATTACAATTAGGCTCACCGCAAACTAGACGTGCGCAAATCCTGTCCTGTAAAGGAACGGACATGGAACGAGCCTTTCGGCCGCTACCGCAACTGAGTTTCGTAACCAGGTGCGAAAGAAGAATGAAAACTCCTTGTTCGCAACCAGTTGCGAAAGAATACCTTTTATTCTTCTTTCGCAACTTGGTTTCGAAAAAGGACTTTGCAAATATGTGGTTGAGAAAAAAGAAAAGCGTAGTCCTAATTCGCAACCAATATCAGTAATATTACATATTAAATGGCTCTACTTATTAGTTACAAGTGGATTTACTAAGATTTTTTTAAGTTTAAGTGTGGAACACCAATACTACGAGGAGCTTAGCACAATCAAGAAAAACAATCAAATAGTAATGAGACTTTATTTTTATATTATCAATCTTAGACGCAGGCCGGCAGGCCTTAGTGGATTAATAATAAGCGTCGGTCATGGTATCGAACTACCATATTACATATGGGCAAATTATTTCGATACAATGACCGACACTTATTATTCCGCTCTTCAACTCTTCTATTGCCGAGGTTATTTCTTTATCAATTTCCTCGTACTCTTTGTTTTTCTTCTTGCTAACTTTTCTGAGGTCAAAGGACGTAGACTCAGTCTCCAAAACGTGAAGCAAATGAGCCAGAGTGGGATTTTTGCGGCCAACGTATTTATTAATTTTTGCATGCCAACCTTCTATATTATTATTAGTTCTAATAGCTTCATCATGACAGCAACATTCTTTCTCTATTTTATCTTTTGAAACCCATTGCTTCTTAAAGTAGGCATTAAATTTATTTATTTCTATACATACTGGACTCCTTGCCATAACATATCGATATCCTGTATTTATGAAATTTTGCGGTAAGCGAGCTAGTCCTATACATCTAGCGACGTGCCTCTTCTTAGGTCTTGTATTGATATTGAGAGCCTTAGCCTTCCTCCAGAGGCATCGGTTAAAATGATAGTAACATCCACGAAAAACAATTGTTGGGAATACTCTTCTGATGGCATGAATAGCAGCAAGTTCAAAATCCATCGTAATTTTTTTCGGTACCCATGTGGATAATGTGGTCTTTATCAAGTTGAACAGTATTTCGTAACTTTTCATTTTCTTATCGCACATCAGACAAAATAATAGTGGCGTTACACACTTGTTTTGTTCATTATACCCATGTATAGTATATAATTGTTTAAATCCTTTTGGACAACTTTTAAACGTGCCGTCGGCAAAAAAATGATGATACTTTCTAATTTGCTCTCTATTTTCTTTGCTACAAAACACAATTATTCTTTGGGAATCATCGTCATAATCCGCCAATAAAAACTCAGTATACTTTGCAGGTACAACAACGTCGCTTGGGTTTACAAACCGTACTTTAGGAGCACCTAATATTTTGTTACGTTCGTTATAGAGTCCAGTTTTCACACTACTGTATTTTGGTACTTCTTCTAGAAGTTGGATACCGCTATCGTTTATTTGCTTGACCACTTCGTCGTATTGCTGTTGTATTGATTGAAAATTACAGCTGCTTATCTGTTTCAGTTGATCGAATTCTTTTAGTACTATGTTTTTGGCATGGCTGGCCGTACAGTTTGCATCATGTTCATTAATTTTTTTAATCTCATTGCGCTGATTCAATGTTAAGTTCCCTTTGCAAATCGTTTCATTACAACACTTCCAAAATGAGTCCCCGTTTACATAAATTTTCTTACGGTGGAACCGGTGCCCGTCGTATAGCAGTTTTGTTCCTCCTCGTTTAGTTGATATAAAATCTAATTTGCTTGAGGTCGGAAAAATATTAGATGAAGACATTATTACATTTAAATGATGCACAGCACAACAGTGATGCACAACATAAATTATAAGTCATTATGGCAGAATTGTCAAGATTAGATAACAACCATTCATTTCAACTAGTACTAAGTACCTACGCACTCGAAAAAGTATGAGGTTGCGAATAAAGAACAGAAAATCCTTCACCGCTACTGGTTGCGAAAAACAAATGCATTATGCCTATAGTTGCGAACGAAGAATAAAAGGTATTCTTTCGCAACTGGTTGCGAACAAGGAGTTTTCATTCTTCTTTCGCACCTGGTTACGAAACTCAGTTGCGGTAGCGGCCGAAAGGGGAACGAGACATCTTCTGTCCGGACATATGTCCGTTATTATTGTCCGCGGAGTATACCTATACTCCGACCGTTTTCATCGCATTTGCATCGATGAGAAGCTTATAATACGCTATGTATTTACTTCACTTACTATCAAATTACCAATCAATTGATTTACCTTCATACTTGACAGGCTTAGGACTGTCAACCAAAATGTATGTACATAATTTCTAGTTTTACACACCTACTTTTAACTTTGTGTTAACGAATTTGTTAGTTTAGTTTCTTTCCTCATTTGTTAAGTAGTATTTTGGTTGGCGTATTTATAAATCAACTGATCATATATACATGATTTTCATTATGTACAAATTATTTTTTCGTTTGGTTTCTTTTTCATTTAGTTTTTTTTTCTTATATTTTTTATATTTTTTTTCGTTTTTATGTATTTTAATGTACCTTACCTAGTAGTAGAGCAATGTACAATATTTTTTAAATATTTCTTTACATATGATTATGTCCTATAAACAGAAGTTCGGAAAGTTTCTTCGTTTTCAGTCTTCGCCTTCGGTTAGTCATTGTAAGCCCGGCTTTTGAAAACAATCTTTCAGACGGCACTGATGTGGCAACGATATTCAGTCGTTTTATTGCATATTTGTACAGTAGCGGATAGACAAGTTTTCTGGCTTGCCACCAAAGCAGGGGATTTTCTGATCTGTTAATAATGGGCTCTTGTAAATATTTATCAAATTCCACTATCCCTGCCGCTGTGTTATTTACTAGAACCAGGCTCGCTATTTCTTTGTCGAATTCATGCCAAATTGAATCTGGTGCGGGGGTAGATACTGTGTTTGAAGCGACAGGTGCAGCCAGGCACGGTGTGTTTTCTGGACGCCTGGCTCCAATTTTAATTTTTAGGCTTGTTATACATTTGTTATAGTTCTGTTCATTGCGGAACCCTCGGTGTTTAAATCTAGGGTCCAATATAGTACTCTCCGCATGCAACACACTCGATTCTTTAGAACAGAAACGTCTGTTGAATTGCTCTTGTAATGATCGTAGCAGGTTTTTGACCCGGCTTTCTTCTCTTACTTTTTCTTGCAACACGCATTGGTCTATTTGTCGTGAAAGTAGCCGACATATCGATGCCGACAATATACGATGACTTTTGACAAACTGACTGTTTTCTCGCTCGATATTTCGGTGGTGATTTCGTAAAAGATTTTTAGTATCGGGACAATCCTTTCTATCAGCGTCCAGTCTTCTAGGGAAAGAACCAAACCTGGTCTGACTAGGGCCAAAGTAGCAATCAATGCTTCTTTTATCTTCAATACCCTATCCAGCATATCATATGTGGAATTCCACCGTGTGCTAACGTCCTGCTTTAATTTTAATTGAGGTACATTCATTTGAGTCTGGATATCTTTTAGTTTATTTAGGCCCGTTGTTGATCGATGGAAAAATTATACATTTCTTTTTACTTTTGATGTTGTTTCTGATACACATCCCAGAGCAGATTGTTCTACAAGGTTGAGTGTATGAGAAAAGCAGCTAATTGACCGCCATCCACCTAGCTGCACGGCGGCCAAAATGTTTGCTGCGTTATCGCTTACGATTGCCCCCACTTTATGTCCAATCTCCCACTCCATGAACAGTTCCTCCAAAAACCGATGAAGGTTTGTCGCCGTATGACTATCTTGGTATTCAATACAGCCGAGTAAATAGGTACATAGCTCACTAGTGTCCGGCTCGATGTAATGTGCAGTGACACCGATAAAACTGTCATTATTATCGGAAGTCCAACCATCGGTTGTGATGCACACTGCAGGAGCCTTCGACAATTCGGTCTTCACTCTTTGTTTGATCTTTAAATATCGTTGAGGCAGGAGGTTTTCTGACAGGGTTTTTCGAGACGGCAAATTGTACGAAGGATTCAGTAAGGCTACAAATTTTCTGAATTCTCTGTCATTAACTAAGTTAAAGGGCTGGTATTCCCTGGCAATCTCGAGTAGTAGCTGCAGGTCGATTTGGGCTTTTTTGCTCAGTGTCATGGGTTTTAACGTAAATTCGTCCATTGTCGGTTGTGCAGCAGAAGATGTCGGTTTTGGATTGGCTGTTGGAGGATGATGTCTGTTGGCTGACTGTTGTTGTTCGGTGTGTGCTTGCGGTGGTTGTGTTCGAGTACCATCATCATCACCAACTGTAATCGGAATAGGTATCCGTTCCTCCGGTGCTAATGAAATCGTTGGGTGTTTTCGTTTTAAATGTCTGTTTAAATTACCTAACGTCCCTGAAGTGTATGAAATCGTAGCAGAGCAATAATTGCAGTTTCCTTTATTCCCGGTTTCTTCTTTAAAATGATTCCAAAAGGCACTATATTTTCTCCTTGATGCCATTTTAATAAGTCCAATCCAATCACCAAATTAATCACTATATAGGTTACTTTACAGCTGTATATTTGTTCAAACAAAACCACTACGTACACTTCACACTTTGTATATATAAAGCTTAATTTTATATGCGCAATCTGATCTATATCAGTAACAAACAGGTACCGTCAAATCCCCTAATTTCGCCTAAAATTTAACGATTTTTTTATAAAAAGGGGAATATCTATGTAAATTTATTCCTTGAGTATAGCCTATTTTGGGAAAAGTACATATTATTGCTTGTGCTCTTTCAGTTTTAGTTATAAAAACTACTTATTTCATACAAAAATGTAAAGTAATAGCAATTTGTTTAAAGCAGGCGAACATAGGGATCTTTTCCCTAAAGTTGCCTAGCAGAATATTTTTTACACAGGCAACATTATTTGTCTATGGATACACACCCGCCCAAAATAAATAGTAATTCTTTAATTTGAACCTTTTTGTAATCCCCTAAAGATACAGTTTAACCTTTCGTGCGCCAAGAAGCTCCGCAACTCGCACCCCCTCGGCTGCCGGCAGTTCACGACCGTAGAAAGCGCGTTCGCGCGTGTGACGAAATTATTATTTTTCGGGAATAGTTTAATGATAATTTATAAATGAGTGATTGTTATCGTAAAACAGATAACTAATGAATGCTTTACAATTTATTTTTATGCTAAAAAGTAGGAAAATCTATTTATTTTAGAAGAAATAAATTGAAACTTCAACCAACCTACATTTCTTACTCATGTCCTGAACGTAGTTGTTGTCTGTTCCCTGCAAAAAATGTACCAACTTATAGTAGAATTTATCAGCTTTCAAATGGCAACACATATTGATACCTTGCCCATAGTAAAATCTTACGAAAACGGTAAAAATAGTGTAGATTTCCAAATGATAGTAACATTGGATATTTTGTGCATGTGTGCGTAGATCAGCTATTACTGCTCGTCTGCCTAGGGACGGATCCGGGCGGAGTAAAGAATCGTCGTCTGCCTACGCCCGGATCAGTGTTTCCACATTGAGGGGAAGTTCCCCTTTTAAGGGGAAATTAGGATCCAGAGGGGAAGGAAAAGGGGAAAGGCTATATGAGGGGAAATTGCGGGAAATCATAGATAAAACCTAGACAGATGAGAAAAGATGGCTCTAACTGCTACGTGATTGGTGAATTTTGACATTATCTATCAATGTAAGTTCCATTCTGTGGCTTAAAATAAAACTTATGCGCTGACAGCGTAAACTGACTTAGAATAAAAGTTAAGTATACAGCTCCTATTATATTTCTGGTTAGGCTATAAATAAAACACGAATTGTTTAGTTATACTTTATTCATGCTAAGTCTATTTTTTTTAGATTCGCTTGCAGTTGCATTGGATTGCACAAACTTAAGGTGTGGTATTTCTACCTGATTTTTCATTACTTGTACAGATCTTACTCCCGTTCTTTTTAAGCCAGATTTTACACAGAGGATTGATGCAAGCGTTTCATTATCCAGCCTATTGCGTTTATCTGTTTTGATATTTTTCAGATCACTAAATAATCGTTCAACAGCAGCGTTGGAAAAAGGCAGTGACATAAAATAGTTTACCAAAATAGGCAGTTGAAGGAATTTGCGTTTGCCGTCGATATTTCTTTTAACAAACATTTTTTTCCAATAGTCTACAGCATCTATGCAATCGTTACAATCCGTATCGGCAAGGAGACTTTGATTTCTCCATTCCTTGTCCAGCTCTGTTAAATCTACAGTAATGTGCGACGAAATGTGTTTTTTCGCGATTTCGTACAGTGGTATAGGGTGCAAATCATTGGCATTTTTCGGGTTTAAAAAAGACGAATCATTGTGCACGTCTTCAAATACAAATCGTTTCTTAATTTGTACGATCGCTTCAATATAAAACAATTTTGCTGACTGAAATATTTTCTGAACTTCACAGTTTTCTTTCTGTTCAATCTCTGCTAATAAACAGGTTGCATCCACACCTAAATAAATACGGTTCAATTCAAGATGTTCTTCTGTCTGATGAGGATTGATTTGTTTAGCAGGGGTTTGTTTGACATAGTTTCTATTCATGAAATTTAACGCCAATGTTTTGATTAATTCCTCAGTTTGAATCTTCAATTCTGAGAACTTAGGAAAATCAGCTTGAAACATGCAGTTGAGCATTTTTTTCAAAACAGCTACCATGACGGAAAATCAAATAAATTTTGCAATGTAATGAAATCCATTTATTGTGGTTATATTATATTTCCACAGACATTAAAGTATGTAAAATTAGTAACAATTTGTCAAAATACCAGCTATATTCGCTTACAGAGAAATTTTAAGGTGACCCGACGGATTTTTTCTTTCTATTACGTTACCATAGAACCATGTTATTAAATCATAAAAGAAGCATTATAGAAGTTTAGATAATAGTTTTTACAGCAATATTGCAAATTGATAATTCGAAAACAATGAGATTTTTATTGAAAACATCACAATTGCTAGGTTTTAGGCATTTATATGAGTTTACGTTACCTACTTGGTCAATTCTACAAGGTATTTTTCTCTTTCAAGGTCGTATCGAAAGATATACCTAAGGCTTCAATATGTTGGATTAAAACTTGTAAATCTCTTTATACTTTTATTAATTAAAATACATGAGTAACTAAATAGTTAACTAGTTTTTCACATTAGTTTTAATGTAGCGGCAACGGACGGTAACGTAAAATACCGGTAACGTAATCATAAGGCTGGTGGTACAAAAGGAAAGAAATTGTAAGGTATATAAGTGGCCAAGTGCGAGTCGGGCTCGCCCATGAAGGCTTTCGTTAAATACACCAGATACACTTTGCCAAAACATAACTATCGTTCTCCACCAGCAAATAATAACTTTGTTTATCATAGTGTTTGTATGAATGGCAAAGTATTTGCGGTTTTTACTAAATGTTTTATATCTTTATGTTCAAAAGTATTAAAAAATTACTGACTAATATGTATAGTCATTATAAAACACAGCTTTCTAGTACTAGTATTCTCCGAACTATGCTGGGGACAGACAGACAGACGGAAGGTCCGTCTGTCTGTCTGTCCCCAGCATAGCTCGAAGAATACTAGTACTAGAAAGTTGTAGATGACGAAACCCTAAAAAAGCAATATGTAATTGCATTTTTATGCCGTAAGACATATTTTGCATATGTAATTGTCAAGAACCTCGCCACCAGTCCAGTCACATGTCCGACAGTATTTGTGTGCGCATACTATACATTTGTTCATGGGGGTGGAGATATGCATGCCAATTTTGCAATTATTGCATTGTATGGATCTTAAAACTACTGTCCTCAGCGAAGTACTGGGTTTTACAATATCAATTTTTACTATTTCTTTCATGGCTTGTTTCTGGATGGGTATCAACATTCTGATTTTCTTCTGGGGGTGGTCAGATTCTGAATGTTTCTCTATGTTTACATGTACTTTCTGGGGTGTCAGCACTTCAACTTCTTGTTTTTCTGTGGGTGGGTCAGCTTTCATGTTTTCGTCTATCACAGGATGAGTCCTCTTTTGTGGCACCAAAGTTTTGATAACTTTGATTTTCTTCTTGGGGTGGTCAAATTCTACATTTTTCTCCATATTTTCATGTACTTTCTGTGGTGTCAGCAGTTTAACTTCTTGTTTTTCTGTGGGTGGGTCAGCTTTCATGTTTTCTTCCATCACAGCATGTGTCCTGTTTTGTGGCACCAGTATTTCAGTTCCCGAAGTGAAATCTGATCGTATGATAGGAATTTGTTGACTTATTGTTGCTGATTGCTGAGCAATTGCAGGAAACACGTGTTTTTTTGGATCATAGCAATCACATCGATCCTGTTTTGTACAGAAACAGCTGAAATTCCTGTAATATATGGCATTGACCGATGACGTGGAATCATTCTTGTATATGATTTGATGGATTTGAAGCGTACCTAGTACGGGTTGTAAGACAGGTACAATTGTAGCAACGTTTTTAATGTCTTCTTCTGATACGTAAAAGCATTTGACTGACTTCATGCATTTTTCTAAAATTTCAAAGGCATCCGATCCGTTTGTAACATCGCCCCCGTGAGACACATGCCGATCAAGTGCTCTTTTGACCGCGCCGCCAATTGCGTCGGCCGCCCCCTTTCCATGGCCGCATTCAAAAAACGACCACGTAGTAAAGTGAAATCGAAATTTTATTCCAAATAGAGTCAGCAAGAAAAAATTTTTCTTCTGCCTGTACTGTGAGGAAGGTCCGTCCGAGTAGAAGTGGATGGTATTTACTTTAGGTGCGTTTGTCTTCATAATTTTTATGATAGGTATTAAGTGAGCCCATATCGCTGGCGGATCGTGTGCACTATTATCAGAAATAGTGCAAAATGACTGCGCATTCAACACTGCGTGACCAGTAAAACATCCCCGTGTGAAGTGTTATCTGGCTTTTGCTTGCACCGAAGTGCATTGCTTGTATTTCCTCGCCCAGTTTTGCTTCATAATTTTGTGAGAAATCGCACAAAATGAGAGCTTCGTTTGAGTTTAAGTTTCTTATAATTTCTTGATATTTATTCTGCTGGTGGTACACTCTGTAGCAATGTTTTTTGTGAAAAGCAAGGCTGCTCTCAAATTCATTTACCAGCTCTTTAACGCTACTCTGTTTTAATAATCTAACAGTCTTTTTTGTTGTCATAGTTTTTGTTTTTCCGTTTTCAAATTTTTGGTACTGATGATCTACCCGTTCCCATTTTCTCCAAGAAACAACAGTAGCAGATGTTTCATTTTGCAGGTTATACTCCACCTTATAGGTCTTACATTTTTCACACTCTCCATATATGCAGTCTTTTTCTTGTGTGTCACAAACCTGGCTGTCAAGAAGCTGAGTCATATTTGGAAACGATGTTAGGATTTTGTTCTTTTTCAAAGCATCAAACAACATTTCTATATTGCTATGCTTTATGCATAAACAAGTGTCTCTGTTTAAGAGAGTTGGCGACAGAACAAAGAAGGGTTTGTATTTGTAAAACGAGCTGAAACTATATTTTCCACCTTCTTTCTTGTAAACTTTATACAAGTTGTATAAACTGTCTACCATGTATCTTTTTTGCTGCTTCTGTTTTTTTTGAGATCGACATTCTTTTTTGCCTGACGTGGAACGAGTTATGTCATCTCGAAGATAAAAGGTTCGTATTTCCTTTTCGATTTCAGGTATTCTTATGAGCTTTTGTCTCTTTTGTTTAATTTTCCCACGCAAACCCAGCAGTTTAGTGACGTAGCCAACTTTATTTCTTTCTTTAGTTACTTTTTCTGTGGCCAGTCTCTTCAAAACATTCCTTTCGGATGAAGTTTTGCATTTTTTGTAGACGGCGGAGAGCGATGATTCTAAGACTTCTTCTATTGCTTTGATTTTATTCATAGTTTCTTTAATTTCTGCGAAATCTTTATCATATTTTTTTTTTTGTTCTCATGTTCTTTTTTCTTGTTGCATCGAGGCATTTAGTCAACTTATTTATTCTTGCTAATGCAGATCTATACTTTCGCATAAGTAAGCGGTAATTGCTCCCAGATTTTTTGTTTTTACTGTGTCTTCCCCGTTTACGCTTTTTTTGCAGCGTTTTCTATCCGATTCTGTTTTTGTTTTTTTTTCTTCTCTCTCCAAATTTTCCTTTGGGCTAATTTTTCAGCTTCTGTCATATTAGCAACCTTTTTAGTCTTACTAAGATATTTCTTCACTCGTTCTAACTCTTTCTTTTTTTTCAGTTCGTTTTTCACAGGGTCTTTTTTAATTTTTTCACGATACCGTTTTTGTTTTTCGGCTGCTGTGAGAGCCATAGTTATCTAGAACAAAGTACAAACTCTATAATAATGCATACAAAACGGCTAAGACAACAAATGGAATTATAAAAAAATAAATATAACCCGACTACATTTTTTATATATCCTATGTCACTTCCCAACCCGAGAGCTATCCAACGACACCTCATTTGTTACAATCCGTCCAGCCGTTTGGGCGAAACATCCATACATACATACATACATGCGTAATATCTTTATTGTACTCACATTACATATTAAAAAAAGTTTATCACAGAAAATTCGTGTACAAAGGCGAGCTTATCTCTAATAAGAGATTTCTTCCAGCAAACCATGTTGGGTAGGAGACGGAGACATACATACATACATACAAACGAACAAACTTTCAAAACACATTACCCTCCTCCTGGTGCTGTCGGGTAAAAAGGAGAAGGATAAGTAATATCCTTATTCGGAAAATGGTGACTTATAACCAGGAAACGAACAGCTGTCCTTATCGAATTCGGGTAAAAATCACCTGATCTAAACAATGGGAATTACCTGCTACAATACAGTGATCATTATTATATATATGCTATATTTAGCTGTAGGAAATGATCCCACTGTGTCTCTTACTTAATGCTTCTTTTACGTTACTTGTCGGATTCCCCTTATAAGTTATCACCAAAATGGCAACGTAAGGGAAGTAACGGTCCTGGCAAAAAGGTAACCTAGAAAAACATGTATTAGATCAAATAAATGTCTTACCCTATCAGTTGAGTTATGTTTTGCTTGATTAATGTTTATGTGTACCCAGTTTACATTTGTAGTGGATTTTTACAGCATTTAAGTAGCAACTAGATCCAGTCCAGTCCGCGCACTCAACGCGACCGCACGCTCGCAGCGTAGTTATCGCAGTTTAAGAACCCCAGTGATTCCCAAACTTTGTTCACCTATACAACCGTTTGAATTTCTATTATTTTATTGCAATGCATTGCGCCGCATGTGAAGCTGATGCTAATGACCTCGTTCAGTGTTCAGGCTGTAAAAAGGAATTCGGATATTGCTGTGCTGGCATTTCTGAGCAGGGTTACCGAAAACTTGGACCAGATCGCAGAGCAGGCTGGAAGTGTCCCTCCTGCAAGAAGAGGGAAGCTTCGCCGGGTCAAACGAAGATTATGGACCTAGATATTGTCATGAACGAGCTACGGGATATGAAAAAACATCTTGCCTGTCTTCCTGGGCTGGTGCGTGATGTTGGCCTTCTCAAAACCGAGCTGTCTCAGATCAAGGACTCTTGGAGTTTTGTTACTGACAAACTGGACGAATACTCAACATCCCTGACGAACGTGGAGCAGAGAGTGTCGGAGCTCGAGGCTTCCCAAGACAAAGTCGCGATGCTGACCAGTGAAGTCTCCCTTCTAAAAAGTGATCTGGCTCGCAATGAACAACTTCAACGCGTTAACAACGTGGAGATAAAGGGTGTTCCTCTCAAAAAAAATGAAAACCTTTTCACAATACTGGACAACATATGTTCTGCCATTGGTCACAAAGTGGAGAGAAGTAGTATTGACTACATATCACGAGTTCCAGTGCATAACTCAAAGGAGAAGTTGATCATAGTTCGTTTCAACAATCGCTACATAAAGGAGGACTTCATAGCGTCGGCAAGGTTGAAGAAGAAGGTCACAGCGGAAGACATTGGCATTCAAGGCAGTGCTCTAAATATTTATTTAAATGACCATCTGACCCCGGAAAATAAAAAACTATTAACCAAAACTAAAAAATCGCTTAAGGAAAAGGGCTATGAGCACGTTTGGGTCAAGTACTGTAAAATCCACGTCCGTAAGGATGATAATTCCAATGTGTACATTGTAAACAGTGAGCGTGATTTAAACAAATTTCTCTAGTTCGGCGCGTATCAGTATTTTTGCCCATAATAATGGTATTGATGTGTTTAGTTGTGTTCTCACTACGAGAGCATGAATGTTTGAGTATCGCTGTGCGATCTACCTGGTCAGTCCGCTTCTATTGTTTGTCGCTCGGGCTTATCGCTAATGGCTGTTACCATGCACTGCTTCACTGCACTTTTAAATATATTTGTCTCGTTTGTTCCTATTCGCTTACAATTACATCAATTATCTCGCTCTTTCGCCCTTATGGTAATGATTTTTCGTTCTACCTTGGATGGTATTTACGCGTTCGTTTGTTCTTCAAATTATTTCGCTTATGCCTATTTATTTCTATACATTTTCCGGTTAGTGCATTATTTAATCAACTCAGTAACTATTCTATGTTATTTATATGTTATTACATTCGATAACTCGTTTGCGGGCATTAATTATCCTACTATTTATTACCAAAATGTGAGAGGTCTGCGTTCGAAAACGTTAACATTTTACCGTAATCTAGTTAAGGAGGCCTATGACATAATTATTTTGACCGAGACTTGGTTGGTGGATGGAATACTGGACTCGGAGTTATTTGATGACCGGTACGTTGTATGGCGGCGGGACCGTGACCTCGCTTTAACGGGACAAACCCGCGGTGGTGGCGTGCTTATTGCCACTCGTAGGCAGTTGGCGGTGACGCCGCAGCCGACCTACCGGTCCTCGGCTGAGGACCTATGGCTCACTATCTCACTCAAGGACAACAGTAAGAATCCCGTTAAGGTCCATATTTGTGTTTTATACTTGTGTAAGCAATCCCAAGGTAATTCTTTCTCGCAGCAGTTATCTAATTTTTTAAGTCGTTTGGTGGATATAGTTTTAAGTAATTGTAATAATAAGTTTTTATTAATCGGTGACTTCAACATGAGCAACATTTTATGGACGCCCCGGGGTTCTACCTTAGTTCCGTCTAATTACGTAAGTAATGATGAATGTAGTTTAGTCGATGATATGCTTATGCATAGTTTATACCAGTACAATAATGTCCTAAATAATTATGATAAGTTGTTGGATCTTGTTTTTTCTAATGATGAAGTAGTTGTAAGGGAATGCCTGAACCCATTAGTGCCAATAGACCCGTACCATAAGGCTTTAGTAATAGACATCAAATATACAGTTATAAACATGTTGCGGCCAGACACTCGTTTGAAATACTTTTATAATAAGGGTGACTATACGTCTATTAATAGTGAGTTGTTTTCCATCAACTGGGAAGAAGAGTTTTGTGCGCGGTCATTACTTAAATCCTTTGACTTATTTTATGAGACTTACGAGAAATTGAGGCTCAAATTTATTCCTAGTAAAAAGATAATAGTTGATACGTATCCTCTATGGTGCTCACGCCCGTTGAAGTGCGCTATTAAAGAAAAATTCAAATACTTAAGAAAATATAATAAATATAAAAATAAATCAGACTTAGTTACCTTCACTGTACTACGTGACAGAGTGCGAAGACTGGAGCAACAATGTTTTGATTCGTATATTAGTAGTGTCGAAAACAACATATGTAAAAATCCTAAGCACTTTTGGTCATTCATAAAATCGCGGTCTGGCTCCCATGGCATACCTAGCAGCCTAAGTTATGATGGTAATTTGGTTAACACTGGGACGGACATATGTAAGGCTTTTTCAGAATATTTTCTATCATCCTTCTCAGCGTCCAACACTAAAACCCTAGATCCTATCACTGGCGATGATGTTAATTCTACAGCATTTTTGTCACACATTGAAGTGACCCCTGTCCTAGTTAAAAATCTTCTACTTAAACTTGATCCCTCTAAATCAGCTGGCCCGGATGATCTACCTGCTCATTTTTTAATCAATTGTGCTGAAAGTTTGGCGATTCCCATTTCATTATTACTTAGAAGATCATTCTCCGAGTGTATTGTTCCGCCTTTATGGAAATCTGCTTTTATCACGCCAGAACATAAAAAAGGACCAAAAACAGACATCAAAAATTATAGGCCAATTTCTAAATTATGTATATTATCGAAAGTCATGGAAAAAATTGTGTACAATCAAGTGTACTGCGCTTTAAAGAATTCTATTAGTCCCAACCAACACGGTTTTGTGCAGCGCCGATCCACTGTATCTAATCTCGTTCTCCTGAATGAGTATGTCACTGAAGTGATGGACGCTGGCTTTCAGGTTGATGTAATTTATACTGATTATAGTAAGGCCTTCGATCGAATTGACCATGGCATCTTATTAACCAAGTTACATGGCATTGGAATCAGTGGTGATTTGCTCAGATGGTTTTCTTCCTACATTGACAATAGATCTCAGGCTGTTGTAGTCAATAACTATATCTCGGGATGGGTGACTATTCCAAGTGGTGTCCCCCAAGGTTCTTTGCTTGGGCCATTGCTTTTCAATATTTTTATTAACGATGTTAGTAAATGTTTTATACATTCTAAACTACTTTGTTTTGCTGACGATATGAAGGTTTATATGAAGGTAAAGTCGAGCAGTGACTCACTTTTAATACAGTCAGACCTCGAGCGACTTGATGAGTATTGTCAGAATAACAAATTAGATTTGAATCCGTTGAAATGCTTTTTCCTGACATTCTCTAGAAAACGAAATTTAATTCCAACTACCTACAAACTTAAAGGTCAACCTCTGAACAAAGTCCAATGTATGAGAGACTTGGGGGTAATACACGACTCCAAACTTTTATTTGACACCCACATAGATACTATTGTCCGCGGTGCTCTGAAAACATTAGGTTTTATAATGCGGAGTTCCGCTCATTTTACTCAAGCCAAAACACTTAAAATTTTGTTTTGCTCCTTGGTTCGGAGCAAACTTGAATATGAGTCCCAAATTTGGAATCCTTGCTACAATATTTATATAGATAGAATTGAACGTGTTCAGAAAATTTTTATTAAATACTTGTGTTATAAATCTAAATATCCTTATAATTCTTCAAATTACCTTAATATTTGCAAGAAGCATCATCTGATCCCATTATATAGGCGCCGAGAAATAGCCGACGCTACTTTCTTGCTAAAAATCACAACCGGCGGCATTGACTGTCCAGAACTGCTCCAAGAACTGTCATTTGTTATCCCTTCTCGGTCCAAAAGGCACTTCCCCCCTATCTCTTTAAGGCGAATATCATCCAACTACAGACGAAATAGTTTCCTTAACCGTGCTAGTCGAAACTTGAACAATGCGACGAAAGAGCTTGAGATTGATATATTTAATTGTGTAGTTCCATCTGTGAGGCGAAATTTAAGTAGTGTATTTTTTGATTGAGCGATTTGTTTACCATATGTTTACCATGTTTATGTAGTATTATTGTAGTGTAATGTATTAGGTATTTAGGTTGTTTGTTTATTTCGGCTTTGTAAGATAAATTATATGCTTGTAGTTTTTATATACCTACATCTGCTGTGTGTGCGCGCCGTTATTTGAATGTGCGTATCACTGATCTATTTTTTGTGCGATATCTATTTGTGAGTTCCTGTAATTGGCTTCATATTTCTTTTTAAATTTTCTTCATGTGATGTATTAGCTGTTGGTTCTCCTAGAATAAATAAATAAATAAAAAAAAAAATAGATCAAAATTTTAACTGATTTGTCCCGGTAACGTAAGGTGAAACATAGAGTGACATCCACAAAAGCACGCACACAACTAATTTTATTTCTAAACTGCAGACTGACGTTTCAAGTTGTGGGGATACCATATTAAAATAAATGTTGCTTGATGTCAAAAAAGATCTTATTTGGTAGAAACTTTTATCCCATCATGTAAAAATCGTGGTAACGTAATGGGGGAGTTCCCCTTTTCTAGATTTCTTGGACACACATTAAAACCCGTTTCTTTTAATATTTTTGTACCAAAGTAGTGCCAGATAAAGGTATTTTCTTTGAATGTTGCCATTATTTCCCCAGAATAAAAGTTTCTATGCAGCTAAAATACATGTGATTATGATAAAATTACCAATGTCTTTTTCAGTTTCTTGCTAGGACGCCATGAAATTAGGGTATCCTGCGTGATAAAATTAAATATTCTGATTGATTTAATTATACAAATAGGATTATTCTTTTTACATTTCCTAACGATAAAATTAGATTCCACGTAAATAATATAAAATCGATGTCAGTGTATAAATTTTTGAGATATGAATAAAATAAGACACCGGACGGTCCAAAATCCCAAGGTAGCTCTTTTAAAAAAAATGCTCAGTTAAACTCATTAAACATTCCAAGAGCGTAGTCTACAAAATGCATTTGACTTTTTATCAAAGGGTTTTCCAAGGTTTGGAGAGTGTGGCGGTTTGCATGTGTTGGATCTTCGAAGTTTAATACTTTCCAGTAGCTCTTCAATGGATCCCACTGTTCTAAAATTCTTCGCACGCATGCTTGATGCGACAACCACCTGGTTTGACCAGCTCTCAAAATTTTATGAGGTTTGACTTCATGGAAGCTTTGAAACTCTTTGAAAGCAGCAGAATTTTTAGGGCTCCTTCCAAAATGATTGTATACATTGCGGCACAAATCTTCTAAAGAGTTGCTTAACTTAGTGCATGCGTTACTTGCTACCAGATGTATCATATGGCAAGAGCATTTTGACACAAATACTTGAGGATAGTTTAGTTTGATTAGTTGAGACACAGAGTTATGCTGTCCCATCATGACTGAAGTTGTATCAGCACAAAAGCCTATCCAGTTTTGCAGAGGCGCATTATTTTCTTTCAGCGTGTTGATAATTTTTGTGTACAAACCCACAGCGGTCCCGTCAGGGCAATCTACAACGTCGACCACATCTACTTTTGTTACAAAATTATGGCTGTAGCTGACTAGTATCGCTAGTTGCTTTTTCACGCTAACATCAGTTGTTTCGTCAATATAGACGGAAAACAAATGATCATTCAGTTCACTAACAAGTTTATCATTAAAAAATGGGCGCAAACCATTTCTAATGACGTTAGTGGCTTTTTGTTTTGCTAAACAAATTTGGGACGTGATTGCCTTCTCTGGTAGAGATTTAATAAGTTCAATTAATGGTTCAACCGATGAAATAGGAAGATTGTTTTCGACGATATAAGAACAAATGGCAGCTTCGGTGTTTTTCAGCTTTGTATTTTCTGCAACAAATGTTGTAATACTCGGTTGATTTGACTGTAGCCACGCTTCCACGTGTTTTTTATGAACTTTTCCATCACCATGCTTTTTGAGCTCAGATTTTCCCGCCTTCATAACCACATTGCATACCTTACAAATTGCATCATCATCCTTATTCCCATTTAACAACCATGCATTAAACTCAGGTAGCTTAAGCCAATCATGCTGAAACTTCTTCTTAAATATCTTTTTCCTACCTTTTGCCATAGATTTTGAACTACCCAACTGCTTTTTTTCATTTTCAGTATTGTATCCCTCTTCTTCGTCTTCAGTCTTATCAGCCACTTTTTCATTTTCGACTTCCATTGCTGACGATGTTTGAGGATCTAATTGTTCTTTTTGATTCTCGATATTACTAATGGACTGAAGAAAACTCGTTCCGGGCTAAGCTTCATCAGCATAGCATGTACTAGCGCCGGGTTTTTCAGATGAGCGCAAAGGAACCTTTTCTTTATTCTGAAAAAATATTGATAACGTTTAGTAATCGCTGTACACTCAAATGTAAATTCCTGCAGCAATGTCAGACAAAAAATATTTAAAAAAATACCCAGCTCAGCTCAAATCAAAATACCCAGTTGGCAACATTCTTAATCTTGTCATAACAAAACAATGTTCGAGGGAGGAGTTTAGTTTTAATTAAAAAGAAATATTAGCTCCCCTGTGGGATAAATGGAAGTACAAATCTTTGCCTGCCAATCAGCTTGATCATAATAAAGTAATAACGTTCCATAACCTAACATTCTAACTAATACAAAATACTAACTAAACTAATACAAAAATGGAAGCACAAACTTACCGATTTTCTACCAGCAGTATTTTTTAGCCACCGATCCATTTTTCACATTAACCCCTCCTTTGCCGAGCGCCCTACATAGTCCACTTTTCAATAACGCCATATTTGCGGGCCGTCCTATATAGAACCAGCAGCAGCGCGCGCTACCGCGTCGAGCAATATGAGTCTTGTATTAAATGGTGCAAAACTTGCGCTACTTTTGAGCACGAAGGCCTCGCAGAGACTCAGCAAGCCGCAACCGAGCTTATTAATGTATGTAATGTACATAACCTCAGTCAGTATAATTTTTTCCCAAATATTTACGGTAACACGATTGATTTAGTTTTTGCCAATTTTTTCATTAACTTAAACAAATCTCCCTCTCCGCTCGTAAAAGAAGACCTAAGTCATACAACCTTGGAAATCGAAGCTAGGGACTTATTTTTGACGCCTTTAACTAAAACATCAGATCCCAAGTTGCTTTTTTGGAAAGCTAATTACGAATTAATTAACTCTGAGATACACAATATTAACTGGAATAATATCTTAACAACGGGTACGATTAACGATGCGGTCTCTGTTTTTTATGAATATATTAATAATATAATTAAACTCCACGTACCCATCTCATACAACAACTACAAAAATAATCAAAAATATCCTATATGGTACACGTCAGCCTTAATAAAACTAATTAAGAAGAAAAGTAAAGTACATGCGAAGTGGAAGAAGTATAATAATAGTAGAGATTATGATGAATTTTCACTTCTAAGAGCAAGACAAAAACAGTTACAGGATATATGTTATAATAACTTCATAAAAACTTCTCAAACAAACATCAAGAATAATCCAAAAATGATATGGAGCTTTGTTCATACTATGCGCGGCAAACGAGGTAATACAGGTTACCCAAACATAATGTCTGATGGACAGACAACGTTTAGCCACGGTCAGGATATTGCTCTCGCTTTCAATAATTTCTTTCAAAGCGTATTCACTACAACTACGTCAAATAAATCACCACAAACAGAACTCATTGGTGCTCCGAGAGGCGATAGTGGCCACGTCTTTACACTAGATGTCACAGAAGAATCCTTATCAAGATACCTAAAGAACATTGATCCCAGCAAGGGAGCCGATAGCGACAGCATACCTGCAATATTTATCAAAAAATGTTACAAAAGCATCTGTAAACCTCTCGCAATACTTTTTAATCGCTCCATCAAAGAGGGTGTGTTTCCTAATAAATGGAAAGAAGCACATATAGTTCCGATACACAAAAAGGAATCTAAATCACTTATAAAAAATTATCGGCCCATATCAATACTCAATGGTATATCAAAACTATTTGAACTAATAGTCTACGACACTATATATCACACCATTGCTTCTAATGTTGGGGATCACCAACATGGCTTTCTGCGACGTAGGTCCGTATACACTAACTTATGCGAGTTCACCAACTACGTTCTACATAGTATGGAACAGCCAGCTCAGGTTGATGTGATCTACACGGACTTTGAAAAGGCCTTTGACCGTGTGGATCACGATATCCTACTCAGTAAACTGAACACGTTGGGAATCCAAGGCGACCTTTACCGTTGGATCAGTTCATATATAACAAACAGGACGCAAGCTGTAGTACTGGGTGGATATAAATCAAACTACATTGACATTCCCTCCGGGGTACCCCAGGGATCCCACCTAGGGCCTCTATTTTACAATGCCTACTTATATGATCTACATGAATGTTTCACACAATCAAAACACCTTCTGTATGCTGATGACAAAAAAGTTTTCTTTAAAATTACTAACGTTGAGGACTGCTATAAAATTCAAATGGACTTAGACAAATTATCAGCTTACTATAAATCTAATAGAATAAGTATAAACGTAGATAAATGCATTCAAATAACTTATACACGAAAACAAAAACAAATTAATTTTAATTACAAAATTGACAATCAACTTTTAAAACGCGTTGACGAGGTTCGTGATTTAGGCGTTCAATTGGATAGTAAATTGCTTTTCATCAAGCATATTGATATGATAGTAAATAAAGCTTACAGGAACCTCGGTTTCGTGATCCGAGTATGTAAACCCTTAAACGACATCTCATGTGTTAAGAAAGTATACTACGCATATGTCCGTAGTATCCTTGAATTTGCCAGTATCATCTGGAATCCGCAATATGCAGTGTACACTAATAAAATTGAACGAATACAAAAACAGTTTATAAACCACCTAAACTTTAGACTGAAAATACAACTCCCATCTTACGAAGAAGCCTGCAACCATCATCGTATTAACACCCTAGTGGATAGACGCACCATGCTATGGCCTTCCTACATGACTTGGCTAACTCCACCATCGACAGCCCCTCTCTAACAACACTGACATCTTTGGTTGTCCCCCGTCGGTGCTCCGCACGACGCCGACAACACGATGTCTTTTACACACCCTATAGCAAGACAAACTACGGTCGTAATGAATACATTTCTAGAGCTACTAAGTGTTTCAGCAATGGTATAGACATGTTCAATTTATCTAAGGTTGGTGTAAAGAAGCAAGTACTAGATATATTATTAAAAGAGCAAAATCGAGTACCTTGAAATCTATTGTTTTGTCTCGGTATACCTTTCATAGTTTTTAGTGCAACAAAACCTAGATTAATAAAAGTTGTCCTGCTTACATCCTTTATTTTAAGTATTAAGTTCTTATTGGTTCGGTCTAATTAAGGCATCTACAATATCCTATTATTGGCTAAGACAAATTAAGTTAATTAACAACTAAGCTTTATATATGTAGAACTGCTGTTGGATATGTTAACAATAAAAATAAAAATAAAATAAAATAAAAATTATCTCTAAAAAGACATCTCTTCCATCAAACCCATGATGTAACCCCATAATTGTAAACTATTTTTTAAACATCTGTCATATCTACCAAAGATCAGAATTTCAAAGTCGCATCCATACTTTTTTCGCCAGTGGTATTTCTGTTTGTATGAAGAAATTGATCATTTTCAACTCTTCAAAACTTCTTGTTTCTAGTATGATAATTAGATAGTGTTCATTGAATTAGTTAGGTAATTCAATGTCGTTTTTGAATTAGTTAGTTAATTTAATGTAGTTTTTGAATTTATTGACCATTTTCAGCAAATATGTCAAGCCCATAATTTTACTATGTGACTGGAGAGGTGTTTAATATCGGGTCATACACACCAACGACAAATCATATCTGTATAGGGTTCTTGATTTAACTAGTTAAAGACCTAAACTCTCTAAATTGGCTTAGACAAGCCACTGTAGTCACAAAGAGGGTCTAGAAATAAGCTGACAACATAACCTATTTTAGAACACTTTTTTGATAATGTTATTTTAAGGTCATGGCTTTAAATCAATTTTTGTCTTAATTTTTCCATAGGACCATGTCATGTTTATATGTAACTGTGTAAATAAGATAATGTTGTAAATAAAACCAAAAATTCAAGCTGTTCCTGTGTTTAATTTTGAAAATTCAATAGTTTTTGACAAAAATGAGAAGAAAAAATCCCTATTTTCAGAATACTTTCTTTGCTCACACCTAGACTGCTTGACCAAACCCAGCTTATGTTACATTATTAGAAAGTATGTTTAATGCAGTTTTCAAATATATACAGGTTGTTTCTATTAAATAAGTAGTTTACGCCTCTTGGAGGCTAGAAGCAAGCGCGGGGAGCGCGGCCCGCCACCTGTGGTGCGCACGATTTGCGCCGCGGCAAGTGACCCTAGATGCGGTTGCGAGGCGTGTGGCAAGGGAAGGGTTAAAACAACCGTACCGTCACAATTAATATTTCTAGTTGTTTAATATTTCTAGTTGTTTGTTTACTTGAAGTATTTAACTATTAATGGAGCGAAGGCGAAGAGCGAAGCGAGCGCCGTACCACAGACCGTACCAACTACCATAGACCATAGAACAAGTGTTACCAACATTAAAATTGAAAGCTAGTGATGTGCAGCTATCTATACTATAGCAAAGTCGTCAAATTTTGCAGATGATTTTGTTGACGTATTTAGTGTAAATAATATTAATATAGCAAGCTATACAAGAAAAACGTTATAGGCCTTTTTTTAGGTGTGGCGTGTGGTGTCAAAACTAAAAACTACAGCTAAATAACTTTTGAGGGGAAAAAAGTCCGGAGAAGGGGAAATCTAAATTGAGACGTGGGGGAATGAAATTGTTATAGTGGAAACACTGGCCCGGATCCGTCCGAGTATATAGGATGTTCACTTTAGGTGAAATAAAGTTGAGACAAACTGTTTCTTTCTGGTTCTTTGTTTTTATTTAATAATTATATGAAAAAGGCATTGCAAAAATGGTTTTTATGATAAATAAGTAAAACCAATATCTTACTGGAATTTTTTATTACACATATTACATACCTGCACACAAAAAAAAACATATTTAGGAGGTTGAAAATATTTATCAGAATGAAGCCTAGATATTTTTGCCACGAAATCTCACAATTTAATTACAGAAAAAAATGTTTTTTGGTAAAATGTCGTAAATAGTAGGCTTTCTGAGATTCTGGTGTACCTTCACGAAAAATTTACATCAAGGATGTTTTAACTTTAGGTATCCCAGAAAGGTTCGCACACACGTATTTACGTGTCGGTTTTTGTGGCTATCGGGACCGGCACAAGGACTCCATCCGGCTTTCACTATACAAGAAGAATAAAGGGTAAAAAGAATACCGGCGGAATAAAAATAATTCTGTAGATTATGGTTTGAAGATAGGTTATATTATATAAGAATCTTACGAACGGGAGGTAGTATACAAAAATATCAAATAAGTATCATATTGACGTTGACTAAGTAATCTGTATGATGTTAAAGAATCTTACGAACGGGCGGTAGTTTACAAAAAAATCAAATAATTATCATATTGACGTTGACTAAGTAATCTGTATGATGTTAAAGAATCTTACGAACGGGCGGTAGTATACAAAAAAATCAAATAATTATCATATTGACGTTGACTAAGTAATCTGTATGATGTTAAAGAATCTTACGGTCGGGCGGTAGTATACAAAAATATCAAATAAGTATCATATTGTCGTTGAATAAGTAATCTATGATGTTATGGTCAATATTTTTTTATGAATGAAATTGAATTGTATATCAGAAATAATTAAATTTTATAAATTTTCAAGTCTATGGAAATCCCTCCAACATTGGCCAATGCAGAGGAATACCTTGCACGGACTGCACCAGACATTCGTTTTTGTTTCCTTACGCAGGGCCAAGCATCTGGAACAGCGCCCCCTTTGGAATTTGTCATGTTTTTTAGTTGTTCTTTCGCCAGATACAACCCTGTGATCGGGACAGTGATCGAGTTCTTTATTTAACCGAACACAGGGTGTGTTTTGTGATCTTTGTTGTCGAGGAGTGACGTCTGAGCCATATGTAAGCGCCAGTTCTTCAGCTAGTTTGTATCTAAATTGTCTGTGCGACATTTTACGCCTTTGGCCAATGTTGGAGGTATATATGATGTATGCATTCAATATTGTTATGTTCAATAGGCGTCGAAAAACTTTTATGTACCATTTGATATCCCTTTTCCTCTCCATCAAATACATTGATAATTTTTGATCTTTTAGATCTACACCCCCCATAAACTTGTTGTAGTCTTCGACTACCACAGGTTTCATGAGGGGTTGCCCCGCTCGACGACCCTCAACAACATCGGCGTTGTGGTAAGTCGACACTGAGGTGACCAGTCTCACATCTTTCCATGAAACGACAGAAACGTCACCACAGTGTCGACTCACCATTTCGCCGCGAGCGACTCTATTTTCTGCCAGCTGTCGGATGGCAGCGGGCGTGTCTATCCTGCGCCGATTTAAGGTTCCGACTACATCAGTCTTACGGGACTTTAAAAACCTGGACAGCCGGACGGAGTTATAAAAATTGTCCATGTAAAGTGTATAGCCTTTGTCAAAGTACCCCTTCAGGAGTCTTATGACAATTTTTGCCGTCGCACCTACGAAGCCAAATAAGGCCTGAGTGGATGAAGTGCCTGCGCCGGTATAGATGATAATGTCCATGACGTAGCCGCTTACCGCCTCGCAAAGCTCATAGCTTTTTATCCCGAATCGCGCCGCTTTGGTCGGGATGCATTGTACCCAACTCAAATGTCCTTTCCAGAGCAGCAGCGATTCGTCTATGGATAATTCTTGGCGAGGCGTATAAGCGGCTTTGAATTTCATATTCAGATGGTCAAGAACAGGCTTGACTTTGGCTAGTTTCCGTTCGGCGCCATGGGATGTTATGAGCCGGTTGTCAGTGAAATGCAAAAATTTCATCAGCAAAATAAACCTGTTCTTGGTCATAAGAGCACGGAAACCTGGCATGCCCAGGACTCCAGTACTCCAGTATTCGTCGATACGACCACGTACACATATGGCCATTAGGATCATGATGACCACAAGCCGGTAAAGCTCCGACACCGACGTCTCCACCCAGTCGTTTACTCGCGACTGAGCGGGGAGGCCATCTCCATGCTCATACGCCGCCTCAATGAAGTCCCGCGCGTACCTGTTTGTCTCTAATGCGATCGACTCCATAAGAACCTGGTCCCATATTTGAGTGAACAAGCCTGATGGACTTGTTCCCTCAATTTTAGGACCTGGGGTTTCCAGAAACGTTTCACGCACTCCGGCAAATGAACCATAATCCTCCGACCAGTTGAAGGTATCATCTACCGGCGTATCTTCTTCTGTGGGCTCTTCTGGATCATCGTCCAGAAGTGCCCGCAGTTGTTCTTCTGTAAAGCGTTCGACGTCGTCCGCCTCAATGCCAGAATCGACCGCGAGGTTTTCCAGGAGGTTGGCGTCCAGAATATTTTCATCCTGTAATTACATGCAACACCTCAACCAAAACACGAAAAAATAAGTGCGAAAACACCAAAACACAAGTGCGAAAACACCAAAACACAAGTGCGAAAACACCAAAACACAAGTGCGAAAACACCTAAAACGCAAACACAAATTTAACTGTTATTAAAAGTGTACAATAAATTAATAGAACAAGCCGATACCATGCTTTTGTTATTAAGGTTAGGTTATTCTTGTAAGTTCATTATGACAATGTTAGGTAAAACATTAAGGTTAGGTTATTCTTGTAAGTTCATTATGACAATGTTAGGTAAAACATTAAGGTTAGGTTATTCTTGTATGTTCATTATGATAATGTTAGGTAAAAGAAACAATTATTATTAAGTTAAGCGCATACCACACAAAATTAAATAAGTCAATAAACACCCAGTGCAAATAAAGCGATAGCATACAATAATGTTATCTTGCATTGGAGCAAGAGGTGACAAACTTACACAAATACATCCACGATGGGGATACTCTTTTTGGTTTCGGTGTTGACTGGTAAAATAAAATTTACATGATTTTTGTGAAAAAAGTACTTTTTTTATGGTATTACCTAGCACATACTTACATCGAGATCGTCTTCGTCATAGTTAGGTTGACCGGCATTCTCGACTCTCACATCAATGTTCTCATTCGGAACCACTTCCACATTCTGAGGGCGCCATTCCTAAAAAAATATATTCATTCAAAAGTTAAAAGCGTAAAAAAGTACGTAATAAACCAAACTAATTGTATTATGCCTACTCGAATCCCCAAGGTCGTTCTCTCCAGAACCACTTGATCCGCAACTATCAGGGATCCGTCCGGCATCCTCTGAACTCCAAGGCCCATAATTAACGGCGTTGGTAAAGGTATAGAAGGATCCATTGTCCTCACTGTAAGACAAAACAATTTAATTTTGAAAATCATGACCAAAAAGAAAGTTCGAAGACAAAGTTATTCGGCACTAGAACCAGTCGCTCAAACGAATCTCATGGCAATTGCTATAGCGAGGACCGGTTTGTAGACAGCTCGGCACGTCTCGGCACCGCTCACCGCCATCGCCTAGCCAAATCCAGAATTTAGCGCTCTCGCGAGCAATTGTTATGCGATTAGTTTGTGGCTATGCAACAAAACAAGTGCGAAAAGTAGTTACGGCAATCGACACGAGACTGAATTATTTATTATTTTATATTTTTTCGCGATTTATATTTTATTGTATAGAAATATATAAAGTTTATTATAATTATAAAGTTTAAATAATAAATGTATACGTATATTATTTTTTCGAAAAAGTGAAAAAAAAAGTTATGTTTTTTTTTGGAATAAGTCACTTGACACGAACTTGACCGATTTCATATAATCCTAAACTTGAACCTAAAGAGTTTCCTTTCGTCCAGTTGATATTGTAATCTAAATGACCTACGAGACCTGTATGGACAGGCATAAAACCTACTTCATAATTTCTTTATTGCACAGCAAAAGCAGATATACAGAAAAGTAAATAAAAGTAGTGCACAAAGGCGAGCTACTTACTGAGCTTGGATGATGTAAAAGCATATTTTTATAATAATCCATTCGAGAACAATTTATATAAATCCCGAAATTACTTAGTTATTGTTAAATCTACTTAATTATCTAAATATCAGTTAGTACAGAATTTATAAAATCATATCAAACCGATATCTACTTATACTAGCCGACCATTACAATTAGGCTCACCGCAAACTAGACGTGCGCAAATCCTGTCCTGTAAAGGAACGGACATGGAACGAGACATCTTCTGTCGGGACATATGTCCGTTATTATAGTCCGCGGAGTATACCTATACTCCGACCGTTTTCATCGCATTTGCATCGATGAGAAGCTTATAATCCGCTATGTATTTACTTCACTTACTATCAAATTACCAATCAATTGATTTACCTTCATACTTGACAGGCTTAGGACTGTCAACCAAAATGTATGTACATAATTTCTAGTTTTACACACCTACTTTTAACTTTGTGTTAACGAATTTGTTAGTTTAGTTTCTTTCCTCATTTGTTAAAGTCACTAATGATTGCATATTTAACTCTGTCCGATGAATAGTGTAGGTGTCTTACCATTGGTTGATTTTTGACACAAGTTCCACCGTCTCGATCCACCAAATGGAGCGAACAGCACTGGGGCTCACTGTGATCCAATTTGGTCCGGATGGATCCTGTATAGAGATGATATACGGCCTATTCAGCAACTTTTTTCAGTATTCCGTATTTGGCCAAATACTTCCTTACAATTCGGCCGAATACCGAATATCTGAAAAAATAAAACTCAATTTTATCAAAAAAACATCATCATCATCATCATTTGTCTTTTTATCGAGGATGTTGGGGTAGGGTCGGACTGTTTTTCGATTAGTTGAAGAGGTTCCAGCAAATATTTTTTTCCTCATTTCCTATACAATTTTTTTAAATGTATCTTTCGATACTTAGAACAAAATCTACTGTCGATCAGTATTTTTGGAGTTTCTTTTACTTAAGCGGTTGCAAAGCTACTCCTTCTTGAAGATTAGGTTTGATAATCAAAATACCAGATAAAGATTGGACCATAGCGGGGTAAGAACGGACTACTTTCTAAAAGCTGCTGTGTGGCTTAAAACGTAAGGTTCATTATAGAGAAATATCCGGTTTTTCCTGTTGTATGAAAATACTAAAGGAGTTTTTAAAAAGGTAAATAGTTTGGGTATAACAGTCACAAATTAATAGTCCGATCTTCCCCCGCATAACGACAACTTAAGTATTTATGCTTCTCAAACTTTGTGTATAAAGGTATTTTATACTTTTTACCTTTGCTTTTTTTTTTAGAAGTTTTTTTTTTTTTTACACAAAGACCGAGGCAAAGAATTAATAACAATATAGTGTGAATGTTCAATTCAATGCCCCGGTCTTTGAAACATAAACTAAGAAAGTGCAAATATCAGTAAACCATGATTTGGAAAGTATTCATCTCTGGCCTCTCACCAGTCGTGTCATTCTAGCGTCAATAAGTTGTAATCAATCAACTGAGTCATCTGATTTTCCGCTCTCAGATGATGAATCAGAGTCAGGAGTCTCATGTACGGGACTCCTCCTTGAGCGTGATGTCTCTGGCCATTTTTCTGTAAATTCTTGACTACCGCTCGGGCCAGGGTGGGATTCCTCAGCTTCTTTTATCGGGCTAATGTTGTGGTGTCCAGGAGGGGACTTCATGGCTCCCCGGTTCGCACAGATAGAGATCAGAGACGCCCTCATCTGACCTATGACACGTTTAAAATAATGTCATTAGCCCGATTGAGATCCATCCGCATCGCTTCCACAGCCTCCCTATAAGACATCTCCAGCCCTAGAAACTTGGCGCAGGCTCCACTTATGATCGCGCAATGTGCTGTCAGGACACCCTCAGCAGTGATTAGTTGACCAATCTTGGCTGTTTTCCCCTTAATGACTTCTGTGCACATCGACCCTGACATCGCAGCATTCACGAATTTGGTGGATATCTCAATCAGCTCCCCCATATCTCTACCCTCCATCTTCCTCTTCTCTTTTGGTGTCTGAAGCATCACCGTCATTTCCAGATTCAGAGCAATCGCAATTCTCTTGAGTGCCTGTGCTGATGGTCCCGTAGTGGGGATGATGGCTGAGAAGATGGAGTGTTTCATGAGTAAGGGTAAGGCTGCTCCCGTGAGCCATTTGGGAGCAAGTTTGCCATCGATATTATTCCCCAGGATTAGAGTGGCTGTCACCTGCGGAAAGGCTTGCGAAAGTCTTGCCAGTGTGACTGTTGTGGAAGTCATCCTGCGATTGGGATCCTTGGTTGTTGCTATCTCAAGACCAGCACACTTCCTGCTGATGACATTCTTCACTGCATCGTCAGTTGTCGCAAGGATCTTAGGAACTGAGTTCCCACGAACGAGGAATAGAGTTATCAGGAAAGGTATATCAAGTGTAGTTGCTGCCTCCGTGTATTTGCAGGCAATTCCCCCCATTGACACCTCGCTCATTGGCTGGTTTGTGTAAACAGCAAGCTTTGAAGCAACTTTGGTTGCCATCTTCTTAGGATCAAACCCTTGATAAGCGACCACGTCTGCAATTTTCCCAATATTCTCCCACATATCATCATTAAGGTGCAGTCCTGCTATGACTGCCATGATGTTTGACTCTCCGGGGCCACCTAGAGCGTTGACGAGTTCTCTCACCTTTGCTTGTGTCCAGATCCTAGCAGCCTGTCTACATGTTAGGAAAAAAAATATAAAAATGTTTGAAATAATAAATAAAATATGTATAGCATCAATTAACACAGCTATATTTAATCGCAACAAAATTTTACAAAATACAGTGTAATTAAAGATAATCCCGAAATTACTTAGTTATTGTTAAATCTACTTAATTATCTAAATATCAGTTAGTACAGAATTAATAAAATCATATCAAACCGATATCTACTTATACTAGCCGACCATTACAATTAGGCTCACCGCAAACTAGACGTGCGCAAATCCTGTCCTGTAAAGGAACGGACATGGAACGAGACATCTTCTGTCCGGATATGTCCGTTACATATCCGGGATGTCCGTTATTATAGTCCGCGGAGTATACCTATACTCCGACCGTTTTCATCGCATTTGCATCGATGAGAAGCTTATAATCCGCTTTGTATCTACTTCACTTACTATCAAATTACCAATCAATTGATTTACCTTCATACTTGACAGGCTTAGGACTGTCAACCAAAATGTATGTACATAATTTCTAGTTTTACACCCCTACTTTTAACTTTGTGTTAACGAATTTGTTAGTTTAGTTTCTTTCCTCATTTGTTAAAGTCACTAATGATTGCATATTTAACTCTGTCCGATGAATAGTGTAGGTGTCTTACCATTGGTTGATTTTTGACACAAGTTCCACCGTCTCGATCCACCAAATGGAGCGAACAGCACTCGGGCTCACTGTGATCCAATTTGGTCCGGATGGATCCTGTATAGAGATGATATACGGCCTATTCAGCAACTTTTTTCAGTATTCCGTATTTGGCCAAATACTTCCTTACAATTCGGCCGAATACCGAATATCTGAAAAAAAAAAACTCAATTTTATCAAAAAAACATCATCATCATCATCATTTGTCTTTTTATCGAGGATGTTGGGGTAAGGTCGGACTGTTTTTCGATTAGTTGAAGAGGTTCCAGCAAATATTTTTTTCCTCATTTCCTATACAATTTTTTTAAATGTAATTGATCTTTCGATACTTAGAACAAAATCTACTGTCGATCCGTATTTTTGGAGTTTCTTTTACTTAAGCGGTTGCAAAGCTACTCCTTCTTGAAGATTAGGTTTGATAATCAAAATACCAGATAATAGTCAATAGTCAATAGTCAAAGTACTTTATTACTGTAGATATTTACATATACTTAGCAAACGTCATTTTTTGCCTCTTCTCTACATTGGACCACTGTGGGAGAAGAAGGGCGTAGAAACTCCCACAGATTTATTTTTAGATCTCTTTTAAAAATAGGTTGTGCTTAACTAATACAAATATGAAAAATTTAATTGTTATGATTAATAAGCAGGAATAAATAATTACAAAATTATTAACAGCAAGGTCTGTGTTGAGCCAGATTAACCCCATACAGTCCTGTCATTTAAGTAATCTTGAACATTGTAATATCCCTTTTTCGACAAAGTCGCTTTAACATGCTTTTTAAATTGCTCAAGTGGCAATTTCAAAATCTCCAGAGGTATCTTATTGTAGTAGAGAATGCACTGACCCTTGAAAGAATTGCTAACCTTCGCGAGTCTAAAACGGGGCGCACATAGTCTGTGATTATTTCTTAGGTTAACATTACAGCTATCGCTAAGTTTGGAAAATGTTGTAAGGTTCTTGCGTACATACATTATATTTTCGAAAATAAATTGACTAGCTACTGTTAGTATGTCAATTTCTTTAAAAAGCTCTCTTAAGGAGTCTGTTCGTTTTAAATTATAAATTGCTCGAATAGCTCTTTTCTGTAAAATAAAAATAGTTTGAATATCCGCTGCTTTCCCCCACAACAAGATACCATAGGACATCACACTATGAAAGTAACTAAAATATACTAGCCTAGATGTAGCCACATCCGTGCTTTGTCTGATGTTCCTAACAGCGTAAGCCGCAGAACTTAATTTACCAGCCAATTTATCTATGTGGGGTCCCCACTGCAATTTGCTATCAATGGTTATTCCAAGAAACTTCGTATCATTTACTAATTCTAACGTGTTGTTGTCTAGCACTAAACTGGTCTCAACTTGCCTGACATTTGGAAGTGAGAATTTGATACACTTGGTTTTACCAGCGTTTAACAATAAATTATTAACTGTGAACCAATTCAAGGTTAAAGACAATACACCATTAACATCATAAAATTCTCCTTTTTGTCTTTCAATTTTGAAGACCAGTGAAGTATCATCAGCAAACAGCACTATGTCAGTTAATTTCTCCACCATGAAAGGCAGATCATGAATATATACCAGGAATAAGAAAGGGCCTAATATGGAACCTTGTGGAACGCCAATTTTAACACTCGATCCATCAGATTTTACGCCGTTAACTTCTGCCTTTTGAATTCTATTGCTTAGGTATGATCTTAGTAGATCCAACGCTTTATTTCTAACTCCGTAATGATTTAATTTAATTAATAGCGTATTATGATCAACACAATCAAACGCCTTCGACAGGTCGCAAAAAACTCCGATAGCATCCTGTGCGGCCTCCCATGCAGAATAAATATGAGATACAAGGGTAATACCTGCATCCGTAGTCGATTTACCCCTAGTGAAACCATATTGTTTAGCGTGGAGTTGTTTTGTACGGTTGAAGTGTGAGAGCATTTGATTGAGTATAATCTTTTCAAATATTTTACTTAGTGTTGGAAGAACAGATATTGGTCTGAAATTTGAAGGATCGCCCTTATCTCCCGATTTGAACAGCGGTATAAGTTTACTGTGTTTCATGAGGTCTGGAAAAGCCCCATCGTCAACACATTTATTGAATATATAAGCTAAGTGTGGGGCTATAACTAGAATTACTGAACCAATGACTTTGACTGATATACCCCACAAGTCTTCCGTATTTTTTAAGTTAAGTAATTTAAACGTTTTGACAATGTCCTGGGGATATACATGATGAAATTTTAAATATACATTACTGACGCTAGTGTTATTTTTTAATAAAGTCTCTGCTTCAAATGGAGATGAATTTAGACGGTCCGTTGTGAGTACGGGTACATTGGTGAAGAATGTTTCAAAAGCTCGAGCAACATCAGCGTTAGATTTAACAACATCATCACCTATCTTTAGGCAGAAATCACTGTCCCTTGGTATAACTTTGCCAGTTTCGCGGTTTATTATTTGCCAAACTGTTTTCATTCTATTATTTGAATTTTGAATTTTTCTATTAATGTGTAAAGTTTTTGCAGTTCTACAAACCAACTTGAAAGTTTTGGAATATTTTTTAACATAGTCATGAAATTTTCGATCAAAGTTATAGGTTTTTTGATCATAAAGGTCATACAAGATAACTCTACTTTTACGAATTCCAAACGTTGCCCAGTCATTAAATTTAGATTTACCGTTGTAGTCACTGACTTTCTTTAATTTGAAAACTTTATTGAATTCTGTCTGAATAATGTTGAAGAAGTCTGAGTAGATATTGTTTGGGTTCTGTTCATTAAAATCCGGTACTGGCAAATTTATATCTAAGTTTTTCGTATATGTCTCTAGTCTATGGGATGTAATAGGCCTATAAAATGATGGACCAGTCTTATCCTTAATAGTTATTGGGAATGAAACTGTTTGACCACTGTGATCGGAGGGTAAGCGGTTAACCCTTAAATGCATATATTTTTATTTTGGAATGAAAAAAATGTCTTTTGCTACAGATGTATCGGTAGATTAAAGGAAAAATACTTAAAAAAATCATAGTTATAATTTTTTATATAAAAATGTAAATAAACATGTATGTTGCCAATTGGCAACAGTATGCGTTGCGAAGCAATCTAATACCATGGACAGTAAATAAAATGAAACAACTAAATAATGAGAGAAAGTAATGTATTTATGAATGAAAAGCAGCAAAACAATTTCTATCCTTAGTGTGACAAAGAGCTACTTTGCATTTGACGCATTCTGTCCTTGTGAACCCCTTGCACCCAGGAAATTTACATCTATTTTTGCTAGAGCAACGAACCTCGTCGTGTCCAACACCATCAGTCCTTATATCCTTTGGAGGAACATATTTCATGGGACCTCGACGTCTTTTGGCTTCCAACTCCTTCTCTACTGTACTACTAGATGGTCTGCCTCTTTTGTTTTCACTGCCTCCTTTAGCCCTATAGGAGCACAATGTCTCGGCTAAATCCGACCTATAGTCGCAAAGGCTCATGACTTTGCCATTTCCTCTTTTTTCGTTTGCCTTTTTGTACAGCACCCAAGAATTTATGACTGCCATATCAACTAGATGATAGTACAGACGAATGTACCATTTTCTGCTCTTTATCCGTATGCGATACCTTCCCAAAAAGCTATCCATTAGATCAACGCCGCCCATATGGGCATTGTAGTCCTTGATTACTTTTGGGCAGGGTATACTCACTTGTTTCCTCTGTTTTTTATCAAACCTGTTGACAGTTCCTGCAGGCTCTGATCCCACATATGTAGATGCTAGTGTCACTAGCTTATTGTCTTTCCAGCAAGTCACGGAAATGTCTACTCCTTCATAGTCAGCCACTTGTTCTTCGTATGACCCTCGCGCTATAGAATCTTTCATGAATTCTTTTTGTGTTGGCAGCTTACAGCTTTTACCTAATCGGTTTCTTTGGATCGTGCCTAGAGCATATATTCCGACACTGTGCAGGTAATGTAGCAATGGGATTGAGGTATAAAAGTTATCGAAATATATTATGTGATTTACTCTTCGTGGTATGCTGCGACACAATCTTACAACTGTATTTCCTACGACACCCAGATCCGGTTCATTTGGTAATCTCTCAGCATCTTGTTTTCCTGAATATATTTCAAAATTGTAGGCATAGCCAGCAAGTGAGCAAAGGACGAAAAGCTTGAACCCCCATTTGTGTGGCTTGTTAGGCAGATACTGCTTCATAAAATGTGCTACCTTAGTAGCACACATCTGCTCATCTAGGGACAATCTTTGATCTAATGGGGCCACGCTTGAGAATACCTCATTTAGGTGGTCAATCAAAGGTCTTATTTTATGAAGGCGGTCATGATCCGGATGCCCGACAGGCTTGTGTTGTGCGTTATCATTTAGATGAAGAACGGATCGTATTTTCTCAAACCTGTTCAAAGTCATTGTCTGCATTATATGAGAGAAACCGTACTTTGACCAATAAGCCCTGACACTAGGGTAATGGTATACAGACATATAAATGGTGATGCCAAGAAACTGACGAATTTCTGTTGCAGTAACGGGTGGGCAGTGAGAGACACCTTGCTGAACTATGTATAAATTAGTTTCTTGGACGATCTTCGTTATGATTTCGTCATTCATAAGCAATGAAAAAAATTGGAACGGTGTTTCAAGTTGTGCTACTTCAGCTGGCAGCTCAGCATTACCTAAAAACTTGACACGGTCTTCATCCCACACTAAGTTTCGTTTTTTCCATACAAGTTCTCGACTTCTTGCCCTCCATGCTAAAATACCAACAAGATCTGTCACTTGTCGCGCTACGGAAGGCCCAGGCACTGGTGAAGATTCATCTATTGCTTGTGCAGGCAAGGAGTCTTCAGTGGCGCTTACCAAGGGAGGATCAAAATCTTCATCGTTGTCTTCCTCTGCCAAACGCTCCGCCTCTAACTCTTCCAATAACATGCGATTACTTGGATAGTAATCAATGGAGTTATCATCACTGATTTCTTCATCTTCTGATACGTCACCATTTTCTAAGGCAAGCAGCATAGATTCGATGTCTCTGTCCTTCATTCTCTCAGCCATACTAAAAAAGACAAATAACTGTCTAAAGAACACCTCCACCAGAAGTTGAGAAAGTATAGGTACACAAAGTAAGAAAAATAAAAGGCCTCAACGCATAATGTAGACAAATGGCAACAATCCGAATCCGCAAAATTACGAAAGCAAGCAAGTAATTATTTTTTATTTTAGCATAATATCTCAAAACTCACCTGTTTTCCGATACGAAAACAATTTTTTTATATCCAAAACACTGCTATAATCACCAAGAAAATCTAAATCGAAACTAAGGAAATGAAAATCCGACGAAGTACGACGACTGCCATTCAATATGAGAAAAAATGCAAATTTACCGCCAAAATATACACATGACAGTTATTTTTTTTTGTTGCCAGACCATTGATAAGATGTTTCCACCTGAGACACGTTCAGAAACTAGCACGAATTTTGTTTCACACTGTCAAAACCGCTATGTAGATAATTGGCAACAATATGCATTTAAGGGTTAATTACACTTTTACTTGTGAATGCACAGTCACAAAAAACGTTATCTAAGCAAGTTTGGCTGGTAAGTGTAATTCTAGTCGGCTCTAGAAATACATGACATAAATTAAATGATTTGAACCATAATATTGGACCATAAAGATTGGACCATAGCGGGGTAAGAACGGACTACTTTCTAAAAGCTGCTGTGTGGCTTAAAACGTAAGGTTCATAATAGAGAAATATCCGGTTTTTCCTGTTGTATGAAAATACTAATGGAGTTTTTAAAAAGGTTAATAGTTTGGGTATAACAGTCACAAATTAATAGTCCGATCTTCCCCCGCATAACGACAACTTAAGTATTTATGCTTCTCAAACTTTGTGTATAAAGGTATTTTATACTTTTTACCTTTGCTTTTTTTTTTTTTAGAAGTTTTTTTTTTTTACACAAAGACCGAGGCAAAGAATTAATAACAATATAGTGTGAATGTTGAATTCAATGCCCCGGTCTTTGAAACATAAACTAAGAAAGTGCAAATATCAGTAAACCATGATTTGGAAAGTATTCATCTCTGGCCTCTCACCAGTCGTGTCATTCTAGCGTCAATAAGTTGTAATCAATCAACTGAGTCATCTGATTTTCCGCTCTCAGATGATGAATCAGAGTCAGGAGTCTCATGTACGGGACTCCTCCTTGAGCGTGATGTCTCTGGCCATTTTTCTGTAAATTCTTGACTACCGCTCGGGCCAGGGTGGGATTCCTCAGCTTCTTTTATCGGGCTAATGTTGTGGTGTCCAGGAGGGGACTTCATGGCTCCCCGGTTCGCACAGATAGAGATCAGAGACGCCCTCATCTGACCTATGACACGTTTAAAATAATGTCATTAGCCCGATTGAGATCCTTCCGCATCGCTTCCACAGCCTCCCTATAAGACATCTCCAGCCCTAGAAACTTGGCGCAGGCTCCACTTATGATCGCGCAATGTGCTGTCAGGACACCCTCAGCAGTGATTAGTTGACCAATCTTGGCTGTTTTCCCCTTAATGACTTCTGTGCACATCGACCCTGACATCGCAGCATTCACGAATTTGGTGGATATCTCAATCAGCTCCCCCATATCTCTACCCTCCATCTTCCTCTTCTCTTTTGGTGTCTGAAGCATCACCGTCATTTTCAGATTCAGAGCAATCGCAATTCTCTTGAGTGCCTGTGCCGATGGTTCCGTAGTGGGGATGATGGCTGAGAAGATGGAGTGCTTCATGAGTAAGGGTAAGGTTGCTCCCGTGAGCCATTTGGGAGCAAGTTTGCCATCGATATTATTCCCCAGGATTAGAGTGGCTGTCACCTGCGGAAAGGCTTGCGAAAGTCTTGCCAGTGTGACTGTTGTGGAAGTCATCCTGCGATTGGGATCCTTGGTTGTTGCTATCTCAAGGCCAGCACACTTCCTGCTGATGACATTCTTCACTGCATCGTCAGTTGTCGCAAGGATCTTAGGAACTGAGTTCCCACGAACGAGGAATAGAGTTATCAGGAAAGGTATATCAAGTGTAGTTGCTGCCTCCGTGTATTTGCAGGCAATTCCCCCCATTGACACCTCGCTCATTGGCTGGTTTGTGTAAACAGCAAGCTTTGAAGCAACTTTGGTTGCCATCTTCTTAGGATCAAACCCTTGATAAGCGACCACGTCTGCAATTTTCCCAATATTCTCCCACATATCATCATTAAGGTGCAGTCCTGCTATGACTGCCATGATGTTTGACTCTCCGGGGCCACCTAGAGCGTTGACGAGTTCTCTCACCTTTGCTTGTGTCCAGATCCTAGCAGCCTGTCTACATGTTAGGAAAAAATTTATAAAAATGTTTGAAATAATAAATAAAATATGTATAGCATAAATTAACACAGCTATATTTAATCGCAACAAAATTTTACAAAATACAGTGTAATTAAAGATAATCCCGAAATTACTTAGTTATTGTTAAATCTACTTAATTATCGAAATATCAGTTAGTACAGAATTAATAAAATCATATCAAACCGATATCTACTTATACTAGCCGACCATTACAATTAGGCTCACCGCAAACTAGACGTGCGCAAATCCTGTCCTGTAAAGGAACGGACATGGAACGAGACATCTTCTGTCCGGACATATGTCCGTTATTATAGTCCGCGGAGTATACTTATACTCCGACCGTTTTCATCGCATTTGCATCGTTGAGAAGCTTATAATCCGCTTTGTATTTACTTCACTTACTATCAAATTACCAATCAATTGATTTACCTTCATACTTGACAGGCTTAGGACTGTCAACCAAAATGTATGTACATAATTTCTAGTTTTACACACCTACTTTTAACTTTGTGTTAACGAATTTGTTAGTTTAGTTTCTTTCCTCATTTGTTAAAGTCACTAATGATTGCATATTTAACTCTGTCCGATGAATAGTGTAGGTGTCTTACCATTGGTTGATTTTTGACACAAGTTCCACCGTCTCGATCCACCAAATGGAGCGAACAGCACTGGGGCTCACTGTGATCCAATTTGGTCCGGATGGATCCTGTATAGAGATGATATACGGCCTATTCAGCAACTTTTTTCAGTATTCCGTATTTGGCCAAATACTTCCTTACAATTCGGCCGAATACCGAATATCTGAAAAAAAAAAAAACTCAATTTTATCAAAAAAACATCATCATCATCATCATTTGTCTTTTTATCGAGGATGTTGGGGTAAGGTCGGACTGTTTTTCGATTAGTTGAAGAGGTTCCAGCAAATATTTTTTTCCTCATTTCCTATACAATTTTTTTAAATGGATCAGGATCTTTCGATACTTAGAACAAAATCTACTGTCGATCAGTATTTTTGGAGTTTCTTTTACTTAAGCGGTTGCAAAGCTACTCCTTCTTGAAGATTAGGGTTGATAATCAAAATACCAGATAAAGATTGGACCATAGCGGGGTAAGAACGGACTACTTTCTAAAAGCTGCTGTGTGGCTTAAAACGTAAGGTTCATAATAGAGAAATATCCGGTTTTTCCTGTTGTATGAAAATACTAAAGGAGTTTTTAAAAAGGTAAATAGTTTGGGTATAACAGTCACAAATTAATAGTCCGATCTTCCCCCGCATAACGACAACTTAAGTATTTATGCTTCTCAAACTTTGTTTATAAAGGTATTTTATACTTTTTACCTTTGCTTTTTTTTTTTTAGAAGTTTTTTTTTTTTTTTTTACACAAAGACCGAGGCAAAGAATTAATAACAATATAGTGTGAATGTTGAATTCAATGCCCCGGTCTTTGAAACATAAACTAAGAAAGTGCAAATATCAGTAAACCATGATTTGGAAAGTATTCATCTCTGGCCTCTCACCAGTCGTGTCATTCTAGCGTCAATAAGTTGTAATCAATCAACTGAGTCATCTGATTTTCCGCTCTCAGATGATGAATCAGAGTCAGGAGTCTCATGTACGGGACTCCTCCTTGAGCGTGATGTCTCTGGCCATTTTTTCTGTAAATTCTTGACTACCACTCGGGCCAGGGTGGGATTCCTCAGCTTCTTTTATCGGGCTAATGTTGTGGTGTCCAGGAGGGGACTTCATGGCTCCCCGGTTCGCACAGATAGAGATCAGAGACGCCCTCATCTGACCTATGACACGTTTAAAATAATGTCATTAGCCCGATTGAGATCCTTCCGCATCGCTTCCACAGCCTCCCTATAAGACATCTCCAGCCCTAGAAACTTGGCGCAGGCTCTACTCATGATCGCGCAATGTGCTGTCAGGACACCCTCAGCAGTGATTAGTTGACCAATCTTGGCTGTTTTCCCCTTAATGACTTCTGTGCACATCGACCCTGACATCGCAGCATTCACGAATTTGGTGGATATCTCAATCAGCTCCCCCATATCTCTACCCTCCATCTTCCTCTTCTCTTTTGGTGTCTGAAGCATCACCGTCATTTCCAGATTCAGAGCAATCGCAATTCTCTTGAGTGCCTGTGCCGATGGTCCCGTAGTGGGGATGATGGCTGAGAATATGGAGTGCTTCATGAGTAAGGGTAAGGCTGCTCCCGTGAGCCATTTGGGAGCAAGTTTGCCATCGATATTATTCCCCAGGATTAGAGTGGCTGTCACCTGCGGATAGGCTTGCGAAAGTCTTGCCAGTGTGACTGTTGTGGAAGTCATCCTGCGATTGGGATCCTTGGTTGTTGCTATCTCAAGGCCAGCACACTTCCTGCTGATGACATTCTTCACTGCATCGTCAGTTGTCGTAAGGATCTTAGGAACTGAGTTCCCACGAACGAGGAATAGAGTTATCAGGAAAGGTATATCAAGTGTAGTTGCTGCCTCCGTGTATTTGCAGGCAATTCCCCCCATTGACACCTCGCTGATTGGCTGGTTTGTGTAAACAGCAAGCTTTGAAGCAACTTTGGTTGCCATCTTCTTAGGATCAAACCCTTGATAAGCGACCACGTCTGCAATTTTCCCAATATTCTCCCACATATCATCATTAAGGTGCAGTCCTGCTATGACTGCCATGATGTTTGACTCTCCGGGGCCACCTAGAGCGTTGCCGAGTTCTCTCACCTTTGCTTGTATCCAGATCCTAGCAGCCTGTCTACATGTTAGGAAAAAAGTTATAAAAATGTTTGAAATAATAAATAAAATACATATGTATAGCATAAATTAACACAGCCATATTTAATCGCAACAAAATTTTACAAAATACAGTGTAATTAAAGATAATCCCGAAATTACTTAGTTATTGTTAAATCTACTTAATTATCTAAATATCAGTTAGTACAGAATTAATAAAATCATATCAAACCGATATCTACTTATACTAGCCGACCATTACAATTAGGCTCACCGCAAACTAGACGTGCGCAAATCCTGTCCTGTAAAGGAACGGACATGGAACGAGACATCTTCTGTCCGGACATATGTCCGTTATTATAGTCCGCGGAGTATACCTATACTCCGACCGTTTTCATCGCATTTGCATCGATGAGAAGCTTATAATCCGCTATGTATTTACTTCACTTACTATCAAATTACCAATCAATTGATTTACCTTCATACTTGACAGGCTTAGGACTGTCAACCAAAATGTATGTACATAATTTCTAGTTTTACACACCTACTTTTAACTTTGTGTTAACGAATTTGTTAGTTTAGTTTCTTTCCTCATTTGTTAATGTCACTAATGATTGCATATTTAACTCTGTCCGATGAATAGTGTAGGTGTCTTACCATTGGTTGATTTTTGACACAAGTTCCACCGTCTCGATCCACCAAATGGAGCGAACAGCACTGGGGCTCACTGTGATCCAATTTGGTCCGGATGGATCCTGTATAGAGATGATATATGGCCTATTCAGCGACTTTTTTCAGTATTCCGTATTTGGCCAAATACTTCCTTACAATTCGGCCGAATACCGAATATCTGAAAAAAAAAAAAACTCAATTTTATCAAAAAAACATCATCATCATCATCATTTGTCTTTTTATCGAGGATGTTGGGGTAAGGTCGGACTGTTTTTCGATTAGTTGAAGAGGTTCCAGCAAATATTTTTTTCCTCATTTCCTATACATTTTTTTTAAATGTAATTGATCTTTCGATACTTAGAACAAAATCTACTGTTGATCAGTATTTTTGGAGTTTCTTTTACTTAAGCGGTTGCAAAGCTACTCCTTCTTGAAGATTAGGTTTGATAATCAAAATACCAGATAAAGATTGGACCATAGCGGGGTAAGAACGGACTACTTTCTAAAAGCTGCTGTGTGGCTTAAAACGTAAGGTTCATAATAGAGAAATATCCGGTTTTTCCTGTTGTATGAAAATACTAAAGGAGTTTTTAAAAAGGTAAAAAGTTTGGGTATAACAGTCACAAATTAATAGTCCGATCTTCCCCCGCATAACGACAACTTAAGTATTTATGCTTCTCAAACTTTGTGTATAAAGGTATTTTATACTTTTTACCTTTGCTTTTTTTTTTTTAGAAGTTTTTTTTTTTTTTTTACACAAAGACCGAGGCAAAGAATTAATAACAATATAGTGTGAATGTTGAATTCAATGCCCCGGTCTTTGAAACATAAACTAAGAAAGTGCAAATATCAGTAAACCATGATTTGGAAAGTATTCATCTCTGGCCTCTCACCAGTCGTGTCATTCTAGCGTCAATAAGTTGTAATCAATCAACTGAGTCATCTGATTTTCCGCTCTCAGATGATGAATCAGAGTCAGGAGTCTCATGTACGGGACTCCTCCTTGAGCGTGATGTCTCTGGCCATTTTTCTGTAAATTCTTGACTACCGCTCGGGCCAGGGTGGGATTCCTCAGCTTCTTTTATCGGGCTAATGTTGTGGTGTCCAGGAGGGGACTTCATGGCTCCCCGGTTCGCACAGATAGAGATCAGAGACGCCCTCATCTGACCTATGACACGTTTAAAATAATGTCATTAGCCCGATTGAGATTCTTCCGCATCGCTTCCACAGCCTCCCTATAAGACATCTCCAGCCCTAGAAACTTGGCGCAGGCTCCACTTATGATCGCGCAATGTGCTGTCAGGACACCCTCAGCAGTGATAAGTTGACCAATCTTGGCTGTTTTCCCCTTAATGACTTCTGTGCACATCGACCCTGACATCGCAGCATTCACGAATTTGGTGGATATCTCAATCAGCTCCCCCATATCTCTACCCTCCATCTTCCTCTTCTCTTTTGGTGTCTGAAGCATCACCGTCATTTCCAGATTCAGAGCAATCGCAATTCTCTTGAGTGCCTGTGCCGATGGTCCCGTAGTGGGGATGATGGCTGAGAAGATGGAGTGCTTCATGAGTAAGGGTAAGGCTGCTCCCGTGAGCCATTTGGGAGCAAGTTTGCCATCGATATTATTCCCCAGGATTAGAGTGGCTGTCACCTGCGGAAAGGCTTGCGAAAGTCTTGCCAGTGTGACTGTTGTGGAAGTCATCCTGCGATTGGGATCCTTGGTTGTTGCTATCTCAAGGCCAGCTCACTTCCTGCTGATGACATTCTTCACTGCATCGTCAGTTGTCGCAAGGATCTTAGGAACTGAGTTCCCACGAACGAGGAATAGAGTTATCAGGAAAGGTATATCAAGTGTAGTTGCTGCCTCCGTGAATTTGCAGGCAATTCCCCCCATTGACACCTCGCTCATTGGCTGGTTTGTGTAAACAGCAAGCTTTGAAGCAACTTTGGTTGCCATCTTCTTAGGATCAAACCCTTGATAAGCGACCACGTCTGCAATTTTCCCAATATTCTCCCACATATCATCATTAAGGTGCAGTCCTGCTATGACTGCCATGATGTTTGACTCTCCGGGGCCACCTAGAGCGTTGACGAGTTCTCTCACCTTTGCTTGTGTCCAGATCCTAGCAGCCTGTCTACATGTTAGGAAAAAATTTATAAAAATGTTTGAAATAATAAATAAAATATGTATAGCATAAATTAACACAGCTATATTTAATCGCAACAAAATTTTACAAAATACAGTAATTAAAGATAATCCCGAAATTACTTAGTTATTGTTAAATCTACTTAATTATCTAAATATCAGTTAGTACAGAATTAATAAAATCATATCAAACCGATATCTACTTATACTAGCCGACCATTACAATTAGGCTCACCGCAAACTAGACGTGCGCAAATCCTGTCCTGTAAAGGAACGGACATGGAACGAGACATCTTCTGTCGGGACATATGTCCGTTATTATAGTCCGCGGAGTATACCTATACTCCGACCGTTTTCATCGCATTTGCATCGATGAGAAGCTTATAATCCGCTATGTATTTACTTCACTTACTATCAAATTACCAATCAATTGATTAACCTTCATACTTGACAGGCTTAGGACTGTCAACCAAAATGTATGTACATAATTTCTAGTTTTACACACCTACTTTTAACTTTGTGTTAACGAATTTGTTAGTTTAGTTTCTTTCCTCATTTGTTAAAGTCACTAATGATTGCATATTTAACTCTGTCCGATGAATAGTGTAGGTGTCTTACCATTGGTTGATTTTTGACACAAGTTCCACCGTCTCGATCCACCAAATGGAGCGAACAGCACTGGGGCTCACTGTGATCCAATTTGGTCCGGATGGATCCTGTATAGAGATGATATACGGCCTATTCAGCAACTTTTTTCAGTATTCCGTATTTGGCCAAATACTTCCTTACAATTCGGCCGAATACCGAATATCTGAAAAAAAAAAAAACTCAATTTTATCAAAAAAACATCATCATGTTGGGGTAAGGTCGGACTGTTTTTCGATTAGTTGAAGAGGTTCCAGCAAATATTTTTTTCCTCATTTCCTATACATTTTTTTTAAATGGATCAGGATCTTTCGATACTTAGAACAAAATCTACTGTCGATCAGTATTTTTGGAGTTTCTTTTACTTAAGCGGTTGCAAAGCTACTCCTTCTTGAAGATTAGGGTTGATAATCAAAATACCAGATAAAGATTGGACCATAGCGGGGTAAGAACGGACTACTTTCTAAAAGCTGCTGTGTGGCTTAAAACGTAAGTTTCATAATTGAGAAATATCCGGTTTTTCCTGTTGTATGAAAATACTAAAGGAGTTTTTAAAAAGGTAAATAGTTTGGGTATAACAGTCACAAATTAATAGTCCGATCTTCCCCCGCATAACGAAAACTTTAGTATTTATGCTTCTCATACTTTGTGTATAAAGGTATTTTATACTTTTTACCTTTGCTTTTTTTTTTAGAAGATTTTTTTTTTTTTACACAAAGACCGAGGCAAAGAATTAATAACAATATAGTGTGAATGTTGAATTCAATGCCCCGGTCTTTGGAACATAAACTAAGAAAGTGCAAATATCAGTAAACCATGATTTGGAAAGTATTCATCTCTGGCCTCTCACCAGTCGTGTCATTCTAGCGTCAATAAGTTGTAATCAATCAACTGAGTCATCTGATTTTCCGCTCTCAGATGATGAATCAGAGTCAGGAGTCTCATGTACGGGACTCCTCCTTGAGCGTGATGTCTCTGGCCATTATTCTGTAAATTCTTGACTACCACTCATCATCCTTATTCCCACTTAACAACCATGCATTAAACTCAGGTAGCTTAAGCCAATCATGCTGAAACTTCTTCTTAAATATCTTTTTCCTACCTTTTGCCATAGATTTTGAACTACCCAACTGCTTTTTTTCATTTTCAGTATTGTATCCCTCTTCTTCGTCTTCAGTCTTATCAGCCACTTTTTCATTTTCGACTTCCATTGCTGACGATGTTTGAGGATCTAATTGTTCTTTTTGATTCTCGACATTACTAATGGACTGAAGAAAACTCGTTCCGGGCTGAGCTTCATCAGCAGAGCATGTACTAGCGCCGGGTTTTTCAGATGAGCGCAAAGGAACCTTTTCTTTATTCTGAAAAAATATTGATAACGTTTAGTAATCGCTGTACACTCAAATGTAAATTCCTGTAGCAATGTCAGACAAAAAATATTTAAAAAAATACCCAGCTCAGCTCAAATCAAAATACCCAGTTGGCAACATTCTTAATCTTGTCATAACAAAACAATGTTCGAGGGAGGAGTTTAGTTTTAATTAAAAAGAAATATTAGCTCCCCTGTGAGATAAATGGAAGTACAAATCTTTGCCTGCCAATCAGCTTGATCATAATAAAGTAATAACGTTCCATAACCTAACATTCTAACTAATACAAAATACTAACTAAACTAATACAAAAATGGAAGCACAAACTTACCGATTTTCTACCAGCAGTATTTTTTAGCCACCGATCCATTTTTCACATTAAAACAACCGTACCGTCACAATTAATATTTCTAGTTGTTTGTTTACTTGAAGTATTTAACTATTAATGGAGCGAAGGCGAAGAGCGAAGCGAGCGCCGTACCACAGACCGTACCAACCACCATAGACCATAGAACAAGTGTTACCAACATTAAAATTGAAAGCTAGTGATGTGCAGCTATCTATACTATAGCAAAGTCATCAAATTTTGCAGATGATTTTGTTGACGTATTTAGTGTAAATAATATTAATATAGCAAGCTATTCAAGAAAAACGTTATAGGCCTTTTTTTAGGTGTGGCGTGTGGTGTCAAAACTAAAAACTACAGCTAAATAACTTTTGAGGGGAAAAAAGTCCGGAGAAGGGGAAATCAAAATTGAGACGTGGGGGAATGAAATTGTTATAGTGGAAACACTGGCCCGGATCCGTCTGAGTATATAGGATGTTCACTTTAGGTGAAATAAAGTTGAGACAAACTGTTTCTTTCTGGTTCTTTGTTTTTATTTAATAATTATATGAAAAAGGCATTGCAAAAATGGTTTTTATGATAAATAAGTAAAACCAATATCTTACTGGAATTTTTTATTACACATATTACATACCTGCACACAAAAAAAAACATATTTAGGAGGTTGAAAATATTTATCCGAATGAAGCCTAGATATTTTTGCCACGAAATCTCACAATTTAATTACAGAAAAAAATGTTCTTTGGTAAAATGTCGTAAATAGTAGGCTTTCTGAGATTCTGGTGTACCTTCACGAAAAATTTACATCAAGGATGTTTTAACTTTAGGTATCCCAGAAAGGTTCGTACACACGTATTTACGTGTCGGTTTTTGTGGCTATCGGGACCGGCACAAGGGCTCCATCCGGCTTTCACTATACAAGAAGAATAAAGGGTAAAAAGAATACCGGCGGAATAAAAATAATTCTGTAGATTATGGTTTGAAGATAGGTTATATTATATAAGAATCTTACGAACGGGAGGTAGTATACAAAAATATCAAATAAGTATCATATTGACGTTGACTAAGTAATCTGTATGATGTTAAAGAATCTTACGAACGGGCGGTAGTTTACAAAAAAATCAAATAATTATCATATTGACGTTGACTAAGTAATCTGTATGATGTTAAAGAATCTTACGAACGGGCGGTAGTATACAAAAAAATCAAATAATTATCATGTTGACGTTGACTAAGTAATCTGTATGATGTTAAAGAATCTTACGGTCGGGCGGTAGTATACAAAAATATCAAATAAGTATCATATTGTCGTTGAATAAGTAATCTATGATGTTATGGTCAATTTTTTTTTATGAATGAAATTGAATTGTATATCAGAAATAATTAAATTTTATAAATTTTCAAGTCTATGGAAATCCCTCCAACATTGGCCAATGCAGAGGAATACCTTGCACGGACTGCACCAGACATTCGTTTTTGTTTCCTTACGCAGGGCCAAGCATCTGGAACAGCGCCCCCTTTGGAATTTGTCATGTTTTTAGTTGTTCTTTCGCCAGATACAACGCTGTGATCGGGACAGTGATCGAGTTCTTTATTTAACCGAACACAGGGTGTGTTTTGTGATCTTTGTTGTCGAGGAGTGACGTCTGAGCCATATGTAAGCGCCAGTTCTTCAGCTAGTTTGTATCTAAATTGTCTGTTCAGGCCTCTCGGCACCCGATGACCTCGCAGGGGCCCATAGCTACGAGGTAGCGTAGCGATCAGATGCCAAGAAGCAAGAACGTCGGCGATTCACCGAGCTAAGTAATAGATTCTATCTGACCTGGTCTGTGCTTCGTTCCCGTCAAACACCTGTCTCTCTGCAAGGCCTGGGTGCACCCTAGGCTCTTCTTGGTAGACAGGTTCTTCAGCCAACCAGGTATGGCTGGCAGGCCAGCTTCGACGCACACAGTGTTCCAAATACGAACTTTATCTGGTTCGGAGAACCACAATACACTCAGCTATAAGACAATCCTGAGGGGAGCCCGAATACAATTGCAGATGGCTTACGATTTAATTTTAATGCCCAAAATCAATACGCGTCACATTACGGGGGCTTTTCGTCTGTCAGTTGTCAAAAAACTGCTCTGTGGCAGCTCCGTCAAATTCAAAATGGCCGTTCCGGAACCATAGATCGAGTATCGATTTTGAATCGAACATTGTCTGTGCGACATTTTACGCCTTTGGCCAATGTTGGAGGTATATATGATGTATGCATTCAATATTGTTATGTTCAATAGGCGTCGAAAAACTTTTATGTACCATTTGATATCCCTTTTCCTCTCCATCAAATACATTGATAATTTTTGATCTTTTAGATCTACACCCCCCATAAACTTGTTGTAGTCTTCGACTACCACAGGTTTCATGAGTGGTTGCCCCGCTCGACGACCCTCAACAACATCGGCGTTGTGGTAAGTCGACACTGAGGTGACCAGTCTCACATCTTTCCATGAAACGACAGAAACGTCACCACAGTGTCGACTCACCATTTCGCCGCGAGCGACTCTATTTTCTGCCAGCTGTCGGATGGCAGTGGGCGTGTCTATCCTGCGCCGATTTAAGGTTCCGACTACATCAGTCTTACGGGACTTTAAAAACCTGGACAGCCGGACGGAGTTATAAAAATTGTCCATGTAAAGTGTATAGCCTTTGTCAAAGTACCCCTTCAGGAGTCTTATGACAATTTTTGCCGTCGCACCTACGAAGCCAAATAAGGCCTGAGTGGATGAAGTGCCTGCGCCGGTATAGATGATAATGTCCATGACGTAGCCGCTTACCGCCTCGCAAAGCTCATAGCTTTTTATCCCGAATCGCGCCGCTTTGGTCCGGATGCATTGTACCCAACTCAAATGTCCTTTCCAGAGCAGCAGCGATTCGTCTATGGATAATTCTTGGCGAGGCGTATAAGCGGCTTTGAATTTCATATTCAGATGGTCAAGAACAGGCTTGACTTTGGCTAGTTTCCGTTCGGCGCCATGGGATGTTATGAGCCGGTTGTCAGTGAAATGCAAAAATTTCATCAGCAAAACAAACCTGTTCTTGGTCATAAGAGCACGGAAACCTGGCATGCCCAGGACTCCAGTACTCCAGTATTCGTCGATACGACCACGTACACATATGGCCATTAGGATCATGATGACCACAAGCCGGTAAAGCTCCGACACCGACGTCTCCACCCAGTCGTGTACTCGCGACTGAGCGGGGAGGCCATCTCCATGCTCATACGCCGCCTCAATGAAGTCCCGCGCATACCTGTTTGTCTCTAATGCGATCGACTCCATAAGAACCTGGTCCCATATTTGAGTGAACAAGCCTGATGGACTTGTTCCCTCAATTTTAGGACCTGGGGTTTCCAGAAACGATTCACGCACTCCGGCAAATGAACCATAATCCTCCGACCAGTTGAAGGTATCATCTACCGGCGTATCTTCTTCTGTGGGCTCTTCTGGGTCATCGTCCAGAAGTGCCCGCAGTTGTTCTTCTATAAAGCGTTCGACGTCGTCCGCCTCACTGCCAGAATCGACCGCGAGGTTTTCCAGGAGGTTGGCGTCCAGAATATTTTCATCCTGTAATTACATGCAACACCTCAACCAAAACACGAAAAAATAAGTGCGAAAACACCAAAACACAAGTGCGAAAACACCAAAACACAAGTGCGAAAACACCTAAAACGCAAACACAAATTTAACTGTTATTAAAAGTGTACAATAAATTAATAGAACAAGCCGATACCATGCTTTTGTTATTAAGGTTAGGTTATTCTTGTAAGTTCATTATGACAATGTTAGGTAAAACATTAAGGTTAGGTTATTCTTGTAAGTTCATTATGACAATGTTAGGTAAAACATTAAGGTTAGGTTATTCTTGTATGTTCATTATGATAATGTTAGGTAAAAGAAACAATTATTATTAAGTTAAGCGCAGACCACACAAAATTAAATAAGTCAATAAACACCCATTGCAAATAAAGCGATAGCATACAATAATGTTATCTTGCATTGGAGCAAGAGGTGACAAACTTACACAAATACATCCACGATGGGGATACTCTTTTTGGTTTCGGTGTTGACTGGTAAAATAAAATTTACATGATTTTTGTGAAAAAAGTACTTTTTTTATGGTATTACCTAGCACATACTTACATCGAGATCGTCTTCGTCATAGTTAGGTTGACCGGCATTCTCGACTCTCACATCAATGTTCTCATTCGGAACCACTTCCACAATCTGAGGGCGCCATTCCTAAAAAAATATATTCATTCAAAAGTTAAAAGCGTAAAAAAGTACGTAATAAACCAAACTAATTGTATTATGCCTACTCGAATCCCCAAGGTCGTTCTCTCCAGAACCACTTGATCCGCAACTATCAGGGATCCGTCCGGCATCCTCTGAACTCCAAGGCCCATAATTAACGGCGTTGGTAAAGGTATAGAAGGATCCATTGTCCTCACTGTAAGACAAAACAATTTAATTTTGAAAATCATGACCAAAAAGAAAGTTCGAAGACAAAGTTATTCGGCACTAGAACCAGTCGCTCAAACGAATCTCATGGCAATTGCTATAGCGAGGACCGGTTTGTAGACAGCTCGGCACGTCTCGGCACCGCTCACCGCCATCGCCTAGCCAAATCCAGAATTTAGCGCTCTCGCGAGCAATTGTTATGCGATTAGTTTGTGGCTATGCAACAAAACAAGTGCGAAAAGTAGTTATGGCAATCGACACGAGACTGAATTATTTATTATTTTATATTTTTTCGCGATTTCAAAAAAAGTCCATTTAAAAAAATTCAAACATTTCCTGTTCACTTGCCATTATTTTTATAGAAAGTAACTCAAAAACTCTTGAACAGCAAAGCGTCTACTAAGCCAAAAAATCATTCAAAGTTTCCCAGTTCCCGCGCTTATTTTTAGTACTATCTCTGTCCGCCGACAGCAGCACTGTCTACGTACCCCTGAAAAATGTCAAGATGCCCTTGTTCATAATATAAGTCCTAACCCACTAAACTATCAACAATCCATTAAAAGTTATTCTCAGAGCAACTTTTTAAAAATTGCAAAATTTGACAGTTAAGCAATTCATTAATCGCCGTGTGCTTGTCAAGTGGGACGTCATGGTACGATTTTGTAAGGAAAAAAAAGGTGAACTGCATGAAAACGCTGGACGTAATAAGGGCTTATACTGCCTTGCTTTTTAGAGGTTATGGTTCGAATTAGCAATGCAGTTCAGTTTAAGGCCTTAAACTGAATAGATTTAACAGGTCATAGTAGGCCTCCTGGATGTGGATTCCGCGACCAACGTAATAATACGACGTAATGTTTTACTATCCCGGTCGTTCTAACTTAAAGGAATAGGATAGATGTATGTTATGAATGAGTGTATTTCAAAGCAATATTTTCGACAACGCAAGTCTGCCGTCTGACGACATGTTAAGTCGAGTCAATGCCAAGGACGAAGTTCCGATAGATGAATTGGCTGAGATAGACATCCCGTTGCCTCAATTTTAATAACTTCTGAATATTTTGAGTAAATAATAAAACAAAATTTCACTAACAAATTATATTTTATTTCAATTTAAAACAAAATCGACGAAAAACGAAACGTAGTATAATTTTAGCCAAGTAGTATTTTCAATTTCCATAGACAATAATTTTCCGATGGTCTGAATCCAACCCTGTGCTGAACTAACGAATGCGGGCGGGCGGCCATTGATTTGCTTGCTTGCGTTGTTGTGCGGGGTGTCTTTTCTTGTTAGTATTTTGATTTAATTTAATTTAGTGAATAATATCTATCGTGGTGATAATAATCTTCTTGCTATGCTTGTTGATGTTGTTGGCGTCTGTCTGCTATGTCCGATTTCAATAGTGTTACTTCATCGAAGTTTTCTTTCATAAGACGGATGTTTTCTGACTCAACGCGAATTATGAAGACTCCTAAGATTGCTAAAGTGACGCTGTCGGACGTTTAGTGTCATTATGAGGGTATAACCGGCGGCCCCTTGTGAAAAAATATAAATGTTGCGGTTTTTGAAGCCACTGACCTGTGAAACGTTATGACACGAGATGGCTCTCAATCATGAGAATGTGACAAAACATGGTGATTCTTGTCCACAGTAGAAGCCATCGACCCAAAAATTGAATTGAATTGGTGATTCTTGAGGGTCAGCGTCGCATCGCACCCATTTTCAAGTTGTGGATCTTTTTTCAGATCGCAATTGTCGGTCTGTTTGTTAACCTATCTCATAGCTTGAGAGATGGGAATTTCATCTCTGTCTGGTATCATGTCTGAATGATATGAATACAGCTTGACAAAATGTTTGTTCGTTCAAATAGCACTGCAGACTTCTCTGTAAAGGTCTGGGAATGGGTTGGTTTTCCAACACGAACTCATTCGTATGAAGTTGAGGGGGGGAGGGTAGGGAGGGGGGGAGAAAGTAACCCCCCTCTAAAATATCCAGTCTAGGAAATGTATGGTTTTTTTGTTATGAATTTTCAAAAATCCATTTTGAGGTTATTTTTTACTATACGATTTAAAAAAAAGTCATTGTTTGTAGTATTGATGTTCGAAATCGCCTTAGCTCCGGCTACTAGGGCTCATAAAAAAGGCAAGTATTTAATTGTACATCAAAAATACTGATTTTGTCATGTTTTATTCATAAACCTACAAGTTAGGATAGGATAATATTTGGTACTTTTTTGTGCTATTGGGCAAAATACTGCGGTAGCTTAGGTGAAGGGTAAAGGGGGTGAGCGAAGCGAAGCCCCCTTTATCCTTCGTATTAGGTTGAACATGTAAGAACAACAAAAATACTTAAAACATAATAAGTGTTCGCTGATCCTTTTTTGCTGTGAAAATCAGTATTTTTGATGTGCAATTAAATACTTGCCTTTTTTATGAGCCCTAGTAGCCGGAGCTAAGGCGATTTCGAACATAAGTAAAAAATAACCTCAAAATGGATTTTTGAAAATTCATAACAAAAAAACCATACATTTCCTAGACTGGATATTTTAGAGGGGGGTTACTTCCTTCCCCCCCCCCCCCCCCCTCCCTCCCCTCCCCCCCTCAACTTCATACGAATGAGTTCGTGTTGGAAAAAATACCCCTGGGAATTTGTTGCTTGGTTGAAATCTTCGCTGGGCCACTGTTGTTGTTATTTCTGGATTTAGGTGCCAGTATGTGACTCTCATAAGGGGGGGTTGTTATGGTAAGACCCCACTATGCGGTAACATCGACGCGACGCGTCACTGCTCGACAACATATTATTTCAAGGAAAATATATGAAAGAAACCGCACTATCCGATAGCGGAATGTCGCGACACGATTCTGCGTGACATAGTTGGCGACTAGGCAAAACTGTCACAGCCTGTCGCGTGGGTCGTTCCGCTGTTGGATAGTGCTGTATGGCTAGCCCGCGGTACTGCATATTTCACTAAATTCTCTACAAGCTGGACGTGTTTCGTGTACTAGTTAAAATGGATGAAGAGAAGTTCATTTCAAAAGTTAGTGAATATCTAGAGTTCTAGCCTCATTGTCACTATAAGTTTTTCTTCTACACCTATAGCTAGCCGGAATTAAGTGTCTTGTCTTTTTTGTGTGGGTGCATTAGAAAAACTAATTCCTCATACTTATGCATATACATTCTTAAATATGTTTGAAATCTTTTTGGATCTCTTTTAAGCCTTGGCAGGAGTACATGATATTCTCCTTATTCATATTGTGATTTTGGAAGGTCATGAACCCAGAGTTTCTGTTTTTTCTGTTCCGCTGCCTCGTAGTGTGTTCTTATTTTGTGTTCTTATTATCCATTATATTTGCTCATATTTTTTAATTTTTACATTACCTATTCAGAGTCCCATTGCTAGGAAAAGGCTTTCCTGTTTCGTGGCCACCCACCTTTTTGGGTAATATATAATATATAGCAGCTACTACAGTCACTGTACTCTATTTGCATGATAGAGATAATTATAACAATCAGTTCCTTTCATTTGCATTCAAAATAGCGATTGAGAAAGTCTGGGAATTGGTAGAAATAGTCACAATAGAGGACCGATCACCCGCCTGTGGTTTAGCAGGCAAGTCTGTCTCTAGTGCATATAAGAGAATGCTAGTGAAAGTCACTAATGATTGCATATTTAACTCTGTCCGATGAATAGTGTAGGTGTCTTACCATTGGTTGATTTTTGACACAAGCTCCACCGTCTCGATCCACCAAATGGAGCGAACAGCACTGGGGCTCACTGTGATCCAATTTGGTCCGGATGGATCATGTATAGAGATGATATACGGCCTATTCAGCAACTTTTTTCAGTATTCTGTATTTGGCCAAATACTTCCTTACAATTCGGCCGAATACCGAATATCTGAAAAAAAAAGTCAATTTTATCAAAAAAACATCATCATCATCATCATTTGTCTTTTTATCGAGGATGTTGGGGTAAGGTCGGACTGTTTTTCGATTAGTTGAAGAGGTTCCAGCAAATATTTTTTTCCTCATTTCCTATACAATTTTTTTAAATGTAATTGATCTTTCGATACTTAGAACAAAATCTACTGTCGATCAGTATTTTTGGAGTTTCTTTTACTTAAGCGGTTGCAAAGCTACTCCTTCTTGAAGATTAGGTTTGATAATCAAAATACCAGATAAAGATTGGACCATAGCGGAGTAAGAACGGACTACTTTCTAAAAGCTGCTGTGTGGCTTAAAACGTAAGGTTCATAATAGAGAAATATCCGGTTTTTCCTGTTGTATGAAAATACTAAAGGAGTTTTTAAAAAGGTAAATAGTTTGGGTATAACAGTCACAAATAAATAGTCCGATCTTCCCCCGCATAACGACAACTTAAGTATTTATGCTTCTCAAACTTTGTGTATAAAGGTATTTTATACTTTTTACCTTTGCTTTTTTTTTTAGAAGTTTTTTTTTTTTTTTTACACAAAGACCGAGGCAAATAATTAATAACAATATAGTGTGAATGTTGAATTCAATGCCCCGGTCTTTGAAACATAAACTAAGAAAGTGCAAATATCAGTAAACCATGATTTGGAAAGTATTCATCTCTGGCCTCTCACCAGTCGTGTCATTCTAGCGTCAATAAGTTGTAATCAATCAACTGAGTCATCTGATTTTTCGCTCTCAGATGATGAATCAGAGTCAGGAGTCTCATGTACGGGACTCCTCCTTGAGCGTGATGTCTCTGGCCATTTTTCTGTAAATTCTTGACTACCGCTCGGGCCAGGGTGGGATTCCTCAGCTTCTTTTATCGGGCTAATGTTGTGGTGTCCAGGAGGGGACTTCATGGCTCCCCGGTTCGCACAGTTAGAGATCAGAGACGCCCTCATCTGACCTATGACACGTTTAAAATAATGTCATTAGCCCGATTGAGATCCTTCCGCATCGCTTCCACAGCCTCCCTATAAGACATCTCCAGCCCTAGAAACTTGGCGCAGGCTCCACTTATGATCGCGAAATGTGCTGTCAGGACACCCTCAGCAGTGATTAGTTGACCAATCTTGGCTATTTTCCCCTTAATGACTTCTGTGCACATCGACCCTGACATCGCAGCATTCACGAATTTGGTGGATATCTCAATCAGCTCCCCCATATCTCTACCCTCCATCTTCCTCTTCTCAGAGCAATCGCAATTCTCTTGAGTGCCTGTGCTGATGGTCCCGTAGTGGGGATGATGGCTGAGAAGATGGAGTGCTTCATGAGTAAGGGTAAGGCTGCTCCCGTGAGCCATTTGGGAGCAAGTTTGCCATCGATATTATTCCCCAGGATTAGAGTGGCTGTCACCTGCGGAAAGGCTTGCGAAAGTCTTGCCAGTGTGACTGTTGTGGAAGTCATCCTGCGATTGGGATCCTTGGTTGTTGCTATCTCAAGGCCAGCGCACTTCCTGCTGATGACATTCTTCACTGCATCATCAGTTGTCGCAAGGATCTTAGGAACTGAGTTCCCACGAACGAGGAATAGAGTTATCAGGAAAGGTATATCAAGTGTAGTTGCTGCCTCCGTGTATTTGCAGGCAATTCCCCCCATTGACACCTCGCTCATTGGCTGGTTTGTGTAAACAGCAAGCTTTGAAGCAACTTTGGTTGCCATCTTCTTAGGATCAAACCCTTGATAAGCGACCACGTCTGCAATTTTCCCAATATTCTCCCACATATCATCATTAAGGTGCAGTCCTGCTATGACTGCCATGATGTTTGACTCTCCGGGGCCACCTAGAGCGTTGACGAGTTCTCTCACCTTTGCTTGTGTCCAGATCCTAGCAGCCTGTCTACATGTTAGGAAAAATTTTATAAAAATGTTTGAAATAATAAATAAAATATGTATAGCATAAATTAACACAGCTATATTTAATCGCAACAAAATTTTACAAAATACAGTGTAATTAAAGATAATCCCGAAATTACTTAGTTATTGTTAAATCTACTTAATTATCTAAATATCAGTTAGTACAGAATTAATAAAATCATATCAAACCGATATCTACTTATACTAGCCGACCATTACAATTAGGCTCACCGCAAACTAGACGTGCGCAAATCCTGTCCTGTAAAGGAACGGACATGGAACGAGACATCTTCTGTCGGTACATATGTCCGTTATTATAGTCCGCGGAGTATACCTATACTCCGACCGTTTTCATCGCATTTGCATCGATGAGAAGCTTATAATCCGCTATGTATTTACTTCACTTACTATCAAATTACCAATCAATTGATTAACCTTCATACTTGACAGGCTTAGGACTGTCAACCAAAATGTATGTACATAATTTCTAGTTTTACACACCTACTTTTAACTTTGTGTTAACGAATTTGTTAGTTTAGTTTCTTTCCTCATTTGTTAAGCAGTATTTTGGTTGGCGTATTTATAAATCAACTGATCATATATACATGATTTTCATTATGTACAAATTAATTTTTCGTTTGGTTTCTTTTTCCTTTAGTTTTTTTTCTTATATTTTTTATATATTTTTTTCGTTTTTATGTATTTTAATGTACCTTACCTAGTAGTAGAGCGATGTACAATATTTTTTAAATATTTCTTTACATATGATTATGTCCTATAAACAGAAGTTCGGAAAGTTTCTTCGTTTTTAGTCTTCGCCTTCGGTTAGTCATTGTAAGCCCGGCTTTTGAAAACAATCTTTCAGACGGCACTGATGTGGCGACGATATTCAGTCGTTTTATAACATATTTGTACAGTAGCGGATAGACAAGTTTTCTGGCTTGCCACCAAAGCAGGGGATTTTCTGATCTGTTAATAATGGGCTCTTGTAAATATTTATCAAACTCCACTATCCCTGCCGCTGTGGTATTTACTAGAACCAGGCTCGCTATTTCTTTGTCGAATTCATGCCAAATAGAATCTGGTGCGGGTGTAGATACTGTGTTTGAAGCGACAGGTGCAGCCAGGCACGGTGTGTTTTCTGGACGCCTGGCTCCAATTTTAATTTTTAGGCTTGTTATACATTTGTTATAGTTCTGTTCATTGCGGAACCCTCGGTGTTTAAATCTAGGGTCCAATATAGTACTCTCCGCATGCAACACACTCGATTCTTTAGAACAGAAACGGCTGTTGAATTGCTCTTGTAATGATCGTAGCAGGTTTTTGACCCGGCTTTCTTCTCTTACTTTTTCTTGCAACACGCATTGGTCTATTTGTCGTGAAAGTAGCCGACATATCGATGCCGACAATATACGATGACTTTTGACAAACTGACTGTTTTCTCGCTCGATATTTCGGTGGTGATTTCGTAAAAGATTTTTAGTATCGGGACAATCCTTTCTATCAGCGTCCAGTCTTCTAGGGATAGAACCAAATCAGGTCTGACTAGGGCCAAAGTAGCAATCAATGCTTCTTTTATCTTCAATACCCTATCCAGCATATCATATGTGGAATTCCACCGTGTGCTAACGTCCTGCTTTAATTTTAATTGAGGTACATTCATTTGAGTCTGGATATCTTTTAGTTTATTTAAGCCCGTTGTTGATCGATGGAAAAATTCTACATTTCTTTTTACTTTTGATGTTGTTTCTGATACACATCCCAGAGCAGATTGTTCTACAAGGTTGAGTGTATGAGCAAAGCAGCTAATTGACCGCCATCCACCTAGCTGCACGGCGGCCAAAATGTTTGCTGCGTTATCGCTTACGATTGCCCCCACTTTATGTCCAATCTCCCACTCCATGAACAGTTCCTCCAAGAACCGATGAAGGACTAATAGACTTGACAATTGTATAAAACAAGTGCTGTGAAATGTGAACTGATATGCACGCATCTGCTTTAAGCTGCTTGTACATAATAAAATAATAATAATAATAATAATAGGTTTGTCGCCGTATGACTATCTTGGTATTCAATACAGCCGAGTAAATAGGTACATAGCTCACTAGTGTCCGGCTCGATGTAATGTGCAGTGACACCGATAAAGCTGTCATTATTATCGGAGGTCCAACCATCGGTTGTGATGCACACTGCAGGAGCCTTCGACAATTCGGTCTTCACTCTTTGTTTGATCTTTAAATATTGTTGAGGCAGGAGGTTTTCTGACAGGGTTTTTCGAGACGGCAAATTGTACGAAGGATTCAGTAAGGCTACAAATTTTCTGAATTCTCTGTCATTAACTAAGTTAAAGGGCTGGTATTACCTGGCAATCATGAGTAGTAGCTGCAGGTCGATTTGGGCTTTTTTGCTCAGTGTCATGGGTTTTAACGTAAATTCGTCCATTGTCGGTTGTGCAGCAGAAGATGTCGGTTTTGGATTGGTTGTTGGAGGATGATGTCTGTTGGCTGACTGTTGTTGTTCGGTGTGTGCTTGCGGTGGTTGTGTTCGAGTACCATCATCATCACCAACTGTAATCGGAATAGGTATCCGTTCCTCCGGTGCTAATGAAATCGTTGGGTGTTTTCGTTTTAAATGTCTGTTTAAATTACCTAACGTCCCTGAAGTGTATGAAATCGTAGCAGAGCAATAATTGCAGTTTCCTTTATTCCCGGTTTCTTCTTTAAAATGATTCCAAAATGCACTATATTTTCTCCTTGATGCCATTTTAATAAGTCCAATCCAATCACCAAATTAATCACTATATAGGTTACTTTACAGCTGTATATTTGTTCAAACAAAACCACTACGTACACTTCACACTTTGTATATATAAAGCTTAATTTTATATGCGCCATCTGATCTATATCAGTAACAAACAGGTACCGTCAAATCCCCTAATTTCGCCTAAAATTTAACGATTTTTTTATAAAAAGTGGAATATCTATGTAAATTTATTCCTTGAGTATAGCCTATTTTGAGAAAAGTACATATTATTGCTTGTGCTCTTTCAGTTTTAGTTATAAAAACTACTTATTTCATACAAAAATGTAAAGTAATAGCAATTTGTTTAAAGCAGGCGAACATAGGGATCTTTTCCCTAAAGTTGCCTAGCAGAATATTTTTTTACACAGGCAACATTATTTGTCTATGGATACACACCCGCCCAAAATAAATAGTAATTCTTTAATTTGAACCTTATTGTAATCCCCTAAAGATACAGTTTAACCTTTCGTGCGCCAAGAAGCTCCGCAACTCGCACCCCCTCGGCTGCCGGCAGTTCACGACCGTAGAAAGCGCGTTCGCGCGTGTGACGAAATTATTATTTTTCGCGAATAGTTTTATGATAATTTATAAATGAGTGATTGTTGTCGTAAAACAGATAACTAATAAATGCTTTACAATTTATTTTTATGCTAAAAAGTAGGAAAATCTATTTATTTTAGAAGAAATAAATTGAAACTTCAACCAATCTACATTTCTTACTCATGTCCTGAACGTAGTTGTTGTCTGTTCCCTACAAAAAATGTACCAACTTATAGTAGAATTTATCAGCTTTCAAATGGCAACACATATTGATACCTTGCCCATAGTAAAATCTTACGAAAACGGTAAAAATAGTGTAGATTTCCAAATGATAGTAACATTGGATATTTTGTGCATGTGTGCGTAGATCAGCTATTACTGCTCGTCTGCCTAGGGACGGATCCGGGCGGAGTAAAGAATCGTCGTCTGCCTTCGCCCGGATCAGTGTTTCCACATTGAGGGGAAGTTCCCCTTTTAAGGGGAAATTAGGATCCAGAGGGGAAGGAAAAGGGGAAAGACTATATGATGGGAAATTGCGGGAAATCATAGATAAAACCTAGACAGATGAGAAAAGATGGCTCTAACTGCTACGTGATTGGTGAATTTTGACATTATCTATCAATGTAAGTTCCATTCTGTGGCTTAAAATAAAACTTATGCGCTGACAGCGTAAACTGACTGAATAAAAGTTAAGTATACAGCTCCTATTATATTTCTGGTTAGGCTATAAATAAAACACGAATTGTTTAGTTATACTTTATTCATGCTAAGTCTAATTTTTTTAGATTCGCTTGCAGTTGCATTGGATTGCACAAACTTAAGGTGTGGTATTTCTACCTGATTTTTCATTACTTGTACAGATCTTACTCCCGTTCTTTTTAAGCCAGATTTTACACAGAGGATTGATGCAAGCGTTTCATTATCCAGCCTGTTGCGTTTATCTGTTTTGATATTTTTCAGATCACTAAATAATCGTTCAACAGCAGCGTTGGAAAAAGGCAGTGACATAAAATAGTTATTTTATGTCACTGCCTTTTTCCAACGCTGCTGTTGAACGAGTCTTACATGGACATTCCGCCTACCAAAATACTTTAACCTAAATGGAACCAAATACACTAATCCTATTACTAGTAATTAACCTAACGATAAATGTTTAATTTATTAAATTGAAATTGGCAGTGGTGCCAGCTTTACAACTGGGCGTTTAACCTGTCCGACGGCAGTTTTGACAGTGACGACACGACAGATTCCGTCCGACCCAGGGTGTAGCTGAACCACTCTACCCAGGCACCAATGCATGGGGCCACGCTGCTCGTTTACGACGAGCACCAACATACCGACTGTTGGCTCAGGCATTCGGTCAGTCCACTTATGCCGTTGCTGGAGAGTGTGGATGTATTCCACGTGCCACCTATTCCAAAAGTCTTGGTGCATCTTTTGGACCAACTTCCAACGCTGAAGTGGGCTGACAGATTTCTCTAAGAGATGCTCCTCGGGCAAGACGTACAGCGGCTCTAGGGTCAGGAAATGACCAGGTGTCAGAGCAGACAGGTCGCTTGGATCTGAACTGACGGGTGTCAGTGGCCGAGAGTTCAGCAAGGCTTCAATTTGAGTGAGTACGGTGTAGAGCTCCTCGAAAGTTAGTCTCTGTAACCCGATGACTCGACTCAGATGCGTCTTAACGGACTTCACTCCAGCTTCAACCAATCCCGAAAAATGTGGACTGCCTGGAGGATGGAAATGAAAGTCGATGTCGATTGCGTTCGACGCATTTGCCAGGAGTTTGGAGAAGATGTTGCTGGCGCCGACAAAATTTGTCCCTTGGTCTGACACCAATCGGCTGCAGCGTCCGCAACGAGCGACAAAACGGCGAAGGCCAGCGATGAATGTTTCTGTCGTGAGCGCTGAGACAAGTTCCAGATGAATTGCCTTGGTGGCCGTACATACAAAGACACAGATGTAGCCCTTGCATGTACGGACATTCCGACCTCGAGAAAGGCAGATGTCAAACGGTCACGCAAAGTCCATAGCTGCACAAGAAAACGGTTTGACTTGATTCACCCGAATTGCGGGTAAGTTACCCATTAATGGGGCGTTCGCCACTCGGGGCCTAGCTCTAAAACATTTGATGCACGAAGCAATGACAGCATTAATTGCCCTCCTAGGCGACAAAATCCAATACGATTGGGCAAGCAAGTTTTGTAATGCTTGAAGGCCCGGATGCATAAAACGACGATGAAAATCGTCGATGATGAGTGAGTGAGTGGTGAGTCGATGGTCCCTAGGGAGTAACAAAGGGTGTTTTGCATCGTATTGTAGTGAGCTATGCAATAGGCGACCGCCCACCCTCAACAAACCCTCCTCATCAACAAAAGGCGACAGTTTTTTAAAGGTTTTGCCTAACAAAGCCGATGACTGACCCTTCAGAATGCGGAGTTTGGACGCGAAGGAGCATTCCTGAGCATGTTTGATGAGTAATCGGACGGCAACATTGGTTTCCGTAGTTGATAGGTTCCCTATCGACCTACTCTTACTCTTTTTTAGATTACTTAGGAACCTACGACAGAGAGCGATAACGCGCGATAATTTTCTCAATGAAGAGAACTTCGACAGTAGTGAGTCTAGGAGATTTTCGTTAGTTCCAGTGAGCAGTGAATATATTTTCTGCTCTTCGCATACAGACTTCTCCAGTGCCGGCGTTGGTTCACTTGGCCATTGTGACTCATCAAGCGACAACCACTGAGGTCCCCCCCACCATGCACCAAAATTGGACAACTCAGCGGGAAGCAGGCCCCGAGACCCACAATCCGCAGGGTTGTTCAATGTTGATACATGATTCCAACAATTAGGGGCAACCCGATCCTGAATGTGAGTCACTCGGTTGGCAACGAAAGTCTTCCACCTGGAGGGACACGACTTGATCCATGCCAATGTGACGCTGGAATCGGACCATGCGAAAATGGCAGTTATTTTTTGAAAGTTGGAAAGCGCGTGCTCGACAGACTCCATCAAATCCGACAACAACACGGCGGCCAACAATTTCAGCCTAGGAATCGATAGTTTCCGAAGCGGCGCCACTTTCGACTTTGCACAAACCAGTCTGATAACTGCCTTGCCATGGATGACAGTGCGACAATAGATCACCGCGCAAAAGCCTCTTTCCGATGCATCACAATACCCATGGAGCTGGATACCGTCATGACTCTCGACAATTCGTCTGGGAATCGAAAGAGATGCCAGTTCTGGAAGCTGGGTTTTGAATTTAATCCACTGATTAGTGATTGTTTCAGGCGCATCGTCATCCCAACCGATACCCGACAACCAAAGTTGTTGGATGAGATATTTTGCCAGGAACGTCACCGGTGCTAGAAGGCCGAGTGGATCAAAAATTCGCGCTATTTCCGACAGAATCGATCTTTTTGTGCATCGCCCAACAACTACGTCACTCTTGGTTTTAAAACTGAAACTGTCGCTACTAGGTACCCACAATAAGCCCAATATTTTCACAGACAAATCAGTTTCATCTTCAAACGTGTCGAAATTTTCGCTATACAGATCTCCAGACTCAATATCACGCAGGAACTCCCTACAGTTCGACGTCCATTTTCGCAAGCGTAAACCAGCTGACGACAGAATGTGCAATAATTCGGAACGAATTTTCGCCGCCTCGTCAGGATTATCAGCACCGGTTACAATATCATCGGTGTAAATATCCCTACGAAGAGCGGTTGCAGCACGTGAACCACATTCTGGTTCTTCAGCTAGTTGTGCGACAGAACGCAAAGCTTGGTACGGTGCAGACGAGACTCCATACGTGACCGTCAATAACCTATAATCTCGTATGGGCTCATCAGGAGCAGCACGCCACAATATGCGCTGGTAGTCTGCATCTTCCGGAGGTACCAGGAATTGCCGGTACATTTGCTTGATGTCTCCAGTGAACACCACAGCGTGCCACCTGAAACGCAACAGCAAATCGATGATGCTCTTTTGAAGTTTGGGGCCCGACAAAAGAGTGTCGTTTAACGACTGGCCCCGCCCATCTTTCGCACTACCATCGAATACCACCCGACGTGGGGTAGTTTTGGAATCGGGACGCAAAATTCCATGATGTGGAATATAGAAAAACTTTCCAAAGTCTGACGGAGGCGGATTTACTTCCTCCATATGTCGACACTCCAGGTAATCTTTCATGAATTTCACATATTCCTCATTGAACTGACAATTTGCCTTCAATTTTCTCTCTAATGCGTGAAATCTTTTCAGAGCAATTGAGCGACAACCTGAAAATTGTGGCTTGATGTCAAGGTCGCGAAAGGGCAGGGGAACGACCATCCTTCCATCCACATTTCGACAGTACGAGTTTTGGAATTGAGCTTCGCACTGCAAATCTTCTCTCGACAAGGGGGGTAGATCAGATTGCAGGTTTTCCAACTCCCAAAACTTCTTGATGGAATTGTCCAGCGACACGAAAAGTGTATTATTATTAACACGACGACAGAGGTGAATATCAATACGAGAACGACAGTTGATGTTTTCACCTTTACTACAGTATTTACCATCAGCTTGAGAAGCTACTTGGCTTTTCCGAGAACGACAGAGTAAACTAAAGTTATCCAAGTCACAGTCACCCATCACAATCCAGCCAAACACCGTCTCGATAGCAATGGGTTGGCCTGCAGCACCATGGCGAAGACCTGGACGAAGCGATGACGCGAAGACAGACACACTCAGCAACATGTCTATAGGACCTGGCTTATGAAGGCTAGGATCTGCTAGATTCAACTCGGCCACGTGTGCCCAATCAGCAACGTTGAGTTCACTCGAAGGCATCTCAGGACAAATTTTGGGTAAGACGAAGGCTTCTAATGAGAACACCCTTGAATATCCCTCATCCGCAGGCCTTATCTCACAGGAAACAACCACAGCTGTGTCAGTCACCACTTGACCAATCCCATTGATGGATTGACTACTTCTAGCAACATCCAACCCAAGTGACATCACACAACTCTGCGTTATGAAGTTGCAGGCACTACCACAGTCTAGCAGTGCTCTGACCGGTAAGAACGTACCATTTTTAGCCTGTGCCAACACAACAGCAGTTGCAAACAAGGCATCAGTATCACCCATATTGCTTGCTAGTACTGAATGTTGTGAGGATGTTGATGGTGTCAGAACCTCTGGCTCAGGTTTAGTGAAGTGAAGGAGATTGTGATGGGAGAATTTACATTGCTGGCAACGTACAGTTGATTTGCACTTTCTGACTGTATGAGACGATGACAAGCACAATATGCACAACCTTTTTTCCTTTGCTATAGCAAACCTCTGTTCTGCAGTCATTCTTAAAAACTTTGTACAATTCAAAATGTCATGTGGAAGAGAACAGATAGCACACTCCACTTTAGCAGCAACTAACACTTGTTTTGGCTTTGTGACAATTTTGGGGGTGATCTTAGTTTGGCTATTAGCTACAGCACCTGAACAACTAGAATTCTCCAATGCCCTAATTCGTTTTTCAATGAACTCTTGGACATCCTTGAACACTGGCACATCAACATTGGATGTATATTGGAGCTCAAATGCTTCCTTAGTACCCGCATCCAGCTTGGACCACAGAAGGTGGAACAGCATGAAGTTCTTGTCAGGCAGCCCATAGTGTTCAAGGATAGCCAGGTTTTGTGTAAAAGTTCCTAAAACACGTTCCAATTCTTTGCTATCCTTGACTGTAATTGATTTGCAGTTCACCATTTTCTCATAATAGACTGCAGCTATCTGACGCTTATTTTCATAAGTCTTCACCAGTGCATTGTATGCTAGCATATAGTTGGCATCCGACAGCGGGTAGCTTTTAATTAATTCATATGCCGGGCCCTCAATGCTTGTAATTAGGTAATGTAATTTTTCAACATTTGGTCCAATCGAGCGGACACTCACTATCCTAAAAATACTTATTATCGTTTGTAATGACAATTAAATTGTCTACAAAATGACATAACTTACTCAATAGTCGGGAAATAATATCACTTCACAATGCGAAAGAATAAACTTGCCAAACGGCTACATTTCTGTCGAAGTTTTGCCACAACATTCTTCGAAAACTATGCTAAGTTTACGTATTCTATTTGCACAGGTAGCTTCTATATTTAGTAAAGAACAATAAAACAAAAGGTTTACTTACATTTCCTCTGCTAAATCGAGCAAAAACACTTTTCCTTTGTGCGGTTCTCAATTTTCACTGCCAATCCGCGCGCACAAACAATGACGTTCGTTGACAGCTCAAAAATGAATGAAGTTTATGGAATTACGACTGAGTGAAGGTTTTATTGGCTTCCTTGGTTCGTTCAGATTCATGAGCAAAGAATTGTATACTCTAAGTCGTAGCTATAAATCCCAAAATTAAATAAAACTAGACCCAATACCTCTCGGACGGATCCGTCCTTAAGCATCCGAGGGGGCTCGGACGGATCCGGCCTTAGGCGTCCCAAGGGTTAATAAAATAAAGGCGGCGTAGGCGAAATTAGGTATCATTTTGGAGTAAGTTTCATACACATCGCATTTTTCGTGCAGGGTTGTCAAAACACTGTAGGTACCTAACGTAATTAAATTAAAAATAGATTTATTTGAAGTAGGTATGAATATATTTTACGAAACCAAGTAACTTACACTTATGCCTTATAATAATAAATCACACAATATGGCGCAAAATAAATCACACTACAAAAACTTTAAACATTGTAGGTAGGTATCGTATAAAAGTTTACACTTTTACCTACTGATGAAAATGTACTTTTCGAAAAGGTAAAGGAGATGTATTTTTTCGGTACTGATTTTTGAACCATAATGATATGCAGTTTTTCTGGTAGGGAAACGAAAATAAATAATGCCTACGATATTTTTTTTTTTATTAAAACCGCCATTTTTTATTAATTTTGAAAAAATGATTTGTATGGGTGGATTTATAACCTGCACCCTTTGCTTCACTTAGCAGCAAAAAAAAAAGTCGTTCAATCAGTTGTCATTTTTGACACTTTGTTTATTTGTTTACATTGCAGATTCCGTAATTCGGCATGCATGGGTTTCTGATCTCTGACCCGACAGTTTCTGTGGAATTCGGGGTAGAAATAATTTGAATACAACATAGTTTTTCAATGCAATGCAGGAATGCAAAGTAAATAGAATGAATCCTCCGCTTCACACCCAGGCTCAGCTGTTAAATAATGTTCAGTTACGCCTAATACTTACGGAATATGGACCAGCTAATTCAAGCGTAAAACCGCGACCTGCTGTCTCTACTTCGAATTGCTCTATTGTATTGTAATACTGATAAAGTTCATTCTTCCGCGTAACACGAAGACGAAGTTGAGTAGCCGATCAACTTGACTCACCAAACGATAGGGTCCCTGGTCGCAAGCGCAGTTATCTAAGTAGGTAGGTATGTAGGTACAGACACCGGCAAACTTCTTGAACATGGATTGTCGTAGTGGAGGAACTCTCTCGCGCTCTCAATCACGAGCATAGACGCATTTATCTCGCTGGCGCAGTCAAGGTCATTGCTCATGAAGTTTGCTGGCAACTGCACCTACTTGCACGCGGAAAACCATAGTGAAACAAAGAAGTTTGAAATGTTTGTAGTCCCTGTATGAGCCATAGGCCTTCGAAGCGGGCAACGTTTTACTGCAATATGTGGCAGCAACATGACGAATGTATATCCACAAAAGATGTATGCAGCGTAGCCCTGATGAGCCCTGCCACCACTGTTAGATTTTCCTTTGTGTTAATAGAAATAAATAAAAGATAATAGATACTTGTAGATCATATTTTATTAAGCTTCATCATCATCATCATCTTCTCTAACGATCACATTGTCAATAAACTGTGCAGGTGGCAATATATTGTTCTGATATCGAGCCCACCCAAGATACCATATGATTGTCATCACATGAGCACAGCATCCTACAGTTCTTTTCCCTGTTATGCAGCTACAGTAATATCCACAAATTCCATCCCGCCAATCACTAGACTCATTTTTCAACAAGACATAAGTGTAATATATTTTATTGCTTTGGTGCCTTGATCTGATCCTGCCTCTAAGTAATACTGTCTCATGTGATGACATTATTCCAGGGACATTCAACATTTCAAAGCTTTCACTTATTTCAATAGCAAAGGTACCATTTGCACGAATGTGTTCTCCATAGTATGACCTGGCTTGCTTGATTTGGTATGTTCCATGGAACATAACAAGATTAAGTCTGATATAGACATTACAGGGAACACATTTATATGTGGTAATTGGGCATCATTTATTCTAAGCAAATTGGCTCGGTGTCTATTTAGTTGATGCTCAAGCACATAGTCGCCTAAATAATTTGGCAAATTCAACCTCTGTGTCGCTCTATCTAAGATGGCTTGAGCATCAGAACGGTCAGTTATAAGCGGATGGAAATTGTTTAATATTGCTGCACAAATTCTAAAATCACTCATTAAGTTTTTGCATGCAAGATTAAAATATTTATTCCGAAACATTTTAAAATCACGCTTGAACCGGCCATTTACGACTTCAACTACCCATCTACACAAGGTTACAAATCGAGATTTGTTTGCTTTGATGGTTGACAATTGTGTTTCCCCTACATCTAAAGTCTCTGGCTTATGCACCGAGAAACCCAATGAGGTTAGTAAACCAATAGCATCTCGAAATCCTCTATCCAGCAAAAAGATATCATTTTCTTGAAAATAGCTTCTAAGAGCACCACTTGCAGCAAAAAGCTGTTTCATGATATCTGCATCTATAGTTATAGCAGCAGAAGGCCCAAAGACATCTAAAATAAATCCATCTGTTGTTACTACCATAAAAGGCTTCAATAAATTACTATATTTATGTAAGCTGTATGACTCTTTTTGAAAGAGGTAGTTTGATGATTTTTGTAAATATATATATGTGCCATCAAAGATTACTATTGGATTTCTTTCCTGGGTTCCAAAGAGACCCTGTGGTATTAAAAGGTTTCTACTTGATAGGCTCGATCTTGGAACATTAACCAACGCCAATATATAATGGAACATATGACTGCAATAAGCAGTCACGTGTCTTTTTTACATATTGGCAGACTGCATGAGTAGATATGCTAAACAATGAAGCAATGCGTCGAAAGGGTTCCCCAGTCCTTGTTCTTATGAGGTACATGCCCAGAGCAGTTTAAGGTTTTCGGCACATATTTCTCAATTGCGGTATGCAGGCTAGGATTGACAGAAATTGCAATATGGATAACCCTGTCCAGTATCGAGTGGTGCTATTATTCATGTTTTCAACATTTTCAAAGTCCACTGAGTTATTTACATTTCTTCTTAATATATCAAGCATTTCAGTCACATGATCTTGATTAAAATCAGTTACGAATTCATATTCTGCAAGAATATCCCAATTGTATAATCCTAAATGTTCTTCACACACTCGAGCATTTTGGGTAATGTATAGTTTTAGATGTGTAAGAATATGTTTTTTCAAATACATTGGTACACGTTTTCTCTTGATTTGTACAATCCGTAACGAAACAATGAGTAGGAGTATCAGGCGTCCTACTATAATCATTTAATGTAAATGTTAGCACAGGCTCTTGGAGAATGTTTCTATAGTTTGTACTAGCCGAACTGGGAGGCTCCCTGATGCTGCTAGATGCACTGAGGAATAGATTGGGTTGTTCCAGAATATCCTCATTTGAACTTGAAGGCTTTACAACTGCAACTAGTGGTGGTTGCCGGTGAGCTCTGAGCCAACAAGCATTACATGCTAGGACATTTGCAGGCATCTGTAATTGTAAAACCATTTTTTATTTAGAATAGATTCAAAAGGAGGGGTTTTCAGGATGTGATTGTTTTCGTAACATCCGTAGTGTTTAAAGAGTAGATTTTATGAAGTTTTAAGTTAGCCATCAAGTTGGTTATTATCTTGGATAGAGTACCTACCAACACAGAGTAACTTATATAATACTGAAACCTACCTATACAAAACCACTTTTTTAACACCCGTAGTCCGACAAAAACAAAAAGGTCAAAAGTAGAATATCACTGACCGACCACGAACGTGCGCAGTGAGCGGGGCGGCGGGCTATATTATTTATTACATTAATTACATAACTATGTAGTATTTTTTGTATTTTGATTTATCATCATAGTCTGTGACTTGTGTTTGTGTGCGAGTCTACTCGATTCCCAAAAATTGCGACTCGGCGACTCGGAACATCACTAATGGACAAGAAATGGTGACCTGTTGACATTGACGTGACATACCAGTGTTGCCATAATAAATTATTGTTCTGGGTGGCAGTTTTATTTAAAATAATAATTATTTTAAAATCACAAAAACTAAAAAACGGCGGTTTTAAAAAAATATCATGATATATATTTAGAATCCCCAGATTATATTCTTTCATATTAATACGGTTTTAGCTCGGTTCATGACTATTTTGAATAAAGTACCAACTCTCTAGGAAAAAGTACACATCTCCTTTGTTAACTTATAATTTCAAATAATTATTATTAAGGCTCTTAGCTCTACATGTAATACATGTAAAACATAACTATACATGTAATAAAAAAAAATGGTTATAAAAATATTTTTAGAAAAATTATTAAAATATGAGTCGACTAACATACACATACATTTTGTACCTACACAAAATTATCAGTTCAGAAATAGGTAGAGATACGTTAGAGAGACTAACGTTCGGTTTATAATAAATGTCAGCGGAAACAAAATTTTGTTTTCAAAACATTTATGAAAACTAAAAGAAAGCTTTCAATATTACAATATATTGTAAATTTTTAGATTAGCGTTGAAAACCAATAGGCCTCGACGTCCAACTTTACGAGTAGTAACACTTTCTCGATATCAGTTAAGTATACAACTGAGCTATCTTCAACTAAAGGCCAACCAAATTTAACTTTGCCTCTATTCCTTAAGTATTTTACACGGAAACAATTGCCGTCAATTTCAGTTATTTGTCCAATATAATACTTTAATGTTTTCGATGTTTCAAACTTGACTAAAACGAAAGAGTTAAGGCTGCAATCACCTGCTGTTTCCTCTATTAATACGTCTTCCTGTTTGGTAACAATGTCTTCTTCCTCGGATGATATTATGAATTCTTCATTAGATAAATCTAGCAAAGAATATCTGCTTACAGATATATCAGAATTATCAGAGGATTCTTGTTTTATGTCGTTCTTTGTAGACTTCTTACGTTTCTGGGTCGCCTCGACAGCATCCGCAATCACAGCATTTATATTGCTCTCTAATATTTTTTCCCAATAATCTGTATCTGTTTTGCCCTTATCGTAGGCTTTTGTTTCGATTTCGAATGCAGGATCAATCCAAGGTAAGGACTTTGATGAAGGCCCAGGTTCATTTGAGGAATTGACAATTATATTTGGACTGATGTTCTCTTTTATCGATCCTTCATTGTTGTTTACGTTTTCTTTGGTATTATTGCAGGATATCGATTTCGGCGGCGACCCAGGTACAGATTTAGAAGCATGTCGAATCTGATTCTTTGGCATGGCTTTCTTAGCTTTTTTGTCTTTAGGGTGTGAGGGCTTCTGTTGAGTCGAGCGCATGTGTTATTATATCTTCCGTCGAAATGGATACTTAAATTTTTTTATTTCTAACTTTCTGTGTGGGTTTCGGAGTGCGGCATTCTTTCAAATAGTCCAAAAGAGCATTATCAACATCGTATGACGTCGATTCCTCGTAGTCGGGAAGCTTTTTCAAGACTTTTTGGGGATTGAAAGGGTGAATACCCGTACTTCTAAATGCACTGAATATGTATAGTTTCCTTTTTTTTGTCACTAACAGATTCCATTAAGGATCTCAGTAGCATAGGAAAGTGGCTTTTATTGAGTGTAGTTTCTGACGGATTTTTTATTTTATATTCTAGCAGAACATTTCTCCATTTTCCTTTCATTGGTCTGAAGAAACAGACATCGAGTGGTTGTGTAATGTGTGTGGAGTTCGGTGGTAAAAGAGTGAACCGTATATTGTGTTTCTCGCACAATTCTACCACACGGACACTAATGTGAGAGGCGAGATTGTCCCCTATCAAAAGCTTTGGTCCTTCTCTTTTTCTGGCCCACGGTATTACAACTGTTACGAACCACTCTTCAAATGTAGCCATGTCTATCCACCCTGAAGTTGTCCTGTTGTATCTGGTACCATCCGGTTCATTGCTACACCACTGTTCCCAAAGGTGTTCAGATTTGTAGATGACATACGGCGGCAAACATTCGCCACTTGCAGTTATGCTGAACATTACCGATATAGATCCTTTTGAGTGATTTAATACCCTTTCCGGATATTTAACTCCTCTGCGGAAAATACATTTAGTTGATCCGGGGTTATCAGAGAAATTAGTTTCGTCGTAATTCAGTATGTTTTCAGGTGAGACATTGGACATTGATGACTTCAAGTTATTGAAGTAGTATTGTATTTCATCGTTTGTTTTTTCCGCTCTAGCTCTTTAGATTTTGAGTTTATCGTAATGTCAACGACTTACGATGACGTTCCACGAAGCTTAACGTCCATTTTTTACCTGGAGCCTTCCCATTGAAGGACGATTCCCTGCCGTTTATTGTCAGGTATCTAAAAAAGAGAAAGAGTCGTTTATTATATTAGCATACACTATATATACATGACGTATTAGCTTCCAGCTCGCACGTCGGTGAGGGAGCTCACCTCACCCACACGCCGGTAGTAATTCGTCCAGTCTTCCAGTCGATACAATTCAATTGACTTCGCCGCTGATATAGACGTTGGATTCAGTATTCTATCGACAATATTTTGATCGCAATAATTGCCACTCTAACATATATGACACACACATATACTCATAGCGTTAATAAGAGTAATAAGGAAGCTTTGATAGGTAAATACGTATGTAGTTATCATACCTGTGAACTACCACTCTCAGATCTAATAATGTGAGAGGACTCCCAAATTCTCCTGCGATGATTAGTACTTTGACTATCTGCTTCTCTTCATGGGATGAAAGCCTTGTTGGGCAGCCCACACTATTAGTATGTTTATTATTCACTTTGTCGAGTATAGTGCGGCGTGGTATGCCAAACTGCTTTTCAGCTTCGTAAGAGGAGAGGCTTTTTTTCTTGACTAGTTCGACGGCTATGTCTAACATTTCTTTATAAATTCGCCATTTTTCTTCCTCTTTTCTTTTACGAGCACTTTTTCTTTGCATTTTGGAAGTGGTAGTTTACTGTTGCTCATTGCACTGCAAAGTAATTATCATCCATTTATTATATAGAAAAGTAAACAGACTTGGACACGGCATAAACATCGTATTGAGAAAGAGGTGTATTGTTTTTATATTTAAAAAATTAAAAGCTTTTAAAATAACACCATTTCAATAAAACAATCGAATGACCTATAAGTAGGTACCTACAGTTTAGATATGACCTATAAATAGGTACCTACAGTTTAGATTTAGTTTAGGTTAAATATTTTAATTTATTTAGGTAGAGGTAGCTTATATTTGTTAGGTTAAGGTTCATAATTTGATTTAAAAGTAGTTATAGGAAACGAGTATACACCGCGATATATTTTTTAGAAGATTTATTGTTTTTCGTATAAAGTACTTTATTCCCTGAATAAATGCACCTATATAGTAATCGAAAGGTGACAACCCTAGAGGTAGGCGAACATTGGAACTACCTTGCAATACACTGTCACCTAACCTTGCCTACTTGGAAAAGTTGTATTTTCCTTCAATGTACAGATATAATCATTTGCATGCATCAACTACACTATATTGTTTTCGTAATTACCAAAGAAACTGATACATACCTGTATTAGATGATGACACAGACACTAAAGTTTGGGACAACTCGAAAAAATGCGTTTGATGTGCTCTGCAATTCTCTGCTGTACTGACTCACTAAAGTGAAGTTATCAACAAGTATGACATTCAGTGTTACCACAATGAGTTGCTCTTTTTACCACCTTAGTCGCTAATGGGTTGCAGTTAAAATAAAAAAGTTAGAGCCAATTTAGTATTTTAGGCGAAAATAGGGTTTGTAGGCGAGATTAGGGGGTTTGACGGTAACCTTTTGCTATAAGTACCTATTCACGGCGAGCGCGCGCGAATAACTAATTCAACATAACAAACAAAACCGCATCGATATAGAAAAAAATATGGTCAAATTGCACAAACAACGAAAGTACTAGCGCACGCACTCATTTCCCAAGCGAGAGACAGTGACAGCGTGACTTTGAGTGTCCGTACTTTCGTTTTCGGCTCGGCTCGGCTTAACTCGGCCACGCCAAGGTCACTTCAACGGCCGCACACGCAGCTACATTGCGTTCCGCATAAGCACACGCCGCCACACGCACACATAGACGAAATCGAAAACGGCCAAGTGTGAACTGATTCCCAAAAAAAATCATAACTTTTTTATTTTTGACTTTTTATAAAAAAGAAAAAAATATATATACGTACATTTTTTACGATCTATAAAATAAAATGTATGTAAAATTCACTATAATTAAAAAAACAATTTGATAATATTTATACCCTTGGAGAAAATGAAAAATAAAAAACGTTATAACTTTCATACTCGTTCCATACTGGACCAGATCCGTACTCCGGGACATCGTTTCATACTCCGCCAGATCCATACTTCAGCGATCGTTCCATACTCCGGTGATCATTCCATACTCCGCCAGATCCATAATCCGGCGAGCGTTCCATACTCCGGGATCGTTCCATACTCCGCCGGACATGGTGGAGTATGTTTATTTAGACAGGTCGGATTGGAACCATATCTTTCCGGGACCGGACATCTGTCCTGTAACTATTACAATCCGGAATGACTCATGTCTACCGCAAACATGGCGTCGTTGGAACTAGGGATGGAATAGGAGTGGGCGTTATCTGGGCCGTTCCATGAAAATTTGCACCGTGACTATGTGGACAAAACGGACAATTCAAGAAAATTATTTAGAACCGTTTTTCCCCCGAAGGGTATAAAACGCATATTTAGGTTTCAGCCGTAGCTTGAACCACATATGAGATTACGTTCAATATTCGGTCAGTATTTCGTTTTCGTTCAATCAATCCATTCAATAAATGAAGTTCGCCCGCTATTGCTATCTTCTCATGGCCGCCATGACAGTGACGCCGAGGCAGCGCGCGGCGGCCGTGTTTGCTAGTACTAGAACCGGCAAGGATCTTCAGGTGTGGTTCAAGCTACGGCTGAAACCTAAATATCCGTTTTATACCCTTCGGGGGAAAAACGGTTCTATTTAGGTGTTCGAGCCTACGCTTGAACCACATATGAGACGTGTTTACTATCTGCCGGCGCTATATAATGCTATAATATTGCTTTCTTGACGGGTGGCGTGTCTGCAAATATTCCCCTTAAAGTTCGCTTGATTAGAAGATGACGACTGATTTCTTCTCCTAGGAGTGGGTCACTGAAATTAGCGACTAGAGATTTGTGAAGAGATATAGATCTAGGTGCTAGTTTCTCTATTCTGTAAAGGTGACATAAGTATTTGGCTAATGAGCTCGGACCAGAGTTGTCAATTGCGACCTTATGTTCCGACGCCCATCGACACCACCTTTCCCACACTGGTTTGTATGTTTTTAGTGTAGATCTCCTCCAAGATGATTCGAGAAGGAGGAGTTCTTCCGTGGACCAATTATTTACGTATTTGGACAACCGTCCAGACCACCAATTTTAGTTGTTCTACTCCTGGTGGAGGTAATTTGGTTCGAAGATCCAGGAGATTCGTCTGTAGGTTCGGTATTACCATATAAGTGCCCAATGCTCTCCGGATAAGTTCGGGCTTCCAAAACACCTTGTCCCACAGTGGAGTCACTAGAAGGTATTTGCCTTCTGATAACATTAAGTGATCCAGAATTCTCGGAATTAGTGCTGGTGGGGGAAAGATCCACCCCAACCTGTACCTCCAAGTTCTGCTGAATGCATCGGTGAATTGGCTCTGTTTGTCTAAGGCATCCTCGCTTATCGCGGGACTACTGCTGATTGCCTCGACGCGAATAGGTCTATCTCCGGTGTTCCCAAGTTCTTGAATATGTGTTCCAGGATGGTAGGACTGAGGTGCCATTCTGGTAGGGCTTTCTCTCGCGACAGACTGTCTGCGATTCCATTGTACATGCCTGGGATTTATCGAGCTATGAGGTGACATTTCTTTTCTTGGCAAAATTGAAGAATTTTCTCTGTGACTTTTAGTAACCTTAGTGATTTTGTACCGCCTTGTTTGTTGATGTATGCCACACTTGTCCGATTGTCGGTTTGGAGCATCACAGTTCGACCTTGTAAATCGCGGCTGAGGCGCTGAAGGACTTCGAAGACTGTCCAGATTTCCTTCATGTTGCCGTGCCAATTCGTCTGGGTGGAATCCCACTTGCCCCAATAATAGCGGCTGTTTGCAACAGCCCCCCACCCCGCATCTGCAGCATCTGTGGTGACGAATAGCGATGGATTGGGGTGGTGAATTGGAGTTTTCTGATGAGAATTTTTCATCCACCATTTTAACTCCTCCAGAGCTATTGTTGTAATTTCGTACTTCTGATGTGGTCTCGCTCATGGAAGAACTCGGGATTATCTTTGGAGAACCCGACAGTGAAGACTGCCCAGCGGCACGACGGACGCAGCAAAGTTCAATTTCCCTAGGATGACTTTGTCTTGGTACCAACTCCAGTGCTTTCTGTCTATTAGTTTTTGAATGTGAAGCTTTAACAGGGTAACTTTTGTGCCGGATAAGCTCTTGGTGTTGATCTGTGTGTCCCACATTACTCCTAAGTATTCCAATTTGGTGGTAGCCTCTGACGAGCATTTCGCTTTGTTCACCTGCCATCCGAGATCCTCCAGTATTTGTATGGCCTTTCGCAGCTGTCGTTCGAGTATTTGTGGATTGTTGTGCATCACTAAAAAGTCGTCTAAGTAGACTATTACTCGCAAGCCTTCTTGTCTGAGTTTTTGTGCTACCCAATTTGAAATGTTGGCAAAGACGGAAGGGACGCTTGCCAGACCGAAAGGTAAACAAGTCATTTGATAGACTGTATTCTGATAAACTAAGGAGAGGTAGCGACGATGACCCTGTTGAACTGGGATGTGAAAGTATGCTTGCGAGATGTCTAGTTTCATCATATAGTCGCCCAAGTGCAGATGCAATGGAATTTGAAAGTGGTTTATTAGCCGAAACGATGGCGTCGCTACAAAGTCGTTGAGTCTTTTTAGATTGAAGATGGGTCGGTTTTCTCCGTTCGCTTTTTTCCTTCAAAGTTCAAAGTGTTTATTAATCAAAAATATCAATTACAGGTTTACTTATATCTAAAGTGTATGTAAGTTCTAAATATTATTCAGCGTATGACATTAACTTCTGCACTGGTCAGAGACCGTCTCGCAGTAAGTTAAGATCAAAGGAATAATCTACAAACTAATTGCAGTCTAAAAATTTTTTTTTTTTTAATATACCTGTTTGCTGAATGTACCAATACAAAATGGAAAAAAAGTTATTATGCCTAGGTAGCCTATGGTTAAATTATCATCGAATTGAGTTGTGTGTGTTAATGTTTGTGTATGTTGTGTGTGAGGGGTGTGTGTGTGTGGGGGGGTTGTGCTGGTTATTTGTGTATGACTGCTTAGCCCTACGACAAGGAGTCTTGGGATCGGATACGGGACCACTAAGCAGCAGGTTTGTGTTCAAACTCACGTTTTATCACTCGTTGATACTATTTGCTCAATATCCTCGTAGGCTTTATCCATCAACCACTTCTTTAAGTACATAGGATCACATTTGGACTCTATTGTACCTTCGATTTTGTTGAATATATGAGGACCAAGGAATGATCTAAATCGCCTAACAAATGTAGTTCTGCTCCTAGGGACTTCTACCTTTTGCTTTCGGTTAAACCTAAGGCTTCGCTCGGACTCCTTGACACTTATACCATTGTTTTTAATGAGTTTTTTAATAATACAGACGATGTAAAGCTGTCGAACAGTAAGCAATTGTGTTTCCCTGTGCAGTTCGAATGTAGGGTATAAAACATTGAAATTGAATTAGAAACATTGTTGACAGAAACCCACTTTTCTCTACATCTTTGTTAAAGCTCCTGATTTTAGAAGGTTTTCTATTTCTTTTGACATCTCTGGGGTCTGTTGTGTACTGAAGCGTTGTATATTTTCTAGGGAAAATCTTAGAAGCGGGGGTTTTTGGATGAATGGTATTCTGTAGCCCCTGATTATTTTCTGGAGGTTTCCGGGCGCCGATGACCACCGATGGGCATATTGTGCGAGGCGTCCGGCCTTGAACACGTCATTGTTTGTTACCCCCCCCCCCCCCCCCATTTTTTCCCCGGTTGGGTCTGGAATTTGGTGTGCTTCTGAGCGTGATCATTTGTTCTTTTACCTTTAAAGTTGAAGATTGTGGAGTTCTTTTTGATGGAGCGTTGTTTGTCGTGACTTTGAAATTTTTGCGGGTTTGATGATCTGGGTCGAAATCTCTGGTGACCTGAGTTGCCCTGTACACTGTTTTGAATGTTTGAGTTTGCAACAGATCGCTTTTTCGCTGGAAAGAACTTTTTGATGCCACCGAGCTCTTTGATGGTTTCAGCAAATTTCTGCTCCTCAAACAAATGTGTTTCGGAGGGTGGGATCTCGTGCAACATATTTCTTAAGGCCTTGCTCTGCGGCCTGTACATATCTCTTCTTTGTTGAATTACCTCAGCACGGCGCTCACACACATTGTTTAATTCCACGCCTCAACCGAACGGCGTGGAATCTTGAGGGGGTGGTTTTCACCTGCACGGGGAGAATCGCAAGTGGTACTGACCTTGACGCCGTAGACCGGAATTCGAAAGCTCAATTCGAGGCAGGAATACGGGATAAGGAGCACAAGGTGTGGGGGGAGAGGATTCGAATCTTACTCTCGTCGTAGCCCGATGCTGTCGCCGGCGTGTTGCTTGCCGACACGAGGAGTCGCTGTCCGAATGCGACGAGTTGGGGACCGAACAACTTTAACCTTCACAACACGAATCACTCACTCCGCTGCCGTGAATCTACTTATTTCCCGACGATTATTATGGTTAACACTCCGACCAGGCCCGACACCTGTGTTAGACAATTGTTACTCTAAAATACAGTCAAAGCCCGACGCCATGTGCAGACATTTTTTCTCACGATAAGAAAAGTAACCTCTAATTCGTCATCTCGTTTCTGTACAAGTGACAGCTGCAGTTCCGTTTCCGCTAGTGATGTCCCGATTACTCGCGGTCGATCCGCGCAACGAAAACCGGTGCGTTCCGAAGCATAAATATTAAACAGTCACCCGCCCGGACAGGCCCGAACCTGTCCCTAATCAATAGGAAGGCGAGAAAGTGTTGCGACCGCTCTCTTGAGGACCGAGTCCCCCACCTTGACTTCTGCTGATCGAGGCGTGCCATCCCGACCCGTGTACAAATTGACGATCCGTCCTCGTCTCCATCTCAATGATGGCAGGTTCGCATCCTTAATCAGCACCAAATCACCGACTTGAGGGGGGCTCGTCCGGTCAGTCCACTTAAGGCGCTGCTGCAAGATGTGCAAGTACTCAAGGGACCACCGTTTCCAAAAATCTTGAGCCATCTGCTGCAACATCTGCCACCTAGTTAACCGACTTAACTTAACATCACCGAATGGGTATTCTGGCAGGGCGTTAAGGGGCTGACCTATCAGGAAGTGACCCGGCGTCAACGCTTCCAAATCATTTGGATCCGAACTGAGCGGGCACAACGGACGCGAGTTCAGTGTCATTTCAATTTTACAGAACAGCGTCGCAAGCTCTTCAAAGCGTAGAGAGGTCTCACCGATGATCCTCGTCAGGTGCGACTTAGCCGATTTAACCGCAGCCTCAAAAATTCCTCCCCAATGAGGACATCCCGGCGGACTGAAAACCCATTCAATCCCTCGTCGGGAGCAAGCCGTACTGATGGCGTCCTGGTTACCGTTCAGGAATTGAGTGACCTCCTGCAGATATCGCCTGGCTCCGACAAATTTGTGCCGTTGTCCGAACGGATTAATGTCGGGAGGCCCCTTCGTGAGACGAACCGATCTAGACATGCGATAAATGCCTCTGTAGTGAGGTCACTGACCACCTCCAAGTGGACTGCCTTCGTGGCCAAGCACACGAAGACGCACAGGTATGCCTTCACTAATCTGGCGTTCCGTAGCTGTGAAGACTTGACCATGAATGGTCCCGCGAAATCCGTTCCGACACCCGCAAAGGGCCGGATTTCGTTAACCCTATCCGAGGGCAAATCGCCCATCTGGGGCTGCATCGTAGCCGCCTTGGCCCGATAACAAGGCAGGCACCGAAATACGACGCTACGCACTAAGCGTCTTCCCGATAGAATCCAGAACTCGCGCTGGAGAAACGCCATCAAGGCGTGGCATCCGACATGCCCATTCCGAATGTGTCGATCCTGTATCAACAGTTCGACCAACTTCCCTTTCCTAGGGAGTAACAACGGGTGGCGAGCCGCATAAGGCAGGTTGGAATTCCGCAGCCGACCTCCTACCCTCAGCAATCCGTGAGGGTCAATAAACGGGTTGAGCCGAGCCACAGCTCCCTTCAGTTGGATGCGTCCGCGTCTCAGAATGTCCAATTCGGACTTAAAGTGCACCGTCTGCACGTTCCGTACCAATGCGAACAACGCATGGTTCCGTTCCCGTGGTGTCAGGACCTGTGTCCGCACCCGTTGCGCCTCAGAATTGCGACAATTCCGCGCAAATCGGAAGATCCAGGCGGTCACATTGACCAGCTTGTCGAGCGAGCTGTACCGTTCCAGCAGGCTGAACTCCTCTTCCGGCTCTGGTTGCGTCGTACAGACACCGACGTCAAGGCGCCGTTCGCCGAGGTAACGTGTGGACTAATTGGCCAATCCGATTCGGCTTGAGTCAACCATTTTGGACCCCACCACAAGGGATGTCCAACCAACTCCGGAGCGTGACACCCACGAGACGCACAGTCTGCTGGGTTCATTTCCCCTGGAACATGTCTCCAGATTAAGGGAACCTCCGAATTCAAAATCTGCGAAACCCGATTCGCTACAAAAATCTCCAGCTTGTGAACTGAAGCCTTCAGCCAGCATAACACGATCTGGCTGTCCGTCCAAGCGTAGACCGTATCTTCTAACGCTATTGACCCACGAAGAACCGTCATCGTGTGGTTGAGCAGACGAGTCAGGAGAGCCGCTCCCGAAAGCTCTAATTTGGGAATGGTCAGGCGAGTGGCCATGACCAACCGCTCATCAACCTCCCCCGAGGAGTCGACCGTACGCAGATATACCGCAGCTCCGTAGCCCTTCTCCGAGGCATCGCAAAACCCATGCAGGGTGGCGGTCTATCGTTTGGTGGGGACCAACCTCCGTGGCAGTGAAATCCGATTGATGCCAGGGAGGGTCGAAAAGAACGAGTCCCACTCTGAGCTCAATGACCCGCCGATCGGGTCGTCCCATTTCAGCTCAGCAGACCACAATTGCTGCATAAAACACTTGAGCTGAAATGTTACCGGGGTGATCCACCCGTTTGGATCAAATGTCCTAGCCACCGTTGAAAGGACGTTCCGTTTCGTCCAGACCTTCGGGGAGTCCAACTCGACCCGATACGAAAACATGTCTGACACCAGCTGGTACTGGACGCCTAATACCGACAACATATTTGGATTTTCCAAATTTTCAAAAATGTGGGGATCCTGCTGGTAGTCATCCGGAAGACCAGACAGTAACTCTGGAGAGTTCGACATCCATTTCCGGAGCTCGTAACCTCCACCCCGTAGGAGCTCAACTAGCTCGTCCCGACGAGCGAGCGCCTCCTCTACGGAATCTGCACCGGTACAGATATCGTCCACGTAGAGATCCTGCTCCAGGATTGCTGCTCCTCTAGGGAAATTTAACCGTTCTCGATCCGCTAACTCCCGCAGAGTGCGAATCGCCAAATAAGGACTAGACCGTAGCCCGTACGTGTTGGTGTTCAGCTCGTACACCCTGATGGGCTGATCTGGGCTCTCTCGCCACAGTATCAGCTGATACCGTCTATCGTCAGGGTGAATGACCGTCTGCCTAAACATCATCCGGATGTCAGCTACAAACACAACATTGTGTCGACGGAACCGTGTGATAACATCCGCGATGTCATGGTTCAACTTCGGCCCTGAATGCAAACACTGGTTCAGGTTCATGCCGTTAGATGTTGATGCCGATCCATCGAACACTACCTGTATTTTGTCCTCCGGGGTCCTCAAGACCGCGTGATGAGGCAGGAAGCAGTGGTCTTCACGCTTCCAGTCGATACCCGAAACCGACATGTGGCCGAGCGACTCGTATTCCCGCATGAAGTCGACGTACTTCTGCCGGAAAATCCCGTCACGCTTCATGCGTCGTTCCATCGACAGAAGCCGCGTCTCGGCTCCATGGTGTGAACTGCCCAGCGGTGGGCGATCACTCCGGAATGGAAGACGTGTGAGAAATCGACCTGACCGAAGGCGACCAGTATTGTTCCGATAGAACTGTTCACACTCTTCTTCAAACGGGTCCAACCGGCGGACCGTAGGTGGTTGGTTCCTCCACCTCCCAAAACTTCTGTATCACCTCCGAGAGTACCCGGGACCTCTCGCATGGTAGGCAGAGCCACAACCGCTGCGCCACAGAGGCCGTCAATTTTGCTTCCGTTGCAGCATTCATGTTAATCCTATCTCTTTAACTTTAGGCCTAAATCTTGCTTTTTTTTTTAATTATACAGAAATAAGTACAACTCAGGGAGCTTCATAATAAGTTACACATATTAGTCCGATCGTCCAAACACTAATGCTTTTCACTGTTATAATTGGCCTTTCACTTTCACTGATAACTAGGAATTTTCTTCAGGGCATATGTTAAAAACTTGATGTTGGTGAGGTCAATATCTTCCAGGTTCACAGGTTCCGGTATTGATGCTGTTTCGGCTGGAGGATCTACTATAGGTAAGTTGACAATTGGCATTTTATCCATAATGCTGTTCTGAAATTATATTGTATGCATTTTTAAAGTGATATTTCCGATCTTAACTTCACATCGATCATTTAGGGTAATTATGTAAGTTTCATATATCTCGTTGGTGCAGGTTTTGGTAAGTAAAGTAGTATCTCCACTGTAGAGTATCCATCTATTAATATTTATGAGGTCAAGTTCCAGTGCTCCAATCGAAACGGGTATTTGAGTGCATGACGTCACATTCTCTGCATACGTCATTAGCTCTGTTATGCAGTGATCCTGTAGATACTGGGACATCATCTTTGAGGCATAAGTAGCTGGATTCATCTATTTCTTGGCATGGACGTGTGAGTATTATGATCTTTCTTCCTTTCGCTAGGATATAGGGGTATTTGGGAATTATAATGACTGTGCGGTTTTGGGATAACACAAGCAGGGGCAGGAGTTTATAATAGATATAAGTATTCCTTACCAGTGGTATTTCTAAAAGGAAAGTAATTTGATTTCCTTTTAAAAACACTTTCAACGTTACAGTTTGTTCTATCTTAGCCAAGTTTTCTAATGTAGGTGGAAATACATATATTATATTATTAATTGCTTTATTTGTTGCCCAATAAGACTATCCTAGGTTTTCCTCCCCGGTGGAGTTGTGATTAAGTGGTGGGGGGTAAAAATGTACCCCAAAAAGGGGTATTTTTGCGGTTTTACGGTTATATCTCGTAAACAACTTAAAATATCGAAAACTGTTCTTCATAAAAGTTGTAGGGCATTTAATCCTGAATAGAATGAGACCAAGTTCATATTTTTTGGAGTTTCCGTTCTTCGATCATCAAAGTCTGTCAAATTTTACATTTTTATGAAAAATGTGTTACTTACAATAGTGTAAGTAACACATTTTCTATCAGCCTCTATCAGTTGAAAAAGAGATAGTGATATTTATTGTATTTTAAGAATTAATCTAAGAACCACGTTTTTATGCGCCTTTATGATAAATCTATATTTATCATAGAGGCAAAATAAGAAACACAATTCATGAAATCAAATTTGTGACGATTATATTTCATAATAACAAACATGGAGAAAAATAGTTAAAAGTGGGTACACAAACTTCACAGACTTGGACGTTTAGTTGTCGTTGGGCCACTCGGCTCCTCAAAGTCTGTATTTTTTTGCGCCTCAATGCGGTCCAGGTCATCTACAACATCATCATCAACATCTTGTTCGTCTATTGCATCTGGTTGGACGGAGTTAGTGCAGGAGTTCCCTTTGCAGTTTGCACAAACCAATGAGCACTTAATCCCAGCCTTTCGACACCCACAACCACCTGCACACCCCTTGTTGCGTTTGCAGAAAATTGTGGAGAGAAGAGACTGTGGGGCTGGTTCTTTGGTTGTAGGAACGGGATCAAGACCAAACTTCGAAGCCTTCCACCCCAGAGGAGCGGATCCATCGGGTTTCCTAACACATTTGAACTTGCAGGTAAGTTCTAAAGCAATGTTGGCGGGCTGCTTCCGATGTTGGTGGTAGGGATGCCAGGTTGAATTTGGATTTTACGAGGGCTTTGGAAAACAGATCGAATCGCAATTTGTCTAAAGTGTCTCCTGCCCTACCTCCATAGAGAGTTGTTAAAATTCGTAGGCCAGCTTCGGCAATGGCTTCAGCTTGAGTGTCATGCTCTAAGAAAGGTTTTATTTCTTCCAGAAGACTTTCATTTTTGACCAATAGCTTGACCACCTTTTTCTTGCCCTGCCTGAAAAGGGCTGAAGTAGTGTCACATCCACTTATGGCGTGGAGAAATAAAAGTGGCATTCTCATGTTGTCTGCAAGATTGAAGCTGCTGGGACCAAATACTTTTGATGGGGCCGTTCCTTTTCCAGGTTTTGAGAAATAAATGTTGGCCGATGGTGTAGCTAGGGCATTGACCATAATCAGGAGGTCCGTATCCTCACTAACTACCACAATTTTCTCGTGCCCCTGTGACACCTCAAGGGCTGTGGCAACAATTAGGTGATCTGCGTCTTCATTAGCTTGCTTTGCTGAGAAACCTTCACCGTCAAGCCTATTAGTTAGCAAACCAATCAGTCGTGCTTTATTCCTGACGTTGGAAAGGAGTTGCTCCTGAGTCATGGTCACCGTCATTGACTCAGTAAAGATGACCTCAGGAGTAGTTTGTCTTTTGCTTCGGCGGAGACGCTCAATAGATTTGATGCTCTTGCTGAGCAAGTCTTCTGGATAGCCATCAAACACCACGCTGGTTGCATTTCGGTTGTAGTGTCTTTGTAAATAGTCAACGTATTTGTTTAGGATTAATTGGAATGTTTCACCATTCTTCCACACAACTCGGTGGAGAAGAAATCCACCATCGATGACAAAAGCTGCTCCTTCTAGGTTTACCTCATGCAGTGGTGTGAAAAAGTCACATAACACTGACTTGGGAGTCTTCCTCATTCCAACTGCATCGAACAGAGAGAGGGGATAGGGTGCCAGCTCATAATGGATTAATTATTTAAGCTGTTCTTCCGATTTCTTGAGGAGTGCTATCCGTTGGAATATGGTTTCAGGGCTCACTGGTACATCCTCCCCGTTAATTGTAACTTTAGATTTGAATCCTTGTAAACTCATTACTCTATTTTTCGGACAAACTTAATTTTGTCAAAGGTTTGACCAACCAGGGCGAGCATTGAAGAATTGCCAATTTCAAAGGCTCTGTGGCAGACAGAGTTGTAGCAGTAGGGATGATGATACACGAGATATTTACTAAATTATATAAACAGAAAAATAGAAAGGACTACGAGCCATACAAATGTATACGTACCCAAGCTTGGGGTCAGCAATCATTACAGAACATACAATTACAGGCCTTCTATTTACACAACACAAATTATTTACAAAATTATGTCTATTAACAATTATGAGGGACTAGCCCATCGCTGCAACTATGGCAAATTGAGGCGGTAAAAATAAACTGACGTAGAGGATACGTTTTAGCTATTCAGAGCTCAAAGAAAGAATGCGTCAAAAACAAATGAAGAGCTACCAGACGAAATTTCAGGTTTGAATTCTGAACCTTTGCTTTTCAGAAGGCTAGTCAGCCAGTAAGCTTGTTATATGAAATAAAAAGAAGTTTTACTACAAACTGTATGCTTAAGTATGACTTAATAGTAAGTAGAAATTAATTTTAAGCAGACCATGTTACAGTACCCCCCTGTTTAGGAAAGGATTTTTCCTATGTAAAATCCGCTGAGACACTACTAAGTCCTAAAAACTAAGTCAGACTCTGCAAATTCGTCACACATTCACATTACTATCAGACATCACCATCACACAAAGTTCACACTAGAGTCTACACAAATATAGAAAGTGTAGACTCAACATTCCATACAGGGTGACATATTAGTCAGCATAGTCACCCAAACCTTACTGAAAGAGATGACAAATAATAAGTCTATTGAGAAAAAATAAACATATAGGTATACATAAAGAGTGAGCCACAGTAGCTTAGCTACTACTGTCAGCTCAACATCAATGACGTTGGGTTAGCATCCCACGTCAGTGACAGCAACACTGCGACCTGGTAGAGGCCGAGAGGAGTGTGCTAGTAGAATTCCACCAACCGGAAGGGGTTGGCAAAATTAAATAGTTATATATAACACTCAATAGACCAAGGAGAAATAGACATTCTAGAGTAGTTAGCTAGTTAGGCAAGTACTCAGCGGGTTTTAGAGAATGGTAGGGTATGATATGGTGCCATTCTAGATAGTTATACAGATATTTATAGTATACAGATACGACACCTACTTACAAAGTTAAAAGAGGATCATAGAAATAATTAGCCAGTCCTTATTTAACAGAAAGAAACGTCGACAAAGTAACCGACCGAAGTTCTTATTTACAAAAGGGAGGAAAATCAAAAGTAGAAAACTCGAAAAGGTTATCCAAAGAGGTCAATTTAGACACTTGAGAGAGTGTGTTTTAGAATTTAGAGGTTTAAATAGTACGAGTATGACATGAAAGGAGGTAACAACCTATAACGTAGAAAATTAATAGACAATGAATGACACAGTGTTAGAAAAATCAGGGAAATAAAACGTAAACAAAAAAATCTTTATTGCTATCATTTATGACTATAATACAATTATAGCTACACTACATGTAATGGTACTATTACATGTAGTGTAGCTATAATTGTAGATATCATTGCCCCTTTGGAACCCTATTGCCTTGAAACTAGCCTGATGATGGTTCAGATAATACAGAGGCAGGGCAAAGTTCAAGTGACAGGAATAATGCGATAAATCAGAATTCAAAAAACTAGTGGACTCGCGCGGGTCGTTCGCGCTCAGATATTTATTACGGTTCGGGTGGACAGCCGATCAAATTGAAAAAAAGCATAGACTGAATGATTTGTGTAATTTGGATTCGAACGTGGGTGTTAATGAATTTATTCAATTATTAGCGCATAAAGCACACGGATATGCCGTGTGTTTAGATGAAAAATCTAGATCGAATTGTAGAGATCGAAATGACAGGCGTTTACATACGATATTCAGAGACGACGATTCGACTGAGTGTGGGCGCGATTTATGTAGTACTTTGACATTACCTGAGATAGATGTGCGTATTGGGAATATTGTTGTAAGGAGTTTGATTGATTCGGGGAGCGAAATCAGTGTAATAAGTCGGAGAGTGTACGAAGAAGTATGCAGTCAATTGGGAAAACCGACGGAAATACCGATTCCAAGTTTGAGAATCACAGGTGCATTTGGAGTCAGTAAGGAAAAGGTTGATAAACGTTACTAACGTTACCATTAACAATAGGTGAATGCGTTATCGATACTCCAATGCTAGTATTAACAAGGGTGCCTAAAGATTTAATTTTGGGGTTTGATTTTATACAACAGACGCGAGCTAGTTTAATGTGTGAGGGTAATAAGAGGCTAATTATACGAAGCGCCGGGCGGATGTGTGAAATACCATTAGGTACTAGTCCTAATCAGGATTCTTGCTGTTGTACAATGGAAGTACAGAACCAAGATACCAGTAGAAATATGATAGAGGAATATGTGAATAATTCATCAATACCTGTTGAACACAAAACAAAGTTATTGCCGGTGTTAAATAAACATGCAGAGTTGTTTAGCGATAGGGTAGGTCGGACAAATAAATATATACATGAGATAAAAATGAGAGATGAAACGCCTTTCGTAAAACGAAGCTATCCCATACCGTTCGCATATCGCGATAAAGTAACAAACCGATTGGAAGAAATGGAACGAATAGGTATTATTAGCAGGCAATCTACGGATTTCAGCAGTCCATTGACTTGTGCACTGAAGAAATCAGGAGAGGTCCGTATCCTGCTAGATGCACGACAATTAAACACGGGAATGGTTGGGGAGGTTGAAACCACACCTTTAATGAGTGAGATATTGCAATCCGGGCGCCGGATAAACTACATAGGTGTTATTGATATCAAAGATGCGTATTTTTCTATACCATTATCAGACGAATCTAAACGATACACGGGTTTTGTATATCAAGGCAGAAGTTATGTTTACAACGTTTTACCTCAGGGGTTGAAAACCAGTGTGGGTTCATTTTCGAGGGCGATGGATTTAATTTTAGGGCCAGAGATTAGGTCATATTGTTTAAATTTTGTTGACGATTTGGCAATTTTAACTGAGGGTGACTTCGAACAGCATTTGTCTCAAGTGGACACGGTTCTGAGTAAATTGAAAGACGCGGGCTTCACATGCAAACTGAAAAATGCGAGTTCGCATAAAAAAAGGTCAAGTTATTGGGGCATATTTTGTCTACACAAGGTTTGCAAATGGACCCGGACAAAATTGAAACACTTAAATTATATCCGTCACCCAGAACTGTCAGGCAATTGAGGGCGTTTTTGGGGTTCATAAATTACTTTAGGAGGTTTATAAAAAATTTTGGAACGTTAACACAGCCCTTGTACAATTTATTACGGTCTGGAGTCAAGTTCGTCTGGAGTGCGCAGGTGCAAAGTGCTTTTGACGAGATAAAAAAACAATTCTTAGAAAGTATAATTTTGAGTCAGCCATTGGCGGGAAAAACATATTATGTTCAATGTGACGCCAGCGCTATAGGAATTGGGGGCTATGTTTATCAATTAGATGATTCGGGCCAGGAACGAATTATAGGGTTCTGTTCGCTGGCATTTAAGGGTGCTCAGACGAGATGGGCTATCAGTGAACAGGAAATGTATGCAGTTATATACACTTTAAAGCGATTTGAGATATATTTGCGGGGAGAAAAAGTTATTATTAGAACTGATCATAAAAGTTTGACGTTCATTAAGTCGTGGACTTTATTGGGGGCACGCGAAACTAGGTGGGTTATGTTTTTAGAGCAATTCGATTACGACATAGAATTTGTGCGAGGGACTGATAATCAAATTGCCGACACGCTAAGCAGGCAAATAGCGGGACCTGGAGGTACGATTGACAGTACAAATGTTCAGCCGGGGATATTCTGGTTTCAGGCATCGAATACCGCAAGTGTTATTTCGAGTTTACGGGACATTGCGAGATTACAAAGCGAAGATGAGCGGTTAAATCGAATTAGCGGTTGTATCAGACGTAGTGTGGTAGATACGGGAACGAGAGGGTTTGAAAATTACAAGCTAGTAGGTGATACGTTATATTTTCACGTGCCGAAGCGGAACGTACAGTTGCTAGTAATTCCGAAATCACTACAGGAGGAACTAATTTTACACATACATGAAGAAAGATACAGGTGACCACTACGGCAGATATAAAATATTAGCACTGATGAAGGACAGATATTATTTTCTTCATATGAGTAGGGTGATTAGCGCGGTGATAAGAAGTTGTGACATATGTCAAAAGGTCAAACCAAGTACTAACAATACCGTTGGTCCTTGTACACCGGTGTTGGCGGAAAGGTTGGGTGAGAAAGTTTTCTCGGACCTTTATGGGCCATTGCCCGTAGGTAAATTCGGATATCAATATATATATGTGATTCAAGACGTGTACAGTAAAGTAATAAAATTATATCCAATGCGAAAAGCGACAGGTAGGAGCGTGCTCGCTTGTACAAAGAGATTTCATAGGGAAATACCTATCGAAACTATAATTACGGACTCAGGACAACAGTTCATATCGAAAGTTTGGGAATTTGGACTCAAACAGCTGGGGATTCGGGTCACTCATACGTCGGTGTATTGTCCAAATTCTAATAGCGTAGAAAGAGTGAATCGCGAGCTAGGTCGACTGATTAGAACTTATTGCGGCGGAAGTAATCGTAGTTGGGTCGACGTGTTACCGGACATTCAAAATTGCTATAATAATATCGAACACACAAGCACAGGCTTTGCGCCTAATGAGTTAGCGTTTGGTAGGCGGGAACCGTTAACTATTGACAAGGAATTAGGCGATGAATGGTTATTAGGCCATAGTGTGCGAGATACGGAACAGGTGCGGAATGTAGCGATAGAAAACTCTAAAAGTTCTAGTGAACGACGTAAGCGACAGGCGGACAAACGGCGTAAGTTAGAAGTCTATCGTATAGGTGATTATGTGAAACTTAAGACTTTTGTGCGTTCAAATAAAGAACATAAAATCATGCGGAAATTTTCATTGTTGTATAAAGGGCCTTATGTTATTTCGGCAGTGATATATCCGAACTGTTATACTTTAGTAGATCCGGGTTCAAATGAGATATTGGGTAACTTAAATACTATAAATATAGCCAGGTATTATGTGAGGACGAATAAGGGCGTAGATAAATAAGATAGTGTATAAAAGTTATATAATTAAGCTGTAAGCTGTAAATTTGAGTAACTACTTTGTAGACTTAAGGATCTTGCATGGTTTGGAAACAAAAACAAAAAAAAAAAACAAAAAAAAAACAATTTGTATATATATATAGTAATACGAATTAGGATAAGTTGCGGGTAAGCGAGGTTGTATAGTTAGATAGATAAATAAGATAAGACAGGAGAGAGCTCAATCGAGTTGTGTAAATATTATATACATAATTGACAGATTCATCGGTCTGTGTATATGATTTGAGATGTCCGTACATATAGAGTAGATATGGACAAAGCATGGGTAGCATAGTGGTAATGAGATCCTTGCGCCATGTTAACTGAGATAAACAGTGTCTCAAGGTCTGGGAGGGGGCTGAATGGTACACGAGAGTCGGTACATTTGATACTTCATTCTGCGTGATAGAGGGCTAGCCCAACGCCGCGCTGTTTTGAATACGAGAATCGGTTCAGATAACGTTTAGGGTTTTGAGTAGCTCAGTGGCAAGTTAGCAAAAAACAATGAGCCGACGCGTGGGATGGTTCGAGGAAGATTACAGGTCAGGTTTTTTTTGTCGCATTCCTGCGAGATGTGTAGAGATCAGAGCCGATTTGGCTGCGCGTTGAATAAAATTATGAATAACTAAATAATGAAAGGTTATTATGGGACGATACGGAGAAAGCTATTATGTTGATTGCAAATATACAATTGCGATTGAGGTATGAGATGGAGGGTCTGACACGACTAGTATGAATAGCATTCTAGTGGTCTTTGCTGCGCGCGCCTAGCGATCGGGAATGCTTAATTAATCGCAACAAGCTTTTATTGGTCAGCGATCAACAGATTCTGTGTATCGGCAGTACCAAATGATTTGAGGGATAACCTACGGTTGATCATAGTGAATATGCGTACACACAATTTGCAGAACGGCGGATCTGCATGGCATGGTTGAAAATAGACCCTGTGTAGTTAGTGATAAGAAGCTTCGCTTGGGCAGAGCGTGTTCGCAAAGGACGCTGTTGTTTTTTCTTTCAGACATGTGGGGCGTATAAATACGATGGCGGTGGAAGGGAGAGCATTCAGTCTCAGCGTCTAGCTACTGTGACAGTCGTCTTTCACGAGTTCTAAACAGTTTTGTCTGCCGTGTTACGCGTCAGAACTATACGAAATTGTGATTGCGAAGTTTCAGTGGGTTTTCGTGAGTGTCTGAAGCGCCGAGATATACCTCGGTTCCTATCCTTTATATCAACCTACCCCAAATTCCAAAACTATCCTTGGGTCGTTAGATAAGAACTTGTAAGTCAATTATCTGAGTCTGAATCTGGGCTTGGAGCGACCCTAAATTCCTTTTTCCTTCACCATAGGGTTCCTGGATTGGCTCTTAGGATATTCGCGGGCTAATCCTCTCCTCATTCCTTTCGAGTAGCGAGTTTTGAAATTCCCACACACACAGTCATTAAACATACAAGCACATTCAAATCAAACTCAACCATTTTCGAGTGGTGTCGATAATGGACGTGGTATAACACTAGGTTTTTAGACTAGGCTAGACAGGAGTTTAGTTGCGGCTAAACCTAGGTTGGCAGGGCATAGGGAGACTGTTTGATCGATGAGGTTCCGCGGATGGAAATAACAAATTCAGAACAAAGTTAAACCGGTGTCAACACAGATAACATATCCTGTTGATATTTTGACATTTGAGTATTGTCGGGGACGCGCGAAGAGATCAATTTACAGTCTAAAGTTCATTGATTAGGACCGGGTAGGTGTTTTGCTTTGCCTTGGGTCAGATTGGATTCAAGTTGCATCTTTAAATTAAATGTAAATTTCGCTGGAGGTCTAATGTGTAGGCTGAGTCGGTATATATGATCAGGCTCAGCCGAGGACGTGCTGCGGCTAGTGGAATTCATAGTTCGGTATTTATCGAACTTTGCACTTCGCTATGGTGTGGGTTAGATCTCCTAAAGCAATAATGCTTACGTTTCGATAACATCCAGCTCAAATTGCGCAGAGTTGAAGGTTTCAAAACGTTACGGACCTTTTGAGGTAACCGCTAGTTCAGAACCCATTTCGGAAAATCAAATCGCAATTGTGTAAACCGGTCTTTTCGGATCGTTATTGCCGTGAACCAAATATAAAATTGAAACCACCACAAGCCGCTACTAGCGAGCACATGAAATATCATTGAGTACTCACGTCGTAAAACTACGACGGATATCTATACGATATCACAAACAAATATTATAAACTGTGGTCGACCACTAAAAGAAGTTCCAAGCGCCCATATATACAAAAACCAAATGGTACCATCACACATAAAATATAACAACGATCGTTCTGGCGCAATACACCGCTGACTGATGCGAATTACCGGCTCGCGGACATATATGCTTTCTCTGTCTAACTTGAAACTGTAACTTCCTGAACCAAACTTCGTTCGACTATTGTACGCCTAACGAACTTCTCAACGAACGAGAAATTCAGACTTATCATTCTTAACTTACAAATCTTACAGCTGAATCGGGACATCTCATTTTGAGGTAGATAGAATAGACGATCATAGTTACTGATAGCGGTGGCTCGACCTTAGCCTTTGTGCCGTTACATACAGTTACGAGGCAATGTCTACGATAGCTAAATACCATAAAAACACACACAAAGCCATTCAAACGAGTTCTTAGGTGGGCGCCAGTGAAACGGTTAGGGGCGTTATTATTCTAAGGTTGAGGGTGTGAACTCGTGAGACGGACTTTGCGCGTTTAGGCTGCGACTCCCCTGATGAGGTCCGGTAGCAGGAGCGGCAGCACACAATGGCCTATAGAGGGCCGCGAGGAGTCCTGTTCATAAGAGGGGTTTCAGGTTCAGTGGTGTGAGCAGGAGGGTAGGTAGGCGGTTGTACAGGTGGAACCCTGCGGAGGACACAGTGTGAGGAACGGAAAATAATCCAGGATCCAGGGTTGTCTGCAATGCTCCGACAAACTCGCCGAGGTGGGAGAGCCTTATAGGAACCTAGCTATCGAAGGCATTGCAGACAGAGTTGTAGCAGTAGGGATGGAGATACACGAGATATTTACTAAATTATATACACAGAAAAATAGAAAGGACTACGAGCCATACAAATGTATACGTACCCAAGCGTGGGGTGAGCAATCATTACAGAACATACAAGTATAGGCCTTCTATTTACACAACACAAGTTATTTACAAAATTATGTCTATTAACAATTACGAGGGACTGACCCATCGCTGCAACTATGGCAAATTGAGGCGGTAAAAAGAAACTGACGTAGAGGATACGTTTTAGCTATTCAGAGCTCAAAGAAAGAATGCGTCAAAAACAAATGAAGAGCTAAGACGAAATTCCAGGTTTGAATTCTGAACCTTTGCTTTTCAGAAGGCTAGTCAGCCAGTAGGCTTGTTATATGAAATAAAAAGAAGTTTTACTACAAACTGTATTCTTAAGTATGACTTAATAGTAAGTAGAACTTAATTTTCAGCAGACCATGTTATAACTAAAAGGCTACAATTGTAGTCTTGATATGTATTATGTTATTTATTACATAACTGCTATTCTTTATTCTTACTTTAAATGTACTAGGCAATACTCTGCCTATCTGTATATGTAAGTTCAAACATGTACGTACTTACACCAAAAGTATAAAACCCGAATTACTTATGTTTAAGAAGTAAACTTTCATTTAAAATTGAATTAGTAACGTAATGTTACCTAAATTTAAATAGTTTCACTTGGTTTGAAATTTTGCAAATTGGTTTAAAAACATGATAACAGTGTATAATTAATTAGGTATAAGAATCTAAACTTACCAAAGCTGACTGAGGTTAGTTTATTGGAGTTAATTAAGTAAATTAGTAATATCATTGTAACAAGCTAGAATTTGCTTGACCCCAAGTATCATTAGTTCGCTTGAAATTACAATTAATTAGGTTAACAATGTCAGGCTCAAATTTTAAAAGTAAAGATATTATTAGTTCAAGCGTCAGATAAACAAATGTGTCAAATTATCAATATTATTGCTACTTGTAGTTTTGCATTTCACTGCTAATCTTTCCCTCTGGACTATGTTTTGGCAACACTGATTTCTGTTGTGACAAATATTAGATGTAGCAACACGCTCTTCTTCTATCAACCACTCTGCAGTGCGTGTATGTCTTTTTATCATTATTTAAATAAATTACAAAAACCCTCTAAAGTGCAGTGTAGTTGCGATAAACCACCCCAACAATAGTCGTTGCGTAACCATCCTCACATTTAACAATAGCGCTGGGCATCCTAACAACATTGGTAAATGCTACGAAGTTTATTATTGCGTCTCCGTCCTTCAGGTCAGTAGGTAATTTTACTCTTTTCTCACACCTAGGTGGTATCAGAATTTTATCTGTAGGGTAAATGTCATAGGTATGACTGCAGATTTTGTATAGATCATACCATTCTTCATGTCTATTTTTGCATCAAGTTGTTGTAAGAGGTCACTACCAATAAGTCCGTCATATCGTCCATCTACATCATACACGTAAAATTTGTTTGATTTGGGCAATTCGGAACCCTTCGTCCATTTCCCCTTTCGTCTACTCGGTCCGCGTTCGTCCATTTCCTAGTTTGTCATTTTCCCCGTTCGTCCATTTTCCCGTTTGTCATTTTCCCCGTTCGTCCATTTCCTCATTCGTCGATTTCCCTGTTAGTCAATTTTCTCATTCGTCTATTTCCCCGTTCGTCCATTTCCTCATTCGTCCATGTGGCGAGTAATATTTTTCTAAGTGAGGCACTTAAGCAGGTTTTTAAAGTTTAAGATTAAAAACTAATTTCACTGCGAAGTGATCCGCGACTACTCATAAAAAAACGGTCAAGTTGAGAAACCTCCACCTTTTTTGAAGACGGTTAAAAAAACTAAATATGTAATGATAGCTGCAAAGGATGATATATTTATTCATATTCATATTCATATTCTTTATTGCACAGAAAACATAGATAAACAGACAGTTACAATAAATTTTATAGGCAAAGGCGAGCTTATCTCTAAAAAGAGATTTCTTCCAGCAAACCTAGGCAAGACAGGAGTGTTTATGAAAAAGGACAGTCCTAGTGCGCAATAAAACAGTATACATACGTACGAAAATTACTTTTAAAATATAAATAAAATATACCTAATAAAAAATATATATATCTCAACTATATAATACACTAGATAGCATGCTCATATATAAACTACAAAATATCATACATATACTTACATAAATATGATACTAATTACGAAAGAGAAAGGAAATACGCTTTCAATCTTCTCTTAAAAGTGAAAATTGAGGGACTATCCCTAATAGTGCAGGGAAGTACGTTCCACAGTCGGATTGCCCTTAACCTAAAAGAGTGTTTGTAGGCGGCAGTTTTATGCCGAGGAGTTGACAGGAGAGACACCGTGTGGGATCTCCGATTACTATCCCTGGGGAAAAGAAACTCAAAACGTTCTCGAAGATATGTGGGGTAGCGGGGATTTCGCAAAATATTGAATAGATAAGAGAGAATGTGCATATCACGGCGAAGACGGATCGGAAGCCATCCCAGCTCCTTGCGATACTGGGAGACATGGTCGTACTTGCGCAGCCCGTAGACAAACCGAATCCCAAGGTTTTGGAGTCGCTCGAGTTTATTCAGTTGTTCTTCGTTCGCACTGACCCAACAAGCATCCGCGTAGTCTATTAAAGGTAGTAGAAGGGACTGAACAAGGGTGATTTTAGTCTGCCGCGGCAGGAAGTACTGCAATTTCCGTATGGAGTAAAATGACGCAAAGACTCGTCTGCTGACCTCACAAACATGGGGCGACCAGGACAGCAAGTTATCAAATATAACCCCAAGATTCTTAGCTTTCTCACTGTAGGTGATTATCGTACCCTCATACATCACAGGATCGACGGGGATATTTTGTATTGTGTTAATTGAGTGCCGTGTACCCATAATCATGGCTTGAGATTTTGTCGGGTTGACAAGCAGCCCATATGAAATTGCCCATTTACTGATGTTATCGAGGTCAGCATTCAACGCCTCTACGGTCAGATTTACATCACTAAGAGAGAAGTGCCGATATATTTGGAGGTCATCTGCGTAGAGATGATAAGAAGAAGTAAGAACGTCGGAGATGGAGTTAATGAATACTGAGAAGAGAAGAGGAGAAAGGATACCACCCTGCGGAACACCCGCGGAAAGAGTACACCAGTTCGTTGAGATCTCCTCAGACTTAACACGCTGCTGGCGGTCTCTCAGGTAGGAGTCAAACCAGAGAGCCGAGTGCGAGGAGACTCTGAGCGATTTTAGAATTTCAACCAGGATATCGAAATCGACGCAGTTGAAGGCGCTACTGAAATCAAGCAGTGTGAGAACCGTAAGCTGCTTCTGATCCATGGCTAATTGAATGTCATCGGTGACTTTAAGCAATGCCGTGGTAGTACTGTGACCCGGCCTGAAACCTGATTGACATGGATTTAATAAGTTTCTAGAGGAAAGGTATGAGGAGAGCTGACAGTGAACAATTGATTCTAGGACTTCGGAAAGGATAGGCAGAAGAGATATGGGACGAAAATCATTAAAGGAGACGGGATTGGAAGATTTAGGTAGGGGAATCACAAGTGCCTTTTTCCACTGAGAGGGGAAGCAACATTGTTCAAGCGATACATTAATTATGTGGGTAATGATCGGTAACAGCTCCTCAAGATACAGGTTATCATCTGAGAACAGATCTTGTCCTCACCAATGGCTTTCGACGAGATCGCTAAGATTGCCCTCCTTACTGCGCCGATTCCGACACGGTTGAAGTTGAAGGGTGAGTTGTAGGCTGCGGTCTTGGACCGTAGGTTACGAAGGGTAGCTTCCTTGACGAGACGGTCCATCACGATTGGGGGATTAGCAAAATAATTGTTGAGACCGTTGAGGTTGACATTTCCAGCAGCCAAGTCCTGGGACTTACCTACACCAAGAGTCTTCAGGAATTTCCAAACCTGTGCTGGAGTATAGCTCTCAATACACTCGTAGATATGACGACGTTTGGCATCACGACACAGACGAGTGCAACGATTGCGGAGGCGTTTGAAAAATAAAAGATTCTCGTCGGTCGGATCCACCTTATATCTACTCTTGGCACGGTTTCTCTTGGCCATCAGGCTCTTGATGGTGTCAGTAAGCCACGGCGCAGGAAGGTGCTTAACCTTAACCCTCTTGACCGGAGCGTGCTTATCAAACAAGCTCAGGACAACAGAGTTAAAGTTTTGGACTTTGTCTTCAACGGTCTCGCTACCAACAACAGAGGACCAGTCGACGGAGGCGGCATCTGATTTAAGGGAGTTAAGATCCATGCCCTTGAAGCTACGTATGTCGAGGAATTTAGCTGCACGCTTGGGAGGCCTTAACTTGAATGAGAGGTAAATCAAATCGTGATAGGAGAAGGGTGCGTTAAGTTGGCCATGCTTTATGCAAATTTATACTTATCATCAAAACTATCTGTATTGATAACAGCTGGCCACTTATAAAATGATGCATCGAAAGCACACTTTAACCGTGTCATGTCATTATATTATTGTCATTGTCAAATGAGTTTCTTTGCACAATAATAAATTGATAAAGGCAAATTAATGTAAATAATGGATTTAACGTTTGTGACCAGTAAGAGAGGAAAACCTGTATTATAACATGAAGGGTTTAAATACAATTTAGTTGCCAATAATGGCCATGCTACGACTTTATTGATATGCAGCAACAGATAGACGTGCAGTGCGACAATTTCGTTAAATCCTACAAAAGAAATCGTACTTCATAAGAAAAGTCATCTTTGTAAGCCTGACCAAGTGCGAAATGAAGTTAATATTATGTTGGACGATTGCAAGAAAGAAGCTTGCAAGAATTTAATTTCTGTACAGTCAATATACGAAAACAAAGTTGAAGAAGTGATCGAATCTAAAGGGCATGAATTTGGAAAGCACGTACCTTTATTCAAGACAGTGAAGAATGGGATGTATTATGCCAGAAATAAATTCCTGAAAGCAGATAGATTAAGTTTTACGACCTTAGAAGATGTAAACTTATCTGGACCATTTACTGAAGACTTTTTGATTTGTCAAGATGGACACAAGGATAAAATTCTCATTTTTGCATCCAATCTTTGTAAAAATATTGTTGACGGTTTTTATTATGGAAACGGCACGTTCAAGGCGGCACCAAGCCCTTTTTACCAATTATACGTACTGCATTTAGACTGCAAATCAACTAGTCTTGCGAAAAACATAATTCCGGTAATATACGCTCTACTAACGAATAAAGAAGAAGCTACCTACTGTCGATTTTTTAGATTGGTTAAGGAGCACCTTGGCATTAACATAGTAAAGGCAGTTTTACACAGGGTCAGTAACTGATGTCAGTGCTGACGCCAAAAATTGACTCGTGCTATTTAGACGCAGTCAGTATTTCGTCAGAAGTCGAGGATATTTCTTTCGGTGTACACACGTTTGTAAAGTCAGTACGGAAAAATTAATTCTCGAAAACAGAAAAAAATTAAACTAAATAATTTGTTGAGAAAATTTACGTTTGTCATGATGCAAGAAGTAACTGATATTTTAGAAGAAGAATTATCTAAACAGAAAAGAATTTGGGTGAGAAATTGGATAGATGACAGAGATAAACATGGAGGTTCTGCTATGTTGCTAAACCAGTTGAGAATTGAAGATCCTCGGGAATATAAACTGGCTTTGAGAATGACGTCAAACAACTTCGACGAATTGCTTATGTTGTAATCAAGCTCCATTCAGCGTCAAGACACATTTATGAGAGACGCCTTGCCAGCCAAAGTGAAACTCAAAATCACGCTTACATTTTTGGCTTCTGGCATATCGTTTCGAAATCTCAGTCACTTTTATCGTATATCGATACCATCTATTTCTAATTTAATACCGGAAGTGTGTTGGGCAATATATGAGTCATTGAAAACATAGATTAAGGTAAGTTATTTATTGAAAAAGTACTAAAGTATGAAAAAAGAAACAATCACATATAAATCATTAGAATCTAGACAAAAGTAGGTACCTACTAAGCTGTATCAAAAGCATAATCAATAACATTAGTTGCACTTGCACTGTCGCTTTCCCACTCAACATTATCGTTATTAGGAGCTGTATTACGGGCGGCACTGATGATCACCTGACTGGGATCTACATATCTTGGACCTTCAGTTGGCGATGAAAAGTAAACTCCCATAGAGCTGCTACTGGGGACAGCTGTCTGTGTAGACTGGTTGGGATCAAATCCTAAGGAGCTACTGTTGCCGCTGTTTGTCATAGAAGCTGGACTAGGAGTATAACGGTTCTGCTGAGGCTGTGTACTAGTAGTAGCCCTCATAGAAAAGTGTGTATTTGGGTAGATATTCACGTTTCTTCTCTTTTCTAGATCTGCCAGTCTACACTTGGATATTATTCTTTGAATTTCTTCATGTGCTATATACATTGTTCCTCAGAGAGTTTTTTTTACTGGGACGCCACATGCTTTCCGTAAATTTCACAATAATTTTCTTCGTCTGATGGCATATTCATACTATGTGATACATTTTTTATGTCTTTTATCACTTCGGACATCTGAGACAGTTTGCTACGTTTTGACCTCGGTCTTTTCGGTTGATTGGAGTTTGGTGTGGTCCAATTTCCAGTGTTATTATTTTCATCATTACTAAGCTGTCTTCTCTCTGATCTTATCTTATCTTCATCATCATCATCATCACCAGAAACAGGAATATTGCTGGGAGTATCAGAATTATCCTGAAAATAAGTAATCAGTTAGTTAACGAGTACCTAAATCGATTATTATTATGTATTACTATTAGTATATATGTGTGTGTAGGTAGGTACCTAAATTTAGGCACCTACCTACACACAAGAGGAAAGATTTGATTGTTTATTATTTGTTTAATACAATTATTATTTTTCATTTGCAGATTCCAGATGGAGAGGATGAATGGAAAATTATCGAATACGGATTTAACACGAGATGGAATTACTCCTCGTGTTACGGAGCAATTGATGGAAAGCATGTTACTATCAAAGCTCCACCAAATAGTGGAAGTAATTTTTACAACTATAAAAAAACAAAAAGTATTGTTTTGATGGCTATTGTAGACCATAACTACTGTTTTTCATACATCGATGTTGGTGCGAATGGCAGCGCTTCTGATGGGGGAGTCTTTAAAAATTCTTCCACTTATCGCCGTTTAGAAGATGGATTACTGCCAGTGGACGGAATAATTGTTGGCGATGCAGCTTTTCCGTTAAAGACTTATTTACTAAAACCGTATCCAGGTACGCAACTGTCTTCCAGTGAAAAAATCTTCAATTACAGACTATCTCGTGCGAGGCGTATAGTGGAAAATGCTTTTGGAATTCTAGTTTCCAGATTCCGTGTGTTTGAAAAAGCAATTCCCACCAGTTTGAAAATAGTTGATGCAATCGTCTGTGCATCCTGTGCCCTTCATAATTGGTTGCAAAAAAAAAATTAACTCCTACATAACACCTACTTGTGTAGACAGAGAGGAGTCTGAAGGACAAATAATAGCAGGTACTTGGAGATGGAAATGACTCTATTAACAAGTATTACTGATCAACTTAGAGGTAACCACTCCGTTATGACGAATGGAAGTGTACCGTGGCAGTTAAACAGAATTTCTTAAGTTATATTTTGTGTGATTTTTATTGATAAATTTCCACGCCTTAACCGACAGCATTCCGAAGCATAAATATAAAACATTTATACTAAAAATAAAAATAAATTGTAAAAATAAAATAATACTGTTGTTTTCCTTTGTATAGATACATTTCTTATAAAAGCGTCAATTTCTTCGAACCATTTCACTTTTGGGATATACACATTTCCACCAGCGCCTGATTTTGAGGAGTTTTTAATTTTATCCAGTTCCAAATAGTAAGTTGCCCTCAAGTTTTTAATTTAATTTTTGACCTCGGTATGGCCAAATCCTTCTAAATTCAATACTCGTGCAATATTCTGTAATGATGTTGTACGTATTTCTTTATTTCTATAATTTTGTGATTTATTATCCCACAGGCATTCATTATCGCGGTATAGTTGAATAAGCTTCAAATTTTCCGTGTCGCTCAGTTTTCGCGTCATTTTGTGATGCGGTGCGACGCAGCGTGGTCCCCGTACAATACAGTGGCAGCGACTGACCTCGACATTTACACGGCATCAGTTGCGCTAGCGCGGGTGGCGGGGGGAGCGGACTGACGCCGAAAATATGAAGCGGGAATATTGAAGTCAGTGCTGACGCGACAGTACTGTACTGACTTGAAATCAATTTATACGATGGCAGTGCCAGGTCAGCACTGACGCGGCAGTCGACTGACGTCAGTTACTGACCCTGTGTAAAACTGTCTTAAAGTTTAAATACGATTACGAATTAGCTCAATTAAATGCAGTTCGTAAAGTGTTTTCTTAAGTTGATATCACAGGATGCTGGTACCACTTCAGCAGGGCTGTTTGGAAGCAGTCAAAGAAATTACAGCTCAATAAAACAAGACATGGGCGAAAACTAACTCGAAAAGTTTCTCTATATGCAATAACAAGTGTTAAGAGCGGTTTCTAATTTTATTTAGTTTGAATAGGTTATTATTTAGTTTTAACTTCATAACGCCCAAGCTCAGCCAATCCGGCCAGTAGTAGGTACTAACAGCAAAATGTGCATTACCGTGTATTATTACAGTATTTGTATATGTCTAAACTGTGAAGATTTGTTATATTTTTTGTTTATTTTTGTGGCGTGACAACCTCAACTAGGTTTTTATTTATGGATACTTTGTATCCTCAAGTGTAAATTGCCGCTTATTCGAAGCCTTAATATTGATTTTATATTGATGCACACTATGTTTTTGTTATCCAGTTGAAGTAAAGCTATGAGCATTAAGCTTAATAAAAATATTTAAATATTAATTTTTGTTTTACTAATCTATTTTGTGTAGGCCTTAAAACACGGTTTTATGAAATATTTTATTTCATTAGGGTCCATTTGCATGAACACACATACCTACGCGTCTGTCTGACAGTGTCAAAATGGCAGACGACTATCCAGCCATAAATATCCTACCTTAATATCGTAACATCGTAATGCATCGTAAGGAAGTCTCTGTTGTACGGAACGGAACTGTTGTCCTTTGCAGAAATCGCTCCAACGGTTCACGCCAACAAGGAGGCACAGCCGCGTTCATATATCGACTACACAAATTGGTTGGGTAGTCGATATATATAAAAGGAAACAAAAATAACGAACATAACGAACACCGCCCGCCGTTAAAATATAATTTTAACCAGGGACTGCATATACTACAACAGAATAGAATTCATGGATACGAAACTAGTAAAAGAATTATACGATGAAAATAAATTAATGGCAAATGGGAAGGGGACACAGACGATGAACCGGACGTTTGAGAAAACCGTCACTTGTTTTGAGCGATACAGCTCTGACAACTCCATCTTTCGAAGGATGAAGTTCGTGAACCCTTCCTAACTTCCACTGCAAAGGTGGACTAGGATCCTGAATAAGAACCAGTGTCAGTGGCGGCTGTACCTTAAGTGCGCCCGTGCGCCGCACTACCATTTTAAATCTAGCCATTCTCCCTATCTAATAAATTAAACTTTCACAGTAATGTTATATACCTATCATTACCCATCCATCCATACTGCCCTATACAGAAATTAAATATCTGATTATACATGTTTTGTTATTACGAGGTAAATAAAAACAGACTATCCTGTTTTGATTTCTACTGCAAAGGAGTTAAAGCTTATGTTAGCTTGAACAAAATCGGCCCCGTGCGCTCGGGAAAGCGCACGCCGCTAGCTCATACGACTCCTATGAAACACGGTGCAAACAGCCCGGCGCGTGAGACGGAAGATGCGTAGTACAAAATGTATGCAGATTTAGGATAGATTCGTGCGCCGCACGCGACCGGAAATTGCCGAAAGAATACGAAAGCGCGGGGCGCCGCACCGCGTGACCCCGAGGCCTTGACCTACGCTCGATGCACTTGTCGTCAGTCAGTTGTTGTTTGCGCGCGCTTGCGGTTAATTGTTTGTTTATTTAATTGAGATTAGAGTGAATAATGAGTGAATACAATATTGACTTTATAAAATCAAATAGGACATATGACAACAAATTAAGTATTAAATCAGCTGGACCGCCCCGACCTTTTCTAACAATAAAACAGGCGTGCAAAACAAAAAACAAATCGTTTACTAGAACTTTTAAAATGGAAATGTACGACAAAAAGAAGTGGTTATGTGGATGTGAGAGACTTAATGCTTTTTTTTTGCTTTCCCTGTGTTATTTTCGGCGGAGAAGCGATTTGGACGGAAACGGGAGTCAAAGACTTAACTCATTTGGGGGAAAAAATAAAAAAGCATGATTCTTCGCAAGTTCACCTGCAAAATGTTTTGAGTATGTCTGTGTTAGGCACCGTAGATATCCGAAACTAATTAGATTCTGTTTATCGAGCCAACATACAAAAGCACAACGAACAAGTTGAAAAAAATAGGTATATATTATCGCGCCTAATCGACTGTGTCAAATTTTGTGGTGCGTTTGAATTAGCTTTGCGAGGCCACGATGAAACAACTGAATCCCAGAATGCTGGTGTGTTTCGTGGCCTTGTGGATTTTGTGTCCGAGTTGGATGGCGTAATGAGGGAGCATCTTTCAGCATCGAAGGTTTTTAAAGGTACGTCAAAAACTATCCAAAACGACACATTAGACTCTATTTTGGCTGTATACCACTCTGAATTAACGGAAAAGGTGAAAAAATGTGATTACGTCGCAATTCAAGCTGACGAAACTACCGATGTATCAACAATTATGCAGATGGTAATGATTATTAGGTACGAAGATAATGGACAGGTACATGAACGATTTTGGAAGTACTTAACACCACAATCACATACTGCTGACGGGCTTAGTTCTGCTTTACTCGCAGAATTACAGAATTTACAAATAAGTCAAGAACAACTGATAGCGCAATGTTATGATGGTGCCTCTGTGATGAGCGGAAATGTTGGTGGAGTGCAGGCTAAAATAAAAAGTGTGTATCCAGGTGCACAATTTGTTCACTGTTATGCTCACCAACTGAATTTAATAATTGAAAAAAGTGTATGTCTAAACAAAACGGTACAGAAGTTTTTTGCTAATCTCCAATTTTTCCAAAGTTTTTTTCCCGTTGAACTAAACGTACAGAGGTTTTAAAAAAATTTGTGTCAAAGAGGATTCCTGCTGCCCCACAAACCAGATGGAACTTCAATTCTCGTACAGTCAACTCAGTCTATATCTACAAAGATGCTTTAAAAGAATGCATGACCAGCATAATGGAATCTGAAAACGTTACAAACACTATAAACCAGGCCGATATGTTACTAAGATATCTGAATGATAGTACCTTTTTATACTGGCTCGACTTTTTTCAGACCATTCTGCCACAAAGTGAAATTTTGTTCAAACAGATGCAAAAAAGGAATATAGATTTAGTGACCATAAAAAACAACATTCAAAACTTTGAAAAAAGCATTCAGAATACACGTAACTCTATTGACCAAACTGAAGAGCCAGGTCAGCCAGCATCTTCAAGAATAAATCAAACTTCCAGTTCAGCTGTCGCAAAAGAAGTTTGCGATGTAATTATCACGCAAGTGAAAGCCCGATTCCAATTTAGTAATCATTTGATCGCCGCCAAATTTTTTTACTGCGAAAACTTTACTGGCTATCGCGCCACTTTTCCCGAAGAAGATTTCAAGACTACAGTTTCGACTTACACCTTTTTAGACAAATTCAAATTAAAGAATGAGCTGTGTACAATTTACAATCGTGACGATTTTATTAACGCTAATAGTGCAAGTGCAATTCTGCAATTTATTTATAACAATGATCTCGTCGAGCTTTTTCAGAGACGACAAAACTCTTAAAAATTATATGCACTATTCCAATGACATCAGTTGAGAGCGAGCGATGTTTTTCGACACTGAAAAGAATTAAATCATTTTTAAGAAATACCATGACCCAGGATCGGCTCAACGCGCTTTCTGTGCTCAGCATAGAAAAAAAAAATATTCATTCAATGCCAGACTTCAATAAAAAAGTCATTGAACATTTCGCGTCAAACAAAGAACGCAGAATTGATCTAAAATATAAATAAAATTTATTTTTTCTTAAATTGCGGCATTTTATTTGACCCATTCTTTAAAATATTCATTAAAATCATGGAGTGCACCACCGGTTTTCCGAGGCACCAGCCGCCACTGACCAGTGTACGAACGCATTTTTGGCCGCGTTTCGACACCTAATCGGGCCTAAAACGAAACGACTTAAGAAACCTGGTACTGTACGCAGTCACCGATTTAAGAAGATTAAGACAAGAGAACCGCAGAAGCTCTACTGGCTCATCAACCTGACCGATCACGTGGACCGTCACTGACTTGGAGCGTCGCTCCGGGATGAGCTTCTCATCAATATCCACTGACGATATCGGCCACAGGTTTTCCGGTAAACTTAATCATGAAGGCCCCGCCCACCAAAGACAGTGGCGGAACAACTCCACGAATGAAATCCCTCGCGACGCACAGTCTGCGGGGTTGTCTGAAGACCGAACATGTCTCCAACTGGTTGGAGCGAGTATCTCTTGAATTTCCGAGACACGATTAGCGACATACGTCGCCCAGTTGTGCGAGGATGCCCTTATCCATGCTAACACTATGCTAGAGTCCGTTCAAACAACTTCTTCTGCCACCGACAAAGAACCTAACGAATTTCGAACGAATGCGAATAAATGTGCCAAAAGAACCGCCCCACAGAGCTCCAGCCGAGGAAGCGACACCTTTTTTAAAGGTGCGACGCAAGATTTTTCCGCAATTAAATGCACACGAATTGTGCCAGCCGAATCGATCGAGCGAAGATATATAACGGCCGCATATGCGGCCTCTGAGCTATCACAAAATTCGTGGAGTTCAATACGGCAGTTGCGGGTGGGCATAAACCGAGGTACGCTAACCTTTTCCAAAAGAGGCAACTCCTCTACGAATTTTGCCCAACCAGAATGAATCGATGCAGGAACCTCTGCATCCCAGTCGATACCGAGAAGTCAAATCTCCTGAATCAGAATTTTAGCAATGACGACGACAGGCGACAAAAACCCAACGGGATCAAATACGCGTGCAATTTCAGATAAAATAGCCCGTTTAGTGCATTTATTTAAGGCCACTTTCACCTGGTACGAGAAAAAATCCCTTACAGGCTGTAAAACCAAACCTAAGACTTTGATAGCACTATCATCGTCCAGAGAAACTGTCACTGCTTCTGTCTCCTTAATAGAATCAGGAAATTGGTCCAAAAACTCTGAACTATTGCCGCACCACTTACGCAGCTCGAAACCCCCTGCCTTCAACAAATCAATCAGTTGGCGTTGCAATGCAACAGCTGCTTCCAACGAGTCGGCCCCTGAAACCACATCATCCATGTATGTAAAGCGACAAAGAACTGCCGCAGCTTCAGGAAACTCAGAGTTGTGGTCCTGCGCCAACTGCTGCAAGACCCGAATGGCCAAGAAGGGAGACGAAGAAAGCCCGTATGTGACCGTCTTTAACCGATACACTCGAGGAGCGTCCGTCGGCGAAGTACGCCATAGTATCAGCTGATACTTTTGGTGGTCCGCATTGACGACAATTTGGCGATACATCTGTTTGATGTCTGCAGTGAAGGCGATTTTGTGCAGACGAAAATTCAGCAAAAGATCTGCTATGTCCTTTTGAAGCTTTGGCCCTGGTAAGTCGTTGAGCGACACACCCAGGTCTGTTTTGGCCGAAGCATCAAAAACTGTCCTCAGTTTGGTGGTGGAACTCGAAGGACGCAGGATTCCATGGTGAGGAATAATAAAATGTTCTCCTTGCCGCTCTTCCTCCACCAATTCCATATGCCCCGATTTAAGATAATCCTTCATGAACTCCATATATAAACCACGAAAAGCCTCATCACGAGCGAAACGACGTTCCATGGAGAGCAGTCTTTTAAGAGCAATATGGTATGACCCACCAAGGTTAGGATTATCCAAACGAAAAGGAAGCGAAACGATATAGCGCCCGGAGTCGTCTCGTTTATGAGTACTGACGAAAATTTCCTCACACTGACGATCCTCTGACGACACGAAGGATTTTTCAGGAACAGACTCGACCTCCCAAAACCTCCGCAGAGTATGGTCTAAATCATTTTGATTCGAACACGAAGTCACAAACGAAGTTACTTTTTGGCCATTACGGCGGAGAATAAACGAACTATCTACCTTGCCGACTAAAATCCAGCCGAATTTACTGGAAATCGCCAAGGGGGTTCCCGGAGGTCCTCGAATAGAATCTCCAATGAAAACATCATCATAAATAACTGAACCGATGAGCAGTTCTACCGGCGATGGAACATAGAAGTTTGGATCAGCTAATACCAAATAGCCGATGTAGTCCCATGTCTTAGGCTCGAATTCAAATGAGGGCTTATTAGTCGTGATTTTATTTAGTACAACTGCACGAAGCGGAAACCGACCGCTGTGGCCATTACTTGATTTGATACATGTTTCCACCAAACCTTTCGAAGAGGTTTGTACTTCACCAATTCCCGATATCGGAGTATGCACTTTACTACGCACCAAACCTAACCGTGAAACCAGGTTATTTGTGACGAAGGAACCCTCCGAAGCGGGGTCAATCAAAGCGCGAACGGGGTGAAACTTACCCACCGAGTCTTGAATCGAAACGACAACAGTAGATAAAATTAGGTTTTTATTTTTATTTAGGTTAGGGTAATACATTAGGTACCGATTCTTCCGATTTAGCAGTAAATAGCGTAGCTACGTTTGACGAAGTTCCTGCCGTTCCAGAATGGGACGGAATAGCCTCAACCTCATCCCTAATCATCGGTGCATACGAATTTTTCTCCTTTGCATAATGCAACATGGTGTGATGATGCGACGCATTGCACTCTCCACATCTGATTCTAGCACAAGCCTCATCAGAAGGATGCAAGCTCTTCAGACATTTTAAGCACAGTTTAAATTGCTTAGCGAACATAAACCTATCATAAGGTGTCTTTTTCTTAAATAAACTACACGACATAATCGAATGCACTCCACGGTGGCACAGAATGCAATTATACGCCGAAGGTTTTGGATTGGACACGAAACTCGACGTAGGGCGCAAAACTGCCCTCGAAGCAAAGGCGGGCCGCGCGGGTATCGACGGCGTAATACAGGTACGCGGCAAGACCGCAGGTTTCGAACTTTTCCATGACACCATCTCCTTATCTAAAAACTCGCGCAGTTCCTTTAATTTAGGAACCCGGTTCACTTCGATTTTCCTTTCAAAATTCCTTTTTGTCTCCGAATCTAGTTTTTTAAAAAGCATATAATACAGAATAAAATCCCACTGTTCCACCAGGAATTCTAACGAATCCAGAGCACTAACATTCTCCACGAAAGTAGTCAGAAACTACGAAGACACGGCGCGGGTGGAGTTGATAACGCGGGAATTTGGAACAGAGCGTCCATATGTTGCATTGCAATCACCCTTTCGTTATTGTAATTATATTGAGGAATCGCCCATGCCTTTTTATAATTACTATCCGTAACTGGCAAACCTTTTAACAATCGACTAGCATCACCGCGTACGCTCGACAGCAAATATTGAAACTTCGCCACATCTGACAATGATGCATTTTGGTCGATTAGCGAACACAACAAGTCACTGAAGGACTTACAATCTTTAAATTCCCCCGTAAAGGTAGGAAGGCTTATTCTAGGTAACTTAACCGGGCAAGTATCAGAACGCTGTGATGACTCATGTCGTTTAAAATTATGCAGGGTTCCGTTGTTTGGAACATTTTGCTCATCAAAGCCGAATTTAATTGCCAAAATTTCTCGAATGAGATCATTAAAAGCAGTGCGAATCTCGGCATGTTCATCACCCATAGTGTTTTTCTCCTTTAATTCAGCGGATTCTATCTGTGATTGAATATCTTCGAACCGATATATATATGAACCCGACCCATATCATGACAAGAAACCATGAACTAACGATACGCATCCGTATTATTCTCAGCATCCAGGCCGAGCTGAATAATTTTATCTAACTCCTTTTCAATACAGTTACGCGAAAGCATCTCCATGATTCTCGTAATAAACTACGATGAAAATCACAAACTAAAAAAAAAACAGTAACGAAAAAATACAAGCTTCTTGTATATCTTTTAACTACGAACCTCTAAATTGTAAGCAACACTATAAGCACTCGCCTAGTATTATGCAGTGTACCACAGTAACTGATTGTGCCCTGAATGTTCAAATCGAATAACGAAATGATTCAACTATATCTATTAATATAATAGGCAAGTAATTTGTCGAAGCCGTAAACAACTGAACAACGAGAACTGGTTTATTGATGGCCGAGCCGCCGCAGGTTGCTGCTAATGACTTGCTAATTTTATATCAGAGTATCACTTTATACTTTAGATAAGACAAACAGCTCTTATTATTGAGCACTGTTTCAGAAATGTGATCATTCACTTCCATTATTTCGCTTTTTCTTTTAGAAAATTCAGTTTTTCTTATTTTTTCTACATCGTTTTTATTCATCCGTTGCATTATTACAAGAAGTTGAATAATGTTCGGTTTCGGTTTCAAAAGTTTATTAACCTTGCTGTGCCACCCCTCGATAGCATTATTTGTGCGGTTTACTTGATTATGACATGTCCACCGGCCAAAATAAATCGATTTTGGGTCCATCCATGTTTTATAGAAGTATTCGTTAAAAGATTTTGCAATTTTTGTTTTCGGTCCTTTATCTAAGGCGAACAGCCACGCGTCGAGTAATTCCTCAAAAGGCAAATGTGCCAAGGCAGATAGTCGCTTGAGATGGACCTTGCCCAGTCTAGTCTTCTGTAGGCCACATTGCCTCGCCTTTCTCCAGAGGCATTTCGTGAAATGGTAGTAGCATCCTTGGATACACCTGGACATGTATCAATAATTGCTGACATGAGCGATTTTTCATAATCCACTTTAATATTGATGGGATTCCAATTCGTTGCTTGACTTTTTATGAGTCTAAATAGTAAGCTGTATGTTTGTTTGTTCTTATTTGGCAATAACACGTATAATATTGGTACCACTTTTATGTTTTCTCTCTCGCTACCGAGGTCGACGTGTAGCGTCACAAGCTGGTAAAAATTCTTTTGGGATGATTTAAAGGTCCTGTCTATGTAAAACATCTTACCCTTCGATAGCCAAGTTTTTAATTCTGGGCATGAGAATACTAAAATCCTGGTATTCTTTTCCGTGTAGTCAGCAAACAACATGTTTTTAAATTTGTTGGGTATTACAACATCAACAGAACGTTTATAACTTATATTTTTATGCCTAATGCCTTGCACCGTTTCCGGTATATTTTTTTTTCACATTTTCAAAAGAGGAAATTTTGGTCACTTTATCTAAACCGGCATCTTGAATCTTGCCGGTAACATCCTCATAAATCTGTGCCACAGGTGTCATTAAGTCATGGGCGACTTTTTCATATTCATATTCATATTCATATTCATATTCTTTATTGCACAGAAATCTTATAGAAATAGTAAGGTAACAAAACATTTTATGAGCAAAGGCGAGCTTATCTCTAAAGAGAGATTTCTACCAGCAAACCTAGGTAGGACAGGAAAAATTGTGCAACAGGAGAGTCCTAGTGCGCAATAAAACTGTACATCTAATTGTTTACAACTAAAACATAATAATTTAATACATGATATATACTAAATAAAATACAAAAGCAAAAATTTTTATATATATCAAACATATACTACTTATATATACATATATAAAAGTACCTATCACGAAAGAGAAAGGAAATGCTCTTTCAATCTTGTCTTAAATGTGAAAATTGAGGGACTATCTCTAATAGCGCAGGGAAGTGCGTTCCACAGTCGGATCGCCGTTAACCTAAACGAGTGTTTGTAAGCGGCAGTGTTATGCCGAGGAGTAGAGAGAAGAGACATCGTGTGGGATCTCCGGTTGCTATGCCTGGAGGAAATAAACTCGAAACGTTCTCGAAGATATGAGGGGTAGCGGGGGTTTCGCAAAATGTTGAACAGATAGGAGAGAACGTGTATATCACGATTTTTCGTTAATGGTGTTCATGTGCTTTTTTATTTCGCAAGTAGCATAGCTTAGCCTCATGATTATGAGGAGTTTCGCTAATGATAACGGAACTTGTTTCATTAATTGTCTTTACTACAGCATAGCACTTACTTTCTACACAACGCCATAGGATAGTGTCGTCTTTATTCTTTCTCTTAACGCGGTAACTATACCCAGCACGTATCATTATTCGGCCGCCTCTTTGTGAAGTAATAAAATCAATTGCATCTGAACTAGATGATGGGGAGCACGGTTTGTACGGGTATGGCTGCATTTTATTCTAAAAAGCGATAACTTAGAGACGAATAATCGAGCACGCAATATTTGTAACCAAGACTCAAATAGAAGTCGGTATGACACTACTGACATATTAAGAGTGATAACTAATAAGATATTGCAGGCCAGTAATAATAATAACTAACAATGTTACGCAACCTCTTTACAAAAGGAACTTGAATAAGGGGATTCCCCCGTAATTACCGTAAAATGGGGTAAGTTGGGTCGAAATAGAAGTGAAAACTTGAATAAAAGGTACAATCTCTTGTAACCACGAGAGCGAAGCCGCGAGCATCAGCATGTTTAGTAAATGTACTTACAAATCGTTGAAATAAGTAATACCTAATACCTACTAGTTACGTAGACCGCAGACTGCATCTTTTGTGGAGATTAGGGAACTATTCACCCATGGGTTGAGTAAACCCTAAGTTGTAACATGACAACTGCCTTTGGTAAAAAACACTTGAATGTGTTAAAGTTGGGCAAAAAGAACTTGCTGGAGATCAACACATAACGTGGTAACGTTAGCGTTATTTCCAGCCCTGTCTGTATCTGCTGCAAGATGTTTGTATGCTTGATCACTCTTGATATGGTGAATTAAGCTTTCTCTTTCCCATTTTTCTCTTTCTTCTGTAGTACTGGCCGCCAACATCTTTATGTACAATGAATCACAGTACTTACACGTATCGGATCTTGGAAAGCCAAATTGCAAGAGTGGTGTTATCTGTCTAAATACTTGCACATTAAGAGTTCTGTTTACTTTATCAGCAAACTCTGGATAGTTTGTTTGGAACATGCTTACCATTTTATTGATATTAAGTTCAGCTGGAAGGTATTCACATTCTGTTTTATTGCGACTGTAGTGGCTAGGTTGCCTTGGAATGCTTTGAATATGTTCCCGTATTTTACTCTTTAAGGTATCAGGAGTACGATTAGGTCGATTGTCGTGTTTTCCACGTTGATCTTTGGTGATAACATCCCCATTCTTGATTTTTGTTTGCAGCGTCTCGATACGTCGTTGTGTCAGTGAAAATGTATGCAGTAATGTTTTTTGGCAAACTTCTTTGTTTTTAATCGAGTATATCATTCAGTCAAGTCCGCCGTTAGAGCAACATCTCATTGTGACTGTCTCTTGAGTTATTTACCTTATCAAATACTCCTGAGCATCTGGCTTCTCCTGAAGCCAAGTCCGCGATAGATCATACTTTAAATTATGTGTACAAGTGTTATCCAAGATCTATTCAGTGTAGTTTTTGCCTAATTACAGTTTAATTAGCACCCGTCTACGCGACCGGCCCCTGAATGCTAGTGTCGTTTGTTTACGTGCCTAAATAGTTGTGTGCGCGTAATTCGCTAAAAGCGGGTGTTAAGTGTAGTGTACATCAGTATCCCCAACTGTGATCATCTAAATCAAAGAGTTATATCAGTGTTGACCTTTGAACCTCTTTAATATCCGACCTGGAGAAGCTTTATTTACATATACCTTCCACACATACTTCCTAGCTCGAGCGCGACGAGCGTGACATCTACCTGTGGCCTACTGCACTTAGCGGATCATTTGCGCTCGCGTCGCGTACCGCCCGTCATCGTCACTCATCTATCACCGCGCTGCTGGTTAGATTATAGGCTTGATCGATACCCCCTACCATAGACTGCCGCTAGAGGGCGCACTGGGTTCGTTCACCATGGAATGCAGGATTTGCTCGAGTGAGTTGCTGGAGGCTGATCACATAAAATGCTGTTCTTGTCTTGCTCTATTGCATTACTCATGTGCGGGCTTATCTGAGAAAGACTTCGGTCGTATCCTGCCTATGAATAAAATCAAATGGAGATGCTGCGCTTGAAAGGAGGCAAAGAACAAAAAGATGCCAAGTACCGCAATCCCATAGCCAAATCCGAAGTCAAACTTAATACCACAGTTCGATCTTACTGGTGATAGGTCCAGCAAAGCAGCTATTACCACTCTGCAAACCCCGGCCGAACCTTCCCCAGTATTATCCCTGCCTCCGCCAGTGCGAACAGAGCTGAATACGTCAGACTCATTAATCAACTTCGACACAAGATCCTTTATGACCTACATCGACGCTAAGTTTGCTGCCCTACAAAAATCATGACAGCACGATATTGACTCGGCCCTTACAAAGATTCAGTCGCAACTGGACATCTTCTCTGCCAAATACGCCGGATGGGAAGCCCGTATATCAGCGATGGAGGAGAGGGTATCCTCGACTGCCACAGGTGAGGACGTCGAGCGACTACTCACCGACAACAAGGCGATGAAGGACACAATCGCAAGCCTCGAGATAAGCGCGGTTAGTCTGGAGAAGAGGGTTTAGGACATGGAACAGTCTGCAAGATCATGCAACCTGGAAATTCAAAACATACCGGTGCACAAGAACGAAAATCTTATCCAGATGGTCTTCGAGATCGGCAAATTGATAGGCGTCGAGATGGATGCGGGCAAGGTGCGGGCGTTACATCGCGTCGCTCGCGGGCCTGGCGCTGCCCCCGGCCCCGCCGCCGCCGCGGCCACAGACGCGCCCCACCCGTGCCCTAAGAACATCGTCGCGCAACTGACCTCCCGCCGCCTGCGCGATGACGTACTGTCGGCCGCGCGCGTGCGCCGCGAGCTGTATACTGACCAGCTGCAGATGGGTGGGGAGTCACGCCGGTTCTTTGTTGCCGAACATCTTACCCTACGTAACAAGAAACTTTTTGCAATGGCCAGGAAGGTGGGCAAAGATGCCGGCTTTAAACATGTATGGGTTAGAAACTTCGCGATTCAAATGCGTAAAACCGATTTCAGTAAAATATTTTATATTCGAAGTGAATCTGACCTTGCACGCTTTGTATCTGTATGACTGCCTATTATACCTATACATATTTCCATAATGTTATTCATGTATCATGCCTGCTGTAGTTGCCGCCGACTTTTATCTGCATTACACAAATATGTACCAAGCACCTACCTATACATCTGTCACACTCTCATACTGAGCCGTCTAAAACGTTCACATCTGTCACTTAAACCATCACTTGTTTTGCCAAATTCCACCCATACCTACAATGCATTGCTTTTCATCTCGCCTTTCATTCAACACGCACATAAATCTTCTCAACATGTATACTGCAAAATTCTAAATGAATTAAAAGAATTTCTTCGTATTTAACCATTTAACTGTTTATTATCAAAACGTGGACAAATTACACGATCTACGATTGAGTTTGATGAACAACAGCTGCGATGTGGTGGTTATTACAGAAACCTGGCTGAATGAACGAGTCTACGATGGCGAACTTTTAACCAGCGGTTATCAACTATTTCGACGTGATAGAGACTTCACCAAGACTACTAAGTTGGATGGCGGAGGAGTCATGGTGGCAGTGAGGAACTCGGTGCAGGTTTACCGCAGACAGGACTGGGAATCCCCGAGCGTGGATGAGATCTACCTGGTATTCCCCGATAACCAACACTCTGGCCTAATTATGTGTGCTGCTTATATCCCCGATTCTTCTCCCTATAAAGTTTATGAATCACACTTAGTAAAGGCTCAGGACGTCTTCATTGAGATGCCTGGCTATAATTTTTGTTTATTGAGCGACTACAACATCCCAGGTATCGATTGGCAATTCCAGGTCGGTATAAAAGGCTGTAACTTACCGGACCAGTACTTAATAACCGAGGTTAACAAACTTTTATCCAACACCATGTCACTTCTAAATATGCTACAATTCAATAGCATCAGAAACATAAACAACCGGACTCTTGATTTAATCCTAAGCAATATAATTGACATTGATGTCGTTACCTCCACGCAACCTGTATTGAACGTTGATAGACATCATCCACCATTGGAAATATCATTATCTACCAATATGTCCGAAAAAATATTACCGAACGCAAACGTCACTAAGCTTAACTTTTATAAAACAGACTACGTCACTGCTATCGAGAAACTGCAGAGCATTGATTGTGTTACAGAATTGACACACTTGAACGCAGAAGAATCTTTAGATTTATTCTATAAACATATATATTATATTATTGATATAACTGTCCCCCGTGTTAAAACTAAATCACGTAAATATCCCATTTGGTTCTCTAAGCATCTGATAAAATTATTTAATCTGAAAGACAAAGCGTGGCAGAAGTGGAAAGTTTATGGAGCGTTGGCGGACTACAATCGGTTTTCTAAGATACGCGCCAAATGTAAACATGAGATGGACATTTGCAACAAAAAATATGTAAGTAATGTCGAGGAGTCTGTTAAGGTGGACATTAAAAACTTCTGGAAGTACACTACCGCTGATAAAAAAAACAATACCGGCTACCCTTCAGTGATGAAGTCGGGAGACACTACTTCACACAAAATTGATGAAATAGTCGAACTTTTCTCTGAATATTTCTTGTCCGTGTTTGAGCCAAACTCAGGGGTGTCGCCTAATTTGGTCGAATTTAATCTTATTGACAATCCCAATAGTCCCCTTCACCTGTCCAGCTTGACCCTATCTGAACCTGAAGTAACTTCAGTTCTTCGACAGTTGGACATCACCAAGGGTGCGGGTCCAGATAAAATTCCACCTATATTCCTGAAAAATTTGCATGAATATATCTCTCCAGCACTTACTATTATATTTAACAAATCATTACAAGAGGGCGTTGTACCATCAGTCTGGAAGCTTGCCTACGTCACGCCTATCCATAAGTCAGGACCAAAAAATGAGGTTTCCAACTATCGTCCCATTTCCCTTTTATCCACCCTAGCTAAAACATTCGAAAAATTGGTACATAACAGAGTATATCCGATTTTAGAACCATTCCTTGATCCAAAACAGCATGGCTTTGTCAAACTCCGCTCCACTCTCACGAATCTACTTATTTACTCCAACGATCTCTTTGAAGCCATGGATCAGAATGTCGCAATGGACTCCGTATACACCGACTTCAAGAAAGCATTTGCCAAAGTCGATCACTTGCTGCTTCTTAAAAAACTGGCATGGGTCATTGTCAAAGCTTGATCCAAATTTAAGCAAAAATGAAAGTTTGACTTTTTATGAAATTCGACATTTATTTAGTACACATACATGCATTTAAAGATAAACAAGATACAACCAGAGATCAAACTTAAGATTTAAATAAGTTATATATTAAAAATCATTTTATGGTTCCACCGAAAAGACGAGGCTGTCCACCGAATAGACTAAAAATGCAATTACAACATGAAAAAGACAAAAATAATTAAATTCTTTTGCATTATAACATAGAACCTCTTCTTACGAACAAATCAACAGAACACAGTTATGGTTGGCAAGGAACATTTATAGAGAAAAAAAATATTTTGTCTTTGTCCACCGAAAGGACTATGTCTTTTTGTTGGAAAAAATTTCTTCATCGTCTGATGAGTCCCAAAAACTTTGTTTCCAGTTTTCTCGAGATTTCTTCGTGCGCACGGTATTCTTTGGAGTTTCAGCTCGTGTAAGAGGTGGCGATCTTGAGCTATCGGAATAAACATCGTTATAACGAATGCGCTTTCGACTTTGTATTCCACGAAGGGTCTTGGAACAAGTTGGTTCTTCAGAGTCATTGATTTGGGGCTCAAAAATCGATGGACTAGACATTGTTCTCGATGTCTGGTTATCTCTTGGATCTAGCAATTGGCTTACTATTGGGCTCCAGTTAGAACTAAGCAGCGGACTTGCTATGCTCAGCAAGGGACTGGGAAGAGAACTCGAAGTTGGTGAGGGAGCAGGTATCTCGTTACGTGGTTTTAGGTCAAGTGTTATATGGCCCAAATTGTAGTGCACGCACGTAGCTCCTGGGGCACAAGTAGTGCAGCTCAGTCTTCGGAATTGGAGGATTTTTGGTTCTCGCTTGTCCCATGTTACTTGATGCACTTGCATGGTACCGCGGAAAGGGCAGATTTTGCTGTTTTCAATCAGTCTTTCAATGTCTTTCGCTGCCGCATCGTCAATTTTTATAACATTGATGCCCTTACAGTCTTGATGTACACATTCAATGAAAGCGTCTATGTTATTGACGTCGTTTCCTTTGGCAACATGCTTATCAGCCGTTCGCTTGAGGCACCCTCCTACACCATCAGGGGCTCCCTTACCGTGTCCACTCGCAATATAGTGCCACAGTATACTACTCGCTTGCGTTTCTTCGCTTAAGTATGCAGCTATCAAGTGAAACATAGTCTTATTTTTGTACTGTGTCGATGGTCCGTCGCTTAAAATATGGAGACGTTTAAGAGTCGGGACCAATGTCTTTATCGTGGCAATAATGGGCTTCAAGTGTGCACAAATGTATATAGGTCCATGGTTCAAGATGTCACTGACCGTACAAAAAGACTTTGCGATGATACGCTTCTCCTCTGTGTTTTCATCAACATAGTAAAATACCACAGTATGAAGCGACAGCTGATCTTTTGACCCACCAAAGTGAGCAGACTGTATTTCTGAAGAGTACTTACAGTTGTAATTTTCGGAAAAGTCTATGTGCAGTAGACCTTCGCTCGGAGACATATTTGTTTTAATATCCTTGACGACATTAAACTGGTGAAACGTAATACAGACATGTTTCATGAATCGTCCGATGCTGTTCGTCAGGTGAATTGCCAGTTGTTGTTTAGATGTTACGACAACTTCTTTAATAGTCTTCTGACAGAGTTTCTCTTGGCCTTTGATCGTTTGCATAATCTTTTTGGTGACCCATCGCTCATACTTTACCGTATCATTTGGGGTGAATTGGTTGAATGCGATCTTCTTGAACCTACACGCCAAACATGTCCGTTCTAGACATTTTTCTGTCATCTCTTCACAGCAAATAGATTTGCTTACTGCCATGGGGGAGTTTTCATTTATCACGTGAGAATTTTTCAGTGATTTCACTAATAATTCCATGTTGGTATGTATTGCACACAAACAAGTCTCACGTGCTGCAACTTTAGGGTTCAACACCCAAAAAGGTCTATATCGACAAAAAGTTTTATACGATATTTTCAGGTTTGTTTGGGTCACAAATTTTTTGTGCAAATTGATGAGGGACTCATTGAGTAAGCGAATCTGTTTTTTCTGTTTAAATCTAGTGATAGTTTCTTTTTTTCCGGCTGTTGAACGACTAGAATCGTCACTGAGAAGAAATTCACGGACAGCACTGGACACGTCTTTACTTTCTTTTGTTCTTGTTGTTGTTTTTGTTTGTTTGTGTTTCTTCTCCTTCCGCAGTCTATTGCAACGCATCTTATACTTAGCAAGCTTGTTTGCTAGAACCTTAAGTTGAGATTTGAGCAGGAAATTTTCATTTTTAAGTCGTCGTTTGTTTTTCTCTGCAACAGCTCGGCCTGATTCAGACCTCGATCTGAGTGACGACACCGACGAAGGCGCTGGACTGGATGGAGGAGTTTCCTGATCAATTGATAGCAAAGCTTGTTTTTGTGCTTTCAATCTGTCTCTACGTAATTTTGCGTCTTTTGCCCATTTATTTCGTAGATATCTTTGCTCTCTTTCTGCTAAATCCTGAATTTTCTTAATTTTTCCTTGCGACTTCTGTCTATAGTAGTATTCTCTATCTTTTCTTCTTTTTTCTTCTAAGGCTATTGGATTTTTCTTAAGTTTTTCCCTTGCTTTCCTCATGCTTAACTTCTTTTGCTCACGTCGCTTTTTATTTTTTTCTTCTTCGGTAGGTTTTTTCCTGGTTTTTGCCATATTCTGCGGACAAATGGAACGTGCACCTGAACCAAAGTAAAAAGCAAAGAAATAAATGGAAAAGGAAGGTGAAGGAACATTTTTTTATTATAATCCAAACATACATAAGTAGCACTGCTAGCACGTCCAACCCATAGATATTAGTGAAGAACTAATAACCCAGTAAATAGAGACTACCACTGAAGGGGTTTGCTTACAAAGACGTGTTGAAACATGAGAAATTATTCTGCTCGTCTTCTTTTGGTCGCAAACGGTCTGGTAGTTATACATTTTTGATATGGTGTCTAGGATGGTTATTAAGTATTTAAAAAGCAAAATGCACAATTCCTCTCCCTCCGCCCCCGCAGCCATATTGAAAATATCGGTAATTTAGAACTACCGGACCGTTTGTAAGCAGAATCTCTTCTATTCACTGGATTAGAAGTACAAAAGAGAAAAATGCATAATTCAATTTGTATAGCCAATTTGCAGCGTGTCTATAATTGCAGTTGAATATACTTACTTTGGATTAAGTCACACTCATTCATCCTTAAGTTGCCCAAAAACAAACACATTTCACTAAGCGATCCATTCGGTGGACATTAATCTTTTCGGTGTACTTAAATACCACCGAAAAGACGTCCACCGAATAGACTTTTCACAGGAAATATCATTTATCACGCAACATTTTGAGGTTATGTCAAAATTCAAAGACTATAATTATTATGGACCTATTTGTTTATAAAATAATTAATGGCAACCAATTTTCAAGGTTTTACTTACCAAAACACGAATGGAACCGAAAAGATGCACGGAACTTTGACACTGCCAATTGTTTTTTAAAGATTAGCTTTAATGTTTTGCGCGCTCGACTCACGGAAAGATGGCGCTGAGTGAGAGTAATGCAGTATTGGGTGCGTTCGTAAATTACACTACGGTCCGGAAATTTCATTGTTTACTAAATAATTGGTTCGATTAAAAAAAGTCCACCAAGTAGACGTTTGTTTCCGTAACAATGTTTGAATGTGCAAAAAGTGTATTTATATGAATCCTTCATTATTGTCCTTTATACATTAGAAGAAATCAAATGTCTACTTTAGGAAAATCATAATGTGAGGTAGCACAACCAATTACTTTTTTTTGTGCGTTTACTTTTATACAAAGAGAGTGATCGGTAACAGACCACCGAAGTGGACTTTTAGGTTGAAATTGTTCTGTAAATATCGTTTTATTATTATTATGGTTTTAATAACGAATACGTTATAGAGATTTGGAATACATTAACTTCAAGATTAACATAGTTTTTATTCTGTAATTTATGTTTTCACTTTTAAACAAGCTGTAACACTTTTTTTTAGGGTTATGACAATGACCCGCATACAATGGAATCAAGGGAGACTTACTGAGATGGTTTGCATCTTACTTAGAAGACAGGCACCAATCTATCGCCCTTAATGGCAAACTGTCAAATGCAGTTTTGATAACCTCAGGCGTTCCTCAAGGATCTATCATAGGCCCATTTCTTTTTGTCATTTATATCAATGATATAGCACAGTGTTTCCAACACTGTAACTACCTACTATACGCGGATGACCTAAAGGTCTATAGGGAAATCCATTCCGACATGGACACCGTGTTGCTCCAACAGGACCTGGACAGACTTGACGCTTACTGTACCGTTAATAGTATATCCCTAGCATACAATAAGTGTCAATATATAAGATTCACAAAACAGGTAATAGAGCGTAATACGCGTGAATATCATATAGGCGGACATGCATTGCAAAGGTTCACATGTATTCGGGACCTTGGCGTCTACTTTGATGCAAAGTTGACCTTCGATGCACACATCGCACACATAACTAAGAAAGCTTATCAGATGCTTGGATTCCTCATGCGTACAACTAAGAGCTTTAAGAAACCCAAGTACGGCTCTCTCGTTCGTTCCCATCTTGAATACGCATCCCCTATCTGGAATCCTTTCTATGCAACGTATGATGCACAAATTGAAATAGTACAGAAGAAGTTCCTCCGTAGTCTCAATTACCGTGTCAGGGCTCCAAAAAGGTCATATGATATCCTGCTTACAAACTACAGACAGACGTCCCTCCACGATCGTCGCACCCTCGCGGACGCCGTTGTTCTCAAGCGGATCTGCACCAGTTACTACAACTGCCCAGAGCTAGTCTCCCTTATAAGGTACCATGTCCCACTCAGAGCTCCGCGGCACAAGCGGCTCTTCCACGTGAAAGCCGCTCGCACCAATGCTGGTAAAAGGGCGCCAATAGGTCGACTCTGTGCAGACCACGACAAAAACTTTGCAGAGGTCGACTTGTTTGATTCATCTGTCAATCGGTTTAAGCACTCCATACGCAAGCTGTTGGTCAAAAAACTCGAGGATAATAATTCTTGACTGTGGTGTGGTAATTTCATGCACGTTTGTGCAATAGATGTACCCTAATTGTAAACATTGCACATTTTTCTCTCATATTGTGGTTTTTAATTTTAGTAAGAATGTATATTCTTAGCACCTAAGTACTTTAGTTGTTGCTCATTCGGAGCTAATCCTTCCCAAATCATTTAAGCCATAAGTGGGATACCCTAAGGGATAAGTTAGATTTTAATTAACTGTATATTTATCCTCTGTTTATTTTTGTAATGTAACCTGTCCTGTCCTGTCCTTGTCCTGTTTGTAACCCCTGAATAAATAAATAAATAAATAAATATATGAACATCGACAATATTCTCGAATTCGATTCTGTCTTACCCTTCTTCCTTCTTGTTGGTTCCCTAATATTCATGCACTGCATCAAAAACCATGACTGGTTATCATAGCTCAATTTGTGATAATCTTGGTAATGATTCAACTTTTCCTCTAATGTCATTGACAAACAACCTTCTTTTTTGCAGTTATCTTTACAAATGCGAGCCTGAAACAGAAATAATATAAAATATAACAAGGGTTACAAAAGCATGTAATCGTCATAACCTCACTTAGACATACAGCGTTGTTCTACTTACAGTTTCTGGCGGTGTTTTTGCAGGTACATGTACACCACGTTTTGATATGTAGTCTTCCCCGTCGTCCCGAGCCCTTTTTCTTTTAATATCCTTCCATTATTTCATACGAATCTTCCGTTTTCTCACTTTATTTAGTTTTTTTTTGGGATCGCTCCGTCAAAACAACACTCCCATCGTCCGCCATTTTCTTGACATACAGCGTTGTTCAACTGTATGCCGATTTTTTATTACCGCTAACTTCACAACGGTTATGATTTTCATAACCACGTTCATTGCAAACGATGCAGGTATGGCCATAGAACATTGTTCCATCATTAGATGGATTTCGCCAATTTGTAACATACAGCGTTGTTCGGGCACACTATTCTGTTCAAATAGTCTGTGGGCCGGAACTGGAAATTTACGATATTGTTACACGATGGTCTGGGCCTGACTCGAGAATATTTGCAAACAGTCGTTGTTGCATGCGGTTAGAGCAGAGAGAGTTGCAGGGCATTCTTCTTGGAGACAGTGGATATGCTCAAACCACCTCTATGTATACACCAATATTAAATTCACAGACAACAGTTCAGAGAGATTATAAAAGAGCTCAAATAAGCACATGAAACATAATAGAGCGGCTTAATGGAGTATTGAAAAGGAGATTCTCATGTCTAGCCAGGAAACTGCAACATAAAATAACGAATATCCCAAACATTATTGTTGCTTGTGCTGTGTTGCACGATATAAGTCTTCGCTTTAATGAGGAGCTTCCAGAGCCAATGAACATACCACCAGTTAGTCATGAAATCGTTCCTGAGAATCAACGGGGGAGTGAAATAAGGGCAGCATTTATACAAAGACATTTCAGCTAAAACTGTATATAAATTTATTTATTTTTAACCTGCTCCAACAAAACTTCCGCTAAAAGAGCCTCATAATGGGCTTTTTTAATTTTTTCCTCAGCAGCCTTTAACAACCACTCCTGCCCCTGAATTTTTAATAAAAGAAGTCTCAGTGCGACTGGTTCCATAACTGGCTAGTCGGGAACCAGTTCCAGAGCGTCTACTCCTAATGCCAATTGAAAAGTAAAATTTCATTACAATTTAATGAAACAGTTTTACAGAAATGTATTTTTTTTTCTGGGCGTGAACACTACTGCTCATGCAGGGAGATGATGAAGCCTTATAGCAGGATACAATAGCAGTATGGTAGGTATAATTACCTCTTTCAGCCGATGAAGTATGTTCAGGCTCAGGTACAGTGGCTCTGGAACCTTCATCAGAAGGCTGTGCGACTTGCGTGTCCCCTAAAAAGTTATAGAATTACATATTTATACAAAATGAGCTCATTGATTTTAAACAAAATATTATTTTTTTATTGCTCATAAGCTGTTTATAGTTACTGACTATAGACGTTGACGTCGACTACTTCTACATGCTACAATTTTGGCAAAAAATTGCTGTATGGTTATAGAAGTCGTTAAAATTTGTATCGAAAAACGAGTGTAGCAAGTCATAGTAAAACAAGCACATATCATGAGCATAATGTACTTACCCCTACCAGACTCCGAAGCATGTATTTCTTCATGGGCCTCCTCAATTGATGCTGAAGGAGCAAAAAGCTCTTCAGAGTCCACTTGCACTACTGAAACATATTCAAACAAATTGGTACATACTTTGAAGTTTACTGAGGATTAAATAGAAGTAAATATTGCGTTCTTACCAATATATTGCATTGGACTGGGCGGGGGCATGTCACTGTCCGTAGCAAATTGCATTTCTGCATCAGCCACAGTATCGATGGCAGGATCAACACCTGCACTGGCACCGTCATCTCTCTATGGGAGACCTGGTTGTGGGTTGTCGTAGCTGCCACCCCCCGTTTTCATACGATGCTTTTTCTCCTCTCGCAATGTTTGATTTCGTCTGGTTTTCCTGTTGTCCCAACATCTTTTAAGTTGTGCTTCATTACGCTACAAAAAGAAATGATTATTAAATTTCACATACATCTAGTAGTATAGCTAATTATCGGTAGAAGTAGGTACGTTTCCTTCGATGTCCTTCGGAAGTGTTAATAACATAATGTTCGTATGCTTATTATTATTAAGGCAGCCAAATGCGATACAATATCCTTCGGCTACATTTTATTAACTAGAAGACATGCGGGGCGGCGGGGCGGATGTATTTGTAGCTTTGCACCTAAAGTGCGGAGTGTCACGGGCCTAAGACAAACTCTGTTTTTTTAGGTCAAATTTAGACAAATTAGGGACTAACACCCGACTTCACCTCGACTCGACCTAAACTCAACCTCACTCAAGAGATTGGTATGCTCAGTTGTCCAAAATCGGCTCGACTTGAGGATTTTTCTGAGTCGAGTGAAGTGGGAGTGGAGGAATGAACAGTCAAATTCAAGGTACGTTTCAATGAACCTTAAGGCTTCCTCGACATGTAAACATTCCTAAATTAGGACGGTTTTGTATGTGCTTTGACAACTTAATTAAAATAATGTCCGATTTCTACGATTTTCTCGATTTCATCGATTTTGTTTACGACGATCAATACCTAGCCTACCCAGCGAGACGTTATTTATGTGACGCAGAAAATCCTTTAGAGTTTTATGAGGAACCGGTTTTTATACGAAGATATCGTTTTAAAAAAGAGACCGTAATTAACATTATACATTCTGCTTGACTTGAGTCCATATGCAAACAATAGAGGACTTCCCATTGCTCCGATACTGCAGCTTATGATAGCATTACGATCTTTTGCAACGGGAAGTTATCAGGTTAGTAGGTAATTTAAATAGTTTGCGAAGCACAAAATCAATTCGTTATTTATTTCAATCTTAAATGGGGTATTGTGTTTTGTAATTTCAGATTGTTTGTGGAGATTTACTCAAGCTAAGTCAATCAGTTGTGTGCAGAATAGTATCAAAGATATCAAGGATACTTGAATCAAAATTGAACTTGTATGTGAAATTTCCACCAGCAAATGAACTCCCCAACATCAAAAAAAAACTCTATCGCCTTGCAAAATTTCCTGGCGTTATAGGATGCATAGATTGTACTCATGTACCAATCAAAAGTCCATCAAGAGAACGAGGCGAGATTTTTCGGAACCGTAAAGGTACATTCTAATAGTGTGCCCGAACAACGCTGTATGTATCAAATTGCAGTTTTGAGAAATCATAAAAAAACATAAATTTGCTAATATACTGTTTTATTATGAAAATTATATGTATTTATCATCCTTAAGAACTATAACACTGCGTATGTCTTACAATATACCGAAAAACATAACAATAATGACTTTATAACACGATTAAGGACTTATTCAGTGGAACAACGCTGTATAGCACATGCCATACAGCGTTGTTCAATTGAGCTGTATTGATACTAATGGCTAAACTTACTTATTAACTTTATTACTGCTAGAGTCTAATTGCTTGGTGGATTAAGATAAAATTCAGCATGTTCTGGGCGAAGATATTGTGCCATATCAAGCAGATATTTTTTTTTCTCTTCTTTCTCTTCCTTCAGAATACAGGACAGGCAAAGATGCAGGAGGGACCTGCAAATTATGCATTGCCCTTTGTCTTTTAAATATGTCATGACGAATCCATGGTCTTAGAGGATTGTGACTTTCTCGCGCATATAAACCCATTGGATCATCTTTTGTAAGTTTAAGCCATGCCTCTCCTATGACATATTTCCAGTCCGTCGGTAAATATACATCATGTCGAACTGTCTTCCTGCGTTCTATTAGAGCAAAGTCCCTGTCACAGGGCAAGAAGGAGTGCCCAGAACATAGAAACTTTTGGTTGACCTCTGTGAAATAGTTTTGTTTCACTAGATATGCATACAGTGTTAATATGCGCCAGTTGTTATTTTGACCAACGCAGCGGTCTGACCAAACAGTAAGTTTTCGTTCTTGGTTCGCTTCAAGCGGCTCAAAGATATCCAGGATGTATTTTAAAATACATGAAGCAATCTCTGCAGATCCTCTTTTTGCAATGGTTTCATTCCACAAGTTCATTACCGAATACCGTTGGCCAACATTGTTTATACCCCTTCATGGTCAACTGATCCCACATAAAATTCATCCCGCGGGCTGAATGGCCCCTTTTGATTTTTTTCGTGGGTGACTCGACCCAACTGAGCCTACAGGCCCAGTTTACCACTTATCCCACTCACAGGTCTACTCAACCCGCGGGCTCATTCAACCACTCTTAGCATTAAAGACTCTTCTCAGCCCGTGGGCTCAGTTTACCACTCTCTATTAGGTATGAGTTGTCTGAGCCCGCGGGTTTAGTCGACCCCTATCCGAGGCTTAAGGGTTTACTCACCCTACCGGCTTAATGGTTGTCACTAGACGGCTTCGTGACAAAGGTAAGTATTAAAAAGGTAATGTGATGAAATTCAGCACTAATGGGACGTAAGCTTTTCTGGACTGGAATAACCCTTACCATAAAGGGTAAATAAACACGGCTACATGAAACAAATATTTAATTTCCACGACAGTACATCAAAATAAAGTAAATTCTAAATGCAAATAAAAAAAAACATGGAAATTAGTGCCTATTAAGCTTGCTTGAAGAAAAAAGAAGTGTTCCGGGGTGTCCGGAGCTATGAGACTGATTTGACTGAAAGACTGATTAAACTGATAATAAAACTGTATTGAAATACTGGTAAAACTCTATGGATGAAGTACTGAGCAAATTATAATGAGAACGCGACGCTCGCTTGATGGCTGTACACGAACTGACCCAAAAAGTAGGTAATTGCCAAAAGTGCAATATTGAACGATAATACAATGCTGATTTTACTATTGTACGTGTTAGCTCGTACATATTCCCGGGCGAGAGAAATGGGTTTAGTATAGATGATAAGATGCTGATATGATACATGATGATTTAAGCTTAAATAACTAAAACATTTCATTTTGTTAGTAGCTTAAGATTAAAATATTCTCACTGATACTGCACTTTTCTACATATAATGTTATCGAAACCATATGTTTATAAAACTAAGAATCTAAATGTCCGTCCGATATTTTAAAAACTGGTCGATTTACTATAGGCGAAGAACTAGTGTCTTTCATTAACACTCGCGCACTTTGATCGTTACTAAAAAGGGTACGCTTTGCTGGTCCCGGCGCACGCGCACTTATTTTGGTAAATTCACTCAATTCACTGTAATGTTCAGTACACTGTACACTGGTCGATGCTGCCGCTGCGGGCGAAGCCGCCGGTGGCTCCGCTGCGGCCGCGGCGCAAGCAGGCGTGAGTCGACAACTGAAGCGCCGCCACGCCCACACCACGACGATGACTGCTACCAGAGCGAACAATATGTATATCGCTGCATAATGATGTATATCATTGTATGATACTCCGACTGCTAGAGGCTCGTTGTTTTTCATTATCTCAATATTCTTTTCGATTTTTTGAAGCTGTATCTGATTAAATTTTGAATCGACTCTGTCCATTTTGGATGTCGATACATTTGGTAATGATATATTGATAATATGATTTATTTGGGAAATTTCTGGTGCCTCTATTTTGACGCTCACATTAATCTGTGTAAATTCATGTCTGTGTGAGTATATGAAGAAGTCAGCTGATTTGATAACGCATCCTTGATCTATCTTGAAGAATCCAACGTGAGTCATTGTTAGTGGGGTAATCTGATCGCCACATACAAGTTTCAATTGACACGGCTCGCAACAAAAATAGATATAAGAATTTATTTTGTTTAGCTCAATCCATTTATTGCTACATGGTCTTGTTATCGTATTACATCTTCTTGTGTTTGGTAATACTTCGCATAAACTTTTATCGTCCTTGATGATACGAATCGGCCTCTTGATATGGCATAGAATATGTTCCGGATCTTTATGTAAACAAAACCGTATTTCCTGAATATATATCTCAATGAACGCATCTCGCCGCAGATCGACTGCGATGTAATTTGACACTGGGACTACTGTTACCTCTTTATTTTCAATCTGTCGGGGAATCGGGATCACCTTTAAAACTTCGTACGTGTCTTCTCCAATGAGGGGTATCTTGATTTCAAATATTATAAAGTTGGCTGTAACTCTTGCACGCACTTGTAGCAAGTTATATATCTGTGATAAACTGTCTGTTTTCTTGATTGGTAGCGACAAGTCCTTTGGGAGCTGCTCAGAAATCACACCAAGTTCATGTCGTAACTGATCCGGGGTAAGTAAATGGAAATTGAATTTGCCGTTATAAATATTGGTCACTGATTCCAGCAGCATCTGATGAATATTTTTTAGATTGAATAAAATATTGTTTGCAATCATTGCGGTTGATAAAAATCCGCTGATAAGCGATTCATTCTGAACGGCTAAATTTACTTGATAAACTGCATTTTCGATGTCGTTAAGTTTCTTGTTTATTATCTTATGATGCTTGTCCATCATAACTTCTGTTCGTTTTAGCATATTAAACTCCGCTTCTACTACGGACGTTTGATTTTTCCACAGTGAAGCCAGGTGGTTCTGATTCGTCTTGATAAGGTTTATATCACGCTCATATTTTTCCGCAAAATGCTCATCCAAAACGCCGAATAGGCTGTTAGCAATGTATCCTATTCCATTGATAAGGCCGCGGCGCCGACGACGAAGCGATGTTTTGGTGTTATGATTCATAATAATATCATGATAATATTGAAGTTCAGTGGCCTCATGACGCAGCTGCAACATGATGCCTTCGCAATGGGACTGCAACTGTATTTTTGTACATATGTTACTCAGGTATGTTATGTACTTTGCCAGTGCCATATTACCTTCTTGATAAGGTTGAGTATCATAATAGACAACAAGGCGCCAGTCGTCCCGAATTAAATTCATGTTATTAATCCGATCAAAATACAGGCTGTTGTTGTTCTGTAGCGGAGATATATTGTAGGCGCAGTTTATAGATGGTACTGCTAAAAACATGAAAAATAGAGTCATGAGTACTGATGATATAACTGAGGATGTCTTTCTGATTCTTGATTTAGGTTTTGTCTCTTTTGTTTCTTCTGATTTATTTCCTTGTTCTTGCTCTGCATTCTGGCTGACTGGCAGAATAGCAAGTTTTATGACTGGCCTTTTCATGAGGCCACCCTTTGTTTTTAAAGTCACAACTCTCACTAAACCATCTCCGCCGGGATGCAGTTGTACTACACGGCCCAAAGCCCATTTTCCGGGGGGAAGGTTTTCGTCCTTGATTATCACTACGTCATTTAATTTGATATTGGGGTGAGAATGACGCCACTTGCTACGTGATGAGAGTTGTGATAAATATTCGTCACGCCAACGAATCCAGATATCACTGAATATTTTCTGAGTCAGATGCCATCTTGTTCTTAGATCTTTCTCGGTATCATAGAGGGTCAAAATGGTACCGCTCGCCAAAAAGTGTGACGGTGTCAAAAAATCTAGGTCGTCGGGGTCTTCTGTTATTGTGCAGAGTGGGCGTGAATTCAGGCATCCTTCTAGTTGACTTAGAAGTGTGGAAAACTCTTCGAAAGTTAGGTTCTGATCGCCTAATACTCTTTTCAGGTGGTGTTTTAGGCTTTTGACTGCAGCCTCCCAGAGCCCCCCTGCTGAGGGCCAAGAGGGTGCGTTGAAGTGCCATTCGATGCCCATGCTTGCTATCTCTGCTCGAAATTCTTGATCAAATGTTTCTTGCAATGCTGCTAATTCTTGTTTTAGTACTTTATTGGCCCCTATAAAGTTAGTACCTTGGTCACTGTATAGATGTCCGGGCTGGCCCCTCCGGGCAGATAGTCTTTTTAATGCAGCCAGAAAGGCCGACGTTGTTAAATCGGAGACCAGCTCTAGATGTACAGCTTTCGTAGCCATACATACAAACACTGCCACGTACCCCTTCGTGGTCTTGATACCACGGCCCTTGTTAGCTTTGACGTTGACGTGGCCAGTGTAATCTACGCCGCAGTGATAGAATGGGCGCGATGGGCTGATACGTGCTGATGGTAAGTCTCCCATTAACTGAGGGTGAAGAATGGGGCTGTGCTTTCTGCATTTCACGCATAAGCGTAGTCGTTTTTTAGTGGCATTGTTGCCACCCAAAAGCCAATATTTCTGTCTGATGAAAGCTGTTGTAATACGTGCCCCACCATGATATGTGATTTTGTGGGCCTGGTCGATGATCAGATCTGCTAGTCTTGTGTTGCTTGGGATGATGGCTGGATGTTTCATATCAGGGTTAAGGTTCGCGTGTCTCAACCTACCCCCGACTCGCAGAATGCCCTTTTCATCTAATATAGGACTTAAACTGACTATTTTGCTTTTACTGCTGACTGCTTTGTTTTCTGATAAGTTGCTTATTTCATCAAGAAATATTTCCCGTTGGATGCCTTGAATTATTAACAAGTTTGCTCTTCTCAACTCTTGTACTGTCAAATAATCTTGTTCTTCTTTCTTGCTTGTAAATCTTAGGGCCCATGCTAATATCCTTACTGCTTTATTTAATGAAGACTGCTTTTCTAATAACTGCTTTATCGTATCGCAATCACTTGATATTTGCGTTACAGTTGCTTGCTTAATTTGCTTGGACTCTTCATTGGTTGTGTATTTCTGTTTGATATCGTTTTCTGGACTGAAAGTAGGTAGCCAATCCGGACCTTGCCACCACAACGAGTGTTTCTTTAGCTGTGAAGCAGTGAGGCCTCGGCTGGCGCAATCTGCTGGATTTTCCTTTGACTTGACGTATCTCCAACAGCTTGCTGGCATGGCATTCGTAACTTCTTTGACGCGATTGGCAACAAACGGCTTCCATTTATCTGCTTCACCATTCAGCCAACCAAGTACCGCCATCGAATCGGTCCAACCATAGACTGTTATGACATGGTTGCTTAAGCATGCCTTGATTTTTATCATTAATTTTGACAATAAAACTGTTCCACAAAGTTCTAGTCGCGGTAATGAGGTGTTCTTGTTGAGTGGAACGACCTTTGTCTTGGCTGCTACTAAACTGACTTTCGTCCCATTTTTCTTGTATAATTTGCAGTAGACGACGGCAGCGTACGCCTTAGTACTAGCGTCACAGTACCCATGGAGTTCCACTTGATCTTTCTCATGTGTCTGCAGCCACCTTGGGACTTCACATTGCTGAATTAACTGTATTTCATTTCTAATTTTGATCCATTCGTCGCAGATATTTTGCGGTACGGACTCGTCCCATTGTACGTTTGCTTTCCATACATCTTGAAACAGTATTTTCAGCTTGGTAGTGACTGGGGCGATCCACCCTAGGGGATCAAAAAGCTTCGAAATGTCTGATAAAAGAGACCGCTTGGTTGGTCTTGACGATGATGATAGTATTCCTGATTGAAACGTAAATACATCATTTTGTGGATTCCACCCGAGGCCTAAGGCTTTGGTTGACTCCGCTTGCTTGAAGTCAAAACTTTCTGGCTGCTTCTGATCTGTTTCTACACTTTCTAGCAACTCCGGTGCATTTGATTTCCACTTCCTTAGATTAAAACCTCCTGATTTTAATAGGTTAATCATATCTGCTTGTAACTGCTTAGCTGTTTCTATAGAGTGTGTACCATGGATCAAGTCATCCATGTAGAATGATTGTTCTAAGACACTCGGTGCTGGACTGCTTTGATAATTCCTTCGTTCATCCTGAGCTAACTGTTTTAGCGTCATCATGGCGAGGAATGGGGCGGCTTTTGTGCCGTAGGTCACCGTGGCTAACTGATACTCTCGCAGACTCTCGTACTGATTGTCTCTCCATATGATCATCTGCAACCTTTGATCTTCAGGATGAACCCATATCTGCCTAAACATTTTCTCTATGTCGGCCGTAAATACGTACTTATGTTGCCTCCACTTGATGATGAGGCTCTGTAAATCCTGTTGAAAATTAGGGCCCCTATACATTACGTCATTCAAACTCTCCCCTGATGAAGTTTTGTCTGATGCGTTGAAAACCACGCGCAACTTGGTAGTCGTGGAGTCTTCGCGTGTGACGCAATGGTGAGGTAAATAACATTTTAGTAAGCCACCGTTTTTGCTGGTAGGTACTGTGTCAGCGGGTTTCATATGACCAAGCGATGCATACTCGTCAATGAATAATTTATAATTTTGCGCAATACTCGGCTGTCTTGAAAGTTTCTGCTCTAACTTGTAATATTGTGCGATCGCTTTTGATTTTGACTGGCCCAATTTTTCTTGATAGTCTGATTTTAACGGCAACCTCACTTCGTAGTGACCGTCATCCCGTCTTGATGTTGATTGCTGATAATACTCAATGCACTGCTGATCTTCAGAAGATAAATTTGACTCCTCGTATATTTCTTCTATCTCCCAAAATTTCCGAATACTGTCGATATCATTGAGTACTACATTGCACTGATATGTTTTTGCATTGCCACTCAAAATCCACCCGAGCCGAGTTTGTTGAGCGGTCGGTAAAGATGGGTTAACATGGCATATCCCACTCATTAATATATTTGAATAAACGTCGGCACCTAGCAAAATGTCCACAGGGCGACTTTTATTAAATTCTGGATCGGCCAATTGGATGTGCTCCAGGTATGACCAGTCTGGTTTGGAAATAGTCTGACTTGGTAAATCTTTTATTAGCTGCTTCATAATCAACACATCTGTTTCGAAAGAGAAGTCGCTAGCAGTTGAAGAGCAGATGATGGTAATCATGCCTTTACAGTTGCTTTCCCGTGCTCCGATTCCCGAAACCCCACCATTGCATCTCTTCCTAGGTATCTTCAGGAGCTGAGCAGCATTTTCTGTGATTAGTGAGACCTGGGAACCCTGATCTAAAAGGGCGCGCATCTTGATATACGATCCATTTACTGCTTGAACATTGATGAGAGCGGTAGGCAAAAGTACTTCATAAAGGTCATTCTGCAACGACACGTGTGAACTGCTTCTGTTATTTTTTCCTGCGCTTGCATTTCCGTTGGAGGCGCTCTTCGCCGCCCCCGCCCAGCGCGACCCGCTTGTACCCGAGCCGTCCGTCGGCGGGTGGGGGGAATGCGCAAACGCCTCGTGTAACAAACTATTATGGGTTTGATTACATTCTCGACAAAGTTTTTCTGAAAGGCATTGATTGTCATGCTTAAAAAGACAATTGGGGCAGAGGTTCAATCTCTTCACTGTCTTTAGTCTGTTGAAAGGCGGCAAATCTAGAAACCGTTTACAAAAATAGATTCCATGCTCGTCGCTATTGCACAATGCGCAATGATATTTTGCTGACATGTTTTTTGCGCCGTTGACGTTTGATTGCGAAATTGCATTGCTGTTTGTAGTAAATGAATTTTTGTAGTTATTATTATAATTTGATGACTGATATTTTGCTGTGACTTGATTCTTTTGCGTAGAATTATCTTGCTTTCTGCGCGATGTTTCTAGAGTCGTAAATTTTAACTCTAAAAATTCCAGGAACTCTTTCAAAACTGGCAGCTCCCTCGGGTTGTTAACGGACTCTACGTAGTCAGTATACGTCTCTGTATCCAATTTCTGTGACAGGAGATAGACTATAATAGGATCCCATGAACTGATATCGATTCCCATATTTTTCATTGCGTTGAGACATTCGAGAGCTGTGTCATGTAGGCGTTTTATTTGAGCGACTGATTTCTGTTGCATAGCCGGGAGATTCATGATAGTATGCATAAGCGAATTAAAAATTAATTTTTCATTGTTGTAGCGTTGATTTAGTATATCCCAACAAGTGTCATAATTCTCAGAACTGATGTGCAAGTGCTGTATTAATTTTTCTGCTTCACCCTTCACCTTTGATTTTAGATATTGCATTTTCTGAGCATTTGACATAGAAGGGTTTTTATGGATGGTTTCACTGAACAGGTCCTTAAATGAAATCCAACTGTTATAATTCCCGGAGAAAATAGGTAAATCGATTTTAGGGGTAGTTTTCCCGATGTGCGAAACCGACCACATTTTCTTGTTTATGGCTTTCTTGATAGCCTCGTATTTTATTTCATAGGTAGTGTAGGCATCTTCATAATCTTTGTTAGAGCCGTTCAACTCGCTGTCTAACTCCCAGTGAAACTTGTCGATGGTAGTCCAGCGGGACTGTACGGTGTTAAGAAGATCCTCTAACTCCCACTTTTCTGATACTGCATCAATATTAATAGTTGATAGGGTGCGATGAAAGGCCCTGAAGTTGCTCTGTTGTCTCCTCAGCATCTCCTCGGTCTTGCTTGTCGTTGCGCTGGATGCCTGCGGGCTGGCAGACCCACTCGACGCTGCCGCCGAGACTCCAAACGCCGGAGGCTGGACTACAAAAGTAGCTGGCTTGATAACGGGCGATTCCGATCTTTTTTCTGAAGCTTGAGACTGAATGTACTCCCTGATGCTCGTATATCTTTCACGCACTGTCTCCCTATCATTAATGATATACTGCTTTACACCTGGTTCCGTGTCCATGGCAGACATTTTATTAAAATTGCGTTCATATTCATACCAATGGCTATCCAACACATTTATTTTTTTCTCAAAATAACTCGAAGTTTTTCTCTCCGCGCCATCCTTTTTGAAATTGGTAAGAACGGACTCGATTGCTTGAGCCAGTTGCTGCTGACCAGCGCTGATTTCGTTGAAAGAAGCCATAATGTAGATATGTAAAAAGGCAAGATCTTACTTGATCTACTCGTACTACTTGATAACTGCTGAACTGCTAGTTAGGGGCTGGCTGGCACGTCGCCTAGGCCAACGCTGATGATACTGCTGCTGGGTAGAGAATGAACCGATGATGTTCAATCTCACTCTAATCCTTGATAGTTCTGATAGTTCTGATGATAACTGCTAGTCCTGATTGTAACTGATAATCACTGCAACACTTGACAGCACAGTTCCTCTTTGACAGTCACTGCAACACTTGATAGCACAGTTTCTCCTTGATAGTCACTGCAACACTTGATAGCACAGCTCCTCCTTGATAGTCACTGCAACACTTGATAGCACAGCTGAAGTTCTTTGGTAGACCGTAGAGGCACTGAGTCTTTTTCACGGTAAGCGGAAATGGTGACACGAGTCACGTCTACGCGACACGGACACGTGTTCAAATCCAATCTTTCCGTAGGTTCGAAGGACCAATGTTCCGGGGTGTCCGGAGCTATGAGACTGATTTGACTGAAAGACTGATTAAACTGATAATAAAACTGTATTGAAATACTGGTAAAACTCTATGGATGAAGTACTGAGCAAATTATAATGAGAACGCGACGCTCGCTTGATGGCTGTACACGAACTGACCCAAAAAGTAGGTAATTGCCAAAAGTGCAATATTGAACGATAATACAATGCTGATTTTACTATTGTACGTGTTAGCTCGTACAAGGTTATTGTGGCTACTTTTCATGTAAATTTTGATGATAGCATTATGGAGCATTTGTGGAGGAGAAAGGTGTCGAGGCAGAAAAATGACCCTTTCGAAGAAAGCAACTAGGCATTTCCGGGCGGGGGGGGGGGGATCTACCCCCCTCCCCCACCCCCCTGCCCCCCTCAGGGTCAACAAAAGTAGGTCATCCGCTAAAGTCCTTCCAAGGCTTCTACAGTTGCTATCCCAAGCAACCGCAATGACGGAAATAGAGAGTGGTGTTCAGCTGGACATCTTTTCAAAGCTAAAAATGGATTTGAAGCTGTCAATCGACGCTCTGGAGCGGCAGACAACTCAGTTTATAGAGAAGTGGCCATCAACTTCCCTACCGAGCTTGAAGGAGTACTTGGAAGACTAGATGAAGGCGGAAGATATGCTTACTTCCATGGAGACTACCTTATTGACACATCGGACAGAGAAACCATCGTACAACCAAACGGCGAGACTCCCAAAACTGGACTTGTTGAAATTTAACGGAGTTCACTTAAATTTCTAGCAACCAAATGTTGTCGATGAATGACGCAATGTATAGCGAGCATATCTGGAATTTTGTTTTATAAATACGCTTTGAAACCTTTTTAACATTATGTCATAGCTGGAGCGCCATCTGTAGCAGCTGCAGCGCGTTCGAATGGCACCATAATCGATTATAGCGTCTTTGAGGTTGTTCCGAATGAGTTTTAGCATGACAACGATAGCCCAAAATAGTTGATATGACGTCATGAATGTCATCATAAACGCCGCCATGTTGTGCTATCATCGCCCATGCTCTGAGCGTAAGCACTGAGCATTTCCTCACTTATTCACCCAACATAAAGCTAATATAACTGTTACGACTGTCTACGACTCGAAATGACGCTAACTTACAATAGTTGGGTTATAATAGTGTCATCTGTCAGTGTCAACGTCTACCGTCGTCGCTTTCAAAGCGTTCCGAATGGTTATCTATGATGGTCGCCATTTCCCACTCGGAACGGGTATGATGGTCGTGACGACGTCACGTGAGCGATGATGGCTCTGTTGGCGTGACTCGGAACGCGACAATAATATTCTTCAAGGGAATTCCTTTCTCATCACAAGACTTTTCCATTAGGTATATTTAATATGGTTTCTCCTTTTGTGTCTGTCTCCAAATTTCTAGCACGTTCTTCATTTCAAAACTATGCGTTTCCTCGCAAAAAAAACACTGTTATGAAAGGGACTACCAGCTAGGTACCAAAGAGGTTAAAGAACAGTTTGCATGACTGTCTATAACGTGTGTTGAAAAAACCTAAAGGATTCAGCTGCAACAATGCCAGAAAAAAGGCAGCTTTTGGACACGTAACCTTGAGCTGAAACTTTTGGAGTTCATATGACACGGAGACTTCATCTGGGCTGGAAACAATATCAAATAATAATCAAATATAACAGAAATATCATATGCTGAATTTGCTGCCATTTTGGGGGATTTACAGGTAAAAGTTATGTGGTTGTGGCATTAGTCCGGAAACCACTTTAGCAATAAGGATCTGCTAGTTGGTTCAAATATAATTCAACTTTGTCGTTAAATCTTTGTCTTTATTTTCTAGATCAGAGTGTCGATAAGGGGGCGGAAGCCCCCACTTGTAAAATATTCGAAAATTATAACTTTTTGAGGCCGCCATACGTTAGCGTTAGGGTGTAGAAAAGGGGGCGGGCCCAAAAAAAAAATTTTTTTTTTTGTGAAAAAAGACAGAAAAATTTCGTAAAAATATTTTTTTTACTGTTTCTTTTTACCTCGGAATCGTGTAGTGCTGCTCTTTGCCATCATTTTTGGTCATATACATTTTCCTCGTGCACCTCACCGATTTTGAGATATACGTCATAACGATGTTTGCCATATCGATATCTCTATAAATAAAGGTCCTAGGGAAAACATACATATGACATAAAATGATGGCCGTAAGGCACCCTAAACGATGCGCAAGTGAAAATATCAAAATTCAAAAAAAAAAAAATTAGTCAAAAATTTTTAAGTGTATTGCCCCCTTACCTACAATACCACCGCTTTCAGCGACTTAGAAAAATTTCGTGAAAATATTTTTTTTTACTGTTTCTTTTTACCTCGGAATCGTGTAGTGCTGCTCTTTGCCATCATTTTTGGTCATATACATTTTCCTCGTGCACCTCACCGATTTCGAGATATGCGTCATAACGATGTTTGTCATATCGATATCTCTATAAATAATGGTCCTAGGGAAAACATGCGTATGACATAAAATTATGTCCGTAAGGCACCCTACACGATGCGCGAGTCATGCATAGTTTGTATGGAGAATGTTGCATATTTTTCGCGCGGACATTAACCAAACCTTGTTTTTCTAATGCAGAGTAACGAAAAAAGTTATATAGTGTATAGCAATAGAAAAACAAGGTATGGTTGATAGCCGCGCGAAAAAAAGCACCACTTTTTTATAATTAACATTGATGTATTTCTTCAAACAATGCATTCCACCTTTCCTTTCTTACTTACCTTTACTTACTTTGCTTTTACTTTTATTTTGTATTTTTTACTGTGATTTTGGTATTTCTTGTTACAGGTTGTTAGCGATAAATCAGACATTATTGTACATAATGATGATTCCACCTTTTTAAATACGCCAAAGTCACGACAGTGGGAAAATATTTATTATTAAATCTAAACATACCTGTCGTAATTTTGACCGTCCTAAGCCGGTAAGTATGAAGGGAAAGGTGGAATGCATTGTTTGAAGAAATACATCAATGTTAATTATTAAGAACGCAATGTTATATAGGTATTTCTATACGCAGGCGGTTTATCTATGCGCAATGGCGCAGGTACCTGTCCCAATTATTGAATTATTATATTAACCCGTCGCGTCAACCGTAACAATCTTTTTTTTGTTTGAATTGCAAAGTACAATGATTAAGAGTGGTGCTTTTTTTTCGCGCGGCTATCCATATGGTATGGTATGGATAACCATACCTTGTTTTTCTAGTGCTATATAGTGTAACGAATAAAATTTAGCTCGACATGTATACGTCTACACAGTGAGTTAAAGGAGCTCAAAGTTCGTAACTTTTTTCGTTTCTCTGTTCTGCATTAGAAAAACAAGGTTTGGATAATGTCCGCGCGAAAAATATGCAACATTCTCCATACAAACTATGCATGTTGATACTCGCGCATCGTATAGGGTGCCTTACGGCCATCATTTTATGTCATACGCATGTTTTCCATAGGACCATTATTTATAGAGATATCGATATGGCAAACATCGTTATGACGCATATCTCGAAATCGGTGAGGTGCACGAGGAAAATGTCTATGACCAAAAATGATGGCAAAGAGCAGCACTACACGATTCCGAGGTAAAAAGAAACAGTAAAAAAAATATTTTCACGAAATTTTTCTAAGTCGCTGAAAGCGGTGGTATTGTAGGTAAGGGGGCAAAACACTTAGAAAATTTTTGACTAAATTTTTTTTTTTTGAATTTTGATATTTTCACTTGCGCATCGTTTAGGGTGCCTTACGGCCATCATTTTATGTCATACGCATGTTTTCCATAGGACCATTATTTATAGAGATATCGATATGGCAAACATCGTTATGACGTATATCTCAAAATCGGTGAGGTGCACGAGGAAAATGTATATGACCAAAAATGATGGCAAAGAGCAGCACTACACGATTCCGAGGTAAAAAGAAACAGTAAAAAAAATATTTTCACGAAATTTTTCTAAGTCGCTGAAAGCGGTGGTATTGTAGGTAAGGGGGCAAAACACTTAGAAAATTTTTGACTAAATTTTTTTTTTTTGAATTTTGATATTTTCACTTGCGCATCGTTTAGGGTGCCTTACGGCCATCATTTTATGTCATACGCATGTTTTCCATAGGACCATTATTTATAGAGATATCGATATGGCAAACATCGTTATGACGTATATCTCAAAATCGGTGAGGTGCACGAGGAAAATGTATATGACCAAAAATGATGGCAAAGAGCAGCACTACACGATTCCGAGGTAAAAAGAAACAGTAAAAAAAAATATTTTCACGAAATTTTTCTAAGTCGCTGGATGACGAGTCGAAATTTTTCTGTCTTTTTTCAAAAAAAAAAATATTTTTTTCGGCGCTCTGTTTTTTTTGCCCCCTTATCTGCACATTGACCATTTTATTGAATGCAACTTTATAATGTTTCAAGTCACAGTGTGCAACCTATACCTTAGTCCCATGTGAATAAGTCACACAATTACTGACATACATAGGTCACACATGCCAGACTAACTTTGAGCTCACATATGTAATTTGTATTTACAGCCCGCTCCGTCAAAGATTGTTCGCTGAACATCCGGAGAACATAAAACAACTACCTCAGGAGAGTGGAGCGTTCAAAGCTATAACTAGAATCGAATTAGGATTACACACCATGCTGGCCGCTTTGGAAACCGTTGCAGTTTCTGCAAAGTGGCTCAAGAAATGACTGTTAGACAATTTCCATGTCCAGGTAGCTACAGGCAAGAATTGTGATTTTATATGTGTACCTGGCCAGCCAATGTGCTTATTGACAAGAGGACACTACAATGACGTAACGTACATAGACACGACTCACACTACGTCAAAGTCTTATATGGATGGAAGCACTTACACAAACGCATTTCTAAGGTCGGTTGGAGTCGGCTTCAGCCCCCTAATTGACACTGACACTCAGGTCTCGAAATAGGCTTAGAGAATTTATATTAATAGCATCACAGACTGCATTAATTTATGTCAAGTAAGCAAAGAAAATGTGATAATTCATATGATACAATTTATTTACTAAATGCAGTTCAATACCATCTATTCTATTCTATACTTGAGTATATTGTGTGACCATATACTGTGAGCAACATATAAATAATTTTCTTTCCTTACGGATTTCCTGAGAGACTAAATTAAGAAACCCTTCTGAAGCATACATTTTCCGTATTCCAGGGTTACTCTAAAGGCCTCCGGAGAAACTTCTACGAAACCTCAGTACAGGAAGTCAAAGAACAAATGTCAGAAGTTGATGGTACAGTCAATTTCACTACGGCATAACATCTACAGAACCAACTAACCCCGACGATCAACGAAACTACACTACCCGACAAATGCAAGATGAACGACTTATGCAAGATGGTTTTAGACAATCTCATAACCGCTATGAAACCACTCACGCAACTGGAACAAAGTCCCTGTATGGGGAGAAACAAAGCTATTGGTTCTTTGGGAAACTTGTTACAGAGCCACTGAATGGCATGTCGGAGACGGATTCTGTAAATGCTCGCCAAGAAATAGTTTGATTGTTTGTTAAATATTCACTGCAGTACAACACAACAACTTGTGACAACTTGAGTATAACTGGTCCATGAACTCAAGATTAGAGTTGAGATGTTGCAATGGAAAGTAGTTTTCTGAGGGAGTTATTTCATGCTGTTTTGGACAAATCTATACATATCTCCAAACTGTCCTAGAAGGAGCATTGAGAACTATAAAGGACTTACCTCATCTGACCATATTTAGAGGAATGATAGTGCCCATCATTATGGACAAATTTCTCCTGAGAAACCTATGGTCGCATATGAAGAGAATTTTTGGGTCTTCCTTAGTAACTTTTACTGTAATCAGCTGATCCGATTATGTACTGAAGGACAAAATATGTTTTTCATTTGCGACCATAGATTCTACAGGGAATTTGTGTTCATTATGATGGGTACTGTCATTCCCCAAATTGTAGGTATTTATTAGATCGAGGATAGAGATTTTTCATTAAAATACCCTTGACGTAATATTAAAGGCAGTCAAGCTATACTCTATTTTGTGCATGCTGCTGCTGGGCACAGGCCTCTTCTCTATAGCGCCAACCACTACGTTCCTGTGCCATCCGCATCCATTGAGATCCTGTTGACTTTAGTATACCATTGGACCATCGGGCAGCTGGTCTGCCCACTGGCCATGTTGCTCCCCTTGGCCACCACTCCGTGACTGCTTCGGTCCACCGTCCATGTCCTTTTATTGTATGTAGCCAGGGTCATTGTTTGGCAGCCGGATCTCTGTCGGAGGTTCTTAGCACCCTCTGCCCCGCTGGAACCTGAACCGCTGCCAGAGCTAGGGACAGCAGGGCTGCCGGGGACTGAGGGCCGTGGTTTAGCTGTGCTATTCATATTGGAGAATACTCTATTATATACTCTATTTGCGGGACAGATTTAATTCAGCAGTCGTTTTGTCCCTTTCATTTGTATACAAAAGTAGGGTTGAGACGGTTGATATAGCGCTCTCTCATCCGCCGTTTTATATTAAAGTGAATATTAAAGAGGACAGAATATTAGCTCTGTCTCAAGAAGGGTATAGACGAGAACCTGTATGTCGAGTGGTAAGAAGATATTGGATTTTGGGTCTTGTAGGTCTGAATACCAAAATGCACTGGTCGCCACTACATGCTAAACTCAAAAAAACTTTTTCCCAAAATGACTGATTTTCTTTTCCCAAAATGACTGATTTTCTTTGTCTTTGAATGTCTGAAATAAAACAGTCAAATTTGTGTACCGTCACTTCAGTGTGACTTTAATTGAAAATTTTAAAATTAAATTACATTCTACATAGGAAACAAAAAGTAAAACAAAAACTATTTTACCGAAGATTAGCATTCGCTTCTTGATAAGTGATATTTTTTAGAAACTGAATTTCTGTTATATCGCCAACTTCTAATTCACTCAACTGTTTATTATAACAGCTGTCGAATAACATGTCCCGCCGTCGTCTTAGGTGTCGTGATATTTTGCCTCTTTCTTCAGTTTGTACAAAAACAAGTTTGTTTGGTTTGTGCGTAGGGCTGCCACCTTTCAAAAATCTTAGAGATTTTAGTCATATAGTTATTTATTAAAAAAAACCCAGATTTTAAGTATGGATCATTAATTTATTAATAGCACAATTTATATTTTATAACATTTAAATGACCTCGCTAGTGCTAGGCTGACTTGGTCCAGCTTGACATTTAAAACTATATTTTTGGTTTTGGAGGGCTAGTTTCAACATCTTTTCTTGCTCAGGTTTTTTTAAAAACTTTAAAAATTCTTGACATTTCATGTTGTAATTAATCTTTACAATTAACTCTGCCTTCACCATGTCCACCGATAAGCAGTTTCGCTCGTCTGTCCACAAATTTCCCATTAATGAGAAAACGCGTTCTACAAAAGCATTGCTGATGGGGATTAAAAAATTTTTTCCAATTATTTTGGCAGTTCCGTGAATGTTGCAGTTTTAAATATCTGAACCCATCGTAAGTCAACACACAGTTTTGACTCATTGGATTGCACGAACTGAGGAAATACTTGGTTCAGATTGCTGATTTCATCGTAGAGTCTATCTTCGTCAACATTTTTTAACCCAAGTGATTCAACAGCTTCTACAGCATCTGCGTAATTCACTGAACTTGTAAGATCAAATTTGGAAAAGATTTTGAATACTGAATCCTCAAAATCATAATATTTCTGTATATATTCAATAGTTCTTCTATATACATCAGTTGCTTCTTTTCTTAATTGATCTTGTTCAGACTGCCCCAAAAATTTCATGTTTTTCATTATTTTGGCGCCAAAAAACTCGTCACGCAGTCGGCTTTCAAGTTTTTCTTTAATATTTTTCATGATTGGATGTAATTCAGCAGCTGTCACAGTATTTTTTTCAAGCAACAATATGGCTTCCGTCATCATATTCATGTAGTGGTGAATGAAATATAAATAGCATTCCTGTAGTATGATCTTCGTGTTATCGGATTCGCCACACTCTCTTACGAATTCCCAAATCACTTTGTGGCATGCTGCTTCTCCACGGCTTTTAAAATACGCTGTTATAGCGGGCCACGACAATATCAATCAGTCAACTGCACTTCCCAAACTTAACCATCTAGTTGGCCCATGTCGTAAAACTTTTCTGTATTCTATTTCGAACTCCTCAAAAAATGTTTGCAATTCTCTGGTGCGTTTTGCGCTGTTCGAAAATTCGGCATACACTTTCATTATCAAGTTTTCCACATCATATGTTAATGGTTTCATGGCGTTTCTGGCAGCGTTGTGTAGAACGTGACCATTGCAGTTTGCTTTAACCACTTTGGTGTCAGAATATTTCTCATTAATTTTTTGGTACACGGAATTGTGTGCACCATAATTCACCGATGCGTTATCTGCAGAGAATGCAGACAAAAACGTTGAGTCTAAGTCATGTTGATGCATAAACTTTTCAATATTCTCAAAAAAATTTTGAGACGTTTCGTTGGGATCCTCAAAAAAATCCATTAGTTTATCTTGAACACCTTTTTCTTGGTCAAAGTATCTGATGACTATTGGATACATTTTCTGGGATCCTTTATTTGATGCGTCGATAGCAATCGAAAAGTGAACTCCATTTCCAGATTGAAATCTTTTTAGGTCTTGAATTGTTGACTCTATTGAGTTCGGTACTAGGACATTCAAAACAATGGATTCAGCTTTGGTTCTGCCACAGTGAACTTTTTGAGATAGTGATGAATCGGCATAAAGAGAGGCATTTAATTTAATGCCGCAATCCGTGCTCAAGTAACTGTGATGGTGGTTAATTGCATGATAAATCGACGCAATTTCTATTATCGCTACGTTTAGCTCTTCAGAAGAATTCTTCTTTGGCAGAAATGCCGTCATCAATGAATTTGTATCCTTGCTGCTAACTTTTCTCTTGTGCGTTTCACTGTTGAGATGAGTCGATAAAGCCTTTTCACAATTTTTTTAAGGTGGCAGCCCTATTTGTGCGGCATACGTGAGTTTAATCTCTCATGCCACCCCTCTATTTCATTGTTTGTGCTTATCATTTTTGAAACTTATAAAAGACGCGCACAAAGACATCTACTGTATATTAAAGTAGGTACTCTTGAAATTTGGTTATTTCTTGAGTTTGCGGGAAAAGAGCTTGCAAAGATGTCCATGCACTATGAATTATTTCTTGAGAAAGTAAAGATATATTAGCACACATCCTGTCTTCTTTTGTTGTTGCCTTTGTTTGTTTTGCCTTCTGCCTCACTGCCTTGTTATAACGGTAACTCTGACGTCAGTGCACGGGAAAACCTCTTTTATCTACACACGTATCATAAACCCTCTTTAATGCGTACAAAAACCGCATGTTACGATCAGCATAATGTTAAACTACGTGGTAAAAACTCATTTCTTATCTGAAAAATTACACATTACGACCATAATGTGTAATTTTAGGGTTCCGTACCCGAAGGGTTCCAAACGGGACCCTATTACTAAGACTCCGCTGTCCGTCCGTCCGTCCGTCCGTCCGTCCGTCCGTCCGTCTGTCACCAGGCTGTATCTCAAGAACCTAGCTAGCTAGAGAGTTGAAATTTTCACAGATTATGTATTTATGTTGCCGCTATAACAACAAATACTAAAAAACAGGATAAAAGAAATATTTAAGGGGGCTCCCATACAACAATTCTTTCAATACCACATACAAACTTATGGATGCACCTGGTTACGTACATGGAGTGTGAAAGTAACCGCACCAATAACTTTGTAAACAATATTTTGCTATGTAAAATCCAAAATATTCACTCCACACCATCGCTTCCATTGAACGGTGGTACGGAACCCTTCTACAATCGGAAATCTCTAGCATACAAGAGCCACTAAATATGTCAAAATGTAAGCCCCAGTTAAAGATTGCCCATCAAAACATCCAGGGGCTACCTGGCAAAGAACTTGTATCAGAATTATTTCTAAAAAATTCTGACATTGATATTATTTGTGTTACTGAAGACTGGTTGAAGGAAAATATGATGTCTTTTAACATAAATAATTACAAAATTGTCAGTTGTTACAATAGAAAGACTGCTGATAGAGGTGGTTCTTTAATCTTAGTGAAAAATAATATTAAGGTGAAACAACGGAAAGATATTCTTGCACTTACTGTTGAAAGACACATAGAGGTATCCTGTGTTGAGTTAGATAGCCATATTATTGTTTGTGTCTACAGGCCACCGAGGGATGAAAAAGGCCATGGCAATTTCGAAATATTTGAGAAAATTATGGAGGATGCCCTCATTAAACTTTGTAATAATAGAAAAAGTTAATTATTTGTGGCGATCTTAATGTAGATCTGCTTGTAGATACAACACTGAAGCGACGATTAATAACTCTGTTCAAATCATATAATTTATGTCATGTATTTCTAGAGCCGACTAGAATTACACTTACCAGCCAAACTTGCTTAGATAACGTTTGTTGTGACTGCGTTCACAAGTAAAAGTGTAATTAACTGCTTACCCTCCGATCACAGTGGTCAAACAGTTTCATTCCCAACTTACTATTAAGGATAAGACTGGTCCATCATTTTATAGGCCTATTACATCCCATAGACTAGTGACATATACGAAAAACTTAGATATAAATTTACCAGTACCGGATTTTAATGAACAGAACCCAAACAAAATCTACTCAGACTTCTTCAACATTATTCAGACAGAATTCAATAAAGTTTTCAAATTAAAGAAAGTCAGTGACTACAACGGTAAATCTAAATTTAATGACTGGGCAACGTTTGGAATTCGTAAAAGTAGAGTTATCTTGTATGACCTTTATGATCAAAAAACCTATAACTTTGATCGAAAATTTCATGACTGTTAAAAAATATTCCAAAACTTTCAAGTTGGTTTGTAGAACTGTAAAAACTTTACACATTAATAGAAAAATTCAAAATTCAAATAATAGAATGAAAACAGTTTGGCAAATAATAAACCGCGAAACTGGCAAAGTTATACCAAGGGACAGTGATTTCTGCCTAAAGATAGGTGATGATGTTGTTAAATCCAACGCTGATGTTGCTCGAGCTTTTGAAACATTCTTCACCAATGTACCCGTACTCACAACGGACCGTCTAAATTCATCTCCATTTGAAGCAGAGACTTTATTAAAAAATAACACTAGCGTCAGTAATGTATATTTAAAATTTCACCATGTATATCCCCAGGACATTGTCAAAACGTTTAAATTACTTAACTTAAAAAATACGGAAGACCTGTGGGGTATATCAGTCAAAGTCATTGGTTCAGTAATTCTAGTTATAGCCCCACACTTAGCTTATATATTCAATAAATGTGTTGACGATGGGGCTTTTCCAGACCTCATGAAACACAGTAAACTTACACCGCTGTTCAAATCGGGAGATAAGGGCGATCCTTCAAATTTCAGACCAATATCTGTTCTTCCAACACTAAGTAAAATATTTGAAAAGATTATACTCAATCAAATGCTCTCACACTTCAACCGTATAAAACAACTCCACGCTAAACAATATGGTTTCACTAGGGGTAAATCGACTACGGATGCAGGTATTACCCTTGTATCTCATATTTATTCTGCATGGGAGGCCGCACAGGATGCTATCGGAATTTTTTGCGGCCTGTCCAAGGCGTTTGATTGTGTTGATCATAATACGCAATTAATTAAATTAAATCATTACGGAGTTAGAAATAAAGCGTTGGATCTGCTAAGATCATACCTAAGCAATAGAATTCAAAAGGCAGAAGTTAACGGTGTAAAATCTGATGGATCGGGTGTTAAAATTGGCGTTCCACAAGGTTCCATATTAGGCCCTTTCTTATTCCTGGTATATATTAATGATCTGCCTTTCATGGTGGAGAAATTAACTGACATAGTGTTGTTTGCTGATGATACTTCAATGGTCTTCAAAATTGAAAGACAAAAAGGAGATTTTGATGATGTTAATGGTGTATTGTCTTTAACCTTGAATTGGTTCACAGTTAATAATTTATTGTTAAACGCTGGTAAAACCTAGTGTATCAAATTCTCACTTCCAAATGTCAGGCAAGTTGAGGCCAGTTTGCTGTTAGACAATAGCACGTTAGAATTGGTAAATGATACGAAGTTTCTTGGAATAACCATTGATAGCAAATTGCAGTGGGGACCCCACATAGACAAATTGGCTGGTAAATTAAGTTCTGCGGCTTACGCTGTTAGGAACATCAGACAAAGCACGGATGTGGCTACATCTAGGCTAGTATATTTTAGTTACTTTCATAGTGTGATGTCCTATGGTATCTTGTTGTGGGGGAAAGCAGCGGATATTCAAACTATATTTATTTTACAGAAAAGAGCTATTCGAGCAATTTATAATTTAAAACGAACAGACTCCTTAAGAGAGCTTTTTAAAGAAATTTACATACTAACAGTAGCTATTCAATTTATTTTCGAAAATATAATGTATGTACGCAAGAACCTTACAACATTTTCCTAACTTAGCGACAGCTGTAATGTTAACCTAAGAAATAATCACAGACTATGTGCGCCCCGTTTTAGACTCGCCTAGGTTAGCAATTCTTAAAGGGTCAGTGCATTCTCTACTACAATAAGATACCTCTGGAGATTTTGAAATTGCCATTTGAGCAATTTAAAAAGCATGTTAAAGCGACTGTCGAAAAAGGGATATTACAATGTTCAAGATTACTTAAATGACAGGACTGTATGGGGTTAATCTGGCTCAACACAGACCTTGCTGTTAATAATTTTGTAATTATTTATTCCTGCTTATTAATCATAACAATTAAATTTTTCATATTTGTATTAGTTAAGCACAACCTATTTTTAAAAGAGATCCAAAAATAAATCTGTGGGAGTTTCTACGCCCTTCTTCTCCCACAGTGGTCCAATGTAGAGAAGAGGCAAAAAATGACGTTTGCTAAGTATATGTAAATATCTACAGTAATAAAGTACTTTGACTATTGACTATTGACTATTAACTTCGTGCGCGATTTAGACTCGCACTTGGCCGGTTTTTCTACATGTTATGACATTCAAATTTCGAACGCCGACGCCCGCCTGCGTGCCGCCCCTACTTTGTTTGTGAAGTTGGTACTACTAAACAACCTAAACAAGTGCAAACCAATTGCCACCATGCCGGTTGAACATGTGGTTCCTGAACACATTAAAGAGAGCTTATGATATGTGTGTAGATAAACTAGTGTATGTAACTGTACATAATTAGGCATTAAAACTCTCGAGTGATATTATTATGAAACTCGCCTTCGGCTCGTTTCATAAACCCACACTCGAGTTTTAATGCCCCCCATTATGTAGCAGTCACATAAACTACTATTACGGCATTGATTATTGCATTTCAAAGTCACACTTAAATATATGAATTCTTAAACCTAATTTCTCCTATCCTAAGGTCTCTTAAGAATTGTTAGGCAAAAGGGTATACACAACAGGCATTCATTGATTTGTTGTTTCTGGCGACATCAGTGTGAGTGGTGAAGATTCTATAAAACGGTTTGGGGGTTCGTTTAAAAGTCCCATCACCATAAAATAATCTGTATCTGTCTTCATCTCTGAGTAATTTTCTGGCAATGGATGTCGAGATAACTAGGATTGTCTCATTCTCACCATCTTCAAAGACTAGAAAACTTTCTGATATTAGTTTTGAATTTCTACATCCGCCAATCGATTACCTAACTCATTTTTGTTTTGACCCAAAGTTTTGTGTCTTTGTCTAAAAAGGGAACTTTTTATTTCGTCATATGTATGATGGCCTTATTTGTCTTACTTGATCCTTGACCATTGGAAAGGCAATTTTCGAATACCTTTTTAACTGGTGTCATTTTTTCAGACACCACCTTTTTACAAGTATCAATAATATATCTTCTTTGTTTTGGTTATAATGCGATCGGCACAAGTGAGTACTTCGCCTAATGACACTACTTCTTTGAGCATTCAATGCAACCGATGCCGAATATTCAGTTGGATTGATTTTTTGAGTTACACCTCCACATGCTGCCTCCTGCACCTCCGCATGCCTGATTTATTGTTATTTGAAAAGTTGTAACTGTGTCCATCATGCACTAGATATGGTTTACCTTTTTGATTGTCTATACATTTCAGATTACGATTAGTACTTGATACAATTAAGGCCTACTTAACTTTAAAGCCCTTGATCTCAATAAATAAGCCTATTAACTACTATAACCTAAGTTACAATTCATGAATGATTAATTAATGGCAATTTCTGACAAAAAAAATGAACGATTTATGACAAAAGATAGGAAAAATAATCAATTTTCTGAAACCCTACTTTTGGCTGTAATAAATCACGTACACTTAAAAAGGCCTACTATGTTCAAGCCAAGAAAATAACTAAAATTAATTAAAACAAATAATAAAACATTATTTTTTCAGATTCTTTATTATGTTTTAATTATATTATGGAAAAACTTGTAACAAAATATTTTGTTTTTAGTGCACTTAATCACTAATCAGACTTTTAGTCTCATAATAAACTAATTAACTAAAATTCTCACAAAATTCAATACTTATAGTAGAAAACACAACATTAGGCACTAAACTTTTCAAAAAAACTAAAAGATATATTTTTTATTTTGTTTTTGGGTAGGCCTTATTTGGTAACAATGTTTTAATATGGCCTCCAAAGAAAACAACTTTATAAAGCAAATTAGGAACATAAATCAGTCATATTAAGTAATAGAACATAAATCAGTCATAATAAGTAAAAATAAATCTTAATTCTAAACATCACAATCGGGACACACAAAGGCATCTAAATCATTTTTTGTCAATCCAATGCAAGATTCGTGAAACCATTTATTACAATTAATGCATGGTCTCATATCCTCCACTTTTTCTTCATGACATGCATGACAATACCAACGTTCTTCGTTCTTTTTGGATTTCTTTCCTGTTATGGTTTTCTTCTTTGCAGATTTATCGTTTAGTTTAATATTGCCTTTCTTTTTGGTTTCTTTTCTTTCTGGTTGCACTTTTTTTGCTATTTTCTTCTTTTCAATAGGTTTTGCTATTTTCTTTTCTTCCTCTTTCTTGTTAAATAAACTTGTCACTCTTTGACCTTTGTAGTTTAAAGCTTTCTTACGTGGCTGAGTTTTAATAGCTCCATAGTCTGGAGTTGGCATAAATTTATGGAAATCTGGCTTTGTACTTAATTGTGATAAAGGGACGTCTTCTTCGTCTGATGAGTTTCGAGACATAAAGGCTTTTTTTCTCACAGTTTTCAAATTCTCCGCATTTATTCTCTCAATTATGTTTACTGGGCTCGTGTCTCGTTCTTTTCCTATCTGAGGTAGCAAGCTTTCGATCGTCAGGTCCATCTTCTGAGGTGGAGCGTTTACGTTCAACGGGTCTCTTTCCTTGGGTTGAGGGCTTGCGATCGTCAGGTCCATCTTCTGAGGTGGGGGGTTTACGTTCAACGGGTCTCTTTCCTTGGGTTGAGGGCTTGCGATCGTCAGGTCCATCTTCTGAGGTGGAGCGTTTACGTTCAACGGGTCTCTTTCCTTGGGTTGAGGGCTTGCGATCGTCGGTCCTATCTCCTGAGAAAGTGGACTTACGTTCAACGGGTCTCTTTCCTTGGGTTGAGGGCTTGCGATCGTCAGGTCCATCTTCTGAGGTGGAGCGTTTAAGTTCAACGGGTCTCTTTCCTTGGGTTGAGGGCTTGCGATCGTCGGTCCTATCTCCTGAGAAAGTGGACTTACGTTCAACGGGTCTCTTTTCTTGGGTTGAGGGCTTGCAATGGTCAAGCCCATCTTCTGAGGTAGTGCGCTTAATTTTACAGTTTATCTAAATCAGGTGAATATGCCATAAAACCTCACCATTTAATTTCCAAAACTATGAAATAAACTTGAGATTGCTTATGAGCTACAGTATCTCTATTAAGGCCTACCCGATTATAAATAAAGCCTAGGCCATATTTGTGATCGCACCCTTTTTTTAGTTATATGATCTTAAAAAACAAAGCTAAAGCTTAAAATCTACTTTCGTAGCATAAAAAAAAATGTTAAAAGGTTATTGAATAGGAATTTAAAGAAACAGGAACTAAAACAATAAGATTTTACTAAAAAAACTTACCATGAAGTCGTAATTTTCTTATAACGAGCCGCGTAAACAGCCTGTCCGTGCGATGACCGCGTCCCGACTGGCAGCGGAGCGGGGTGCGGGTGTGCCCGCGCTTTCGGGCAGGTTATGGAGTTCGTATGTGTGTGTGCGCAAGGTCTCTTTTAGTTCAACGTAATTTATCTATGTTTTCTGGCGTGTAGGCTATATTTGTGCATAGGCTTTATTTGTATCAAGTACCTTATTAATTTTAACGCACAACAGCTAATACGTTTTATCTACACACGTATCATAAACCCTCTTTACTGCGTCCAAAAACCGCCCGTTACGTCCAGCATAATGATAGATATACTACTTGGTAAAACACATTTATTATCTGAATATTTCGACATATTATGACACTAGCTTTTACCCGCGGCTTCGCCCGCGTAGTAGTCGGATTTACGCCATGCTTTGGATTGTGCACATTTGTAGTAATATACCTGATGTGTTTCAAAAAGAGAACAAAAATAATTCTGTAAGAGTTTCTGGTATTCCAACGTAGAGAACCGTTGTAAGTATATTTGTACACATGTCCGGAAATTAAATCATTTAGAATGTTGAGTATCGCAAACAGTCGTGAAATGCACCGAGAGACAGAAATCTACTGCAATACGTCTCTGTATACAACGTTCCGAGATTTGTTGTTCTCTGCGTAAATATAGAGATTTCTAGCTCTCGATACACGTGAACAGCCAACGTAGAGCTGCCCGTGCGAAAAGCATGGGGTGCCCAGATGAATGCCTGCCACTTTTAATGTTTGCCCTTGGCTCTTGTTAATAGTTATTGAAAAGGCCACTTTCAATGGGAACTGTAGGCGTTTGAATTGAAAGGGCAAGTTCGTTGGGATAATAGGTATTCGCGGTATCAATACCGTTTCTCCCCTGGCCTCGCCGGTGATGATGGTGGCTTGCACGATGTGCCTTTTCAGCTCCGTGATGCGTAACCTGGTGCCATTGCACAACCTTGGAGCATCCAGGTTACGCATCAGTATGACAGGCACACCCACCTTCAGTTCCAACTTGTGTGACGGCACTCCCGAAAGCTCTAAAGAGTTAAGAAACTCTACTGGGTATGTTGTTGCATCGTCATTGGTCATCACAGTATCGATTGATGTGTAAGTAGTTACCACACCCGGGACTTGATCGATAATTTTTTTATTAATTTTTCCCACCGACTCGTTTTTTGGCGCCATGATGGCTCTTTCACACAACCACTCCTCGTTGCTCATGTTTTGTTGTAAGCTCGGAAAAACCATATGTATTAGGATCTCTTCCGAGGTTACAACATTACAGAAGTGGCTTTCAAATTTGATAAGGCCTTCCGCATCCATTGCCATGCGGCCTTCGCCGATTTTGAGGAGGTTTTGAGCAAAGATTCCGGATTCTTGGTCGTTGTGGAGCTGGACTCTCATATTAGTTGTGAGGTGCAATCTCTCTACCTTTGCCCATATTGGTGAAGCTTTGAGGCAAGCGTTGATTTCTTCTGCCGGAGTGCCGCGCTCAATGACCGGCAGCGTCTGCCGGAAGTCACCTGCGAGCAAGACGACCACTCCACCCATTAACGTGCGGTTGCCACGGATGTCTTGCAAGCTGCGGTCGAGCGCTTTAATCGCACGCTTGTGTGACATCGTGCATTCATCCCACACGATCAATTTGCATTGCTGCACCAGAGCTCCACGACCACTGCTCTTGCTTATATTGCAAGTGGGAGTTTCATCACCCGCAAGGTTCAGTGGAAGTTTAAACACCGAGTGGGCTGTTCTGCCTCCGCTGAGCAAGGTCGCTGCTATCCCAGAGGACGCAACATTCCTGTCTTTGCGCAGCTGCGCCAGCAGCAAATTCAACAGAAATGTTTTGCATGTGCCCCCTGGTGCGTCTAAGAAATAGAGACCCCCTTCTTCGCTCTCCACGCGGCTTACTATTTTATTGAAAACTTGCCTTTGCTCAGGTAACAACTGAGGCTCAGTTTGAGCAACTTGAGCTCCTAATGATACCGCACATAACTGAGCTCCCTGATCAAATCATTGCACAACTCTCCTGTTCGTTGTGGGGTGGGCATGCCGAAATCAGAAAGCCGCTTAGACACTATTGAAAATACTTTGTCCTCAATAAGTTTAAGCGCTTCGTTGAAATATATATCATCGTCGGTCTGTGCTGTCTCTCGGTACCTGTGCGCGATGTCTTCCGATAAAGCGGTTTTATATTTATCCCAAAGTTGCAGGGGGTTCGAGAGTCCGCAAGTGCTCAACATGATGGCGAAGAGCTCTCTCAACTTGGCCGCTGATCGGCACAATACGGCGTCCTCCATCGTAGAATCCCAGTGGCCGTCATCTTCCAAAAGTCCCATGGCCTCACACGCTTCTCGGAACGTAGCCTTTTCCTGTCCATCGACTGTTTTAAGGGCCTGAAAACTGATGGGGCCCCGGACGCGGGTCAAAAGCAACCGCGCGCAGTAGCACTCAAAGTGTGTAACGTGTACGGTATATATTCTGCCCAGAGCATCCGACGCCTTCACACCATGCCAGCCTTCCACGGGGTTGCCCTGCACACGACGCTTCCATTCTTTCCGCGCAGCGTTCCATGTATAATATTTTGGCACTTCCGTGTACAGCAATGTTTTGGCAAATTCGTCAGTATGGCACAGACGGAAAAACGCTGTAACTGTAGTCGTTGGCGGTGTCGCTACTCGATCGCGCAAGTTAGCCTCTGTGAAGTAAATGCGCTCACCGTTTGGAAGATGTACCGCAAGATGTATCACTGTCGGGTACCTCTCGTGAAGCGGCAAGCCTAATATTCGCCATGCTGCCTCGTTGCTGCTCACGTATTGACCAGCTCTAAACATCTGCACTTCGTCTCGTGTGTTAATATTGGCATTGCCTTGCCGCTGCACAATAAATATGGCCTGGTCACTGCCTTTGTTGATGTACTTACAAATGTATTTAATTGCCTGAACCGAGTTGCAAAACTCTACATTAATGTGAGCATCAAACATTTTGCAAAGGAGCGGCGAGTAAGGGACTATCCAGCTATTGTCTACTACGACGTCTTGCGCGGTACCCCTGATTTTAATTGTGACTGTACGTCTCCCTACCTCGAGTGCTCGGCGTCTGTACAACGGATACCCATTATCATTGGTTTGGGTCTCTTTTAACAGTGCACGAGGATACTTTTTTGTGCATTTCCTGTTCTTCATACACGGGGACGTAGGATTCAGGGTTCCACATGGTCCGTGGATCATGCTCTTAATGATCGTGTCATATAGTTGTTTGTCAACGTTAAGGTCTGGTAACTCAGCTGATATCACTTCATCGATTTGGTTCGGAAGCAATTTTTCTTTTAACCACAGCAGCAAGTGCATGTGGGGCAAGCCACGCTTTTGCCACTCAATCGAATACATGAAGCACTGCGCTTCACCAAATACATGCCCTTTCGTGAGGAGGGCCACCACTTTTGTACTTTGATTTTAAAAATTCGTGCTACGATATCGTGCCGGTCCGTCGGTTTTTGCCCACCCATTAATTCATCTTTAATCTCTTTCCAGGCTGGGTTGCACGTGAAGGTAATGAATAAGTCCGGCCGCCCATAGTTCCGAACGTAGGAGAACGCGTCCTGGGTGTATTGGTGGAGGTATCGTGGACTGTTCACGAACGACGATATCACCATCTGCCCTAAGTCATTCGGATTCACATTGCCATCGTGCTCAACAGCATCTTGCAAGTGAACGTAATTTTCTGCACGCAACTTGCTTTGGTTTAGCGCTATGAACCTTAGACGCTCACTCTCTATCTTAACGTACATGTCTACCAAAAATTGGGATAGAAGTACCCTACACCGCAGCGGCAAGTTGAAGTCGTGTTCGCGGACCATCAGGTGGAACGCGTAGAAAGCCATGCATGATACATTTTTGTTCAGGATCGGTTGCCCAGTCGCCGGATTGGTTTGAGGAATACTGAAGTTATATCCAACTTGTCCTTTCCAGAACATAATGGGATACTGTAGCGCATCGTAGAAGCGGTGAGTGTCAGCGATCCTGGTGAGCGTGTCGTTGTGCTTGCGTACGATGATGTCTCTTGGGGCCGTGAGGTCGGCGCCCGCGACCTCAGCCGCCACCTCGGTGACGGCCGGCGCGTTGTAGCGGCGCGCGTGCTGCCCGCTCGGCACGCGGTCTGGGTTGATCACAACCTTGCAGCTCTCATCAGGCATGTTCTCGAGAGCTGATTTAAAGTCATGCACCAATTTATTGTGATCGTGCAGGACGTTTTGTATTTTCTGGACAGTCGCTCGTTCCACTCCATGAATAATTTGACACCGTCTATCGGTTTCTGCCTCGTCGTCTCCCATGAAGTAAATTTGCAAAAATTGTGCTTGACCGTTGGGTGGAGGTAAAAGTGACCCTATTTTATGGTGCACTTGCCCCTGCACCGTAAAGGTTGGTGAAAACCCAGGCATCGCGAGAATTCTGTCTGCCCCAAAGGAAGTCATGTGAAAACATGAATTATATTTTTTTATTCGGTTTAGGAAGCGCCGTGACTCATCAGTCTCGCCCAAAAATAATTCCCTTAAAGGGTCGACCGGCTCCGCTAATGTGGGGATGGCTACCTTGCCCCCAGGGCAACACATTCCCGCCGTTTCCTCTTTCCATTTCAGTGCCCCACAGAATCTGCAAGCCTTGTTCATACGGTCAATTTTGATGAGTCTATGGTTACTATAATCTAAAGTAGGATCGTAGTCGAAAGCACATTTTTTGAAAACTCCCCACATATTCCTTGAAAATATTTGCCGACGTTTCGACGTTCAGCTTGTCGTTGGGCAACAGCGTTTCGGCGCAGATCTGCCTCTTCGACTGTTTCAGAGGCTCGTTGAGAAGCCATGCGCTCTGCGTTCTCTTGACGTCGTAAAGTCGCTTCCTCTGGTGTTTCAGAGGCTCGTTGAGAAGCCATGCGCTCTGCGTTCTCTTGTCGTCGTGAAGCCGCCTCCTCTGGTGTTTCAGAGGCTCGTTGAGAAGCCATACGTTCTGCCATATCCCTTCGTCGAGCATCCGACTGCTTTTGTGTCTCCGCAGCAATCTGAGATGCAATGCGGTTAGCGTTCCGGTGACGTCGAGCATCAGCCTGCGCTGAGGTTTCAGATGCTCGAGAATTTGCCTGACGCGCCGCTTGCTCAATTCTCCGCTGTTCAGCATGAACAGAAGATTCTTGCTGTCTAGCTATCTTCTTAGTTCGCGCTCCTTGTGAGCTCGACGAAAGATTTGTTTTGCGTTTGCGAGGCATTCTCAATTTAAAAAGTTACAATGCCAATTACAATTCTATGCGAAAGAACCACAGTTAACCTTTAACCTATCCGAAATTATAAATAGAATACCTTGTTGTAATTATCAAGACAAAAGAGACCAACTATCGAGATGAGAGAGAGAGAGAGAGAGAGAGAAACTTTAGCAATAAATCAACAGAACAACCTCAGTCAGTGCGTGTCAGTGCCGGCATATATGAAGTAAGCTTGAAACCAAACCATACCGCGATGTAAAATACATGCAGCGCCATCTAGTGACATATTTATGAAAAAAAAATATGGATGCATTTTGAACATCCGACGGAATCAGTGATTATTTTTCGGGATAAAATGTAGCCTATTTTTTAAGTCAGGGTATGATCTATACACATCTCAAAATTCAATTAAATCCGTCCAGCCGTTTCAGCGCTAAAGACTGACAAACATATAAACACACACACAAACTATCACGATTATAATATTAGTGTGATTGAACAACTTCAGTTTGGTTTCCAGAAATTTTACATAGAAATCTTAAGATCTTTCTGCAGGGTCAACAGCTATTCAAAACACGATTAAGCACTTTTGGCTCCATAGAATAAAATAGCGAACACGACTCTAAATTGCACTGTTTAAAAAATATAACTATTCAATTCAATCATCTTTTGAAACGAAAATTATGCCAAAATTTGCATAGTTTGAATTACGAGCGTAATCAGCTATTACTTTATAAAATAAAATAATTTTAATTAAATAATAAAAAAACAGCGATTTGCGGCCGCGCACTCCCGCGGCCCTCGATCCCTCTCAGCCTTCAGTGCTCCGCGAGCTGCGTTCTAGGTTTGACCTGTGTCGCTGCGCTGTGCGGCCGCGCGTCGTTTCATAAAAATGGGTAACAAAAATAAATAAAAGGAAACGTTCAAGACTTCGTCTCCGTAATTGTAATGCAATTCCGAATGGTAGGCAATGTACATTTTTATTGTCAAAGCAATGCGATAAACAATGTAATTATTTCGTGTTGTCAATAAACAATAATATTACGTTTCGCTGTTTTAGTTGGTCGGGCCACAATAAAGAAAATGACAAGGAAATATCTATAACTTCGACAACATCAAATCAGTAAGTGGCAATTACAATATTTTGAATATTTTTTTAAAGAAAAATATAAAAGAGGGCTAATTGGAATTGAGGGGCTAATTGAAACTAATAGAAAACGCAGCCAAATCTCTGCAGTTCCAATTAGCCCCCTTTTACCGTTAATTAATTAGTATATTCCAGAACAATGTAAAATAATCATAGTTAAAAGCGAATATCTTGTGTGGATGTCCAAACCCAGAACTACTCCGATGTTCGAATTTCGATCGTTCTATAGTGACAGTGCCATCCCGCTCAACCATATATAATTTGACAGGAGGCCGAGAGGGACGGCACTATAACACGATACGGGAGTCGCCTGCACCGGGAAATAAACACAGTATAAGAAAATATCAGTAGAACAACTACGGTATTTTATTTTTCATGCGAGAAACATAAATGTTCCTTGGCTAATTATCTGTAAAGCCGTTCAATAGTATTTGAGTGAGTTTCAATTTCTGTTATCAGTGTGGAAACTGTTTACGTCAATTTCATAGTCAATTTTAGAAATATGAATGTCTTCAATTTTATTTCAGATGCGAAAGTTCATCTATTATGGACTGTACGGACAAAAAAAGGTCGCCTTTGGTGCAGCTGCGCACAGTGTCGCCGACACCGTAAGTATAGACATAACAAAATTAAACTAATGTGGATATACTGTGTGTTGTTTTGGTATTTCGTATATACATGGGTCGTTTACAATTGTATTACTTCTACAGATATATAGTATTGTTTTCAACTTTATTTCAGATGCGACAGTTCGTTGGATGAAAATATTCAGCCTTTGGTGCAGTTTGATACAATTTCACCGACACCGTAAGAATAAACTCAACAATATAATATATACAGGTTGATTCTTCAAAAGTGCACATAAGAATATACGTTAAATTTTAGCTTATTTTATCGACTAAAATGATATTAAAAATAATAAAAAAAAATACTTTTTTTTTATCGGACTTCAAAGTGTTTTGTTCGGGCACTGTGACCTCTATTTGAAAATTGTGTGATATCTTTTGACATATAGGCCGGTCAATATCGACATCAAACATTGCAAACGCGCATGTAACTACGATTTTGTTATATGTTGTTAGGTCCCTTGAGAGTAGTTAACACCCAAGTTTGCAACCCTGAAAACCCTGTGCTGTCAATGTCAAATCAAAATCCGTTCAGTAGTTTTTGCGTGTTTATCTCATGAACCGTGATAGCTAGAGAGTTGAAATTTTCACAGGTGATGTATTTCTGTTGCCGCTATAACAAAAAATACTAAAAACCAGAATACAATAAATATTAAGGGGGGCTCCCATACAAAAAACATGATTTTTTTGCTGGTTTTTGTAGAAAATGTTTCGGAGGCTGTTTCTCATAAACCGTGATAGCTAGAGAGTTGAAATTTTCACAGGTGATGTATTGTTGTTGCCGCTTTAACAAAAAATACTAAAAACCAGAATACAATAAATATTAAGGGGAGCTCCCATACAAAAAACGTGTTTTTTTTGCTGTTTTTTGTAGATAATGTTTCGGAGGCTGTTTCTCATGAACTGTGATAGTTAGACAGTTTAAATTTTCACAGATGATGTATGTCTATTGCTGCTATAACAACGAATACTAAAAACTGGCTAAGTGCGAGTCGGACAACAGATATGATTTCTTTTCCATTTTTATAAATGATGGTACGGAACTCTTCGTGCGCGAGTCTGACTCGCACTTGGCCGGTTTTTAATATTATAGTATGACTGATTAGGTTTTTGCTAAATAATAAATACATTGTGCTCAATTACATTATGTTTGTAGGATTGTATGGATTTAAGATAAAGTAAACATAAAAAGAAAGCACAAAAAAACAGTATAACGATTTAAAACTACAAATTTATACAAATTTAGAGACTTAGACTTTTGCCCTTTTGGAAGGACCAGGTCTCAACCAGTCAAGATCAGTGGGGGGGAGTGGGGGTGGAGGGATAGTGTTTTCTGGAGGTGAAGGTGGGTCGGCATATGGTGTTGGATTGTCCTCATCCTCGTCCTCCTCATCCAGAACGATAGGGATGGCGTTGTTGCAATTTCGACCGTGGCAAAAGGAACATAAGATAGAGCACTTGAGCCCGGCCTTTCTGCAAGTGCACGAAGCTAAGCAACCTTTCTTGCATTTGCAAACCATCATTTTAAGCAGGGTCTGAGGAGCGGGCTCTGCGCACATTGTGACAGGCATTAGACCTTGTTCGCTGGTCTCCCATCCCCAGTCACACGGGTTCTTTTCAACCCCTAACCATTTTTGTAGTTGGTGGTAAGTCCTCCACGAATGATATTTTGCAGCATCTGTAGTTGGGGGGAGGCGAGCAAGGTTCACTTTGACCGTAACTGCCGATTTGACAAATGCTGAGTAACGCAAAGTATTCAGTGTCCCCACATCTCCTCCGTAGAGGTTCATCAAGATCTTCTCGCCAGCATTTCCTACGTCTTCCTTGTTGGCGTTTGGGTCAAGGAAAATGTTGGCGAGATCTATCCAGTCGGGGGTTTTTTTAAGGATGTTGCACCACTTCATCTTGCCTTGCCAGAAAAGGGCAGAGGTTGTGTCACACCCGCTGATGGCATGCAGAAATAAAACCACCCCGCGTGGAATCTGCATTTCTCCACAAGTAAACGAATTTGCTGGGTATTGGATGCAGTCTGATCCACCTCTACTGCCTTTTAAAAAGTACACATTCGTCTCTCCAGAGTTTAAGCCGTTAAGAAGGACAAGTAGGTCCACGTCCTCCCCAATGATAAATACTTGATCGAAATCTGAGCTCTTGGAAAGAGCGGTCCTCACTATATCGGCATCGGCGTCTTCTTCAGATTGATGAATCTCGATACCCAGTCTCTCAAATTCAGTACGCATCATGGTGATCAGTCGGCGTTTGTTAGATTCATTTGAAAGCAGTTTTGCTTGGGGAACTTTAATGGGTGTTGATTCATCAAACAAAATGTCGCTGCAGGAGAGAGAAGCAGAACGTCGCAGGCGTTCAGCTGATTTAGTGCTCTTCATAGCTGCATTTTCTGGGTATCCATCAAAAACCACAGCTGTGTTTTTACCAAAGTGGTTGAAAACATAGCTCACGTATCCCGCTATAATAGCTCTGACTGAATCATTTCGATGCCAGATTACCTTGTGCAGGAGGTAACCACCATCGACTACTGTGAATGCTCTATTTCCTGGGACGATGTTCTCAGTAAGTGGTGTAAACGCTGAATAGAAGGAAGATTTCGTACCCTTGCGCATTCCTTCTTCAGTGAATAACGATAAGGGATATGGTGCTAGCTCATACGCAAAATGCTGCTTCAGTTGTTCATCTGATTGTTTTGTGACGCAAACTCTTTGGAATATGGTAAGGGGATCAATAACAACTCTCTTGTTAAACACTTTCACTGAGGTGGTGACTGATGCCAAGGTCTTTACTTTGTCCTTTCGTTTGAAAGTCACTTTACCAAAGGTATTACCAACAATTTGTTTCAAACCTTCCGCTCCCAGTTCTTGTGCCAAGTGGCAGTTGATATCAGGGCCTCCGACGATTCCACTGTAGATGGAAACCAGGCGGTCTGTGATTGGGAATGGAGGGTGTGTGTTGAACCAGATCTTCAATTTTTCGGTGTCTGCAGTGTCTCTTACAATTCGGGCTGCCCTCATATCAACGTGCTGTTCCGATGTAAGAGTCGCACTTCCAGTGAAACGTTCCACCTCCTCGCAAATGTTAAGCATGGAGACCATACCTATTGACCAGCGGGCCAGCACACTGCTTGATATTCCCCGACCATGTGTTAGCCCACCCCAAATTGTAGCAAATTTTGTTATCTTTACTAAAGTACTACCAAACGTACTTGAAAAACTCTTCGTTAAGGTAGATTTTTTAATAAACTGAAATATTTGCCAAAATTTCGCAGTTTTTCGAGCACCGTGGGGGCAGCACAAGGTTTTCAGGGTTGCAAACTTGGGTATAAACTACTCTCAAGGGACCTAACAACATATAAGAAATCGTAGTTACATGCGCGTTTGCAATGTTAATTTTTTTTAATGTAGATATTGACCGGCCTAATAGGAGGTCGATCGTGTTGAAAAAACACGGTAAGATACTCAAAAAAATCCAAAGCTGATGAGTATTTAAGATATCACAATATAATCGTTCAAGTAGTAATAAAATCATTTTTTTGGAGAAAAACTCGTAGATTTTCTTTGATTTTCAGCCATTGATTTCAGATCAGCCAGCGATACTGATTCTGATATCTGGAAGATGATTTTTGTATTGTTTAACTGTAAAAAATACTTACGCTTGATAAATATTTGTTTTAGGAGCCAGAAAGATGAATCATTAATAATAAAAGAAGAACATGGAAATTGTATGAGTGAAATCAGTTTGGGCCGAAGATTAATAGACATAACATATTTTTTATTACATTAGGCATAACAACTACAGAAGTCAGACGACGTGCGCGAGCTTGTCTTCGAAATGCCGGAAGCCATTTTGAACACCAAATTTAATAACAAAATGTGACTGATATCTCTGCGGAATTTGTGAAATGTTAGTTACCTTTCTGCTGCTGAGTACCGTTGCAATAATAATACCTAGCAGGTATTATTATTGCAACTTTGTTACCTGAGGCGAGTCCGGTTTGAGGTATCCCTGCATGTAAAGTCTCATATCTCCGTGAATTTGAGACGTAGTTTGTAATTTGATACATCAATAAAAAGGGGAAAAGATAAGCATTTTCTTTAGAAATTTTAATAATTTTTCACCAACACATTTTTTTTAAATACACATTGAAATGATAAAAGTCACTAAGATTTGTTTTTAGATTTTTTTTTCTTTTGACCAAAATTTGATTGTTTTTGATATCGGGATAGTTTTAAGACTTTTAATTAATCGTGTGTTATGTGTTTAAATCGATGAATTAAATAAAACTGTATTTATTCTGAAACTGTGTTTATTTTTTAGCTTGCTAACCCAAAAAGTGTAAAGATTTGATAAAATCAGTCTTTAACCCATAACTTAAAAACTAAAGGATATCGGACCATAGTTTCCATACTATAAAATGATCGTATGGACCGACCCTGTCCATCTGCAAAATACCTACACTCTCCCCAAAACATCCTGTATAATTTTCCATATACAATTATCTTTATTTCAAAGCACCGTCGTCGTTGTACTGACTGGTGTTGTTACTGCTAGTAGCATCTCAGTAGCGAGCGAGCGAGCGCGCAAAGATAAATATTTCGCGCGCTTGCAAGCGGGGCAACCCCGCACCTGCCCCCCTCAGGCCCCGCACCTCACCCCCTTGAAAGCAGTCACTGAACTCACGTCGCCTTAAGAAATTTTCATAAGTTTCACCATTGAGATTGTCTGGAAGAAAGTAAGGCCCAATAAAATGGTTGGAAATGATGCCCATCCACACATTTACACTAAATCGTCGTTGTGACCCTTTTACTCTTTTCTTATTTGGATTGCCTAGTTCTTTAGGTGCCCGAAAGTGTGCGTTAAGATAATTAGTAATCCCGTCCTTATCGAATTTGGATCCATCTGTCCACAATATTCATTTTAGGAAATTCGGGTCCTCGATATCTGCATTGAGTATAAATCTGCAGAAGTCCATACGTCTCGCGGGATCTCCTTCTTCAATTTCATGTACCGGCGTGTAGTGGTATGGATACAGGCCTGCCGTATGAACCGTAAACCACACTTTCCACTGAGTTAGGCCCAGTTCACGGGCAACAATATTGGTCGAAGAGTTGGGTCTCTTTTGAACCGTTCTACGATTTCGTTGTCTTGTTCCTCGTCGTCATCAATGACACGTGGTCTTCCTAAGTCCGTACGTCGTCGCGAAACAGAGCCAGTTTCACGAAGTCGTCGGTAAACTCCGTCGAAAACGCTCACATCAGGTACTCGACGGTCGGGATAGCGTCGTATGTACTCAGTCCGAGCTCGTGCGGACACGCAATGAGGGATTTAAAAAAAAAAACTTCAGAAGTTCCAAATTTGTCAATAGATGTCGTTGAAAAGTCGTGGCTTTCACAGCCAGTTGCCAGATCAAAAATTTGTGTTCTGTGGCTGATGGTGGCTGGTCTGTGATGTGTCAAACCGTTTCTCCTGTGGTTACGCGATGTTTTGTTTTCCTGTTCTCCTCTGTTTTGTGACTATTACGACGACCCTGGCTATTCTTTCGGACTCTTGTAGCTCCTTCCCTCGACTGACCTCCGCGTACACCCTGGACATTTGCTTGCCATTACGATTGACCCCTGCCTGTGTATTGGACTTCGATTTTGTCATCACGATACCTTCGCGTGCACCCTGTGTTGATGCTGTTCGACAGACTTTGGTTACCATGGAATAAAAGCCTAATCGTCCATGCGTTGTTAGGTTTTGTAAAAAAAATGGTACTCACCGTTTCCCTAGTGATGAACATCGACGTTCACTATGGGTTCAAGCTGCTGAACCAGCAAAGCCTGGATTTACCCTAGGAAAGCATAGCAGGATATGCTCCGATCACTTCAAGCCATCCGATTTTAATAGAGTTATCATTGTTACAGCCAGGTAAGTTTACCTAAAGATTTCCGAGTATGCCTAGTACGCACCATACCCGTGCTCATGAGTGCTTACTTTCGCGAGTCAGGTGTGATTTCATCTTTTGCACTAATTAGTGCTTATGCGAGCAAGCTTATCAGAAATAAACATAAAACATAAACATAAACATTTACATACAGGCACATACATTGCTTCTGGCCCCACACTAGGATACCCTGTGTCGTGGTAACCAGAAACAGCGACGTCACACACATATAAACATCCAAGACCTGGGGATTGTTTTTTTTTTTTTTTTTTTTTTTTTTTTCATTACCCCCAGCCGGGGATCGAACCCGGGACCTCTCGCATGGTAGGCAGAGCCACAACCGCTGCGCCACAGAGGCCGTCAAGAAATGTTCTTGCCCAATCTGTACCTATCCTTACACATAATCCGTTTGACAGGTGGCAGATGCCAACATACACAGCTCGCCTAGCCCGAATAGTATTAAATAGCTACTAAAATGTCCTTATTAACATGTGTTTTTTTTTTATAGATATTGCTCCAAAAACTTTGAAGAAAACCTCTGTTCCTTCATTGTTTTCATGGAAAACAACTCCTCAACAATCTCCATCAACGTCTGAAGAACAAAACTCGCTAACTCTTAACCTAACCAAAGTTGAAAAAACCTATGCACGAAGTAAGTCACCTAATTAAAGTTGTTATCTATAGCCTAAAGGATTCATTCAATATTCTGTCTTGCATTGAGCCTTGCAGGACTGCGAAGCATGCAGAATAGTTATGCAAGGTGGATAGAAATACCGTCACAAAAAACATAATATTTGATACCGTGCAGGTGCAGTTATTTGATATCCTGCACAGGGCCTGTAAACTCGAAAAACTGCTTGTAGTCCTTTGCACAGTAATATTGTTCTGTGGCTTGTTGTCCTGCTTAGCCGGCCGTATTGCAGACAGGAATATGAACAAGATACTGTGACAAACATTGAGAAATGCCGCATTGCAAGTAGGTAGGTATATTTAATGTTGTTTGACGACCTCTTTAGCGTTGCAGTTGGGGCTGTGCTTTACAAGTGAGACGTCCCGGGTTCGAGTCCTGGTGGGGCGGGAGGAAAAAAACACCCTCATGGCATGGATGTTTACATGTTTGTGATGTTGCTGTTTCTGGTTCCTACAACACAGGGTATCCTAGTGTGAAACCAGAAGCAATGTATGTGCCTGTATGTAAATGTAAAAATATAACTAGAGATTCAAATATGTTTTCTTTTATTTCCAGTGTGTCTATTAGATTTTATGCGTAAAGGAAACTTTCTTTTAGCGAGATTCAACTTGATTTTATTCAGCAGCAAAGATTCTACACGTCCAGACATTAGAAGGGTACAAGAGATAGAGAGAGACAGCAATAGCATTTTTAAATCTACAGACACTTAACAGTGTGTTTACAAAGCATGATATTGTATAGCGTTTACAAAGTGAGATACACATTTCCAACACTGGCCCTTAAACCAATACAATATCATAACAATACAATACAATGCTATGCCTATGTACTTCTAACAGAAAAAATACAACTTAAAAAATGTTGTTTTATAATAACACTATGTATTTCTAACAGGAAAATACAACTTAAAAAAATTATTGTTCGAAAAAATATAAACAAAATGAATCAAACCCTGTGCATTTTATTTGATTCGAAACAAGTACATCTTATTTTCCTAATTTATTGGCATGTTTACCTACCCATATTGTTATACTATATTTTCATTACATAAGTTGTTTCACAAAATGTTGAAACTTTTCCTTACATAAAGCCTTAGTCAATAAGTCCGCTAACATGTCATTAGTATACAAGTATTTAACAATATCAGTTTTATCATTTACCAATTGCCTAATAAAATGATGCCTAACATCAATGTGTTTTGTCCTAGCATGAAATACCATGTTGCTGCACAACTTTAGAGCAGATTGGTTATCATTATAAATAGTTACTATTATATCTTTATTAACAATTTCCTTCAAGAGTTTGCGGATAGACAAAACCTCTTTACATGAGTCTGACAAAGCCATATATTCAGCTTCAGTACTTGACAATGCCACGGTTTTTTGTTTACGACTTTCCCATTACACTACCGACTCACCAAGTTTGAAGACGTAGCCCGTGTACGATCTGTGGTCCACACCGTCGTTTCCCCAATCAGCATCCGCATACGCAGTCACATCCAGCTTGCCTTTGGTAAAAGTAAGACGATTATCTACTGTACCTTTTAGATAGCGGAGAACTCTCTTCGCTGCCTTCCAGTGGATCTCCGTGAAACACTCATTGAATTGGCTCAGGTAGCTGACTGCGTACGCAATATCTGGTCGAGTGCATACTGCTAAGTACATGGGAGAACCTATTAGACCTCTGTAATCATAGGTTTCATCTTTACGATCACCTCGTGGTAACTTCAACCCCGTCTCCATAGGAGTGGGAGCAGACTTACACTCTTCCATGTTATACTTCTGCAACACCGTCTTTATGTAGGTTGACTGATCGAGAGTAATTTTGTTTTCATCTCGACACAAATGCAGGCCCTAGATCTGTAATATCAAATTCTTCCTTTAGTTTTGTTTTCACATCTGAAATAGCTTGTTTGCAGTTCGTAAAAAGATAATATCATCAACATGCAGTGCGATTATGATAAGTGCATCCTTGTCACACTTGAAATAAACGCAAGGTTCCGATGATGACCTTGTAAATCCTATTTTCTTATACAAGACCCCATCAATCTTCTCATACCATGCTTTAGAGGCCTGTTTTAAGCCATAAATGGCTTTATTAAGTTTGTAAACCTTATCTTCATGACCTATCACTTTAAAGCCTTCAGGTTGTTCCATGAACACTGTCTCTTTCAATTCACCATTGAGAAACGCTGTTTTAACGTCGAGATGTTCTATTTCCATTCCATACTCAGCAGATAAGGCCAACAACATCCGTATGGTGGAATACCTGACAACTGGAGAAAATGTTTCCCCATAGTCTTATGCCATACTTTTGTGTGTAGCCTTTGGTTACAAGACGTGCCTTGTATTTCAGAATTTCTCCGTTTAACCCACGTTTTATTTTAAAAACCCATTTGCTTTTCACAGGCTTTTGAGACTTCTGTCTATCTGTCAAAGTCCAACATTTATTTTAAAAAAATAATTGTACCCACTATCCATGGCTTTTTTCCATTGCTTGGCATCTGGCCCTCTTAGTGCTTCTTGTACAGTCCGTGGAGCTTCTGCGTCTGAAGTACCCACCATTGAGGTAGACATATTCATCCCCGATGTGTCAGTGATATCGGACTCGCTGGTTTCCGTCTCCTCCTCTGGAATGTATGTTTCATCCGCAGGATCACTGCTTTCAGTTGAGCTTTCAGTATCATCCAGTGTGTTTGTACTGATTCGTTGACTAATTTGTGACGAAATTGTATCATCAGTCGTATCAGTATCCACAGCAGATGAATCTGAACGTACAAGAGTTGGGTCAGAGTAATGAGTTTCATCATTCACAACATCATTGTTCGTGAATATCTGTATGGACCTGTCATTATCATCATGTGATACCTTTTCTATTAGTTCATTTTCTAGAAATGTCACATTCCTGGCTTTAATACAGTTTGTTGGAAACTCAGGATCAATTAGCCTATAACCCTTTGTCTCATCACAGTAACCAACAAATATGTATTTCTTGCATTTTGAACCTACTTTGTTACGTTTTTGATTCAATGCATAGGCAACTGTACCAAATATGCGCAAGTGAGCTACGGATACCTTTTTGCCCGTCCACTTTTCTTCTGGAGTGCTCCCTTGGACCGCTTTTGTAAGACAGCGAGATTTGATGTAGATAGCTGTGTTTACTGCCTCAACCCAGAACTCCTTCTTCAGGCCGGCATCTTGCAGCATACATCTCGCCGCCTCCATCACAGTTCGGTTGGCGCGCTCAGCCACGCCGTTTTGTTGCGGTTAATGAGGAACCGTAGTTTGGTGTCAAATTCCACTTGTTTTCAGATATTCCTGAAACATAGAACTCATGTACTCACCACCATTGTCACTCCTGAGAATCTTTATTCTTTTCTCAGTTTGGTTCTCCACCAAAGCCTTAAATTCCTTGAATTTATCAAAGGCCTCACTCTTTCTCTTCAGAAAGAACACAAACGTCTTTCGAGTGTAGTCATCTATGAACAGCATAGAATACAAGAGCTCCACTCAGCGACGGACAGGGTAGAGGGCCACACAGGTCTGTATGAACTAATCCTAACACTTGGGTAGCTCTATTGTATGATTTCTTTGGGAATGGCAACCTACACTATTTCCCTTCTACGCAAGGTAAACACGCTTCAAAGCTAGAGTTGTCATAATCAATTCCAGTAACCATACCTTTCTTAAGTAGTTCCATACTTCTTCGGTTGAGGTGCATGAGTCGACGATGCCATACCTTCATTGTCACAACTCCAGGACCAGTTCCAGCATCAGAAGTCTCAGCACCAGCGCAACTAGTTTCACTAGTCTCACACTGGACTGCTGCATTCGCTACTGACGCAACTGCATCCTGTGAAACAATAGAATCACACACACCCGATATTCGTTCAGCAGTGTCAAGTAAATAGGTGCCCTTCATCAACGTAGCACTGGCCACCAATTCCCCATTATCTAAAATTTGACAAGTACTGCAGCTGAACACAACCTCAAAACCCTTCTTGGCCATTGAACTGACTGACAGTAAGTTAGCGGTCAGATTCGGTACAAAGAACACCTCACTTATTGTCTTTAGGTCACCGTTCTTCAGTTTTATTTGTACCTGTCCCTTTCCTGCTGTGTACAGTCGATGTCCATTTGCCACTGTCACATGTACTGGCGCCATGTCTTGATAGTTGCTCAAGAGCGCCTTATTGTTACACATGTGATTTGTTGCACCACTGTCAACATGCCACATATCACTTTGTACATTCACTGATAACGCAGTGAGTAATGCCTTCGTTGTGCCCTTTTTCGGTGTATCAACCGATTTTTTCCTTTCGGACAGCCCTTGATGTAGTGTCCTACTTGTTTGCACCGAAAACACTTCGTCTGTTTCTTCACGGTTGCCAGAGCAGAGACATTCTCACCCTTTTCGTCACGCCTTTGTTTTTCTTGCAGTAACTTGCCGGAGACTACATCCATGGTCAATTTTATGTTCGAGTTCTCAATCGCCATTATTAGTGGATCATAATCATCCGTCAGTCCGCTCAGCATGATGACGGCTACTAATTCGTCTTCTAGTCCTGAGCCAATATCCGTGAGCATTTGTGCTAATTCTCTGATTCTGTTGACATACATCTCCATAGTATGATGGTCTGCTAGTTTAGTTGAAAACAAACTTATTAGGAGACTTAATCGCCTGCTCAATCCCGTGTCCTCATAAGCCTTTTGTAGGTTGATCCAAGCCTAGTACGCTGAGGTAGCATAACGAATATGCACGTGAGCTGTTGGTTGCACTGAAAGTGCAATTCGAGCCAACGCCTTTTGATCACGTTTCCGTTCTTCCGGCTTTGCATCATCCACTGCCTTTTCTGTGCAGCTCCAAATGTCCTCGTGAATTAGTACCATTTTCATCATGAATTTCCATGTCCCGTAATTTTCCACTCCTTTCAATTTGTCAATGATGAAAGCAGGTGCGGCAGCCGCCATGATGAAATCGTTTCTTGACGAAATGAGAATGAGCTGTCTTCAGTTGATTTCTCCAAATTTCGTGGAAATACAATCTTTCCCAAATGCGCAATGATGCGGCCCATAACCTATTAGATTTTATGCGTAAAGGAAACTTTCTTTTAGCGAGATTTAACTTGATTTTATTCAGCAGTAAAGATTCTACACGTCCAGACATTAGAAGGGTACAAGAGAGAGAGAGAGAGAGACAGCAATAGCATTTTTAAATCTACAGACACTTAACAGTGTGTTTACAAAGCATGATATTGTATAGCGTTTACAAAGTGAGATACACATTTCCAACAGTGTCCAATATTATTTGTAGAAGAGCAACAATATTTGGTTGCTGTGGATAGTAGTTTAAATGAAGATCCCTTACACATGAGTGAAGAAGATGCAGACTCTGTCTTTGCAAATCCCAACGATGACATGCAAGAAGATATTGCTGTGGAACTGCACAATGATATAGCAGAAGAGTTAGAGATTTCTCAACATGAAGAGTTGGTGCAGGAGGGATCATTGAGAGATGATAAGATAACTTCAAAATATGAGTCAGTACAAACTCATGAGTGTAGTGTCTCAACTTCAAAAGATACACATGAGTAAAGAAGATGCAGACTCTGTCTTTGCAAATCCCAACGATGACATGCAACTAAATATTGCTGTGGAACTGCACAATGATATAGCAGAAGAGTTAGAGATTTCTCAACATGAAGAGTTGGTGCAGGAGGGATCATTGAGAGATGATAAGATAACTTCAAAATGTGAGTCAGTACAAACTCATGAGTATAGTGTCTCAACTTCAAAAGATGAGTCAGTACAAACTCATGAGTGTAGTGTCTCAACTTCAAAAGATGAGTCAGTACAAACTCATGAGTGTAGTGTCTCGGGTTTTACCATCCACTTGTACAAAAATAATGATAAAGTTGTGCACTTCTACACTGGCCTAGAGAATTTTGAAAAATTGATGCTTGTGTTTGACACTTTAGGGCAATGTGCTCATAATATTACCTATTTTTATGGACATCCACCAAAGAACCTCAATGCATTTGAACAATTTTTCATTACCTTAATGATAGTACGGAGACATAAACCTTTCGAAGAAATTGCTATGATGTATCAAGTAACAACCAAACAAATCTATAATATATTTATCACTTGGGTCAGGTTCATTTCGCTGCAATGGAAAAATATGGACTTGTGGTTAGACAGAGATAGCGTAAGAGCATACATGCCTTTAGATATTCATGATAAGTATCCATCAACACGGGTTATACTTGATGCCACAGAAATCCCTATAAAAAAACCTAAACTACCTTTTGCGCAGCAAGTCACATTCTCTTCCTATAAAAACAGGAACACCTTAAAGATCCTTATTGGAATTACCCCTAGTGGCTTCATTAGTTATGTGTCTCCATGCTACGGCGGCTCTGCTACTGATAGGCAAGTTATAGAACGCAGTACAATACTTAGTAGATTTGACTACAATGATGAAATAATGGTGGATAAAGGCTTAAATGTCCAAGACATTTTTGTTCCCTATGGTGTCAAAGTGAACATGCCATCTTTCTTCAAAAAAGGCAATCAAATTCTACCTCAGACACTTAGCTCCTCCAGAAAAGTGGCAAGCAAAAGACTTCATGTAGAAAGGGTTATTGGCTTGCTAAAGACATAAGATTTTGACTCAACCTTTGAATCAAACAGAAATTGTGTTGTCGAGCGACATTGTGTTTATATGCGCAATGTTGGTAAATTTTAGGTCTAGCATAATAAATAAAGATGCTTAAATGAATAGGTAAAATGAAGTTCTATTAAGCAACATCAATGATGTGTCGAAGGCCTCCTTTACACTTAGTTGTACTTAGCTTTTACGTTTTGTATAGGCACTAGGGATTTAGATACAAATCACCCTCTTCTCTGCATTGCTGTTATGCTTTGTCCTATGAAAAGGTGTAATACAAAAAAAGAGGTAATGTACTAGGGTCATTATTTTTTATTATACAGAAATTTATTAACAAGGGCTTCCTTAAAGTAGTCATTATAAAACTTCTCTAATTTTTCTAACATGCTTTCTATAAAACAATTGTTCCTTCGGATCACCATTACTTTAAAATCACTTATTGTATAAACACAAAAGTATGCATTTTCTTTTCCACTGCACATCATTTGCCCCTGTTCTTGGTAGTAATAATTATGACTTTCATTTAATCTTAATAATCCTGTCTTTTCACACAGGTATGAGTAGGGTACATTTTCTGGAGAAATCTTTTGATTGCGTGCTGTGTATGGGCACTTAACTTCCAGTACAGATGTAGTGAATAATCCTTTCCTATCGGCAAAACTCGGAACAACGATAACACCCGAATGGTGCCGATGTGTCTATGAATTACTGTATTATTAAATTACGTGTAGGTATCAAATAAATTGCATACTTTATTTATCAATGTCAAATTGCCCGTTTGACGTATATTACACTGAGATGTTAAAACCACCACGATTCTATCATATAAAGAATTCGTTAGGTAAACAAAAATATAACTAGTTACTGAGGACGTTTTATTTCAATAAAACGCACTGATAAAAACCAAATTCCGGTTGGGATGATCTAATGATTCTATAAGGATTGGAACCCCAAAAGTCTAACTATAAGTCAAAACTACAGTAGGATTTTGCAGACCTTTTTTATAACAATAATTTTTTGTAATTAATTAAAAATACTATGACATAACAAAAAAGACACCTTAACATAAAACAAAACAAACCAGCAGAGAAATTAATATAAATAAATATGATTTTCTGATTGGATGAACGACTTCGATTATGACAGCGGGATAAGAGGAGGAGGAGCGGGGTGGACAGTGTGATGCGAAACAATACTTCCAACTTCAATATCACAGTCAGAATCAGAACTATTTTCTGGTGTATCATCGTCAGAGTTTTCATGAACGGTGATTACAAAACTAGCCATATAATTTTCCAACTCAGGTTCGTATTTTCGGTACTCGTTTTCGTATTTGATGGCGTGGTCACATACTTTGGCCCAAACATCGGAACCAATCATATTAACCTTTTCCTGTACCAATTGTTTCACAGTAGCCATATTCATACTGATGTTTCTTTTGGATACGTATCCCTTTATTTGAGACCATATGTTTTCAATCGGATTGAAATCAGGATGATATGGTGGCAATCTTAGTACGCTGTGTCCATATTCGTTCATAAGTTTATCTATAGAGTATTCTACAAAGTCTTGTTTGTACTTGCAAATAATTTCATATATTTCAAGTTTCGTTAATGACGGATCAATCGGAACGTTATGTTTGGATAGCCAATCAATCATGTCTTGCTTCCTGGTATTTGAATTAGGAGGTTTTTCTACGTACTTATTATGATATGCAGCATTATCTACTACTAGTACCGAATGTGGAGCTAAGTTTGGAATGAGTTGATTACGAAGCCATTTTTCATATTTTTCATTGTTCATCGCGGTGTGATAGTCACCTGTTTTATCAGTAGACTGATACATTAACAATGCCCCCATATAAACCCCTTTCCACTACCAGCGTGCACTATTATAAGACGTTGTCCTTTAGAAATAAACTGTTTCACTCCGTTTTCTGACGAGTCAGCCCAGCTTTTACCTGCCAAATGTGAGGTATGGATGTATGTTTCATCCATATAAACAATCTCTCTCCCTTGAAATCTGTACTTTTTTATCGCGGCTAAAAACTTTACTCTTTTTAAACGAACATCATCTTTCTCGATAAGTAATTTTCTGTTGTTTTCAACTTTTTTATACCGAAATCCCATTTTTCTAAGATTTTTTCTTAGCGTAAAGTCACATCCCTTAAAATTTATGGCTTCGGATAACTTGGACTTCAGGGCTTTAATTGTAGGTACTTGTTTGTATATCAAATGGAAATTATACACTAATCGGCGTATAACGTTGTAGTCAAAATCGTCAAGACCTAGACAAAATAATTTATTTGGTCTACCCAACTTTGCCGACTTCGGACTATTGGAGGTGGATTGATTTATGTATTCTTTTTGCAATATTTTATTTACTGTTCGTTGAGAAATTCCACTGGCCTCCGAAACTCGTTTTTGGACTTTTCAGTTCTTTAGAGGTTACTTTTTAACTAAAAAAATATTTAAAAAATCTAGCTCTAGAAAATTTGGGGTTTTCTTATGTCCTACCACTACGACAAATGGAGATTATCAATATTTTATGTAAAGTTTAAGGTCCTGTATACAAGTCATTTGCAGGCTTTATGTAAAGTACTTATATGTATTTCATCAGCCATTCTATCGGATAATTGCGTTGATATCAACATTAATGGTTTATTGTCCATTCAACGTGTTACTGCTATATTCCGTCATCTCGAACTTTATCTTCACATTGTCCTCGTGGCCTCTTCATAAAAAATATCATCTTCTAAGACACAATCTTTTGGTAATCGGTTTTTCATCATCGTTCCTGTTGCATGAAATCCTCGAAGCAGCAACACATTTCAGATTATGGTTCTATTTTTTTTTATTAAATATATATAAATATATTATCTTATTCAACGTCAAAATTTTACTTACTTATAACTACAAGTCAATTTTTTTATATAAAAAAGACTACACCGTTGCCGAAGGTGGGCCTCGGGGTTAAGAATAAACGGCAAGAAACTACCCCCATACCTTCTTTTTTAAAAAGTGACTTCACAAAAGGTACTGGTTTCGGTCTAAGGAAATTCGCCGGCGAGTGATATACTTGATCTATCGCTCCTCGTCGAATTTCTGTGCACTGAGACGGTATGGACCATGCAGTTTTGTTATCTAAGTATTCCTTAATACTTTAATAGGTCTTTCTTATCAGCTTATTTTTAACATAGTTTTTGAACTCCTTTTCAGGAAGGATCAATGATTCCTGTGGTATTTTATTGTAGAAGCGAATACAGTGCCACAAGAATCATGTGCCTACTTTACTTAGTCTAAATAATGGTGGTGCTGACCTATTTCTATTTCTAGTGTTAATTGTACCACCTACAGCTTTAAATAAACAACAACAACAAGTCATTGCACAGTTTGATTGTTGTAAAAAACGATCGAAGAAGAGATAATATCTAGATTTTTTTTTTCTTTGATCGCTGGACATTTCAGGATTAAAAACCACTTTCAACGAAGTTCTAACTAATCATTTTAAAACGAGCGCGAGTCATGGCTGATGCTATAACTGTCTGTTTCCACTTGAGAGACCAATACATATCCAACTGTGGGTATTGCAGGGCAGCCATAATCATAGTTATAGAGCTTGTCTAAGCTCAAATAACGCGCCCCTCCACTTTAGAATTTGTGCGAATATTAATAACGACACTTTATTTGTGTAGCAGTGTTGACTGTTCCCTGAACTTTAGATCTGTACGCGTACAACACGGTCGACTAGTCGCGTGATAAATCCGACGATGCTCTATGTATAGAGCAGCTCTGTCATATTGTATGAAACAACATGTCCGCTCTCGCGCACTTTCAGCCACTTTATGAACTAGTAGGACAACAAATCCGAGAAAACCGCTTCTAATTACGGTCTGAAAAAAAAATAAGTCAAATAGGTAACATAATAATAAACATAATATTAACAGTATTATGTTTTATTCAATGCCTTAGTGTGTTTTCAACGACCTAATGGTTAGGGACATCATGCTGAACAATTTTCTCTATGGGACCGACTTGATCAGAGCAACTTTTTTTTTCACTCCCCCATACAAATCAGCTGACCGCTCGGTCCGAAATGTACTGAGATGAGAAATTAAATTTGCTCTGATCAAGTCAAAAATAACTAAGATCGTGTATTAAATTTTAAGGATTAGATCTATTTTACAAATGAATATAATTACAGTTATGATACCAGTCAATATCAGTCAATAGCCAGGGGAGTAGTGGAAGCTGTTTTTAGAAGAAACCTGGACCAATCACCTGCAAACGAGATATTGTACTGTCTGCGGTCGCGCAGAGTTTAACTTACAAATCTGAATAAACAAATATGTAAAATTAAATGAAACGTCACTATTCACTCATCTAAATAGACTCACTTTCTTCAGAATCAGAGTCGTTAACATAAATAATAAATTCATTATCCATGTCAAAATGTTCAGAGTATTCTTTTTCTTTGTCTTCAACATGCCGACATGTATTTGCTCGCGATGGATAAATTCTACGAACAGAGACGTAGTCATGCTCCCTTTTTTTGACATTCGTACCAACGATCCAGATGGCAAATTATCATTGAATTCTGGCTTCATTCTCTTCCCCTTAAACAGGATCATCGGGGGGATAGCATTGCCTACTGCATTTACGCACATGGCAATAGTGACGTTTTCTGCGTGCTCTGGTGCAACCAAGGGCACATTTTTAGCCCCTTTTTCTGCTTAGACCACTGGTTGATTATGTATAACCTACAACCTTTTTCGTCCATATTATAAAGACTTTCGGGGCTCTCTATAATCAGTTCTTCGTATATTTTTTATATTCGCTAAAGGGCTGATTAACGATTGGTTTATTAACTTTCTGAGCCCTTCCTGGATTCAAGATCTGTACCTTTCGCTTTGATATGAGAAACTCCGATGAGTTTCTCTTCAAATACAATTGTAACCAATCCTTTCCTGCTCGCTTTTTGGAGCGATTAAATTTGTTTGGAATATCATTTTCGTCACAAAAAAGATAAGCTTGGTGTCGTATTGCTTTTGGTGTTAAAGGGAAGATTACAGCAGCAAGTCTTTTTATTCGCGTGGCCAAATCAGTGCTGTAATGTGTATTACAGCACTAAGGCTAAGACGGCTAAGGAAGTTAATGAGACGATTTTTATTATTTATGATAAAAAAACATATCAATGCACTGTTTAGAAAAATCTATAATCTTTGAGTATTATAACAACGTGAGTTTCATCTTACACATGTATATAGGAACAGACAGAGTGAGGTCAATAAGAAATAGTAGATTACGCATCTAGGGCAAAAAATTAAAAAAAGACTCAGATCAGCCTTATATTGTCGCCCGAGGCAAAGCGACGTAAAATTACATACTTATTCCTTAACTAGGCTCAACAGTCTTATAGACATATACAAAAATCTTAACATAATATAACACAAGCACTCAACCTGTTACAAAAATCAACAATCTTAAATTAAATCTTTGCATGAAATTGACTGACAGTGAAATATATGATTATCTTTAGGTTAAAATCGGCAATTACTCTCCCCATTCTAGGCACAAAAAGTCATCTTCAATGTGAATAACGTCCCCGCGTCGAATAATGCTTTCTTCCGCGATAACCTTTTTTATCATCTTTGAATCGGTAATTTTGATTATATCTGGATTTGATGGCCAAGTCCAGCCTCCTTCAAACCTTTTATTCAGGCAGCTCACCCACATTTCATATTGGCAGATTTTTGTGATGCGCCCTGGAAATAGACTTCCTTCGTCATGAAATACGCAATATTTGTCTACTTCATATTGATATTGGTCTTTAAATTTGATGAGTCGTCCATTTTCTTGATCAACAATATATTCCCCAGTGGTTATCTCACAAAAATTCCTTATTGGTAACTGTATCTCATCGGCAGCATTAGGGATACGTTCATCAATCACCACTACCTCATTATCATGGACTGGGACATGTTCATCAATCAAAACTACCTCATTATCATGGAATGGCACATGACTGTCGCTCCACTGCTCTAGAGAAATGTCTAGGTTAGTATCTTTTGTATTGGTGTCATCGACTTTATTTTTTTTGTTGCTGGTTTCAGTTCAGATGAATTTTTCCGTTTATTTTGTTGTATTTTATAAGTTTGTTTCTCTTTTTTGTCCTTTTTACTTTTAGTTTTTTGGTTTTCTATATTTAACTTGGTTCCACTGCTCTTCACACTTTTGGGTTTTTCATTTCTAATTTTTTCTCTTGGGGTTTTCTCTCTGTTTTGTTCTTGGGCAAAATCAGCAATACAGTCATCTATCACCTCTTCTCTATTTTCGGGAGTCGGTACGTTGCCTACAATCCATTCCTTAATTTCGTCAGATTCGGAATCTAGGTTTTTCGGTGCGTCTCGGTTCTTCGGTGCCTCTCGGTTCTTCGGCTCATGGTGTACTTGAGCTGTTGTGACTATCAAATAAGACGGTTCAGTTTGTGACTCTTCGCCCTCTGGCTCGTAATTATCAGATATTGTGTTGATTGCCGGCTGTTCACTTATTTCGATCGTTGCTACATTTTTCGTCGTAATATTTTTGTTTTTTGAGCCTTTGGGTCTTCCTTTTTTTAAAGGATTTTCCTTTTTCTTCTCCTGCTCGTTCTGTCTATTTTTGTAAAAATTCTCCACTTCTTCAGCGGAAATCGCCTTTCCTGCTTTAACCGGCAGCTGGAATTTCTTGTTTGTTTTTATATTTAAGTCTGAAGCTCTTATTTCATGCAAGTATTCCTTAAATGTTTCTCCAACAATTGCTTGAATCTGGCCAGTTGCATATGAAGGTAAAACTTGTAGGACTTCAATTCTTGAGCATGGGAAAATACCACATTTTCTGAATCCTGCTATCATATTAATCCCTGCTGTGGATTCATTCAGTTGAAGCGCCGAATTCACAAGCTGGCAAAACACGTTTTAGGTAGTGCCCCAGCTTTTCTGCCTCGTTGGGTTTGACGCCATTTGTTAAGCACAATTCGCCAAGCTGACTTTAATGACGTTAAATATCCTACGTCTAAGGGTTGCAGGAGATGTGTTGAATTTGGGATAAGACAAATAAACTTGATGTTGTGCTCTTCACAGATCTTTAGAGCTTTCACACTTATATGTGCACTTAAATTGTCACATATAAGGATCTTCTTTCCTTCTTTTTGATCGACAATTGGCACAAAATGTTTTTCAAGCCATTCTTGAAAAATATCAGCGTCTATCCAACCACACTTTGAAACAGCCATCTTTGAATATTTTGGTGCATTAACAAGCCAGTCCGACCAACAATGCTTCCCTTTAAATATAAAGAACGGAGGAATTGTATCTCCAATAGCATTACCAGCAAATACTACAGTAAAACAAGACTTACTGGAATTTTTCACCTGTTCTGGGTGGCGAGTTGAACGTCTGAATAAAAGTTTTTTTTTTCCAGGGTCATCATGGAATCCGCTTTCATCCATATTATATATATGGTCAGGGCTTACGTCTTCAATCTCTTTTTCTAGCCTGTCGAAGAACTCATTCACCATGTCTGCATTTACTTGGGCTCGTTTCCTGGAGATTTTGTGAGCAATTTTTTCTTTTATAGCTGGATGTCGTTCCATATAAAGTTTTGCCCACTCGTATCCAGGACTGTTGTCTTTGAATAGATAGATAGATAGATAGATAGATAAATTAATTTATTCATTGCAACATGGTACACACAAATACATAATTTTAACTCAAATTTTAAGAAGAAAAATCTGCAAATTAAAACAAAACACAGCAGTTAAATAAAACAAACAATAAATAATAAAATTATACAAGCAAAACATTAAGGTACGGTAAGGATAACTATGTGGTATTGTGACTGTACCGCGACAATGAAATGGCCCTGACTTAGCAATGTCACAGACGAATCTGTGACGCTGATATTCTGCCAGAGCCAGTACGGACGAGACAACGGTTTGCTCAAGTACACATTTAACAACGTAAAATATGATGATTTTAATAAAATTGTTGAATAAAATAAATTGTATTCTAGAAGATTGTATTAAAATTATAGCATTAAAATTATATCATTAAAATGTATAGTAATAAAAAAAAAAAAAATATATATATAGCAATATGTAATAAAATTTATGTCAGGGTTACAAGTAAGATTAAATTGAAAATGTCATTAGGATTATAAAATAATAATAATCAGAAGGGAATTAATCATAGTAATAATATAATTGGAAACAATATAAATATCACAGGTAACAGGTAGATTAGCTTCGTGCCGTTCCCTAAGTTTTCTGCTGTAGTATCAAATACTTTCTATAGGCACTTCTAAACCCAGCCTTACTAGTAAGCAGCCGAAGGGGTGGTGGGATGTTATTCCAGCACTTGGTGGCACGGTACTTAAAACTGCCACGGAAAGCTGCACCCTTGTGTCGAGGCATTGAGAGAAAAGGAGCAACTCTCTGGGACATACGCCGGGTAAGTTTGTCACAAAGATAAGAAGGTGTCCTCTTCACTATAACCTCAAACAACACTCGTTGAAAAATACAAATCCTGTCTAGCTTTCATCCTTAAAATATTTGCCCTGTTTAAAAATGGAGTAATGTGCGTTTTGGGGGGAATACAGGAATTGTTTTGCCAATGTTATCCAAGTATTTTTTGACTACGTCTCTGAAATCTTGTAAGCCAATTGGAATACCCATATCACTTAGTGCAAGCAAGTGGTCTCTGAATATTATCTCTTCGTCCATGGTTAAGCATGTAGGACGTCCCACGGGTTTGTTGTGTTTATTTTTAAGTTTAAGATTAATTGTGCTTTTAGGAATTTTATACATTTTGCAAGCTTTCCTTTGACTTAATGCACCTGTTCTTATTTTATTTATGGCTTCTTCCAACGTCTCCCGTGTGTAATTTGATATCGTGCCATATTTCCGCACACCTGGCTCTTTTATGTTCCTTTTTCGAGGCATTATATAATACCTGAAAAATATAATATATATATATATGTGGATCATTGTCTAAACACAGCTCGGACAAACGGTAGCAAAAAAATGTCAAAACGGAAAAACAACAAGATGCAATGGAGTCTTATTGTCTTTATATTAATTACTTAATCGTTATTGACATTGACGAATCTCATATGATAATTTTTGTACTGGTCTGTTAATGTTTTTGATTGCTGTTATTATTCCTTGGAATCAGGTTAATAATTCACGCTTCAGATCTTTTTTGAGAAATATATAATAAAAAAATATTATACTAATACGACTCCATTGCATCTTGTTCTTTTTCCGTTTTGATATTGTTTTGATACCGTTTGTCCGAGCTATGGTGCAAGCTACCCAGATTTTATTTATGTTCTTATAAAAAAATGTGGGTAATATTGGACCGGTCCAATTTTACCCCAAATTATTTGATATTTCGGCTTCAAGATTAATTTTAGTATTAACGGAATTGCTACATATTCTATACTTGAGTATATTGTGTGACCATATACTGTGAGCAACATATAAATAATTTTCTTTCCTTACGGATTTCCTGAGAGACTAAATTAAGAAACCCTTCTGAAGCATACATTTTCCGTATTCCAGGGTTACTCTAAAGGCCTCCGGAGAAACTTCTACGAAACCTCAGTACAGGAAGTCAAAGAACAAATGTCAGAAGTTGATGGTACAGTCAATTTCACTACGGCATAACATCTACAGAACCAACTAACCCCGACGATCAACGAAACTACACTACCCGACAAATGCAAGACGAACGACTTATGCAAGATGGTTTTAGACAATCTCATAACCGCTGTGAAACCACTCACGCAACTGGAACAAAGTACCTGTATGGGGAGAAACAAAGCTATTGGTTCTTTGGGAAACTTGTTACAGAGCCACTGAATGGCATGTCGGAGACGGATTCTGTAAATGCTCGCCACGAAATAGTTTGATTGTTTGTTAAATATTCACTGCAGTACAACACAACAACTTGTGACAACTTGAGTATAACTGGTCCATGAACTCAAGATTAGAGTTGAGATGTTGCAATGGAAAGTAGTTTTCTGAGGGAGTTATTTCATGCTGTTTTGGACAAATCTATACATATCTCCAAACTGTCCTAGAAGGAGCATTGAGAACTATAAAAGCCTTACCTCATCTGACCATATTTAGAGGAATGATAGTGCCCATCATTATGGACAAATTTCTCCTGAGAAACATAGGTTTCATATGAAGGTTTCATAGGTCGCATATGAAGAGAATTTTTGGGTCTTCCTCAGTAACTTTTACTGTAATCAGCTGATCCGGTTATGTACTGAAGGACAAAATATGTTTTTCATTTGCGACCATAGATTCTACAGGGAATTTTGTTCATTATGATGGGTACTGTCATTCCCCAAATTGTAGGTATTTATTAGATCGAGGATAGAGATTTTTCATTAAAATACCCTTGACGTAATATTAAAGGCAGTCAAGCTATACTCTATTTTGTGCATGCTGCTGCTGGGCACAGGCCTCTTCTCTATAGCGCCAACCACTACGGTCCTGTGCCATCCGCATCCATTGAGATCCTGTTGACTTTAGTATACCATTGGACCATCGGGCAGCTGGTCTGCCCACTGGCCATGTTGCTCCCCTTGGCCACCACTCCGTGACTGCTTCGGTCCACCGTCCATGTCCATTTATTGTATGTAGCCAGGGTCATTGTTTGGCAGCCGGATCTCTGTCGGAGGTTCTTAGCACCCTCTGCCCCGCCGGAACCTGAACCGCTGCCGGAGCTAGGGACAGCGGGGCTGCCGGGGACTGAGGGCCGTGGTTTAGCTGTGCTATTCATATTGGAGAAGGGTTTTGGCCGTAAACACCTTGCTGGCCAGGCGGCTTGGCGTCTTTAAGGGGATTAGGGAGGGGAAAAGAGAAAAAAAAGGATTGTTATAGACAGGAATACGAGTGTATGATTATAGGATACCACTTTCTCGGAAGACTAGGGATGAGTTGTTGGTAGCTCGGGACGCCGGGGTCGCATACCCGTATATCATAAAAGATTTACCGGAGACGCAAGTTAATATGAATATCCCTGACGCCTACTCTATTTGCGGGACAGATTTAATTCAGCAGTCGTTTTGTCCCTTTCTTTTGTATACAAAAGTAGGGTTGAGACGGTTGATATAGCGCTCTCTCATCCGCCGTTTGATATTAAAGTGAATATTAAAGAGGACAGAATATTAGCTCTGTCTCAAGAAGGGTATAGACGAGAACCTGTATGTCGAGTAGTAAGAAGATATTGGATTTTGGGTCTTGTAGGTCTGAATACCAAAATGCACTGGTCGCCACTACATGCTAAACTCAAAAAAACTTTTTCCCTAAATGATTTTCTTTGTCTTTGAATGTCTGAAATAAAACAGTCAAATTTGTGTACCGTCACTTCAGTGTGACTTTAATTGAAAATCTTAAAATTAAATTACATTCTACATAGGAAACAAAAAGTAAAACAAAAACAATTTTACCGAAGATTAGCATTCGCTTCTTGATAAGTGATATTTTTTAGAAACTGAATTTCTGTTATATCGCCAACTTCTAATTCACTCAACTGTTTATTATAACAGCTGTCGAATAACATGTCCCGCCGTCGTCTTGGGTGTCGTGATATTTTGCCTCTTTCTTCAGTTTGTACAAAAACAAGTTTGTTTGGTTTGTGCGGCATACGTGAGTTTAATCTCTCATGCCACCCCTCTATTTCATTGTTTGTGCTTATCATTTTTGAAACTTATAAAAGACGCGCACAAAGACATCCACTGTATATTAAAGTAGGTACTCTTGAAATTTGGTTATTTCTTGAGTTTGCGGGAAAAGGGCTTGCAAAGATGTCCATGCACTATGAATTATTTCTTGAGAAAGTAAAGATAAATTAGCACACATCCTGTCTTCTTTTGTTGTTGCCTTTGTTTGTTTTGCCTTCTGCCTCACTGCCTTGTTATAACGGTAACTCTGACGTCAGTGCACGGGAAAACCTCTTTTATCTACACACGTATCATAAACCCTCTTTAATGCGTACAAAAACCGCATGTTACGATCAGCATAATGTTAAACTACGTGGTAAAAACTCATTTCTTATCTGAAAAATTACACATTATGACTGTTCGATTCCAAATCGATATTCGATCGATGGTTTCTGAACGGCCATTTGAATTTGACGTTGCCGCCAACCTAGCAGTTTTTGAGAACTGACAGACGAAAGCCCTCGCAATGTAAACGCGTTTTGATAGGGTATTGAAATTAAATCGCAAGCCATCTGGAATGTATTCGGGTTTCCCTCAGGATTGTCTATATAGCTGAGTGTGTTGTGGTTCCCCGAACCAGATAAAGTTCGCATTTACGTGGCCGATTGATTTTCCCACGTAACATAACCTGTGTTGGAACACTGTGCTCATCGAAGCTGGCCTGCCAGTCATACCTGGTTGGCTGAAGAACCTGTCTACCAAGAAGAGCCTAGGGTGCACCCGGGCCTTGCAGAGAGACAGGAGCTTGACGGGACCGAAGCACAGACCAGGTTAGATCGACCCCACATATCTTTAGCTCGGTGAATCGCCGACGTTCACACTTCTTGGCAACTGATCGCTACGCTACCTCGTAGCTGATGGGCCCCTACGAGGTCATTAGGTGCTGAGAAGCCTGAACAATGACCATAATGTGTAATTTTAAGGTTCCGTACCCGAAGGGTTCCAAACGGGACCCTATTACTAAGACTCCGCTGTCCGTCCGTCCGTCCGTCCGTCCGTCCGTCTGTCACCAGGCTGTATCTCAAGAACCTAGCTAGCTAGAGAGTTGAAATTTTCACAGATTATGTATTTATGTTGCCGCTATAACAACAAATACTAAAAAACAGGATAAAAGAAATATTTAAGGGGGCTCCCATACAACAATTCTTTCAATACCACATACAAACTTATGGATGCACCTGGTTACGTACATGGAGTGTGAAAGTAACCGCACCAATAACTTTGTAAACAATATTTTGCTGTGTAAAATCCAAACTATTCACTCCACACCATCGCTTCCATTGAACGGTGGTACGGAACCCTTCGTGCGCGATTTACACTCGCACTTGGCCGGTTTTTCTACATGTTATGACATTCAAATTTCGAACGCCGACGCCCGCCTGCGTGCCGCCCCTACTTTGTTTTGTGAAGTTGGTACTACTAAACAACCTAAACAAGTGCAAACCACTTGCCACCATGCCAGTCGAACATGCGGTTCCTGAACACATTAAAGAGAGCTTATGATATGTGTGTAGATAAACTAGTGTATGTAACTGTACATAATTAGGCATTAAAACTCTCGAGTGATATTATTATGGTTGGTTGGTTATAATGCGATCGGCACAAGTGAGCACTTCGCCTAATGACACTACTTCTTTGAGCATTCAATGCAACCGATGCCGAATATTCAGTTGGATTGATTTTTTGAGTTACACCTCCACATGCTAGAGCCTGATTTATTGTTATTTGAAAAGTTGTAACTGTGTCCATCATGCACTAGATATGGTTTACCTTTTTGATTGTCTATACATTTCAGATTACGATTATTAATTTTAACGCACAACAGCTAATACGTTTTATCTACACACGTATCATAAACCCTCATTACTGCGTCCAAAAACCGCCCGTTACGTCCAGCATAATGATAGATATACTACTTGGTAAAACACATTTCTTATCTGAATATTTCGACATATTATGACATTCAAATTTCGAACGCCGACGCCCGTCTGCGTGCCACCCCTAGTTTGTCTGTGAAGTTGGTACCACTGAACAAGCTAAACAAGTGCAGAGCAATGATCAATGCCACAATGCCGGTCGAACATGTGGTTCCTGAACACATCAAAGAGAGCTTATGATGTGTGTATAGATAAACTTGCGTATATTAGGCATTAAAACTAGAGAGATATTATTATGAAACTCGCCTCGTTTTATAACCCCCCGCGAGTTTTGATACCCTCCATTATGTATCAGTTACATAAACTACTATTAAATAAAATTTTCATCTTTTACAATACATTTGAACTAGACGTGAAAATTTCGATTTTTCGTTTAAGTTCCGTAGAACAGTTCCATGATGGAACAAGCGAATATTACACTCTCAAAAATTCCATCCTTGTCTGCTATGGAACAAAAGCGAATTTACCAATTCCTATTTGATTCAAAAAAAATATATTTGTACTTGTAAAATTTTTGGCCGTGCAAAATTATAAAGAGGTAAAAAAACTTAGAAAAAACAAACAAATATTTTTATTAACCCGGCGTCAATGACGTGAAAATAATTACGCGTTCAATGTCGCCGGGTCACAGTTGACCCAAAATTATCTTGATTTTGAAAAATATTTATTATTTATGGGTTCTTTGCTCAAAAATATATATAAATAATACCAGTATATTTTATATATATATATTTTATAAATCAACTTTTTATTATCTTTGTCAGAAACACTTCATCTATTTATTTAACAAACTTTCTTTAATTTTTGGTAATGTAACCTTAACATATATATAACTATAAATCTTACATACTAAAAGAGAGATTACAAGAACTTTTAATAAGAATAATAATAATTAACAGTCTTCGAACTCCTCATTCTGGGATATGGAAGTGCTGCAATTATTGCAATATGAAATAACATGATCCGGACATATGTAGATCTGGCATGATGCACAGGTGTGTCATGTTTTCTTGTCCTTTTTAGACGGACATACCTGACATCTCCTGCATTTTCCTGGAACCTTTTCGAGAGGTTCAACGATAGGTTCACTGTAAAATCTGCAATTCTTTTACGTAATTGCCTAGGTAAATTTACACGTGTCTTGAGGAGTCGTAAGTGATCTTGAACCAATGCAAGCCTAAGGTTTTTTAGGAACTGTCGCCGTTTTGTGCGAGAATCATTATTGTTAGCTCGATATTTTTGTTCGATATTTTCGATTGTTTGCATTTATGCCGGATATATTTAGCATTGCAAAAAAAGTCGTCAGACACCATCGTTTTGAGTTTCTGCTTACGTTGTAAGTAGCGCAGAGTTCGTCCGCTACATCTACCCCACTCTTGGTAGAATTATAATAAGTTACAATGTTCAGGAGGGATTTCGAGGTCGAAAAATTATATTTGTCATTACCACCTCATTACATGTTATGTAATGAGGTGGTAATGACAAATATAAAAAAATCAGAACTACCCGATTTGATGCAAGTGAAGACCCCTTTTATGGTACGATTTCCATGGATTAAAGCTTTACAAAATCATGTCAAATCACACTCAAAAATACACAAAATGTACCCAGTTGATGATAACAAAGTATGGATTATTCGACTTCATAATTTCTTTATTGCACACAATAAAATAAAATGACAGTAAGTAACAAAAAACAGTGTACAAAGGCGAGCTTATCTCTAAAAAGAGATCTATTCCAGCAAACCAAGATTGATATAATGAGCAAGGGTAAACCTTCACACGACCAATAATGTCCCATCTGAACACAAAATATGAAAATAAATTAAAAATGACATACAAAATAGAATTGGATTGAAATGTTTTGGTTTGGACAAAAAAAAATTGACACTAAGAGCAGGACATTATTAGAGCTGTGGCATTGCAATAAACGAGGATCTTTTGAGAAAAAACTATAAAAAAAAACTGCCAATTTAGACTGCCATCACAGACGACGCAGCCACATCCTATCAGAAGAAGAACCACTAGATCACTCTACACCGTCACTATTGTGACCGTCACCGACAAGGTCTAGGAGTCCTATTTTTAAAATCACTCTTTTGCAAACGAGTCATCATTACGAGCGATTTTCGTTGAGTCATTCAACGAGTGGTCAGGACCACTCGTTACGCCAGTCGAGTGATAAATTCTGTGGTCGAGTGATATAGTCTGTGGTCGAGTGATATAATAAACGCCATAAACGTTAAACCGAGGAGTGAGTATAATAACGAACGATTGAAAAATGCAGAAAATGGACGTCATGCAATATACAAGTCGAGCGTGATGTAATCGAAAGAGTCGGATCAGTAGAGTGCCTTGTGGAGGCTGCGGTGCCCTACTTCACTGCAGCGACACAGCCATACCGGACTACTTGCCCAGTGAAATCTTTAAGAACACCACAGATGCAAATAGGAAAGACTTAGAATGCCAACGCTGTCACTTCCTTAAAGAGTATAATATTGCTCTGGATGTGAGTGTACCACCTGAGGATTTTCAGCGACTGTTGGAGTCAATAAGGTAATTGATGAATTCACAAGTAGTATGAATATCAATTTGATTTCAATTTCATAAGTCATTATTGCACACAGATATTTAAAAAGTTATATTTAGAGAAAACATGTAAGGCGAGCTTATCTCTAAAGAGATTTCTTTCAGCAAACCAATGCATTATATGAAAATGTATCATGAAAGGGTAGGCTGTTCCCAATATCTAATCTATAATAAAAACCATTAAAATAAATTAAAAATCAAAAAAATACTGAAAATAAAATACCTACCAATATACCTTTAAAACTACTAAATAAGTACAATACATACATATACATAGTTTACATATAATAATAATAATAACATACTATAACTATCAAGAAAGAGAGAGGAGTACTCTTTTAAATCATTTTTGAAAGAGAAGAGTGGGAGTGTCTCTTATAGTGCAAGGAAGTGGGTTCCACATTCAGACCGCCTGCAACCTGAAGGAGTGCTCATATGCCGAGGTGTTGTGCCTTGGAGTGGCTAAGACCGGAGATCTTATATGGTATCATGTGAGATCTCCTGAAAAGAGATACTCAAAGCAGTCTCGAAAGTGCGGGCAGTACAGATTTTCCAATGCATTGAAAAGATAAGTAAGAATATGAGTGCCTCGGCGATGATGAAGCGGAACTTTTTGATTGAAAAACATAGTTGAATTTGCGCAGTCTGAAGATAAACTGAATCCCAAGATTCTGAAGTTGTTCGAGTTTGTTCAGTAGATATTAATTTGTGTTCAACCAACAGACATCGGCAGGAGAAGGGACTGAGCCAAGGTTTTTTTCATTGTATGGATTAACTGGGGATTAAAACAACTTATCATAGAGTTGAAACTGGAGAAACTCTTTGAATTTTCATTAATTTATCTTATTTTATTTCAGAAATGTGAGGTCCCTTGTAGTGCTGATGGTGGATCTGCTTGACTACCCATTAGGCTGGAGCGTGAAATTTTTTTTGGGCTTTTGATTTGGGCGGGGTGGGGAATCGGTGCTCCATAGGGATACAAACAAAATATACTATGACAGGATTTTGATATTTTCATTGGAAATTGTGCCCCAAAGCCACTGAAAAAATCAAAAATGTCCAAAAACAAAGCATTAAATTAAAATTGATAAAACAATACTACAAGTATTTTTAACATATATTATTTATTAATATTAATCTTTGCATACCAACAAAGGAATAAAATTAAAGAGTTAACACAATTAAAATAGGAAAACATTTAGAAAAAATATTGGAAATGGGGTAAATTTCTTAAAATTACTTAGTTCTGTAGTCTCTCTTTGTATTGAAAATAGGCATGATTTTATAGGATTCTAACGTATTTTTTATCCATCCCTCCCGTCGTTCAGGACCACATACAGCAGAGCACGCTTCAGTCACAAGTTTAATGCACCTTTCAGTTGCTTGAGTGTGACAGGGCATTTGACGAAAGAGTGTCAAAATCTCAGTTTCCACTATATGTGGGTTGGCGTTAGCATCCTTCAGTAAGTCGGTGCTAATTTGTTTCAGGACTGGTCCCATTTAATCAGGTCATAGTATTGCCCTGCGTCGAAGTTCAGGCTTGGCACCTTGAAGACTCTGATAGGAGCGAACCCCGACGTTTGTTCCCTGATCTTCACGATCCGCCTGAGAGCTAGTTCTCGGATGTGGCTTCTCTCGCCGTTCAACATTGCGATTAGTATATTTTCGCAGTGACCGAAATAACCATTCCTTTGTATCACGGGGTCGACAATTTTCTTCAAGTGCGTTGGAAGATACCGAGTCATTTTAATGGTCTCGTGTAGGTGTTTTGCCCCGTAAACACACAAAGGTTTCGTTTATATATGGGACCACATTGGTGCGTAAACCTTCAAGACGAATTCAGTCACAATCATCTGTTTTTCAGTCGGATTCTTGGTGGAAATGTACAGCCTGAGAAGTGAGTTGGCTGTCGTCAGCCAACGCGAATGACAGATTGTTCCTGGAGACCTCATAGCCAAGCTTTCATCACAATGTCCTGCAATAATAGCCTGATATTTCCAATAAATATAACTGGTCTGTGCTTAGATCCCCGCGGGCTTTTGTGATATCCGGCAGGTTGCATGTAATTGGTACAAAATCAACTACTGGGAGGTATTCGTAATTTTTCAGTTGTTTTCCCAGCTGACTGCTGAAGCTTTTTGGTCCTGTAGTCGTCCCATCGATAGATTCAAAAATGTGACGCAAGCTTAATTCATTTGCATGTAACTGGCACACTAGCCACTGCAGCGGTCGTTTAAATATTTTTTCTAAAAGGCGTATGATACCTGAATTAATCCCAGTATTAACGGCAGTGCCGTCGCATCCGATGGCTGTGATCGTAGTTAGATCGATTGATTTCGCTATAAAATAAGCTAACAGTTTGTTGGCAATAGTCCTAGCATCGCTAGACTTGCAAATAATGTGGCCAATGTATTGTGACCCAGGTTCTTTTAACAGAGTGATGTGTTCTTCTACTACAAGTCTTCTGCGGTTGCCATCCATTACTAACGTTTTATCCTTTCGTCCGTCAAACGAGATACAAATGGACTGTCCTAGGTCGGGCTGAGCAGAAATCTGTAAGTTCCTAGTTTGGGTACGGGCTCGGCGGATCTTACTGCGATCGACAACATTCTTGCAATCACCTTCAGTCACTAATCCGATGTCTTGTAATGCAGCAGACACGATGGCCGCTCCTGCCCGATCGGAAACGCCATAGCGATCCAGAGTTCTGGCTACAACTGGCAAATTAAGGCGATTGATTTGCTTGGTTGCTGTAGCAGTAGCTGTAGACAAGTGGAGTATACCGCCAGACGTGGATGGCTGATCTCCAGCGAACTTGTCTTCCCTGTTTTGAAGTTCAGCGACATTGGGACAGGTTGATATCACACTTCGTGACGTGGGCGGTAGTTTTGAGACCTGGGGTTGGATGTTGTTCTTTTCTTGGAATAGTTTTCGCTTTAATTTACGGGAAAATAAGTCTTCATTGTTCGTAGAAGTTTTTCTGTCTAAAGCACCAATCCTCAACATCCTATCAGTTCTTTGGTCTGTAAGAAACTTTCTTTCTTGAATAGGTACTTTTCGATCATACGCACAGTCACAAACACTGAATGATCTGCATTTGCACGTAGCCACATCAAACAATATCTTGCTGTCTCTTTTAAAATCATCCAGTTTCTTAAGATAGCTCTGACTGTGCTTCCTTTCTTTATATGGCTTCAGAATTGAACGATGTTTTTCATTAAATGCCTTTAATCGTGCCAGGATCGGTATAGATGCTCGTTTCCAAATATCTTCAATTGCAGTGTTAACAATTTCAGAAGCCTCATTTGTAGAATTCTTTCTATTTCCCTTTGATTGTGTGACGTGAATGAAATATTTCATAATGTCTTCATACGTCGGCAACACAGCAGCTGGTAAGAGTTTTCCACCTCCAAATAAAGGACATATTTGCGCCTCACTACGTAAACTCATTGTTTTGGTTTCACACAATCGCGGAACAGTAAACAAACACGGTAGGTAGCTAATAAAACGCACGTGCTCTCACCGTCAACTGAAATAGGTCACTAATGCAATGCAGTTCCATTAGTCACAGGTCATCGCTAAGTCTATCTCGGCGCGTAGGTGAAACAAAAAATTACAAAATTGCGCGAAATTTTACTCAATTATCAACGATATTTCGCAGGTAAATAAATGTTATTTTATGGTTTTTTCGCCATTTTTCTATAGTTGTGTTTATCGTTAATCAATACTAAATGAGAAAATGTTTATTTAATTGTTCGAATTGATACGAGACCAGTTGTGGCACTACCCACTTTTTCGAATATTTTTGATATTTCAAGGGCTTTGGGGCACAATTTGCAGTTGAGATATTGAATCCAAATTTTCTGTGCTTATTATGAATGTACCGGAGCACCAATTCCGCACACCGCCTAATTGAAATTCGAAAAAAAAAACCTTCATACAAGCACGCTCCTGCCTACTACCCATTCTCCATCTGGCCAGGCATTGTGGACATCATTGGCACAAAATGGCCCATCATTATTGTTGGAAATAAGGTTATAAACATGTTTCTTTTATATAAAACAAATAGTACTAAAGCAAAATGTGAATCTATGTTTGCAGGAATGACTGAGGTCCAGGATTTCTTTGATTCACAATAAAATATATATTTGGAGATAAATTAGGTGTTTATTCTTCGGTGGTTGGTGACAGAGAGTGAGAGACATTTTTCAAGTGCATAGAATACAAAAGTTATATACAAAGTCGCCATCTGTTTGTCTAATTCGAGTTCTAAAGTCAATACACAAATATAGATGGCGTTGTTAGAAGTTACACATAAAAATGTACAGATGGCGCTAGTGGTATAAGTTTACGTTGTCGTTAGACATGCTGCCAGCCTAAATTAGAATTTATTATAGTATGCTGAAAGGCTTAGTCTAAAGAACTGAATTCTTAAATTCTATTTTGAATTTAGTTTTATTTGAAAGCATAATTAGGGATTTACCTATCTATGTAGCTAGGTGTAACTAATAGTTATAAATAACTAACAGTTACTGAAATCTAAATTAAGGTTTGTCTAGGAATTTACATATCCTGTCTAGAAACTTATCTAGGAATTTACCTACCTATCTATCTATGTAGCTAGGTCAAGTGAAATGCAAGAAGAATATACGTTTATTTTTTAAACTTACAAATGTACATGATTATTACCTACATGCTTGATGTTTATTGGTTCAAAATTAGACATAGATATGTTTAATTTCATTCTAGGTTAGATATAAATTGGATTACTGAACGCAAGTTGGAAACGTACATATGTTATTAAAAATTGGACATAGATATGTTTAATTACATTCTAAGTTAGATATAAATTGGATTACTGAACGCCAGTTGGAAACGGACATATTTTATTAAAAGCACGCTTGATGATTCCATTTTGAGTCTGTATTGAAACCACTCTTGTGACGCCGTCCCGTCCTTGGTGCTTGTCGATGATTCGTCCCATCCTCCATCGGCAGGGGGGCTGCTGCTCCTCCCTCACCAGGACCAGCGTGCCGGCCTGCAGGGCAGGTCCTTTTGAGGTTCTCCATTTCGTACGTTGTTGAAGGAGTGCGATGTAGTCGCGGGACCACCTCTTCCAAAAATCTTGTTGTAGCTGTTGAAGTTGTTGATATTGTGTTAGTTTATTTGGGTTGATATCTTGGTAGTCATAGTCCGGTAGACCTGTAGTGGAAGCCACCTGTAGACAGGAAGTGAGCTGGCGTTAGGATAGAGAAGTCGTCAGTGTCGGCAGTAGGTATACATAGGGCTTAGTGGTCGTGAGTTCAGTATCCCTTCTATTTGAGTCAGTATAGTAGAAAACTCTTCGTAGGTTAGTAAAGCTTGTCCACAGACACGTTTCAAGTGATATTTACAGCTTTTTACTGCAGCTTCGTGTAAGCCACCCATATGTGGCGTATATACAGGTAAGAACTTCCATGTGATGCCCTCATTGGCACATGAAGTTGTCAGCTCACTGGAAAATTGATTTAAGTACTCATGTAGTTCAGTTAATTCCCTATTGGCCCCCCGAAAGGTAGTAGCATTGTCACTTAGAATTTCCTTCGGTTTACCTCTCCTGGCTGTGAACCTTCGAAGGGCAGCCAAAAATGCAGCTGACTCTAGACCTGAAATCAGCTCAATGTGAATTGCCTTCGTCGAAAAACACACAAATATGCTACCCAGCATTTATAGGCCTTGAACCCACGTCCTCTCCTATCTCGGATAGCAAAGGGACCCGCATAATCAATGCCCGTTGTGTGGAATGGTGGTGAGGGGGTAACTCTTGAGGTAGGTAGATTACCCATAATAGGTATGTGTGTTTTAGGTTTGGCCCTGAAACAGGTGACACATTCTCGTAGAATTTTATTTGCTAGGCTCTTACCATGAATCGGCCAGTACTGTTCTCTTGTCGCAGAGAGTAGTAGTTGCGGTCCGGCATACAGTAGTCTGATGTGCTGGGATCTCATGATGAGTTTGGTGAGTGTGTTGTTGTTGTGTAGAATTATAGGGTGTTTTTATTATATGAAAATTGTGAGAGACCTAGACGACCGCCTACGCGCATAAGTCCGTTATCGATAAATTGATTAAAGCATAATATCGGTGAATCCTGCCGGATAGGTTTGTTTTGTTGTAATAGATTATACTCGGTTGGAAATGATTGCTGTTGTGCAACCTTAATTATGCGATTTCGTGATTCTATTAGTTCATTTACCGTTATCGGCCCATTTTGTTTGTCTGTGTTTTTTGAGTTGTGAATGAATCGTAATAGGTAGGCAAGTACTCTATATAGCATTGTGTCGGTGGAGTATTTGCAAATTAGGTCTTGTATAATATTACATGTTTGAATGTTAGTAGAAATGTTACACAATTCTTGATTTTTCATTTCTGGTACAATAGTTTGTACTGTAGGTGTACTATGTTGGGGCCATTCTGATGTCGGTTTTGATAGCCACTCGGGTCCTACCCACCATAGGTGTGTATTCGCTAACTTATCAGCAGGTAGTCCTCTAGTTAGTAGGTCTGCCGGGTTGTCTCCGGAACGGACCCAGTACCAGTCGTCACTGGTGGTTAGATTTTGTATTTTTGTAACTCGGTTACTGACAAAGATATTCAACTTGTGTGGTGGAGTTTTTATCCATGCCAACACAACATTTGAATCTGACCATAGGTATTGGTTTGTTATTTGACATGTTAGTGTTAATTTAACTTTTGTGTATAGTTCGGCTGACAAGAGTGCTGCACGTAGCTCTAGGCGTGGGATTGTTTCCTTCCGTGCTACTCGTGACTTCGCACACAATGAACGAACTTGAATGTTGCCTTGTGTGTCTATGGATCGTATATAGATTGCTACGCCAAAAGCGGTCAATGAACTATCTCCAAAGCCGTGAATTTTGATTGTTATGTAATCGTTAATAATAACATGTCTAGGTATTGTTAGTGTGTTTAGACAAAATAGGTTTTTATAAAAGCATCTCCATTCTTCTGATAGTGATGTTGGTAGTTCTGTGTCCCAGTCAGACTTGTCTTGCCTAAGTTTTTGTATAAAACATTTGGCAATGACTATTACTGGTCCTAGTAGACCTAACGGATCAAAAACTGACGAGATTAGGGACAGGACTTTACGTTTAGTTAGCGCCCTTGGTACTGGTTGTTCTTTCAACGTGTATAGTAGGTTGTCAGTCTCGTTTGACCATGCAAGTCCTAGGACTTTTTGTGTATTGTCTCCAAACTCTGTTGGAGTGTTAGTAGTGGAAGTTGGTGTGTTTGTACTCACCCTTCGTAGAATGACTGGGGAGTTAGATTTCCATTTTCGCAGGTTGAAGTTCGCGGTGCTCAGGATGCCGCTTATCTGCACGGCTGTCTCTGCTACCGTTACCTCGTCATCTCCACCGTGAAGCAGGTCGTCCATATAGAAGCCGGAGCGGATCGCTGCTGCTGCCGCTGGAAACTGGGTATTATTTTCGTTAGATAGTTGCAATAGGCACCGTGTGGCTAGGTATGGAGCACACTTCAACCCAAAGCTAAGTGTGGTTAGTAAATAGGTTTTAAGCATTTTATATGGTTCATCTCGCCATAGTATGCATTGTAGATTGTGTTGTTCGGGGTGTATAAATATTTTTCTATACATTTTTTCGATGTCTGCGTTCACAACATATTTATGCTGTCGAAATTTTAATAAAATGTTAATTAGATCGTCTTGAAGTGTTGTACCTTTATGTTGAATGCTATTTAATGACTTTCCCGAGGCGGTGGGACAGGACGCATCAAAAACTACTCTAAGAGGCGTGGTGACTTTTTCGGGATTGATTACAGCATGATGTGGTAGAAAATTTCGGGGGCCATTAGCTGTACCGTTATCTTCTACCATGTGACCAGTCTCTTTAAAATCTCGCATGAATTGTACATACTGTTGCTTTAGTGGGGGGTTTCGTGAAAGTTTTGATTCTAGGTATTGAAATCGTTTATGAGCGATGTGTACAGATTTCCCCAAGGATGAGGCCGGTTCATTCAGGGGCATGCTGACAATGAAGTTACCCTCAGTTCTTCGCATATGAGTTTTAAAACTTTCTTCACATGCGTTTACCATTTCATCATCGGGTATCTCCAACACTGAATCATTCATGTCCCAGAATGTTTCCAGTTGTTTATTTAGTATGAGATTGCAACATACCTTTTTTTGAGTGCATTGGTATATAGAGATTGCGCCTGATATGACCCACCCGAGTTTCGTTTTCTGTAGTATAGGTAGGTCATCTCCTAGTCTATGTTGTCCTATACATAGTAGGTTGTAAAATTGTTCTGCACCCAGAACTAGGTCAACGTCACCCGCTTGATGGAACCTGTCGTCCGCCAGTTTTAATCGGTCTGGAATTTTCAATTTTTTGATATAGATTGTGATTTTAGGTATACTGCAAATTGTGGGTACAACAAGACAGGACAACTTGGTAGTAAATTTACTGTCGGTAGATTCTAGTTCGATGTTGCAAAGGTGATCGACTTTCTTCACGCTTTCATTGAAACCCATGACCTCCATGGTGATACCATGTCGTTTGAGTCCGAGTTTATTGCATGCATTTTCGGTAATTAGGTTAGATTGAGAACCAGAATCGAGAAGGATTCTCAAAGTTTGCTGTTAGTTATTTATGTCCTTTACCTTTACTTGTGCGGTTGACAAAATAACAACTTTATGTTTGTTAGGTTGTGATTGTTCGGTGTCCTCCTTAGAGGTTGTAGTTATGGGGAGATGATGTTTGTCCTACCAATGTTCCCATATGTAGTGGTAGGTATGGTAATGAGTGAAGGCTTTATGCGAAATGAATAGTATTATTTAGATGACGGAAGAAGTTTACTGAAGCAGGAAAGTTATATGCAATATTATTACAAAGCATAAGCAACAATAGCGACACAAATATCGGAAGCTATAAGCGCGCACAGACGTGGGTTCGTTAGCGAAGCGATTAGCAGACTGGTATGCGCAGGCGCTGCCCGCGTCTAGCTCGCTGGGCCGGTCGGCTGCAGGCCAACGCGGGGTGAGGCAGGCGAGCGGGCGCAGATTAGCGGGTGTGTCCCAAGATGAAGCGTCGGTGCGTTTTGAAGGTGGCGATATTATTTGATGTGACGCCACATATTCCCCCTGGCCAGACCGTTGCTACGGTCGATAAAAATCGGGAAATCTGACTCTTCGACCGCTCCGAGTCGTCTTTTCTGCGTTGGTCGCCGGAACAGGAAATGGTGTTGGGGGAATTTCGGGCTCTGGAGTTCTGGTCGCTGGAACTGTATTGTATGGAATTGTGGGTTCTACGATTCTGGTTTCTCTCATCATGTATGCTGGTTTCAGCCTGTCAACAGAGACGTTATTTGGTTTGCCTCTGACGTCTATCGTGAAGAACTTAGGCTGTCTTTTTATAACTTTATATGGGCCTTCGTATGGCTGTTCAAGTGAAGCTCGAACGTAGTCTCGGCGGAGAAAGACATGTGATGATGAGTGTAGATCTCGTGGAATGTAGAAAGGTGCAGATTGACTGGTATGCCACGAAGTTTCTCTCGGCGCGAGTTTGGCCATGTGGGAGCGAAGGCGGGTCGCGTACTCAGAGATGTCGGCCGTGCTGTAGTCGTCTTTAGGAGAGATGAATTGGCCGGGGAGAGAGAGAGTTTGACCGTATTTTTCGTGGGCACGAACGACGACGGCAGTGTCGCGGTCGTAGGAGTAATATTTTGCTGAAGGCTGAGATCCGCGAGAAGCGGAAGGGTACTTAATATAATTAAGAGAAGAAAGGAAATTTCCGTTGTGGTCCATAGTGAGGCAATAATGGCAATTATAATGGTAGAAACAATGGTAGTTACAATGAAAAGTTAAAGAATATATATTGTGGGTGATCTTTATCGAACACTTGCCCACATATCAAGCCCAAACGAGACCTTTGCGAGTCTTAAAGTCGGTCTGGGAATAGATCTCGTACATGAACCGTGATCCAGGAGGTGTTTTTATGAGGATATCCAATATACGCTGGATTCCCTTAGTGAAGGATAATTTTGCTTCGTCAAGAGACGAAAACCTTCCCTGAACGGTGGAAGTGGCGGCGGAATCAGCGACAAAACGCTCACCAACGTCCAGCGCGGAACAGATGCGGTCAACAAGATCCGCAACCACTCCCACAGTGACATTGACGAACACTCCATCGGGGAAACGCCTAGTCTGCGAGATACGGATTCCAGTACTAAGCCCGTCACGCAATGAAGCTCGGGCGTCGTCACGAACCGCTTTCACAGAAAAGGCAATCCTTTGAAGAGCGATCATCATGCGGGTGAGATCAGTTGCAGGAAGGAAAACCTGTTCGGAGAGGAGCTGTTGGTCGAAACCCCAAGGTGCGTACGCCATTGCGATAAGCTTGCGACGACGTCTGAGGAAGTCAACTCCAATAATGGGTCGCGATACATCTGCAATAGTGAAATCCCATGGAAAGTTTCTTCTAAGTCCCAGAGTAAGATGAAGTTTGATTGGTCCGTAGGTATGTATAACTGAGTTATTTGCAGCTACTAGGTCGTATTTAGATTTGGCGCAGGGCCTCTTGACAGCTGATCGGGGAAAAACACACAAGTCGGAACCAGTATCCACAAGGAACTGCATTTTTGATATCCGATCCGATATGAAGAGACGGCCTGATGATGTAGGGCAGTCATGGGCCGCTACTTGCGACCGCCCTGGAAGTTTTCCGACTTCCTAAAGGTGCAGGGCTGTTTGCACTTTTGGGCCTTTTCTCCAAAAGTGTAGTGGTAAAAGCAGTGGGGGTGGTCGGGTGGTGGCTGTTTACAGCTCCTTGAGCGAGATCTTGAGCCTGAGCGTGCGCGTGAGCGTGAGTGTGAACGTCCTCTTTCTTGGTCTAGTCTGGTTGTAAGTAGTGCTACTTGCCTTGTCAAGTCGCTTATCTGCATGGCCATGTCGTTGCTAGCTGGCGGGGCGATAGAGGCAGAGGTGCTGGCCGCGGCGACCTGAGGAGTCATTGGAGCGATGTCGTAAACTTTGTCCGCAAGCTCGGCAAGTTTGTCAACCGTCATGTCTGAAATCTGAGAAGCAATCACAGTTTGAATATTTAGCGGGAGTCGGCTCGTCCACAGCGATTCAATAAAATCTGAGGCTCCTGAAGGTCCGGATAAATCTTGTAGATGCCGTAGAAACTGCGACGGTTTCCTGTCTTCCAGTTGCTCATTGTTCAGCAATTGTTGAATTTTTCTCTGTTGCGATGCTGAAAGTCTATTTATAAGTTCCGTTTTAAGTTTAAGGTACTTGTCTGACAGCGGTGGGTTTGTAATTATATCTTTCACTTCTCGTGCGTATTGAGGTTCTAACTGTGCGGCAACAAAATAAAACTTTGTCGAATCACTCGTTATTTTAGACAAAATAAATTGGCCTTCAATCTGTGAGAACCATAAAGCGGGTTCTTCGACCAAAAATTGGGGTACCCGTACGCCAACTCGCAAGACCTCAGCGGGGCTTGGATCTGTACTCCCTTTGCCACCAGTATCCTCATCTGAGCCCACCATGATAAAAATAAAATATCGCAGACCGCTTGACTTGGACCACACACCAAAATCCTTTGTGTTGTTGTATGTTCTCGAACGAACGTTGGAATGTTGCGTCAGCCAGATATTCTTCTTACTCACAGTATGCGTAGGTCCCATTCACCGAATAAACGGCTTGTCGGGGTCACCAGATATGGGGAGATGATGTTTGTCCTACCAATGTTCCCATATGTAGTGGTAGGTATGGTAATGAGTGAAGGCTTTATGCGAAATGAATAGTATTATTTAGATGACGGAAGAAGTTTACTGAAGCAGGAAAGTTATATACAATATTATTACAAAGCATAAGCAACAATAGCGACACAAATATCGGAAGCTATAAGCGCGCACAGACGTGGGTTCGTTAGCGAAGCGAGTAGCAGACTGGTATGCGCAGGCGCTGCCCGCGTCTAGCTCGCTGGGCCGGTCGGCTGCAGGCCAACGCGGGGTGAGACAGGCGAGCGGGCGCAGATTAGCGGGTGTGTCCCAAGATGAAGCGTCGGAGCGTTTTGAAGGTGGCGATATTATTTGATGTGACGCCACATATTCCCCCTGGCCAGACCGTTGCTACGGTCGCTAAAAATCGGGAAATCTGACTCTTCGACCGCTCCGAGTCGTCTTATCTGCGTTGGTCGCCGGAACAGGAAATGGTGTTGGGGGAATTTCGGGCTCTGGAGTTCTGGTCGCTGGAACTGTAGTGTATGGAATTGTGGGTTCTACGATTCTGGTTTCTCTCATCATGTATGCTGGTTTCAGCCTGTCAACAGAGACGTTATTTGGTTTGCCTCTGACGTCTATCGTGAAGAACTTAGGCTGTCTTTTTATAACTTTATATGGGCCTTCGTATGGCTGTTCAAGTGAAGCTCGAACGTAGTCTCGGCGGAGAAAGACATGTGATGATGAGTGTAGATCTCGTGGAATGTAGAAAGGTGCAGATTGACTGGTACCGAAGTTTCTCTCGGCGCGAGTTTGGCCATGTGGGAGCGAAGGCGGGTCGCGTACTCAGAGATGTCGGCCGTGCTGTAGTCGTCTTTAGGAGAGATGAATTGGCCGGGGAGAGAGAGAGTTTGACCGTATTTTTCGTGGGCACGAACGACGACGGCAGTGTCGCGGTCGAAGGAGTTATATTTTGCTGAAGGCTGAGATCCGCGAGAAGCGGAAGGGTACTTAATATAATTAAGAGAAGAAAGGAAATTTCCGTTGTGGTCCATAGTGAGGTAATAATGGCAATTATAATGTTAGTTACAATGAAAAGTTAAAGAATATATATTGTGGGTGATCTTTATCGAACACTTGCCCACATATCAAGTCCAAACGAGACCTTTGCGAGTCTCAAAGTCGGTCTGGGAATAGATCTCGTACATGAACCGTGATCCAGGAGGTGTTTTTATGAGGATATCCAGCATACGCTGGATTCCCTTAGTGAAGGATAATTTTGCGTCGTCAAGAGACGAAAACCTTCCCTGAACGGTGGAAGTGGCGGCGGAATCAGCGACAAAACGCTCACCAAAGTCCAGCGCGGAACAGATGCGGTCAACAAGATCCGCAACCACTCACACAGTGACATTGACGAACACTCCATCGGGGAAACGCCTAGTCTGCGAGGTACGGATTCCAGTACTAAGCCCGTCACGCAATGAAGCTCGGGCGTCGTCACGAACCGCTTTCACAGAAAAGGCAATCCTTTGAAGAGCGATCATCATGCGGGTGAGATCAGTTGCAGGAAGGAAAACCTGTTCGGAGAGGAGCTGTTGGTCGAAACCCCAAGGTGCGTACGCCATTGCGATAAGCTTGCGACGACGTCTGAGGAAGTCAACTCCAATAATGGGTCGCGATACATCTGCAATAGTGAAATCCCATGGAAAGTTTCTTCTAAGTCCCAGAGTAAGATGAAGTTTGATTGGTCCGTAGGTATGTATAACTGAGTTATTTGCAGCTACTAGGTCGTATTTAGATTTGGCGCAGGGCCTCTTGACAGCTGATCGGGGAAAAACACACAAGTCGGAACCAGTATCCACAAGGAACTGCATTTTTGATATCCGATCCGATATGAAGAGACGGCCTGATGATGTAGGGCAGTCATGGGCCGCTACTTGCGACCGCCCTGGAAGTTTTCCGACTTCCTAAAGGTGCAGGGCTGTTTGCACTTTTGGGCCTTTTCTCCAAAAGTGTAGTGGTAAAAGCAGTGGGGGTGGTCGGGTGGTGGCTGTTTACAGCTCCTTTGAGCGAGATCTTGAGCCTGAGCGTGCGTGTGAGCGTGAGTGTGAACGTCCTCTTTCTTGGTCTAGTCTGGTTGTAAGTAGTGCTACTTGCCTTGTCAATTCGCTTATCTGCATGGCCATGTCGTTGCTAGCTGTCGGGGCGATAGAGGCAGAGGTGCTGGCCGCGGCGACCTGAGGAGTCATTGGAGCGATGTCGTAAACTTTGTCCGCAAGCTCGGCAAGTTTGTCAACCGTCATGTCTGAAATCTGAGAAGCAATCACAGTTTGAATATTTAGCGGGAGTCGGCTCGTCCACAGCGATTTAATAAAATCTGAGGCTCCTGAAGGTCCGGCTGAATCTTGTAGATGCCGTAGAAACTGCGACGGTTTCCTGTCTCCCAGTTGCTCATTGTTCAGCAATTGTTGAATTTTTCTCTGTTGCGATGCTGAAAGTCTATTTATAAATTCCGTTTTAAGCTTAAGATACTTGTCTGACAGCGGTGGGTTTGTAATTATATCTTTCACTTCTCGTGCGTATTGAGGTTCTAACTGTGCGGCAACAAAATAAAACTTTGTCGAATCACTCGTTATTTTAGACAAAATAAATTGGCCTTCAATCTGTGAGAACCATAAAGCGGGTTCTTCGACTAAAAATTGGGGTACCCGTACGCCAACTCGCAAGACCTCAGCGGGGCTTGGATCTGTACTCCCTTTGCCACCAGTATCCTCATCTGAGCCCACCATGATAAAAATAAAATATCGCTCACCGCTTGACTTGGACCACACACCAAAATCCTTTGTGTTGTTGTATGTTCTCGAACGAACGTTGGAATGTTGCGTCAGCCAGATATTCTTCTTACTTACAGTATGCGTAGGTCCAATTCACCGAATAAACGGCTTGTCGGGGTCACCAGATATGGGGAGATGATGTTTGTCCTACCAATGTTCCCATATGTAGTGGTAGGTATGGTAATGAGTGAAGGCTTTATGCGAAATGAATAGTATTATTTAGATGACGGAAGAAGTTAACTGAAGCAGGAAAGTTATATACAATATTATTACAAAGCATAAGCAACAATAGCGACACAAATATCGGAAGCTATAAGCGCGCACAGACGTGGGTTCGTTAGCGAAGCGAGTAGCAGACTGGTATGCGCAGGCGCTGCGCGCGTCTAGTTCGCTGGGCCGGTCGGCTGCAGGCCAACGCGGGGTGAGACAGGCGAGCGGGCGCAGATTAGCGGGTGTGTCCCAAGATGAAGCGTCGGAGCGTTTTGAATGTGGCGATATTATTTGATGTGACGCCACATATTCCCCCTGGCCAGACCGTTGCTACGGTCGATAAAAATCGGGAAATCTGACTCTTCGACCGCTCCGAGTCGACTTTTCTGCGTTGGTCGCCGGAACAGGAAATGGTGTTGGGGGAATTTCGGGCTCTGGAGTTCTGGTCGATGGAACTGTAGTGTATGGAATTGTGGGTTCTACGATTCTGGTTTCTCTCATCATGTATGCTGGTTTCAGCCTGTCAACAGAGACGTTATTTGGTTTGCCTCTGACGTCTATCGTGAAGAACTTAGGCTGTCTTTTTATAACTTTATATGGGCCTTCGTATGGCTGTTCAAGTGAAGCTCGAACGTAGTCTCGGCGGCGAAAGACATGTGATGATGAGTGTAGATCTCGTGGAATGTAGAAAGGTGCAGATTGACTGGTATGCCACGAAGTTTCTCTCGGCGCGAGTTTGGCCATGTGGGAGCGAAGGCGGGTCGCGTACTCAGAGATGTCGGCCGTGCTGTAGTCGTCTTTAGGAGAGATGAATTGGCCGGAGAGAGAGAGAGTTTGACCGTATTTTTCGTGAGCACGAACGACGACGGCAGTGTCGCGGTCCTAGGAGTTATATTTTGCTGAAGGCTGAGATCCGCGAGAAGCGGAAGGGTACTTAATATAATTAAGAGAAGAAAGGAAATTTCCGTTGTGGTCCATAGTGAGGCAATAATGGCAATTATAATGGTAGACACAATGGTAGTTACAATGTAAAGTTAAAGAATATATATTGTGGGTGATCTTTATCGAACACTTGCCCACATATCAAGCCCAAACGAGACCTTTGCGAGTCTCAAAGTCGGTCTGGGAATAGATTTCGTACATGAACCGTGATCCAGGAGGTGTTTTTATGAGGATATCCAGCATACGCTGGATTCCCTTAGTGAAGGATAATTTTGCGTCGTCAAGAGACGAAAACCTTCCCTGAACAGTGGAAGTGGCGGCGGAATCAGCGACAAAACGCTCACCAACGTCCAGCGCGGAACAGATGCGGTCAACAAGATCCGCAACCACTCCCACAGTGACATTGACGAACACTCCATCGGGGAAACGCCTAGTCTGCGAGATACGGATTCCAGTACTAAGCCCGTCACGCAATGAAGCTCGGGCGTCGTCACGAACCGCTTTCACAGAAAATGCAATCCTTTGAAGAGCGATCATCATGCGGGTGAGATCAGTTGCAGGAAGGAAAACCTGTTCGGAGAGGAGCTGTTGGTCGAAACCCCAAGGTGCGTACGCCATTGCGATAAGCTTGCGACGACGTCTGAGGAAGTCAACTCCAATAATGGGTCGCGATACATCTGCAATAGTGAAATCCCATGGAAAGTTTCTTCTAAGTCCCAGAGTAAGATGAAGTTTGATTGGTCCGTAGGTATGTATAACTGTGTTATTTGCAGCTACTAGATTTGGCGCAGGGCCTCTTGACAGCTGATCGGGGAAAAACACACAATTCGGAACTGTCAGTGTGTGACGTCATGTTATAACTGAAGGTGTTTGCATGAGAATAAATAGATCAGTGCTAATCGTGAGCTTGTGTTTGATTGGTGTCCCTGTTGCTTCCTTGACATGGCGCAGCCGGAATTATAATATATCTAGGAAGCTAAAATACATAAAGATACAAATAAATAAATACTTATTCGTAAAACTAAATAAATAAAGACTTAAACAAAAAGTGAATAAAAGTCAAATAAAGTGTGTACATACAAACATGGAAGCCATTTTGCAACCACCTCCGTCTTTTCGTTTTGAGAATAACTTGGCGAATATAACGTCAGGAAACTTATGCAAGGAATGGGAAAAGTTGAAGAAATCATTTGAAGTGTATCATGAGGCGTGTGAACTATCTAAAAAGACAGAAACCGTCCAACGTAGTATATTGCTCCACGTGATTGGTGACAAGTGCCGCGAGGTCTACGAGCAATTTCCAGCCAAAGGTACTACGTTAAAGGAGCTGCTGGCCCGATTCGATGCGTTTTTTCTACCTAAAAAGAACTTGACCATCGAGCGACATCGGTTTTTCAAACGTAACCAACGAGATATGGAGTCCGCGGATCAGTATGTTTTCGAGCTAAATAAAATGGCGTCGAACTGCGACTTTGAAAAACTAAAAGACGACCTCATAAGAGACAGACTGATATATGGGATTACTAACGGAAATTTAAGAGAACGACTACTGAGGGAGCGTGATTTGACTCTGCAGAAGGCTTTAGAGATATGCAGATTAGCAGAGATGTCGAGAATGCAAGCTGGAAATTTCAACAACGAGTCGGCGGAACATCATTTACATGAAATAAATCAATGTGGCGAAGCGGAGTTAGACGGCGCTGACATACAGTGGGTAGGCCGTGGATCAGCTGCAGGGCGAGGATCGCGCGGCCACCGACGGCGGCGCGACCCCGGCAGTCAAGGTCGACGAGGCCCGGGTGGCGGTGACGCGGCATCAGATCGCTCGCGCTGGCAACAGGACCAGGCAGGCCCCGCCCCCGCGCTCGGACGCTACCCGGGGATGCGTCGCGGCGGCGCAGGATCATCAGGTGTCACCCCGCGTTATAATGGGTGTTCAAAGTGCGGTACAGTGCATAACAAATATCAATGTCCAGCCTATGGTCAAATGTGCAATAGATGTAACAAAAATAATCATTTTGCTCGCATGTGTCCAGCCCGAGAATGCTACTCAGTACACGAGGATCCATCTGACCAGGTAATTTACAAAAATAATAACTCGCGAAATGATTGGCACGTCGACTTAAAAATAAATGGTATTACATTAGGTTTTAAACTGGATACTGGAGCTGACGTAAATGTTATACCGCGAAAATTAAGTGATATAAATATAGTTGAGAACGACTTAACACCTACTTCACTTACATTAAAAGGTTACTCGGGAGGCCAAATCCCAGTGATAGGAAAATGTAATATTAAAATACAGCATAACAATACGGTCTATGTTTTAAAGTTCATCATCGCAGATGTAGATTCCCCTCCTATTTTAAGTAGAAGTTCGTGTGAGCAGCTAAACTTAGTAAAAAGGGTGTTGAGTGTAGAATACACCAAAAGTAATAGACTGTTAGAAGAATTTGACGATGTGTTCCAGGGTATAGGTTGTTTACCGGGTGAATACAAAATTAGCCTCAAACCAAACTCTCGCCCCGTAGTACATGCGCCGAGAAAACTACCGATAGCATTGAAGGACCAGATAAAATTGAAGCTAGTAGAAATGGAGAAACAAGGTATAATTGCGAAAGTTGAAGGACCAACAGATTGGGTAAATAGCATGACTGTAGCAAAAAAGGCAGACGGAGACTTAAGGATATGTTTGGACCCTCAGGATCTGAATAAAGTGATTAGAAGGGAACATTTTAAATTGCCGACGTTAGACGAAATAACGGCAAATCTCGGCACATCCACTTATTTCAGCACATTAGATGCGAAACAAAGTTTTTGGCAGGTTAAGTTGAGTTCAGACAGTACTGACTTGTGCACGTTCAACACTGCGTTTGGTAGGTACAAGTTTTTACGCATGCCGTACGGAATCAGCTCAGCGTCAGAGATATTTCATAAGAGGCTATTTGAACAGTTTGACGATATTGAGGGAGTCATTCTATTTGTTGATGATCTTTTGAAATATGGAAAAACAAAAGAAATACACGACCAACGTCTACGCCGTGTATTGCAAAGATGTAGGGAAATCAACATTAAACTAAATAGGAAAAAGTGTAAGATAGGATTAACTGAGATAAAATACTTAGGGCATAAAATCTCAAAACATGGAATAACTCCTGATAATTCCCATATACAGGCTATAAAAAACATGCCTCGTCCAAATTGTGTTAAGGACCTAGAAAGATTTTTAGGGTTAATCACCTATGTTGGCAGTTTTGTACCCAACTTTTCACAAAAAACACACTTGTTGCGGGAGCTGTTACAGAAAGAAATAGATTGGCATTGGGAAAAACAGCACGAAGACAGTTTTAATGCACTTAAAAACTGTCTCATAAATCCGCTAGTGTTGCGATATTATGATTTAGACAAGCGAGTTACATTGTCAGTAGATGCGAGTAAGAATGGCTTAGGAGCCTGTTTATTGCAAGATGGTTTGCCGGTGTGCTATGCTTCTAAGTCACTAACAAAAACAGAGCAGGCGTACGCACAAATTAAAAAAGAGCTGTATGCATGTGTTTTCGCGTGTGAAAAGTTTTATATGTACGTATACGGTAGAACTGATATAATAATTGAAACTGACCATAAACCATTGGTATCTATAATAAACAAACCGCTAATTAATACCCCACCGCGGTTACAAAGAATGCTTATGAGATTACAACCCTATACATTTAAATTGGTATACAAGCCGGGTAAATTCCTATACATCGCAGATGCATTGTCTCGTGCTGTTGATCCCACCATCGCGACCACGGAGCCACGTGACCTAATAGACGCCCAGGCGCAGGTATGTGTGCTCGCAGAATCAAATGAATTGATAGATACACATTTTTTGCCCATACAGAAATACACAAAAACAGATATTGAAATGCAAGAACTAAGTAAGATAATAAAGAAAGGATGGCCAAATAGTAAGAATCTAATTAAGGATGAATTGAAGCAATACTGGGAGTACAGAAGTGATCTTACGTTAGCTTTTGATATGATATGGAGAGGAAATCGAGTTATTATACCAAAATGCATGCGACACGAAATGTTACAAAAAATACATGCAGGTCATTTAGGCTTAGAAAAGTGCAAGCTTAGAGCACGTGAAATTATGTTCTGGCCACACATGAACGCACAATTGCAAGATTATCTTTCGCATTGTCAGGCTTGTCTCACTTTTAAAAAACAGAACTGCAAAGAACCATTACTTCAACATGAAGTGCCTGATAGGGCGTGGTCTAAAGTAGGTGTAGATATGTTTCACTTTCAAAGTAAAAACTACATGCTTGTGGTGGATTATTTTAGCAAGTTTGTGGAAGTAGTAAGGGTGAGCAATATGACGTCGGAAAACGTTGTGAAACAACTTAAAATTATATTTAGTCATCAGGGCGTGCCTGAGGTGGTCCAGTCCGATAATGGCCCTGAGTTCTCGTCCTCGTGTTTCAGTTTGTTTTCACAAGAATGGGGATTCCGACATCATACTTCATCCCCCAGATATCCGCAATCGAATGGACAAGCTGAGCGTGCCATACAAACTATTGTAAGGTTTGCTTACGTTTACACAAAAATGTTGGTGGACTTTTGGTTTTTGTGCTGGCAACATTATAGTCTGTCATACAATTGGTACGCGCGTAGGGCTTGACCAATCAGAGGCTTTGACCAATCGTAAGCTTGTGTTATGTAGGCGGAGTTTTGTGAAACAACTTGGCGGGAGAAGTTGCCGGGCGTTTTCGCAAAAGACCGCGCGAGGGCATTCGGTCGGAACGAGTAACGCTGAGCGGTTGTGTTAGCTGACTGGCGATAAGTTTAGTTACGAGTTACGAACAAAGTTAGTTATTAAATAATAAGTTCTGTAAATAAGTTTGGCTAATAAATAATAAGTTCTGTAAATAAGTTTGGCGCTGATTAAAGTGTTGCTGAAGTGACATCGTGTTGAATATTTCTGAGAGACCCTAAAATCTCAGAAGTGGGATCGCAACGCACTTCGCGGAATGGAGGATGATGAAAACACTCGACGGCGGCGGGGCCCCGAAACCCCTCGTCAGCGAGGAGACTCGCAAGCGAGACGTAGTCGCAGCCCAAGCCGGGTGACGCGTCGTAGTCGAAGCCGCAGCCGTGGAAGTGCTCGCAAGCGCAGCCGCAGCTCCAGCCGGAGCCACAGCCACCGTCTGCTGGAGCGAGAGCAGGCGCTGAAGCGCGAGCAAGAGCGACTTCGGCAGCTAGAACTGGAACTTCGGCTTCAGCGAGAGCGCGACGATGAACAGCGCAGGCGCCGCAGCGAGCAGCGCGAGCGGCGTGAGTCGGGGAGCAGCGCTCGCCGCAGTCGCCGCAGCGAACAGCGTGAGCGGCGTGAGTCGAGGAGCAGCGCCCGCCGCAGTCGCAGCCGCAGCAAGCCAGCCGACGCGGGTGACGGACACCGAGGGAAAAGGTCATGTAGTCCTTCCTTTACCTCTAAAGATGTTATGGAGATTATTAAGTCTATAAAAGACATCCTCCCATCACAGCCGGCAAACCTGGGCACACAGTCAATTGTCAAAGGATTAGACTATAAAAATATTATTCCTGAATTTAATCCTTCGGAGAAGAACCAACGTATGGACATGTGGATAAAAAAAGTAAATGAATGTGCCAAGGTTTACGGCTGGGATGAGAGGACGACGGTTCATTTCTCAATGCAAAAACTTACCGGATTAGCAAAGACTTGGTACAGTAGTCTTAATTCTATTATGTTCACATGGGAAGAGTGGCAGCATAAACTAATGAACGCATTTCCCTGTGAGCAGAATTATGGACAATCGTTAGAAGATATGTTGAGGCGTAGAAGTAGACCAAACGAACTCATAGAAAACTATTATTATGAGAAATTGGCCCTCTTAAATCAGTGCGAAATCTCGGGTAGGCGAGCCGTGGACTGCATCATACATGGCATCAATGACAGGACCACTAGGTCAAGTGCTTTAGCATTGCGCTGCCAAGAGCCCGACCAATTGTTAAAATTCCTCCTTAGCAGCAATAAAGAATTTCCGTCACAGCAGCCGCAACAAGTTAGGGACCGCGGTATCAGCACACCGGATGAAAAACAGTCTAGTAGAGTTAACTCGAAAAACAATACGATTTTGTATTGTTTTAATTGTAAGGAAAAGGGACATCCATTTACGAGATGTCCTAAACCTCTGATGAAATGCATACACTGTAACAAAGTGGGTCATAAATCCGAGGCGTGCCGATCAAAACAGGATGGCGCAGGGTCAATGAAGGCTGACACGGTAACAAAGACGATGAAAATTTCAGATTCAAGTCCTTCTGGCAAGTTCGTTAAAGAAGTGGTTGTCGAAAGCTTACCTATGGAAGCATTCATTGACTTGGGCAGTGAGGCGACTCTTATCAAGCGATCTTATTTTGTCAAACTCGGCATTGACCACAACAATACTCCGTCTGTGCTAAGAGGTTTTGGGAACAGCTTAGTTGAGTCTGAAGGCGCGGTAAAACTGAACCTGACCATTGACGGAGTTAGCGCTATTGTTATGTGTAAAATAGTAGATGATGCCTTACTTGAAAAGCCAATGCTCATTGGGCAGAGCTTTTCGGAACAGCCACATGTTGTAGTCTACAAAGACTCTCAGAAGCTACAATTTCTACACATTGGCGCTGAAGTCCCCAATCCCGATTTAGATGAAAATTCTGAACGCCTACAGAGGATTAGAGTCACTGCTCATTGTAACCTTTATGGTGCCGCAAGTGTGAGAGCCGATGCCGAGTCGCTTTTCTCTGGTAGTGTTGCCATAGGTACTAGAATCGTAGGAAGGCCGAACAATCAGTACGTGGTCTGTGGAGGCATTTATGAGGTCAAAAATGGTTCTCTCCATGTTGTTCTGACCCCGTGTTCGATACCATGTTGGATTCAAGAGAACTTTGTATTCTCGCGAGCTGAAAGGGTAGATATTGTTTACAGGCTTATGAACGAAACAGAACCCCTAGTTTCAAGTTCATCGTCTGGGACCTCCATTACGGCCAATAAACTAGACGCGAACCAAGTCAACGTAGGTGATTCAGTATCTGACAGTGATAGGGCAAGGCTTATGGACATACTCCGCCGTCATGAAGGCTGTTTTGCGCAGAACTTAGTGGAGTTGGGCTGTACGAGCGTAACTAAAATGAACATTGAACTAAACAGTTCACGTTCGGTAGTCTATAGACCCTATCGACTCTCGCACCAGGAACGTGAAAAAGTCCGCGCGATGGTGAATGACATGTTACAAGCGGGGATTATTAGGGAGTCCGTGTCAAACTACGCGAGTCCTATTATCCTGGTTCGTAAAAAGGATGGTAACATCCGTTTGTGCGTGGACTACAGGCTTCTTAATTCTGTGACAGTCAAGGAAAGATATCCCATCCCCATTATAGAAGATGAGGTAGCAAGACTGTCCGGGCAGGCATGGTTTATAACCCTAGATCTTATGTCTGGTTATTACCAGGTACCTATAGCGGAAGGTAGCAAACATCTGACGGCATTTGTCACTCCAGACGGACAATACGAGTACAATCGTATGCCGTTTGGTTTGGCAAATGCCCCCGCAGTCTTCCAGCGGATGATGAACCATGTCCTCGGACCAGCACGGTTCGATAAGGCTACGGTCTATATTGATGACGTATTAATCTTCGGCAAAACACCTGAGGAATGCATGGACCGGTTAGAAGAAATTCTTGGTTTGCTGAAGGAGGCCAATCTCAAGCTCAACCTTGCAAAGTGTAGTTTTCTGCAAAATAAGATTGATTTCCTGGGTTATGAGATTGGCTCGATGGGTGTTCAACCTGGAGAGGCAAAAACTCGGAGCGTTGCAGAGTTTCCTCGCCCCGTTAACGTTCACAACGTTCGGCAATTCCTCGGATTGGTGAATTACTTCAGAAAGTTCGTCCAAGGTTTCGCGCAAATAGCCCATCCTCTTACAAAACTACTTAAGAAGGATGCCTCTTGGGAGTGGACTGATGACCAAGAAGAATCCTTTGTGACCCTAAAGGCCAAACTAATTGATCGACCCGTGCTTGCCATTTACGACCCGGCGGCCGAGACCGAGCTACATGCTGATGCCAGCAGATTAGGAGTTGGAGGAATCTTGCTTCAGCGACCTCAAGGTAGCGAGAGTTCTTTTCACCCTTTGGCTTTTTACAGCCGTCAAACGACCCCTGAAGAAAAAAACTTTCACTCCTATGAGTTGGAGACCTTAGCTGTAGTTTGCGCTCTTAAAAAGTTTCGCGTATACCTGTTAGGAAAAGAATTCAAGGTAGTCACCGACTGCAGCGCACTCCGCTCTACGTTTAGCAAACGTGACTTGGTACCGAGGATAGCACGGTGGTGGCTGGCGCTGCAAGAATTCGACTGCTCCGTTGAGTACAGGGCAGGAAAAAAAATGGAACACGTCGACGCACTCTCTAGGAACCCGGTTGGAGACTCTACAACCAACAATCCTGAGCAATTTCCTGCTATCATGGCCATAAGTGACGATGACTGGTTACTTACCCTCCAATTGGGTGACTCGGAGCTGCGACGTATTCGCGACATTGTAGCCAGTGACTTGGATACAAAGGGTCTAGATTACATCAAAGAGAACTACATTTTGAAGGATAACAAGCTGTTCAGATGCATAGATGGGAACAAAGATTGTGTAAGATGGGTGGTACCAAAGGGCGCAAGGTGGCAGTTGTGCAAAATGAATCATGACGACATAGGTCATGTAGGCTTCGAGAAAACTTACGAACGGATTAAAAAGAATTATTGGTTTGCTAAAATGAAGCGATTTGTTAAGAAGTATGTTGAAGCCTGCATAGACTGCGCTTACGCTAAAAAGGCCAGTAACACACATGAGGGATTATTACACCCAATAGAAAAAATTGAATTGCCATTCCACACTTTGCACGTCGACCACCTTGGGCCCTTTGTAAGGTCTAAAAGGGGTAACACGCACATACTTACCATAGTGGATGGATTTACCAAGTTTGTATTCATAAGGCCAGTGAGGAGTTTGTATTCCTAACAAAATGTAATCAAGAGCTTACAAGACATATTCGACATCTTTAGGGCACCCAACCGTATTGTCAGTGATCGAGGTTCTTGCTTTACGTCGCACGCGTTTCGGAGATTCTGCCTTGACCGAGGAATAAAGCATATTTTAAATGCGGTCGCTTCCCCGAGATCTAACGGTCAGGCCGAACGTTATAATAGAACGATTCTTGATTCGCTCACAGCACAAAACTTAAGGGGCGATGAAAGAGACTGGGATGACAAGACAGGAAAAATTCAGTGGGGTTTAAATAACACCGTCCAAAAGACAATAGGTAGAGCGCCCGCGGAGGTCATGTTTGGAACTAAAATAAACAGTGAGCATCATCCGGCTCTAAACGAAGTTTCACAGGAAATCCATCAAGCTGAGGATTTGCCCTCCATTCGAAGAGAAGTTAAAAATAGGATCGATGCAGCGCAGGATGCTCAGAAACAGTATCACGATAGAGGCAAGCGTCCTGCTCGAGTTTACCATAATGGTGATTTAGTCAAAATCACAAAGGTCGCGTTCCAAAACCAAGGAAAGAGTACAAAGTTGATGCCTTCGTACGAGGGACCATTCAAGGTTGTTAAAGTCCTAGGTAACGATCGTTACAAGATTGCTCCTATCGCAGGTTTCGAAGGAATGCAGAACAAGCGTAAGACGACCGTTGCCGCAGACCGAATGCAACCATGGATACATGTAGCTAGTCTAGCAATTGATGATGATGATTCTCTTGATAAAGAAGAAGAAATCGATATGTCAGAATGAATTTCAGTAAAGTCTAAAAGTATGCAATTACTTTGATAGTGTACCAACTTTATAATTTTATTTGTACAAAGTATAAAGAAACCGCTTTATCCCTTTCTCAGTTGGGTCGCTAACACCTTACCCACACACTCATCATTAAAAATAAATAAAATGTTTAGATAAGTTTATTAATGTAAATAGGTAGTACACATAATGTTGTAATAGTTGTCTGATTAACTACATAATTTGTTCATTTTGTTTCAGGTCAAGTGCGACTTTAGTCGAATAAGTTTGGGACTTGACCTGCTATGAAGATGAAGACAGTGGAAAGAAAAGTGAAATAAGATTTGAATACACATATAGTCTGATTAAATGTTCTTAAATAAGATTATATAATACAAAATAGGATAACTTTAAACCAGATGCCTCGTTACGCCAAGTGTAAGGTTCCACCGGGTACCTACGTGCATGAGGACATGCACGGTATCAGGATGGACGAGTGTAAGGTTTGCTTACGTTTACACAAAAATGTTGGTGGACTTTTGGTTTTTGTGCTGGCAACATTATAGTCTGTCATACAATTGGTACGCGCGTAGGGCTTGACCAATCAGAGGCTTTGACCAATCGTAAGCTTGTGTTATGTAGGCGGAGTTTTGTGAAACAACTTGGCGGGAGAAGTTGCCGGGCGTTTTCGCAAAAGACCGCGCGAGGGCATTCGGTCGGAACGAGTAACGCTGAGCGGTTGTGTTAGCTGACTGGCGATAAGTTTAGTTACGAGTTACGAACAAAGTTAGTTAATAAATAATAAGTTCTGTAAATAAGTTTGGCTAATAAATAATAAGTTCTGTAAATAAGTTTGGCGCTGATTAAAGTGTTGCTGAAGTGACATCGTGTTGATTATTTCTGAGAGACCCTAAAACTATTAAAAGTATGCTTAAAAAGACAGCATTTGATGGGTCAGATTTCAGGATAGCACTATTAGAATATCTAAACACTCCAATAAGTGATAAGTTAGCATCACCATCGGAGTTACTGTATAACAGAAGGTTAAGAAGCACTTTACCCTGTTCTCCCAGACAATTACAACCGAAAATATACACTAGAGTTACTAAAGAATTAAAGGCACGACAATACATTCAGAAGAAATATTATGATAGGAGTTCTAGAAATTTAAATCGGTTAGCCATTAATCAAAAAGTAAAAGTTTGGTTGAACGGGCAGTGGACGAACGGGGTAATAACAGGTACAGCAGGCCCCCGCTCATACCTTATAGAACTAAGTGCAGGCGGCATTGTCAGGCGCAATCGAAGGCACATCATTGAAGACTCCGACCGTCGCGACGCTAATTCAAGTCGTACCTACCCATATACATCAACACGTTATGATGATATTGTCGTACAGCAAACAGCTGACGAGCACCCGCAAGTAGGCTTAATGCCGCGCGCGCCCGCGCAAGCCGGCTCCAGTATGCAGGTACATCAAAATAATAATCGCTATACTCGTTCTGGCAGGGAACTGATTGCTCCTGATCGGTATGGCTTCTCGGCGTGAGTCAGCATAAGCAAGGCGAAAAAACATTGGCTATTCGCAGGTCAAAGTTGTAGTAAAGTTAAGCATGGAATGCACGTTATATTTTATAATCACACATCAGGTTAAATTATACATTGTTAGTTAGTTTACAAGCATGATAGATAAGTAGTTTTTAAATACAAAATGAAACACATAATTTTGGATTGTATCAACATTGTATTCGTTAAAGCATTCATGATTTATAATATTAATAATAAATAAAATTCTCAAGCATTGTTTTTGCTATACAGGTTATAGACAGACAAGAAATAACAGAAATACTTAGATATTGATCAAGCATAATTTTGCATGAAATGTCTATAGATACCTACAGAAGATATTGTTATACTTAAGATAGTGAAGTACCACTTACTAGCTTTTCGTCCTTATAGTATTTTTCCTTTTGGGGGGATAAATAGTGCTTCTTCATATTGTTAATTTTTGATTTATTGTATCCATTAATTTGAAAAGGGGGTTGTCAGTGTGTGACGTCATGTTATAACTGAAGGTGTTTGCATGAGAATAAATAGATCAGTGCTAATCGTGAGCTTGTTATTGATTGGTGTCCCTGTCGCTTCCTTGACAGGAACCAGTATCCACAAGGAACTGCATTTTTGATATCCGATCCGATATGAAGAGACGGCCTGATGATGTAGGGCAGTCATGGGCCGCTACTTGCGACCGCCCTGGAAGTTTTCCGACTTCCTAAAGGTGCAGGGCTGTTTGCACTTTTGGGCCTTTTCTCCAAAAGTGTAGTGGTAAAAGCAGTGGGGGTGGTCGGGTGGTGGTTGTTTATAGCTCCTTGAGTGAGATCTTGAGCCTGAGCGTGCGTGTGAGCGTGAGTGTGAACGTCCTCTTTCTTGGTCTAGTCTGGTTGTAAGTAGTGCTACTTGCCTTGTCAATTCGCTTATCTGCATGGCCATGTCGTTGCTAGCTGGCGGGGCGATAGAGGCAGAGGTGCTGGCCGCGGCGACCTGAGGAGTCATTGGAGCGATGTCGTAAACTTTGTCCGCAAGCTCGGCAAGTTTGTCAACCGTCATGTCTGAAATCTGAGAAGCAATCACAGTTTGAATATTTAGCGGGAGTCGGCTCGTCCACAGCGATTTAATAAAATCTGAGGCTCCTGAAGGTCCGGCTAAATCTTGTAGATGCCGTAGAAACTGCGACGGTTTCCTGTCTCCCAGTTGCTCATTGTTCAGCAATTGTTGAATTTTTCTCTGTTGCGGTGCTGAAAGTCTATTTATAAGTTCCGTTTTAAGCTTAAGGTACTTGTCTGACAGCGGTGGGTTTGTAATTATATCTTTCACTTCTCGTGCGTATTGAGGTTCTAACTGTGCGGCAAGAAAATAAAACTTTGTCGAATCACTCGTTATTTTAGACAAAATAAATTGGCCTTCAATCTGTGAGAACCATAAAGCGGGTTCTTCGACCAAAAATTGGGGTACCCCTACGCCATCTCGCAAGACCTCATCGGGGCTTGGATCTGTACTCCCTTTGCCACCAGTATCCTCATCTGAGCCCACCATGATAAAAATAAAATATCGCTCACCGCTTGACTTGGACCACACACCAAAATCCTTTGTGTTGTTGTATGTTCTCGAACGAACGTTGGAATGTTGCGTCAGCCAGATATTCTTCTTACTCACAGTATGCGTAGGTCCAATTCACCGAATAAACGGCTTGTCGGGGTCACCAGATATGGGGAGATGATGTTTGTCCTACCAATGTTCCCATATGTAGTGGTAGGTATGGTAATGAGTGAAGGCTTTATGCGACAATATATCGGAATATAATAGCGAATTTTGATGTGACGCCACATATTCCCCCTGGCCAGACCGTTGCTACGGTCGATAAAAATCGGGAAATCTGACTCTTCGACCGCTCCGAGTCGTCTTTTCTGCGTTGGTCGCCGGAACAGGAAATGGTGTTGGGGGAATTTCGGGCTCTGGAGTTCTGGTCGCTGGAACTGTAGTGTATGGAATTGTGGGTTCTACGATTCTGGTTTCTCTCATCATGTATGCTGGTTTCAGCCTGTCAACAGAGACGTTATTTGGTTTGCCTCTGACGTCTATCGTGAAGAACTTAGGCTGTCTTTTTATAACTTTATATGGGCCTTCGTATTCAAGTGAAGCTCGAACGTAGTCTCGGCGGAGAAAGACATGTAAATGTGTTTTTCTAGAAAAATGCAATATTGCTCTTGAACAGAAGGTAGAGGACTTCGAGCAAAAGTCACGTAAACACAACATAGTGATTGCGGGCGTCGAGCAACTACCCGACGAGAATGTGAGGGTGATTGTCACCAAGATTGCGGAGAACATCAACGTGAGCTGTTCGGGCTTAGAATGGGCCAAGCGCAGCGCACCCATGAAGTCAGGCAGCAAACCGGCGTCTATAATTGTAGGCTTCAAGACCTCGGGAACCGAATCTCGTGACAGTTGGCTATCCAATCGTCGCAACTTGAAAGACACGACCAGTAACATGCTAACAAACGGATCGGCTGTGAACAAAGTATACATCAATGAGGATTTAACACATAGCGCGCGCGCACTGCTTTGGAATACAAAACAACACCTACACGGGGCGTACAAGTACATCTGGGTGTCCAACGGCATAATTCTAGTAAAAAAACCGATGGAGAAAAATCTATTTGCGTGCGCAATGAAAGTGATATTAACAACTTAATCATTAAAAAATAATTTCTTCTTATGTGTAGGCACCTATAGTGTTTAAATAAAACATAAAATTCGCAGACTTACTAGACTGTATCGAAGATGAACCCGTTAGTTATGTGTGTGTCGACAGCGTTCATTGCTGGATGAAAGATATAACCAATTAACACGGGTTATGTATTTTTCATATTAATATTCGCTCGCTTAAAAAGCACTTTAGCGAACTTTTAGTTACCTTAGGTAATCATATAAGAGCAATAGATGTGTTAGTCATTACAGAACCTAATATTAATTTTTCCTTGTTGTCGTTGTATCAAATATCTGGGTATAATGTGAATGTTTTCACCCGCAAGGGTCGTAGTGGTGGTGGAGTACTTGTGTATACTCGCGAGGCGCTGGCCGCGCGGGCGAGCGACTTACCCGCGACGGCCAATATCATGCGAGCCGCGGAGTGCGTTTCCATTACACTACATTATAACAATGAAATTATTAACCTAATATCCATGTATAGACCGCCTAGATTCTCTCAAGAAAATAGAATACAAGAATTTCATGTAGAATTTAATAATATTTTAGATAAATTGCCTACTAATTGTAATATAATTTTTTGTGGAGATTTAAATATAAATTTATTGCTTAATACTGTATGGTCTTTGGTGGGATCCACACAGCCTTACATACAACTCAGGGTTAGCTAAGTTGTCAGTTGGAAGTTTAAAGAGTCTCCTTGTATAGTTGAAAACACTTTACTTTTATAATAATGAAATACACTCTAAAAATAGTCTGTTGTAGCTTAGATTTAGGTGCTACGGCGAATAAGTAAGTAGAACTGCAATATGTTAATAGTTAAAATACAATTATACAGAAATTAGAACGTGCTGATAAATGCCGCGTTCGCATTGTACAAGGTTGGCTTGTACATGCTCCCGAGGGAGAAGTTAATTTAGTGCTAAACCACAACAGCTCACAAAGCAAGTAAATTAATAAATATTTTAGTCAAAACTGAATCTTGACTTTCCGACTTCTTGCTTCGTTTGTTTGTCATTGGGGCGCCTGACTGTCTCTGTCCTCTCAAATCCTTGGTTTTCATGGGATTGCATGATCCTTGGGGACGGCCGGCGACCTATGCATTTCTTCCTTATGCACCAAACCAATGCGACTATTATGACAGCTATCGATAAGAGGCTTGTAATTCCGATGTTTACAATGCTGTGCGTCGATAAGTTTGTTAAATTCAGCCAGTATTCGTTCCTCTTTTGTTGCGATATTTGTTTTTCGATATCTTGATATTCCTTGCTGTGATCCTCTTCTTTAAGATGAAGTGAAATGTTCTTGAAGTTACTAGATGCCATGTAGTTTGGTGCTGGAATTTCAGGCACACTCAAGTTGAAGCCCATCGTCATTTTGCTTCCGTATGAGTTGTAGGAATGTATCGTAATGTCTGACCGTTGCAAAATACATCCTTGACCTAGAGCAACGATCCCTTGCTTGCTGATTTGTTTTGTCGTAGCAAGGTTTTTACATATTATTCTTAGCTGACACGATTAGCTGATCGAAACAATTGTAGAGCCATGAGTTTTTGTTGTGTAATTGAACCCAGTAATCACTGCACGGAATTTGTTTCGCAGCGCATAGAACTTGCGTTCTTTGACTCAGCAGTTTCGCGGCGCATGAAGTGTTATTTCCTTGTAAGTTATGTATCGGGTGATGTTCATGACACAGCAGCGAATCTTTTGTTGACATACACTGTGACACATCTTGGTTTTCCAATTCAATGTACGTATTTTTTATTAGATTTACAGCGATGTATGCCGCCGTGTCTGTAACCGTCGTATATCTTTCTCCATTTTTAACGGTGGTCGGTATCAACCGATAAAGGCTGTACTCATCATCGCATACAAGCGGTATATGAAGCTCGAATAACAGGTACTGTTGAGTTAATCTCGCCCTTACATAAATAAGTTTGTAGAGTTCTTCGGCGTCATCTTGCAGGTTTTTGATAGGCAGCGCTAGATTTTTAGGCATGGAACTCGAAATTCGTTCTAACTGTTTACTTATTGATCAGGGGTGAAAAGATTTATGTCCAGATGACCTCTGTAAATGTCAGTCAACGCATTCATGAGCATCCCTTGAGTTTTCTTCAAGCTGTTTATCAAGGAGCTTGCGGTTATTGCGGCTGTGTTAGCGCTACTTAGCATTTCTACATTTCTGACCCGGTTTTCGGTCGTGCGCATTTGCTCTTCCGATTGTTTAATATAATCCCTTATTACTTGGAATTGATTTTTCACGAATTGCTCGTTTTTCTTGACGATATTTTCCTCTGCCTCAATTATAGTTGTTTGGTTTTTTATCAGTTGTAGTTGGTATTTCTGATTTGTCCGCATGTTTTCTATGTCCTGTGTGTATTTTTGCGCGAAATCTTCATCTAGTACTCCAAAAAGGGTGCGAGCAAGGTTTCCCACTCCATTGAAGTACCCTCTTGATTTTCTGTTCAGGTGATGAGACAGGAGTAAATTGTTGTAATCTATAAGTTGGTAGATTTCGTGGGTGAGCTGTCTTGTCATAAGTAGACACGTCTGTGATTTTGCTTTAGCACACATCTGATCTACGTGATCTACATAGTCAGGTCATAAGTTCTGTCACATGTGCAATATGAAATAATTTAGACATGTTTATTATTTATGTAAACATTTATATAGCAAAATGAACTTAATAAAACATAGATTCTTATGGTAATAAAGTTTATTCAAAATGAACCCCGCGATTTTGAATACAGGCATTTATTCTGCGCGGCCAGTCGTCTATCGCAGCACGAACGAGGTCCATGTCAATATCGGCGGCTACCTTAATCAAGGATGCCTTGAGTGACTCCAAATCAGGATGAGGCTTTGAGCACGCCTTTTCCTCCAAGTGTTGCCATATCTTGTAATCTAACGGACTCAAATCTGGACTGGAGGAGGGCCAGTCTTCGTGCCGGATGAAGTCGATTTCACGCGCCGCCAGCCAGTCTTGTGTGCTTTTCGCTCTATGAGCTGGCGCAGAATCTTGTTGGAATAGCCAGTGCCTGTTATTAAACATGGTATGAGAAACAGGTTCCACAAGGTTCTTGAGGACTGTATTTTGATACACAACTGCATTCGTTTTTACGCCTTTCTCACAAAAATGTACCTCAGTTAAGCCCCAATAAGAGACTCCCAACCAAACCATGAGCGAGGATGGAAAATGACCTCGTTGGACACGCGGAATACGGTTGCTCGCTTCTTCACTGCTGTGTGCGTACACCTTATCATTTTGTTTGTTGTAGCTCTCTTCCACGGTGAAAATTTTTTCATCCGAAAAAAGAATTTCCCGATGCTTTTTTCCCGCGTACCGCTTCAACAAAGCGCGGCATCTCTTCAGTCTCAGGTCCATTAAACGAGCGTCCAAACGATGTCCTGTTTTTCTTCGATATGCCCTAAGCTTCATTTAACACCCTTTTCACCGTGGTCCTGCTTAACCCCATCTGAAGGGCCAACAGTTTCTGCTTACGTATGGGATTTCTTTGAATTCGTGCCTTCACAGCTTTTATCACTGCTGGAGTCCTAACAGAGCGAGGGCGACCACTTCTTGACCTGTCATGTACACTAGAGTCTTCATTGTATCGTTTTATGGTACGATAAACGAATCTTTTGGTTATATTCAAATTTTTCAGTAAGTCGAAAATCTGAATTGGCGCGTAACCGCAACGATGCAACGCAATGACTGCGACACGGTCTTCTTTAAGTGTCCACTCCATTATTAAAAATGAGGAAAATTCTAAAAAGTACACATTTTTATTTTCATGAAAAATTCGAAATTCGAATTCAATAAACTTTTTTGTGGCCAGCGTTCTAAATTCAAAAGTTTTTTTTGTGTGACAGAACTTATGACTTGACTGTGTATATATGTTTTTAGGCCTTTCGTGGCTTGCCAGTACGAAGATAAGTTGTAGTAAACAAGTAGGTTCTATTCGTCGTGGATTAGTTGTATTTTTCCGATTTCGTCGGTCGGTCGGTCTTCATCAATCGTGATGATCTTGTACTGTTTCATATCGATGTTTTCAGCTCGAGACACAGGTATTGATGGCAGGCATATTAATGATAATAGTAGTAAGGTAAGGAAGCTGCTCACTTTTCCTCCGCGTTTTAACACGGGTGATGAGTTTTTAGTCTTACACTCCTGCGATTTTCCCAGTTCGTCGAAATCTGTTCGTTGGCTTCTATTTATCGGGAGGGGTGTTAGTTTGCTTATGGGGCGCTTGATTTCACCTTTAAATTCTGCCTCTAGAACCCATTTTACAACTCTGTGCCATGCATCTCTCAGCTCGTTAAGTGTCAAGTAGCTATTTTTCTGCTTTGTTTTGACTCGTAACAACCAGCCGAGCACTCGTACTACACGCGTCAATGAACTACTACGTTGTAACAGGTCATGTATCACACCTTGTTTGGGTGCGGTATCCGCTATCTTTTGCGCGCTGCTCGACTCAGCGTTTTTCGTCACAGCGTATGCATGTGTGATGTCAGGTTTTATGTCGTCATGTAGATCATTTGTGGTTGTTAACCATTCAGGTCCGTTCCACCAAAGCGTATGCTTGGTAAGTTGGCTGGGGAGAAGGCCTCTTGAAGCGCAGTCAGCGGGGTTTTCGCCGGTCTTGACGTAATGCCAGTTTCCTTGCGGGAACGTGTTGTTAATATATGACGCCCTGTTCGCCACATACTTGTCCCATCGAGAACAATCTCCTCGTAGCCACGCTAAGACTACTTGTGAGTCAGTCCAGAAGTGGACCGTCGTTGGAAACTCTGATAAGGCGTTGGTCACTTTCTCCCTTAATCTGCATAGTAGAAAAGCCCCCTCCAGTTCTAGCCTTGGTAATGTCAGCTTTTTCTTGATTGGAGCTACTTTTGTTTTTGCTGCCAGTAGCGTTACTTTTCGCTGTCCGCACTCGCCGTCCGTTGTGGTATAAATCACACAACCGAATGCCTTTTCGCTGGCGTCGCAAAATCCGTCCAAACGTATGTTGTGTGACGTATACGATATCCACCTTGGTAAAGTGACGTTGTTTATGTTCGGTATATCGCCGCGTAACTGCTCCCATTCTTTAGTGATTTCAAGAGGCAGCTTGTCATCCCAGGACATTTTTGTCAGCCACAGGGTTTGAAACAATATTTTTGTTTTTATGACTACAGGTGCGATCCATCCAAGAGGATCGTATATCTTGCTGATATCGGATAATAATGTTCGTTTAGTCATCTTTCCTTTTCTGTCGGTTAGTTCCCAGTGAAAACAGAATACATCCGTCTTCGTATTCCACCTAAGACCCAGAGCTTTCATTGCTTCTTTTTGTTTAAGGTCGATGGTAACGTGGGGGTGTTTATAATTTTCTGGAAGATCTTTCATTATTGAGGACTCGTTGGAGGCCCATTTCTTCAGTATAAATCCTCCCTTTTTTAAAAGTTCGCTGAGTTGGACTTGTAGCGCCTCGGTTTTTTCTAAGGTGTTTTCTCCGCAAATTAGGTCATCCATGTAACTCTCGCTTCGGAGCGCCTTGTCGGCTAGTGGGTATGCATGTCCTTCGTCTTGAGCCAATTGTTATAAAGTTCGCATGGCCAAGAATGGGGCCGCTTTTGTCCCATACGTTATGGTGCACAGTTGCATTTCTTGTAATGGTAAATGCGGGGACTCCCTCCATATGATTTTTTGTAGGCTTTGTTGTTCTTCATCAATTAGAATTTGGCGGTACATTTTCTCGATGTCGGTAGTTAAAGCATAACGATAGGTACGCCATTTGATGATAAGGGTCAAAATATATTTTTGAAGGTTTGGTCCACATTCCATGCAATCATTCAGACTGTACTTCGTGTCTGTTTTCATTGAAGCGTTGAAGACAACTCTAAGTTTAGTTGTCGCGGAATCTTCTCGAATAACACCGTGATGGGGGAGGTATGATTGAAGCGCCGTCGAGTTGTGAGTGGTTGTTGTTGACGGTTTCATGTGACCGAGATCGGTGTACTCCTTTATGAAGAGTTTGTATTGGACAGCAAGTTTTTCCTGTCTCGCCATTTTCTTCTCTAGTTGAAAAAATTGTGACATTGCTTGGGTTCTTGAGTATCCCAATTTAGTCGAGATGTCCTCCTTGAGAGGCATCTTCACAACGTATCTACCGTCTGGCAGTCGTTTTGTAGATTGCTTGTAGTATTTTTCACAAAAGTCGTCTCTTGACTGTTCTTCTGTGGTAATATCTTCAATTTCCCAGAAGCGGGATAAGACTTCGATGTCGTTCAGCGTTACACAGCAATTGTATGTCTTCGTATTACCGCTTAAGATCCAACCCAGTTTTGTTTGTTGAGCAACGGGTGATTGTTGATTTTGTTTAAGAAGTCCGTCCATGATGATATCTGCATATACTTCGGCCCCCAGTAGCATGTCGATACAGCCTGGTTGATGGCAATTGGGATCAGCCAGCTTGATGTTGTTTAAGTGGCTCCAGTCGGTCCTGTCAACCGATGTGTTCGGTAGATCGTTCATCAATTTTCTCATAACGAGTGCCTCGATTTTGAAGGTGAAGTTTGAGTTTAAAGACTTGCACTCAATTTTCACACGTCCCTTACTGGACTCGGGTGATGATCCGATCCCGGAAATAGCCGCGCTGTAGCGTTCCCTGGGTACCTTTAAGAGCTGGGCTGCGTTCTCCGTAATGAGGTCAACTTGTGATCCTTGATCGAGCAATCCCCTCAATACAACATGATTCCCGGTTACATCCTTTGCCATTAGTTGTACTGTGGTCAGAAGCACTTCTCTTTTTCCATTTACGTGATTGCTCTTCTGTTGTAGTAGGATTCCGGGTTATCCTTCTCTTGATATCCGGATTATGCAAGGACGTGTGATGAAATCTTTAACATATCTTGCACGTTTTATTTGAGTCACACTGTCGACCTTCGTGACTGAATAGGCAGTTTTTGCATACGTGCGTTTGCTTGACTGCCGCATTCCGTGCCTCAATACTCATGTCAGCAAACGTAGGGCAGTTCATCAACACGTGCTCGCTTTTGCAGAGTGGACAGTTTCGAATCGTCGTATGGTAGGTCTTTGTCCACTTCACAGACTTGTTATAATTAGTCGACCTTTGATCGGCGAAATTATTTTCCTTTCGAGTATGCGAATTTCCTTGAGTACCAGATTTCGCAGGGTTAAGGGTCTCTAAAGCCATGAAAGAAGACTCTAAGAATTTTACAAATGCCTCTACGTCTGGTAATTCTCTTGGATCCTCGAGGCTGTGCATGTAATCGCTGTAGGTTTCAGGATCTAGCTTCTGTACTATCGGTTGCACTATGAGTGGGTCCCAGGTCGAGATGTCGATTCCGATGTTCGTTATCGCATTCAAACATTCAATAGTAGTGTCGTGTAGCTTCTTGATCTTGAGAGCGTTAGGATTCTGAATGGTAGGTTGATTCAAAAGTGTATTAATGTGAGATGTAAACAGCAGCCGCTTATTGTCGTAACGGTGGCAGATGATATCCCAGCATGAATCATAATTGTCGGCACTTATGTTCAAATGTTGAATTAACTTTTCGGCTTCTCCTTTGACCTTTGATTTCAGATGTTGCATTTTTTGCGTCTTAGAAAGTAGCGGGTTTATATGTATAGTTTCCAGAAAGAGGTCTTTAAAGGATGTCCAGTTGATGTAGTCGCCGTTAAACGCAGGTAACTCCATTTTCGGCGTGCTTTTCTGATAGTGCATGTTGGCCCACATCTTCTTATTGATCTCAGATTTGTACCGATCGTAAGTTTCTTCCCATTCGTTATACTCAATGGCGTAATCCGAGTTGGAGCCTTGAAGCAGGTATTCTATCTACCAGTGGATTTTACCGATAGCATCCCACTTAGACGTTAATACCTTAAGATGGTCTTCTAGTTCCCACTTTTCGTTCACATCTTGAAGATTAATCTTAGAAACAACTCTTTTCAGTGCGTTGAAATTGAATCTTTGTTGCCGCAGTAAGTCAGTTTTCCTGTCCTTTTCAATATCAGCGGGCTTAACGTGGGTCTGTTCTTGTTGGTTAACCTCCATATTTGCTCCTGAGGTCCCTGGCGTAGCTAGTAATCCGGTGGATAGTCGCAGAACCGCAGGAGCCAGTACAGCCTTCTGGGAAACTCCGGCTGTCGGGGCTAATCCTTTTATTCATGTCAACCATGATCTGTAGAGTTTCTTCATACATTATTTTGGTTTTGTTATACACATCCTCCTTAAAGTAGTCGTAGTCCGTTGTTCCTGCTAGGGCCAGTATCTTGTGGTTCGAGCTAAACTCAAGCCAATTTACCTCCAGAGCACTGATGCGCTTTTCCAGGTACTCAAGAGTTTTGCGATCTGCCCCATCCTTCTTGAAGTTGGTACATATCGATTTTATACTTTCGAAGGAGATGAGCTGAAGTTCGATGATTTTTCCGATCATTTTTGTGCTTGTATGTGTAGTTTCTTCAGTTCATGAACCAATTTCCACCGATCTTGTAGATTGATTCTGTACGAGTAGAATAAGACTTTTCTTGTCTTTATACACCAGATTTGTGGGTTCAGGTGTCAGTAAGATGAGGCTGCTCTTGCCTTCATACATTCGGCTACGGCCGGCGTCAGTGCGTTTGTTGCGTAAGACTTGTTGTCTTCAGTTGATTACTCCCTGCAGTGGAGGACAGTTCTATTCTGCGTGAGCTGCTATGCCGTTAGTATGTTATTCTTGATAGATACAGTGGTCGGGATACACTGCCTGTCGGTGGTTCATGTGATCAGGTCCGTGCTCAGTGCGTACAATCACGTTCCGGTGTGCCTTCCTGCTCGCTGCCGCTTCCGTCACAGTTGCCCAACACCAACGCTCCAATCACAGAGTTTTCTGAAGAACCGATCCTGTTCGAAGGACCAAAAAGATGTATGGTCTTTGGTGGGATCCACACAGCCTTACATACAACTCAGGGTTAGCTAAGTTGTCAGTAGAAGTTTAAAGAGTCTCCTTGTACAGTTGAAAACACTTTACTTTTATAATAATGAAATACACTCTAAAAATAGTCTGTTGTGGCTTAGATTTAGGTGCTACGGCGAATAAGTAAGTAGAACTGCAATATGTTAATAGTTTAAATACAATTATATAGAAATTAGAACGTGCTGATAAATGCCGCGTTCGCATTGTACAAGGTTGGCTTGTACAAATACAGAGAGAAACGTTTTAAAATATGAACATTTGTTAGCTGAACACGGATTTACCAAATGTATTAACGACGTCACTAGGAGAGAAATTGTTGCTGGTAAATTAGTCGAATCGTGTCTAGATCATATCTATGTTAGAATACCGTCAGCAATAATTAATTCCGCAGTCATAAAACATAAAATCTCGGACCACTACATCATCTCAGCTTTTGTGCAATGGGAACGAACTTCGATAGACGGTCTCCCGCGCTCCGCCCGCGCCGCCCGCGCGGTCTCCCGCGTGAACACCGGCGCGGATACGTGCGCGAGCTCCACTGCCTCCACTATCACTCGTAAAGTTATTAATAACCGGTTGGTTAAAGACAAACTGATAAACATCAATTTTGATAACCTTCTAAATATCCACTGTCCCATTGAGTTGTATACTACCTTTATTGATATGTTTGCAAATATATATAAAGAGTGTACTAAAGAAATTATCGTTAAACAGAATGTGAGCAATAGAAATAATAAAGATTGGATAAATGTTAACCTTAAAAATATGATTTTATAAAGGGATAGGCTGTTTGTAGTTTAGAGTAAAGATCCAAAGAATATGATAAAGAGACTGAGTTATACTAAATATAGAAATAAATGTACAAAGGCTATTAATAAATCTAAAAACGAACATGATAGACAAAGTATATTGAACTGTAATAAAAACCTTAAAAAAGTATGGGACACAATATCTAATCTGTTGGGAAATAAAAAGCGGTCATTAGACGATGCGATCATAAATAGTATGGACATTAAAGACGATCTAAAACAAATCTGTAACAATTTTGCAATAAATTTTTCGAGTGATATTGAGCAAATAAAACACAATTGTAAAGATAAATGGATAAACAGGGAAACTTATGTAAATAAATCAGATGTATCAATGAGGTGGCAACCGGTGAGCAGTGCCGCAGTAAAACGCGTCATAACTGAGTTGAGTGCCGACAAGTCACCGGGCAGCGACCTCGTGCGCATGGCGGATCTAAAGCTCGTAGCCGATCAGATTAGTCCTGTCCTAGCCAAACTTATTAATTTATCTGTTAGCTGCCATCAGTTTCCACAAAACTTAAAAGAGACTATTGTTCGTCCTATACATAAAAAAGGCGACCGCAAAAATACTTCTAACTATAGACCTATAGCTATTCTTTCTAGTATCAATAAAATAATTGAAAAATGTATAGTAAAACAAATATCAACATTTCTCTTAAAAAATAATATTTTAAATGCACGCCAGTACGGATTTCAAAGAGGCAAAAATACCAATTCCTTATTATCTAAATTTACAGATGAAGTAAACACGCACTTAGAAAGAAAGCAAATTATAGTAGCAATTTTTTACGATTTTAAAAAAGCGTTCGATACTCTCGATACAGACACACTCTTAAATGCAATGGAGGAATGCGGAGTGGGTTTCCCTCTAAAGTAGTGGTTCGGTGAGTACCTGACGTCGCGCTCGTACCGCGTGAAGGTGCGCGACACGCTGAGCGACGAACAGCGCGTGCGCAGTGGCGTGCCGCAGGGCTCGTGCTGCGGCCCGCTCTGCTACCTGCTGCACGTCAATAGCTTGTGCCAAGTCCTACACCATACTTCCGCGTATATGTTTGCGGACGACTTGTGTACTCTCTGGGCGGGGAATCAAATCAAATCAAAAATCATTTATTTCCATAGGATGTTGTTACATCACTTAGATCCGTCATTACATTTTTTTGGGTGAGTTCACTAACACAATGGCGGAATCTGTGGAGAAGAGCTCACCGAAGAAACTCCACAGTCGTCGCATCTTTTGCGTTTCCTTTTTTAAATAAAATATTGTCAAATTACAAAATGAATGCTAATTATATATCGAAACAGCCTGTTACTCAAACAATCTATTCCCATGGACATCTGTCCTCTAAGTAATCAGATATCCTATAGTAACCTTTTTTATACAATTTCTGTTTTATTATTATTTTAAACTTGTCTAAAGGTAAGTTTTTAATATCAGTAGGGACCTTATTGTAATAGCGTATACAATTGCCTTTAAAAGAATTACAAATTTTATGTAGTCGGCTTACATAAGCAACCAACTTGTCTTTAATTCTAGTATTAAAATTGTGTATATCACTGTACTTCTGAAAATTAGTTATATTTCTTTTTACATACACAAGATTGTCATAGATATATTGAGACACAAATGTCAGAGTATTGATTTCTTTAAACTTTTCCCTCAGTGACACTCTAGGCCCTAATCTATAAATTGCACGAACAGCCCGTTTCTGCAGAATAAATATACTATTAGCATTCGCAGCGTGACCCCACAATAAAATACCATAGGTCATTAGACTATGAAAGTAACTAAAGTAGACTAGTCTAGCGGTGTCTACGTCGGTAAGAGCTCTAATTTTTTTAACTGCGAACGCTGCCGAACTCAGTCTGTTCGACAATTTATTTATATGAGGATCCCATTGTAGTTTGGCGTCTAAAGTAATGCCCAAAAAGACAGTCGACTGCACAAGGTCCAATCTCTGTCCTTTTATAAATATGTCTGTAGTTACCGGGTTCACATTGGTTAACACGAATTTAATACATTTAGTTTTCTTTTCATTAAGTAATAAATTGTTAACAGTAAACCAGTTCACTATACTAGAGATAGCATTGTTTACATCGTCATAATTTGATTGCTGTCTTTTAACTTTAAATATCAAAGAAGTATCATCAGCAAACAATACTAACCCATGTTTTGCTTTAACAAGGTAAGGTAAATCATTAATATATACTAAAAACAAGAAAGGACCAAGAATTGAACCTTGCGGTACGCCCATACTTATTGAAGACCCAGGTGATCTTTTCCCATTAACATCGACCATCTGAACCCTATCTGTTAGATATGACTCCAGAAGGCCAAGTGCCTGATCTTTTACATCATAATGGCGTAACTTCCTGACAAGAGTGTCATGATGGACGCAAACAAAAGCCTTGGATAGATCGCAGAAGACACCTATTGCATCCATTACGTCTTCCCAGGCATCAAAAATATTGTCGATTAGTTCAACACCAGCATCGGCTGTTGAACGACCCTTTGTGAAACCAAACTGAGCAATATGAATTAAATTATTGAGATAAAAATGACTTTGCAATTGATTAAGTATGAGTTTTTCAAATATTTTGCTAAGCGTTGGTAGTATCGATATTGGTCTAAAATTGGTGGGGTCTGATGTACTACCAGCTTTGAATAAAGGTATAACTTTACTTAGTTTCATCAAGTCAGGAAACACACCATTATCTATACATTGATTAAATATACAACAAAGGTGAGGTGCAATACAATCTACAATGGAACTAATATTTTTTACTGATAGACCATGGGCGTCAGCTGTCTTTTTCATTTCCAGGGATTTAAACGCTTTCACAATGTCTTCATTATTTACGTGCCTAAATTTAAAATCTGTTTTACAATCCTCAAAGTTTTGTTTAAGTATAGATTCAGCAGCAGCGGGAGATGAATTTAAAGACTTGGTTGTTGAAACTGGAATGTCCGTAAAGAAATTTTCGAAAGCTTTTGCTACTTCTAGGTCTGTACTTAGCAATTGATTATCTATCTTAAGCTTGAAGTTATTATGTGTAGCTTTGGCCTTTCCAGTCTCTCTGTTTATAATTTGCCAAGTCGTTTTCATTACATTGCTACTAGATTCAATTTTGTTTTTAATGAAATTAGATTTAGCTACGGCACAAACGCATTTAAACATTTTTGAATAACTACGAACATAATCTAGAAAGGCCGTATTTTTGTTATATGATTTCTCTTCATAGAGTTCATATAATCTTCGTCTGCTCCTATGAATTCCAACTGTCGCCCAATCACTAAACAAAGCTTTGTTATTAACTTTTATAGTTTTTGATTTAAATACCGTATCATATTCATTTTTGACAAGGTTAAATACTGAGTTGTACAACAAATTTGAATCGTCACTGTATGGTCTTTCCCATAGTTTATCTAAAATATTATTCCTGTAGTGTTCAAGCCGAGTGTCACTAATGGGCACACATGTAATATCCTCTTTTTGGTCCTTTTTTATTTTCATATTGAATATACCTATCTGACCAGAGTGATCAGAGGTTAATTTATTGATGACCGATTTGAAAATGGGCGTAATGTTAGTAAATATATTGTCAATGCAGGTAGCAGATGTTGCAGTAATTCTAGTAGGCTCCAAAAACAGATAGTTCATGTTGTGACATAAAAATAAAGATTTTAATCTAGTACAAATATTATTATCCTCTAACAGATTAACATTTAAATCACCACAAATTATAAAAAAATTGTTTTTATCGCTGATTTTAATCAACACTTCATCCATTTTCTTTTCGAATAAATCAAAGGATGAATCTGGTGGTCTGTATACGCTCATTACAATAAGTTGTTCAAGTTCAATACAGGCTATTTCCATGGTACGCTCAACAGACAGGCTCACTATGTCAACTCGTTCCTTATATTTAAAACTATTATTTACAAGTATTAAGGAGCCACCGCGATCAGCTGTTTTTCTGTTGAACGAACTAGCAACGTGGTGGTTATTAAAGTTGAACATGAACTGATAACTCTTTAAAAAGTGCTCTGTTATACATAAAATATCAATATTATTACAGTTCATGAATAACTCAATTTCCAGTTCTTTACTTAACATGCCCTGTATATTTTGATGAACCACGTTTAAAATATTCTTACTTTTACATTTTTCATTACTAGTTACTCAATTTAATGGGCAAGATGAAGGTATATTTATACAAATATTAATATTACTGCCAGAGTTACTCTCTGTTGTCCTATGGGTTAATTTAAAGAGCTTGGAACAGATTCCAAGGAGTACATGTCATTATTATTACACTGCTCAATAGAAGCAGGCGTTTCATTATTATTATTATTTTTTTTATTTTTTTTTTCCCACTTTAAACAAAAATAACCACATCATTATAATTTAACCTATAACATTATTAAAAATAACCTATAACTACTTTAAACTAATAATTAACTAAACCTACATTATCCTATTTTTTGGCATAGAGTGGTACTAAGCATTATTCCCCTCTATGACCAAAAGGAAGAGATTTTTTTATAATCTATCAAAAATAGTACCCAGGGTCTTATCCCTATCATTTTCCTTGTTTAGAGTTTCTCTCTCTTGGTCAGTAAGATCTTCAGTGTCCTTGCCAACATTGTCACCCTCTCCATGCTCCTCAGTTTGATTAAAAATGTTTGTATGGCCTCGGTTGCCATGTGATGGTGCAGATGGAGGGGGTCTCTTATCCCAGGCTGGTGTCTGCTGTGCAGCCTTTACTTGTGTCTGTGGTTTGCTTAGGGCAGGCTTACCCTGAGATCCCTGTCCACCCTTAGGGCCACGGGGTTCATCATCGTCATCATCGTCATCATTTCCCCCTCTTCCACGAGGTATGCCTGCTGCACCACGCCTGTTATCCTTTGGTTCCTTCCGTGATCTTGCACCGCTTTGCACATCTTTGAATTTGTCAATTAGAGTTGCAGCATCTAATCCTTGAGGTACACCTCCCAAGGCATGCTCTGCAAAGACCAGGAATCTTTCAACAAAATATTATTTATGTAGTGCTGAGTACTGTTTCACCACCTTGTTTATCATCTGATCCCTAGTCCCCTTGTTTGCCATTCCTTTAGTAGCAGATATCATTGCCACAACTGCACATGCAAGGTCACTGTCAGGCAGATAGTGGCCATTAGGTTAAGTGCTAGAGTTCACTATTTTGGCCATGATAGGCACTGTTGTGTTTAATTCATCTGCCATGATCTTAATGGATTCCTTTGAGAATATTGCACCACATAAGGGAGTCAAAACCACCACCCCGTTCAGACTGAAGGCATACTCACATACCTTACTGAAGGTGACCATGGCTATCAACGTGGCTTGCTTCATGGTTATTATCAGTTTGCCGTCCACAATTGAATCTGGCCTCGATATGTCTTTGAATGTGGACACAATCACCACTTTAATGGCTAGAGTAGTACCATCCTTCTTATAAGGAAATCTAAATTTGATGGCTTTGTCACCCTTGCCCTTTTTCTTATTCCTCATCATGGGTCCAAACTCAAATAGAATCTTTGCGGAGAAGTCAAGAGCCTTCGAGGCAACATCCGGCATCAGGTCATCATTGAAGTCCTTGCAGTAGTCTTTGAAGTTCGTGCATAAATCATTGAAGTTGAAGGTTTGGGAACTGTAATCCTTCAGGAAATCATCTGGTTTTTGGCCTCTGATCCATGCGTCACCTATGAAGCTAACATTTGCAAATCCATTTGGAGGAGTCCCAGAGATCTCATATTGATCTTTTGATACGTCAGATTCCGCCACTCCAACAAACGTTAGGACACCTTGTAGTGAATTGTCCGACATCTTTTGCACAAAGGTATGCTCTTACTTGATCTAATATATGATCTATTTCACAAATTGAAACAGTATGTCCTTTCTCTAGTGCTTCCTTCACTAAGGAAAATTTTAAGTCAATAACACTGACAATGGGCTTAAAGTCTTCAATATAACTGTAAGGCCCTTTTAAGAAGAGTTCAGCTTTGATGATGCTATTCTGAGTTATTATTGGCTCAGGGTAAACTGTTCCACAATCACAAACAATGAATTTCACACAATGTGAAGGTATATCTCTTTTCTCTACGCTATACTTTATGATGCTTCCTTGACAATCGATTTTCATGTAATACGTATACATTTATATTAATAATATAATAATAATAATACCTTGGACACTATTTACACACATTGATCTAGCCCCAAACTAGGATTCCCTGTATCTTGGGTACTAGACAACGATACACATACTTATATAGATAAATATTATACTTAGATAGATAAACAACCATGACTAGGTTACAAACATCCGTTCTCATCAAACAAATATTTGCCCCCACCGGGACTCGAACCCGGGACCCTTGGCTTCGTAGGCAGGGTCACTGCCGACTCGGCCATTCGGGTCGTCAATTCCCTGCGTGCTGCTGCTGAATTAGACTGTCCTGGGGTATATCCTCTCTGACATCTGTTCCTCCATTCAAAAAGATATAGAAGCAGTCGTCAAATGGTCACATGACAATGGTATCGTCTTAAACTCTGATAAAACTAAACTTTTGATCATTCATTCACCTCACCTAACTATCACTGAAAAACCGCCGCCTTTGTTAACCCATAGTTATTCGTGTCTCCATAATAATTTACAAAATTGTAAATGTAAACCTATTGAATCAGTAGACGTTGTAACTTATCTTGGTGTTAAAATAGATGTTAATTTCTCTTGGTCTCAACACGTAGATTACATTAGCAATAAATTAAGGATTTTACTGGGTAAATTTTATCACCTAAGTTATAAAGTTCCTATTAGCACATTAAAATGTATATATTATGCATTAGTAGATTCAATTTTAGATTACGCTCTTGACTGTTACGGACTTACATTTAAAAGTTATATTGATAAACTAGAATCCTTACAGACACGATTTATAAAGCTGCTTGTGAATAAAAAAACCAAATTGAAATGTAAAGGAGACTATTCAAAACTATTTAAGATTTGTAAAATTATTCCAATCTCTGTTAAATGTAAATATCTTATAGCCATCCATAATTATAATAGTAACCAGTATCTTCATCCCGTAACTCACAAACATGGCACCAGGAGTATATCTGAAGGCAAATTTGAGATACCTTCTGTTAACAATTATTATGGAGACAGAACTTTGAAAAAAAGAGTACCATATATATATATATTAAATTCACTGCCTACAGACATACGACTGGAGCCTAGCCCAACTAAATTTAAAATTAAATTGAAAAAATATTTCCTACATAATTTGCCCTAATTGTAATACCACATTCACCTGTTACTTATTTAAGTTTAGGTAGATTTATTTCACTGTTCTAAGTGAGACTCAGATCCCACAGACAAACTGTGTATAGACAGTTTTGTGGGACGTTAGTTTGATACACTGTTGTTATTATTAAGACTAATAAATGAATAAATAAAAAAATAAAAATGTGATGATGAGTGTAGATCTCGTGGAATGTAGAAAGGTGCAGATTGACTGGTATGCCACGAAGTTTCTCTCGGCGCGAGTTTGGCCATGTGGGAGCGAAGGCGGGTCGCGTACTCAGAGATGTCGGCCGTGCTGTAGTCGTCTTTAGGAGAGATGAATTGGCCGGGGAGAGAGAGAGTTTGACCGTATTTTTCGTGGGCACGAACGATGACGGCAGTGTCGCGGTCGTAGGAGTTATATTTTGCTGAAGGCTGAGATCCGCGAGAAGCGGAAGGGTACTTAATATAATTAAGAGAAGAAAGGAAATTTCCGTTGTGGTCCATAGTGAGGCAATAATGGCAATTATAATGGTAGAAACAATGGTAGTTACAATGAAAAGTTAAAGAATATATATTGTGGGTGATCTTTATCGAACACTTGCCCACATATCAAGCCCAAACGAGACCTTTGCGAGTCTCAAAGTCGGTCTGGGAATAGATCTCGTACATGAACCGTGATCCAGGAGGTGTTTTTATGAGGATATCCAGCATACGCTAAATTCCCTTAGTGAAGGATAATTTTGCGTCGTCAAGAGACGAAAACCTTCCCTGAACGGTGGAAGTGGCGGCGGAATCAGCGACAAAACGCTCACCAACGTCCAGCGCAGAACAGATGCGGTCAACAAGATCCGCAACCACTCCCACAGTGATATTGACGAACACTCCATCGGGGAAACGCCTAGTCTGCGAGATACGGATTCCAGTACTAAGCCCGTCACGCAATGAAGCTCGGGCGTCGTCACGAACCGCTTTCACAGAAAAGGCAATCCTTTGAAGAGCGATCATCATGCGGGTGAGATCAGTTGCAGGAAGGAAAACCTGTTCGGAGAGGAGCTGTTGGTCGAAACCCCAAGGTGCGTACGCCATTGCGATAAGCTTGCGACGACGTCTGAGGAAGTCAACTCCAATAATGGGTCGCGATACATCTGCAATAGTGAAATCCCATGGAAAGTTTCTTCTAAGTCCCAGAGTAAGATGAAGTTTGATTGGTCCGTAGGTATGTATAACTGAGTTATTTGCAGCTACTAGGTCGTATTTAGATTTGGCGCAGGGCCTCTTGACAGCTGATCGGGGAAAAACACACAAGTCGGAACCAGTATCCACAAGGAACTGCATTTTTGATATCCGATCCGATATGAAGAGACGGCCTGATGATGTAGGGCAGTCATGGGCCGCTACTTGCGACCGCCCTGGAAGTTTTCCGACTTCCTAAAGGTGCAGGGCTGTTTGCACTTTTGGGCCTTTTCTCCAAAAGTGTAGTGGTAAAAGCAGTGGGGGTGGTCGGGTGGTGGCTGTTTATAGCTCCTTGAGCGAGATCTTGAGCCTGAGCGTGCGTGTGAGCGTGAGTGTGAACGTCCTCTTTCTTGGTCTAGTCTGGTTGTAAGTAGTGCTACTTGCCTTGTCAATTCGCTTATCTGCATGGCCATGTCGTTGCTAGCTGGCGGGGCGATAGAGGCAGAGGTGCTGGCCGCGGCGACCTGAGGAGTCATTGGAGCGATGTCGTAAACTTTGTCCGCAAGCTCGGCAAGTTTGTCAACCGTCATGTCTGAAATCTGAGAAGCAATCACAGTTTGAATATTTAGCGGGAGTCGGCTCGTCCACAGCGATTTAATAAAATCTGAGGCTCCTGAAGGTCCGGCTAAATCTTGTAGATGCCGTATAAACTGCGACGGTTTCCTGTCTCCCAGTTGCTCATTGTTCAGCAATTGTTGAATTTTTCTCTGTTGCGATGCTGAAAGTCTATTTATAAGTTCCGTTTTAAGCTTAAGGTACTTGTCTGACAGCGGTGGGTTTGTAATTATATCTTTCACTTCTCGTGCGTATTGAGGTTCTAACTGTGCGGCAACAAAATAAAACTTTGTCGAATCACTCGTTATTTTAGACAAAATAAATTGGCCTTCAATCTGGAGCCGACAACCTCCAATGCATTGCCCTTCAAACAATTGCGTAAGTATTTATATTTTTGAATGTTTTTTAGGTTACTTTGATTTATTAATGCATCGAATGTGTCTCGGAATTCAATCCAGCAGGTAATGTCCCCGCTGAATATCGGTAGTGGTATTTCTGGGAATTTAATTGAATCATGTGATTCTGGGGGAATTGATTGCTGAGTCGTGTCGAAACTGCTAGCTACGGGGTGAGTTTCGCCATGAGTTTGTAACAATTTTTTACCCCGTGAGATGAAGGAGTAATAACTGCTTTGATATTTCTCCCTTTCTATCAGTTCACTTTCTATGTTTGTGGACAGGGTTTCTATATTGTCTTGGATGGTCTCAAACTCAGCGAATGTTTGTAACATTTTTTAAATTCTCAGATCCAATTCAATTATCTGCTCGGCAGTTAAATTCTCGTCTGGTAAAGCTTCCCCTTGACAATGCCGCGTTTTTTTACACAGTTTTTTAACTTCTTTGATTGAATTTCTGCTACGGATTCGTCCGAGGGCTCCGACATTTTGTTTCAGGTTACTTTGTTACTGAATTGAATGTGAGATTTGTGAATGTTTAGGCTATGTCGTCGTAAATTGTTGTTAGTTTATAAGGAAAGAAGGATACGGGATTGCCAACTCACGTGATCGGTAGATACTTAGGTATATGAGGGGTCTCTCGCCGCAGATCGGTAGACGTGTCAGCTTCCACGCTGTCCACGCTGGTATGACGGCGTCCGGAGGCCGCGGATGTGTCCGCTTGCTCGGCAATGCTGGTCCACTTCGCTCGGTGTGATGATCTCGGGATGCCGTAGGTCGGTAAACGTGACAGCTTGCTCGGCACGTTGTCCACGTTGGTGGGCGATAGAATTGTAGGTTAGGTATTTGCTCCTGTCACTAAATTTGTGATGAATCCTGGGTTTCCCTTTTCCCTGTGTTAGATAAGCGACGTGTAAACTCCTTGACGCCGTGGCAACTCCCCAGAATCTTGACCTTTCTTCGGGGAAAATGGCGGAACCGCGTGCTTGTCGTCTTTCTCCGTCGATTTTTACGAGTGGTTTTTTGCGTTGCTGGCAATTCTGCTCCAGCGCAATCACGTCGGGGTTACCAAAATGTTTGCAGGAATGACTGAGGTCTAGGATTTCTTTGATTCACAATAAAATATATATTTGGAGATAAATTAGGTGTTTATTCTTCGGTGGTTGGTGACAGAGAGTGAGAGACATTTCCCAAGTGCATAGAATACAAAAGTTATGTACAAAGTGTCGCCATCTGTTTGTCTAATTCGAGTTCTAAAGTCAATACACAAATATAGATGGCGTTGTTAGAAGTTACACATAAAATGTACAGATGGCGCTAGTGGTATAAGTTTACGTTGTCGTTAGACAATCTACATTTAATTTTAAAGTCATATTCCAATTTTTTTTAGGCTTTTAACTAGTGATGCCACGAATACAAATATTCGTATTCGCCGAATAATAGACATTTACCGAATATTTGTATTCGGCGAATACGTGCGTCGGTCGTCGGCACGTAAAAATACGACGTGTGCATTTGGCGAGAAGATGTCCATTTTCCGTCTGAGAAAACTCGCCCAAAAATATTTTTTACTGAACCCATGTTCAGTCGCCTCGGAAAGACTTTTTTCGACAGCTGGAAACATCCAGACTGAAAAAAGAAATCGCCTAAAACCTGAAAATCTACAAATTTTATGTTTTTTAAATTAAAATTTGCCTTTTGTAAATTTTAATTATTAGGAGAATAGAAATTCATCAAATAAATTAGTCTTTTATTACCATGGCGAGATATTCGTATTCGTATTTGTATTCACCGAATAGTAGGTTTGATATTCGTTTCGTATTCGTAAAAGTAGTATTCGTTGCATCACTACTTTTAAGGTTTGAGTTAATTCACGCATGATGCTCATACGAAATCAGAATCAAAATTTCAGTTTTTTTGTTAAGGCTCTGGCTGACTTAATTATCGTTTTTAGGTGGACCTCTTGCCGGGAGACAGCATTGGGTATCTCAAGCGGGTGCGCGAGTCACTTCTCACAGAGATAAACAAGACGAGGCTCTGTGAGGCAAACATCAAACACGTCGCACTCATATCAGCCAAGACTGGCTATGGAGTGGAGAACCTCATCTCTGCCAATGTTCAAGATATGGCTGGCGAAAGGCCAGGTGTTTTTAGTCGGATGCACAAATGTCGGGAAGAGCTCGCTTTTTAACGCGACTACTGCAAAGTGCAGGCAGTGGATATCGTCAAAAGGGCGACTGTCAGTCTTTGGCCGGGCACCACGCTCAACCTGCTCAAGTTCCCAATAAACAGACCCTCAGACTGGAAGATCTACGAGCGCACGCAGCGATTGAAAGCCGACGGAAGGTTGATGAAGACTGAAAAATTTATTAGAAAAGCTCACATCGAGGGCCTACTTTCCAGGTCTTGAAAGTAGGCCATATCTTTGTCCTTTTTATCTAGATGTATTTATTGATATGCTCTTGCAGTCTTGAAGGCTTCATCGCTTCGTTTTTTGAACAAAGAAGGCACAAAGTCAACGACGGATTTATAAGATTTTATATGAATCCATATATATTCTGCACTGTATTGCCGTCTCTTCTTTTTTGCTTCCAATATGGTTTTGTTTTTGCAAATATGTAAGTAAAGTGTTCTTGTAAAAAGATTGCGCGCGAAACCTCTAATGAAAATAAAAGAAATGAGACAAGCTTAAATACAGTACGCCCCGACAGGAATAAGACAAACTCGTTTATCCCTTTCGACGCTCAATCGTAATGAAATGAATGATCGAGTTAGGACGAGACTAAGTATCGATGAACCAGCCGATTGAGCCGTTTGCTACAGGTTTGCACAAATGGCGTTATTTAACAGAAACTTGGTACACTTTGATTGCGTTTGGGCTATCCTACAAAAGCTTAGTTATTTTTAGTTTTTATACAATCATACAGCAAGAAATATAAACTAAATTATCAATATTGTGTAGTTAGTAGCATGTAGATTTTTATTTAAAAGTATAAAGTACTTAAATGAAATTACAAATTAACCATCGCCCCCCTAAACCACGCCAACGCCCCCTATTTTTTTCTGGGACCCTTAACGCCCCTCTCTAGACCCCCCCTCCAGCGCACACAAGGGGGCGTTATGGCCCATTTTGAGAATTCTGACTCAACACAGAACTCTCTTATTAATTTTGTAATTATTTCTTCCTGCATATTTTCTATGATATGCGATATTTGTACTAGTTAAACAATACCTATATTCAAAATAGATCTAAAAATCAATCCAATGTAGAGAAGAGGCAAAAAATTACGTTTTCTAAACATGATATTTACAAAAAATAAAGAATATGTTCCCTCCGTAAACTAACTTAATTCACCTGAACGGATTCACCTAGGTGCATTAAGTCCAATTTTGAGTAAACGTTAAACACCTGGTGCATTAAAATTATTTTAAGGAAACTTTATTCACCTTATTCTCGTAGCGTTATAATAATTAAATGATGACTGACATTTTCAATGACGTACGGGGGAGTTTCTTGCCCTTCTTCACTCCATCTCTAAGCCCACAATTTCTGAACGGGCGGTAGTATACAAAAATATTTATATAAGTTATATTGACGTTGTAAGTAAGTAATCTGTATGATTTTATGGTCAATAAAAAAAAATACTTGAACTTGATTAAAGAGTGATTTCAAAAATAGGACTTCTGCAACAAAGTATTCACAGTGGATTAACATTATCACAATTCGCCATGTCTATGAAACGAACAAAGGTGTGGTACAAAAAATATATACAAATATATAGATACATACAATGAAATATATATATAAAACATACTTTACATAAATTATAAAATGATTATTGATGGACTAAAGGGAGGCAGGAAATGCAGGAAGTTTTCCCGCAACGAACACAGAACGTGCGCACCTACTTTTTACAGCCCGCGCATCTGCGGCGGCAGGGCTGGGCCGGCCCCATCGGGTAAAAGTCGAGCCTGTGCGTGAAGTCAATTTGCACGTTCTGTGTGATTGCGAGCTGAAGCGGAGCGGGGGAAGCATGTTTTGACAGGAGAGATTTAATCAGATTTATGCCCGGTTTACATTATTCCAGTCCAGTGATCTAGCAAGATTCCAGTCCAGTGCTGGACTGGATGTGTAACGTCTACACTATTCCAGTTATTTAGAAGCCATTGAAGTGTGAACACTATAGTGACAATGATTTCAAGAAGAGATCAGTTTCGAAAATGTTTCAAACGTGCTCAATCACTCTTGCTACAAGAAGTTATTAATGAGGTTGATAAGGAACTAAAAAAAGGAACGGATTTGGGTGAGAAATTGGATCAGCGAAAGAGATCAAAAAGGAGGGTCAGTAATACTTTTGCAACAACTGAAGGTAGAAGATCCCAATGAATATAGACTGGCACTGAGAATGACAGCAGAAAACTTTGAAGAACTGTTATCATTAGTTTCGATTAATATCCAGCGTAAGAATACGTTGTTCAGAGATGCTATACCCGCAAAATTAAAATTAGGAGTCACTCTTTATTTTTTAAGTACTGGAGATAGTTACAGAAGGAAGCCTCAGTCGTATGTTTCGATTGCCAAAACCAACTATTTCAAAAATTATACCAGAAGTCTGTCAAGAAATTAAAAGGGCATTAAAAGACCACATCAAGGTAATATATTTTTTTATTAAGTAAGTATCATATCTATGACAATTAAGCATTATTGAAATCATTCATAATTATATTAATATATTCTGGGTCATCGCTTACTACATTTAACGAGTCCTCGGTGGTTTGTGCATTTACAGACGCTGGACTATTCAATGGCATTTAAGTACTACTACTCGCGCTTGGTCTTGACGCATAATTGTTATTTGGTCTTGACGAATTGTCACTGGCATGTGTGTTTGCAGAATTCACTGTCATATTTCCGTATCTCAAATCGTGTAGTCGACATTTTGTTATCACACTCTGTATTTCTTCTTGGCCTAGGATAGCCTGTTCTGTAGAAAGGGTTCTTAATTGCTTCACAATGTGTTTGGCAAAACCATGGCAAAATCATATAATACATTGATAAATTTGTGTGTTTTCACAAATAATATGCTACTAAAATAAAAATAAATAAAAATCTTAAAATAAATACCTGTGTTTTACGCTTCACCATCACATTTTTAATAAATGAATTGAATTCGGCGAACCATTTCACTTTGGGTTGGTAAACATTGCCACTATCACCAGATGTGGATGATTTCTTAATCTTGTCTAGTTCAAGGTAGTATGTCGAACGAATACTTTTTATTTTGTTTTTCACATCTTCCGTTGTGAATCCTTCAATTTCCATACCAATGCACAGATTTTGCGAAGCAGTTTGGCGCATAGCTTTGTATTTATAATGTTCTGATGTTATATACAATACAATACAATATATTTATTGCAATAAAAAACATGTTACATAAGGTCTTAAATAAGTACAGTAGTTTCAATGTAATTTTACCCTTAGGGCGTAGCAATATTTTGATTAAGATATATTTACATCCATAAATAAGTTAGTTTTACTAAATGTCATTGGTACATGTCCATAAATTAACAATTAATAATAATACAACATTGGATCATAATTTATAACAATACAGATAAATAATATTAAAATTTATGTTTAAAGAATTCATTTAGGTCATAGGGGCAAATTTTTATAAGTATCTGTCTGAGTTTATTAATAAGACTAGGTGTAGGAAGTGATTTTATTTCGTCAGGAAGCCTATTATACACTTTTATGGCTACCATCCTCGCGCACCGCGAGTACGCGACAGTCCGGCAGGTTGGCTCCTCTAGATTGTATTGGTACCTTTCATTTAACCGAACGCTGACTCCCATAGGTCTTAGAGGAAACTTTGACGGGTGACGCCTCACCAATTTGCAAAGCTCAAGTATGTACAGGGCAGTAATGGTAGGAATATTCAGTTTGACAAAGGATTCCCTACACGATTCCCTGCTTGACTTGAGTCCGTCGATGATCCGCACACACCTTTTTTGTAGGATGAATATATTTTTAATTTCTACGCAGTTCCCCCATATTGCTAAACCATAGAGCACCCTAGACTGAAAAAAGGCGTAGTAAGCTTGCATAGTGGCTCTTGAAGTTGAAATAGCTGATAGGCATCTCAAGGCATAACAGAAGCTGCTTAGCTTACTTTCCAGACACTCTACATGTTTCTTCCAGTTCATATTTTCGTTACAATAGATCCCCAAGAATTTAGCATTTGATACTGTACAGCAATTTTTACCATCGAAATCAATTTCTAGAGCAACATCCGGGGTGTTGTAATTTCTAAAGTACAAGACATTCGTTTTATTAAGATTGGTATATGGATATAAACTGGTTTAAAAAACTTGACCTAAAGGTCAAGTTTTTTAAACCAGTTTATAACAATATTTATTGATTGCGTTATACGATCTGCTAAGTTAGTCCCTTCTCCTCGCTGAAATTTGAAAAAGACAGAGACGTCATCTGCGAACATTATTACTTTATCGTCTATCAGGTTTGGAAGATGATTGACGTACAGAAGGAAGAGAATGGGCCCCAGTATGCTACCTTGTGGGACGTCCTTAAGTATTGTTGTAGTTTTAGATTCCATATTTATAAGAGTCCTTGATTGGTTCAAGATTGGAAGGAGGACACTCTGTTCTCTTTCTTTTAGGTATGATGCAAACCATTTACCCACAACCCCCCTGATCCCATATCTATCCATAATGGATAATAGGATACCATGATTGACATAATCGAATGCTTTCGAAAGATCGAGGAGAACCGTCATTACATTTTTTTTACTGTTTAGAGCCTCCGCAACGAAATCCGTCATGTCAAATATAGCGTCAGCTGTGGATACTCCATGTTGAAACCCAAATTGCTCTTTAGCCAAGATTTTTTTTAGTGTGAGAAAGGATCGGAGTCTGTTTGCCATGGCCTTTTCAAACACCTTTGATAAGGTCGGTAACAAAGATATAGGTCGGTAGTTGTTGACATCTAATTTAGCATCCTTTTTGTGAATCGGTCTTACGTGGGCCTTTTTTAGTTTTTGTGGGAAGATTCCCTCCGTAAATGATCTATTTAGTAAGAACAGCAGTGGCACGGCGATAGCTTGCAATATGTGCTTTAAGATACCCGAGGGAATACTGTCATATCCACATGTTTTTTTGTTTTTTAAGGATTTAACTACTTTGTGTAACTCTTCTAGACTTATCGGTCTGACAAACATCGTATCGGGGCTTAGATGTGGTAGGTCTATTTGAGTTTGAGCCTACGACACTTGTGAAAAAGTTGTTAAACACATCAGGAGCTTCGCAGTCTGCCTCCACTATGTTTGTACCGTCAGTCAGACCAACGTAACTGGTGAGATCCTTCCTGCGTTTACCCTTGATATTGGTTTTTATTAAGTCCCATGTTGACTTTACTTTGTCGTGTGAATTAAGTATCTTCAGTTCATTGTAGGATCTCTTTGCAAAAGAAATAACTCGACCCAGAATAGAGCAATACAGTTTATACCGCCGTTTTAAAATTAAGCAATTTGAGCACTTCAGACAAATAAACATCTCCCTTTTGGTTTCGCATGACTTTTTAATACCTGGTGTGAGCCACCCAAGTCTACTTTTACCACCATCATCACACTTCACCTTTATTTCAGGGCAGTAGGTGTCAAAAGCTCTAGTCAAGGTATTATGAAATATATCGAACCCTTTATCACAATCTATAGCTTTGTACACACCTTCCCAAGAAACCAAGAGCAAATGGTTTTTTAGGTATTCAAGGTTTTCCGGCTTGAGATTTCTTACCATTGTGTAAGAACTTTTATTTCTTGTTAGTGGTCGTTCCATAACCGCACATTGTAGAGTATGATCCGATAAGCCAATTTCAAGAACATTTACCTGTGTCAGCGTTGTATTGGATATAATATTATCAATACATGTTGAACTATGATAAGTTATTCGAGTAGGTTCCTTTATAAAATGCTTCAGATTGTAAGTTTGTAAGAGACTTAAAAGCTCTCTCGTTTCTGTATCTTGTACCATGAGATTAACATTAAAGTCACCGCAAATAATAATTTTACGTACATTATTACGTTTGCATAGATTGTTAAGCATATTATCAAGGTTTGATATAAAGTTATCGTTCTTGTATGGCTTGGGTCTATAAAGGCTTATGATGTAAGTATCGTTTAATTTTATTCCACATACCTCAAATAAGTAAGGAATAGACATTTCCTCGATATTTGGTAGTGCTTCGGGTTCAAGATGTGATCTGACGAATATACATGTTCCTCCCTTACTGTCTCTATTTCTACGGCTGAAACTAGCAGCCAACTTGAAGCCTGAAATTTGAATAAGATAGAGATCCTCAGATACCCTGTGGTGCTCAGTCACACTCAGTACCGAAACAACCCTTCCAGCCGGAGACTTAAGCCAGATTTCTAGTTGGGGTATTTTTTTATAGTTCAAACTCTGGATATTTATGTGGGCTATTCTATCAGATTTATTGTTGTTTTTGCTTGCAGTGTTTTTGGAAATCTGTATTTCTACGTTTTTGGATGAATCTCTTCGCTTCTCCAGAAAACCTGGGAGTTAATTTTAATATTATTATTAGTTCCTGCAATGTCCGTCTGTGTCTCCGCATTAACAAGGTTCTGTTGTGCATTACTCGACTTTTTGTACTCAGCAAAAATAGATCTATACGAAGCTCCAAGTACTTCTCTATGCAGGGATTTACACGAATACAACAAAGAGGGGGTTTCTCCGTCATGTATGTCGACATAAGTCGCGCACGCAAGGCGGGAACACAGGTGTTTAAATGTACTGTTTACTTTGCGCTCATTCAGATGCTTCCCCATGCCTAATCCTAGATAACACAAGAGTACATTTGTGTTTTCCATTTTACACATGTTACAATACAACATGGATTGTAATTTAATAGGGTCACTGTCATTAGATCCTGCGACTATTATTACAAAATCTTTCTTTGAATAGTCCTTATATAAAACTCTACATGATTTCATCACCTGATCCATTGTAGCATATGGCATTATGACTGACTCTACATAGAATTTATCCCCTAACAATTTTTTTAGTATTTTATTCATGCCTTTTCCATTTTGATCAGCCAGTATAAGGATTTTAGTTTTATTTGGTCTATCGTTGCTTTTACTCTCTTGTTTGTTGTTGTCATAGCTTTTTTGGTCCACGCTTTCTTCGTTATCTGGACTTTTGTGAATCCGTTTCATTTGCTTGTCCTCTGTTTTGCCTATCTCTTTTTCCTGTAACAGATGTTCTTCTCGGTCGTCGTTCGTGATTTTGAGTTCAGTAGTCTTCTCTGGCTCACTTATTCAAGTCTGGTCGCTGCATTTCATTTGTTTCAAAATCAAACATTCGTTGAGTGCAGTTGACACTGTGACCATTTGTTGAACTGCTCCTTTTGTTGTAGGCTGTGAGTCTGCGCATCGACGGGAGTCCGGTATTCTTTCTAGAAAGGTTTCGTTAGTTTTACCTGGTAGAGTTGCGTTTAGGTCACATTGTTTTATGATGTGGTTGGTCAAGTCCCTTTGTGAGGTACTTGAATTTCCGATTTTAATTGAATCAGTACGTAATTTACGATACTGGGGAGAGAAAAATGTTTTTTTGGGCGACGAAGTATTTTCCGTGTGTAAATCGCATAGGCCGACAGATTTGTAAAAATTTATTTTTCTTAGGTGGTCCTTGTTCTCTCTATGTAATGTAGAGTTTAGCGAGATAAGTTTTTCAATCTCGGCATGCGCTGACTCTAGTTCTAGATTAATTCTTTCATTATCGCTTCTCAGGTCCTCAAGCTCCTGGCTGTTTTGGGTAAACGCAGTCGACAGGCTTTGATGAGATAAATCTAGAGCCCACTCGTCACGATCCATATCGTTGCGTCTCTGTTTCCTCTTTGTAACATGGCAGTAGTCTTGAATCGAAGCTGAGGACTTTTCTTCGCTTTCGTTGTGCTTGATACAGTGCTCACAAAGATATGTGTTCTTTTGGGTAACGTGGTAGGCCATGTACTTTGCTGTAGTGACATTGGCACAGTTATGGTGATAGTTGCTTTTACAAGTGACACATTGCAACAGTTCTGTGGTAATGATATTTCCCAAACACGCTTTACATAGCTTCATCTTGGCTTCTTATAGCGCCCTCTACGCAGATTTTTGAAGCGTTCACTAGATGTCGATTGGTTGGCTAAAGATATTGATTTGTACTGGTGGCGCCATCTACTGTGATATCTTTGATGTGGTGTATTGATTCAAGCAGAAGATCTATCAGAGCAATAGTGTTTCTTGTGTAAGCCACTAGGTGGCGATGGTGGTTTTGGTTAGGGATGTATGTCACCAGTTTCTGTCGTGCGCAGTAGATGGCACTGTTTGAAATTATGCTGTGCAACGGACAGTAATTTGTATTTTAGAGCTTTTTTACATATATTCATAATAATTACACTGTTTCATTATTACACATAGTTACAGCACGGAGGAATACTCACTGTTTATTAGTATTTATTGGGTTTTATACATAAAATTCACTGTTTAAGATCGTCACTATCGTTTTACGTATTTCACTGATTTTTGAAGGAAATCCATAAGAAATGTCTTGGATAACACTTACACTTAAGCACTTCAGATGATACTTGGTTTTTAACGTATAATATATTTACAAAAACTGTGTTGTATATTTTTCTAGACAAATTTAAATGGGAGTAGACTTTTACTCTCTGCAGGTGGCGCCCTCTGTGTGGCGCATACTTATATCCCATAAACACGGATTTTCTTTGTACAGAGTGACAAACTTTACAGTTTCGTCTTCAGATAATTTCTTCATCATTGTTAAATCCTTTTTATTTGCAAAAAAAGTCCGCAAAAACAACCAACACGTGTGTACTTCGTCAGCACTGGAATGGCACTGGATTGGCCGTCTACATTATTCCAGTTGCACTGGATTCAAAAGTAGACCGCGAATCCAGTTACTGGACTGGAATGCTTACTGGATTCAGTTCATTCCAATGCCGGTTTACATTTTTCCAGTAAGCAATCCAGTACTGGACTGGATCGCTGGACTGGAATAATGTAAACCGGGCATATGCGGAAATTCCGATGGGTGAGAGAGGCCGAGGTACGATGATGATGGCGGTAAATGACGTAAGAATTCAATACGGAGACATTTAACAGTCTTCAGAAGAGTTTTTTGTACCACACCTGTGTTCGTTTCCGCTCGACAGGAAACATGGCCAGGAGCTGGTCTTTTTTATCCACCCCACCCATCATGTTATTGTTATCTAATATTATGATGGGTTTGGTGATTCCTCGGAATGTTTGCTGGCCGTTGCCATGGTATGTAGAGATCATAGCCACCCTATTCTTATCTCTCCATACCAAGACATCGACGTCTCCTGAGGTAAGAGCCGTCGCCTGGCCTTTCCGCATGTTGCGCTTGGTGAGACTGTGCAGGGCCTGCGGAACAAACTTACGATCGACTCAATATAATTTTTATTATATTGTACTATTTTTATCCCTTTACACAAACGCTTTAAATGTTGTTCGTGAGATAAAAATACTGTACTCAAAATTATTTTGGTTAAAATAAAGTTAGTGATAACATAAAAAGAAAGCATTAGTGAAAAGTAGGTAAAAATAATAAAAGAAAGTTAGTAGTATATGTATAGTACATAGTTTGTTAGTAGATAAGTTCTAACTCGTCTATGGTTTCTGGCCCTGGCCGCACATGCTTGGCCCTGCCACGGCCTCCGCGCCCTCTGCCACGCCGGTTGTGCTACTCCCCCTTCCACTTGCACAGCAACCACCCTTACTCCCCCACGGCCAAGGCCACGCCGGCCTCTCGCAGGTATTTCCCTTCTAAATAAAAAATAAAAATAGGAACACAAACAAACAAGCAAGCAAATAAAAGCAGTAAAAGAAAGCAAAACGCAAAAAAAACCTATTCCCTGTTCAAACATGCTAAAAACATGCACAAAATGCAATAATTAATAGTTTCGGAAAAAGGTGTGACAAACAAACACTTTACGAAGAACAAATAATAAAAAAATGGGGAGAAAAATATTAGAATAAAAAACCTTAGAAAATTTCAACTAAAAAAAAAGGTATCCCAGAAAAGCTGGATGTTCTCTACATACATACATATACACACACATACACCTAATATTTACCATTGTGTACTATATCGTGTAGCCTGAAAAATATTTATGTTAATTTTTATTATAAAATATAATAATAATAAATGCCCATTGATATCCCCACCGAGGAGCACTGGCATTTATTTATTTTATACAGAAAAAAATAAGTTGCCAAAAAGTATCCATACTTTGCGAGCATCCGAGCAAAACCCAAGTATGACCTCATTTGACCTCGGATTCCCGGAATGTTGCATCATCAAATTTGATTATTTTTGGCGCGGTTTTTTTCATTGCAATGTTACGCAAATTCCTTTGCGTAAAACTTAAATAAAATTATATCTAACACTAATAAAATAGGTATCAACTTACGTTATAGCAGCAGTTTGCAACCATTAGTGAAATTATTATTAGTAACAAAGAATTTTGTGCGCCAGTGGCGGCCGCCCTGACACGCAAAACAGCTAACGATGTTCGGGAAATTGGCTATTTCTGAATGAAATCTTTATCAAATACACATTCTACACATTAATAGTAAATTACGATATTATTGCGTTAAGATGGTTATAATATGCGAGGCGTAATTGAGCCGAGCATGTTATGCAACCAATACGCACGTATATCGCACGACGTTTTTTAACACATTTGCGAGGAAATAGAAAAAAAAAGATATTCACAATACAAGTACAAAGTAAAGAAAATTTGAGAAAAATGGTGCGAGGATTATTTTCGCCCGTGGCTGCATGAAAATGTTGGCAAAGACGCTAGAGCATGCAGCCAAGTTTTTAAATTACCGAATAAACTTTTTTATTTTTATTTTAAATAAACTCAATCTGTGAATGCACACTGTCTACTGACTGGCGCCGCGCGGCGATTAGTTCGAAATTTGAATAGCAACAGCGCGCTGCTCACTAGCTGGAGTCGTGCGGCGGCGATCAGTTCCATATTTGAAATGGCAAATAATACTATGTGTTATGGAATTTGTATGGACTATAACTTAACTATTTGCTTTGGTAACACACGCTTTTTTTATGACCCGCTTTACATATTTAAAACCGGTGAAATTTACATCAGCTTTACGAGCAAGGATGTTAAAAAAACTGTTTATTACTTACCCTTCCATTATAATTCACAACCTAAGCTCCAAACACTGCACTGCAATTGTTTCTTTTGAGTTTCTCTTGAGTCGACACAGGCACACGATCAAGAGATACTTTGCTACTGGCGAGCGCGTCACTTCATTGCCTCACTAACCGCCGATGGCTGGCTTTAGAGGCTAATCAATGGATAGTATGCCATCCTTGTTCTTTCGGCTACATTTTGGTGCAAGTTAGAAAGGGATAGTCCTATGTTTCGTTCTTCTTTTCGATCAGAATATGCTTACTTCAGACCGCGGTCATATTTGATTACCTGACAGACAGGCCCATTTTTTACGCGGTCATATTTGATTACCTGACAGACCAGTGGTTAAGTGCGAGCAATGGCTGGACAGCAAATGATAAGTGTGAGTGATTACTAATCAGCGAAGTAAGGCGAATAGAGCGTTTTCTATTTTTGTTCGATGCATCGAATGAAATAAATCGATGTATATTCGATGCTGAAGTATTAACAATACATCGGTTCAATACGATGCATCGGTACTAAACATCGAGTGTTTAAAATACATCGATGTATATTGTCCATCTCTATTTATCAACAAATTCCAGCATTTCGTAAAGTTGCATTCGTTGATTTCATATAGTTACAAGATCAGTATTGTCTTCTGATGAATCCGAGTCTGTACCCCTAGCTCCCTACCGCTTGCACTTTGTTCAGTATCGCTATTATCACTGCGTTCAGATAGGTGATCTACAATATTGACATCCGAAGCGTCTCTTTCTTCTTCTTATTCAGATTCCGACTCCTCTAACAGCGCCAAAAATGATTGTTCAAGTTGGCCATTTTCACGAAAAAACTAAGAAAGAACATAATATATTAACAAAAACAATATAGAAACCTGCCAGGACGGAATCTTCGAAAACCATGTTGAGGGCCATGAGGAAGGTGGTTTCGTTTCTAGCCGCGTGCTTGTTTAAATTATGTTGCCACCCTTCAACCGCATTGTTGGTGCGATGACGTTCACCAAACACTCACCAAATTTTTAGGCATACTAGTCTCATCCAAAAAAATTCAAAATAGTTAATAAATAGTAAAAAAATAGTTAAACTGTGTCATTTCCGTGGTGTTGGGTATTGTATCTTTTATATAGTCCTATCCTTCATTAAGTTTTTCTATAGGCAAATGGGCTAGTCTTCCGCACAAGGAGATGATGCGACGACAGCGTTTAGTTTTATTTAGTTTTAAGGCCTTGGCCTTTCGCCACAAACAATTAGTGAAATGGTAATGATAACCAATGATTTCGATTTCCGGATTCAGCTCCAGTAATGTAAAAATAGCGGCCTCCTCATAGTCAGTATTAACTTTCCGTGGGCTCCACTGTGGAATCTGAGACTGGATCAATTGGAATAAGATAGAATACGCCTCATTACTCTTATGCGACATAAATGCGTAGAGTAGGGGGAAACGTTGGTTTTGGAGCTTGTGAATACTGAACACTTGTTCAAATGGGTATGGACACGACTTAAAGGTTCCGTTATGAAAAAAATATTCAGACGTTTTAGGCTTTAAATACCTTCCTTGGAAGCAAATAGAATTGTTCTTATTTTGTCATCAAAATAATCGGCTACTAGAAAATCTTTGAACTGCTGAGGAACCTCGACTTCATTCAGTGCCTGTACGCTCTGAGCGAGCTTCTGAGTGGACTGTAGATTTGTGTTTTAGCTTTATTGTGTGGTGGATAATATTCAGGGCTGACAAGGTTAACAAGGTCCTAACTTACCATCGATTCGGACAGGCAGGCTACTTATCAGCTCGGCGACCAACGTCAGCTCGGCTCTACCTCCGCGACCTCCTTACTGGGGCAGCCAACTGTTTTGGTACAGCGGCGGGGTGATTTCCCTGTCCCTTGATTGCTTGTGGTTTTGATGTGATTGTAACTACTACGCGGTACAAATGCAAGAAAGACGACAAAGGGGTCGTTATAGTAGTAGTCAGTTGAGCACTGACGGTTTGATGGTGGCTTAGGGTCACCTCAAAGTCAAATTCGAAAAGTGACATAAAAGATGTCATGCAGTGACAGCTTTGACAGATGGAACAATCCGACCCATCTGTCTGTTCCACATTGATGAGAGGCTTACATGAACAGTGCCCTTGAACAAGTTTTCTTCACATTTGCAAACTTGTTTCTTTTCTATAAATGGTATCTTTTTTCTTTGTGAAAGAAGGGATGGGTTTGTCGGTCATCATATCAACTCCGCATTTTCGTATTGCTTGCATTCCCTTCTTGTAGACACGTGGGGCAGGCTTACGACCTTTTGCCGCTTCTTCACACGTTTGATTTACGATTATATCAATCTTGTTTTGTGCCTTGTCTGGTTGGCAGTTTGCGCAGTGTTCTTTTTTATGGGGAATTGTTTTTTTGTCCTGCAGAATAAAATTATCATAGAAAATTATAGATGTAGTCTGTGTGTGCGTGAGTAGGTATTTATGTATGCTATTTTTTGGGGTGGTTCCGGGACCATTTCAGACCCACCGTTTACCTGGCCATGATGGTCGGTCTTTTAAAATTAAATGTTACCACCGAATGAGTGACCCTAGTGTTGAACCTACTGACCTTTCTATCTCGGCATCACGCACGACTCATTTCGATATTATACACTGTCTGAAAACTAAAAATAGTCCAGTACATTTTTGAATGCAGCCAACTATTTTATGTTTTCAGACAGTGTATACTATTAGTTGTTGTACCGACCTACCGTTTAACTTTATAAGACCCTGGGTCTAACTTTCGTCGGTTGTGCAACCGGGATAAAACGCAAGGCAGATAAGTTGATATCTAGGTACTCACTGCTGATATTGTTACAAATCCAGCACATTTTAGCTTCTTGAAAAGTTTGCAACGCCATAAACTTGTCCCCTTATTATACTTTGTGTGGCGATAGTACTGATGTCCGCTATGTAGAAGTACTATTCCACGACCACATACAGGACGATCTACGCGGCCAAAATTATTTTTATATTTAATTGGTATCTAAACAACGTAAACAAATGAAAAACGTATGTTTACAAAAAATATTATATATTTGTTGATGAAAAAAAAAATTAAGTCGGCACATAGGGCAAAATTATAATACTTAATATCATAATTATATAATAATGCTTGGTTTCTTGACTTTCTTGAGTAACCCACGAGTGTTCACGTCTATTCTTCGCTGTCTGATGAATAGCCCGATATGTTGGGTTCTGCAGATACAAACGAGGCCAAAGTTTCAGGCAAAAATGTGTTTGCTTTCCTTTTCTTTACAGTTCGCATGCTACTTAGCATAGGATCTGAACTAAGCAGAAGGCGATTAAAAATATCTTGATTAATATTTTCCCTGGAAAATTTCCCTGCAAAATCTTGGCTGTAACATCTAAAATGCTTGTTGCGAGCCTCAGCTGCTTCCTCGGAAAGCTGTCCGATTGGTAATAATGCCTTTTCGATAATGACCTCGCCATGGACTAAAAGCTTATGCATTGTTGGCGTCATAGGATGCCAATCAAAATCACATAAACACGATCAGTTTCTGAAGCATATCTTTCATATTTTACAGGATCAATGTTGAACCCGATGGAAATTGCTTCCAATATGACTTTTAGTCTGTAAATTAGCTCATAATTGATGCCAGTTATTTCTGCAGCTAATTTGGGGTCCTCAAAGAACCTTCTGCTGGTATTCCCGTCATTGGTATTCCCGAAATTGGATTTAGGCATATCTATTATTAAACCTGTTTTAGCGCGAAACTTTGCCTGTATCTCTCTTTTGGTTTGATATTCTAGATCTTTTTCCTCTTTCGATTTTCTTTCCCTGCATTTTTTCACTGGAAGTTTGTAAGCTAAAGTAGGGATACTTTCAATTATTATGATTCTCGCTTGTAACACTGATAAGCCAAATTCAAGGGCCATTGACTTCTCCTGTATTTTCCAATTTATTAAAAGATTTTGAGGTGTCTCCACATATGTAGCACCTACTTGTAGACTTTGCCTGTGGCTGCATTGCAGACCTTTCCGTCTACCATTGTCATTATAAATTTGTACTTAAATGAGTACTTTTCCCCTGATAAGTCAACCTCAGTTGGGACTAACGATCTAATAGCGCTTTTAACGGGTCTTATTTACTCTTCAGTGACATCAGTAGATTCCTCGCTAAATCTGAATCTTATCGGTTGACAAAATCGAGGCGACGAAGGTGTTGGATTATTCCATAAAAAATTTTGATTATTGTCTCCACAAATTACTTGAAGCGGTACGAAGCAGCTTTGGAACAAATTTGAATCCGAATCGGCATCGCTTTCGAGTTTTTGCTTATGCTGTAATTATTGGGAGCTATCTCAGCCCCAATTACTAATTATAGTTATGCATTCACGTGCTTGCTCCTTTAAAGTTGTCAATACATCTTCTAAGTATTCCGAAAAACGCTCAACGGTAATATCCATTAAAGGCTGTAACTGAGCTTCGGCACTGGTTTTGGTTACCTTCAACGATTCTTGAACTTTATCGTAACATTTATTTTTGGCTCTTTGCAAGATAGTGTCTTGCAAAGAGCCAAAAAACTTCTTATTGGTGTTCCGTATAATTTCATACTGTCCTTGTGTTAAATCGGCGTCTACAAACATTTGTAAAGCTTGCATTGGTGTCAACGAGGGTTGCTTTTTACTTGATTTCGTAAGATAAAATACCTTTCTATATTTAGTTGCTCGTGTCGGAGTACTGGTGATATCTTTTAGGACATTTGAAGCATCTTTTTTACCAGATTTTCCAAATTCCACTTTCGCAGCATGTATTATGATCTTCTTTTCAAAATTACAACGAAGTTCTTCAGTCTTTCGCCTTTTGCTCATCTCACTTGAGTCTTCGAACGACTTCGATGGCCGACCTGGCCGTTTTTGTGAAGTCATAACAACAGGTATTTCAAAATTACCTTCCAGCCAAGATTGATTGGATTTTATAAAAAAAACTTGTTTATAATGAGCTTTGGTCCACCTTTGTTTGATTTCACACTTGAAATGGGCAAAACTACGTTTCAAACTAATGATTTAGTCTTCATTAAAGCCTTCACAGTAAAAAAAATAAAAAATTGATCCTGTAGGTAGTTTAGTTTGGCATCTAAATTAGGCCTGTACCTAAAACAAACATAAACTATGATAAAAGTCGCTAACAAACATTCCATATTTTATACGAAAATTCTCTATAATCTTTAGTCCCTTAAAATTTAACACGTTAAATGCCATATAGGTCACCGGTGACCTCACCCAGACTAAAAACTATAAGAAAAAAACTTTTTCGAAAATTGGCGTTGAACCGCCAATTTTGAAATTTAACATATCCGGACGTATCCGGAGAAGTTTTTGATAGTAGTTATAAGGAAAAGGATCAAATAATAACCTTCTATAATAACCATAGCCCGATCTACCCCGATACATCAACAAAAACACTAGTAAAGAAAAAACACTGAAGGAAATCGCCGTACAACAATCATCACTTTTTTTTATAAAACTATAGTGTTGTTTATTAGTATACTATGAATTTATTAATGTAGTTTATAAGTTTCTTACCTTGTCTATCCGAATTCATCATTTTAAATTTGAATTAGGACTTGATAACAAAAAAATATCACTTAGGAACTTTCAATTAGAAAAGCGCGCCGGGAAAAATCACGTACACTAAGTGAAACGGTCAAATTCCGACTGACACTACGAGTGCGCGGTGCGAGGTAGCAGGTAGAAAGAGCATGGGTATTGGGCCCGGATTAGTACTCTGTTCGTAGAACTGGTTTTTATGACTGTTGTTGTCATTTTGATAGCGGGACTTATGGCCGCTAGATCGCGCTAATACTTGTATTACCTCTTTGCAAAAAAATCAATTCCGACATGATTTCATTTACTGAATCGAGGTAATTCAGACACAGAAAGTCTTGACACTGGTTACCTTCACGTTAAATTGTCTGTACTATAATTATGAGGGTATCTGCAATTGCTATATTGCTATTATCAGCTTTGAACAATAACAATAAACAAACTTGACACAGTGATAGACAGTTGTCATCGATTGACATCAAGATTGATCAAAAAAATCCTCGCTCTAAAAACTATCTTAGTAATTTTTATAAAAGTTTGGTTTTTAAATAGTTTATTTTTTAGTTCTAATATTATTTGTGCTATTATATATATATTATAAGGAAGACGGGACTAGAGCAAAAATTAAAATTGGCCTTATTTCCATTCAACAGTTTCCATGGAACAAAAGAGAAAAATATTTCGCTTTAGTTCCACCATGGAACTACTGCGAATATACCGAAAATTTGTTATGGCAAGGCAAGGACGAGAAAATATTTTTCAAGTGACATTTGTCAATACGTGGCCTTTATCTTGTCATTTAAATGTTATACACAGATAAACACAGATAATTAAAATTAAGATGCAGGTAGGGTTTACGATATTGTTTCACCATCACGAATTATGTGTGTAAATGAAAAATTCAGTCATTTTGGGAAAAGTTTATGGGGTTACAACTTGTCTATAAATTCGTGACATTAAATGATGGCGCTGCTGACATGCATGTTGCAACCCTATATAGTGTGACCAAAACGATTTTGATACTCAGTTCGTTCAAGTAAAATGAGTAAATAAATAAGATACATTACAGTCATATTTTGTTTCTGTTTTATTTAGGGTAGGTACCTCTGCTTATAAAATATTTCATCAAGCACTTTTAATTGAACCAAAATAAAATTATTATATTTAAAAATCTAATATTAATCTCTCTCACTCATCATCAGATTCCAAATATTCAACGCCAAGAAACGATTTGTTCATCAGTAGCGCTGTCATCACTACAGCTTTCATCGCGAAAGCGAAAGTGAACAACTCGTCTATGTCTTGATTTGATATAGGCGACGTCCTCGCTCGCAGTTCGATTTTTCGAGTGTCTCGACGTGATGGCAGCAGCTTTTCCATGTTTCAGTTGTGGTGCTGAAGGCCACATCACGTGACACATTTTATGCTGCTATTTTTCGTTTTAGATTAGCCCAAATGAGCTCAATAGGATTCAAATCACAGCGATACGGCGGAAGCCTAATAGTTCATAGATGGGGCTGTTTTTATTTTTTTCACTAAACTAAGTAAATTTGGCTTCATGAGTGTAGGATCAAAATCAATATTATTCTCTAATAGCCAGAGTTTTATCTTGACTACGCGGGAACTACAGGTGGGCGTCTTATTTGTGAGGACGGAGTGGTATGGCGCATTATCCATAACTATGATTGAAGGATCGAGAAGATTTGGTATAAACTTTTTGACCGAGCGAGCTGTTATATCCAGTAACACTATGTACCGATTTCTTAGATCAGCAGAAAAGCCACATGCCGTGTAAAGCCAATGACGTCATGGTTGCATTGTATAAAAACCATTTTTTACCTAAACTCGAGTTAGTCGTTACTCTGTCTTTGCCGGTAATTATCGCAATATTTTCATCTCGTCACGAGTGAATTCATGTAACTGAGTTATTCAGTATATTATAAGATTTGGGATTGTGTTTTGCTAATAAAGTGTTTGTGTATACCAGAGAGTTTTTTTTAAAACTCTTACGGGGACTGCCTCATAACAGAGCGAAGTCAGCGAAACTTCTCTGTTTCAGGATTGGGCCAAAATTCTTTCGTATGTCTGTCTGTCTGTAAATAATAAGAACAAAGTGTTTACCATAAACGAAGAGTGAATTTAGCTCCCATCGAGATAAATTATATCTTTTCTTAATTCTTCTGGCAAATCTCGTTTTTTTATGATCTCCAAGTATTCTTCTCGCTTTATTTTGGCATTTCTTGTAAGTTAACCCTATTGCTATACAATTTTCGGAGAGCTTCAAGAGTAAAGCTGCAATTTTCTGAGAGTCGGTGTTGAAACCTGAAAGAGTTCCGTTGATTGTGCATCTGACTGTACCTACAAAAAAATGGTATGCTAAATGTTGCCTTTTTAAGCATGCTCACAAAATAATGCAACGAAAGACAAAAAAAATTACCTCTTTTTGCACTGTGTAAAATAATTGGATTTTTGGCGCAGTGCACAAATATTAAAATCGTCCATTTCTTTCCAAGGAAATACTCATGATTAATGTTAGTTCATCAAACATTCATGTCACGACCTTATAGACAAACTGTAAGTATGTAGTGGGACGAATGCATTTTGGTATCCAGCCCTACCAGACTGGAAGGGATATTGAGACTGATTCTGAAGGCGACACGACTAAACTAATTAAAACGTGTGTTGTAACATGAAACCAATGGCTACCGCACAAGGCTGTCGTATTCGAGGTTGTCAGTTTAGTGCCTTAGTTGGTAATGACACATGAAGAATCGCACAGATCGTCTGTATCAGTGAATAGGTTCTACTTTACTTAGAAAATATGAATTGATGTTATTTTTGCTTTTTAGGTGAAAATACCTATATCATGTCGAATACACCACGAGCATATTAAAACGTTAAAATAATATAATTAATGCCAACAAGAGCCGGATCCAACTGACAGTTGACAGTTTGGCGCGAAAACTGAGCTACAGCGGAATTAGAATATACATCAAGCTGTATTATATAAAGCTGGTAGAATGGCCGGGGACATAATCTAAAAGTACCATCGCCATAATACGAAATACTTTTCGCAGATTGCATTATTTTCAGCATCTTCCGAGAACAGAACAAAATTATTTTGTCCTTACTTTCGACTTCAATCACCAAAAAGTCTTAGACACGCCTACTGGAATTTTAACATCTTCGATTTTTAAATGCCAGTTTATCCGAATCCAAGAATAGTTTACGTTCTCTATATAAAGTACTTTTTACTGACGAAAACGTTGGTAGTTGGTATGCAGGTACATTATGGTTTGATGCAACAAATTCCGCCAACATGTCTTCAAAAATTTGTTCAATTGCATTTAAATTTGTGCACACTTCTTTCTTAATAGCATTTAAAAGTTTAGATTTTATTCTGATCAATTTCGCACTTATGAGTAGTTCCACGAATTATTTTTGTTTTGTCGGCGCTTAAAGTAACGGTAGCTGTACATGTTTCACGGTGTGTGCATTTCCACCGCGTACTACCATCATAATTCGTCTTACCGTCTTTAGTTAGTGGGTTTATTATTACGAGATCCTTTTTCTTTTTCTTTTTAGAAAACGCAATAAATTTGAATGGATTCATTTTAATTATATAAGATTTTACTCTTTTAAAAAATAAATTATTTTCTATTTATCATAAACTCGACTGACAATAGTAAAGGATAATGACAAATCACTTGTCATCATATAACAAGTGCAGATATCAGTGTAGTATTGTAATGAAAAGAGATTTTATTTAGGTCACTACCAAATACTTTGTTTTCAACGTGTTCAGTCAGTTGCAAAAAGGTTTCATTTCCCAAGGAAATGTATTGTACAGAGTTGCGGTGAAGCCCAAAGGGAGGGTTATATCTTTAACCGTTATGTATGTATGTGTTTGTGTTCCTATGTACATACCATTTCCTTTACTCTTACTCAACATTATAGGAATTCAACATTTTAGGATTCAACATTATAGGAATTCAACATTTTTGGATTCAACATTATAGGAATTCAACATTTTAGGATTCAACATTATAGGAATTCAACATTTTAAGAATTCAACATTATAGGAATACAACAATTTGTGAATTCAACATAATAGGAATTCAACTTTGTGGTCCGAAAGGAATTTTTGTAGTTTGAAGCAGTATTGTTCAGCACAAAATAACTGCAATAATTTGCTAGATTTGGTGCTATTTACGTCTGTGGTTACATCTGAGGCTCTTTATCTATAGATAAGGTGTAGATCTGAGCTCTGAACACATTGCCTCTAGAAAAGAGGGAAGTTTTGGCATTTCGTAAGGCCAATTATGTCAATATTAATTAGGATATAATCAAAGTTGACTGGAAGATCTATTTAAAAAATTCTTCAATCGATATTGCGGTAGATAGTTTTTACGTCGCTATTAATAACATTATCTCGAAGTATGTGTAAATTCAATGATGGTTTTAAGCAAACCTTGAAAAAAAAGTGTTTAAAGAAAAAAAAAATATCTTCAAAGCTACAGAAAGTATGGATAACACCACATTTTCGTTACTCCGAGAAAGGGCTAAAAAATGCAGAGAATAACCAATACCGACGACACTATAAAAATGTTACCCTAAAGCTATCTGGGGATAAATTAAGCGAGGAGGTAAATCAGCTATACCTAAGACTATGTACCTGGAGAATAGGAAGGGTGAAGACAACCAAACAGTGTGTAATTTATTCTTATCCTGTTTTGAGTCTGTGTATGACTCAGGTAACACCTTCTTACCACCTATAGACGAAACTAGGTCACAACCAAACGTATAGAAATATAGATCGTTTATTCAAAAGTCAAATTACACAACACATAGATAAACATAAAAAAATAGAATAAAAATCAACCAGCAATACGAAAATCAGGAAAATTACAAAAATAAAGAAAAGTATGTAGGAGTCATGAAAAATTCTATGCGGCGTGTAACGTGACAGTGAAAAGGTGCGGCTCAGCATACGCTACAGAGAACCTGTAACACTGATATTCTGCCGAACCATATAGTAGACAGTATGAGTCAATACAGTGTGTGAGATGCATATCATATCTATGGTGCAATATTATACGCATACAAATATGGTGGTAAATACATAACGAATAGTGAATGTTTTATCGCAGAGAAAGATATACAAAGCGGTACTAGAAAATACAAGGAATAAGCGGGAAGAAAACGTGACAGAGGAAGACCTGACCATCAATTCAACGTCAACATTTGGGTAGGAACTCTTGCACGTGTTGCAATGTTGTGGAGCACGCAACAGGCATTTACAATTTTTCCCGCCATCATTGGGTGATAGTGGAGTGTGCGCGCTGCAAGCAAGCACCTGAAAAATATTATTGTAGGATATTTGTCAGTATTAAATAAATGGCTAAAAGTGGCCACATTTGTGCCTCTGCCACCCCATATGGGAAAAAGCGTGACTTTTTTTATTTAGACCGCTTTTTGTCCCACTGCTGGGCAAAGGCCTCCCCTTTCTTAGACTATATTATTTATGAATATAATGTTGTCAGACTTGTATTATGATTTTACTAAAAACACATCAATAACATTATAATGATTACATTACCTGAAGCGTGCTTTCAAAACTCCAATGCAGCGTTCGACGCAATTCCGCGCAGTGACTTGGAGCTCATAGTAGAAATGCTCCGGAGAACCTTCCACTATATTTAATATTGGAGTCATCATGGACCTCCTCAGAGGATACCCACTGTCATCTGTCAAGAAGTTTTCTGTTAGGTAAAACTTTAATGTATGTTTATATATCTAATCACACTAAACTAATTGTTGATTCTATTCTATGCCTATTAATTGTATTTTCTGTGTTCTGTTTTGTGTATGAATAAATGTTTTATATATCTATATACAACCAAGATTATATTTATTATAATACGTGCTCATACCCAACAAAAACACATAATCGCCACGTCTCGCCCCCTCCGCCATATGCCTACTGAGAGGATGGCTCTGCCACACATGAGAATCATGTGCTGAACCTGGCGTACTGGCGTCCACACAAAGTATGAGGCCATCAGAGTCACAGATCTGAAACAATAATGTATTCACATTATTTATTGCACAACACAAAATAAATTGTTACAAGTTACAAGACAATTATGCATGAAGGCGAGCTTATCAGAGATTTCTTCCCGCACACTTAGGCAGGACAGGAAAGTACATGTACATGAGTATTAGAAGTATTTAAAGTACTGAAATGCATTACATATACATTAATATTCACATCCACTATACATGTGACTTTGAAAGGTCAGTGAACAGACAAACATAGCTTCGCACCTAATTCCATACTGGATGGCAGAGGTGTTATAGCCAGTAATTTAATTCTCTATATGACTGAATTGGGGGCTGGATCAATACCGTTAATTCATAATATTAGTTTCTCGCAGATTAATATGTAAGGAATTGGTTCCTATTAAATATAATAATATCCTGAACTATACAGGTAAGTAATGTAAGTGGTGTGTGTAGGACAATCAACTCTCTTCTTGGTAGGTATTTTAAATGAAAATCAAAAAATAGTTTTGCTCACATAGTACTAAATCAACTCTCAGATTACAACACCATTTCCATGCAACCATGTAACATAAAGTAATAAATCAAAATATTTGTACTCACAATCATGTCATGATTCGATTCGAAATATTTACGTTTTGAACATAATTTTATAACATTTCAGTTAAATAGTTGAGGATCTGTATCGAATAATCGATTCCGAGATTCGATTCATGGCATTCAACAAGTCGTTCAGTCTTCCTTTCGGTCACATTGTCTGTGGTTGATTATATATAAAAGGGAGTGATTCGAGGCACGAGCCTCTCTCTTTCCATGGCTCACAGTCAATTCTTATTAAGACAACTGTTAAAAACAAAGGGGTTATTTTTAGTCCTTATACCACACGAGCTGATGCCCGCTCAATATGTGGGGACCCGGACATAGCAGGGAGGTCTGACTCCTGGGCATGGGTAATTCCATTTTTTTCCCCTCCAACAAAAAAAAAAAAACGAGCCTCTCTCTGCGGTGTGACTTCATGGAATAAACATCACTGGATACGGATACCACCGAGTTTCATTTTATTTCAGAAGTGGAAACCTACAATCTGCAGGTGAGTTTTTGAATTTGACATTAGGGAAGAAATGTTCGTTTCAAAACACTCGAAGCCTTTCTCTCTTCACGCCTTTCAACACAGATCAATGCAGGTATATGCATTGATCTGTGTTGAAAGGCGTGAAGAAAGAAAGGCTTCGAATGTTTTGAAAACGAACATATCGTTCCACTCCACTTCACTACACGTATAACGTCAGGAATCTGTAGTACAGTAACCGTTCCTAGCATTTGTTTAGTTGACCAGAGAAAACCTACTGAAATATAAAATAATAATTGAAAATGATTGAATTCAAAATACATTTTGGATACTTTAAATTAATTGAAAATTATTTAACAATGTCATTGTATTCCAAACAGGAATACGCACCCTTTCTGGGGCGTGGGGAGTCGGGGTCAGGTCGACGGACCTCTTCCCGAAGAATCGCCTCTGTCCACTCCTGTGGACAGGTCATCGGATGGCCGCTGCGGGCGGTGGTCTTGATGTGGCGCTGGTATGCAGTGGGTGATCGCCGGCTAGGCAACCAGGTCGCGTGGCAGGCGGCGGCGGTCGGGCGGGCGCGCGTGGTGCGGCGCCAGTTCGGCGATGTGCAGAAGATGTGATGCATCCGCACGCGCGAACATGCCCTTCGCCAGCCTCTGGACAAACTGATCCACGGTTTCCCATCTTAGGTCCCTCTGGATTGTCGCGTTCCTCACGTAGCGGGGGGCGCCGACGATGGTACGCAGAGAGAGGTTCTCTTGGGCTCGGAGTCTCCGTTTGTTCGTCTCCGAGCACAGGGCGTACCATGCCGGAGCAGCGTAGGTATGAACCTCGTCCCAGTAGACACGCCGTTTTATTTCGCCCCACAAAAAGAAATCACAGGGTGTGAGGTCCGGTGATCTGGCAGGCCAAGGCACAGGCCCTCCGCGTCCTATCCACCGACCACTGTAATCATCGTCCAGGTAGTTTTGAACAGGTCGCGCGAAATGAGATGGTGCTCCGTCTTGTTGGAAGAAAAATCTTGTAGATATGCGAGCGGCACGTCCTCTAAGAAGTTTGCTATTACGCCTCGCAGCATATCTAGTTACGTGCCCCCGGTCAGGCGGCCTTCGATGAAGTACGGCCCAATGACTTTATCTTCCACGATGCCGGCCCACACATTCACACTGAAGCGCACTTGGTGATGATGTTCTCGTATACATTTTGGGTTACTGTATGACCACCAATGTTGATTGTGCTGGTTTTAGAGCCCTACACGAGTGAACATCGCCTCGTCTGTCCATAGGATGTGCTTGTTCTGATTTTGTACCAGCCATTCGCAAAAATTGCGACGACGTGGCGCATAATCTTCATTTAATTGCTGCACTTTTTGAAAGTGGTATGGATGCTGTCCAGTAGAGTTCAGCAACTTCCACACAGAATACTGGCTGATTCCGAAACGAAGAGCTGCGTCTCGCGTACTGTTTCGAGGGTTGCGCTGAAAGTACTCCAAGATAGCGTCTTCTACCTCCACAGCCAAACGCGGCGCGCCAGGTTTTCTCCACTTTGGATGTACACACGCACCATCTCGTAATATTCACGATTAGAGTACATCTTGTATGAGCGTATCAGACGGACACGGACTCAAAGATAAAAGTACCCGCGCGGCGAGGGGAATTTGTAGCGTGCGCACGTCAAACCGCGATAAGGTTGCGCAGGCGACTAGACTGGCGTCGGGCAGTCTGGCTGGCGGCGGCGGCGCACGTAAAGGCATTGCGGGGGTGAGCCGGGCGGGTGCGGGGTGTGGTGGGCGGATTAGAGACCGCGAGTCACACAACACCGCCCTGAGCGCGTAGGTTGTCTTTAAATTCGAATATGGGAGCTATTTCCTATTAATCAAATATGAAAAAAAAAAAACGAAAAAAATGCTTTTTTGTTTTCTACTAGTGATTCTGATTCCAAAATTTTATTATAGCTAGGGGTTTTAAAGTCACCCTGTAGATTTACGTCATGCTCGATTAAAAGGTTTGAAATCACCTCGAACTTCAGACGAAGCTGTTAATAAAGCATACGTCGATAAATTGATAAAGTTAGCACCAACGAGGGATGAAATGCATGATGAACTTACAACAATAAAAAAAAATATTTCTTAGTGGTAAAACTTAATACAAATTTTTATACAAAAGACGAACTCGTCAATATTTTAAAGAAAGTTACATCACAATAGTATGAGCAAACAGCAAATAGTTGATGAGATTCATAAACAAGCACGTAGAAATTTTATACGTAGACATGTGGTCTTAAAAGGAATAGATGATCTGTTGCAAGCTGATATAATAGATATAAGATCGTTTTCCCATCAAAATAGAGGACATAAGTTTATTTTGGTTATCATTGATGCATTCTCAAAATTGGCATGGGTAAAACCACTTAAAACGAAATCGATGATGGAAGTTGTGTCTTCTTTCCATGATATACTAAAATGTGGAAGATCACCTACTAATTTGCAAACTGATCAAGAAACAGAGTTTTATAACCAAAACTTTCAGAAACTTATGAAATTGTATGATATTAACCACTACTCTTCATTTTCAGTAAAAAAAGCTTCAATTGTTGAAAGATTAATTAGAACTCTAAAAACCAAACTATATAAGCATTTCAGTATGGCTGGTGATCATAAATGGTTAGGCGACCCCATAAAGAACGTGATAAATAGTTACAATGCTTCTAAACATAGAACGATTGGATTTAAGCCAATAGACGTAAATCAACAGAATACGAGTAACCAAACAACATATTAAAGTCTCAAAAGAAATTACCACCCAAAAACAATAGTAATTTTAAAGTAGGTGATCACGTGCGTGTGAGCTAATATAAAAGTTGTTTTGATAAAGGATATACACCAAATTGGTCTACAGAAATATTTGTTATTAAAAGTATTAATAAAACTACCCCTACCTATACCCCAACTACCCCATAACCTATAATTTACGAGATAAGAGACAAAACTTAATTAAAGGTTGTTTTTATGAAAAAGAACTTCTTAAAACAAAACATGTTAATGTGTATTTGATTGAAAGAGTTATCAAAAGAAAGCTATTTGTAAAATGGTTAGGGTAAGGTGAGAATGAAAACAGTTGGATAAAAGAATGTGATTTAGTACATTAGTATGAATATAAAAGAATTAGGATCTTTGTATTATTAACATTAATGTGTGGATAATGAAAAGTGAAGGACTTGTTAACAGTTTAATAAATAATTTACCTTTCGAGTTACATATACCATGCTATCAGTACTGTGGTCCGGGTACACGCTTACAAAAACGTTTAGCCAGAGAAGAAAGGGGGGGTTAATAAATTAGATAACGCTTGTATGCAACACGATATTGCATACATTTCTAATAATAGTGAAGATCGAAGACAGGCTGACATTCAATAAATCGATATGGCAAAGAAACGGATGCGATCCAAAGATGCTAGTAAAGGAGAAAAAATCGCTTCTTGGCTTGTTAATAAAGTGATGAAAACTAAAGTCAAAGTAGGAGGTGGTGTTAAAAACTTCAAAAAAATTGGTAAAGGTTTGACAGCGAAATTAAAAAAATATAAACCTAAGAGCGATAAAGCTGCAATCAAATAACTGTATTTAGCAGCAAAAAAATGTTTCCCAAAAAAATTTCAAGTGAAACTACCTAGAATTATACCAATACCAAAAACTGGTGGTATATTACCTCTTATTCCGATATTTGCGGGCCTGTCAGCATTGGGATCATTAGCTGGCGGTGCGGCGGGTATAGCGAAAGCTGTTAATGATTACCAATCAACTAAAAAGAATTTACAAGAATCCGAACGCCATAATAAAATGATGGAATCTATCGCAATTGGTAAAGGTCTTTATATAAAACCATATAAAAAAGGGGAAGGATTGTTTGTTCGACAGACAAAAAACTAAGGAAAAGGCTACCATCCCGCCCACTACCTAATCTGGACATCATTGACTTCACATTGGAAATCCCGTTTTTTCGAGGCGTGTTCATGAGGGATGGACTTCCAAAAAAAACATATAAATATGAATGTGCTGTTGTTAACTTAGATAGTTCAGATAGACCTGGAACGCATTGGGTAGCCTACGCAAAAATAAATAACTACTGTGAATATTTCGACAGTTTTGGTGATCTGTGACCACCACTCGAACTTTTAAATTATTTACAAAACGTTAATATTTGTTATAATTTTAATCAGTATCAGACGTACCACACTTCAAATTGTGGGCATTTATGTATAAAATTCTTACGTCAATTTTGGAGCAAACATTTATAAATAACGTGTTTCAAAACTTTGGTGATCACTTTCATCATGTCCTTTACAGTATCTATTACGGGAAATGATTCTTTTCTATCGACATACTATTCACCACCTTTGCAACTCAATAGCGATTATGAATGTGGTCTTTTATATTTTTCAACATTTAATTCAATTCCAAATATAGATGATAGAAACAATACATTCTACTATGGTAAGGATGAAAGTGTTAAAATACCTGAAGGTTCCTATGAACTTGAAGATATAAATGATTTTCTAAAACAAAATGTGAAAGACTGTGATTTAAAATTAACCTGCAACAATAATACCTTAACAACAAAGTTGTTTTGTTCTAAGGATATTCATTTCGAAAGAGAAAATTCTATCGGATCTATTTTAGGTTTTGGGGAAGAGATGTTAAAAAGCAATATATGGCATGACTCACACTTTCCTATCAGCATTCTACCCACAACCATAGTACGAATCGAATGTGATATCGTAAGCGGATCTTTTGTGAACGGAGAACCAAGTCATATTATATATGAATTTGCGCCTAACGTACCACCAGGCTATAGAATTATAGAAACTCCCAAAAATATTATTTACTTTCCTGTTAATCATACGAGTGTGAACAATATTACCATTAGAATATTGGATGCTCAAAACAATCTAATAAATTTCCGGAAAGAAGGGATCCAGCTCTATTTGCATCTAAAGAATAGATGATTGATTTCAATAAAAAGCCTGCACAACCACCAAAACGACCTATTATCACTCGAGAAATAAAGAAAAAACCATCTCGTCAAAGAAAACTGTCAAAAGAAAATAAAAAAAATCTGAAATTACTAAAAATTATAAAATGAATATTTTAAACATATCTGAACCTTTAACCTTTAGTATAGAAAATTATCAGTTTCATTCATACAAACCATACATCGCCAGCTACAACAATAATGATGAAATCCGCATACCAGTCAATCAACAAGATCTATACCTTTTACCATCTGAAAGTTCACTTTATATCGAAGGGTCACTTAAAGTTATTAACAGTGCTACCAAAGAAGTAATCCGTGGATTTTACAAATAATCCATTTCTATTCCTTTTCCAAGATATCCGATATGAGTTAAACGGAGTTGAGATAGACAAGGTGAAAAATGTGGGTGTCACAACAACTATGAAGTCGTTATTGTCATTGAGTGAGTTGGAAAATAATGCTAACAAGAATTGGGGGTGGAGTGTTGATAGCAACAAGGTAAAAGGAGGAATTTTCGCAGCTAACATTCCACTCAATAAAATATTAGGGTTCGCTGAAGACTATAAGAAAATAATGATCAATTGTAAACATGAACTAGTTCTTTTGAGAAGTAATACTAATTTGAATTCAATGCAGCTTAGTACCAACGAAGTTTTAGAAAAGTTTGATCTTACTAAAATACACTCAGCGGCAGAAAAAGTGGCCCAAAGACAAAAGTTACTCAAACATTTTTTGTTGGTGAAATATTGAATTAATTTTAATTGGATTATTAGGTTTATTTGTTTTTAACTTTATTTACATTTAAAAGTTAGACTAAAATGCTTTTAAATAATTAAAAAAACTGAAATTAATTAAAAAAACAAAATGTATGGGAAGATTTATTCAATTAAAAATTAATTTAAACTTAGATGTGACTTAATTTTAATAACGTGTGTTACCACCTCTAGCTGTAATTACAGCTTGCATACGGTCTGGCATGCTCTGCAGTATGTTTCAGAGTTCCACTTGAGGAATTTCTTCCCAAGCAGCCACGACAGCATCCCTTAGCTCACGAAGGGTCTCTGGCGGGTTAGGCAGTGCTCTGATGCGCCTTTTAAGCATGTCCCAGACATGTTCTATTGGGTTCATGTCTGGGCTACGTGCAGGCCATGGCAGTCTTCGAATTCTGACAGCTAACAAGTACTGTTCGACCTCGGCAGCGACGTGAGCTCTTGCGTTGTCGTGCATTAACAAGAAATCCTCTGGACCAATGAGGTCTACGAAGGGCACAACATGGTCTTGGAGGATCTCTTCGATGTACCTGGCTGCTGTCAGGCGGCGATCCACGATGACCAACTCCGTGCGGGCATCTAAACATATGCCTCCCCAAACCATAACGGATCCACCTTGATAACTGACAGTTTGGCGCGTTGTGATGGGAAGAAAACGTTCCCCTCGTCGTCTGTACACTCTCTCACGGCCATCTGGTGCTCGTAAGGCCACTCTGCATTCGTCTGTGAACAGAACTTTGCTCCACTGATCGTTCGTCCAGTTCACGTGTTCCCGGGCAAATCTTAATCGAGCAGTTCTGTGCTGTCTCTCGAGCTCCGGTCCTCGAGCTGGTCTCTGGGCACGCAAATCACGTTCCTCCATCCTTCTTCTTATTGTTCGCTCGCTAACAATGACACCTCGTGCCGCTTGAAGCCGCCGCCTAATCTCAACAGCGGTGAGGAACCGGTTCCTCAACACAGCCAAGATAATGAAACGGTCGTCACGGGCCGAGGTGCACCTTACTCTGCCGCTCCCAGGTCGTCGTGTATAAAGACCAGTCTCCCGGTACCTTTTAAGAGCAAACCTCAAGGTGGTACGCGGTACATTGAGAATTGAAGCCACCTCACGTTGAGTTCGTACTTGGTCGGTTAACAACACCGCCTGAGCAACCTGAGCAACTGTAAGTGGCATCTTCTAATCCTTTCTGGAATAGAAATAACCCAGAAATCAATAAAAAACCTTAAATGGAAAGATTCAATGTACAATAAATTAAAAAAGAATTTTTAACTTACCTGTCTCGTGAAGGCACTAAACAGTACTGGCACTCATTTCAAAGAAAAGTGAAATGAAACGCAACTTTATCTTAAATCACCCACATAAATGAACTAAACACATCACTTGACAACTACCCTCATTCAAACATCGCATAAATAATGCTTAGTTTGTTTACGGATAAGTGACAAGTGTTCGGGCCACATTTTCTGCCGCTGAGTGTACTATGGCGAATCCCACATATCAAGGTATCAGACAGAGAAAGAATCAACTTACTGAAATATTCGGAAAAAGATCGTTCTATCAATATCTCGTTTAGAAATTGGGATCTATATGAATACCCACTCTTACCAAATACTACGAAACATACATGGGCAATAAAGACTTCTTCACAATTAGAAAAGCCTCGCTATGTAATAATAGGATTACAAACCAAACGGGGAAATAATGGATCAGTCAATGCTTCTCGATTCGATCACTGTAATCTACGTGACGTTAAAGTATTACTTAATTCTGTATATTAGCCGTATGAGAGTTTAAACACGGATTTCAATCATGATAAGTTCTCTTTAATATATGAAGCATATATAAACTTTCAACAGTCGTATTACGGTCGTCGGAGTGAACCGTTGCTTAGTCCAGCTGAGTTCAAAACTAAAGCACCTTTATTTGTAATTGACTGTTGTCGTCAAAACGAAACTCTAAAAACTGGACCAGTAGATGTACGTGTGAATCCACAGCTGAAATACCTGCTAAAACTAGTGCCTACTGTCTCATTATAAAAGACTGTTTGATTGAATATAAACCTTTGACGACCATTGTAAAGAAAATATCATGATGAAACAATACTTAGTGGTTGATTTGCAAGGGTTCAAAGAAAAATAATTTTATCGTGAAAGAATTCGCGTTAGCTACTAACAAGTACACACAAATGTTTTTAGTTAATCCACCTTTTGCTTATTCATATTTAACACCTGCTGAAAAAAAACATGTAAATTGGATTGAGAGAAATCGAGGTATTTACTGGAGAGAAGGATCTATTGACATGCATGTGTTCAAAAAAGTTGTAAAACCATATCTACAAAATTGTGAAATATTTGTGAAGGGTAATGAAAAAATCCAGTGGGTATAGGATCTTTGTATCAACTGTAATGTGACTAATATTGAGGAAATGGGTTGTCCTAATTTAAAAACTCTAGATTATATTAGATATGAGAATAATAATAATGTTAAGTCTAATGTTCCTGAAAATGGTGACGTTTGGTGGGATCATCCTATTCCTAAATTTAATGATTTGATGTGTATAAATCACAAAAAGATATGTGCATTGAAACATGTAATACTTATACGAAATTGGATGCAAGAGTATCAATCTAATAAAGGTGTATTTTGAATAACTACTTTTTTAAATTGATTAACCTACTCCTAATAGTTATGTAAAGCGGATAAGAAAACAAGAATATTAATGAAAATATTTTTATTCTGATATAGAATATTTTTAAGTGCACACGGTTATTATCACTTATTGTTCTTGAAAATTTTTTTATGACGTTCTCCGTCATATCTAGAAAATCGTCTAGCCCATCCACAACAACGTGTTGTGCCTTCAGATATGGGTCACTGGTAGAATTATCTGTGAGGTCATAAACTTCAATCTTTATTAGGCGCCACCCTCTGCGCGCTTTTTTCACCACCACGTACGACCCATCATCTTCTAACCCCCGCTTCTAATTGTTGGGTGGTGAAGTCTGGTAGGGGGTCAGTTGTGGTAGCGGTGGTGGTGGTGGTGGTGGTGGTGGCTGTAAGCTGATATCGGAGGAGGTGGAGACGAAACAGGTGGCTGGATCTCTTCTTCATCACTCTCAAATCCCTCTATAATATTTTGTGCGTAGTAAAAGGGGTTGTTCAGATTTGATGACATCCTGTAAAAAATAAAAATAAATTACTTAAGTACAAAGAAAATAAAAGCGGTGGAGCGGACCGCACTTTAGCATTACCCTCCATGTCACTTTACTATGGATGCAAGCGACGTTTTCATATGTTCGATATTTCGCAAGCGCTTCACTCTGGGTCGCGAGTCGCGTACGGTTATAGCTTGGTGGTGGCTAATAGCGGGGCGTGAAATTGTTTTGTTAATAGCGCGCGCGGCGCTTCTCGGCACACCGCTGACAAGTCAAAACCAGTTTTCTTACCCCCCCCGCTATTAGCCGCTGCCGTACTTGACTCGCCACCCAGGTATTAACATGACAGCGATAGCCATAGCGAGAGCACAAAACCCTGTTTATTTGTAGCCTGCGCGGCGCGTCTCGACCGACACCGTGCTCAAGTCAAAACTGGTTACTTTTTTTTGCTCCCTCGCTATTAGCTACTGACACACAATTCTCTACGCGACGCACACTGGGGCATGATTATTAAAATGTGTCGTTAATTCATAATGCTATTTTCGAGTGGACATTTCGATATGACAAGATAGGCAAAAATAAAATAGGCAGATATGTAAGTAATCAATTTTATTTACATAATATTAGGCAAGTATATACAATATGACATTTATATGTCTATTACAAGGCATATTATATTATAACCACCCTAATCACTTTCGTCGCCGTCGCTATAATCAGTATCCTCATCATGAATTTGGGTATCATCATTCGTAGAATCTTCACTTGGCTGTATTGGTGGAGCAATTAGAAGATTTAGAACTTCTTTGGGAAGTGAAGTTAACTTTTTTTTTGGCAGTTTCCTTTTACTTGTTATTACAGGGTCTGATGACAAAAGCCAGGGGTTGAAAATATCAGTGTTAGATTTCTCGCGACTGCATTGTCGAGAATGGTGTTCCCTAAATTTTTTTAAATCTTTGTTACGGGCTTCTTGGGCCTCTTCAGTTAATTGGCCTGTTGGCAACAGCGCATGTTTTATTATTTCTGGCCCGTGAATAAAAAACTTGTGAACAGTGCATATCATACCACGGCTACTTTTGCACAAAGTATTTGGCAATTTCAATTGCATATGTGCGGTATTTTTCTACATCAATCTCATAGCCAGATGACATGGCAATTAATATATTGTGCATTTTCTGTATTAATTGTAAATCCAGGTTTGTAATTTCTGCAGACACAGCGGCATTTTAAAAAAATCTCCTCGCTGTGTTTCCGTCATTCTAATTTCCAAATCCTGGCTTGGGCTTGTCCACTATCAAGCCTAGCCTTTCTCTGAACTGAGTCTATATTTTTGTCTTTGTTTCTTCAACCTTCTCTTTATCTGAGACTCCTGCGGCATCTTTCTTGTTTTTCCGAGCCTGTTTTTTTTTCGATGGGAAGTCTGTATGCCAGATGCAGGAGACATTCAAAAAAACTTATCCATCCGTGTAAGACCGAAATGCCGAATTCCAAATTTTCTGTTTTGATTGGTCTAGAAAGTACTTTGGCTATATCATTAAAGTCTTTAATTGTAGCTCCACATATATAGCACTTCTGTGTTGAAGTTGTCTTCGTGACCGCATTGCACACTTTGCCGTCAATCATGGCAAAAATCAAGCTATGATTAACTTTTATATTGTGCCCGTCTAGTTGTACGATACTGGTTTGAAGATCTTTTATTTGGTCGTCTATCCTTTTCTTTTCTTCCACAGAAACTGTGGTGCTTTCTTTGATAAATTCTATTTTTAAAGGTCTGCAATACCTCGCCGAACTTGGTCTAGGGTTTTGTCAAATGACCTTCGACCCAGATGTCAAACGAAAGGGTACAAAACATGTTATAAAACAGCTGCATCACTGGCTCCGGACCCATAAAAAGCTTGTTTGTAAGAGCTATGGCCGCTACTGCCATCAAAACCCCATTTTGAAATTAAGCACATATTTTCTAACTCGTCACTGTTCAGTGTCAGCAACACTTCTCTTTGAGCGAAGATCAAACGTTCAGTAGTAAGGTCAAGCATTATCTGCAGATCAGCGTGTACGGAAGTTTCACTTACACTGATTTTATTTGGCTCTGGATAACATTGTTTTTTTGCTTCCTGTACGACTTTATAAGATGGGTAGATTTTTGGAGATTTTGATCTCAATATATTATATTGATGACGAGATAAATTCGCTTCTACTAAAACAGATACAGCATCCTCTCCTGACATCATCGTAACTGTTTCAAGTGACTGTTGTTGATAGGCTTTTAAATAGTCACTAGGTTTTGACGGATCAGACAAAATATCTTTAATTATTTTGGAAGCTGCGCCTTGTCCCGAAGCTTTCAATTTCATTTGTGTAGCATAAACGAGCTCAGGCAGAGGCGTAGATTTTCTCAAATCTCCAGTCCTTTGTCGCTTCATCCTCTCTGTGCTTTCCTCAAAAGGTATCTCTGGATGACCGGGAATGCTTCGTTTTATATTATGTGTAGGAAATGAAACTGACGAATCTAGCCACGTGGTATTTTTGTCGCAATATCTTCTTTCCATACAATTCGCTCCTTCCCATCGTGACTTATGTTCAGATTTAAAACGATTTATTGTTTGCGAAATAGTTGTCCGAAACTCACTGACATCGACACATCCCGTCCTTTTTTCTATTTCCTTTTTAAGCGAGTCTATCTGATCTTGAATTTTATTATGTCCAGCGTTCTTCATAATCATAAACAACTCGTATCTTGTCACAAATAATGTATTGGAGTCCGAACCTGTGTAAAAAAGTAATGATAAGTATTTAATAATAAAAACGATTATTTTCTAGTATTAGTAGAAGTAGTAGTGACCAACTGGTTTATATAGACATTTATTTTAGTTAGGGCAAACATGGGCAAAAAATTAAAATGCAGTCGTAAACTGTTATAGTTACAAGTGCTAAAAACATTCAAAGGTAACCCCGATCAGCCACGGAACATAACTATTTATCTAGTAGAATTATAATGTTTTTAATTCGGACTTATTTTTTTCACGCAATCATTTACTCATAGTTTTATCTATTCAAACAAATATAAAATACATAATATATAGCTTTGAATAATAAGTTACATACCTGAACTTGATGATTCCATATTTTCTTTTGGGTTTATAAGACGTTTATTCAAAAAAACAAGGTACTCTTCTAAGTAACGCTGCTGACGCATGAATCACACTTGTACGTCCCTCGGGCGATCGGGTCAGACTGACTGATCGCTACAGCAGTGTTGCCAACTGCTAGCTTTACCCAGTTGCTAGACAATTGTTAAAATGTTGCTAGATTGCCAGTTTTTTTCCCCCAAAAAGTTGCTAGATGTAGCTAAATATTAATATTACATACAATACGGCAGGTTACAATAAAATGTCAATTTCTGCTTCTGACAATTATTTTTATTTACTTAATCAATCAAATAGGATGTCGATGGCTGAGGTTCATTATCTTTTTGTGTTTTTGAATATTTTTCAGCCGTGCCCATTTTATCTAAAACATGTTTAGGCAAAACACAGTTATAACAGCATTTACCAGTTTTCCTGAGGGAGTCTCTAATGCAAAGGATTGCGTTCAGGGTTATCAAACTCATTCGGTTTCTTTGTTTATTTTTAACTATATTCATTTGTGAGAATAACCTCTACTTCCGCATTAGAATGTGGCAGTGAAAGGCAGGTTAAAGCAAGAGTACTTATATCTTGGTATAAGTTGTCACCCGAAGAATTTCTAAATTTTTTTACTTCGATCCAAAATTCCACTATTTCTTTAGATTTCCATTTATTTATATGTAGAATGTGCCACTGTTGCATAATTTTGTCTATTATTTCCGGTCTAAATCCCAAGATTTCGGCAACCTCGATGATAGTGTTTGACTTGGTTGGTTTTATTGCCTCTTCTGGACTAAGCAACGCCATTAATTCTAGCTGCTTGTAGTTGTCTGGAAGTATTTGTTGCAATTCCTTCAATAATTGCAGTAAGAAGGCGGAGCAGCGTTGTCTTATTGCGTTTAAAACTTCTGATTCTAAATTTTGTTGGGATGTAGCAGTTTCAAACATGTAGCCAAGAAAAGGCCTAGGGTTAATATCCCTGTCAGCTATTGGGTCTAATAAGTTTCTATTTACAGGTCTTGGTATTAAAATTCTCTGGCTCACTGATTGTATTAGTGTTGTGAGTGTATTGAGAAGTTTTAATGGATTAGAGTTCTCACTTTCAAATGTTTTTATTGCTGTTTGAACATCATTTAAAACGCTTCTCAGAAACACAAAATATAAGTAATTTCTTTTATCTTCGAGCATGTTGTAAATAAGCTCAGCTGAGTAACAATTGTCTTTCCCTCTTGCCAAATTAAAGTGTAATTTTAATTCTTCCCATTGTGTCACAATTTTTGTGATAGCTGGCTCTATAGAAAGCCAACGTGTATCGCACACCTTTGTGAGTTTCAACGGACTTTCGCAACAGTTAATAAGTTCGTATATTTTTGTGTATTCATCTCGCCGCTTAGGAGACACAGAAAACCATTTATAAATTTCTCTTACCAGAAACTCAATATTTCTTGGCAGAGTATTTTCGGATGCATGGGTCACTGCTAACTGCAACGAGTGGCAGACACATCGTATCAGTATCAAATTTTCTATACCGTATTCTCTGATTAGGATTGTGAACCCCGTTATTAATGCCTGTCATAACAGATACATTATCAGTTCCAATTCCAATCATTTGATTAATATTTAAGTTGTGACTCTCTAAGCATGATACCAGGCCATTAACGATTCCCCTAGCATCTGCACTCTCAATAGAAACTAGTTCCAGGAATGAACTTACTATATTTTCTTGTGCGGCACTATAATACCTAATTACAAGACCAAGGTGTTTACTGACACTGACATATGTGGACTCGTCCATTATTATACTGAACTTTTGGTTTCCAATATCATCTAAGAGCTCCTTGCGAAAGTGCGGCATCAAAACATTTTTCATTATTTCTGTACATTTAGTTCGATGCAATTTTAGCTCTTCTGTTGCTTTAGATTCTTTGAAACACGTTTTGCATAGTTCACTTAAATGGTCTACACTTAATATAGAACAGTGCTCAGCAATAAATAAGGTCAATGCGCCTTCAGGTTTATCGCAAGGTCTATATGAATCGCCTTTTGGTACAGCTTTGAAAGGAATTATTTTATTGCCTGTAAAGAAAATAATAATATAGACAAGTAAAAAATAGAAAGTTTTGCGAGTAGGATGAATGTTTATTATGATTATTATTAGATTTTTTTATATGTTGTATTATATACACTATACATAGTTTATAACAGAAAGAAATCGTAAAAACCGGCCAACTGCTATAAATACGTTCCGTCAGTCTCACTTGACATTGGCAGAATCATCAAATTGATGTAAGCCACCTCAGAATAGTATTATTATTCTGAGGAAGCCACTTTAACCAAAATTGAATTGAATTGATAGAATTTTTTGAATGTACCGCGTTTACTCAGTTCGCGCTTTCGAAAGCCAGACTAAAATATTAGACTATATTTTACCTTCATAACTAGATTTCATTTATTTTAGGGCAACACTGACAAAGTCTCGCTCTGCATATGAAAAGAGCGGCAAATTAAAAAATAAGGAAGTATAACACTGACCGTTGGCGCAAAAAAATGAGTTTGATACTTTTGTTTTAGAAAGATCTGGTAAAAGGAAAGTATCAAACTGATTTTACCCATCGTTATCTGTTATCAATCAACAACACAATTATTTTAAATTATTGAGTCACGTACCTGTTTTGAACTCCACTTTCTGTTTATGCTTTTTTGTCTCAGCATGCTTCTTTATGTCAAATAGTTTAGCGAGAATTTCCGTAGAACAATATGTACAAAACGCTTTGCTTGAGTCTCCACTTGCCGGTTTTAACCAACCTTTAAATTCGTCCATGTTTTCCCAATCCGGTCTGTATTTCTGTGCGTACGTTTTCTTTTTAAAAGGTAAATCCATTTTCAAGTTAATTAAATTAAACTGCAGCGAGCACTCTTTTTACAATTGGATATCACACACAACAAAACAAAAGAATCTGTCCTTTTGTGCACGCAATAACATCAACAAAACCGTAAACAAAACTCTTTACTGTGTTGCCAAAAATAAACTATGACCATTGATTCACGCTTAGTTTTTTTATTTCATAGTACTTCTACTACTACATACTAGATGGTGCTATACGTGGAATGTTCTTCTAATGGTACTCTACTCCACACTAGATGGCGCTATAAGGACCTAAGCCACTGCCAACTCCTGACTCACGTCTCATGATTAGGTATAAGTTGCTAGAAAAAGTAGCTAAAAAGTTTAGCTACAAGTTTTTTAAAATTGTAGCTGTCTGTCACCAAATAATAGCTAGATCTAGCTATAAAGTAGCTAAGTTGGCATCACTGCGCTACAGTAAGGAGTGGGGGCGGTTCGGATTGCGCCAGTTTACCTGCGGTGTTGTGCCACAGCTATAGCATTATGTCATAGCACACCAAGCCACTTGCTAGCGTAAAATTATATTTTTTTACTTTATGTATAGAACTAATTTATCTTGCCCCAGTGTGCGACGTGTAAAATTATAAGTAAAGAAATCAAAGTAAAACATACCTGAGCTAAGTTATTGCAATGCTTGAGAGTGGGAGATTCACGTGAGATTAAGTGCACTTTTTGTTATGGAATGATGCATGTTCAATTGCTCATCAAAGGAGGTAAATACATTTTGGAGTCACATTACAATAATGCGGCCCAAGTTAGGTTTTAATTTGATATCAAGAATAGTATCACTTCCACGTCATATTCTTGTAACGTGGGAACAAGTAAGTAACCGGAGACAAGGCAAAGGTTTGTAGGTACCTCTAGAATTTTTACTTTTGTCAACCTACATATCAAACGCGTGAATAGTTTGCAATTCTTTTGCTTAGTATGTAAGTAGTCATCAACAAGCCACTCTTTTTCAAGCGATTATGATCTTTACTACTACAGGGTGTTTGGAATGTGCAGCGACTAATTTTTTTTTTGGAGAGTACAGGACATCGCTCTAAACAACTTTCACTATGAAAGCGATTTGATTAGAGCAACTTTCTTAACATTTCAATACATTTTAAGCCGAGCGGTTATCAGGATTTGTATATAGAAGTGAAAAATAAAGTTGCTCTGATCAAATCGGTTTAATAGTGAAAGTTATTCAGAATGATGTCCCTAACTCCCCAAAATGTTTCGTCGCTCCATACTCCAAACACACGGTATAAACCCTTCTATGTAAAAACTGTTACAGCTTCTGTGGCTCTGCATCTCGCATGGTAGATTTGAGAGGACCTGGGTTCGATTCCCTGTGAATGTAAAAAAAAAAAAACTAAATGTGCTTGTATTTAAATGTTATTGTAAGCGTGTTCCCTGCGTGTTCCATTTAAGTATACCGTTCTAGACTGCAAGGAGTTGGTGGTTGAGGGTTTATTAAAAAAACGAGTTATACGTTTTATGTGTTTATTGCTCATAATTTTACATCACTTCACTTAAAATTAGTGATTATACTAAGACTAACTAAAACAATGATTCTATAATGTCCCCATGACATTGTTTCTATCTTATTTCTTAAAATTATCCGTTTTTCATCGTTAGATGATAACGCTACTTTACACAGTTCCTGGGTAAATAACTCATGTCGCAGAGATTTAAAAAATACATTTTTTTTGCGAATTATTTTTCCAGTCTTTAGTACACCTTTATATTCTGAGAAATTTAAACTGCGAACTGCAGCTTTTTGAATACCCTTTGCTTTTTTAATTACATCGTTTCTTGTCTTAATACAGTAAAGCTTGGACCGCAAACCAATAAATGCTTCTATATTTTGACCACCAAGCTCGTCTTTAAATAACCCGGGGACTTTTTTGTTTCTTGGTTGGATACCGTAAATGTTGTTTACAGGATAATTACTTGTATCAAAATATCGATGAAAATGTAATTTCAAATCACTATAAACATCATCGGTTTGTATAGAATATAAAAAGCTGTCTGTATCTGTATAACAAAGTCGGATTTTCTCTTTATAGAATGGTTTCATAACTGAGTAATGAAAATTGTACATGTGACTTTTAGAGAGCTCTAATACTGTAAAACCTATGTAAATAGGTTTATCTAATACAACACTTGCAGGTTTCATTTGGATGGCAACGAAGTTTTCGGAAAAAACAGACATACTGTGAAAGTTTGGTTTTGCAATCAATAGAACTGCTGTGTGCGATCTTTTAGTTTTATTCGTATTATCACTCCATTTATTTATTAGTTTAATAGTTACACGTTTTTCTACATTTTCTAAAGTTTTTCCAAATATGCTATTGTTCAACAATTTAAAGAAATCTTGTTCAAACTGTGATTTTGCAGTTTGACGTAGAGATTGTATTTAAATCTATATATTGCTTTAGGAATGGGCTCTGTCTGAATTGAATGACACGATGAATATGTTTCAAAATCAATCCATGTTGAATACATGTCTGTAAATGGATGTAGTGATTAACATAACTAAATTTATCGTATAAGTTAGGTATTAGTTTTCCTGACTTTGAACCAAATGGGGTAAAGTTTTGAGGGCAAAATGGTAAATCGTTATGGAAATCATGGAGATGTTCTGGTTACTTCAAATCAACCTCTAAAATATAACCGAATTGAGAATCCTTAGGTATTTGTAGTATATTTAGTCTATCGAGATCATCTTTATCCATTAACTTAAAATCAGAACACGGTAAGTTTCCTGTCATTGCATGTCCGTACAAGTTGTTACAATCAATATATAAAAGATGATTCGATTCAATAGTAGGGTTGTGATTATTAACATATTTATTGTTGGCTTTAGCACATCTGTTGGAACATAAACAGATACCACCCCTTATTCCACTTTATATCATTCGATACATTTCCAAATCAGTGATAATTTCAAGCTTAACTCTTGTCTTTAATAACGTAGCATCGAAACTAAGACTTGGTGCTGTTATGTAATGAGCAGGGTCTAATTTATAGTTTTCAATACACGCCTTTCTAAATTTTTCGAATATATCTGTCAAGAAGATAACATCTGATTTCAAATAAAGGTCAGTATATTCTCCTAAGTTAGATATACAGAATGTATTCCAAACTCGTTTCGCATGCTCATAGTCAGATTCAGATATGTGTTCGTTTGTCAAGCTACTGAAAAAATGTTTGTGGTCAGGTAAACAAGTTTCTTTGTATGATTCCCAGCCAGTGACATATTCATAAGGGTAAACACCTTTACGTCGCATTAATTCAAAGTGATCGTGTTCAGGATAATGATTTTTCAAGTGAATAAAGTCATCTTTGTCAAGATTTGAAGACAACTTGTCCAAACTAGTAGACAAAAAGTTAAAGGAGTCAACAAATCGAACCGCTATATACTCATTGCTAGCACTCATAAAACACTTTGTAAAAGACATGTACTTTTCTTTGTTTTTTGCAATAACTTTGATTGCACCGCTACTTTCTCCTAATTGCTTAATAAATAAGTGACAATCATATCCTGATAAATTGTGGAAAAATACATTTACAATTTTTTTTAGTGCAAAGCGTAGGTTGCAGTATGAATTTATGTATGTAATGTATGTAATGTATGAATGAAGTATGAATCTCTAACCTTATCATCCAGTAGCCTTTCAGAACAAATGTGACAAAACTTAGCATTCTCGTAAGACATTGAATCGCTTTCATTGTAAATCATTGCTACTTTGTGATCCAATATTGACTTTATTCGTAAAACATCACGCTTCAAGTATTCTATAAAAACATGTGCGCTATTTGGTCCACGGTAAGATCTATACTTATTGAGGTTAGAGTCATACGAACAAACAATATACATAGTCAGGTCATAAGTTCTGTCACATGTGCAATATGAAATAATTTAGACATGTTTATTATTTATGTAAACATTTATATAGCGAAATGAACTTAATAAAACATAGATTCTTATGGTAATAAAGTTTATTCAAAATTACCCCCGCGATTTTGAATACAGGCCTTTATTCTGCGCGGCCAGTCGTCTATCGCAGCACGAACGAGGTCCATGTCAATATCGGCGGCTGCCTTAATCAAGGATGCCTTGAGTGACTCCAAATCAGGATGAGGCTTTGAGCAGGCCTTTTCCTCCAAGTGTTGCCATATCTTGTAATGTTACGGACTCAAATCTGGACTGGAGGAGGGCCAGTCTTCGTGCTGGATGAAGTCGATTTCACGCGCCGCCAGCCAGTCTTGTGTGCTTTTCGCTCTATGAACTGGCGCAGAATCTTGTTGGAATACCCAGTGCCTGTTATTAAACATGGTATGAGAAACAGGTTCCACAAGGTTCTTGAGGACTGTATTTTGATACACAACTGCATTCGTTTTTACGCCTTTCTCACAAAAATGTACCTCAGTTAAGCCCCAATAAGAGACTCCCAACCAAACCATGAGCGAGGATGGAAAATGAGCTCGTTGGACACGCGGAATACGGTTGCTCGCTTCTTCACTGCTGTGTTCGTACACCTTATCATTTTGTTTTTTGTAGCTCTCTTCCACGGTGAAAATTATTTCATCCGAAAAAAGAATTTGCCGATGCTTTTTTCCCGCGTACCGCTTCAACAAAGCGCGGCATCTCTTCAGTCTCAGGTCCATTAAACGAGCGTCCAAACGATGTCCTGTTTTTCTTCGATATGCCCTAAGCCCTAAGTCTTCATTTAACACCCTTTTCACCGTGGTCCTGCTTAACCCCATCTGAAGGGCCAACAGTTTCTGTTTACGTATGGGATTTCTTTGAATTCGCGCCTTCACAGCTTTTATCACTGCTGGAGTCCTAACAGAGCGAGGGCGACCACTTCTTGACCTGTCATCTACACTAGAGTCTTCATTGTATCGTTTTATGGTACGATAAACGAATGTTATGGTTATATTCAAATTTTCAGTAAGTCGAAAATCTGAATTGGCGCATAACCGCAACGATGCAACGCAATGACTGCGACACGGTCTTCTTTAAGTGTCCACTCCATATTTAAAAATGAGGAAAATTCTAAAAAGTACACATTTTTATTTTCATAAAAAATTCGAAATTCGAATTAAATAAACTTTTTTGTGGCCAGCGTTCTAAATTCAAAAGTTTTTATTGTGTGACAGAACTTATGACCTGACTGTGTAGTATGCAAAAGCTGCTGGGATATGTTTGTGAGTTGTAGTCGTTGAGCTACAGCTTTCGTTTCTATCTTTGTAAAGTTCTAGAAAAGATTCGAAGTCCGCATAAATCGTAAATGGCAAAGAAAGCATCCTCTCAAAGTGGGTAAATTGTGTACAGCTACCTGGATTCGGAAATGTAGTCGCAACACCACCACATATGTGAGTAGCCAACTTGCCACTATCATTGAAGAATATGAGACATTCATCACAAAAATAAATTTTACGATGGTTTTTTGTTTGTTGTGCATAGAGCATCTTACTCAAGTCCTTTATCCAGCAATAATGAGATTTTGTACCATTCTCGAAATAGAGTAAATTAATGTGACTTTGTCGCTTAGCTTTTATTTTGTAAAGAGGTCCAACAATGGTTTGTTTATTTTTCAATCCATACACATTGACGCTTATCTCTGAATTTTTTTTTTCGAATATTTTTATATCTGAGAGAGATACAGGGAAAGTCATATCAGTCGTATTAAGAACCTCAGAAAAATGTGGGTACGATGTGACTCTGTTCGGGTTATTCACTCTTGGAAATAATGCAGCTATTATAGACCAAAGGAAGCAATAATTGTCAAAGTTTTTTATGTTGACGCAAGCCCGTTTATTTTTAATGTTTTTCGGTAACTCAATATAGCTGGAGGCTCGCAGTGGACTATATTTGTTAACATTGACTTCTAAATACATGTTTGCCAAAAATGACCAGCCGCTTTCCCGATCTTGAAACTCACTTAGCTTTGTACAAATTTTATCTAAGACTGAGGAAAATATTTCATTAAACTCATAGTTTGGAAAATAGATATATTTTCAGTCGCAAAAGACTTTATTTCAGTCACATAATTTTTCGGCAAATAATATTGCGCAAAGAACTCAAAGTTAACCTTAATAGAATTGTAGGATTGAACTTTTGCATCGAGTATTTGTCTCACATGACGACGTAGGCGCCAGATATATTCGCGGGGTGGTAAATGAGTCTTTGTTGAAGATAGGGATTGTGGATCGCTATCACACACCTGATTACTCGCTTGCTCATTGGAATAAACGCGATAAGAAGCTATCCGACTCCTGAATGCACTAGAAATTTTCGAAATTTTGTCACTAACACACACCAAACTGTTATTTTTGTGTAAAATTGAACGTAAATGAGAAGAGAAAACCCGACTTTTAATTGATTTATCACAAACCTCACAAAATATTGTTTTATCACTCATATTGAAACAAGTTTCAAACTATGACTCTGCGGAAATAAACTGAAAGTTTTCCTAATTTATCTATTTAATGTCAAGTATATATCACTGTAAGATTGCTAACGCGTAGGACTGGTATATCAAAGTATGTATCTTAAATTATTTACTAGCTTTCAGCTAATATGGATGACTCTAGTAGGAAAAACAACTTGACGATTTTTACAAACTGACTATGACATGTATGACACAAACTTTATCAAAGCCTAACAACCTAAATATGTTAACACATTTAACACATTCCTATCAGGTTGAATATGAAATAATGTAGTGTTTATATAATATAAGTAATGTTTATTTTAATAAATCCAATAAATGAATTATATCAATGTCTAATTACTTACTAGAATTCTCGAAGCAGAAAGTACCTTCATTTGTAAATTTAGCCTTAGCCAAGTGTATAAATTTATAGAGTGCTTCGAGCTCTAGCTCGCTATCATTTACTTGATAGCGTAAGTTAACGACAGCTTTCCAATAGAGCTGCCGCGCGTCCACGTTGATAATATCCTCTTTATCATTTACCCGTAACTCAACAAAGAGACCTCAAGATCCTCACTTCTTTTGAGCAATCCTCCAGCCACACGACGCCAAAGGACACTTTTGAGCGGGTTCACTTTGGCTTCTGCTATTGTCACAGCATCCTCTTCATCACCAAAGAGGTCGGTCAAAGTAGATTTCTTGTTGCTCGGTGTTGATACCACCGTCGAGCTTTTCTTTTGTTTGGCCTGGCCACTGGCGCTGCTAGCGGTGCTTGCTGCTGCTGCTGAGGCTTTGCGTTTCTTCGGCTCCTTAGGCGGCTTAGTCACAGTCCTGAAGCCGTTCACCACTATTAGTTATACTTTTATTGGTTAAAAAGTAGTTTGAAGACTGTTAAGAAACTTCTTACACTAGATAATAATAAAAAATACTTACGATTGTTGGACCTCGTCTTCTGAATCCAAATTCAGAAATGAGCCTGCTCTCTTCTGACGCCACTCTTTCTCGCTGATGGTGTTGCGAGTATCTATTTCAACGTCGTGGTCAGACCTGTTATAAAAAGCAAGTAATTTATTTCAATTCATAAAGAACAAATCGTCTACTAACTTATAAAGAAATAATTGTATAAGTACAATAAGTGACTGTTTTAACAGAATGCAAGAAGTCGGTAATTAACAAAAAAAATATTGTCAAACTGGGGATAAACATCAAAAAATAAATAAAATAAACTTACGAACATTTTATTTTGCTGCTTGTGACTGGTTTTCACTAATTTCACTTGAACCACTAGGTAACTTTAGGAGATGTTGTAGTACTCGCTGAACAAATTATAACATTGTGCAACAAATTCACTCATTTTATACATATTTTTTTGCTGACTACAGGTGTAAGGCAGTGATCGTCAACCTTTTTTTTTACCGCTTTCAAGATAACCTGTAGCTTATATTAAGATTAAGTACTAAGTACACAAAAATAAGAACAAAAAAAAAAGTTTTGAAGGTTGAGTGAGACCTGATTTTTAAGTATATTTTGTCTGATCATACTAAGGTTTGCTGGAAGTTAAATCTCTTTACCTATATGGAAAATTATCAAAATTGTATGTGATATTCATAGTACGACCAAAGGTTTCAATTTATTTTCATGCAAAGTTTCGTTTAAATAATGGAAATGGAATTGTATTTCTTTCACACAGTTTATCGAATTTACTGCTAAGTTAACAAAAACACAGTGGTTTCAATTCTGTAAGCGAAACACTCAAACTAACTGATAAACTGAGTGTTCGCCAAGTAAGTTCTAAAGTTAGTACGTTTTAATATGTTCAGAATTGATATCATGTGAATGTTGGGTGTCAATTACTATTGACGACTGAAGTAGCAACGTCATACGTACAGTATGATATTTCAGATGTTCATCTAAATGTCTTTGTCGGTTGCAATACCTAGAGGACAAACCGTGTGAACATCTTCATTGAGTTAAGTACTACATAAAGTTGTGTATACCTATTGCCTTCCCTTACAAGGTGTAACAAAAGGTTGTTCGGGAGACTATTCTGAGCAACTTTTTTTATCAAACCGATTTGGTCCGAGAGCAGTCAGATTATTTGTATAGAGAAGTGAAAATTAAAGTTGCTCTGATCAAATAGGTTTCATTGTGAAAGTTGTTCAGAATTATGTCCCTAGCAACCCCCCCTAAAATATAACTACACCTTTCTGTTACACCCTGTATACCAGTTTAACCGATTTTGTACTTACTTACTTAATTTATTATTTCCCACACAAATTAACTATCCGCTAAAATCGGAATCTCAGCGAAGTGAAGAATAAAGTCGGTCTGATCAATTCCGTGACAAACAAAAAAAAAATGTTCAGAATGATGTCCTTGTTTCTGTTGCACCCTGTATGTTCACCTACGTATTATCATGTTTAAACTTGTTGTCAACAGTACTATCTGCCTACATAGACTCACTCTCACGCGACCGTAAACGCTGAGAAGAGTTGTAGTTAAAGGTAGCTGCTACCGTAGCCTTATCGTTATTATATCACACATAAAGTGTGGGAACGGCTCGAGTTGAAGTTGGTATAAAAGCAAAGTTTAGAAGTAATATTTATTATATTACTGTCCTATGTTCTATTAGTTTTGAGTGATTTTTGGTTTTACATAAGCTGGTTGATAAATGTTTTTATTTTCACATGTAAGTACTCACCCCTGAATATGGAAGTTCTGATTTTCTGTTGGTTTCAGAATTAATTGTATACTTAAAATGATGCACTGTTATATTCACGCAAAGATCTGATTTTCTGATAGTTCCCCTGTGAAAATGACTCTGCAGGTCTAATAGTGTGCAGGTTCCACAAATTATAACGAACCCTTGCTCATGTTAGCAACCACCTGTTGAGGCCTGTATTCACAAATGTAAAGAACTTTTCAGACACCAGCAAAAACCTTTGCAAATATAATAATCATCTCAATAAAGTATTCGCTCATAAAACAGGGACGAGAATTCCATACAGATTACAGACATCACTTTCTTTATTGTTCGACTTTTTTTTTTTACTTTTCCAAAGAGGTATGGTTATATTCAAGTAAAGGTCTGATTTCTCTGACAGTTCCATAAGCCTTTGAAAATGGCTCTGCAGGTCTAATAGTGTGCAGGTTCCACTAATCATAACGAACCCTTGCCCATGTTAGCAACCACCTGTTGAGGTCTGTATTCACAAATGTAAAGAATTTTTCAGACACCAGCAAAAACCTTTGCAAGTATAATAATCATCTCAATAAAGTATTCGCTCATAAAACAGGGACGAAAATTACGTATACGAATTATTGACAATATTTCGTATACGTAAATCTAAATATGTTTGAGAAACTAATAGTTTGAATGAATTATTGATTGATTATTTGCAATTATGGTAATTCTGGCGTATTTAGAAGTTCACTGATCTTATTTACATTTTTTCTTTGTATACATTGTTTTGTTATATTTACAATTTTTGCTATTTACACACACTTATTTATTTCCGTTTAAAAACATTATCATAGTGACTTTTGATGACAATAATCTTGTCCTTCGATCAGAGATTATGTAACCGGCCTTTGAGAACTCTCTCTCGCACGGCACTGAAGTTACCATAATATTGGCATGCTTTATGAAGAGCCAGAACAGAGATGGGTAAATGTGCCTATGCTCGCGCCACCACCGCAGGGGGCATGCCGATCTAGGTATGACTGCTTCTCTTAGATACATTTCTACCTCTTCCAAGGCTTTTGTATCGGCACACCTGGGAGTTTGGATAGTTTTTTTTTGTCGAAGCTGCTCCAAATAGATTCTATGACTGTATCCGGGGCAGCCGTGGCCACAACCATGTCATCATCATCCTGAAGTCGTGCCGTAACTTTTTGTAGCAGTTCGCATTTTAGTAACGCCAGCGCGTCCCGGTCATCAAAGGCATGTTCCTTAAATCTGGGGTCCAAGTAGGTACACATACCCACAGCTTTATTCCGTTCGATGTCGCCAAATCTTGCTGACAGTCCATTTCTTAAATATTTTATTCGTTCTTTTACAGACAATAAGTAATCTTTTTTATTCACCTCCTCTAAAACCGCCGTCAAGCCCTGCGTTATCACAAGAGCTTTACTTGCAGTGAGGTACTTCTCAGCGCTCATGATTGTTGTAGCCTCGAAAAAAGGTATCAGTACATCTATCATCTGTGTGATGCACTACCACTCTTCTAACGGGATGATCGGCAAGTCCACATGAAGGTTTGGAATAGTGGCTCTCAAAGCTTCCTGTAGCTCGGAAAATCTCTTCAACATCAAATACACAGAATTCCATCTGGTAGGCATGCTTATAAGGAGATTTTTGGTGCAGCCTGGTGCAATTTGCTGTGCGTTAATCTGATATTTTATGAGTTTTTCTTTTGCTTGCGTGCTTCTCTTGAAGTGTGCTACCGTCTTTTGAACTTTTTGAATTGTCATAGCTACATTTGGTACAGTCTGCAACAGAGACATATGACCCCCCATAAAAGTGCTACAAAAGCGCCCTCTCTCGTGGTTAAATCCTTCATGACCTTCATTACCATCAATGCCATCTATTCGATATTCGATAAACCACCAGGTCAGGCACCACAGGGTCGAAGCGTAGGATACGCTTATTTCGTCACAAATCATGAGTGTTACGTGGCGCAAATAGCTACATGTCAAGATAAGTTAGAGGTAGCATGTTCGAATCCACAAAGGCTCAGTTTTTGCTAAGCAAAATATTGGTAATGTTGGTGTAATAATTTTGGAATATAATATGGTGATTCATAGAAACGATGGGTTGTTATATTGTTAGATAACTTACCTAGCTTATTTTATAACTTATTGTTATTATAAATAAAATAAAAATAATTTTGAAAGTTATTTATTTAATTTCAATTTTTCAACAAAGAAATGTGTATCTTAGACAAACATTTAAACTCAAACTATGATTAATCTTCCGTAGAGGGAATTATCATGCTACTATGTAAGTATATTTGTAACAATTTACATCTCTCAACTTTCATAATCATAGCATGATATTTAAATAACATGTAGGGTCAAATAGTGCTACCTGGATAGCAATTTATAGAAACTTTGCTTCGATATCAATATTTAAGACTTTTTCAACAAAGAAACGAAATAAAGATATAAACTCAAACTATGATAAATCTTCCGTAGGGAGAATCAACATGCTACTAAGTCTAAGTAACAATTTACATCTCTCAACTTTCTTTATCATAGCATGATATTTAAATAGCATATAGGGTCGAATAGTGCTATACCTGGATAGCAATTTATTGAAACATTGCTTCGATATAAGTAGTGGCAGCAAATTATTTTTAATATCGGAGAGGGTGCCCCTCATTTTGAAGCACTTGTTCAAGCCTGGACTTCATTCCTGTAACCATGTTGGAACACATATTACTAAGGCGGAAAAGGTCCCAAGATCTCATCACCTCTTGGTCTAAATAACTTTTTGTTCTAACATCACTCGTATCCCAGTTAAGAACCATTTGACCCCACAAGTTTTCAATTAAGTTCAAATCTGGGCTTTTAGATGGCCACTCAATGACAGTTATATCATTACGAGCGGCAAACCACTCTCTAACCAAACACGAACGGTGCACGGAACAATTATCTTGTATAAAGTATATTTGCCCCTCTGGATACACGTTGCGCACTGTTGGAATCATCACATCTTGTAAAATTTCCAAGTATTTATCTTTGTTCATTCGGCCGCCGAATTCGATCAACTCCCCTAGGCCCATGGAGGACATCCAACCCCAATAGCCTGCAAAACAATAATTTGGTTAAATAACAAATAATCCACACTGCGTAATACAATTTAAAATAATAATATTTCGAATCCCGGCTGGGCACGAAGACAAAAGGTGTTAGAAGTTGCATGTTTCTGATGTTGCCGTGTTTGGTTCTATGACACAGGCTATTTAACCTCTCAAGATACGTCCTATAAAAATATAAGCAAAAATACATCGCGATTTTCAACTTAACGCCATAGACTTATAGAGTTCCAATCCTATGAAAATTTCGGCCGACCGGATATCGCGACGACGACGGGACGTGAAAGGTTAAGTGTGGGGCCAGAAGTAAAAGCAATGTATGTGCCTGTCTGTATGATGTTAATGTTGTTTATAAACACAACATATAACATATATGTTTATAAATATTCTTACCTAAAGTTATTCTGCCACTTGTTCTCAAAGGCAAAATATTTTGATGGTTATAACGCTCGCCAGCTCTTCTCCATAATATTTTTCTGCCATCATCATCGGACTTAAAACTTTTTTCGTCGGTAAAAATTACGATTTCGTTCTCCCAATCAAAGTTTAGATATTCAGATGCGAATCTCATTCTTGCTTGGCGATGGGCTTCGGTTAATTTAATTTTTTTGGCCGGCTTGTAGTTATGGATACCCCCTGCATGTAAATGTCTCCTTACTGTTTGCAGTGAAATATTATAATCTATGGCAGTTGATCGTGTTGTCTTAAATGGGTCTTCTGTGTGGAGATTAACGATTTCACGATGTCGGTTTGATGCATCTGTGTAGGTCATTGCTTGCGGGCCGGGGCGGTTACGCTTTACGTCACCACTATCTTGGTATCTCCGAATCCAAAGACGAACCGTGTTTCTCTGTAAGAGAATATAGGCATCTTATATTAGTAATTTTAACACTAAACCTATGTTACACGAAACAAAAAATTGTTACAAATTAGTATAATATATAATTATTTTTTACTTACCGCGATACCTAATTCTCTAGATATACTTTTAATACTGTGGTTGTCTTCCCAATACACTATTATTTTGGCTTTAACAAAATCAGTTAAAAAATGAGACATGATGACTAGTCCAAACTTTCAAAATCACAAGATCCGCAGTAACTTATGTGATATTGTGACACGAACTGAACGTATTCTTGTTCTGTGGTTATAATTCTGATATCCTACCTTCAATTTATTTGTAAATGCATTGCGTGCGGTTGACGATGAAGTTAGAGCGCTGCGTCATAGAAGTAGAACATATGATATTAATTTTCGCCATGATATACAGATCGTTGGTTAGTGCAATGGGACGAGCGCTTGCTTCATAAATCGAAGGGCCATGGTTCGAACCCCGCTCTGTAAAGCAATTGTTTTTGTTTCTTCCTGGTTATTATTGATGTAGCCGGTTTCCTTCAATTTGAAATAGAAATACAAAATCTGCGGCTGCACACTTTCCAGAAACAAGTTTAGGTGCCAAGAATCGTGGTAGGTGGCGCTTCTCAGCAGTTTGAATGGAATTACGTTTTAAAAGTTGGGGGGTCAGATGTCTCTGTTGCAGACTGTACGTTTAGAGCTGTTTGAACTATTAGGTTCAATTTATGGACGTAACAGCCGAAGTGGGTCCAGCCCAATATGTTGGCTGCCACGACCATGCTCGCGGCATTATCGGTGACTAATAAATTTATCTTTCTTGATATGCCCCACTCTTCAGCTATATTTTTCAGTTCCGTGGCTAACTTTAAACTGGTGTGGGATCCTTCCAAGGCACTGCATTGGAGTAATATCGATTTATATTCCAGTGTTTGTATGTGTATGACATGTCCAGTTACTGCTATATAAGCCTCAAGATTTCCAGACGTCCAGCAGTCGGCATTGAGGCAAATCGACTCTCAAAACTCATTTACAAGTTTTTTAGTTGCCTGCAGTTGTGTTGCGTATTCTGCTGCTGTTGCTATTGGATAGTGTTTTTCGGTGTGGTATTTCATAATTACTGCCCTGTGATAGCTAAAAGGTCGTTAAGCCACAAAACCTAGTTTTGAGATATAAGCAAAAAACGTGGGAAATTTTTGAATTATTGGCGTTTCATAACTATTGTTCGCACAGAAAACATGGAAATATGAAATGATAGATCTTTCAATTTGCCATCGAATGGCAAATCTCGATTTCTAAGAACTAGTTTTAAATAGGAAATATGCTCTTTTGGCTTTCAAGCTGTGTAAAATTTGGTCCATTTACCATAAACACTTTACTTAAAGGTCACTAAGTATACTTTAGCGTCTATATAGTGTAGGATTTCTAAGCAAACATGTATCTAGATTTTATAAGGTTGAAATTTATCTGCAATTCCTACGCTAAGCAGTCGCTAAGGTGGTTAACGACTTTAAAGTTAAGTATTTATTAGTTTTAGTGCCATCGAACCTTACCTTAAAGTGCATTACAGTTGTTTAACTGCCTTTTTGACTAGGATTTTAGCGTAAGCGTCATTTTAGTTGTTTAAAACGGCATTCTACAATAGAATTACTACTCTATAAGGTAGTTAAGCTTCAAACCTTGTATTTGAGATCGACAGTGCAAAACATTAAATTACGGTTTAGGATCTAAATAAAAGAAAATAAATGTCAAGTAGTAATTATTCGTTTATTAAAAAAGTAAGTTTATACAATTAAGTATAACTTGATACAAATTGAGCCCTGGAGCTCTATTTTTGAATTGCTCTTTTACAAACGAGCGCTCTTTTCCACTGGGTAGCGCGGTCCGTGGCGCGCGTTATCGGCTTTTGTCGATGCTCCGTGGTGCTCAACAACTTTGAGCACTATTGAGCAGATTTGAGCATCGACAAAAGCCGACAAACGTATGCCACGTACCGTGCTAAGCAGTAGAAAAGAGCGCTCGTTTGTAAAAGAGCAATTCAAAAATAGAGCTCCAGGACTCATAAGTCCGTACAATTAGACATTTTAGACATAACAAAAAAAGAAAACAACATAGCAAAACAACAAATTATGGTTAACTTAGGCAGATACACGTTTAAAGACTCATAAGTCCGTACAATTAGACATTTTAGACTTACAAAAAATACAAAACAACATAGCAAAACAACAAATTATAGTAAACTTAGTTAGGCAGATACACGTTTAAAGTATTGCTACTTTATTGAAACATTTATAAATTATAAAATTACTTTTACCTCACAATAGCCTTAAAATGTATCTCTCACTTGTTTATCACATTATTCGATATGACTACATAAAAACGCTTTAAGCTAACAATGTTTTATTTATGTGTAATAATGGGTAGGTATCTAGAAACTCAGTCTTATCAGTCATTTACTTATATCTCTATATAATATTTTTATCAAAAATACCTTGACTATTAATCTTAATATCTAAATAAAAATGGCAGTTACACATCAGTCTTTCAATAAATTCAGTCAATTATAAGTAGTGATCATTCATCACTAGTTGGTAAATTTTTCCAGAATAGCAGTTTATGTGGGGGTATTATATCGCCCAATTTGTTTATAATACCAGCTTTTCTCTGTGAATCGATCCCTTTCGGAAATGAGTGGAATGTTATGGTAAAAGCACTTGGATTTTTTAGGTACTTATCATTCATAAATTGTAATGACGTGAATTCGTCATCAAAGTCATTTTTGTACTGCAAACCGAAACTTTTGCGTACGAATGAGACCTGCACCATGTTTTTTAGGTATGCTCTGGGACTTGATTTTTGGATTCTCCTGTCCGAGGTGAGATTAGGCACGTTTAAAAAGTTTTCTGGACTCATTGCCTTAACGGATACTTTTCCATTGTTTATCGATGCTACAGCATCGATAAAATCTGTAAAATCGTAAAGTTTACCCAATTTTCTCATCGCTTGTTCCACTTGCTTATGTACTTGGTCCGAGCTCATATAGGTATGCCCGGGTTCAAAATAAAACAGCGTAATCTTGTTGGTACAGATCAGATCTGAATTTACTAGGTGGACAAGCAGTGCAAACAAAAGCCAGTTTTTGTTCTGTGCACTGCAGTTGTCCACCCAGATATTGATGTTATGGACATCACGATTGCGAATTATGAAAGCATAAAACGCACTCATGATATCTTCCTGCTTTCTTCCCGAGATTGCATCATTCCATAAAACAGTTAGCGGTTTGCTGTCATTGGTGATTGTTCCCACAGGCGCAAAGGTTTGGTTAAAAGCCACCAGTCTCTGGACAAATATAACTGATTGGAATGTATTCATCCTCGGTAACATGATCACCTTTTCCAGGTCTGCAGTAAAATATATTTTATTCTTGTCTTGCAGAATGGTTTTGTGATAACAATAAAGCTGCCTTGCTTTGATGTATTTGTCCTCATGTTTAGAGAAATCTACACAATTGCTGCATTCTGCTACCAACTGAGCAGTTATATCATGCGAAGTCAGCTTTTTGTGCAAATCATAAGCCTCACATGTCTCACACTCTTCATTACCCAGCCTTGTGAACGATATATTCATATCTTCGACATGTTTTCTATACAATTCATACGAAACAGTTTGATTAGGATGAGTTGCACAAAAATCTTTGTGCATCATGGTGATATTAATATCACTTGGGAGATATCGCCTTAACGGTGCATGTTCCCGTCTATAGTGTGGTGATGCAGGTTGGAATGATTCCACATGTCGTGTAAGTATCTGGCGATCAAACAGCGGTGTTTTCTGGTGCTTGCCTCGCATGTCTTGTGAAATGCCAGTTGATGGTATGTCGTTGTCATCAAAGCGCAAAATTTAATCATTATTTTGATTGTACCCTAATGTGGTTAGAAAAAATATTTTGCATACCACGACTGCAGTTCCATTTCTTGCATGAAACCAAAAATCTCTTTTTGGTTTTCTTTTTGGTTCGCTAGTAATAGTTTTTCTTTTGGGGACTGCTGTTGCAACTCTCGACATCACATACAGTTTTCTTTGTTCCCATGTTAAGTTCCAAAAATCTTTGTTCAGGTTTTCGCGGTCTTCTTCATTAAATTTTGTGAAACATTTTTTTATACACTTATCGTTACATCCAGGTTTCACGGCATATTCCATTCTCTTATTCTCTTTTTTCGCCTTAGTTCTTTCAGCCACACTGGTGCCATATCTGCGTCTCTTGGTTAGATTGTTTTCAGCATTATTGATTTCTTCGTTTGTATTGGTGCAGTTTGATTCGTTTTCATAATTTTTTTCTAGGTAGTCGTAGGTATTTCTTTGCTTACGAGCATTTTTTTCAGGTACTGGGAATATTATTTCACTGGAATCGATAGTGACACGTCTTGTTTTGTTAGTATACTTGTCATTTACAGCTTGAAGTGGTGACTGGTGTGATAGGAGCAGACCAGGTTCGGTGGATTTTGTTTTTTTCGAAGACGATGTTGGATTGTTACTGTCGGAATTAGTTAAATGTTTTTTCTTGGTGAGAACTTTCTTTTTTGTAGTTTTAGATGGTGGCTGGGGTAAGGAGCACGAAGCAGGTACCGTAGATTTTGTTGCCAGCAAGTGTTTTATTGACGCAACTGGTTGGTCATCGTCGGAATCTTGACTTGAATCCGAAGGTACATAGTCTTTGTCTAAAACAGAATCATCAGAATCGAAGTCAAAAGATTCTAACGCAGTGATTGCCATTGCTGGTCTTGGCATCATATTATCGCCACTCTGTCTGTCCTTTTCGGGAACCAGCAAACTGCCCAAGTTATGAAGTTTAACTTGTTGTTCTTGAGGTGTAGAATTTTCTGACGCAAATTCTTCATGACAAGTCAGGTCCATCGGTCCACATGAAACAGGTGAAGAAGTGATATGCTGTTGCGTTTTGGAAGATGACACTCCAATGTCACCAGTGACATTTTCATTGGAACGTTTCGGAAACGTCTTATTAAGATTTACTAAATGGCTCTTCACATCACGAAAATATTGTGAAGACATTGTATTTTGTGTTTCACAAAAGTTTTCAAACACGGGCAAAGTCATGGAGTATGGCCGTGCGTACAGTCTATTTATACTTTCTTCTAAATTTGTGTCTGCTTCCTTATTCTCCTTATTATTTGTGGTTGAGTCTGACTGGTGACCTATGATTAAGGCAGCGTTGTCAGCTGCTACCATACTAAGCATCTTTTTTGCTCGTTGAGAAGTCATCGATCCCCTGTAAGGAACATGTTACATATTATTATTTCCCTAATAGTATATAAGACGCTATGAATAGATAACTAATCTAGAAGCAAGGTATTTGTCAAGACGAATCAAACGAGCCACACGATGAGGTTGCGTTGTTCTATTACCGAGTTCCCATGGCCACCTTCCGTCTCGTTCAGAAAAATATTGCATCCAACTCATATACCTATGCAAAATTTCGTCTCAATTGGATGACGGAAAGTGGTTCAAATTCGATTCCTACAGTTTCGACGCGAAAATACAAACATACAGACATACATACTTTGCAACTTAAATAAAAGCTTTTAGAAATCAATTTTAAGGATACTTACCGCCCAGGAACCCCAGCCATCACAACAATTTGGCGGGAGTCTTTCTGTCTAGCGACACGCGTCCACCCACTCGCAATCACGGCGTAAGAGAGACTAGCGACCGCGGCGCGGCGCGGCGTGGCGGGCCTGGCGGGCGGGTGACGGGGGCTCCGCGACGCGAGAGCAGATTATGGCTTTTTAGCTTGGTATTGTTACTTAGCGTCCCTATAGCTAAGGATTCGGGTGCAAAGTTTAACTCCTTGGAGTATTTAAAGGCCAATAGGGCTTTTGCGAAAAGTAAATTATTATATTTTATTCAAGTCATCCTACGCTATAAAGACGTTAAGAGTATTTAACGTCCGTTAAGTCTAGTATTTAAGTATAATGGTTTTTTAGCGTAGATTAGCAAAGTGATCTAGATAATTCAACCTTAACATAAGTATCGCGAAAGTATCTTAACTCCTTTATTGTGTAGTAAAGTCAGTTAATGTGTTTTTTGTTATGCAGAGTGTGAAATAATTGCGATACAATGATGGCGTTAAGGGCTGCACATGGCCATTTACCTATGTATTTACGGTTAACGTAGTTTAAGCAGTGTTCAACATAGATTTTACCGTATTTAACGCCTTTTTATCTAGATCTATCTCCTGAACCAGAAACGTTACAAAAACGACTGTAATATAGATAGATAGAGGTTTTTTTTCTATGAAGGATGGCATTTAAAAGTCAAAATCGTCCCGTTGTGGCTTAACGACGTTTTAGTTAGCGGAGGGCAGTTAGAGTTAAGACATTGGGTGTATTCTCTAAATCCTTCATTTTCAATCACGCTAAATGGTTGAAAATCGTGTATATATGATGACACCTTTCTCTGTTTTGTAGAGACTCTTGACAAAGTCGAGGGATTTTCCGCCTGCTGAGGTTCTTTGTTAGTAGAGTTAGGTAGTTCTAAGTTAGTAGAGGAGGTTGAAGGGACACACTCATTGTTAGTAGCAGGAACCAAAACCCTACCACCACCATTGGAAACCACTTTCTCAGTCAGACTACCACCAATGTTACCATTAGTAGCACCACTAGAAACCACTTCTTCACTCCCAACACCAACAGGAATATTTGCATTACCGTCATTCGGAGTAATCGTAGTCGTAGGACGTGCAGGTTCCTGTCGGCAGAATTCTTCGTACATTCCAACGTGCCTTTTGTTTAAATGTAATTTTAAGTTTGTGATTGTACTTTTGTACGAAAACACGTTTTTACAATATTTACAAATCGCTTTTTTATTCGAGGTATCACTGACTTCAAAGTAGTTCCATATTGGAGCGGTTGCCGCTCTTATTTTCGGCATTTTCAAAGTCTTTTATACACAAAATCACTTAACTAAACTATATTTACACCATAATGTCTATTACACTAATATATATGTATTTAAAGTTAATTAATGTTCACTCAGTAAACAATAATGCGTAATTGCAATTGAAACAAAACGTAGCGAGCATAATTAGACAGCATGTCACGCGACAAACTGATATTAACTAATAAAGGCCCATTTACACGACGCAAGTTTCTTGCCTGTTGCATACAATTAAATTAAAGCAATAAATGACTTGTATGGTCTAAACAACACGTAACATTCTTGATTTGTTATACAAGTTTTGCTTCAATACTTTTCTTGGTGTAAACAGCACATTGTGCTATATTTCTTAGGCAATTCTTGTATTCAACTGGATTCTCTCTTCAATCTTCATTTGCAAACATGAGTGCAGGAGTGAGGGAGTGTTAATCGTTGCTGCTCTTCTGAGGCAAGAAATATTGAGAAAACGTCGTAAGAAAAGGTGTTGGATCAAAAAATGGATAGAAAGAAGAGAGTTCTCGGAGCATCTAACAATCTTTGTGTAGAACTACAAACAGAAAACGAAGATGACTTTAAGGACATGTTTCGTGTGAACAGAACCCAGTTTTACTATTTGTTAGATAAAGTTGGCTCTTCTATTCAAAGGCAAAACACAGTAATGCGTAATGCTATTTCTGCTCAAACGAAACTAGAAATAGCATTATAATATTTGGCAACTGGAGATTCATTAGGTACACTGTCACAATTATTTAGAGTACCTAAGTGTACTATAAGTACTTTCTTAGTTGAAGTCCTTGAAGCTATTTACTCTGCATTAGAAGATTTTATAAAGGTACGTATTAAAAGAAACTGTTTTTAGAATATAATCATATAATTTCGGCATGGCAAAGGAATTAGCGAAGTAGTAATCAAAACATTAAAAAAAATTACAAGTGCCACCATGTGTCTTCACAGCTTTGTTTCGAATACGGGGATTCTGGCATTGGAGTAGAGTTTTGTCGTTCTTGAGATCCCGTAGTTTATATTTTGATAATATCATTTGTATTTCGTCTTGAGCGTGTATGCTATTTTTGGTATTTAATATTCGCAATGAAGACGCAACATATTTTCCAAAATTGTCCAAATCATCGTCTGTTTTTTCTAGTCTTGCTCTTTTTTCAATATTGTCCAGTTTATTTAAGGCCGAATCTATGTAATCAGACGATTTTTTCGTTGTTTTTTTTGGTATTGTTGATGGAGTTTCGTCTAGGACTTGAATAGATTAATTTGTCAAATTTTCTATATTATTTTCTGTATTATTATCAATGTATTCAAAAACGACGTCTTGTGATGCCAGGGAAGTGTCATTCTGAAAACATAAATTTATTTCATTATTTTACAGGTACCAAGGTCTGAAGAGAACTGGAATAAAATACGAAGAGGCTTTTTTATAAGATGGAATTTTCCCAACTGCATTGGTGCCATAGATGGGAAGCATATAAATATAAAATGTCCCCCTGGCACAGGATCAGACTTTTTTAACTACAAAAGTACATTTAGTATTGTGTTTCTAGCTTGTGTTGATCACGATTATTGTTTCACATACATTGACGTGGGGGCAAAGGGTAGAAACTCTGATGGTGGAATATTTAATAATTGTACTTTAAAGAAGGCGATTGAAGAGAACACCATACATTTACCAAGTAATTCACTACTTGTCGGAGATGAAGCGTTTCCCTTAAAACCTTATTTGATGAAACCGTATCCTCGCCGTAATGATTTAACAAGAGAACAAAAAATTTATAACTACAGATTGTGTAGATGTAGAAGAATCGTTGAAAATGCTTTCGGAATTTTAACATCATGATTTCGAGTTTTTGAAAAACCAATCACTACAAGTATTGACAAGGTAGACGTCATAGTAAAAACATCGTACGCTTTACACAACTGGCTGAGGAAAACTTCACCAGCGTCTTACACCCCACCAGGTTTTATAGTCGAAGAATGTCCAAGAAGTGGTCTTCGTCTTGGTACTTGGAGACAAAATGCTTCAGGCGGAGCTTTCGGAAATATAACCTCACAGAACAACAGGAATAGTACGAGAGCAGATATAAGAATCCGTGACGATTATTGTAGCTACTTTAATAATGATGGTGCTGTACCTTGGCAAGACAATGCCATTTTTTAATAACACAACAAGCGCGTTTAAGCGCGCATAAAACCACAAAATACATATTGATGCACCTGACTGTACTTAAGAAAATTTACATAAATACATACTTACCATATTTGATGTTGTTTCTCTAAGTTCAGAAGTTTTCTTTAAAAAAGAATCCATTAAATTAAACCAAGAAAGTTTGGACTTGTAAACATCAGAATCTTTTATCTTTTTCCTTTCCCCGAGATACTGCGTCCTTAAATTTTTTATTTTGTTTGTTATTTCCTTAGGTCCATATCCGTCAACTCCAAATTCCTGTGCAAATGCTGCACAGGAATTTCTGCACTGCTAGTGCAGCACTTCGTGCATCACGATTCCTATAAGTTTCATTTTCAGTATCCCATTAACACTCATGATTGCGATAAATCTCAATGAACTTTATTAAATCAGCAGAACCGAATTTTAATACTTTTTGAGTCATATTTTTTAATAAACACAGAAGCTTTTAACGTTCAACACTGGAATGAAAAATTCGCCAACGCAAATACGTGCAATACTTGAAGCAACCTACTAGAAAATGGTACACGCACATACAAGTCAGTGTTTAGAAAAGTTAAAACTTGTAAGCAATAATCACCTAAACATAAAGATAAAGATTTTTATTTGCTAAGATAAGGGTAGGCAGTCGATGGTCAGTTATATATACATTATGAACACCTTATCTGCTATTAATTTTAGCATACAAATATTAAATAGTCCACATTACACTGAAAAAAATAAATCTTACTGTTAGTATTGCTCCAACTTATAAAAATATTTTATATATAAGTTTTATATTTAATAAATTCATCTCCTGAATAAAAACTTTTCTGTAGAAGCCATTTAAACAGTTCAGATTTAAACTTATTAATTGAATATTCTTTTATCTCTTCGGGTATTTTGTTAAATATTTTAACGCACATAGCAGGACTATTCTTAAGATACAGTGATTTACGTGGCGTATGATTATATGTTAACCTACCCGGGTTTCTCGTATTTCTTGAATATTGTTCTTGGGCTCTTTTAAATAATTTTGGATTAAGTTTTACCAATTTTCCTATTTCCAGTATATACAAACATGGTAATGGCAATATATTTAATTTAGTAAACATTGGTTTGCATGATTCATTTGGGGCCATACCACAAATTGCACGCACACATTTCTTTTGAGCAATAAAAACTTTATTAATATCAGTGCCGTTTCCCTAAACTACAAGACCATATCTCAAGACAGACTCTACATATCCATGATAGGCAACTAGAGCAGTCTTTATCTCTGCTGTTTTCCTAAGTCTACGTAATACATAAATAAACCTATTGATTTTCTTACAAACTTTATCAGTGTGATCTTTCCAATTTAAATGTCTATCTATGTTAATACCTAAAAATGTCACACTGTGAGCCTCCTCTATGATTTGTCCGTTGTGATTTATATTTAATGTCATAATATCTCTATTGAATTTGTCAAAGTTATTAAAATTAATGTACTTTGTTTTGTCTAAATTAATCTGTAAATTATTATTATTCAACCACTCAATTAAAATAGTTATTGCATTATTAATGTCTGATTCGTAGAAGGAGATGTCATCACTTATTGCGCGCGTTACATTTATTGAAATATCGTCTGCGAACAAAAGACACCATTGATTTGTCACCTCAGGTAAGTCATTTATATAAAGTAAAAATAGAAGCGGTCCAAGGACCGATAATTGTATTGGTGTAAACAAAAGACGTTTGCAATAATTTCTTGTCAAAACTTTCATACAATAATTGCATTCCATTTTTTTACATATACCCGCGTGTAAACAGTTGCTTACAATTCTTGAAGATCAATTATTGCGCGTAAAGTATTGCATGCAATTATTGCCCTTGTATGTACAAGAAAATGGCATTATGTAAAAGGGCCTTAAAACAAATAAACAAACAAGAAGCGAGTTGGCAACAGAGCGCAGCGCATGAGCGCACCCCACCCCCTATTGGTGGAATGGTCGGACGGACGGCCGGACGGCGTCGCGTCATTGGCTATTCATTATTGAGAAAAGCGGCAACGCCGACAACAGGGCGCGCCTTCAAAAATGAAAACCGCAACGATTACGATCAATGTCCGTCTCGTAGAGGTGATCTTTTATCTCTTTCTTTATTCCCCCGCATATGAAACTGCGCCGGTTCATAGATTCAGTGTGTTGTATATCACACATTATTCGTCCAGCCTCAATGAGGAGTTTGACCACTGACATATCCTTGTTATTCTGAGAGAATATATTTGTAAGAGCCTCTCCTATACATGAGATGGCAGCACTGATATGTCCCTGTTTATTCTCGATGGCCTTATCTTTCTTGGTAAGAGTATCGGTTAGGGCTGCCTTTATTTCAGCATTCAACAGTGGCGCTTCAATCTTATGACAATTTTCAGGCACAAGGTGCTTTTCGAGAAGCTCTTTTCGTTCTTCTTTAGTCAATTCAGAAGTAGCGACAAACTCCCATCTCAACGCTAAGTCTTTCTGAATTTTTGGCGCATATGTTTTGTCTTTCGACGGAGTTTTTCCCAGCATCTCCAAAATTTCATCATCCAAAATGATAATATCTTCATCTGGGGCCTCCGCGTGTTCATTGTTATCGTTATTATTGGAGCCAATATTGGCGTTAGCGCTGGCGCCAATGTCAGTGTTGGCGCTGTGGCTAGCTGACGCATGAGGACCCTGTTGCGGCGTGTCAGCCATAGAAGTATCGTTGGGAACGCCTAAAAACAAACTTTTGGCTATATTTATGTAAAAACATTCGAGAAAGTCCCCATAGGCTACCCACAGTACTTTTGAAGTGAAGGTAATATCCCTACAAGATGTACACTACACTAAAAGTTGATTAATTATTGTATGAAGAAAAATGTTTGACTGAAATATGTTCTATTAAGCACGAGATAGTCCTTATAAACTATCCACAATACTATTTTTTGTGAAGGTAACATCCCCACAAGATGTACACATCACGCGAACATTTTCATAATTTATGAAGGTAGCATCCCCACAAGATGCACACATCAAGACATTATGATTTTTAATCATGTTGAAGTATTTACCGTAACGATTTGACGTCTCAGGCTCGTCGTCCATGTCGATGTACTCAACAGGGGGCTCCAGGTCGTCTACGTCCGGGCGGGTCGGCGGCGGCGGCGGCGGCGGCGCCCGTGAGGCGTGACCGTGACCTTCACTATCCGACGACGATTGCCTAGTACGGGAACGGCGCGAACGTTTCTTACGTTTTTCCAACTTCTTTTCTAATTTTCGCACTTTTTTACGAAGATAATCACTATCTTCATCACTGTGACTGCGTTTAGGCATGTTTTTAGTATGATTGATGAACTATTCCAAAACACAAATTTAGCACACGAAATATGTGGTGAACGGCGCAGCACTAGAACGCGAATGATCCATTGGGTGATTGGGTGCGTGGGGCTAGCAACAAGGCACATTCGATAAAAAGTTTTTTTCGGTTTACCCTATGTATTTTAACTATAGTGGATGAATGGCAGACACTACGTGCTACTACAAGTATATCTCTAATGTCAAAGGACAAAGCCTGTAACATAATTATCGATCACTTGGAAATTCAAGACGTTTCCAATCCAAATCATAAATGAAAACCGAGCGAAATTTTGGACATTGACAGTTTTATACGGAGCACGATTATTCTGTCGGTGGCGAATTTGAGAAATATTACTAACTTAGCTTCTAACAAGTGCTACTTAAGGTCATTTTACTGATACTAACATCAGTGGCACCACACCTAATTAGGCGTTGTTCATTTCGTTCATTCAAGTTAGATGTTTTCTACTCTGTGTACAGATTAAATATATTCATAAGATTACTCAATCTTGAGATGAGTTACCAATAAGCTAACGGAAAATTAGCGGCGTTTTCGTGCCACTCAGCATTAGTCTACTACTGTCAGCTCAACATCAATGACGTAGGGGTAGCATCCCACTTCAGTGACAGCAACACTGGGGCCTGGTAGAGGCACGAGTGCTAGTAGATATAATAGAATAATAGAATTCCTCCAACCGGTAAGGGTTGGCAAAATAAAGTAATTATAACACTCAATAAACCAAAAAGATATATACATTGTAGTTAGGCAAGTACTCAGAGGCTTCTAATAACATATAATATATATAACATAAGACATAGTACGTGATGAGATATTTCCGCATATCTGTGACGGCCAAATTGTTATTGCTGCAGTAAGTGATGTCTATCACAGATACTCCCCCTTTAAAAAAAAAATACATTTAAAAACAACCAATGTCACTTAGTAAATTTTAAACCAGAAGCAAAAATCATTTTTCTTCCCGTAATACCTAAGAATATGTTCGTGTTTGGACCTATACATATAAGTTGTATTAGCACGCATCTTTTAAAACCTTGATATTATAAAATATATTTCAAAGAAGAGAGAAAATGAGAAAAATAACATTGACATGGGCACTTTGTCTAGAAAGTATGCTTGACATTGGTTGGTTTTCCAGATATGGTTTACAAAATTCATTATAATAAATTAAAAAATTATAAATTTAAAGTTTTATTACGAAATTAAAATAAGCTGTTATTTATTGGCACCGATCAATAAAACAAAAATTACAAATTAAACTTTTGAATGAAAAATTTAATTGCTGTTATGTAGTCGCACCCTTCGCTGTTTTCATATTTATTCTTATTCTTTTTTTTTTTTATTTATTTACCAAACTGAGAAAAACATCTTAATTATATACATTTACATCACATAAACCACGGAGGTTTGTGCGTGATGCTGGAATTCGTGCGAACAGGGTACAATCATTAATTATTAAATATTTTTTTACATTCTACATGGGTACATGGGCATTTCGTAATGTATCGTGCAGTTACGTTTCATTACGAAATACCCAAGTTGTTTGTATTTATATAATAAGTTGTTTGTATTTGTGTATAATATATTAAAACAGTGAATAAGTTTATTTATCCATCTATCCATCAAATGTCAGAGACGAGTAACTTTGGGACCGGATCGAACAGATGGAATGGATGGTGTTGATGAATGGTGTTGTTCCGAGGATGCAGTAATAATGAAGAATTTTTTTAATTTGAATTTTAGTATATTAGGGGTGAATGATGCTTTAAGTTCGGTAGGCAGGCTGTTCATCAGTCGTGGTATGATAAATTGAGTAGTTCGCTCACCATAGTAATTTCGTGCTCTAACCGTCACTAGTTCGTTATTTGTCACCTTGCGAGTGTGGATGCTATGTGAATGGGAGACAGTTTTGAGTGTATGGATGTCAGCATATTGTTCTTTGATTATATTATATTTAACTTTAGTGTGGATTGGTAACATGTTGCAGTGATTGAATAAACCATTATAATCAGCCGAGTAGTTTAATTTTGTTTGTGGTGATACTATTAGTTTTAGAATTTTTAATTGTAGTTTATATATATTGTCTAAGTATGTATTAAAAATGCGTCCATAACTAGACAGTCCATATGACACTATTGGCTCTGCAATAGCGTTATATAATAGTATCCTGGTTGAGAATGGTATTCGGTTCTTTATTATATACATCATTGCCAGGAACGCGCGTAGTTTTTTGCATACTCTGTCAATGTGTTCTCCCCAGTTAAAGTGTTTGTCTATCACGAGACCCAGGTAGACGTGTGAGTCAACCCATTGTATTTGTTCACACGTGCACCCGGCTCCCGCGATAGTAGTTCCGCTATGTTGGCAACTGTGCGAGTGGGCGATCAGGTGATTTTTCGGTTGGCCTTTGAGGTATGGTGATCTTATGTGAATTACTTTAGTTTTTTGAGCATTCAAAACAAGGCCAACGTCATGGCACCATCGACTCAGGATGTCAAAGTCCGCTTGCAGGTCTCTCATAGCGATATTAATATCGCTATGAGAGACTATGAGGCATGTGTCGTCGGCAAATTGGTATGATGTGCTGTGTGAGGTGATGTTGGGCATATCATTTACGTAGGCCAGGAAGTGAAGTGGGCCGAGTACGGAACCCTGGGCAGTGCCTTCGGTTACCAGGAGTGGGTCGCTAAGGGTTTTGTCAATTTTGACCCGTATATGACGGTTGCGCAAGTAGTCTGAACACCACTTCAACAGAGGACCCCTTATACCACTAGCGTCGAGCCTGTTCACTAACTCATCATGTTTAAGTGTATCAAAGGCACGAGAAAAGTCAATGAACAGTGCTAGTACGTGTGTCCTATTATCTAGTCGCTGGTTGATGTCGTCGGTGAATTTGGACAGTAAGGAAGTAGTGCTTTTTCCCGGCTGGAAGCCATACTGTGTACTGTTAATCACTTTGTTGTCGCTATAGAATGAATGTATTTGCTGGCATATGTACTTCTCAACTATCTTATCAATTGATGACAACAATGTGATTGGACGATAGCTAGTGGGGTCCTTATGGCTTCCCTTCTTGTATACCGGCTTGATACAGCCATCCTTCAGCTGATTTGGATATGAGCCCGTTAAAATACTTGTGTTGATAAAGTTGGATAATGCAGTACAAACTTTATCACCTATTCTTTTTAGGTCTAGCGTTCTTATTCCGTCTAGGCCAGGGGCTTTATGAATATTGAGGTTATTAATAATTTTCAAAATGTTGCGGCTGGTTGCTTTTTGGAACCTTAAACTAACTTGTGTGTGTGTTTGGTGTGAGTTATCATTCAGTAATTTGGTTTGACACTTAGGAATTATTTTTTTAACCGAATTGCTAAATTCATTGCCAAATAAGTTACTGATATCTTGAGTCGAATTAATAATATTATCATTGAATGCGTTCAGAATAACTTGGTCTATGGATTTTTGTTTTCTACCACTGATTGAGTTAATTATTTGCCAGATTTTTCTTATGTCACCGGTGTTTTGTTTAATTTCGTCTTGATAGTAGTTATTTCTTGCAAGTTCTAGCACTTTATTACATTTATTTCGTAGTTGGGTGTATTGTAGACGTGTTACAGAATCAGTTGTCCTTTTTCCAGTTGGTAAATAGTGAGTCTCTTCGTTCACATAACTTAGTTAAATTTTTAGTTATCCATGGTACATTGCGGTTGGTTAATTTTGTAGCTTTGATTGTTTTAAGCGATTTTTGGTAGGCATTGGAAAAATTAGATTTAATATAAGAGTAAATCTCATGCGGGCATTTCATGGTATTTGTATAATTCCAGTCGATGTTTTCAAGTTCCTGAGTGAGTATCTTGTGATTGTGTATCGATACCTGTTTTCGAGGTATGTCTCGCGAGTTGGCTGCACTGCTGCCGCCCGTGAGAGTGAGCGCTGTGACTCGATGGTCCGCTAGTACCGTACCGATAGCCGCCGTGTGTGGGTCAAACGAGGGAGCGCGAATTAATATATGGTCAATGCATGACCTAGTTATGGTATTTTTTCTTTTCTCAATACGTGTGTAGTCGCTAATTCCGCTCGCTAACCCACACCCGGCTAACATGTTTAAATACTCGTCTCTGGCTGATGTGGGGGTTCTGAGGTCAATATTAATGTCTCCGACTATTATTACATTATTTTGGTGAAGAGTGTAAGAATGATTTGGTTAAACTCAGTGATAAAACTAGATTTGATCAATCTCGGTGGTCTATATATTGCACAAACAGCTATGGTGTGGTTAGATTCCGTCTTAAGGATTCCGGAAATACATTCAAAATAAATAGTTTTTGTCATTAGAGGTGTAAATTTTAGGTTTTGTTTTACATATATTACTATGCCTCCGCCTTTTCGCGAATTACGTAACTGTGGGTGCATCGTATAGCCATCAATACTAAACAATTTACATATTTCTTGTGATATATTGACCTCAGTGACTGCTATTATGTCTATTGGATGAATACTATTGTGGATGGTTTGTAGCAATTTAGGGAAGTTTTTTATTGTTGAACGTATGTTAACATGAATACAGGTAAGGTTATAATTACTATTTGGCTGTGATATTATACTGTAATATGCGTTGATATCAGGACAATTAAAGCATTCATTTATATTATTGACTTGTTCACCCATTTTTAGGTAGGGAAATTAAATACAAAGTTTTAAATACCTACTTGGCTGTACATATTTACTTGATCAACGCATCTATATCCGACGTTTTTCTAATTATATATATTTTACTCTTGTCCGTCTTTCTTACACGGATATTGCCAAACTTGAACCAGATATACTTGTAGGATGATTTGAGCTGGTCTCGGGTTGTCCACAGAAGTGTTTTGATTTCCGGGGTGAGCGCCTCGCGTGCTACGATCTTCAGGTCAGCCAGCTCGCGGGGCAGCGATGGCAGCAGGTCGCCCAGGGGCAGCTCGCTGTCTCTGCTGGCGGTGATCCACAGGTCCCTTTCTTTCTCGTTCCGCAGCTGCAGCCGGATGGCGCCGGGTTTCTCCTGGCTGTCGTTGAGCCGCCGGATATTTTCCACTTCGTTGTAGTTCAGGTCGAGTTTGGTAGCGATTGCTTTAATTACTTCTGGTTCTTTTAATTTTATATCCTCACTTTTCGGCACACCAAAGATTTCTACACTACTCGAGAGCAAGCTCTGGTTGAGGTTTGTCACTTGTTGTTCAAGCGCAGAGATCTTCAGCTCAAGATTCTCATTTTTGTTGGCCAGGTTGATATTTTGGTTCTCAAGTTTTTTTATTTTTACTGAGTGTTCCTTAATGGTGGTCTCTATATTCGTCACTTGATCACTTATGAAGCTCAGTGACTCCCGGAATCCATCCAGCTCTTCCCTGAGCAGTTTGCGCATTTCCTTGTTGATGTCCTGGATGAGCTTTTTCGCGTCGACGGTCACCGGGTCGGTTGTTGACTTGGTCGGTTCCTCGTCCGCGTCCTCAAACTCATCGTCGGGAACGAAGAAGGAAGAGCGCTTTGGGGAGCTCCGTAGACAGTCTTCGCAGCTCCATTCTAGGCCGTTGTTGATTGAGCGGAGGGCAGTCAGCTGTTTAGCTGATAATTTAGCACATTCTATTTTAGCATGCACAACCTTATCACACCTGCTACATTCAAGGCCCGGCGATTTTTTGGTGATGTTCTTTTTGCATGTAAAACACTTAGACATGATTATTGATTTCGGGGGGTAGTACACAAACAAACACGAGTAACGAACGACACTTGTTCACTTGATGAGTACCGAACGCAGATTTGCGTTCGGTACTCATCAGAACGCAGATTCATTCGCACCCATCGCTGTTGTCATCTACATCTTCTTCTGCAAACATTTCCTCAACAATATCATCATTGATGTCACTTCCACAAAACTTTCTGGTTGCAAATATTAACTGAGACTTATCAAATTCGCCTAATTTAGCTTGGGTCATTTAAATAGGTTCTAAGTACAAATGGTTGGGAACCAGTTCACAAGGTAAATTTATTTCCCTGCGAATTCCGCTTTTAAAAGAAGGCCCTGTGAAATTGACTTTTACCTTTATATATTGAATCTCGGATCTATTTTATATCATGCATGCTTGGCGCAGTGCTGATTTTGGAGTCCTCAGAAAGAAGGGAATAATAGCTCCATTGATGTCAAAGAAGAAATCTAGCGTTGCAGGAATAACTATGAATGGATTGGGATACTTTCTGGCCTGTCTGATAATTTCATCTTGCGAACCTCAGGAGAAAAACATTTCTTCTTAATACCAATCAGCACAAAATCTGGATCATTAGGAAGATAAGATTGACCTCTCATAGGAAAAATATGGGTTATGCTTTGAAAAAGCTTTAAAACATGTACTAAAAAGTATTGGAAGTAAACCATTACGTGGTTCTTATTCTGTCCCCTTCAACCATCACTCAGTAGGATGAAGTTTTCCGACGTTATCTCCCTGTTATTAAGATAATGCAGTAGCAGAGATGTGACATCTGATGCTCCTTTCTTACCACTGGTTTCTGTGTAACAGTACATTGAAACATCATCATTCGCCATATCATGGATGCCAAATAAGTAGTACCACAGTACTGCCCTCCAGAAGCTAAAACGCAGTAATGGCAAAAAGGCGATCCCGAGATAAATGCGGTTAAAGTAAAAAAAATATTCAAAAAAATACTTATAACAGGAAATTAAATTTTTAAAAAAAGTACTCTCTTCAGATTACTAATGCGGATATTTTAGGCCAAAAATAATATCAAAAATCGTTTTTACAAATGAATAAATTGAATAATAAATTTTAAGGCCCCTGGACTGCATTGAAAAAATTGTGAAAAACTTACTAAAATGCAGTAAAAAAGCTGTGAACTGCATTCAACGTGAGAAAATTTTCTAAGAAACAGACTAAAATGCAGCATTACTGGGCCAAACTGCATTCTGTATTTTAACATAATCATTACACTGAAATTAGAAATCTCAATTAGTTTCTGCAGTATCGTAAATTGAATAAATTAAGAATTTATGAACAAATACTTCTAAAGAGTAAGGAAATAAAAGAAAATATTTTTTTTTATATTTATTATCAAATGAGAGAACACTTCCAGTAAAAAATACTATCTCAAACACTCAAATCGTTGAGTTTTCACAAGCATGAAAATAAAAAATACAACAAATACATTATTCATTCACTTAAGTTTAGTAGTGAGATCTCTAAATGTACTGACTGGAGTACTTTTCTAAAATTATTGAACAAGCCAAATATAATTATAATTAGGACACAGCCGTTCTCATGTAGGATTTTTTTGGAATTGCATGATTAAATCACAGTTTAAAAGAGGACAACAAATATGACAATGAACTATCTCAATTATAAGTAATTATAACTTACTTGAGATCCGTAAATTTGAGCATCACAAGTGACTACTAATAAATCAAAATATTTATTGTGTAAAATTGTTTATCAAAAACAGCTTTCTTTGGAAACCGTACCTATCTATCTACTGAACTGGCATTATAATCATTATGCCGTAGACACGTTATAACAAAGTATAATATACTATTTAAGTATAATATATATCAATGTCACAAGTCATAACTATAAACACAACTACGAAATAACACCACAATATAAAATAGGTATTTGTTTCGAGATCAAACAATGGGTCCAATTCTCTAGGTGACACCAACTAGAGCAACTAAACTAATTTCGAAAGTAATATTAGTTTGAATTAAGTTATTTGGCATTCTCAAGTCACCATCTTTAAACGCAAACTAAGATTAGTTCATGTTTTTTTTTCCAACTAAACGCATTTCGCCTTTGGGACCAGTTCGAAACTACAGTGCATTTTCAAATGCTCGATTATGTTTAGCAAAATCGACGTTTTTTTTGTCAAATGAAACTTAATAAATCTTTCAATTATATTAACATATTTAATTAATTCATTATTATTCAAGCATTTAATACCGTTTAAAGTGATATTTGTAACATATTCCGTTTATTATTTACATAAGCAAACTCATTGCAAAATAAACTATGATTATGTTCAATCAGTTTTCGAACTTTAAGTTGCTTTCCGCCCCAAGAATTTGTCAGCTGACTTGAGCAGTGAGCTGACTGATTCCTTCCTGAGTTTCTTTCTTTTGTTGATGTTTTGTTTTGTGAAAGATAATGGTATTGTCGTCATCGTGAAGGAAAAGAATGACCAAGCGGAAACAGGACTTGCTTCTCCAGGAACAGGAGAAATGCTCCACGCAAATAAAGAGATAGTTCGGGGTATGTACGCTGTCATTTTGTTTGTTTTTGTGTAAGAAATTTATATAGGTACATAAAAGTGATAGAATGACAGGGATACACGCATGGCATCGCATATGCACGTCTGGCATTGTACCTACTTATCAATTTAGCTTCTATTCGAGATGAGAAGACGTGCCAAATTTGCTAGAAATGGCAGATATACAAATCCGCCGACAACTTGGCCGCGCACTTAAGAGCCCGCATTACATTTGCTGTTTGGATTGCAGTGTGGGGAAGGCATTTATTATCTAGCTTTGCATTTTTTTACTTTACTTACCTTTTTCAGGGAATACAGCCAGTCCTGATATTAGGGAAATGTGGGGGAATCTGGCTGGCCAGCTGAATAGCCTGGGCTGCAGCCGGCACATAAAAGAGTGGAAATCGGTGTGTATCATATTATATAATACATTGATCATCTCATGATACACCATGATTGACTATTGAGTTGACTGCTATATCAAACCTAAGTTAGTAGTTATCCGCTGACTTTATCAGAATGTTAGATGAGATAATTGTGGTATTTGCCTGTAAATGTTTGTTTTTGTTGTGTTGTTTGTAGTATTTTTGTACTTGGCCGTCCATTTACTTAGTTTGATATTTAAGTAAGGATATGAACGATGAAATTAATAAATAAGTTTTACAACTACACCTCTAACTTTATCAAGTTATGGCAAGATTGGTGAATTTTTACTGCTACACATATGGTGATACATCATAACATGTTTTTAATCTACTTTGCAGGTCAACCGAATTCGGCTGCACTGACGATGGTGCAGGCCCCCAATGAAAGCTCCCGCTTACTGCGGGATATGATGGCGGAACTATCAGCAGCTATCTGCGCAAACACTTTAGCTCTTACTGCGTGCCCGTGCTGCAACATAACAAACATAGCATAACCTTAACTTCCACACACCACAGTCACCACACCTACAATAACGCACCCTGCTTAGTGGGCAGCCAGCCCGAGACCCTATCTCAAGACCTATTTCATAGGGCTAAGCCATTAGTTCTCTTTATTATACTGTGGCTAAGCAGTTACACTCACTCACCCCACATATTATGTACAATGTATGTATGTAGTATTTTGTTTAGTTTTTATGTTGTCCTGTTCTATTTCTTATTGCCCTGTTTTGTAATTGGCATTTTATGTTTACTCAATTAATTTTATTTAAAAAAATTGTACGCTATGAAACAGCAAATAAACGAATGCTAGTGTAACAGCTTGTATTGTTAGTGGCATCGTTATTATCAATAAATAAATTACAATCATAGCTTGCAGGACCCATGATATGCTGGAAGAAATCTTTTGTTAGAGATAAGCTCGCGTTTGTACGTATCTTTCATGTAAACATGTTTTCTGTATATTATCTGGGTGCAATAAGAAATTATATCAGTCAGAATAACTTAGAGTAAGCTATTTTGACAATGAAATGTGTATGTAAGCTTATATATATGATATATGACATGTACAAGTTCAAGTTCAAGTTCAAAGATTTTTATTCATAATAGCACAAAAATTGAGACTTAATGAACGTCATAACATAATAAAGCAAGCATTTATATAACATTAAGAAAGTGCCTAATTATGACATAATATATAGGGTGCAATGAACTGGTTTAATTCCAGATGTCTTGTAAAAAATCATTTATTTTGTAGTAGACCTTTGTGCACAAAGTGTGCTTTATACATTTTTTGAATCGAGTTGTAGCTACGGTCAGGTTGGGTAAAAGAATGTTATTTTACAGTATTTTGTTAGTATACCTAACTGATTATTATATTACATGTTTATTTTTTTTAGTTAAAATATCTATTTACAATGTATGACCACTGTTGCCGGCCTTCCTGCAGGAAGTCAAAGACTGCGGCATCGGCGATATTCTCATTGGTCCCCTCTGCATCATTTTCTGCCACTTCATCTGAAATTAAAAAAAACCCGGTCAAGTGCCGTTCGGACTCGCGCACCAAGGGTTCCGCACAAATAAACAACTGATATTAATTTCAACTCGATACTTTCAGGCGTTCCTGAAAAAAGAGTTGACAGACAGAAAACAAAGTGACCATATGGGTTTATTTTCTCCTTTTATGGTACCCTTAAAACCTTTATTTAACAGTTAGGTACAAGCATAATTTTGTCTATGTAACGAATATTTATTTCATCAATTACCAGAACAACTTACCAATTATGGTATCTTGCAACCACATGTTTTGGAGGGTGCTGCAGGCCACAACATATTTTACTGCTTTTGTTAGCGAATAATGCATCGTGCGATGCTGGTGGAGGCAGCGAAATTTGGCCTCTAGCCACCAAAGAATCTTTCAACAACGTTGCGTGCTTTGGTGTGGCAAGCGTTGTCCCGACCTGCTGGTGTTCCGGTCGTGGTTTCCGCTAGTGGAGTCATTTGCCACGTCAGCAACGGTTAGCCTTTATCTCCTGTAATGGAATATAATCGAAACTTACATACATAGGTACATAAGTGTATTATAATGATTGAGGAGATGTACATATTTATATGTTTATATATATTTATGATTAACGAAAAATGGCATCATTTGAAACATAAATTGGTTCGTATCATATCGTTGACCCACACCGCCGCATCGTGGGTCGACCCCGGAAAATTGGGGTTAATATGAATATCTTGCAGTTAGCATCACACACCTATGAGTAAAAATGTAAGTTTATAAATTGGGACAAACTTATTTTTATTATAAATGTAGCCCTTTAATGTCCCTACCAAGGGGCACAGGCCTTTATGCGGATACGAGTAAGAATTGAGCCTTGCTTAATTGTTATTGTGGGGTTCAAACTTGGGTATTAAATTCAGTATTGGGTTATTAAATAACCTGAGTTGAGCCGGCTTTCGCTCGCTCCTAATGTATTTATTATTTCGTGCACAGCGGTTTCTGGCAACCGAAATAATTTTCCTATCGAACAACAAGAACGGGTTCGAGTTGTCCCTCAATAATACCTGCATTGAAGAGCGCTCCTGTAATCTGTAGGCAAGTCATTGAGCTAATTTTTGTAACAAGAACTGATTGGTATGTAAAAATAACCTTTTTTACTTACCGCCACCGGTGAGACGTCTCTTCTGCAAGGGCTAGGAGAGCCGCCACGTAGTCGGATGTCCATTTTTATATTAATCAATTCACGGCAACAATTGTAATGTGAACTAGTTTGAAAAACATTTCATTTCCCGCGTATTTTCGTGCAAGAGTCACGTTAGTAAGTGTCTGTCAATTGTAAATCATACGAAATTTATCTGAACATGACCTGAACTAATTTTAATGGCCGCCAAAACAAGGCCTAATAAAATTACTTGCCATCTGTCAAAAAGTAACTAATACCAGCCGCTTAAAATGCCTTCAGAATATCAAATCAATACAAATTGGCACAGACAAGTTAAAATTAACTTTTAAAAACAAATATCGATTAATTTTGGTGCCTTCCGAATACCGATTAAAGCTAAGGAACTAAGATGACGTCATGATGACGTTTAGTTGTCTAGTTGGCTGTTAATTTTAGTTGGTGTCACCTAGAGAATTGGACCCATTAGGTCAAGAGCAACTAAACTAATTTCGAAAGTAATATTAGTTTGAATTAAGTTATTTGGCATTCTTCAGTCATGCTCATTTTAGACCAACTAAGATTAGTTCTTGTTTTTTTTTCTACCTAAACGGCAATCAGACCTTTATGGCCGGTCCAAAACCACAATTATTGTTAACTTCTCGATTATGTTTTGGTAGAATCGAATTTATTTTATCAAAGGAAAATGAATAAATCCTTCAATGATATTTATATATTATTATTATACAAGCTCTTTATAGTGTTTATAATAATATTTCGTAAAACCACAAACTTAGTTCGAGTTTGCCAATGTAATTGACATTGGCAAACTCATTGCATTTAAACAAAAATTATGTTCAATCAGTTTCCTAACGAATATTTATGTTGTTTGCCGCGCGAAGGGAAGTGTTGTCATTCTCTCATTTCTATTTGAAATTGATTACATACAAGAAACTTAAGTCGCAAAAGTTGTTTGGCTAGCCTGAGTTACAGGTATGTACCTACAGCAAATCGCGTTATCTCATGCTGCTGACTAAAAGACCTACTCCAAAATTGGCATACTTGCATCGTATTGAATAAATTTGAATATGCTGAATTCTGATGAAATCTCAACTGGTTGTCAACTTAACTCGGAATATTTACTGTACTTATTTCAACTTTACGTTCGTGTTGGTTTGTTTGTATTCGTTTTAGTGTCTGAAATGGAATCCGGAATTAATCGGAAGAGTATGACGAAGAGGCAGCAGGAGCTCCTTTTAGAAGTGCTCCACGCCAACAAGGAGATGGTCTGGGTACGTTGAGTTGTCCTAGTTTGTTTGTTCGGTAAACAAGTGATTGTGGGCTGAGACGATATTCTCACCCCCAGAATGGAGATGAATGACACAGATACACGCATGGTATCGCATACGCACATCTAGCATGGTACCTATCTATTTTGCTAATTATATATTTTGGTAAGTTGGTGGCATTTAAGTGTGAGGAAGGCATTTATCATCACTTGCCTTTATCTGAGCATTTTTTTACTTAACTAACCTTTTGCAGGGAATACAGCCAGTCCCATCATAAGGGATAAGTGGGCAACTTGGCGTCCCATCTAAACTCCCTGGGCTGCAGCAGGGACGTTAAAGAGTGGCAATCGGTAAGTGTAAAACATTTATTTACTTAGCTTGGGTACTCATGTGTTATTGCTATATCAAGTAGTCAGTTATATCCGCTGATCATGGGAGAATGAAATGTTAAATGAGATAATAGAGTGATAGAAAGATATACATATGTGGTCCAAATGGTTTTCCAGCCTAGAATTAGCCTGAAAACATAGCATAATAAATGAAAGTTCTACAATATGTGTAATCATGTTACACATATTGTACATAGTTACAAATAATTTACAATGTAATGTTTTCTACATTGTATTGTATAGGCTTGGACCTTGTGGGCGAACAAGGTGAAGGCAAAGGCCAGGAAGGTGCGCGACACCATTACTGGCACTGGAGGGGGACCTGCAGGCCCGGTTCTAAGTGACCAGGATGACCGAGTCCTGTATACTATTGGCCGGGCCTCTGTCTATGGCTTTGAAGATTTAGAATTGGGCCTTCCGGTTAATATATTGTTTTACTAGCAGTCAATACAGTAGATTTTATGTTGTAGATAGTAGTCCATATGTAACTTTCATGTATATTATATTAAATACATGTACCTTCACATCTAATTACATAAATGGAAGGTGTGTTATGTAAGGTAATGTTTTTATAACAGTATAATATGTATAATGATATCCAGAAGATTTAGACTGTGTTGTAGTAAGTAATTTTATCTAGTTAGCTATCTATTTATCCATTTAGTTTATTTATTAATGAGCTTTGCCTCATAATTCATAATTCATCAGGTGTAATGGTTGAAAAAATATAGCTTCTTTTGTGCTCTACCTAAATAGGCATACAAATCTTATGTCACAAGTAAATCTTTTTAAATAATTTTATAAAAATACAATTAAATACAGAATGTCAAAAATTAAAAGATTCAGTTAATATTAAAAAAACAATTTAAATAAATACAAAATTAATGTCAATGATAAAAATATACATGTCAGCGTGTCAATAATTACAAACTAAATTAATAAATATCTGATCTAAATTACAATTTATCTTCAAAGAACTCTTTCATGTCATAATAGCATTTATTAGTCAGCATGTCATATAATTTTCTTTTAAATTGAATAGTATTTAGCGATTTTAGATTATCTGGCAACTTGTTATATATTTTTGGTCCCATGACCACAATGCTTTTTTGTTTGAAGGCTGTTTTACAGGATTAAATTTTTAGTTTATGTGGATGCCGTATTGTTCTAGAGCTATTTTCATGCGCCTTTGGAAATAGCGACTCGTTTGTTTTGACAAAGACAGCAACTTCATATACATATAGACAGGTAAGTGAAAGAATTTTCAGTGCCTTAAAATATGGCTTACAGGTTTCGGTAGATTTTTTAACTGACACATCGCTCTCAGACATCTTTTTTGGGCTTTAAATATTGTAGTTACTTCAGTGCAATTGCCCCAAAATACAATTCCAAACCGCAATGTTGACATTACATTCCCGTAGAAAGCTGACAGTACGGCGTCTCTACTAACAATTTTTGATGACTTGTATAAGGCGTAGGCAGATTTACTAAGCTTATTGCACGTTACCTCGGCTTGGTATTTCCAGCTTAAGTTATGATCTATCGTCAAACCTAAAAACTTGGTGACATGTTCTATGTTCTTGCTGGATTGCTACATTGTTGTATACCAAGTTTACAGGAGGTGGATTGGTTTTTTGTGTAAAGTGCATAATTTTAGTTTTGCTTAAGTTAGCCTTTAAACAGTTTGCTTCTAGCCATGACATTATTTCTTGGAGAGTTTTATTTATTTCGTGTTCGTAATTTTTATTTTCTGATTTTTTTATGACCGCTGTGCTGTCTTCAGCAAAGAGGGTCATAGGGTAGCTTACATTCAGCGGCAAATCGTTAATGTAGAGCAAAAAAATCAATGGTCCGAGTATACTGCCTTGCGGGACTCCATGTAGAGACAAGCGGTCATTTGAAGTATATGTTACTTCGTTGTTTGTCTCTATGCAAATATTTGAGAGTTGAGTTTGTTGTGTTCGCCCGTTTAAATATGATTTTATGAGTTTTAAAGCTGTACCTCTCACTCCATAGAATTCCATTTTTTGTAGCAAAATTTTGTGATTAACGTAGTCGAATGCTTTTGTCATGTCCATGTAAATAGCCGATACTGGAACTCTAGAATCTACGCATCGTATTATATCCGCAAGAAAGTCGTATATTGCGAGATTAATACTTTTTCCTTTTCTGAATCCTTTTTGCTGCTCTACTAATATATTATATTTATCGAGATAGTTGTAGACCGAATTATAAATAACATTTTCAAATATTTTGGAAATAATTGGAATTAAGGCAATTGGTCTGTAATTGTGAACCGAGTTTTTATCGCCTTTTTTATAAATAGGCTTAATTATCGTTGTTTTAAATTTTGCAGGGAAAGTCCCGTTAACAATGCATAGATTTATTATGTGGCTTAGATGGGGTGAAATTATTTCATTAACGTATTTTATCACGTTAGTGCTAATGTTATCATAGCCTACGCTTGTTTTATTTTTTAATGATTTTATTATTTTGATTATGTCATACGAAATTGTAGGTGACATAAATAATGAAGATGGTTGAGAATTGAATTTTAGGTTATATGTCATATGTAGGTCCATAGGTGGAGTTGTTATTTGGTCTATGAAGTGGTCATTAAATGTGTTTGCAATTTTTATTGGGTCTGAAATCAATGTATTATTATCGTCCTTTAGTTTTCTAATGGGTTCCCTGGGTTGATAAGGTTTAGTGCTGTTAATAATTTTCCAAGTTGTTTTTGACTTATTAACTGACGTTCTAATTAAATGACTGTTTATAGATTTTTGTGTCAGCTTTATAATTTTTCTTAATATTTGAGTATAAGTTTTTAGAGCAGATTTATTGACTTCACTTGGATTTATCCTATTGTTCCAAAGCAGAGTCCTTTGCCTTTTTGTACATAATTTTATACCTTTTGATATCCATCTGACTCTCTTTTCGCAGGAGATTTTAATATATTTTAATGGGAAACATAGCTCATACAGCAAAAGAAAAATGTCAAGAAATCGGTTGTATGCCTCATTTGGGTCGTCAGTAGTGTATAAGTCAGTAAATTTCCATTGATTTACGTACTCTTTGATTTTTTTTTGATTTTCGTCACAGTAGTCCCTCCGTTTTATCCGCCAGAATTTCAGTTTACATGTTTTTTTGACATTGCATTTCAATATTTGAGCTGTATGGTCAGACAAACCTAAATCGACGACCTCAGCCTGACAGCAAGTAGCATCATTGTGAGCAAAATTGTCAATGCATGTTTTGCTTTGTAGTCTTGTGGGCTCATTTATTGCTAAGGTTAAGTTGTGACTTGTTAAGATATGGATAAATTTTTGAGAGGTTTTATTTGGCTTCAAAATGTCTATATTAAAGTCACCACAGAGTACAACTGTCTTGTCACGTTTTTTGTTAATTAATTTCAGCAACTTATTTAATTGTGTGAAGAAAATTTTTAATTCCGTAGCTAACATTTTTGGGACTCTATAGAGACATAGTATTATAAACGCGTAGTCTGTCAGCTCTACTGCACAACATTCCATATTACTTGAAATAGAAATGTCCTGCAGCTCTACACTTTTATATTTTATCCCGTTCTTCACAAGTATACATGCACCTCCCCTTTTTACATTTTGTCTGGAGTAACATGATGCCAAGTTATAGTTGGGTATGTATAGTTGATCCTCATATCCTGACTCTATAAAATGCTCTGTGCAACAAATTACATCTATACATTTTCCTAATGAATCTAAATTTGATAAATGTACACTTAACAAGTCTGATTTACTTATAAGTCCAGCTATGTTTTGATGTAAGATAGAGATACTGTTATAGGCGAAAAAACTCTAGCTCCTTTTTTTCCTCTGCATTAACTTGCTGATTTCCATCCTTTTCTCCTCTATTGTTGATGTTACCATGCTGCTGTGTTACTTTAGTGCTTATTACGTTTGATAGTGCTTTAAGGTCTGCAAAGATTTGTTTCATTCCCATGTTATTTAGCGCTAACTGCCGCCCCGAGAACATGTCGTGATCGTAGGTAAGGTTTTCATTGGAGTCCAGAATATGCGCATACTTATGACTCATATTATCTAACCAGAGTAGGTTGTTGAACATCTCAATCCTGCAGTTGAACATGGTGAGGTTCGGACCAAATTTAAATACAGGCAAACAGAGGATAATGTTTGTGTGTTGTATTCTTAGGAGTGTGCATCTTATGTTTTCTATAATTTCAAAGTAGTTATTGGTTTCCACGAAGTCTGTTTCTCCAATTATTACGATGCAGTAATCCTTACTTGTATGGTCTTGCAGCTTTATTTCAATATCCTTAAGGAGTACTTTGATGCCGACATTCCTAGTCAAATAGTGACACAGCTGAGTATTTCTGTCGAAGGTTTCCTGCGCAATTGTGAGGACGCTATTTTGTGAATTGCTGCTCAATATAGTTACTTTTCTCGTTAATGGTTTTATTTTTTCCTCATGCGTGCTTGGCGCCCTTGTTTCGTGCTATAATGCAGACTTTGGATTCACATGTTCATTTTGTTGACCTGTTGGCTCTTTAAGGGCTTTTTTTATTTTATTTTTAGAGTTAACGCCTAGCATAGGCCACTGCGTGAGGTCTACCGTCTGTTGTTCATTTGAAATTGAGGTAGTCGGTGTATCGTGACGCCGAGGAGTAGATTTGGATGATTTGCTTTTTTTCCTTTTTGGAGTTATACAATCATTTTTTAGGCTTTCTGTTACCTTTTTGTACAATTCATTTGTTTTTTCAAATCGTCAAAATTTTTATGTAAGCGTCTATTTTCTAAATTCAAATTTTCTATCTCTTTATGAGCTGTTTTTAGCTCTCGTTTCAGAACTTCAATTTGTTTTTTAAGCTCCGTGACTTGGTTCTCGTCGTCGTCAGAGATTGCGGGCAAACTACTACTGGTGCCATCTAGGGGATCTTTGGTGGTATCTAGTTCCTCATCGGTCAACTGTGACTCTGATCGTGTTCGCGGCTTTCTGAATGTTATGTTTGCAAAGAAACTCATCTTTTTCAGTATAGATGTCGCTCACCACGAAGAGAAATACAAAAAGTGGTGAGTAGCGAAAGCTTTAGGTGCGCTTGATGGCTGCTATTGATAGTTGGTCAGAAAGTGCTGCTACTTGCCGGTAGATGGCGTTAGTAGTTATATAAGTCTCGATCAATACAGCGGAATGATAATTCACCTTTATTTCAACTTTTAGGTTAAGAGTTGAATATTATCTTCTTCAATGTCTGCAGTTCATTGTCATACAAAATTCACTGTTTATATTTTCTGTGTTTGAATTGTCTAATAAATAATTTCACTGCACTGACTAACGTTCAATGTCACTCTAACGGTTTTTTCGGCAGATGTTGTTCTTCAATGTATCGCCTCAAATACAGCTTGATTCGAGATATTTATATATTAGTCCGGTCATTTGGAACGTGACGAATAATATTAAACACAATTTGTAGCACTGTAATCACTTTAAACGTTCGAAACTCTAAAATATATCTCAATATACACAGTTGGGTTTTAATAGAGCAGTTGAGTTAAATATAAATATGATATATTTTAATGTGTGTTTTGTAAATTACAGGATCTTCGAGTAGATGACCTTCTCCAGCTGCCTGTCATCCTCCTGGACTTGCAGCCAGAGCTGCCCACAGGGCCGGGGCCATTGGGTGAAGATGAGCAAGCAGCCAAGTTTGCGGTTGCCGCTGAGGCTGATGAGGCAGTGGCCGCCGATGTCGCCGAGCGGCAACCGCAACCAGCCCGCTGGAGCCAGCCCATCACGTCGGGTCAGAAGACGTGTTGTGCCAAGGCCGTGTCGTGGTTAGTAAGACAAACCAAGTGGTAGTATTGGGATATCATAAATAATAATCAACGAGTATGTGTAGAAATAACTTGTACTTGTCATTTACCTTGTTTGATATTTAGAATTAAAAGAATAAGTATTACGGTCCAGGCTGTGCTTCCAAAGCGAGAGTCCCGGGCTCGAATCCAGGCTGCGGAGGAAGAAAAAAATATCCCCAGATCTTGGATGCTTACATGTTTGCGACGTCGCTATTTCTGGTAACCACGACACAGGGCATCCTAGTGTGGGACCAAAAGCAATATATGTGCCAGTACGTTATGCTATGTAACTTAATCTTGTTATGTCTTCTATGCAGGACAACCGAACTCGCCTGCGCTTATGTTGGTGCAGGCTCTCAACGAGAACTCCCGCTTGATGCGGGAGACTTTGCGGGATACAGTGGCCGAACTATCGGCCGCTATCACGGCCGCTATTGCCACTTGCCCGTGCAGAAACATGGTGCAGAGGCAGTGAAAATATGTGTGGTTTGCATAAAATTGTAAAAAATATTTAATAGATATAATTGATGATGATTTTATGTAAATGTTTCATTTTTTAAATAAAATATCTATTAACAACATATGCGCGCTGCTGCCGGCCTTCCTGCAGGAAGTCAAAGTCTTCGGTATTGGCCGCTTCCGCATTGGACTCCTCTGCATCACTTTCTGTGTTGTCATCTGAAATTTAAAGAAAAGAAGTAGGTATGTATTCTAGGTACCTACTTATTATAGTTTTGGCAGGCTAGGATGTACGAGTTCTGTAATGGACCACTTATGTATACTTTCATAGTGAACAACTATGAAAGTATACATACATACACTTAACATTACAAAGTAGACATACACTTAACAGCTAGGGCCTAGCATAATTTGGGCTATGTAACGAATATTTATTTTATGTATTGCCAGAACAACATACCGTTTATTGTATCTTGCAGCCACAAATTGTGGAGGGTGCAGCAAGCCACCACAAATTTGGCTGCTTTTGATGCCGAATAATGCATCGTACGATGCTGGTGGAGGCAGCGGAATTTGGCCTTAAGCCTGCCAAAGCACCTTTCAACAACGTTGCGTGCTTTGGCGTGGCAAGCGTTGTACCGCCCTGCTGGTGTGCCGGCCGGTGCATCCGCTAGTGAGGTCATTAGCCACGGCAACAAGGGATAGCCTTTATCTCCTGTAATGGAATAAAATCGCAATTAACATAGGTACATACTCACAAAAGTGCTTTTAAAAATGATTGATTAGATGTATTAGGTATATTAGGTATATAAAAAGGGTTAGAGTTGTCCCTCAATACCTGCATTGAGGCGCGCTCCTGCAATCTGTAGGCAAGTAATTGTGCTAAGTTTTGTATAAAGAACTGATTGGTACCTATGTAAATATAAACCTTTTTTACTTACCGTCGGTGAGACGTCTCTTCTGCAAGGGCGAGGAGAGCCGCCACGTAATCGCTGTCCATTTTTATATAAATAAATTCACGCCAACACAATTTTTATGTGAACTAGTTTGAAAAAAAATAATGTCCCGCGCATTTTCGTGCAAAAATCACGTTTGTAAATGTCTCGATGGTCATACGAAATGTATCTGAACATGACCTGAACTAATTTTAATGGCCGCCAAAACAAGGCTTACTAAAATTACTTGTCATCTGTCAAAAAGTAACTAATACCAGCCGCTTAAAATGCCTTCAGAATATCAAATCAATACAAATTGGCACAGACAAGTTAAAATTAACTTTTAAAAACAAATATCGATTAATTTTGGCGCCTTCCTAATACCGATTAAAGCTAAGGAACTAAGATGACGTTTAGTTGTCTAGTTGGCTGTTAATTTTAGTTGGTGTCATCTAGTGAATTGGACCCAATGTTTACTTACCATTCAACCATAAACATTAATAACACATAACAAAAATATATTCTCTTACTTATATGTATGATTATCATACATACTTAGTATTATACCTACAATACTTGTGAGATCTATAGTTTTCTTAGGGTGGCTTCCACCACGATTTAAGTAGCTGATTAGCGCAGAATAATTGAAGTTTAAATCGAATTAGCGAAAAAAATGTCATTTCGTCTTACTCCACGCTTATTTCACTGCTAATTACGATTATCCTCCATTTAAGCTAATTCGAGTATAATCGGCCAAGTTTGGGCGAGTAAAATCCATTTAGTGGGTGTCAAAATACCATGTGATAGTTGCCATGGATACCAACTTGACTTGACGTTTGCTGACATTTCATGGCAAGGAAAAACAATCAAAAACAACGAAACAGAAAGAGAAAGAAACAAAACAAACATGCGTTCTCGCTCTGTTTTGTATCTTTTGTCTCTGTCTCACTCACCCAAATCACAGAGTAAACCGGAAGTCAATCGATTCATTCATTCTTCTGGCAAATTAGAATTAATAATTTGTGGTGCAAGAGAAAGGATAATCACGATTAAGCTAATTGTGATTAGGGAGTTAATTCAAATTAGTTAAATAGGATTAAATCAGAATTAAGCGTATCAAAAGCAAGCGACCCTTAGTATTCTATTAGTAACTAAATCACACTTATATTATAATCGTGAAAGTTTGCGTGTGTGTTTATATGTTTGTCAGTCTTTAGCGCTGAAACGGCTAGACGGATTTAATTGAATTTTGAGATGTGTATAGATCATACCCTGACTTAAAAAATAGGCTACATTTTATCCCGAAAAATAATCACTGATTCCGTCGGATGTTCAAAATGCATCCATAAAAAGTTTTCATAAATATGTCACTAGATGGCGCTGCATGTATTTTACATCGCGGTATGGTTTGGTTTCAAGCTTACTTCATATATGCCGGCACTGACACGCACTGACTGAGGTTGTTCTGTTGATTTATTGCTAAAGTTTCTCTCTCTCTCTCATCTCGATAGTTGGTCTATTTTGTCTTGATAATTACAACAAGGTATTCTATTTATAATTTCGGATAGGTTAAAGGTTAACTGTGGTTCTTTCGCATAGAATTGTAATTGGCATTGTAACTTTTTAAATTGAGAATGCCTCGCAAACGCAAAACAAATCTTTCGTCGAGCTCACAAGGAGCGCGAACTAAGAAGATAGCTAGACAGCCAGAATCTTCTGTTCATGCTGAACAGCGGAGAATTGAGCAAGCGGCGCGTCAGGAAAATTCTCGAGCATCTGAAACCTCAGCGCAGGCTGATGCTCGACGTCACCGGAACGCTAACCGCATTGCATCTCAGATTGCTGCGGAGACACAAGAGCAGTCGGATGCTCGACGAAGGGATATGGCAGAACGTATGGCTTCTCAACGAGCCTCTGAAACACCAGAGGAGGCGGCTTCACGACGACAAGAGAACGCAGAGCGCATGGCTTCTCAACGAGCCTCTGAAACACCAGAGGAAGCGACTTTACGACGTCAAGAGAACGCAGAGCGCATGGCTTCTCAACGAGCCTCTGAAACAGTCGAAGAGGCAGATCTGCGCCGAAACGCTGTTGCCCAACGACAAGCTGAACGTCGAAACGTCGGCAAATATTTTCAAGGAATATGTGGGGAGTTTTCAAAAAATGTGCTTTCGACTACGATCCTACTTTCTACGCGTTCCACCTGATGGTCCGCCATCAGGTGGAACGCGTAGAAAGCCATGCATGATACATTTTTGTTCAGGATCGGTTGCCCAGTCGCCGGATTGGTTTGAGGAATACTGAAGTTATATCCAACTTGTCCTTTCCAGAACATAATGGGATACTGTAGCGCATCGTAGAAGCGGTGAGTGTCAGCGATCCTGGTGAGCGTGTCGTTGTGCTTGCGTACGATGTCTCTTGGGGCCGTGAGGTCGGCGCCCGCGACCACAGCCGCCACCTCGGTGACGGCCGGCGCGTTGTAGCGGCGCGCGTGCTGCCCGCTCGGCACGCGGTCTGGGTTGATCACAACCTTGCAGCTCTCATCAGGCATGTTCTCGAGAGCTGATTTAAAGTCATGCACCAATTTATTGTGATCGTGCAGGACGTTTTGTATTTTCTGGACAGTCGCTCGTTCCACTCCATGAATAATTTGACACCGTCTATCAGTTTCTGCCTCGTCGTCTCCCATGAAGTAAATTTGCAAAAATTGTGCTTGACCGTTGGGTGGAGGTAAAAGTGACCTTATTTTATGGTGCACTTGCCCCTGCACCGTAAAGGTTGGTGAAAACCCAGGCATCGCGAGAATTCTGTCTGCCCCAAAGGAAGTCATGTGAAAACATGAATTATATTTTTTTATTCGGTTTAGGAGGCGCCGTGACTCATCAGTCTCACCCAAAAATAATTCCCTTAAAGGGTCGACCGGCTCCGCTAATGTGGGGATGGCTACCTTGCCCCCAGAGCAACACATTCCCGCCGTTTCCTCTTTCCATTTCAGTGCCCCACAGAATCTGCAAGCCTTGTTCATACGGTCAATTTTGATGAGTCTATGGTTACTATAATCTAAAGTAGGTTCAACTTGCCGCTGCGGTGTAGGGTACTTCTATCCCAATTTTTGGTAGACATGTACGTTAAGATAGAGAGTGAGCGTCTAAGGTTCATAGCGCTAAACCAAAGCAAGTTGCGTGCAGAAAATTACGTTCACTTGCAAGATGCTGTTGCGCACGATGGCAATGTGAATCCGAATGACTTAGGGCAGATGGTGATCCTGCCATCGTCGTTCGTGAACAGTCCACGATACCTCCACCAATACACCCAGGACGCGTTCTCCTACGTTCGGAACTATGGGCGGCCGGACTTATTCATTACCTTCACGTGCAACCCAGCCTGGAAAGAGATTAAAGATGAATTAATGGGTGGGCAAAAACTGACGGACCGGCACGATATCGTAGCACGAATTTTTAAAATCAAAGTACAAAAGCTGGTGGCCCTCCTCACGAAAGGGCATGTATTTGGCGAAGCGCAGTGCTTCATGTATTCGATTGAGTGGCAAAAGCGTGGCTTGCCCCACATGCACTTGCTGCTGTGGTTAAAAGAAAAATTGCTTCCGAACCAAATCGATGAAGTGATATCAGCTGAGTTACCAGACCTTAACGTTGACAAACAACTATATGACACGATCATTAAGAGCATGATCCACGGACCATGTGAAACCCTGAATCCTACGTCCCCGTGTATGAAGAACAGGAAATGCACAAAAAAGTATCCTCTTGCACTGTTAAAAGAGACCCAAACCAATGATAATGGGTATCCGTTGTACATACGCCGAGCACTCGAGGTAGGGGGACGTACAGTCACAATTAAAATCAGGGGTACCGCGCAAGACGTCGTAGTAGACAATAGCTGGATAGTCCCTTACTCGCCGCTCCTTTGCAAAATGTTTGATGCTCACATTAATGTAGAGTTTTGCAACTCGGTTCAGGCAATTAAATACATTTGTAAGTACATCAACAAAGGCAGTGACCAGGCCATATTTATTGTGCAGCAGCAAGGCAATGCCAATATTAACACACGAGACGAAGTGCAGATATTTAGAGCTGGTCGATACGTGAGCAGCAACGAGGCAGCATGGCGAATATTAGGCTTGCCGCTTCACGAGAGGTACCCGACAGTGATACATCTTGCGGTACATCTTCCAAACGGTGAGCGCATTTACTTCACAGAGGCTAACTTGCGCGATCGAGTAGCGACACCGCCGACGACTACACTTACAGCGTTTTTCCGTCTGTGCCATACTGACGAATTTGCCAAAACATTGCTGTACGCGGAAGTGCCAAAATATTATACATGGAACGCTGCGCGGAAAGAATGGAAGCGTCGTGTGCAGGGCAACCCCGTGGAAGGCTGGCATGGTGTGAAGGCGTCGGATGCTCTGGGCAGAATATATACCGTACACGTTACACACTTTGAGTGCTACTGCGCGCGGTTGCTTTTGACCCGCGTCCGGGGCCCCATCAGTTTTCAGGCCCTTAAAACAGTCGATGGACAGGAAAAGGCTACGTTCCGAGAAGCGTGTGAGGCCATGGGACTTTTGAAAGATGACGGCCACTGGAACTCTACGATGGAGGACGCCGTATTGTGCCGATCAGCGGCCAAGTTGAGAGAGCTCTTCGCCATCATGTTGAGCACTTGCGGACTCTCGAACCCCCTGCAACTTTGGGATGAATATAAAACCGCTTTATCGGAAGACATCGCGCACAGGTACCGAGAGACAGCACAGACCGACGATGATATATATTTCAACGAAGCGCTTAAACTTATTGAGGACAAAGTATTTTCAATAGTGTCTAAGCGGCTTTCTGATTTCGGCATGCCCACCCCACAACGAACAGGAGAGTTGTGCAATGATTTGATCAGGGAGCTCAGTTATGATACCGCAGCCTTAGGAGCTCAAGTTGCTCAAACTGAGCCTCAGTTGTTACCTGAGCAAAGGCAAGTTTTCAATAAAATAGTAAGTCGCGTGGAGAGCGAAGAAGGGGGTCTCTATTTTTTAGACGCACCAGGGGGCACAGGCAAAACATTTCTGTTGATTTTGCTGCTGGCGCAGCTGCGCAAAGACAGGAATGTTGCGCTAGCTGTTGCGTCCTCTGGGATAGCAGCGACCTTGCTCAGTGGAGGCAGAACTGCCCACTCGGTGTTTAAACTTCCACTGAACCTTGCGGGTGAGGAAACTCCCACTTGCAATATAAGCAAGAGCAGTGGTCGTGGAGCTCTGGTGCAGCAATGCAAATTGATCGTGTGGGATGAATGCACGATGTCACACAAGCGTGCGATTGAAGCGCTCGACCGCAGCTTGCAAGACATCCGTGGCAACCGCACGTTAGTGGGTGGAGTGGTCGTCATGCTCGCAGGTGACTTCCGGCAGACGCTGCCGGTCATTGAGCGCGGCACTCCGGCAGAAGAAATCAACGCTTGCCTCAAACCTTCACCAATATGGGCAAAGGTAGAGAGATTGCACCTCACAACTAATATGAGAGTCCAGCTCCACAACGACCAAGAATCCGGAATCTTTGCTCAAAACCTCCTCAAAATCGGCGAAGGCCGCATGGCAATGGATGCGGAAGGCCTTATCAAATTTGAAAGCCACTTCTGTAATGTTGTAACCTCGGAAGAGATCCTAATACATATGGTTTTTCCGAGCTTACAACAAAACATGAGCAACGAGGAGTGGTTGTGTGAAAGAGCCATCATGGCGCCAAAAAACGAGTCGGTGGGAAAAATTAATAAAAAAATTATCGATCAAGTCCCGGGTGTGGTAACTACTTACACATCAATCGATACTGTGATGACCAATGACGATGCAACAACATACCCAGTAGAGTTTCTTAACTCTTTAGAGCTTTCGGGAGTGCCGTCACACAAGTTGGAACTGAAGGTGGGTGTGCCTGTCATACTGATGCGTAACCTGGATGCTCCAAGGTTGTGCAATGGCACCAGGTTGCGCATCACGGAGCTGAAAAGGCACATCGTGCAAGCCACCATCATCACCGGCGAGGCCAGGGGAGAAACGGTATTGATACCGCGAATACCTATTATCCCAACGAACTTGCCCTTTCAATTCAAACGCCTGCAGTTCCCATTGAAAGTGGCCTTTTCAATAACTATTAACAAGAGCCAAGGGCAAATATTAAAAGTGGCAGGCATTCATCTGGGCACCCCATGCTTTTCGCACGGGCAGCTCTACGTTGGCTGTTCACGTGTATCGAGAGCTAGAAATCTCTATATTTACCCAGAGAACGACAAATCTCGGAACGTTGTATACAGAGACGTATTGCAGTAGATTTCTGTCTCTCGGTGCATTTCACGACTGTTTGCGATACTCAACATTCTAAATGATTTAATTTCCGGACATGTGTACAAATATACTTACAACGGTTCTCTACGTTGGAATACCAGAAACTCTTACAGAATTATTTTTGTTCTCTTTTTGAAACACATCAGGTATATTACTACAAATGTGCTCAATCCAAAGCATGGCGTAAATCCGACTACTATGCGGGTGAAGCCGCGGGTAAAAGCTAGTATCATTATATTATTAACCAATATTGTCTGTTACATCAGCTCATAAAGTAAAAGTTACTCAACCTGTTCAGAATCAGTATCGAATGGATTGCAATCATCTGCCGGAGACGGAACATTAGTTGTTGGGATGTTTTCCCAAAACAGTTGCCTATTGGCTGGCATTAGTGGGCCCAGGGTTTTTAATAGAGTTTTTTTTCTATTATTCAGTATTCCTTTTGGATAACGCTTTGGGTCTGCTATGGGAATAATTTTAGACTTGAGAAAAGATAGTTCTTCATAAGTCTCACTATCTAAATCCGTTTTGTAATATAGGACATATTGTCCTCTTTTGAATATAACCTGAAAATGTCTTTGAGATATACTCTTGGTACATTTTTTCTTAATTTTGCCTGGCTTGCATGGTCTTTGAATTCAAAGAAATCGGTAATTTCCATTGCTTTGACGTCAACTTTTCCGACACTGGATTTTTCAACGGCGTCGACAAAATCTTTGAAGTCATACACTTTCTTCATACGGCTTAGAGAAAGCTCTACCAGGTGGTGGAACGAGTCCGCCGACATAAAGGTATGACCGGGTTCGAAGTAACTCAATTCGATAGTATCTGCATCTATCTCCACGCTGTTGATGATACTTACAAAGAAAGTAAACAAGCACCAGTTTTTATTTTGCGACGAGCAATTGTCCATCCATATTTTAACCGTCTTGGCGTCTCTTTTGTTTACTAGGAAAGCCCTAAATGTACTTATGATGTCTTCTTGTTTTCTGCTACTTAGGCCTTCGTGCCACAATACCGCAAACGCACGTTGATTCCTACTGATATCTCCTAGCGGCACAAAACTTTCATTGTAAGCTACCACTCTGGGGCAGAACAGACTGGCTTTAAAAGTGTCAATGCGGGGTAGCATAATCACTTTTTGCAAATTCGCAGATATAATGACTGTAATTGTTGAGTCATCCAGTTTTTTGTTCACGTCTAAGTCATTTAGATTACGAGCTTATCTATTCTTCAATTTATGCTCGGAGTGTTTTTGGCAAACTTGACAGTTTTGATCGGGTTCCTTAACATGTTCATCATCATGGAGTGTAAACACTTCACACACTTCACATTCCTCGTGCCCCAGTTTAGCGAAAGAAATATTCATTGTACCAGATACATGTTTCCTGTAAGTTTCTATAGAACACACTATGTCAGGATGCAACGATTTGAAATTTGCGTACATGTCAGTGATCGTTAAGTCACTAGGGAGATACCTTTTATTTGGAGCATGCTTTCGTCTGTAATGGTGGAAGCATGGGTTGAACGTGTTTACATGAGCGGTAAGTAAATCCTTGTCAACCGTTTTGACAAGAAGGTTTCGGCCATCACGTTTGTCAAATTGCTCCGTTGCAGGGTTTTTTATCTCAGCCAAAATTCTTCGGTCATTTTTTTTGTTATATCCCAGTGTACACAAAAAAAAACGTTTTACATACTTCAATCTTGTTTTCTCCATTCACACAGTGATATTTATTTGTACATCGTCTCACTTTTTTAGGATTCTTCATCTTATAATTTGCACATTCAGATGATTCAACAAGATCCTTTACGTAAATGCCCCTCATTTCCCAATTGAGGGACCAATACTCATTATGTCAGGTTCTGTGATAAACATTGTACATAGATGGGAGCAATTCGACATGGACATGGAGGCTTTAAATCATATTTCATCTTATTTTTTGTCTCTTTCTTCTCTTTCGATATTTTCTGCCGCGGTTTCTTTTTTGTTGAAGGTTGATTATGCCGGTTTTCTTTATTTCTCTCGTCATCTTCTTGAACTTCTTTTTGGTCGAACATTGGAGTAACATGTTCTTCTTCGTGTTTTCTATTAATATCTTGCTGGGTATGAGCTGATTGAACTTCATTTGTAGATAAACTGCTGCTAGTAGGCGAAGATTGTTCAGGAACATAATCTTTATCTTTAACCGAATCATGAGAGTTTTCTTCAAAGCTGTCACGGCTTATTGTAGTTGAAGCGGTTGAGGGAGTGGGAGATGGCTGCAATTCTTCATGGCAAATTAAGTTATTGGCTGATTGTAGCTCAGGCATCGAAGTATTCATGTCATCTTCAAATTGAAATGAAAAGTTTATTTATATCGTATAAATACCTGCCTCATAAGACGATTACATTATTTAAAGAAAATATTCATAACGCAATGTAGATGCCAAAATGATAAACTTATATGTATTTCATATACCTGCTGTCGTACAACGTCTAAATTTTGATTGGAGTCTTTGTTTTGAGGAAGATCAGGCACTGAAATATCCATTTTCTCAGCCTGCACACGTACAACGTCTGAATGTTGGTCAGAGACGTTGTTTTGAGGAAGATCAGGTACGGAAGGTGCCGGCTGTCCTTTTGGGGAAGGACGATTAACTAAAGTCTCCTTTAATTTCGATATAGATGAATCCTCATCGAAATGTTTGCTGGAATTCTCGAACTAAAATTTGGACTGAGCGATCTTTTCCATTTCGCTTAAACTTATTTCTAACAAATAAATAGAGTCTTTGCTGAAAACCATTTTCGGTCGTTGTTTGGGACTTTTACTCTGTCTTTCCTTCTTTCTTCCACTTTCTTCCTCTATGAAGTCCTTGTTATCATTTGAAATTTTGCTGCAACTTGAATCAGCATCAGCTGATACCATGCCTAAAATTTTTTGCGCCCTGTTACTTATGTCCAGGCTGAAATAAAAATAATATAATGTAACAATTCAAAAATTAAATAAAATAATTTATAATAACAAGAATGTTGATGTGCAGAGTATACCTACCTTACCTACCGAGTTTCCTTTATAAGTATAGGCTCAGATGACAAGCGGGCTATTTATTTTATCTGGGCTAGATAGGAATAAAGTTGTATCTAAGTAGGGTTTCGGCATGTGAAGCCCGCGTCTTTCAATTTACTCAGAACCGTGTCTACTTGAGACAGATGCTGATCGATGTCACCCTTAGTTAAAATCGCCAAATCGTCAACAAAATTTAAACAATATGACCTAACCTCTGGCCCTAGGATTAAGTCCATCGCCCTCGAAAATGAACCCACACTGGTTTTCAACCCTTGATTTAAAACGTTGTAAACGTAACTTCTGCCTTGATATACAAAACCCGTGTATCGTTTAGATTCGTCTGATAATGGTATAGAAAAGTACGCATCTTTGACATTGCTGACCGCTATGTAATTTATCCTGTGACCCGACTGCAATATCTCACTCATTAAAGGTGTAGTTTCAACTTCCCCAACCATTCCCGTGTTTAATTGTCGCGCATCGAGTAAAATCCGAACCTCCCCTGACTTCTTTAGTGCACAAGTCAATGGACTGCTGAAATCCGTAGATTGCCTGCTAATAATACCTATCTGTTCCATTTCTTTCAATCGTTTTGTTACTTTATCGCGATACGCGAACGGTATGGGATAGCTTCGTTTTACGAAAGGCGTTTCATCTCTCATTTTTATCTCATTTATATATTTATTTGTCCGACCCACCCTATCGCTAAACAACTCTGCATGTTTATTTAACACCGGCAATAACTTTGTTTTGTGTTCAACAGGTATTGATGAATTATTCACACACACACAGACCGCTAGCGTCTAAGACAAAGATCACTGGAAAGATATGCAAACCCGTGATGTCAGACTCACCACAACGTAATAATCAATCGCAATTGTATATTTGCAGTCAACACATTAGCTTTCTCCGTATAGTTCCATAAGAACCTTCCATTATTTAGTTATCAATAATTTATTCAGCGCGCAGCCAAATCGGCTCTGATTCCTACACATTTCGCAGAAATGCGACAAAAAAACCTGACCCGACCTCTCTTCCCCGAAATTAACCACGTTCTCAAGCCCATTTCTTGCCAACTTACTTCGAATCACTCAATAACCCAAGCGTTAAATGAACTGACTATTGTATTCAATGTGTGTACCATTACACTATGCAAAACAAAAAAAAAACATACAATTAGTCAAGAACTATGTCTAAAAAATATTAAAAAAAAACTTACTAACATGATTGTGACGCAGTGGATACGCAGCTTGCAGGTGGATATGAAGATGGGGCGCGGTGGACCTGGAGAGCGAGCACTAGCGTTGACGTCTGTAGCTTGGTGTTACTACCAATGGTACAAATCAATTCATAATTTTCCTTTCGATTTTGGCAGTTTTATGCATACATGCATGCTGGTCGTACAGGGTGTAATAATGAAGTCATTGTTTGCCGATACCTTTTGAATGGCGTGAAAAACAAGATTCATGACAAAGTTTTATTAGCTTTATCTATGCCTAACATTTTAATTTAAACTATGAATATATTTTCCTGGTTTGTATATTTACCTTCACTGCGGCGTAATGAATAAATTATCATAAGAACATCTGGCTCAAGAATGAACTGATAGGATAAGAACGAAAAATAACACATTACGTAATCAATCATACCTTCAGAAATCTTGTTCAGAATAAATACCTAACATAGTAACAACAGCCTATGCTTTTAGCAAAATAATCGTGTTTAAAATAAACTCAAATAAAATTACAACATAATGCTAATTTACACCCCGTAGAATTTTGCATTTTTGCGACTATGCAAAAATAATAGAGGTAAAATAAAATAATTAATTGTGATGACAAACAATACCGCCCGCTGGTAACGTGAGATCGGCATCATTCGATTGCATTGTTTTAAGTAAGCAAATCACACTCTAGGGTTTTCAGATACAAATGATTAAAATCGGCATTGAGAACTGTGGCGATGCTATCATACCTACGTTCAACGTCACATAAAATATGTCATGTAAAAGCTACAATCATCGATGATATGTTACATACCATAGATATTATACAATTCAATGACTCGCTTTACCACACGAAGTATATTTGTTACTAACAGCACAGATTAATAAACAGATTAATAAAGAGTCTAATAAATTGTTGGTGCAGTCACAAAGTCACTTTAACTTTAAAGTTTTGTCTTTGTATAGTCTCAATGGGGTTTGCAACTGTCAAAGTGGCGCTGTCGTAGTTTGTATCCATAACAAAGTTTGAACTGTATGAAAATTTGTCAAAATTATATTGTTACGAAATAATGCCGCGTTGCAGTGTGCCTAAATGCTCTGAAATGGGTACTCATAAATTTCCTCGAGACAATCAACTGCAGAAACGGTGGCTAAAAGCGATACGACGCCCAAAATTCAGTCCTTCAAATACTTCAAGGTTATGCCGAAATCATTTTTTGAAAACTTACTTTCTTGGCTGCAGTCGAGACACAGGTATTGTTACAAACAGTTGTATAGTGTATTGTGAAATGTACGATTGTGAATTTTCCTGTTAATTACCTACCTAACATTTACATTCTGTTTGTAATTTACAGGACTACAACATCAACATTGACATCTAAAAAATAATGCTATACCATCTCAGTTTTCATGGAATTATAAACGATTATCGGAGAAAGCTAAGCAAAGACAAGAACGACTTACTGTGAGAAATTGCAAGAGAAGTTTGTTTGAAGTCCAAGACAATCCTTCGACATCGAGCAGTAGTCAAGATATTTTTCCTCTAACTGAGGTGTCACATGAGATGGAAGTTGCTGAACCTGAACCACTCCCTAGCCATTCCTCTGATCCTACACAAACATCAACTCATCAACAAGCATCCACTCAAACATCAACTTTCTTGGCCCTGTTCTCAACAGATACCTTACTTACCGACCATGAATCTATAATGTTTTATACTGGTCTGGAAAGCTGTGACGAATTTAAGCTTGGGTTACATACATTACTTCTAATGGCTCATGATATAAAATATAGATGGAGCAAAGACTTCAGTTTATCTGTAGAGGATCAGTTCCTGATGTTACTCGTGAAGTTAAGACGAAACAAAAGAGACTTTGAACTTTCCAAGATGTTTGGTGTCAGTAAAACCACTGTTTCTAATATAATTGTTACTTGGATTAATTTTGTAAATGATTTATGGAGACTAATTAATATTTGGCCAAATCGCAAGTTAGTCAACTGGTACATGCCAGACATATTCTTTAGAGATTTCCCTGCAACAAGAGTGATAGTTGATGGCACAGAAATTCTCATTCAAAAACCTAGCCATCCTATTGCCCAAAAAGCAACATTCAGCACCTACAAACACAAAAATACATAGTCAGGTCATAAGTTCTGTCACATGTGCAATATGAAATAATTTAGACATGTTTATTATTTATGTAAATATTTATATAGCCAAATGAACTTAATAAAAGTAGGTGTTTATTGGGCATTAAGATATATGTACAGTGGTTAATACGGATCTGATGCTATATGATCGCAACGTATCAGCGATCAACCCGAAAACCCATTGGGCATTCTAAATATATCATCACAGAACGATCAATGAGATACCTGAAACAGATTCAACATCGCAACGTACCACTCAATCAATTTTCGTTTTCGCAGTTTTAGCCCAAATATATTTTAATATTCGTCTCTGATCATCAGTTATATAATATATTATATTAAGGTTCGAAATATTCTTTAGTCTGACATTGATTCTCGTTCGCAGCATACCTATACCATCATGAAATTTTTAAAACAGAAAAGTTCATTACATTTACACAATTTCTGTAGTTCAGAAACATCAAATAAAATATTTCGCCATGGAAACCTTTTGCCAAATTCAATAAGATGCCTAATTTGCGGTCCATCAAACTGTGGAAAAACTAACCTTATGATCGGTCTTCTATTGCATGAAAATGGATTACACTTTCAGAATGTTTATGTTTATTCGAAAACCTTACACCAACCAAAATACGTTTTTCTTGAAAATGTTTTAGATTTAGTGCCTGAAGTATCCTTCTATAAATTCAACGCAAACCAGCAAGTAATTAGTCCAGAAGATGGTATATCATGAAATTTTTAAAACAGAAAAGTTCATTACATTTACACAATTTCTGTAGTTCAGAAACATCAAATAAAATATTTCGCCATGGAAACCTTTTGCCAAATTCAATAAGATGCCTAATTTGCGGTCCATCAAACTGTGGAAAAACTAACCTTATGATCGGTCTTCTATTGCATGAAAATGGATTACACTTTCAGAATGTTTATGTTTATTCGAAAACCTTACACCAACCAAAATACGTTTTTCTTGAAAATGTTTTAGATTTAGTGCCTGAAGTATCCTTCTATAAATTCAACGCAAACCAGCAAGTAATTAGTCCAGAAGAAGCAAAGTAAAATTCAGTAATAATTTTTGACGAAGTCGCATGTGAAAATCAAAACAACATGCGTGATTATTTTGCAATGGGCAGACACAAAAATATTGATAGTTTTTATTTGAACCAGACTTACAGTAAAATTCCAAAACAACTTGTAAGAGACAATGCAAATCTAATTGTACTTTTCAAACAGGATGATATTAATTTGCGTCACGTGTATGACGAACATGTTAATACAGACATGACTTGGTACGATTTCAGAGAAATGTGCTCTAAAATATGGACTGATCCTTACAGCTACTTGGTCATAAACAAAGACTATGAAAAAAATGAAGGTTGCTATCGCAAACAGTTTGATACATTCGTCGTGTTTACTCCATGAGGGTTTACGCAATAACATTGCATTTGACTATGCAAAGCAAGAGCATACAATAGACTATCTAGCTATGGAAAAAACTTAAAGCAAATTGTTACTGTCGCTAAAGCAGTAAAGAAAAAATTAAAAAAATTGCGTGACATTGAATCTCAATACAATAAGACTCTAAAAATGTTTTCAAGCCAGTTAATAGTCCACTTAATCACTCACAGATGCAATGAATCAAACAAAAAATAAAGAAGTACTTACCCCTTTTAAGAAAGAAGAAAATAAAGGAAACGACTATGAACCTATTGATTGGGATGAACAAGATGAGACCATACAAAAAAGACGATATTCTGATAACTTCATGTCACCTAATTTATCTACTATAGATTCAGAAGAGAACATTTCTGACAAAGAAAGTGATGTTGAAAGTAACTCGTCAGAAAAGTCTAGTGCATCCATTAAAGATTATTCTTCATGGTCACTGACATCGGAATACTTAAAAGATACTCCTTTTGGAATAAGACACGATGGAGGAAAGCTTATGATGGGGTCAGCTGATGTTACTATCACTCATAATAACATTAGGGTTGGCAGTCGACAATATATTAAATCACCCGGTTTGATCGAGCTGATATCCAAAGGATCGCCAAACTTAAAAGTTATAACCAAGGAAGACATCGCAAACTACAAGTTGATGCTGTTAGAGTCGAATGTGCACAGGCGAGATTATGATCCAAGTAAACCAATTAAGAGCAATAAAGGTATAAACTACTTAAATATCATCAAACCTCTTTTTAATAAAAATTATTGTGGTCAAAGCAGTGAAGTACAAGGTTCGGGATTGCCACTATTAAAAAAAATTAAGAAAAATGTAGACTTTGTCTACTGGGATGATCCAAACGAGCTTGTGGATAGGTTGAAACTACTAATAGCATCTCGTGACGCCGGCAACACTGGACTTGATAATGAAATTATATCCATTATAGAAGAACTGAAAGAAAGTGGTTTGATTGATTAGAATAAATAAAACAGCATAAAATGTTTTTATGTATTTCATTGCAATCCTCTGTACCAATAACTTGATTAATCATCTCGGTACTATGAATATTGATAAATTCGGTTACCATGTTCATAAGCGTTTACGTCTATCGGAAATAATAGATTTTAACGAGAATGCGTTGTCCAAAACCGAAGAAGGACATTACGACCTTCAGTCGTCATTATTAAAAGGGTTGAAGTCTCCGCAGGAATCTCATGATGCTGTTAATAAGGAGTATGTTGATGTTAAAACTAAAAATTTGTGTACCAAAAAGGAAGTCCAGTTTTTATTGAATGAAGCTATGAAAGATTTTCAAAATGTTTTAAATGACTTTATAAAGGATGTTTACACGAGGAGTGAGTTAGACAAAATCATTCAATCGCGGGCGAAAGATGAAGCGGCAAGTGGTAGACGAGATACATAAAAATGCAAGAAAAAATTTTGTCCGTCGTTCAGTACTTCTTAAGGGTATTGATGATTTGTGGCAAGCAGATTTAATTGACTTCATTTCTTTGAAGACTTACAATAAAGGTCATAAGTTTATACTGGTTGTTATCGATTGTTTATCTAAATATGCGTGGGCTATACCTCTTAAAACTAAGTCTAAAGTAGAAGTGAGTCAAGCCTTAGGTAACATTCTGAAGAAAAGTGGAAGACGACCGCATAATTTACAAACAGATATGGGCACCGAATTCTATAATGATGAATTCAAAAAGCTTTTAAAAACTTACAATATCAATCATTATTCAACATATTCAGTTAAAAAAGCTTCTATAGTTGAAAGATTAATCAGAACTTTAAAACACGTCTTTATAAGTATTTTAATCTCAAAGGAAGTTACAAGTGGGTGGGAGAACCGTTAGAATGTGTTGTTCATTCTTATAACCGAACAAAACATCGTGTAACGCAGCACGAGCCCGTGAAAGTAAATAAGTTAAATAAAAAAAACGTATTAGATAATATTAAGAAATTTCAAACTAAAAGTATTATTTTAAAGAAATCAAAATTTTGTGTTGGTGATTATGTAAGAATAAGTAAGTATAAAGGATGTTTTAAAAAAGGATATACTCCTAATTGGTCTACTGAAATATTTGTTATTAAGAAGGTGAACAGAACTATTCCTATAACTTATTTGATTGAAGATCGTCAAAAACAACCAATTTTGGGATGCTTCTTTGATCAAGAACTTCAGAAGACTAAATACCCTAATGTATATTTAATAGAAAAGATTATCAGAAAAAAAGGAAATAAGTTATATGTAAAATGGTTGGGTTTGAATGAAACTGAAAATAGTTGGATCGATAAAAAGGCGCTAGTATAAAATATAGCATTAGTCTTCAAACAGTTATGCAAGGTGGATAGTTAACAGTTTTATAAATAATTTACCGTTTGAGTTACATCTGCCTGGATATAATTATTGTGGACCTGGAACGAAGCTGGCGAAACGATTAGCCCGTGGGGACAAAGGCATAAACCCTTTGGACGACGCATGTATGGTTCACGCCATAGCATACACGAAATTTCAGGATTTGGAAAATAGACATAAAGCTGATTTGGATTTATTAAATATGGCGAAACAAAGACTTCGATCAAAAGGAGCAAAAAGAGGTGAAAAGATTGCTTCATGGGTGGTCAATAAAGTAATGAAGAGGAAACTAAAAACAGGCGCAGGAATAAAACATTTTAAAGCAATGGTTTCGAAAATAAAGAGTCACCTTAAAAAGCTAAAACCAAAAAATAATAAAAGTGCTATTAAATTAGCATATTCTGCTGCCAAAAAAATAGTTTCTGCTGGTACCAAACATGCTATTAAGATACCGCGAATTATTCCTCTACCTAAAACTGGAGGGATTCTTCCATTACTACCAATATTTGCTGGGCTGTCCGCTTTAGGAAGTCTTGCTGGAGGGGCTGCTGGAATAGCGAAAAGTGTTAATGATTATAAAGCAGCCCAAGAAAGTACCTATGCGAGAATCTCAACGTCATAACAAAGCGATGGAATCAATTGTAATGGGTGAAGGTTAATACATAAAACCTTACAAAAAAGGTAGCGGGTTGTTTATTAATTCGTCAAAACACTATTAAAAAGGTTACCTAAGCATGCTTTAACGAATGTGGATTAAATTAAATATGCAAAAGAAATACCACACTTCCGTGGAGTCTACATGAAAGATTCTTTGCCAAGAAAACCTAGAAATGTAGAATGTGGCATAATAAATTTAGATGATTCCTCCAATAACGGAACGCACTGGCTAGCCTACATAAAATTTAATGATTATTATGAATACTTTGATAGTTTTGGAGACTTGAAACCACCTGCTGAAGTTTTAATATATCTCAATTCGCCTAATTTATATTATAATTATACTCGTTATCAAAAATATGATAGCGTAAACTGTGGACATTTATGTTTAAAGTTTTTGATTGATTTTTGGAATAAACATGATGTATAAAAAAGATGTTTGCGTTTATATTACAGCATTATAACAATGTCATTCACCCTATCAATAACTGGCAATGAGCCATTTTTGACGACTTATTATACTCCTATGTTACAACTAGAGGGTGAATTTGAGTGTGCTCTGCTGTACTTATCAACATTTAACTCCATTCCAAACATAGACAGTAAAAATAATAAGTTTTACTATGGCGATAATGGCAGTATAGAAATCCCTGAAGGGACTTACGAGTTGCAGGATATAAATGATTACTTGAGAGGAAATCTGAATGATGTGAACTTTAATTTAACGTGCAACAATAACACATTAAAGACGTATATCATTAGCACGAAAGATATTCATTTTGAGAAAGAAAATAGTTTAGGTAATTTATTAGGATTCGGTAGATAGTTGCTCAAAGCGAATGTATTACATGAATCACAACAAACTATCAACATTCTTTCAACAACTGTCGTCAGGGTGGAGTGTAATATAGTAAGCGGATCATATATAAATGGCATGTCAAGCCACATTATACATGAGTTTGCGCCAAACGTTCCTCCAGGTTATAGATTAATAGAAATACCTAAGAATGTTATTTATTTCCCGGTGAATCAAAATAATATCAGCAGCATAAATATAAGAATATTGGATATACACAATAACTTAATTAATTTACGAGGCGAAGAAATTCAGCTGTATTTAGACCTTAAATGAAAATGATTGAGTTTAATAAAACCTAACTACTGCAATCCAGGACCATTAGTCACACTCCAATCGCTCCCAAGGAAAGAACCTCAAAGAAGAAAAAAATAACATTAAAAAATAAAAAAATCCTCAAACTAATCGGATTGTTAAAATGAGCAATATACTAGACATTTTGAGTACCTACACCCATATATGATAATAGCATCGATGGTATCGAGATTCATTCGTATAAGCCTTACGTGACTAGTTTTAACAGGAATGACGAAATTCGTATACCGATCAATCAACAAGATCTATACTTACTCGCTTCAGCTAGCACTTTATATTTGGAAGGCGCTGTCAATGTGTTCAAGACAGACTCAAAGCAGCAGGTTTCCAGTGTACATTTTACAAATAATCCACTGCTGTTCTTTTTTTCAAGATATACGTTATGAGCTTAATGGAGTCGAAATAGACAGAATAAAGAACGCAGGGTTAACTACTACGATCAAATCATTGCTATCTATGAATGAAAGTGAATCCAAAATGTCTAAAGTTTGGGGTTGGGATATCAATGGAACAAAGAATACTCAGTCAGGAAAATTCTCAGTATCTATACCACTCAGTAATATTCTCGGAATCGCAGAAGACTATAAAAAAGTCATAATCAACTGTAAACATGAACTTGTACTGCTGCGCAGTAACACTAACCTTAATGCATTAAAATTAAATACAGGAGAGGTCGTGGACGATGTTGCTATCCACAAAATAGTGTGGAGAGTTCCTCATATAAAAGTTTCCAATGTAGAAAGAATCAACCTTCTTCGGATGTTAGAAAAAAACAGATCCATTCAAGTAGCTTTTAGAAATTGGGACTTATACGAATATCCATTGTTGCCAAAAACTACGAAGCATACATGGTCCATCAAAACGTCATCTCAAATAGAAAAACCTCGATATGTCATACTAGGTTTACAAACGAACAGGAAAAATAGTGCAACTAGTGATATGTCACAATATGATCACTGTAATCTACGTGACGTCAAGGTGTATCTAAACTCTACCTACTTTCCTTATGATAATATGAATATAAGCTTCTCGAACGACAATATTGCTATATTATACGAGCAATACACACAATTTCAACAGTCGTATTACGGCAGAAGAACTGAACCGTTGTTGAGCGCAAAAGAGTTCAAAGATTTAACACCACTCTTTGTGATAGACTGTTCGAGACAAAGCGATAACCTCAAATTTGGGCCAGTTGTCAATGTGCGACTTGTACTAGAGAGTGAAAAAGAAATTCTTGATCAAACCGCAGCCTATTGTCTAATATTGAATGATTGCTTGATTGAATATAAACCGCTGAGTAATATTGTTCGAAAAATATCATGAATAACACAAATACATTGTTCGTGGATGTGCAAGGGTTTAAAAATGATAAAAATAACTTCATTGTCAAAGAACTTGCGTTAGCAACTAATGACTACACTCAAGTTTTTCTCATAAAACCTCCATTCCCGTATCGATGTTTCACTAATTCTGAAAAGAAACGTGTCAAATGGATTGAACACAACTTTGGATATAGATGGGTTGAAGGACACATAGACTTCATACAGTTCAAGAGGATAATGTTACCATACCTGGAAAATAACTATGTATTAGTCAAAGGTTTAGAAAAATCGAAGTGGATTAGAGAGCTTTGTGATAGTTGTACTGTAAAGAACATAGAAGATGTTGGATGTCCAAAGATGCAACTGTATAAATCTTACAACTCGCAGCTTACTGATTTTAGTTGTGTAACTCATAAAACTAATCATTATTGTGCTTTAAGGAACGTATTGTTAATCAAAAAATGGTTTCAAAATAATCTGAATCCTAATTTATGATAGTGTACCTACCTACCTAAAATTAAAACATTACCTATATAAAACAATTATAAAACATTATTTTAACAATTTTTGGTTTTATTTCACGTTTTGTACACTGAAAAGAAGAAGGAAGTAACAAAAATACAAAATAATAATTTTAAGAAACTTTATTTTATAAACCATTTGAATCATCACAGATTTTTTTACATATTTTCTTCACTAAGTTTTCGGACATGTCCAAAATGTCATCCACTACATCACACACTATATATTGAGCACGGACCGTTATGTCTTCCGAGGGTGGTGTTAACGATCGTGGCTGTGCGCCAATCAAGTCGATAATTTCTATTTTTATCATTCGATGTCCTTTTCGCGGTACCTTTGTTATAACATATGAAGATGAAGCTTTTTGTTTCTTTCGACTTTTTCTTATCTTTTCCTTGCTTGATTTCCAGTGCAAGCCGGAACCTCAACAACGTCATCGTAGTCTACAAATTTGGCATGTTGAAACCACAGGTCCGAAGGGTCTGAAGGGTCCATAATCTGTAAATAAAACAGCAATCATTAAAACAAAAATAAAATAATATTAGATAAAATACTGAAGCACATATGTAGTAGGTAGCATAAGTAGTACTCACGTCGTAGTTTAATTGAGAGCGGTACTTGTCAGACATTAAGTGTGCTCGCCTGCCAACTAATGAATGAATAATATGAGCGTGATATAAAATCAGCATTTTCATGAGTTCATTAAACTAAAGGCGAAAAGCGCTGACACCATCGCACGCGCTCACCACGTACGTAACCCGAGTGTCGCGTGCCACTGCAATGAAACTGGTTGATACAGGAAACTACTGACTCGCATTGTCGTGCGATGTGTAAAATAAAACAATAAAATTTATGCATAATTAATTTATTTGGAAATAAGTCATCTTAAAACTACATAGTACACCTACAAGCTAAACTTAATTTTAAAGTAAAGAGTCTTTGTGGCCCCACGAAAGAGTATTTATTTTATCTTTAAGTATGATGCGTTTATCGTCATATACGATAGAGCTACTTTATTCAAAGCTTGTGTAAATATTTCGTGCTTCAATGATTTAAATATCATATTCTTTCTTCTGATAAAGCTGCTATTATCTATCACGTTTTTGTAATCCTTGAATTGCAATCTTTTTACAATATACTTTTTTGTACCCTTCGCCTTTTTGATTTCCGTATATTCCGTTTTGATAAAATATAATTTGGATATCAGTCCCACAAATTCAGAAATAAGCCTACCTCCCAACTCATCTTTAAACAATCCTGGAACTTTCTTATTTCTTTTAGTTATGCCATAAATATTGTTGTCCATATAATTACTCGTATCAAAAAAATCTTTTAAGTTACATTTTATGTCTTTATAAACATCATCTGTTTGTATAGAATAAATAAAACTGTCTGTGTCAGTATAGCACATTTTTAAATTAGCTCCATAAAAAGGTTTCATTATGGAATAGTGAAAATCGTACATATGACTTTTAGATATTTCTAAAACTGAGAACCCTATGTAAATAGGTTTATCTAGAGTAATATTTTCAGGTTTCAATTGGACTGCTACAAAGTTTTCTTTGAAAATGGTAGATCTATGATAATTAGGTCTGGCAATGAGTTGTTCAGCACAGAAATGCTTTTTTGTTCTATTACTCAAGTCAGTCCACTGGTTAACCAGCTTTACATTTAACCTTTCCTCAGTGTCCTCCAAAGTCTTTCCGAAAATACTATTATTTAATAACTTAAAAAAGTCTTGTTCAAATTGTGACTTAGCTTTTGCCGTAAATGAGTATTCAAATCTATGTATTGTTTCAAATAAGGACTTTGATGAAATTTTATAGCCCTATGAATTTTTTCAGTATTAAACCGTGTTTGATGCATGTTTTCAAATGAATGTAATGTATAATATAGTTGAATTTGTCGTATAAGTTCGGTAGTAATTTGCAAGTTTTAGAGCCTGGAGCGGCGAATTTCTGAGGACAAAATGGTAAATCATTATGAAGAACATGCAAACTTTCAGGATATTCTAAATCAACCTCCAAAATGTAGCCCACTTTTGAATCATCTTATAATGACATAATGTCAGAAACTTGTAACATAGGGTTCTCAATTAATTTAAAGTTAGAGTAAGGCAACGAAAAGCCCATACTGTGCCCATATAAGTTATTTGCATCTATATAGAGTAGATAATTATCTGGAATGGTAAGGTCCCGGTTAGATAGATACCTATTATTAGCACTAGCATAACGAGTGGAACATAAACAAATTCCCCCGCGAATGCCACGTTGTATCATGCGTATCATTTCTAAATCTTCGATTAGTTCTAATTTAACTTTAGTTTTTAGCAACATTGCGTCCCAACTTAAACTAGGTGCTGTAGCATAGAAAGCAGGATCTAATCTATAATTATTTTTGCATGTCTGTCTGAATTTCTCAAAAATATCACTCAGCAACAAGACGTCGGTTTTTAAATACAAGTCAGTGTATTGACCGAGGTCTGACAAACTAAATGTTTGCCAAACCTGTTTAGCATGAGAATAATCGGACTCAGAAATAGTTTCATCAATCAAACTGCTATAAAAACATTCACGAGGGGGCAATTATTTTTCTTCATAGCATTCCCAATTACTCATATACTCATAAGGATAAACCCCTTTTCGTCTTAAGAGATCAAATCTATGTTTTTCTGGATAGAAACGTGATAAATGAACGAAATCGTGTAGAGATAAATTTTCTGCTACTTTCTCTAAACTTGTACCCAAAAAAATTAAAGAATCGACAAAACGTACTGCCATGAACTCTTGACCACCGATAGGAAAAAAAATTGTAAAAGAAATATAATTTTCTTTTGTTTTTGCAATCACGTTTATGTTTTATGGACAGATTATGGAAGAAAACAGGCAAAAACTTTGGAAGTTTTAATTGAATATTACAATAGGAATGGGCTGCATCGCGGTAATGTCCAGTTAGATGACAATGATCTCGTACTTTATCTTCAAACAATAACTTATCACAAAGATAGCAACATTTGGACTCCGAGAATCTTTTTTGCTCAGTATTAGAATGAGGTAACATGTCAATGTAATTTTTCAATACTCTATTAATCCTGAGTATATCAGCACCTAGTGTTTTCAAAAAAACTTCAACACAATCGTGTCTGCGATAGGAATGGTAGCAATTTAAAGATATGTCATAAGAACACACGATGTAATAACCGAAAGCAACTGGAATATGTTGTTGTAGATTTTGTGTATGTTTTGAGTTGTTGTCTCCCTACTAGGTTGTAACATAGATTCAAAATCAGCATAGATTACGAAGGGAATATCTTGCATAAGCTCAAAATGTTTGAATTGAATCAAAGTACCCTTTTCTGGTAGATTTGATTTCACACCACTACATTTATGCGAGTTTAGGTTACTTTCACTAGAAAAAAATATCATACACTCATCACAGAAATATATTTTTCCATGATGTTTCGTTATTTTACTCCTGACAAGCCGACTTAAATCTTTTATCAAACAGTAATGTGTATTTGTACCACGTTCCAAAAACAACAACTTTACATGATTTGATTTCTTTTGAATTGTCTTGTATAAAGGCCCTACAATAGTATTATTGTCTTTAAGACCGTAAATATTTACACTGATGTTTTTATTATTCTTTTCGAATACCCGAACGTCTTTGAAGCCCACCGGAAAAGTCATATTTTTTGTGTTTAATAAAGTTTCAAAGTGAGGATATGATGATGTTTTGCTTGAATTTTGTTGAGCTGGAAACATTGCTGCCATAATACACCACAGAAAGCAAAATTGGTCGGCATTTTGGATGTTGACGCATGCCCGTTTCAATTTTATAGCTCTAGGAAGGTCGATAAATCCTGATGCCCGCAGAGGATTATAATATTGATGTTGACCTCTAGAATTAGCTACAAACGTCCAACCACTATCCCTTTCCTGAAACTCGTCAATGCTGGCAACAATCTGAACAATGACACTTTTAAAAATTTCATTAAAGTCGTAATTCTTATGAATGACAATGTTCCCGGTAGCAAAAGATTTAACTTCGCGGTTATCATCTTTCGGCAACGAAAATTCTGCGAAAAGTTCAAAACTAACTTTGACACAATCAAATGAGTCAAGACGTGCATTGACTAACTGACGCACGCGGCTACGTAGCGAACGCAAGAAAACAGCAGGGGGGCATGCGTCGCTATCTGAGCTACCTAGAGACCTCATTCTGTACGTTGCGATACGGCTACGGAACGCACTACATACTTTCTCAATGCCATCACTCACACTCACAGAACTATTATTTTTATGAACATTGCTCCGTAAGTGTGAGGAAAAAGCGCTACTTTTCACGCTGATATCACATACTGTGCAATATATTAACCTATTACCTGCCATATTGATGGATTCTATCTGCCTATGTATGTAAGTAATAGTATAGTATTGAAATCTACTTATGTATGTAAGTAAGTACAGTGACGCTCTAGTCGAGTCACCCCAAGTCAATACGAAATAAATAAGTACTCTACAGAGTTCAGAAAGGCTGTGTAGACGTGAGCGCAAGTGTACCTACTAAACACTTACATAAACAACAAAAATACTCTTTTGTGAGGGGATTGACTAACAAAGCATAAAATACAAGATATGTATAAATTTATTTTCCTATTTATCATTAGATCATTACTCTACGCGATCGGCATAGAAGTTGCCTTCCACCGGGAATTTGTTCTTCGAGCGGCGCAGCAACTGACGTAGTGCTTCTAACTCCGGCGAGTCGTGGTCCGCTTGTAGTCGTAGCGATAGCACCGCCTTCTCGTGCCGCTTCGCGTGGTGAACTCCCTTGAGGTCCTCCACTTGGTACAGCTTGAGGTCTAAGTATAACGCACCCTCGAGAATGGCGGTGCGACGGACGACACCATCGGCGACTCGCTTGGATTACCAAGAGCTGAGCTGCTGCGGCAACTTTGCGACCTCCTCGCTCTCTGAGTCGAACGTCCTCCAATCTTCCCTCTTTGTCTGCTTCCGCTTGGTTGCCTGGGCGTCTGTAAATTAAACGAAGTAGTTAAAGTGTACTGTAAATAACATCGGAATACTGATGGGCTAAGGGGACTAATACAATTTGAGCAGATTCATTAGCACATTAACCTCCGGTTTCTCATACAAACACAAGCTATTAATTTACCGTCAAATGGCTATCACATATATATATATATATATATATATATTATCCAGTTTTGACATCTTATATTGGTAAAGGACTGTCAACAACAGATTAAATGTACGGGAAACCGGGGTTAGTCATTTTGTTTCGCACTGAAAGGAATCGAACAAAAAAATATATATATATATTTACCTAGGCACCGATTCGTCGTCCGATTCCTGACGTTTCTTCGGCGGCGGCTTGGAGGAGGTTGCCTTAGAGGTAGATGCGGTCTTCGCCGATTGCTTGGACGGTGGAGGAGGCGTCGGCTTCGGTGTCTGGCTCTTCTTCGTTCTTTTCGTACTGAAACAAGAATAAAATATAAGATATACATAAACACACACACACACACTCTGATAGAATTGTAAATGTCTTGAGTCGTTACCAAATAAAACACATAACTTATTCATGTAAGTCGTAAGAACACATACCTTTCAAAATATTGTTCGTCTTCGGTATCTTCAAAGAGCTGACGTTCGCGTTGTCTTGCGGTCAACTTGGCGGGTCGGATAGTATATTCGATGTCAGACCTGTACAAAATGTTAACCAAAAATCAGTGTTGGCGTTTTAGAGACTTTTTTTGCTACAGATCTATTGTGAAATGTAAGGGTGTAACTTTGTGTCGCTAGTGGCTTCTAGTATTGCCATATTTGGAATTGAGTCCGAGCATAGAATGGATTTCAAAGAGGGCAAGCCGTAGTTCTGAATTCTGACATTTCATAGATAACTTGGTACAGCTGTAGATCTAATGTTTCTATGGCGGAAAGGAATCAAAAAATAAAAGTGCTATTTATCACTTTAGTATGGCAAGCTTTCAAATATGGTAGGTTTTGGTGGGTTTTATTGAGATTGGAACGCTGGTCATTGATATGTTTTACTTATTTTAATCAAGTTATAAAGAGAGAATGTACATAAAAGTGGATCAAAATTAATTAAATCATTCTACATTTCTCTGTTCATTTTTCTTTCAGGTATTTTCTGTATGTCTGTTTTGTGGTGTACAATAAAGAAATTACGAAATCAAGAATGAGTGACGTTTAAAGAGCCAAAACAATAGAACTGATTCAAATCGCATAATTTTGATTAGGGGGTACTTAAACGTGAGAGTGAGTTAATATATCTGCGCAAAACAAGTAGGAATAAAAGTGTAAAACTTACGAACATTTTTCAATTTTCCTTTCTGGATTTTCGAGTAGTGATGATATTGCACTGACTGGTTTGGTTGGTAACGGTTGGTTGGTACTGGTGGTTGTATGATGTATGAGCTCGCTTCAAGAAGTGGTAATTTTTCTTTGCATTTCGGCCGTTTTAAAGCAAAAAACTGATGACTCTCGGAAAAGCATGTGTGTGTGTGACCGCCTGTTCACAAGCTCCGTCAACGTACCTACATAGGTAAAGCGGAAACGCAACTTTGCAGAAAAGAATATTGATTTAAAAATTAAAATTATAAAGTGCAATTCAATACGCTTGACCTGAATTAGAAAACCTACACGTGCTCTTATTTCTTAGATAGCGATGGGCTAGCCCCTGTCACGGAAAATGGATATTGAATACTAGATGCATGCGGGCACAGTTCTGCCATACCTTATGGGAAAATGGATATTGAATACTAGATGCATGCGGGCACAGTTCTGCCATCCCGTATGGGAAAATGGATATTGAATACTAGATGCATGCGGGCACAGTTCTGCCATCCCGTATGGGAAAATGGATATTGAATACTAGATGCATGCGGGCACAGTTCTCCCATCCCGTATGGGAAAATGGATATTGAATACTAGATGCATGCGGGCACAGTTCTGCCATCCCGTATGGGAAAATGGATATTGAATACTAGATGCATGCGGGGACAGTTCTGCCATCCCGTATGGGAAAATGGATATTGAATACTAGGTGCATGCGGGCACAGTTCTGCCATCCCGTATGGGAAAATGGATATTGAATACTAGATGCATGCGGGCACAGTTCTGCCATCCCGTATGGGAAAAGGTGTGATGCTTTGTTTTTTAGTAAAATTTATCAATTCCATTGACAAGTGGGATATACATATGCATCCATTGTAAAAAGGGAACCATCACATCGTCGATCTAATCCATTTTATGATATGAACACGTCGAATCTTATGACCTGTATAGGACTAATATTAAATATAGCGCCCCACCGAGGGCACAGGTAGCAAATTGTCACCGGGCTGTATTTTCGATTCATTTGACGCTAGGCGATGAAAAACGTGAAAAACGTGAAGAAATCTCAATACCTGGGTACCAGTGATTCTAGGCCGTACGAGTTCGTGGTTAACTTATTATGATGTCGGCGATGGGTTTGCCCCTATCAGGCGAACGTTAGCAACCGGAATAGTGACTAACCCAAATAGATGAGTGGATTGAATGCTATGACATTTATTTATCATAGTGAAGTCTGCATAGGACTAATATTAACTATAGCGCCCCACCGAGGGCACAGGTGGCAAATTTTCACCGGCTGTATTTTCGATTCATTTTACGCTAGGCGATGGAACCAAAACGTGAAGAAATCTGTATACCTAGGTACCACTGATTATAGGTCGTACGAGTTCGTGATTAAGTTATTATGATGTCGGCGATAGGTTTTCCCCTCTCAGGCGAACGTTAGCAACCGGAATAGAATATATAATCGTACTTATAATACCTAGATCTGACCAACCCAAATAGACGAGCGGATTGAATGCTTAAACATTTATTTATCATAGTGAAGTCAAATATTTATTTGCTGGTGTGGTCTGGTAATCATTTCCCATCTACAGTTTAAGTAAATGCATCTGATGGAGAGAAAAATCTATTTGGTTTATCGCATAAAATACTCATCTCCTGCATGTCAAAAATTGTTTAGTTATATCGATGCTACTCATCTTAGACCTGGTATTTCAACAGACGGATAGCGTTTATCTGTCTGCTTTTGACATTTCATACGTACAAAATGAGTCAAATAGCTAGACTTAAAGTATTCCTCCGAGCTACTCATCTATACTATTTGAATAGGTGATAACGATAAGTGTACGTACATTTGTTTCTCTGTTACTCCGATTAGGAAAAATACCTATGATGTTCATAAGGTCCGTCAATGTAGGTATGGTAAAAGACAAGATTGCAATAAATAAAATTAAACAATTAAACGGGAAGTGCAATTCAATACGCCTGACCTAAATTGAAATATATTTATTACAAAACTTATGCTTACACGTGCCATGAAATGGCGAGTTAAAATATTCAACACGTTCAATTATCGTAATTCATAGTTACTGTGATAAGAGATAACCTCATCGTCGAAATATGCATGGTGTAACAGAAAGGTATCACAAGCCGAAAGGGGGTTGTTGGGAACATCTTTCACTATGGGACCGACTTGATCAGAGGAACTTAACTTTTCACTCCCTATACAATTCAGCTGAGCGCACAACCTGAAATGTAATGAATTGAGAAAAAATCATATCCGTTAGGCAAAAACTGCGTAATCGGAAACGAAAATTGATTGATCGGTACGTCGCGATGTTGGATCTATGGGTTTTTGGGTTGATCGCTAATACCTACGTTGCGATTGTTCAAAATCATATCCGTTAGACAAAAAATGCGTAATCGGAAACGAAAATTTATTAATCAGGACGTTGCCATGTTGGGTTTTCGGGTTGATCGCTGTATCCGTTGCGATCATATAGAATCATATCCGTTAGGCAAAAACTGCGAAATCGGAAACGAAAATTGACTGATTGGTACGTCGCGATGTTGGATCTATGTTGCGATATATATAGAATGCCCAATGGGTTTTCGGGTTGATCGCTGATACGTTGCGATCATATAGCATCAGATCCGAATTAACCACTGTACATATATCTTTAATGCCCAATGAACACCTACTAATAAAACAAAGATTCTTATGGTAATAAAGTTTATTCAAAATGACCCCCGCGATTTTGAATACAGGCCTTTATTCTGCGCGGCCAGTCGTCTATCGCAGCACGAACGAGGTCCATGTCAATATCGGCGGCTGCCTTAATCAAGGATGCCTTGAGTGACTCCAAATCAGGTTGAGGCTTTGAGCAGGCCTTTTCCTCCAAGTGTTGCCATATCTTGTAATCTAACGGACTCAAATCTATACTGGAGGAGGGCCAGTCTTCGTGCCGGATGAAGTCGATTTCACGCGCCGCCAGCCAGTCTTGTGTGCTTTTCGCACTATGAGCTGGCGCAGAATCTTGTTGGAATACCCAGTGCCTGTTATTAAACTGGTATGAGAAACAGGTTACACAAGGTTCTTGAGGACTGTATTTTGATACACAACTGCATTCGTTTTTACGCCTTTCTCACAAAAATGTACCTCAGTTAAGCCCCAATAAGAGACTCCCAACCAAACAATGAGCGAGGATGGAAAATGACCTCGTTGGACACGCGGAATACGGTTGCTCGCTTCTTCACTGCTGTGTGCGTACACCTTATGATTTTGTTTGTTGTAGCTCTCTTCCACGGTGAAAATTTTTTCATTCGAAAAAAGAATTTCCCGATGCTTTTTTCCCGCGTACCGCTTCAACAAAGCGCGGCATCTTTTCAGTCTCAGGTCCATTAAACGAGCGTCCAAACGATGTCCTGTTTTTCTTTGATATGCCCTAAGCCCTAAGTCTTCATTTAACACCCTTTTCACCGTGGTCCTGCTTAACCCCATCTGAAGGGCCAACAGTTTCTGCTTACGTATGGGATTTCTTTGAATTCGCGCCTTCACAGCTTTTATCACTGCTGGAGTCCTAACAGAGCGAGGGCGACCACTTCTTGACCTGTCATCTACACTAGAGTCTTCATTGTATCGTTTTATGGTACGATAAACGAATCTTTTGGTTATATTCAAATTTTTCAGTAAGTCAAAAATCTGAATTGGCGCGTAACCGCAACGATGCAACGCAATAACTGCGACACGGTCTTCTTTAAGTGTCCACTCCATATTTAAAAATGAGGAAAATTCTAAAAAGTACAGATTTTTATTTTCATGAAAAATTCGAAATTCGAATTCAATAAACTTTTTTGTGGCCAGCGTTCTAAATTCAAAAGTTTTTATTGTGTGACAGATTTTATGACCTGACTGTGTACAATGAAAATCTTAGTTGGCTCTTCTCCAGGAGGGATACTAAGTTATTGTTCAGAATCATTTGCCACAAGTGACCGCCAAATAGAAGAGCGCAGTGAATTATTGAATATGTTAGAAGAAGGCGATAGCATTATGGCCGATCGAGGTTTTAATGTCCAAGATTTGTTTGTTAGCAAGGGTGTAGGAATTAATATTCCTACATTTCTTAAAGGCAAGGCATAAATTCCGGGAATCTTATCAAAAGCAGATAAAAAACTAGCTAGCCAAAGAGTTAATATTGAAAGATTAATAGGCCTAACCAAAACTTATGCAATATTAAAAACTGAACTTAACCAATTTTATGTGCCATTAGCCTCAAAAATATTCTTCATATGCTTTATGCTATGTAACTTTAGGGAAGGTATTGTGAGTAAAAATAAATAGTAATTGTTCTAAAAGTTGTTTTATTCCATAATATAAGTATTTATTAAATAGGACTTTTTTAAAATGATATTCATAAAATGAATCTAATTTCATCAGCATATTTGCTATGAATGCATCATTTCTTGAGACAAAAATTACTTTAAAGTCTTTGAATGTATAGACTATTAAATTGCAGATATCTCTGCCAGTGCAGTATAATTGGCCCTGTATTTGATAATAATATGGTGAATTTGTTTTGTGTTGTAGAGCACTATTTTCTTCAAAATATGGCACTGTATTTGGTGTTATATCCTTAAAGCGACTGGTATAAGGGCACTTTACTTCAATGAGGGTCTGGGACCCTAATAGCCCATCTGGTGAAGCTGCCAGACGTGGTCTTTCCTTGCTGATGAAAAATCCACTAGGCTCAATTTCGAGGTCATTATTTGCACAATATTGAGCCAGTGCAACTTTTTCATTTAGTAAGCCATGTGTTGTGGCTCTTGATGAGAAGTCTTTTCTCTCAAATATTTCTCTGGCATACTTTTCCTTTGTTGTCTCTCTTAAATGACAAATTGTTGGAATATACTTGCTGTTAGTCTTCTTTTCCGTTGAAGATGCTACTCTTTTGATTCTGTCTGGTTGATTGTGGCCTCTTGAATGTTCTTTATATCAGCTTCTGTGATGTCGACTAATTTCAATTCTTTTAACAAGTTTCTTCGGGCTTCCATATTTAAATAATTATGGTCTGCCTCAACAGCATAGGTATTTGCTGGCACGTAACATTGCTTCATGGGCATTGTTGAGTTTGGAAAAGCCAGCACTAGATTTATTATTTTGTAGTTATAACTATCTCTGTCAATATTTTCCCATGGGTAAGGTGCAAACAGTAATCGTTTGACTGGACGTTTTCTGGGTAGCTTATCAGCTTTAACTAGTGTGCCAGTGTATTTTTTTACTAGGAGTATTCCATTTTTGGAGTTGCTGCGTGCACACTTAACTCAATATGATGCATTTTTGGTGCACCATATTTTCAACTGCATAAAGAAGCACTGCACAATGTGACTCTTCAGGTGGTCCTTCTTTATTTAACTTAACATTAACTTCGTATTGAAGATTTTTCATCGTTTTCTTACATAAGCCTTTAATGTAGCAGCTGTCTCCAGTCCAAGATGATCTGACCACAGTCAAAAGTCTGCATTCATACAGATGGAGAGCCGGTTCCAATTTATTTGTTGTGAAATCGAGGTACTGCCTTATTAATGTAGTGTTGAGTGGAGGCAGTACAGTATTACTGATAAATCTTTGAAGGAGGTGGTAGGTGGTGTTTCCATTGAAATATCTTCGGTATCAGGGTCAGGCTGAGCTAAGTTACAGTGTTTGTCGTACATTTCTAACCTCTCAACGAGGTCTGCATTTTTGCCTCGTAAGGAGGCACCGCGCTTCCTTAGCTCTTCTTTAACCTCTGGTAATCGCCAAGAAGCATACTTCGTGCTTGTTTATCCGGGTTCAGAAGCCAAAATCGTCGTTCCACAGGTAAAACAATATCCAAATCACGTAGCAATTCAGAGTCGTCTACGAAGCCAAGGTCGTCAATGTACAGGGTATAACAGTATTCCAAATATGTAAAACAGTCGAGAGTCCAGTAAGAAAAGCCGAGATAATTATAAAAACAGTAGAAACGGTGAAAAATTGAGCAGAAAAACACGTAAACACTTTGACAAGTAGTGACAAAGGGTCGCATCTACGGCAGCGCCACCTATGTTAAGCTTTGCCCGGCCGGCCCCATTCGTAAAATTTGCAACAGTTACGGAACATTTAGAAGTGGTAACCCTAAATTTTACTTTAAATAGTAGAATGATTTTATTTATGTGAAGTGAAGTTAGTGGACACATCGTGTGTCGTTAATCCTGTAAATTATGATCACCTTATTTACAAAACTCCCTGAAGAACCAGGCTGGGATATTTACAAAACGAACATATTTCTTGGATTAATACGCATTGATGGTCTCTGTGTTGCTGAAAACTATTGATGTAGTTGTTTAGATACTAGGGTAGTTCATAAAGGAGAAATACCTGGTATAAGCCGGAAGACGGACTAAACAAACATCTTAAGTTTCAGCTTCCTTTCAGTTGTTATTTAGTATATATTTACCATTGTCAAAGTGAAAGTGTTTTATTTGTGTAGCTGTGCGGAAAAATGGTAAGTTAAAAATGGGAAATGGCGTTGAAAGCTAAAATTACTTGTCTGGATGCAAGTGTAGTACGTAAAATTAGTACTACATTGTATTAGCCGGAAGACGGACCAAATGAGTGATTATAGGTTTCCTGAAATGATATTGAAAACTATAATTACTCGTCTGGATGCAAGTGTAGCACGTAAAATGAGTATTTTTTTATTATTTTTTTATGAGTATTGTATTATCCGGTAGACGGACCAAATGAGTGTAGTAGTTTTTTATATCCCATGTACCAAATTTGTTTATCTTTCTTTTTTGTAAATTCTGTGGCAGTTCTCGATCAACATCTGCCACCGAACTATTGCTGTAGCAAATGAAATTATTTAAGATATTTCTGTTACCAATTCTCAATTGATGTTAAGAGACATTTGCAAACTAGAGATCCCGTAGGCCATACTTAGGCTTTCCGTCGTGAAATGAATTTGAACTGTCAATAGGTTTTTCGATCCATCTGTCGACTCTTTCCGTCGTGAAATGAATTTGAACTGTCAATAGGTTTTTCGATCCATCTGTCGAGCCGTATGCCCGAACGATCATGAAGTGAATTTAAACTGTCAATATCTACCTGAGTAGGTACATGAGTATGTTATTGATACAAAATCAACTACTGGGAGGTATTCGCTATTTTCAACTGTTTTCCCAGCTGACCGCTGAAGCTTTTTGGTCCTGTTGTCGTCCCGTCGATAGTTTCAAAAAGGTGACGCGAACTTAATTCATTCGCATGCAACTGGCACACTAGCCACTGCAGCGGTCGTTAAAATATTTTTTCTAAGAGGCTTATGTTACCTGGATGAATCCCAGAATTAACAGCAGTACCTTCGCATCCGGTGGCTGCGATCGTAGTTAGATCGATCGATTTCGCTACAAAATAAGCTAACAGTTTGTTGGCAATAGTTTTAGCATCGCTGGACTTGCAAATCATGAGGCCAATGTATTGTGTCTCAGGTGCGACATTGGGACAGATTGATATCACACTTCGAGACGTGGGCGATAGTTTTGAGACCTGGGGTTGGATGTTGTTCTTATCTTGGAATAGTTTTCGCTTTAATTTTCGGGAAATTAGGTATTCATTTTTCTTAGAAGATTTTCTTTCTAAAGCACCGATCATCAACATCCTATCAGTTCTTTGGTCTGTCAAAAACTTTCTTTCTTAATTAAGTACTTTCCGATCATACGCACAGACACAAGCACTCAAGAAAGAAGAAAGAAAGAAAAAAGAAACATTTATTATAAAAACAGTGAACACACACACAAATACATTACAATTAAAGAAATTTAAATGAAAATAAGGAATATATAGTTGCTTCACGGACTGAAGGGAAAATATCATTCCAACACTCAAGCCGCCTACAGACGCTTGGTGTTTGCCACAAATAGCCACAATCACCAAACACGTGCCAAACATCGAACAAAAACACTCAACACAAACAGGCATCCCCACGCTTGGCGAACGTGCTAGTATATTCCGGATTGGCAAACATGGCGGACGCCAAGGCGCTTGTGGCAGCGATTACCTTCGAATTGACTTATTTTTATTAAAAAAAAAAAAGGAATATAAAATTAAACGAAAGAGAAACAAAAGGAGAAGATGGTGGATGATCAAAATTCACAGAAATCGCACAAGGTAAGTTACAGTATACTTCACAGTTTTTTTTTAATTATTTTTACTTCTAGCTTTATTTCAGCATTCATTTGTCACTGGCAATAAATAATTATTATTCTTAAATATTGAGGAAAGGTTTATTGGGTATTAAAGGTTATTGTATGTTTATTTCAATCAAACTCAAAAACTACCGAACCTATTTCGATTTTTTTTCGCCATTATAAGGCGACTCAAAATGTCTATTACCTATTTTATGTATATTTGCTTCATGACTTAAATGGTTTTATTTGGTTTAAGGCAATTTATAGAAGAAAAAATTAATGAGCTTCTTAATAAACCATCTGGAGAGTTCCACAACTTTTGCCGCATGAGTTTTGCAGTTTTTGAATATTTTTGTTAAACAAAATTTTTCCTATGATTTGTAGGAAAGACACACGACTTCAGAGAAGCCATACCTGCTAAATTCCGTCTTGCAATGACATTAAGATTCATCGCATCTGGTGACAGTTATAAAAGCTTATACTACTTATTTAAAGTATCTCCCCAAATAATATCAGCAATCATACCTGAAATCTGCAAAGCTATTAACAAAGTTCTGGAGAATGAAGTAGAGGTAAAGTATGATTTCGTTAGAAATTTATGATTTTTTAGAACCGTAGTATATCATCATAAATAAAACAGATTATTTAAGAAATGAAGTAGTAATGTAATTAAATTCAGTTAAAAACTAACTTGGTTCAATAATCAACTAATTTAACAAATAATAGAACATATCCATGTGAATTGAGGGAATGAATGAACCACTATTTCTTCTATTTTCTCAGAAATCTTTGTAGGCCTTCAACAAAGCTTCATTAATAATGTTTTGGCTTGTTGGTTGTACGAGTACTTCATTTTATGTAATATGAATGGTGGGAGTTTGAAATGTTGAGGGCACCGGTTCGGTTACTATGTAGGTTTGAATGTTGTTTTGAGAAGTGGAAGAAGAATATGACATTTGGCAGTCTGAAGGATTGTTTGGAATCGGTGATGTATATGGCAAAGGTGCGGAATACAACGATTGAGAGGATGAAAGACGGTTTGGATCCGGAATGTATATGGCAAAGGTGCGGAATACGACGATTGAGAGGATGAAGGACGGTTTGGATCCGGAATGTATATGGCAAAGGTGTGGAATACGACGATTAAGAGGATGAAGGACGGTTTGGATCCGGAATGTACATAGTCAGGTCAAAATTTCTGTCACATGTGCAATATGAAATAATTTAGACATGTTTATTATTTATGTAAATATTTATATAGCAAAATCAACTTAATAAAACATAGATTCTTATGGCAATAAAGTTTATTTAAAATGACTCCCGCGATTTTGAATACAGGCCTTTTTCTGCGCGGCCAGTCGTCTATCGCATCACGAACGAGGTTCATGTCAATATCGGCGGCTGCCTTAATCAAGGATGCCTTGAGTGAATCCAAATCAGGATAAGGCTTTGAGCAGGCCTTTTCCTCCAAGTGTTGCCACATCTTGTAATCTAACCGACTCAAATCTGGACTGTAGGAGGGCCAGTCTTTGTGCCGGATGAAGTCGATTTCACGCGCCGCCAGCCAGTCTTGTGTGCTTTTCGCTCTATGAGCTGGCGCAGAATCTTGTTGGAATTCCCAGTGCCTGTTATTAGACATGGTATGAGAAACAGGTTCCACAAGGTTCTTGAGGACTGTATTTTGATACACAACTGCATTCGTTTTTACGCCTTTCTCACAAAAATGTACCTCAGTTAAGCCCCAATAAGAGACTCCCAACCAAACCATGAGCGAGGATGGAAATGACCTCGTTGGACACGCGGAATACGGTTGCTCGCTTCTTCACTTCTGTTTGCGTACACCTTATCATTTTGTTTGTTGTAGCTCTCTTCCACGGTGAAAATTTTTTCATCCGAAATAAGAATTTCCCGATGCTTTTTTCTCGCGTACCGCTTCAACAAAGCGCGGCATCTCTTCAGTCTCAGGTCCAATAAACGAGCTTCCAAACGATGTCCTGTTTTTCTTCGATATGCCCTAAGCCCTAAGTCTTCATTTAACACCCTTTTCACCATGGTCCTGCTTAACCCCATCTGAAGGGCCAACAGTTTCTGCTTACGTATGGGATTTCTTTGAATTCACGCCTTCACAGCTTTTATTACTGCTGGAGTCCTAACAGAGCGAGGGCGAACACTTCTTGACCTGTCATCTACACTAGAGTCTTCATTGTATCGTTTTATGGTACGATAAACGAATCTTTCGGTTATATTCAAATTTTTCAGTAAGTCGAAAATCTGAATTGGCGCGTAACCGCAACGATGCAACGCGATAACTGCGACATGGTCCTCTTTAAGTGTCCACTCCATATTTAAAAATGAGGAAAATTCTGAAAAGTACACATTTTTATTTTCATGAAAAATTCGAAATTCGAATTCAATAAACTTTTTTGTGGCCAGCGTTCTAAATTCAAAAGTTTTTATTGTGTGACAGATTTTATGACCTGACTGTGTATATGGCAAAGGTGCGGAATACGACGATTGAGAGGATGAAGGACGGTTTGGATCCGGAATGTATATGGCAAAGGTGTGGAATACGACGATTGAGAGGATGAAGGACGGTTTGGATCCGGAATGTATATGGCAAAGGTGCGGAATACGACGATTGAGAGGATGAAGGACGGTTTGGATCCGGAATGTATATGGCAAAGGTGCGGAATACGACGATTGAGAGGATGAAGGACGGTTTGGAATCGGTGATGTATGTGGCAAAGACGCGGAATACGACGATTAGAGGATGAAGGACGGTTTGAATCGGTGATGTATGTGGCACAGACGCGGAATACGACGATTGAGCGGATGAAGGACGGTTTGGAATCGGTGATGTATGTGGCAAAGGTTTGCAATATGATGTTTGGGAGGTGAAAGGACGATGATTTGGAATTGGTGATGCATTTGGCAACGGTACGTAATATTATGAGTAATAGGGAGATAGTGTATCACGCCTAATTCGCTTCTCCTCAATCCTATTAATAAATAAAGTGTCTATCTCATACATAAATAGCTTTCTATCATCAGGAGGAAGTTTTCGCAATTTGTTTGCTAACAGTTTTGAAAATAGGTCGCAATCGTCGTCTTCTTTTGGTGGCGGTGGACGTTCGTTCTGTCTTGTTGCTAAAATATTCGTTAACTGCCCAAAGGCTGGCGACATCCGCCGCTCTGCTTAATCACTGGCTGGACGACGACGGGACGTCGAAGGTTTTGGCGTTTGGAAAGAAGTTGGTGTCTGCACTAAATCGTTATATTCCCCACCTTCTACTTCCATCTCTGCATTTTCTCTCTGGTTCTCTTGTGATGGTGATTCTTGTAAAATTTAAATAGGTAAAAACTAGCTTAGCTTTATAGCTGACATTGTTTATTTTGATTTCAGAAGCCGTCGACAGCAGATGTTTGGATGAATATAGAAAGGGGATATAGGAGCAAATTTCCACACTGTCTCGGTTCCATGGATGACAAACATATTGTTATAGAAAACCCACCTCATAGTGGTACCAAATATTTCAACTATAAGAAATCATTTAGCATTGTTCTCTTGGCATTGGTTGATGCAAATTACAGATTTATATATGCAGACTTAGGATGTCAAGGCAGAATAAGTGATGGTGGTGTTTTTAAGAATTCATTACTATGGCAAAAGATTTGCAGAAATGAAATTGATTTTCCCACACCATGCCCACTTCCTGGATCGGAAACGAATGTGCCGTATGTTTTCATAGGAGATGGCGCTTTTGCACTTAGTATGCATGTTATGAAACCCTACCCAGGACAGCATGATGGCGGTTCACCAAAAAGAATATTCAATCTATGTTTATCCAGAGCTCGAGTTGTAGTAGAAAACACGTTTGGGGTTTCAACTTCAGTCTTTAGAATTTTCCGACGAACAACCCTACTAGAGTATCAGAAATTACAATGACCTGTGTACTAATCCATAACTATCTTAGGTAAAATTATCCAGAAGGATATACACCCACAGGAACGTTTGTTGTACATGATAGTAATGGGAATCTAGTAACACGTGGATCTTGGCGAAGAAACGAATCTGAATATGTGATGTGCAGTTCAGAATATACCAAACAAACCCCGTAGATTATCCATGGTTGCCGAACAGATTAGAGAACAATTTACTTCGTATTTTTGTAGGTCAAGACAGTAATTGTAATCAGTTCAGGTAGTAACGGAATTTAGTATATTGTTCAATCAAAGTGTAACTGAAATAACGCAAAATCTGAAAACCGTTTCTTCTACTCATCATTAACAAACAACTTTCGGGAAGAAATAAACTATTTTTTTGCCTTAATTTATTGTTATCGGTCTTTTTATGTTGTTTAGAGCTAAATTGTAATTAATGAATTTTCTTTTCTTTTTTAAGTTTTAAAATAAAATTGTAAGTAATTTAATCTTCAACTAAATATGCATACAAAAGCATGCTGTGGTGGTAGCCTACAAGTGTGTTTATAACTCATATTGTAACTACTATCTTTTGTTAAAAAATACTTAAACACTGTTATTACAATATGTTGGCTGTCCTTAAATAAAAAAACCGGTCAAGTGCGAGTCTAAATCGCGCACGAAGGGTTCCGTACCACCGTTTAATGGAAGCGATGGTGTGGAGTGAATAGTTTGGATTTTACACAGCAAAATATTGTTTACAAAGTTATTGGTGCGGTTACTTTCACACTCCATCTACGTAACCAGGTGCATCCATAAGTTTGTATGTGGTATTGAAAGAATTGTTGTATGGGAGCCCCCTTAAATATTTCTTTTATCCTGTTTTTTAGTATTTGTTGTTATAGCGGCAACATAAATACATAATCTGTGAAAATTTTAACTCTCTAGCTAGCTAGGTTCTTGAGATACAGCCTGGTGACAGACGGACGGACGGACGGACGGACGGACGGACGGACAGCGGAGTCTTAGTAATAGGGTCCCGTTTGGAACCCTTGGGTACGGAACCCTAAAAATGAACTATAATCAAAAAACTTTTGATTATCCCCTCTGTATTAATTGTTTCAGTGGTAGTATAAACAGGCACTAAAAATTACTCCATCAGGTCATACGCGAACCAGATAGGTTTATATATATCATCAGATCCTGAAACAAAAGTTCATACGTAAAATTCAGGCATCATACTATTAGTAGCATCAGTCAGTACCCTTCGTTAAAATGTACTAGACGTGGGTTTGCCTAGTACATTTTATTTCAGAATCGCATAGAAAAATGCTATAGATACGTACATCGTAGATAGGTTCATAACCAATAGTTCCCTAAGTGTGACGAGAGCGTTTGAAAGCCCCGTAAAAGCCTTGCTTTTCGCTTGCTCGGCTAGTCGGCTAGTATTCAAATTGCATCACAAAAATGATCCTACGCCACTTGTGTTTAGATTGAAGACAGGTAAAGTAGTACTTGTATTTGGCGCGTCATAGTCGAGGATGGGTGGATAACAGTTGCTCGCGTCCGTAGGGCATACCGACAGATACCCTACACGTGTCCCCCGGGTGGTGCCAAATGAGCAGCAACGCCGAGCCTCAGGCGGCGGTAAATATCCTGACCCTCCCCGAGAAGAAGCGGCCTCCAGCGACCGTGAGGACTAAATACCCTCCAAAAGAACTGACTCACCAGCCCGCCTTGCTAGCGTGGTGAGCTTAAAGCTAAAGTTCCCCCATGGAAAGTCCCAATAAGCCCGGCCCCTAGTCCCCAGCGGCTCCACTATTCCTGGCTACGACAGCGGTCACGGTAACGGTGGAGCAAGGGGTGCTAAGAATCCCTGGAAGAGATCCGGCTGTCACACCAACCTACTACTGGCTACATATAATACACGGACACTGAGATTGCAAGCGAAACTGGAGGAATTTGAAAGGGAAATAACCAACATAAAGTGGGATATCATCGGTCTATGCGAAGTCAGGAGACGCGGAGAAGACACCATAAAACTGAACTCAGGTAACATGTTGTTTTACCGAGGGGAAGAAAATAAGTCGACAGGTGGTGTGGGCTTCTTAATTAATAAGAAACTAATAAATAATATAATCACAGTCAGCAGTATTTCTACTCGGGTAGCCTATGTCATTATAAGATTAAGCAAGCGATACACCCTAAGAATCATCCAAGGGTACGCACCTACAACAGACTACAATGACGAAGAAGTGGAGGCTTTCTATGATGACATCACAGAGGCTCTAAACACTGGAAAGAAAACACAGTTCAATATCATAATGGGTGACTTCAACGCCAAGATAGGCATGAATACGGATGAAGAAGCATGTGTCGGAAAACACGGGTACGGAACAAGAAACGACCGCGGCCAGACTCTGGTTAACTACCTGGACACCAATAAGTTCTTCGCCATGAACACTTTCTTCAAGAAGAAACCACAAAGAAAGTGGACATGGATTAGTCCAGACGGCAAAACTAAGAACGAAATTGACTTCATCTGTGCTGACAAGAAACAAATAATCACAGATGTTACAGTCCTCAACACCTTAAAAGTAAGTGACCACAGAATGGTACGCGCCAACTTCAGGATTAATACCAGATTTGAGAGAACTAAACTTCTGAAGAAACCGTTAGCCCAACTCGAGTTTCCCAGCGACATCCATGAAGAATTCACAAGAGTGCTACTGACAACGCTTAGAAGAACCGAACCGAATACTTCGAACAAGACATAGACGCTAAATACAGCCAATTCGTCGACACTATCACCAAAACGGCGAAAGATACATTTGGAAGAAAGGCCCAATCAAAGAACGTATTGTCCCCAGGGACGGAACTAATGCTAGAAGAACGCCGCAACTTACCAGCTGACCAGTTCAACTCACAAGGACATCGCGAGCTAAACAGGAAGATATCCAAAGCGATACGCCGCAACATCCGAAAGAGGAACACTGAGAAAATCGGGCGTCTTATAGAGAAGCACAGAGGTCCTAAGATTTTCAGCAGAGTCACAACTAATGGCACCAGCCAACTGACAAAACTGGAAAACGAAAATATAGAGACAACCACTGAGACATCCGAGGTCCTCGACATCATTTCCAAATTCTACGAGAAGCTATATACATCGAACATGCTTCAACCAACATCTGTGGATACGAAAGGCAAACGCGCATCGTTAAGAAGGCACTATACTGAAGACTTGCCCGAAATCAGCTCATATGAGATTAAGATGGCATTGAAAAAGCTTAAGAAGTATAAAGCCCTAGGAGACGACGGGATAACCACGGAGCTACTAAAGGCAGGAGGACGCGCAGTGCTAAAAGAGCTACGATGGCTTTTCACCGAAGCTCTCTTCACGGGAGAAGTACCAACCAAGTGGCGCAACAGTATTGTCGTTCTCTTCCACAAAAAAGGTTCAAAAACCAACCTGAAAAACTACCGCCCAATATCACTGCTCAGTCAGGTGTATAAAGTGTTCTCTCGTGTCATAACGACAAGAATCACTTCTCGACTTGACGAGTACCAACCAAGGGAGCAAGCGGGGTTCAGGGGAGGTTTTGGTACCATTGACCACATATTCACGATAAGGCAAGTGATACAGAAGACGCAAGAATACAACAAACCACTTTACCTTGCCTTTATCGACTATGAGAAAGCGTTCGACTCCGTGGAACACTGGGCTGTTGTGCAGTCTCTGCAGCGATGTCAGATCGACCAGCGATACATCCAGCTTCTGACGAGCCCCTACCATTCTGCTACGATGACAGTGCAAATACAAGGCTCCACAACGACTGTTCCAGTCAAAAGAGGCGTACGCCAAGGAGATGTCATATCTCCGAAGCTCTTCACTAACGCACTAGAAGATATCTTCAAAACCCTTGACTGGGACGGACTGGGTATAAATGTGGATGGAGAGCACCTGAATCACCTCCGATTTGCAGACGACATCGTCATACTGGCTGAAACCCCCACAGAACTAGGAAAGATGCTCAACGATCTGTGCCACGCATCTATCCGGGTAGGTCTTAAAATGAATTCGGACAAGACTAAGGTTATGGGCACGACCGATATGTCCCAAGATCCGATCACAGTAGACGGCCGAGTGATAGAGCAAGTGGAGGAGTATAACTACCTAGGGCAGATCATCAGACTGGGACGGGACTCGCTGGATCGCGAGATTGACCGAAGAATCCAGCTTTCTTGGGGAGCATTCGGAAAGCTCAAGGACGTCTTCCACCCCAAGATCCCTCAATCGCTGAAGACTAGAGTCTATAACCAGTGTGTTCTCCCGGTGATGACTTACGCTTGCGAGACATGGACGCTTACTGCCGGGATGATGAACAAACTTAGAGTCACACAAAGAGCTATGGAAAGGTCGATGCTCGGAGTGTCCCGCCGCGACATGATAAGAAACGAGCTCATCCGCCAACGCACTAAAGTTACCGATATAGGAAAACGAGTCGCGCGACTTAAATGGCAATGGGCTGGACACATCTGTCGCAGAAATGACGGAAGATGGAGCTCTAAAGTTTTGTTCTGGAGACCCCGCACAGGAAAAAGAAGCGTTGGAAGACCTGCGACACGGTGGTCTGACGACATAAAGATCACGGCTTCAAGACGACGCGGTCCATAGGCGTCCGTCTGAAGACGGCCGACACGGAGCTCAAAGTCTTCGCAGCCTACAAGCCTCCCGGCGACGTCCACCATTTCTACCCGGAAGACATCCGAGCGATGATGGAAGGAGCGACCCCCACACTGGTCGCAGGCGATCTCAACGCCAAGCACCACCAGTGGGGGTCCCACAGCATCAACTCCGCCGGAAGGGCCCTACAGGAAGATGCTGAGAACTCCAACTACGAAGTACTCAGCCCGGGGGCCCCGACACACTACCCGACGAACCCCATGCATCGCCCGGATGTACTAGACGTCGTCCTGGTCAAGAACGTACAGTTCTCCATCGCCATCGGGGAGCTGTACGACATCGACACCCCCCACCTGCCTATCTTGCTGGTCCTTGGGGTGGAGGCCGATCTCACGTCGGTACCGCGTCCAAGAACGAAGACGGACTGGCACAAATACCAGCTGGAGTTGAACACAACGCAGCTCCCCGGCGGTGTTTCTACCAAGGAAGAGGTAGAAGCCGCGGCAGTGGCCATCACCACAGCCATCACCACCGCTCAAGCCGCAGCCACCACCACCAAGCCACCGCCGGTCTTGCGGAAGGAGAGGCTCCCTCCACACCTCCGCAAGAAGTTGGACCTCAAGCGCCGTCTTCGTCGAACCTGGTACCACACGCGCTGCCCCGTGATCAAGGCGGAGATCAACCGGCTCGGGGAAGAACTGCGCGCGGGCATCATCGAGCTGAGGGGACAGTCCTGGGAGCGCACCATTGACCAGGCCTCCCAAGATGACACCGCCCTTCACCGCCTGAACCGCAGCCTGACGTCAACTCCCGAGCCGGTCTGCCCCATGTTTGATCACACGGGCAGGCGCCGCTACGCCGCACGAGATCGAGCCGCCATCCTAGCAGACCACTTCGCTGGCCAGTTCCAGCCCAACCCCATCGCCGACTACGAGCACAACGCCGCTGTTGTGGAGCGCGTAGAGCGCTTCCTGGCAGTCCCCGCGCCTCCCCTCGCCGGCGACTACTTCATGTCGCCCCGTGAAGTCCGGAAGGTGGCCCTGAAGCTGAACCAGCGGAAGCCCCGGGCCCGGACGGAGTCGTCGCGGGGGCCCTAGTACAGCTGCCAAGGAAAGCCGTCGTCTCGCTGACGCGGCTGTTCAACGGCATCCTGCGCACCGGTCACTTCCCCGCCCTCTGGAAGGAGGGCAAGGTGATCGTCATCCCCAAGCCGGGGAAGGACAGAAGACACCCGGGAGGCTACCGCCCGATCACCCTGCTGCCTCATATCGCCAAGCTGTTTGAGCGCCTGCTGTTACGGAGTATCCTGCCTCACATCCAGCTGAGGGCAGAGCAACATGGCTTCCGTGACAGCCACAGCACGACGCTCCAGTTGGCGAGAGTCCTACGCTACCTGGCGTCGGAGCTGAACAGGGGCCGATACACCGTCGGGGTCTTTCTTGACATCGAGAAGGACTTTGACCGAGTGTGGCACGAGGGGCTCCTCTTCAAGCTCCTGGACGCAGGTGTGCCCCCAATGATCGGGCAGATCGTGGCCTCCTTCCTGGAAGACCGGCGGTTCTTCGTCTCGGTCGAGAATGCATACTCCCAGACGAAGGCCATCAGCGCAGGAGTCCCGCAAGGCCTTTCGCCGGTGCTCTACGCGCTCTACACCAACGACATCCCCACACTCGAGGGCCATCTTGAGGAGGGGGTGGAAGACGTTGTGCTCGCCCTCTACGCAGACGACAGCGCCTACTTCGCGTCGTCGCGCAAAATTGAGCTCGCCTGCAGGAAGATGCAGCGACTCCTGGACCTGCTGCCGCCCTGGCTGGACAAGTGGCGGACCGCGGTGAACGTCGGGAAGACAACAGCCCTGTTGACCACCCGCTCCCGCCGTCCGACCCCGCTACAGCTGAGGGGCCGGGACATCGAGTGGCAATCGACGGTGAAATACCTCGGTTGCAACATCGACTGCTCGCTGCGCATGGTCCCGATGGTGCAACACTGCATCAACCGGGCCAAAGCCGCGCGGGCAATGCTCCGTCCTGTCCTGTCGTCCAGCCTGCCTCTGAGAGCCAAGCTGCGGGTGTACAAGGCCTATGTGCGCTCGCGGCTCACCTACGCGGCTCCAGCATGGTACGCCCTGCTGTCGAAGACCCAGAAGGCACGGCTGCAGCGGTTCCAGAACATCTCCCTGCGGGTGATCACAGGAGCCGGGCGGTACGTGCGCAACACCACCATCATGAGGGATACCCGGATGCCCACCGTGGAGAAATTCGTCGCGCGGCTGGCACGGCGCATGTACGATTGCGCCGACAACAGCCGCCACGCACATCTCCACGACATTGCTCCGCATCACGCACGGGGGAACGTTACCCCCCGAGTTGACGCCGCGGGCATGAGGCAACCATAAGTCCTCGACCCCGCAACCGTAGTGGTTCTCACGCTCCGCGCGAGAACACACTCCGCAGACCACCCGGCGGATCTTTATTCACTTCTCTGTTCGCGCTCGCACGGTGTATGCGTTATCCTGAATATATTAATTTCTTATCAGTTACCAGCGCCTTTTCATTTGCTACAATCATCAAGATAGACAGTTTACAGTGGGAAAAGAAATAATAAAGATCTTGAAAATATTTGAACAAGCGACAAAACTCGTTAGTGCTAGTAAATATCCGACCAGTTAATTGATCATACCAGTAATTTGTGGATTGTTCGAGAATTCTACACCCGAGACCGAGACCCGAGGCTACACGTCAAAAACAGCTGTGCTGTATTTTAACTAAATTAATTTGTTTTAATTCGTCTATTTGTGAATATAGTGTTAATTTAAGTGTTTGTTTCGTCAACTAAAGTGTGCCAGTGCTAAATGTGGTCAGAATTGTAATTGTGATAAAATAATCGATCACGGACCGAAAGACAAAGGAAATTTCAAACTGCCAACGGAAAAACCCCGGGGGAGTATTGTTTTCATATTTGCTTATTCATATTTTACAAGTATATGACTTGAACTTAACTATATACTTATACACTACATACTGCTCAACTCTCACTAATGTGAGAAACGTCCATCCTCACACCGCAGCGTCTTTGTTTTGTCTCTTAGCACTTGACAATCTGTGGAAGTACTTTTGACGATAAAACTAGCTGTTCACTCATAATTATTACACGATATACACAAGTGCACTGGTAGGTTAGACCTTGGCAATTAGTGCGAATATAATGTAAGCTTGTAGGTGATTCTAGAGACATATTAGGTACTCACTTCACAGCTGATCATCACAACACTTGCAAAACGACTAAAATTGTTAGATAATAAGTATAACTTTCATTAGTTCAGGACATTTATACTGTTAACCTATTGTTACGTATGTAGCTATAACTATCGAGTGCGCTAGACTGCGTCAGCGCGCTCGAACCTCTCTCTCTATTAAACAGTGGTTACTGAGCCCTTATAGCAGAACGTTGTGTTGTCATTTCCCACATACTTAACAGTGTCGACTCGGATCAAAAATAAATACTTTAGCGTGCAAATAAACCGCCACTATGTCAAACCCGTCGCTAATTGGATCTTTACCAATATTCAATCATGAATCACAGGACTGGTTAGTGTTCAAAGAACGTTTTCAACAGTGGTGCGTGGCAAATGAGTTGCTCGATGATGAAAAATCACAAGTAAGACGACGTGCTATACTGCTCAGTGCACTCGCTGAGGTTACGTACAAGCTAGTACGTGACCTTTCACATCCAAAGGACATCAGTTCGCTAACTTACAAAGAAGTTTTGAAATTGCTGGATGATCACTTTCTCCCGCGGAAGTGTATAATCGGTGAGCGTCATATGTTCCATGCTGCACTCCAGACGCCTGGTGAAGAATTAAATGAGTGGGCTGCTCGCGTTAGGAGCTTAGCTACCCATTGCAAATTCACATCATTGGATGAGACGCTCCGAGACCGATTCGTGCTCGGCATGGAGCCGGGACCTGCCCGCGACAAGTTATTCACGGAAGATGCATCTACCCTCACTTTGGCAAAAGCACTAGATATCGCCCAGGGACTTCGCTGCGCCCGCGCTGCAGCACGACTTGTGACTCCAGGGATGACAAGAGGATATATGCACCCACTTCAAGAGGAAGCTGCAAACGTGAACCGTATTTCTACAAGACAGCAACAAAACCGGGGCAACATCCATTGCAGCGTGTGTGGATATACCAGTCACTCGGCTAATGCCTGCAAGTTTGCTAAACACACCTGCAAGCAATGTGGTGTTAAAGGGCATCTGAAGAGGATGTGCACGAAGAAAAATCGTTCAATTCAAAAAAATCACAACTATGTAGTAGATGATAGCGCTGATGTTGGTGATGATGATGATGATGGTAAGGGTCAATGCATTTATAACATTCGAACACAAAATGGGGAAGCCATGATGCAAAATGTAAACATTAACGGAACCACCATTTTGTTTGAAGTTGATAGTGGGTCGTTTGTAACAACGATATCAGACCTTATTTACCGTAAACACTTTAATGACATTCCGCTAAGTAATAGTAGTTTGGTTTTAAAAGTTTATACTGGTGGTAAAATATATCCTTTAGGGCTAATTAGTTTACCAGTGACTTATGAAAATGATACTAAAATCTTAGATATACATGTTATAGCTGACGGCGGCCCACCTCTCTTGGGTAGAAATTTTATGTCAGCATTCAACCTGCAAATAAGTAAAATCAATCACATTAAAACTGAAAATATAGTAAAGTCGCTGACTTCTAAATATCCAGAGGTATTTTCAGACAGGTTAGGTTGCTTTAATAAGCACACAGTTAGCTTATATGTAAAACCTGACTCGAAACCGATCTTTATGAAAGCAAGATCTGTCCCGTTTGCATTAAAAGAAAAAGTGGACCAGGAATTAAATAGGATGGTACAAGAAGGCATACTAAAATCATGTAGCGGGCCCAGGGCTAAAGGTCGTAGCCGCCGCTAACAGTAGCTATGATCGTCTATTCTATCTATCCCAAAATGAGAGGACCCGATTCAGCTGTAAGATTTGTAAGTAAGAATGATAAGTCTGAATTTCTCGTTCATCGAGAAATCTGTTAGGCGTACAATAGTCGAACGAAGCTTGGTTCGGAAATTACAGTTTCTAGTTAGACAGAGAAAGCATATATGTCCGCGAGCCGGTAATTCGCATCAGTCAGCGGTGTATTGCGCTAAAACGATCGTTGTTATATTTTATGTGATGGCACCATCTGGTTTTTGTATATATGAGCGCTTTGGAACATCTTTTGTTTTAGTTTTAGTTTTAGTGATCGATCACAGTTATAGTATAGATATCCGTCGTAGTTTTACGACGTGAGTACTCAATTATATTTCATGTGCTCGCTCGTAGCGGCTTGTGGTGGTTCCAATTATATATTTTGTTCACGGCAATAACGATCCGAAAAGACCGGTTTACACAATTGCGATTTGAGTTCCGAAATGGGTTCTGAACTAGCGGTTACCTCAAAAGGTCCGTAACGTTTTGAAACCTTCAACTCTGCGCAATTTGAGCTGGATGTTATCGAAACGCAAGCATTATTGTTTTAGGATATCTAACCCACACCATAGCGAAGTGCATAATTCGATAAATACCGAACTATGAATTCCACTAGCCGCAGCACGTCCTGGGCTGAGCCAAATCATATATACCGACTCAACTTACACATTAGATATCCAGCGAAATTTACATTTAATTTAAAAATGCAACTTGAATCCAATCTGACCCAAGGCAATGCAAAACACCTACCCGGACCTAAACAATGAACTTTAGACTGTAAATTGATCTCTTCGCGCGTCCCCGACAACACTCAAATGTCAAAATATCAACAGTATATGTTAACTGTGTTGACACCGGTTTAACTTTGTTCTGAATTTGTTATTTCCATCCGCGGAACCTCATCGATCAAACAGTCTCCCTATGCCCTGACAACCTAGGTTTAGCCGCAACTAAACTCCTGTCTAGCCTAGTCTAAAAACCTAGTGTTATACCACGTCCATTATCGACACCACTCGAAAATGGTTGAGTTTGATTTGAATGTGCTTGAATGTTTAACGACTGTGTGTGTGGGAATTTCAAAGCTCGCTACTCGAAGGAAATGAGGAGAGGATTAGCCCGCGAATATCCTAAGAGCCAATCCAGGAACCCTATGGTGAAGGAAAAAGGAATTTAGGGTCGCTCCAAGCCCAGACTCAGACTCAGAATAATTGACTTACAAGTTCTTTCCTAACGACCCAAGGATAGTTTTGGAATTTGGGGTAGGTTTATATAAAGGTTAGGAACCGAGGTATATCTCGGCGCTTCAGACACTCACGAAAACCCACTGAAACTTCGCAGTCACAAATTCGTATAGTTCTGACACGTAACACGGCAGACAAAACTGTTTAGAACTCGTGAAGACGACTGTCACAGAGGCTAGACGCAGAGACTGAAATCATTCCCCTCCCACGCTCTGGTATTTATATACCTCACATGTCTGAAAAAAAATAGCGTCCTTTGCGTAACGCTCTGCCCAAGCGAAGCTTCTTATCACTAACTACACAGGGTCCAATTTCAACCATGCCATGCAGATCCGCCGTTCTACAAATTGTGTGTACGCATATTCACTATGATCAACCGTAGGTTATCACTCAAATCATTTGGTACTGCCGATACACAGAATCTGTTGATCGCTGACCAATAAAAGCTTGTTGCGATTAATTAAGCATTTCCCGACCGCTAGACGCGCGTGGCAAAGACCTCTAGAACGATATTCAAAATAGAGGTGTCAGACTCTCCATATCATACCTCAATCGCAATTGTATATTTGCAATCAACATAATAGCTTTCTCCGTTCCGTAATAACCTTTCATTATTTAGTTATTCATAATTTTATTCAACGCGCAGCCAAATCGGCTCTGATTTCTACACATCTCGCAGGAATGCGACAAAAAAAACTTGGCCTGAAACTTCCACGAATCAACCCACGCATCGGCTCTGTTTTTTTTTCTCTAACTTTGCCAGTAAGCTACACAAAACCCCCAAACGTTATCTGAACCGATTATCGTATTCAAAACAGCGCGGCGTTGGGCTAGCCCTCTATCACGCAGAATGAAGTATCTAATGTACCGACTCTCGTGTACCATTACAGCCCCCTCCCAGACCTTGAGACACTGTTTATCTCAGTTAACATGGCGCAAGGATCTCATTACCACTATGCTACCCATACTTTGTACATATCTACTCTATATGTTCGGACATCTCAAATCATGTACACCGACCGATGAATCTGTCAATTATGTATATAATATTTACACAACTCGATTGAGTTCTCTCCTGTCTTATCTTATTTATCTATCTTACTATACAACCTCGCTTACCCGCAATTTATCCTAATTCGTATTACTATATATATACAAATTGTTTTTTTTTCCTTTTTTTTTGTTTTTGTTTCCAAACCATGCAAGATCCTTAAACCTACAAAGTAGTTACTCAAATTTACAGCTTACAGCTTAATTATATAACCTTTATACACTATCTTATTTATCTACGCCCTTATTCGTCCTCACATAATACCTGGCTATATTTATAGTATTGAAGTTACCCAATATCTCATTTGAACCCGGATCTACTAACGTATAACAGTTGGGATATACCACTGCCGAAATAACATAAGGCCCTTTATACAACAACGAAAATTTCCGCATGATTTTATGTTCTTTATTTGAACGCACAAAAGTCTTAAGTTTCACATAATCACCTATACGATAGACCTCTAACTTACGCCGTTTGTCCGCCTGTCGCTTACGTCGTTCACTAGAACTTTTAGAGTTTTCTATCGCTACACTCCGCACCTGTTCCGAATCTCGCACACTATGGCCTAATAACCATTCATCGCCTAATTCCTTGTCAATAGTTAACGGTTCCCGCCTACCAAACGCTAACTCATTAGGCGCAAAGCCTGTGCTTGTGTGTTCGATATTATTATAGCAATTCTGAATGTCCGGTAACACGTCTACCCAACTACGATTACTTCCGCCGCAATAAGTCCTAATCAGCCGACCTAGCTCGCGATTCACTCTTTCTACGCTATTAGAATTTGGACAATACACCGACGTATGAGTGACCCGAATCCCCAGCTGTTTGAGTCCAAATTCCCAAACTTTCGATATGAACTGTGGTCCTGAGTCCGTAATTATAGTTTCGATAGGTATCTCCCTATGAAATCTCTTTGTACAAGCGAGCACGCTCCTACCTGTCGCTTTTCGCATTGGATATAATTTTATTACTTTACTGTACACGTCTTGAATCACATATATATATTGATATCCGAATTTACCAACGGGCAATGGCCCATAAAGGTCCGAGAAAACTTTCTCACCCAACCTTTCCGCCAACACCGGTGTACAAGGACCAACGGTATTGTTAGTACTTGGTTTGACCTTTTGACATATGTCACAACTTCTTATCACCGCGCTAATCACCCTACTCATATGAAGAAAATAATATCTGTCCTTCATCAGTGCTAATATTTTATATCTGCCGTAGTGACCTATTTCTTCATGTATGTGTAAAATTAGTTCCTCCTGTAGTGATTTCGGAATTACTAGTAACTGTACGTTCCGCTTCGGCACGTGAAAATATAACGTATCACCTACTAGCTTGTAATTTTCAAACCCTCTCGTTCCGGTATCTACCACATTACGTCTGATACAACCGCTAATTCGATTTAACCGCTCATCTTCGCTTTGTAATCTCGCAATGTCCCGTAAACTCGAAATAACACTTGCGGTATTCGATGCCTGAAACCAGAATATCCCCGGCTGAACATTTATACTGTCATTCATACCTCCAGGTCCCGCTATCTGCCTGCTTAGCGTGTCGGCAATTTGATTATCAGTCCCTCGCACAAATTCTATGTCGTAATCGAATTGCTCTAAAAACATAATCCACCTCGTTACGCGTGCACCCAATAAAGTCCACGACTTAATGAACGTCAAACTTTTATGATCAGTTCTAATAATAACTTTTTCTCCCCGCAAATATATCTCAAATCGCTTTAAAGTGTATATAACTGCATACATTTCCTGTTCACTGGTAGCCCATCTCGTCTGAGCACCCTTGAATGCCTGCGAACAGAACCCTATTATTAGTTCCTGGCCCGATTCATCTAATTGATAAACATAGCCCCCAATTCCTATAGCGCTGGCGTCACATTGAACATAATATGTTTTTCCCGCCAATGGCTGACTCAAAATTATACTTTCTGAGAATTGGTTTTTTATCTCGTCAAAAGCACTTTGCATCTGCGCACTCCAGACGAACTTGACTCCAGACCGCAATAAATTGTACAAGGGCCGTGTCAACGTTCCAAAATTTTTTATAAACCTCCGAAAGTAATTTATGAACCCCAAAAACGCCCTCAATTGCCTGACAGTTCTGGGTGACGGATATAATTTAAGTGTTTCAATTTTGTCCGGGTCCATCTGCAAACCTTGTGTAGACAAAATGTGCCCCAATAACTTAACCTTTTTTTGTGCGAACTCGCATTTTTTTAGTTTGCATGTGAAGCCCGCGTCTTTCAATTTACTCAGAACCGTGTCCACTTGAGACAAATGCTGTTCGAAGTCACCCTCAGTTAAAATTGCCAAATCGTCAACAAAATTTAAACAATATGACCTAACCTCTGGCCCTAGAATTAAGTCCATCGCCCTCGAAAATGAACCCACACTGGTTTTCAACCCCTGAGGTAAAACGTTGTAAACATAACTTCTGCCTTGATATACAAAACCCGTGTATCGTTTAGATTCGTCTGATAATGGTATAGAAAAATACGCATCTTTGATATCAATAACTCCTATGTAATTTATCCGGCGCCCGGATTGCAATATCTCACTCATTAAAGGTGTGGTTTCAACCTCCCCGACCATTCCAGTGTTTAATTGTCGTGCATCTAGAAGAATACGGACCTCTCCTGTTTTCTTTAATGTACAAGTCAATGGACTGCTGAAATCCGTAGATTGCCTGCTAATAATACCTATCAATTCCATCTCTTCCAAACGTTTTGTTACTTTATCGCGATATGCGAACGGTATGGGATAGCTTCGCTTTACGAAAGGCGTTTCATCTCTCATTTTTATCTCATGTATATATTTATTTGTCCGACCTATCCTATCGCTAAACAACGCTGCATGTTTATTTAACACCGGCAATAACCTTGTTTTGTGTTCAACAGGTATTGATGAATTATTCACATATTCCTCTATCATATTTCTACAGGTATCTTGGTTCTGTACTTCCATTGTACAACAGCAAGAATCCTGATTAGGACCAGTACCTAATGGTATTTCACACATCCGCCCGGCGCTTCGTATAATTAGCCTCTTATTACCCTCACACGTTAAACTGGCTCGCGTCTGTTGTATAAAATCAAACCCCAAAATTAAATCTTTAGGCACCCTTGTTAATACTAGCATTGGAGTATCGATAACGCATTCACCTATTGTTAATGGTAACGTTACTAATTTATCAACCTTTTCCTTACTGACTCCAAACGCACCTGTGATTCTCAAACTTGGAATCGGTATTTCCGTCGGTTTTCCCAATTGACTGCACACTTCTTCGTACACTCTCCGACTTATTACACTGATTTCGCTCCCCGAATCAATCAAACTCCTTACGACAATATTCCCAATTCGCACATCTATCTCAGGTAATGTCAAAGTACTACATAACTCGCGCCCACACTCAGTCGAATCGTCGTCTCTGAATATCGTATGTAAACGTCTGTCATTTCGATCTCTATAATTCGATCTAGATTTTTCATCTAAACACACGGCATATCCGTGCGCTTTATGCGCTAATAATTGAATAAATTCATTCACACCCACGTTCGAATCCAAATTACACAAATCATACAGTCTATGCTTTTTCCCAATTCGATCGGCTGTCCACCCGAACCGTAATAAATATCTGAGCGCGAACGACCCGCGCGAGTCCACTAGTTTTTTGAATTCTGACTTATCGCATTATTCCTGTCACTTGAACTTTGCCCTGCCTCTGTATCTCCTGAACTATCATTGCCCCTCTGAAACTTTATTGCCTTGAAGCTAGGCCTAGGCTGCCTGCCTCTACCGCGAAAATAACCGCGACCACGCGTCCCAAATTCGTTTCGCCCCTACGTTACCGCGTTATAATTATTACTACGGCTTATCGCGTTATAACGTAACGTATTTACCCGCATAGCTCGATATTGCCCACGCATATAGCTATCCCGCCTCACGTTATTAGTATTCATAGGTTCCGAATCATGTATCGCACTTAATTCCCCATCGACATTCCGTTCTAAATGCCGAAGGAATTCGACCGCATCCCGTATGGTCATAGTCTCCTTTCTAGCAAAAAACGCTACTTGAATATCACGCGGCAACTGTCTGAAAATCGTGTTGATTTTCTCCGTATCAGTAAACGGTATCGTAAGCTCATATATGCTATTCAATTGAGAGGCAAAGAATTCTTCCATACTTTGACCTTTCTTAGAATCAAACTTCGCAGTTAGGAATCTTTGCTTAATTAATTCCTGTTCATTATCACCCCAGAATACCTCTCTGAAATCTTTTTCAAAATCCGAATAGGTTCGCCATGAGTCTCTGTATATGCTCATTCGAACTTTCGCAATTCCTACCAAACTATCCGTTGCCCATATCAAAGCCCTAGAAGTATCTCCCGAGACTTTAATATAAGCCTTTAAATCTCTTAAGAAAATCATCGGATTTTCCGAATTCCGCCCATCGAATGTCGGCAACTTCTGTGTCATTTTCACAATGCATGATTGACGTTTTTCTACCGATTGTTCAAACGTCTCTAGTTCCTGTCTATCAGTATGTCTGTCCGAAGTCCTACTAGCATTGCTCGCGCTGGAACCCCTTTCCAAACTGTCCAATCTATTCACTATTTCAGATAACAATTGCGTCACCTGCCCTGACGCCATTTCACTTGTGTGTGAAAGTGAATAATAATAATAATAATAATAATAATGCCTTGGACACCCCTTACACACATTGATCCAGCCCCAAACTAGGATTCCCTGTATCTTGGGTACTAGACAACGTTATATATACTTATATAGAGAAATATTATACTTAGATAGATAAACAACCATGACCAGGGCACAAACAACCGCTCTCATCAAACAAACATTCGCCCCCACCGGGACTCGAACCCGGGACCCCCGGTTTCGTAGGCAGCGTCACTACCGACTCGGCCATTCGGGTCGTCAACCCGTGCTATCGTCTCGTGCTACCCGACTAACGTTTTTTTTTCCTAGTCGTAGCTCGTCTGAAAACAATGCCCCTTTTTTTTGCTTATTTCTTATTTACAAACTGAACTGTTTAAAATCGTTTCTACGTTGTGTTATTTTTAAAAGTAACGCGTTAGACCTTGATTCTTTTAGAATATCTAGGAATATCTAGGTATCAGACTATCTAGGATATCCTTCCGTCTCGGCACCAAAAATCTGTATCGGCCCCAGGGCTAAAGGTCGTAGCCGCCGCTAACAGTAGCTATGATCGTCTATTCTATCTATCCCAAAATGAGAGGACCCGATTCAGCTGTAAGATTTGTAAGTAAGAATGATAAGTCTGAATTTCTCGTTCATCGAGAAATCTGTTAGGCGTACAATAGTCGAACGAAGCTTGGTTCGGAAATTACAGTTTCTAGTTAGACAGAGAAAGCATATATGTCCGCGAGCCGGTAATTCGCATCAGTCAGCGGTGTATTGCGCTAAAACGATCGTTGTTATATTTTATGTGATGGCACCATCTGGTTTTTGTATATATGAGCGCTTTGGAACATCTTTTGTTTTAGTTTTAGTTTTAGTGATCGATCACAGTTATAGTATAGATATCCGTCGTAGTTTTACGACGTGAGTACTCAATTATATTTCATGTGCTCGCTCGTAGCGGCTTGTGGTGGTTCCAATTATATATTTTGTTCACGGCAATAACGATCCGAAAAGACCGGTTTACACAATTGCGATTTGAGTTCCGAAATGGGTTCTGAACTAGCGGTTACCTCAAAAGGTCCGTAACGTTTTGAAACCTTCAACTCTGCGCAATTTGAGCTGGATGTTATCGAAACGCAAGCATTATTGTTTTAGGATATCTAACCCACACCATAGCGAAGTGCATAATTCGATAAATACCGAACTATGAATTCCACTAGCCGCAGCACGTCCTGGGCTGAGCCAAATCATATATACCGACTCAACTTACACATTAGATATCCAGCGAAATTTACATTTAATTTAAAAATGCAACTTGAATCCAATCTGACCCAAGGCAATGCAAAACACCTACCCGGACCTAAACAATGAACTTTAGACTGTAAATTGATCTCTTCGCGCGTCCCCGACAACACTCAAATGTCAAAATATCAACAGTATATGTTAACTGTGTTGACACCGGTTTAACTTTGTTCTGAATTTGTTATTTCCATCCGCGGAACCTCATCGATCAAACAGTCTCCCTATGCCCTGACAACCTAGGTTTAGCCGCAACTAAACTCCTGTCTAGCCTAGTCTAAAAACCTAGTGTTATACCACGTCCATTATCGACACCACTCGAAAATGGTTGAGTTTGATTTGAATGTGCTTGAATGTTTAACGACTGTGTGTGTGGGAATTTCAAAGCTCGCTACTCGAAGGAAATGAGGAGAGGATTAGCCCGCGAATATCCTAAGAGCCAATCCAGGAACCCTATGGTGAAGGAAAAAGGAATTTAGGGTCGCTCCAAGCCCAGACTCAGACTCAGAATAATTGACTTACAAGTTCTTTCCTAACGACCCAAGGATAGTTTTGGAATTTGGGGTAGGTTTATATAAAGGTTAGGAACCGAGGTATATCTCGGCGCTTCAGACACTCACGAAAACCCACTGAAACTTCGCAGTCACAAATTCGTATAGTTCTGACACGTAACACGGCAGACAAAACTGTTTAGAACTCGTGAAGACGACTGTCACAGAGGCTAGACGCAGAGACTGAAATCATTCCCCTCCCACGCTCTGGTATTTATATACCTCACATGTCTGAAAAAAAATAGCGTCCTTTGCGTAACGCTCTGCCCAAGCGAAGCTTCTTATCACTAACTACACAGGGTCCAATTTCAACCATGCCATGCAGATCCGCCGTTCTACAAATTGTGTGTACGCATATTCACTATGATCAACCGTAGGTTATCACTCAAATCATTTGGTACTGCCGATACACAGAATCTGTTGATCGCTGACCAATAAAAGCTTGTTGCGATTAATTAAGCATTTCCCGACCGCTAGACGCGCGTGGCAAAGACCTCTAGAACGATATTCAAAATAGAGGTGTCAGACTCTCCATATCATACCTCAATCGCAATTGTATATTTGCAATCAACATAATAGCTTTCTCCGTTCCGTAATAACCTTTCATTATTTAGTTATTCATAATTTTATTCAACGCGCAGCCAAATCGGCTCTGATTTCTACACATCTCGCAGGAATGCGACAAAAAAAACTTGGCCTGAAACTTCCACGAATCAACCCACGCATCGGCTCTGTTTTTTTTTCTCTAACTTTGCCAGTAAGCTACACAAAACCCCCAAACGTTATCTGAACCGATTATCGTATTCAAAACAGCGCGGCGTTGGGCTAGCCCTCTATCACGCAGAATGAAGTATCTAATGTACCGACTCTCGTGTACCATTACAATCAGTACAACACTCGAATTATGCCAGCCCCATTGTACCTGTCCTTAAACATAATGGCAATGTTAGGATATGTGGAGATTTTTCGCAAACCATAAATAAGCAACTTGTTGTCGAAAAATACCCACTTCCCAAAATTGAGGAGTTATTCGCGAAGTTACATGGAGGTGTAGAATTCACAAAACTTGACCTATCAAATGCCTACATGCAGCTTTTGTTATCTGAGGATGCACAACCACTCACATGCATTAACACTCACAAAGGGCTATTCCAGTACACGCGATTGATATACGGGCTGTCTAGTGCTAGTGCTATCTTTCAAAGATCAATAGAAAATACTTTGACGGGTATAGAAGGAGTATTGACTTATCAGGATGATGTCTTAATAACAGGTTGTAATAGACAAGAACATTTAAATCGTCTCCAAACAGTACTTGAAAAATTTCGTGAGGCAGGACTTGTTTTAAGGAAGGAAAAATGCAGTTTTTTCCAAGAGTCGATATCTTATTTGGGTTTTATAATCGACAAAAATGGCTTGCATAAGTCGCCAGAAAAGGTAAATGCTATTGTAAATGCCAAAAATCCGGAAAATGTAACTCAATTACAATCATTTCTTGGCTTAGTAAATTATTACAGGAGTTTTGTGCCGTCTGCGTCCACCGTATTGGCCCCGTTTTACAGTCTATTGCTCAAAAACGCAAAATGGAATTGGTCTCAAGAACATGAAGATGCTTTTATCGAAATTAAGAAAGAGATGGCATCTGATAGAGTGCTGACTCATTTTGATCAGAATGCCACTCTAATTTTAACTGTAGATGCATCACCGTCAGGTCTCGGGGCAGTTTTGTCTCAGTTAGAGAATGACAGGGAAAGACCGATTTCATATGCATCGCGTGTCCTTTCTTCAGCTGAAAAAAATTACAGCCAGATTCAAAAGGAAGCTACGGCTATAATTTTTGGAGTTAAACGCTACCATCAGTACTTGTATGGACGAGATGTGCCCTTCATCCTTCGCACGGATCATAAACCCTTACTGTCAATTTTCAGTCCGAACAAAGGTGTCCCAGAGGTGTCAGCAAATAGATTACAAAGATACGCGATATTTCTGTCTGCTTACAACTTCACAATAGAATACGTTCGAAGCGAAAAAAACTGCGCAGATTTCTTTAGCCGAGCGGGAGTAACCGATTCAGATACAAACTCAGTGGGAGTGGGAGGGGCCAATGCATCAGCTGACCGTGATAGGGCGCAGTACATAAATCACATAGCATCAAATAATTTACCGTTACAACTCGATGATGTGCGTGAACAAACAAACAAAGATATACTTATGAAACAAGTTTGCAACTTTGTTATGTTTGGCTGGCCGAAACACTGTGACCAAACTTTAAAGCCATATTACAATTGCAGATATGAAATATCTCTGGAAAACGGCTGCCTCATGAGAGGACATAAATTGATTATTCCAAATCAGTTGAGACATACGGTATTAAGTGAACTACATAGGTCTCATTTAGGAATAATTAAAACCAAATGTGAAGCCAGGGGTCGATTTTGGTGGCCCAATATAGACAAGGAAATTGAAGTTTTCATAGCAGACTGCTCAATATGCCAAACGCTTAGGTCGGCGCCACCCCGGGTACCCCTCACACCCTGGCCGTTGCCAGACAAGCCATGGCAACGCATTCACATTGACTTCCTCGGCCCTATAAATGCAAAAACGTACTTAGTCATTGTGGATGCGTACTCCAAATGGGTGGAATGTTTTGACATGAGTTGTTGTACCTCAACAGCAGTGATAGACAAGTTACACGAACTTATATCACATTTTGGGTTAATGGAAACAATAGTATCCGACAATGGTACCGCTTTTGTGTCATCAGAATTTAAGTCATTTTGTAAAGAGAACGGTATCACGCATGTTACAACGCCCACTTATTCTCCATCAAGCAATGGACAGGCTGAAATATACGTCAAAATAATTAAAAAAGGTATTAAAAGTATCATGGCTTCATCATCGACAAAAAAGGATATGCAATTTAAACTCAGGGATTTTCTATTAGACTACAGAAACTCAAAACACTCAACGACAGAGTTATCACCGGCACAAATAATGCTGGGCAGGTCATTAAAGTCTAGATTAGATTTATTAAATCCACACCACCAATCATCATCGTCAATATCGAGTGATACATTGCAAGAAATTGTCCGAATCAAACAGTGCTCACAGTGTAATACATATAAAGGTACAAGAAATGTAAGCTTTGCGCCAAATGAAACTGTATTAGTATGTACTTACCATAAAACATCTACATCATGGATCAAGGCTATTATAAAGGAGAAGCAAGGACAAAGCATATATTTAGTTTATATACCAAGCTTAGAAATAAGTTTAAAAAGACACAAAAATCAAATAATAAAATACAAAGGCCAATATGATGGCTTGGAGCTGGACAACGACGACAGTTTTGACGACTGGTCGCCGTCGTCTCACCAGGACGGGCCTGTGTCAACCTCCTCGTCATCGCCAGCAGCTCTGCCGCCACCCCCTCCGCCTGCACATCCAAGCCTCACCCCCGCTGCCGCCGCCGCTTCAACTGCATCGATTAGCGCACCGGTGACTCACACGCTGTCAGATGACACATCTGACACCACAGAATGTGCAAGCACGCAACTTGTTGGGGGAGAAGGAACTAATGAGCAAACGTCTGGTCAAATACGACCTAGAGATATAGGTTTAAGCATGAATTTAAGAGACCGTCCTAAGGTTAATTATAAGCAATAGTTAGTATCATATATTCACATGTATCTAGTTACACGTAAATATTATTACATTCTTTGTAGTATCTTATCTAAGTCCGGAGGAGTGTTACGTATGTAGCTATAACTATCGAGTGCGCTAGACTGCGTCAGCGCGCTCGAACCTCTCTCTCTATTAAACAGTGGTTACTGAGCCCTTATAGCAGAACGTTGTGTTGTCATTTCCCACATACTTAACACCTATATTGACTTGTAATAGTTTAATTGAAACTTGTTGACTTTGACGTAGAATAGCTATATAGGGAATTAGGAACTATCATATCAGTACTACAGCTACTAACTGCAAGTCTTTATTCCTTCTGTTTTATTTTAATTTTGTTCGGAGCACCCATTCTTTTTTATTTTATTTCCAGGCATGGCAATCCAACATTACTACGCGGAGAATGCACGCACTACAGCAACAACTAACTGACGCAGAGGAGTTAAACCAAAGGCTATTGGAAGAGCGCAATGAAAATGACTTTGAGATAAAAAGCTTGAGAGCCAAGAACTCACAGCTTAGAGATAGTGTGTCTACTTTGCGAGAAACACACGAGGAGTCGCAAAATGAGATTCAAAGATTGGAAAAACTTGTGGAATCTTTTGACACCCTGCGCACTGACCTTGCTTCTGCTTGTGATCGCAGTAAATTCCTCCAATACCAACTCAATGAGGCAAACTTGAAGTTGACTGACATGTGCATAGAAAAAGACTACAATGAATCTCGCCACATTACCTCTATCCAACAAGAACTAGAAGTAGCCAACCTAAGCACTATTGTTCAAGCCATGCAGACAAGCAGCAGAAAAATTAAAAAATATTTTAAATTAAATAAATTCATGAAGAAAACTAGAGGTAATATAAAAGTACTGAAATTAGCCTTGAAACGGCAATCAAACAGAATATTATGAATCTCCTTAATTAAAATCCTTAAATAAAGCAAGAGCTCCGGGGAAAAAATATAGGTTTACAGTCGGACCTTCAACATGCCCGAGTAGAAATCCAGTATCTACATGCATGACCTGCTAGCAAATACACTACAATGTTATGCCAAAGAGCAAAGTGAGTTAGCAGAACTCAGAGTCGCGACGTCTGAGTAAGTACAGCTACAACGCCAGAATGCGGAATTGGTGGGCGTTCTAATTGAGAATGAGGAGAATGAGACCAGCAAGGAGGACGAGCCCACATCACTAACTTTGGTCTCGACCCCCCTCAACGAGAGTGTTGCAGCGTCCACCGCTGCCCCAACCAAAAAACAGCGTCGCCGTCGTCGACGAGGAGACACCTCGCAGCTCAACAGCGCGAGCACCGCGCCGCTCGCTGTCCCTGCTGAGGCGTGTGTCATGCCGCAAGCTGCCCCGAGGGCCGCGCCGTTCGCCGTTGCGCACGTTGCGACACTCGCTGCCGCGAATGCCGCGCCAACCGCCGCCACGTGCATCAAACCGCACTCCAACACGTGTGTCCCGCCACTCACCTCCACTCGTGTACCGCCAGCTACCAAAATATGTGCTCAGAGAAAAACTCTGTTGTTCTCCGACAAAGTAGGTGCAGGATTTGGGACTCTATTACATAACCGGCTTAACCAAAAAGTAACGAACATTTGCTGTCCAAATAGTTCATTTGTAGATCTAGTGAAGATGATTAGTCGCGGTATCTATGATGAGTACAGCACTATTGTAATTATGGTAGATCCTTTATGATCAAAAAACCTATAACTTTGATCGAAAATTTCATGACTATGTTAAAAACTATTCCAAAACTTTCAAGTTGGTTTGTAGAACTGCAAAAACTTTACACATTAATAGAAAAATTCAAAATTCAAATAATAGAATGAAAACAGTTTGGCAAATAATAAACCGCGAAACTGGCAAAGTTATACCAAGGGACAGTGATTTCTGCCTAAAGATAGGTGATGATGTTGTTAAATCCAACGCTGATGTTGCTCGAGCTTTTGAAACATTCTTCACCAATGTACCCGTACTCACAACGGACCGTCTAAATTCATCTCCATTTGAAGCAGAGACTTTATTAAAAAATAACACTAGCGTCAGTAATGTATATTTAAAATTTCATCATGTATATCCCCAGGACATTGTCAAAACGTTTAAATTACTTAACTTAAAAAATACGGAAGACCTGTGGGGTATATCAGTCAAAGTCATTGGTTCAGTAATTCTAGTTATAGCCCCACACTTAGCTTATATATTCAATAAATGTGTTGACGATGGGGCTTTTCCAGACCTCATGAAACACAGTAAACTTATACCGCTGTTCAAATCGGGAAATAAGGGCGATCCTTCAAATTTCAGACCAATATCTGTTCTTCCAACACTAAGAAAAATATTTGAAAAGATTATACTCAATCAAATGCTCTCACACTTCAACCGTACAAAACAACTCCACGCTAAACAATATGGTTTCACTAGGGGTAAATCGACTACGAATGCAGGTATTACCCTTGTATCTCATATTTATTCTGCATAGGAGGCCGCACAGGATGCTATCGGAGTTTTTTGCGACCTATCGAAGGCGTTTGATTGTGTTGATCATAATACGCTATTAATTAAATTAAATCATTACAGAGTTAGAAATTGAGCGTTGGATCTACTAAGATCATACCTAAGCAATAGAATTCAAAAGGCAGAAGTTAACGGCGTAAAATCTGATGGATCGGGTGTTAAAATTGGCGTTCCACAAGGTTCCATATTAGGCCCTTTCTTATTCTTGGTATATATTAATGATCTGCCTTTCATGGTGGAGAAATTGACTGACATAGTGTTGTTTGCTGATAATACTTCAATGGTCTTCAAAATTGAAAGACAAAAAGGAGATTTTGATGATGTTAATGGTGTATTGTCTTTAACCTTGAATTGGTTCACAGTTAATAATTTATTGTTAAACGCTGGTAAAACCAAGTGTATCAAATTCTCACTTCCAAATGTCAGGCAAGTTGAGACCAGTTTGGTGTTAGACAACAGCACGTTAGAATTGGTAAATGATACGAAGTTTCTTGGAATAACCATTGATACCAAATTGCAGTGGGGACCCCACATAGATAAATTGGCTGGTAAATTAAGTTCTGCGGCTTACGCTGTTAGGAACATCAGACAAAGCACGGATGTGGCTACATCTAGGCTAGTATATTTTAGTTACTTTCATAGTGTGATGTCCTATGGTATCTTGTTGTTGGGGAAAGCAGCGGATATTCAAACTATTTTTATTTTACAGAAAAGAGCTATTCGAGCAATTTATAATTTAAAACGAACAGACTCCTTAAGAGAGCTTTTTAAAGAAATTGACATACTAACAGTAGCTAGTCAATTTATTTTCGAAAATATAATGTATGTACGCAAGAACCTTACAACATTTTCCAAACTTAGCGACAGCTGTAATGTTAACCTAAGAAATAATCACAGACTATGTGCGCCCCGTTTTAGACTCGCGAAGGTTAGCAATTCTTTCAAGGGTCAGTGCATTCTCTACTACAATAAGATACCTCTGGAGATTTTGAAATTGCCATTTGAGCAATTTAAAAAGCATGTTAAAGCGACTCTGTCGAAAAAGGGATATTACAATGTTCAAGATTACTTAAATGACAGGACTGTATGGGGTTAATCTGGCTCAACACAGACCTTGCTGTTAATAATTTTGTAATTATTTATTCCTGCTTATTAATCATAACAATTAAATTTTTCATATTTGTATTAGTTAAGCACAACTTATTTTTAAAAGAGATCTAAAAATAAAATTGTGGGAGTTTCTACGCCCTTCTTCTCCCACAGTGGTCCAATGTAGAGAAGAGGCAAAAAATGACGTTTGCTAAGTATATGTAAATATCTACAGTAATAAAGTACTTTGACTATTGACTATTGACTATTGACTATTCGACTACAATTGAAAATGCTTTGGAGACATACATTGGTAAAATGTTTTGCTCATGGGTACGGCGAAATATGAGCAGCAGGCATTTGTGAATATAGTGTTATTTTAAATGTTTGTTAAGTTAACTTATAGTGTACCAGTGCTAAATGTGGTCAGAAATGTAATTGTGATAAAATAATAGATCACGGACCAACAGAGAAAGGACGATTCAAACTGCCAACAAAAAAACACCGAGGGAGTATTGTTTTTTCATATTTGCTTACTTCAATTTTATAAGTATACAACTTGAACTTAACTATATTATTAGGCAATATCAATACACTATGTACTGCTCAACTCTCACTATTGTGAGAAACGTCAATCCTCATACCGGGGCGTCTTTGTTTTGTCTCTCAACACTTGACAATCTGTGGAAGTACGATATATACAAGTGCACTGATAGGTTCTTGGCAATTAGTGTGAAAATAGAGTAAGATTGTAGGTAATTCTAGAGACATATTAGGTACTCATTCCACAGCTGATCAGCACTTGCTTATTATTAGATAATTAAGTATAACTTTCATTAGTTCAGGACGTTTATATTGTTAACCTATACTTACTTGTAAGAAGTTAATTGACTTTTGTTTAACCTAAGTACGTGACGTAGAATAGCTAAATAGGGAATTAGGAACTATCATATTAGTGTATTATTTTATGTGTAGTATTTTGTTTTATTTTATTTTTGTTCAGCGCACCCATTCTTTTTTATATTATTTCCAGGCATGGCATTCTCCAACGTTACTACGCGGAGAATGCATGCAGAACAGAGAAATTCAAAACTGCAGCAAAAACTAACTGAGGCAGCAGAGTTAAACCACAGGCTACTGGAAGAGCGCAATGAAAATGACTTTCAAATAAAAAGCTTGAAAGCCAAGAACTAAAGCTAAGAGATAGTCAGACTTACCACAAACAACTTTAAACATTGTTTTCAAAAATCGATACCACAAAACTGCTTTTAGCATTGTATTCGGTATAGACATGACTTATATTATGTGATCAATTTAGGCAACCGAGAAAGGTTGTTTAGTCAGTGTCTTGTCTGTCAAAAAGGCGGATTTATTGATCAGCTCTTTTGTTGTGTTGGTAGTTTCCCTCGGTTAATAGTATCCATTCTAAATTGGTATCATGGAATTGGTGGACATAATTGATGAAGACTACATTGACTACATAGAAATATTTCGAGACAATGATGTCAGGTTTAATCCTTACGAAAACTATGACGACAGCCAACTTAAGAAAAAATATCGGTTTAGCAAGGCATTCGCTTGCAAGCCGTCCATCTGTGAACCTCGCCGGAATACGCTTCCCCGCACGTCGCCCCGTTTTCGCCTATATCCAGTAAAATTGCCAACGCAAGCGCCGACACACGTGTATCATTTTTTGTTTTCGCTATCGCATTTTTTCATTCTTTCATTCATTCATTTTTGTATATTATTTCTCTGTTTGGTGAAATATCAATAAATTAAATATTTAGTGTTGGAAGATGGGTAGGACTATACCTAGTGCAGAGCGGAATTTAGTGCTCAAAGTAATAAAATATTTTGAAAATGAAAAACAACACGGCTCTTTCGCTATCTCGGTTGAACAATCAACAAAAAGGGCGTGTGCAGTAACTTCAACTTTCTAAAACGACAATAATGACAATAAAACGTGAAGCAAAAAAATACAAGCTTTTGCAGAAGCAGCGCGGGAGGCGAATGTTCAGGAAGACATGACATCCTTCGAAGTAGATCCACAACCTAGTACTTCAGCTTCAGTTGGCAAGGACACTATCAAGCTCTCGACACCAGGGAAAAAGCGTAACAAATACAGAAAGAAAATAGATCTAGATAATTTAGATTTATGGGCGGTACGCTCTTTGTTCATTATTACGTTGTGGTGAGTCTGACATCACGGGTTTGCATATCTTTCCAGTGATCTTTGTCTTAGACGCTAGCGGTCGGGCAGTCAGGCTTAATTTGACAAATTTTGTGTATCGGCAATACCAAATGACTTGAGTGATAACCGATGGTTGATTATAGGAACTATGCATACACAACATTGTAGAACAGCGGGCGTGCATGGCATGTTTGATTGAAACTAGACCCTGTGTAGTTAATGATAAGAAGCTTGCGCTTGGGCAGTATTTGCGGGGTAGGACGCCATCTCACCCATGTGGGCCTCCTATAAATACGAGTGCGGGGGTGTAAAAGGGGAGCAGTCCGTACGTCAAACCACTGTGGTACACGTGTCTTTGGTTAATCTGAACAGTTCGGTCTGCTGTTTTACGCGTCTGAAACTGGAAGATTTGTGATTCCGTGCTACAGTGGATTTTCGTGTGTGTCTGAAGCGCCGAGATATACATCGGTTCCTATCCTTTAAATCAACCTACCGAAATTCCAAAACTATCCTTGGGTCGTAAGATAAGAACTTTTAGGTAATTTTGATCTAAGTCTGAGTCTGGGCTTGGAGCGACCCTAATTTCCTTTTTCCTTCACCATATGGTTTTTGGATTAGCTCTTAGGAAATTCGCGGGTTAATCCTTTCCTCATTCCCTTCGTGTAGCGAGTTTTGAAATTCCCACACACATAAGTCGTAAAACATACAAGCACATTCAATTCACACACAACCATCTTCGAGTGGTGTCGATGATGGACGTGGTATAACACTAGGATTTTAGACTAGGCTAGACAGGAGTTTAACTGAGGCTAAACCTAGGTTGTCAAGGCATAGGGAGACTGTTTGATCGATGGGGTTCCGCGGATGAAAATAACAAATTCAGAACAAAGTATAAACGTTGTCAACTCAGATAACCTATCCTGTTGATATCTTTGACATTTGAGTGTTGTCGGGGACGCGCGAAGAGATCAAATTACAGTCTAAAGTTCATTGTTTAGGGGCGGGTAGATATTTTGCCTTGCCTTGGATCGTTTTGATGCAAGTTGCATCTTTAAATTAAATGTCAATTTCGCTGGAAGATCTAACGTGTAGATTGTGTCACGCATTTATTTTGCTGGGCTCAGTCGAGGCGTGCTGAGGTAAACGAGGTACCTAAATCGGTATTTTCCGAAGAACGTAACTCGTTGTGGAGAGGGTTAGATCTCTAAAGCACTAAAGAAAATGTTTCGATAACATCCAGCTCGAATTGCACAGAGTTGAAGGTTTCAAAACGTTACGTACCTTTTGAGGAAACCGCTAGTTCAGACCCATTTCGGAAAATCAAATCGCAATTGTGTAAACCCAGCCTAGTTGGATCGTTATTGCCGTGAGCTAAATATATAATGGAGCCACTAAAGCCGCTACTAGCGAGCACATGAAATATCATTGAGTACTCACGTCATAACACTACGACGAATAACCATACGATATCCCAAACAAATATTATAAATTGTGGTCGACCACGTAAAAGAAGCTCCAAGCGCCCATATATAAAAAAAAAAAAATGGTACCAGTACACAAATTATAACAAAGATCGATCTGGCGCAAAACACCGCTAACTGATGCGATATACCGGCTTGCGGGCATACATGCTTTCTCTGTTTAACTTGAAACTTTAACTTCCTGAACCAATCTTCCGTTCAACTATTGTATATCTAACGAATTTCTGAAGAAACGAGAAAGTCAGACTTATCATTCTTGACTTGACATTTTCACAGCTGAATCGGGACATCTCTTTTGGGGGTAGATAGAATAGACGATCATAGCTTTCTGACAGCGGTGGCTCGACCTTAGCTATTTATGCCGTTACACAATGTAATCGAAAACTGTAAGATGTTTATGTATGCCGACGATACATGTTTGTTATATGCTTATAAAGACCTTCAAATTATACAGAAATGTATTAAAAAGGACCTAGAAAACATCATAAAATGTTCACACGACAATGGCATTATTATAAATATGACTAAAACAAAATGTATGCACATATGTTCCCCTTAAAATAAGCCTAAATTAAATAGCCTAAGAGTGGTCGGTCACAGCTATGATTGTTTACATAGTAAGTGCTCAGACATTATACCTATAGATACATTTATAACAGCCTGTAACTGCGCTGATATAGAATTTGTAGAAAAGTTTAAGTACCTGGGTCTAACTATATACATTTATGTGAGTTTTCCATGACCAAAACATGTCATGGAAAACTCACATAAATGATGTATGCGCGAAGTTAAGATCGGCACTTGGTAAGATGTACCACCTGCGAGGTGTAATAAACAGAGCCACATTATACTCTGTTTACTACGCACTCGCAGACTCAATATTGTTTTACGGGCTAAGCAGCTATGGATGTACATTTCAAACATATTTAGATCAGATTAACTACCTACAAATACGTTGTATGAAACTATTAGTTGATAAAAAAACTAAGATTTGTAAAATGTGTAACTACTATGGCTCAAGAACTAGAAAATACCTCATACCGAAAATTCTCAATAACCTACCAAATGAAATTAGAAATGGATCTTTCTCTAAGAATGTGTTTAAGATCAAGTTGTTTAACTATTTACTTGCAAGCCAGAGTAATGTATGATACCTACCTACCTAACCATAAATACCTACTTAACTACCTAACTTATAGAATCAGATTTTCTGTGAAAACAAATTATACCTATACATAGTACAAGTGGACAGGTGTTGGACAGGTGTGGTGTATGTATGTAATACCTGTATGTACCTACCTAGTCTACCTATTGTGCTACCTGCATGCACCATACCTGCCTACTATAGTCCTTATATAGCTATGTTTTTATTAAATAAAGTTTGTTGCATGTTAGTATAGTACTAAGTTGTTAAAAATTAGAGTTACAGAGAGCATGTACTGCCAATAAACTGCTTTGTAGTTTGGCGGTGTTTAGTTTTAAGTTAAATTGTATATACATATTTAAACTGAATAAATGTATCAATCAATCAATCACCATTTATTAGTCAGTATGCCAAATGTAAATTCTACATATCTTCTTGCTAGTGTAAGTCTGTAATTAAAAACTCTTTGACTTGTAGATAGGTTTTTTCTGGGGTATGGGCGCATTATGTGTTCTGAGAGAGCGAACGCTTCATTTCCAACAAAGACATAAGGCATTGTTTCGCCATTATCATCTTTTGGCAGGCGATTTGATGAAGGAAGCATTAACTGACCAACTTCAAGCTTCTTCCCAAATGCCGAATTCTTGAAAACAGAAAAGTCACCACTGCTGCCGTAAGCGCCTATGTCAACACTGATGAAATAATAATTTGCATCAGCTACCGCCATCAAAACTAGAGAACGATATTTTTTATAATTATGAAATTCAGAACCCACTCTGTTAGGCTTTTCGCACCTTTTATGCTTTCCATCTACCGCTCCCAAACAGTGTGGAAAATGACCCCTTTTATAGAAAAGCTCGGCAGTTTGGCACCAAGTTGTTTAGTCTGGTTCTGGCATATATAAAGGTTGTAAACATGACCATAGTTTTTCACACCTGTCTTCTATAATTTCGCCAATGTAGAGGCGCCAATCATATATTCGAAATATACCGAATAGAAGCTATTTCCTTAAGCCAAGTACCTGCAACAATCATAAAAATATTTTATACCATGAATTTAAAATAAAAACAGAAAAATTATACCTACACGACAATAAATTACCTACTTTAAAATAACACAGTTTATCTTCATTTACAGGAGCTGATGTTAAAAAAAAATGAAAAATCTTACGGATACGTACTTCAAGGAGGTAGCAGCTGATAAAAAGGTGGTTTTGAGTCAAGCCAGACAGAAAAAGAAAAGACCATACGTACACATGGGAGCACTTTCATTTTTATCCACTCTAAAATCTTTTAGTGATACGACAAATAATATTAGAGTCACAAAAAGCACCAGAAGTAATGTCGAAGACCTCACTAATTAATCCGACGAAGACACTGACTGAGAAGTTTCACGAAATAAAAAACTGAAAACGAGAATGCGTAAAATAGACTACAAATCTGAATAATGATCAGAATACTGTTGCTAAATTAGTGAAATTATTCCAGGAGAAAAAATATGACGGGGATGTTTCATTTTGTGAAATGATCGTATCAATGTTCAAAGATCTCTCAAGAGAGCAGAAACATTACGCCAAAATTGAAATTCTGAATGCACTTAACAGAGCAGCCCAATATTCACCATAAAATAGAGTCAGTTCCCAATCATCATCATCGTATTCATCTTACAACCCAAATACTCCATCACCCTATCCAAATAATATCTGTCAAACTCCTTCTACCCAAATTTATCAACACCCACCATCTATCTTATGCTCAATCTTCGCGCCTTATCCATCTCCTCAAACCCAATACACGCCATCTCGCAATCCAACTGTCTTTCTTCAATCTCCGCCTGGTCCTTCACCTGAAACCCAATACACACCGCCATCTCGCAATCCAACTGTCTTTCTTCAATCTCCGCCTGATCCTTCACCTGAAACCCAATACACACCGCCATCTCGCAAACCAACTGTCTTTCTTCAATCTCCGCCTGATCCTTCACCTGAGACCCAATACACACCGCTATCTGGCAATCAAACTACCATTCCTCAATCTCCGCCTGACCTGCAGCCTTATTGCGTAACTGTCTGAATTTCATAGCGTGTGTCTATGGTTCATCTCATGCTCATACAGTTTCATTGATTGCAGGGTATCACCGAAGGCTTCTATCAGCTCTGAGCTTCGTGTGAACGAACTAAATAGGGACGTGCATCGACGAGCGATCTTTTGATGTTGCGTTTTGTTACTTAATGTAATCGGTTGCATAGATTCTCATAAATATTGAGGAAATAATTGAAATTATGGATATGGATTATTATAACTTGTTAAATAATATTTTGTATTTTTCAGCAATAAACTAAAAGTTTTGGCTTACTACGTTTTTTTTTTCAAATTTTATGATTAATAATTTAGAATCTGTGTAATTTCAAAATTGCATTTTCTTGCTGCTATTAAATGCACTAGTTTGGCATGTTTATAGTTACTTATTATTTGTTTATATTAAAAGTAGTATTATTAGTAGTTATTATTTGTTTATATTAAAAATAGAGATAGCAGCCCCCGAAGGATTTTCTTGATTTTTTATTAAGTTGATAGCATAAACTTGCATCGTGCATATCAATGCACAAAGCATTCACTCCAGCTATTCGGACCTGCTTGAGGTTTTTAGTGACCAGTGCGTGGACGGCATTCTTGTCTCCGAGTCATTCCTAACTCTTCACCACAGTAAGGTCCTCCTTGGTGTTCTTTATAGCCCCTCTCTTCGCATCGACTACTTCGACTCATTAGAATCCCTCCTCAATGAACTCTCACCTCTTTATAATGATACCCTCATTCTCGGTTTTTTCAACACCTGTCTCCTCAAAAACAATTCCCGTTCTGACAATCTCAAGTCCATAGTCGATTCCTTCAATCTGCATATTCTGCCTCTTGATGCCACACATTTCCAACCGTACTGCTCTCCCTCTCTTCTGGATATTATGATCGTTTCTAACTTGGATAAGGTCGCCGTACACGGGCAACTCAATTCTCCTTTCTCGTTTCATGACCTTATCTATCTATCTATCTTTCGTATAAGATCAGGCCTCTCAAGAGCAGAGCAAAATTTCTTAATATTCGTAACTTTAGGGAGAGTCTCTTAAGTCGGATGCCTTGTCGATCGACTGGTCCCCTGTTATATCCAGCGAGACCATAGACGAGATAATCGACAATTTCAATAGCATAGTCCTAAGGCTCTACGACAAGCATGCACCTATAAAAAAGTGAGAGTAAAACACCTACCCGCCACTTAGATAACAGACAATATTAAGCGTCTAATGGCCAAGAGGAACAGAGCTAAGTGTAAATACCCTAAGAATCCGACAGATGACAATTTCCTTTCTTACAAATGTCTTCGCAACTGCTGCAACCGTCTCTGTCGTGATGCTAAACGTCGGCACATTCACGAGAGTATTGAAAGTTACACACCATCTCAAGTGTGGAAATTCCTAAAAACGCTAGGTATAGGTAAATCTCAGGACCTACACGCTGGTAATGTAGATCTCAACGGTCTCAACCAGTTCCTTTCTGCTCCGCCTGTTGTGATGGATTCCACGGTTAAACAAGCCACTCTTCAGAGCCTTCGCTCTAAGCCCATAGCCGACATCACATCATTCAACTTGAGCAATGTCGAAATCTATGCGGTGAAGAAGGTGGTACTAGCAGTCAGCTCGAAAGCGGTAGGTGACGATAAAATCTGCCTTAAAATGATTCTCACAATTCTGGATGAACTACTGCCAGCTATTACATATGTAATAAATTTTTCCATATCGAATGGAGACTTCCCCTCCATATGGAAAAAAGCATTAGTCATCCCGTTACCTAAAACATCCACTTCCACCTCTTTTAAAGAGTATCATCCTATTTCAATCCTACCCATTCTTTTCAAAGTCCTTGAATCCATTATCCATACCCAGCTCTCTAATTGCCTTCAATCAAACAATCTGCTGAACATGTACCAGTCAGGTTTCAGACCGTGTCATAGCACTGTCACGGCTCTACTGAAAGTCACAGATGACATCCAGCTAGCCATGGACCGAAAACAGCTTTCCGTGCTGGCTTTACTTGACTTTAGTAGTGCTTTCAACTGCGTAGATTCCGACATTCTCATTGAACTTCTCAGATCCCTGAACATCTCCCACTTCTCTGCCACCTGGTTCGACTCTTATTTGAGGGATCGGCAACAGCGTATCAGGTAGGATGAGACATCCACTGAATGGTGTGACCTCTTTGCAGGCGTCCCTCAAGATGATATTCTCATTCCTCTTCTATTCTCGATTTTTATAAACTCCATCTCAGACGACCTGTCTTCCTCATATCATCTTTACGCTGATGATCTCCAGGTTTATCGCCACTTCTCTCCAAACGATGTAAACTCTGCTGTGCAGGGTCTCATCGGACGAGGAAGCTCATACAATTGTCATCAAACTTCACTTACAGGTAAGCTCGTTTGATTTTTAATTGTATTTCGCTTCCTTGTCCTTCGGATTACATACAAGATGGAGATGTTTAAAGGGTTCTGAAATGTCCTTTATTCAATTGACAAGGAATGTCGTGAAACCAAAGAGAATAATAATATGGATTCAAGAATTTAATTCCAATTTTGACAACAGAGATTTGACAACGTAATAATGAAATAAGAAACTTAATTATAACTCTATAAAATATTATAGTTCTATTAATTTGAACTTCTAGAGTTAAAAGGCAACATATTAATCATCATTACACACAGCTCTGGCAAACTCACAGGGATCATTAACAATAGGTCTATTATAAAAGTTTGCGAATACACTTGATCTATTGGTCCATCCTGCAGTCCTTCGTATGAGATCAATGCTAACTCCCGACTTGCGAGCTGCAGAGGTGGATGCATGTCTGGTACTGTGACTACTAAAACTAGACACATCAATTCCGCTCTCCTTTAACATAAATTTGATCCACCTACTTAATGTCTGGGTAGACGCCTTAGTATGATGGGGCTTAAAGTTAACAAATAAGTTTTTGGCATCCTTTCTTAAACATTCAGTCTTCTTTATATAGTCTAGGAGAAATTGAGCAGGGCACATCTCAGGTTTACTTTGGAAAAAAGTTAATACTAACAATGGTGAAGTCCTGTCAGGGCCAGAAGTCTTAATCAAGTTACTTATATTAATAGTAATTTTATCATTATGAGTTTTTATATTTTCAATCAAAACTAATGTTAAAGTTTGAACTCTATGAGCTGTCACAAGCGCTAGTAAAGTTACCAGCTTTAGTGTTAGTTGTTTAAGCGTTAAGCTATTATTTGGATAAAGGGTGGATAAATGAGTTAATACAGTATCCGGGTCCCAGGTACAGTTATATCTAGGTCTAGTAGGGCGCAGTCTAAATACTCCCTTAATAAACCTTTTAATCCGGTCGTCACTACCTACCCTAGGACCTATTAGAAGAGATAATGCCGACCTGTAGCAGTTAATTGTAGAGTAGTTGGTCCCCTTAATAAAAATACTGCTTAGGAACTTTAGTATCGCTTCATAAATTTCTAAATTATGAGTGTTACAAAACTCATACCATTCTTTCAGACAACAATTGTATTGTTTTAATGTTGATGTTGCTATTGAAGCAATTGTGATATCTAAAGCACTTTCAGGTATACCTCTCCTTAGGAAACTGGGTACCAGGGTAAGCTGGGCGTGTAGGGGGTGGCAACTGCTGAAAGGAGAATATAACAACTGCTTAGAAGGAAAAAATAACCGGTTCAGATTTAAGTAGCCTTTTAAAAACTGGTTACCATGCCTTGTAACGCTTGTAGTTGAAGTTAAGTATGGCAAGCGTTAGAAATTTGGTTGACTCTTAGACAGCTCTAAAGTGCTTCATCATCGAGGTGCTCCATTCAATAAAAATGCTTTTTATGAAAAAACACTAATCTTTTATTAATCCTCTAAGTACAGCAGTATTATTCTGATAATAATTTGCACTACGGTTATTTTCCGACAGTACGGTTATTTTCCGACAATACGGTTATTGACCTTCTAATATTTAGTGGTGGTCAATAACTATGGCTAAACTAAAACAATTACTTAATAAAGCTTACAAATACTAAATTTACAAAGACTACCTAATATTAACCATATACTACTACTATTAAAAATGACTATAAACTACGAGTATTATTTACCAAATAGATTAGAGCTCAGGGGGGGTTCTTTTTCTAAATACGGTCAGTTCTATTTATAGCTGGCTATCGCAATATGACGTAAAATAGTACTTTCCTCGCATAAAGGGTATTCCGGAGCGCGGCGAGGAGCTGGACGCAGCGCAGAGGTCGGCTGAGTAGGCAGCCCGTAGGTAGTCAGCAATTCGACGCGGGTAGACGCGTCGTGCAGTGCTTAACGGTCCGGAAGCGCAGCCGTGGTTCTAACCGTGCCGTAAAACCCTGGAACGTTCACAACTGACAACTGACTTGGCACCACCTTGACCTTATCATGACGCCCCGTGCCCTTGGCGCTTGGGTAATAGTAAATAAAGTTTCTTATTATGATACGTTTCGTTATGCAGAATACAATTAGTTTATGTGACTGATACATAAGGGTAAGAATATCTTATAATAAAAATATAAAGGATATCACGCGAAAGTTTTAATGTCTTATGTTTAATATTTATGCGTCGGAAACGCACCGGTTTTTTGTTGCGCGAATCGATCGCGAGTAATCGAGACATCACTAGCGGAATCGGACCGCAGATGTCACTCGTATCGGAGCGAGATGTAAAATTGGAGGTTATCTTGACAACTCTCTTGTTCTGGTCTCATCGGTGAGAGAACATGGCGGCTCGGGCCCCGTGGCATTGATGGCATTTCGGTGTGCCAATTGTTATACAGGCATCGGGCCTGGTCAGAGTGTAAATCTACCTCATAGCGTCGGGCTATTGAAATAAGTAGATTCACGTCAGCGGTCAAGTGAATTGTGTTGTGAAGGACATCGTTATTCGGACGGCGACTCCACGTCAGCAGGCAGCGCGCCGGCGACAGCGTCGGCAGCCACAGTGAGATTCATTCCCAATCCTACCCAAACTTGTCTCCTCTCCCGCATTCCTGTCTCGAATCGAGCTACCACGATCTCCTGTCTACGGTGACAAGGTAATAACAATTTCATCATTCTTTTCTCTCACGTGCGGGCAGAGGCACACCCCCTCATGATTCCCCGCCGTTCGGTAGGCGTGGGAAATTAAACATATTGGTAGCAGGAGCGCGGTTTCCGAGTGGGAAATCATCGATTCACGGTTGTAGGGCTCTTTGTCACATTGTAGTTGAGAGAAAAGAATATCTCAGATTGGCCGGCAATCTGTTTGGCAATGAATCTGTGGTCGGTACCACAAGTAAAGTTCATTTCGGTTAGTGAAAGTATAAGTCAATCTAGTTAATACTTATTATAAAATTGTAGTCGGAAACTACTGTTAGTGTATAAAAGATTGAACAGTCATTCTGCGTAGCAACTAGATTGTATTACTTGCGATAGAACATCGGGTTCTATAGTCCTACAGTGTTATTTCGGTTTGCACAGCGGGGTCGGGCTACTTAAGGGGTATTGGGCTGATTTTGCTGACCTCAAAGGAAGTGTGGTTCCTATCGGAGGGGCCACTACTAGAAAAATAGTTTTTTTTATAATAACCTTTTGTGTGTTATTTGTATTGTACCACATGGTGGCATTCTCTAATTGATTTAGAGTGTATATTATAAGGTGTATGTCCACAGGGCGACCATATTAAATATTGTTTAGGATTTAATTGTTTAGTGGTTGCCTTGGTTTTTACAACTTAGTTTTAATTTCTGTGCCCAGCGCTGACGGGAAAGTGCTGGTACCTGGCTGTGCTTAGTTCGGTAGTGAAGCATAGGACCAGGAACAATTAACTCGGTAACCATGGCACCTTCGCCCTTGACGGTACTGCGATATGGTGTCCGTGAGGAGATGAGATGGCTCGCCCATACTCACAAGTATGTGGAGCGACCCGACATGGACGATGTCCTGCTCAAGCGTGTGGATGACGCAATGACACGCGTCGGGAAGGTGTGTCGGCTGGCGGCGGAGGCTGAAGCCCTCGGGCTTACGGATGAGGCCTCGGTGGCTGCAGTGAAGCAGCTCTGCGCGGATGCTGACCAAGCGATGGAGTGCTTGGGCGACATCGAGCGTCGCGCCGAAAAAATTAAGCGGTCGCGTCGGGATGACCGCGGGGAAGGTAGCGGAGACCCGCCCCCTAAGGGTGTGGTTGGACGGCTTCCACACCTGGAGATTCCGGCCTTCGGTGGGGCAATTGATGAGTGGCCGGCATTCATCAATTTGTTCGATAGCCTGGTCCACGGTCGGGACGACCTGGACAGCGCCTACAAGTTGGCCCAGCTATTGATGGCACTGCGGGGTGAACCGAAGGAGTTGGTCGGTCACCTAACGGTTACGGCGGGCAATTATGAGATTGCCCGGGTCATATTGTTTGACCGCTACCAGCACAAGCGGCGGTTGGTTGATGCGCAGCTGGGGAAGCTGTTCAGCATCCCAAGAGTAACCCGGGATGTTGACATCCGGGTACAGGTGCTCAACCCTGTGCTGGTGGCCACTAAGGCCCTACAGAACCTTGGTCTGCCGGTAGACCAATGGTCATATATTGTGTTATATATGGTTTTGTCACGGTTGCCTGCAGCTGTTCGAAGTCGGTTTGAACAGCTGCATGGGGGCAGTAGCTCGGAACTGCCCACGCTCGTCCAATTAACGGAGTTTTTGGAGGGTGAATGCAGGCGATGCGACACCATGGATTCGGAGGCCAGTGTGCAGCGCCAACCCGCGCGGACGCGGGAGGAGCCGCGCCCCCCACCCCCACGGGGGGGTGGTCGGTCAAAACAATTTGGCGTTTTGAGTGCCGCGCCGTCGGGTGACGGTTGTGTGCACTGCGACAGTGCCGGTCATGAGGTGACCAGTTGCGCCAACTTTAGGGCGCTCGGTGTGACTGCCCGCAGGAAGGTGGTCTTCCGCCACCGATTGTGTTTCGGTTGTTTAGGGCCGCACACGCTGAGCGAGTGCTCACGGGCGTCCCCCTGTGAGTGCTGCGGTGGCAGGCACCACGTCGTGTTGTGCCTGAGCCGGTCAGGCCCATCGGACGGTCACCAGGGCCGGACTCAGGTTGGTTGGTCACAGGGCCCAACCAGGGCCGGACCCAGTCCCCCTCCGGGCAACGGGAGTCACCAACGGGGTGACTGGGGTACCCGCGGACGGGACCCCCCCCGAGGGGAAGAGGGCAGCGCGGGGGGTAACAGGCGGGATAGCCGCGGTTCGGTCGCCGCTGTCCAGAGCCAGCGAGGACTTCGGGCCGCTGGCTCACCGCGTGTTACGGGCGGGTGTCAGATGGCACCTATGAGTAGCGCGAAGGCTGGGAGCCCACCACCTTCTGCGCCACCCTGCCCGTCGCTCTGGGAGGCGAACAGGGAGGCGAACAGTCGGATGTCGCCCCCATTCCTAGAGCGCCCCAGGTTGGATCCGCTCTCCCCCCTCCATCCACGGTGGCCACCGGGCACACCGTTCACAGTCCGATATGGTCGGGTACCTGGACAGCGAGGGGCCTATTATGCGGGTTGGGACCCCCTAATGTACATGCGGTCTGATATGCCACCGGTGGCATATCAGCAGCCGAGTTACCAGGCCGACGGAGGTCTGAGCGGGTTCGGATCCCGCGGGGGTTCCTGCTAGGGACACGCCGCCTGTAAGTGTACAGGGTGCCGCCACTCCACAGACGGTCATGCTCCCCACCGCCTCGGTGATAGCGTGGAGTCCGGACGGCTAATCTTGTGTGGCACGAGCACTATTGGACTCGGGGGCCCAGGGGTGCTTAGTCTCGTGCAACCTTGTAAGACGGTTGGGCATTTCGGTAAGGGAGTACCCACATTCCATTCGGGGAATTGGGAACACGGAAGTCGGTTCCGTTAAGGGGGTATGTCGGATTACTCTCTCGTCACGGGTGGATTCATCGGTGAATCTGACGGTCACGGCATTGGTCATGCCTAATGTGATGGGCTCACACCCTCACGTACGGTTGTGGCCCTCGGTGCGACAGTTGGTCGCTGGGTTATCACTGGCTGACCCGGAGTTCGATATTCCGGGCCCAGTAGACATTTTATTGGACATGTCGGATGCCACGCCTTGATGGCGTTTCTCCAGCGCGAGTTCTGGATTCTATCGGGAAGACGCTTAGTGCGTAGCGTCGTATTTCGGTGCCTGCCTTGTTATCGGGCCAAGGCGGCTACGATGCAGCCCCAGATGGGCGATTTGCCCTCGGATAGGGTTAGCGAAATCCGGCCCTTTGCGGGTGTCGGAACGGATTTCGCGGGACCATTCATGGTCAAGTCTTCACAGCTACGGAACGCCAGATTAGTGAAGGCATACTTGTGCGTCTTCGTGTGCTTGGCCACGAAGGCAGTCCACTTGGAGGTGGTCAGTGACCTCACTACGGAGGCATTTATCGCTTGTCTAGATCGGTTCGTCTCACGAAGAGGCCTCCCGACATTAATCCGTTCGGACAACGGAACAAATTTTGTCGGAGCCAGGCGATATCTGCAGGAGGTCACTCAATTCCTGAACGGTAATCAGGATGACATCGGTACGGCTTGCTCCCGACGAGGGATTGAATGGGTTTTCAGTCCGCCGGGATGTCCTCATTGGGGAGGAATATTTGAGGCTGCGGTTAAATCGGCTAAGTCGCACCTGACGGGGATCATCGGTGAGACCTCTCTACGCCTTGAAGAGCTTGCGACGCTGTTCTGTAAAATTGAAATGACACTGAACTCGCGTCCGTTGTGCCCGCTCAGTTCGGATCCAAATGATTTGGAAGCGTTGACGCCGGGTCACTTCCTGATAGGTCAGCCCCTTAACGCCCTGCCAGAATACCCATTCGGTGATGTTAAGTTAAGTCGGTTAACTAGGTGGCAGATGTTGCAGCAGATGGCTCAAGTTTTTTGGAAACGGTGGTCCCTTGAGTACTTGCACATCTTGCAGCAGCGCCTTAAGTGGAATGACCGGACGAGCCCCCCTCAAGTCGGTGATTTGGTGCTGATTAAGGATGCGAACCTGCCATCATTGAGATGGAGACGAGGACGGATCGTAAATTTGTACACGGGTCGGGATGGCACGCCTCGATCAGCAGAAGTCAAGGTGGGGGACTCGGTCCTCAAGAGAGCGGTCGCAACACTTTCTCGCCTTCCTATTGATTAGGGACAGGTTCGGGCCTGTCCGGGCGGGTGACTGTTTAATATTTATGCGTCGGAAACGGACCGGTTTTTTGTTGCGCGAATCGATCGCGAGTAATCGAGACATCACTAGCGGAATCGGACCGCAGATGTCACTCGTATCGGAGCGAGATGTAAAATTGGAGGTTATCTTGACAACTCTCTTGTTCTGGTCTCATCGGTGAGAGAACATGGCGGCTCGGGCCCCGTGGCATTGATGGCATTTCGGTGTGCCAATTGTTATACAGGCATCGGGCCTGGTCAGAGTGTAAATCTACCTCATAGCGTCGGGCTATTGAAATAAGTAGATTCACGTCAGCGGTCAAGTGAATTGTGTTGTGAAGGACATCGTTATTCGGACGGCGACTCCACGTCAGCAGGCAGCGCGCCGGCGACAGCGTCGGCAGCCACAGTGAGATTCATTCCCAATCCTACCCAAACTTGTCTCCTCTCCCGCATTCCTGTCTCGAATCGAGCTACCACGATCTCCTGTCTACGGTGACAAGGTAATAACAATTTCATCATTCTTTTCTCTCACGTGCGGGCAGAGGCACACCCCCTCATGATTCCCCGCCGTTCGGTAGGCGTGGGAAATTAAACATAATTAAATATAATTATGTACACTTAAATACACTAGTTTATATCTACACACATATCATAAACCCTCTTTGATTGTTCAGGAACCGCATGTTCGACCGGCATTTTGGCATTGATCATTTTTGTCTGTGAAGTTGTGCTGGTCATAACGTGCGGTTTTTGGACGCAGTAAAGGGATTATGTTATGATACGTGTGTAGATAAACCCTTTTTATTTCCTACATACAGCGAGTTTCTATGTACTATATGCATTAACTCCTCTCTCTACTGTCTGTCTGTCTGTTTTGAAAGGGACTGTCAAATTGTCAAATTAAGTGTCACAGGACTCACAGGACAGGGACTGTCAAATTGTCAAAATCAAATGTGACTTGACCCCAGAACCCATAACAAACAGAAATGTTATTGTATTTATGCAATAAATTCATTTTATTTGATGAGAGCAGCAACTTCTACCTCAAGTTTTAAGAGTCCTGCCTGGCCCCCGTAGAATACGAACTGTGCCAACACCCAGCAAAAGGTTTGCCCTCGCCAAGTCGCCACAACATGCCGAAGAATAGCAGACAAGTTAATGTACATCGTGTTTTAGCTGAATGAATATCTGGAAAATTATCAACAGTGGAAAATGATGAATATTTGTACGACACTTAAGAAAACAAAATTTCCAACCAGGTAAACATTTCAATAAATTAAGAATTTTTCTCCGTCTGTATACATAGTTAGGAATTTAGCATATGTATCATGGTCTCTGTAAATTAGTTAATTGTCCTTTTTGGATTCTAGGGATTTGTTTGGGTAATCTAAATTATAGGTATAAAACGCAAAGGTCACTGACAGACTGACTTATCTATCAATGCACAGCCCAAACTACTGGACCGATCAGACTGAAATTTGGCATGCAGATAGCCACTATGAAGTGGGCATCCGCTAAGAAAGGATTTTGATAAATTCTACCCCCAAGGGGATAAAATATTACGGCAGCTGCCGCATAAATAACAACATTGGTCTCCATGTAGCTCGTCGCAGGCTCCCACACTCGCCGTCGCCGCTTCTGCTTTCTGGTTGCCGGCCGCCGCTCCGGCTTCGTCCATCTGGCCTGCTCCTCACCGATACGCGGCCGCCGAGCTCCGCATCGCCTCCGGCTCATTAAAAACACTCTAGGGAGTAGCCACAAGACTGCCCAGGAAGGACTGCCCGGTTGTCGGTTTTGGTACTGAAACGAACCTAATAGTAACCTATCCTGACTTAGAAATGGTTGTTTTAATTAACACATCAATATAATTCAAGTCTGTGGTTTAATGGCACATTCACGCAACATGGGTGGAGAGAGACGGAATGAGTCATGATAGTGATTGGCATCCGAAAGGCCGATGCCGTTTTCCACCGTTGCAATGTCTGTTGTAATTTATATTAAAATCATGTACCAATATCCAACGTGGAGCTTTGATTTTGACATTTGATGGTCCGAATTTTACAAACATCATGTTAAATATATCAAAAATTCGAATTGTGTGCATATTGTGTAAATGTAGCCTAGCTGGCGGACGGTACTCCTGATCATTTGTTCTTTGAAAGCCCTATCAATCATACTTACATTTACGATCTCCTCCCTCCGAAATTCCCTCATCCTGTCAATCTAAACTTCTTTCACCAATTCGATTTTCACCAATTCGAACAAAACCCAATGGATAATCATCTAATATTACTGATAAAAGCTGTAATGGAAAGATATACCAATATAAGACTGCATTACTTGGCAAAAAACGCTACGCCTCAATTGTCAAAACGGCAAGTTCTTAATAAATTTTTACATTTTTCTGGTCAATAGATAGTATTTAACTGTACAGGATTTTACAGAAAGGGTATATAAGCCGAAAGACGGTTGTTAAGGCCATCATTCTGAACATCTTTCTTGATTAAACTGATTTGATCAGCATTGTTTTTCACTTTTCAGTACATTTTGGGCCGAGCTGCAGGTCAGCTGATTTGTATGGGGAAGTAAAAAATAAAGTTGCTCTGATCAAATCAGATTCATAGAGCAAATCGTTCAAAATATGTCGCAAACAACTCTTTTCGGCTTGTCACCCCGCATCTGTTACACCCTGTATACACAGTAATAGGTATTTCTTGTAAAATAAATATGTCGTATTTACAGACAATTTACTATTTTATTTATAGAACCCGGCATTGTATAAGACTGTCTATACCAGTGTCTATAAATTATAATCGATCGATGATACACGCTGTCCTTGCATTGTCCCAACACTAGCTCGACTAGCTAGTATACCTGCGGTAGTGTGGGTGTGTTCGGACGATAGGTGCATGATATTGCACTGACCAATAAAAGCGGAGGGATTGATGTACGAGTGGTGTAAATGTATGCGTGTTCTTAGTTTTCGGCGACACTGGTTCCGATACAAGCTTAGCGCCAAGGCCCTATCTCTCGATATCTGTGATACCAACTTACAAAAATCGGTCAAGTGCGGGTCGGTCTCGCACATGAAGGGTTCAGTTTCATCGTAAAATAACACATAACGTCAAATTGAGGCTCACAAAAAGTGTACCATAACACACGGGAACTTGTAACACACGATAACACACTGGAAATAGGTAACACACTGGAAATATCGTAAAGGCTTATTCACATGACAGTAATAAATAAAACAATTGTAGATAATACACTAAATAAGTAGTTAGTCATATATATTTATTTAAAACTTTTTTTTTGTTTACTATGTATGATGTATACTTGTACATCCTAATCAAAATAAACCTCGTCGCTAGTAACAGCTAAAAAGTATTATTTTGGCCGTTCCGTGTTTTGTGTAATTTCAATCCGTTTTATAATCATATCTTCAGTGACTGAACTTTTTTGAACAACAAATCTGAGAGCCGGTTTTTTTACTGTCTTTAAGAACCGTATTGTATAATAACTTTTCCCTTCTTCAGTACGAATGTCTTCTATAACACCAATGTAGTACTTCCATGTGGCTCTTTGGTAGTATCTAACAAGTGCAGTGTCATTGAAACATAGCAACATATCTGAATGAATTTCATCCGTAATGTTATACTCGTCATCGGAGGAATCATGCAAAGAAAACAAGTCTTCATCTGTACTGCTTTCATCTGTTTTCAGTTTCTTATTTATTCTAGGGTTTATGTCTGTATGTTTTCTTTTCTTGGGATTCTTATTCTTTGTATTAATTTTGTCAGCAAATGACATCCTTAGAGCATGAGGCAACAATGTTTGTTTTTGGGTCCACTTCTTTAGGATTAAATGGCCCATATTGGGTCAAATCAAAGTAAGACTTATTTTCCTCAGTATTCTTTATCTCTGATAATATTTTTATCTTTTTTTTAAGTGCAATTGACTTTTCTTTCTTCACTATTTTTGGTTTCAGTAAGTCCGCAGATTGTACATTAAAACAGTCGCAAAAACCTGGCCTACTCTTTTGTCAAAAGCAGCTTAGGTAACGGTATAAAATCGAATTTGCTGAGTCAACGTTGTTAATGATTTGATGTATTTTCATCGTATTTGGTACAGGTACCAGTTCCTCCGATTCGTTCATTATGGCATCGTCGGGAATATAAAATAGCTGTATTTCTGTTTCAGACGTCTGTAGCAATTCGTGAGCTGTTTTAGCGTCAGGAACATCTGAACCATAAGCGACAAATGATTCTAATGTGCGTTTTATAGCACCTCCCACGCCATCAGCGGCTCTTTTGCCGTGGGAGGCTTCGAAAAAATTCCATGTTGACAGTGGGAAACCGAGTTCCTTCGTTATTTTTGAGAAATAGTAAAAGTTTTTCTTGTTTCGGTATTGAGTAATAGGGCCATCTGAATAAAAATGAATCCCATTTACTTTAGGTAGTTTCTGTTTAATCAACTCTAGCACTGGTAAGAGATGTGCCCAAATGGCATCTGGCCCGTGTTCTTTGTTTAGAGATAAAGATGCAAAGGACTGATTACCGTTTGAAGTATACAACATACCAGTGTGAAGGCTAATCTGTTGTCTTGACCCATCAAAGTGCATTGCTTGTATTTTTGTGCTTAATTTACAAGCATAGTTCTCAGAAAAGTCGATCCAACGGTGTGGTCATCCAGATTTTTCATGAACCGGCGATATTCTTTGTACTGATGCATGATATTGTAGGAATGGCTTTTGAAATTCTGCAATTCTTCTTGAAACCCATCCAAAAACATTTTCAACGTACCAGTCTTTTTTTCTTTGTCAAATTTTTTTGTAGTCTCGCTATTTCTTTTTAGTTTGTATTCGTGAGATTTCAAAACCCATTTGTACCATGAAATGCTGTCATTTAGATTTTTCTCATCCATTGTAAAGTTGATACACTTATTTTTGCACAGCTCACACTCTCCGTAAGAACATTTCTGGGATTTTAAATCACATACAACCGTGCCCAATACTTCTTCAAGATCTTTTGATCCTATTAATCCAGCCGCCTCGAGTACTTTGGCTTTCATTTGCAAATTTTCGTGTCTTTTGCAAGCGCAGGTATCTCGCTTCTCGGCTTTTGGTGGCAAAACATAAAAGGGCCTGTATCTTTTGAACGTAGCGTATGAAAATTTTCCACCTTCTTCTCTGTATTTTTTATATAGTTTACGTAGAGTTCCGAGCAAATATCTTCTCTGTTTTTTATGTTTCTTTTGTGTTTTTATTTCATTCTTGCCTGCCGTTATTCTACTAATATCATCCCTCTCGTAAAAGTCTCTCAACTGCGCCTGTATTAAACAGTTTTTATTTTTCTGTCGCGTATGATGCCGAATTTTTCCTTTCAAGCCTAAATATGTAGCTATTTTGGTTTTCATCTTGTATCTATCTATAGTGTCACTTTTGCTGAAAACATTCTTCATCAATCGTTTTTCTTGAATGCTTTTATTTTTGTAACTCTTTTATACTTTCTACAATTACGTGATGTTCAAACAGTTTTTTTTTCAGTCTTTATTTTTCTTCAGGAGGTATATTTGGCAAATGTAGATCAATGTAAGCATTCGTTTTCGGTGAAGGAGTCATTTCTGCAATATCAGCTTTTGTAATTTTAGTACTTAAGTTTACATTTTCTTCAATATCATGAATTAATTTGTTTTTTTCTTTGATGATATCGAGTAACTCATTGTTTTTTTGTTGACACCTGTTAAGTTTTTGTCTCAAATTTTTTAAGAGTTGTTTAAATTTTCTTACTCCCTCGTTTAATTTTCTGTTTTCAGTCTTTAGTTTATAAATCACTTTTCTTTTATTATTCCTCTCCTGTTTCAAAACCGGTGCACGTTCTGGTAAAGGCACTACTTTAGACTTCGGTTCTTGTTTGGATTTCTTCTTTCTATATCTCCACTGCTTTCTTAGATTTTCCTGCTCAGATGAAGCATATTTTGCTATTTTCTTTCTATTTTGTTTTGTTCTAAACATAAACATAAACATAAACATTTACATACAGGCACATACATTGCTTCTGGCCCCACACTAGGATACCCTGTGTCGTGGTAACCAGAAACAGCGACGTCACACATACAAACATCCAAGACCTGGGGATTTTTATTTTTTTTTCATTACCCCCAGCCGGGGATCGAACCCGGGACCTCTCGCATGGTAGGCAAAGCCACATCCGCTGCGCCACAGAGGCCGTCGTTCTCTCTGCATTTTTTCTTTTCTGTGATAAAAACTTTTCAATATTTTTTTCTTTCAGCCTTTCCCTATAGCGCTTTTGCCTTTCAGCCGGCGTCAGCGGCATCTGCAAAAAAATAAACTGTTTAAATCAAAACAAATATTATTACATGCTGTTCTTATTGTCCAGCTGTATCTCAATGGTATTACAATGTGAACTTAGCTTTACACACTTCACGTGTGTTACGTCACACAATTTCGTAACACACGCAACACACGTGAACCTAAACTTCATGTAGCATCTTTAAAATCTATGCAAATCAGTTGTAAACTACATTATTTGATAATAGTAAGGTCCATCTTAACAGTCCTTAACCGAAATAAACATAATTTTATTACTTACCATGCGAAATTGGTACTGAAAAGTCGCAAAAATCCAAGGACGAAAAATAACACACACAGAGCACTGCTATACTTTTAGAAAAACCAAGATGTCTGACAGTGACACTGACATTTCATATTAAAATAGTAATGTTGCCATCACAAAAAAATATATCATGTGTTGCTAGTGCTTATTACAAAAAAATACTACGTAACAAATCTACATAACACACGTGAAATGTGATTTGGCACATTTTTTTAAATCATATTTTATTTATTTATTGCCTGTTTTATTATATCTACCATCGAATAAGAAGTTTTAACTCCAGATATTTTACATATTACTTAAATATCATGTTAAATAGTAAATTAAAAATGAAAAAAATAAATAATGAACTCGATTTGGGTTGGACACATTCTATTTTTCTATGAAACTAGGAGTAAGTAATTTAATGTACCGTTTGTTTTTGGTTAAGTTCAAATAAATTCACTATTTCAAAGGTCTGATATTAATAAGTTAATAATAGCTAACATTGAAAAAAACAGTTTAATTTATTATGAACTTTCGAAATATATTTTTGCTTTATTCAGAATTCGGCCTATAAAAAAATATGGTAAAGTACATTTTTTGTGAGCCTTAACTAATAAAAGAAAAAATACTTACCGTGTTTGGTTTCGATACAAGTACTGTACAGTGTACCGTATTCCATACTTTGTGCCATAGTGAATATTGTGAGTCCATGGTCGTCACCACACTGTTCTTGCACTCAACATAGAGTAACAAAACAACAATATCAGAAATGGAAACAAACAAAGAAGTAGGCAGATGAAATAGACAAGCACATAAGCAGGCCTCCGTCACTGAATGTACTTGCGCGCTATAATTACCTTTCGCCCGCCCCAAGTCAGTATGGTTGTCGCAAGCCAAGCGCACGCACGTTTTGAACTGTGTTAGTATCGTACGAGCATTTGCGATGCATTCTTTTTGTGCTGTAGATGGGTGCACATCCAATAATAGAAGGCATAAACACCTCACATTTTTCCATTTACCTTTATTTATTTTAAATACTCGTGTTTCAAATAGACGACGACATCGAGATGTATTCGCCGCAAAAAGTTGTGAGATCTTATGTAGAACCTAACTCGATGTCGATGTCGGCGTGTATTTGAAACATGTATTTTTTATTAGTAATCATTTCTTTCCTGTTGGTAGGCAAAGCCGCGCACAGAAGCTACCAACAATTTTAATATTAGAGCTTTATTGACTATTTTTAGATTAAATTTGGTAATTTGATAAAATATGTAGATAAAATTTACCAATTTGGTAAATTTGGAAACTCTAGACCCAGCGGTTTGTTACACAACTTTGTTTACACAACTTCATCCCCCTTTTCACCCCTTTGGGAGTGGAATTGGCAAAAACGCTGAGAAATGTATTCATTAGTTTGAATCATCAGCCGAAACACAATATTTGAAGATCCTAACCTCAAAACTGATGGACTTTCATACAAACTTTCACCCCCTTTTTCACCCACTTAGGGGTGAATTTCAAAAATCGTTCCTTAGTAGATGCCTACACTGTTGAACCCGTGCCTATAGGCAAGGTATCTATTTGCAAAATTTCAAATCTGTAGGACCAGCGGTTTAGGCTGTGCATTGATATATCAGTCAGTCAGGACTTTGAATTGTATGTATACGGAAAACAATTTTAAACTACCACCTATAGACAGAACATATTCACATTTCTCAATAACATAGACACAAAAAGTTATGTTAATTTATTTTTATCGAAGAGGCAGCCCTGCGATTAGTGTGAGATCGCGCGGTGCGATCACAACTGTACGCTTGAGCATTTAGGCACATGCAGCGGTTGCTGACGCGACGGAGTAGGCTATTATAGCAGTAGGTATTGGAAATTCCCTACTGAGTGAAGTATCTGTTACGTAGTAACTATTTAGTAATCTGTGACATAAGGTAGGTACATTTGATCAGGGGCCCAATTTATTTATTTTTATTTATTTAATTATTATCAAATTTTAACCATTTACTGCATACTAGCCCATATATGGTTCTCTAAATTCATATTTTTTTTCTTACTTTATAAACGGAAGGAGAAACGAAACGTAATTTATATTCATTGTCTATGGTCTTGCTAATACACAAAAAAAAAGATGCCTCTGGTCTAACCTCGAATTATTCTACAGGCACTTTTTTGTTAGCGGGTCGAAAGTTCACGTTGATGTCCAGAAGTACGATAATCAAACACGTTTATTGGGAAGATAAAGGTAAGTTTTTGTCTTGTAAAAATCATTTTTGGTCCCGTTTATACTTCTGTTTAGCATTTCTGAATGAAAATAATAATCTTTTGCTGCTTACCCACTGATTTGAGAGAATTTTTCCAGTAAAACATATATGGGCTAGTATGCAATCGTAGACTTTACAACTGCTTGTTGGTTGTACCATATATGGTTTACTATGCATTCGGTGGCTTTTCAAGCTTACAAGAAAATTTGCTTATGCTTGTTTGCAGCATGGATCCAGCTCGCTTTTATGGAAGATTTCGGCATGTCAATGTCATACCGGGTGACGGATCTCAAAGCAGTGATGATTGTGATTCCGGTTCTGATAGTGAATATGTTCCTCCAAGCCAATTACAGTGAACAGCTGCATGGGGGCAGTAGCACGGAACTGCCCACACTCGTCCAATTGACAGATTTTTTGGAGGGTGAATGTAGGCGATGTGACACACTGGACACGGAGGCCAGTGTGCAGCGCCAACCCGCGCGGATGCGGGAGGGGCCGCGCCCCCCGCCCCCACGGGGGGGTGGGAGGTCGAAACAATTTGGCGTTTTGAATGCCGCGCCGTCGGGTAACGGCTGTGTGCACTGCGACAGTGCCGGTCATGACGTGACCAGTTGCGCCAAATTGAGGCGCTCGGGGTAGCTGCCCGCAGGAAGATAGTCTTCCGTCATCGATTGTGTTTCGGTTGTTTGGGGCCGCACACGCTGAGCGAGTGCTCGCGCGCGTTCCCCTGTGAGTGCTGTGGTGGCAAGCACCACATAGTGTTGTGCCTGAATCGGTCAGTACCTTCGGATGGTCGCCAGGGCAGGACTCAGGTTGGTCGGCCACAGGGCCCAACCAGGGCTGGACTCAGTCCCCCTCCGGGCAACGGGAGTTACCAACGGGGTGACTGGGGTATCCGCGGACGAGACCCCTCCCCCCGAGGGGAAAGGGGCAGCGCGGGGGGTAACATGCGGGATGGCCGGGGTTCGGTCGCCGCTGTCCACGGTCAGCGAGGACTTCGGGCCGCTGGCTCACCACGTGTTACGGGCGGGTGTCAGATGGCACCTATGAGTAGCGCGAAGGCTGGGAGTCCACCACCTTCTGCGCCACCCTGCCCGTCGCTCTGGGAGGCGAACAGTCGGATGTCGCCCCCATTCCTAGAGCGCCCCAGGTTGGATCCGCTCTCTCCCATTCACCCATGGTGCGCACCGGGCACACCGTACACCGTCCGGTATGATCGGATACCGGGACAGCGAGGGGCCTATTATACGGGTTGGGACCCCTTGATGCACATACGGTCTGATATACCGGTTGCATATCAGCAGCCGAGTTACTCCAAGGCCGACGGAGGTCTCAGCGGGTTCGGATCCCGCGGAGGTTCCCGCTAGGGACACGCCGCCCACTTACAGGGTGCCGCCACTCCACAGACGGTCATGCTCCCCACCGCCTCTGTGATAGCGTGGAGTTCGGATAGCAAATCATGTGTGGCACGAGCACTATTGGACTCGGGGGCCCAGGGGTGCTTAGTCTCGTGCAACCTTGTTAGACGGTTGGGCATTTCGGTAAGGGAGTATCCACATTCCATTCGGGGAATTGGGAACACGGAAGTCGGTTCCGTTAAGGGAGTATGTCGGATTACTCTCTCGTCACGGGTGGATTCATAGGTGAATCTGACGGTCACGGCATTAGTCATGCCTAATGTGATGGGCTCACACCCTCACGTACGGTTGTCGCCCTCGGTGCGACAGTTGGTCGCTGGGTTGTCACTGGCTGACCCGGAGTTTGATATTCCGGGCCCAGTAGACATTTTATTGGGTGTCGATGCCTTGGGATACCTGTTAGTGCCAGGTGTCCACGTGTTGCAGGCGACTGGTCTGGTTTCGGTCAATACCAGACTGGGCCATGCGGTAATGGGTCCGGTCATGCCGGCTGCCCCACGCCTAGCGACTAGTAGTCCCTTATTCGGTTCTGTACTCTCAGAGGTGATACAGAAGTTTTGGGAGGTGGAGGAACCACCTACGGTCCGCCGGTTGGACCCGGTTGAAGAAGAGTGTGAACAGTTTTATCGGAACAATACTGGTCGCCTTCGGTCAGGTTGATTTTTCACACGTCTTCCATTCCAGTGATCGCCCACCGCTGGACAGTTCACACCATGCAGCCGAGACGCGGCTTCTGTCGATGGAACTACGCATGAAGCGTGACGGGATTTTCCGGCAGAAGTACGTCGACTTCATGCAGGAATACGAGTCGCTCGGCCATATGTCGGCTTCGGGTATCGACTGGAAGCGTGAAGACCACTGCTTCCTGCCTCATCACGCGGTCTTGAGGACCCCGGAGGGCAAAATACGGGTAGTGTTCGATGGATCGGCATCAACATCTAACGGCATGAACCTGAACCAGTGTTTGCATTCAGGGCCGAAGTTGAACCATGACATCGCGGATGTTATCACACGGTTCCGTCGACACAATGTTGTGTTTGTAGCTGACATCCGGATGATGTTTAGGCAGACGGTCATTCACCCTGACGATAGACGGTATCAGCTGATACTGTGGCGAGAGAGCCCAGATCAGCCCATCAAGGTGTACGAGCTGAACACCAACACGTATGGGCTACGGTCTAGTCCTTATTTTGCAATTCGCACTCTGCGGGAGTTGGCGGATCGAGAAAAATTTCCCTAGATGAGCAGCGATCCTGGAGCAGGATCTCTACGTGGACGATATCTGTACCGGTGCAGATTCCGTAGAGGAAGCGTTCGCTCGACGGGACGAGCTAGTTGAGCTCTTACGGGGTGGAGGTTACGAGCTCCGGAAATGGATGTCGAACTCTCCAGAGTTACTGTCTGGTCTTCCGGATGACTACCAGCAGGATCCCCACATTTTCGAAAATCTGGACAATCCGAATATGTTGTCGGTATTAGGCGTCCAGTACCAGCCGGTGTCAGACATGTTTTCGTATCGGGTCGAGTTGGACTCCCCGAAGGTCTGGACGAAACGGAACGTCCTTTCAACGGTGGCTAGGACATTTGATCCAAACGGGTGGATCACCCCGGTAACATTTCAGCTCAAGTGTTTTATGCAGAAATTCTGGTCTGCTGAGCTGAAATGGGACGACCCGATCGGCGGGTCATTGAGCTCAGAGTGGGAATCGTTCTTTTCGACCCTCCCTGGCATCAATCGGATTTCACTGCCACGGAGGTTGGTCCCCACCAAACGATACACCGCCACCCTGCATGGGTTTTGCGATGCCTCGGAGACGGGCTACGGAGCTGCGGTGTATCTGCGTACGGTCGACTCCTCGGGGGAGGTTGATGTGCGGTTGGTCATGGCCAAGAGCAAGGTTGCGCCGTTGCGCACTCGCCTGACCATTCAGGACATGACAGGAGCGGCTCTCCTGACTCGTCTGCTCAACCACACGATGACGGTTCTTCGTGGGTCAATAGCGTTAGAAGATACGGTCTACGCTTGAACGGACAGCCAGATCGTGTTATGCTGGCTGAAGGCTTCAGTTCACAAGCTGGAGACTTTTGTGGCGAATCGGGTTTCGCAGATTTTGAATTCAGAGGTTCCCTTAACCTGGAGACATGTTCCAGGGGAAATGAACCCAGCAGACTGTGCGTCTCGTGGGTGTCACGCTCCAGAGTTAGTTGGACATCCCTTGTGGTGGGGTCCAAAATGGTTGACTCAAGCCGAATCGGATTGGCCAATGATTCCACGCGTTACCTCGGCGAACGGCGCCTTGACAGTCGGTGTCTGTACGACGCAACCAGAGCCGGAAGAGGAGTTCAGCCTGCTGGAACGGTACAGCTCGCTCGACAAGCTGGTCAATGTGACCGCCTGGATCTTCCGATTTGCGCGGAATTGTCGCAATTCTGAGGCGCAACGGGTACGGACACAGGTCCTGACACCACGGGAACGGAACCATGCGTTGTTCGCATTGGTACGGAACGTGCAGACGGTGCACTTTAAGTCCGAACTGGACATTCTGAGACGCGGACGCGTCCAACTGAAGGGAGCTGTGGCTCGGCTCAACCCGTTTATTGACCCTCAAGGATTGCTGAGGATAGGAGGTCGGCTGCGGAATGCCAACCTGCCTTATGCGGCTCGCCACCCGTTGTTACTCCCTAGGAAAGGGAAGTTGGTCGAACTGTTGATACAGGATCGACACATTCGGAATGGGCATGTCAGATGCCACGCCTTGATGGCGATTCTCCAGCGCGAGTTCTGGATTCTATCGGGAAGACGCTTAGTGCGGAGCGTCGTATTTCGGTGCCTGCCTTGTTAACGGGCCAAGGCGGCTACGATGCAGCCTCAGATGGGCGATTTGCCCTCGGATAGGGTTAACGAAATCCGGCCCTTTGCGGGTGTCGGAACGGATTTCGCGGGACCATTCATGGTCAAGTCTTCACAGCTACGGAACGCCAGATTAGTGAAGGCATAACTGTGCGTCTTCGTGTGCTTGGCCACGAAGGCAGTCCACTTGGAGGTGGTCAGTGACCTCACTACGGAGTCATTCATCGCATGTCTGGATCGGTTCGTCTCACGAAGGGGCCTCCCGTCATTAATCCGTTCGGACAACGGCACAAATTTTGTCGGAGCCAGGCGATATCTGCAAGAGGTCACTCAATTCCTGAACGGTAACCAGGACGCCATCGGTACGGCTTGCTCCCGACGAGGGATTGAATGGGTTTTCAGTCCGCCGGGATGTCCTCATTGGGGAGGAATTTTTGAGGCTGCGGTTAAATCGGCTAAGTCGCACCTGACGAGGATCATCGGTGAGACCTCTCTACGCTTTGAAGAGCTTGCGACGCTGTTCTCTAAAATTGAAATGACACTGAACTCGCGTCCGTTGTGCCCGCTCAGTTCGGGTCCAAATGATTTGGAAGCGTTGACGCCGGGTCACTTCCTGATAGGTCAGCCCTTAACGCCCTGCCAGAATACCCATTCGGTGACGTTAAGTTAAGTCGGTTAACTAGGTGGCAGATGTTGCAGCAGATGGCTCAAGATTTTTGGAAACGGTGGGCCCTTGAGTACTTGCACATCTTGCAGCAGCGCCTTAAGTGGACTGACCGGACGAGCCCCCCTCAAATCGGTGATTTGGTGCTGATTAAGGATGCGAACCTGCCATCATTGAGATGGAGACGAGGACGGATCGTCAATTTGTACACGGGTCGGGATGGCACGCCTCGATCAGCAGAAGTCAAGGTGGGGGACTCGGTCGAGCGGAGAGCGGTCGCAACACTTTCTCGCCTTCCTATTGATTAGGGACAGGTTCGGGCCTGTCCGGGCGGGTGACTGTTTAATATTTATGCTTCGGAACGCACCGGTTTTCGTTGCGCGAATCGACCGCGAGTGATCGGGACATCACTAGCTAGCTGCCACTTGCATTAAAAAAATGCACATGGTAAAATGTCGGCGTCAGGCATTCGGGCCTTGGCTGTATGTTATTTGTAATAATATCGGAATAATCTTCAGGAAATAAGTAGATTCACGTTATCGTAGTGAGTGCTTAGTGCTGTGAAAGGTTGAAGTGGTTCGGTCACCAATGCGTCGCGTTCGGATAGCGACCCCTTGTAGTCGGCAGCATCACGACCGCACTAGTATCAGCTACGAGACGAGTAAGATTCGACTCCCATCACCCCCCACCCTCGTGTTCCTCATCCCGTACTCCCGCCTCGAATAAAGCTTTCGAATGCCGGTCCACGGCGTCAAGGTCAGTACTGCTTGTGACATTCCACTGAAAAATAACCCTACCAAGATTCCACCCCTTTTCGGTTGAGGCGTGGATTCTAACATACAGCATCACAAAAAAACTCTTGTTATTCCTGAGAGTGACAGCGATAACTCCGATGACGAAGTAGCTCGTCCCCCTCCCAATCACAAAAAAACTCTTGTTATTCCTGAGAGTGACAGCGATAACTCCGATGACGAAGTAGCTCGTCCCCCTCCCAAAAAGAAGACAACAAAACAGAAACAAAATAAACCTCCTAAAGTTAATTGGGTACAGGGAAAATTAGATGATTTCGACATAAATAATTTTAAATTTACAGGCAATGTTGAATGTCCAGACTTCATCGAAAACCTCGATGAACCAGCAGAATTTTTCAAATTCCTTTGCACTGACGAACTCATTCAAACCATCTTAGACCAGTCTAATCTGAAATCTGTTCAAGATAATATAAACAAACCTGCTAACATAACCAAAGAAGAAATGGACCAGTTCATCGGCATTGTTTTGTTTATGACAATAGTAAAACTACCAGCTGTACGTTTATACTGGAACACATCTATAGGGCAGGCTCAAGTTTATGAAACAATGCCATGCAATAGATTTGAGGCCATAAAACAGCACTTGCACTTTAATGATAATAGCAGTTCTGTCCCTAGAGGTCAACCAGGTCATGACAAACTTTTCAAAGTGCGTCCAATGTTGGAGAACATCAGGAAGCAATTACTGCTAGTGCCCAAAGTAGAATTTTTGGCTGTCGACGAACAGATCATTCCAACAAAAATGCGACATGATCTAAAACAATATAACCCAGCAAAGCCTCATAAATGGGGATACAAGAATCAAGTGCTGAGTGGACTATCAGGCTTCAGTTACGATTTCGATATTTTCGCTGGAGATCAAAGCAATACTTACCCAGATGACGCCTCTGATTTGGGGGTTAGAGGGAATGTTGTTACTCGTCTTACGGCGACCGTACCAAAACATGTGAATCATAAGATCTTCTTTGATAATTGGTTCAATAGTCCAAATCTTCAGGTACATCTCACGAAAATTGGACTTTTGCCACTAGGTACCGTGCGCCTAAATCGCGTCCCAAATGTTCAAATGCCTACAGAGAAGGAGCTAAAAAAACAAGAGCTTGGATTTATGGTTGAGAAAGTTGCTACCATTGATAATGTCCGTGTCAGTGCCATTTCTTGGTATGATAACAAACCTGTCAATATGCTGTCAACCTACGTGGGAAGCGAACCAACCACTTAGAAACGAAGATACTGCAAAAAAGAAAAACAGTACTTAAATATAAACTGTCCGCAAGCTATCGATGTTTACAATCAACATATGGGAGGTGTTGACCTGCTAGACTCCATGCTGGGTCTGTACAGGATTCATCTGAGATCCAAGAAATGGTATAAAAGAATCTTTTTTCACATGCTAGACATGTGCATCGTGAACGCTTGGCTTCTATGGCGGAGAAAGCACGAACATGAATACATAGGCTTATTCACTTTTAAACAAGCTGTATCTGAGCATTTATGTAAATCCGGCAAAGTTGTTTCCCGCAAAATAGGACGATCATCAAATGCAGCAGGAAATCATAGCAGGGATGGAAATCCAGTCTTGTCTAATCAAGGCACACCTCAAGATATGCCTCTGCCTTCAGTGAGATCCGATCATATAGACCATATGCCAGACTGGCAAAATAACAGGCAAAAATGCCAAGTTTGTGGCAAAAAAACATTCACAAATGCATAAAATGCAAAGTGTTCGTGTGCTACAATGATAAACGCAACTGCTTAGTCAAGTTCCATGAGTAAATATATACATACATAATAAGTTTATATTCCTGTTACTGCATGTTAACCCATAAGTGGCTCTTAGCTTATTGAATGTAAATTCACCGCACTGCAATCTAACCCATATATGTTCAGGTTTATTTTTTCAGTATCTGAAAGAGGTAATTCTTTTTTTCTTGATTTTTCGTACTCCTATAACATAAATAAAGCCTGTAATCCATACATTTGTTTTTTATTTCACATAATTCATAATTCATGCAGTAGAGGGTTAAATGTACAACATTATGGAAAAGGTTCCAAGTCATTGTAAACATACGGAAAAATACGGAGGATAAAAAGCAATATAAAAATAAATTAAAATACAAATTATCCATCAAATACGTCAAATACAATTAATGAATTTCAAGATTAAACTGAATTCGATTTCAATTAAAACATTTCAAATAGTAAAATAATAATAATATAAATTAAACACAGTCACACATTCATCTCGCAAAACTTTCCACATTCTCGCACAATGTGCCTCCATGCATCACCAAACAGATCAGTCAATGGTGCTGCAGCCAACAGAGCGTTGAGACTGTCCCGCGCCCTCACCAGCGAAGACTGCTGGCGCGCCACTGTACGTTGCGTGCCGCCTGCCAACAGTAGGTGCCTGCGCACGCGTAGATATTTTTCGGGCACGAATAGCGCGCATACGGTACCGACAAGCGCGAAACAATCACTGTCGCCTCGCAACAATCAACACACAGTCAGAAGCTGCTCGGTATTACGTCTAACCTATATTGAGTTGTATCCGAGCATACCCAAAATGAAAGCGGATGTATAAAGGTAAGGATAGTATCCAAATTTCCTCTTATAAAGGTATCGTAGGAAAGCTTTGTGTACCTTCTCGAGCAAAAGTATGTAAGAGCTTTCGTGCGGATTCCAAACAACTGAGCTAGATTCAAGTTTGGTTCTCAGTAGGGCCGTGTATAAAAGCTGGACCACACCCAGGTTCCGGAAATTCTTACTATTCCGTATCACGAACCCCAATCTTTTAAAGTATTCCTTGGCTATAGTGCTCATGTGCTCATGGAATGTAAGTTTGTGGTCGAACGTAACATCGAGGTCCTTAATCGAATACACTCGAGTAAATAGGAGTTTGTTGTTCACACTCCACCTAAGAACCGCGTCTAGATCATCCTGCAGCAAACTACAATCATCCTCTGAACTCACGGGAAGTATCAGTTTCAGATAGTCCGCATATAGAAGAATTGGCGTATTTCAGCTCTAATTCCAGGTCATTTCTCATAATGATAAATAACAACGGACCCAAAATAGACCCTTGGCTAATGCCCGACCGTGTATGGTACGGTTGGGACTCAAAGCAGCCGTGTCGCACACATATAAAAACAACAGCCGTGTCGCGCACATATAAAAACAACAGCCGTGGGGCAAAACCAATTGCACACAACTTCTTCAGCCCTCAATTCGTCCTTTCGTTTTTGAGATGTCACTACATTTCCAAGTATCGGAAATCGTTGCAACAATGGTTTAAGGCAGTGGTTCCCAAAGTTGACTGGTCTACGACTCATCTGATTTAAGTTTACAAACTCGGGACCCACCTCTAGGAAATTTAAGCGTTAGCAATATTAATAAAGGACTTTTGAAATAACAAACTGTTTTAATACAATCTTTTATTACTTAATTATATAAATTTAATGGGAAGGATGAAATTGTTTCCTATGTGTACGGTTACGTACATTAGTACCTAGTCGCAAGTAAAATGCATTGTAAGCATATCGGCGCTTCAGTCGCCAGTTATCCATTAGCCACGGGCTGTGACATACACTTACATAAAATTGAGAATTAATAAATCGTTTAAATTGAAATTAGCGGTTTATTTTTCATTATACTTTATTGCACAAAATAACAGATTTTACAGTGGAAAATGGAGAAGACATGACAAAGGCGAGCTTATCTCTATAAAGAGATTTCTTCCAGCAAACCTAGGATGGAAAGGAAATAATTGACAACAGGTAGACCTAAGTGCACAACATAAAACAAAACAATTAAACACAATAAACTACTTAGCAATATGTACATAAATACCAGAATTATGTATATAAATATGTAAAAAAAAAAACCTAAATAAAATTACTTAGATTTAATAAGGTAGAGAAAGATAGTGTTCTTTCAACCGACTTTTAAATATGTTGAGAGACGGACTGTCTCTAATAGCGTTGGAGAGTTTGTTCCAGAGTTGGATGGCGCGAAGTCGGAACCCATGTTCATAGGCGGCAGTATTGTGTTGCGGAGTTGTAAGTAGCGACCGAGTGTGCGATCTCCGTGGCCTATCCGGGGACAGAAATTCGAAACGATCTCGTAAGAAGCCAGGATAGCGAGGATTATATAAAATGTTGAAGAGGCAAATGAGGATGTGGGAATCCCGGCGAAGACGAATCGGGAGCCATTTCAGCTCCCTGCGATACTCTGAGACGTAGTCAAACTTGCGCAGACCAAAAACAAACCGAATCCCGAGGTTTTGAAGTCGCTCGAGTTTGTTCAGTTGCTCTTCAGTCACGCTAGCCCAGCAGACATCTGCGTAATCGATCAGGGGGAGGAGGAGAGACTGAGCGAGCGTGATCTTTGCCCGACGAGGCAGGAAGTTTTGAAGACGCCTGAGAGAGTGGAAACTGGCAAAGACTCGCCGACTTATCTCGCCGACATGGACTGACCAGGTCAGTTGGTTATCGAAGAAAACTCCTAGATTTTTGGCCTTCGTGCTATATGAGATTATGGTTCCGTCATATGTTACAGGAGCAATGGACAAATGCTGTAATAAGTTATGGGAGTACCTGGAACCAATAATCATAGCCTGAGACTTACTAGGGTTCACTAGTAGCCCATAAGAATTGGCCCAGTCCCTGATTTTATCAAGATCTACATTTAACAGTTCTACGGCTGAGGCCATATCATTAAGAGAAAAATGTCGGTAAACCTGGAGATCGTCGGCATAAAGATGATAAGACGAGGAGAGTCCATCCGAGATGGAATTAATGAAGATAGAGAAAAGAAGGGGAGACAGTATACCACCTTGGGGCACTCCCGCAAAGAGGTCACACCACTCTGTTGAAGTCTCCTCCGACTTGATACGCTGCTGTCGCCCTCTCAGGTACGAATCAAACCAGCTAGCAGAGTCAGAGGACACGTTCAGGGACTTCAGTATTTCAACGAGAATGTCAAAATCGACGCAGTTAAAGGCGCTGCTAAAGTCCAAAAGTGCTATCACAGAGAGCTGTTTCTCATCCATCGCGTGCTGAATGTCATCAGTGACTTTGAGTAAGGCCGTTACGGTACTGTGACCCGACCTAAATCCGGACTGAAATTTGTTCAGCAACTTGTTAGAGGAAAGGTAGGAGGAGAGCTGAGCATGGACTATGGATTCAAGGACTTTGGAGAGGATCGGCAGGATGGAAATTGGACGAAACTCTTTAAAGGAGGAGGGATTAGATGTTTTGGGTAAAGGGATAACTAAAGCTTTTTTCCACACATTAGGGAAGGAGAAACTGGAGAGTGAGTGGTTTATAATGTGAGTTATAGCAGGAAGGAGCTCGTCAAGTACAATGCTGATCATTTTGGAACAAATATTATCAAATCCTATAGCTTTAGAGGAAATAGCGAGCACAGCCTTTTTAACCGCATCGATTCCGACAAGTCTAAAGTCAAAAGGAGTGGAGGTAGGAGCTGACTTCGTGCGCAAGTGACAAAGCGTGGAATCCTTTACAAAAATTTATCTTCTGGCTACTCAGCCAACAACATCAACAGTAACAACAAGACATGTACGGGCAGAGAACAACAGTCTCGTCCGTACATTTTGGTCCTTCGAAACAAGAACGGTGATTGGTAATAAACACTAACATCGAAGTAACAAGTGAACAAACATTTAACAATCTGTGCTACAGACTAAACAGTTTTAAAAACAGTGAAACAATAACAACATGACATCTTCAGAAGACTTGCTACAACAGCAATCGGAGCTGCTGGAGGCATTTAAATCCATCGGATCCAACTTTAAAAAGATGGAGCCTCCAGGAAAATGGATGTGGGCTATCACGATGAGCGACTACAGCGACTGGACAACTTCTGGAATAAGTTTGACTGGAACGATCAACGTCTTTCTCTATTAACAGTAGAACGTACAGGTGAATACTATCAGAAAAGAGTGAAAGAAAAACTTGAAATTACATACAAAGAAATACGAGATATGATCGAACGGTCGAAAATGCAGCTGGAAGAAAACATACAGAAGGAAGAAGCAAAGCTTAGAGCAGAGTTGGAGAAGAAGGGAGTCACGAGGGGAGTCACTTTCGAGAGGGGAGCATCAACATCCTATCAACAATCTACCACGGCATCGGGCGCTGACTCAGGTGACGAATTCCATGAAACTTCACTGGATAGAAAAACCATAGAGCTACTTAACGAACAGAAGTCCTATGTCGAAAGAGCATTCGAAAGAGCGATTTGCAACTTAAACATCGGCAACATAACAGAAAAGTGGCAATTCGAAGATAAACTTAAAACAATATCTTTGCGCTGGGAAAGCTATGATAAGCTTTATTGGAAATTAGATAACATGATCAAGGATAACAGGTCAAGTGAAGAACAATACGATAAGCTGGAACAAATGTACGAGACGGCGAAAACTTTGATCAACGAAAAAATTTGGGACCGAAATCACCAAGAAAAATCTGCACCCAAGATCGAAATACCTATATTTCATGGTAATTACTCCCATTGGACAACATTCAAAGACTTATTTAAAGAAACAGTGCACAACAATTCATTCATCTCAAAGGCGCAAAAAATGCAGCATTTAAAGGCAAAGTTGAAAGGAGAGGCAGAGCGCTTAGTGCAACATCTCACAATAAGCGCCGACAATTATGACACCTGTTGGAGTATCCTGCAGCAGCGATATGACAACATTCGGCTGCTCTTTACTTACCACACAAATGAGCTATTAAACCAGCCGATAATCCAATAAGCCACAGCCTTTCAGATAAAACGAATGCACGACGCAATATTATAAAATCTGAACGCTATAACAAACCTGCAAATTGAAACAAAAAACTGGGATCCATTACTCGTGCATATACTCATACAAAAGCTCGACTCGGATACAAAACAAGCATACATAGAATCTCTCGAAAGTCCCCGAGAAATACCCAAATTGGCAGATTTTTTAACATTCTTGGAGATCAAGTTTATGGCTTTGGAATCAACAAATACCAAACCAGCATCGACAGGGCGCAACATACATGATAAACACCAAAACAACAATAACAACAACAAAAACATGCCCCAAAAACGATTCGAACCTATTTCGATCAAACAGGAAGAACGAATCAACAAGCCATTTCTACCGAAATCGTTCTACAACAAGGTAGAAATTAAGTGTCCCAAATGTAATCAACAACACGGACTTTACAAGTGTGAAGAATTCCTCGATATGACGTCATGCGATCGACTTTCAACTGCGAACAAACTTGGTGTGTGCAAAAACTGCCTTTTCAGTCATCATGGCAACCAGTGCACTTCCACACAAAAGTGCAAAGAATGCAACCAGAGTCATAGTACATTGCTGCACGAGGCGGTGTCAAATGAACCACGGATCAAAAGTAACCGCGAGAGCAACCATTTATGGAATGAAAATGACACCGAAGTACTGTTGGCAACAGCGATGATTGACGTAGAAACATCATCGGGAAAATTTATAACATTGCGAGCACTACTAGATCAGGGTTCCCAAGTATACTTGATTACGGAAGATGCTGCTCAACGACTACAGCAGAAACGCAGAAAAATAAATGCAGTCGTAACCGGAGTGGGGGCTGTTCGTATCCCCACTAACAGATGTAAAGGAATAATCCAACTGATTCTCAAGGCAACTAACTCCAATGGTGAATTTACGACCGGGGCGTTGGTAATGGACGCGATAACAAGCAAACTACCGAACAAAAACATTGACATAACAACATAAAAAACATCGTTGGATCACATACCACTTGCTGATCCACAATTCAACATCTCACGCAACATCGATATTTTGTTGGGAGCCGATATCTTCGCAGAGGTATTGCTTGAAGGCCTCATCAAAATTAACGACTCAACAATGACAGCCCAAAAGACACATCTAGGGTGGATCATTTGTGGCAAACATAAAACATTGCAATGTCACGTAACAATAAACAACCTGGAAGAAATCGAAAAATTCTGGGAACAAGAGGAGATAAAGGAGAACAAGAACAAAAATTTAGAACAAAACGAAGAGGAGGTATATTGCGAAACATTATACAAAGAAACTACTGAGCGATTGGCTGACGGAAGGTACCAAGTCCGTCTGCCGTTGGCACCCTATATCAAAGAAAAATTAGGCACGTCAAAGCCACAGGCCGTCGCTCAATTCAAACAGTTAGAACGGAAGATGAAAACCAATAAAATGTACGCTGAGAGATACAAGGAGTTCATGTCCGAATACAAACATTTAGGCCACATGATCAAGGCCGAAGCCAAGAACAAGGCGCTTTTGCAGTATTTTATGCCGCACCACGAAGTAGTGCGTGAAAGTGCAATAACAACAAAACTGCGGGTGGTCTTCAACGCCTCTGCCAAGACCAGCACCAAGTACAGTCTCAATAGCCTGATTGAGAGTGGGCCAAACCTGCAAGCAGATCTACAAGGCATCCTATTACAATGGCGGCAACATCAATACGTGCTAACAGCCGACATCGAAAAGATGTATCGATACATAGCAGTGCATCCAGATGACCAAACGCTCCAAAAAATCATATGGAGGGAGAATGCTCAACAACCCCTAGAAGAGTACCAGTTGTGCACGGTAACTTATGGCACAAAGGCCGCTCCTTTTTTGGCCCTCCGAATACTGAAACAGCTGGCGGAGGACGAAGGCGAAAACTTCCCAAAAGCCAAGCCAGTTCTACAAAACAACTTTTTCATGGACGACGCCATGTTTGGGAGTAACACTATCGATGAGGCAAAGGAAATACGAGACCAACTGATGCATCTATTAAGGCGAGTAACGCACCCCAACTTGTAGAAGACCTACCCAAGGAGATGAGAAACCCGCTCAATATCAACTTCACTGAAACAGATTCGTCAAAAACATTAGGACTGGGGTGGAATCCGAAAAACGACCACTTCGTTTTTTCACCGGTACTAAAACATAAAGAAACAAGAACAATCACCAAACGAAAAATACTGAGCGATGTCTCATCGTTATTCGATCCCCTTGGCTGGCTCGCACCGATTACAGTCAAATCAAAAATCATGTTTCAACAGGTGTGAAAGACTAGCCTAGGGTGGGACGAAGCTGTGCCTGAAAACATACAAAAAGAATGGAGAACGCTAAGTTCGGAGCTAATAACAATGGAACAGTTTAAAATAAAACGCTGGCTCGGATTTACGCCAGAAACAACACATAAAACACAACTATTCGGGTTCTGTGACGCTTCTGAAAAAGCAATAGCTTGCGTCGTGTACAGTACAGTGCCAAACCCTGATGGAACATACATGGTCAACATGGTCGCAGCCAAAACCAAGCTAGCTCCGATACGCAAAAAACAATCCCTACCGCGGCTCGAACTATGCGGCGCCCAGCTATTAGCAAAACTCGTGCATAAAATAAAACAGTGCATAAACAATCCCGAGATAAAAGTCACAGCATGGACAGACTCCATGGTGGTCTTGGGATGGCTTAAGGGCGAAGAAACACGCTGGAAGAGCTACGTTGCGAACAGAGTGCAATCAACAAAACGAAATATTCCAGCTGAAAATTGGAACTATATAAACACAAAAAACAATCCAGCGGACTGTGCATCCCGAGGTTTACTGCCGACTCAGCTAAGCACGCACTCGCTGTGGTAGCAAGGGCCAGAATAGCTCAAAATAACAACGTGCCAAAAAATAGTGACCAACAAGGGATAACATTAAAGGAAGAAACGAAAGTATTCACCGCAGCGGTACAACGTAAAGAGCCTAACGTTATAACAAAAACATTAAACAATTGCAACTCTACTGCAAAGGCCGTCCGCGTTATCAGCTGGGTATCGCGTTTCATAGCTAAGGCGCGTGCCCAAAGCGCCGCATGCTCTAAGCATATCACATTGCATGAAATGAAAGCGGCGAGAAACAAGATAATACAACAAGTACAGCGTGATCACTTTTATGAGGAGTTACGAGCTTTAAAGACAAACCAGGAGGTGAACAAAAACAGCAAAATTTGGAAATTAAATCCGTTTTTAGATGAAGCCGGCCTTCTACGCATAGGCGGCAGATTACAGCACTCGAACTTAGCAGAAAATGCCAAACATCCGTTCGTCATACCACAACACTCGATGTTATCGGAACTGGTCATAGATGAAGCACATAAAACAACCTTGCACGGCGGAGTGAGACTGACTCTAGCAACGCTGCGTCAGAAATACTGGGTCATTGGTGGAACAACGACTGTGAAAAAGTCGCTTAGAAAATGCGTAACCTGCACTCGCTATACTACCACCAAACAACAACAACTTATGGGAGAACTACCGCAGCCGAGAGTCGCGCCATCACCACCGTTTTATCACACAGGAGTGGATTTCACGGGCTGGGTAGACATCAAGCTAAACAGGGGACGAGGAGTACGAAAATCTAAGGGTTACGTCACCGTGTTTATCTGCATGGCAACAAAGGCTGTCCACTTAGAGCTAGTAACAGATCTAACAACTCAAACTTTTATACTAGCTCTGAAGCGGATGGCAGCAAGAAGAGGCTGCCCAGCGCATCTGTACAGTGATAACGCCACCAACTTTTTGGGGGCCGATCGAGAACTGCAGAGACAATTACAAACAATAACATTCAACAACGAATTGATCTCACAAACACTCGCAGAGCAACACATCCAATGGCATTTCAACGCCCCGAGCTGGCCGTCGGCAGGAGGTATTTGGGAGGCTGCGGTAAAATCTATGAAATATCATCTCAAGCGAGTTTTGGGCGTACAGAAACTAATTTATGAAGAGTTTCAAACATTATTAACACAAATAGAAGCCTTCATGAATTCGAGGCCTCTCTGCCCCTTAACAGAGGACGCAGACGACGCAGGAAGCTGTCTAACACCCGGTCATTTCCTAATCGGGCGCCCAATAATATTAGTCCCGCAAGAAAAACATGACAACAACATAAACACACGCCAAAGATGGCAACTTACAGAAAAAATGTTTCAAGGTTTCTGGAAATAGTGGTCTCTAGAATACCTACACTTATTGCAACAACGAGGAAAATGTAACACCAAAACACGGGACATCAAGCAGGGGGATATCGTATTAGTCAAGGAGGATAACCTGCCGCCGATGAAACGGGCCCTTGGAAGGGTACTCGATATAAATCCTGGCAAGGACCATTTAGTTCGAGTGGTTACCGTAAAAACGCAAAACAGCGTATACAAAAGACCGATAACAAAGCTCGTATTACTCCCAGTAACAAACATCGACGAGTACACCGGACCGACTGCACCCAATTCTAGTAACACGAGTCAAACAATTAATATACCTACAAAAAAGCGCAGCGGAAGAACAGGACGATCGACCTTATTGGCCATACTTGGAGTGCTGCTGACCATCTTCCATCCAACCACACAAACTGAGGACCTCATCAACATTACTGCATTCCAGGAAAATAAACTCGTCTATTTTGACAACATGGGAAAAATGCAAACTATTCACGACACTTGGAAAATAGAGACATACTATAACATGACGACCTATTGGGATGGATTCGAGAGTGCCCAAGGCTTAACGACTCACGTCGATAACAGATGTAAACATTTTGTATACAGAATTATGTGTGATAGAATTACGTCACACCTGAAACAAGAAATTGAAAATCTGGAACATAACAACGGATTATTGAAAACCGGACACGGTATGAAACCGCGACGTGTTACAAGAGGACTAATCAACGTAGTCGGATATTTAGCAAACAGTTTATTCGGGATACTCGATGACAGCTTCGCACAGAAGTACAGCTCCGACATAGAGGCAGTGAATAACAACGAAAAACATCTTTTGAGTCTCATAAAAAATCAAACTTCGATAGTAGAGGCCCACAACAACATTTTGAAGAGAAACGAAAAGGCCATGAAGGCACAGTTTCAACTGATACAGGATCATTTAAACTAAACTGAACAGTTCATACAAGACACAAACAACAGAATATCAGAGGAAGATAATCAAATCTACTTTAATTTGATGACCTTGGCCGCAAATATGATAATAAATAAACTGCAGAACATACAGCATATACTCCGTGGAACAATAACAAACATAGGTGGATACCCGACTTTTCAGTCAAGAACAACTCAGAAAAGAGCTCAATCTAATCTCCGGACAATTACCTGCCCACCTGTACCTGCCACTCGATAACACGCACGATCAATTGAACAACATATATAAACTGCTGACAGCTAAGGCGCGAGTAACAGAAAAGTCTATAGATTTTTGGCGCCATGATGGCTCTTTCACACAACCACTCCTCGTTGCTCATGTTTTGTTGTAAGCTCGGAAAAACCATATGTATTAGGATCTCTTCCGAGGTTACAACATTACAGAAGTGGCTTTCAAATTTGATAAGGCCTTCCGCATCCATTGCCATGCGGCCTTCGCCGATTTTGAGGAGGTTTTGAGCAAAGATTCCGGATTCTTGGTCGTTGTGGAGCTGAACTCTCATATTAGTTGTGAGGTGCAATCTCTCTACCTTTGCCCATATTGGTGAAGCTTTGAGGCAAGCGTTGATTTCTTCTGCCGGAGTGCCGCGCTCAATGACCGGCAGCGTCTGCCGGAAGTCACCTGCGAGCAAGACGACCACTCTACCCATTAACGTGCGGTTGCCACGGATGTCTTGCAAGCTGCGGTCGAGCGCTTCAATCGCACGCTTGTGTGACATCGTGCATTCATCCCACACGATCAATTTGCATTGATGCACCAGAGCTCCACGACTACTGCTCTTGCTTATATTGCAAGTGGGAGTTTCCTCACCCGCAAGGTTCAGTGGAAGTTTAAACACCGAGTGGGCAGTTCTGCCTCCGCTGAGCAAGGTCGCTGCTATCCCAGAGGACGCAACAGCTAGCGCAACATTCCTGTCTTTGCGCAGCTGCGCCAGCAGCAAATTCAACAGAAATGTTTTCCTGTGCCCCCTGGTGCGTCTAAAAAATAGAGACCCCCCTTCTTCGCTCTCCACGCGACTTACTATTTTATTGAAAACTTGCCTTTGCTCAGGTAACAACTGAGGCTCAGTTTGAGCAACTTGAGCTCCTAAGGCTGCGGTATCATAACTGAGCTCCCTGATCAAATCATTGCACAACTCTCCTGTTCGTTGTGGGGTGGGCATGCCGAAATCAGAAAGCCGCTTAGACACTATTGAAAATACTTTGTCCTCAATAAGTTTAAGCGCTTTGTTGAAATATATATCATCGTCGGTCTGTGCTGTCTCTCGGTACCTGTGCGCGATGTCTTCCGATAAAGCGGTTTTATATTTATCCCCAAGTTGCAGGGGGTTCGAGAGTCCGCAAGTACTCAACATGATGGCGAAGAGCTCTCTCAACTTGGCCGCTGATCGGCACAATACGGCGTCCTCCATCGTAGAGTCCCAGTGGCCGTCATCTTCCAAAAGTCCCATGGCATCACACGCTTCTCGGAACGTAGCCTTTTCCTGTCCATCGACTGTTTTAAGGGCCTGAAAACTGATGGGGCCCCGGACGCGGGTCAAAAGCAACAGCGCGCAGTAGCACTCAAAGTGTGTACGTGTACGGTATATATTCTGCCCAGAGCATCCGACGCCTTCACACCATGCCAGCCTTCCACGGGGTTGCCCTGCACACGACGCTTCCATTCTTTCCGCGCAGCGTTCCATGTATAATATTTTGGCACTTCCGCGTACAGCAATGTTTTGGCAAATTCGTCAGTATGGCACAGACGGAAAAACGCTGTAAGTGTAGTCGTCGGCGGTGTCGCTACTCGATCGCGCAAGTTAGCCTCTGTGAAGTAAATGCGCTCACCGTTTGGAAGATGTACCGCAAGATGTATCACTGTCGGGTACCTCTCGTGAAGCGGCATGCCTAATATTCGCCATGCTGCCTCGTTGTTGCTCACGTATCGACCAGCTCTAAACATCTGCACTTCGTCTCGTGTGTTAATATTGGCATTGCCTTGCTGCTGCACAATAAATATGGCCTGGTCACTGCCTTTGTTGATGTACTTACAAATGTATTTAATTGCCTGAACCGAGTTGCAAAACTCTACATTAATGTGAGCATCAAACATTTTGCAAAGGAGCGGCGAGTAAGGGACTATCCAGCTATTGTCTACTACGACGTCTTGCGCGGTACCCCTGATTTTAATTGTGACTGTACGTCCCCCTACCTCGAGTGCTCGGCGTCTGTACAACGGATACCCATTATCATTGGTTTGGGTCTCTTTTAACAGTGCACGAGGATAGTTTTTTGTGCATTTCCTGTTTTTCATACACGGGGACGTAGGATTCAGGGTTCCACATGGTCCGTGGATCATGCTCTTAATGATCGTGTCATATAGTTGTTTGTCAACGTTAAGGTCTGGTAACTCAGCTGATATCACTTCATCGATTTGGTTCGGAAGCAATTTTTCTTTTAACCACAGCAGCAAGTGCATGTGGGGCAAGCCACGCTTTTGCCACTCAATCTAATACATGAAGCACTGCGCTTCGCCAAATACATGCCCTTTCGTGAGGAGGGCCACCAGCTTTTGTACTTTGATTTTAAAAATTCGTGCTACGATATCGTGCCGGTCCGTCAGTTTTTGCCCACCCATTAATTCATCTTTAATCTCTTTCCAGGCTGGGTTGCACGTGAAGGTAATGAATAAGTCCGGCCGTCCATAGTTCCGAACGTAGGAGAACGCGTCCTGGGTGTATTGGTGGAGGTATCGTGGACTGTTCACGAACGACGATGGCAGGATCACCATCTGCCCTAAGTCATTCGGATTCACATTGCCATCGTGCGCAACAGCATCTTGCAAGTGAACGTAATTTTCTGCACGCAACTTGCTTTGGTTTAGCGCTATGAACCTTAGACGCTCACTCTCTATCTTAACGTACATGTCTACCAAAAATTGGGATAGAAGTACCCTACACCGCAGCGGCAAGTTGAAGTCGTGTTCGCGGACCATCAGGTGGAACGCGTAGAAAGCCATGCATGATACATTTTTGTTCAGGATCGGTTGCCCAGTTGCCGGATTGGTTTGAGGAATACTGAAGTTATATCCAACTTGTCCTTTCCAGAACATAATGGGATACTGTAGCGCATCGTAGAAGCGGTGAGTGTCAGCGATCCTGGTGAGCGTGTCGTTGTGCTTGCGTACGACGATGTCTCTTGAGGCCGTGAGGTCGGCGCCCGCGACCACAGCCGCCACCTCGGTGACGGCCGGCGCGTTGTAGCGGCGCGCATGCTGCCCGCTCGGCACGCGGTCTGTGTTGATCACAACCTTGCAGCTCTCATCAGGCATGTTCTCGAGAGCTGATTTAAAGTCATGCACCAATTTATTGTGATCGTGCAGGACGTTTTGTATTTTCTGGACAGTCGCTCGTTCCACTCCATGAATAATTTGACACCGTCTATCGGTTTCTGCCTCGTCGTCTCCCATGAAGTAAATTTGCAAAAATTGTGCTTGACCGTTGGGTGGAGGTAAAAGTGACCCTATTTTATGGTGCACTTGCCCCTGCACCGTAAAGGTTGGTGAAAACCCAGGAATCGCGAGAATTCTGTCTGCCCCAAAGGAAGTCATGTGAAAACATGAATTATATTTTTTTATTCGGTTTAGGAAGCGCCGTGACTCATCAGTCTCGCCCAAAAATAATTCCCTTAAAGGGTCGACTGGCTCCGCTAATGTGGGGATGGCTACCTTGCCCCCAGAGCAACACATTCCCGCCGTTTCCTCTTTCCATTTCAGTGCCCCACAGAATCTGCAAGCCTTGTTCATACGGTCAATTTTGATGAGTCTATGGTTACTATAATCTAAAGTAGGTTCGTAGTCGAAAGCACATTTTTTGAAAACTCCCCACATATTCCTTAAAAATATTTGCCGACGTTCAGCTTGTCGTTGGGCAACAGCGTTTCGGCGCAGATCTGCCTCTTCGACTGTTTCAGAGGCTCGTTGAGAAGCCATGCGGTCTGCGTTCTCTTGACGTCGTAAAGTTGCTTCCTCTGGTGTTTCAGAGGCTCGTTGAGAAGCCATGCGCTCTGCGTTCTCTTGTCGTCGTGAAGCCGCCTCCTCTGGTGTTTCAGAAGCTCGTTGAGAAGCCATACGTTCTGCCATATCCCTTCGTTGAGCATCCGACTGCTCTTGTGTCTCCGCAGCAATCTGAGATGTAATGCGGTTAGCATTCCGGTGACGTCGAGCATCAGCCTGCGCTGAGGTTTCAGATGCTCGAGAATTTGCCTGACGCGCCGCTTGCTCAATTCTCCGCTATTCAGCATGAACAGAAGATTCTGGCTGTCTAGCTACCTTCTTAGTTCGCGCTCCTTGTGAGCTCGACGAAAGATTTTTTTTGCGTTTGCGAGGCATTCTCAATTTAAAAAGTTACAATGCCAATTACAATTCTATGCGAAAGAACCACAGTTAACCTTTAACCTATCCGAAATTATAAATAAAATACCTTGTTGTAATTATCAAGACAAAAGAAACCAACTATCGAGATGAGAGAGAGAGAGAGAGAGAGAAACTTTAGCAATAAATCAACAGAACAACCTCAGTCAGTGCAATCAAGAATTCATCTCACGCACCCATTCTGGGGCGTGGGGAGTCAGAGTCAGATCATCGGATCTCTTCCTGAAGAAGCGCCTCTGTCCACTCCTATGGACAGGTCATCGGGGGGCCCTCGCGGGCGGTGGAGATCTTCTCACGAGGGGTGTTCCGTTGTATGATCGCCGGCTAGGCAACCAGGTCGCGTGGCAGGCGGCGGCGGTCGGGCGGGCGCGCGTGGTACGGCGCCATGTCGCGGATATGCGGATGTTGCGAGCTATCCGCACGCGCGAACATTCCCTTCGCCAGCCTCTGGACAAACTGGTCCACTGGTTCCCATCTGAGGTCCCTCTGGATCGTCGCATTCCTCACGTAGCGGGGGGCGTCGACGATGGTACGCAAAGAGAGGTTCTCTTGGGCACGGAGTCTCCGTTTGTTCGTCTCCGAGCATAGGGCGTACCATGCCGGGGCCGCGTAGGTGAGGCGGGATCTTACGTAGCACTTGTAGATCCCGAGCTTCGCCCTCAGAGGGAGGCTGGAGTCGAGAAGTGGACGCAGCTTGGCGCGTGCCACCTTGACCTGGTTGACGACGTTGTCGACATGTTGCTTCATGGTGAGCCGGCGATCGATGGTCACTCCCAGGTACTTCACCTGCGGAGACCACGCGATGTCCTGTCCTTGGAGCTGGAGTGGTGGTGGAAGGGGGGACTGGCCTGTGATGAGCGCCTGCGTCTTCCCAACGTTGACGGACAACCGCCACTTGGCGAGCCAGTCGGGCAAGATGTCCAGGGTGCGCTGCAGTTTGACGGCAGCGTGCCGTGCCTGGATCGACGACGCGTAGTAGGCAGCGTCGTCGGCGAAGAGTGCCAGCTGAGCACCCGGCCCGACGGGGATGTCGTCCGTATATTGGGAGTAACAGGCTGGAGACAGGCAGGACCCCTGAGGGACGCCGGCTGCAACGGGGTGTTCCTCGGAGACGGCGTCTTCCACCATCACTCGGAAGCAGCGATTCTTCAGGAAGGAGGCGATGATCTGGACCAGTCTTCTTGGGGCTGGAGACGTCGACAATTTGTACAGCAACCCCTCGTGCCATACTCTGTCAAACGCCTTCTCCATGTCCAGGAGTACTGCGACAGTGTATTCCTTCTTGTTTAAACAAACCGTCATGTCATTCAGTACTCTGGTGAGTTGAAGCGTCGTAGAATGCTCGGGCCTGAAGCCGAACTTTTCTGGGCGCGGCTGGATGTGGGGCAGTAGCTTCGCCAGCAGGAGTTTCTCAAACACCTTTGAGATGGTACTCAGTAGAGTTATCGGCCGATAGCTCTCAGGCAGCTTGGAGTCCTTGCCCGGCTTGGGCAACATGATGACCAAGCCCTCCTTCCATTGGGTTGGGAAGTGGCCCGTGCGCAAGATACCGTTAAACAGGCGCGTAACGGCCGCCACAGTACGTGGCGGCAAATGTAGCAGCGCCATGTTAGGTATGCGGTCTGCGCCCGGGGCTTTCCTGGGCTTGGTACGTCTGAATGCACGCGTGATCTGGCCGGGCGTGATGACGGTGGGGTCCTCTTCGGGAGCTATCGGCGAGGCGAAGTACTCTCGCAGGTGTCTCTCGACTGCTGCGACGTGCTCCACATCATCCGTAGGGTTCGGCTTGAACTGCTTCTCGAGGCATTCGGCGAAGATCTCCGCACGGTCTTGGGCTCGAAATCTTGGTAGGCCGTCGCTGCCCAGGATTGGTCGGACGGGAGTTGGAGTAGTCGACAAATCCCGGCATAGGCGATGCACGGAGGGGACGTGGTCGCCCATGGACTCGACGTGGCGTTCCCAAGATTCTTCGGCGTGGAGATCAAGTCGGCGCTTCAGCTCTGCCGTCATGGCGTTGAGCCTGGTCTTCATCGTTGGGCAGCGGGTTTGCTGCCACTGCTTCCGGAGAGCGCGCTTATCGCGGATGAGTGCGCGTAGCTCAGCAGGAAGAGGATTGGGCTTCCCCCCGCGAGCTACGGTGTGCGATGATAGGTCGAGCGCGTCTCGGATCTGGGTGGTTAGCAGCGATGCCAGGCGGTCAACGTCTTCCGGCTGGTTGACTGGACATGTGGTCGAAGACTGGTCGAGGGCGGCGGTGAAGGCGCCCCACTGGTAGCGTCGGCGTGATGCTGGCGGAGAGACCCGGGTGGGCAGGTCCGCCAGGACGAGAAGTACTGGCCTGTGGTCTGATGGGAGGTCAGGGAGAACCTCCTGGCTCGGCGGTGTCCGGAGACCTCTGACGACCACGACGTCGATGATGTCCCATCCGGCCCGCGTGTCGAAGTGGGTGGGCTCGTCGGGACCGATGACGTCGTAGTTGTGGCTCACGGAGTCGGCATGGATGGCGCGTCCAGCTGGGCACACCCTGGTGGAGTTCCAGGCGGTGTGCTTGGCGTTGAGGTCGCCGGCAACAAGTGTCGAGTGCGGCGACTGTAGCAGCCCCCGTAGCTCGGCGGTGCGGATTGGTGTACTGGGGGGCTTGTAGGCGGCGTAGAGTCGCAGCACCTCGCCGGCGACCTGGAGGTCGACGCCCAAAGCATATAGGGATGAATACTCCTGGGCGTCGACGAGCTGGTGAACGATCTTCCTGCCGACGATGACTGCCTAGCCTCGAAAGGTCCGGCCGCTGGAGGTCTTCTCGTCCTTGCGGTAGACGAAGTAGCCGGGCAGCGACAGCTTGTCGCTTCCGGCTAGGTGTGTCTCGCTGATGAGCATCACGTCGACGCGGTAGTCCCTCAGGAACACGTGGAGCAGCCGCTTCTTCCCTGTCAGCGACTGCGCGTTCCAGTGGACGACCCTGAGCGGCTCATGCATTGCGGAGCAGAGCGGTGAGTCTGCCCAGGGCAGTGGGGTCGCTGAGGAGGGCGAGCAGGGCTGTGAGGTGCCCCAAGTCCTGCTGCCCTATCGCCGCAGCCGGAGTGGCGGCGCCAGCGGCGGCCGCAGTCTCGCTGGCGGCGAGAGTAGCCGCCGCGGCGCCGGCGGCAGGTGGAGCCGTCGCCTTCTTCTTCTTCTTCCCCCCCGCTTCTTCTTCTGCCTGGGGGCTCCGTCGTTCGCCTGCGCCATAAGCGAGGCGGGCGCCGTTGGTTCCTGCAGATCGGGACGAGGCAGAGGGGGAGGCTGCACCTTCTGGGGCCCGGGCGCGTTGGTGAGCGCCGCCGTTCCGGACTTCTTGTTCCGCGCCTCCTGGCGGAACACGGGGCACGTCGCATTATTTGCCGTGTGCGGGCCACCGCAGTTGGCGCACGTCGGCGGCTGGTCTTTCGGGTGGGGGCATTCCCGCGCCGAGTGGGGACCGCCGCAACGTACGCACGCTAGGGGGCGGTGGCACATATGCGATGAGTGCCGGAATTGCTGGCACCTGTGGCACTGGGCCGGGCCCTGCTTCGAGCGCCAGGCCTCAATCTTCACTCCCGGCATGTACAAGAGCTCCGTGATCTCGTACACAGCGCCGGGGGCACGGTCTGGATTCTTCTTCAGGCTGGCGAAGAAGATGCAGCCGGGTCTTCCTTTGCGCGCCCGGATCTGCTTACAGTACTCGGCCTCCACACCAAGTTCTGCAAGCGCCGCGACTATCTCCTCCAGCGCGGTGTTAGAAGGCAGCCCGCGGATCGCCACCTTCTGGGTCTTGTCGGCCGGCAACGAGTATGAGAACCACCTCACACCGTGGTCCTTCTCCAGCCTGCACAGGTAACGTTGCACAAGCCGGTACTCGTCTTCGGCCGCTGGGGTAAAGCGCACACCCTTTTGGTAGGCGCGCGCGCTGGAAGCCCGGCCGAGCTCGCTGGCTATCGCCCTGAAGTGGTCGGCCCAGTTGGGTAGGACCTCCATAATAAGGGGCGGATAGCGCGGCTGGCGGGGCTGCTGTGGCGCAGCGCCTCCCGACGGGGCGGCGGTGGCGGTGGCAATCGCGGCTGCGGTTTGGGCGGCGGCAGTGGCAGGTGGCGTTGGGCGGGCGGGTGGCATTGGGCGAGTGGGCCCTATCGCGGGTGCGGTGGCGTGCGGGTTCGCAGGCGCAGCGGCGGGGCGCGTAGGGCCAGCGGGCACAGTCGCGGCGGTGGGCGGGTTCGCGGGCGCGGCGGCGGGGCGCGTAGGGCGGGCGGGCACTATCGCGGGCGCTGCGGCGGAGCGCGTGGGGCGGGCGGGCACTCGCGACGTGGTCGCCGACGGGGCAGGCGGACGCGCGGTTGGCGGCACCGGGTGCCTCACTGAACGGGGGGGGGGACGCGGTGCTGGGGCGCGGTGCCCCAGATACGGTGGATGCGGTCGCGGCCGCCGCGGCAAACGACACTGTAGGAGAGCACTTATTAGGTAAAACACTCGTACCTGTTTGTGTTGAAGCACTCTCATAGTCACTCGCGGCGGCGGACAGTCCAGGGGCGGGGGCGGGTGCCTGAAGCGCGCCCGTCCAGGGCGACAGCGACGGCATGTCGAGGCCCGTCTTCCTCGGCGGCGGCTGGTTCGTCGGTGGCGGGGTCGGCGAGTCCGCAAGCTGGACTCGCTTTCCATCTCCTCGGAGACGCAGGTCGTCGCTCGGGCTTTCGCTACGCGGGCGCCTCGTCCCGCGGGTTGGTGGCAGCACCAAAGGCCGCGTTTTCGCCTGCTCCACTAATTGCGCGTCGAAGAGCTCGGTGCCGATACAAGCCGTGGGCTTGCCCGACAGGGCAGCGCGGCTTGCGGCGACGTATGCCTCCATGGCACGGAGTAGGCCCGCCGAAAACAGGTTGGCTTGAGCGGCCCGAATTAAATATAATTCGTCCAGCTCAAGCTCTGCCCTCGGAGACCCAGGACGCCGCACCACGGGCGACCCGTACTCCGTCGATGTGGAGATAGGGAGCAGGCGGTCCAACGAAGTTGAACGTTGCACGCGATGCCGGCGCGGGGTTTCACCCAGCGGTGGGCTCGCGGTCACGACTGCACTTGCACTATCATTGTCACTGTCACTAGTAGCACTGTAGCCCTGAAAAGGGCTTTTGGGCTGGTCCATAGCAGCGGGCTATGGACGAGCTGGCGTCACGGAAAGGGTTACACACCAGGCACGACCTTAGGCAGAGCCGGCGTCCGTCCCGATGTGGTAATCCCCTCCGTGAACACTCGCGGCGCGGGTATCGCGATCGCGGCGCGCACGGGCGCGTGTTACACACGTCCGCTTCGCACGAAGCGGCGGGTGAACTGCAGCGGGACGGCGAAGCGGAGATCCGTGTGCGCGACGGTCGAAACTATCTATTTGGTGTCACAGTCAGTCAGTCATTGCGTGTCAGTGCCGGCATATATGAAGTTAGCTTGAAACCAAACCATACCGCGATGTAAAATACATGCAGCGCCATCTAGTGACATATTTATGAAAACTTTTTATGGATGCATTTTGAACATCCGACGGAATCAGTGATTATTTTTCGGGATAAAATGTAGCCTATTTTTTAAGTCAGGGTATGATCTATACACATCTCAAAATTCAATTAAATCCGTCCAGCCGTTTCAGCGCTAAAGACTGACAAACATATAAACACACACACAAATTTTCACGATTATAATATTAGTGTGATTGCCAAAGTGACGCTATCGGTTGAGAATGTGACAAAACATGGTGATTCTTGAGGGTTAGCATCGCGTAGCACCTATTTTCAAGTGGAGTGATTTGGTTTGGATCTTTTTCCAGATCGCATTTGTCATATTTGTCAACCTATCTATGGTACCTATCTCATACTTGAGAATTGGGAATTTCATCTCTGTCTGGTATTATGTCTAAACGATGTGAATAATAAGTATAATAACAACAATATTATACAAGTGGGGGCTTCCGCCCCCTTATCGACACTCTGACCCTTGTCTCCGTGTGTTTTTCGACAAAGGCCTCCTCCAACGTCTTCCATTGATTTTGGTCTGCTGCCTACCTGAACCAGTGAGTGAATGATGTGAATACAGCTTGACGAATATCTTTGATCCATCAAATAGCACTTCAGACTTCTCTGTAATAACCTTTCAGGGAATTTGTTGCTCTCTTGAAATCTTTGCTGGGCCACTGTTGTTATTTCTGGAGTCAGCGCCAATATGTGGCTCTCATAAGTGGGTTGGAGTGTAGATAAGGTTATCGACACTGACCCAACAACGACACGAAATGACGCTCATGCATGAGAATGTTACAAAACATAGTGAATCTTGATAGTCAGTATCGCATCGCATCTACCCTTAACATCTGTAAGTGAACTTGACACACCAACCATGTTTTTTTTTTCAGTTTGCAAATATCTGTCAACCTAGATAGTTATCTCATTAATTGAGACTTGGGAAATTCATGTATGTCTGATATCCTGTCTGAAGATGTGAGATCACCAAGCCAACTAGGCACCTGTCAGGCATCTTCCATGTCATGTCTAACCTGTGAAATAAAACCTTCAAGGCATGTGTTGCATGAAATGTTAGAAGCCTGCAAGCTGCCGCTTGGAGTAGAATCTGTAATAACCTTTCTGGGAATTTGTTGCTGGGTTGAAATCTTAGCTGGGCTAAGACTGTTCTCGGTCTGTTGGTCGGTCGGTCTAGAGGGTCGATGAGGGGGAGTTTTTTCCCTTCTGTACACCAACCCTGTTGTCCACTGTTGTTGTTATTTGTGGAGTTAGGTACCATTATGCTCATGAGTGGCGGTTGTCACTGGTTCATCCAGTGTATTTCTTCTAATTATATTTTTTTACATAGCCTACTCAGGGTCCTGTAGCTATAAAAAGGCCTCCCTGTTCCCAGGCTACACATTGTATTAGGGAATAATATATATCAGCTACTAAGGCTAATGTACTCTATTTGCGTGATAGAGATAATTATAACAATCAATTACTTTTATTTGCATTCAATATGGCGCTTGAGGAAGTCTGTCTCTCTCTTCTGCATATAAGAGTATGAGTGAAAGTCACTCATGATTGCTGTATTTAACTGTCTACTGAATAAAGTTGGTGTCTTGCCAGATATTTTGGATCCTTTTGAGACTGTTTATTGCCTAAAACCCTGTCATTCATCTGAGAATCAACACCAAACTTGTTTGGCTAAGTAGATCTTGATGTAGGTGATATGAATTATATCAGTGGTCTACAATGTTGATAATATTGAAGCAAGTTGTCTTTTACAATAATAAGCAAGTAGCTAAGTGACTTTCTTACCAAATAGATATCAAGAAGTTTCATACATTTTGCTCAGTTTTGCTTTATTTCACCTGATTTAGGCACCCTGCTAATAGCGGCCATAGCTCATAAAGGCCAGCCAATCCTATCCTTTTGTTTTTAATCCAGCTTGACAGATAGTTTTGTTCAATCAAATAGCACTATGTAATATTCATTCTTATCTTGGGATCAGTGGCTGGGTTAAAATCTTAGCCGGGCTAGGACCTGTGGTAGTCGTCACTGTTGTTATTTCTGGAGTTAGGTGCCAGTATGGGGTGTTCTGTTCATAGTAGGCCTGTCGTCACTGGTTCATCCAGTGTTTTCCTCATAGGCCCACTACTTTGAATGTGAGTTAACACTATTCTCTGAATAACTTCGACCTCTCCATACTTTTTTGGAGTTGTTATTGTTGTTTAGAGAATAGAGTTTACTCACCTTCAAAGTATGGTGTGGTACTGTCAAATTACATATTGACGAGTCCTTTTCATAGGATGTGAACTCTAATACCATGGCATATAAGGTTCAAAATCGTGATGATGATTAAAAAAAAATGGCAGCAAAATGTGTTAACCCTTAAGGCAGTGGTCGTCATAATTTTCTGGTCAAGTGCCACATAGGACAATGTGGGGTGTGTTATGTGGTGGCTCTTGAAAAGCTTGTTTTTAAAAACTATCTTTATTTCAGAAGACTTATTCATTACAGTTCAAAGTTTGGAATTAGAATGAATATAACAATGAAAGGGTCCAACTTAAATAGGGTGCATATCTCTTCGTGATTAGTCATTGTGGAAGTGATAAAAGGGATGACAAACTCCAGGAAGCGATATAGGGATGACTATTCAACAAATTCCAGAGGAAATGAAAAAAAGGACTGATAGTAGAAGGCACAGTAACAATTGTAGATAAGGGTAGGTTAATGTCCAAAGCTCTGCTAATAGTACATGAGTCACAATCATAGATGAGGTTATACAGAGTATGCAAAGAATGTAGAGTAAGTAACTTAGATACAGAGTATGTAAAGGTACAGAGTATGTAACACCTCCCCCCTTAGAATAAAGATTGGGCATTAGTGCCTAAACTTTTTGGTGAAGGTGATGTTGAAAGTGCTGGGTCGTCTTCATCTTCGGAAATGCAGGTTGTGTTTCTTGCTGTCATTGGTATGGCAACTATATGAGAGTTACGTGATCTTCTTGATCCGAAGCAATTATTTAATATTTGTACGCATCCATTGCGGCGGCGTTGACGGATGTCTATAATACCATTTGAGCGTCTGTTACAGCATCTGTATATTATGTATCCGAGTCCAAATAGTCCAATAGTAAAATAGATGTATGAAAATGTTTCGGTATTACTGGGCGGTTTTTTTTTCGATGTACCATAAAAATTTTGGTTGAATTACTAAAAAATATGTTAAATATGAAATTATTTTATTTTTTCTTAATCTTTAATAGTTAAACTTTAGTTTTTATTCGAAATACGTACTGATATATTAGTAAATAGAGCTTAAATTAAGTATTTTAACTCGACGGGAGCATTTCAACCTTCCACTGAGTTATAGAGTTATTTCATTCCCTTTTCCTTGGATTTCATCTACTGAGTTACGCTTTGGTAAATATTACCATTATTGTTTTCAATATCTAAAATATTCTACACCTTATTTAGTATTTATGTTTTAAGCAAGAAGAAGGTTTCTGAGATATTTTAAAAGGCCTTTTATATAAACGGTTTAGTGTAAAAGAGTACAGTAAAATAATATTTTTTTAGTAACATTTTTATGGGACAATAACTCAGTAGAACACTGCCATCTCTCAGTGGAAACCTTAAGCTGAATTCACATCGAATGTAGATTTTGAAATAAAAATAACTGTTTAATTAATTATTTTTTTAAGTTTATTTATAAAAAAAAACAATCAACTTAATACAAATAAACATTTCTACAAAAAAATCGAAAAAATTACTAATGAAATTAACAAAAATATTCTTCTTTCAAACAATGAAATAATCCTTTTAACAAAATTCTTGAACATTAAATTATAATTATACCAAAAAAACTAATCAACTTAACAAAAATATTCCTTCTATAAATAAAGTAATTATTAACCGGTCTCCTGGCGTAAGGCCGCTGGCGGCCTCTTTTAAAACCCTACGCGGCGGCCGGTATGGTCGCGGACGGCGGAGGAATTTCGCAAAATCGCGCTTTCCGCAAGAATTTATTTTCATGCGCAATTAAATACCGTAGTGGGTAGAGAGGTAGCTTACAATCTAAGCATACTATAACTGGTCATAATGAAATCACGTTTCTATTTTTCTATAATATGAAAATTAAATGTACTTATTAAACATTTAAGCAGTTGTCACAAATGTAATCACCAAGTAGTTTTCCTTGGCTACATGTCAAACAAATCAAATTATTGCAAGTTATGCATTTTATAGTACAAGTGTGAAACGGCAATGCCGTTTTGCATACTTGACATGTCACCGTACGCTTTACTATAGTCTTCAGAGATTTATTTTCTTTCTCTCTGGACAGACTTGAAGTCACACATTTTTTAGGTTCTTTTGTTTGAAGATTAGTCTTCAGAGATTTATTTTCTTTCTTTCTGGACAAACTTGAAGTCACACATTTTTTAGGTTCTTTTGTTTGAAGATTGAAGCTTTTGATGTCTAAAATACGTATCTTTTTTTTTTCAGTACTGATTTAGCTTGCCTCCGAATGTTGTCGCTTGAAATTTGGTTTAACTGAGCATGATTAGAATTGTCGGCAATTTCTAATACAGTTTCATTTACATTTATTTCAGAGGGACTTTGCACTATGTAATTCTCGATAACTTCATTCTCCCGAGAGATAAGATTTGGAGACGCGATTGCAGTTGAGTTTAAATTTTGGTCCCACAATACAACAAATGACTCGCTGGTCTCTTCCATAGCATCTATCTCTCCATTTCTACCATACACGACATCACTCTCTATAATAAACTCTCTAAAATATAGCAAAGACATAGGTCTTTGCTATATTTTTTAGCTTTATCCATATTATTTGCCCTCTCATCCCAAGTTGTCTTTTCTGCTTCAGTAATTTCTGTCTCTCCACCATTTTCATATACCATAACACTTCCGTTGTCTATTTTGGTACTTGTAGCATCTTTTTTGTTGCTAATATTCTCGTTTTTTAAAATGTATTTTTGTGTAAAATAACAGCCACCCATACCTCTTTCAGATGAGCAAAAACAAGAGTGAGTACGGTGCATAATCTCTTGGAAACGGAATGATATTTGGTGTATTTTCATTGTTCCAGGTATAGCTTGCAAGTTTTTTGGCCAAATTGTCTTTATGTTATCAATATCAGAACTGTTGATATACAAGCATTTAACAGTTTTTATGCAATTCTGTAATACTTCGAAGGCATCGTGTCCATATCTCTGCCGTAGGCTACTTGACGATCAAGAGCTCGCTTGGTTAGCAATTCTTTCAAGGGTCAATGCATTCTCTACTACAACAAGATACCTCTGGAGATCTTGACATTGCCATTTGAGCAATTTAAAATCCATGTTAAAGCGACTTTGTCGAAAAAGGGATATTACAATGTTCAAGATTACTTAAATGATGGGTCTGTATGGGGTTAATCTGGCTCAACACAGACCTTGCTGTTAATAATTTTGTAATTACTTACTATTCCTGCTTATTAATTATGATAATGACTAAATATTATATTTTGTATTAGTTAAGCTTAAGCAATTTTTAAAAAGAAATCAATCTGTGGGAGTTTCTACGCCCTTCTTCTCCCACAGTGGTCCAATGTAGAGAAGTGGCAAAAAATGACGATTGCTAAGTATATGTAAATATCTACAGTAATAAAGACATTTGGTATTTGGTATTTATTTGGTATTTGGACGGCTCCTCCTATGCCATCAGCTACTCCTTTTCCGTGTCCACTTTCACTGAACGACCAGGTAGAGTAGTCTAAACGTAGCTTGTGGGTGAACATATTTAGCAAATAGAAGTTTTTTTTTTGTCTATACTGACTGCTGGGCCCATCAGAAAAGACATGAATGACTGTTATCGGTTTTTTTTCTCTGACCAATTTTATAATAGGGAGCAGATGATCCCATATAGCTGGCGGCTCGTGACAATTATCATCCGACACAGTGCAGAAGGACTGACAAGCATCGCTCCAATATATCATTCCCGTATGAAGGGTAATCTGAGCTTTGGCGGCACCACAGTGCATGGACTGTATTTCATTGGCCATTTTACACTGATAATTTTCGGAAAAATCGCATATTATCAGTGCTTCATTGTCCATTGATTTGGTGTATCCACGTAAAATAATGTTTTTTGAATGCTGGTATGTCTTTTTCGAAATTGTTTATCAATGTTCTTCAGTCTTTGCTACCTTAACAGTTTTTTTTTGTGGTAACAGTCTTAATGTGACCTTGCTCATTTTTTTCGTATTTATGGTCTATTCTCTCCCACTGAAACCATTGCACATCGTGGTCGATTTGACCATCTTTTAACTGGTAATCCAGCCCAACAGTTCTACATATTTGGCATATGCCAAACATGCATTCATATGAATTCAAGTCACAACTTAGTCGTCTCAATATGTCCGTCATATTCTTGTAGTTTGTCAAGATTCCTTTCCTTTGCAGTGCAGATAGCTTGAGCACTATATTGTCATGTTTAACACATAGGCATGTGTTCCGGTTGTTCACATTAGGTGAAAGTACAAAAAAAGGTTTATACTTGTAAAAGGTGGTAAAACTGTATCTACCACCTTCCGATTTATATTTTTGATATAAAATATGCAAGGTGTCCGTGAGGTATCGGATCTGTTCCTTCTTTTTTCCTGAAGTGCGGCATTCTTTCTTATCTGCCGTGCACCTACTCACGTCATCTCGTGTAAAAAACTTTTCCATTTCTTGAAGCGTTTTTGTATTTTTCACTCTTTCTTTACTTTTCCTAATTTTTCCTTTTAAACCCAAGCCTTGAAAAATGCGTTTTAATTTTTGCCGTTTTAACTTTTTTATTGTCAACTGTCTTCTGCTTATTTGTACGACATTTTTCATACGTAGTTTTTAAAGCGCATTCCAGTACTTCTCCTCTCATTGTCAGTTTTACTACGCTTTCTTGTAGCTGTTCATTTTCTTAAACAGCCCTGACTTTATAACGATAAAATTGTTTTCTTGTTCTTTGAAGGGCCTTTGCTAGTATGTTGATTTTTTTTAACGCCGCCTTATATTTTCTTACAGTTCTAGATATATTGCGTGCCTTAATAGAACCCTTCTTCGGTAACTTAACAGCCATGTTTGAGGCTTCTGGTCCACATTTCTTTGCTTTCTTTATCTTTTGTTTTTTCTTTTGTTTGCGCCTTTTTTTCCTTAACTTAGCTTTTTCTTCATCTGGTAATTCTGTTATCTTCTTTGTCTTTTCTTTTACTAAATTTGCATGTTTCCTTTTATGTTCTTTATATCTTTCTGGATCTGATTTCAACTTTTCTCGGTATCTTTTCATTCGTTCCGCAGCAGTGAGAGCCATTATGACCTGATAAAAGAATTTTGACTTTTCATCACCTTTTAAACACACACATATTTATAATATGGAAATTTATATGAATCCAGCAAACTACAATGTGTACATGTGACTTTACAGTTCCATTGAGTGACAATTCCTTCTACTGAGAAACATTTTTGGTAAAAGTTTCTCAGGGGAACGTAACGAATCGTCTGGGGTCCGAAACGAATCAATGTTTCTGTTATTTTTTTTTTACATAACCTTAAAAAATTCAACAAATTAAGCAATTATAGTACACATATGTTAACGTCTAAATAATGAGGGTTACCATAATGTTATACATACCTCAAAACCGCCGTAAATCAGTGGAGCTTCGTTTGTACACTTCAAAAAAAATATTTTTTTAATACGCGTTGAGACAACCTGTTCACCGTCGCCACAAGAAAACAAAGATGGCCGTTGGAAATATTTAACTACGCAATAACACTCAGGATTGCCAGTTTAAAATAATACTAATAGTTTTGGTAGATATTCTGGAGAATTTGAGAAAAAACTAACGTGACTCAGTGTAATTTTCTACGTGTCACCAATTCTTGTTTTGAAAATAAAGTCTTAAATTTAGTATTTTAAAGTTGATATTCGCTTACAACGTGTTTGAATAGATAAGACTATACTATTTTACTGCGTTTTGCAAATAAACAGTGCAGTGATGTGCTATATCTTATTTTGATTTCTAGACTTTTCCGTATGCTCGTTGGGTGTGGGACATGGTCAAAATGGGGGAAAAGTCAGCTTAAATAATTAATTAAATTGAAATGACTAGCTTTTTCTTAGATTAAAAAAAATTTAGAAGTTGCCTGGTATTCTAAGTGCCTATGAATATTTATTTTTCTCATGAAAGTTTATCGTAGCCATTTAAAAATTCGTGAAATAGCGATAGGACGCGTCAGAAAGTGAAGGTACTCCGAAAAAAAAAAAAAAAAAACGCCCTACTGTTTATAAAATTCGATGATTTTAGCTTCTTCAGCTCTTCATTTTATCTGATTTAAATTATCGAGTGGCATCTCGTTAATAGTGATAGGAATTAATTTCTGGTTTTCCAAATCAAGTCAAGTCAAGTCAAAGTACTTTATTACTGTAGATATTTACATATATTTAGCAAACGTCAATTTTGCCTCTTCTCTACATTGGACCACTGTGGGAGTAGAAGGGCGAAGAAACTCCCACAGATTGATTTTTAAATCTCTTTTAAAAATAGGTTGTGCTTAACTAATACAAATATGAAAAATTTAATTGTTATGATTAATAAGCAGGAATAAATAATTACAAAATTATTAACAGCAAGGTCTGTGTTGAGCCAGATTAACCCCATACAGTCCTGTCATTTAAGTAATCTTGAACATTGTAATATCCCTTTTTCGACAAAGTCGCTTTAACATGCTTTTTAAATTGCTCAAATTGCAATTTCAAAATCTCCAGAGGTATCTTATTGTAGTAGAGAATGCACTGACCCTTGAAAGAATATCTTCAGTAGAATCTTCGTAGCAGTCGTCAGGAACAATAATCGGGAAGCTGAAGTTGATTTCGTTGGTGTGGAAAGCGATGAGAGTGGTTTGTCCAATATGCAGTTTACATCCTTGTGGAAGCGATATTAAGCCGGCTCCCAATAGATTGTGGTGTGAAGCTTCGTTGTGACACTGGAGTACGCATGAAGTTGGTTTAATCAGGATGTAAAGCCAATGGTTGTTGCTGAGAGATTGAAACGTGTTTACTTGTGCTGGAAATGTCGATGTCGTACAAATTTTTGGAAGTACTGATGTGGTGCTGAACAGCATCTGAAAGAAAGAAAAAAAGAAAGAAAGAAACATTTATTCACAAACACACAGGACACGCATATTAAACAAAAAATAAACAAAACAAAAAACATATAACAAGTGTGTCTCTGCGGCAGTGAACCGGACACTGGCTCAGCATTATGCTGAGATGTCAGACACCTACAGCGCTGATTTTCAGCCAGCACCGTCGGTGACTCATGGAAACGTCATACCAAAAGAATATATATCTATAACCTACCTAGATTTTTGGGACAGGCGAAAGAGAAATAAACAAAGTGAGATAATAATGTAAACACTACCTAGATGCAGCTTCATTAATATAATATTTACAGTAAGAATTACAAACAAAACTAGATAAAAAAAATAAATGCAATTGGCATATTTATTGCTGTCACAGTGCTGGGGATTAGGATGTTTTCTGGAGCGTCAACAAATAGCCTTTAAGCATACGCTTAAAGGTGTATCTGCTAAGCGCCCCTTGGATAGGAGGAGGGATATCATTCCAGCACTTAGACGCCGCAAACTTGAAACTACCTCTGAAAGCAGCGGTTCGGTGCATAGGTATAATGGCCATTGCCTTGAACCTGCGCACACTTTTGGACCAAACCAGTTTATTAAAAAGGTAGGTGGGGGTTTTGTGTCTTTCCACCCCGAACAGCAAAGTGGCCAAGTGCAGGCGCCGGCGTGCAGGCATGTTAAGCAAGTTAGCGGCGTTCAAGTAGGGAGTGATGTGGGACCGGGGAGGGACTCTGAAACAAAAACGAGCACATGCGTTCTGCACTCGTTGTATGAGCCTCTTGGAACGACCACTTATGCACCCATTATACACGACATCACAATAGTTTAACCTAGATAATATAAGTGATTCACATAGGTCAACACGCAAATCGACACTAAGGTAATCTCGTATATTATATAGAACTTTGAGGCGATAGAAGCAGTTACTCACAACATTTAGTATGTGGTTCTCAAAGCGCAAATTACCGTCCATTAAAAGGCCGAGGTTGGTTGCTTCTACCACCCGTTCGATTGGTTCGCCCATGACGGCAACATTCCCGGAAGTCAGAGCTTCAAGGGTATTACGGATTTGATGTTTTGACCCAAAAACGACATATTTCGACTTGCCAGGATTAAGAACTAAACAGCTCTTGTCCGACCAAGAGGAAATACGGTCTAGGTCAGCATTTATCTTGTTTATGGCAGCAGATGTGTCTGACGGCACGCTAGAAAAGTAAAGTTGCACGTCGTCCGCATACAGGTGATACTTGCAGCTCTCCATACTGTTAGTGATATCAGCGCTATACAGTATGAAGAGCAGAGGCCCGAGTATCGAACCCTGCGGTACTCCTCTTGTCACAGGACAAACAGAGGACCGCAGAGCACTACCATCCACCCTACGCAATGCAACTGCCTGCGCACGGCCAGACAAATAGCTACTGAACCATTTTGTAGCAGTGACATCAAACCCGTAATAAGACATCTTGGATAATAGTAGGGGTATGCTAATACAGTCGAAGGCCCTGGAGAAATCTAAAAGCACTAAAAAAGTACTTTTACCAGCATCACGAGCTTGTAAGATGTTATCGACTACATCGAGCAGCGCAGTAGCTGTCGATCGACCTTTGCGAAAACCTGACTGCAGTTCAGGGAGTATGCTGTTTTTCTCCAGGTAATCGGACAGCTGTTCGCAAACTACCCGTTCTATTATCTTCGATGCACAAGGAAGAATACTTATAGGTCGCAGTTGAGACATTTCAGTGGGATTCGGTTTTTTTGGTAACGGGGTCACCTGAGCGATTTTCCAGTCAGCTGGGAAAGTCATTGTCAGAATGCTCATATTAATAATGTAAGTCAGTACGTCTGTAGTTCTCGGTAATGTCAGAAGTATCATGTCAATATCTATTGAGTCGAGTCCTTTTGCTGTGGTTTTTATTGACGTAATGAGTTTTATGACGGCAGTAGCAGTAGTAGGAGAAAGCGTGAAAGTTTTGTCATTATGTCTATTAAATTCAAAAAAAGTTAAGTCAGATAAAGTAACTTCCTGTTTCCCAGGAATATTAAGGAAATGACGGTTTATCAAGTCAGGGTCATCAAATTGTGCCGGGAGGTCAGTCTGCGTCTGTGAATCTGGAAGAACAGTGCGCTTTAAGGTTTTCCAGAGAGTCTTCGAGTCGGTAATGTCATTAATATGATGCGTGAAGAAAGCACGTTTCTCGTTATAAATGGCTTCTATCACAAGGTGCTTCAGGTCGAGGTAATACCGCTTGTGAACATCGCTTCCGGTTCGTTTGTAACGAGTGTGAGCCTCGTTTCTGAGCCGCATCATGAGCCGAACGTTGCTCGTGAGCCATGGTTTAAGTGCCTCCTTCACCACTATCATCTTCTCCGGCGCATGTCTGTCGAAGAGTCCTAGTAGCAGTAAGTTAAATAGTCTAACCATGTCATTTATGTCGTTAAGTAAATAAATTTGTTCCCAGTTTATGGCGTCAAGGTCATTGTTAAATATAGTTAGGTTAATATCTTTCAGTGGTCTATAAGTAATACGTCTAGGTGTCGGTTTCCGTTTTTTAATGTCAAACTCGGCTGTGATGAATGCATGCCTCCCTAAGTCCGGGATATGCTGCACGTCCACAGACACAACACGAGCGTCGGAGCAAATAAGGTCTATAGTTGTCTGGCTGTGTTCCGTAAAGTGAGTCGGATCGCTTACATGTTGTGTCAAGCCAATCGTTGTCAGAAATTGTGTCAAACATCTAAGTTTTCTGTCGTTCTTATCCATATAATTAATATTAAAGTCACCCAGTAAAATCAGTCGGTCGTATTTAATAAAAGAAGTTATTGAGTCAGTAATGGCATCAAAAAAAGTGTCAACATCGAGCCGCGGTGGCCGATATGCGGTCCCAATGATTAAATGTTTGCTGTTAATTATTGTTTTCAACCACATTTGTTCTACGAGCGCAGCGGGAGGATGTGTAAGTGTGCGCGCGTGGAGGCCCCGGCGCAGGAAGAAACCAACGCCCCCACCCCGTCCTCCACATATTTCGACCGGCCGGGGAACGTGCCGTAGTCGGTAATTAGGCACGGCGGGAGCACGTCCATCCTCTCCAGCCCGAAGCCAAGACTCGTTTATGGCAATAATGTCTGCGTTCGTATCTGTTAAAGTCGCAATCAGCTCATCATAAAACTATAAATAATAAATTACTAAGTATAAATCACCAAGGACAACAATTACAAAATGTAGACCATGCAACATTCTTAGGTATAATAATTGATAAGAATCTAAATTGGAAGGAGCATACCAAGAAAGTGTGCGGAAAATTAAATAGATTTGTATTTGTCTTAAGAAGGCTAAGTAAAGTTGCATCAAGACAAACGGCGATATCGGCCTACTACGGATATATAGAAGCAGCACTCAGATATGCCTTGATCATCTGGGGAAACGGTACCGACAAGCAAGCGGTTTTTATCGCTCAAAAAAAATGCATCCGATCAATAGTTGGAGTACCGCAGCACGTATCATGCAAGCCATTGTTTCGCGAGTTAAAAATACTACCATTTCCCTGTCTATATATAATGGAAGTAGCGAAATTTGTTAAACTTAACACAAATCTATTTGCCAGGGCTAGTGATGTATATCCCAGAAATACCAGAAATCCCGATAAGCTTGTTTATAAACACTGTCCCAGAACAGCACTGTACCAAAATAATTGTGACGCAATGTGTATCGCGGTGTACAATAAGATACCTCGATATATTAAAAACCTCGATGTTAATCTCTTCACATCTAGACTACGAAAATGGCTATTAGATAATTGTTTTTATTCACTTCAAGATTTTTTCAATTTTAAAACTGCTGAATAAACTTGTTAAACGTGTTGTATATATTTGCATGCTATATTGACTAGCTGTTTAAGGAGCACAATCAATGTACCAAGAATAATTACTGTACAATACCCTTGACATAGCAAATAAATTTCTTATTTCTTATTTCTATTTCATGTCCCGTACCAAGGGAACCAGCATTAAATAATCCAACTTTTAAGTTATTAAACCGCGACATCATGAAAACGAGCAAAAAAGTTAAAAGAACAATAGCAAATGAATGAATGCATACAGGTAAGTGACTCAGTCCACGAAGATAAAAGTAAATAGCAAGTGCAGCACAAAGTGATAAATAAAGAGTGATAGTGTAGACCTATAACATATATATACATACATAAGTTATATACGGAACATCTTGATCTCGCATGTCGGGCGTGTGTCGGCATCGTAGATAACGAGGTCGCTGCAGACTTTCTTGCCGGTTGCATATGTTTTGCAACTGTCTAGGGAACTCGTTGATATGTACTGCTGTCCACTTGGGTTCGTAGCCAGGTAGACATGCTCAGGAAGGATGGTTGAGAATAAAGATGAATCGGGATGTTGTATGGGAATAGAGTATTTATGATACAAGGTAAGAGGGTCGTTTGGAACAAGAGGAAACTCTAATATATACACGAGACGATAAGAATATACATAAGCTGTTAGTGTGGAAGAATCTAATATTGTATGTATGTTGTTAATAGTAATGGGGGCTACAAGTCTGTTGTTAGATCTTACATGGCTGGATGCTAGTAGTTGCTCATGAAGTTGGCTCATAGATATAACAGAAGGGTGAATAATATTAGATTTTGCAAATAAAATGTTGTTAAAGCAATCGTTAATTTCATTTTCTAAACTTATTACTAATTCTAGAATCTGTAGTGATATTGCTGAAATTTCTTCAGAGGCTTTGATGTTCAATATTAATTTTGATGTTGTATTCATGAAATTGTCGAGCCTTTTAATATTTTCGTTGATGACTTCTTCATCATTTGTAATTTTGGAAATAGTTTCATTGAAGTTCTTGACAGTTGAGGAGGTAATCTGGATTTGCTTAGTCATAAGGTCGGTTATCGGCCTATTGTCGCGGCGCACAGTGGATCGAAACTGCTATATGAGGGACATTCGGCATAAAAAAATATTTCAGTTTTTCTTGTATGGAACGAAGCAAAAAATGCTGAAATATGGCCAAGTCTTGACAGGTCTTGCTTTGAAACTACTTAAGTCTTATTGTTTGGCTTTTTGGCTATAATTCTACGCTATCAGCGCGTACCCAAACTTGCCCGTTTAAGAGATATAGGGATCAGTAAGAAGCAAAAACAATTAAGTAAAAAGTACATTTTTATTGATAATATCAAATAAAAAACATGTTTTGCATTAATATACTTACAATTAGGGCATATTTATAGTTTCAAACAACAAACTTACAGAAAAAGTACAAAAATAAGTATTTTCAAAATAAATGAGTTCTATAGGTTATTTATTTATAAAATAGGTTTCAAAGCTATTTTTACCCGACTGCCTTTAGAAGGGAGGGTTATGTTTTTCGAGTGTATGTATGTATGTATCATTCTATGTGTCGAGCTACAGCCTGAACGGCTTAAAGGAATTTGACGTTTGAGGTGTCGTTCGATTCGTCTTGATAGCGCGAGTGACACTGGGTACATTAAAAACAATAAAACACAAAAGGGCAGATTTTAGACGCCATATTGTGAGTTCCAAAAAAAATTTTTTTCACCTAACACATCGAGTAGGCTATCAAAATGAAGGGTTTTTAATAGCAATTCTAAATATACATATAACTTGCAGTTTTAGGCAACTAAAAAGTCTGAAATAAAAAAATAATTAAAAGAAACAAAAAACCCGACTGCATAAAATATCCACTAAAAAGGAATAAAGTAGCTCTATGGGTCTATAAATTTGTGTGTTTATAAAATATTGCAGGCGGGGACAAACTAAGTAATAAATATTCCAAACCCAAAATATTGGTCTAGTAATTTTACTTACATTTCTTCAAAAGGGGTTGTTAATTATACAGTGTTTTGTAGATTTGTTTGTCCCCGCCTGCAATATTTTATAAACACACAAATTTATAGACCCATAGAGCTTCTTTATTCCGTTTTAGTGGATACTTTATGCAGTCGGGTTTGTTGTTTTTTTTAATATTTTTTTTATTTATTTTAAACTACAATTACTCTATACCAATAAACTCCAACAAAGAATGTAAATAAATTCCGATTCGGGTTCAGTTTCAAAATCTCTTAGTGAGAGAACCATTCTCCGTGAATTGATCCAGCAGTCCTTTTAAATTATTAATTAAATCGCCCGTTGATTAATGCTCGATTTAATACTTAACAAACAGAGTATAGTGAAACTGGCCTAAGACTGTGCATGATACATAATAAAGCAAATTCAACCAAAAAAATAGTTAGTCTAAACTGTATTTGTTGTTGGTTTGTAATTACAAACAGAAGAACAATTAGCTAATCATCAGATAAGTATAATTGTTAATTTGCTGTTATATTCAATATCTCTTCTACGAATTATCTTGTCCAGTTGATAATTACTTTATTACTACGATTTTCTTAATGTGATATTAATGACTCTTCTACCTATACCTTAATGATAGGGATAGGAAGGAGTAATTCCGACATATATAAACAGGGGTTTCATTTAAATATAATCATTCAGAGATACGCATTTTGCCTACCAAGCCAACTTGTAGTGTACCTAAATATTTTTGTGATCAATATGGAAGGTCTAGTAAATAATTTGGATTTGTTCATATTGTTGCGATCACAGTTCGGATCTTTGGCGTACAATGAAAAACTTTGTGAATACCTCAAGCAGACGATGAATATTGACTGGACTGAAGAAACAAGTGAAAATTTTTGGACCCTTAGCAATTTTTTGAAGAAAAATGGAGATTGGCTGGAGTCTGCCATAATCTGGCCTGAAAACCTTATCTTCCAAACAGAAAATGTCCAACCGGATGATGTCAGTGAAGGTTTAGAAACTTTGGAACCATCTATACCAATAGCTTCAACGTCATCGTCACAATATACGCCGAGAAAACCCTTCGAAGAGCTGTCTAACAAGCAAAAAAGAAGACGCGTAGAGCGTTTGGCCAAATCAGTGTCTCCACAAGAGTTACAGATAGCTACCACGAATAATCTTAAAAGTAGTGGATATTGCGAAGTAAGTAAAATAATGAATCATTTGCTTAACCATCCTGAAGATATTGATAAGGTGAAGACTTGCATAAGACAGGAAAAAAAAGGAACTTTATATACACCTGAAAAGGCACTAGCTCTCTCGATATCGCTAAAGTTATCCAAGTGGCAATATATTAATCTACGAGATTCTGAGATTGAACAAGGTGCAGCATCTATGTATCCCTCCTACTACAAATTACAGCAAGCGAAATCAATTTGTTACCCTGCAAAAGACGACATCAACATAACCACAGATGGAGCATCTATTAAACTGCAGGCACTGCTTAATTTGACTACCTTCAGATTACTAGACGCAATTGACTTCAATTTGACGTCTAAAGCTGATTTAAAGCTGATATGTAAATGGGGTTTTGATGGAGCATCCAGTCAAAGCAATTACAAGCAGAAGGCTAGCAGTTCCGAATTTGACGATTCGAGTGTTTTTATGGCCAGCTTAGTACCCATAAGGCTGATGCGTGACGAAGAAATACTATGGGAAATTGATCGTCCGTCTTCAACGTTTTACTGCCGCCCTATTCAATTCAAGTTCATGAAGGAGTGTGAAAGTTCAGTACAACGTGAAAAAGAAGCCATAGAACTACAGATAGAAGCACTTCAACCGTATGAACTGCAGGAAGTGACTGTCAAACATCAACTGCTGATGACAATGATCGATGGGAAAATTACTTCGTACATATCGGAAACATCGACAGCTGTGTGTGACATTTGTAAGGCGAAGCCATCAGAGATGAATAAGCTAGAAGATATCGACCGCAGAACAGAAAACGAAGATATGTACCAATACGGATTGTCTTCATTACATGCGTGGATCCGATGCATGGAATGTTTGCTTCATATAGGTAAAGAATTTTCAATATCATAACTAGTTATGTCGTATTAATATATATTTTGCAATTATTTTTTTTTTGTATAATAACGTTTTTTAACACTAATGAATTGCCTTCTTTGTTTCAGCTTACCGGATGGACTTAAAAAAATGGAGCTCAAGGGGGGAGGACAAAGAAAAGTTGGCACAAAGAAAAAAACAAATCCAGCAAGCCTTTAAAGATGAAAATGGCTTACTAGTCGATATTGTAAAACAAGGCGTAGGCACTACAAACGACGGTAACACCGCCAGAAGATTTTTCAGTGATCCAAAAACGTCGGCTCGCATCACAGGAGTTAATGAAGAGCTGATCGAAAGGTTCCACGTTATTTTGCAAACAGTGGCTTCTGGTGAGCAAGTGGAACTTCTTAAATTCTCCCAATTTTGTAAAGATACTGCCACTTTGTATGTACAGTTATATCCGTGGTACTACATGCCCTCTAGCGTACATAAGTTGTTAGTGCATGGTACGGACATAATTAAACATTTTGGACTTTTACCAATCGGGAAACTATCGGAAGAAGCATCAGAGGCTCGAAATAAAGACTTCCGCAAAATATAGAGAGAACCATTCTAGAAAAGTAAGTAGGACAGCGACAAATGAAGATATCTTGCATAATCTTCTCTTGTCGTCTGATCCAAAACTAACCTCTCTAAGGCCAAGGATACCCAAACAACGGAAAATGGTTCTCTCACCCAGAGCAGAGAATTGGATTTTATACATGTAAATACTTTACAAGATAGTGATAGTGATTATTTTTTAACAAAAACTCTAACGAGTTTTGTTGTTTTTTATTTTAGTTTAAAATTAAAATATATTTGAAACCTATTTTGTAAATAACTTATTTATTTTGAAAATATTTATTTTTGTACTTTTTCTGTAAGTGTGTGGTTTGATACAATAAATATGCCTTAATTGTAAGTATTTTAATGCAAAACAATTTTTTTATTTGATATTATCAATAAAAATTTACCTTTTACTTACATTTTTTTCTTCTTTTTACTGAACCCTATATCTCTTAAACGGGCAAGTTTGGGTACGCGCTGATAGCGTAGAATTATAGCCAAAAAGCCAAACAATAAGACTTAAGCAGTTGCAAAGCAAGACCTGTCAAGACTTGGCCAGATTTCACCATTTTTTGTTTCATTCCATACAAGAAAAACTAAAATATTTTTTTTCCGGGCAAACTATTAGTTTAAAAAAAAACGTATGATACAACAATTAATCAGAATGACAAGATCTTTCGAAAGGTATTTTTTTTAATGGAATTTGTAAAAAAAAACCGAATGTCCCTCATATAGCAGTTTCGATCCACTGTGCGGCGGCGCGCCGGCTCTCAAGTGCGCGGCGAGTCGCCTTACAAAAACATGGTTTATGATGTGAGTACTTAAGAATACTGCTCGAAACTTTGTTATTATTAGAGATCGTAAACTAACGATTTTAATGGTCAGGCGTTGATGTTTTTAAGACTGTTTGTACAGTCCATACAAACTTGTAAACACAGACTTCGTGCGTAAAATGGACTTAAGGTCAATATAATTTTATTTTATAAAAAAAGTAAATCTACAACCTACTTTTTATGTATTTTAAATTATTCCTGTATTACATTAACATACGAAAAAAAACCTTGCATTTCGTAGATAAAAAATATTTATTTATAAGCTTACAAAGTTTCGTTAGCATTTGCCAGCGCGCCGTAGTTATATAAACAGATTAAAAAAAATATATCTGTTTTTCTATTTGATATACACTTAAAATATAAGTATCTACTGAAAGTGTATTTCATACTTAAGCTTATTTAGCAAAATCTAGATAACATCATTTACAAATCCAAAAAAAATTGATAAAGCAAAAAATATGTACAATTTTTTTTAATAACTAACATTTGAATCTGAGGGTTTTTTGCCATGTAAATATGAGGTGAAAATAATGATATTTGTAAAGTACAATTATGTATAAAATGCCCTTTCCGGTGATGTTTTACAATTGTCTCTATGATATCAGCAAAAAGAGTTATTTACTGCCACCAAAATGTTTTAGAAATGCCGTCTTATTAGACAGGGTTCAGACTGGGTTCGCCGGCTGCGGCGGAACCGGAATTATCGGAAATTTCTAATACAGTTTCATTAACATTTATTTCAGAGGGACTTTGCACTATGTAATTCTCGATAACTTCATTCTCCCGACAGATAAGATTTGGAGACGCGATTGCAGTTGAGTTTAAATTTTGGTCCCACAATACAACAAATGACTCGCTGATGGTTTCTTCCATAGCATCTATCTCTCCATTTCTACCATACACGACATCACTCTCTATGTCTTTGCTATATTTTTTAGCTTTATCCATATTATTTGCCCTCTCATCCCACGTTGTCTTTTCTGCTTCAGTAATTTCTGTCTCTCCACCATTTTCATATACCATAACACTTCCGTTGTCTATTTTGGTACTTGTAGCATCTTTTTTGTTGCTAATATTCTCGTTTTTTAAAATGTATTTTTGTGGAAAATAACAGCCACCCATACCTCTTTCAGATGAGCAAAAACAAGAGTGAGTACGGTGCATAATCTCTTGGAAACGGAATGAAATTTGGTGTATTTTCATTGTTCCAGGTATAGCTTGCAAGTTTTTTGGCAAAATTGTCTTTATGTTATCAATATCAGAACTGTTGATATACAAGCATTTAACAGTTTTCATGCAATTCTGTAATACTTCGAAGGCATCGTGTCCATCTAAAATATCTCTGCCGTAGGCTACTTGACGATCAAGAGCTCGCTTGACGACTCCTCCTATGCCATCAGCTACTCCTTTTCCGTGTCCACTTTCACTGAACGACCAGGTAGAGTAGTCTAAACGTAGCTTGTGGGTGAACATATTTAGCAAATAGAAGTTTTTTTTGTCTATACTGACTGCTGGGCCCATCAGAAAAGACATGAATGACTGTTATCGGTTTTTTTTCTCTGACCAATTTTATAATTGGGAGCAGATGATCCCATATAGCTGGCGGCTCGTGACAATTATCATCCGACACAGTGCAGAAGGACTGAAAGCATCGCTCCAATATATCATTCCCATATGAAGGGTAATCTGAGCTTTGGCGGCACCATAGTGCATGGACTGTATTTCATTGGCCATTTTACACTGATAATTTTCGAAAAAATCGCATATTATCAGTGCTTCATTGTCCATTGATTTGGTGTATCCATGTAAAATAATGTTTTTTGAATGCTGGTATGTCTTTTTCGAAATTGTTTTTCAATGCGCCTATAGCTTCAGTCTTTGCTACCTTAACAGTTTTTTTTTGTGGTAACAGTCTTAATGTGACCTTGCTCATTTTTTTCGTATTTATGGTCTATTCTCTCCCACTGAAACCATTGCACATCGTGGTCGATTTGACCATCTTTTAACTGGTAATCCAGCCCAACAGTTCTACATATTTGGCATATGCCAAACATGCATTCATATGAATTCAAGTCACAACTTAGTCGTCTCAATATGTCCGTCATATTCTTGTAGTTTGTCAAGATTCCTTTCCTTTGCAGTGCAGATAGCTTGAGCACTATATTGTCATGTTTAACACATAGGCATGTGTTCCGGTTGTTCACATTAGGTGAAAGTACACAAAAAGGTTTATACTTGTAAAAGGTGGTAAAACTGTATCTACCACCTTCCGATTTATATTTTTGATATAAAATATGCAAGGTGTCCGTGAGGTATCGGATCTGTTCCTTCTTTTTTCCTGAAGTGCGGCATTCTTTCTTACCTGCCGTGCACCTACTCACGTCATCTCGTGTAAAAAACTTTTCCATTTCTTGAAGCGTTTTTGTATTTTTCACTCTTTCTTTACTTTTCCTAATTTTTCCTTTTAAACCAAAAGCCTTGAAAAATGCGTTTTAATTTTTGCCGCTTTAACTTTTTCATTGTCAACCAAACTTTTGATTAGTGTCTTCTGCTTATTTGTACGACATTTTTCATACGTAGTTTTTAAAGCGCATTCCAGTACTTCTCCTCTCATTGTCAGTTTTACTACGCTTTCTTGTAGCTGTTCATTTTCTTTAACAGCCCTGACTTTATCACGATAACATTGTTTTCTTGTTCTTTGAAGTGCCTTTGCTAGTATGTTGATTTTTTTTAACGCCGCCTTATATTTTCTTACAGTTCTAGATATATTGCGTGCCTTAATAGAACCCTTCTTCGGTAAATTAACAGCCATGTTTGAGGCTTCTGGTCCACATTTCTTTGCTTTCTTTATCTTTTGTTTTTTCTTTTGTTCGCGCCATTTTTTCCTTAACTTAGCTTTTTCTTCATCTGGTAATTCTGTTATCTTCTTTGTCTTTTCTTTTACTAAATTTGCATGTTTCCTTTTATGTTCTTTATATCTTTCTGGATCTGATTTCAACTTTTCTCGGTATCTTTTCATTCGTTCCGCAGCAGTGAGAACCATTATGACCTGATAAAAGAATTTTGACTTTTCATCACCTTTTAAACACACGCATATTTATAATATGGAAATTTATATGAATCCAGCAAACTACAATGTGTACATGTGACTTTACAGTTCCATTGAGTGACAATTCCTTCTACTGAGAAACATGTTTGGTAAATGTTTCTCAGAGGAACGTAACGAATCGTCTGGGGTCCGAAACAAATCAATGTTTCTGTTATTTTTTTTACATAACCTTAAAAAATTCAACAAATTAAGCAATTATAGTACACATATGTTAACGTCAAAATAATGAGGGTTACCATAATGTTATACATACCTCAAAACCGCCGTAAATCAGTGGAGCTTCGTTTGCACACTTCAAAAAAATTATTTTTTTAATACGCGTTGAGACAAGCTGTTCACCGTCGCCACAGGAAAACAAAGATGGCCGTTGGCAATATTTAACCACGCAATAACACTCAGGATTGCCAGTTTAAAATAATACTAATAGTTTTGGTAGATATTCTGGAGAATTTGAGAAAAAACTAACATCACTCAGTGTAATTTTCCACGTGATACCAATTCTTGTTTTGAAAATAAAGTCTTAAATTTAGTATTTTAAAGTTGATATTCGCTTACAACGTGTTTGAATAGATAAGACTATACTATTTTACTGCGTTTTGCAAATAAACAGTGCAGTGATGTGCTATATCTTATTTTGATTTCTAGACTTTTCCGTATGCTCGTTGGGTGTGGGACATGGTCAAAATGGGGGAAAAGTCAGCTTAAATAATTAATTAAATTGAAATGACTAGCTTTTTCTTAGATTAAAAATTTTTTAGAAGTTGCCTGGTATTCTAAGTGCCTATGAATATTTATTTTTCTCATGGAAGTTTATCGTAGCCATTTAAAAATTCATGAAATAGCGATAGGACGCGTCAGAAAGTGAAGGTACTCCGAAAAAAAAAAAAAAACGCCCTACTGTTTATAAAATTCGATGATTTTAGCTTCTTCAGCTCTTCATTTTATCTGATTTAAATTATCGAGTGGCATCTCGTTAATAGTGATAGGAATTAATTTCTGGTTTTCCAAATCAAGTCAAGTCAAGTCAAAGTACTTTATTACTGTAGATATTTACATATATTTAGCAAACGTAAATTTTGCCTCTTCTCTACATTGGACCACTGTGGGAGAAGAAGGGCGTAGAAACTCCCACAGATTGATTTTTAGATCTCTTTTAAAAATAGGTTGAGCTTAACTAATACAAATATGAAAAATTTCATTGTTATGATTAATAAGCAGGAAAAAATAATTACAAAATTATTAACAGCAAGGTTTGTGTTGAGCCAGATTAACCCCATACAGTCCTGTCATTTAAGTAATCTTTGAACATTGTAATATCCCTTTTTCGACAAAGTCGCTTTAACATGCTTTTTAAATTGCTCAAATTGCAATTTCAAAATCTCCAGAGGTATCTATTTGTAGTAGAGAATGCAGTGACCCTGACCCTTGAAAGAATATCTTCAGTAGAATCTTCGTAGCAGTCGTCAGTCCTTATGTCAGGAACAATAATCGGGTAGCTGAAGTTGATTTCGTTGGTGTGGAAAGCGATGAGAGTGGTTTGTCCAGTATGCAGTTTGCGATATTAAGCCGGCTCGATTGTGGTGTGAAGCTTCGTTGTGACACTGGAGTACGCATGAAGTTGGTTTACTCAGGATGTAAAGCCAATGGTTGTTGCTGAGAGATTGAAACGTGTTTACTTGTGCTGGAAATGTCGATGTCGTACAAATTTTTGGAAGTACTGATGTGGTGCTGATGTGGTCTTGATCTCGCATGTCGGGCGTGTGTCGGCATCGTAGATAACGAGGTCGCTGCAGACTTTCTTGCCGGTTGCATATGTTTTGCAACTGTCTAGGGAACTCGTTGATATGTACTGCTGTCCACTTGGGTTCGTAGCCAGGTAGACATGCTCAGGAAGGATGGTTGAGAATAAAGATGAATCGGGATGTTGTATGGGAATAGAGTATATATGATACAAGGTAAGAGGGTCGTTTGGAACAAGAGGAAACTCTAATATATACACGAGACGATTAGAATATACATAAGCTGTTAGTGTGGAAGAATCTAATATTGTATGTATGTTGTTAATAGTAATGGGGGCTACAAGTCTGTTGTTAGATCTTACATGGCTGGATGCTAGTAGTTGCTCATGAAGTTGGCTCATAGATATAACAGAAGGGTGAATAATATTATATTTTGCAAATAAAATGTTGTTAAAGCAATCGTTAATTTCATTTTCTAAACTTAGTACTAATTCTAGAATCTGTAGTGATATTGTTGAAATTTCTTCAGAGGCTTTGATGTTCAATATTAATTTTGATGTTGCATTCATGAAATTGTCGAGCCTTTTAATATTTTCGTTGATGACTTCTTCATCATATGTAATTTTGGAAATAGTTTCATTGAAGTTCTTGACAGTTGAGGAGGTAATCTGGATTTGCTTAGTCATAAGGTCGGTTATCGGCCTATTGTCGCGGCGCACAGTGGATCGAAACTGCTATATGAGGGACATTCGGCATAAAAAAATATTTCAGTTTTTCTTGTATGGAACGAAGCAAAAAATGCTGAAATATGGCCAAGTCTTGACAGGTCTTGCTTTGAAACTACTTAAGTCTTATTGTTTGGCTTTTTGGCTATAATTCTACGCTATCAGCGCGTACCCAAACTTGCCCGTTTAAGAGATATAGGGATCAGTAAGAAGCAAAAACAATTAAGTAAAAAGTACATTTTTATTGATAATATCAAATAAAAAACATGTTTTGCATTAATATACTTACAATTAGGGCATATTTATAGTTTCAAACAACAAACTTATAGAAAAAGTACAAAAATAAGTATTTTTAAAATAAATGAGTTCTATAGGTTATTTATTTATAAAATAGGTTTCAAAGCTATTTTTACCCGACTGCCTTTAGAAGAGAGGGTTATGTTTTTCGAGTGTATGTATGTATGTATCATTCTATGTGTCGAGCTACAGCCTGAACGGCTTAAAGGAATTTGACGTTTGAGGTGTCGTTCGATTCGTCTTGATAGCGCGAGTGACACTGGATACATTAAATTAATTAATTACTTAGTTTGTCCCCGCCTGCAATATTTTATAAACACACAAATTTATAGACCCATAGAGCTTCTTTATTCCTTTTTAGTGGATACTTTATGCAGTCGGGTTTGTTGTTTTTTTTAATATTTTTTTTATTTATTTTAAACTACAATTACTCTATACCAATAAACTCCAACAAAGAATGTAAATAAATTCCGATTCGGGTTCAGTTTCAAAATCTCTTAGTGAGAGAACCATTCTCCGTGAATTGATCCAGCAGTCCTTTTAAATTATTAATTAAATCGCCCGTTGATTAATGCTCGATTTAATACTTAAAAAACAGAGTATGGTGAAACTGGCCTAAAACTGTGCATGATACATAATAAAGCAAATTCAACCAAAAAAATAGTTAGTCTAAACTGTATTTGTTGTTGGTTTGTAATTACAAACAGAAGAACAATTAGCTAATCATCAGATAAGTATAATTGTTAATTTGCTGTTATATTCAATATCTCTTCTACGAATTATTTTGTCCAGTTGATAATTAATTTATTGCTACGATTATCTTAATGTGATATTAATGACTCTTCTACCTATACCTTAATGATAGGGATAGGAAGGAGTAATTCCGACCTATATAAACAGGGGTTTCATTTAAATATAATCATTCAGAGATACGCATTTTGCCTACCAAGCCAACTTGTAGTGTACCTAAATATTTTTGTGATCAATATGGAAGGTCTAGTAAATAATTTGGATTTGTTCATAGTGTTGCGAGAACAGTTCGGATCTTTGGCGTACAATGAAAAACTTTGTGAATACCTCAAGCAGACGATGAATATTGACTGGACTGAAGAAACAAGTGAAAATTTTTGGACCCTTAGCAATTTTTTGAAGAAAAATGGAGATTGGCTGGAGTCTGCCATAATCTGGCCTGAAAACCTTATCTTCCAAACAGAAAATGTCCAACCGGATGATGTCAGTGAAGGTTTAGAAACTTTGGAACCATCTATACCAATAGCTTCAACGTCATCGTCACAATATACGCCGAGAAAACCCTTCGAAGAGCTGTCTAACAAGCAAAAAAGAATACGCGTAGAGCGTTTGGCCAAATCAGTGTCTCTACAAGAGTTACAGATAGCTACCACGAATAATCTTAAAAGTAGTGGATATTGCGAAGTAAGTAAAATAATGAATCATTTGCTTAACCATCCTGAAGATATTGATAAGGTGAAGACTTGCATAAGACAGGAAAAAAAAGGAACTTTATATACACCTGAAAAGGCACTAGCTCTCTCGATATCGCTAAAGTTATCCAAGTGGCAATATATTAATCTACGAGATTCTGCGATTGAACAAGGTGCAGCATCTATGTATCCCTCCTACTACAAATTACAGCAAGCGAAATCAATTTGTTACCCTGCCAAAGACGACATCAACATAACCACAGATGGAGCATCTACTAAACTGCAGGCACTGCTTAATTTGACTACCTTCAGATTACTAGACGCAATTGACTTCAATTTGACGTCTAAAGCTGATTTAAAGCTGATATGTAAATGGGGTTTTGATGGAGCATCCAGTCAAAGCAATTACAAGCAGAAGGCTAGCAGTTCCGAATTTGACGATTCGAGTGTTTTTATGGCCAGCTTAGTACCCATAAGGCTGATGCGTGACGAAGAAATACTATGGGAAATTGATCGTCCGTCTTCAACGTTTTACTGCCGCCCTATTCAATTCAAGTTCATGAAGGAGTGTGAAAGTTCAGTACAACGTGAAAAAGAAGCCATAGAACTACAGATAGAAGCACTTCAACCGTATGAACTGCAGGAAGTGACTGTCAAACATCAACTGCTGATGACAATGATCGATGGGAAAATTACTTCGTACATATCGGAAACTTCGACAGCTGTGTGTGACATTTGTAAGGCGAAGCCATCAGAGATGAATAAGCTAGAAGATATCGACCGCAGAACAGAAAACGAAGATATGTACCAATACGGATTGTCTTCGTTACATGCGTGGATCCGATGCATGGAATGTTTGCTTCAAATAGGTAAATAATTTTCAATATCATAACTAGTTATGTCGTATTAATATATATTTTGCAATTAATATTTTTTGTATAATAACGTTTTTTAACACTAATGAATTGCCTTCTTTGTTTCAGCTTACCGGATGGACTTAAAAAAATGGAGCTCAAGGGGGGAGGACAAAGAAAAGTTGGCACAAAGAAAAAAACAAATCCAGCAAGCCTTTAAAGATGAAAATGGCTTACTAGTCGATATTGTAAAACAAGGCGCAGGCACTACAAACGACGGTAACACCGCCAGAAGATTTTTCAGTGATCCAAAAACGTCGGCTCGCATCACAGGAGTTAATGAAGAGCTGATCGAAAGGTTCCACGTTATTTTGCAAACAGTGGCTTCTGGTGAGCAAGTGGAACTTCTTAAATTCTCCCAATTTTGTAAAGATACTGCCACTTTGTATGTACAGTTATATCCGTGGTACTATATGCCCTCTAGCGTACATAAGTTGTTAGTGCATGGTACGGACATAATTAAACATTTTGGACTTTTACCAATCGGGAAACAATCGGAAGAAGCATCAGAGGCTCGAAATAAAGACTTTCGTAAATATAAAGAGAACCATTCTAGAAAAGTAAGTAGGACAGCGACAAATGAAGATATCTTGCATAATCTTCTCTTGTCGTCTGATCCAAAACTAACCTCTCTAAGGCCAAGGATACCCAAACAACGGAAAATGGTTCTCTCACCCAGAGCAGAGAATTGGATTTTATAGATGTAAATTGATGTAACTTTATAAGATAGTGATAGTGATTATTTTTGTTAGAGTTTTGTTGTTTTTTATTTTAGTTTAAAATTAAAATATATTTGAAACCTACTTTGTAAATAACTTATTTATTTTGAAAATATTTATTTTTGTACTTTTTCTGTAAGTGTGTGGTTTGATACAATAAATATGCCTTAATTGTAAGTATTTTAATGCAAAACAATTTTTTTATTTGATATTATCAATAAAAATTTACCTTTTACTTACATTTTTTTCTTCTTTTTACTGAACCCTATATCTCTTAAACGGACAAGTTTGGGTACGCGCTGATAGCGTAGAATTATAGCCAAAAAGCCAAAAAATAAGATTTAAGCAGTTTCAAAGCAAGACCTGTCAAGACTTGGCCAGATTTCACCATTTTTTGTTTCATTCCATACAAGAAAAACTGAAATATTTTTTTTCCGGGCAAACTATTAGTTTAAAAAAAACGTATGATACAACAATTAATCAGAATGACAAGATCTTTCGAAAGGTATTTTTTTTAATGGAATTTGTAAAAAAAGCCGAATGTCCCTCATATAGCAGTTTCGATCCACTGTGCGGCGGCGCGCCGGCTCTCAAGTGCGCGGCGAGTCGCCTTACAAAAACATGGTTTATGATGTGAGTACTTAAGAATACTGCTCGAAACTTTGTTATTATTAGAGATCGTAAACTAACGATTTTAATGGTCAGGCGTTGATGTTTTTAAGACTGTTTGTACAGTCCATACAAACTTGTAAACACAGACTTCGTGCGTAAAATGGACTAAGGTCAATATAATTTTATATTATAAAAAAAGTAAATCTACAACCTACTTTTTATGTATTTTAAATTATTCCTGTATTCTGCCGTGTCATGACTAAGTCACGTATCTCTGAAAACCAAGTTTCGAGATAAACCGATTTAAAGGAAAAACTAATGTTTTTCGATTATCTCCTTAACTATAGGGAAAATACTCGTTATTTTTTTGTGAATATATTCAAAAACACTGTATTTTTCATGTATAGAGTATTAATTTAATATATTTTATATATTAATTAAGTTATTAACGATATAAGAGTTAGCCACGCTGTTTTAGATCGATCGTGTTATGGCGAACTCACGTATCTCTAAGATACATTAGATAGGCTCGTTTCTGTCTGTCAACCCTTTTATGGCGAACTCACGTATCTCTAAGATACGTTAGATAGGCTCATTTATGTCGTTCAAACCTGTCATGGCCATGTCGTGTATTTACAAAATACCTTATTAGAAAGACATTTAAGTATAAAAATGTTATATCTGGCTTGGAGTCTCATACAGGGTTATTGTTTATTGTCTTAGCGGACAAACCTGAGCATTGGACTCAAAAAAAGTATTTTAGGAGATGTCAATCTAAACTACGCTCAGTTTTTACATGGTTGAATGGTTCTTCTGAGATAGGTACCTACTCGGCTTGATTAGATTGTCAGCTCCTAAAATACAGTGTTTTGTGTGTAAGAGAGAAAGAGTAAACTTTTATAATCATAACAATATGAATTAAAACAAAGTATTATATTACATTTACATTTATTTATTCATATCAAAAATATAAGGTTCCAGCTTGTTTTCATATGATAATGGGAATCATTTCTGCTCCCTTAACAAAGTAAAACTTCAAGCGTGCAAGTTTTACGAAAGTCTTAAAAAGTAAGTACAGAGACAGAGTGGTATTGAATATGGTATATGGTACATACAGAATATCAGCTTGTTTTTAATTATTTTTTAGCAACAATGTGTTTTACGCTGAAAATTATAGCATATCTTGAATGGAAAAAGATGTCAAAATCTATGAAATTACCGCAAAACCTCTATACTATATTTTATTTAAATAAAAAAGCCGGGTAAGTAAGTATAGACTAACAATAAGCTTATCTACAACGAAATTATTGAAGTAAGTATGTCATATAACAATAAAAGCAAGTAAAAATAGTAAATGCAACCCATTAATGTACCCACCCAAGGAAGGGCGCAGGCCTTTACCCGGATACGAGTAAGATTAAGCCACAAAAGCAAACTAGACATAAACAAAAAAAAACCTAAAGAGAAATATACTGACATACGACAGCTTTCTACCAATATTACATACCCTACGAAGCCTTATATTAAGGAATCGCGAACAATGTCGAGATCGGTCGCCTCATCATCGACATGCAATTCCTTGTAAAAATTACGCCGAGTCAAGGGCATTGACTGGCATAATTTCATGAGTTCATCTTTTTTTTTTTTGCTGATGCCTCGTGGTTTCGTTTGCCTTGGCAGATCTTTAAGAAAGTCTTCTACGCCAGCGGCAGCAGTTTTAAACTGTTCTGACACACTTACTGTAGTATAGCAAAGTTCGTCGTAGGCTTTTTTCACAAAAAAGTCATGTGATCCATGCCTGAACTCGACTATCTTTAGATTTGCAATATTGTAGCTTTTTGGAAATTTCTTGACCAAGAAATCGTCGAAGCCAATCATATCCTGGTGTGTTAACACCCTGACATGTGTGTTCTTTCGTGACTCTTCTATTTTTCCAATGTAGTCTGTAAGGTCATACATGTTTTTAGATCTTTCAAATTTATTTGCGATACAGCCATGAACTGTATCGGCTGCCATATATGTGTGGCCAGGTTCTAGATAAATCATTTTTATTATTTTCAGGTCGTGGATGTTTGTTGAGTTGATGAGTCGGATTAATGCTGCGAATAACAGTCTGTTTTTGTTTTGTGACGTGCAGTTATCAGTATACAGTGTGACCTCCTCCAGGTCCCTGCACTTTTCACTTAAAAATGCTACGTAAGCTGATGCCACATTGTGGGCTTTGCGGCCTGCTTCGCCCTCGTGCCATATGTAACAATGAGCAAGCTGATCTTCTCCTGTAGCCACGAAAGTTTCATTTAGTAGCACTAATTTTCTTGAGAAAAAGTATTCTTTGACAGTCAGTTTCGGCATGCATATGGCTTTTTGCATGTCTGCCGTGAAATGAGCTTTCTTTGGGTTCTCCTCATTAGTGCTGGCTTGGAGTAATTGCCTGGACAGATGTTTATTTACCCGGTGCGGTGCAAATTTGACGCACTCCTCGCAGCCGCAATCTGTGCAGTTGTGATCTTGTTCAGTGTGTTTATCGTCATGGATCTTGCAAACACTGCACAGATCTTGGCGGGGGTTGGATGTTGAAAGATTTAGGCCTTTGACGGTATTGTGGAAGTACGCCCAGCTGCATTTGGCTATTCCATTTTCCTCACAATACTCAATGAATGCATTATGCAAATCCGTGAAAGTAACTCCACATGGAAGGTATTTACGATTAGGTGCATGCTTCAAATTATAGTGCGATACCGTCGGCTGCACGTCGTTTATGAATTTTGTAAGTTTTTCTTTATACTCAGGTGGAAAAGCGTGTTGTGGAGTTTGCCTACCTCGTTGCTCGGGAGCAGCTGGTTGTATATGTGGGTCAGTAATGTCATGTTTCGCATTGGCGTTCAAAACGGTACGTATAGTCTGGTCATTCTTAAAACCCAATGTGTTTAAAAAGAATGTTTTGCACACACCTCTATCACGTATTGTCCATTTCAATGTATGTTGTCGCCGAGGGACTTCTTTGTCTGTAGTTTTTACTGCAGTAGCGCTCCGTGTTACATTACGAGAGATATAGTCCCGTTGGTTCTGTTTGCTTAGGTTTCTGAAGTCAGACCACAATGATTTCCTTTCTTCAGGAGTGAAAAGTGTGGAACAAAATTTACAGCATGTTGATGCGCATGTCGGTTTCATTGTGTATTTCTCCTTCTCAGCCTCATGTTTTTGTTGTGGGTTCCTTATTCTTTTGGTCTTTTGTGTTAGATTTTCTGCTGGTATATTGTTTGTGTCTCTGTTAGGTATCGGGTGGTCTTTTGGCGAGTTGTTTGTGTCTCTGTTAGGTATCTGATGGTCTGTTGGTGTGTTGTTTGTGTCTCTGTTAGGTATCTGCTGGTCTGTTGGTGTATTGTTTGTGTCTCTGTTAGGTATCGTGTGGTCTTTTGGTGAGTTGTTTGTGTCTCTGTTAAGTATCTGTTGGTCTGTTGGTGAGTTGTTTGTATCTCTGTTAGGTATCTGATGGTCTGTTGGTGAGTTGTTTGTGTCTCTGTTAGGTACCGGATGGTCTATTGATATGTTTGTGTCTCTGTTAGGTATCGGATGGTCTATTGGTGTATTGCTGGTGTCTCTGTTAGGTATTGTATGGTCTATTTGTATGTTGTTTGTGTCTCGACTGTATAACGATTCATAGTGTGGTGAATGGTTTTTTTTTTTTTGAGTGGACGGCGCGTTTCTTAATGTGGTTAGGACCGATGCGCTTCCCAAACTGCAAGTGTCGTCATCATCTGCAATTACCCGAATGGCGGCCGGAGATTGCGATTGCAACCAAAAGAGATTCTCTTCAGATTCGTCTTCCTGTAAAAACATAATCACATTGTATAAAATCTAAATATTATAAGGCACAATAAAATTAAAGGCAAAAATCTGAAGGTTATAAAGGAGTTGGCTAAAGGACTGCCCCAGACATGTACAAATACTTGTCAACAGCCAATAGCATTTAAATATTCATTCATTAATTACTGCGTCTTTAGTTAGTTTGTACAACTTGTAGGAAAAAATTAAATACTTAATAGTTGTTAATTTATCTTCAATGATCCAGTGACCTTTGCCGTCGCTAGACATAAGCACCATATTGGCTCAACAGGCAACATACGCTATCTAGCGAGATTTTTGGAAACCTCCTCTTTCGAAAAATCTCGCTAGATGGCGTATGTTGCCTGTTTATCCAAAATAGTGCTTATATCTATCGACGGCAAAGGTCACGGCATCTTATAAGACAAACGAACAACTATTAAGTATTTAATTATTTCCTACAAGTTGTACAACCTAACTAAAGACGCAGTAATTTATGAATGAATATTTAAATGCTATTGGCTGTTATGAAGTTTTTGTACATATCTGGGGCAGTATTTAGCCAACTCCTTTATATCTTTATGAAAAACAATAAGAAGCGTAATTTATATGAATGACATCATACTTTTCTTTTTTTTATGTAGAACCCTAATTACACCAGTAACGAGGGTACTAGTGTGTTATGATTTTGATTATGATGCGAGCCCTCGTCGGTTCTTAGGTTTGTCATCATTAGGGAATCTTAAGTAGAAAATTACCTGTATCGCATCAAAGTTTAATTTTCTTTTTACTCCAAGAAATGTGTAGGAACAAGCGGGGTGTGTATCTTTCCACAGTGGAAACCCAGGACGCTTTCTCGCAGAAGGGCTTTTTAATAAGGGCTCCTGAAAAAAAAACGTAGGACACTATTTACTCACACTGATATAGCCCCAAACTAGTAGCCCCCCTTTATAAACAATTTCAAAATAAAACACAAAGAAGTGGCAATAGATTTATCAGGAGGACAGGGTCAGGATAGGAATGCCAACGCGGTATGCGCAGCCCCCATCATCCTTGTGCTTGCAGCCCCAGTAACCCTGTCTGTATATATACTGTCACCCTATATCGTTTATGTAGGTAAGTAACTATAAAACTACTTACCCATACTTTATGCAGAATCTGGTCGTCATGTCTCAATGTGTCACTCTTCTCTTCGAGTTCGTCTATGCTCTCTTGGACCGAAGTTGAAGGCAGCTACAATGACAATAATAACAATAAAATCCCATTAACATAACATTGCACGACTTTTCCCAGTCGTGTTGGTGGCACGGGGTCAGTTAAAAACTTATACCGGCACGAATAGACAGATACTTTGACATCATGAATTCATGACCCTGTATATACTGTGGCCAATTCTCTAGGCTACACTTACTAAAATTAGTTGACAATATTAGCCCCCACAGCTCTCATGCGGTTGCAATAGATTCCATTTTCGAACTCCCTTTTGAATTATTTTAATGTACTGACGAACTAATTCAAAAGTGAGTTCGTAAATGGATTCTATTGCAACCGCGTGAGAGCGTCAGAGCTAATATTGTCAACTAATTTAAGTGTGTGTATCTTAGAGAATAGGTCTGACAGTCACCCTGTATCGTTTATGTAGGTAAGTAACTATAAAACTACTTACCCATACTTTGTGCAGAATCTGGTCGTCATGTCTCAATGATGTGTCACTCTTCTCTTCGAGTTCGTCTTGGACGAAAGTTGAAGGCAGCTACAATAACAATAAAATCCCATTAACATAAGACGGAACGCCTTTTCCCAGTCGGGTTGGCACGGGGTCAGTTAAAAACCTATACCGGCACGAATAGACAGATACTTCGACATGACGCGGCGGAACCAAACAATTTGTGGTCTCATACAATAACATACATTAACATCAGGAATAGATAAATAGTTTAGGTAGGTACTTACATTTTCAGCAGTATTTTGCTGTGTGAGCTTCACAATTAACTTTGCTCTTGAACTTTGAGCCATTGTCACAATCAATTAAGTCAATTACTTTCACCTCCCGTGACGTAAACAACAAGACTAAAAAACCAAATCAAGGTCACGCGCGTGCCGCAAGGGGGTGTACGCGGGAAATGAGGGGGGGGGGACTGAATCACCGAAACTCCCAGTTGCATCAAATAGGCGCGTCTCGCTCGCGGGCACTCTATTACGGCTATCTCACGTAACTATAGATACCATACATTTCTTGGGTGCCCCATCACGGCTATCTATCGTAACTGTTAGATACGAGAGATAGCCATAACAGATGCGTGAAAAAATTAGTTACGTGAATTTGGCAAATCAGTTTTTAATACTTTTTGACCAAAAAAATATATATATCAAGAAAAATTTATTACCACAGGGTTACATCTGACCCTAAAAATCGAAAGAGACCTGTTACGACTAACTCACGTATCTATAGATACGAGAGTTAGTCCTGACACGGCAGTATTACATTAACATACGAAAAAAAAACCTTGCATTTCGTAGATAAAAAATATTTATTTATAAGCTTACAAAGTTTCGTTAGCATTTGCCAGCGCGCCGTAGTTATATAAACAGATTAAAAAAAATATATCTGTTTTTCTATTTGACATACACTTAAAATATAAGTATCTACTGAAAGTGTATTTCATACTTAAGCTTATTTAGCAAAATCTAGATAAAATCATTTACAAATCCAGAAAAAAATTGATAAAGCAAAAAATATGTACAATTTTTTTTATTAACTACCATTTGAATCTGAGGGTTTTTTGCCATGTAAATATGAGGTGAAAATAATGATATTCAATCATATCCTGGTGTGTTAACACCCTGACATGTGTGTTCTTTCGTGACTCTTCTATTTTTCCAATGTAGTCTATAAGGTCATACATGTTTTTAGATCTTTCAAATTTATTTGCGATACAGCCATGAACTGTATCGGCTGCCATATATGTGTGGCCAGGTTCTAGATAAATCATTTTTATTATTTTCAGGTCGTGGATGTTTGTTGAGTTGATGAGTCGGATTAATGCTGCGAATAACAGTCTGTTTTTGTTTTGTGACGTGCAGTTATCAGTATACAGTGTGACCTCCTCCAGGTCCCTGCACTTTTCACTTAAAAATGCTACGTAAGCTGATGCCACATTGTGGGCTTTGCGGCCTGCTTCGCCCTCGTGCCATATGTAACAATGAGCAAGCTGATCTTCTCCTGTAGCCACGAAAGTTTCATTTAGTAGCACTAATTTTCTTGAGAAAAAGTATTCTTTGACAGTCAGTTTCGGCATGCATATGGCTTTTTGCATGTCTGCCGTGAAATGAGCTTTCTTTGGGTTCTCCTCATTAGTGCTGGCTTGGAGTAATTGCCTGGACAGATGTTTATTTACCCGGTGCGGTGCAAATTTGACGCACTCCTCGCAGCCGCAATCTGTGCAGTTGTGATCTTGTTCAGTGTGTTTATCGTCATGGATCTTGCAAACACTGCACAGATCTTGGCGGGGGTTGAATGTTGAAAGATTTAGGCCTTTGACGGTATTGTGGAAGTACGCCCAGCTGCATTTGGCTATTCCATTTTCCTCACAATACTCAATGAATGCATTATGCAAATCCGTGAAAGTAACTCCACATGGAAGGTATTTACGATTAGGTGCATGCTTCAAATTATAGTGCGATACCGTCGGCTGCACGTCGTTTATGAATTTTGTAAGTTTTTCTTTATACTCAGGTGGAAAAGCGTGTTGTGGAGTTTGCCTACCTCGTTGCTCGGGAGCAGCTGGTTGTATATGTGGGTCAGTAATGTCATGTTTCGCATTGGCGTTCAAAACGGTACGTATAGTCTGGTCATTCTTAAAACCCAATGTGTTTAAAAAGAATGTTTTGCACACACCTCTATCACGTATTGTCCATTTCAATGTATGTTGTCGCCGAGGGACTTCTTTGTCTGTAGTTTTTACTGCAGTAGCGCTCCGTGTTACATTACGAGAGATATAGTCCCGTTGGTTCTGTTTGCTTAGGTTTCTGAAGTCAGACCACAATGATTTCCTTTCTTCAGGAGTGAAAAGTGTGGAACAAAATTTACAGCATGTTGATGCGCATGTCGGTTTCATTGTGTATTTCTCCTTCTCAGCCTCAAGTTTTTGTTGTGGGTTCCTTATTCTTTTGGTCTTTTGTGTTAGATTTTCTGCTGGTATATTGTTTGTGTCTCTGTTAGGTATCGGGTGGTCTTTTGGCGAGTTGTTTGTGTCTCTGTTAGGTATCTGATGGTCTGTTGGTGTGTTGTTTGTGTCTCTGTTAGGTATCTGCTGGTCTGTTGGTGTATTGTTTGTGTCTCTGTTAGGTATCGGGTGGTCTTTTGGTGAGTTGTTTGTGTCTCTGTTAAGTATCTGTTGGTCTGTTGGTGAGTTGTTTGTATCTCTGTTAGGTATCTGATGGTCTGTTGGTGAGTTGTTTGTGTCTCTGTTAGGTACCGGATGGTCTATTGATATGTTTGTGTCTCTGTTAGGTATCGGATGGTCTATTGGTGTATTGCTGGTGTCTCTGTTAGGTATTGTATGGTCTATTTGTATGTTGTTTGTGTCTCGACTGTATAACGATTCATAGTGTGGTGAATGGTTTTTTTTTTTTTGAGTGGACGGCGCGTTTCTTAATGTGGTTAGGACCGATGCGCTTCCCAAACTGCAAGTGTCGTCATCATCTGCAATTACCCGAATGGCGGCCGGAGATTGCGATTGCAACCAAAAGAGATTCTCTTCAGATTCGTCTTCCTGTAAAAACATAATCACATTGTATAAAATCTAAATATTATAAGGCACAATAAAATTAAAGGCAAAAATCTGAAGGTTATAAAGGAGTTGGCTAAAGGACTGCCCCAGACATGTACAAATACTTGTCAACAGCCAATAGCATTTAAATATTCATTCATTAATTAGTGCGTCTTTAGTTAGTTTGTACAACTTGTAGGAAAAAATTAAATACTTAATAGTTGTTAATTTATCTTCAATGATCCAGTGACCTTTGCCGTCGCTAGACATAAGCACCATATTGGCTCAACAGGCAACATACGCTATCTAGCGAGATTTTTGGAAACCTCCTCTTCCGAAAAATCTCGCTAGATGGCGTATGTTGCCTGTTTATCCAAAATAGTGCTTATATCTATCGACGGCAAAGGTCACGGCATCTTATAAGACAAACGAACAACTATTAAGTATTTAATTATTTCCTACAAGTTGTACAACCTAACTAAAGACGCAGTAATTTATGAATGAATATTTAAATGCTATTGGCTGTTATGAAGTTTTTGTACATATCTGGGGCAGTATTTAGCCAACTCCTTTATATCTTTATGAAAAACAATAAGAAGCGTAATTTATATGAATGACATCATACTTTTCTTTTTTTTATGTAGAACCCTAATTACACCAGTAACGAGGGTACTAGTGTGTTATGATTTTGATTATGATGCGAGCCCTCGTCGGTTCTTAGGTTTGTCATCATTAGGGAATCTTAAGTAGAAAATTACCTGTATCGCATCAAAGTTTAATTTTCTTTTTACTCCAAGAAATGTGTAGGAACAAGCGGGGTGTGTATCTTTCCACAGTGGAAACCCAGGACGCTTTCTCGCAGAAGGGCTTTTTAATAAGGGCTCCTGAAAAAAAAACGTAGGACACTATTTACTCACACTGATATAGCCCCAAACTAGTAGCCCCCCTTTATAAACAATTTCAAAATAAAACACAAAGAAGTGGCAATAGATTTATCAGGAGGACAGGGTCAGGATAGGAATGCCAACGCGGTATGCGCAGCCCCCATCATCCTTGTGCTTGCAGCCCCAGTAACCCTGTCTGTATATATACTGTCACCCTATATCGTTTATGTAGGTAAGTAACTATAAAACTACTTACCCATACTTTATGCAGAATCTGGTCGTCATGTCTCAATGTGTCACTCTTCTCTTCGAGTTCGTCTATGCTCTCTTGGACCGAAGTTGAAGGCAGCTACAATGACAATAATAACAATAAAATCCCATTAACATAACATTGCACGACTTTTCCCAGTCGTGTTGGTGGCACGGGGTCAGTTAAAAACTTATACCGGCACGAATAGACAGATACTTTGACATCATGAATTCATGACCCTGTATATACTGTGGCCAATTCTCTAGGCTACACTTACTAAAATTAGTTGACAATATTAGCCCCCACAGCTCTCATGCGGTTGCAATAGATTCCATTTTCGAACTCCCTTTTGAATTATTTTAATGTACTGACGAACTAATTCAAAAGTGAGTTCGTAAATGGATTCTATTGCAACCGCGTGAGAGCGTCAGAGCTAATATTGTCAACTAATTTAAGTGTGTGTATCTTAGAGAATAGGTCTGACAGTCACCCTGTATCGTTTATGTAGGTAAGTAACTATAAAACTACTTACCCATACTTTGTGCAGAATCTGGTCGTCATGTCTCAATGATGTGTCACTCTTCTCTTCGAGTTCGTCTTGGACGAAAGTTGAAGGCAGCTACAATAACAATAAAATCCCATTAACATAAGACGGAACGCCTTTTCCCAGTCGGGTTGGCACGGGGTCAGTTAAAAACCTATACCGGCACGAATAGACAGATACTTCGACATGACGCGGCGGAACCAAACAATTTGTGGTCTCATACAATAACATACATTAACATCAGGAATAGATAAATAGTTTAGGTAGGTACTTACATTTTCAGCAGTATTTTGCTGTGTGAGCTTCACAATTAACTTTGCTCTTGAACTTTGAGCCATTGTCACAATCAATTAAGTCAATTACTTTCACCTCCCGTGACGTAAACAACAAGACTAAAAAACCAAATCAAGGTCACGCGCGTGCCGCAAGGGGGTGTACGCGGGAAATGAGGGGGGGGGGACTGAATCACCGAAACTCCCAGTTGCATCAAATAGGCGCGTCTCGCTCGCGGGCACTCTATTACGGCTATCTCACGTAACTATAGATACCATACATTTCTTGGGTGCCCCATCACGGCTATCTATCGTAACTGTTAGATACGAGAGATAGCCATAACAGATGCGTGAAAAAATTAGTTACGTGAATTTGGCAAATCAGTTTTTAATACTTTTTGACCAAAAAAATATATATATCAAGAAAAATTTATTACCACAGGGTTACATCTGACCCTAAAAATCGAAAGAGACCTGTTACGACTAACTCACGTATCTATAGATACGAGAGTTAGTCCTGACACGGCAGTATTACATTAACATACGAAAAAAAAACCTTGCATTTCGTAGATAAAAAATATTTATTTATAAGCTTACAAAGTTTCGTTAGCATTTGCCAGCGCGCCGTAGTTATATAAACAGATTAAAAAAAATATATCTGTTTTTCTATTTGACATACACTTAAAATATAAGTATCTACTGAAAGTGTATTTCATACTTAAGCTTATTTAGCAAAATCTAGATAAAATCATTTACAAATCCAGAAAAAAATTGATAAAGCAAAAAATATGTACAATTTTTTTTATTAACTACCATTTGAATCTGAGGGTTTTTTGCCATGTAAATATGAGGTGAAAATAATGATATTTGTAAAGTACAATTATGTATAAAATGCCCTTTCCGGTGATGTTTTACAATTGTCTCTATGATATCAGCAAAAAGAGTTATTTACTGCCACCAAAATGTTTTAGAAATGCCGTCTTATTAGACAGGGTTCAGACTGGGTTCGCCGGCTGCGGCGGAACCGGAATTTTACCGGTTTCTGACAAAAATTACAAAATGTAACTAAATGTTCATTTGATTCATCTTGACAAGTACTTTGGTCCTATTAAATATTTTTGTGGCATGGAGCTGATCTGATTATGGAGCCGGAAGGTGGGCTTTGAACTGTACAGCGTGTTGATTTGTAAAATTACGCCTTCAGAGGTTGTTATATCCATGATACTGAAGGTAAAAAAAATAAAAAACGTATATTTTAGGGTTCCGTAGAGAAACAAGGAACCCTTATAGTTTCGTCAAGTCTGTCTGTCCGTCCGGCCGTCTGTCCGTATGTCACAGCAACTTTATTCCGAAACTATTAGGACTACATAGATGAAAGTTGGTATGTAGATGTATTCTGTGAACCGCTATACGATTTTTATTAAAAAATTGGAAAAAAATGAGTATTAAGGGGGGGCTGACACAAAAAAAAAAAATTTTACCCAACCTATATGTGTGGGGTGTCTGTAGATAGGTCTTTGAAAATGACGTTGAGGTATCTCGAACCATTTTTCCTCAAAGTAAACCGTTAAAGAGACAGATCCTTCCAAAGTGGAAAAAATTGTGTCCCCCCCTTATCTTAACTTTCAAAGTAAGAGAGTAACAAATCTAATAAAATATATACTGTGTATCTCAGTATAATTTTTCAATGAAAATTGGTTTGATCAAAATAAAATAAGCGGTTTTCAAGATATAAAACATTTATGAAAAACTGCAAAGATAACTTTGTCATTAATACAAACACTATGAAAAACAAAGTTACATCACAAACATCTAGTCTTATATTTACTAGCTACCACGGAACCCTTCATGGGCGAGTCCGACTTGCACTTGGCCACTTTCCTTTATTATTATTTTCAAATTTATTTAAAAAAAATGTCATACACCCGCGGTGGCTGGCGGGGGGTATCCACACTTTTAGGTAATTTCGGAACAAAAACAGATAGTAAGTTATGGATGATATTTATGCGAGGGAAGATTAAAACCGTTTTTGTCGTCAGCTATTTTTATAGCCCTGCGAAATAATAATGCGCAAGACGTCAAAATTTTGACAGTGTCATGACCATTAATGTCTATAGGAAAAAGAGCAACGTTTTATCAGAATCTATCAAATGTATGGAACTGTCAGGGTCATAATTATTCTGCGGGACTTATACATAAACAATCGGACCTGAGTCGGGCGTAACTTTACAAATCAACATCCTTTAACTAATGAAACGACTCCAATCAAGTTTGGGCTCGTTTGATACATCTTGACAAGTACTTTGGTCCTGTACAATAGTATAAGACCAAACTACTTGTCAAGACAAATCATCTTGACAAGTACTTTGGTCCTATACAATAGTATAGGACCAAAGTACTTGTCAAGACAAATCATCTTGATAAGTACTTTGGTCCAATACAATAGTATAGGACCAAAATGCTTGTCAAGATGAATCAAACTAGTCCAAACTTGATGCCGAGACACATTGGGTTAGCCGGGCGATCAGAGAGGAATCGGAATTTTACCGGATTGTGACGACAATGACAAAACAAATATGCTCACACTTGTCTTTGATATCCACTTATCATACAAATAGCGGATTTAGAATAGAATATTAATTTATTTACTGTTGATTCACACAACACAAGTTAACGTATAGAATCAAGGTTGATAGAATAGAATATACATTTATTAACTGTTGATTCACACGACACAAGTTAACGTAAACAATCATGGTTGTATAGAAAAGAATAGAATATTCATTTATTAACTGTTGCTTCACACAACACAAATTAACGTAAACAATCACGGTTGTATAGAATAGAATAGAATATTTATTTATTAACTTTTGCTTCACACAACACAAGTTAACGTAATCAATCATAGTTGTATAGAATAGAATAGAATAACCATTTATTAACTATTGCTTCACACAACACAAGTTAACGAAAAAAATCATGGTTGTATAGAATAGAATAGAATATTTATTTATTAACTGTTGCTTCACACAACACAAGTCACAAGTTAACGCAATCACATCAAGTATGGGCTCGTTTGATTCATCTTGACAGGCACTTTGGTTTTATACTATAATAATATAGGACCAAAGTAATTGTTAAGATGAATCAAGCGAGCTCAAACTTGATGGGAGTTCTCATCATTAATTCGTATCTAATTAGATACAAGTTAATCATGAGAACCGACTAGAGAAAGGTGATACGCCTTGAAACAGTGTAGTATGCACAAGCCGATAAGACAAGTGTCACACCTCCACACTGTACGTAAACAGATATTTTTTTTGCGCACCATTTGCATCTTGCTTGTTTAAGCTGTTTTTTCTCGGCAAAGTGGCCGGTTTTCGGAGCTGCTTCTGTAGTTTCTGCAGAAATTGCAGGAACATATTTTTTTATTATTTCGTCCGCCAGTTCCACTCGGAACCGTCTCTGATTTTCTTTTTTGTTGTGCGTATAGATAACGCATGCGTTATATATAGCGACGTTGAGAAGTTGGCGGAAAAGTTTTTTATACCACACTGTTTTCCTAACGCTTTCCACGGGGAATGCCTGGAGCATTTGGTCCTTTTTGTCGATACCCCCCATGGAAAGGTTGTAGTCTAGCACCACTTGGGGCTTGTATCTGTAGAAACCGTACCTTTCTTTTCCGCCGACTTCTACGTCATGATAAGTGGATATCAAAGACACCACGTTGGTGTCTTTCCACGTGACAATGGATAGGTCCTTTGCCACGCTAAAGACCACTTCGGCGGTGTGCATATTTGTTTTATTTTTGTTTTTCAGACTTTCCGGCACAAACTCACGATTAAGCCGCAGCCTACCCATTGTGTCTGTCTTGAGGGCTTTCAATGACCGGGAGAGCAACGGCAAATTGTAGAAGTTGTCCATCACTAAGGTGTGGCCCTTATTGAGTAGAGGGCGGACCAACTTAAATACAATTTTCGACGTTGCCCCCCAGGCTCAGAGGAATTTGGGTCTTCATCTGCAACCACAGGTTCTTGTTGTTGAGAACTCTTTCCAGTGTGGATGACCATCTTCCACAAGTATCCAGTTCTCGACTCGCACGGCTCGTAACTCTTTATACCTACCGTTGCAGCTGTTCGATTCAAAATCGATACTCGATCGATGGTTTCGGAACGGCCATTTTGAATTTGAAGTTGCTGCCAACCTAGCAGTTTTTGACAACTGGAAGACGAAAAGCCCTCGCGATGTAACGCGTATTGGTATAGGGTATTGAAATTATATCGCAAGCCATCTGGAATTGTATTCGGGGTTCCCTCAGGATTGTCTAGATAGCTGAGTGTGTTGTGATTCCCCGAACCAGATAAAGTTCGCATTTACGTGGCCGATTGGTTTTCCCACTGTGCTCGTCGAAGCTGGCCTGCCAGCCATACCTGGTTGGCTGAAGAACCTGTCTACCAAGAAGAGCCTAGGGTGCACCCAGGCCTTGCAGAGAGACAGGAGTTTGACGGGAACGAAGCACAGACCAGGTCAGATAGATTCATAATCTTTAGCTCGGTGAATCGCCGACGTTCTTACTTCTTGGCATCTGATCGCTACGCTACCTCGTAGCTATGGGCCCCTGCGAGGTCATTGGGTGCCGAGAGGCTTGAACATTTTGGTAGCAGAGCGTGGTTTCCTGAGATTTGCAGCCGTCAAGGGCTCCAGGAACCCACGATTTGGGACTATCAATCTGTAGGTATAGGCGGTTATTAGCTAACTTGGTGTTGTTCCTGTATCCACATAGATTGGTAGTATTGTAAGTCTATTGCTGGTAGTAGACAGACAGATATTACAGTTTTCCCTAAATGACCAGTTGTACTGAGATGTGACTCAGAATAGTAGGTAATCAACTAGGTACATTGTAGGTGAATTGAAATTTGCATTGAAGTACCAGTTAGTCAATCTATTAGTGGTCTAGTAATGCTAATGAATGTTTGGTTAACATAGGTAGTTACATCTATTGATAGCAGTCTATTACATTGTTACAATTTATAACTTGAACTAATATTGACTATCTGTGTGTGTTATAATGATAAAGGGAAACTAAATTGTTATTTACAGAATTTATATAGATATAAAACTCGGTTCCTATTGTTTAAGGAAATCAACATTGTTTAAGTTATAGTTTAGGGTTCCCTCGTTTGGGTTATAGACTGGAGGGTCCAATAAAATTGAGTTACTGCAAATTGTGAGTAAGTATCGTTCCGATCATGTCGTTATCTGAAATACAGAAGGGTGTTTCTAAGGAACTCAGATGGTTTTCCTCCGCACACGGTCTGATAGACCGTTTAGATAGGCATGATGTGGTATTGGAGCGGTCTATGGACGTTAAGGAACGTTACAATAGGGTGCTCGAATTGTCCGCGCAGGCGGAATCAGTTGATGGTTGCGCACCTGACAGGCTGTCACGGTTGCTAGGGGATGTCGACCAATGTATGGAGATGGCAGCTGCTATCACGCAGAAGGCTGCGGACATACGTAGACAGCGCGAGTCCAGCCATGGTGGTGACATTGAAGCACCTCTGCCGCATCAGGGATCGGGGACCAGGTTACCCGTTATAACTATGCCTACTTTTGACGGAGTGTCCGGTGAATGGATGAGCTTCATCAATCTGTTCGACAGTTTGGTGCACATGCGATCGGACATTACCAAGTCTGTCAAGATGGCTCAGCTGGTGGCAGCATTGAGGGGTGAGCCTAGGGAGCTGGTCGCTCATTTGACAGTTACGGAGGGTAACTATGAAACGGCCAGGCAATTGTTGGTCAGACGTTACCACAACAAACGGAGGTTGGCCGATGCCCAACTGAACCGTTTGTTTAGCATCCCGGTTGTGAACAAGGTCGGGGCCATACAGACGGAGGTTTTGAACCCGTTGTTGTCCGTCACCAAGGCCCTAGAGAATCTTGGACTTCCAGTTGGTGAATGGTCGTACCTATTGTTGTACATTGTACTTTCCCGCCTACCCGCTGACGTGCAGACTCGTTTCGAACAGTCTCACGGGAGGTCGGCCGAGGACCTGCCCGCCTTCTCCGACTTGGTCGGATTCTTGGAAGAGGAGGCTCGACGGGCAGAGAATTTGGGGTTGACGGTCACCCATCCTTCGGAGCCACAGAGAGCTGCCGGGAGCGCTGTGAGTAGGGGCCCTCCGATGAGGAAGGACCGCACCAACCGGCAGTCATATGGGACTGTGAGTGCATTGACCCCACATAGTGAGACCTGCCCATGTTGTAGGCAGATTGGCCATGCTGTGGCCAATTGCAATAAGTTCGGGGAACTTAGGGTTCAGGGACGGCGCCGGATGGCCAAGCAGCGGAGCTGGTGTTTCCTGTGCCTCGGGCCACACATGGCTAGGGACTGCACGCGCACAAAAATGTGCGGATATTGTGGTGGGGCCCACAACAATCTGTTGTGCATAAACCGGTCCGGCCAACAGCCTCCACAGGGCCGTATCCAGGGTGACACGGCATGGGGCCCTGAGAATTCGTTTGCGACTCGGAGCGCAACTCAGGAGCCAACGTCCCCACGTCCACAGGGCCGTACCCAGGGTGATACGGCATGGGGCCCTGAGAATTCGTTTGCGACTTGGAGCGCAACTCAGGGGCCAACGTCCCCACGTGCACAGGGTAGTACTAGGGTGCAGGGCCGCACTCAGGGTCATCACATGGGGGGCCCTGAGTTTTCGGTTGCGACTCAGCATCCGACTCAGCGGGACATTGGGTGTGTTGAGCAGGCCGTAACGGGCGGGTGGTATGGGACACCTTCGAGCTATGCGGGTGCGGTTCGGACGCCGCCTCAGTTGTCGCCCCGCTCGTCGCCTCGTCCTCGTCGGTCGCATGTGATGTCCCCCCCGCTCATGGAGCGGCCACGGTTGAATTCACGCCCACCCCCCTTCGGGGGGCGTCGTAGGGTGGCAATGGAACCGGCGCGTGGGCCATTTGTACAATGGGACCCTCTGGCGTATAGCTGCCTACCTGATCGGTTACAGGCACAGTGGGGCCCCGGGGGTCCTCGCTAGGAATTTGCGGCCCAACAATTTGTTGCCCCCCAACCGGAGACGGTGGTGTTACCGATCGCCTCTGTGCTTGTTTGGGATTTGGCGGGCAACCCAACATACGTTCGCGCCCTATTAGATTCTGGAGCTCAGGGCTGCATTGTATCGAACGATTTAGCAAAATGGTTGGGCCTCAACATAAATAATGTATCGCTGCCGAGGAAATTGGTCCCTGCTGGGGATTACAGGGCAACCCTTCACGGGTTTTGTGATACCTCTGAACGAGGGTTTGCGGCAGCGGTTTATTTGCGAACCGTCACCTCCACCGGGGAGGTCGACGTGCGTTTGGTTTTGGCAAAAAGCAAGGTAGCGCCTATTCGGACAAGGATGACGATTCCAAAACTGGAACTGTCCGGGGCTGCTCTTTTGACCAAACTTTTGAATCACACTCTAACAGTGTTGCGTGGGTCAGTGGTTTTGGAGGATACGGTGTACGCGTGGACGGACAGCCAGATTGTTTTGTGCTGGCTGAAGGCTTCGGTCCATAACTTAGAGGTTTTTGTTGCGAACCGTGTCTCCCAGATTGTGTCGTCTGAGGTCCCACTGACCTGGAGACATGTACCAGGAGAATTGAACCCGTCTGATTGTGCATCCAGGGGATGTCGGGCTCCTGAATCCACCAAGGCGGTACATCTCGAGCTCGTTGCTGATCTCTCGACAGAGGCTTTCATTGCTTGTTTGGATAGGTTTGTTTCTCGAAGGGGACTTCCAACTTTGATCCGCTCTGATAACGGCACTAACTACATCGGTGCGGAACGATACTTACGAGAGATAGTCAACTTTTTGAATGTGAATAAAGTGGATATTGGAACGGCCCTCTCCCGTCGGGGTATACAGTGGACCTTCAGCCCACCGAGTTGCCCCACTGGGGTGGGATTTTTGAGGCCGTAGTTAAGTCAGCTAAGACGCACTTGGGGCGTATAGTAGGTCAGACCGCGCTGACTTTTGAGGAGTTCGCGACATTGTTTTGTAAGATCGAGGCCGTTCTCAATTCGCGACCGTTGTGTCCGCTCAGCTCGGATCCAAATGACCTGGAGGCTCTGACCCCAGGCCATTTCTTGATAGGACAGCCACTTAACGCGTTGCCCGAGCACCCCTTCGAGGGAGTGAAATTGTATCGGTTGTCAAGGTATCAGATGTTGCAGCAGTTTACTCAGAATTTCTGGAAGCGTTGGTCGCTCGAGTATCTGCATATCTTACAACAGCGCCTTAAGTGGACTGACAAGACCAGCCCCCCTAGTGTTGGTGACCTCGTTCTGGTTAAGGATGCTAACCTACCGCCACTACGTTGGCGCAGGGGGCGCATTGTTAACTTGTTCCCTGTCAAGGACGGGACCCCCCGGTCTGCAGAGGTTCTAGTAGGAGGCTCGGTTCTAAAACGAGCGGTAGCAACGTTGTCTCGGCTGCCCGTAGATTAGGGGACAGGTGGGTGCCTGTCCGGGCGGGTGATTGTTCGATTCAAAATCGATACTCGATCGATGGTTTCGGAACGGCCATTTTGAATTTGAAGTTGCTGCCAACCTAGCAGTTTTTGACAACTGGAAGACGAAAAGCCCTCGCGATGTAACGCGTATTGGTATAGGGTATTGAAATTATATCGCAAGCCATCTGGAATTGTATTCGGGGTTCCCTCAGGATTGTCTAGATAGCTGAGTGTGTTGTGATTCCCATAACCAGATAAAGTTCGCATTTACGTGGCCGATTGGTTTTCCCACTGTGCTCGTCGAAGCTGGCCTGCCAGCCATACCTGGTTGGCTGAAGAACCTGTCTACCAAGAAGAGCCTAGGGTGCACCCAGGCCTTGCAGAGAGACAGGAGTTTGACGGGAACGAAGCACAGACCAGGTCAGATAGATTCATAATCTTTAGCTCGGTGAATCGCCGACGTTCTTACTTCTTGGCATCTGATCGCTACGCTACCTCGTAGCTATGGGCCCCTGCGAGGTCATTGGGTGCCGAGAGGCCTGAACAGCAGCTTTTGTAGCAATCAACTGCACAAAAGACAATCTGCCTTTCCACATAAGCAGTGACTCGTCGATTGCTATATTCTGCTCCGGTAGGTATAAAGAGCTGAACTTTTCATTAAGATGGTCAATGATGGGTTGAATTTTAGCAAGTTTGTTTTGATCACTTGATTTTTGTGGAAGGGTGGCGTTGTCTACAAAATGAAGACATTTCTTCAACAACAAGAACCTGTCGTACGGAATTATGCTATTAAACTTCCCGACCTGTAGGTAGGGAAGGCAGGGGTACCAGAATTCTCTCTCTACAGGTAGCGGGACTATGCTTTGCAGCATATAAATGCTGGAGAAGACCCAAAGTTCATCTTGAGTCATATCCACCCATCTTCTCAAGCGTGAATTTGCCTTCAAATTCCGGTCACGGAGCAAATTATTCGCGAATTTGTTTGTCTCGCGAACACTTTGCTACATGATGGAGTCGTCCCAAATTTTTTGGAAAATATCCAATGGGGATAGCCCCTCGGTACTAAATGTAGGCCCTGCTTGGCCTACAAATTTTTCCCGACGCCCTTGAAATATTTCCCTGTCCTGAGTCCAATCAAAATGTAAAATATTTACATTTGAATTGGACATCGCCCTCAGGGCCGCGTTATCACGCGCATCGATTTTATCGAGCTGCGGCCGTTCCAAGGGCGGTACGTCATCTAAATCACATTGGTTGGGCCTCCTTGATGTGCCGGCTGCTGGCCACACAGCAAAATCATTTGCTGGTTCGTTCTCTTCGAGGTCGCTTCCAGGATTCAACCGCAAATCATCCAGTTCGTCAAATATTTTTGGATTTGAAACAAAATACTAATATGTAGTATAGTACTAAAAATAAGCTGAATTTCGACCTAAACCCAGAAAATACATTTATCTTAAATGTAAAGCATAGCATTTAACCTTTGCAGTCGAGCGGTAAGCGCTTCAACATCCTTGCCGAAGGGGTCCTGGTCCCAGTGTGGGGTCAGAAGCAATGTGTGACTGACCGTGAACTGTCAACTGACGACCAGATTAGAGATACCAGACAAAAATAGAAGGAAACAAATTTTTCAACTGACCATCTACATCTGCAGTCGATCCTGCCGATCCATCGATCGGTGTCCAATCTGCTGCTGCTGATGCTGAAAATTTTGAAGTTGTAGTTATTCAAGAAACTTACTAGCAACAAAATAATAATTTAAAGAACAATTTATTTTTATTTATACTTACAAGGTGAACATCCTATATATTCTAGCTCGAATTCAAGGAAAGGGCCATCTAATTGTGCGGTCGTTAGATTTGCCGTCGAGGGCGAGAAGTCTAATTTTGGTTTCCTGTGAATCAATAACAAAAATATAAAAAAATAATAATAATAATTTCAAGTATGTACACTACACCAAAAACTTACTTCACTATGTCTGTAGTCCTCGACGGTTCGCAGACTTTGGCTTGCTGCATGCTGGTTCCAATCCAATCTAAAAATATGTGATAATTAGTATTTCCATAGGTATTTTAAAAATAATTGAAATAATAAGGGAAACCGGAGACTCAAGCTAGGCTAGGGAAACGCAGGCAAGCCAAAAGAGATCTAAAAATCAATCTGTGGGAGTTTCTACGCCCTGCTTCTCCCACAGTGGTCCAATGTAGAGGAGAGGCAAAAAATGACGTTTGCTAAGTACATATATGTAAATATCTACAGTAATATGGATGGATCTATGGACACAATAAAAACTGTTTACTTTGCTCTCTGCCAATCACAACTTATATACTGTATCTCATGCTGGGGCAGTGCAGCAAAGACAGCAATAATAAAGGTGGAAAGAGCTCAATGGTCTGTTCTTAAAACTATGCTGAATAAGCCTTATAAATTCCCCACAGACACTCTATACAAAGAAGCTAAAGTACTCAGCGTTCGTAAACTTTATATCCTCAAAGTAACCCTAACTACGCATAAAACGACTCTAAACTCGGCTGACTATTTGCAGTTGCTGAAAAACCGAGTTTTTAGAAATCCTACACCTAGTACTAGAACCGCTTTTGCCTGTCGTTTTAGCCCATACATTAACGCACATGTTTATAATCAAATAATCATATCAATAAAATCTTGCGACATAAAAAAACATGTCTCTCAATTAATCCAAAGCAACTTTGCAGAGATGGCTGGAGACAATTTCATACGACAAAACTGCGATTCTGCTTGCAAATATCGCCTGAAATAAATTTTAATTCAAATTATAAATAAAATCTTATTGAATAAATGCTATATATTTTATGCATATGTATTATATTCTCTTTGTATATTTTACTGCTAATTTTAAAACAATTAATTATAATTGTTTCATATTCTAACAAATATATTATTATTTTTCTTTTTATTTAGATTCCCACGACACAGGCTTGCCTAGTGTGAGGGTCATCGACAACTCAATGAATTTTTTTATATTTTCATTTTTCATTTTTTCATTTTCAATAAAGTACTTTGACATGACTTGACTTGACTTGGCAGGTACTCCCGCACCCATCTGGCCCAGAAAACATCGGCGAGTCGCTGGCTAGCGATCCATGTTTTGCGGCTGATGTCATCTCCTTCTACGAAAGCGCCTGGTAGTGGCACTCTGGACGGCCCCCCCATGAGAAAATGGTTCGTCTTCCGGAGACATGGAGACATGGTCCGCGGGCGGCTATTGATAGTGTGTTCCGCCTCGATGAGCAGCGTCATGAGTACCTTTTCACGGGGCGCCTTCTCGCGCAGGGTTGTGTGTAGCGCGGTTTTGACACTGCGCACCCACGCGCCTCCCATAAATGGCGCGCGGATGTAGCGCCATTTGATGCTCCGCACTGAGGCCTCCTCTGCCATCGCTCCTTTCGCTATCCTCTTGTGCTCGCTGTCTGCGCCACGCAGGTTGGTGCCGTTGTCGCTCCATAGTTCTGTCGATGAAAGCTTCTTTCTCTGTGGATGCGAGCTACTTCTGTGGTGGTTCTGTGATCTCGAGCGCCTCTGCTTCTGTGTTGAAGCTGGCCAGGTAGTCGTCCATGTAGTGGTTACGTAATATCGCATTGACGGCCTTCGGATGTTTTTCGGCGTGGCGTTCTGCGTTCGTGTTCTTCACAAAGATCGCCGTATATGGTGATGACTTTGCACCAGAGATGACGCTCTTCATACGCTATTCTGTTGGCTGGCCCTCACGTTGGCTTCCTCTCGACAGGAAGTGCTGCATGTCTCTGTCTTCTTCTCGTATGGAGATCCCTAGGAACATGTCCTTGATGTCCCCGGTGACGGCTATTGGCCGCTGGCAGAACCGAATCAGGATCCCAGGAAGCGATTGGAGTAAGTCCGGTCCCGACAGCAGTAGGTCATTGAGGCTAACCCCACTGGACTTGGCGGCAGCGTCGTGAACGATGCGCAGCTTCCCTGGCTTCTGCGGGTTGATGACGGCAAAATGCGGAAGGTACTGTAGTGCTTTCAGCACTATACGATCACTGCCTATAGTTGCATTTCGTAAATATAAAGACTTGACTGGTATTGGCTTGTATTTTTTATTGATTTAGTTACGTTAACACTTTGTATAAAAGGAATCCAACTGACTCGATAGCCATTACGCTAATCCTAACTATTCACTATATAATTTTTCTCAGTCGCTGGCCGAAGCCTAAGGTGAAGTGTCACATTGACTTCTCACATCCAAGCCTCTTTCTTTTTAAAACTACAAAATAAGTAACAGTGTCAAAGTGACACCCACTCTAAAGAGGCCCGTATACAATATAATCGCATAAACAAATATCGAACCTTACAATCATTCCCCCCTCCAGTAGTGTATTATTGGGCACTTTAGCTCACTTTCGATCCGCTCCGCTTCGCTCGATCGAAGTGAGCCAATGTGCCACAATAATACACACCTTACTCCTTCGATCGAAATCCATATACATTAGCTTAATTGTGCCCCCCCCCCCCCCCACTTTCACTTTCAATCCGCTCCGCAAGCATGGAAGTAACAAAAATATAACCTCGACTCACCATCGCCCCGCCACGCCGTGGAGTACAATCACTGTTTATGAAATGCTGACACAAAACACACAATGTAAGTAATTCACTGACGAATGTGATTGTTGGTTTTAAAAGACGATTTTAACCATGTTTCTAATGAGAAAATTCCGTTTTATGTTTGTAGGTAAGCACGTTAACTAGGTTCCATTGCGAAGTTTCATTGTTGTCTGGAATGTGTCACGTTCCTGTTTTGTAAAACCAACATCAAATCAAAGTCATGCTCAGGTTTGTCGTTGATGTCTGAGAGGCTCTTTATATACAATTGATCATAGGTAAGGTTGAGACCATCAGACAATCAAGAGTCATACTCAGGTTGTAAGTGATTTCTTGTTGGAGTTTATAATGTACCACCATCACTAACTCAAACCTTCACTCAGGTTGTAGCTGATATCCAACAGGTTTTCTTAATAATAAACCCATAAGAAATGCAGACCTTCGTTCAGATTTTTTTTTTGTTGTGTGTTAGGTAATGCAAAATTGAAAAACCATCAGAAAAATCAACCCTTTGTTCAAGTAGACTCTGTTGGCTGCTAGGTACCTACCAATGATTTTAAAATTGGTATGCAATCAGACATATCGTTAGAGCAAATATCTGATAAGTTTAACAAGAAGCTGTTGTGTGACACAACAAGAAAATCAAGCCTTCGGAAATGGATTAAGGTAGTTAGTTTTGACATTTACCTGACAAAAATAAAGGATTCCATCGGCAAGCTTAGGAAAAACAAAAATCACATTTTTTTTAAGTAATATCAAGCAATGTTTCTTTGTGGGATTCTAAACGAACACTGTACTTATACCAATGTACGTATACGAACATGTACTGTAATAGACACCCTGCGTTCCCAAGGCGGGCTCACGCTGACGTAGGTGGCGGGCTCACGCTGACGTAGGTGTCCGGCTCTCGGAATCTCTTACCTTAGTCAGCATAATTGCAATAAAAGTACAGTCAACAGCACATGTAGGTTAACAACTTTGATTAAATTTGGTTTATTGTTTAGCCAAATATACATGTACCGTGTTATCATAAAAAGTTAGACATCCATTTCAGCACTTGTTTTGAAGTGATGAACAAGAATTTGTAATATCTATTAGCTACCAGCTGTAGCCTACAACTTCACTCGCATCTGGTTATGAACCCAAATATAGTTCTAAAATCATAAGATACATATAATGATTGTTATCAGTAATTGATGCAAAAAAGTTGCATTTGTCAGCCAGGAAAAAAACAAGGTAAGTACCTTTATTGGTATAGTTAGTCCCAACTTAACCCTTAAATGCATGATGTTTTCTTTTTTGATGATAAATACTTAATTATATATATACTTAATAACTTAAAAAATACTTGAAAAATCTTACCTAATCTTTTCTTTTTTCAAACTCCCTAAGAACCTATTATTTTAATTTATTTTTTGTATGTGTGGACAAAATTAAAAAGTTAAGTTGACAACAAGTTTCATTTATTTTAAATTTAATATATTTTTTTAAAATGAATTTATAGCGATTTTAAAAAATATATCAATTTTACCTTTTTTTTTCTCTGCGATCAAATTGTCGACCTTCCATAACATTGATTGATTTATAAAGTTATGTTTTTTTTTTCCATATTTTTTATGTTTTTCTCCATTTTAATATACAATAGTATATTTAACAAAGAATTAAGACACATATAAATTACTTATTTTTTTTTTATTTTTTTTCGTTGTATCATTTTTGATACAAGATGCATTTAAGGGTTAAACCTAACTAAAATAGAATAATACCTAAGCTGCATAATAACATAATCCTAAGTCGTCATGATACATGAGCTTGTGATGATGAAACGTTGTAATCGATACCTAAGAATCACACGGTTTTAAACCTTAGTTAGCAGTTTTAACACTAGTCAGGGATACTCAACATTAGGTATTCTTTGGAAAGTTTATTGAATGAGTTTTGCATAGATATCAATTTGATCGTCACATGTTTTGTGTAATACGGTAAAAGGTTGACAACCATTGCTTTTTTATTGTAGTCATCAAAAAAATATATATAAAATGACCGAATTTATTACAAAACAGTTATAATTTCTTCGGCGAGCGTGAAACATCAACCTTCTAAAGTGCAGTAAAATAAAGTGCAGTAGTGAAATCTCATCAGAGGAACAGCAAAAATGTTCGTAAGTTTTTTTATTTTTATTGTCCTAACCCTACAGTCTCAACTCAATGGTATCTACACTGAATTGTAGTCGTCTCGGTACTAGACTAATGTAGTTCTATGGAGACCACTAGAACTCATCACACATAGCGAGCGATCGTATCACTATCTTATGTGGAGACTGCAGGGCGTGGTTAATTCAGTTAGCAGTAGCCGTGCCTACTTTTGTTGGGGGAGTCTCTGGGTTCGAAACCTGGTATAGAGAATCTAAGTAAGACCTCATGTATAGATATAATAATATTAGACGAAACCAATGTTTGTAAATTACGAGTATGTACTATAAGTATTTGTGTCTGTACGTCTAGTATAATACCTACCAACAAAATGAAGGAAAAGGAAATGTTTAGAGAGTGTGAGAGTGAGATTAAATTAAACTATGATATTTGTGATCTTAGTTATTGTTTGTATTTGTTTTTTTTTTATACCAGGTCTGACACCGAGAACGAAACCCTCACCCCCAACATCAGCGAGAAGCAGTGGCGCCAGCAAAGAGCAAACTCGTTACTGAATTTAGATTCAGAAGACGAGGATCACCACTCGTAAGTATTTTTATGCGTAACCTGTAGTGTGTCTCACTCCTAGTAAAAGACCGTCCCACTCTCAAATACTTTTAAATAAGTTGTGTTTTCATTAAATCAATACTTACATTATTTCCACCACCACTCGGTTGATAACAGCCTTATCTAAATTGCATTTCTAAATCGAGATGAGTAATTTTGATTCATTGTCACTAATAGAATATTGTTTAACATTTCAGGAAGGGTACGACTAAACCACCTAAGGAGACAAAGAAACGTAAGGTGGCAGCGGCAAACACGAGCGGTGGAGGTAGTGCGAGTCGCGACGCAAAGAAAAAGAAGAGCGGTGGTAGCAGCACGTCAGCGACAGCATCAACATTGCGCACGTCAGCGACAGCATCAACTCGTGCTACCTCCGGAGGGAAATTTACTCTCACCGAATTGTTTGGGGAAGAAGAGGATGCAACAACGATAGCTGAAGCTAAGGTGAATCTGCTCAAGTCGGTGCTCTGGCGCCGCGTCGCAGGTGGACTATTAAAACGCAGCGAAGATCTCGAGGGAAACTTATTCGTAGAGTTAAGGGTCTACAATAAAGCTGACATTATAAATGTGAAAGCGCACCAACGCTACTGGAAGGCAGCTGTCAATCTGAGATATCAGGTTGATGACAGCGCACCGGAGCTGGATGCACTTCACACATTTATAAAGTTGGCTAAAGCCAAATTTACCCACGAGGGTACCTTCCAACTCGATAATGTCAAATATGAATAAGCCTTTTATTATTGAAATTGATTTAATGATAAGTTAAGAATCAGATGAATAAATTTACATGTACGCTCATATAAACGGTGAACATTGCATCATTTTAAACATTTTGATTTCTTAAGATACAATCCTATAATTTAACATGCCAGGTAAAGACATATTTTGTGAAGTTTGTGACAAGTCCATTAAAAGTAGAGGGTTTTCTGCACATCTTAGAAGTACTATTCATAAAAATAATAGTTTGGTTGAAGTCAGCACCAATATTTCAAAAATCAACAGTGCATTTAGGAACCGTATAGCTTCGTATCGAGTTCATTCTAATGAACAACTGTTGGAGGGTTCTGAGTCCGACCCAAGTGCGAACCACGACCTACCGATTGAATATATCGCTCGCCTGCGCCGCTACGTTAGACAAATCATTGACGCAAAAGTAGCTTCTTATCATACAGTGAAAGTCAACTTTGAGTTTTTTGCTCAATTTTATTTACTAAGAAACGATGCAACAGAAATAAAGGCATTTGCTACAGAAAATATAGTATTTCTTACAAACAATGATTTCACTGACATCTACAATAGAGTTATAAATATAATCTCAACAAAGATTAGTGAATTTCAAGACCGAGAAAGTGGATGGTCTTTTTTAAATAATTTGTACCTAGAGGTAAATGTAAACAAGTACATTCCATTACGAGGATCAAGCTACCTAAGTTACCTAAGTTAATCAAAAATAAACGGGCTTGCATTAACATCAAAAGTTATGACAATTTTTGTTTCTTGTGGAGTGTAATAGCTGCTTTGTTTCCAGCAAAAAAATGCAGATAGAGTCACGTCTTACCCCCATTACAGTGAAGTTCTCAATACGAATAATATGACGTTCCCCGTGTCAATTTTAGATATAAAACTTTTTGAAAAAAATAATCAAAAGATAAGCTTAACTGTATATGGTCTAAAAAATAAGAAACATATTATCGGTCCACTGTTTAAAACAGCAAGAAAAAGAGAAACACACATTAATTTGTTATATTTTGAAAACGGTGCGAAATCACATTACTGTTTGATACGTAACCTTGGTCGCTTACTTCGCTCTCAAACAACAAAACATCATGGTAAAATTTATTTCTGTGACGAATGTTTTATATTTTTTAACGACGATGTAAAGCTTAATTCTCACGTTTGTGGTGGTGTCTCTACTCGACTCCCAAAAGAAGGTACCTTTACACAGTTTACTCACTTTGAACGGATGCAATGTTTACCGTTTACTATATACGCGGATTTTGAATCCTTTTTAGAACCTTTACCTATAACAAATGATAATAAAGGGTTCAATGGAACGATTTCAACTCATAAACACGTACCTGCTGCTTTTGGATACTATATTGTTTGTTCATACAACTCTTAACTTAATAAGTATAGAACATACCGAGGACCTAATAGCGATAAGATATTTTTGGAATATTTGCAGCATGACGTTTCAAGAATACATTCAGTATTAAAAAAGGAAGTCCCTATGGAATTTAACGAAAATGATAATGAAACTTATAAAAATGCAAAATTTTGTCATATTTGCTCTGAAATATTACTAGATGACCGTGTGAGAGATCACTGTCACTTGACAGGGCGTTACCGTGGTGCGGCGCATTCTTACTGCAACATTCGGTTTGTTGTACCTTAATTTGTCCCAGTATTTTTCCATAATTTATCAGGGTACGACAGTCATTTATTTATTAAACAGTTAGGAGAAACCTGTGGTCCTATAAAAGTTATTGCAAAAAATAAAGAAAAATATATCTCTTTCACGAAATTTTTCAGAGATCAAACAAATAATGAATTTGTGGCTGTTCGTTTTGTTGATTCATTTAACTTTTTGTCTACAAGTTTGGATAAGTTATGTGATAATCTCAATACTGAGGATTTTATTCATTTAAAAAAGTATTTTCCATAAGGTAAATGTTTTGATTTAATGCGACGTAAAGGTGTTTATCCTTATGAACACGTAAGAGGGTGGAAATCATACAAGGAGAATAGTCTTCCCGAACAAAGCAAATTCTACAGTACCTTGACTAGTGAACATATTACTGACTTGGACTACCAGCATGCTATAAAAGTTTGGGACACTTTCAATATAGTCGACATGGGGGAGTATACCGACCTATACCTCATGTCGGATGTTATCCTTTTGGCTGATATTTTTGAGAAATTTCCAAAGGCTTGTATGGATAACTCTAGGTTAGATCCGACGTTTTACATTACAGCACCTAGTTTAAGCTTTGACGCTATGTTACTTAAAACAAAAGTTAAGCTGGAACTAATTAGTGACTTAGAAATATATCGAATGATCAAAAGTGGTATACGAGGCGGAGTTTGTTTGTGTTCCAATCGTTATGCAAAAGCAAATAATAAATACTTACCAAATTATGACCCAAGTAAAGTTGAAAATTATTTTCTATACATTGATTGTAATAATTTATATGGTTATGCTATGTGCGGTTATTTACCATGTTCGGATTTTAAAATGATGACTAAAACTGATGTAGACAAAAGACACTCTTTCTCCGTCGTACTATATTTTTTCTCCGCATCCGTTAACTTCCTAGACGCATAGGCAACCGGACTCATTTTTTCAACGCCCTGCATCAATACTGCACCCAACGCCTCGTTAGACGCATCCACATAAACTCTCGTAGTAACCGACTTATCCCCCGAATAATAGGAAAGTATTGGCGCACTACACATAACCTTCTTAATATACTCTAACGAATTCTGCAATTCTTCATTCCATTGAAACTTTACCCCCTTTTTCAATAATTTAGTGAGAGGTAACGATATTCTCGCAAAATTCGATACAAATTTTCTATAATAAGAAAATAAACCTAATAATTGTTTCACATCCTTCGTAGATGTGGCAGTTGGAACCTGTTGCATAGCCTTCAGCCTTTTCTCACTAGGTTTTACTCCTTCATTCGAGATTAGATAACCTAGCATCTCAATCTCGCAAAAACCGAATTTACATTTGGATGGCTTGAAGGTCAAGTTCGCTTCTCTAAACCGCCCAAAAACGTTCTGCAACGTATCGGTAAACTCCTCGAACGTTCTACCATACACAATTACATTGTCTACGTAAACCATAACCCCTTTAAACCTTAAATTCGCTAGAACTTTATCCATCATCCGTTGGAAAACCACTTGACTCGTTGCCAAACCGAACGGAACAACATTAAATTCATAAAGACCCGTGGTCGTGACGAAAGCCGTTTTATGCCTACCTTCCGTAATAACCGTCTGCCAATAACCTGAATTAAGATCTAACTCCGCAAAATACTTGGCCCCGGCCAAACTATCGACAATGTCTTCTATCCGCGGAATAGGATAACTATCCCTACAATTTTTTTTATTTAATTTCCGATAATCTACACAAAACCTCCATGAATCATCGGGCTTTTTAATTAACACAACGGGCGCAGCATAAGAACTAGTGGATTCCCTAATAACACCAAGTTTCAACATCTCCGCGACCTGTTCCTCAATAATTTCTCGTTGCACCGGCGAAACGCGATACGGGTGACAATGAACCGGCTCTTCATCATAATTCTTAATATCGACCGACACTATCACCGACCTACCTAACTGGTCAGTTGCAAACGCAAATCTATCCGCATTCCTATCCAACAACGCCAATAATACCTGCTTATCCTTCTCACATAAACCCTCATTTACGATAAACCGTTTATCTTCTACCCCAAACGCAAATTCGCACGAATCCGATAACCCCGAGAAATAAACGTAATCGCCCTTCCTTAACTCCTGAAAGTCGATAGAATTTATCACGTCCCGATCCTCGATAACCGTGGTTTCCCCGAAGTTCACTTGTTTCCTTCTAGAACCATCTAGAAAGTCCGACCCTATCTTTTGTTTTGACAGAATCCCTACGCGCATGACATTTCGTTTTACCGGTGTCGTGTTTTGTTTCGTATGGAAATTATTGAAAAACGGTATTTTTCCCTGAAAAAAACACATACACGAATGAACAAAATCAATATTCATACCATTCTTTATTAAAAAATCCACCCCTAAAATAATGCTACTGCAATTTAAATCAGTTATAACTAAAAATCCCTGTGAAAAGTTAAAATTGTCCAAACTAAAATCTATAACACATTTCCCTACAATTTGCAATAAACTTCCATTTACCGCGTTAACCCGTCTCTTCTCTTCTTGCATACATCTCGCACCCACTTGATCTGCAACGGCTGGGCTGATGCATTAAGCCGTAGGGCCTGTATCTAAAAGAGCTACCACGTTTACATTAGAAGAATTCAATAAAACTAATGGTCTGACCTGCTGATCCACCTCAACTGCGACGATCTTCCCCATTGGTCGTTTCGCTTATGTGCTACGCTCCTGAGCTCGTCTTGAGGCCCTCATTCTACAGGTCAGCCTGGTCACCGCTATCGGCCTCTAGCGACGACGTTTTGCAAAATCCGCTTGCCTAGGACGCAAATTATAATTATTAGTACTAGGTCTAATATATGGTTCCTGACCACTTGCCGACGGCGAAACATTCGGCGTTCGTCGTGGGTCTTGAGTAGGGCCTTGATTAAATTGTGTGTGAAACGGTCTGTTTCCCCCCCCCCCCTCTATTGCTATGGGCCAAATTCGGTCCAAAACTTGCCGGGTTCCTAAACACATTTACATTATCATCACTTCCCGGACTTAATTTCTCCATCTGTACCAGCACTGCCCTTAGCGCCTTCTTATCTACAAAATGGCTCAACATTAATTTATTTCTAAGATGGTTTTGCAATCCTCTTAAAAATTGCGTTATAAAAATGTCATCTTTGGTAACTCTAGCCTTCCTCGCTAGGTCCCCTAAATAATGGAAGTAGTCCAACAAACTTCTTTTCTCTTGCTTGGCATTGTAGAACTTCTCTGCAAAGTCTGTGCTTCCAAATTCCTCATTAAATTTATCCACCACCTCTTCAAATGTCTGGGCACTGCCCCTAATTTCCCTAAAAAAATATAAGGCTCCACCTTTTAAATACTAAGGAAATAATAATTTTAATTCCTCCGACGATATAAATTTCTTCCTCGATGCAGCATCTCTAAATTCTTCTAAAAAGTCTTCAAAGGACACCTGAGGACTCCCCGAAAAACAAGTTGACAAATCCTCCATCATGAAATAATTTCATAAAATTTTTCACAAAATGTCCGCCGCTATAAAAATCTTCCCACAATATTTTTCTATTCGATTCTTCACTCGCTTGGCAGGTCGAGGTAATTCCTAAATTAAAACTTAAGTACAGAAATATACTTCCTTTCAATGTAGTTTCGATCCTTCCTCGGTTCTTCAAGGTCTGGATCGACGATCGCTATCCTCTTCTATTACGTCACTTCTTATGACGTCACCTCTTATTCCTTATGAAGCGTTCTTCTTATTTCTCCGGTTCGTTTGGCGCCTCCACCAATGTAGTGGTAGTCCTAACCACTATACGATCACTGCCTATACTTGCATTTCGTAAATAAAAAGACTTGACTGGTATTGGCTTGTATTTTTTATTGATTTAGTTACGTTTACACTTTGTATAAAAGAGATCCAACTGACTCGATAGCCATTACGCTAATCCTAACTATTCACTATATAATTTTTCTCAGTCGCTGGCCGAAGCCTAAGGTGAAGTGTCACATTGACTTTTCACATCCAAGCCTCTTTCTTTTTAAAACTACAAAATAAGTAACAATGTCACAGTGACATCCACTCTAAAGAGGCCCGTATACAATATAATCGCATAAACAAATATCGAACCTTACAGTACCATGTCCTCGTTGATCTAGTAGTGGGCGCTTCTTCCGCAAAGTCGCTGCTCAGAAAAGCTGCCATCTTTGTCTCGTACCGCTTCTTGAGATCCTTGTCCTTGTCGGGTTTCTTCTCAATCATGAGGAGTCGGCACTAGGCGGTGCCGTTACTCTCAGGCGGGGTGAAATCGTCGTGCCTTCACAGCAAACCACGGACTCTTAGCGGCCATCGGGAGTGTGTTGCGTCGTCTTCTTCAGGATGCTGAGCGCCTGGCTCTCGTCCGGGGTGACCGCGTTGCGTGGTTTCACCCCCAGTGACTCCAGGGCGAAGTGTTCTTTCATTAGCGCCTCCATTGACTCCTCTTCTGGGGCGCTGATGACGACATGGTTGACTCGATGTATTAGTGCGTGCCGAGGAACGTGTCCATGCAATACCCAACCCAGGTCAGTCAGTGATGCGACTGGCTGGTTACGGTCTCCGAAGCGCGTCACGACGGAGTTGGAAACGCCAAATGTAAGTTGTCCTGTCCCAGGAGTATCGTTGGAAGCCCCTTGTCGTAGACGAGTTGTTCTTCGAGGTCCCTCAGATGTCCGCATTTCGCAATGAGTTTTCGCGATACTGTCTGTGGTGAGAGATGAGGATCTTCCATGGTTCTTGCTGATATGTCGAAGCTTCGCTCTTGATCTCTTTTTTTGATAGTGAAGACATGTCGAGATCGTTGATTTTCTATCTTCATACCGGCGACACCCTCAATGTAAAATGGCTCTGCTTGTCCGGTGGCGCCGATGTTCTTAGCTGTTGCTGCATTGATTATCGTACAGGTCGATCCATCATCCATCAAGGCGTATGTGTCCACGCTTCCATTCGGTCCGCTGACTTGTACCGGGATGATTTTCAATGCAGCTGACGTTGACGCTTGTGTCGATGCGACGAAGGTGGTCGGCATCTCTTCGCAGTAGTGCGGCTGGGCTTCTGGCTTATCTTGATGCAGCAGCCGGTGATGGCGGTACATGCATCCATTGATGTTGCTGTCAAATGTTTTAATGACTAAAATATGTGGAGCGAGGAAATGACAGTATGCTTTGCAATTTTGATGTGTCTTTATTCCTTTTCTAAATCTATGATAATACCACAAGAACGAAACGAACCAAATAGGCTAAACATTCCGCCCACCAAAGTATATCGACTTTGTTATAATTGTACATTGACTTATTTTAACATAAATTATACCCTTACTTGCAAACAATAATAATAACATAACCATATAATCGTATATAAAACTGAATGTAGAAGAAATTTAGTTTAGTTTTTCCTTTGTTTCAATTAAAGCGGACTGTATCTAAAATTAATAGTAAATAAACTAATGTGATATAACAAATTTAACGAACATAAAACAAGTTAATCCTTTCTTTATGATATAAATAAAATCAGCCTATAAATCCTACATCACGACTGAATTGTTAATAATACAAAATATGCATAAAAAAGAAAACATCTTAACTTAAACGATGAATAAATGCTTATGTATTTGTGTATGTACCCACACTTCATTTATACTGAAAACCTCTGAACTACCTTAACATATAAATAATAAAGTGAACCGCCCACCATAAACAAACCGTTGATATTATGCCTCAGGTTGAGTAGGCAATAATATTAATTTTGATAATGGTCTTTTCATGAAATGATTTCCGTATAGTAACTTGACCCTTATAGTAACTACCCGAACTAAGTGATCAGAGCCGGGGTGTAAAGCTGTGATTCTACCTAAAAGCCATCTTCGTGGTGGCAAATCATCTTCTTTGACGATAAAGATATCGTCTATGGTTGGAGATTTCACTGTCTCCTGCCACTTGTATCTTTCTTTGCTGTAGGGTATTAAGATATTCGGATTTCCATCTTTTCCAGAAATTTTGCATCCTTTTTTGAATCAGTTGCCATCAAGTCAAGAGGTTGACATTTCTGTGTAAATATTTAATACCTGGATCATTGATTACAGGCTCACCAATTAGAAAATGCCCCGGTGTCAGTGGGTCTAGTGTGTCCAGTTTTTCATTCAACCGATAAAGAGGGCGCGAGTTCAGACATGCCTCTATTTGTGCTTAAAGTGTCGCCATTTCTTCGTACGTTAATTAAGTGCTTCCATTGATCCTGGTCAGGTGTTTCTTGGCTGAACGGACACCCGCTTCCCATATTCCTACGAAGTTTGGAGCTCTTGGCGGTATGAAATGCCATGTCGTGCCGTCTTTCGTAAGTAGCTCAGCTATCGCTCTCGCTAAAGGTTTATTTTGTGCAAATATTTGTCTCAGTTCTTTGTCTGCGCCTAAAATTAGAACCATTATCACTCCATAAATTAACAAAATGCCTTCTTCTAACAACAAATCTTCTAAACGCTGCTATAAATGCTTGTACAGTAAGATCAGTTACGGCCTCCAAATGAATAGCGCGTGTAGACATACACACAAACATACAAATGTAACCCTTTGTAGATTTGTGTCCACGTCCTTTAGATGCTCTCAGTTGTACAGGCCCCGCGTAGTCCACGCCGCTGTTGAAGAATGGCCGCTGAGGAGTTACTCGTTGTTCAGGATGGCCGCTGAGGAGTTACTCGTTGTTCAGGTAATTGGCCTTAACATTAAATGGTTGAGCTGTTTTAAATTTAAAATGAACCTATTTTTGCCATTTCTTTTGGTCACTAAAAATATGACTGATAAGTATTGGCCTTGACAGGGGTAACATCTCTGTACAGCACCGATTTTAATCAATTGTTCAATCTCTATAGACATATCCAACCTATCTTGGGCTTATAGGGACTTGGTTCTTGGTATTTTTGACTGTGTTACCTTCTCACTGAAAGGTAATCGAAGCCCCAATATCCAAGATAAAATTACTGAGTCATTTGTGAGAGTCTGCCAGTTATGGTAGTACTCTGTGAGTGTACCTGCCTTCGACGGCTTCTTGTCGCTCACCCTCTTCGCTGTCGTCGGCTGCTGCGGTGGTTTGCGCCCACCGGTCGTCGTCGGAGGCTGCCTGAACGTGCGACGGTACGCTGGCTGAGGCGGCGGCGGGCCCCTCCAGTTTAAAGCTCTTCCGGTGCTGGCGGGAGTGGCTGGGGTAATGGGCTTGTTATTTATCTTCATTTCCGCTTCTGTCTTGGAGATGGCCTTCAGCTTCTTTAGTTTTTCAACCAACTCCGCCCCAAAAAGAGATTTAACTCTATCTTTTATTGTTTCTTTTATGTCCTTGTTCCGACACGCAATAATAAACTGCTTCCTGGTTTTTGACTCTGCAGCGTGTATGTGACGGAGTAGCCGGCCTGCATCCCTAAGAAGTTTTATCTGGTCTTGGGGTTGGCCGACTTGGGGGTCTGCTTGTATCATGGACAGCGTTGTTGAAGTCAAGTGTGCCAGGATGACAATAACTTTTCCTAAAATCGCCTGTGTGTCCGTCAAAATTTTGTCCCGTTTGGCTATGTTGTCGTTTATGGCCGCTTTAACCTCCGGGTTCAGTGTAGGCGGCAGAGCCATCAGTAAGTTGGCAGGCACTTTGTACTGCAGGCATATGTATATGGCTGTATGTTGACCTTCCCATCCTTCAGCCCATTGACGAGGACATCACACCACCGACTTGCCAAATCAGTGTGGATGTCCTCGCCATAGTCTTCATCTTTCTCCGGTTCATTGCCCAGCAGTTCTAGAATGGCTGCGTCCAGGGCGGGCTCCATCGGCTCGTGGCTCTCCACCAGCTCACTTTTCGGTTCATTTTCCTCACCGACAACGACAAGTTTTCGTTTACATCGATCAAAATTCCAGTGTGAACTGATGTGATTTGAGGTTGGAAATGACCGACTCGACATTCCTTAAGGGTCGTTTTCGTAGGTTCACTGTTTGTTTTACAAACGAAACTTAGTGGAAGACCTATTTTACATGGAACAATCTTGCAGATTGAACTGTGGTAAACTTAACCTAACCTCAAAATTGGCTGAGAGTGTTGTATGACGTAGTTTTACAAACTACGCTCTGAACAACATAAAATAATATGATATTAACCTTCAACAGCTGTTATCTGCATCGCAGGGGTCTCTTCGCATGAGGATGATGCCGGTGAAGAAACGTGCCGCACATGTTCGGGAGACAGTCGTAGGTCTTCCAGAAATCGGTGCGGATGATTGTTTCCGGGGCAATTTTTTTTTGTATTAATGGTATCAATACTTCTGTAGACCTCACGTTGCCCGGGCACACCTCCAGTCTCAGCTCATTGGTAACATTGTCTACCATCCCCAGCACCCAATGTCCTTCTACACGGCGGCCCTTATTATTTTTTCTCCTTCCGAACTTGCTCTCGTCGATTTAGACATGTCTTCCCGGTCCTCCTATTTTCGGCCGCTCCTCTAATGTTTTTTTCACGACCACCACAACTGTCTCTCGGCAGTAATTATACTAATCCGATATTATTGCTTCGTACACGGCAGTTCCCATTTCCCTAAGGGAACACTCAATTCGAGCTCGATAATAATCTAAGTTCCTGGCATAGCTGTAAATGAGCCGGAAAATGATAATTATGGGCAGCTGTGTCCTGTGGAACCAGGTTCCAGTTGAGCGGCAGTAATATTTACTTTTGTGACTGGAGTCCTGGCCTTTATAGCATCGAAACGCACCAACTGCTCCCCTCTTCACCAATTTCATAGGTGTTCGGTGTTGGCGGCAAACCTTTTCTTTTAAAATTAGTCCTCTCGGCTCACCTTCAGCTGATGACCTACTCGCTAGGGCGTCCAAACTTTATTAGCATCAAGTTGGGGTCATTTGATCATCTTCCTGAAAGTTTCAGGTTGCGGAATTCAATAGTTTTTAATATATGATTTTTTGAAAATCTGAAAATACTTTGTAAAATTATGTAACGCAACGCAAATAATATGTTTAAATATTGTCTATGGTCAAAATACATTATCTACGTTTCGCTTTACGCATAATTAAAAAGATGAGAATTCTCTAAAAAAAGGAGGAAATGTGGAATCGTTTTTTAATAATACCTATTTTAATAAAAACGTTCATTTAACTAGCAATTTATGTTTTTTTATTTATTTTACGTCAATCAAAGTTAATTTAGTATTTTTTCGTAAAATATCACTTTTGTTAAACAAAAAAGTTGTAATTTTTGTTTAAAACGGAACGCATTTTGTTGGTTGTGCGGCCAACCATAATGGCCGCGTTCAAGACGCCATTCCGTTTTGTAGTAGTTTCGCGAATGTTCTATTTTCTTGTTCTCTCCCCTCCCCCCTCAAGGTCAAGAAAAGTAAGTCAACCGCTAAAGTCCTTCCTCAATTTCATACAATCCGATAAACAAGCCCAGGTCAAACAGATAGCAGCACACAGTTCAATAAACAAGCACAAGTCACACAGTTAGCAGATAACAAGTCCGGTAGGAATGCAACGGTCAAGTTTTTGTAGGGATTCAGTAAAAACACAATGACATAGTCCTCGCTAAACGAACGTAAGCTGACGACTGGCGGCTGGGTGTGCGAGCGAAAGAACCACACCGCATCTCACTACGTTCGTGTTCGTTCGGCCGTCATCGGCCGTTGGCGGGTGGGTGAAGTGGGCTAGTGACGGGTGGCCGGCGGGCGACGCGTACGCAATAAGCTTTTCGGCAGTAACTTTTATTTTAATAGATATCATTTTAGTAACTATAACTGAAAATGGGTGCCCCAAATAATAGGTGTTTAGTTTTATCTGAAGATATTTAATTCGGTTTGTACAAGGTATTCGCAGCTCGGGCTCTAATGCGAGAATGGTTAATTAGCGCCATCTAGCCTTTATTAGTCGAACCACCTCTAAAGGTATTGATTTAGGGTATAGTTGTGGGTGAGGTGGTTCGTACTATGGAAGACTAGATGGCGCTGTACATTGATGCTATGATGTCATTTTGACATACTCCAGAGCGCCTAAACTCTACTAGGTATACAAATATAACTGTAATTTATGAATGTGACTAGCTAATTTATTAATAGATTTATGTATACTCCTAGCGTTCTGTTTTAGTTACCTACCTAGAAAGATTCTAGATCTTATGAAGAAAACACAAGAGAAGTATTTTTTTATTAAGTAGGCAGTAGTTAATTAGGTTACATTTCACTTGTTTGTGTAATAAAGTGATTAATTAATTATATAGTCCCTGTCTACCTACACTGATTACTTAGAACTAATAGTCGGTATCTGACAGAGAAATAGGTAAGGGGCAAATATTATTGAAGGCTCGTTTGATAAGGCCTTTTGTTGTTTGGATGACGGCGACCCTCGTTTCGCCATCTTGACCGTCTTGTGTCTTCGCGATGCGTCCCAACTTCCACTGGCAGGGTGGTAAGCGATCGTCCTTCACCAGCACGATTGAGCCGACGGTGAGGTTAGGTCCCTTTGTGCTCCTCCACTTGCACCTCTGCTGTAGGAGACCCAGGTACTCTCGAGACCACCGCTTCCAGAAGTCCTGTTGTATCTGTTGGAGTTGTTGGAAGTGATTTAACTTATTCCTTGATACATCTTGGTATTCGTAGTCCGCCAGAGACGTGTACGATCTACCGATCAGAAAGTGAGCTGGCGTAAGAATGGGAAAATCATCATTATTAGCATTAGGTATGGGACACAATGGGCGCGAGTTTAATATTGCCTCAATTTGAGTAAGAACCGTAGAGAATTCTTCAAATGTTAATAAGGCTTGACTTAATACCCTCTTAAGATGAAGCTTACAGCTGCCAATTGCAGCTTCATGTAGGCCGCCTAGATGCGGGCTGTAGGGGGGTAAGAATTTCCAGGAAATACCTTCGTTTGCAAGGAAGTTGGTAAGTTCGCTAAAATTTTCGTTTAGGTATCTGTATAGTTCTACTAAATCATTATTTGCTCCACGGAATGTGGTCGAGTTGTCACTTACCATTTGACTTGGTTTACCTCTTCTGCATATGAATCGCCGGAAGGCGGCAATAAAGGCTTGTGATTCTAAACCTGAAACCAACTCAATGTGAACTGCCTTTGTCGATGAGCAAACAAACATAGCTATCCAACATTTGTAAGACTTGAAACCACGCCCCCTTCTATCTCGAATTGAATAGGGCCCAGCATAATCACAAAATGTTGTGTGGAATGGCGGTGAAGGAGTAGTTCTTATTGTAGGTAGTTGACCCATAATGGGTACGTGTATGAGTGGTTTTGCTTTGAAACATGTAACGCATTTGTGTACAATTTTGTTAGCCAGACCTTTTCCATTTAATGGCCAGTACTGCTCTCTCATGCATGCTAGCAGTAGCTGTGGACCACAATGGAAGAGTTTGATATGCATGTTTCTCATTATAGTTTCAGTGAGTATGTGTTTTGGATGCAAAATTATAGGATGTTTTTTAGTTTCGGGAATGTTTGATAGGTTTAACCTTCCTCCAACTTTCAACAGGCCATCTTCAAAAAACGGGTTAAGGCATTTAATATTTGATGACGTTGGTATTGATTTATTCTGACTTAAAAGTTTGTATTCAATAGGTAGTGATGTTATTTGTGCGCGCATAATTAGTTTATGCATCGAATCATTTAATTCTTGAACGGACAGCGGTCCGCTTATTTTATTACAAGGATTTTGTAGGTTATTGATGAATCGCAGAGTATAGGCAAACACTCGCGATAATTTTTTGTCGTTTGAATATTTATGAAACAATTTATCTATGAAATTATTCTCGATGTTTGTTGGGTTAACTAAGGATATAGTTTGTTCTGTGTCCTTTGTTTGTATTTGTGTGTTAGTTTGATTGTGCAGAGGCCACTGCGCCGTTTGACCAGATAGCCAGGCGGGACCCGACCACCACAGATTGCCTTTTCTTAATATATGAGGTTGAATTCCTCTCGATATAATGTCAGCTGGATTTTCAGCCGAACACACCCAATGCCAGTCTTCGATCTTGGTTAATCTCTGAATTTCCGCTACTCTGTTACTGATGAAAGTACCTAGTTTAGGTGGCGGTGTTTTTATCCACGCCAATACCACCTGTGAGTCAGACCATAGGTATATTTTACTGACTCGTTTGGCAAGGTTATTGCCTTGTGATTCCATTACTTGTGATAACAATACCGCTGCGCGTAATTCTAAGCGGGGTATTGTTTCCTCTCTAGCAATTCTAGACTTTGTGCATAACAAATGCACCTGTATATTACCTAAATTATCAATGGAACGTAAATAAATTGCAATTCCGTAACATGTTTTTGAACTATCTGCAAACCCATGCAGTTCTAGTGTTACGTAATTGTTTATGATTGTGCGTCTCGGTATGGATAGATTGTTTAAAGAAAATAGACTCCTATAGTAAGATATCCATTCTCTTGTTAAAGCGGGCGATAGGGTTTCGTCCCATGAAGTTTTATCCTGCCATAGTTTTTTAATAAAACATTTAGCTGTCACTAAAACGGGACTAATTAAGCCCGTAGGATCATAGATAGCTGAAATTATAGACAGGACCTTTCTTTTCGTAAGTCGATCTGGCATTGGTTGTTCTTTGAATGAGAATTGTAAACAATCTGTGTGGCTGCACCATGTGATACCTAATAGTTTGTGTGTGTTATTTCCGCTCTCGGTCGGATTTGTTGAGTCGGTGTTACATACCTTTTTTAATATGGTTTTTGAGTTCGACTTCCATTTTCGTAGATTGAAGCAGGCTGTACGCAGGATGGCCGCTACTTGCGTTGCTGTCTCGATTAGCGCTGCTTCGTCGTCGCCTCCATAGATCCAGTCATCGTAGTAGAATGAACCTTTTATTGCTTCGGCTGCTGTAGGGTATTTACCTTCGAATTCGGTTGCTAGCTGCAGTAGGCATCTCGTGGCTATGTAGGGGGCCGCCTTCAAGCCAAAACTGAGAGTAGTTAATGTGTAGGTACGTAGAGGATCGGTTGAGTTTTCCCTCCATAGTATATTTTGTAGGTTTTGTTGTGATTGATCAATATTGACCTGGCAAAACATTTTCTGTATATCTGCATTTACTACAAATTTGTAAGTTCTAAATCTTACTAGTATATTGATTAGGCTATCTTGAAATATCGTACCCTTATATTGAATATCGTTAAGCGATTTTCCAGTGTCTGTTGGACATGATGCGTCAAAGACAACCCTCACTGGGGTTGATAATTTTTCGATATTAATTACCGCGTGATGCGGTAAGTAGACTTGGGGTCCTACATTGGAGTATTCCATCTCTTTCATGCGGCCCGCTTGTTGGAAATCTCTCATGAATTGGACGTATTGTTTTTTATATTCTGAATTTTTACTAAATTTGTTTTCTAACGACAGAAATCTCTTATAGGCAATGTGTCTTGATCTACCTAAACTTGAAGCAGGTTCTTTTAGAGGTATTTTTACGACAAACTTTCCCTCAGAATCTCGATTATGCGTCATAAAGACACTTTCGCACTCCGTGATATCATCATTGGAAAGTGTGGAATTTTCCTCAGTTTCGAAAATGCTTCTCATTTGTTGTTGAATGAAATGACATCTAGTTTGCTGGCGTACTGGCCCCGTCGTCGAGCCAGTCACGATCCAGCCCAATTTGGTTTTTTGCAAAGTCGGTAAGTTAGTTCCTAATTCGTGTCGGTTTACGCACAATAGGTCATAGAATTTTTCGGCGCCCAGTATCATGTCGATTTCGCCGGCTGAATTGAATCCATCATCAGCCAGTCGGAATCGTTTAGGTATGATAAGATTTCCTATATCATAGTTAGGTAGGTTGCAGATTGTAGGTACAATATAGCAAGATAGATCCACAGAAAATGGTTCGGTTCTAGAGTGAATAATAACGTTACAATAGTGTTTAACGTTTATTATTGTGTTGCTGATACCCATGACATCGGTATCTGTGTTGTGTACAGGTAGGTTTAGTTTTTTGTGTGCCCTTTCTGTTATGTAGCACGATTGCGAGCCGGAATCCAATAGGATTCTCATGCTTTGTTGTTTGTTTTCGTGATCGGTTATGTTTACTACAGCTGTAGATAAGAAAACATGCTTGTTTTGCATCGGCTGTGAACAAGCATTGTCATTTGACGTGTTGATTTGCTTAATATGCAAGTTTATAGATTGATTTTCGGATGTAGATTGTTGTTGTGGGGTGTATAGCGTCATAGGACGAGATACGCTCGGTTGTGTAGGTAATCGCTCGGGATTATAGGTAGGACGAGATGTGTTCGGTTGTGTAGGTAATCGCTCGGGATTATAAATAGATTGCTCGTTCGCTGGAGTAGGTATAGTAGGTATGTGTAACAAAGTATGATGTTTACCTGAACACTTGGTACACTTGCTGGCTCGGCAGTTCGGCACCGCGTGATTCGATCTCAGGCAGTTAGTGCAGAGTCGTAACCTCTTCGCAGCTCGGCTGCGAGCTATAGGGCTAAGGGCTAGGAACTGTGTACACTGATTTAGGTAGTGGGTGCCCTTGCAAAAAGGGCAGTGATTATGCTGGGTAGTAGGTGGTTTTGTTACCTTGTTAGCTTCCGGATTGTTGCGGGACGTGGTTATCATCGCCTTTTCAGTTGTATTACTCGAATTCCGGTTTGTATTTTCAACAGCTTGGTTGCTGTTCATCGACTCCAAAAGGTCAGCTCGGGACCTCAAAAAAGTCTTGAAATCCTGTAATGTAGGAAGTTCACGTGAGTTGGATTTTTCTTCCCATTTTAGTTGTAGTGACTTTTCTAGCTTGCTAGATAAAAAGAAAATTATCAATATATCCCAGTTTTCGGTTGCTATATTTAAGCTTCTTAGGGTTCTAAGGTGTTTCGATATGTTATCACCCATGCCCCTTAGTGCCATTGGATTCGATTGTACGCTATCGATGCCGAAAAGCGCTCGCAAATGATTGTAGACCAATACTTTTGGGTTATTATAGCGTTCGCAAAGTAATTGCCATGCTATGCTGTACCCTTCCTCCGAATATTCCAGCGCTCCTATAACTTCCAAAGCACTGCCCTTTAGACAACTTCTCAAATATTTATATTTTTGTATGGGCTTCAGGTTACCCTGATTTATAAGTGCGTCGAAAGTATCTCGGAATTCGATCCACTGTGTAATGTCTCCATTAAATGAGGGTAGGCTAATATCTGGGTACCTAATGGAATCGCTAGCATCTGAGCTATGTTTGCAATGATGTGTAGGTTCTTGTAAGTCGGTCTGGTCTGTCGCTTTTTGATTTAAAGTGCCTTTGGCTTTAGCTATGTATTGATAATACTGAGATTCGAAGGAGTCTCTTTCGAGTAACTGCTTGTCAATATCTGAGCAGAGGGTTTCGATATTACTTTGTATTTTATCAAACTGTAAAAACTCGAGTTGCATTTTGTCTGTGCGCAGCCCAAGCTCGATTATTTGTTCGGCAGTCATCGTTTCGGGTTTTATGGATGCTATAAATTTGACAAATAGGGTCATTTTCCCCTTTATAATCCCTCGCTTTCTTATTAGTTCTGATATGCTCTCAGGTTTAGATTTCTCTACGGTTGCCACGTCGTTATTGGGCATTTTAGCTAATGGGAATATTTAGATAGATAGATATAGATAGATATTGTTTGATAGGTAGATTAACGACGAATTTCCTCAGAGTCTCGTTTGTGCGTCATACAGACACTATCGCGTTCCTTGATATCATCATATGGAAATGTCGAAATTTACCAATAATTTACCTACTAATAACGGTGTATAGATAAAATAAATGGGGGGGAAATTTTGTGCCAACTCACGTGATCGGTAGATACTTATGTTTTTATGTCTCTCGTCTCTGGCGCGCCTTTCGTCCAACAGCAGGGGCGGCTCCTCGGCTTCCGACGGGTCTCGAGTCCAGTCTCGGCTGGACGCTCCACCGGGCTTCGGATATGCTGCTCCTTGTACGTCCGTTGGGTTTCGGCTGCTCGGTGATTTGATTCTCGGCTGATGGTCTTCAGATGTTGGGGGGCACACGCGGGACGCACGTGGTGATGTCTTAGTGTGTTTTCCTGGGGTTTCGCCTTGCAGGATCACTATCTTCGACGCCTCGTGGTCGCCTTTACTTGTTCTAATGCAGGAACGAATTTCAGACGGCTGTTGAAACGAATACGCGGCAATAACGCGGCAATACGCAAGATGGCTGCGACCATGTGCTCGCGCCTTTGTCCTTGTCGCGGGCGGCGCGGCGGCGTATTTGCAGGTTTCTTCCGTCCAATTTCTTCACTGCGTTATTTCGAACGTCGGGGTCACCATGAAAATGGGTGCCCCAAATAATAGGTGTTTAGTTTTATCTGAAGATATTTAATTCGGTTTGTACAAGGTATTCGCAGCTCGGGCTCTAATGCGAGAATGGTTAATTAGCGCCATCTAGCCTTTATTAGTCGAACCACCTCTAAAGGTATTGATTTAGGGTATAGTTGTGGGTGAGGTGGTTCGTACTATGGAAGACTAGATGGCGCTGTACATTGATGCTATGATGTCATTTTGACAATAACATTTTCCCCACAACTAATTGAGACTAGCCCCCATAATAACAAATGATAGTCATGAAAATAGCTTTCCAACGACATACGTCTGGTCGTTATTGGTCGGTGGGTACATTACGCCCGTCATCCTTTAATTTATGACAAAACTTAAGATTTATCAATCTACATAAATCTGAAAGATAGTTAACAACTTTCATATTTATTCACCTTTTAAACCTTTTCTGGACTTCCACAAATAATTCATTATATTGATATATTATTATATATATTCTTGGAAATAAGACCAGAAGTGATTTTTTTTAAAAAATTTAATCACTACTACCTAAGGAAATTCAACTCATAATAGAATTATTTGACAACAATTTAATTTACACCATTTAACAGTTCATCCAAACGACCAAATTAGAAATTATTACAAACCAAGTTAAGCAATCACAAAATGAACACACAACACTATAACCTCACAATTACGTTAACACTAAAATCGATAACCAAACCGGCAGAGTGACGACCTAATAGCACGAAAAATGAAGCGAGAATGTGGCGGTACCGGCGGGGCATCGCCTTTTATAGTCTCTCCCCTCTACTATTAATCTTCCCTCCAACACGGCCTTTCCTGACGGGAGGCCGTCCTCGGGCTCCTTCCTCTCTAACTGTGATGGTCGGTATCCAAGATTGGCATGGAAGATTCTTCGCTGCCGGATGGGGTCTCGGGCGGCATAGCAGATTCCTCCGTCAATCCCTGCATCCCGGACGATCCAGGTTGGGACTCGCTAGCGTCAGTCACCTTGACTACGGGAGGCTGGGTGATGCTCGAGGAGGACTCCTCGCTCTCGTCGTCTGCATCTGCACAGAACAAAAACCAAAGCACAAAAACTTGTTCACTCAATTCAAAACAAAGTAAGGAAACTACTTAATAGGTAGGTGCGTTAAAACAGCAATACGGTAAGCTAGCTAACCTAGCCTAGCCTAAACACAACGGATATAAAACAAACTGATATCTGTACCGATCACCAGGGGCAGTTCCCGTCGGGGGAGTGCCGCCTCACGACTCGTTAGAGATCTACGCGCACTTACGTGAGACATAACTTTGCGCGTGTGAACCGGTTCCACATAAAAGAATGTTTCAACCCAAACCTTTAATAACCCATGGACAGTGCTTCCTATACAAGCACCGCACACATACATACACCACGACTCGTCAGAGACCAACCCGTGGCATGACGCTGCGTGTACAAATGCTCCAGGACCACGTATCTGAGCGTCTCCAAGACAGTGTCCGAGCATACAACGTCAAGCACGTTCCACATACCAGAATCGCATGTCTGAGCGCACTCCAAGACAGCATTCCAGAACATAAAATGTACTTTATACTGGAAGTACATCTGTCAGCCAAGACAGCTTACCCAAGTACACGGACTTCAAGATAGAGGCTATCCAGACTGCAAGGTAAAACCTCCTTCGGCTGTGTCCACCCCATGCGTAAACATATCACACTAACAAAAATAACAGGACACCCAAAAAAAAAATACTTTCTTGAGAACATTATCTTTAAGACAGACAGAGGCCCCGGCACAGGCGTGTCTCGCAAAAAATATTTGAGCAGAATTCTTGGCAAGCCGAAATAATCAAATTCACTTACCACTAAAGAAAGCAGAACAGACATCAGGAGTCCATTCTCCATGCCACGGCATCATATATTCCGCAGCTGCTTGCGTTGACTTCCCATATGAGCCTGCCAGGAGCTGAAGCTCATAGCGACAATGAGGCAGGATCTTCATCACCCGGTAAGGCCCTCGCATACAGGAATCCAGTTTCCCTGTCGCCTGGGCTTGTTTTCTGACAAAAACTAAGGAATTAAGTTCGAAACCACGAGGTGCCTTGCGACCTTTGTTGACATAAGCATTTTGAGACGCTTGATTTGAACGAAGACGTTCAGATACTCTCTGGCGACTCATCTCCCGGAGAGCTTCCCTGTTTGGGCTGGATCCCTCAATGGCCACATCACGTATTAAACTCCGAATGAGCGGCGTAGCTGCATCAATGCCAATCAATAGGTTCAGAGCCGAACATTTTGTTGTCCTATGCTTGGTGATATTGAGGACCAGCTGTAGCTTCCACATAACGGTTGGCCATCTTTGTTCGCGATAATTGCACTCAATTCGCACCATATTGAGCACGGCACGGCAGTAGCGCTCCACTTGCCCGTTAGATTGATGCATCTCGGGAGTTATTAGATGCGTATCGCAGCCCATACCGTGAATCCAGTCGAGGAAGTCTGCACTTTGGAACATCCTACCTCTGTCAGCTACAATTAGCTTGGGCGTTCCAAAAAGTGATATGAGGTTGGTAACATGGCGCTTCAACTCGTCTGACTCTTGCCGAAACATAGGATATAACAAACAGTACTTAGAAAAAGCGTCTATTAAAATAAGGACATAACGATAGCCATCAGCTTCTGGTAAAGGTCCTAACACATCCATATGGACCGTCTCAAAAGGCACATCTGGTTTTTCCCATGAGTGGATGGGTTGTAAAGGAGCACGGGCTACTTTCTTATGGGAAAGGCACACCAAACAGTGGGTTATATATTTCAACGCGAAAGCTCTCAACCCTGGAAACCAGAAGTGCTTCATGATCAAGTCGACCGTTTTGTCTACCCCAGGATGGTCATGTTCATCGTGGAATATTCTCATAAGACTCAGCCTATGACCTTTCGGAATGTAGCATAACAATTTTGGATTTTCACCAGTAGTTATAAACTTAAAATACAAGATATCATTTTTTACAACATATTGGGTAGGATCCAATTGTCCGTCCGACAATCTCTGCCTAAGAGACAGAGTCTCTTCGTCAGAGGCCTGGGCAATCCGGGCCCAATTCTGAGGCTTCTGGACAGTAACAGTATTTACCGGATTACGGCTGAGATAGTCAGCATGAGACAAAAGGGAACCCTTACGATAATCCAAGGAAAAATCAAAATCTTGCAGGTATACCCACCACCGGGCCACTCTAGGTAATAAGTCCTTTTTCCTCTGAGTGAGTTTTAATGCATTGCAGTCAGTGACCACGGTGAAGCGTACCCCTACAAGATAGTGCCTAAAGTGCTGGAGAGCTTTGACCACTGCGAGCGTTTCCAGCTCATACGAGTGGTATTTGCTCTCAGCAATCTGAGTAAGTCGGCTAAAATAAGACACCACGCGTTTACGATTACCCTCATGTACTGTAACGGCCCCAGGCTAAGGTCTGAGCCGCCGCTAACAGTAGCTATGATCGTCTATTCTATCTATCCCAAAATGAGAGGACCCGATTCGGCTGTAAGTTTTGTAAGTAAGAATGATAAGTCTGAATTTCTCGTTCGTCGAGAAATCCGTTAGGCGTACAATAGTCGAACGAAGCTTGGTTCAGAACTTACAGTTTCTAGTTAGACAGAGAAAGCATATATGTCCGCGAGCCGGTAATTCGCATCAGTCAGCGGTGTATTGCGCTAAAACGATCGTTGTTATATTTTATGTGATGGCACCATCTGGTTTTTGTATATGTGAGCGCTTTGGAACATCTTTTGTTTTAGTTTTAGTTTTAGTTTTAGTGATCGATCACAGTTATAGTATAGATATCCGTCGTAGTTTTACGACGTGAGTACTCAATGATATTTCATGTGCTCGCTAGTAGCGGCTTGTGGTGGTTCCAATTATATATTTGATTCACGGCAATAACGATCCGAAAAGACCGGTTTACACAATTGCGATTTGAGTTCCGAAATGGGTTCTGAACTAGCGGTTACCTCAAAAGGTCCGTAACGTTTTGAAACCTTCAACTCTGCGCAATTTGAGCTGGATGTTATCGAAACGCAAGCATTATAGGATATCTAACCCACACCATAGCGAAGTGCATAATTCGATAAATACCGAACTATGAATTCCACTAGCCGCAGCACGTCCTGGGCTGAGCCAAATCATATATACCGACTCAACTTACACATTAGATATCCAGCGAAATTTACATTTAATTTAAAAATGCAACTTGAATCCAATCTGACCCAAGGCAATGCAAAACACCTACCCGGACCTAAACAATGAACTTTAGACTGTAAATTGATCTCTTCGCGCGTCCCCGATAACACACAAATGTCAAAATATCAACAGGATATGTTATCTGTGCTGACACCGGTTTAACTTTGTTCTGAATTTGTTATTTCCATCCGCGGAACCTCATCGATCAAACAGTCTCCCTATGCCCTGACAACCTAGGTTTAGCCGCAACTAAACTCCTGTCTAGCCTAGTCTAAAAACCTAGTGTTATACCACGTCCATTATCGACACCACTCGAAAATGGTTGAGTTTGATTTGAATGTGCTTGAATGTTTAACGACTGTGTGTGTGGGAATTTCAAAGCTCGCTACTCGAAAGGAACTGAGGAGAGGATTAGCCCGCGAATATCCTAAGAGCCAATCCAGGAACCCTATGGTGAAGGAAAAAGGAATTTAGGGTCGCTCCAAGCCCAGACTCAGACTCAGATAAATTGACTTAAAAGTTCTTTCCTAACGACCCAAGGATAGTTTTGGAATTTGGGGTAGGTTTATATAAAGGTTAGGAACCGAGGTATATCTCGGCGCTTCAGACACTCACGAAAACCCACTGAAACTTCGCAATCACCAATTCATATAGTTCTGACGCGTAACACGGCAGACAAAAACTGTTTAGAACTCGTGAAGATGACTGTCACAGCGGCTAGACGCAGAGACTGAATGCTCTCCCTTCCCCCACAATTGTATTTATACGCCCCACATGCGTCCTTTGCGAAAACGCTCTGCCCAAGCGAAGCTTCTTATCACCAACTACACAGGGTCTAATTTCAACCATGCCATGCAGATCCGCCGTTCTACAAATTGTGTGTACGCATATTCACTATGATCAACCGTAGGTGATCACTCAAATCATTTGGTACTGCCGATACACAGAATCTGTTGATCGCTGACCAATAAAAGCTTGTTGCGATTAATTAAGCATTACCCGACCACTAGCTGCGCGTAGCAAAAGACCACTAGAATGATATTCAATCCAGAGGTGTCAGACCCTCCATATCATACCTCAATCGCAATTGTATATTTGCAATCTACATAATAGCTTTCTCCGTATCGTTCCATAATAACCTTTCATTATTTAGTTATTCATAATTTTATTCAACGCGCAGCCAAATCGGCTCTGATTTCTACACATCTCGCAGGAATGCGACAAAAAAAACTTGGCCTGAAAACTTCCACGAATCAACCCACGCATCGGCTCTGTTTTTTTTGCTAACTTTGCCAGTAAGCTACACAAAACCCCCAAACGTTATCTGAACCGATTCTCGTATTCAAAACAGCGCGGCGTTGGGCTAGCCCTCTATCACGCAGAATGAAGTATCTAATGTACCGACTCTCGTGTACCATTACAGCCCCCTCCCAGACCTTGAGACACTGTTTATCTCAGTTAACATGGCGCAAGGATCTCATTACCACTATGCTACCCATACTTTGTACATATCTACTCTATATGTTCGGACATCTCAAATCATGTACACCGACCGATGAATCTGTCAATTATGTATATAATATTTACACAACTCGATTGAGTTCTCTCCTGTCTTATCTCATTTATCTATCTTACTATACAACCTCGCTTACCCGCAATTTATCCTAATTCGTATTACTATATATATACAAATTGTTTTTTTTTTGTTTTTTTTTTTTTTGTTTTGTTTCCAAACCATGCAAGATCCTTAAATCTACAAAGTAGTTACTCAAATTTACAGCTTACAGCTTAATTATATAACCTTTATACACTATCTTATTTATCTACGCCCTTATTCGTCCTCACATAATACCTGGCTATATTTACAGTATTGAAGCCACCCAACATCTCATTTGAACCCGGATCTACTAACGTATAACAGTTAGGATATACCACTGCCGAAATAACATAAGGCCCTTTATACAACAACGAAAACTTCCGCATGATTTTATGTTCTTTATTTGAACGCACAAAAGTCTTAAGTTTCACATAATCACCTATACGATAGACCTCTAACTTACGCCGTTTGTCCGCCTGTCGCTTACGTCGTTCACTAGAACTTTTAGAGTTTTCTATCGCTACATTCCGCACCTGTTCCGAATCTCGCACACTATGGCCTAATAACCATTCATCGCCTAATTCCTTGTCAATAGTTAACGGTTCCCGCCTACCAAACGCTAACTCATTAGGCGCAAAGCCTGTGCTTGTGTGTTCGATATTATTATAGCAATTCTGAATGTCCGGTAACACGTCTACCCAACTACGATTACTTCCGCCGCAATAAGTTCTAATCAGCCGACCTAGCTCGCGATTCACTCTTTCTACGCTTTTAGAATTTGGACAATACACCGACGTATGAGTGACCCGAATCCCCAGCTGTTTGAGTCCAAATTCCCAAACTTTCGATATGAACTGTGGTCCTGAGTCCGTAATTATAGTTTCGATAGGTATTTCCCTATGAAATCTCTTTGTACAAGCAAGCACGCTCCTACCTGTCGCTTTTCGCATTGGATATAATTTTATTACTTTACTGTACACGTCATGAATCACATATATATATTGATATCCGAATTTACCTACGGGCAATGGCCCATAAAGGTCCGAGAAAACTTTCTCACCCAACTTTTCCGCCAACACCGGTGTACAAGGACCAACGGTATTGTTAGTACTTGGTTTGACCTTTTGACATATGTCACAACTTCTTATCACCGCGCTAATCACCCTACTCATATGAAGAAAATAATATCTGTCCTTCATCAGTGCTAATATTTTATATCTGCCGTAGTGACCTATTTCTTCATGTATGTGTAAAATAAGTTCCTCCTGTAGTGATTTCGGAATTACTAGCAACTGTACGTTCCGCTTCGGCACGTGAAAATATAACGTATCACCTACTAGCTTATAATTTTCAAAACCTCTCGTTCCCGTATCTACTACATTACGTCTGATACAACCGCTAATTCGATTTAACCGCTCATCTTCGCTTTGTAATCTCGCAATGTCCCGTAAACTCGAAATAACACTTGCGGTATTCGATGCCTGAAACCAGAATATTCCCGGCTGAACATTTATACTGTCATTCATACCTCCAGGTCCCGCTATCTGCCTGCTTAGCGTGTCGGCAATTTGATTATCAGTCCCTCGCACAAATTCTATGTCGTAATCGAATTGCTCTAAAAACATAATCCACCTCGTTACGCGTGCACCCAATAAAGTCCACGACTTAATGAACGTCAAACTTTTATGATCAGTTCTAATAATAACTTTTTCTCCCCGCAAGTATATCTCAAATCGCTTTAAAGTGTATATAACTGCATACATTTCCTGTTCACTGGTAGCCCATCTCGTCTGAGCACCCTTGAATGCCTGCGAACAGAACCCTATTATTAGTTCCTGGCCCGATTCATCTAATTGATAAACATAGCCCCCAATTCCTATAGCGCTGGCGTCACATTGAACATAATATGTTTTTCCCGCCAATGGCTGACTCAAAATTATACTTTCTGAGAATTGATTTTTTATCTCGTCAAAAGCACTTTGCATCTGCGCACTCCAGATGAACTTGACTCCAGACCGTAATAAATTGTACAAGGGCCGTGTCAACGTTCCAAAATTTTTTATAAACCTCCTAAAGTAATTTATGAACCCCAAAAACGCCCTCAATTGCCTGACAGTTCTGGGTGACGGATATAATTTAAGTGTTTCAATTTTGTCCGGGTCCATCTGCAAACCTTGTGTAGACAAAATATGCCCCAATAACTTGACCTTTTTTTGTGCGAACTCGCATTTTTTTAGTTTGCATGTGAAGCCCGCGTCTTTCAATTTACTCAGAACCGTGTCCACTTGAGACAAATGCTGTTCGAAGTCACCCTCAGTTAAAATTGCCAAATCGTCAACAAAATTTAAACAATATGACCTAACCTCTGGCCCTAGAATTAAGTCCATCGCCCTCGAAAATGAACCCACACTGGTTTTCAACCCCTGAGGTAAAACGTTGTAAACATAACTTCTGCCTTGATATACAAAACCCGTGTATCGTTTAGATTCGTCTGATAATGGTATAGAAAAATACGCATCTTTGATATCAATAACTCCTATGTAATTTATCCGGCGCCCGGATTGCAATATCTCACTCATTAAAGGTGTGGTTTCAACCTCCCCGACCATTCCCATGTTCAATTGTCGTGCATCTAGAAGAATACGGACCTCTCCTGTTTTCTTTAATGTACAAGTCAATGGACTGCTGAAATCCGTAGATTGCCTGCTAATAATACCTATCAATTCCATCTCTTCCAAACGTTTTGTTACTTTATCGCGATATGCGAACGGTATGGGATAGCTTCGTTTTACGAAAGGCGTTTCATCTCTCATTTTTATCTCATGTATATATTTATTTGTCCGACCTATCCTATCGCTAAACAACTCTGCATGTTTATTTAACACCGGCAATAACCTTGTTTTGTGTTCAACAGGTATTGATGAATTATTCACATATTCCTCTATCATATTTCTACAGGTATTTTGGTTCTGTACTTCCATTGTACAACAGCAAGATTCCGGATTAGGACCAGTACCTAATGGTATTTCACACATCCGCCCGGCGCTTCGTATAATTAGCCTCTTATTACCCTCACACATTAAACTCGCTCGCGTCTGTTGTATAAAATCAAACCCCAAAATTAAATCTTTAGGCACCCTTGTTAATACTAGCATTGGAGTATCGATAACGCATTCACCTATTGTTAATGGTAACGTTACTAATTTATCAACCTTTTCCTTACTGACTCCAAACGCACCTGTGATTCTCAAACTTGGAATCGGTATTTCCGTCGGTTTTCCCAATTGACTGCATACTTCTTCGTACACTCTCCGACTTATTACACTGATTTCGCTCCCCGAATCAATCAAACTCCTTACAACAATATTCCCAATACGCACATCTATCTCAGGTAATGTCAAAGTACTACATAACTCGCGCCCACACTCAGTCGAATCGTCGTCTCTGAATATCGTATGTAAACGTCTGTCATTTCGATCTCTACAATTCGATCTAGATTTTTCCTCTAAACACACGGCATATCCGTGCGCTTTATGCGCTAGTAATTGAATAAATTCATTCACACCCACGTTCGAATCCAAATTACACAAATCATACAGTCTATGCTTTTTCCCAATTTGATCGGCTGTCCACCCGAACCGTAATAAATATCTGAGCGCGAACGACCCGCGCGAGTCCACTAGTTTTTTTGAATTCTGACTTATCGCATTATTCCTGTCACTTGAACTTTGCCCTGCCTCTGTATCTCCTGAATCCCTCTGAAACCCTATTGCCTTGAAGCTAGGCTGAAGCTGTCTGCCTCTGCCGCGAAAATAACCGCGACCGCGCGTCCCAAATTCGTTTCGCGCCTTTGTTACCGCGTTATAATTATTCCTACGACTCATCGCGTTATAACGTATCGTATTTACCCGCATAGCTCGATATTGCCCACGCATGTAGCTATCCCGCCTCACATTATTCGTATCCATAGGTTCCGAACCATGTATCGCACGTAATCCCCCATCGACATTCCGTTCTAAATGCCGAAGGAATTCGACCGCATCACGTATAGACATTGCCTCTTTTCTAGCAAAAAACGCTACCTGAATATCACGCGGCAACTGTCTGAAAATCGTGTTGATTTTCTCCGTATCAGTAAACGGTATCCTAAGCTCATATATGCTATTCAATTGAGAGGCAAAGAACTCTTCCATACTTTGTGCTTTCTTAGAATCAAACTTCGCAGTTAGGAATCTTTGCTTAATTAATTCCTGTTCATTATCACCCCAGAATACCTCTCTGAAATCTTTTTCAAAATCCGAATAGGTTCGCCATGAGTCTCTGTATATGCTCATTCGAACTTTCGCAATTCCTACCAAACTATCCGTTGCCCATATCAAAGCCCTAGAACTATCTCCCGAGACTTTAATATAAGCCTTTAAATCTCTTAAGAAAATCATCGGATTTTCCGAATTCCGCCCATCGAATGTCGGCAACTTCTGTGTCATTTTCACAATGCATGATTGACGTTTTTCTACCGATTGTTCAAACGTCTCTAGTTCCTGTCTGTCAGTCTGTCTGTCCGAAGTCCTACTAGCATTGCTCGTGCTGGAACCCCTTTCCAAACTGTCTAATCTTTTCACTATTTCAGATAACAATTGCGTCACCTGCCCTGACGCCATTTCACTTGTGTGTGAAAGTGAATAATAATAATAATAATAATAATACCTTGGACACCCCTTACACACATTGATCTAGCCCCAAACCAGGATTCCCCGTATATACTTAGATAGATAAACAACTATGCCCAGGGTACAAACATCCGCTCTCATCAAACAAACATTTGCCCCCACCCACCGGGATTCGAACCCGGGACCCCCGGTTTCGTAGGCAGCGTCACTACCGACTCGGCCATTCGGGTCGTCAACCCGTGCTATCGTCTCGTGCTACCCGACTAACGTTTTTTTTTCCTAGTCGTAGCTCGTCTGAAAACAATGCCCCTTTTTTTTGCTTATTTCTTATTTACAAAACTGAACTGTTTAAAATCGTTTCTACGTTGTGTTATTTTTAAAAGTAACGCGTTAGACCTTGATTCTTTTAGAATATCTAGGTATCTAGGTATCAGACTATCTAGGATATCCTTCCGTCTCGGCACCAAAAATCTGTAACGGCCCCAGGCTAAGGTCTGAGCCGCCGCTAACAGTAGCTATGATCGTCTATTCTATCTATCCCAAAATGAGAGGACCCGATTCGGCTGTAAGTTTTGTAAGTAAGAATGATAAGTCTGAATTTCTCGTTCGTCGAGAAATCCGTTAGGCGTACAATAGTCGAACGAAGCTTGGTTCAGAACTTACAGTTTCTAGTTAGACAGAGAAAGCATATATGTCCGCGAGCCGGTAATTCGCATCAGTCAGCGGTGTATTGCGCTAAAACGATCGTTGTTATATTTTATGTGATGGCACCATCTGGTTTTTGTATATGTGAGCGCTTTGGAACATCTTCTGTTTTAGTTTTAGTTTTAGTTTTAGTGATCGATCACAGTTATAGTATAGATATCCGTCGTAGTTTTACGACGTGAGTACTCAATGATATTTCATGTGCTCGCTAGTAGCGGCTTGTGGTGGTTCCAATTATATATTTGATTCACGGCAATAACGATCCGAAAAGACCGGTTTACACAATTGCGATTTGAGTTCCGAAATGGGTTCTGAACTAGCGGTTACCTCAAAAGGTCCGTAACGTTTTGAAACCTTCAACTCTGCGCAATTTGAGCTGGATGTTATCGAAACGCAAGCATTATTGTTTTAGGATATCTAACCCACACCATAGCGAAGTGCATAATTCGATAAATACCGAACTATGAATTCCACTAGCCGCAGCACGTCCTGGGCTGAGCCAAATCATATATACCGACTCAACTTACACATTAGATATCCAGCGAAATTTACATTTAATTTAAAAATGCAACTTGAATCCAATCTGACCCAAGGCAATGCAAAACACCTACCCGGACCTAAACAATGAACTTTAGACTGTAAATTGATCTCTTCGCGCGTCCCCGATAACACACAAATGTCAAAATATCAACAGGATATGTTATCTGTGCTGACACCGGTTTAACTTTGTTCTGAATTTGTTATTTCCATCCGCGGAACCTCATCGATCAAACAGTCTCCCTATGCCCTGACAACCTAGGTTTAGCCGCAACTAAACTCCTGTCTAGCCTAGTCTAAAAACCTAGTGTTATACCACGTCCATTATCGACACCACTCGAAAATGGTTGAGTTTGATTTGAATGTGCTTGAATGTTTAACGACTGTGTGTGTGGGAATTTCAAAGCTCGCTACTCGAAAGGAACTGAGGAGAGGATTAGCCCGCGAATATCCTAAGAGCCAATCCAGGAACCCTATGGTGAAGGAAAAAGGAATTTAGGGTCGCTCCAAGCCCAGACTCAGACTCAGATAAATTGACTTAAAAGTTCTTTCCTAACGACCCAAGGATAGTTTTGGAATTTGGGGTAGGTTTATATAAAGGTTAGGAACCGAGGTATATCTCGGCGCTTCAGACACTCACGAAAACCCACTGAAACTTCGCAATCACCAATTCGTATAGTTCTGACGCGTAACACGGCAGACAAAAACTGTTTAGAACTCGTGAAGACGACTGTCACAGCGGCTAGACGCAGAGACTGAATGCTCTCCCTTCCCCCACAATTGTATTTATACGCCCCACATGCGTCCTTTGCGAAAACGCTCTGCCCAAGCGAAGCTTCTTATCACCAACTACACAGGGTCTAATTTCAACCATGCCATGCAGATCCGCCGTTCTACAAATTGTGTGTACGCATATTCACTATGATCAACCGTAGGTGATCACTCAAATCATTTGGTACTGCCGATACACAGAATCTGTTGATCGCTGACCAATAAAAGCTTGTTGCGATTAATTAAGCATTACCCGACCACTAGCTGCGCGTAGCAAAAGACCACTAGAATGATATTCAATCCAGAGGTGTCAGACCCTCCATATCATACCTCAATCGCAATTGTATATTTGCAATCTACATAATAGCTTTCTCCGTATCGTTCCATAATAACCTTTCATTATTTAGTTATTCATAATTTTATTCAACGCGCAGCCAAATCGGCTCTGATTTCTACACATCTCGCAGGAATGCGACAAAAAAAACTTGGCCTGAAAACTTCCACGAATCAACCCACGCATCGGCTCTGTTTTTTTTGCTAACTTTGCCAGTAAGCTACACAAAACCCCCAAACGTTATCTGAACCGATTCTCGTATTCAAAACAGCGCGGCGTTGGGCTAGCCCTCTATCACGCAGAATGAAGTATCTAATGTACCGACTCTCGTGTACCATTACAGCACTTGAATCAAAACAGCTCCATAACCAATAGAACTCGCATCTGTATGGACCTCTATTGGTAACGAAGGGTCGTAGATGGCTAGTACCGGCTCACTCGTCAGACATTCTATGATGTGCTTTCGAGCCGCCCGTTGTTCTACTCCCCAAGAAAAGTTAACGCCCTTTTTAGTTAGCGCGGCTACGCATGCAGTCTTTTGGGCAAAGTTGGCTATATAGCGTCTAAAATAACTGGCTAGGCCCAGAAACTGACGAACTTGTTTTACATTTTGTGGCTCGGCTGAGTCAATCAAAGCTCTCACCTTCTCATGGCTCGGCCTAACCTGACCTTCACTGATTGTTCGTCCCAGGTATTCTATCTCTGTCGCTAAAAATGAACACTTCTTCAAGTTAATCGAAAAACCGGCGCTAGTTAATGTGTCAAGGACCTTACGAAGCAAAACAAGGCCTTGGTCTACCGTTTTACTTAAAAAAAGGACATCATCGATGTAGACCAGGATATTGCCAGATTCGATGAACTCGCGAAGTGTTTTTGCGATAATCCGCTGGTAAACGACAGGAGCGTTTGCCAATCCATAAGGCATTTTTAAATATTTATAATGTCCTTCAGAGGTAACAAATCCTGTGAGCGGTACCGAATCTTGATCCAACGGGATCTGGTGGAAACCAGTTGCCATATCCAGCCTACTAAAAAAATTGTTACTTCCTAATCGATCTATGTGGTCATCTATTCGCGGCAGAGGAAACCTATCTTTCACCGTGACCTCATTGAGCTTACGGAAGTCAACACACATTCTGTCCGACCCGTCTTTCTTTTTGACGAAAAGGATAGGACTTGCGTACTCAGAATCGGACTCCTCAATAATGCCCTTGTCCAAAAGATCTTTAATAATTTCGCGAACGCGAAGCGTCTCGGCATGGGACAGTCTATATGGGCGATAGTAAACAGGAGTGTTGGAGTTAAGTTTTATTGACATACACCCTGTCTTGACAGTTGAGGTCGCAGTACCAGAAATGAAAAATTTTGAAAAGTGATTTACTATTTCTAACAGTTTTTGTAACTGGTCATCAACAAGAGGCGTGTTAATTGGAATAGAAGGCTCAGATTGAACTGCCATCACCGTATCCGTGCTACGTTCAACCCTCGTAAGCCGCTGATAATCCTTGGTGCGAACATACCTAACACCTTCCCTATTCAAAACATCTGTACCTAATATGACTGGAGTGTTCATGTACTGGGATGGTACAATGAACAAGTCTACCTCGAGAGTCAACCCATCAAACTCAATTGGCAATCTTACATAAGACGTACTTTCTACTTCCTGGCTACCCAACCCCTTGAGAATCCGAAAAGCAGGCTTAACTGAACAATTAAAATGTTTCAGCAAGGATGACGACATAAGTGAAATGGTCGAACCGCTATCGATCAAAATATCTACTGGTACATCCTGAATGACAGCCACTACAACGTCACTATTGGTGGAAGTAACTAAAACCTTACAGAAATTAACTGTCTCCTTATTTGTCGCTTCAGATCTCTGTTTGGCAAAACAAGTATCGACACTGTGACCCAACTTCTTGCAGAATGAACAAGGTTCAGACCTAGTCTGCACAAAAGCAGGCCTAGAAGACGCAGCACTCGAAGTACTCGACACCTTACTTAACCCCTGATCGATCCTAGGACGCTTAGAACAATTAGCCTGCCTATGACCTAGTTGGCCACACGAAAAACATTTAATATCAGCAGAACTTCTTTTTCGTGACGAATCTGTGGTTTGCTTACTCTGTGTACTATTAAACGCAACCGAACGCGGAGCAGAGCTCTTCGAGGTACTAACGGGCTTAACATAAATCGAGAAATATTCAATTAAATCATTTGGCATTAATTTTGCATTAGTTGCCGACGCTCGAATATTCGGATCACTAATGCCGCGTATAATTATTGCTGAAATTAACTCGTCACTAAGACCCCGCACTATACGTAACCGAAGCAATGCCCGGCGTGCATAATCCGCATATGTAGGGTACTTGTCAGAATTCGTATTAATAACCTCGGCCAAAATATTCGCGATATCAGGTGTCTTCGGGCATAACGGCTTAAACTCCTTCTTAAAGTTTGTCCAGGAACGATCACTTGACACCCACTCGTTTAACCATGATCGTGCGTCACCCTTAAGACAGTTGCCGATACGCGAAAGGCATTCATAGTCATTCCACTTGTTACATGATTTTGCACGATCCACTTCCGCACACCAATTATCAAAATTGTGCAAATTCGGATCGAAATTCGAAATATAAAAATGTTGGCTTGACCTACCCGCATAATTAATAGAACGGATCGCATCCACAATGCGATCGGTAACCGACGAACGTTCCGGGGTTGACCTTGGATTTTTCGAATTACGTTCCGAATCGCGAGGTGGCGATCTAGATCTGTAATGCAAACGCGACGGACCACGGGTAGGCGATATGAGCCAATCCTGTGAGTGTCTCTGACTTCGATCGCGAGGAGGAGACACGCACCTATCTCTTGACCGCGACTTGCGCCTACTTGGCGACACCAACGTACGCGTAGACCGCGCTGGCGACGGGAGACGTGCACGCGAACGTGACGATGTTCGCTGACGCCGCGGTGGTGACCTATCTCGACTCTTATCTCGATTTCTCGAACGAACCACTTGTACATTAGGACAAACCGACGCGGACGAAGCCCTAACCTTTTCTTCTAACATCCTAAGACGAAGCATTAGAGCTTCCATCTCAGAAGACCGTTCACGGCGCCTACTATCACGTCGGTCGCGACTATTGCGGCGATCATCGTCGCGATACGGGCTACGACTATCACGGCGGGTCACACTGCGACCACGCCCGTGATCCGACATTCTAATTTACAAGGATTCGAACAATAACTTTGAATTTAGAGTACTTGAGGTAAGTACAGAAGAAAATCACACACAAATCACTAGAATACAAACTAACTGCCACAAAAATAAATGGAGGAAAAAAAAAGGAGGACTCACCCTTGACGACAACGGCGACTTGCAATCCACACTCGCACGCGTTAGCAAGTAAAAATAAAAAATAACGAAATCGAGGGTAGATGAAGTTAAATGGTTATTCAAATCATAATCCGATAAAATCACATGTAAAACTAAGCAAGTGGGCAAAAGATTTCGAATCCCACTTCTGATCTTGGAAATAAGACCAGAAGTGATTTTTTTAAAAAAATTTAATCACTACTACCTAAGGAAATTCAACTCATAATAGAATTATTTGACAACAATTTAATTTACACCATTTAACAGTTCATCCAAACGACCAAATTAGAAATTATTACAAACCAAGTTAAGCAATCACAAAATGAACACACAACACTATAACCTCACAATTACGTTAACACTAAAATCGATAAGCAAACCGGCAGAGTGACGACCTAATAGCACGAAAAATGAAGCGAGAATGTGGCGGTACCGGCGGGGCATCGCCTTTTATAGTCTCTCCCCTCTACTATTAATCTTCCCTCCAACAATATATATTATTATTATATTATTATATATATTAATGAATATATATCTATTTAATAATATACAAAATAATCTAATCTAATCATAAATCTATATATATATATATATTTATATATATAATATATATACAAGGTGGGCCAAAAGAAGTCATACGATGTTGTTTGGCACTATTTTTTTTTCTAAATGAAAAACTTCGATTATGTTTTTTGATTATGTTTATTTGAACCTTTAGAATTTTATTGGTCAACTCGAGAAGATTATATCGGCCAAATGGGCGCCGTCACAATTGACTGCCATACGGCCTCGTTTTGTGGCATTTTTCATCACTTCGGCGAGAACTTCGGGCGACAGATTCTCGCACTCGTGTCGAATGTTGTCCTTGAGGGCTTCCAGAGTCTCGGGCTTGTTCACGTAAACACGGGACTTCAAAAAACCCCACAAAAAAAAGTCTGGAACGCTTAAATCGGGCGATCTTGTGGGCCAGTGCAAATCGCCAAAACGAGAGATGAGGCGACCCGGGAACGCTGCCTTCAGAATATCGGTTGTGGCTCGCGCAGTGTGTGCCGTTGCTGCGTCCTGTTGAAACCACATGTTGTCCAGTCCTAATTCGTCCAATTGCGGCAAAAAACACTCGGTCAAGATGACTCTATAGCGCGCATCGTCCACTGTTGTCGTTTGGCCAACGGCATTCTCGAAAAAAAATGGCCCGACGACTATTCCAGCGTGAACAGCGCACCATGCAGTCACTTTGAGCGGGTGTAATGGCTCCTCGTGCATCACTCGTGGATTTTAGGTGCCTCAGAAGCGATAGTTTTGTTTGTTCACGTACCCGCTGAGGTGGAAATGAGCTTCATCGCTCATTATGATTTTGGTCAAAAAATCGTCCACTTCTTCGTCGAGATTGAGGATGGCTTGGGCGTAGGTTACGCGCATTTGGCGGTCGGCAGGCAGTAGCTGATGCACGGACTGGACTTTGTACGGGAACATGCGCAGGTCTTTGACCAAAATTCGCCTTAGGGACGTCCGGCTGATGGCTTATTGCGTGGCACGGCGTCTGGTCGATGTTTCCGGCGACAGCTCGACATCCTCGGCAACGGCGGCGATATTCTCGGCGGAACGGGCGCTCCGGGGCCGGCCACTCTTGGCAACGTCTCGTGTGGTCCCATACTCTTCAAGGTTGGTGGCCAAACGGCGCAGTGTTTGCGCAGTCGGTGTCGGACGGCCGGGGAATCGGCGACAGAATTCACGCTGCGCCAACACCACAGACGAATTGTTACGTAAAAAAATAGACACAATTATTCCGCGTTCTTTGGGAGTGTATCGCTCCATGGCTTGTTCACTTATATTCTGCATCTGTCTAGTCCACAAATGTCAAAACAGATTTGACATTTGCGGCCATTCGCAAATATGAGAGCATCTTCCAATAGGGTGATTTCTTTTGGCCCACCTTGTATATATATATATTTTTACATGTAATCTAGAGTATCCCCTTAAACATTTTTTGATGAAAAAAAAGTTTTTTTTTAATGGCATTACTTGCTCTGTTAAATAAATCGGAACCAGGGACAACCCTGCTGCAGCAGATTTGTTTTGTTTCTAATCGCTGACTCACGACTACTTCATAAAGTTCAGAGTAAGTTCTTAGTGTTGAAAATGTTTAAAACGGTTGTGTTCAGTGTTCAAAACTTCAAAAGCTTTAAAGTGTGCACTAAGATTTCAACACATTTTTACAAATTTTAACACATTTTTAACATGTTCGTTAGATTGATCTGGCGGTACCATTTCATTGAACTGACGCAACAAAATGCACTCAGATTTAGAGAAAAAAAATTACTTACTTACTTTAATACTTTCTACCACTAGTTGTACACTATCACGCGGTATCAAGGAGTTAGCATACAGAGAGGATATCAAAGTCGAAGCATGTTGAGTAAGAGAGTTTTCGTCATAAGCAACTCAGCAACACGGGTTTCTCAAAGGCCGATCTACCATGAGTAATCTTGCGGAATTCCTACAATTTGTTCTTCATAAGATGGACAAGCGAAAGCAGGTTGATGTTGTCTATACGGATTTTGAGAATGCTTTCGACCGCGTAGACCATATCATCCTGTTGCGGAAATTATTTCATCTGGGGATTCAGGGTGAACTCTACCGTTGGATTACTTCTTATGTTTCTAAGAGAAGTCAGGCTGTGATTGTTGGTGGATATAACTCGAACTTTATTGATATCCCGTCGGGTGTTCCTCAAGGTTCTCACTTAGGTCCTTTACTGTACAACGCATATCTCTATGATATTTATACTGCATTTTATGACTGTAAATTTTTACTATATGCTGACGATAAAAAGGTCTACCTTGATGTAAACAATGCCACCGAATGTGATAAGCTACAGGCCGATCTTAATCGCCTAAGTCAGTACTATGAAAAGAATAGGATCTCTGTGAATATTAGTAAATGCGTCCAAATCTCGTTCACTAGAAGTCCCACCCCTATTATATATGACTGCTCCATTAACAAGAAGCCATTAGCCCGCGTCAATACTATCCGCGATCTTGGTGTCATTCTCGATAGTAAACTATCATTTGAAAAACACATTGAGCACATCACGGCCCGTGCGTTTCGAAATCTGGGTTTTGTTCTGAGAATCTGCAAACCGTTTAGCGACCTGGGTTGTATAAAACAGATATATTATGCTTACGTAAGGAGCATTTTGGAATACGCTTCATGTATATGGTCTCCAAACTACATTACGTACATTCAACGCATTGAGCTTATTCAATCAAAATTTATAAAGTACCTGAATTTCAGGTCTCACACTCTTGGGCGCTCTCACGAGGAGTCTTGTCACCAGCATCACCTCATCAGTCTTGAGGATCGCAGAATTTTGCTTGATATGATGTTACTCCACGATATTCTATCGGGCCGCCTTGATTCTTCACCTCTTCTCTCTGAACTATCTTTCTGTGTCCCATCGCGCCGTACTCGTCAAACTTCCAAAAGGCTTTTTGCTATCCCCCTCACGCATACCAGTTATGCTCAAAATTCAACAATGGTTCGCCTTACCAATCAATTTAATAAACTTTTTAACAATTTCGATCCGTTTGCATCGTCTAAGGCGAAATTCCGTCAGGACATTATTAAAAAATTACACAATATCAAAGAGGAATAAGTGAACCTCACACATGCACTCACACACCCTCTCACACTCATTCATACACTCACACACAAACACGTCATAAATCTTACATCATTTATTTCTTTATTCTACATATACCTTTAAATAAACATCATAATAAACATACCTGTCTCTTAGCTCTATATACATGTAAGAGATCTTATTTATTAAGTTTGCACACTGTTCTATCTGGTTAAGTTTCTCAATTTAAATTTATCTCTTGTATTTTTGTGACAACAGTAAAAATTTTTAGCTCCCGATTTTAAATTAATTTAATAATAAAAACAATCAACAAATGCACAATTAATTATAATTAAACTTACCTAGACTCTCCAAATCACACAATCAATTGATATCTTACATAAATAATCATCAAAGAACAAGTGCAACAATGGACCTATATGCAGAGCTCTCTAAGAACATGGATGCTATTGTGAAGTCCTTTGGGGAACGGATGGAGAGGTATGAGCAGGAGCTGCAAGCATCCACACCTGCTCCCGCTCCCAAGAACATCAGCAGCTTGGCGAGTGAGTTTTCCGACTTCAGGTCTCTCATATGGAAGTGCCTCGGGATGCTTCAGTCACAGATGCAGCTACTGACATTGGGGCTGGACCGGCACGAGACTGCATCAAGGCGGAAGGTACTGCTGGTGCATGGAGTGCCAGAGGTAACTGATGAGCAGCCGGAAACTGTCCTGAAGAAAGTGCTGGCTGACCGCCTCAAGGCATCCGTCGACTGCATTGGTGCCATCAGTGTCACACATCGTCTGGGTGCTAAGGGGGCGAAATGCCGGCCTCTACTAGTTCGCTTCACGACGTTGGCGGCCCGCAATGAGGTTTGGAGACTCAAGAAGGCGCTAAAAGGTTCAGGCATCACAGTCACCGAATTCCTGACTAAATCACGCCAAGAAGTATTCACAGCAGCGCGCAAACACTTTGGAATGAGCAACGCATGGACATCCGAAGGCAAGATCATTGTGCTGCTGCCAGACAAGTCTCGTCACAGGGTGGAGTGCTGGGGTGACCTGCAGCCGTTGACCTCAAAGCACCCGAGTAAGGACAGCCCTGCGATGCCAGCAGATCAAGGTATGAAGCCAGCTGCGGGCGCAGCTGCTGTTTCGAAAAAGGGCGTTACGACTAGGAAGGGTGCTCAGAAGAAGTGAGGTTGGGCCATCGCACATTCACCACATATCACCAATCTCCACTCTTTGTGTAGTTGAATGTGTTCCAACATTTGCTTCCTACTATGAACTGTGAGGTAGTCGACAATATTTACAGTCCAAAGTTCAGTGTATTTTTTTTCCTTTCGTGAATCGGCACAACACATACAAATCATTCCTTTTTTTTTTTTTTTTTTCTTTCCTTATCTTTGTCAGCTGTCACTTTGTTGTGTTCATGTTAAGTATTAATTTTTGTAAAATGTGTCCGTTCCGAATTTAGCTTATACAATCTGACTTGTGTCAAGTACACACCTTTCCACTGAATTCGTATGTTCGCACTACAGTCTTTAGTTTGTGCTTGTTCTTTTAATGTAATATATGTAGTATTGAGTTAATTTTGTAAGATAAATATCACTATCAACATTCCATTTATGGTTGGTCTAGGTGTAAGTAAGGCGCTTATTCAAACCAGTTAATAACGCTAGATAACTAGATATTAATTGAATAAATATTTATATATAAATATATATTATATATATATTACCTGATATTATCAATCAAAGTTTCTTTTCCTGCTCTTCGAACGACGATGTTGACGATTTTGTGAGTGCAGAAAGCAACATCTCCGCTTCGGAGGAACCCCTTTCTGCTAACATTAGGACTGTTTTCGGTGGTGTGGAGGATAACCTAAACATCGTGCATATCAATGCTCAAAGTATTCACTCCAGCTATCCAGACCTGCTCGAGGCTTTTAGTGACCAATGCGTGGACGGCATTCTTGTCTCTGAGTCGTTCCTAAAGCCATCGCTGTCATCTTCTTCGTACTCCATTCCAGGATACAGGCTTTACAGGAACGACAGAGTCGGGAAAGCCGATGGGGGCGTCGCTATCTATCTGCGAGTGGAAATCCCGTGCAAGGTGATCAGCGCGTCCCCTAGCCAGTACTCCGAGTCTGCTGAACATCTCTTTCTCGAAATAACTCTTCACCATAGTAAGGTCCTCCTCGGTGTTCTTTATAGCCCCTCTCTTCGCATCGACTACTTCGACACATTAGAATCCCTCCTTAATGAACTCTCACCTCTGTATAACGATACCCTCATTCTAGGTGATTTCAACACCTGTCTCCTCAAAAACGACTCCCGTTCTACCAAACTCAAGTTTATAGTCGACTCTTTCAATCTACATATTCTGCCTCTTGATGCCACGCATTTCCAACCTCACTGCTCTCCCTCTCTCCTCGATATTATGATCGTCTCTAACTTGGATAAGGTCGCTGTACATGGTCAACTCAACTCTCCTTTCTCGTTCCACGACCTTATCTATCTTTCGTATAAGATCAGGCCTCTCAAGAGCAGAGCAAAATTTCTTAATATTCGTAACTTTAGGGATATTAACCTAGAGTCTCTTAGGTCGGATGCCTTGTCGATCGACTGGTCCCCTGTAATATCCAGCGAGACAATGGACGAGAAAATCAACAAGTTCAATATCATAGTCCTAGGTCTCTACGACAAGCATCTATAAAAAAAGTGAGAGTGAAACACCTACCCGCCCCTTGGCTAACAGATACTATTAAGCGTCTAATGGCCAAGAGGAACAGAGCCAAGTGTAAATACCGTAAGAATCCGACAGATGACAATTTTCTTTCTTACAAATGTCTTCGCAACCGCTGCAACCGTCTCTGTCGTGATGCTAAGCGTCGGCACATCCACGAGAGTATTGAAAGTTACACACCAGCTCAGGTGTGGAAGTTTCTAAAAACACTTGGCATAGGTAAGACTCAAGACTTTCATGCTGGTAATGTAGATCTCAACGGTCTCAACCAGTTCCTTTCTGCTCCACCTGTTGTGATGGATCCCATTGTTAAACAAGCCACTCTTCAGAGCCTGCGCTCTAAGTCCTTACCCGACACCACACCATTCAACTTGAGCAATGTTGGAATCTATGCGGTCAAGAAGGCGGTACTAGCAATGAGCTCGAAAGCCGTAGGTGATGATAAAATCTGCCTTAAAATGCTTTTAACAATCCTGGATGAACTACTACCAGCTATTACACATGTTATAAATTTTTCCCTATCGAATGGCATCTTCCCCACCATGTGGAAAAAAGCATTAGTCATCCCGCTCCCTAAAACTTCCAGTCCCACCTCTTTTAAAGAGTATCGACCTATCTCAATCCTACCCATCCTCTCCAAAGTCCTTGAATCCATTGTCCATACCCATCTCTCTTCTTACCTTCTCTCAAACAATCTGCTCAACATGTACCAGTCAGGATTCAGACCGGGTCATAGCACCGTCACGGCTCTCATGAAAGTCACAGATGATATCCAGGTATCCATGGACCGCAAACAGCTTTCCGTGCTCGCTTTACTTGACTTCAGTAGTAACTTCAACTGCGTAGATTTTGACATTCTCGTTGAGCTTCTCAGATCTCTGAACGTCTCCTCCTTCTCTGCCAGCTGGTTCGACTCTTATTTGAGGGATCGGCAACAGCGTATCAGGTCGGAAGAGATATCCACTGAATGGTGTGACCTCTTTACAGGCGTCCCTCAAGGTGGTATTCTTTCTCCTCTTCTATTCTCGATCTTTATCAACACCATCTCGGACGTCCTGTCCTCCTCATATCATCTTTACGCTGTTGATCTCCAGATTTATCGCCACTTCTCTCTCAGCGATGCACACTCTGCTGTGGAGGCACTCAACGCTGATCTTGAGGGAATAAGAAGTTGGGCTTCATCCTTCGGACTCCTGGTTAACCCGAGCAAGTCCCAGGCCATGATAATAGGTACTAGACATTCTCTTAACTTGTTGCAGCAACATACCATTCCATCTGTCACTTTTAATGGTACCACAATCGTATATAGCGATAAAGTTAAAAACCTGGGTCTAATCTTTGACAACCAGTTGTCCTGGTCATCGCATGTCAATGAGGTAAGTCGCCGAGTATTTTCTACCTTTCACTCTCTCAGGAGACTTCAATACTTTTTGCCTCGACATACCAAAATCACTCTTGCTCAATCTCTCATTCTACCCCTCATCGATTACGCTGATGTCTGCTGGGTCAGTGCTAACGAAGAACTACTGAACAAACTCGAACGACTTCAAAATCTCGGGATTCGGTTTATCTTCGGGCTGCGCAAATACGACCATGTGTCACAACATCGCAGGGAGTTGAAGTGGCTGCCGATTCGTCTTCGTCGGGATTCACACATCCTCAATTTCCTCTACAACATTTTACGTAATCCACGCTACCCAACTTTCTTACGAGACAGTTTTCAATTTCTTTCTTCCAGCAGACCTCGGAGAACTCACGCAGTTTCCATGCTCACAACTCCACAGCATAACACCGCTTTCTATGAGAACGGGTTTAGAGCCCGGGCCATTCGGTTGTGGAATGCACTCCCCTGCACCATCAGGAGCAGTCCTAATCTGAATATCTTTAAAAGTCGTGTGAAGTAGCATTACTTCTCCCTTTAGAGTTATAGGTAGTATGCATGTAAGTATGTATTATTATAGTGTATAAAATAGTATTTGTAGTATATAATAAGTATTTAGTATATTATTATAGTTATTATTTAATTTATTTTATTTATTATTTTATATATTGTACACATAGGTCTACCCCTGCTCAACCATCAACTTTTCCCTTGTTTGCCTGGTTTGCTGGAAGAGATCTCTTATTAGAGATAAGCTCGCCTTTGTACACTTTTTTATGTAACTCTTGTTTTTTGTATGATTTGTGTGCAATAAAGAAATTATGAAATTATATCTGTTACTAGCTTTAATTTTGTATCTTTGTTCTTTGTAATTTGTTTATCTATGTGCTGTTGATGTCCCAAATAAAATAAAATAAAATAAATACTGAGGCATTGGATTGTGTTGTGTTACATTTTCTGTTCCTACATTTCTCGTGTTTGCTGTGGGAAAATCTGATACATTGGATTCAAGTGCGTTGTCATCACATTGTTGAAGCAATTCTGTTCCATTGGATTCAAGTGCGTTCTCATCACTTTGTTGAAACAATTATGTTGTTACATTGGATTCAATTGTGTTACAATCACGTTGTGGAAGGAAATCTGATGATAACTGATGACCTCTCATTAGGTGTTTCTTAAAAGATGCTGAAGGACAATAATAGCCATTACATTATTTTTCAACACAACGAAAATCTGAAATCTCCATGGATGATTTGCACTTTAATTGTATATGTTTTATCAGCAATGTCGGACTAGCAAAGTAATTTTCCTTACAGTAATGGCATGTAAACATTTTAAATAATTTGTTACTTATTTTTAGTTTGTGGATGTTTTACTGTTTTAAATCGACACTTCTAATTAGATCAATCTGAGTTAAGATTTAATAGAACACTCCTAAGTCAGTCCAATGTGTATTCACAGCTTGTGTACGTCTATCACTTGCAAAAACAAACATATATTGCCTGCTTCTTCGGGGTAACACGCAGCAGTTGATTGGTAAATTTTAAAAGCAAAATCTAGTGCCGTTACATATTTATTGAATCATTTTTTTTTTATGTACTGTGTCATCTATTACAGCTTAAACTGATTTTGTTTCCACTACATTCTTTCCAACAGTAATAACAAATGGCTGCATTGTCCGACCTATCCTTTGATAATTTTCACACTTTGCTATAATAATGTCGGTAACGTTTGCTTCTGATGGAACTTGCTTTATAAATTCATCACGGATTTCCGCACGAGATGGCTTCCAGGGCTGCTTACCTTTTTATCGTCGAGTTGGAGATATATTTACAACATACGATAGCAGCATCAACGCGACATTTGTAGTCGTCGTCGTCGTTCTCTAAAATAAAATAAAATATTTATATGAGTGGACTCTTTCATCTTACCAATTCTAGACATAGAAACTTTATTTATCAAATAAAAAATATGATTTAAGTCCAATTACCATCCTATAAGTCCGATAATGTTATTAATCGTCGTCCTAATCTGTTTATCGCGAATTTTAACACCTTTTTCCTTGCATACTTTAGATTTCTTCCTTTTTAACAATTATCATGGAAAATAAGGAATTTTCTTTTCCAGGATATTAGCGGCAGAAATCATCAATAAGCTTTAAATAATTTAGCATTGCAAAATATTCAACAGACCATTCAAAAAAGCAGCGACACTAGATTGCCATTACAATGACTGAACCGTGAAACGATCAATAATTTAAATGTCTATTCTAATAAATTAGATTTGAATTTAGGATAATCATAATGAGGCAAGATCGTACCGCTCATAAGTCATAACATAAGACAACACACTGCAAGTGAGTACAAAATATTAACCAATGTATATCCCTGTGGTTGTTTCAACGCGGGAAACTGCTTAAAGCAATCAGCTATGGTTCCAGACTGAAAAAACTTTCGCCGGTAGTCTGTCGTTTCCGCCCACTTTACTTCTACAATTTTCCATGGGTCAACATTGTTTTTTAACCAGATAATATTTTCAATATTTGAAGTATCGTCCTCTGTAATAAATTGATAAAGTTAGTTCACAATAATGCTCATTGCCTTTATAAAAGTTACTAGGCTTTGTCATTAATGCTAAACTTGCGTACAGTAAAACGAATCACAAAACAATTTTCGTGAAAGTTAAAAATTTATCAGCCTTTTTCAGTTCTAACCATTGTCTTGGGTATCGTCAACTGAGGAAGAGTGTACTGTAACGGTAGAAGACGATCATTAAATTGTGCCAGAGCGACTGTAACCCACTATTTATCCGCTTTCTCGTAGTGGGCGTCGGTGATTTATGTAGGATTCGTTCAACTTCCCACTCGCATTTTTTTAGACACATTGTCTTTACCAGATGCGTAGGCCGAATAAAAGACAAGCACACTTTCCTTTGGAAAAATTTCCACGATCTTCCTGGATAGGTTTTGAAATTCGTGCTGATCTGTCTTCTTGGATTATTCTCCAGTATGCGGTGAATAATTAATTGTGTGAGTTTCCTCCTCGATCTCACTTTAAGTAGCCCTTTATCAGCATTACCTTCCTTTAGTACAGCTCGTCCATCTAGGCTATCCTAAAAGTGGAAACAAATATATTAAAAACCATGGCATACCATATCACTGAACCGATTTTAACAAACATGGCTAAGAACGATCACAGGGAAGTCTGCTACCATTTACAGAAAACCGCATCGAAATCCGTCCACCCGTTTGGGTTCTAGAGTGGCACAGACAGACATACAAACAGACAGACAGACAGATTCTTCAAACTTAAAGCACTCCTCTTTTTCGTCGGGGGTTAAAAATTGAAAACACCGACACAATAAATGAAACCTCGACTGACATGTTTCCTTGTTAAGCCAATTATTTTCGATCCACTGAACCGATTTTATCAAAGCATGGCTAAGACCTATGAGTACAACGTTAAATAATTAAAATAATAAACTACTATTGGTTGGTTGGTGTGGTATGGAACCCTCGGTGCGCGAGTCCGACTTGCACTTGACCCATTTTTGTTAACTAGGCTGACGAAGTGTCAGCCTGGCTGACACTTCGTCAGCGTATCTACATTTATAATCTAAATTTCAAACTAATCTAAAATACTACAAGTAGGGTAACATTGGGGGTTCTGCATCACAAATTCGCGCCGCTCGCTTCGCTCGCTCCGCTCGGTTTGTGCTGCAAAACACCGCAATGTTATCCTACCCTGCAGGTTTTAAACGGCAACCTGTTTATTCTGAAGTGTGTCTGATTCGTACTGCAGCTCTTTTCAATTGCTTATGTTGACTGATGACGATCTGAGCTACAGAATCTTACTGTTTTTTTTTATCTGATAGGACGGGTACGCCGCCTACGCTATGCGTATATATTTCTTATAAATTACAAAAGGAAATAAGGTATTTGAAAAATAAAAAAAAGATATTTCAACGATGGTTTATATTATTTTTAAAAAAGTACACCATTTTTTTAAACATGTAACATTTTTTAGTGCACAAAATGAAGGATGATACATACAATTTAAAATATCATTACAAAATCTATATTCTTTATGCAAACTTAACAAACTAGGACATTTAACGTATTCTAAATTTATAACATCATCATGATTAAATATATTCTTAATCCAAGTCGCTTTTTCTACCCCTTTACAATAAATTGTTTTGTCAACCAAGAATGGCTGCGTGTTCATTAAAAAATTGTCATAGGTAATGAAGCCATCATTCCAGAAAATTTTTCTATTTCGTTCTATCCATCTGATTTGCATCTTTTCTGTGTATGTAAGGTGGTGAAATGAAAAAGGTGGAAGAATTAATAAAACTTGAACTTGATCACCACAAATGATAGCAATTTCTTTAATAATAAATTCATTATTTTCTCTTCTGAATCCTTGTACATCTACAATAGCTGATGATTTCATGATATTTTTCGTACTATATTACTTAAAGGTCTGTACTCTACCAGATGATCGTTTATTATTAAGCAATATGCGCTTGTGTTATCCGGAATATCCTTTTCACATTCAATTTCTAAACGTACATCAACAGGTCCTGTTTTTAAATTTTCGTTTTGCCGTGAACAATCAATTACATACAACGGAGCTTTAGTTTTAAATGTTAGGTGATCAATCAACGGGTCTACAGGAAGATTATAGAACGACTGACGAAATCTAGCATACATATCGTATAATATATTGTACTTGTTTTCATCAAATTTCAAATTAAGAGCATCGTATGGATAATAGTAAGAATTTAAGAATAAAGTAACATTTTTCAAATTACAATGATCGAAAATGGCACTGTCTTTAACATTATTATTTTTTCTATTTGTTTGTAATCCAAATATAACATAACGTGGTTTCTCTAATTGTGAAGTTGTTTTAACAGACCATGTATGCTTGGTAGATTTAGGTAATAATGGATATTCATATAGATCCCAATTTCTGTATGCGATTTGTATAGGTTTGTCTTTCTCTAAGTGTTTTATTAAAGTAAGCTTTTGCTGGTCAGATACCTTGATATGAGGCATACGCCATTGCACTTTTTGTAAACTTACTGTAACAGAGTCATCTTTGTCAGTAACTACACTATTTAAACTTGTACTAGTTCTATTGAGAATTAGTTCATGTTTACAATTTATTATTATTTTTCTATAATCTTCTGCAAAGCCTAATAATTTATTTAATGGTAGTAAGACGTAAAAACTACCATCTTGATCATGAAATCCGTCTATGTTCCAACCCCATATAGCTGCTACTTTATTTTCTCCACTACTCATAGATACTAAAGATTTCATAGTTGTTGTTATTCCAACATTTCGTACACGATCTATTTCTACACCATTCATTTCATATCTAATGTCTTGAAATAGAAAGGAAATTGCATTATTAGTTAGATTAACTTTTTTTTTTTTGATAACTCCAGCCAGATCTCGAGCCTGCACACAAAATTTTCCCTCGATGTATATCGCACTTGATGATGGTAGTAAGTAGATATCTTGCTGATGAATTGGTATTCTTATTTCATCATTTTCATTAAAGCTATTATTGTAGGGATTGTAGGTATGCGTTTCATAACTTTCGATAGAATTATCGAACTGCGGATAATCTGATATTTTTAGAATACTCATATTTTAAACCCCAAAGTTTGAAGAAATTCCTTATTACTTTTTGTAATTATTTTTAACTTTTTACGTGTGGTTTGTTTCACGTTGCTCTTGATAATGGCTTTAGATTTATTATTTTTGTTTATTTTATAGACATCATGATTATCATTGAAGACTATCATTTCTTTTCCTTAGATGAAGACGCAGTTGAATTTTTTCGTTGTTAAAATTAATTAGGTTTCCCTCTAAATCCAAAATTTTTAATGTTACTGATGAAATGTATTTATTTTTTATTGGGAAATAAATAACGTTTTTTGGTACTTCAATAACTTGATATCCTGATGGAATATTAAGCACAAATTCATGTATTATATGTGTAGGTGAACCATTTGTAAAAGAGCCCTGTATTAGATCACATTCGACTCGTATCACAGACGCTGGTATAATGTTCACTGGATGAGTTGAATCATGCCATTTATTCGCTTCCAAAATCGTACTCGAGAATCCAAGCATTGCACCGATACTATTTTTCACGCGAAAATCAATTGGTTTAGTGCAAAATAAAGAACATTTTAAAGTATTGTTATTTGGATGAATCATAATGTTACAATTCTCCATTTTCGATTTTATATATTCATTTAAAGCAGATAAATCATAAATGCCATTTGGAATTTTTATCACATCATTATTCCCATATGCAAATACGTTATTGCTTTCATGTATGTTAGGAATTGAATTGAATGTGGAAAAAAATAATAAACCACACTCATAATTACCATCTAAACTCAAAGGAGATGTAAATTCAGATTGGAGAATAGATTTATTACCAACGATTGTTAGAGTCACAGACATTGCAACAACTGAACTCAAACGTAAAGTACTCAGTATTTATTTAGATCCCAAAAGGCATTTAAAAACTTTAAACATAAATGACCACATTTGTATGTGTTACGTTTCTGATCGTTATCATAATTATAAAATATATTTGGTCCTATGTATTTGATTAATTCTTCTGGTGGCTTTAAATTACCATAACTATCATAATACTCTACATAATTATCTAATTTTGCATAGGCTACCCAATGAGTTCCAGCATTCTCAGAATTGTCAAGATTCATAATAGCACATTCCTTTTTTAATGGATGCTGAGGTAAATCATCCCTCATAAACACTCCTCTGAAAAATGGAATGTTTTGACCATATTTAAGTAAATCTATATTAGTAAGCGCTCTCTTGGGTAGCCTATGATTTAGTTTTTTTTATTATTTACATAAATTCCCAAACCATCACCACGCTCTTTGAGACATAATCCTTTTCCTATACACAGTGTTTCCATTTTCTTGTTATGTCGTTTTAATTCTTTCAAGCGTTCCTTAGCGCATTTAATAGCATTAACTGCTTTAGCAATGCCAGCTGCCCCTCCAGCCAAACCACCAGCAGCAGACAGTCCAGCAAATATCGGTATCAATGGCAAGAATCCTCCAACTTTTGGGATAGGTATCACACGCGGGGTAATCACAGACTCATCTGAATCTGAACCCAATTCTTTAACAACAGCCATGGCGAGTTCGATAGCTGCCTTTTTGCATTGAGGTTTAAATTTTTTTATATGCTTTTTTGTAATTGAAACTATATTTTTAAAAGTTTTTTTCATTCCAGTGCCTTTTTTGATATTATTTTTGTCATTTTTATTAATACATTTTTTTTGATTTGTTTTTGATTTTTGCATCACCATTGTAATCTAAACGAATTGTAAAATACTATTTATAAAAATTGTATGAAAAGATGTTTCTTTTCGAAGAGGTATTATCAGAATGAGAATGTAACTTGTATATTTTGCTTATAAAACTTTTGATTTATCTATCCAACAGTTTTCATTAGAAGGCAAACCTAACCATTTTACGAATAGCTTATTTCCATTCTTTTTTATGACTTTTTCAACAAGATAAATATCAGGATGTCTAGTTTTTTGTAATTCTTGAATATAGAACGATCCTAATATAGGATTTTTTTTAGCATCTTCTAGGAGATAAGTGACAGGGTCTGTGTTCTGGATTTTTATAATTTTAAATATTTCTGTCGACCAATTTGGTGTATACCCTTTTTCAAAAGTTCCTTTATACTTACTTATACGCACATAATCTCCAAACTTAAGTATAGTTTTATTTTGTATGAACCTTTTATCTAAACGTATATTATTTTTATATTTTTGCAATATCTGTTCTTTATGACTTGCATTTACTTGATTGGGTTTCAAACCTATTGTTCTATGCATTCTGCCATTATACATTTCTATTAATTTTGAAAGAATATCATGACTAAACCAAACATAGTTTCCTTTTAAACTAAAATATCTATACATAATACCTTTAAAGGTTCTAATAAATCTTTCTACTACAGAAGCTTTCTTAGTAGAATATGTTGAGTAATGATTTATATTATAATGATTGAACAATGTTTTAAGTTTCTTGTTGTAAAATTCAGTTCCTAAATCAGTTTGCAAATTTTTAGGAATACGATTTTTACTAAATAAATGTTGGAATGCTTTAAATGTTTGTTCCATATTCTTTTGTTTTAAAGGATATACCCAAGCATACTTTGAAAAGACATCAATAACAGCCAATATGTATTTGAAATTAGAATTTTCTCTAGAAATAGATTGCATGTCGATTAGATCAGCTTGCCATAAATCATCAATGTCTTTCATCACAACATGTCTTCTTGGAAAATTTTTTCTTGCTTGCTTATGTATTTCTTTCACTACAATTTCTTTACTCATTTTTTTTTAATTTTCTGTTTCACTGACTCTATACTTTGTTTGATACTGTTGATTTCTGATCCAATTTGTGCCAGATTTTGGTTTATTGATTTGAGTTTAATTTCTAAGCTCTCTATATTCTTATCAACATATTGTTTGTTCACACAATCTCCAGCATCTACTGGATTTACAATATTTTTAAGGAGCTTATTTAAAGATCCATCAGTCATACTACAAATCAGATAATCTGAGTGACTATCCATTTTCTGTCGTTTAAATACATGATGTCCAAACTTATCGATGTTCATCGCTAGCCCGTCAGTAATAAACTAGTTTAATGAAAAAGTTTACGCTCTATTTATTCTCTAATAATACCTGCTTCTTTTAATTCCTCTATTATAGAAATTATTTCATTATCATGATTGGTATTTCCTGCACTCTTTGAGGCAACTAAAAGTTTTAACCTATCAATAAGTTCATTAGGATTGTCCCAGTATACTAAATCAGTATTTGATTTATATTTTTTTAATATTGGTAAACTACCACCTTGTTGTACTTTTTTTGTTTCAGTTTCAAGAAATAAAGGCTTAATTATTTTTGAATATTTTATTCCTGAATTACCTTGTATTTGTCCTGATGGAATAAATCCTCTTCTATGTGCATTAGTAGCAATTAAAATATCTTTATATAGTAACCTATCTTGTTCTGTGATCAAATCTATCTTAGGTTTATTTTCAAACAACAACTCTGATAGACCTGGAGTAATGACATAGCTTTTATCTTTAATACTAAACACTGAACTATCTTCAGTTTTCTTTATTACGATGGGAACGTTTCCTATTAGTACTTTGCCTCCTTCGTTTCTTATACCATAAGTAATGTTTTTATTCCTTTCATCATGGAAAATACTATCATCTAATTCATCTTCAGTATGCATACTAGTGTCACTTGTACATGAGCTAAAGTAATCATCATTATTCTCATTGGAAGCTTCCATTTGATTGTTTTTATTCTCTTCGTTTTTATGTATCGAGACTATCGACTCTAACGGATCAGTAATGGGTTTTAATATCTTACGTTGTTTACGTTCTGAAATATCTTCTTCCTCTTTCAGTATTTTTAATTTATTTTTAATATTCCTTACTGATTTTATTATTTGTTTTTTTATATCTACATCCATTTTAAAGTACTAATAATTGTACACTTCTGTTCGTTCTTATAGCTTGCACTATAGTGGTATTTTTTTTCTAATGACAGTAATATATAATCCTTTTATTCTAATTTAATAAATATATCAAAATATTTCCTGTACCTTCCCTTATCTAGCTCACAATCTTTGTTAATTATTAAACATGCGTATTTTTCTTTCCATATATCAGTAGCCATTGATTTAAATCTATGCCAACTCATATCAGAATTGACATGCTCATCATAAATATGTTTTAAATTTACATCATCTTGTTTGAAGATAACTAATAAATTAGCATTATCTCGAATCAACTGCTTAGGTATTTTTGAGTAAGTTTGCGATAAATAAAAACAATCAATTTTTTTATGTCGACCCATGGAAAAATAATTACGTATATCACTCTGATTTTCACAGACTACATCATCAAAAATAAATATTGATTTTGTCAAAGCATCGTGGGGTGGAATAACATTTTTTTCATCTTGGAACAGGAACAATTTAATTTCTGGAATGTATCTTATCACTTCCTCTAAAAATAGATATTTTGGCTGGAAAGCTGTTTTCGAATAAAGATAAATGTTATGAAATTTTAACCCATTTTCATTTAATAACAAACTTATCATTACATTTGTTTTTCCACAATTCGATGGCCCGCATATTATGCAGCGAATGAAATTTGGTAAAAGAATGCTATGTCTAAAAGTGTTAGTATTTTTATCAACTTTTATTTCACAAATATTTAAAGAAACGGGTTGTTTGATTAACTTCATTTTAGTTTCTGATGACATAATGAGCTATTAATACATTAAATAGCATGTGTATTTATTGTTTGCATAAGAATAGATTTCATATAGTATACCAGGATCATAGCAAATGAAGATCTTTAGTCTATGCCTACCCCTCTTAGGTGAAAAGGTTCAAGCATATGTATGTATGTATGTATGTATGTATATTATTATGTTATTGAATACTTATAAAAGTTTGATTAGTTTCTGAAATTCCTAGAAAATGTATCCGTTTTAAGTTTCATCTTTACTTACGTCAGCAGATCTCCTTTTATATTAACAAAACCTAAACAACCCTCCCTTCCCCTCGCTCAGTCTATACTCATCACAAGCAGTTTATTTTATATCAGTGTATATTTAACCTAATCAGTGTGCACATCTAAGTGTCTTAGAGCTCTGAGGGATTACTTCCAGTCTCAAGGATCTAATAAACTATTCAAGCAACTTTATTATTTACAAGTGAGTACCTATTTTACATGTCTGTTTAAAAATAATATTATACTTCAAATCATTGCTGCAGTAAGTTTTAAAAAACATGTGAATGTTGTTTCAGAAATGTCGGAGAACTCTGTCTTCAACTACTACAATGTTAGCCCCCCAGCTGTGGACCCTAGTTTGATTGATGAGTTCGGTGTTGGGGGTGAAGGTCAAGATGTAAACGCTTGGCTAGATAAAGCTGAAAATAGGAGGATAGCATGGTTGGAATCCAAGAAGAAGGAAAAAACCATTGCCCCTAAAAAAAGGAAACTGAATGATGCTTCCTTTATTAAAAAAGAAAATGCTTCGGGATCATGTGTTATAAAAATTGAAATCGAGGCACTAGACGAACGAAATAAGAATAGAAATGTTGTTGTGCAATATGTGGTAAAAAATTTATATGAGGATGTACTCGAAGAGACTGAGAATTTAATTAGAAAAATTTCAAAAAAAATATGTGATAATAGTGATAATTAATATCAATAAGTAGTTTTTGTTATTTATGTTAGCTATCTCACCTTATTCTAGTATACGATGACTTCATACTATTTTATCTAATAAATATATCCCATGTAAATGTAAATGTGAATAAATTGATATTTAAAAGTTTGTGTTTAATTTATTTAATGAGATTTTAACTAGGATAGATAAAAACTTCAGTAGATAAAAATTTACAAAGTAGAGCTTGTCTCAGCTCAAATGACATGCCTCTCCACTTTAAACTCCATCGACGCAAGTATTAGAAAAGCGGCTTTCATCTAGTTGCATCAATATTTATAAGCTTTGATTTATAAAGGTGCATCAACATCGAACTTTCAATGGAAAAAATACTGTTAACCGGTGTAATAAAAAAAATTAAAAAAATCTAATGGCATAGGATTTTGAACCTTATACTTAGTATATTTCAAGTACTTATTATCAATTTTGTTTCCAACTATTAACAATCATTGTATGAACGCTGCCTTAGCTGACTGAATTTGGTCAATGGTTGTACTGGATAAGGACAAGTGTGTAATTAGAAACATAATTTTTAAATGGTTATGAGATGTACCTTTAAATACATTGATGGGTTTATTGGCATCATTAAAAATATCGTCCACTCTAAACAAGCAGTGAAAATTTCAATGTAAGCAGGGTTTTTAAGAGCATGGTTTTTGAGACAATTGTTTAGGATAACTGAATTATGTTGAGCTCTCAATGCAATGGATTCATACAGGGTGTTGATTTGTAAAGTTACACCCGACTCAGAGCCGATAGTTTACCATCTGAAAATTTTCCTGAAATTACCTAAAAGTGTGGATACACCCCCCCAGTCACCGCGCCCGAGTGCTAATAGACTCTTCCCCGCGCCCTGAACCTCAATCCACCCAGTGCAACACTTTTTGGACGACATTTCTATGTTTTTTTAATATTTGTAAAATCAAAAAAATATTAATTTAATTTTTACTGAAAAAAAAAAATTTATTTTTGCTTTAGTATCATGTATTTAACCACCTCTGAGCTCGGCGTAACTTTACAAATCAACACCCTGTATAAAGCGCATAGCGCCTTCCTTATTCGTGATAGCTCCTTATATGCATAAGTTTGTTATGATTATGACATGGAACACTTATAAGGAATATCTCTGTCGTAGGCATATCATCGAATTGGCCATATCACGATATGGCCAAACGTGAAATATCATAAATCGATTAAATCTTTTAGGGCACACACTGCGGTAGCTTAGGTGAAGACTAGAGGGAGTGAGCGCAGCGAAGCCCTCGAATAGTCTTCGTGTTAGTTTGACATGTATAACACAAAAAAAAACATCATGCAGTGCTGAATAACAATGCTTTTAAAAAGACATGTTTTCATTAAAACAGGTCATATCATGATATGGCAACCCATTTCATGATATGGTCAAGCCATTTCTGACCATATTGTGATATGGCCAAATCGACGATATGGCTACGACATCTCTAAGTAAACAAATGCAGTGTGAATGAAATACGTCACAACCTTGTCATCAGAGTTCCAAGGGTCATCATAATATGGATTCAGGTTTAAAACTTTAATTCTCCAGTATAAAATGAATCAAGTCCTACATCGCGCTATCAAAGTTTTTCATTCTTTTAGTATATAAGAAGTGTAAGATAAACTACAGTTAGACTGGTTCTGTGTGAGATGCTTTAGTTAAATTGGCCCGATTTACTACTGCTCTTATACATGTCCCATTGTCAACCATGCAAATTTGTCTCTTGAGGTGATTAGGGTTTGGGCAACCCGAAAGCAGCTTTAGACATAACCGCAAGGGAACAAGTACCACATACCAAGTGCCAAGTACCATATGCCACATACCAGACCAACCTAAGTGTTGAGAGAGATGTCGCAACAAGTGCCACGTACCACGTACCACGTATCAAGTAAAGACATCTCTCGAAACGCGAAGGTTTTGCTGCTATTTTTTATATCTTGAAATGAAAATTATTGATCACTTAGTGGACACAATTTTCATTATTTTATGTCTGTCAAGCAGACTAATTGTTAACTGCATAGCGTACAATAAGATTTTGTAGCTCAGGTCGTCATCAGTCAATAGAAAAGAGGTGCAGTATGAATTAGACACACTTCAGAATAAACAGGTTGCCGTTTAAAACCTGCAGGGTAGGATAACATTGTGGGGTTTTGCAGCACAAACCGAGCGGAGCGAGCGAACTATTGTAGATGTACAAGGATTCAGAAGAGAAAATAATGAATTTATTATTAAAGAAATTGCTATCATTTGTGGTGATCAAGTTCAAGTTTTATTAATTCTTCCACCTTTTTCATTTCACCACCTTACATACACAGAAAAGATGCAAATCAGATGGATAGAACGAAATAGAAAAATTTTCTGGAATGATGGCTTCATTACCTATGACAATTTTTTAATGAACACGCAGCCATTCTTGGTTGACAAAACAATTTATTGTAAAGGGGTAGAAAAAGCGACTTGGATTAAGAATATATTTAATCATGATGATGTTATAAATTTAGAATACGTTAAATGTCCTAGTTTGTTAAGTTTGCATAAAGAATATAGATTTTGTAATGATATTTTAAATTGTATGTATCATCCTTCATTTTGTGCACTAAAAAATGTTACATGTTTAAAAAAATGGTGTACTTTTTTAAAAATAATATAAACCATCGTTGAAATATCTTTTTTTTATTTTTCAAATACCTTATTTCCTTTTGTAATTTATAAGAAATATATACGCATAGCGTAGGCGGCGTACCCGTCCTATCAGATAAAAAAAAACAGTAAGATTCTGTAGCTCAGATCGTCATCAGTCAACATAAGCAATTGAAAAGAGCTGCAGTACGAATCAGACACACTTCAGAATAAACAGGTTGCCGTTTAAAACCTGCAGGGTAGGATAACATTGCGGGGTTTTGCAGCACAAACCGAGCGGAGCGAGCGAAGCGAGCGGCGCGAATTTGTGATGCAGAACCCCCAATGTTACCCTACTACTACATCAACAATATTCATGCTGTAATTTATAAGCAAATATATATATTTTATAAATATATAATGAGCACTATCCATTACAAAAGTAAAAAAAAATATCCCGTTGAATCGTAAATATTTAGAACTGGATCGATTCATGATTTTCAAAAAATCGGATCATACTAATGGGCCACCCGCTCAAATGAAAAAAAAAACATAATATTACCAGTTTCAAAAACATAAACCGAATTGAGAACCTCCTCCTTATTTGATGTTTCAAATAGCTTTTTCCTTGATTTTGATTTGATAACTACCTACTTAGTGTACTTAATAGTCTACTAAGCTGCAAAAACAGGCACAGAAGATTCCCTAGCTAAAATAACGTTACACATTCAAAGTAAAAAAATACACTTTTTATTTAAAACACCTACAACAAATAATACTACGTAAGTATAGAAAAACTTAATGGATTTTAATGAGGCATTGTTAGATTCGTCTTTGCAGTGTGAGTGACATAGAATAGGTGACATCACAAAAACAAAATATTATATAACAACTCACTCTATTTCAAATGCCCAACATTTGTAGCCAGTATTGGCACAAGGTGCAGCCGGACGGCTGGTGCTAGTACTGGCTACTGGCTGGCTGGCTGGGTACCGGCTGCTAGTCCTAGCACAGAGCCTGCATCACCATCGAAAATCTGGAAAAATATACTACTGCTGCCTTTACTCTTCTCCAGCACCACTGCATTTTGAATAGTGGGGTTATCACTCTTTGCTTTTTGACAATCATTGAAATTCAATGCAGATGGGAATCTCACAAAACAATTGCAATTTTTGATAAAATATTCTATTTCTACCATTGGCTTTCTATTGTTTAAGTAAGAGACGAACCATTTATGAGTTTCTCCTCTTATTTCCATACCATATAATTTGTCTAGCAATATATCGTGTCGGAATCTATCATAGGCTTTCGCCATATCAAGCAGAATAACTATGGCATATTTCTTATCATTAATCATATTTATAGCCGTTTGTATGTATTTGTAAACCGCTAAGGATGTAGATCGTTTTTTACGGAATCCGTTTTGACTTTCGTTGAAAAGTTTAAATTCTTCACAAAATATATAAACTATCACAGATCGCCTTTTCAAATATTTTAGAAGCTGTCGGTGGTAGAGCAATAGGACGGTAGTTTGTTGTTTCAAGTTTAGAGTTTTTCTTATGCTTTGGTTTAATGATAGCAATTTTAAGTAAGTCTGGAAAAGTGCCTTCGGTAAAAGATTGGTAAAAGGATAGAGACAACTCTTTGCACATTGCTTGAATAATTTAGGAGGTAAATCATCTATGCTATGACAATTTTTAGGTTTTAAGTTCTTGAGTATGTTATAGACTTCTCGTTGAGAGGTCTTTAACATACTTTAACAAAAAACCTGTTCCAGTTTAGTACACCATGACTTTAAACTTTTGCCATATTTCCTTGCATTCTTGATCAAGGTGACGTACTGATGAGATCTCCATATGGGTCCAGACCTCAGATTGACTCTGATCAAAAAGTGATACTCTCTATGTTTGGAAAATGACTGCATATGAGTAAAGGCAAGCAATAAACTTTATTTTCAGTTTGTACGCAGCGGTTGTCTAAATAAAAAACTATCTTCAGTTGTTCATCCGGATAAGTTTCGCTCACTTTTCCTAGATAATCAAGGATGGAAGATTCTATTTCATTAAGCTCCCCTATTTTCTTGTGTTTCATCCTAAATTTAATTGAGAATATTACCATAGGCACCTATCCTCAGCACTAGTTCCTTCCTTGTCTCTATGCTTCTACGTTTTCCTTTTAGTTTTCTTAGTTTCTTCCTTATTCTTTTCCAATAGGGAATATCGATTTGGTTTAAATGAGTAAATAGATCTCTTCCCCGAAATCGATAATTCCGCGTAGCAAAATTTCCATTCGCATTTTTCCCCACTCGGACTTTTACGCAATCTCCTTCTTCATCATTCATAAATAATGCCAGTGTCATAATTTCCTAATAGCGTACTTATTAGATCTTTTTGTTTATCATTTGCGTATATTACCAGAATCATATGTTCCTAATAGCGTACTTATCCAATCCTTTTGTTTATCATTCGCGATTATTACAAGAGTCATAATTTCCTAATAGCGTAAATAACCGATATTATTTTTATTCTTGATTAATCCCAGTGTCATAATTTACTAATAATATCTAAGTAATTATTTTTTCTAATATTGGCGATGAATTCAAGAGGAATAGGTATGTACATGTCGGCGGCCGATCGTAAAATCCGCCAGATCACGATATGCCTAGGCATATCGTGATGTGCCGCCATTTCATGAATTGGCTAAACGTCATCCGCCATATCGTTAAAAACTCAGCGTTTAACGATTTGCCTAATGACGTTTAGGCAGATCATGAAATTCCTAGGCAAATCGTGAAATGCCGTGAAAAACCGCCTCGTTATCAAAAGACAAATACAATTGCAAATTATTTTTTGATAGCGAGTCGGGTGTGTTGGGGACGCAAGATACCTAACACTCCTCCTCGCTTCGCTCGTCGTCGTACCTAACAGTGGTTCTGGGACTGCATTTCTTTTTTGATAGCGAGGTGGCTAGCGGCATTTCAGGATTTGCCTAGGAATTTCATGATCTGCCTAAACGCGCGTCACTAGGCAAATCGCTAAATAAAAAGGTGAGTTTTTAATGATATGGCGGATGTCACTTAGCCAAATCATGAAATGGCGGCATATCGACGATACTTACGATATGCCTAGGCATTTCGTGATCTGGCGGATTACACGATCGGCCGCCGACATACTTTCATAATTCATAATTCTTTATTGCACAAAGATAAATAAAAAATACATTTGTTGAAAACATATGTACAAAGGCGAGCTTATCTCTAAAAAGAGATTTCTCCCAGCAAACCAAGGCATGATAGGACAAAAATACCAAGAGAGGTTAGGCAATGCACAATTTCAAATAACTTATCTATAATAAATAATAAATATATTAATATGTAAAATAAAATATCTGTATACCAAACGACTAAATAAGTACCAATAGATACATAAACCTGTACATATAGTAATAATATACATATATAACTACTATCATAAAAAGAGAGAGGAAGTGCTCTTTTACCCGGTTTTTGAAAGAGAAAAGAGTGGGACTGTCTCTTATCTTGCAAGGAAGTGCGTTCCACAGTCGGACCGCCTGCAACCTGAAGGTGTGCTCATACGCCGAGGTGTTGTGCCTTGGTGTGGCTAAGAGTGAGACCGTGTGAGATCGCCGGTGCCGATCTGCTGAAAAGAGATACTCAAAGCGCTGTCGAAGGTAGCTGTGGTAGCGCGGATTTTTCAATATATTAAAAAGATATGAAAGAATATGAAAGTCTCGGCGACGACGAATCGTTAGCCACCCCAACTCTTTGCGATATTGAGAAACGTGGTCGGATTTGCGCAACCCGAAGATAAACCGAATCCCGAGATTCTGAAGTCGTTCGAGTTTGTTCAGTAGATCTTCGTTCGCGCTTGCCCAACTGACATCGGCGTAATCGATTAGCGTCAGTAGAAGGGACTGTGCAAGAGTGATTTTGGTCTGCCGCGGCAGGAAGTACTGTAGCCGCCTGAGGGAGCGGAAGGACGCAAAGACCCGTCTGCTGACCTCGCTGACATGTGGAGACCAAGATAGCTGGCTGTCAAAAATAACCCCGAGGTTTTTCGCTTAGTCAGTAAACTCTATTGTGATTCCATTGTACGATACAGGAACAATGGGCTTTTGTAATAAGGAAAGAGTGTGCCTGGTTCCTAAAATCATGGCTTGTGATTTGGTCGGGTTCACCAACAGCCCGTATGATGAGGCCCAGTCTTTCACATTCTCGAGGTCAGCATTCAGTGTCTCTACAGATGAAGCTACATCGCAGGGCGAAAAGTGGCGATAAATTTGGAGATCATCTGCGTACAGATGATACGAAGAAGAGAGGACGTCGGAGATGGAGTTTATGAAGACTGAAAATAGAAGAGGAGAGAGGATACCACCTTAAGGCACTCCTGAGGAAAGAACACACCATTGAGTTTCAGTCTCTTCAGACTTAATTCGTTGCTGACGACCTCTCAGGTATGAGTCGAACCAGTTAGCAGCGTGGAAGGACAAATTCAGTGAGCTCAATATTGCGACAAGGATGTCAAAATCGACGCAGTTGAAGGCATTGCTGAAGTCAAGCAGGGCTAGCACCGTGGCCAACTTCTGATCCATCGCTAGCTGTATGTCATCACTGACTTTTAAAAGTGCTGTGGTAGTACTATGCCCTGGTCTGAACCCAGATTGGTACGGATTGAGAAGTTTGTTTGATGAAAGATAGGAGGAGAGTTGGGAGTGAACTATGGATTCAAGGACCTTAGAGAGAATGGGTAAGATAGATATGGACCTATATCTTTGAAGGAGGAAGGATTGGAATTTTTGGGCAGTGGGATGATGAGTGCTTTCTTCCACAGACTAGGAAAGGAGCTATCAGATAGAGAGAAGTTGATAATGTGGGTAATTGGAGGAAGCAACTCTTCAAGGACGCTGTGGATCATTTGATGGCTGAAGTTGTCGCCACCAGCAGCTTTGGATGTGATAGCTAGCACTGCCTTTCTAACTGCGCCAATTCCAACGAAGCTGAAGTTGAACGGTGAGGTGCAGACTACATACAGCCTTTAGCCGTAGACGATGAAGGGTTGCCTCCTTAGCGGCAGGGTCCACACGACGGGGGGAGAAGAGAAGAACTGGTTGAGACCGTTGAGATCGACATTAACTGAAGAGGATTCCTGGGACTTGCCAACACCAATGGTTTTAAGGAACTTCCAGACCTGCATCTCTATACGCTCATGGATGTGTCGTCGCTTGGCATCGCGGCACATGCGGTTGCACAGGTTACGGAGGCGTTTGAAAGTTAGAAGAGTTTCGTTGGTTGAATCTCGCTTATATCGCCCTTTCGCACGGTTTCTTTTTGCCATTAAACGCTTGATGGAGTCTGTCAACCATGGGGCAGGGAGATGTTTGACCCTGACCTTTTTCATTGGTGCGTGCTTGTCGAACAGTCCCAGGACAATCGAGTTAAACTTCAGGATTTTGTCATCAACGGTCTCGCTAGTGATGACAGGGGTCCAATCAATAGATGAGGCATCGAATTTAAGGGAATCGAGGTTCACGCCTTGGAAGCTCCGTATGTCAAGAAATTTGGCTTTGCGCTTAGGGGGCCTGACTTTGTATGAAAGATAAACCAGGTCATGATAGGAGAAGGGGGCTGTAAGCTGGCCATGGGAAGCCACCTTGGCTGTGTTGGAGACGATCATGAGATTGAGAAGATTAGAGTGTGGTTGAAAGTGAGTAGCGCCAAAGGGGTAGAATATGCAATTTAAAGGAATGTAGAATAGATTCAAGTTTGGCGGAGCGGGCATAATTTTTTAAAAGACAGGTGTTTAAATCACCGAATATGAGAGAGTCATCATAGAGAGGAGTCAAGTCATTTAGTAGCTTTTCAAAAGAATCAAAGTAATCGATGTGAAGTGAGGGGCTATAATATACACCCAGAAGAATATTGTGCTGATGCAAGCTGATCTCAAGGAAGAGATGCTCAGCCGAACCAGAGTACAGGCTTGGCGAGTGGCTGATGACTTTGCTAGGAATGTCAGAACGTAAATAGATAGCCACGCCGCCATCAGCTTTACCCGTCCTATCGTTGCGATAGAGCCTGAACCCTGGCAGAGAATACATGGAGGAAGGAAGAGATGGTTTATGAAAGGATTCTGAGACAAGAACTCCATGTATTCTCTGATCGCTGAAAGCTTCAAGGAGATCTGCATATCTAGCAGGAATGCTTTGGGCGTTGATATGCACGACATTGAAGTTGAACTCCGACTGCATGAACACGCGTGTCAGGCTGCCGGACAGTGACGTGCCCGCCCACCCGCTTCCCGCGCTTTCAGAGTCACCGGTAGAAGAATATGAGAAAATACTATCTGTAAATTTATATATGATATCCATAAAATAAAATAAATATACTACAATAAAAGTTCTGTCACAAGTGCAATATGAAATAATTTAGACATGTTTATTATTTATGTAAACATTTATATAGCAAAATGAACTTAAAAAAAATTGATTCTTATGGTAATAAAGTTTATTCAAAATGACCCCCGCGATTTTGAATACAGGCCTTTATTATGCGCGGCCAGTCTTTGAGCAGGCCTTTTCCTCCAAGTGTTGCCATATCTTGTAATCTAATGGACTCAAATCTGGACTGGAGGAGGGCCAGTCTTCGTGCCGGATGAAGTCGATTTCACGCGCCGCCAGCCAGTCTTGTGTGCTTTTCGCTCTATGAGCTGGCGCAGAATCTTGTTGGAATTCCCAGTGCCTGTTATTAGACATGGTATGAGAAACAGGTTCCACAAGGTTCTTGAGGACTGTATTTTGATACACAACTGCATTCGTTTTTACGCCTTTCTCACAAAAATGCACCTCAGTTAAGCCCCAATAAGAGACTCCCAACCAAACCATGAGCGAGGATGGAAAATGACCTCGTTGGATACGCGGAATACGGTTGCTCGCTTCTTCACTGCTGTGTGCGTACACCTTATCATTTTTTTTGTTGTAGCTCTCTTCCACGGTGAAAATTTTTTCATCCGAAAAAAGAATTTCCCGATGCTTTTTTCCCACGTACCGCTTCAACAAAGCGCGGCATCTCTTCAGTCTCAGGTCCATTAAACGAGCGTCCAAACGATGTCCTGTTTTTCTTCGATATGCCCTAAGCCCTAAGTCTTGATTTAACCCCTTTTAACCGTGGTCCTGCTTAACCCCATCTGAAGGGCCAACAGTTTCTGCTTACGTTAGGGATTTTTTTGAATTCGCGCCTTCACAGCTTTTATCACTGCTGGAGTCCTAACAGAGCGAGGGCGACCACTTCTTGACCTGTCATCTACACTAGAATCTTCATTGTATCGTTTTATGGTACGATAAACGAATCTTTTGTTTATATTCAAATTTTTCAGTAAGTCGAAAATCTGAATTGGCGCGTAGCCGCAACGATGCAAGGCAATATCTGCGACACGGACTTCTTTAAGTGTCCACTCCATATTTAAAAATGAGGAAAATTCTAAAAAGTACACATTTTTATTTTCATGAAAAATTCGAAATTCGAATTCAATAAACTTTTTTGTGGCCAGCGTTCTAAATTCAAAAGTTTTTATTGTGTGACAGAACTTATGACCTGACTGTGTATAATATAATATTTATGTAAATTAATTAAAACTGACTATTATATACTAGCCTATAAAGTATAATAATAATCATTAATAAAAGCCTAAACCCAGTCACACTGGGCATGCCGGGAAAGTAACCGAAATATACACAACATCTAATACATAACATAGAGAAGGAACAATAATGCAGAAATATTAACACCTAAGTATTTGTAAACGGAACGAGTTCGTCTCGTTTCAAAATAAACGGACGGAAAGATAAGAATACATAATCATTAGAAAAGTGGAACGGAACGGACACGGGACGGACAAAATAAATTAAGCTATTGATAAAAATGGAACACACCGTGCGTTACGCTCTACGCACATTACAAGAATAAAGTGACAGATGACAGTTGACATTGACAACAAACAAGTTGTTTTGTTTTGATTGGTTGAAGTGAGATGAAATAATGAGCGCTACTATAAACTAAAACAGACAAATATTAAACCTACCTGCCAAAAGAAAACATGTATAACCCGCACAAATAAGGAGACCCGACACTTCGGGTCGGAGTTTGTCGGCGATAAGTGAAGTTGCAACCTACTCCTTGGCTGCCGGCGCCGGCGGCGCACCTTTGTGCCTGATGCTAGAAGGACGTTTACCCGGGCCCGACGCTGAGCAACCGTGGGCGCAGCAACAGCAGCGGATGACTTCTTCGCAGTCTTCTCTCCCTCAGACTGATTGGCGGAAAGAGGGAACTTGTTGGTGTACTCCAGCAGCTCCGACATACACTCCACTTTCCGCCTGGTCTTGTCTGGGAGTAATAGGACGATCCTGCCCTCAGTCGTCCAACAGTTTTAAACACCGAAGTGCTTCCTACCAGCCATGAACACTGAATGTCTGGACTTAGTGAGGAACTCCGTCACAGTTATCCTGGTCCCTTTTAAGGCGGTCTTGCCCTTCCACGCCTCGGTCCGCGCTGCGAAGGATTAGAACCGAACAAGCAAGGGGCGAGCTTTGGTTGCCTTATTCTTCGGGCCAAGTCTGTACACTACACTAATGTCCGACACACAGTGCGGAGACATCTTCATCTGGTTGCCTAATAATGCCCGAGTGGTGACATCAGCCTGTTCCTCTGCCTCCTCTGGTACTCCATGCAGCAGAAGCACCTTTCGTCTGCTACCCATCTCCAGCCGGTCCTGACCCACCAGCAGCAGCTCTAACTGTGACTGCAACATGTTTAGGCAGTTCCACGTGAATGCTTTAAATTCAATGAACTCACTGCTGATGGTGGTGAGGTCTGGAGGGGTGCTGGACAGCGACAAGGTGGAGGCCTCCTGCAGTTCCTTCCCATAATGCGGCATCCGGGTTTTAAATCTTTCCTCAATCTTGTCCATCTTGGCGCTCAGTTTGTTGTACAGGCCCATGGTGATGTTAATTGTGTGGTATGTTAAATTGTGGTAAGTAAAATAATTGTCCCGTGTGGAGAATGGGTTCAGGCTTAAACTTAACTGATAATGTTTGACATATAATTGATGATTATTATATCAAATGAATTTAAACCTATTAGTAAATCATATAAGCCACCTAGCTATCCATGATATATACTACCTTATTTTCTGCTCTTCTTTACCTAAATAAACTTTATATTCATGTTTTTTAGCTGAGTTGTATATGATTTATTACTTCAATTTATAAAAAACAGGTATTAATGTTATTATAAAATAAATTAAACAATGTAATAGTATTTTAATAAAATTGTATTCTTAATATACCTTGAAACCAAAGTAGCAACAACAAAAAAAATCACGTCTTCGTTTGGCGAGATATATGTACTTAAACTAAACGTAAGGTAAATATTATGCTAGTACCTACGAGTATCTCAATACAAATACATGCACATTTGTGGTTAAAAATTAATGAAAATCAATCACTCCTTAGTATTTAAGTATGACAGTTGTTTAATACATTTTTCGAGGGATGGCTTACCAATACGAAAATTGTTCACAATTTTTTGTATTTTAGTGTCTCTATCTGTATATTTTTTGTTTCGTTTCTGATAAACATAGCATCCCATTTCATTTTGCAAAACAAGAAAATCGACATTATTTGCCTCAACCTTTAGCTGCGAAATAAAGTAAAACAGAGTATAGTTTTTATTCATTCTGCCGTTTATTTTTTTGTGCCAGCTTTCTGTTACGTTATTCGTTCGGTGCCTGTGCCCGAAGCAGGACAAAACATTTATAATTTCGATTTTTATCCACTGTCTTGTCATGTAACCATTAAACTCTTTTATATTTGGTATGTGAGGATATTCAGCGAACAATGAGAGCCATCCTTCGTGTATTTTTGTATTAGTTAAATGTAAGAGAACTACACATTTTGCTAAATAAGCACACCCTTCTCGGCTTTCTGTTACAGCCCACTTTTCTCCATTATTGTAAATCGCCTGGCAGTAATGAAAAAAGCAGCCTGTTAAGGCTGCAGATGGATATATAACTCTCAGAGCGTTCATTGCCGCAGTCTCATAGTCACTTTTGATAAAGTCTGGACGAAAATTAGGAATATTTTCCTTAATTGTTTCAAATAACTTTTCGTATACTCGGCGCCACGACTAAAGAGCTTTGTCCTTGAATGCGCAGTAGTCACTTTTCACAAGTGTTTGGCGCGGGGAAGTGAGGAGCGACGGGGGCGGTAGTCAGCGCCGGCACCTGATTCGTTGATCAGTCGCTTCCCGATGCCCGCACCGAAAGCACGTCTCGAAGCTTCTTGAGTACAGTCGCATACAATATTACCCAACGTTATCTTTCGCCCCGGTCGAAAATGCCGAAAAATAAAGTACTGACTAGGCAAGCTATCCAACAGCAGCCTTGTTCCTTATCGCAGGATGATTTAATGGAAGGAATATCATTACTGTCAGATGAATAATATTTTTTGTGTTAAAAACTTAATTGTGGTTTAATTGTTACAAATTATTAGTCAGCGGGAAGAAAAGAGTGTGCAGGACTATTACTACAAGTATCTATATTCACTAGGCCCTAGTGACTAGGGGCATTCTATGCTAGGGGGTTATTTATATATAGGTTTCAACCTTGACGTTAACAAATGTTGTCAATAGAGAGTACCTATAGTTTATTTGACACAAAGTCCATTATTTACATCGGCTAATATCCCAATCAACAAAATATCAAACAGAGAAAAAATAGAAGTGAAGAAAGTCCTGAACACTCATTCCTTCACACTAACCCTAAAAACGCACTTCGGAATTATGCCGCGACTGTACACATGCGCAGTAATCCCCGCCAGTTTCTCCGAGAGCTCTTTATTCGTGGCACCGAGTGTATGTAGCCTGGGTCTTATCGGGCAACAGTGCATATATACACGGGACGACTTTGGTGAACAAATCATCCGAACCAATATCGGCATGTATGCTGTATAATTGTGCATAAGGTTCGGGAACCATTTTAAAAGTGCCGACTACAAAAAATGTTTTGACATTTTGTATCCATTCTTTACATTGGGTAGTTATAAAAACCATAATACCGCCAGTTTGAGTGCACAAAAATTTTTTTCCTAAGTTTTCTGCGATTACGACATCTTCGCACGATTGAAATGTTGAGTTTTCGGAGGCTTCATGTCGTGCTATATATAAAACATCTCTCTTTTCACGAAACGACGGTAACTTGTCCGCGTATTCTGGCGACATGAAAGGTTTCATTTCCTCCATATAAAGGAGAGGAATGGGTCGATAATCCGTCGTGACCTTTTTCTTTAATTTGATGATTTGTTTTTCTATTACGATGCTCTCGAAATCAGGTACACAACAATGTCCAGTTTCACGTATAAGTTTTCCTTTTTTATCATTCAGAACCAACGTGCCTTGGCATGTTCCAGACCGACGAACCATTGATATAGCTTCGTTTCAGATAGTGTCTATATCCGGCTCTAACTAAAATTTTTCTGTTATGTGTACTATCAATGAACTCGAATGTTTTATTAATAAAAGCTGAAGTCTCTGTATCACATTTTTAATTACTTGTTTCCATTGTTGCAGAGAAACTGATAAATTTTATATGCAATTACAATTATTTACAATCATTAAAGCGACGCGACAATTGAAATGACAAGTGGCTGACTAAAGTCATGTATATCAGTAAAAGATATAACAAAGAGGGTTTATGCGTTATCAAGTATTTATGGTAAATGATACTTAAGGAAATCTCAGTACTTGTATGTGAAAAAAACTATGACTACACATTGCCGTCTATCTCGATTCGCAGCAATGTGTGTGAGTTTGTTACACATTGATGTTATTCTGAAAGGGTTGAAGTGAAGCAGTTGTAGAATAGTAACACTATCGCAGTCAAAACACGAATGGTATATTTTTTGTACAGGAAATATATCGCGTAAGAAACAAAACTATTGCGGAAAAAATTACATGGAAACTTTCGCGTTCCGGAGAAATATCGCGTAAGCAACAAAACTATTGCAAAAAGAAGCGTCTGGGAAACTTGGGCCTTAGGCAAAATATCGTTTAAGAATTATCAAAATTGTGATAAATATCGTTTGGCCATATTTGAGAATGAGGAAGCAAGCAAATGAGAAAAAAAAGCGGCGGAAAGAAGTCCGAGTGGGGAAAAATGCGAATGGAAATTTTGCTACGCGGAATTATCGATTTCGGGGAAGAGATCTAATTACTCGTTTAAATTTGGCTGAAATTATATTTTTCTGAATATGTATCGTCATTACAACCTATCTATGACATACTTTTATTATTTAGTTACGACCATCACATCGCTCTGATTGATACTAAACTTTTTTTTTTGTTGGGGGGGTAAAAAATGGAATTAGCCCTGCCCAGGAGTCCGACCTCTCTGCTTTGTTCGGATCGCTACACATTGAGCGTGCATCAGCGCGTGTAGTATATATACGGACTAAAAACAACCCCTTTGTGTGTGAAAATTATCGATAAAATCGATATAACTGTGAGGCATGGCCTCGGTGTATGCTGAAGGCTTTCTACCTTCAATTTGCCCATTTGGGCGATATACATATATGTGTGCATAATATGTATGGGAAGAATTTGCCTGCTTACCCGATTTTTGCCTGCGGATATCAGCTCATAGGCAAAGGGCATGTTAGCGGCATGTAAGTGGGGCAGATGGCCCCCGCTACTATGAGATAGTTATATAATGTTTTTTAAGTCTATCCTAATCCTAAACTACTCTATATCTAAATCATTCTGCAGCTTTACCTGTGCTTGCGGGAGTTTTACCAGCCGATTTGGAGGTCTGTCGTGCAGGACGGATTGCTCAGGAGCGACACCAACTGGGCCCCAGGGAGTACCGGAAACTCAAGACGACGGTCAGGGCAGACATCGTAGCTCAGTGGCAGGAACGATGGCAGGGCAGTATGGACGGCCGCGAGTTGTATGGATTCTCCCCAGACGTGGGCGTGAGGCTCAGTTTAGAATGGGTAGAACCGGACTTCTTGGTCTCCCAAGTACTTACCGGGCACGGATGCTTTAGACAGCGCCTACACAGGCTAGGTCTGTGCGAGTCTTCAGTGAAAGAGCCGAAGGCAAGTAGCGCATGACAGTGCCAAAGATTCGGTCTGTAAGCCGCGAAGCCAGGAAAGACCATGTGGTGGTGGAGGTAATGTTATATCTAAATCATTATCCTATCTTATTTTATATTTGGGTCATTTAGGGGGGCTCTTACCCACTCTAAAAGGGGCTCTAAAAGGAGACTTTGTGGCCGGCGAATCAAGACGGCGTTCTCTTTCAATCCAAATTTGGTAGGTATCTTAGGCGCTTTGGGAACACAGCTTTCGTCAAGTTGACGTGCCTGGGGGGCGTGGAGTGGTTGGGCTTTAAAAGCTGTCGTGATATCGTCCTCCGGTTCTAGGAGGACGTCTTTGGGGCGCCTTTTGTAAAGGTGTTTCTTATTTATGTCTGGGGTCGGTTCTTAAAGGGATGCTTGTACGATAAGCGAATTTGGGTGGCTAGATACATTTATGAAGTAGCGTTCGGACGCTTCTTTCATATATTGCTTTACTGTGGGGAGTCTAAAGACTCTATGGAGGTTTACGTTACGCATGTACCACGGGGCACCTACGGCTTTACGCATGAAGCGGTTTTGTAGAACCTGAAGTGGTTTAAGGGAGTGGGAGCAGTGAGCAAAGACTGGACTTGCATATGTGAAGACCGGGCGGATGCAAGTTTTATAAAGAGTTATTTTGCAGCGCAACGGGAGTTTGCTTTTACTTCTTATGAGCGAGTGAAGCCTACACATGAAGAAATCTGCTTTGTCGCGGACCGTCTTAATGTGGGTTTCGAAGTTTAAACATAACATAAACATTTACATACAGGCACATACATTGCTTCTGGCCCCACACTAGGATACCCTGTGTCGTGGTAACCAGAAACAGCGACGTCACACACGTATAAACATCCAAGACCTGGGGATTGTTTTTTTTTTTTATTACCCCCAGCCGGGGATCGGACCCGGGACCTCTCGCATGGTAGGCAGAGCCACAACCGCTGCGCCACAGAGGCCGTCATTTTTTACGGCCACAGAAGTTTAGTAGGGAGTCTAATATTACGCCTAAATACTTCACTTTATTCTCCCAGGGGATATGGCGGTCAAAGAGTGTGATTTCTGGTCGTCAACTACTAAACGCAGTTTCGCTCAGGGCTCGGTATTTATACACTTACCCCCCTACGGGACAGAGCTAGATAGCTGTCTAGTTCTGTCCCGTAGTTACTCCTGGATTAACTTTACTCTCGGAGTAAAGCTTCTTATTAATAAGGAGGCTAAGGCGCAAGGGGTAACCGCCACCGATAAACCTTTCTCACGAACAAACGGAGCGTCGTATGGCCCTAAAGTAAGTAATACTTACACGATAAATGTGTAATTATCTAATTAGCATAAGTGAGAATACTGTAAGACTTTTATAACAATGTGAAAATGTAAGATTTTATTAAATTAAAAGTCACGGAGGTATGTGGGGGACGAGGTATCTGCCTGAATAAATATCGCGCGATCGGCCACTCCTGGGTTCCCTTGGCCCCGCGTATTGTCTGCCCAAGGATCCCCCCAACGTGATGCGCCAACCGTGCACAAAAAATTATGTTAACACTAACGTCGATGGCAAAAACAGCGACAGTTTTCCAGTTATATATATTGTATGTATACTTCTATACTATACAGACAATTTTAGTCGCATCAAATCGAAATTTTTGATGCGAAAACTAGGTTTTAAGCCGTTAACAAAGTATAACCTATGCAAAAAATACTTCAGACCTCACGCCGAATAAGCACAATACGAACTTTAGAAATGTAGAACTTTAGAAACATAAAGTACTTACGTTAAAGTGATCAAACATGATGTTGGTGATATTTCATCTCTTCCCATTATTTTGCATTTTTGTGTTCCTATTTTCTGAACTCGAGAAAACACTTAATCTGGTGCAGTTCTTATTGCATTATTTCACTTTGGCACGATGATATCAAATAAACTTGATTTGAATATTGCGAAGTGTAAAGTCATCACTTTTTCTAGGATACGTGCACCTGCAATAAATCTATACACGCTGGACGGACAAGTCATGGAAAAAGTGTACAAGCCAACCTTGTACAATGCGAACGCGGCATTTATCAGCACGTTCTAATTTCTATATAATTGTATTTTAACTATTAACATATTGCGGTTCTACTTACTTATTCGCCGTAGCACCTAAATCTAAGCCACAACAGACTATTTTTAGAGTGTATTTCATTATTATAAAAGTAAAGTGTTTTCAACTATACAAAGAGACTCTTTAACTTCCAACTGACAACTTAGCTAACCCTGAGTTGTATGTAAGGCTGTGTGGATCCCAACAAAGATCATACATCTTTTTGGTCCTTCGAACCGGATTGGTTCTTCAAAACTCTGTTATTGGAGTGTTGGTGTTGGGCAACTGTGACGGAAGCGGCAGCGAGCAGGAAGGCACACCGGAACGTGATTGTACGCACTGAGCACGGACCTGATCACATGAACCACCGACAGGCAGTGTATCCCGACCACTGTATCTATCAAGAATAACATACTAACGGCATAGCAGCTCACGCAGAAAAGAACTGTCCTCCACTGCAGGGAGTACTCAACTGATAGACAATAAGTCTTAAGCAACAAACGCACTGACGCCGGCCGTAGCCGAGTGTATGAAGGCAAGAGCAGCCTCATCTTACTGACACCTAAACCCACAAATATGGTGTATTAAGACAAGAAAAGTCTTATTCTACTCGTACAGCATCAATCTACAAGATCGGTGGAAATTGGTTTATGAACTGAAGAAACTACACATACAAGCACAAAAATTATCGGAAAAATCATCGAACTTCAGCTCATCTCCTTCGAAAGTATAAAATCAATATGTACCAACTTCAAGAAGGATGGGGCAGATCGCAAAACTCTTGAGTACCTGGAAAAGTGCATCAGTGCTCTGGAGGTAAATTGGCTTGAGTTTAGCTCGAACCACAAGATACTGGCCCTAGCAGGAACAACGGACTACGACTACTTTAAGGAGGATGTGTATAACAAAACCAAAATAATGTACGAAGAAACTCTACAGATCATGGTTGACATGAAAAAAGGATTAGCCCCGACAGCCGGAGTTTCCCAGAAGGCTGTACTGGCTCCTGCGGTTCTGCGACTTCCCACCGGATCACTAGCTACGCCAGGGACCTCAGGACCGAATATGGAGGTTAACCAACAAGAACAGACCCACGTTAAGCCCGCTGATGTTGAAAAGGACAATAAAACTGACTTACTGCGGCAACAAAGATTCAACTTCAACGCACTGAAAAGAGTTGTTTCTAAGATTCATCTTCAAGATGTGAACGAAAAGTGGGAACTAGAAGACCATCTTAAGGTATTAACGTCTAAGTGGGATGCTATCGATAAAATCCACTGGGAGATAGAATACCTGCTTAGAGGCTCCAACTCGGATTACGCCATTGAGTATAACGAATGGGAAGAAACTTACGATCGGTACAAATCTGAGATCAATAAGAAGATGTGGGCCAACATGCACTATCAGAAAAGCACGCCGAAAATAGAGTTACCAGAGTTTATCGGCGACTATATCAAATGGACATCCTTTAAAAACCTCTTTCTGGAAACTATACATATAAACCCGCTACTTTCTAAGACGCAAAAAATGCAACATCTGAAATCAAAGGTCAAAGGAGAAGCCGAAAAGTTTATTCAACATTTGAACATAAGTGCCGACAATTATGATTCATGCTGGGATATCATCTGCCACCGTTACGACAATAAGCGGCTGCTGTTTACATCTCACATTAATACACTTTTGAATCAACCTACCATCCAAAATCCTAACGCTCTCATGATCAAGAAGCTACACGACACTACTATTGATGCTTGAATGCGATAACGAACATCGGAACCGACATCTCGACCTGGGACCAACTCATAGTGCACCTGATAGTACAGAAGCTAGATCCTGAAACCTACAGCGATTACATGCACAGCCTCGAGGATCCAAGAGAATTACCAGACGTAGAGGCATTTGTAAAATTCCTAGAGTCTTCTTTCATGGCTTTAGAGACCCTTAACCCTGCGAGATCTGGAACTCAAGGAAATTCACATACTCGAAAGGAAAATAATTTCGCTGATCAAAGGTCGACTAATTATAACAAGTCTGTGAAGTGGACAAAGACCTACCATACGACGATTCCAAACTGTCCACTCTGCAAAAGCGAGCACGTCATGCCTAATGTGATGGGCTCGCACCCTCACGTACGGTTGTCGCCCTCGGTGCGACAGTTGGTCGCTGGGTTGTCACTGGCTGACCCGGAGTTCGATATTCCGGGCCCAGTAGACATTTTATTGGGTGTCGATGCCTTGGGATACCTGTTAGTGCCAGGTGTCCACGTGTTGCAGGCGACTGGTCTGGTTTCGGTCAACACCAGACTGGGCCATGCGGTAATGGGTCCGGTCATGCCGGCTGCCCCACGCCTAGCGACTCGTAGTCCCTTATTCGGTTCTGTACTCTCGGAGGTGATACAGAAGTTTTGGGAGGTGGAGGAACCACCTACGGTCCGCCGGTTGGACCCGGTTGAAGAAGAGTGTGAACAGTTTTATCGGAACAGTACTGGTCGCCTTCGTTCAGGTCGATTTCTCACACGTCTTCCATTTCGGAGTGATCGCCCACCGCTGGGCAGTTCACACCATGCAGCCGAGACGCGGCTTCTGTCGATGGAACGACGCATGAAGCGTGACGGGATTTTCCGGCAGAAGTACGTCGACTTCATGCGGGAATACGAGTCGCTCGGCCACATGTCGGTTTCGGGTATCGACTGGAAGCGACCACTGCTTCCTGCCCCATCACGCGGTCTTGAGGACCCCGGAGGGCAAAATACGGGTAGTGTTCGATGGATCGGCATCAACATCTAACGGCATGAACCTGAACCAGTGTTTGCATTCAGGGCCGAAGTTGAACCATGACATCACGGATGTTATCACACGGTTCCGTCGACACAATGTTGTGTTTGTAGCTGACATCCGGATGATGTTTAGACAGACGGTCATTCACCCTGACGATAGACGGTATCAGCTGATACTGTGGCGAGAGAGCCCAGATCAGCCCATCAAGGTACATACCTTCTCGTCGTTCTACAACTCATCCACAGCCTCCTCAACCTTCGTCGCGCAGAGCGTGCGTTCAGTCGCGTACACCAGCGGGCCGAGGTAAAGTCGCACATATAGACGCGGGTACAGTTACATATACAACGTTAAATAGACACAGGTACAGTCGCACACATACCTCCTCGTCGTCCTTCAACTTATCCACATCCTCCTCCACCTCCGTGGCGGACAGCGTGCGTACAGTCACGTACACCGGCGGGCCGAGGCCGAGCGCGTTGCTCGCGCGCAGGTATACCACGTACTCCGAGTTAGGCTCTGCAAATGTACACAGGTACAGTTGTAGTAGTCGGCATGCAACATTGTCGTGACCCTCCAGTTTAGGAACCTAAACCGATCCGCAAAATTACCATGACCGTCTTAAAACAAGTCTTAGTGTAAGGTAAATAAAGCCCATTATGGCGTATTGGAATGGTGATTATCTTGTTTTGAACCTAATCTGAATTGCGAAACCTTTTTAAGTTGCGGTGACCCCCTGCAGTACGGAGTCAATCGATCTATCAGTCAAAATTTTGTTATTTTCTGTAAATATAAATATTTACACAGCCTATTTTTAAAAGAGATCTAAAAATAAATCAATCTATCAAAATTGTTAAATATGTTTAGAAAACATATGTTTTTTGCCTCTTCTCCGTCGCCTCTCCTCACCCACATTAAAGAGAGCTTTGACAAGGTCTCGCGAGGGCTACTGTTCTCTCAGAACCACTAGTTATAAATAATAGTCAGGTCTTAATAATTACAAAATTAGCGAGTTCGAGAGTTTATTTCCATTTTACATTATAAGGCATCGCGATGTTCAACTTCGTGTTATGGTAATAAAATTCCGTAAATAATTCATTAATTTAATTCGCGACGTCAAAAAAGGATGAGGTTGTCAGATAGTTTTGTATCCGGACCCCCACCCAGCGCCCCTGGCGGTGAACTCACGCGCGATACTACTAATTGTGTCTGTGCCACTGCCACCGGATAGGGAAAAGTGTGATGCTGTGTTAGTATTATAATACGTAAAAACTATCCCCGAGATAATAAACCTTAATTCAAAAATTTGGCTGACTTGTTAAGCTGATAACAAGTTATATTTTTAGTTTAGTTGATATTTTAATAACACGGAGCTAAGAACCATCGCAGGGAAGTCTACTACCATTAACATAAGACCGCATGAAAATCCGTCCACCTGTTTGGGCGCTAGAGACAGACAGACAGACAGACAGTACTCACGCAGGTCCCTGACGAGCGCCGAGCGCGCGTGCGGCGAGATGACGAGTTAGAGGTTACCTTTTTTGCACATGGAAAATGTCTAACGCCAGCATCGGAAAGCTTGGTTGAATGTTAATTATAATAATCGCGGAACAATCGTCGGGAAATAAGTAGATTTAACGTCATCGGAGTGAGTGCTTCGTGCTTTGAAAGGTTGAAGTGATTCGGTGATCCAGTCGTCGCTTTCGGATAGCGATCCTCGTGTCGGCAAGCCTCACGACGGCGACAGCTTCGGGCTACGACGAGAGTAAGATTCGACTCCCATCACACCCCACCCTCGTGTTCCTCATCCCGTACTCCTGCCTCGAATTGAGCTTTCGAATTCCGGTCCACGGCGTCATAGGTCAGTGCTGCTTTGTGACATTCCAATGAAAAACAACCCCACCAAGATTCCACGCCCTGTCGGTTAAGGCGTGGAATTTATCATTTTGGTAGCAGAGGCGCGGATTCCTAGTGGGAAATCGATTCACGGACGGTTGTAGGGTTGTAATTGATTTAGAGTGTATATTTATAAGGTGTATGTCCACAGGGTGACCTTAGTGTCGATTTGCGTGTTGACCTATGTGAATCACTTATATTATCTAGGTTAAACTATTGTGATGTCGTGTATGATGGGTGCATTACTGGTCGTTCCAAGAGGCGAGTGCAGAACGCATGTGCTCGTTTTGTTTCAGAGTCCCTCCCCGGTCCCACATCACTCCATACTTGAACGCCGTTAACTGTAGGTGTCTGACATCTCAGCATAATGCTGAGCCAGTGTCCGGTTCACTGCCGCAGAGACACACTTGTTATATGTTTTTTGTTTATTTTTTGTTTAATATGCGTGTCCTGTGTGTTTGTGAATAAATGTTTCTTTCTTTCTTCTTTCTTCTTTCTTTCTATATTAAATATTTTTTAGGATTTAATTGTTTTAGTGGTTGCCTTAGTGTTGACAACTTAGTTTTAATTTCTGTGCCCAGCGCTGACGGGCAAGTGCTGGTCTCTGGCTATACTTAGTTCGGTAGTGAAGTATAAGACCAGAATCTATTAAATCGGTCAACATGGCGCCTTCGCCCTTGACGGTGCTGCGGCATGGTGTCCGGGAGGAAATGAGATGGCTCGCCCATACTCATAAGTATGTGGAGCGACCAGATATGGATGATGTCCTGCTCAATCGTGTGGAGGACGCAATGACACGCGTCGGGAAGGTGTGTCGGCTGGCTGCGGAGTCTGAAGCTCTCGGGCTTACTGATGAAGCCTCGGTGGCTGCAGTGAAACAGCTCTGCGCGGATGCTGACCAAGCGATGGAATGCTTGGGTGACATCGAGCGTCGCGCGGAGAAAATTAAGCGGTCGCGAAGGAATGACCGTTGGGAGTGTAACGGAGATCCTCCCCCGAAGGGTGTTGTGGGGCGGCTGCCACACCTGGAGATTCCGGCCTTCAGTGGGGCAATTTATGAGTGGCCGGCCTTCATTAATTTATTTGATAGTTAGGTCCACGGTCGGGACGACCTGGGCAACGCCTACAAGTTGGCCCAACTATTGATGGCTCTGCGGGGTGAACCGAAGGAGTTGGTCGGTCACCTAACGGTCACGGCGGGCAATTATGAGATAGCCAGGTCCATATTGTTTGACCGCTACCAACACAAACGGCGGTTGATTGATGCGCAGCTGGGGAAGTTGTTTAGCATCCATAAAGTAACCCGGGATGTTGACATCCGAGTACAGGTGCTCAACCCTGTGCTGGTGGCCACTAAGGCCCTTCAGAACCTTGGTTTTCCGGTAGACCAATGGTCATACATTGTTTTGTATATGGTTTTGTCACGGTTGCCTGCAGCTGTTCAAAGTCGGTTTGAACAGCTGCATGGGGGCAGTAGCACGGAACTGCCCACGCTCGTCCAATTGACGGATTTCTTGGAGGGTGAATGCAGGCGATGTGACACACTGGACACGGAGGTCAGTGCGCATCGCCAACCCGCGCGGATGCGGGAGGGGCCGCGCCCCCCGCCCCCACGGGGGGGTGGGAGGTCGAAACAATTTGGCATTCTGAATGCCGCGCCGTCGGGTGACGGCTGTGTGCACTGCGACAGTGCCGGTCATGAAGTGACCAGTTGCGCCAACTTTAAGGCGCTCGGGGTAGCTGCCCGCAGGAAGATAGTCTTCCGTCACCGATTGTGTTTCGGTTGTTTGGGGCCGCACACGCTGAGCGAGTGCTCGCGCGTTCCCCTGTGAGTGCTGTGGTGGCAAGCACCACATAGTGTTGTGCCTGAATCGGTCAGGCCCTTCGGACGGTCACCAGGGCCGGACTCAGGTTGGTCGGCCACAGGGCCCAACCAGGGTCGGACCCAGTCCCCCTCCGGGCAACGGGAGTCACCAACGGGGTGACTGGGGTACCCGCGGACGGGACCCCCCCCGAGGGGAAGGGGGCAGCGCGGGGGGTAACATGCGGGATAGCCGGGGTTCGGTCGCCGCTGTCCACGGTCAGCGAGGACTTCGGGCCGCTGGCTCACCGCGTGTTACGGGCGGGTGTCAGATGGCACCTATGAGTGGCGCGAAGGCTGGGAGCCCACCACCTTCTGCGCCACCCTGCCCGTCGCTCTGGGAGGCGAACAGGGAGGCGAACAGTCGGATGTCGCCCCCATTCCTAGAGCGCCCCAGGTTGGATCCGCTCTCCCCCATTCATCCACGGTGCGCACCGGGCACACCGTACACCGTCCGGTATGGTCGGATACCGGGACAGCGAGGGGCCTATTATACGGGTTGGGACCCCTTGATGTACATACGGTCTGATATGCCGGTTGCATATCAGCAGCCGAGTTACTCCACGGCCGACGGAGGTCTGAGCGGGTTCGGATCCCGCGGAGGTTCCCGCTAGGGATACGCCGACCACTTACAGGGTGCCGCCACTCCACAGACGGTCATGCTCCCCACCGCCTCTGTGATAGCGTGGAGTTCGGACGGCAAATCATGTGTGGCACGAGCACTATTGGACTGGGAACCCAGGGGTGCTTAGTCTCGTGCAACCTTGTAATACGGTTGGGCATTTCGGTAAGGGAGTATCCACATTCCATTCGGGGAATTGGGAACACGGAAGTCGGTTCCGTTAAGGGAGTATGTCGGATTACTCTCTCGTCACGGGTGGATTCATCGGTGAATCTGACGGTCACGGCATTAGTCATGCCTAATGTGATGGGCTCACACCCTCACGTACGGTTGTCGCCCTCGGTGCGACAGTTGGTCGCTGGGTCGTCACTGGCTGACCCGGAGTTCGATATTCCGGGCCCAGTAGACATTTTATTGGGTGTCGATGCCTTGGGATACCTGTTAGTGCCAGGTGTCCACGTGTTGCAGGCGACTGGTCTGGTTTCGGTCAACACCAGACTGGGCCATGCGGTAATGGGTCCGGTCATGTGGGCTGCCCCACGCCTTGCGACTCGTAGTCCCTTATTCGGTTCTGTACTCTCGGGGGTGATACAGAAGTTTTGGGAGGTGGAGGAACCACCTACGGTCCGCCGGTTGGACCCGGTTGAAGAAAAGTGTGAACAGTTTTATCGGAACAGTACTGGTCGCCTTCGGTAAGGTCGATTTCTCACACGTCTTCCATTCCGGAGTGATCGCCCACCGCTGGGCAGTTCACACCATGCAGCCGAGACGCGGCTTCTGTCGATGGAACGACGCATGAAGCGTGACGGGATTTTCCGGCAGAAGTACGTCGACTTCATGCGGGAATACGAGTCGCTCGGCCACATGTCGGTTTCGGGTATCGACTGGAAGCGTGAAGACCACTGCTTCCTGCCTCATCACGCGGTCTTGAGGACCCCGGAGGGCAAAATACGGGTAGTGTAGTGGAATCTTGGTAGGGTTGTTTTTCAGTAGAATGTCACAAAGCAGTACTGATCTTTGACGCCGTGGACCGGAATTCGAAAGCTCAATTCGAGGCAGGAGTACGGGATAAGGAAAACGAGGGTGGGGTGTGATGGATCGGCATCAACATCTAACGGCATGAACCTGAACCAGTGTTTGCATTCAGGGCCGAAGTTGAACCATGACATCGCGGATGTTATCACACGGTTCCGTCGACACAATGTTGTGTTTGTAGCTGACATCCGGATGATGTTTAGACAGACGGTCATTCACCCTGACGATAGACGGTATCAGCTGATACTGTGGCGAGAGAGCCCAGATCAGCCCATCAAGGTGTACGAGCTGAACACCAACACGTACGGGCTACGGTCTAGTCCTTATTTGGCGATTCGCACTCTGCGGGAGTTAGCGGATCGAGAACGGTTAAATTTCCCTAGAGGAGCAGCAATACTGGAGCAGAATCTCTACGTGGACGATATCTGTACCGGTGCAGATTCCGTAGAGGAGGCGCTCGCTCGTCGGGACGAGCTAGTTGAGCTCTTACGGGGTGGAGGTTACGAGCTCTGGAAATAGATTTCGAACTCTCCAGAGTTACTGTCTGGTCTTCCGGATGACTACCAGCAGGATCCCCCCATTTTTGAAAATTTGGAAAATCCAAATATGTTGTCGGTATTAGGCGTCCAGTACCAGCCGGTGTCAGACATGTTTTCGTATCGGGTCGAGTTGGACTCCCCGAAGGTCTGGACGAAACGGAACGTCCTTTCAACGGTGGCTAGGACATTTGATCCAAACGGGTGGATCACCCCGGTAACCGTTCAGCTCAAGTGTTTTATGCAGCAATTGTGGTCTGCTGAGCTGAAATGGGACGACCCTTCGGCGGGTCATTGAGCTCAGAGTGGGACTCGTTCTTTTCGACCGTCCCTGGCATCAATCGGATTTCACTGCCACGGAGGTTGATCCCCACCAAACGATACACCGCCACCCTGCATGGGTTTTGCGATGCCTCGGAGAAGGGCTACGGAGCTGCGGTGTATCTGCATACGGTCGACTCCTCGGGGGAGGTTGATGTGCGGTTGGTCATGGCCAAGAGCAAGGTTGCGCCGTTGCGCACTCGCCTGACCATTCCCAAATTAGAGCTTTCAGGAGCGGCTCTCCTGACTCGTCTGCTCAACCACACGATGACGGTTCTTCGTGGGTCAATAGCGTTAGAAGATACGGTCTACGCTTGGACGGACAGCCAGATCGTGTTATGCTGGCTGAGATTTCACAAGCTGGAGATTTTTGTGGCGAATCGGGTTTCGCAGATTTTGAATTCAGAGGTTCCCTTAACCTGGAGACATGTTCCAGGGGAAATGAACCCAGCAGACTGTGCGTCTCGTGGGTGTCACGCTCCGGAGTTAGTTGGACATCCCTTGTGGTGGGGTCCAAAATGGTTGACTCAAGCCGAATCGGATTGGCCAATGATTCCACGCGTTACCTCGGCGAACGGCGCCTTGACAGTCGGTGTCTGTACGACGCAACCAGAGCCGGAAGAGGAGTTCAGCCTGCTGGAACGGTACAGCTCGCTCGACAAGCTGGTCAATGTGACCGCCTGGATCTTCCGATTTGCGCGGAATTGTCGCAATTCTGAGGCGCAACGGGTACGGACACAGGTCCTGACACCACGGGAACGGAACCATGCGTTGTTCGCAGTGGTACGGAACGTGCAGACGGTGCACTTTAAGTCCGAACTGGACATTCTGAGACGCGGACGCGTCCAACTGAAGGGAGCTGTGGCTCGGCTCAACCCGTTTATTGACCCTCAAGGATTGCTGAGGGTAGGAGGTCGGCTGCGGAATGCCAACCTGCCTTATACGGCTCGCCACCCGTTGTTACTCCCTAGGAAAGGGAAGTTGGTCGAACTGTTGATACAGGATCGACACATTCGGAATGGGCATGTCGGATGCCACGCCTTGATGGCGTTTCTCCAGCGCGAGTTCTGGATTCTATCGGGAAGACGCTTAGTGCGTAGCGTCGTATTTCGGTGCCTGCCTTGTTATCGAGCCAAGGCGGCTACGATGCAGCCCCAGATGGGCGATTTGCGCTCGGATAGGGTTAACGAAATCCGGCCCTTTGCGGGTGTCGGAACGGATTTTGCGGGGCTATTCATGGTCAAGTCTTCACAGCTACGGAACGCCAGATTAGTGAAGGCATACCTGTGCGTCTTCGTGTGCTTGGCCACGAAGGCAGTCCACTTGGAGGTGGTCAGTGACCTCACTACAGAGGCATTCATCGCATGTCTGGATCGGTTCGTCTCACGAAGGGGCCTCCCGACATTAATCCGTTCGGACAACGGCACAAATTTTGTCGGAGCCGGGCGATATCTGCAGGAGGTCACTCAATTCCTGAACGGTAACCAGGACGCCATCGGTACGGCTTGCTCCCGACGAGGGATTGAATGGGTTTTCAGTCCGCCGGGATGTCCTCATTGGGAAGGAATTTTCGAGGCTGCGGTTAAATCGGCTAAGTCGCACCTGACGGGGATCATCGGTGGGACCTCTCTACGCTTTGAAGAGCTTGCGACGCTGTTCTGTAAAATTGAAATGACACTGAACTCGCGTCCGTTGTGCCCGCTCAGTTCGGATCCAAATGATTTGGATCCGATTTGTTGACGCCGGGTCACTTCCTGATAGGTCAGCCCCTTAACGCCCTGCCAGAATACCCATTCGGTGATGTTAAGTTAAGTCGGTTAACTAGATGGCAGATGTTGCAGCAGATGGCTCAAGATTTTTGGAAACGGTGGTCCCTTGAGTACTTGCACATCTTGCAGCAGCGCCTTAAGTGGACTGACCGGACGAGCCCCCCTCAAGTCGGTGATTTGGTGCTGATTAAGGATGCGAACCTGCCATCATTGAGATGGAGACGAGGACGGATCGTCAATTTGTACACGGGTCGGGATGGCACGCCTCGATCAGCAGAAGTCAAGGTGGGGGACTCGGTCCTCAAGAGAGCGGTCGCAACACTTTCTCGCCTTCCTATTGATTAGGGACAGGTTCGGGCCTGTCCGGGCGGGTGACTGTTTAATATTTATGCTTCGGAACGCACCGATTTTTTCGTTGCGCGGATCGACCGCGAGTGATCGGGACATCACTAGCTGTCACTTGTATAGAAACGAGATGGCGAGTTAGAGGTTACCTTTTTTGCACATGGAAAATGTCTAACGCCAGCATCGGAAAGCTTGGTTGAATGTTAATTATAATAATCGCGGAACAATCGTCGGGAATTAAGTAGATTTAACGTCATCGGAGTGAGTGCTTCGTGCTTTGAAAGGTTGAAGTGATTCGGTGATCCAGTCGTCGCTTTCGGATAGCGATCCTCGTGTCGGCAAGCCTCACGACGGTGACAGCTTCGGGCTACGACGAGAGTAAGATTCGACTCCCATCACACCCCACCCTCGTGTTCATCATCCCGTACTCCTGCCTCGAATTGAGCTTTCGAATTCCGGTCCACGGCGTCAAAGGTCAGTACTGCTTTGTGAAATTCCAATGAAAAACAACCCCACCAAGATTCCACGCCCTGTCGGTTAAGGCGTAGAATTTATCATACAATTCTGCGCACTCATGTGTATGTTGTGCTGTGAATCAAATCCACCGGGACTCGAACCCGGGACCCTTGGCTTCGTAGGCAGGCAGGGTCACTGTCGACTCGTCGGCCGGGGTGTCATCATGAATTCCAAACTGAGCCTTGTACTACACTTTGTTTAATGTATTACCATTCAAAAGGCATGAGCATATGCATGTATGTATGTATGTTCTTTAAAAAAATACTATTAGTAGCAGTAGTATTTTGCCATATTTTAGTTAGGATACATATTGTACTTTAATTTAACCCAATTATCTCGCAAACAGTGCACTCTTATGCAAATATTACGTAATTATTTCCCCCACGCGAGATTTGGTGAGATTCTGCTTGAACCCCTTCCCCCTAAACACCTCACATAATTAATGGACGCTCCTTACTACTCTAATATCAACGCTAATGTATTTTGACAATCCGCGCACTCCTAGTGAGCGGAAGCTGCGGCGACGAACTCCCGCGTCTACCTGTGCGCGGTCGACATATGTGCACCTATACTCCACCGAATATCAACGCTAATGCATTCTTAATTCCTCCTCTTCACTCTAACTGACGAAGCAGCAGAAGTCCTCAAGATTATATATTTAGCTAGAACTGACTCCATGACTTTGGCCTCATAAATAAATACATTAATTCGTCATTGGTCATTCAATTTCGCCATGCTTAATTCTTCATTCGTAGATTCCTAAACCGTCATTCATCATCTTATCCCATCTTGTGTTATCTTGGAGCGAGGCCCCATTAGCGAGTTGCGTCACGTCGTCGCAACGAATCAACGCAGCGACGGCGCAGCGTCGACGCAGCGACGACGCAACGCGCTAATGTGGTCTCGCCCTCACTGGTGAGCGGCGGCGGCTGCGGCGGGACCGCGGCCTCGTCGAGCTGCTGCGACTGCGTGGTCGCCGTCACCCACTCGCTAAACGGACCGGAGCCGTTCGCGTTGATTGCGCACACGCGGATCTAAGGACGGAAACATTACATATTTAAATTAATATTTATATATTAAAAATTGATAAAAATATATTATTAATTATTAAAATTCATAAGAAATTTATATTAGTTCCTTTTCTGTCGTACTTAACTCTCAATCCATTCTTAATTCCTCATTCGTTATTTTTAATTACAGTTTCGACATTCCTAAGTTCCTAATTCGTTCATCGTCATTTTAAATTCATCATTTTTCGTTGTCTTTTGCCGGCGACCTCCGTAGTATTGCGGTAGAGGCTGAGCTTTCCAAGCGAGAGGTCCCGGTTTCTAATCCCAGCTGGGGAGGAAGAAAAAATCCCCAGGTTTCTGTTTCTGGTCCCCACAACCCAGGGTATCCTAGTGTGGGGCCGGAAGCAATGTATGTGCCTGTATGTAAATATTTTTTGTTCAGATTCAGATTCAATTTTTTATTGAATATAATAGTAGTTTATGTGACTGCTACATAATGGAGGGCATTAATATCGAGAGTGGGTTTAAGAAACGAGCCGAAGGCGAGTTTCATAATAATATCTCGAGAGTTTTAATGCCTAATTATGTACAGTTACATACATAAGTTTATCTACACACATATCATAAGCTCTCTTTGATGTGTTCAGGAACCGCATGTTTGACCGGCATTGTGGCTCTGCAGTTGTTTAGCTTGTTCTGTAGCACCAACTTCACGCAGGCGGGCGTCGGCGTTCGAAATTTGAATGGCATAATATGTAGAAAAATTACACATTATGGTCATAATTTGTAATTTTTCAGATAAGAAATAAGTTTTTACCAAGTAGTTTAACATTATGCTGATCGTAACGTGCGGTTTTTGTACGCAGTAAAGAGGGTTTATGATACGTGTGTAGATAAATAAATAAATCATCTTATTCAATGTCAAATTATACTTAGAAGTCAATTTTTTTTATATAAACAAAGACCACCGTTTCGGAAGGTGGGCCTCGGGGTAAAGAAGAAACGGCAAGAAACGCCGCCATACCTTTCTTTTAAAAAAGTGACTTTACAACAGGTACTGGTTTCGGTCTAAGGAAATTGATCCATCGCCCCTCGTCGAATTTCTGTGCGCTGAGATGGTATGGACCATGCAGTTTTGTCATCTAAGTATTCCTTAATTATATTTGTCATCCCTAATTTGTAATTAGAATATCGTTATCCATTTCCTTAACGTAATGGTATCAGTCATCCGTAACTGCTCATTCGTCAATACGACGTTTCATCAATTCAGTGATTTGTCAATTCGATGATGCGATGATTCGTCATTCAACATCACCTGATAAGTAGTGGCCCGCTCGAGTCCCTTGATCTCGGCCCTGTTAGTGTCGGCGGGCGTCGTCAGCGAGTCCGCCTTGCGTCGGCTGGCCTGCGCCTGCGCCGGCGCCGCCGCCCGGTAGCGCAGCTTGTAGCCCGTGAGCTGCCCGCGGTGGGACTCAGGAGGCGGGGGCTCCCAGCGGACTACTATCGACTGCGGGGAGAGTTACTCCATGAGTGGCCAAAAGGAAGATCATAATTTTAATTTGCGAAATTTAGATCTACATTTTCAGTGGTCCAATGTTCTAGAAGAGGCAAAAATTATGGCTAGTATTTAATCGCACATCAAAAATACTGATTTTCACAGCAAAAAAGGATCAGTAAAAACACTGTACGATTCCATCGTGCATCGTCAGACTTAGTAGCGTCAGCATAAATGTCTAATTGTAGTTTTCATTATTTTGTAAGTTAGATTCATCGATCAGTTCACATTCGTCTATCAATAAGTGCGCACCAATTGTAATCATCATAAATAAAGTGATTTATCAAGTTATCACTCTTCTTTCCTGTTCCACCAATCATCATCAGAATCAAGTTTAAGGTACCGCCAGCAAGGGCTCGTACAATAAGTGGTCCTTCGAAACCTGTGTTTAGTGCAACTTTGTGTTTTGATCGGGTGACCGCGAATCGGCTCTGTTGGCCTGCCACCAGCGGCAATCCCCAGTAGAGTTGAGAAGGCGCAAAAAGTCATACGTGAGGAATACAAAAGCATTAGACACGCACGACCAAGCGATCAAGGATTTAAGCCCTAAGGAGGTTTTTATCAAGAGAACAAGCTCTCCCAAGTTTACCAAGAGATCAAGCTCTACAAGTTAATCAAGTAACAAGGTTTATCAAGAAACCCCTAAGAAGCGAATGACAAGGAACTCAATTTCATCAAGGGAACAGGAACTATCAAGCTAGTGATTTTATCAAGAAATTCATCAAGTAATTATTTATCAAACAAGTGAGTTTCTACATATCTCTACCAAGTGAGTTATAATGGAAACAAGCCAAGAATTCGTCTACTTGTTGCAAAATCAGCAACAAATTATCGACGGAATAAATCAGCTATGGTCGAATTACAAAAAAGACGGCCAATCTCGCAAGACAACTGATTATATCAAAAGGAAGGTAGAAACGTTAGATACGTATTGGGCTGAGTTTCAACGGAATCATGAGCGGTTAATGATGGCCGAAAATCAAGATGGCGACTACTTTACGGCCAATCAATACGAGCATTCCCAATCTTATTACCAAGAAATAAGGGAGTCGATTCTCAGGAGCCCCGGGTTTTCTCTAAAACCACCAACGCCACTATTAATTCCTAAGACAGTTGACGTGTCGGAAGAAGATAAATCGGGCGGCGAATCAAGTCAGCAGCATCCGAGGCAGAACAAGCTGCACGCCGAATCTGCGCAAAAATATCCCAACAAGTTAGAGGAGATGATGCGTCGGCAAACAAGTAACTTCAAAGCCTTCTCCCGCACCCTATCAAGCATCAACTTATCAGAAGTAAAGGAAAAGTGGGAATTCGATGACCTACTTAAGAATTTAGATGCACGGTGGGCAACTATCGATAAACTTCACTGGGACATCGATAGCGAGCTCCGTGGGGAAGAAGATGAATATTACGAGCAGACCTTCACCAAGCATGAGAAGAGCTACTGTGAGATAAAAAGAGAGATCAATAGCAAGCTGTGGTCCGTGGCTCATCGTGAAAAGTCCACGCCTAAACTGGATATTCCTGTTTTCCATGGCAACTATCAACAGTGGACATCGTTTAAAGATCTTTTCACGGAGACCATTCATAACAATCCCTGCCTATCAAGTGCGCAGAAGATGCAATTTCTAAAAAGCAAAATTAAGGGAGAACCAGAACGCCTCATCCAGCACCTACCGATAAGCTCCGAAAATTACGTCACCTGCTGGGACATCATCAACCATCGATACAATAACAAAAAGCTTATATTCACAACCCACATGAATACTATGATGTCCCTCCCCGTTCTGCAACAAGGCACATCGGGTCACATCAAGAGACTGCATGATGTAACGGTAGAATGTCTGAATGGCATAAAAAATTTGGGTATCAACATTGATACGTGGGACCCCATCATTATACATCTTTTATCATCAAAACTGGACTCCGAAACACACAATGACTATATGTCTATGTTGAAAGATCCAAGAGAAATACCGCTATTGGATGAATTCCTGAAATATCTCGAATTACGATTTACTGCATTAGAAGCATCAAGACGAAAACAGGAAAATACTGCTCAAAAGTCGTCTAACAATCCACCTTCTACGTCATCGACCCCTTACAATGCATCACGTTCCAAGCACTACTATTCAAGCAACAAGGCTACTTCGAATACTCAAGCAAGAAACCAGATAAAATGTCCCGTTTGCGATCAAGATCACGGGGTCTATTATTGCCCACAGTTCAGAGGAATGGATCCTGCAACGCAAAAGAAAACAATTACTAAGCTCAACATATGTAGTAATTGTCTCTATTCTCATAAAGGGAAAGATTGTTCGTCGACAAAGCGCTGCCGTGAATGTAATGGCTTTCATAATACCATTTTACATGAAGCTTTTAACAATCAAACCCAAAGAAATATGCCACTAGAATCACAGCAGTGGACAAAGAACAGTGGAAATACACATGTTGCGCAACAATCAGGCAAGATTATTCAGCAATCGTCAGCAAACGAAGTCTTGCTAGCGACAGCGCTGATCAAAGTGCAAGCCAGAAACGGAGTTCAACATGTTTTGCGCGCGCTCATAGATCAAGGCTCACAAGTTTCCTTAATAAGCGAGAGAGCTTCACAACTTCTGAAAATTCCAAGACAGAGTTGCAAAGGCGTTATCACTGGAATCGGCACTAACGACACAACATGTAAAGGCGCTATGAAAATACTATGCACGTCATTAAGGGGAAGCTTTAGCTTTGAAGTAGAAGCGCTAATTATGAAAAGTTTGACACGAAACTTACCAAACAATACTATCAGTAAGCCATCATGGGCGTTCCTCGAAGAAATTGAATTAGCCGATCCGCAGTTTTACTTGAGCAACCCCATTGACATACTCCTGGGTGCCGAAGTATACGCCAACATTGTCCTTAGCGGTGTAAGAAAACAAGTATCGTCACCGTTAGCCCAAGAAACAAGACTTGGTTGGATACTGTGTGGAAAAATTCAAAGTCTGCACTGCAACGTAGTGCTGAACAATATAGAAGACATTCAACAATTTTGGCAGATAGAGGACATTCAAGGAGCATCACGAAACTCATCAGAAGAGGAAGATTGCATTAATTTCTATAAGTCAACAACATCAAGGTTGAGCGACGGACGATACCAAGTGCGACTCCCTCTTAAATCGACTGCAAAATCAGATCTAGGGCAGTCCAAAAACAAAGCGATTGCACAATTTCTACAACTTGAACGGAAATTTTCGAAGCAAAAAATTATTGCTTCGCTTTACAAAGAATTTGTGGACGAGTACCTATCGCTTGGACACATGAAGCTGGCACGTGACGGAAATCATCCCGAATATTTTTTGCCACACCATTGCGTGTTACGAGAAGAATCCACTACCACGGCACTTCGTGTGGTATTCAACGGATCCGAAAAAACTTCAAGTGGGCTCAGTTTGAATGACCTGATGTACAAAGGGCCCAATTTACAAAAAGATATTTTGGTTCTTATACTGAAATGGAGACAACACAGGATAGCGTTTGTGGCAGATATAGAAAAGATGTTTCGACAGCTGTGGGTACATCCCGAGGACCAACATCTCCAAAAAATCATATGGCGAGACTATCCACATCAACTCTTACAAGAGTATCAATTGACAACAGTCACCTACGGCACCAAGGCCGCCCCCTTTCTTGCCATGATGACGCTAAAGCAATTGGCATGGGATGAAAGACTCAAGTACCCAGAAGCTGCCAAAGTAGTCGAGGAGTGCTTCTACATGGATGACCTGCTACATGGGTCGGACTCGGTGACGGCAGCCAAAAGGTTACAGGAAGATCTTATTCAACTGATGAGATCAGGCGGCTTGAATCTAAGAAAATGGAAGTCCAATCATACCGCTTTAATGCAACAAGACACCAACAAGGGTGAAGGTACTGAGAACACTTATCAGTTCATACAACCAGAATCGATGAAAACGTTGGGACTTAATTGGAGCTCGGCAAATGACGTCTTCACATTTCGATCAAAGATTGAAACCACGACTGATACCAAGACAGTGTGTACGAAGAGACAGTTGTTATCAGAAATCGCCCGATTATTTGACCCCCTTGGCTGGCTCACGCCAATTTCTACACAAATGAAATTACTTTTTCAATCCGTCTGGAATAGAAATCTTCAGTGGGATGACAAGATACCCGAAGATATTCACAAAGAATGGATAAAAATAAAACAACACATATCAGCTATAAATAACCTAAACATACCAAGATGGTTAGGTACAAACACTTCAAGCGATATAGAGTTGCACGGCTATTGTGACGCATCGCAAAAGGCATACGCCTGCGTTATTTATTGCAAACTAAAAATATGTGGCCAATATCAAATCACTCTCGTCGCGGCCAAATCAAGATTAGTACCACACAATAAAGAGATAACGTTACCAAAACTGGAGTTATGCGGAGCCCATTTGCTGGCCACACTGATGGAAAAAGTACAAGATAGTTTGAGCAACCATCATATCAAGATGTATGGTTGGGTTGATTCGACTGCCGTCCTTGGCTGGCTACAAGGTCAGCCTCAGCGCTGGAAGCCGTTTGTTGCTAACAGGGTGCAACAAATTACACGAGTTATGCCCGCGTCATGTTGGCGGTACGTCAAATCTGCCGAAAATCCCGCAGATTGTGCTAGCAGAGGACTCAACGCTACACAGTTACAAGAACATCCACTTTGGTGGCAAGGGCCGACTTGGCTACCCACATTCGATGAAAAACAGAGATTGAGCAAATTATATTCGACTGATGAAGAGGCCAAGCCAACGAAAGCGAGTGTACAGGCTGTAACAAGAAACAGCAATCTTGTAACTGAGTTGTTAAACAAGTACAGCTCATACATCAAGGTAGTACACGTACTGTCATGGTTACGTCGATTCATAAGTCGGAAACAAGACAGAAAATATGAGCCCTACATAACACTGTCTGAAAGTAGACAAACTACTCAAATGATTATAAAGGATGTTCAAGGAAAAGAATTTCACGACGAGATAAACGACCTCAAAAACGGCAAACAAGTGTCGTCCAAAAGCAAGATCTTCAGTCTCACACCCTTCCTCGATGAAAATGGCATACTCAGAGTTGGGGGAAGACTGAAGCACGCACACATTAATCCAGAGATGAAACACCCTGTAATTTTACCTCAGCAAAGCCGCTTGACGGAATTAATTATTTTGCAAGCGCATGAACATACCTACCACGGTGGTGCTCGGATTACATTGTCATTCATAAGACAAAAATATTGGATACTTAGTGGAAATAAGACCACTAAGCAGTTTATTCGTCGGTGTATTACGTGCAAGAAACACAAGCCTACAAAAAATAATCAAATAATGGGAGACTTACCGGAAGCAAGGATCAAACCATCTCGTCCTTTCATGCATACCGGTGTTGACTACACGGGACACTTCTACATAAAATCCAACAAGGGACGTGGTATCAAGACCACCAAGGGCTATGTAGCAGTCTTCGTATGCATGGTGACCAAGGCGGTGCACCTAGAGCTGGTTTCCGACCTGACAACATCTTCATTCCTCGCCGCTGTAAGAAGAATGGCAGCGCGCAAAGGAAAACCAGGACATTTTTACAGTGATAATGGGACCACCTTTGTTGGAGCTAATAGATGTCTACAAGAAGAATATCAGGAGATAAAAGAGCTCATCAACGACCAAGTCTTGGGGGAGATAGCCGATATGGAGATAACATGGCACTTCAACGCCCCTTCCTGGCCGTCAGCAGGAGGTCTATGGGAGGCGGCAGTAAAAAGTTTCAAATTCCACCTGAAACGAGTGGTCGGCGACCAACGCCTTACATATGAAGAATTCTCAACCCTCCTTGCACAAATAGAGGGTTGCATGAACTCAAGGCCATTATGTCCCTTATCTGAAGATCCGGAAGACCTGAATTATCTCACACCTGCTCACTTCTTAACCAGCGGACCAACTCTTACCTTGGTTGAGACAGAGAAAGACCAGCGCACAAGATGGTACCTAACACAAAAAATATTGCAAGATTTGTGGAAGAGATGGGTCTCAGAATATATGATACAATTAGCCGCCAGAAGCAAGTGGAAAAATCCGCGGCGTAATTATCAAGTCGGCGACGTCGTCATGATCCATGATGAACATCTACCCCCAGGCAAGTGGGCGATGGGTCGAGTTACGGAATTGCACCAAGGCAAAGACGGATACGTACGTGTCGTTACGCTGAAAACGAAGAATGGATTTTTAAAACGGCCTGTTGTAAAAACTTCACCTTTACTGGAGAACGACGATAAGGATCAAGATGCGGGACCTCAGAGCCAGAAGGTAGAACCACGTCAATCAAGTGACGTAGTTACAGCTACCCTACAGAGACCGACGCGAACAAGTGCGATCAGTCCTATCCAGTTCAAACTCAGTGCAGTTGTTACAGCCTTATGTTTGCTGCTAACATTCGTATGCGATTCTCACTGCAACACAAATGTGACCCAATTCAGACAAGGACAAGCTATATACTTCGACAAGATCTCAGATATGATGCTGATTAAAGACGAGTGGAAAATTGTCGCCTATTATAACTTGCAACCTTATTGGGATGGAATAGACGCATTCAACAAATACACAAAAACGCTCCAACAGACATGTATTATGATACGGGAGCAAGCCCACTGTGATGTCATACTACTTCAATTACGGCACGGATTCTCCGAACTAGAGTACTACGACCAAGTATTACTTACTCAGCACACGTCGAGCACGCGACTTGCCAGACAGCGCCGGCGCCGTGGCCTTATCAATGGTGTCGGGTATCTCGCTAATGGATTGTTTGGAATATTGGATGAGAATTTCGCTGAACAATACAGGAAAGACATCGCTCTAGTTCGAGACAATCAGAGACACATAGCATCGCTTTGGAAAAATCAGACCTCAATTATAGAGGCAGAGTTCAATTTATTAAAGGGAGCCGAAAATACTATGGAAAAGCAACGCAAGATGATTAACCAACATATAAATGCAATAGAGGAATCCGTAAAGCAACTGAAAGATGAAGCCCAACGAAATCGCATCATTAGTTCCTTTAACATGGGAGCGACAACAGCAAGCAACATGCTATTCAGTTTACGGAATATTCAAAACACGTTATTAGATACTATCACCGATCTACACCACGGTCGGTTCGATTACCACTTGATAACTCCCGAACAACTCACCCAGGAATTGACGACGATTGCAAGCCATTTACCCAAAGATGTGTCGCTGCCGCTGGAGAACTTTCACACAGAAGTTTACAAGATTTACAGATTATTACAAGTAAAATCAAGATTTTTGGAAGACGTACTTCTTTTCGAAATAAAACTGCCACTCATCAGTCGAGACAGTTATGAAATTATGAAAATGATACCGATACCAGAAGCGAAAGGACAGCAAGCAATCACTGTTGTCCCAATATCGGATTACATTGCGCTAAACATGAAAAAGGACATTTACATTCCTTTGACCGAGACCGACATCAGTTTCTGTTTGGTTCTATATCAAACTCATTATTGTCAACTCCTGAAACCAGAGTATCACCTAAAAGACGACAAGAGTTTTTGTGACCTGGAAGCTGCAGAATGTACAACAATGAGCAAGACATGCAGAAATAAATGGCAAGAGGTCAACAGCGTAAATACATACCTATATTTTTGCTGTAATCGGTGTCAAGTCCGAACAATATGCGAAGATCAGGTGACAACCCATCAGCTGAGCAATAGCGGTATAATACATGTGAGTCCGAACTGCGTCATAAAAACGGATAGTTTCACTGTGACTCCACACAAAATTCAAACAAGTGAAATTAAATTAAAACCAGACATATATGCACCGAAGATTCCTCAGATAAATAACATCATCAACATTACCATCCCTACCACTTTAGCACAGGATGATTCACAGGACATGCAACAACAATTGTCCTTGTTAGGAGAGAGGATAAATCAGCTGAAGCAAGCAGAAGTAATATCGACAGACCTCTCTTATCACGATGTTCATCACTACACTATGATTTATGTGGTTTGCGGAATCTTAGTCATTATTGGAATAATGACAATCATCAGAAAGCTGCAATGTGGATGGTTGGTGCACAGCACTGCGCCCCCCGCCCCCCCGCCGCCGGCCCCGACGCAGCCCGCGCCGCCCGCGCCTGCTCTGCCCCCGCTGTCCGCCGGCTACGCCCGTCCCACCGCGCACGCGAGCAACGCGGGCAACCACAGCATCGAGATACCTGCTATACACCCCCGCGCTGACAAGAACGCAAGGGTGCAATTCAAGATTTCAGATTATTAGTGGTTCTGTGTTGATGTGATGTGCAATTTTATTAAGTTTCTTAAGGTTTAATTGACATGTATTAATTATTTAAGATTTTTCTCATCTCAGGCCCCGGAATATGTACGATTCCATCGTGCATCGTCAGACTTAGTAGCGTCAGCATAAATGTCTAATTGTAGTTTTCATTATTTTGTAAGTTAGATTCATCGATCAGTTCACATTCGTCTATCAATAAGTGCGCACCAATTGTAATCATCATAAATAAAGTGATTTATCAAGTTATCACTCTTCTTTCCTGTTCCACCAATCATCATCAGAATCAAGTTTAAGGTACCGCCAGCAAGGGCTCGTACATTAAGTGTTTTTCCAAAGCGATGCTATGTGTCTCTGATTGTCTCGAACTAGAGCGATGTCTTTCCTGTATTGTTCAGCGAAATTCTCATCCAATATTCCAAACAATCCATTAGCGAGATACCCGACACCATTGATAAGTTTTTATGTTTTAAGTATTTTTGTTCACCTAAGCTACCGCAGTATTTTGACCTGATATTTGCAGTAAAAATCAATATATTTGATGTGCTAATCAGTATTATTGATGTGCAGTATTAATATTTCCCAAAAATTATGTTTTAATTTGGCTTTTGACTTAATATACAAAATGATTAAATACTCAGAGACCCACGAACAGTGTCTGCACAAACTGATACGAGTTCTTCACGGTTGGCCACAGCTGCCGAAAGTAAATCAAGCAGATGGTGGCGCTGGTTATCTAATTGCTAACAAGTCAAATGGCGGATTCTCTCGACAGTCAGGTAGCAGGTAGCAGGTAGCAGTAAGCCGGGTGCAGTGGTACCTGCGCGTCGCCCGCCTCGGCGGCGACATGCTGCGGGGCATGCGCGGGCGCCGCGGCCGGCGTGCGAGCCGCCGCGCGTACACCCTCGCTGCCGGCGCCGGACGACACCTGATAACACACACACACATACACAATCACTCGGGCTCAGAGAGCGTGATAACGCTAGTGATCATCAAGTTAAAGCGATCTCCATGGATGCGGCTGGAACATAACCGTGCGGATTTGCGCTGTAGAGAAGAGGCTCGTGCCCCGCAGTGGGTTGATTTGGGCTGAGTTTATAAATATGATGATGTGATGAGAGAGTTTCTACGACGCAGGAGTTTCCTCTATATGTGGTCACTACTGGGGGAATAAACCCAGGCCATGCCGGGCTCGCAATAAGAAAGGATTTTACCCGGTAAAATTAAGACGATTCCCGGCACGTTCGGTACTTTCGGGGGAAAAGTCTTAGTGTGCGGTTTCCATTGCATCCTCCGCGCTGAGCTAGTAACTACTTTCTTGTCCACTGATTGAAACCGAATAACTTGTGGGAATATAACCAGGGGTTATGTGGGCGACATTTTCCAACATGGTGTTTTAAAAAGTTATTTCGCCATTTTTGGTTTTCATACAATAAACAGTTTAAGGAAAAATTCAATCTAAGGCGCTCTGCGCTTCATGCAAACGTTATGTTTAGATTAGGCTTGTGTTTAAACGATTACCAAAAACGCACCTATTTTACTACCAATAAATTCGAAATGACTGCCAGAATGGATACATGTTCACCAAATTGTGTTTTGATAAATGATCACCAAACTTCTTTTTATGTTTTGTGTGCTTAAGTTTATGTTTAAGTATTTTTTGTTGTTCTTACATGTTCAACCTTACACGAAGGATAAAGTGGGCTTCGCTTCGCTCATCCCCTTTACCCTTCACCTAAGCTACCGCAGTATTTTGCCCTGATATTTTTTGCAACTTTTGGTGTTCATTTATCCATTTTGGGTAGGAAAAAAATATTTTGGTGATCATTATATTTGTTACCTTTAGATTATATTCGTGTATATGTCACCATAAGATTGCCAAAACGTTAGTTTATCATCTAACGTTTTTTCTCTCGTTAGTTTACAGACTATCGATAAATTTTAAACTGTACCATACTGCTTACGATATGACGAGTAAGTTTATAATAAAACTGTTAAATTTTGAATTGGTTTAAACTTGAATTGCAAAGGAAAGACCAAGGCAAGCACTGCGGCAGCTTAGGTGAAGACTAGAGGAGGCGAGCGGAGCGAAGAAAGAACTTATTGTTGTTTCATCGCTGGCCGTAAAAATCAAGATTTTATGTCAAAAATACATCCATCTTTACATTCAGAGCCACTTTATATTGGGCATGTGCAATCAATCAAAATTATTATTTCTTGATAATTTTCAGGTTCCGTAAATTACAAGGAAATAAGACCCCTTATATCAACTTCGCTGTCAGTCTGTCTGTACGTCTGTGAAGAACTTTTTTCTCAGGAACGCTGAAGGTATTAAGTTGAAATAAATATCGACTAATCAGGTCTGTGTAAAAAAATCAAACTTATATACCCCGCCGTATATGTCACAATTGTGCTGAAATTGCTTGATAATCGCAGGGGAATCGTAACCTATAGGGTACTTCCCGTTGACCTAGAATCATGATATTTGGCAGTTCGCTTCGCTCTCCCCCTTCATCCTTCGCCTACCCTGGCACACCACTTCGCCCAGATATTCTTTATTTAGCCACTAAGCGGCGGCTGAACCTTTCAGTAAATTACTGAAGGGCGCTGTTTAATTGCCTTTTCAAAAGCCTGGGCTGTTAATTGAACGGCTGATTAAGCTAGTTGGCTGCGACAACGACACATTGACCACACGATACAGTTCTACGACATCGCAGGGAAGCACATTGTATGTATGTCGCAGTTAGTTGGTTAAATCACACACACTTAACTAACTCTCTAGACCGTTAATTAAATGCCGACGTTTAACCAAGTCACTAAAATTCCGTCAGACAAATGAGTGAACGAAACGTTTAACGAGTTGTCTAAAAGTTCCTCAGGCAACAAGACATGCTTTTTTTATGTGTACTTAAGTTTATGTTTTAAGTATTTTTTGTTGTTCTTACATGTTCAACCTAACACCTAAGCTACCGCAATGCTATGCCCTAATATAAGCTGTGCAAATCAGCTGTTGCCGTGACACCATCTTGTTTTCCAACACGCCGGCTTTCGGTAAGACAGATTGTTAAACGTTTTCGACGATGCTTTATTTAAATCAAAATGCTAGTGACTTCGTTAAACGTCAGTATTTAATTAACGGTCTAGAGACTTAGTTAAGTGTCTGATTTAACCAACCAACTGCGACATGTATGCGGGTACCGAGCGATTATCTATGAATTTTCTATAAAAATCATAGACAAAAGCGCCGCTATATTTATTGAACATTTTACTTCCCAGTGATGTCGTAAGGTCGGTTAAGGTTTGACTAAAAAGTCAAAACGGTATTTTACTGCTAGTCAAAATAGAACTTTTAGGACCTGTCAAAACGGAAATTTTGTTCACGAGTTATATGAAATACTAGCATGTGGCGTCATTGTCAAATGCTGTCTTTTTATAACAAAATTGAGTTTATAAAATATAACTGCTGGAAATATACAATTCTGATTGTCAAACGTTTTTGTTTAAATAGGTTCAGCTTGAGACAGGTTGATTTATTGGACTACTTTGTGAAATACCGTATTCCCCACGTCATAACAGTCACAAGTCCAACGCACTAACCTGAACATAGTAGAGTGTAGCAGCTGCCAGGCCCAATAGAGTCGTGTGAGAAGTTGTCGAGTGAACCACAGTCCGTATGTGCGCTGCTCGCCTGGTACATGAAAACAACAAATATTAAACAAAATTACTTCAAAAAGGAGTCTTATTTAATGCAGTTTCTTTAAAATACCAGAAGCGTCTTCAGAATTACTTAATTGTCCACTGAATGAATAGGTCAGCATCAAATTTTAAGCGCCTCTTAAGTACTTTTCAAGCAAATGTAATACAAGCTACGGTTAATATAACACAGCATCGCGATAATGTTATAGCAAGTAGTATGTCTACACTATACATCGCCAGTTGGTCATTACACACGAGGAGGTATTAACAACACACTTGCGATGAAAAAAACAGATTTTTGTTAATAATTAACCACACAACGAAAGAGTAAAAAGAAACCATGAAAAATGGCGCACTGGTTTTGTAATTTCCGCACGCCGCGCTATCGATGCGCGCGTAGGTGTAAATAAAGGCACTGGCAAAACCGCTAAACAAAACAAAATAATAATAGTTTTTTCACACCTTTCATTCGGAAAAGTAAGTTTTGCTCCACGACGAGAGGGAGCAAAATGCTACTTTTCTGTTCAAGCTGCTTTTTTAATTTATTCATTGCCATGTAGCATTTACGCAATGAGCGCAGATAAAAATAATCGAATATTTTTACACATTAGTAAAAGTACACAGGAATATTTTATCTGTGGTGATCCTAATCTTTCACAATCCGCCATTATAAAAAAAAAGTTTTGTTTACGTTGTTCGATTACTGTAAAAGTGGTGAAAGTATAATTCAAAGTATAGTTATTTAATTTTTTTAGAGCATTTAATTGCAATTTTCCTCATTTGGTGTGAAAAGTTGTATGTGTCACACAGGAGCAAAATTATTTTCTTCATGGGCGTTAACGCTTGAATCCTTCGTGACGCTCAGGATTCTAACTTAGAATCCCTCGCTACGCTCAGGATTCTATCGTAGAATCCTTCCCTTCACTCTGGATTCAATGTACCGCCCTAGCCGTAAATACATCATTTTGCTCCCTTGTGACACTATTATCTATTAACTTTACGTACAAGTGGGCAGCGGTATTATGGCAGAGGGTTCAGGGGGGCGCATAGTAAACAAAGGTTCGGAATCTGTGCTCTAGAGTCTAGGCACACGCCTGCCTAGAATGCACTGCCTAGGAAGTGGAGTACCCTGATACGGATTTTCCATTCTTTTCGACCTAAAGTCGTCATCAGTTTAGGAAAAACTTGCTAAAAATATTATTTATTAATTCAGTTGTTGAATAAATAAAATCGATGAGAACTTTGAGGCTAGATTTTGATTTTATATTTCTGGAAAGATGTTAAATCTGTAAAGTATATAAAGAAGCCCACTTACACAATTTTCTGCTGTGTTATAAATTTTAATTATAAAATATTATCGGTAGCACTGAGTTATATTAATTGTTTTTTGTCAATTGGCGCTGGCTGTTTAATTTTCTGTTGCGTTAGTAAAGATGATGAATTAATATAATAGGAGCTGTTCCATTAACTCATTGATAATTGATAACCATGGACCAACTGATGAACCTTGTAGCCACCACCCCCTCCGCTGGATCCCAGACCCCCTTGATGCTATGCGACACTAGTACTTCCAGTTTCACTTCCCGGCTGACCAGGCAATGTGCCAGCTGCTTATATTGATGCACCCACTTCAGTATTATGCACCTTGTAGCCACCACCCCCTCCACTGGATCCCAGACCCCCTTGATGCTATGCGACCCTAGTACTTCCAGTTTCACTTCCCGGCTGACCAGGCAATGTGCCAGCTGCTTATATTGATGCACCCACTTCAGTATTATGCACCTTGTAGCCACCACCCCCTCCCCTGGATCCCAGACCCCCTTGATGCTATGCGACCCTAGTACTTCCAGTTTCACTTCCCGGCTGACCAGGCAATGTGCCAGCTGCTTGTATTGATGCACCCACTTCAGTATTATGCACCTTGTAGCCACCACCCCCTCCACTGGATCCCAGACCCCCTTGATGCTATGCGACCCTAGTACTTCCAGTTTCACTTCCCGGCTGACCAGGCAATGTGCCAGCTGCTTATATTGATGCACCCACTTCAGTATTATGCACCTTGTAGCCACCACCCCCTCCACTGTATCCCAGACCCCCTTGATGCTATGCGACCCTAGTACTTCCAGTTTCACTTCCCGGCTGACCAGGCAATGTGCCAGCTGGTTATATAGATGCACCCACTTCAGTATTATGCACCTTGTAGCTATCCACACCCTCCAATGGATTCCAGACCCCCTTGATGCTATGCGACCCTAGTACTTCCAGTTTCACTTCCCGGTTGACCAGGCAATGTGCCAGCTGCTTATATTGATGCACCCACTTCAGTATTATGCACCTTGTAGCTATCCACCCCCTCCACTGGATCCCAGACCCCCTTGATGCTATGCGACCCTAGTACTTCCAGTTTCACTTCCCGGCTGACCAGGCAATGTGCCAGCTGCTTATATTGATGCACCCACTTCAGTATTATGCACCTTGTAGCCACCACCCCCTCCACTGGATCCCAGACCCCCTTGATGCTATGCGACCCTAGTACTTCCAGTTTCACTTCCCGGCTGACCAGGCAATGTGCCAGCTGCTTATATTGATGCACCCACTTCAGTATTATGCACCTTGTAGCCACCACCCCCTCTACTGGATCCCAGACCCCCTTGATGCTATGCGACCCTAGTACTTCCAGTTTCACTTCCCGGCTGACCATGCAATGTGCCAGCTGCTTATATTGATGCACCCACTTCAGTATTATGCACCTTGTAGCCACCACCCCCTCCACTGTATCCCAGACCCCCTTGATGCTATGCGACCCTAGTACTTCCAGTTTCACTTCCCGGCTGACCAGGCAATGTGCCAGCTGGTTATATAGATGCACCCACTTCAGTATTATGCACCTTGTAGCTATCCACACCCTCCAATGGATCCCAGACCCCCTTGATGCTATGCGACCCTAGTACTTCCAGTTTCACTTCCCGGCTAACCAGGCAATATGCCAGCTGCTTATATTGATGCACCCACTTCAGTATTATGCACCTTGTAGCTATCCACCCCCTCCAATGGATCCCAGGCCACCTTGATGCTATGCGACCCTAGTACTTCCAATTTCATGTGCCAGTTTCTTATACTGATGCACCCACTTCAGTATTATGCACCTTATAGCTATCGACCACCTCCACTCCCTTCACTTCCAGGCCGTCTGGGCGATGTGCTAGCTACTTATATTGATGAACCCTCTGATAAACAAAACTCTTTTACACTGTGGATGGTCCCACCTCAGTATAATGCACCTTGTAGCTATCCACCCCCTCCTCTGGATCCCAGACCGCCTTGATGTTATGCGGCCCTAGTACTTCCAGTTATAGCTATCCACCACCTCCACTCCCTTCACTTCCAGGCCGTCTGGGCGATGTGCTAGCTACTAATATTGATGAACCCTCAGATAAACAAAACTCTTTTACACTGTGGATGGACCCACCTCAGTATAATGCACCTTGTAGCTATCCACCCCCTCCACTGGATCCCAGATCGCCTTGATGCTATGCGGCCCTAGTACTTCCAGTTTCACGTTGGACGGAGGCGGCGGGCCGGGCGACGAGCTGAGAGTTAGAGAGAGAGAGAGCCACTTCTATCGTCTGGAATATGGTGTAAAGCTGTGTTTATTTATTTATTTAGGTGCCTTCTGCCTAAATGTCAATATAGGCAGGAAGTTAGAAAATGAAAATGCCTCGGCAAAAAGGGTGTCGGTAAAACAGTGAAATTTAGCACAACGTGCGAGTCGCAATAAAAGACACCTCGTCATAATCGATTAAAATTCCTAGATGTCAGAATAACACAATAAGACTATTGTATGCTAAGCAAGCCACAATCCAGAAAGAGCCTTGTCTATGCAAAAATATCAATTTCTCTGTCGGGCCCGAGATGTCTCGACGTCTAGCATGGCAACCGCAACCGAGATGGAGACGACTAAGCCTTGTCTACAACCGGTAGCATGACGGCATTGCCGAGATGATTTCGGTCGAGTTTTCACACTGATTTTGACATATGCGACAAAGACATGTCTGGTGCCATGGAGATACAGACAGCATAGGTTCGATAGGAAAACAAGCACAAAACAGCACAGTACACAACTTGCATGCTAAGCGTACTGGTTACAACGGCTCCGGAACCTGCTATCTGTTTCCCAAAATACACGTCCCGTAACTACATATTCCTGACTAATCCGATTTCCGATATGTCTGTCCCCCAGAATGTGTTTTCCCCAAAAAAATAGGTGTGGTTTGATATCTGTTTCCCAGAAAGTCCTTATCCTGAAACGGCCGTTCCCGTGACTACCGTTTCCTAAATGATCCGTTTCCCAGAATGTGTTTACCCCAAAAAACACTTTTGGCTTTCCCTTTCGCAAACATCCGTTGCCATCACTAGGTCATATATAGAGGTATGTGCAACCCCTTTACAATGCCATGAGAAACGAATCTTTTGTCATACTAACGCATGCAGTCACTGTGTTGGCCCTGCTTGACTTCAGCAATGCCTTTAGCTGCGTCGATTTTGATATGATTGTTACGGTGCTGGGTTCCTTGAATATGTCCTCACATGCGGTTCACTGGTTCAACTCGTACCTGAGAGATCGTCAGCAGCGCATTAAGTCTGAGTAGTGTGAAACTCAATGGTGTGATCTAACCGCAGGAGTGCCTCATAACCGCAGGAGTGCCTCAAGATGTTATTATTTCTCCTCTCCTGTTTTCAGTCTTTATCAACTCCATCTCCGACGTCCTCTCTTCTTCGTATCATCTCTACGCAGATGGTCTCCAAATCCATCGCCACTTTTCCCCCTGCGATTATGTTTCATCCGTGAAGATGTTGAATGCTGACCTCGAGAATGTGAAGGACTGGGTCTCGTCCCACGGGCTCTTGGTTAACCCGATAAAATCGCAATCAATGATTATTGGAACAAAGCACTCTCTTTCCTTACTACAGAAACCTATTGCTCCTGCAACTAATAATGATACTACAATTGAGTACACTGCGAAAAACCTTGGGGTCATCTTTGATAACCAGCTGTGTTGGTCTCCACATGTATGCGAGGTCAGCAGACGAGTCTTTGCGTTTTTCATTTCCCTCAGGCGTCTGCAGAACTTCTTGCCACGGCAGGCCAAAATTACCTTTGTACATTCCCTTCTCATACCGCTGTTCAACTATGCCGATGTTGCCTGGGCGAGTGCTGACGAAGAGAAACTGAATAAATTCGAGCGACTTCAGAATCTCGGGATTCGGTTTATCTTCGGACTGCGCAAATTCGACCATATTTCTCAATATCGCAAAGTTTTGGGGTGGCTTTCGATCTGTGTTCGCCGAAACTCTCACATTCTTTATTATCTGTTCAATATCTTGAAAAATCCGAACTATTCCATTGGGACCGTTTTGATTATCTATTTTCGGGAGATCGGCACCGGAGATCTCACACTGTCTCACTCAAATTCAAATTCAAAAAGAGTTTATTTCCATAAGAAACACATAGGTAACATTTGGAGAATGTCAAATCTTAAACTAACACATGTATAAGATACAGGGAAATATAGAACTCAATTTGAATTCCGTCACCTCAATGTTTTAGATGCTGGAGGCAAATAGGCGAACTCAGTTCCGCAGTTTATGCAGTCAAAATAATCCGTCTTTTTACGGACGCGGAAAAAGCTAGACTAGTTTACTTCAGCTACTTCCATAGCATTATGTCTTACGGCATACTCCTTCCCCTTTACATACAACGTAGTTTGTAAGAACACAGACATTAAACACTCCAGCATTCCAGAGGCTAAGGTTACAATAACGAAATGGCTGTCGACTCTAGATTATGACAAAACCGAAGCCCTCCTCTCCGTTTGTACCTGAGTAATAATAACACACACATATTTATTTATATTCCTACATAATCACTAATTTAAACACACATACACATTATATTTATTTTACATTATCTATATCCACATTACATCCCTCCTAAAATTAAACTGATTATGAATTATCTTTATTTATCCCATTCTCTGCATTCATACACAATACCACTCTTATTTGTAATATATATGTACATATTTCATAATTTCATAATTTCTTTATTGCACACAAATCAAACAAAAAACAAGAGTTACATAAAAAAGTGTACAAAGGCGAGCTTATCTCTAATAAGAGATCTCTTCCAGCAAACCAGGCAAACAAGGGAAAAGTTGATGATATTTATATAACTGTTGGTTTTACTTAGCTTAAATTTTTAGTTTTATATCATTTTCCTTTTTTCACTTAAACTTAAATAAAATCATTTTCGTCTTTACGAATAAACTAACTTATGTAGTTAGCAACTAATTAAGTATTTGTAAACTTGTGATTTGGCCAGGACTCCTCGTGATAGTTTAAACCTAGTGTGGGGTCCACAAGCAACTTGTATATTTCAACCCAATCTGGTAAATAAATATTTTGTCCCAGAGAGTCACTGCGTTGTAAATTTAAGGAAATTAACATTATGACAGTGCCGTGTCAGTATATTTATGAAAACCTAATGTACGTCCACAAAAATATTGATAAATTTCCTAAGAATAGCGACAGGCACAATGTCAACACTAGAAATAGGAATAAACTAGCTATACCTACTACTAGGCTCCATAAGGTTAATGTATCTTTTAAAGGGCAATGTATTCGCTTTTACAACAAAATACCGACTGAGTTACATGAATTGTCTGTAAATAAATTTAAAAATGTTGTTAAAAATCACTTATGTAAAAAAGCTTACTACAAAATATCAGATTATGTAGAAGGCAAGAAAGCTTGGGAAGGTGTTTGCTCCAATTCTGTAAAAAATCACGTATAAATCTGGAGGTTTCTAGTCGCCTCTTTGCCTCCAGCATCTCAAACATTAAGGTGACGGAAATCAAATTGAGTTCTATATTTCCCTATATCTTATGTATGTGTTAGTTTAAGATTTGACATTCTCCAAATGTAACCTATGTGTTTCTTATGGAAATATACTCTTTTTGAATTTTGAACATTAGTATATATCGGTAATTGTTTAGTATTTACTATCTGTATTTTATAGGTATTTAATTTATTCCTAGGCTTTTTATTTACAGTATTTATTGTGAACTGCCTACCCTTTTATGATACTATTTCCTATAATGCCTTGGTTTTCTGAAAGAAATCTCTTTTTAGAGATAAGCTCGCCTTTGTACATGCATTTTCTTTTAATGTAACTTCCTAAATATTTGTGTGCAATAAAGAATTATGAATTGTGCATTGAGAAACGAGCGTTTTGGCATATGAGAAACGGGTCTTTTGGGCATACGGGTGTCATGAGAAACGAATCTTATGGCATACGGATCCTATGAGAAACGGATCTGTTTGCGTACGGTCGTTTAAAAAGGCTGTTATTTTGGAACGGGTATTTTGGGAAACGGACAGCATGTTCCGGAAGGGTTACAACACAAGTCGAAGGAGTCCCCTGTCAAGTTTACAAACACCTATATATGCGACTGAACGAGATTGTATGTGAAGTGTGGTCTGTTGCATGGGATTCCTTAAAGTTGGCATTGTGATACTAATTGTATCAACATTACAACCAAGCGCGATTGTGGCCATTTCGCGATCAAATCGTGTTAGAGGCAAAGACAACTGGTACTTACAGAGGGCTCAGAGACGCCCAGCTCCGTGAGCGCCATCACGCTGAACGAATACGTCGTGTTCGGCTGCAGAGCTGGCACGTTGACCTCGTGCTTGCCCGGGCCACTTTCTAGCATTCTCTCTCTGTAATGTCACATGTGGGAGATTAGATCATAGAAAATTATAAATCAAGTTACTAAAATACTGCATGACTGAGCCACAGTTTGCCTTATAGCCTCGGATAGAATTTCGGTTAGACTTTGATATTCGATTTGATATTAGTCTGGAAAATTTAACGGATTCAGAGAATTAACAAGAAGTAGGGAAGTACGTGCTTTGGCCCTGAGCAAGCTGTGACCTTTCTTTCTCGCTTAGATAAGCAGGGGATAGAGAGAGTGGCGTCAGCCACTCAGAGCCAGAGAAACTTGGCGCAGCCTGTATATGAGGCGTTGAGCTAGCAACTACTCGTAGTCTTTGATGAGTCGTGAGTGGGATCCTTATTAATTATGTCTATGTCGATTTTTCTAAACGTGGCTGAGCACCAGCAAGCTTCAAACAGCAAAATTGACAGCTTGATAACTTAATGGAGGAAATAAATGGATACGTTAAATAATCAACATAAGGGACATTTTAGCGGACTACTGCGTGTTTTATTAGATACGTCAAATATACAAAATAAGTGACAATTTAGCGGACTACTGCGTGTTTCATTAGATACGTCAAATATTCAACATAAGTGACATATTAGCGGACTAATGCGTGTATCATTAGATACGTCAAATATTCAATATATGTGACATTTTAGCGGACTACTGCGAGTTTTATTAGATACGTCAAATATTCAAAATAAGTGACATTTTAGCGGACTACTGCGTGTATTATTAAATACGTCAAATATTCAACATCATTGACATTTTAGCAGACTACTGCGTGTTTCATTAGATATGTCAAATATTCAATATAAGTGACAACTTAGCGGACTACTGCGTGTTTCATTAGATACGTCACATATTCAACTTAAGTGACAATTTAGCGGACTACTACGTGTTTTATTAGACACGTCTAATATTCAACTTAAGTGACATTTTAGCGGACTACTGCGTGTATTATTAGATACGTAGAATATTCAACATAAGTGACGTTTTAGCGGACTACTGCGTGTTTTATAAGATACGTCCAATATTCAAGATAAGTGACATTTTAGCGGACTACTGTACATTTCATTAGATACGTCAGATATTCAACTTAAGTCACAATTTAGCGGACTACTGCGTGCTTCATGAGACACATCAAATATTTTGTTTAAAATACAAAAAATACTAAAAAAACACTGCGGTACACTCACTAACTAAAAAGCATAAAATAAGGGCTAGTATTTAATTGCACATCAAAAATACTGATTTTCACAGCAAAAAAGGATCAGCAAAAATACTTTTTATGTTTTAAGTATTTTTGTTGTTCTTACATGTTCAACCTTGGCTTGGCTTCGCTCACCCCCTTTACCCTTCATCTAAGCTACCGCAGTATTTTGCCCTGATATTTGCTGTGAAAATCAGTACATTTGCTGTGCAAATTGTAATGGTACACGAGAGTCAGTATATTTGATACTTCATTTTGCGTGACAGAGGGCTAGCCCATCGCCGCGCTGTTTTGAATACGAGAATCGGTTCATATAACGTTTGGGGTTTTGCGTAGCTCAGGGTAAGTTAGCAAAAAAAAACAGAGCCGACGCGTGGGATGGTTCGAGGAAGGTTACAGGTCACGTTTTTTTTGTCGCATTCCTGCGAGATGTGTAGGGATCAGAGCCGAGTTGGCTGCGCGTTGAATAAATTATGAATAACTAAATAATGAAAGGTTATTATGGAACGATACGAAGAAAGCTATTATGTTGATTGCAAATATACAATTGCGGTTGAGGTATGAGATGGCGAGTTTGACACGATTAGTATGAATAGCATTCTAGTGGTCTTTGTTTCGCGCGCTAGCGGTCGGGAAGGCTTAATTAATCGCAACAAGCTTTTATGGTCAGCGATCAACAGATTTTGTGTATCGGCCATACCGAATGACTTGAGTGATAACCTACGGTTGATCATAGTGAATATGCGTACACACAATTTGTAGAACGGCGGATCTGCATGGCATGGTGGAAATTAGACCCTGTGTAGTTAGTGATAAGAAACTTCGCTTGGGCAGAGCGTGTTCGCAAAGGAAGCCACTTTTTTTTCAGACATGTGGGGTATATAAATACGATTGCGGGGGAAGGGAAAGCATTCAGTCTCAGCGTCTAGCTACTGTGACAGTCGTCTTTCACGAGTTCTAAACAGTTTTGGTCTGCCGTGTTACGCGTCAGAACTGAACGAATTGTGATTGCGTGTTTCAGTGGTTTTTCGTGAGTGTCTGAAGCGCCGAGATATACCTCGGTTCCTATCCTTTATATCAACCTACCCCAAAATCCAAAACTATCCTTGGGTCGTTAGATAAGAACTTTTAGGTAACTGATCTGAGTCTGAGTCTGGGCTTGGAGCGACCCTAAATTCCTTTTTCCTTCACCATAGGGGTCCTGGATTGGCTCTTAGGATATTCGCGGGCTAATCCTCTCCTCATTCCTTTCGAGTAGCGAGTTTTGAAATTCCCACACACACAGTCATTAAACATACAAGCACATTCAAATCAAACTCAACCATTTTCAAGTGGTGAGTAAACCTAGGTTGGCAGGGCATAGGGAGACTACTTGATCGATGAGGTTCCGCGGATGGAAATAACAAATTCAGAACAAAGTTAAACCGGTGTCAACACAGATAACCTATCCTGTTGATATTTTGACATTTGAGTGTTGTCGGGGACGCACGAAGAGATCAAATTACAGTCTAAAGTTCATTGTTTAGGACCGGGTAGGTTGTTTGCTTTGCCTTGGGTCAGTTTGGATTCAAGTTGCATCTTTAAATTAAATGTAAATTTCGCTGGAGGTCTAATGTGTAGGCTGAGTCAATATATATGATTAGGCTCAGTCGAGGACGTGCTGCGGCTAGTGGAATTCATAGTTCGGTATTTATCGAACTATGCACTTCGCTATGGTGTGGGTTAGATCTCCTAAAGCGCTAATGACTACGTTTCGATAACATCCAGCTCAAATTGCGCAGAGTTGAAGGTTTCAAAACGTTACGGACCTTTTGAGGTAACCGCTAGTTCAAACCCATTTCGGAAAATCAAATCGCAGTTGTGTAAACCGGTCTTTTCGGATCGTTATTGCCGTGAACTAATTATATAATTGGAATCACCACAAGCCGCTACTAGCGAGCACATGAAATATCATTGAGTACTCACGTCGTAAAACTACGACGGATATCTATACGATATCTCAAACAAATATTACAAATCGTGGTCGACCACTAAAAGAAGTTCCAAGCGCCCATATATACAAAAAAAATAATGGTATCATCACACATAAATACAACAACGATCGATCTGGCGCAATACACCGCTGACTGATGCGAATTACCGGCCTGCGGACATATATGCTTTCTCTGTCTAACTTGAAACTCTAACTTCCTGAATCAATCTTCCGTTCGATATTGTACGCCTAACGAACTTCTCAACGAACGAGAAATTCGGACTTATCATTCTTAACTTACAAATCTTACAGCTGAATCGGGACATCTCATTTTGGGGTAGATAGAATAGACGATCATAGCTACTGATAGCGGTGGCTCGACCTTAGCCGTTATGCCGTTACAGATTTTCTGGTGCCGAGACCGAAGGATATCCTAGATAGTCTGATACCTAGATATTCTAAAAGAATCAAGGTCTAACGCGTTACTTTTAAAAATAACAAAACGTAGAAACGATTTTAAACAGTTCAGTTTTGTAAATAAGAAATAAGCAAAAAAAGGGGCATTGTTTTCACAATTCTTAGGACGAGCTACGGCGGTTTAGTGTTCAGGAATAATGGCCGGCTGGCTTAGAGAAAACGTTAGTCGTGTTGAACAAGTTGACTCACTTTCGCAGACAAGTGTTTTAAATAATGAAATGGCGTCAGGACAGGTGACGCAATTGTTATCTGAAATAGTGAATAGATTAGACAGTTTGGAAAGGGGTTCTAGCGCGAGCAATACTAGTAGGACTTCGAACAGACAGACTGACAGACAGGAACTAGAGACGTTTGAACAATCGGTAGAAAAACGTCAAACATGCATAGTGAAAATGACACAGAAGTTGCCGACATTCGATGGGCGGAGTTCGGAAAATCCGATGATTTTCTTAAGAGATTTAAAGTCTCGGGAGATAGTTCTAGGGCTTTGATAAGGGCAACGGATAGTTTGGTAGGAATTGCAAAAGTTCGAATGAGCATATACAGAGACTCATGGCGAACCTATTCGGATTTTGAAAAAGATTTCAGAGAGGTATTCTGGGGTGATAATGAACAGGAATTAATCTATCTTACAGGTCTTAAGCCTAGTTTAGGTAACAGTAACAAACATATAATGTAAAATCTAAATTGATAAATAAATTATTCTTATTCTTATTCTAATTAAACAAAGATTCCTAACTGCGAAGTTTGATTCTAAGAAAGGTCAAAGTATGGAAGAATTCTTTGCCTCTCAATTGAATAGCATATATGAGCTTACGATACCGTTTACTGATACGTAGAAAATCAACACGATTTTCAGACAGTTGCCGCGTGATATTCAGGTAGCGTTTTTTGCTAGAAAGGAACCAATGACGATACGAGATGCGGTCGAGTTCCTTCGGCATTTAGAACGGAATGTCGATGGGGAATTAAGTGCGTTGCAGAGTTCGGAGACAATGAATACGAATAACGTAAGGCGGAAATGGACTTAATTTTAGGGCCAGAGGTTAGGTCATATTGTTTAAATTTTGTTGACGATTTGGCGATTTTAATTGAGGGTGACTTCGATCAGCATTTGTCTCAAGTGGACACGGTTCTGAGTAAATTGAAAGACGCGGGCTTCACATGCAAACTAAAAAAATGCGAGTTCTCACAAAAAAAGGTCAAGTTATTGGGGCATATTTTGTCTACACAAGGTTTGCAAATGGACCCGGACAAAATTGAAACACTTAAATTATATCCGTCACCCAGAACTGTCAGGCAATTGAGGGCGGTTTTGGGGTTCATAAATTACTTTCGGAGGTTTATAAAAAAATTTGGAACGTTAACACAGCCCTTGTACAATTTATTACGGTCTGGAGTCAAGTTCGTCTGGAGTGCGCAGGTGCAGAGTTCTTTTGACGAGATGAAAAACCAATTCTTAGAAAGTATAATTTTCAGACAGCCATTGGCGGGAAAAACATATAATGTGCAATGTGACGCCAGCGCTATAGGAATTGGGGGCTATGTTTATCAATTAGATGATTCGGGCCAGGAACGAATTATAGGGTTCTGTTCGCAGGCATTTAAGGGAGCTCAGACTAGATGGTCTGTCAGTGAACAGGAAATGTATGCAGTTATATACACTTTAAAGCGATTTGAGATATATTTGCGGGGAGAAAAAGTTATTATTAGAACTGATCATAAAAGTTTGACGTTCATTAAGTCGTGGACTTTATTGGGGGCACGCGTTACTAGGTGGGTTATGTTTTTAGAGCAATTCGATTACGACATAGAATTTGTGCGAGGGACTGATAATCAAACTGCCACCACGCTAAGCAGGCAAATAGCAGGACCTGGAGGCATGAATGACAGTATGAATATTCAGCCGGGAATATTCTGGTTTTAGGCATCGAATACCGCAAGTGTTATTTCGAGTTTACGGGACATTGCGAGATTACAAAGCGAAGATGAGCGGTTAAATCGAATTAGCGGTTGTATCAGACGTAGGGTGGTAGATACGGGAACGAGAGGGTTTGATAATTACAAGCTAGTAGGTGATACGTTATATTTTCACGTGCCGAAGCGGAACGTATAGTTGTTAGTAATTCCGAAATCACTACAGGAGGAACTAATTTTACACATACATGAAGAAATAGGTCACTACGGCAGATATAAAATATTAGCACTGATGAAGGACAGATATTATTTTCTTCATATAAGTAGGGTGATTAGCACGGTGATAAGAAGTTGTGACATATGTCAAAAGGTCAAAACAAGTACTAACAATACCGTTGGTCCTTGTACACCGGTGTTGGCGGAAAGGTTGGGTGAGAAAGTTTTCTCGGACCTTTATGGGCCATTGCCCGTAGGTAAATTCTGATATCAATATATATATGTGATTCAAGACGTGTACAGTAAAGTAATAAAATTATATCCAATGCGAAAAGCGACAGGTAGGAGCGTGCTCGCTTGTACAAAGAGATTTCATAGGGAAATACCTATCGAAACTATAATTACGGACTCAGGACCACAGTTCATATCGAAAGTTTGGGAATTTGGTCTCAAACAGCTAGGGATTCGGGTCACTCATACGTCGGTGTATTGTCCAAATTCTAATAGCGTAGAAAGAGTGAATCGCAAGCTAGGTCGACTAATTAGAACTTATTGCGGCGGAAGTAATCGTAGTTGGGTCGACGTGTTACCGGACATTCAGAATTGCTATAATAATATCGAACACACAAACACAGGCTTTGCGCCTAATGAGTTAGCGTTTGGTAGGCGGGAACCGTTAACTATTGACAAGGAATTAGGCGATGAATGGTTATTAGGTCATAGGGTGCGAGATACGGAACAGGTGCGGAATGTAGCGATAGAAAACTCTAAAAGTTCTAGTGAACGACGTAAGCGACAGGCAGACAAACGGCGTAAGTTAGAAGTCTATCGTATAGGTGATTATGTGAAACTTAAGACTTTTGTGCGTTCAAATAAAGAACATAAAATCATGCGGAAATTTTCATTGTTGTATAAAGGGCCTTATGTTATTTCGGCAGTGGTATATCCGAACTGTTATACTTTAGTAGATCCGGTTTCAAATGAGATATTGGGTAACTTCAATACTATAAATATAGCCAGGTATTATGTGAGGACGAATAAGGGCGTAGGTAAATAAAGTAGTGTATATAAGTTATATAATTAAGCTGTAAGCTGTAAATTTGAGTAACTACTTGTAGATTGAAGGATCTTACATGGTTTAGAAAGGAAAAAAAAAAAAAATGTATATATATAGTAATACGAATTAGGATAAGTTGCGGGTAAGCGAGGTTGTATAGTTAGATAGATAAATAAGATAAGACAGGAGAGAGCTCAATCGAGTTGTGTAAATATTATATACATAATTGACAGATTCATCGGTCTGTGTACATGATTTGAGATGTTCGTACGTATAGAGTGGATATGGTACAAAGCATGGATTAGCATTGTGGTAATGAGATCCTTGCGCCATGTTTAACTGAGATAAACAGTGTCTCAAGGTCTGGGAGGTGGCTGTAATGGTACACGAGAGTCAGTACATTTGATACTTCATTTTGCGTGACAGAGGGCTAGCCCATCGCCACGCTGTTTTGAATACGAGAATCGGTTCATATAACGTTTGGGGTTTTGCGTAGCTCAGGGTAAGTTAGCAAAAAAAAACAGAGCCGACGCGTGGGATGGTTCGAGGAAGGTTACAGGTCACGTTTTTTTTGTCGCATTCCTGCGAGATGTGTAGGGATCAGAGCCGAGTTGGCTGCGCGTTGAATAAATTATGAATAACTAAATAATGAAAGGTTATTATGGAACGATACGGAGAAAGCTATTATGTTGATTGCAAATATACAATTGCGGTTGAGGTATGAGATGGCGAGTTTGACACGACTAGTATGAATAGCATTCTAGTGGTCTTTGTTTCGCGCGCTAGCGGTCGGGAAGGCTTAATTAATCGCAACAAGCTTTTATGGTCAGCGATCAACAGATTTTGTGTATCGGCCATACCGAATGACTTGAGTGATAACCTACGGTTGATCATAGTGAATATGCGTACACACAATTTGTAGAACGGCGGATCTGCATGGCATGGTTGAAATTAGACCCTGTGTAGTTAGTGATAAGAAGCTTCGCTTGGGCAGAGCGTGTTCGCAAAGGACGCCACTTTTTTTTCAGACATGTGGGGTGTATAAATAGGATTGCGGGGGAAGGGAGAGCATTCAGTCTCAGCGTCTAGCTACTGTGACAGTCGTCTTTCACGAGTTCTAAACAGTTTTGGTCTGCCGTGTTACGCGTCAGAACTGAACGAATTGTGATTGCGTGTTTCAGTGGTTTTTCGTGAGTGTCTGAAGCGCCGAGATATACCTCGGTTCCTATCCTTTATATCAACCTACCCCAAATTCTAAAACTATCCTTGGGTCGTTAGATAAGAACTTTTAGGTAACTGAACTGAGTGGGCTTGGAGCGACCCTAAATTCCTTTTTCCTTCACCATAGGGTTCCTGGATTGGCTTTTAGGATATTCGCGGGCTAATCCTCTCCTCATTCCTTTCGAGTAGCGAGTTTTGAAATTCCCACACACACAGTCATTAAACATACAAGCACATTCAAATCAAACTCAACCATTTTCGAGTGGTGTCGATAATGGACGTGGTATAACACTAGGATTTTAGACTAGGCTAGACAGGAGTTTAGTTGCGGCTAAACCTAGGTTGGTAGGGCATAGGGAGACTGTTTGATCGATGAGGTTCCGCGGATGGAAATAACAAATTCAGAACAAAGTTAAACCGGTGTCAACACAGATAACCTATCCTGTTGATATGTTGACATTTGAGTGTTGTCGGGGACGCACGAAGAGATCAAATTACAGTCTAAAGTTCATTGTTTAAGACCGGGTAGGTTGTTTGCTTTGCCTTGGGTCAGTTTGGATTCAAGTTGCATCTTTAAATTAAATGTAAATTTCGCTGGAGGTCTAATGTGTAGGCTGAGTCAATATATATGATTAGGCTCAGTCGAGGACGTGCTGCGGCTAGTGGAATTCATAGTTCGGTATTTATCGAACTATGCACTTCGCTATGGTGTGGGTTAGATCTCCTAAAGCGCTAATGACTACGTTTCGATAACATCCAGCTCAAATTGCGCAGAGTTGAAGGTTTCAAAACGTTACGGACCTTTTGAGGTAACCGCTAGTTCAAACCCATTTCGGAAAATCAAATCGCAATTGTGTAAACCGGTCTTTTCGGATCGTTATTGCCGTGAACTAATTATATAATTGGAACCACCACAAGCCGCTACTAGCGAGCACATGAAATATCATTGAGTACTCACGTCGTAAAACTACGACGGATATCTATACGATATCTCAAACAAATATTACAAATCGTGGTCGACCACTAAAAGAAGTTCCAAGCGCCCATATATACAAAAAAATAAATGGTATCATCACACATAAATACAACAACGATCGATCTGGCGCAATACACCGCTGACTGATGCGAATTACCGGCTTGCGGACATATATGCTTTCTCTGTCTAACTTGAAACTCTAACTTCCTGAATCAATCTTCCGTTGGATATTGTACGCCTAACGAACTTCTCAACGAACGAGAAATTCGGACTTATCATTCTTAACTTACAAATCTTACAGCTGAATCGGGACATCTCATTTTGGGGTAGATAGAATAGACGATCATAGCTACTGATAGCGGTGGCTCGACCTTAGCCGTTAATGCCGTTACAAAATCAGTATTATTGATGTGCAGTGTAATATTTACCAAAAATAAGCAGTTATGACTTAACGTAATTACGTTAAGTCATAACTGCTTACTTCATAATTATGAAGATTCGTTAAATTATGATGGTGCAATGTTACATTTTATATAACTTAAATGCAAGGGGAACCCACTGTATTGGAACTAATTGGTCCCGCTTGTATATTAATTTAATTAAACACTGACTAATTATAGTCAGAGTTTCATCCAATTTTAATAATAACATTAAGTCTCATCTGCTTTTTTATGCAGTAGTCTACGTGTTTTACCTTAAATTACCAAGCTGGGGCCAAAACTCTATCGCTATTCGTTTTCCTAAGATGATTGATTCCCTGTATGTTAGTAATGTATGGGAAATGTCTTACCGATCACTTCCTTTAACTTTGTAGACGATGACGTATCCAGTTAGATTTCCATTCTGCACATCAGGATCTTCCCAACTTAGCGTCACGAATCTGTGCTTCATGAATGCAGCCCTTAAGCCCTTCGGCTTAGAGACCAAACTCGCGTTCAACTCTTGCAGGGCATCTAAGTCCAATCCTTTGGCAGCATGAAATAAATCATTCTCTATATCCTTGTACATGATATCAGATTTTTCTGTGTACGCGTATTCGTAGTCCGAATATAAGTCTTCAGCTTCTGGGTATAAGGTCGAGTCTTTATCCGAGTCTGAGATTAATGTGGAGAAAATGTCATGGGAGCTGGCCTCGGTTGTCGTCAGAAAGTTCGAGGGTTTTAAAGAGTTGAAGAAAGATTTTGAGTTGAAGTTCTTTGGGTTTTTGTGCTTTCCTTTTTTGGATTTGGCCGGGGGCGTGGCACCTGAAATGGGAAACGGTGGGAAAAAATAAGTAAAAGTAAAAAAAAAACAAAAGAAATATATAAATTAAATTCGGAACATAATTAAAAACTTATAAATCAGGAATAATAATAATGTTTTCTAGAACCATGGACCAACAATACAAGAGGACAGACAACCGTCATACTTTGAAGTGTAATTAGATTTTTATATTAAATGTTGTCGCTAGATAGAGCTACACTAGTTCGAAACAATAGGATTCAATCGGATTCACGACTTTGTACTTTCTTTCTAGGAAATGTTGTATCAGTAGTGGTGCGCTTAATTTAAGAAAGATGGCATTATAATCGTTTACTTACTAAGAACAAACAAGGCTTACGCGTCTGACACGTCTCATGCGTATTCATTTGTAATTTGTAGGAGTTAGGTACTGTACAATTGTGTGTAAGTGCGTTGTTTTGGCCGAAACTCGTAAACAATAGAAAAAGCGCTATCTCTGATTTTCTACGCCGTCAGCCTAAGCATCCAAGAATATGCATGGTACAGCTAACAGGCGAGATAGTAGTGACATCTAGACATAATACAGAATTTGTTTTCTAGCCGAGTACTTTTTTTTTGTATAGAGTGGTCTGTCCTCTCGTATTGTTGGTCCACACTAGAACATAAAATAAATGAAATATAACACACGTCTACCTAAAGGAACTCCTGAAAATAATTTGTGTTTAACCCATAATCAGTCCGGAACTATATTTTCGCCAAAGGACAAGGTTGACTCGATGTATGGTCGACTGCTCCAGCGGTGTACAGGCATCGTACCTAGCGATACACTATTCTGAATGGCTGTATATCAGTATTTCAGGTTAAAATGTTGATCGCGGACACGTGCTGTTTGGGGAGGGGAGGAGGTAGAGGGTGGGAGGGGACCTCCTACCTCAAGTTTCAATTGTCGGAAAGCAGAAGATTTTTAGAAGGTTATGAATTTTCAAAAAGCATATTTTGAGGTTAATTTTTACTATAGGATTTTTGCAAATAGTCACTGTTTTGTTTACAATTCGTTTATTCGCTTCTCTACGCTCCGGTTTTGCTTCTTCTAAGTTCTAACCTGACCTACAATACAATTGAAATATAGCCACAATAACTTACCCCGCCATTACTGATCACCCCGCAGTATATAAAAAGATCACTTTACGTAATACTGAGGACTGATATCTGTTTAGAACCAAACAGACCTATTTACGGTTTTGTCACGACTAGTGTAATTCGGAATGCACCTTTGTCTATGGTCAATTGAAAATGTTACTTGGACAGAATGTTGGCCTCATGCGGGAACACGATGTAATTCTTCCTTCGTTCATGAGCCGAAAGCATGATGCCGCCATCCAAACGCAAGTTTTGTTGGAAATAGGCCGAAGTGCGATTGAACAATATTTCGGACATAGCCAAAAGGGTTTCCACTCCCCGTGTTTTGAAGCGTTCGTAGCCCCCGGGATATTTTGTCGTGGTCACTGGCGTGTAATAGCCACGCCTAGTTAGAATAAGAATAGGACAACCACTTGACCTGACGGTGGCCTCAATGCGGTGCCTGGAGCGGTGAAGCAAGAATAAGAAGCCAGACGAGTCTGGCCCCATCGCATCGGGAACCAGGTCTACGGAAGACCCCGTCAGGTAACTAAATTATTGCACGGTGGAACACCATCAGTTGGACCCCCCTCACGGCGCTGAGCAGATGTTTCCAGCTGTCTATGGGCCGCAGCCCGGAACACCGCCATGGGAGGAATTTAACAAATGATATTATATTATATCACAAGTTACTGGTATCTTAGTTTAGGCATCAAGAAACTAAAAAACTGCATCGTCAACCTAATTCATTGATGTATTATTTAGCAATGTGATATTTTTCTTAAATAAAAAATATTAATATTACAATCACCAGGAAACGGAATGCGCGCGCCATTTTACATTTCAATTCACCCAACTTTCATTTCACAACACGTTTATAGATATAGATGTCAACTATTATGTAATATTTAAGGTACTCCCCTAATGGGAAGAGAAAAATTGTGTTCCATTTCAGCATAGATTTAAGGCATGAAATAATTATTTTGTTGTAAGTATTCATATAATTAGTGCGCCACCAGTGAACAGCTTCAAAAATAGACTTGACAACTTTTTTATAAATGTGCAGTGAAATGTGGACTGATATGCACGCAACAGCATTAAGCTGCATTATAATATATAAATAATAATAAAAATTCAAAACAAGTTTCCGGCAATTAAGGCTAGACTAACTATAGGTTCAAGAATATAGATAACCATCCTACTAAATATCTCAAGTAATTAAAATCACCAAACCGTGTTTCTGGTTTCGAAAGTTTCAGGAATTGCACGATTCTGAAAATAAAATCGTAAAACTCCTTTGAGAGAATTTATTTTTTTGTTTACAGTCGTTAAATGAAAGATTATTTAAAAAGAAGTGTGGATAATGACCGCTTTAGGGTCTTAAATAAAAGCCAAATTAACTTGATAGTTATATTGTACTTTCAATCAACATAGTAATTCTCTCTCGTCTGGTCATTGTAACACACTTATCTTATATTCTACGACAAAACAAACGCTTGCGCGAGGCAGCCGACATACGGCGCCATCTAGTGACAATTTGAGGCAATCTCCAAATTAGACATACCGCCCACCAAGGACAGAATGTCCTTTCTAACCGCCCACCATAGTAACATTGATATAGGCGAGGGCTACAACAATTTGAACTCTTAAAACTAAAATTACACACAATTGTAATTATGTAAATACATTTTCAGCTAACTAATATATACTTCTAGAAACACTAAACTATACATTTATTGGTAATATACAAAGCTTTGAGGTTGGACGTTTAATGGTTGAATTTTTATATTTCAATGACACTACTCTAGTTAACCCATCCAAACCAGGGTGTTTAGCTACGATCCTACCAAAAAGCCATTTACTAGGAGGTAAGTCATCCTCCTTCACCAAAACAATGTCCCCGACTTCAGGTTCCGGTGTCTTAAAAGCCCATTTGTAACGGTGCATGAGGTGAGTCAAATATTCGTTAGACCACCTGCGCCAAAAGTTCTGCAACATTCCCTGAGTGACCTGCCATCTTTTCAAACTCGTAACGTTGGAGTTTTCATAATTTGCTTCAGGGACCATCACTAGTGGCTCTCCCACAAGAAAATGTCCAGGAGTCAACGGGATAGCGTTCCCTGGATCATTATTGATTACTGACAATGGTCTTGAATTGAGACATGCTTCAACTTGACTCAATAGTGTACTCATCTCTTCGTACGTCAATGTGGACTCGCCAATTACTCGTTTTATATGATATTTGGTCGATTTTATGCCAGATTCCCATAATCCACCAAAACTGGGGGCTCGAGGGGGAATAAAATGCCAGTTGGTTCCATTGACAGCTAAACTATCAGCTATCTCTTGTACCATCGTTGATCTCTCCGCTTCAAACAGAGCTTTGAGCTCCTTTGAGGCTCCTACAAAATTCGTGCCATTGTCGCTATACAAGTCAGCACAATGGCCGCGTCTAGCCACAAATCGTTTAAATGATTCTAAAAATCCTCTAGATGTGAGTTCACTCACAACTTCAATGTGTACAGCCTTTGTGACCATACACACAAACAAACATATATATCCTTTATAACTTCTATGGCCTCTGCCTTTAGAGGTTCTCAGCATAATTGGTCCTGCATAATCTACACCGCTACTTAAGAACGCCCTAGCCGGTGTAACTCGGACTGAAGGTAAGGATCCCATAAGTTGGGTTTGTATCTTTGCCTTGTGCCGCACGCAAATCACACATTTACGAACATGATGTTTCACCAGATTCTTTGCTCCTACTAAAAAGTACGCTGATCGGATGAAATTTAGCATTAATTGTGCATCCCCATGCAACGTTTTCTTGTGCGCATTGTCAACTACTAAATCCGAAAAGTGCGACTTGTGCGGCAGCAGGATTGGTTGCTTAACATTCTCGGATTCTTGAGACTGAGATATTCTCCCGTTTGCTCTTAGCAATCCCTTATCGTCGATGAAAGGGTTCAAACTTAACAGTTTCGACGATTTGGATTTGACCTGTCCGTAAGTTTTTATTTCTTTTATTTCTGATTTGAACTCTGCCGCTTGAACTAATCTACTACAAATCAATAGCGCTTCATCCAACTCCCACTTATGTAAATACTTTACACATTGACCTTTATCCAAAATTTGCCTTTTAGTGACGAATCTTCTACAATATGCTACCACACGAATTAGCTTCTTTAGTGAAGAATACTTGTCCACAATCGACTCCTCTACCGTAGCAACATGAATCTTCAACGACTGTTCCTCGTGCGTCTCGTTGTTCTTTAATTTTTTAAATGAAATGTTTTTCTCCCATAGAAACCTTGGACCAAATTTCCATAAATCTAACTCAACTAGCTCTGATGGCCGAATTCCGCGTGACGCACAATCAGCTGGATTTTCCTTCGTCGAGACATGCGACCACTGTGATGATTCTAATGTGGAATGGATTTCGGAAATTCTATTGGCCACAAATGTCTTCCAGTTATTTGGATGTTTATTCAACCAAGCCAGCACCACCATCGAATCCGTCCATGCTCTTACATTGCTAATTGGAATGTTCAGCACCTTGGCAATCTCTACCAGCAGCTTGGCTAGTAGAACCGCGCCACAGAGTTCCAAGCGTGGAATACTGACTTGCCGGACGGGTGATACTCTGGTTTTTGCGCCAACGAGAACGACATGAATTTCTCCTGATGAACTGACTACACGCAGGTATACTACAGCCGAATAAGCAACATTGGATGCATCGGAGAAGCCATGTAACTCCACCAGTACATCATCTTCCTTGGTGAACAGCCACCTAGGAATACTAAAATCTGTTAGTTGACCTAACTCATTACGGTAAGTATACCAATCCTCTAAAATACTGGTTGGTGGTTCTTCGTCCCAACCAGTCCCCGCTATCCACAGTCGCTGTATAAAGATTTTTGCTTTTATTACGCATGGTGCTATCCACCCCAGTGGGTCAAATAGCCTTGCAACATCTGATATTATTTTCCTTTTTGTTACAGGTGCAGACAACGAAGGCAGTTTTACCGAGTATTGGAATTCGTCGCGTGTTCTGTTCCAGGTAAGTCCTAAAATCTTTACAATATTCTCTTGTTTACATTCTAAGTTTTTGTGCTCTTTCTTTTCTTCAATTTTGATTTCCCCTGTTTGATCTATTATTTCCAGTAACTCATCTTTATTACTCGACCATTTTTGCAAAATGAATCCACCTTCCTTTAATAGTGAATCCATTTCCTTATATAACACTATTCCTTCTTCTATGGTTTGACAACCAGACATCAAATCATCCATGTAAAACTCTGTTGCTACTCGTTCTGCTGCGATTGGATACTTTTCTTTGTGATCTATAGCAACTTGGTTTAGAGCTTTCACGGCTAAGTACGGAGCTGAAGCTGTACCGAAGGTAACGGTGAGCAGTTTGTAATCCTTTATTAGATCATCTGGATTATTTCTCCAAACGATACGTTGATAATCGCAATCTTCTTCTGCTACCTTTACCATTCGGTACATCTTAACAACGTCCGCTGTTAAACATACCGGATGCTTCCTCCATCCCATGATCAAATGGCGCAAATCTGGCTGCAATGTGGGTCCAACCATCAAGGTGTCATTGAGTGATACCCCGTTTTCATTTTTGCAGGATGCGTCAAAAACTACCCTGACTTTGGTGGTGCACTTGTCGTCCCTAACAACTGCATGGTGTGGTAAGTAGACCGCTTTTTCTTTATTTAGGTCCAATTCTGATACTGACACCATGTGACCTAGCTTTAAATACTCATTTATAACTTCCGTGTACCTATCTTTTAGTAGTTTATCTTTAGTGAACTTTCTTTCTAGTGACCTTAATCTCTTTATTGCAATTTCACGTGATTCTCCTTGTTTACAGGACGGTTCCTCATCGCGAAACGGCAATTTCACCACGTACCTACCATTCTCGTCTCTACGTGTTGTGGTTGTGAAGATGTCTTCGCATCTTTGTTCTTCTTTTGATAGAATTGGTGTTCTCAATAAAGGCTCGTTTTCCAATTCCCAAAATCTTTTAATGACCTCATTTTCATCTACTTGCGCATGCAAGACTGATATTTTGTTTCCTATACCTGCGTTGCCCGTAGATCCAGACAATATCCATCCCAGAGAAGTGCACTGAGCTACTGGGGACCCTGCGGGCCCTCTCACTACACCCTCCTTTATAATCTGGCTATAGACCTCCGCCCCCAACAAAATGTCTATTTTATTGGGTGAATTGAACTCTGGATCAGCCAAGCACAAATGCTGCAATTGATTCCAGTCCGGCACCACTACCTCTCTCTCAGGTAGTAATGTTGTTATTTTTGTAAGCACAAAACATTTGATCTTCAATTTAAAGTTCGGATCCGTTAATGACTGGATATCTAACGTCACCGCTGAACTTGATCTCATCGACTGCTGATCTCCGCCTACTCCGGAAATTGACAGGTTGGCATGTGTTTTACTCAGGCTCAACCCTTGAACTGTGGCCTCCGTTACAAATGAGGCTTGCGAACCCTGATCTAACAACGCTCTAAATGGCCGGTACTGACCTGTTTTTGATTGTACACTCACAAGTGCTGTGGGCAACAAAACTTGACTACCTGACTTTCCTTTAGAAAAACAGGTCAGAACCGGTGTGGTCTCATTCGTGGAACGGCTAGTTCCCGCCCCACTAACAGTTTCTTCATTCGGAACTGAATTGACTGTTTGAACTGAACTACTCGTATTAACATTTGAAGCCGGCTCACTCCTCGGATGAAGTAGGGAGTGATGCTTCCTTCTACAAATTCTACAAGTGGTGGTTTTTTGGCAAAATCTAACCGAGTGGTTCGCCCCTAAGCAGTTGTAACACATTCGGTTATTCGTAACAAAGGCATGACGTGCAGCATAATCTTCGTTTGCAAATTTTTTACAGAAGCACAATTTATGACCTTCAGTACAAAACTCACAGGCTACTGTAGCCGCATTTGTAACATGCAGTACCTTTGGCTTACTCACACTACCACCACTTGATGGTTTTACGCTAGAACTTGATACCTTCATTACACTTTTTGGCTCAATAAACTCGAGTGCTCTATATCTGCCAGTTAAAAACTCCTTGAACTGCCCAAACGTGGGTAATGAGTCCGAAGACAAATTCGATGTTACATTCAATTCCCACTGCTTTCGTGACTCTGAATCCAACTTGAGCGAAAGCAGATGGATAACAATTATATCCCATGTTGATACATCAATGCCTAAATTGCTTAACGCACTCAAACAATCCGATGACGTATCCATTAATTCTTTTAAACATCCTGCTGACTCAGCAGTTATATTCCGCTGACTAAGTAAACGCTTTAGTATACAATGTGACAGGTACTTCTTATTGCTATAACGTTCCTCTAACTGTTTCCAACACTGATGATAATTTGCGTCAGTCACAGGTGTGTATCTAATCAGTTGTTCTGCTTCTCCAGTCAAGTAACCTTTAAGATATTGTAACTTTTGTACGTTATCTAAGGCATTATTATTGTGTATCATAGATACGAACAAATCTCGAAAAGTTATCCATTCCGTATATTTGCCTGAAAATGTTGGAATAGTTATCTTCGGTAACTTGACTTGAGATGATTTTGTGTTAGAGCTATCATTGCTTACGTTTACACTTGAACTAGGCTGGACCCTAAAACAACTTAAAATCTTTTTCAACTCACACTTGTAATTGGTGAACAGCTCCTCTGTTTCATCATATATATCAGATGTTGTGTAGGTCTCAGCCTTTAATAATTTAGAATCTGCTGTTTGCAGTAACTCTTTATGTCCCTGTCTAAAATCACTCCACAACTGATCTAATGATTCCAATCTATTTTCGACATAATCTTTAGTAATGCGTTCCTTAGGAGACTTTTTAAAGTTACTTCTTGCCTTAGTTATACGTTCTGACAAGTCTTGTTGATAACTAATTAAAGACTCCATGTTGTAACAAATAATTTAGTAAATCCAACAACCAAATAATTGCTTACAAGTATACACTTTATAACTAATTCAATCCTAAAGAAAATCACAAGTGTCGAAAGTAAATTCTTGAAAATATTACAAGTTCTAACAACTAATTGAGACTTAGGCGAAATCCGGCATGGATTCCCCGTACCTCCGTTTTTCTCTTAATTTTTCTAAGTCCTAAATCTAATGTATGTAATAAATTCACTAAGTTCTGAACTGCTTTGCTATAAGGTTGAAAATGTCTAACTGTCTTGATGAATTTCCACAAGTTTTGAACTCCTTTATAAGGTTGAACTTCCACGAACCAAATAATATAAATGTACTCACGATTTGCACTTGACCACCTCACTCACTTCTCGTACCAACCGATAACCACTCGATCTGCTGTTGTGACGTGCTCGCTGTCTCCCTCTCCGCTGTCCTGCTCCTGGCGGTGGTACACACCGCCTGTGATTTCAGCTTGGCTCTGCTAGTCGCTACTTCGCTGCAATCACTGTACTCAAGTCGTATCCCTCTGAACAGCGATCCACTGATACTATGGGAACGATGCGAAGAGTAGCTCACACGTACTGAGCTACGGAACTCTTAATTCCTCAAAAACTAAAACTTTTCGGTTCGAAGGACCATGGATAATGACCGCTTTAGGGTCTTAAATAAAAGCCAAATTAACTTGATAGTTATATTGTACTTTCAATCAACATAGTAATTCTCTCTCGTCTGGTCATTGTAACACACTTATCTTATATTCTACGACAAAACAAACGCTTGCGCGAGGCAGCCGACATACGGCGCCATCTAGTGACAATTTGAGGCAATCTCCAAATTAGACAAAGTGTCACGAAACGATCGTGCGGGTAGCAACATCTGGCCGAGACAGGAATTGGATGGATGTCCGTTTCTATATGACATATGTTTCGGGCGTTTCCGTGTTTCGGATGACATGTTAAGCTGCAGGTATCGCTACTCGGTGGTAGTATCGTAAAGCTGGGTCAGTGGCCTTCCTAGGGCAGCTTGATAACTTCTGACAGTCAGGTTGGCCACCATCACGACACATCAGAGTCATCACCCGCACCGGGTCCACTGCCGTCCACTGGAACACGTCCACTGCCAACCTAAGGGCACGCTGAGGGTGATCATGACTTACCTTCCCCCTCCTTGTGACCACGAGTCTGATGGAGCCCTGCGCCGTGTCCCCCGCCGCCATGCACTGGAACATGCCCGCGTCCACTGGCAGCACTCCTGAGATGCGCAGCGATGAGCTGTGCACATTGACATCAACAATTATATACATGAGCATAAGGGTCACAACACACCATTGCCGAATACGCGACCGAAGTTCGGCGTGATTACGCCTGCAATGCTTTTTCAATCACGTAAGGTTCAATTTAGGAACGAAAAATTCAGCCGCGGAACTTCCGCGCGTTTTCGGCCATGGTGTGTCGACACACTTACAGGAAGAGTTGCAGTAGAAGTATACTGTTATTAAGAACAATCAGTTCGTATGTATATCGAGCACGTTGGTCTTAAGAAGTGAAGTGCGGCGCTGGTTTTCATTTGGAAATTACCCACTAAAAGAGGGAAATATGTGGCTTAAAGAATGATTTCTGTAAAAGAGTTTCGACAGTTTAAAAAAATATGTAACGTCTAGATCTAGAGCTTCTAGGCAAATGTACAAATGTGTGTGTTTATCTTTTCGCCCATATCTCGGAAACTTCAGAAATGACTGCTACGAAATGTTCTCGCCCGTCCTCTCTAGCGATATGTCTCCTTTTAAGCGTCAATGGTTCCCCATTCTTCAGCCAGAGCTGTTCCCCCCGCGCGCTCCGCCAGCTTCACTTGAGCGTCGCTGTTCCACCGGGCTTGTCTCTAGCGAGAGATCTCTTCAGGTCACATATTTTCCGAGGCATAGTTGCCCCCACATAAAGCCAGTTATTTACCTTTTGACTGACGTAAAAAACGATTGTCTAAAACTTGTCGGATTTTTTTAATTTTGTGATTTCGTATGTCGCCCGATTATTCAGAGACGGCTGGAAAGATTTGGAATTTTTTGTCTTTGTTCAAAAGGCTGTATTTTTCAGATGCTATAAAGCAAAATCAGGCGTAATCGGTTCAGTAATTTTGTTAGTCCCACCCGTCAACTCTAGCGATATCTCTCTCGTTGGGCGTCAGCGGTTCCCCGTGCCAGCGCTGCTCTCCCCGCGCGCCCCGCCACGTGCAGCGCAGTGTCGCCGAGCCGCGGGGGGAGGACACCACGAGGGGGGCGGGCACGAACACGCGGGGGATGGACTGCAAACAGAAAACATTGGGACTTCCTTTAGCTTTTACCTGACTGCGCCCGAAGGTGGAATGTATAATTTTATTGGAGCATGCAATTAAAGAAACAGACTGACAAAACAAACTTCAAAAGACAACACAATCGCACTGCAAGTTTGACGAGCGTGTAAATCATGCATGATACTCACAATGACTTCCAACTGCGTGGTGGCATCAGCAGAGTCAAGCCTGTTGTGCGCGCGACACGTGTATGCGCCTCCGCGAGCGCACGCGCAGACTGCACTCGCAGGGAGCCGGAGCCGACTAGGTAAAAGCGGGACTCTAGGTCGCTGCGGGACAAACATATGATTATACAAAAATCGGTCAAGTGCGTTATCATCGTAGGGAAAAAAGGCCTAAAAATAAAATAAAACAGGTCAAGTCTAAGTAGGTCGTCGGACCCGCACATGAAGGGTTCCATACCTCAGATTAAGGATATATATATCTTATTTATTTATAGATATCTTATTTACACGGAAAAACGTGAAACGATAGTATTGTACGAGTATACCTTTTTAATTCTTAATAATAAAATATTAAATACTTGGTAGTACTACATTCAAGACCGTACAACGAAACATTGAAAAAAAATTTGTGTATTTAGTATGTAAGTATTAAACTATGTACTCAGGTTAACGAAACTCTTAGCCCATTTAATAATATAATAATATAATCATAAAATAAAATAAAATAAAATACAAACCGGAAGTGGATAGAAATTGAGTAATTTATTTACAGAAATAAATTTAAATATGATAAAAACTTAATATTTTTATTATAATTGGAATATGCAATGATTAATCGTATAGTGACAAATAACTAAGCACAAAACTCGATACTCGCATAGATCTTTTTCCGATAAGATCGGGAGAGTCCAGTTCAGTTCACGGATAAACAAATAAAAAAAATGGCTAGGAAAATGTCCATACAAAAAATCTCGTTTAATTCTTTAAAAACCCATGTTTCATTATTAGTTGTTATAGCGGCAATAAAAATACACCCTCTGAGAAAATTCTAGCTCTCTCCCTATTTCGGTTGATCTGGTAGAGTCCGGGTAGGCTAATAATAGGGTCCCGTTTGGCACCCTTCGTGTACGGAACCCTAACAAAGTGTATTCGGAACTTGGTTTCGATACCTGTCCCTATAGATTGGGGATCTGACATCAAACCAATGGCGCCACCGACGACTTCAAGAGGTTTGCGAAGATATTAATTCCCAGACAAAACAGGTCTCTTGTATGGTGACCCCACAAAAAGAGAATAATATTTTGTCCGAACGTGGATTCGAACCCAGAACCCTAGGATTGAGAGACCGATATCAAACCAATTGCGCACCACAAGCATGTGATAAGCTGCCAATTCTAACATTGTAACCTTGGGGATTTGGCTATAGATAAATAGGAAAAAATGAGAATAGATAGTTGCAGATATTTAATCAAATATAATAGGATAGTCGAGACGTGGGTTTACAGAACTCATTGGCATCTATTTGTCATATTTTCACAACACGAGCCCTCCCCTGGTCTTCAGATGTTCAATAGGTCAGTAGGCAGTATGGGCAGATTATAGGCAGGATGTGGTAAGGTCGGATGGTAGTCTTGGAAGTTGTGAAGTGCAGAGCCGGTAGGTAGGAAGTAAGTACGTAGGCAGTAGGTAGGAAGATGGATTTCGGAGCCGGTAAAAAGATTCTGGGGAACAAAGACAGTTTTTGTCTGTAAGTCAGGGGCGAACACACATTTAGCTTAACATAACCTTATTCTCTAGACTTAATACCTCTAAAAAGCTGACATTATGGGAACTGGTCGAATTGGGAAGTGGTCGAAGTGGTAAGTGGTCTAATTGGGAAGTGGTCGAATTGGAAAGAGGTCGAATTGGGAAGTGGTCGAATTGGGAAGTGGTAAAAGTGGGAAGTGGTCGAATTGGGAAAAGGTCGAATTGGGAAGTGGTGGAATTGGACAGTGGTCGAATTGGGAAGTGGTCTAATTGGGAAGTGGTCGAAGTAGGAAGTGGTCAAAGTGGGACGTGGTCGAATTGGGAAGTGGTCGAATTGGAAAGTGGTCGAATTGGGAAGTGGTCAAAGTGGAAAGTGGTCGAATAATTGGGAAGTGGTCGAATTGGGAAGTGGTCTTATTGTGAAGTGGTCGAATTGGGAAGTGGTCGAATTGGAAATTGTGAAATTGTCATTATTACTGAGGTAATAATGACAATTTCTTCAGGTCCTTTATATATGATGAGTCATATATAAAGGACCTGAAGGATACAAAAATACAAAATACTCACTTCAAGTCAATAGCGGCACCGTTGTTCAGCCAAACTACCTCTGGTCTGGGATTCCCCGCGGCGGCACACTCGAACGTTACCGACGCACCTGGAAGAATCAACATAGCGTCACCTATTAACCCATACGGGAGGACACTTTTAGCCAGTTATTCGATACTCCGGCTTGCGTTTGAGGGGCTAGCCCATCGCCGCAGCTATTAAGTGTTTCCTCAAGATGTTTTCCATTACCGCCAGAACTTCCGTATGATTTGATTAAGATGGAATCACGTTTAAAATAACACTTCCGGAACATGCTGTCCGTTTCCCAAATACCCACTCCCAAAACACCCGTTTAAAAATAACAGTTTTTCAAACGACCGTACGCCAACAGGTCCGTTTCTCATAGGACCGTATGCCAAAACCCCCGTTTCTCATTGCATCCGTATGCAATAAGATTCATTTCTCATGAAACCCGCATGCCTAAAAGATTCGTTTCCCATAGGACCGTATGCCAAAACCCCCGTTTCTCATTGCATCCGTATGCAATAAGATTAGTTTCTCATGACACCCGTATGCCTAAAAGATTCGTTTCTCATAGGACTGTATGCCAAAACACACGTTTCTCACTGCATCCTTATGCAATAAGATTAGTTTCTCATGACACCCGTATGCCTAAAAGATTCGTTTCTCATAGGACCGTATGCCAGTGTCTTTACTGCATTTAGTTCAATGTATCTCACTTCGTCATCCATCGCTCGCTGGAATCGCTCTCCGCTATACGCAAAAGAAATTAAAAATTGCGCCGTTCACCAAAATCATATTTTAGGTTGCGCTATTCTTGAAGGTTCTTCGAAGCGTTTTTCCATCCCTTTCTCATTGACGCGTTCTCATATGTTTATGTCTCATGACAATGGACTAAACCTCTCCTACTTCTACACGATCTGTATCTCTCATTGACTCGTTCTGATGAGGTGGACTAAATGAACTACTGAACTATATGGATTGAAGTAGTTCACTGACAGAAAAGATACACTTCAATGTTTTCTTTTCACTGACACATTTTGCACATGTCTATGTGGATTATTTGACGCCGACATTATTGTCGTTTATTCCAAAGGTAATATTATATTTTATTATATATTATAATATTAAAATAATTTTAGTGCCTTTGCGTACATGGTCTCGACTGAAGACAGAAGACTAAAACGGTTCTTTGATGAGCTCCGCGCGGAGGAACCCCGACGGCACGGTCCCCGCGGCCGCGGACCCTCCACGTCACCCTAAACCGGCCTGAGTGGGTGTTGTGAGTCTGCCGCCCCATCTGGGAAGCCTACCTTCGATGACAGTGAGCGGCTGCGGTGTGGCCACGAAGCGCGGCGCCGACTCGACGCTCGCCACTTCTGGACTCACTTGCAGCTCTATACTATCACTGGACCTGGGAATTAGATAATGAAATAATGATTAGTGTCTATGACAATGATGCTTCATTAGTCCATGCTAATAAGGCTTTATTCGTTCGTGAGCATGACGCTGGGTCAGTCTATAACAATGAAGCTTCAAAATTCATAATTTCATAATTTCTTTATTGTACACAAATGATATAAAAAAGAGTTAGATAATAATAATAATACCTTGGACACTATTTACACACATTGATCTAGCCCCAAACTAATAAAAACAAAGGCGAGCTTATCTCTAATAAGATATCTCTTCCAGGTTAAAGTTGGAAATGTTGATTGCTGAGCAGCGGTAGACTTATGTGAACCACAATATGACAAATTAAACGAGTACTTACATAAATATTCATAAATAAAATTATAATTATATATAAATATAAAAAATAATAATAAAATATAAAATATAAAACGCTTCATCAGTCCTTTTTCATTGATTTGTCAGCATCCATGACAATGACGCATCAGAATCAATGACAATTATTTATCAGCAGCCATGACAATGACGCATCAGAATCAAGGACAATTATTCGTCAGCATCCATGACAAAGCTGCTTCAGAATCCATGACAATGACGCTTCAGTAGTTAATGACAACAACGCTAGATAAATACAGTCGTGCTAGTGTATGATAGTGATGTTTGCTAAGTCCCAATGACGCGTCAGCATCCATAACAATGACGCTTCATTAGTCCACAAAAATGACGCTAAATACACTCACTTCTCCCTCTGGTCCTGGCTGGCAGCGAGTCTGACGCTGCATCTGTAGCTGGCAGCGTCATGCGCTGACACCGGGTCTAACTCGAGAGCGCCAGAGGGGGTCATGCTGACGCGCGCGCCGTCGAGCCGGACAGGGGAATTGTTCTTTATCCACGTCACCTGGGAAATAGGAATGTTAGATGTGGATGCTACACATACACAACAGAAATTGACATACATACACCTGGCCCCACGCTAGTCTTGGTTATCGAAGCTACCAGGCGCCCATAACTCCCCTAGCACTCACATAGACCAACAACGTAGTGCTATACGCTCTCCGATCCTGTGACAAACTACCAGACGCCTATAACAACTCCCATGAAACTCATTCCGTCTTCTACCTCTATGACTCGAGGCATGAACCCCCCTATCTCATGCCAAACTACCAGGGTTTCATATCCTCCTAAATTATCTCGTAAGCAACTATATTGACGAAACGTAAGTACCAGGTGCTAATAAGCACTCTCCAAGCAGTTAACTTACATTGACCAGCACTGTCGGCTACGGCGTATAACTACGGGTGTCGGGATACGTCGTTAAACCACGGTCCGCGGCTACGACTAACTACGGCGTGAGGAGTCTTCTAGGCCAGGAGATCTTTCGCACCAGTTAATTCCGATAGGAAGATTTTCCTTTCTTCGACAACTGCTTTCGGGACATTAACAACGCGCGTGCTTCAATAAAGAAGAACCATGAAACCGAACTTTGATGAAGTTATTACTCGTCAAGAGAAAACTTATGAAGACATCAAGAAAATCTGCGTGAACTTCAAGAAAGATGGGGAATCAAGGAAAACCCTCGAATACTTGAGTAAACGCATAACGGCTCTAGAGACTCACTGGAAAGATTTTCTAGAGAATGATGCCATCCTGCAAACAATGGAGGATAAAGACATCACTTACTTCGTCGACAACGTCTTCGAAATAACTAAAAGGAGTTACGAAGAAACAATGCAGGCTATGAAACTTCGCAAAACTACACCAGCACCAGTGGTGCAATCTCCAAAAATAACTATAACTGGAGAATCATCCTTGGGGACCTTCGGGCTTCCCAAATCATCACCTTCGCCGCCCCAAGGGACTGATGATAAGTCGACGTCTGAAAAGGACGAACTTCTCCGTCAACAACAATGTGATTTCAACGCATTCCATCGAGCTGTATCCAAGATCAACTTGGAAGCGATGACCGAAAAATGGGATTTAGAAGACCACCTCAGCATCCTGAAAAACAAGTGGGAATCGATCGATAAAATCCACTGTAAACTGGAAAACTTACTACAAGGTTCCAATAAAAACTACGATAATTAATTATCCAGATGGGAAGAAACTTACGATAGCTACAGACGAAAGAATCAGCAGAAGATCTGGGAGAGTACGCATTACCAAAAATCGACACTAAAAATCTAACTTCCAGAGTTTAACGGCAATTATAATCAATGGATTTCCTTCAAAGATCTTTTCCACGAAACTATTCAATCCAATCCACTGATATCTAAAACACAAAAGATGCAACATTTGAAGACTAAACTAAAGGGAGAAGCTGAGAGAATCGTACAACATCTGAGCGTCAGTGCAGAAAACTACGAGTCTTGCTGGGAGTTGTTAAATAATCGTTATAACAATACGAGACTGCTCTTTACGTCATACGTTAACACTATCCTGAACATACCATTCATTCACCAGCCTAATGCTTACAACCTGAAAAAGCTTCACGACACTACGCTGGAATGTCTGAGTGCTCTGAATAACATCGGGATAGAAACTGCGACGTGGGACCCTCTCATTGTCCACTTGGTTCAACAAAAATTGGATGCTGCGACTTACAGCGAGTACGTGAAAAATTTGGTCTCTCCAAGAGAACTGCCTGACCTGGAAGATTTTATCAAATTCCTGGAGACAAAGTTCATGGCATTTGAAACACTCGATAATCACCATAATAACCATCCAAAAACTTCGTCTTCACAACAAAATACTCAGAAAAATCATAACGATCGGGGATCATCAAACTATAAGAAGTATGAAACGGAGTCAAAAACCTATCACGCGGCATACAAAATTGTCCAATCTGCAAAACTAATCACGTTCTGATGTTTTGCCCCAAATTTTGTGAAATGAACTGCGACGGCCGGAAACATACAGTTGCGAAATTGCGGCTCTGCAAAAATTGCTTGTTCAGTCACGGAGACAAGCAGTGTACGTCAACGAAAACTTGCTTGACTTGTAAGTGTTTCCATCACACGATGTTATGTGACAAGCAAAATGGGTCATCCAGAGGAAGCCAAAGTTCATACAACCAGAAACTATCAACTTCGCAACAAGTATCAACGCATGTCACCAACGCAAATGGAGAAGTACTTCTAGCAACAGCTCAACTACGAGTTAAAACTGGGGACGGAACTTACGTAACTTTGAGAGCACTCGTGGATCAAGGATCTCAAGTTACTCTCATGACTGAGAATGCAGCTCAGCGATTGCGGCTTCCACGGCAGAAACTAAGCGCTGTGATATCGGGAGTCGGAACTACTATGGGGAATTGCAAGGGAAAACTACTCCTGTATTGCAAATCCATCCATAATAACAACTACGAGTTTCAACTAGAAGCACTTATTATGAAAATATTAATAAGTAACTTGCCCAACTCAACCTTCAACAGACCCACTTGGGATCATCTGGACAACGTCATGCTAGCGGATCCGGACTTCAATATCTCGGGACCGATCGATATCCTTCTGGGGGCGAATGTTTTCTCGGAGATATTACTCGACGGTGTACTGAAGTGTGATAACCACTCACCAGTCGCTCAACAAACTAAGCTGGGGTGGATCTTGTGTGGGAACGTAAAAACTTACCATTGTCTAGTTACGATAAACGAACTAGAAGATTTTACGAGATTTTGGGAATCGGAAGAAATCTGCAACAACGGCATAACGAACGAGGAAGATCAATGCGAAAAATACTACCGGGAAACTACTAAGAGGCTCGGCGACGGCAGATACGTCGTAAAGATGCCACTGAAACCTGAAATCAACGAAAAACTGGGAACATCGAGACACCAAGCTATTTCTCAATTTTTGCAACTGGAAAAGAAAATGCTGAGAAACGAAAATTTTGCGACGCAGACGACGACAATTCATTGACGAGTACACGAAACTAGGTCACATGAAACTGGTGACGCCTTCCTCAGAGAAAAAACTTGAAGCTTTCTTACCTCATCACGGTGTCATCCGAGAAGAATCGACCACTACCAAACTGAGAGTCGTCTTCAACGCGTCTATGAAAACTAACACCAAGTATAGCCTCAACGATTTCATGGAAAAAGGTCCGAATCTACAAAAGGATATTCAAGAACTAATCATCAACTGGCGTAGCTATCGATATGTCCTAACCACTGACATAGAGAAGATGTATAGGATGATACTTATCCATGAAGATCAACAACCACTACAGAAAATCATTTGGAGGTCATCGTGTGGTCAAGCGGGCGAAGGTCGACTGCAAGAGATGCAATTGTGCACAATCACATACGGAACGAAAGCCGCACCGTTCCTAGCGATGCGAACTCTCAAACAGCTCTCACTTGACGAAGGGCACGAGTTTTCTGAAGCAGCGAAGGTCATTCAAAACCATTTTTACATGGATGACCTCATTTGCGGACGCAACACTACCGAGGAAGCAAAACTACTGCAACAGCAGCTAACTACTCTCCTACGAAGGGGCGGATTTAACTTAAGGAAATGGTCAAGCAACGAGGAAACGATTCTGGAAAACTTAGCTGACGATCAAAAATCCCGCAAAGGTGTATTCACATTTAAACAAGAGGAGTCAGTGAAAACTCTGGTACTTAACTACAATCCGTCCAGAGATGTATTTTTATTTAACTGGAATCTACCGCAACTAGGTAAGAGGAAAGTTACCAAGTGAAGTCTACTCTCAGATGTCAGCAAGCTCTACGATCCGCTCGGCTGGCTCTCTCCAACGGTAATTAAGGCAAATCAAATCAAATCAAATCAAAAATCATTTATTTCCATAGGATGTTGTTACATCACTTAGATCCGTCATTACATTTTTTGGGTGAGTTCACTAACACAATGGCGGAATCTGTGGAGAAGAGCTCACCGAAGAAACTCCACAGTCGTCGCATCTTTTGCGTTTCCTTTTTTAAATAAAATATTGTCAAATGACAAAATGAATGCTAATTATATATCGAAACAGCCTGTTACTCAAACAATCTATTCCCATGGACATCTGTCCTCTAAGTAATCAGATATCCTATAGTAACCTTTTTTATACAATTTCTGTTTTATTATTATTTTAAACTTGTTTAAAGGTAAGTTTTTAATATCAGTAGGGACCTTATTGTAATAGCGTATACAATTGCCTTTAAAAGAATTACTAATTTTATGTAGTCGGCTTACATAAGCAACCAACTTGTCTTTATTTCTAGTATTAAAATTGTGTATATCACTGTACTTCTGAAAATTAGTTATATTTCTTTTTACATACACAAGATTGTCATAGATATATTGAGACACAAATGTCAGAATATTGATTTCTTTAAACTTTTCCCTCAGTGACACTCTAGGCCCTAATCTATAAATTGCACGAACAGCCCGTTTCTGCAGAATAAATATACTATAAGCATTCGCAGCGTGACCCCACAATAAAATACCATAGGTCATTAGACTATGAAAGTAGCCAAACTACTGTTTCAGAAGGTGTGGGTCAGTAAGATAAACTGGGATGAAAGCTTACCCACAGAAATAGAAACAGAATGGAAAAAACTACGAGATGATTTTCCTAACATCGCCCGGCTATCACTACCAAGGTGGCTAACTTACATCGATGATGCAATACATGTCCACGGATTTTGTGACGCAAGCGAAAAAGCATACGCCTGTGTTATATACAGTCATACTATGAACGAAAACGGAGAGTACGTAGTAACACTGATAGCGGCCAAGACAAGAGTAGCGCCTCTCAATAAGAAGACTTCACTACCAAGGCTGGAATTGTGTGGAGCTCTGCTACTTTCCAAATTAGTGGAGAAGCTACAAACAGCCCTTCCTGAGAAAATTCTTCATATTAACTGTTGGGCGGATTCGACAGTCGCACTCGCGTGGATACAAGGCGACATAACGAGATGGGAAAGATACGTTGCCAACCGAGTTGCGGCAATAACTAACATTGTACCTGCGACGAAATGGGGACACGTCAGATCGGAAGAAAATTCTGCAGATTGCGCTACTAGAGGCCTCTCACCGTCCCAACTACTCAACTTCAACTTGTGGTGGGAAGGACCTCAGTGGCTCAAGAAATACAACGACGAAAAAACTAAAAATAGATCGGAAATATTTACGACGGATGACGAACTGATAGCAACACGAAACTGTTATGCAACGCAGACTGCTAACGAAGCAACTTTTATAAATACACTACTGGACAAGTGTAGTACAATGACACGAGTCATACGAGTCATTAGCTGGGTGTTACGTTTCACAACAAGTCTACGTAACAAGGACGCGACAGCTAATAACAAATACCTGACATCGAAAGAACTAAGTGAAGCGAGAAACTTAATGGTCAGATACGGACAACGTCAATACTTCAACGAGGAGGTTGAAGACCTGGAAAAAAGTGGAAGAGTCAGGTCGAAGAGTGTTCTGTTGAACCTAAAACCCTACATTGATGAAAAAGGGATACTACGAGTGGGAGGGCGATTACAAAACTCAGCGTTACCAGATGAAGCGAAGCATCCTGCAGTGATCCCCCACGCAGGAAAACTAACGCAGTTGATAATCGACCACGCCCACAAACAAACTCTACACGGAGGAGCTCGTCTAACACTTGCCCAAACGAGACAGAAGTATTGGATAATTAGCGGCAATCGAGCGGTGAAAAAGTATTTAACTAAATGTGTGAGATGTCACAGATATAAGCCCCATAAAAACGAACAGATAATGGTCGACCTACCTCAATCACGTGTCACGCCATCCAGGCCCTTTACTAACACCGGGGTTGATCTAACCGGTTTCGTGGATGTGAAAATAAACAAGGGGAGAGGAGTGAAAACATGCAAAGGATATATTTGTATTTTCATTTGCATGGCAACAAAAGCGGTCCATATTGAGCTTGTATCTGACCTCAGCACAGAAACGTTCCTGGCAGCCCTCAAGAGGATGTGCGCGAAAAGAGGGACCCCCAAACATGTTTTCTCGGATAACGGGACTAACCTTCGGGGAGGATCCAGAATACTACAGAAAGAATTTCAACAATTCAAAACTATGATGTCTGAGGAATTCTTCGATGGAATCTGCGAACTACAAATTGAGTGGCATTTCAACGCGCCAATCTGGCCAACTGCAGGAGGATTGTGGGAAGCAGCTGTGAAATCGATGAAGTACAATCTTAAACGTGTTTTGGGAGAACAAAAACTGACGTACGAGCAGTTTTCAACCTTGTTGGCGCAGATAGAAGCGTGTATGAATTCCAGACCACTGTGCCCTCTCACGGAAAGCATAGACGACTTGGAGTACTTAACGCCAGGCCACTTTATAACTGGAGGTCCAACGATGCTGTTGCCACAAGCAGAAATTAACGAAAATCGAGCACAGGACCTCAGGAACAAATGGAAACAAACTGAACTCATGCAACAACACTTCTGGAAACCATGGTCCAGTGAATATTTACATCAAATTCAAGTGCGCTGCAAATGGCAGCGACCGAGAAAAAACTTAGAAAAAGGAGAACTCGTCCTGGTCAAGGAGAATAACTTGCCTCCGGGAAAATGGGCATTAGGCAAAGTGCTTCAACTTCACCCTGGAGACGACGGCTACGTACGGGTAGCAACGATAAAAACGAAGGGAGGGACACTCAAACGTCTAACAACGAAACTGGCTCCACTCCCTGCAAACGAGAATATTGAAGATGTCAAAACTAATATCCAGAACCAACCAAGACTAAAACGAGTAAGAAGAAAACCAACCTGCTATTTGGTCACCCTAGCGCTGACCATATTTATGAGCCTCCTAACGGGAATACAAGCCGCACAAGTACCACGGTTCAACGTGACGCCGATAACCAACCAACATCCGATTTACTACGATGAAATTGGACAACTACATCTTATACGTGATGAGTGGACACTACTGGTCTACTACAACTTAACGTCGTATTGGAAAGGAACGGAAAACTTATGCAACTTCTTGAGGATAATGGAGGAGGATTGCAGTAGGCTCGACACATTTCTGTGCGAGCCGACGATAAATCAACTACAACACGAAGTTCATCAACTGAACGAGTACAATGCACTTCTACTTCATCAGCATTTGTCAAGGAAAAAACGTGGTTATTTTAACGGAATCGGGAACATTGCCCGATCTCTATTTGGAACACTAGACGAAGAATTTGCTATCAAGTACCAGAAAGATATAGAGATAATTCAAAGTAACGAAAAATACGTCCTTGACTTAATGAAAAACCAAACTACGATAATTGAAGCGGAAAACAGTATTATAAAGAAGAATGATAAGTTTATGAATAATCAGTTTCATATGCTCAACACGTTTGTCCACGAGACTAAGTCAACATTATCGAAGATTGGGTCCAGGGTCGCAGAGATGTATACGTTAAACAATTTTAACGCAGCCTCGATCACCGCAAGCTTGATTATATCGAACTTAAGAAGAACTCAAGATATGCTAGTAAACTCGCTTGCCGACATTCACAAGGGGCACCTCGACATGCGTCTGTTCACTCCGAAACAACTTATCTAGCAACTCTATGTGATATCTGGAGGAATGCCCAGTCGACTATCACTACCGGTCAAGAATATTCAGGAAGATATCCCAGAACTATACAAATTACTTTACGTAAAGGCTCGTAAACTACTTGCTTTTCGAGCTACACATTCCGCTTACGAGTGAAGATAACTAGATGATATATTGAGTGTTACCACTGCCAATCAAACGAGAATCGGAGACCAGAATGGTAGAAATATCATCAGGATACCTCGCCATCAACTTTAGAAAAAACACGTATGTCCAAATCGGAGAAGAAGATATACGGCAATGTATCGTATCAAACGGCGATGTTTACCTATGCAACGCGTATCACCCTGTTTACAACTTACACGACGAAAATGCGCCTTGCGAAGCAAAAATCTTCAGTCAACAAATGACCTTGCCGTGCGACACTCAGAAAGCGCGATGCAAAGACAACTGGATTAAGTTACATAAGCCGAACGTATGGCTTTATGTCTGTTGCAGTTCGTGCCTACTACGTATCATTTGCGACGACAAAATGTCTAGCACAGCGGTATCAGGCATCGGGCAGCTTGTCCTCAGTCAAGGATGCATACTGCAGAAGAAAGAAGCAACTATTTATTCCTTCAATGTGTTTGGGAATAACATACAGATGGAAAGTGACATTTCAGTTCCCATGATGAACTCGCCTATTAACGAAATGGTGAATGTCAGCATTAAAAACATCAACTTGAACGTACAGACAAATACTTCTGAAGAAATTGCCAGAATAGATCGAAAACTCATTATTCAGAAGAAACAGGAACAACTTCCGGCACATCTTTCGGTTCATGACGTTTATCACTATTCAATAACGTCATTACTGACTGTAATTGCATCGATCACTGCACTGTACCTACTAATAAAAAGGTACTGCAAAAGACCAAGGGACGTCAACGCCACGCAGCAGCCAAGTCCTGAAAATCTGGGAATGGAACTTCAGGAGATCACCACACAAAATTCGGAGTCAGCCCAGCCACACCGGACGGAGAGAAAAGGATTCAACTTGAACGGTCTGCTCTGAACGAAGATAGTGATAGTGACAGTGTCAAATATTTAAGATGAAATATTTAAGTTTTACTTTTACTTTATATTTTGATATTTAACTTAACTTGTAACTTGTATAATTGTTAGCTTTTCTTGTCCTTGGCAGCATGTACGGTCTAGCAACGCGTACATATTCCGTGCGCGTCATTCACCTGCTTTATAGGGTTCCGTACCCGAAGGGTTCCAAACGGGACCCTATTATTAAGACTCCGCTGTCCGTCCGTCCGTCCGTCCGTCCGTCCGTCCGTCCGTCTGTCACCAGGCTGTATCTCAAGAACCTAGCTAGCTAGAGAGTTGAAATTTTCACAGATTATGTATTTATGTTGCCGCTATAACAACAAATACTAAAAAACAGGATAAAAGAAATATTTAAGGGGGCTCCCATACAACAATTCTTTCAATACCACATACAAACTTATGGATGCACCTGGTTACGTACATGGAGTGTAAAAGTAACCGCACCAATAACTTTGTAAACAATATTTTGCTGTGTTAAATCCAAACTATTCACTCCACACCATCGCTTCCATTGAACGGTGGTACGGAACCCTTCGTGCGCGATTTAGACTCGCACTTGACCGGTTTTTATATCTTAGGTTGCATTTCATAGTTTAAGTTATACCTTATTGTACATAGTATTATTTAGTTACCAATTAACAGCAAAATAAACTACTCGTGTCTACTTGGTGCTCATCTTTAACTACCAAAATAATACTCAACTACTTCGGGTGTACGAGCCAACTATCCTCAGTGTGGCCCCCCATACAACAAACGTGTTTTATTTGCTATTTTTGATCGATATGGATAATGGTAGCAGGTAGAGGCTTGAAATGTTCACAATATATTGTGTATATTATTTACTTTAAAATACAATTAAATTAAAATGAAATTAATATTTAAGGGGGGCTCCCATGCAACAATTATTTTTTTTGCTCGTTATTATAGATAATTATAAATCAAACGAACTTACCTTGTGACGTTCGATGATAATTATGTGAGTAGTTGGTTCCAAGACATATATATAACTTGTAGTAGTACGTATTCTTCGCCGAATGTCACGATTTTTAAAGCGCAGCTAAGTTAAGAAAAAAAATATCCTTATTCTGTAATCGGACCGCGCTCACTCTGCAACCGGACCGCGCTCGCTCCTGTCAATCATATTAGTTTGAAGAAATCTTACCGCCAACGTAATTAAACGTAACGAAAAAAGGTATATAGGGTATAATTAGATTTCTAATTAGGGTAGGGTGGGAGTGTGTATGTCTTGGAACCAACTACTCACATAATTATCATCGAACGTCACAAGGTAAGTTCGTTTGATTTATAATTATGTTCGGTTGGTTCCAAGACATATATATAACTTGTAGGATGTTTAAAGAGTCGAGAGTTACTGTTTTTTAAGGAATAAAATAACTTTTTTAAATCAATTAAAATTATATTTGAGATATCCGAGTTGCTAATAATTAGGTTACATTAGGTTTATAGCTAGAGAACAGTACAACTCATAGAGTAACATATAAAGATTAATCAAACATACATAGGTAATATAACAAATAGATTATTCAGTCACGTGACTATAATTCAAGAGTGTGACTGTCGAACTCTTGAATTATATCACGAGTATACAATTCAGTAGACTCAAGTATAGGTCTATTGTAGAATCTTGCGAATGTTGTGGTGGATTTACTCCATCCGGCAGTCTTCCTTATGATATCAATGTTTAAACCCACAGATTTAGCTTTCGAGGTAGAAGCATGTCTAGTACTATGTGAGCTGAATATTGAAGTATCAATGCCGCTATTAGTCATTACTTCTTTTATCCAACGGCTCATTGTTTGTGAACCTATGTTAGAGTATGGTTTCCTAAAACTTATTATTAACATATCATTATTATTGTTGTTTCTAAATTGTTTTGTCCTATCTATATAATCTATCATAGTTTGAGCAGGGCAAATTTCAGGTCTTAACCTAAAGAAGGGTAATACAAACGTAGGTTGTGCAACTCCGGCCCTGGATGTTTTGATCAGATCCGAGATCTTTATTATTATATTGCCCTCTTGATGTACAATGTTATTTAGTTTTATAAGGCTCAATGTCTGTATTCTGTGTGCTGTAACTAAGGCTAGTATAGTTACTAACTTCTTAGAAAGTAACTCCAATGATATTTCGTTATGCGGATAGAGATTGCTAACAAAATTTAAAACTATGCTAGGATCCCAAGTTAAATCATTTTTGGGATTTGTAGGCCTGAGCCTAAAGACTCCTTTAAAAAGGCGTTTAATTATGTTGTTTTCACCTATATGAGGACCTAAAATTAGTGAAAGTGCAGATCGACAAGAATTGAGACTGCCATATTTGTATCCCTCGTTGAATAATATAGTAAGAAATTTAAGTACTTCCCTTATGTCCACAGATATTGGGTTTAACTCTTTTTCTGAGCAATATGACCACCAACGTTTAAGGCACGAGTTATACTGCTTAAGAGTATTCTCTGCAAGTGATGAGATAACAAGTTGAAGTGAGTCCTCAGGTGTACCTCGAGCTAAGAGCGCTTCCCCCATAAGACTCCTGCAACCAGGGTAAGGCTGCCGTGTAGCGGGTGTGGTTTGCTGTCGATAGAGCATAACAACCTTGGGTTAGGTAAGAAATATAAGGTTTCAGAAATTATCAGTTGATTGAAAAGGTACCAGGGCTGAGTTGGCCAATGTGGTACTACTAAAATGCCTGTAGCTTCATCAATCTTGATTTTATTAATGGATTTCAAAACCATCGAGAATGGAGGGAAAGCATAGAAAAAAAAGTGTGACCATGATATAGTAAAGGCATCAATAGCTATTGCATCTGGGTCTCTTTTCCAAGATACAAATTTTTGGCATTTCCTGTTTATTCTTGAGGCAAAAAGGTCTATTTCTGGTTTCCCAAATGTGTGTGAAATTTGTTCAAAAGCATAAGCTGCTAGTTCAAATTCAATGTTCGAATTTATTCTACGCGACTCAGCATCTGCAATATAATTATTTTTTGAAGATATATATGAAGCAAAGACAAAAACATTTCTATCTTCACACCATTGCCAAATCTTTCTAGATATTTTATTAAGGTGAGGATATTGCACGCCTCCCATTCTATTGATGTAGGCAAAAGCAGTGGTATTATCTATACGAAGGAGTATTTCACTATCTCTGTACTCTGAAGCATATGTTTTAAGTCCTATATACGCAGCCAATAGTTCAAGTTGGTTGATATGATATTTATACTCTTCAACTGACCAATGTCCTCCCAAAGAATCACCATTACATGCTACACCCCAACCTGTCAATGATGCGTCTGAGAATATCTCTAGGATATATTTGTCTGAGCGAATATTGTTATAAGAGCTATCAATATTATCAATCCACCATTTAAAATCAGGTTTTAAATGGTCAGGTATACTCATAATTCTATTGTAGTCATCATTGTTAATAAGGTTCAGATATTTGGTTCTTTAAAATTCTTTAGTATACAACCACCCATATTTAATTGCCGGACAAGCTGAGGTTAATAGACCTAAAAGTTTAGCAAAGCACCTTATCTTACACTTCTTTAATAATGAGAAGCGTATTAATTCATTTTTGATTTTTTTACATTTTTCCTTTGGGAGTTCTATGGTCATTTTTGTTGAGTTAAGAATAAAGCCCAGGAATTGACAAGATTGTGAAGGCTCAACATTACTTTTTTAATAATTTATGATAAACCCTAGGGAGGTAAGTAATTTTAAGGTGATATCTATATCTTCATTTGAGTTAGTATCGCTATCTGATATTATAAGAATATCATCTAAATAAATAGTGCATAAAATACTCTGAACAGAGCGCAAGTATTCCATCACAGGCTTCATCAATTTCGTAAAGACAAATGGTGCTGAGCTTAGTCCAAATGGTAGTACTCTGAATTCATAATATTGTTTTTGCCACTGGAAACGTAGGAGATGTCTTGATGTTTCTTTTATATTAACAGAAAAGTAAGCGTCCTTTAGGTCTATTTTCCCAAAATAACATCCAGGGGTAACAAGTTTAGTGGCTGTTCTAATATCTTCAAGTTTAAAATGATGTGTGGTAACATATTTGTTGAATTGTTTTAAATTGAGGATAAATCTATTATCTCCATTAGGTTTTGGTACAAGAAAAATTGATGACAAAAACTGTTGCTTACTTGGTTTACACCTTTCAATAGCTCTAATGTCCAATAAGTCTAAAATGGCATTTTCTAGCAGTTTATGTTCCTTAGCTGAAGAATTTATGTTCTCAGACTGGTAAGTCACATATGAGGGTGTAACAGACAATGGAATGTCATAGCCTTGAATCCATGACAAGATTATAGGGTCATTTGTTAACAAACGCCAATTGTCATAGAATAGAGCAAGTCTACCAGAACAAGATACCTTGTTTACTTCCTTGTCGGGTTGACTCGATGAGCAGGAGGACGCTGGTAGGGATGTTGTCGAGGCTGTTGTTGGTATTGATATGGCTGTTGGGGTTGGTAAGGCCTGGTTTGGTTGGTATGGTTGACATGATATGGTTTGAAGTTGCGGGCTCTGCCCACACTCAAGGTTCCTGGCTTGCGAGGTGGGCCCCTGTAGTTTAAAGTTTGTGGTGTACCAGAGTGGGCTCTTGGTGTACAAGAACTACCAGCAGGCTGGGTCTTTCTAGCTTGTTGCATCTCCGAACCAGTCTTTTGTACCACCTTGGCGGTTTTCATAGTCTCTTGGAGATTGCTGCCGAATAAATATTTCTCTTGTTTTACTTCCTTAATAATTTCCTTAGTATCTTTACTGAGGGAGTATAGTATAAGGGATCTTCTTGCCATAGTTTGTGAGTGTATGAGTTCGCTCATTAGACGACCAGCGTCACTGACCAGTTTTGTGGTTAGCTTATTTGAGTTCTTATCCTTTACTAACTGGTCAAGGGCTACTGCAATACAGGCTGTTGCCTTTGCCAATTGATTTCTTCTGGCCCTTAAGGCGCAATCTCGTTTAAACACTGACTCTGGAATGGCAGTCTTCAACTCTGGGTTTATTTCTGGTGCCTCCAGGAATTTGCAATTTTCTGGGAGTGCCCTCTGGAGCTCTTGTTTCGCTTCTTTTTTTAGACCCTCAGAAACCACATGTTGCCATCTCTTGGCAATTTCCTCGAGAATGGGCTCATCATATGTCTCCTCGGATGGTGGTGGTTTGTCACCAAGAATGAGGAGCGTCTCCTCATCTACGATGAAGTCGTCTTGTGTATTGGTTTCTGAAATATTAGTGTACTGACTTCAGCAAATTATAGCAGATTTATTTATAGTTCAGTCTGCTGTAGGGAATTCCAGGGTATTGCCAAGTGCAAGACCGCATGGATTTATTTTTGATGAGTGATGAATATCAAGGATATAAGAATAACCGCAAAAAGTGGTATTAAACCAACTGTAAGGGTATATTCACAAGTACTTTAGTACCATTATATTTTTTATCAGGGAAGGTATCCCAAGGAATACGAAATTCCAAGAGTAAATTCGCAAGATAGGTGTGGATGGCCAACTCGGTTGAGTATTTTTTTTTTGTAATATGCAGTATTTCAAGGGAAGAACCACTTGTGATGTGACAAAAAAACTCACACCCGCTAGAGTTAATCCTCAGGAAAGGCATACCTATATACTTATATATACTTGTTGATAGTTTCAATTCATCTTGGCACGTGTTTATAACCTAAAAAGAAAAAACAAGGTAGCAAAAAAAAAACATACCTTCTGAAATTTCAATGTGTGGATTGGGATTAGGAGGGCTCATTTCGTGGTCGGAAAGGCCAGTATGTGGAGTCACAGGCGGGGCTGGGAGTCGTTCGTTGCTGGAGCTGGACTCTAACGAGACCTCTCGTATCTTCCTTCTTTTTTCCAGCTTCCTTTACAATCTTTTTAGTTTTTTCATGATTCTAGCATCACTGTCATCTTTCTTTCTTTTCCCCATTGTACTTAGTTGGGAAATAACACTTTGTTTTCTAAATTTTACTTCGCGGAATAGTACATTACTTCAGAGGGAAGAAAGTGACAGTTCCATACCGAGATTATGGCATTTGCGCCACGAGCTTGCGAGGGGCGCAAACCATTTGAGGTATGGAACTGTACTTTATCCTGAGGTATGTATAGTGCTTTTTATTACACCTACGAGGAAAATTATAGACATAAATGTATAGAAATGTTTATATTTAGTTAAAAGTACAATTATTAAAAGTGCAGCTATTATAAGATGTTACATTTCGTCCGGGTATCTTGATATTTTGAGACATGTTTACATCTTGAGTTGTTAGTTGAAGGCTTGAAGAAGGCTGCGGTGATGAGCTACGAGGAACCACTGGTAAGGGCATTAGTGTCGCGCTTGTACTCGGCTGAGGCTGAAGCGATGATGAAGCTGGATTATTAGTGAAAGCTATTGATTCTGTTATTTGTTCGTTGATCCGGTTTTATTTCCTATTGAGTTCTCTATATAGCCTTCGGCGACTGTGCTCGATTTTCATCCACCGTGCCGCTTGATCGTGGTTAAATCAGCTCCCGAGTCAGCTACTAATGTGGCAGAAGTCCTGCGGAAGCAGTGTCCGGTGTATTCTTCTGGTTTAGGCAAATTTAAAATCGTAGCGATTATTTTCGGGATTTGACTAATTTTATTTTTGCCCATAACTTGTCTTACGCATTGGTTATTTCTGTACTGCAAAAGAAAGCGCTTGGTACTCAAATTATCAGGTCGTAGTTCTCTATATTTCCTTACGATGGTATAAAAATTGTCACCAATGACAAAAGATCTCTGAATTTTTGTTTTAGTGTCTGGTATCTTCACTAGCATAACATTCCCATGAATTTCGAGGTCATCTGTAGATATGTTGGTCAGTTCTTGGCAACGACAGGCACCATTTACGCCTAAAATCAAGACGACCTGTAAAATTATAGACAAGAATTAGGTAAGTATGTATGTACTACGTGAATGCAAAAGGAAATCATAAACAGGTAAAAGCCAGGACTTACCTTCAGTCCCAAGTATTGGTCATCAGGGGCGTTTTGTAAGAAATTATCAATTTCTGTTGCAGTCAGCACTCTTAACTTTTTACTGCGAAATCCTTCAGATTTCCTTTTAAGGAATGCGGTCAGTTTCGGGTACTCCTTTATGTTGATGTTATTTTTTGTTAAAATCGTGGTTCTTAGCATAGAATGCATAGCCCATAACGTGCTCGGCTTATATTGTTTTGCTTTCTCACTAAAGTACGAGAGCAATACATTTTCAGAAAATGAAGTCGTTTTCTTTTCCTTTTGCCAACGTATAAAATTTTCATAAGTACTGTTGTATCTGCATTTAGATTTTTCCGGCAACAGATTATCAACAACTTCTTGGGCCGTCTCTAATAGTTCTGGCGGTGTGTTAGGGATAACATCATCACTGTCGCTCGAAGTATCCATATTTTACAAAAAACACAAAGATAAATGCTAAATCAATCGAAGTTTTTGCGAAAATGCGCGGGCTTTTCCTTTTTTTATTCGCCCGTTTCTGGATAAGATCATAAGGTCATGCAGCCACTTCTTCCGTGATTCCGCGCGTTTTATATACAAAAATAATTTCGTTTTTAATTTTCTGTATGCACCAAGGAGGTTGGTAACTGGTAAAAAAAAAACTGTATGTGGCCAGTAACAATTTACTTGAAATTTAATTAGTAGACAGTTAAAGTCTCTTTGCAGTATGACTGCTGACAAATTAAAAAAAAAACCGGGTATGCAATGGAATTTCATACATACTTCCCACCCTTGGGTCGGAAGGATTTTCATACAAACTTCCATACCTTGGGATGAAAGGATTTGAAGGGCGGGATAAAGGCGTTTCTTCCCTCTAATTGGTATAATTAGTATGTATTTTCAGAGCAGGTGTGATAAAAAGAAAATAACGATCTTGTGGCGTTCGGCACGAAAACGTATATGATTGACAGGAGCGAGCGCGGTCCGGTTGCAGAGTGAGCGCGGTCCGATTACAGAATAAGGATATATTTTTTCTTAACTTAGCTGCGCTTTAAAAATCGTGACATTCGGCGAAGAATGCGTACTACTACAAGTAATATATATGTCTTGGAACCAACCGAACATAATGGTACGGAACCCTTCGTGCGCGATTCCGACTCGCAGTTGGCCGGTTATTACCATGGGCGTCGTACCCACTTAAGTGACGTGTCCTGAAATGTCCTTTTGGTTACCCAATTCTACAATTCCGATTGGTAGAGCATGCCCTTGTCAGTCATTTAATTATCCATCTACTTCAATAATTCGACAAGTGAAAAACTTACAAAACCCGACGTCAAGTTGAAGTCCTATTTCTTCCCCCCGGTCGGCATGCGAATGAAGTCTGTGTACATGAACAGTCCTCATCAAAACTTGCTGCACGGAACCCAGACCAAAACGTCATCGACGACCCGAATGGCCGAGTGGGCAGTGACCCTGCCTACTAAGCCAAGGGTCCCGGGTTCGAGTCCCGGTGGGGGCAAATATTTGTTTGATGAGAACGGATGTTTGTACCCTAGTCATGGTTGTTTATCTATCTAAGTATAATATTTATCTATATAAGTATGTGTATCGTTGTCTAGTACCCAATATACAGGGAATCCTAGTTTGGGGCTAGATCAATGTGTGTAAATAATGTCCAAGGTATTATTATATTATATATCTGTGTATATATTTTTCGTATTTTTTATTTTTTCAAAAAGCGCTGAATCAATTTTGATAAAATTTATAACTCTGAAGTATACGCATGCTTGTTACGCGATTACTCCGGTAATTATGAATCGATTTTGATGGTTCTTGTTTTGATTGGTAGGTCATACTTCAGGGGTGGTCCCATATCAATTTTATCAAAAAATATTAATTGCATTTTGAATAAAAACAACAAAAACAAAAAAAAAATGGCGTTCTGGTTCGTGATTCCGTGTGGCGAAGGTTTTGGTGAGCACTTTTCATGTGCATAGACTTCATTCGCATGCCGACCGGGGGGGAAGATGTTTAAGTATGATTTGAATGAAGAAGAACTCTATATATAGGTATATTTAAAAACTGGCTCAAGAAGCACTATCTCTCCCTTTCCAGTTAGAAATATATATATATTATACGGTTTATATGTATTGTTACGTTATATTTAAGTAATTGTGTATGCAGTCTATTTTTAGCAATTAGGGTAATCAGTATAATATTGTTTGTAGTATATATTACGCAAAGTACTTGCAGAGTTTTATTGTGCGCGCAGGTCTTCCCTACTCAACTAAGATCATACCTAAGCAATAAAATTCAAAAGGCAGAAGTTAACGGCGTTAAATCTGAGGGATCGGGTGTAAAAATTGGCGTTCCACAAGGTTCCATATTAGGCTCTTTCTTATTCCTGGTATATATTAAAGATCTGCCTTTCATGGTGGAGAAATTAACTGACATAGTGTTGTTTGCTGATGATACTTCAACGGTCTTCAAAATTGAAAGACAAAAAGGATATTTTGATGATGTTAATGGTGCATTGTCTTTAACCTTGAATTGGTTCACAGTTAATGATTTATTGTTAAGCGCTGGTAAAACCATGTGTATCAAATTCTCACTTCCAAATGTCAGGCAAGTTGAGACCAGTTTAGTGTTAGACAACAGCACGTTAAAATTAGTAAATGATACGAAGTTTCTTGGAATAACCATTCATAGCAAATCGCAGTGGGGACCCCACATAGATAAATTAGCTGGTAAATTAAGTTATGTGGCTTACGCTATTAGGAACTTCAGACAAAGCACGGATGAGGCTACATTTAGGCTAGTATATTTTAGTTAATTTCATAGTGTCATGTCCTATGGTATCTTGTTGTGGGGGAAAGCAGCGGATATTCAAACTATTTTTATTTTACAGGAAAGAGCTATTCAAGCAATTTATAATTTAAAACGAACAGACCTTAAGAGAGTTTTTTAAAGAAATTCACAAACTAATTGTAGCTAGTCAATTTATTTTCGAAAATATAATATATCTATGCAAGAACCTTACAACACTTTTTCCAAACTTAGCGATAGCCGTAATGTTAGCCTAAGAAATAATCACAGACTATGTGCGCCTCGGTTTAGACTCGCGAAGGTTAGCAATTCTTTCAGGGGTCAGTGCATTCTCTACTATAATAAGATACCTCTGGAGATTTTGAAATTGCCATTTAAAAACAAACTTAAAAACCATGTTAAAGTGACTTTGTCGGACAAGGGATATTACAATGTTCAAGATTACTTAAATGACGGGTCTGTATGGGGTTAATCTGGCTCAACACAGACCTTGCTGTTAATGGTTTTGTAATAATTTATCCCTGCTTATTAATCATAATAATTAAAATTTTCATATTTGTATTAGTTAAGCAGAACCAATTTTTAAAAGAGATCTAAAAACCAATCTGTAGGCGTTTCTACTTTTTCTTCTCCCACAGTGGTCCAACGTAGAGGAAAGGCAAAACATTACGATTGCTAAGTATAAGCAAATATCTTCAGTAATAAATTACTTTGACTTTGAATAAAGTACTTTGACATTTGACTCAACCATCACCTTTCCTACCCATCATGGTTTGCTGGAAGAAATCTCTTTTTAGATATAAGCTCGCCTTTGTACATGTTTTTCTATTATAACTTATCTGTATGTCTGTTTTGTGTAGTACAATAAAGAAATTACGAAATTATGCAGATCTTGAATCCTTGAAACGGTTGAATGATTTTTTGTTGGTGCGCCTGAATAACGAGGATATCATGATAGAGCCACTCCAAACCTACATAATAATAATCCCCTACCCGACATGAAAACCTTTACAAAACCATGGATAGACTTCGATGCTTCACGAAATGCCACTCAAACAAAAGGTCTGCCGAATGCATAGATATGTCATACAGTTCCGTCAACTTTGAGTAGGCCTCAGTCTTTCTCTTACCCTCAAGTCTTTCAGACTAACTGGTTCTCAATTACGGAGATTTAAATCAATTAAATCATCCATCCTACCTTTGTATTAATAATCTAGAATTGAAAGAGAGCGATACTTCAAACGCATTTGTCGGAGAACGCTGAATAAATAAAACTTATCAGCTAAACCAACAATAGAGAGCAAAGTTTACCTTACCAGCTTTAGTACAGTGCTGCTACGACCAATTCATCCTAATACAATACCACAGAGTATCTACGCACTTACCTGTGTTACATAATACAGAACTAGTTTGGCAGTTTTATTTTAGAGACAGAAAGTGTCCTTTTCGAACATTGAGCTATATATTTCAATGTTTTCGAAGGTGTTCTTAAATCTTCGATACCTAGTGGTTTATCGCCGAACTCACAGACTACTGCTCAATTTAAATACCGCTTATGTCATACCAGGTCATAATAATAGGTACCTTGATATTATTTTATAATTGAAATATTACATAAGTTTGATGAATTGTATTAGTATGTTGAATCCAATGTTGAAGATGTAATTTGTAATGATCTATATGTTTATTGAATTGTTTTAACATAGTGCTGACATCTTATTTCACTATCATTATTTTAATAATTTAGATGTCTAGGATTTTAATTACTATGTTATATTGTAATCAAATGTTCGAGATATGTTTTGCAATGAATTTGTTTTTATGTTTTAGTCTGTATGCAATGTCAAATACAATTTATATTGTTAATGAATAAATAAACTAAAACTGAAACTACCTTTCCTAATGTTTAGTGTCCACTTTCACAAGGGCGATTTGGTCCCGCACACGAAGGTTCCGTACCATCTTCCAAGAAAACTCGCAAATAAATCAGGTCTATTTAATTTTAAAAATTCCCTACAAACTCTGATTCGCCCTTTTTTACTTTTAATGTTTCAAGCTATATTCTCCTTGTGTTGTAAAAATCGATTCAGTAAAATCGAAGACATCGATTTAATTAGAAAAATAGGTAGGTACGTCGAGTAATTGACCGATCAATCGATAATGTAGGAATGGATATTATTCGAATAGTCGTAACGAATGAATTGGCCAAATGTGACTACAACACAATTTTTTCCCTACCATAAAGAGGTAACCCACCAACTGTCATGTTGGTCTAGTTGTATGTATAAATAAGGGTTTAGTTCATTAACCCTTGGGTACCCAGCGGCGTCGAGAGACGCCATTTTGCCGTTAATGGTTTTGAATTCGACTACCGTGGCATAAGCTTCAAAATCGCGATGCCTCTCAACCAGGTCGAGGTGTTGACCGATTAATGCACATTGTATGTAATTTTCAACGGCAGCAAATATAATGATCACCAAAGTATTTTTTTCCTACCCAAAATGGGTAAATGGTCATCAGAAGTTGCAGAAAATATCAGGGCAAAATACTGCAAAATAGGTGAAGGGGGTGAGCGAAGCGGAGCCCCCTTTACCCTTCGTGTTAGTTTGAACATGTAAGAACAACAAAAAATATTTAAAACATAATCTTAAGTACCTACACAAAACATAAAAAGAATTAAGTATGGTGATCATTATTCAAAACACAATTTGGTGGTCGTTTACGCGGCGGTCGTTTCGAATTTATTGCTAGTAAAATAGGTGCGTTTTTGGTGACCGTTTAAACATATGACATTTTCAACTCTCTACTATTACAGCCCATTACCTGAGATAGAGCCCGCTGACGGACATACAGACAGACAGACAGACAGACAGACGGACGGATGGACGGACGGGCGGAGGCTCAGTAAGAGGGTCCCTGGAGTAGGTAACAGACAAAGAGACATTCTCATTCGCTACAATTATAAGCTTGTTTGCGTTTTGGCCTGTCCACAGGCAAAAATATCCTAGCAGCGCTGCACTCAGCTACCTGAATGAACATCTGCCGATGGGAGATGGCAATATATAAATGTTTGTTTGCCCCATCTGTATGTCTGTCTGTCAATCGATACGTTATGTATGCCAAACAAAAGTAATAGGGATGCTGCACGGTTCATAATTCCTAATCTTTATTGTACTGCCATCGGCCATGTAAAAAAAAACAAAGATACCAAACTGAGAAAACCATTACGCGATAATTGTGTTTCTAAATGAATTCCATTATTCCCATCAAAAACTATTACAGGATTACTGCAATATCTGTAAAACATTAATTCTAACGCCACTTTTCCGTTATAGGTTTTAAATTTTATCACAATGGCATACGGTTCTAAATGCGACCCGTACCAACTACCCTCGGTTTTTGAGAGGTTAAATACCTATCTATAGACATCCCACACATATAGGTATGATGAAAAAATATATATTTTTGTTTCCGTTCCTTGTATTCTAGCCCCCATTTATTTTTTATTTTTTTGTATAAAAGTCGTAAACCGGTTCACAGAATATAATATACAAAGTTTCAACTGTGTAGTCCCGATAGTTTCGGAATAAAGTTGCTATGACATACGGACAGACGGACGGACGGACGGACGGACAGACAGACAGACTTGACGAAACTATAAGGGTTCCTGGTTTCTCTAGGGAACCCGTATAACACATCATTTCCAGAAATATTCATTAGAATTCATTTTTCTTTTTTTTTTTAAATAGCCTAAAACTTTACAAAATAGAATAAAAACTAGTATGTACTTTTTTAGCATCACATGTGTCATGACCCATTCTCCATATTTGAGTGACAGGGGGCTAGCCGCAGCTGTGGAGATTTGAAGGTTATATCGCCAATGTCACTTGTTATTGCCATTGTACGTACTTACAATTCACGGTATTTGGAAACAGTGCGTGAGACTGAAGAAAGAAAGAAAGAAAGAAACATTTATTCACAAACACACAGGACACGCATATTAAACAAAAAACATATAACAAATGTGTCTCCGCGGCTGTGAACCTATTGGTAATGGGAGCAGCGAAAAACGTGTGTACTGTATGACGATCATATATTGAATGAAACATTGAGTGAATCATCTTTATGAGTGGTAAATGAAAGAACATTTTATAGATGAGTGAATGGAATTTTGTATTCCAATAGTCCCCCTCAAAATTTCTACTGTTATATAATTCAAATAAGTATTAATTACTTATTTATCAATTGTGTACTCACATAATTTTAAGTTTGATTACATGTAAGTATCTCAAATTATGTTTTGGTTACATAATTTTTAGTATTTACACAATGTGTATTATAATTTCAGTAGACATTTAAACTATAATAAGTTTAATTTTGATCTTAATTGGAGGAATTTTTCTGATGGTACCATTTTCGTGAAGATGTCAGCCAGTTGATTTCCTGAGGAAACGTATTCTAACTTTGTTACTTTGTTAGTAATTTGTTCACGTGTGAAATGGTATTTAATGTCTATATGTTTTGATCTTTTATGGTTTGTGGGGTTATTTGCAATACATATACAGCTATTGTTATCTTCATATATTGGAATGGGCTGTGGTATTTGGATTGCAATACTATTTAACAAAGATCTTATCCACATTGCTTCTCTCACAGCTTCGAATAGGGCCATATACTCAGCTTCCGTTGAGGAGGCGGCAACTGTGCTTTGTTTGCGAGTATTCCATGATATGGAACAGTTATCAAACACTTGGAATATGTAACCTGTTGTGCTTTTACGATCATTTTCGTCGCCTGCCCAATCGGAATCTGCATACCCATGAAGTAATTGCTGATAATCGCACTTCTTATAGGTCAACTTTAAATTAAGATTTCCTTTAATATATCTTAAAAGATGTTTTAAGCATTTCCACAATTCCGTATTATTCTTGCTTTGGTACCTACTCAGAATACAGATTTCTGAGCAAATATCTGGCCGTGTGCAAAGCATGGCATACATGAGGCAGCCTATAACGTTTTTGCAGGGTGCATCATAGTTTGTATCGGAGTTCAGGGCCAGATGGTCTAATTTTGATGGGAATGGTGACTTTGATGGATTACAGTCACTCATGGCAAACTTGCTTAAAACATTATTTAAGTAAACTGACTGATCTAAAGTGATTGTATCATCAATTCTAATTACTCTTATGCCTAAGAATAATTTTATTTCATTTAAGTCAGTCATGTCAAACATCTTCATTAAACATTCTTTATACAATTTTAAAATATGAGTTTGCTTTGTACATAAAATCAAATCATCAACGTAAAGTACAATATATACATTATTGTCAGTGCAATTTTTATCAAGAATGTATAAACATGGATCTACTCCTGAATTTTTAAAACCAAGTTCCTTGAGAACGTGATCAAAACGTTGGAACCAGCATCTAGAAGATTGTTTTAAGCCGTACAATGTTTTAGTTAACTTGCAAACCTGGTTCGGTTTTGCAGAAACACCCTCAGGCACCTCCATGTAAATATCATTTTCAAGTACTCCATTTAAAAATGCAGTCTTTACATCTAAGTGATGTACTTGCAAATCATACTGATTTGCGAATGCTAACATGAATCTGAATGTAGATATACGCGCCACTGGTGCGAACGTTTCGTCAAAATCTTGAAGATATTTTTGCGTAAAACCGCGAGCTACAAGACGTGCCTTATAACGGGTTGGTTCTCCCAACTCATTATTTTTAATCGTAAATATCCATTTACAATCCACTATATTCACATGTTTGGGTCTTTCTACAAGAACCCATGTTTGATTTTTATGTAAAGATTCTATTTCACTCTCTACAGCTTTAAACCACTTATCGCTATCGTCCCTGTTTGAAATATCACCATAACTGCTTGGTAGCGACTGAACAGTAGTTAATGATAAGTAGCACAAATCTGTATCACACATTTCTTTATAATTTATTGACGGCAGTTGTTGAATTCTTTCACTTCGCCTTATTTTGTTTGACGAATTTTCGGCATCCGATTGATCATCGGGTAGACTCTCGTGTTTCGTGCCTGTTGACTTATTATCACCGTTAGCCATATCAACTTCGGCGGGCATTTGTTTACTTTGGTTTGTCGGCCTGAAATGAACAAAGCTCAATTCGTCGAATATGACATCACGGGCTACAAAGGATTGGTTATTTTGAACATTGAACAGCTTATAACCATTATTATCGTATCCGATTAGTATTGCTTTAAACGATTTATTCTCAAACTTTGTTTTTCTCGTTTTATCATGGACATAGGCCGTTGCACCAAATATTCTTAGATGTCTTATTTTAGGTTTTTCATTATGCCACATTTCGTATGGTGTTTTGTTGTTGGTCAGAGCTTTAGTAGGGAGTCTATTTATTAGGTAGGTAGATGTTAATATTGCTTCCCCCCAAAAAGACTTTACTAATTTCGCATTTGCAATCATGGTTCTAGCCATTTCGGTAAGCGTGCGATTCATTCGCTCTGACACATCATTTTGCTGTGGTGTATATGGTACCGTTAGATGGTACGTGATACCCTTGGAAACACAAAACTCTTTAAAATCATTTGAAAGATATTCTCTACCGTTATCGCAATACAGATTTGTGACTTTCGTATTGAATAGATTTTCACTCTCCCTTATTTCGACGGAGGAGGCGGTAATAAAATAAGACAAACTTTATTTAATTATCTTGTTTCCTTGATCTTTCAGAGTCCACAAAAAATAAAAAATAAAATCTAAGTCCCCCCCCTCTTGAAAAAATTGGTGTCCGCCGTAACGGACACTGTCGAATCTGAGAGAAAAAAGTGATAAAATTATGTGTTCGCCCTAGCGGACTTTAGCGAATGATGTCAGTGTCTGTTTGAAGTTGTATATTATAAATGAAACAATGTTAGTAGTCAAATGAGGCTTTAATTTTAATCAAAGATACACAAATAAAAAACGAACTTAATTAAAAGAACATGCGAGCATTCCTCTTGCATTACTTGACATGGAAACTCAAAAAACAGTTTCGGTGAGTCTTTCCCGTCACAAAACAAAGGCGTGTATCGCATTTCATGCAGTAAACCGTAGTTTTTTTATTGCAGTTCATACAACGACCTTCGTCCTTCACTGACGGAAAGTGACTAAGTCCATCGTAACGCGAACTGTCAGGCGGTCTTAGTTTACAAACATGCCTGATCGTGCTTGGTTCCGTTTTTTCAAAGTAAGCACGTCTGTTTGTGCTGACTAAACCACGGTATATTTCGAACCGAAAATCTTTCAGCCGCATGCATTTGGTGTTAGAGCCTTTATGTTTACGATATAGGATACATGCGTTGTTTACACAGATATCAATCATTTGTGCGAACATAACCATGTACCGGCGCTTACTCCTGAAAGGAGTTCTGTACAAGGCGATCAGCATGTCAGCCAAGTCGACTCCCCCCATATTCTTATTTTACTCCTTCACAATATTAGGATAATCGACATCAATTTTTTTCTTGGTATCCTTACAGTATCTTTTGATCCTATGAACCGGTTCAACGTCAGTATAGGAACTGATTAAAGTAACAGCTTTGTTCTCGTGCCACCTCACTACTGACAACTTTTTTTATTGCACACTGTTTGATTATAAGCTCCTCTTTGTTCTTTTTCAGTGCCTTTTCACTAATTATTTTCTCTTCAGCTCCTCTTAGTCGGTTGTTTCTGATAGTGCCTACGGAAAAGATTCCAGCAGCATGTAAACAAGTTCAGGTGACGTGAAGAAATTGTCGAAACAAACCGTTGCTGGTTTTTTCCTGATTGTCTGGCAAAGTGCAAGTACAACTGATGCACCAAATCCTAGCGTTTGCTCTTCATCAGAGAACTTGTGATACCTGAATGTATCATCGCCACCGTATGGCAGAAAGTCGTAGATCAAGCCTGAAGTTCCAGCTCGCACGTACATTTTGAAGCCCCATTTGGTTGGCTTATCTTTCATATACTGGCGTCTTTTTCCTGCTTTGCTTCCTTTATAAGGTATCATCATTTCGTCTACGCTGTAAGTGTGTTCACCTGTTCCGCTTTCCTGAGCAAGACAGTTTTGTCGTATTCCTTCAATTAATGGCCGAACTTTGTAAAACCGGTCTGAGTCATCGAAGTTATTGTCCGCAAAATGTAAATTTTGGCAAATTGTTTCATACCTCTTGAGAGGCATGATACTTGCAATTTTGTCATACCTGTATTTTATGCTCCAATAGTCTAAATATGACGATATCGAAACTATGTTCATCAGAATCTGAATTGCAAGTACATCGCAGAACTCGTCCTCAGTCAAATTTATGGAGCAGCCTGTTTTTTGCACAGAATATGTGTTCGTTTCCTGCACAACATTTGCTATCTTTGGAGAAAAACATCGCAAAGTAATCTAGAGGTGTCCGGATTTCGGGAGGCTCTTCAGTTGCTACGGTATCTTCTATTTGAGCTCTGTACAAAAAGGTACTTTGTTTCCATGTATACTTCAGGGAGAACTTTTGGATCTTCTTCGGTTTCTTTTTTGTTGCTACAGATGGTCCCCTGAGTCTTCTCTTTCTGTTTACAGGCGTGGGCAATGAGGGCAACGACGATATAGACGGTAAGTTTGAGTAATTGGGTTCCTGCGACAGATCTGGGAATATGTTTTGTAAAATCGGAGTCAAAGGTGTCGGATAAAGGTCGTCGTTGGGTTGCACATTTATTTCAGCATGATCTTCATCGGGGCTATCTAAGAGATCTAAGCGCTCAAGCGAAGATGCAATGGACGGTGCAGGTGAACTGGAGTTAGAAAGCAGAAGAGAGGGTGATTCAAGCTTATCTTCAGCGTCGGAACTATTGCCTGATTCCGATGGTGCACGTTCTTTTGGAACGAGTGCCAATATCCTATTTGTGCGTTTATGCAGGTAAGACTGAAGCAAAGAAAAAGAAAAATCTAAGCAAACCACTATCACAAAATGGGTATGCCTTGGCAAGAAATGCTAGAAAATAAATGATGGCAATATTTGCAGACTACTACGAGTTATTCTAGAATTTCATGCCTAGGAGTGAGATAAGGGGCACAGGTAAGTAAATCGGTGCAGGTAAGTAGGTGCAGTGCAGGTAAGTAGGTGCATGCAAGTAAGTGCAGGTAAGTAGGTGCAGGAAGTAGGTGCAGGTAATCAGGTGCAGGTAAGTGTTGTACACATGTATAACTATTCGACAATGTCCGTCACCACGTACAACAAAAATATCACGACTTTACTATATGTTTCGACAGAGTCCGGTGTGACGGACAAGGCTAATAACACAATAATTACATGTGTTTCGACAAGGTCCGGTGTGACGGACAAGGCAAATAACACGATAATTACAGGTGATTCGACAAGGTCCGGTGTGCCGCACAACAGAAAATAAAGTTATTTACGGCGAATGACACAAGCAAAATCAATGAAATTTGTATTATTTGAATGTTAGTAATGTAATTCTCATAAAACAGACAGAAAAATTAGGCAACATAAACAAAAATATATTTTTTCAAGTAAATTACCTGGAATGGTCTTGCGGTGCGCCGATTTGCCGACATTTTTTTGGCAACTGACAGATATGGGGTTGCCACTCCCAAAATTATTTTTTCTACCATAGCGTGAAAGATTAACCGAAAGTTTGGTAGAAGTTTGGAGATGAAAATAGAAACGGACGCAACGGTAGATTTTTTTAAGTACCTGTCCGTTGGGATGGCCCAATTCGAAATAAGGGCTAGCAACAAAATCTTTAAAACATTTAAGCACTTCCGATTTTGCATTCATTAAGTACGTCACTGTATAATGAGTGTAGTCGTCAATAAAACTAACGAAATAGTTTTTGTCATCAACGGTGCTAGGCGTTATCGGACCACACACATCGAGTGTATAATGTGAAGGGGCCGATTCAAGTGCTTTTTCTCTTTAGTTTTTGCAAACGGGAGACGGGATTGTTTACCAAGAATACAAGGTTCACAAATGGTATTGCTGGGATTTATCTCATTTATCAATGAGTGGTCGCTTTCATCTATTGTACCCTTTAGTATTTGAAACTTTTGTTTGTTGACATGTCCAAGTCGTCTGTGCCACAAATTATAAGCGTCAGCGGAATCATGGGTCAAGTGAACATCGTGTCGATTTACTCGAAAATTTAGTCTGAACAGGTTATTACTGTTGACCCCAGTCATAATGCATTTGTCCTTATGATGCACCTGAACACCGTTGTTGCCAAAAATCACTGTAAAAGCTGCATGTTGCATCCTATTTACAGAAAGTAAATTATGACGTACCTCGGGCGAAAACAACACATCATCAATCAAGCCTTTAATACCCAAGTTTGTTGTCACCTGGATTGTTCCTTTACCGTAGGCTTGTATAGACTCGCCGTTTTTCGCAACTCCGATCTTGAGAGGCGTCGGTAGTTCCGAGTACGTGGTAAACACATCAAGGGTGTTTACAATATGATCAGTCGCACCCGAATCTAAGAGGAAAGATATTTCCGTATTAGTAAAATTACTGTTAGAATCAAATAACTTACAATCGGGTGAAACCATAAAAGCGAAACTGCCCTCGTCATTGTTGCAGGGCTGCGCGTTGTGCGTCGACCTCTGGTAGCCGCTGCTGTTTCCGCTGGCTCCATCTTTCTGGATTTTCTTGAAATATCGGCAGTCCTTCTTATAATGATTTCGGCGCCCACAGTGATCGCAGTACATTTTGGAAATTTTGTACGTTGAATTTCCGGCATTATGATTTTGTTTCACTTGAGGATAGGATTTTTTATACGAAAAATTTCCTTGCTTTTTCGGACGGGAAAAATTCCTCATGCTTGCATGTAAAGCCTTGAGCTCTGTTGTAGGTTCAGCTTTGAGTTTCACTTCATGATCAAGCAGCCGTGTCTTCACAAAGGACAGGTTCAAATGTTCTTCACCGAGAGTTTCCAGTGCCGTGATAACACCATCGTATGAACTGGGCAGCGTCAACAGGATGTGAGACACCTTATCCATTTCGTCGAGTCTTGCTCCGGCGGAAATAAGTTCAATAATGATGTTGTCGAACTTTGTGAAATGTTGAAGTAGGGAATCATCTGGCTGAAGTTTGAGGTTCAGTAATTGCTTGCGTAGCGCCAACTGTGTGGCCAGGCTTCGTCTTTCATAAATTTTATTGAGATTATCCAGTATGGATTTAGCCGTTACAGCGTCTTTTGCAAAATTCAGAAATGCATCACCCAAATATTCCACAATAATACCTTTTGCAGTCTGATTATTTTTCAGCCACTCAGCATCAGGATTAACCGGTATTGGTTCTTCAATAACAGCAGCCACTTGAAGTTCTTCTAATAATGATTTTATCCGGAATTTCCAAGTACTGTAGCGTTCACCTTTAAATTGCTGGATGTTTCGTTTACTTCGCGATTCCATTGTTCAAACAACACCGCACTGAAGTATCGCACCGCACAGTTCAAAGTTCACATAAACAAAACGTAAGAGCTTTAGCTAGCTTGAATTTATTTATTTACTTTGTGCTCTGGGCCCATAACCTATTGGTAATGGGAGCAGCGAAAACGTGTGTACTGTATGACGATCATATATTGAATGAAACATTGAGTGAATCATCTTTATGAGTGGTAAATGAAAGAACATTTTATAGATGAGTGAATGGAATTTTGTATTCCAATAGAACCGGACACTGGCTCAGCATTATGCCGAGATGTCAGACACCTGCAGCGCTGATGCTCAGCCAGCACCGTCGGTGACTCACGGAAACGTCACACCAAAAGAATATATATCTATAAACTACCTAGATTTTTGGGACAGGCGAAAGAGAAATTAACATAAATACAAAGTGAGATAATAATGTAAACACTACCTAGATGCAGCTTCATTGATATAATATTTACAGTAAGAATTAAAAACTATCTAGATAAAAAAAGAGTCGTCGTCATGTGAAATTATTTATTTTTCTGCTATTATTTAGATTTTCTATATATTCCAGTTTCCACCCCCACATTCTGCTGTTCAAGTAACGCTATCTCCTATCACCATAATCTGAAGGTTCAGATTAGCTATGCTTATAGTATTTGTTTTAACGGCACATACGAGTAGTCACTTCGAGATTTTGTTATTTATAGTTTAAAATTTTATCTTGAAATGAGTTTGGTCAAATTGCAAGATAATGGGCATAGGGGCATGTATAATAATAATAATAATAATAATACCTTGGACACTGTTCACACACATTGATCTAGCCCCAAACTAGGATTCCCTGTATCTTGGGTACTAGACAACGATACACATACTTATATACATAAATATTCTACTTAGGTAGATAAACAACCATGACTAGGGTACAAACATCCGTTCTCATCAAATAAATATTTGCCCCCACCGGGTCTCGAACCCGGGACCCTTGGCTTCTTAGGCAGGGTCACTGCCGTCTCGGCCATTCGGGTCGTCGTATGGACAGGAGTAATGAATGAGTGACTGGCTTCTTCTCAAACATGCTTGGAAATGTGAGCGTTATTGTGACCTCGTTTGAGATAAATCGAACTTTCTGTACTGCATTGCTGTCCTTCAGTAATCCGCGTAGTTGCCGGTTAAACATGTATGACAATCCAAAATTATTGTGTTTAGATGCCTGTTATAGGTGTATGAAATAATAGTTTATGTGACTGATACATAATTGAGGGCATTAAAACTCGAGAGTGCTATAATAATATCACTCGAGAGTTTTAATGCCTAATTATATACAGTTATGCTGGTCGCAACGTGCGGTTTTTGGATGCAGTATAGAGGGTTTATGATACGTGTGTAGATAAACTTATTTATCTAAATACGTATCATAAACCCTCTTTACTGCGTCCAAAAAACGGACGTTAAGACCAGCTTAATGAAAACTATTTGGTAAAAACTCATTTCTTATCTGATAATTTGTACATTATGACCATTATGTACAAAAAATTGTCAAATTATGACATTCAAATTTCGAACACCGACGCCTGCATGCGTGCGTAGTTTATCTGTGAAGTTGGTACTACCAGAACAAGCTAAACAACAGCAGAGCAATTTATCAATGCCACAATGCCGGTCCAACATGCGGTTCCTGAACACATAAAAAGAGAGCTTATGATATGTGTGTAGATAAACTAGTGTATGTAACTGTAAGTACCTAATTAGGCATTAAAACTCTCGCGTGATATTATTATGAAACTCGCCTTCGGCTCGTTTCATGAACCCACTCTCGAGTATTAATGCCCTCCATTATGTAGCAATCACATAAACTACTATAACTGTATTGTTTTTAAAAATGGAACGATCTTTTTCCTCGGCACTTGGCAACCGAGAAGGTAAGTTATCGGTTTTATTTAAATTTCGAATAGGCTTCCAAATACAAAAAAAAATTACCGCGAAACGTAAATCACTACTCAGCATCTCATCAGCATACAAAACAAAACGAGAAAACAAAACCAGAGCTACCACAAAGAGATTGCAATCCACTGGCCCATATTTGCTCCACATCTTCCAACAAAGGGACTCCATGGTGGTTGGCATCAAAAGCAGGCTGAAAGCCGGTCAAGGCTTTGATTACAAAAACAAATGAGCTGTCAAACAATGAGAGGATTCCCGCTCGTCTGATTGTAAAATGGCGCCCGATTTAGGTCGTTTCACGTGGCCTTCTCTCTCACAAGACTTGTGTTTTTTGCAGAAAACTTTTGTTAGTAGAAAAAGACGATGTTCCATTGTTATGTGCAGAATAGTTCCTCTCAAGATACCGCTGGAGATCTTGAAATTGTCATTTGAGCAATTTAAAAAGCATGTTAAAGCGACTTTGTCGAAAAAAGGATATACAATGATCAAGATTACTTAAATGACGGGACTGTATGTAGTAACTATTTATTAATCTGTGACTGTATGGGGTTAATCTGGCTCAACACAGCCAGATTAACCCCATACAGTCCTTAGTCCTAACACCTTGCTGTTAAAAATTTTGTAATTATTTATTCCCGCTTTTTAATTATGATAATGTTATTATAATATTTATATTAGTTAAGCACAAGCAATTTTTAGAAGAGATCTAAAAATCAATCTGTGGGAGTTGCTACGCCCTTCTTCTCCCACAGTGGTTCAATGTAGAAAAGTGGAAAAAAATTACGAATGTAAATATCTACAGTAATAAAGATATTTGGAATTTGGAATTTTAGTAAGCGTTAGTAGTATGTAGGTTAGCTAGCCGGTATTTTCAGATATTTAAAGGCATTTTTTTACGGATCAAGGTAAAAGGAGAACAGGAAAATCATCAAAAATACATCCTCAAAGTATAACCCGATTTGTAAAAAGCAACATCCGTTACAGCATTTCCGTTTCCGCCCCCCTCACCCTTTCCCCCCCCCCCCCCCCCCCCCCCCCCCCCCTTCCTTATCGTATTATATCGGCCCCCACCTGTGCCGCAGCATACATATACAGATCGCGCCAAATATATCACACACCTTTCATTCGGAAAAGTAAGTTTTGCTCCACGACGAGAGGGAGCAAAACAAACTACTTTTTTGGCATGTAGCATTTACGCAATGTGCCAATTGGACACAGATCTTAATAAAATAATCGATTGTAATTTAATCGTAGTCGATTAAAAACAAATATGTTTCAAGTTTTAACTTAAGCAACGTCATATAAAAATTTATGAAATATTCGTAATATTTCAAAAAATACACAATATACACAATTACACACCGGCACAATTAGCGGAACAGAAAAAAGGGAGTATTTACGCATTTTTGCGTGTTACTGGCCGGCTAAACAAGCTTTTTTTAAATTTGGGTTTTAATTTAAAAATGGAATACTAAGCGACTGCCATTTTTTTTCATTCTTTTGTTTTAATTTTCATTGATTAATTTTTTTCGACCGCTTGTCCGTTATTAGAAGGTTCGTGCATTCCATTTGAAAAGCATTGAATTGCAGTTTTTTGAGGCTTTTGAGTTTTTTTGCATATTGATAATTTACGAGCATCTCAGTATGCCTGATTTAACGCCATCAGAAATCATTAGGGCCGATCAAATGAGGAGAAATGGTCAAACCTACAGATCGATTGCCAGAAGCCTTCGTCGATCGTTATCAACGATTCATCGTAGCATCCAACGATACAGATTGACGAATACTCTAGTGAGAAGGAGAGGACAAGGCCGGAAAAGGTGTACTTCAAGGAGGGATGACCGGTTTCTCCAACTTCAAGTCCGACGGAAAACGAGACTAACGGCGGTGCAGGCTCGAAATGTACTGGAAGAGGTACGAGCAGTAAGGATGAGTGAGCGGACAGTTCGTAGAAGATTCGAAGAAGTGGGTATAGGCTCTTATGTGCCCGCCAAAGCCCCAAAACTTGGGAGACATCATCGCACAAACCGTCTACCACTTTGGTCGTGAACATCGTGATTGGGACTTCGACGACTGGGGACAGGTTCTTTTTACTGATGAATGCAGAGTTATGTTTAATCAAATTCATGGAAGGCAGCGAGTATGAAGACGCAAAGGAGAACGGTATATCCAGTCTAATTTTGAAAATACAGTGGCATATGGCGGCGGTTCAATTATGGTCTGGGGAGGAATATGTTTAGGAGCTCGTACGGACTTAGTAGTGGTCGATGGCGGGAATCTGAATGCTGATCGGTATATCAGGGAGATTTTAGAAGAACATGTTGTGCCATTTGCCCCCTTTATTGGTAACAACTTCGTTCTAATGCAGGATAATGCTCGGGCTCACAGTGCTCGCACAGTACAGACATACTTAAACCATGTTGGTATAACGGCAATGGAGTGGCCAGCACGGTCCCCCGATATGGGGGACCGTGCTGGCCTATACCGGGTGACTGTAAAACCTCTAGCTATATCAAAAGAGCGTACTCCTTGATAAAAGTACAAAATGCATGTTTTGTTACTTTCGTCTGCTTTCATAGTAAAATATTAAGTAATCAACCGTCAAAGTATTCCTACTAGTCCCAAATAGTGTTGTTGCCATATTTACCGCCCGCCCAGTGTTGATAACATCGCACCGCGGTTTCGCTTTGTGTAGCGCCGCGCTTTCACTTTGTGTAGCGCCGCCGCCGCCACCGCCGCCGTCGCCGCTGCGATCGTCTCGGCATTACATAGGTAATGGTGAGACGATCGCAGCGGCCGGCGGCGCGATAATTTGTAGTTTAAATGATTCCTGCCTAGCTACTAAAGAATACGTTGATTTACTTGTAACAAACCTTCAAACTACTAGCAACCTTACAATTACAACCTATCTACCTAACTACCTACCTACCTAACCACCTACCTACCTACCTACCTAGACAACATTTCAAACAAAACAAATGGATTTTCGACCCGCAAACGACCGCTCTTGAGGTGAACGCACACTTATCGACATCGGCACGCATCATCCGCACGGAGCGGATAGGCCTTGTCTAAGGATTCTTCCCAGCGTCTCGTGTGTTGCTCTGTCGCACGCAACAGAAGGCAGAATGCTTCGTCCGCATACTCCGCGCCAAATCTGATGACGTCATCAGGATTTCTCCGGATTCCGACGCGGATAGGTGAGCGAGGTTTCGTATGCGGTGCGGTATTTCGGTGCGGACTATGCCGATAAGTGTGCGTTCACCATTAGATAGGTCAGTTTAACTAGTTTTTTGAGTGGGGGTCAGTAAGTTAGGGTGGATCAGTCAAGAAGCTACTAACCACCGGTGGGCCGCGATTATTATTTAGTTAGGTACCTACCCACCTACCCTAGCTACTGAGTTCTGGTGTAGGTATTATAAAACTTTTACTTATTTTCATGAGATGAGCACGTGTTTAGGTAAATGCTGTACGTAGTTTGTAGTTTAGGATCAACTTCATGTGCTGCGAACTGAAGAAATTATTAAAAACAGTGATATTGAATACGTACCTCAAACTTAGCTGTACTTCAACAACTGTTCAAAATGCAATCCGTTCCTTTCTAAACACAGTCTTGCACGTTTCACTGCATTATGACGCACTTTTCTTAAGACTACCACATCACTTTTTACAGCGTCAAATGCACTTGTGATGCGGTCTTTAAGTTCTTGCCGGTTCTGAACCTCGTCCCAGTAGACACGCCGTTTTATTTCGCCCCACAAAAAGAAATCACAGGGTGTGAGGTCCGGTGATCTGGCAGGCTAAGGCACAGGCCCTCCGCGTCCTATACACCGACCACTGTACTCATCGTCCAGGTAGTTTTGAACAGGTCGCGCGAAATGAGGTGGTGCTCCGTCTTGTTGGAAGAAAAAATCTTGTAGATATGCGAGCGGCACGTCCTCTAAGAAGTTTGCTATTACGCCTCGCAGCATATCTAGATACGTGCCCCCGGTCAGGCGGCCTTCGATGAAGTACGGCCCAATGACTTTATCTTCCACGATGCCGGCCCACACATTCACACTGAAGCGCACTTGGTGATGATGTTCTCGTATACATTTTGGGTTACTGTATGACCACCAATGTTGATTGTGCTGGTTGTAGAGCCCTACACGAGTGAACATCGCCTCGTCTGTCCATAGGATGTGCTTGTTCTGATTTTGTACCAGCCATTCGCAAAAATTGCGACGACGTGGCGCATCATCTTCATTTAATTGCTGCACTTTTTGAAAGTGGTATGGATGCTGTCCAGTAGAGTTCAGCAACATCCACACAGAATACTGGCTGATTCCGAAACGATGAGCTGCGTCTCGCGTACTGTTTCGAGGGTTGCGCTGAAAGTACTCCAAGATAGCGTCTTCTACCTCCACAGCCAAACGCGGCGCGCCTCCACCATAAGCATGGCTTGGCACTGTGAACTGGCCATAATCCAGAAGCCGTTGGTTTGCCGCTAAGATGGTTTGACGGTGGGGGACAGTGGCGTTAGGTAGTCCTTGTGCTTGGAGCCGAGGGATGCTCTGCGTCTCGTACAATCTTCTGGCTTCGTACAAGTTTTCTCCACTTTGGATGTACACACGCACCATCTCGTAATATTCACGATTAGAGTACATCTTGTATGAGCGTATCAGACGGACACGGACTCAAAGATAAAAGTACCCGCGCGGCGAGGGGAATTTGTAGCGTGCGCACGTCAAACCGCGATAAGGTTGCGCAGGCGACTAGACTGGCGTCGGGCAGTCTGGCTGGCGGCGGCGGCGCACGTAAAGGCATTGCGGGGGTGAGCCGGGCGGGTGCGGGGTGTGGTGGGAGGATTAGACACCGCGAGTCACACAAAGCCGCCCTGAGCGCGTAGGTTGTCTTTAAATTCGAATATGGGAGCTATTTCCTATCAATCAAATATGAAAAAAAAAAAAAACGAAAAAAATGCTTTTTTGTTTTCTACTAGTGATTCTGATTCCAAAATTGTATTATAGCTAGGGGTTTTAAAGTCACCCTGTATAACCCTATAGAACACGTCTGGGACTTGCTAAAGAGGAGTGTAAAGTCAAGAATGCCACCTCCCAATAATCTCAACGAGTTGCGAAACGCATTACTTGAAGAATGGCAGAGGTTGCCCCAAGAAACCATTGATAACATCCGCAGCATGCCCAGACGGATGGAAACCCTCATCAGAGCACGAGGAGGAAACACTCGATATTGAACAGTCATTGAAATTGTTGTTAACCTTTGGAAAATCTTGAATTTTCTGCTCTTTCTCTATAATTAAAAAATCGAAGAAAAATGCATTTTGTTTAATTTAATTTTTATTTTAATTAAACTTTAAGTATGGGTTACAAATGAATGTCAAAACATGTTAATTTAATTGATGTTTCATTTTAAATAATATATTGTTTAAAAATTACATTCATTGTTCTAAATTCCCTCTTTTTTCTCCCTTTTTTTTCTGTTCCGCTAATTGTGCCGGTGTGTATATTATATGTTTTACTGAAATCAAAACTATCGATGACTGTTATTGTGATAGAATGAATATTGATATCCGATACCATTGTAATATTCGATTCGATTATTTTTACACATTTTTAAAAGTAGCGCAGCAATATTTTATCTGTGGTGACCTTTCCCTTATACTTCACGATCCGCCATTATAAAAAATACAAAATATTGTTTTCGTTGTTCGATTATTGTAAAAGTGGTGAAAGTATAATTCAAAGTACAGTAATTTCATTATTTTTAGAGCATTTTATTTGAATTTTCCTCATATTTGGTGTGAAAACTTGTATGTGTCACTCGGGAGCAATAGTTATTTGTGTCACAAGGGAGCTAAATGATGTATTTACGGCGAGGGCGGTATATCCTGAGCGTAGAGAGGGATTCTAAGTTAGAATCCTGAGCGTAACGAAGGATTCAAGCGTTAACGCCCGTGACGAAAATAATTTTGCTCCTGAGTGACACATACAACTTTTAACACCGACTATGAGGAAAACTTAAATTAAATGCTCTAAAAAAACTATAGTTTGAATTATACTTTCACCACTTTTACAGTATTTGAACAACGTAAACAAAATTTTTTTTTATAATGGTGGATTGTGAAGGATTAGGGAAAGGTCACCACAGATAAAATATTCCTGTGTACTTTTACCAATGTGTAAAAATAATCGAATCGAATATTACAATGGTTTCGGAAATCAATATTCATCATATCACAATAACAGTCATCGATAGTTTTGATTTCAGTTAAACAAATAATTTATTGCGACATTTTTTTTAAATTACGAAAAACTCATGTATCGTTGTTGAAGTTAAAACTTGAAATATGTTCGTTTTAAATCGACTACGTCATCGTAGTCGATTGTAATGTAATTTCATAATTACATTCTATTATTTTAATATGTGTTCAATGGGTACATTGCGTAAATGCTACATACATGCCAACGAATAAATTAAAAAAGTAGCTTGAACAAAAAAGTAGCATTTTGCTCCCTCTTGTCGTGGAGCAAAACTTACTTTTCCGAATGAAAGGTGTGAAAAAATATTTTCGTCATGGGCGTTAACGCTTGAATCCTTCGTTACGCTCAGGATTCTTACTTAGAGTCCCTCGCATTGCTCAGGATTCCTCGTTACGCCCAGGATTCTATCGTAGAATCCTTCGCTTCACTCTGGATTCAATGTCCCGCCCTCGCCGTAAATACATCATTTTGCTCCCTTGAGACACAAATAACTATTTCACAACTTTCATTCGGAAAAGTAAGTTTTGCTCCACGACGAGAGGGAGCAAAATGCTACTTTTCTGTTTAAGCTACTTTTTTATTTATTCATGGGCATGTAACATTTACGCAATGTGCCAGTTGAACACAGATCTTAATAAAATAATCGATTGTAATTTCATCGTAATCGATTAAAAACGAACATGTTTCATGTTGTAATAAGGGACATTACATTATTATAATTCGAATGAGCAATCGTATAATGACAAATAACTTAGCGCAAAACTGAATATCCGCAATTAAAGATTTTTTTCCGATAAGATCAGGAGAGTCTTCAGTTCAACGCTAGACAGATAAAACTAAATGGCTAAGAAGATGGCCATACAAACAATCTCTTGTATATTCTATAATTCTTAAAAACCCGTATGTTTCACTGCTTGTTGTAATAGCAGCAATAGAAATACACCTTCTGTGAAAATTTCTACCCATTTCGGTTGATCCGCTAGAGCCCGGTGACAGACGGACGGACGGACAGACAGGTACGAACTGGGTGTCGATACCAGTCCCTACTGATCGCGGATCCGCCGTCAAACCACAGAATAAGCAGTAGTGCCCAGAACCACCGCCGCCGTCAAATGGTGCCACCGATGATAATAAATGTTGTCACGAGGGTTTATAATACGGTAAACTCAATAAGTCCGGTTAGGATACATAATTACCGGTTAGTATTCATACTGACCAACGATTTTGGTAAATGTAATAAATATAGGCAAAATCAGTCCGATTAACTACTTTAACCGGTTATTATAAGGGTTATAGGGTAATAATAATAACACACCCTTATGGCCGGTTTCCTGGGCGCTGATTAAGTTAACAACTTGGTTAAAATGATTTGAGCCAATCACGTGCCGCTAATATTCAAAATAGCGACACCTGATTGGCTGAAATCAGTTTAACCAATTTGTTAACTTAAACAGCGCCCAGGAAACCGGCCGTTATTTTCTTAATCAAATATGGTTTATTAAAGATAAAATAAAACAAATACCTAGTTAAATTCTTCATAATTCATAATTTTTTTATTGCACACAAATCATACAAAAAACAAGAGTTACATAAAAAAAGTGTACAAAGGCGAGCTTATCTCTAATAAGAGATCTCTTCCAGCAAACCAGGCAAACAAGGGAAAAGTTGATGTTTGAGCAGGGGTAGACCTATGTGTACAATATATAAAATAATAAATAAAAAAATTAAATAATAACTATAATAAAATACTAAATACTTATTATATACTACAAATACTATTTTATACACTATACTAATACATACTTACATGCATACTACCTATAACTCTAAAGGGAGAGGTAATGTTTCTTCACACGACTTTTAAAGATATTCAGATTAGGACTGTCCCTGATGGTGCAGGGGAGTGCATTCCACAACCGAATGGCCCGGGCTCTAAACCCGCTCTTATAGTAAGCGGTGTTATGCTGTGAAGTTGTGAGCATGGAAACTGCGTGAGTTCTCCGAGGTCTGCTGGAAGAAAGAAATTGAAAACTGTCTCGTAAGAAAGTTGGGTAGCGTGGATTACGTAAAATGTTGTACAGGAAATTGAGGATGTGTGAATCCCGACGAAGACGAATCGGCAACCACTTCAACTCCCTGCGGTGTTGTGACACATGGTCGTATTTGCGCAGCCCGAAGATAAACCGAATCCCGAGATTTTGAAGTCGTTCGAGTTTGTTCAGTAGTTCTTCGTTAGCACTGACCCAGCAGACATCAGCGTAATCGATGAGGGGTAGAATGAGAGATTGAGCAAGAGTGATTTTGGTATGTCGAGGCAAAAAGTACTGAAGTCTCCTGAGAGAGTGAAAGGTAGAAAATACTCGGCGACTTACCTCATTGACATACGATGACCAGGACAACTGGTTGTCGAAGATTAGACCCAGGTTTTTAACTTTATTGCTATATACGATTGTGGTACCATTAAATGTGACAGATGGAATGGGATGTTGCTGCAACAAGTTAAGAGAATGTCTAGTACCTATTATCATGGCCTGGGACTTGCTCGGGTTGACCGAAGGATGAAGCCCAACTTCTTATTCCCTCAAGATCAGCGTTGAGTGCCTCCACAGCAGAGTGTGCATCGTTGAGAAAGAAGTGGCGATAAATCTGAAGATAATCAGCGTAAAGATGATATGAGGAGGACAGGACGTCCGAGATGGTGTTGATAAAGATCGAGAATAGAAGAGGAGAAAGAATACCACCTTGAGGGACGCCTGTAGAGAGGTCACACCATTCAGTGGATATCTCTTCCGACCTGATACGCTGTTGCCGATCCCTCAAATAAGAGTCGAACCAGCTAGCAGAGAAGGAGGAGACGTTCAGAGATCTGAGAAGCTCAACGAGAATGTCAAAATCTACGCAGTTGAAGGCACTACTGAAGTCAAGTAAAGCAAGCACGGAAAGCTGTTTGCGGTCCATGGCTACCTGGATATCATCTGTGACTTTCATGAGAGCCGTGACGGTGCTATGACCCGGTCTGAATCCTGACTGGTACATGTTCAGCAGATTATTATAGATATGTTATTATGGTAGGAAACCACTCAAACATTAGTCGGAGTGCATTAGATACCGGTATAGAGGTACTGCTCAATTTATATAATAAGACGAAGTGCAAGTTTATTCTATGTAACTTTCCTTATTGTTCTAATTTATCGGGGAAACAAAATAAAAGTGTACATAGAATGAACATGCATCTATACAATATAACGTGTCATCATAGTGATGCTATTTTATATTTCGACATGAATAATTTTATTCATAACTTTACTCTGACTCAGGATACTATGTACCTGTCTCATAAAACAAAAAAACGAGTAGCTACATTGTTAGCGTATAATATATGCGACACAGTTGTAAATACTATAACGCAGTCGCCTTCAGTTTTAGTTAGTATTAGTACTAATAGTAGTGTTTTAAACTAGATAGTTCGACAAAAGAGGACCCCTCAAAACATAAGAAAATTTTACAAAATAAGCAGGGGTTTTCTGGCAATCAAATGAAAAATACTAGGACAAAGGGTAAGCCCCACTTAAATATTTCCCATCAAAACATGCAGGGGCTACCTGGCAAAGAACTTGTATTTGAATTATTTCTTAATCATTCAGACACCGATGTTATTTGTATTACAGAACACTGGTTAAAGGAAAATATGATGTCTTTTAACATAAATAATTACAAAATTGTCAGTTGTTACAATAGAAAGACTGCCGATAGAGGTGGTTCTTTAATCTTAGTAAAAAATAATATTAAGGTGAAACAACGGAAAGATATTCTTGCACTTACTGTAGAAAGACAAATAGAGGTATCCTGTGTTCAGTTGGATAGCCATATTATTGTTTGTGTCTACAGACCTCCGAGAGATGAAAACGGCCATGGCAATTTTGAAATGTTCGAGAAAATTATGGAGGATGCCCTCATTATACTTTGTAATAACAGAAAAAAGTTAATTATTTGTGGCGATTTTAATGTAGATACAACATTGAAACAACGATTAATAACTCTGTTCAAATCATTTAATTTATGTCATATATTTCTAGAGCCGACTAGAATTACATTTACCAGCCAAACTTGCTTAGATAACGTATTTTGTGACTGTGCATTCACAAGTAAAAATGTAATTAACTGCTTACCCTCCGATCACAGTGGTCAAACAGTTTCATTCCCAATTGCCAGTAAAAATAGGACTGATCCATCATTTTATAGGCCTATTACATCCCATAGACTAGAGACGTATATGAAAAAGTTAGATATAAATTTGCCAGTACTGGATTTTGATGAACAGAACCCAAACAAAATCTACTCAGACTTCAGCATTATTCAGACAGAATTCAATAAAGTTTTAAAATAAAGAAAGTCAGTGACTACAACGGTAAATCTAAATTTAATGACTGGGCAACGTTTGGAATTCGTAAAAGTAGAGTTATCTTATATGACCTTTATGAACAAAAAACCTATAACTTTGTTCGAAAATTTCATGACTACGTTAAAAAATATTCCAAAACTTTCAAGTTGGTTTGTAGAACTGCAAAAACTTTACATATTAATAGAAAAATTCAAAATTCAAATAATAGAATGAAAACAGTTTGGCAAATAATAAACCGCGAAACTGGCAAAGTTATACCAAGGGACATTGATTTCTGCCTAAAGATAGGTGATGATGTTGTTAAATCCAGCGCTGATGTTGCTCGAGCTTTTGAAACATTCTTCACCAATGTACCCTTACTCACAACAGACCGTCTAAATTCATCTCCATATGAAGCAGAGACTTTATTAAAAAATAACACTAGCGCCAGTAATGTATATTTAAAATTTCATCATGTATATCCCCAGGACATTGTCAAAACGTTTAAATTACTTAACTTAAAAAATACGGAAGACCTGTGGGGTATATCAGTCAAAGTCATTGGTTCAGTAATTCTAGTTATAGCCCCACACTTAGCTTATATATTCAATAAATGTGTTGACGATGGGGCTTTCCCAGACCTCATGAAACACAGTAAACTGATACCTCTGTTCAAGTCGGGAGATAAGGGTGATCCTTCAAATTTCAGACCAATATCTGTTCTTCCAACACTAAGTAAAATATTTGAAAAGATTATACTCAATCAAATGCTCTCACACTTCAACCGTACAAAACAACTCCATGCCAAACAATACGGTTTCACTAGGGGTAAATCGACTACGGATGCAGGTATTTCCCCTATATCTCATATTTATTCTGCATGGGAGGCCGCACAGGATGCTATCGGAGTTTTTTGCGACCTGTCGAAGGCGTTTGATTGTGTTGATCATAATACGCTATTAATTAAATTAAATCATTACGGAGTTAGAAATAAAGCGTTGGATCTACTAAGATCATACCTAAGCAATAGAATTCAAAAGGCAGAAGTTAACAGCGTAAAATCTGATGGATCGGGTGTTAAAATGGGCGTTCCACAAGGTTCCATATTAGGCCCTTTCTTATTCCTGGTATATATTAATGATCTGCCTTTCATGGTGGAGAAATTAACTGACATAGTGTTGTTTGCTGATGATACTTCACTGGTCTTCAAAATTGAAAGACAAAAAGGAGAATTTGATGATGTTAATGGTGTATTGTCTTTAACCTTGAATTGGTTCACAGTTAATAATTTATTGTTAAACGCTGGTAAAACCAAGTGTATCAAATTCTCACTTCCAAATGTCAGGCAAGTTGAGATCAGTTTGGTGTTAGACAACAGCACGTTAGAATTAGTAAATGATACGAAGTTTCTTGGAATAACCATTGATAGCAAATTGCAGTGGGGACCCCACATAGATAAATTGGCTGGTAAATTAAGTTCTGCGGCTTACGCTGTTAGGAACATCAGACAAAGCACGGATGTGGCTACATCTAGGCTAGTATGTTTTAGTTACTTTCATAGTGTGATGTCCTATGGTATCTTGTTGTGGGGGAAAGCAGCGGATATTCAAACTATTTTTATTTTACAGAAAAGAGCTATTCGAGCAATTTATAATTTAAAATGAACAGACTCCTTAAGAGAGCTTTTTAAAGAAATTGACATACTAACAGTAGCTAGTCAATTTATTTTCGAAAATATAATGTATGTACGCAAGAACCTTACAACATTTTCCAAACTTAGCGACAGCTGTAATGTTTACCTAAGAAATAATCACAGACTATGTGCGCCCCGTTTTAGACTCGCGAAGGTTAGCAATTCTTTCAAGGGTCAGTGCATTCTCTACTACAATAAGATACCTCTGGAGATTTTGAAATTGCCATTTGAGCAATTTAAAAAGCATGTTAAAGCGACTTTGTCGAAAAAGGGATATTACAATGTTCAAGATTACTTAAATGACAGGACTGTATGGGGTTAATCTGGCTCAACACAGACCTTGCTGTTAATAATTTTGTAATTATTTATTCCAGCTTATTAAATAAAAATAAATCATAATTGTATTAGTTAAGCACAACCTATTTTTAAAAGAGATCTAAAAATCAATCTGTGGGAGTTTCTACGCCCTTCCTCTCCCACAGTGGTCCAATGTAGAGAAGAGGCAAAAAATGACGTTTGCTAAGAATATGTAAATATCTACAGTATTAAAGTACTTTTGAGTTTGAGTTTGAATTGTTTGAGAGAAGGTAAGAAGAGAGCTGGGTATGGACAATGGATTCAAGGACTTTGGAGAGGATGGGTAGGATTGAAATAGGTCGATACTCTTTAAAAGAGGTGGGACTGGAAGTTTTAGGGAGCGGGATGACTAATGCTTTTTTCCACATGGTGGGGAAGATGCCATTCGATAGGGAAAAATTTATAACATGTGTAATAGCTGGCAGTAGTTCATCCAGGATTGTTAAAATCATTTTAAGGCAGATTTTATCATCACCTACGGCTTTCGAGCTCACTGCTAGTACCGCCTTCTTGACCGCATAGATTCCAACATTGCTCAAGTTGAATGGTGTGGTGTCGGGTAAGGACTTAGAGCGCAGGCTCTGAAGAGTGGCTTGTTTGACAATGGGATCCATCACAACAGGTGGGGCAGAAAGGAACTGGTTGAGACCGTTGAGATCTACATTACCAGCATGAAAGTCCTGAGTCTTACCTATGCCAAGTGTTTTTAGAAACTTCCACACCTGAGCTGGTGTATAACTTTCAATACTCTCGTGGATGTGCCGACGCTTAGCATCACGACAGAGACGGTTGCAGCGGTTGCGAAGACATTTGTAAGAAAGAAAATTGTCATCTGTCGGATTCTTACGGTATTTACACTTGGCTCTGTTCCTCTTGGCCATTAGACGCTTAATAGTATCTTTTAGCCAAGGGGCGGGTAGGTGTTTCACTCTCACTTTTTTTATAGGTGCATGCTTGTCGTAGAGACCTAGGACTATGATATTGAACTTGTTGATTTTCTCGTCCATGGTCTCGCTGGATATTACAGGGGACCAGTCGATCGACAAGGCATCCGACCTAAGAGATTCTAGGTTAATATCCCTAAAGTTACGAATATTAAGAAATTTTGCCCTGCTCTTGAGAGGCCTGATCTTATACGAAAGATAGATAAGGTCGTGAAACGAGAAAGGAGAGTTGAGTTGACCATGTACAGCGACCTTATCCAAGTTAGAGACGATCATAATATCGAGGAGAGAGGGAGAGCAGTGAGGTTGGAAATGCGTGACATCAAGAGGCGAATATGCAGATTGAAAGAGTTGACTATAAACTTGAGTTTGGTAGAACGGGAGTCGTTTTTGAGGAGACAGGTGTTGAAATCACCTAGAATGAGGGTATCGTTATACAGAGGTGAGAGTTCATTAAGGAGGGATTCTAATGTGTCAAAGTAGTCGATGCGAAGAGAGGGGCTATAAAGAACACCGAGGAGGACCTTACTATGGTGAAGAGTTATTTCGAGAAAGAGATGTTCAGCAGACTCGGAGTACTGGCTAGGGGACGCGCTGATCACCTTGCACGGGATTTCCACTCGCAGATAGATAGCGACGCCCCCATCGGCTTTCCCGACTCTGTCGTTCCTGTAAAGCCTGTATCCTGGAATGGAGTAAGAAGAAGATGACAGCGATGGCTTTAGGAACGACTCAGAGACAAGAATGCCGTCCACGCATTGGTCACTAAAAGCCTCGAGCAGGTCCGGATAGCTGGAGTGAATACTTTGAGCATTGATATTCACGATGTTTAGGTTATCCTCCACACCACCGAAAACAGTCCTAATGTTAGCAGAAAGGGGTTCCTCCGAAGCGGAGATGTTGCTTTCTGCACTCACAAAATCGTCAACATCGTCGTTTGAAGAGCAGGAAAAGAAACTTTGATTGATAATATCAGGTAAATAATTCATATATATATATATATATATATAACTAATTATTATACACTCTAAATATATATTTATATATAAATATTTATTCAATTAATATCTAGTTATCTAGCGTTATTAACTGGTTTGAATAAGCGCCTTACTTACACCTAGACCAACCATAAATGGAATGTTGATAGTGATATTTATCTTACAAAATTAACTCAATACTACATATATTACATTAAAAGAACAAGCACAAACTAAAGACTGTAGTGCAAACATACGAATGGGGTTAAAAACTGCCTTTTGCTCCCTTCAGATGTCACCACTGTTAAGGGGTTCCATGAATTTGACAGTTCTCCTTACAAATTAGAATAATTTCTTATAATTACTCTTTGTGCAGCTGTTGATTACAAAAATACGGGGATTCATGTATTCCCCAAAGAAGCTAAAATAAGAAAACTGTGGGAGAAAGCTCTTCGTAGAAAAAAATGGAATGCTAGTACTTCGTCAAGGTTATGTGCTGCCCATTTTCTACCTGAAGATTATTATGGGCCCAATTCGTATACAGGTGATAAATCTATACACAAAGTGTTGAAGAAAACAGCTGTACCCTCAATATTTTCATATTCTAAGGTCAAAACAGTCAAACAGACAACACAACAACGATCGGATAGCCAGCTTCAGAGAAGTCTCAAGAAACTTTGTTTTGAAACTCCTTGTGGTGATCAAATACCTGGAGCCGGTGGCATCCAAACCCAAAATAAGTGTGAAGTTCAATTTAGAGATGAACAATTCACAGTACAGAGTGAAATAGAAATACCCGTTGGCCCACAAGCTGAGCTGCCTACAAGTAAAGAATCTAGTTCATCAGCTGAATCAAAGAGCACTCGAGTGAACTTCGAACACATTTATGGATCTATAGAGAGATATAAAGATAATGATAGTGTAATTGATTTCTATACTGGCTTTGAAACCTATGCAAAGTTCTATTTTGTATCGACATTAAGTCCCATGGCTCATTTAATTAAATACTATGGAAGTCATATTCAATATATTTCTATTGAAGATCAGTTTTTTATGACAATGATGAAATTACGACACAATACATGCAATTTCGAACTAGGACAATTTTTTGGAACTAGCCCCACAACAGTATAAATATGATACAATATGTTGTATCATAATTATAACGTGGATTAATTATATGCATCAGCTATAGAAAAAACTAGATATCTGGCCTGAAAAAGAATTATGAAGAAACATAACCTTTAAATCATAACAATTCCAGTTTAACTTACCTTTCAACTGAAGCTGCTTTTTTACCAATGGCAGACGCTCTCCGTTTTCTAAGCTCGTCTTTTAACTTAGCTATTAGGTTAGCTTAGGTCGAATACATTTTTATCGGTATATCTTACATTGAATACTTTAGCAAACAACAACAAATAGACAAAATGGCGGTTCTTAGGAACCCTCAACAGTGCTGCCATCTACGACGAGCTTTCAGTTTTTAACCCCATTCAAAGTGGTAAGGTGTGTACTTGACACAAGTCAGTTTGTATAAGCTAAATTCGGAACGGACACATTTTACACAAATTAATACTTAACATGAACACAACAAAGTGACAGCTGACAAAGATAAGGAAAAAAAAAAGGAATGATTTGGATTTGTTGTGCCGATTCACGAAAGGAAAAAATATACACTGAACTACACGGACATGACTCCTCAAATGTGACGTGGCTTCGGCCTTATAAAACAAACAAAAAGACTTGGCTTCGGCTGAAACAAAAACACGCAAGACTTGGCTTCGGCCTTAAAAAAACAAAACTACGGAAGACTTGGCTTCGGCCTTAAAAACATGAAAAACGGAAGACCTGGCTTCGGCCTTAAAAAACAAAACTACGGAAGACCTGGCTTCGGCCTGAAAAATCTAAACTATGGAAGACTTGGCTTCGGCCTTAAAAACAAGATATACGGAAGACCTGGCTTCGGCCTTAAAAAACAAAACTACGGAAGACTCGGCTTTGGCCTTAAAAACAAGAAATACGGAAGACCTGGCTTCGGCCTTTCGAAACCTCGGAAACGGAATAAGAAGATGTAAACACTGAAGACATGGCTGTACGGCTTTGATTGCTATTGCCTTTCCTTAGGGATAAAGACGGAAAAAAAAAATACACTGAACTTTGGACTGTAAATATTGTCGACTACCTCACAGTTCATAGTGGGAAGCAAATGTTGGAACACATTCAACTACACAAAGAGTGGAGATTGGTGATATGTGGTGAATGTCCGATGGCCCAACCTCACTTCTTCTGAGCACCCTTCCTAGTCGTGACGCCCTTTTTCGAAACAGCAGCTGCGCCCGCAGCTGGCTTCATACCTTGTTCTGCTGGCGTCGCAGGGCTGTCCTTACTCGGGTGCTTTGAGGTCAACGGCTGCAGGTCACCCCAGCACTCCACCCTGTGACGAGACTTGTCTGGCAGCAGCACAATGATCTTGCCTTCGGATGTCCATGCGTTGCTCATTCCAAAGTGTTTGCGCGCTGCTGTGAATACTTCCTGGCGTGACTTAGTCAGGAATTTGGTGACTGTGATGCCTGAACCTTTCAGCGCCTTCTTGAGTCTCCAAACCTCATTGCGGGCCGCCAACGTCGTGAAGCGAACTAGCAGAGGCCGGCATTTCGCCCCCTTAGCACCCAGACGATGTGTGACACTGATGGCACCAATGCAGTCGACGGATGCCTTGAGGCGGTCAGCCAGCACTTTCTTCAGGACAGCTTCCGGCTGCTCATCAGTTACCTCTGGCACTCCATGCACCAGCAGTACCTTCCGCCTTGATGCAGTCTCGTGCCGGTCCAGCCCCAATGTCAGTAGCTGCATCTGCGACTGAAGCAACCCGAGGCACTTCCATATGAGAGACCTGAAGTCGGAAAACTCACTCGCCAAGCTGCTGATGTTCTTGGGAGCGGGAGCAGGTGTGGATGCTTGCAGCTCCTGCTCATACCTCTCCATCCGTTCCCCAAATGACTTCACAATAGCATCCATGTTCTTAGAGAGCTCTGCATATAGGTCCATTGTTGCACTTGTTCTTTGATGATTATTTACGTAAGATATCAATTGATTGTGTGATTTGGAGAGTCTAGGTAAGTTTAATTAAATTAATTGTGCATTTGTTGATTGTTTTTATTATTAAATTAATTTAAAATCGGGAGCTACAAAATTTTACTGTTGTCACATAGAACTCATTCACATTCTTCTTAATATTGTCGGTCTATAATTTATTGTCTATTGCACAGAATGTTTATTAGACTTTTAACGGGTCGAAAACTTGAACTTTATGCTATGGTAATAGAATTCAAAACCTATAACGGCATTTTGGGTACCCTGGGTACCCCAAGTCAATGAAGGGGTTAGATAGGTGTAATAGTAGTTTATGTGACTGCTACATAATGCCTAATTATGTACAGTTACATACACTAGTTTATCTACACACATATCATTAAGCTCTCTTTGATGTGTACAGGAACCGCATGTTTGACCGGCATTGTGGCTCTGCAGTTGTTTAGCTGGTTCTGTAGCACCAACTTCGGGCGCCGGCGTTCGAAATTTGAATGTCAGTACCAACTTCACAGACAAACTAGGGACGGCATGCAGGCGGGTGACGGCGTTCGAAATTTGAATGTCATAATGTGTAGAAAAATTACACACTATGGTCATAATGTGTAATTTTTCAGATAAGAAATGAGTTTTTACCAAGTAGTTTAACATTATGCTGATCGTAACGTGCGGTTTTTGTACGCAGTAAAGAGGGTTTCTGATACGTGTGTAGATAAAGTTTTTTATGTGTAGTTATGTTTTAAGTATGTTTTGTTGTTCTTACATGTTCAAGCTAACACGAAGGATAAAGGGGGCTTCGCTTGGCTCACCCCCTTTACCCTTCACATAAGCTACCGCAGTATTTTGCCCTAATATTAGCTGTGCAAATCAGTATTAATCATATTCACCACGCACGTGTGGTGATTATATATACTGACCGGTTAATGTGCTACTTTTTGCTGCACGGCACCACAAACCAAAACTTCATCTGTGTTTATATTTTTTGTTCTTCTTAAATTTCCCAAACTCAAATCAATTTTGATAAATATTACATGGGACCACCAGTGAAGTATGACCTACCAATCCAAACAAGACGTTTATTCCCAGTATTACACACCCCTCCGTCAACACTGTGGACGAATGGGACAAAAAATTCTCCTTCGTCAACAGAATTTTTATTCCCAGTAGTTCCCAGTAGTAGTTAGTTGGATGCTGTTCATTGCCTGTTGTCGAACTCAGTGTTGACGATCGGGACAAAAAATTCCCATACGTCAACAGTGTTGACGGAGGAGAATTTTTATTCCCAGTAGTTCCCAGTAGAGATTGAAATACTTAATGGATGGACTTACATCACACGCCATGAAAACGAAGATCCAGCTGTGAAAAAGTTTAAAGCTTATATGGAGAAGCAATGGCTAAAGGAAAACTTCCAAAACCATCAAAATTGATTTATGATCGACGGATTAATCGCGTACCAAACACCTCCGCCTTTTTGAAGTCTGTTGAAATACAATAATGTTTTTTCATTACCTAGTTTTCCATACGGGGTGGCAGAGGCACAATTGTGCCCAATTTGAGCCAGTTATTCAATACTCCATTTAGCGTGACAGGGGGCTAGCCCATCGCCGCAGCTTGGAGTAATGAAGATTTCCTCGCGATGTTTACAATAACCGTTAGAACGTCGGTATTGTACTTAAGATAAATGAACTATCTCATTGGTACATGGTCAGGAATCAAACCTGCATCTTCTGTGTGAGAAGCAAGCGTGAAACCCATTAGATCACGGAGTATTCGGAGGATGCGTTAGTATGATCCCGTTCTATTTGACGGTACCATTGTCTATAGCGAGAAAACCAAAAATCTTGGCGTTGTTTTTGACAATCTATTATCCTGGTCGCCCCATGTTTGTGAGGTCAGCAGACGAGTCTTTACATCCTTCCATTCTCTTCGGCGTTTGCAGTTCTTCCTGCCTAGGCAGACTAAAATCCTGCTAGCTCAGACCCTTCTTCTGCCTTTAACACGTTGAGCGCCAGTGTATCTTCAATGATACACCATATGGTGCTTTCTCACAGGCCAGTGTATACCTATAATTTTGTAGTATTTTTTTTAAGAAAAACCCCATATTTTCTTTATTTTTTAAGATATTTACACCACAAAAACACAGGCACATTCTCCAGGGCCAACGCTTTTGAATGCGCTACTAAAATGTATGAAAACGTGTTTCCTAGAAGACACACTGGCCTCGAACTAAAGGACTGCCCATGTTTCTAAAGAGAAACACGCGGCCTCTCAAAAGGTATCACTTCGTGTTTCCTAAAGGATACACATGGCGCTCAACGTGTTAATAGACTACGTCGATGTTTGCTGGGCCAGTGTGAACGAAGATCTACTCAACAAACTGGAGCGACTCCAAAATCTCGGGATTCGGTTTATCTTCGGTCTTCGTAAGTACGACCACGGATCCCAATATCGTAGGGAATTAGGCTGGCTCCCGATCCGACTTCGTCGTGATACACCGATAAAAACATCAGGGCAGGCAGCGAGCAAAAGAAATGCTGTTCTCAAACTCAAACTCAAATCGTTTATTGCAAGTAGGCAAAATAATGTACTTTTACATGTCAAACACTTACTTAAGTCTCATATTACATGGAAAAAAATATTCTCTCCTTCCTCTTCAATATTTTGAGAAAACCGCGCTACCCTGCATATTCGTGAACGTTTTGAGTATCATTTCTCAGGGGATAGACTTCGAGATCTCATACGGTGTCACTTTTGTCAATTCCTCAGCTCAACACTGTTGCTTACGAGCACTCGTTTAGGTTAAGGGCAATACGTTTGTGGAACGCACTTCATTGCGCTATTAGGGATTGCACATCCTTGGTCACTTTCAAGAAAAAAAATAAACAGCATCTCCTCTCTTCCGAATAGTGGGTATCTCATAGTATTTATGTGTATCTATGTATTTATTGTATTCTATTTATTTATTTTATAGTAATTTTGTAGGGTGTATTGTGATTTATTTGATAGTATATTGATTTTATTTATTTCTTTTAACTCTTAATTGTACACTAGGACTACCTCTCTATATTTCTTTTTCTCTTTTATTCACAGGTTAGCTGTAAGAAATTTGTTTTTAGAAATAAGCTCACCTTTGCATACTGTTCATGTTATAATTTCCACTGTGTTTTCTGTGCAATAAAGGATTATTATTATTATTATTAACTCCTCCCAAATAAGAGTATAAATTCGGTCTTATACTACGAGAAATTATCTGACTTCACTACAGGGGCAAGCCCAACGCACTCACAGTCTGTATTGCCTCTCGATTGATTAAGTATGCATTGGTTCTTATCAAAGTCCGAGATCTCAGCATTAAACTGTATAGGGTAGTGTTCTAGTGCAACGTGGTACACCTGCCGCCATGTGTCTCGGCGCCTGCGTGCCGGCTGGCGGGGGCGGCGGCGCGTGGGTGCGAGAGAGACGCAAACACGGGCGAGAGAGAGAGAGAGAGGGGGGTGGCCTCGCTCAGGCGCCAAGAATATTGGCGTCAATTACGTGTAACCTACATATTGATTATGCTGCGATGTGACCGGTCCGGTCTTGTCTAATAGCTAATTGATTGATTGAGGTTATTTTACCTTGAGCCAGTATCAGCTGATTCAAGTGATCAAATCATAAAATTGACTTTTAATATTGACTACAGATAAACAGTGTCATTTATAAAGATTCAATTTCTCTAAAACACTCATAATATGGAGTTAAAACAATACAAAACGTTCTCACAAAATTGTGATTTATAAAATAAAATTATTTTAGTATCGTTATAAACCTTCTCCAACTTAAAGTAGCTCAAGCCCTTCTATTGCTTGTGCTTACCTATGAAATTGGCGAATTTTTCTTACAGATTCAGGAGTTCATAATTCGAGTAATTCAATAGCTTTTTCCAGTTTTTTTTTATTGTTTTAAAATTAATTACAATATTTTACATCTACTTATATAAATTTTCATTTCAGTTTGATAACTAAAATGTTATCTTCAAAATCAGTGCCTCCTAAATGTCATCCATTTTCATGATAATATTCGTAATATTTTTTTACAGCTGACACTTTTAAAAATTATATAGAATTTTCTGTTAGCTAAATGTTGTCTCATTCATACACACAAAGTTTATAAAATTAGGATCTGTCATTCCTAAAAAAAATACAAAAATTTTTGTACTGAAAATTGAGTTAACTTCAATTTCTCCATAAAAAACGCCAATTTCATATGTAAGGACCTAAAACAGTCCGATAAACCCATTTTGCATTATCACACATTATATTCTCTGTGGGCTACACACGCAAACGTCAGTCAGTTGACAATGTATGAATTTATGATGGTTGTTTTTTACAACGCGTTTACCAGCTTCACCTGTATGTTTGTATGTATGTAACCGACTCCTTGGACTCGATTTTGACCCACTTTAAACGGACAGATTCAATTCAAACTTTGTACACTTATCAAGAATCAGCGACAATGTAATAATTTCATAAGTTTATCTCATTATCCTGATTAGGATCGCCAGGATTAATTAATTTAATTAATTGACAAAACAGTCTACTTACTTTCGGGCTCGCGCACTCGAACTAAAAAATGAAAAATAAAAATAGTTTAAAAAAACTAAAAACACGCTTCTAAAGCACTTCGAACTAAAAAGTAAAAAATATTTTTTAATATAACTTTAAAACAATAATGAATGAAAAATGCTATTATTATTGTGAAACAAAAAGCGTCGGGCGCTCTATGTACGAAAGATATGGAACAAAGCGCCCGACGCTTTTTGTTTCACAATAATAATAGTATTTTTTATTCATTATTGTTTTAATGTTATATAAAAAATTATTTTTAACTTTTTAGTTCGAAGTGCTTTAAAAGCGTGTTTTTTAGTTTTTTTAAACTATATTTATTCTTTGTTTTTTGGAACCATGCAGGTGTATGTACTACGGTAGTACAAACTACTTCCATGGTTGGAACACGGAGTAAATTTTGACACATACACCTCACATAAACGGAACTATTTGCTTACATACACATTTTTTTTGTATTAAGCTTACGGCTTTGGATTCAGCCGACGTCCACAGACCCTAAAATAATTAACGAACTTACACAGTGTTTTAATTAAGACTGACTCGCTGTACTTTTATAAATCACAAAAACGTAAAAAGCCCATTAAGGTGTAAAGAGGATTTTGCTAAAACAGGTCCACAAACAAGAATCAGTTAATTTTAATAGGTAAGACTGAAAGTGTTTATTTAAGCGTCACCTTCATATGTAATTTCATAACGATATTATAACTTAATTACGCCCAACCTCGGTCGCGTATTCGGCAATGGTGTATTTTGACCCTTTGGGTACCAGCAGCCCACAGACTTCCTATCGGCGGATAGTTTAGTCGGGCTCTTACACGGTACGAAGTACGAAGATGTATGCAAGTGCGTGCATTATAATGATTCATATAACGTTATTATCTTCATAACGTTATGCATCAATTGGAAATTGAAAATGGAGTATTGAATAACTGGCTCAAAGTGGGCACAATTGTACCTCTGCCACCCCGTTTGGGAAAAATCGTGACGCTATGTTATGTTATGCACTCTCTAAAACTGTATCTAAAATTAATAAGACTATGTTCTCTTTGTGTACCTATACCAGAATCTATAGGAATAGCTTTGTAATAAGTCTTTGTGTGCACTCAAATTCATGTAAGAAAAATATGTGTACCTATCTATGTACTTTATTGCTTATCAAGATCAACAAGTATGTCAACTATAGTTATTGGGAGATCTTTACAAGTTGATCGAGACCACGTGATCGAGACAAACACACGGAGACTGGAAATCCAAGGGTAAAGAAGATTGACCAAATAGACAAGATGTCGTCGATCACCTGGCGAGGAATTTATGATAATATTTAATGCTCAGATGTTTAAGTACCAATAAAAATTATACTGACCACTAAAACATTTTTTTATAATAGAATGTATTGTATGCGCTATGGAAGGCGTCTTATAATAACTTTATAATTCCATAACGTTATACGGCTATAACGTTATTATCTTAGTTTTATAGCGCTATATTCAATAGCGCTATGCACAAAATAACGTTATCATAACGTTATAGGGCATCTCTTTCACGCCCACACTCCTTCGTTATAGTCCATCTTTTTTACACATTGCGCGCGTGACTAGTGTAGGTACTTAAACAACTCACAGCAGACACAGCGTACTGCAAAAACGCAATAACTTTATTCATAAGGTTATTTTGATTTCGCTATGTTTCTCCTACAGTTTTGTTATCATAACGTTACAATAGCGCTACAATAACGAAACTAATTGATTATAACGTTACATAACACAATGTAGCGTTATATTTTATTTTATAACGTAATGAAGGTCTGGTGGCAGCCCAACCAGACTAATCTATCAGCCGACCAAAGAGCTTGTGGTCTGCGGAGAATCTAGGACTGGCTCCAGTTTAATCGTAAGCGCGGTTTCCCAACACGCACAGACACCGTAGCAACGCTGTACAAAGTTGATCCATTGATAAATGTCGATCGAGCTGACAATGGCACTCGATCTGTTGTCCTCAGTGACGTCAGCGGCGAGCTGACCTATAAACTAACAAACCTATTCAGCAGCAACCGAATACCGAACTAACTACACGAGGCAAAGTACAAGAATTCAAGATTATTATTATTTAACTACACACGCATCATAAACCGTCTTTACTGCGTCAAAAAACCGCACGTTACGACCAGCATAATGATATACTACTTGGTAAAAACTAATTTCTTATCTGAATATGACCATAAAGTATACATTTTCGACTAATTATGACATTCACATTTCGAACGCCGACGCCCGCCTGCGTGCCGCCCCTAGTTTGTCTGTGAAGTTGGTACTACTGAACAAGCTAAACAACTGCAGAGCAATGATCAATGCCACAATGCCGGTCAAACATGCTGTTCCTGAACACATCAAAGCTTATGATATGTGTGTAGATAAACTAGTGTATATAACTGTACATAATTGGGCATTAAAACCCTCTAGTGATATTATCATGAAACTCGTCTTCGGCTCGTTTCATAACCATACTCTCAAAACTCGAGAGTGCCCTCCGTTATGTGGCAGTCACATAAACTACTATTATGCCACAATGTGTGATATAAAAATAATTAAATACAATAACAATATTATACATCGTTTCTATAATTGCCAGTGAGATGTCTGAAAATTACAATTTAACATAAGAAATAAATAGGAACAAAAGCAGAAATGAACATAACTTATGAGAAACTAGACTAGAGCAGTACCTCCAAGCAGCACCCGTTCACGAGTATGACATGAGCACCGGCCGTCACCCCCCTCGCCATATTTGAGGGAGAGGAGCAACCCGCTACACAGAGCCGCCTCAAGCAAAGACATTCCAGGCCGTCAATAAGCTTCTAATGATTCGAGTAAAGTCAAGCAAAGAGTTAGTTATAATAATAATAATAATTCTTTATTGCACAGAAAACACAATGGAAAAAATACAACGAACAATATGCAAAGGTGAGCTTATTTCTAAAAAGAAATTTCTTACAGCTAACCTGTGAGGAAAGGAAAAAATATTTATAGAGAGGTAGTCCTAGTGTACAATTAAGATTTAAAAGAAAGAAATAAAGTCAATATACTATCAGATAAATCACAATACATCCTACACATACTATAAAATAAATTAATAGAATACAATAAATACATAGATACACATACATACTATAAGATACCCACTATACGGAAGAGAGGAGATGCTGTTTCAACTTTTTCTTAAAAGAGAACAAGGATGTGCAATCCCTAATAGCGCAAGGAAGTGTATTCCACAAACATATTGCCCTTAACCTAAACGAGTGCTCGTAAGCAACAGTGTTGTGCTGAGGAATTGACAAAAGTGACACCGTGTGAGATCTCCGAAGTCTATCCCCAGAGAAAAGAAACTCAAAATGTTCACGAAGATATGCGGGATAGCGCGGATTTCTCAAAATATTGAAGAGGAAGGAGAGAATGTGCATATCACGACAAAGTCGGATCGGGAGCCAGCCTAATTCCCTGCGATATTGGGACACGTGATCGTACTTGCGGAGACCGAAGATAAACCGAATCCCGAGATTTTGAAGTCGCTCGAGTTTGTTCAGCAGATCTTCGTTCGCGCTGGCCCAGCAAACATCGGCGTAGTCAATTAAAGGCAGAAGAAGGGTCTGAACTAGCATGATTTTAGTCTGCCTAGGCAAGAAGTACTGCAAACGCCGAAGGGAATGAAAGCATGCAAAGACTCGTCTGCTGACCTCACAAACGTGGGGCGACCAGGATAAAAGAGTATCAAAAACAACCCCAAGATTTTTGGCTTTCTCGCTGTACTTGACAATGGTACCGTCATAAAGCACGGGAGCAACTGACCTATGCTGCAACAAATTAAGTAAGTGCCGTGTACCCAGTATCATCGCCTGAGACTTATCCGGGTTGACTAATAGCGCATACGAAAGAGCCCATTTCCTGATGTTGTCGAGGTCAGCATTCAAAGCCTCTACAGTCGAAGTCAGATCACACAGGGGAAAATGCCGATAAATTTGAAGGTCATCTGCATAGAGATGATACGAGGAAGACAACACATCCGAGATGGAATGGATGAAAACTGAGAAAAGAAGAGGAGAAAGGATGCCACCCTGCGGAACACCAGTAGAGAGCTTGCACCATTCCGTAGTAACTTCTTCAGACTTGATGCGCTGCTGGCGGTCTCTCAGGTAGGAGTCAAACCAGCGAGCCGAGTGTGAAGAGACATTGAGTGTTTTTATGATTTCAACAAGTATATCGAAGTCGACGCAGTTGAAGGCGCTGCTGAAGTCAAGGAGAGTCAGGACTGTGAGCTGCTTCTTATCCATTGCCAGTTGAATATCGTCAGTTACCTTGAGCAGTGCGGTGGTGGTGCTATGCTCTGGCCTAAAACCAGACTGAAAAGGGTTCAGTAAATCCATGGAGGAAAGGTACGAGGACAGCTGGGAGTGGACAATTGATTCAAGGACTTTGGAAAGGATTGGTAGGATGGAAATGGGACGGAACTCTTTGAAGGAGGACGAGTTAGAAGTTTTAGGCAGGGGTATCACTAATGCTCTTTTCCACTGGCTTGGGAAGCAGTACTCGCTCAGCGACGCGTTAATTATATGCGTTATGGGTGGTAAAACATTATCGAGTACACTGAATAGCATCTGAGAGCAGATATTGTCATCACCTACAGCCTTGGACGAGATTTCTAGAATAGCTTTCTTTCCTGCGCCAACTCCGACAGACCTGAGGTTGAAAGGTAAGCAACTGGATGTCGTCCTGGTACGCAAGTTACGAAGGGTAGCATCCTTGACACAGGGGTCCATCACGACAGGGGAGACAGCAAAGAATTTGTTGAGACCATTGAGGTCGACACTACCGGCAACTGCGTCCTGGGACTTACCAACACCAAGGGTCTCCAGGAACTTCCAAACCTGTGCAGGAGAGTAACTCTCGATACTCTCGTAGATGTGGCGGCGTTTGGCATCTCGACAAAGACGGGTGCACCGATTACGGAGACGTTTGTATATAAGGAGATTATCGTCCGTCGGATCCTTCTTATATCTACATTTGGCACGGTTTCTCTGGGCCATCAGACCCTTGATGGTCTCGGTAAGCCAAGGCGCAGGGAGATGTTTGACCCTAACCTTTTTGACAGGAGCATGTTTGTCGAACAAACTTAAGACAATCGAGTTGAAATGCTGGACTTTGTCATCAACGGTCTCACTACAGACGACAGGAGACCAGTCTATAGAAGCGGCGTCAGACTTAAAGGAGCTGAGATCCATACCCTTGAAACTGCGAATATCCAGGAATTTTGCTGCGCGCTTGGGAGGCCTTAACTTGAACGAGAGATAAATCAAATCGTGAAAGGAGAAGGGGGCATTAAGTTGGCCATGCGTAGCAACCTTGGATATGTTAGAAACAATCATAAGATCTAGAAGAGAGGGGGTGCAGTGGGGCTGGAAGTGAGTTGCACTCAAGGGAAGAATATTTAAATTTAGGGAGCTGATGATAGACTAGAGTTTGGCTGAGCGAACATCATTTTTAAGTAAACAGGTATTGAAATCACCTAGGATAACTGTGTCACTGTAAAGAGGAGATAGATCATTAAGAATGCTTTCAAAAGAATCAAAGTAGTCGATGAGTAGAGAGGGGCTATAGAAGACACCCAGAAGGACCTTATTATGATGCAGGCATAACTCGAGAAAGAGGTGTTCAGCGGATCCAGAGTACAGACTAGGTGAGTGGCTGATGACTTTGCAAGAAATGTTGGAACGAAGGTAAATAGCAACACCGCCACCAGCCTTACCTGTCCTATCATTCCGATAGAGCCTGAGCGTAGAGCCTTAGTTATATGTATATATTTGAAATGTGCTAATTAAATCCCTTAATTTAATACCAAACGCGGGCTTTGCATTTTTTTATTGAAGACTGTACCCTCCAGTGGGCGCCATGTTGAATTTAGCCTAAAGTTACATGGACTATAACTAGCTGACGATCAAAACTCTTCTAACGACACCTTATTTGTCAAATTCTGATAAGTATTTTAGTTGTTCTGAAGGAACATATGAACAAACATACACACAGGTAAAAGTCATAAACCGGTCTTTCGGCAGGGGATGGACTGCGACAGTATGATATTTAACCGGCACTTTATTTGAAGGCATGGCTCGGCATTCGGCTGTATGTGGCACAAATAATGCGGATTCCTCGGAAGCGAATGTAGGGATTAGGGATCTACTCCGGAGATGTTATCCAGATTTGTATGGAGCGGAATGTCTGCTCGGCATTGTATGGGGCCGTGCGGAAACGCTTTGTTTTTTTTTCATAATTAATAATTCTTTATTGCACAAAGATAAATAAAAAGTTGCATTTGTTGAAAACATATGTACAAAGGCGAGCTTATCTCTAAAAAGAGATTTCTTTCAGCAAACCTAGGCATGATAGGAAAATTACCATGAAAGGGTAGGTCACCGTAGATCTACCCTTCACAAAACCATGCTGTTCCTTTATGATAAGTTTGTCCAGATGTGGATAGATATTGTTATGTAGCAATCTTTCAAAAAGTTTCGGTATGCAAGAGAGGATGGAAATAGGACGATATGTAATGGTACACGAGAGTCGGTACATTAGATACTTCATTCTGCGTGATAGAGGGCTAGCCCAACGCCGCGCTGTTTTGAATACGAGAATCGGTTCAGATAACGTTTGGGGGTTTTGTGTAGCTTACTGGCAAAGTTAGCAAAAAAAAACAGAGCCGATGCGTGGGTTGATTCGTGGAAGTTTTCAGGCCAAGTTTTTTTTGTCGCATTCCTGCGAGATGTGTAGAAATCAGAGCCGATTTGGCTGCGCGTTGAATAAAATTATGAATAACTAAATAATGAAAGGTTATTATGGAACGATACGGAGAAAGCTATTATGTAGATTGCAGATATACAATTGCGATTGAGGTATGATATGGAGGGTCTGACACCTCTGGATTGAATATCATTCTGGTAGGTCTTTTGCTACGCGCACCTAGCGGTCGGGAAATGCTTAATTAATCGCAACAAGCTTTTATTGGTCAGCGATCAACAGATTCTGTGTATCGGCAGTACCAAATGATTTGAGTGATCACCTACGGTTGATCAAAGTGAATATGCGTACACACAATTTGTAGAACGGCGGATCTGCATGGCATGGTTGAAATTAGACCCTGTGTAGTTGGTGATAAGAAGCTTCGCTTGGGCAGAGCGTTTTCGCAAAGGACGCATGTGGGGCATATAAATACCAGAGCGTGGGAGGGGAATTCATTCAGTCTCAGCGTCTAGCCACTGTGACAGTTGTCTTCACGAGTTCTAAACAGTTTTTGTCTGCCGTGTTACGCGTCAGAACTATACGAATTGGTGATTGCGAAGTTTCAGTGGGTTTTCGTGAGTGTCTGAAGCGCCGAGATATACCTCGGTTCCTAACCTTTATATCAACCTACCCCTAATTCCAAAACTATCCTTGGGTCGTTAGGAAAGAACTTTTAAGTCAATTGATCTGAGTCTGAGTCTGGGCTTGGAGCGACCCTAAATTCCTTTTTCCTTCACCATAGGGTTCCTGGATTGGCTCTTAGGATATTCGCGGGCTAATCCTCTCCTCAGTTCCTTTCGAGTAGCGAGCTTTGAAATTCCCACACACACAGTCGTTAAACATTCAAGCACATTCAAATCAAACTCAACCATTTTCGAGTGGTGTCGATAATGGACGTGGTATAACACTAGGTTTTTAGACTAGGCTAGACAGGAGTTTAGTTGCGGCTAAACCTAGGTTGTCAGGGCATAGGGAGACTGTTTGATCGATGAGGTTCCGCGGATGGAAATAACAAATTCAGAACAAAGTTAAACCGGTGTCAACACAGTTAACATGTACTGTTGATATTTTGACATTTGAGTGTTGTCGGGGACGCGCGAAGAGATCAATTTACAGTCTAAAGTTCATTGTTTAGGTCCGGGTAGGTGTTTTGCATTGCCTTGGGTCAGATTGGATTCAAGTTGCAGTTTTAAATTAAATGTAAATTTCGCTGGATATCTAATGTGTAAGTTGAGTCGGTATATATGATTTGGCTCAGCCCAGGACGTGCTGCGGCTAGTGGAATTCATAGTTCGGTATTTATCGAATTATGCACTTCGCTATGGTGTGGGTTAGATATCCTAAAACAATAATGCTTGCGTTTCGATAACATCCAGCTCAAATTGCGCAGAGTTGAAGGTTTCAAAACGTTACGGACCTTTTGAGGTAACCGCTAGTTCAGAACCCATTTCGGAACTCAAATCGCAATTGTGTAAACCGGTCTTTTCGGATCGTTATTGCCGTGAACAAAATATATAATTGGAACCACCACAAGCCGCTACGAGCGAGCACATGAAATATAATTGAGTACTCACGTCGTAAAACTACGACGGATATCTATACTATAACTGTGATCGATCACTAAAACTAAAACTAAAATTACAACAAAAGATGTTCCAATGCGCTCATATATACAAAAACCAGATGGTGCCATCACATAAAATATAACAACGATCGTTTTGGCGCAATACACCGCTGACTGATGCGAATTACCGGCTCGCGGACATATATGCTTTCTCTGTCTAACTAGAAACTGTAGCTTCTGAGCCAAACTTCGTTCGACTATTGTACGCCTAACGGATTTCTCGACGAACGAGAAATTCAGACTTATCATTCTTACTTACAAAACTTACAGCCGAATCGGGTCCTCTCATTTTGGGATAGATAGAATAGACGATCATAGCTACTGTTAGCGGCGGCTCGGACCTTTAGCCTGGGGCCGCTACAGATTTTTGTTGCCGAGACCGAAGGATATCCTAGATAGTCTGATACCTAGATATTCTAAAAGAATCAAGGTCTAACGCGTTACTTTTGAAAATAACACAACGTAGAAACGATTTTAAACAGTTCAGTTTTGTAAATAAGAAATAAGCAAAAAAAAGGGGCATTGTCTTCAGACGAGCTACGACTAGAAAAAAACGTTAGTCGGGTAGCACGAGACGATAGCACGGGTTGACGACCCGAATGGCCGAGTCGGTAGTGACGCTGCCTACGAAACCGGGGGTCCCGGGTTCGAATCCCGGTGGGGGCGAATGGTTGTTTGATGAGAGCGGTTGTTTGTGCCCTGGTCGTGGTTGTTTATCTATCTAAGTATAATATTTCTCTATATAAGTATATATAACGTTGTCTAGTACCCAAGATACAGGGAATCCTAGTTTGGGGCTGGATCAATGTGTGTAAGGGGTGTCCAAGGTATTATTATTATTATTATTATTATTCACTTTCACACACAAGTGAAATGGCGTCAGGGCAGGTGACGCAATTGTTATCTGAAATAGTGAAAAGATTAGACAGTTTGGAAAGGGGTTCCAGCACGAGCAATGCTAGTAGGACTTCGGACAGACAGACTGACAGACAGGAACTAGAGACGTTTGAACAATCGGTAGAAAAACGTCAATCATGCATTGTGAAAATGACACAGAAGTTGCCGACATTCGATGAGCGGAATTCGGAAAATCCGATGATTTTCTTAAGAGATTTAAAGGCTTATATTAACGTCTCGGGAGATAGTTCTAGGGCTTTGATATGGGCAACGGATAGTTTGGTAGGAATTGCGAAAGTTCGAATGAGCATATACAGAGACTCATGGCGAACCTATTCGGATTTTGAAAAAGATTTCAGAGAGGTATTCTGGGGTGATAATGAACAGGAATTAATTAAGCAAAGATTCCTAACTGCGAAGTTTGATTCTAAGAAAGGTCAAAGTATGGAAGAATTCTTTGCCTCTCAATTGAATAGCATATATGAGCTTACGATACCGTTTACTGATACGGAGAAAATCAACACGATTTTCAGACAGTTGCCGCGTGATATTCAAGTAGCGTTTTTTGCTAGAAAGGAGACTATGACCATACGGGATGCGGTCGAATTCCTTCGGCATTTAGAACGGAATGTCGATGGGGAATTAAGTGCGATACATGGTTCGGAACCTATGAATACGAATAACGTGAGGCGGGATAGCTACATGCGTGGGCAATATCGAGCTATGCGGGTAAATACGTTACGTTATAACGCGATAAGTCGTAGTAATAATTATAACGCGGTAACGAAGGGGCGAAACGAATTTGGGACGCGTGGTCGCGGTTATTTTCGCCGTAGAAGCGGACAGCCTCAGCCTAGCTTCAGGGCAATAGGGTTTCAGAGGGGCAATGATAGTGCAGGAGATACAGAGGCAGGGCAAAGTTCAAGTGACAGGAATAATGCGATAAGTCAGAATTCAAAAAACTAGTGGACTCGCGCGGGTCGTTCGCGCTCAGATATTTATTACGGTTCGGGTGGACAGCCGATCAAATTGGGAAAAAGCATAGACTGTATGATTTGTGTAATTTGGATTCGAACGTGGGTGTGAATGAATTTATTCAATTATTAGCGCATAAAGCGCACGGATATGCCGTGTGTTTAGATGAAAAATCTAGATCGAATTATAGAGATCGAAATGACAGACGTTTACATACGATATTCAGAGACGACGATTCGACTGAGTGTGGGCGCGAGTTGTGTAGTACTTTGACATTACCTGAGATAGATGTGCGTATTGGGAATATTGTTGTAAGGAGTTTGATTGATTCGGGGAGCGAAATCAGTGTAATAAGTCGGAGAGTGTACGAGGAGGTGTGCAGTCAATTGGGAAAACCGACGGAAATACCGATTCCAAGTTTGAGAATCACAGGTGCGTTTGGAGTCAGTAAGGAAAAGGTTGATAAATTAGTAACGTTACCATTAACGATAGGTGAATGCGTTATCGATACTCCAATGCTAGTATTAACAAGGGTGCCTAAAGATTTAATTTTGGGGTTTGATTTTATACAACAGACGCGAGCGAGTTTAATGTGTGAGGGTAATAAGAGGCTAATTATACGAAGCGCCGGGCGGATGTGTGAAATACCATTAGGTACTGGCCCTAATCAGGATTTTTGCTGTTGTACAATGGAAGTACAGAACCAAGATACCAGTAGAAATATGATAGAGGAATATGTGAATAATTCATCAATACCTGTAGAACACAAAACAAGGTTATTGCCGGTGTTAAATAAACATGCAGAGTTGTTTAGCGATAGGATAGGTCGGACAAATAAATATATACATGAGATAAAAATGAGAGATGAAACGCCTTTCGTAAAACGAAGCTATCCCATACCGTTCGCATATCGCGATAAAGTAACAAAACGTTTGGAAGAAATGGAATTTATAGGTATTATTAGCAGGCAATCTACGGATTTCAGCAGTCCATTGACTTGTACATTAAAGAAAACAGGAGAGGTCCGTATTTTGCTAGATGCACGACAATTAAACACTGGAATGGTCGGGGAGGTTGAAACCACACCTTAAATGAGTGAGATATTGCAATCCGGGCGCCGGATAAATTACATAGGAGTTATTGATATCAAAGATGCGTATTTTTCTATACCATTATCAGACGAATCTAAAAGATACACGGGTTTTGTATATCAAGGCAGAAGTTATGTTTACAACGTTTTACCTCAGGGGTTGAAAACCAGTGTGGGTTCATTTTCGAGGGCGATGGACTTAATTCTAGGGCCAGAGGTTAGGTCATATTGTTTAAATTTTGTTGACGATTTGGCAATTTTAACTGAGGGTGACTTCGAACAGCATTTGTCTCAAGTGGGCACGGTTCTGAGTAAATTGAAAGACGCGGGCTTCACATGCAAACTAAAAAAATGCGAGTTCGCACAAAAAAGAGTCAAGTTATTGGGGCATATTTTGTCTACACAAGGTTTGCAGATGGACCCGGACAAAATTGAAACACTTAAATTATATCCGTCACCCAGAACTGTCAGGCAATTGAGGGCGTTTTTGGGGTTCATAAATTACTTTAGGAGGTTTATAAAAAATTTTGGAACGTTGACACGGCCCTTGTACAATTTATTACGGTCTGGAGTCAAGTTCGTCTGGAGTGCGCAGATGCAAAGTGCTTTTGACGAGATAAAAAACCAATTCTCAGAAAGTATAATTTTGAGTCAGCCATTGGCGGGAAAAACATATTATGTTCAATGTGACGCCAGCGCTATAGGAATTGGGGGCTATGTTTATCAATTAGATGAATCGGGCCAGGAACTAATTATAGGGTTCTGTTCGCAGGCATTCAAGGGTGCCCAGACTAGATGGTCGATCAGTGAACAGGAAATGTATGCAGTTATATACACTTTAAAGCGATTTGAGATATACTTGCGGGGAGAAAAGGTTATTATTAGAACTGATCATAAAAGTTTGACGTTCATTAAGTCGTGGACTTTATTGGGTGCACGCGTAACGAGGTGGATTATGTTTTTAGAGCAATTCGATTACGACATAGAATTTGTGCGAGGGACTGATAATCAAATTGCCGACACGCTAAGCAGGCAGATAGCGGGACCTGGAGGTATGAATGACAGTATAAATGTTCAGCCGGGAATATTCTGGTTTCAGGCATCGAATACCGCAAGTGTTATTTCGAGTTTACGGGACATTGCGAGATTACAAAGCGAAGATGAGCGGTTAAATCGAATTAGCGGTTGTATCAGACGTAAGGTGGTAGATACCGGAACGAGAGGTTTTGAAAATTATAAGCTAGTAGGTGATACGTTATATTTTCACGTGCCGAAGCGGAACGTACAGTTGCTAGTAATTCCGAAATCACTACAGGAGGAACTTATTTTACACATACATGAAGAAATAGGTCACTACGGCAGATATAAAATATTAGCACTGATGAAGGACAGATATTATTTTCTTCATATGAGTAGGGTGATTAGCGCGGTGATAAGAAGTTGTGACATATGTCAAAAGGTCAAACCAAGTACTAACAATACCGTTGGTCCTTGTACACCGGTGTTGGCGGAAAAGTTGGGTGAGAAAGTTTTCTCGGACCTTTATGGGCCATTGCCCGTAGGTAAATTCGGATATCAATATATATACGTGATTCAAGACGTGTACAGTAAAGTAATAAAATTATATCCAATGCGAAAAGCGACAGGTAGGAGCGTGCTCGCTTGTACAAAGAGATTTCATAGGGATATACCTATCGAAACTATAATTACGGACTCAGGACCACAGTTCATATCGAAAGTTTGGGAATTTGGACTCAAACAGCTGGGGATTCGGGTCACTCATACGTCGGTGTATTGTCCAAATTCTAATAGCGTAGAAAGAGTGAATCGCGAGCTAGGTAGACTGATTAGAACTTATTGCGGCGGAAGTAATCGTAGTTGGGTAGACGTGTTACCGGACATTCAGAATTGCTATAATAATATCGAACACACAAGCACAGGCTTTGCGCCTAATGAGTTAGCGTTTGGTAGGCGGGAACCGTTAACTATTGACAAGGAATTAGGCGATGAATGGTTATTAGGCCATAGTGTGCGAGATTCGGAACAGGTGCGGAATGTAGCGATAGAAAACTCTAAAAGTTCTAGTGAACGACGTAAGCGACAGGCGGACAAACGGCGTAAGTTAGAAGTCTATCGTATAGGTGATTATGTGAAACTTAAGACCTTTGTGCGTTCAAATAAAGAACATAAAATCATGCGGAAATTTTCGTTGTTGTATAAAGGGCCTTATGTTATTTCGGCAGTGGTATATCCTAACTGTTATACGTTAGTAGATCCGGGTTCAAATGAGATATTGGGTAACTTCAATACTATAAATATAGCCAGGTATTATGTGAGGACGAATAAGGGCGTAGATAAATAAGATAGTGTATAAAGGTTATATAATTAAGCTGTAAGCTGTAAATTTGAATAACTACTTTGTAGGTTTAAGGATCTTGCATGGTTTGGAAACAAAAATAAAAAAAAAACCAAAAAAAAAAAAAACAATTTGTATATATATAGTAATACGAATTAGGATAAATTGCGGGTAAGCGAGGTTGTATAGTAAGATAGATAAATGAGATAAGACAGGAGAGAACTCAATCGAGTTGTGTAAATATTATATATATAATTGACAGATTCATCGGTCGGTGTACATGATTTGAGATGTCCGAACATATAGAGTAGATATGTACAAAGTATGGGTAGCATAGTGGTAATGAGATCCTTGCGCTATGTTAACTGAGATAAACAGTGTCTCAAGGTCTGGGAGGGGGCTGTAATGGTACACGAGAGTCGGTACATTAGATACTTCATTCTGCGTGATAGAGGGCTAGCCCAACGCCGCGCTGTTTTGAATACGAGAATCGGTTCAGATAACGTTTGGGGGTTTTGTGTAGCTTACTGGCAAAGTTAGCAAAAAAAAACAGAGCCGATGCGTGGGTTGATTCGTGGAAGTTTTCAGGCCAAGTTTTTTTTGTCGCATTCCTGCGAGATGTGTAGAAATCAGAGCCGATTTGGCTGCGCGTTGAATAAAATTATGAATAACTAAATAATGAAAGGTTATTATGGAACGATACGGAGAAAGCTATTATGTAGATTGCAAATATACAATTGCGATTGAGGTATGATATGGAGGGTCTGACACCTCTGGATTGAATATCATTCTGGTAGGTCTTTTGCTACGCGCACCTAGCGGTCGGGAAATGCTTAATTAATCGCAACAAGCTTTTATTGGTCAGCGATCAACAGATTCTGTGTATCGGCAGTACCAAATGATTTGAGTGATCACCTACGGTTGATCATAGTGAATATGCGTACACACAATTTGTAGAACGGCGGATCTGCATGGCATGGTTGAAATTAGACCCTGTGTAGTTGGTGATAAGAAGCTTCGCTTGGGCAGAGCGTTTTCGCAAAGGACGCATGTGGGGCATATAAATACCAGAGCGTGGGAGGGGAATTCATTCAGTCTCAGCGTCTAGCCACTGTGACAGTTGTCTTCACGAGTTCTAAACAGTTTTTGTCTGCCGTGTTACGCGTCAGAACTATACGAATTGGTGATTGCGAAGTTTCAGTGGGTTTTCGTGAGTGTCTGAAGCGCCGAGATATACCTCGGTTCCTAACCTTTATATCAACCTACCCCTAATTCCAAAACTATCCTTGGGTCGTTAGGAAAGAACTTTTAAGTCAATTGATCTGAGTCTGAGTCTGGGCTTGGAGCGACCCTAAATTCCTTTTTCCTTCACCATAGGGTTCCTGGATTGGCTCTTAGGATATTCGCGGGCTAATCCTCTCCTCAGTTCCTTTCGAGTAGCGAGCTTTGAAATTCCCACACACACAGTCGTTAAACATTCAAGCACATTCAAATCAAACTCAACCATTTTCGAGTGGTGTCGATAATGGACGTGGTATAACACTAGGTTTTTAGACTAGGCTAGACAGGAGTTTAGTTGCGGCTAAACCTAGGTTGTCAGGGCATAGGGAGACTGTTTGATCGATGAGGTTCCGCGGATGGAAATAACAAATTCAGAACAAAGTTAAACCGGTGTCAACACAGTTAACATGTACTGTTGATATTTTGACATTTGAGTGTTGTCGGGGACGCGCGAAGAGATCAATTTACAGTCTAAAGTTCATTGTTTAGGTCCGGGTAGGTGTTTTGCATTGCCTTGGGTCAGATTGGATTCAAGTTGCAGTTTTAAATTAAATGTAAATTTCGCTGGATATCTAATGTGTAAGTTGAGTCGGTATATATAATTTGGCTCAGCCCAGGACGTGCTGCGGCTAGTGGAATTCATAGTTCGGTATTTATCGAATTATGCACTTCGCTATGGTGTGGGTTAGATATCCTAAAACAATAATGCTTGCGTTTCGATAACATCCAGCTCAAATTGCGCAGAGTTGAAGGTTTCAAAACGTTACGGACCTTTTGAGGTAACCGCTAGTTCAGAACCCATTTCGGAACTCAAATCGCAATTGTGTAAACCGGTCTTTTCGGATCGTTATTGCCGTGAACAAAATATATAATTGGAACCACCACAAGCCGCTACGAGCGAGCACATGAAATATAATTGAGTACTCACGTCGTAAAACTACGACGGATATCTATACTATAACTGTGATCGATCACTAAAACTAAAACTAAAATTACAACAAAAGATGTTCCAATGCGCTCATATATACAAAAACCAGATGGTGCCATCACATAAAATATAACAACGATCGTTTTGGCGCAATACACCGCTGACTGATGCGAATTACCGGCTCGCGGACATATATGCTTTCTCTGTCTAACTAGAAACTGTAGCTTCTGAGCCAAACTTCGTTCGACTATTGTACGCCTAACGGATTTCTCGACGAACGAGAAATTCAGACTTATCATTCTTACTTACAAAACTTACAGCCGAATCGGGTCCTCTCATTTTGGGATAGATAGAATAGACGATCATAGCTACTGTTAGCGGCGGCTCGGACCTTTAGCCTGGGGCCGCTACAGATAGTTTTCTACATTTTTTTGTTTCCTGATTTGTATATCGGATTGATAAACGCATGTTTCCACGCTTCAGGGAAAACACCCTCTTTTAGACATTTGTTAAACAGTGCAGTGAGGGGCATGGCTAGTGCATGTCTAGCCATTTTTAAGAAAACAGGAGGTAAGTTGTCGGGTCCGGCACCCTTATTTAAGTTAACGTCAAAGAGGGCCTTTTCTACTTCAGACTTCGCCAGTGTTATGTTGCAAAGCTGTGGGGAACATGGGTGAGAATCAATTTTATCAAACATATCAGGGTCTATGCTCGTTTTGGGCTCGAATACGGAAGCAAAATACTGTGTAAATAGTTCGTATATTTCAAAGTCAAGTTCAAGTTTCTCTTTGTTTACAATTTCAAGCATAATCACTCCCTAAGCTAAGCTATTTTGGCGGTCAGAGTGTCGATAAGGGGGCGGAAGTTTTTCCTTGACGCCCCCTTATCTACACTCCAACCCTAGCTAGCAAGGAATGCTGTGGGGACCGGTGATCCTTCTAATTTTAAGATCCACTCTCATGATCTCGCTGCTGTAGCTAAATCTCGACTAGACAATTACTGGCACCATAAATGACAAATTTCAAAAAGTGGGGGCTTCCGCCCCTGACCAAAACTTTAGAAGGTAAACACTACGGTACCATTCAATCAATAATTCTGAGACGTCCTTGGATCTTTAAGTTTAGGGACCTATATAAATCAGTCACTTCTGTCATCTGTCGTCTTCGTTTGGGACACTCCTGTCCATCTCGCAAAAATTAGGATAAGAGATTCATCAGAGTGTGAATGTGGCCTGGCTGACGGTACTCCTGATCATTTATTCTTTGAATGCCCTATCAATCATACTTCCCTTTACGATCTACTCCCTCCAAAATTCCCTCGTCCTGTCAATCTAACTTCCTTCTCACCTTATCTCACCCATCCTCTGTCAATTTACTTAACAAATTTATATCTACCAACAATATTAAATTATAGTCTCAGATTAAAGTTCTCTTTTTATTACCTGTTCCACGTGTTTTCCTATTGTGCAGGTCTTATCACGTGACATTGGTGAAATTATTGTTATAGAAGCTCTTACCAAAAAACTTAACTTAACTTAATTTCAAGCATAGCTTTTGCTTACTAAAACTGTATTTTATGAGGTAGTTGGAATTCCCCATTTCCCACGCCCTATGATAGCGTAAGTCAGTGTGCTGCGCTGAGACGGATTTAGAGGAGCCGACTGACCCTACTTGAAATACCTTCAATAAGTTTTAATTTCAGCATGCCAGCACGCCGAGTTGTGCCGAAGGGGCAGTTCCTGATGATGCTGGAGTATGAGGAGGGGAAACGTGACTTAGAGCAGTGGGCATTGTATCTCTGGCCCACTGGGAAAAAATCAGTGCGGAATCAGTGGGGCAGCTGACAATCACGATGAACGTGGTGGCTGATGGAATGCATAAAACAGAGAGGAGTAGAGATGTGAGTTTAATAATTATTACCCTGTGTTAACAGTCACGAGGTTATACATATTATCAGCAAGATTTAGGTTTGAATTTGCTTCTTATTTGCAACACATATGTACTACATATTTGTATAATATTCACTTTGTGGTGACGACAGAACAGAATACCAATTGCCATCACCTCTTCTTCCCGAGGTTGTATTAGGAGGTGTCAAAGGGAATATGCCTAACAGCGAATGGACAGCAGCATCCCTTATAAACAACCACCTTCTACAGTACTGCGATCGCCAACCCGTCTGCTCAGGATGGTGATTACTTTGTGCAAATTCTCTCATTTTTGGGAGAGGCCTTTATTCCAGCAGTGGACAGTTATAGGCTGTTCATGATGATGATGGTGACTATTTACTAAAAACTCAATCTCTAATTCATTCATCAGTCTCATATCTTCAATATGATGAAAATGTTTCTGTGGTATGTGGTGAGATAACCTGCTATGGGACTGTATGGGGTTAATCTAGCTCAACACAGACATTGCTGTTAATAATTTTGTAATTATTTATTCCTGCTTATTAATCATAATAATGAAATTTTTCATATTTGTATTAGCACAACCAAATTTTTATAAGATATCTAAAAATCAATCTGTGGGAGTTTCTACGCCTTCTTCTCCCTCAGTGGTCCAATGTAGAGAAGAGGCAAAAATGATGTTTGCTAAGTATATGTAAATATCTACAGTAATAAAGTACTTTGACTTTGACTCAACAAAAAGTTTATAAATAAAACTCCATGCTAATGGGCAAAATTATGTTTTAAGAAGTTAAGATAAAAAAAGCAATAAAAATAGAACATTTTATTTTTACTGCAGATGACATCGATGAGTGCAGACTAGCGGCAGAAGAACTAAATGCGAAATCCATGGCGGCATTTGCGGCCAGCGGACAAAGGAGCGTGCGGGCACTGTAAAGAATAGCAACGCATTAAGAAAACAGTCATGCATCCTCATAATCACCTAAAGAATAGTAAAATTATCATTTTGTAACACTGAAATATTATAAACACAGTTTTGTAACAGTTTTTTTTAACATACCCATGCTTCCATGAACCAACACAGTATTTTACTTAAGAGTAAGTAATGAATTATGCTAATAAATGCTATGGATTTCCAAAGAGTAGGTACTGATAGTAGGAAGTAAATCAATATGGTATGGAATAAATGTAGCCCATTAATATCCTCACCGAGGGGCACAGGCCTTTACCCGGATACAAGTAAGATTTGGCCATTCTCCACCACGCTGACTCAGTGGTTGGTGGAGGGTTTTTTACCACATAGTGATAGTAGCTGGGACCTACAGCTTAATGTGTCAACCGAAACACTGAATGTCCTGAACGTCCGATAATGCACTTGTAAGAATTTGAACCTGCTTCACCTTTGTGAGAAGCAACTTTTTTAACATACTCATGAGCCATACCTTTCCCCAGCAGCAGTCATACTCTCCATGTCTGTTTTACATACTTAAAGCTGATATATTGGCCTTAAATTGGTAGTCTTTTAAAAATGTAGCATTGTTCAAGAAGGCATTAGCAAAGCTGGCTTTTTCGAAGTATATGGCAATTTTGAACTTGTTCATTGACCTAAGATATTTGATTCCTTTATTAAACCTTTTGATACAGCTATATATGGACATTAGGTCTCGGGTTCCTATAGGTGTATCCGCATTGGAAGACTCTACGAATACTACAAATTCTGTAGCACCGGAATTCTCAGGGTATCGTCTCTTATAATCTGTTACCAGATAAGGTTTGTACTTATCTGCGCTTTCGACCTCTGACTCGGATGACGACGTGGAGTCTCCTTCACGTTTCTCTTCAGCCTCATCTTTTTTTCTCTGCACCTTCCCCATGATTGGTTTCTTTTTATTTGTCTCCAGACGCCTTTTATTTCTAAAAACCACGATAGATACACGAGTAATCGATGAAATTAATAAAAACTTCGAAAATCCCGCCTGGTTATTTCAATGGTTTCCCGCGCTTTTTCGTTTAACTTTTTTTCATGAGCTCAAAGTCGATATTTTCAATGTCGACTGCCTCAGAGTAGTCGATACGTATCGAACTGATTTGCTCGATAATTTATCGATTGTGACTTTTTGTCATTGCATGAGAATAGGTTAATCGTGTTATTTATCGAAATGGGTTATTGCATATAGCTCCAAAAGCCTGTGATTTTGAAAAAAATGCCGCCCATACATCCATTGCATTTAAGTCCACGGAATTTCGTAGGTATTGTTCTTAAAAGAAAATATGATACCGTTAGCAATGAAATAGTAAATCAAAAAAATATCATTAAGAGAAACACGTATCCACATTATATTTTTTTTTATTTGTATAAATCACTTGATATCACACTTTTCTTAGTTACATAATATACATTTAAATCACAGTATTTGTCACAATCATTGTGCTTGTAACTTAGTCATTATTTAGTTGAAATTTTATCACTTTTGCAAGGAAATGAAAGAAAAACTTATTAAATTGGAAAAATCATGCAATACATATTTGAAAAGGAAGGTAGTTGTTCAGGATTTAGTTTTTAAATATCGATAATTCAGCCAAAACAACGTTATTTTTCGTTTTGACTTTATTTCAATAATTTTATTTATCCAGGCCAAAGAGAGATGTTATTTAAGTTGCAATTTGTTATTTTAGCCAAGCCATAGGTGTTTTTATTTCTGAAACATCTATCTAAGTTTAATTTATTTTATTTTGCGAGTCACATTCATTTTATGTAAAGTAAGTACATTATTTTTTTGACGTGATTTGAAATATTTGATAAGCGAGTTACATACATAAGAAGTTTCATCTAAAATATGTGTCTTAACGGTAAGTTGGTAAAAATTTGATTTTCCTTTAAAAATACCACTACGCTTATAGTAACTTTAATATAATAAAACTTCTGCACTAACCAACACCGTTGGTAACCCTAAAATGTCTAGGAATTGATAAGGCAATATCTGGCAACCCTACGCACGAGTGATCCTATAAGGGTTTCTCCTGCTGAGATACAAAACCCCGAAAATGCCGTAAAACAGTTTGGTACAACCATATCACTATCTTTGTTATACGCCGTGAACACGAGTATTTTGAACAACAATATACATGTAAATGTAACAACAATATACATGTAATATACAATATACATGTAGTCCATAGAATCATTATTTCTTACCTTGATCCGTTTCATATGATATCTCCGTGGCCGTACTCGGTCCTGGTTCAACTCGGTCATCCTGCATTTCGCTTCTTCTGAACTAGTAATTCAAGCGCACGCGAGTAACAAATATTAGTTGGTCGTAAACTAATAATTTCCGGTACGTCCACGCGGTTAGCTATTTGCATCTTTTTCTTTCATAAGGACACTCTGCTGAAAGACAACGATGTAAATAGCTACGTCACGCACGCATCATCTAATGGCGGCACCTATAGCTAGTTTCAACCCATTCCTTCTTTTCGTATGCGTGCGAGTACATACATGCATTTTTCGGTTTAAAATCGTTAGTGTTGATGTCTATGTTTTTCTTAATTATAACTATGATTTTTTGATTTTACCGAGATAGGCATATAAAAGATACTTATAATAGTAGATTACTACACAAGGGACGTAAGAGAGCTATTATAAATTATAGTTGTAAGTTTCAGGGCTACGGAAAATTTTTGGGTGTCAGAACACGCGTATTAACTTTATATTGTATGATTTTGAAAAATAACACAACGGAACAGCATTTTTGTTGCATGAGATATTATAACTAATATGATACTATCTGTATACTGATTTCAGATCAGAAGTCAGATTTTTTGTATCAGCTTTAGTTTTTGAGATATAAATAAAACGAGTTTTTAAATAAAAAACATTTTCTGACAAAGAAAATCAACCACTAACTTATAATTTATATAAGAATTTCTTGCTTGACTTGGTTCACGAGGGCTGTTTTAATACTCTAACAACAGTCTGCCATCATGTGAGCATTCCAGTGACGCTGGTAACGTTCCTCCGATTTGCTTAAAAGCGATATTTAAGGATGCAGTTGGAGTCCAATCATGATTCTGCAGTCAGAGAGTGAACTCTCAACTCAAACTCAAACTCCAACCGCATCCTTAGATATCGATTTTGAAGCAAATCGGTGTAGTATCTAAAAAGTTCAAGATGGAGGCGACTTTTTTCAAAATCTAACTACAGAATCATGATTCGACTCCAACCGCATCCTTAGATATCGATTTTGAAGCAAATCGGCGTATTAACTAAAAAGTTCAAATGGCGGCGACTTTTTTCAAAATCTGACGACAAAATCATGATTGGACTCCAATCGGATCTTCAGATATCGATTTTAAAGCAAATCACAGCAACTAAAAAGTTCGTATATATATATATATATATATATATATATATATATTATATTCGTATATATTTATTGCACATATCAGAAAAAACTCAAACAACAAATAAAAGTCATAAACAAAGGCAAGCTTATCTCTCATAAGAGATTTCTTCCAGCAAGCCCAGGTTCAAAGTTCATCATTGAAGTATTTTAATATTTTTATTGTATAGAAATAAAAAACAAAAACACAGTTCATTCTTTTGTAGCCGAGTTTTAAACCGGTCAAAATAGTTTATTTGGGGTTTTAAACAGCAATATTTAGTTTAAGTTTAAGTATGCTACATGGTCTGTAAAAAAAATGTTTCATTGCTGACGGTACTTAAATCATAACAAAATCCATGGACTTAAATGCAATGGATGTATGGGCGGCATTTTTTTCAAGATCAAAGGCTTTTGGAGCTATATGCAATAACCCATCGAAAAGTGTCATTTTGATCGATAAATGTCGAATGTGATAAAATATCGCCATTGAGAATTGGCCCCGGATGTGACAATGAGGAACGTCAACTTAAAAAGAGCAATTTTGAAGGACCAAAAGCTTTTCAGTAAGAATCTCGAGTTTGTTCAAACCATTTTATGCAATATAGTTGGGAAATTCTTGATGATTATGAGTTTATTAATACTTTCAATACAAGCCAAATAGAAAGTATGTTGCAATTATTATCAAGTGTTTCCACTGCAAGTACCTACTCTTAATTTTGAAGACATTGAAAATGCTAGTGACAGCTTATGTCACTACTGGACAAGGTTGACGGCAGTAAAGTATTTAGCTCTGTTCAACAGCGTGCCACCACTGGGAACACTTTGCAATAGGGCAAAAACTGCATAAGGCCTTCATTTAGTAAGTATAAGAACTGGTGAACCAATTGTTAAATAGCCAGTCTATTTTCACTGGGAAATGTAACTGTGACCACATACATTAAAAAAGTTAGAACCTGTTTAACCGAATGTTCTGTTCCAGCCTATTTAGGGATAAATCATTTAACAAGAGCCGACCACAGTTTCCGAAATCTATTTATACCCCATGGTTTATTTGGAACAGAAGAAAATAATTATATTGTCATCTGTGATGGAACATACATATATGATGGAAGAGGTAACAAAGGAGATAAGAGCCCCGGTTCTGGTACCATCTTGATTGGGTGGAGACGGTGGAACGTCATCATCATCAGCCATCATTACGAATAAAACTCCAAGCTTTTAATCAGTCTTCGTATTTATTATTGTTCCCACTGTGTTCGTATTCGACAGTTTTAATCACTCACATTATATCCTCAGCACTAATCCGCTGTAATTTCTCATTATTCCTCCTTTTCTTTACAATCCCAATAATTTCACCTCCGATCTAGACTCGCTCGTATTCCCACCTTCTCCTGTCATTCCCCACAGATTACCTTATTCTAACAATTTCACAGATCAATGTTCTTGGTAGGCTGCCCCTACTCATCGCATCTTAATGCGACACAGCCATCCTGATGAATCACTTGTCCTCGGGTGTTGATACACCTAGACCTGGAACCAATGACAGTTCGCCACAGTAATTTGTCATTTGCTCGGTCATTCTGACTACATTGTTTTTTGGGAAAGCTAAATGATGGATGGGTCACAAGTCCACATACTGCCCTCTGAAGCGAGAGACCAAGAGAGAATCAGGATCATGGACTCCACATCGAGAGCCTTCCACCTCGTCAAGGCCACCTGCGTACCCCACCTGCTAGTCAAGTCGGCCACATTGCTCCCAATTGTCCTGTTGGTAACAAGCGGGGCTATAGTGGCGCTAATTCATCTGGCGAGCGGCAAGTGAATCTATGCCATGTTGTTGCACCTGCTGGTACTCTGCGTCATTCTGGTGAGGGTTTTACATTTAACTGTGATTCTGGATCTGAGTGCTCACTTATAAGAGAGTCTATTGCATGTAAATTGAACGGAAAGAGATTTCATAACACTGTTACTATGACAGGTATAGGCCAGACTAGTGCCCATAGAACAATGCAGATATTAACTATGATTGAAATTGATGATATTAATTTGGAGATCCTCTTTCATGTATTACCTGACCATTGCCTTCGACAAGACATTATGATAGGACGTGAAATATTGAGTCAAAGGTTGTCTGTACACATGACATCTGACAAAATGCAGTTGATCAAAGTGAATGTAGTAAATGTTTGTGAGATTAGTAGACCCAATGAAATCGACTTTGACAAAATTGACACGGCTAAGGAACTATACTAACAAGTGCAGGGTTTACATTGAACATAAAAAATGTTCATTTCTGAAGAAGAAGGTCGAATATCTAGGATATGAAGTTAGCTGCGGCGAAATTAGGCCGAATCCAAAGAAAATAGAGGCCCTGACAGCCCTATCTCCCCCAGAAACTGTGTTACAACTTCGTCAATTTATTGGCTTGGCCTCTTAATTCAGACAATTTGTCCCGAAGTTCTCCCAAATCATGGCTCCACTGTATGCCTTGACTATTGGCAAAGGGAAAATCGAATGGACCACAAGTCATGAAACCATTAGGCAGCAAATAATATCAGTATTGACAAATGAGCCTATTCTCATGATTTTTGACCCGGATTGCCCAACTGAACTCCACACCGATGCAAGTTCAATTGGTTATGGGGCCATCTTGATGCAGAAAAAGGACAATAAACATCATGTTGTTGCCTACTATAGCAAGTGCACCACAGCTGCTGAGTCAAAATATCACTCCTATGAATTGGAGACACTTGCAGTGGTGAATGCTGTGGAGCATTTTAGACATTTCTTACATGGTTGCAAGTTCATTGTCGTTACTGACTGCAATTCCTTGCAATCGTCCCGGAAATAGTTAGATCTAACACCTAGAGTCCACAGATGGTGGGCATTCCTCCAGGCCTTCGATTTCGACATTGTCCATCGACATGGGAACCGTATGTGTCATGTAGACTTTTTCTCCAGGAACCCCTTACCTGCCAAGACACCCACAGAGCTATTCGAAAAGATTGAGCCCAAACAAGTAAATGCTACTGAGCTGACAGATAACTGGCTTTTAGCTGAACAGCAGTTAGATAGTGAAATTTCTGGAATCTTATCTGATCTCAATGAGGATAAGCTCCCTGGTGAGGTTGCTAAAACATATGAACTTCGCTCAGGAATTGTGTACCGCAAGATACAACGACACAATAAAACACGGTGCTTACCAATTCTACCCAGGTCTCTAAGGTGGTCTGTTGTTAACACTACACATGAAGCTCTTATGCATTTAGGCTGGGAGAAGACTTTAGAAAAAGTCTATGAACTGTACTTGTTTGAAAATATGTCCAAATTTGTTCGGTATTTTGTTAATAACTGTGCTACCTGCAAAATATCTAAATCTCACTCCGGTAAAATCCAAGCGGAGTTACACTCCATAACCTAGGTGGCTATCAGTTGGCATACATTGCATGTGGACCTAACTGGGAAACTCAGTGGCAACAATGACAAGAAGGAGTATGTTCTAGTTTTAATAGACATCTTCACGAAATATGTGTTACTGTATCATACGCTCAGCATTGATACCTCCAGTATCATCAAAGCTCTAACATATAGTGTATCTTTATTCGGAGCCCCAACTCGCCTGATAGCAGATCAAGGCAGATGCTTTGCCAGCCGAGAGTTTCGTGAGTTTTGTACATCAAAGAATATCAGCTTACACTTAATACCACAGGGAGTTCTCGCGCCAATGATCAAGTTGAGCGGGTGATGAGCACACTAAAGAACATGCTCACAGCAGTCGAGACACGTAATCGTTCATGGCAGGATGCTCTCCCAGATGTGCAATTAGCCATAAATTGCTCTCAGAGCAGAGTCACAAAATCCAGTCCCATCGAATTGTTGATAGGTAAAGTCGCAAGACCCCTAGAATTGATGTTTTCAGATGACATTGAACTGCCGCCGGTTGACCTTGACGATGTTAGGGAACAGGCTGTAAAAATGCAAAATATGACAAAAAGAGATTTGACTGTACTAAAGCTAGAATCACAAAATTCTCTGTAGGAGACTTTGTACTATTACAAAACAAAGAGAGGCACCAAACAAAATTAGACCCTTAGTATAGAGGTCTTAAAGCTAAGGAATCCGAAACATTCCTTATAGTTGGAGACTTTAACACGCGCAACATAACCTGGATCAGGTCTATTACTTCAACAGCACTGGTTCCAGGTGATCCCTTGGATCATAAAGCGAGGCTTTTGATGGAGACAATGTCTATTTGCAATCTAAATCAGTTCCAAAATATTCCTAATCATAATAATGTATATCTAGACCTTGTCCTTTCCACAATAGATAATATCCAGGTCTACAGTGCTGACGCCTTGACCCGACTAGACCGTCACCATCCAGCTTTCGTGATTGATGCCTCAGAAATTAGGATTACAAAATCCTTGACTAATAAAAAAGATATGCAATTCAATTTTCATAAATGCGACTTCGGTAAAATTAACAGTGATTTACATAACGTTAAATGGTATGAAAGTCTATGTTCACCGAATTTGGATGAAAGTGTGAGGACTTTCTATAGCCACCTCAATGAAATTATTAAGAAACATACACCCCTGAGCAAGTCCAAAGGTTATAACTTCCCCATATGGTACAGCCCGGCACTAAAAAACTGTCTAGAGGAGAAGAATAGATTCCACCGTCAGTTGAAAATGTATGGGAACCCCAGGGATTACGATACATTTTCTCTACTACGTGCTCGATGTAAAAGGCTTACGACATCATGTTACCGTAATTTCGTGTCTTCTGTTGAGGATTCTCTGGATAATGACATAAAGGGTTTCTGGAGGTTCATTAATAGTAAAAAGGACATGTCTCTATACCGCAGACTGTCAACTACTGCCAGCAATCATCATCGGACGGAGTTGGTATATGCGAGCTTTTCTCAAAATATTTCGGTTCTGTTTTGGTTCAGGATGACTACTCAGTTAGTAATCTAACTAGAGACTTCAGACGTTTGTCGTATGATCTGGACAGTTGCTTGGCAAATATAGAGATTAAGAGAGAAGACGTTCTACTTAAAATTAAACAACTTGACTCGAATAAAGGGGCAGGGCCAGACGGTATTCCAATATCGTTTATAAAAATGTGCGGAGAGGAACTCAGTCTTCCTCTTGTCATATTATACAATAGATCTCTCCAAACGGGAATATTCCCGACCGTCTGGAAAACAGCTCACATTGTCCCAGTGCTAAAGTCAGGTGACAAATCAAACTGCGAAAATTACAGACCGATAAGTATCTTATCATGTATTGCGAAACTATTCGAGTCTCTCGTCTATGGATATATTTTCTGCCAGGTTAAACCCTTTCTTTCTGATAAACAACATGGTTTTATTAAAGGTAGATCTACAATCAGCAATCTGTTGGAGTATAAACATTTCCTATGCTCATCTTTTGCCGTCGGTGGTCAAGTAGATGCAGTGTACACAGATTTTAGTAAAGCATTTGATAAAGTGAACCACACAATTCTTTATCATAAAGTATCCGCCCTCGGTATACATGGAAGTTTGCTACGTTGGATCATGTCATATCTGCAAAACAGAAGTCAACTTGTTGCCATAAAAGGGTTCATATCATCACCTACGTCAGTCACATCAGGAGTACCACAAGGCTCCCATTTGGGTCCGTTATTATTTATTATATTTATAAATGATCTAATCAATAATATGTCGAGCCACTGTCTTTTATATGCCGAAGATCTTAAGGTGTTTTCTAAAATTAATAATGTTAATGACTGTATTACATTACAAAATGACCTGAAATGCCTAAGCGAATGGTGTTCTGTCAATAAAATGTGTCTCAATGTAAGCAAGTGCTATGTCATCTCTTTCACTAAAAAACATCACAAGATTATTTACACATACACATTAGATGGCTTAGCCTTAGATCGCAAGACTGTCGCTAGTGACCTTGGCGTGCTTTTCGACGCGGAGTTATCTTTCAGACAGCATTATGAACACATAACTAAAAGGTCCCGTCAACTTCTTGGTTTCATAATAAGAAACACGAAGGACTTCAAAAAACCCGGTAGTATTATTTATCTATTTCAGGCTCTTGTGAGAAGTATTTTGGAATACGGCTGCCAAGTTTGGTCTCCCTTCTACGAAGTTCATATTAATAATATTGACAGTGTGCAAAACAAAATGCTTAAGATTTTGTCATACCGCTTTAATAAGAGTAACTCTCTTCTAAATTATGAACAAAGATTGAACTACTTTAAACTCACCTCCCTCGAAAACCGAAGAAAGATACTGGATCTTAAGCTTCTTCACAAAATCTTACACTCTAAAATCGATTCCCCTTTTTTGCTTAACAAACTTAATCTCAACTGCTTTACCCGTACTCGTTATTACAGACCGTTTCACCTTCACATTTACCGGAACAATATTTGTTACTATAACCCCATCTCAAGAATGTGCCGTTTGTACAACGAACTCTCCAGCGAATACCCTGATCTTGATATTTATGAACCTAGACCTTATGAATTTATTAAATTAACTAACTCTGCTCTGTCCCAGCCATCTTCAAACAATTAGAACTAGATTTCTATTCTTTTTTTATATGTTAGTTTGATAAATCATGTAATGGAATCATAAACACATTAAATTAAGTTTTACTATGTACACATAGTTTGGGCTACAGTCCAACACAAAGACCTGTATTGATGTATTATTGTCTCAAATGGCTGTATTCTGTTTTGTGTACTTATTAAATAAATAAAATAAAATAAAAACCATTGCTGCCATAGAGAAACGTCATACCTTGTGCGGAAAGAGAATCATGTTTTTCCATACATTCAGAAAGTTCAGAAACAGTTTAAATCTGTAAAAATAAATACTAGATTTATTCCTGAAACGATCCAAAGTAACCTGAAAAAAAAATATTCAGTAGTTTCCAAGATATAATCAAAACAACCTTCGTGGATTTATCAAATTTGCTGCCTGCCAAGACTGACACCCGGACTTCGGTGTTACTAGTCATTAAAAAGATCATAAAAAAATGGGTGTTACATACTGATTGGTAATACATATTAAAAACCAAATAGAATAAGCAAGATTCCAAATAATGTAACAATTATACAAAATGAAGTTCACAACAACCCTATAGTGAGCCCAATTGATTGTAAAACTCCTGCTCTGAATATAGTCCCTTACATTGTTTTTTATTGATTAATATAATAAGTTCGAATGGTTTTATTTAGCTCTCTTTGGCTGATAAAGTTAGCTCTTTTTCAGTTCTTTTTTGGCACAAAACCTGCTCTAAGCTTAAATACTAAGTTGGCAACACTGCCCGATGGTATTTTTTTTACTTTTAAGTGAAATAATATTCAGTCAAGTCAACGATATAAAAACAAAGAAAAGGAACAAGCTGATAATGAAAACCATTAAGGAAAATATACTTGCTCAACAAGCTATTCACCGGAATGGTCATAACTGTGTTGATTTTAAACCTACTAAGAACATGTTATCAAAAATGACGGCAGCCATATATGATAAAGAAGTGCTTATTTTAGAAGATTAATTTTAAATAAAAAATATTCAAAATGCAAGGTTGTTTCGTTTGCATTCCATACGGTAATTCTACGGTAATATAAGTCTTAAACACCGTAATTTTAACAGATAAACACGGTAGTTTATATTTTTCATCTGGTAACACTGATGGGAATACGAGCGAGTCTAGATCGGAGGTGAAATTATTGGGATTGTAAAGAAAAGGAGGAATAATGAGAAATTACAGCGGATTAGTGCTGAGGATATAATTTAAGTGATTAAAACTGTCGAATACGAACACTGTGGGAACAATAATAAATACGAAGACTGATTAAAAGCTTGGAGTTTTATTCGTAATGATGGCTGATGATGATGTCGTTCCAACGTCTCCACCCAATCAAGATGGTACCAGCAACCTTATGGCGTAGCTAGTCTGAGCTATGAACTCATATAGACTTTTACGTTTGACACCTTGCACCAGCTTCAACTGTCAAATTGGTATCACGCAAGTAGCATCCAAACCCAAGCTCATTGAATGAACGAAATCCTATATGATTTGACGTAAATCGGTATCATGTAATGTTTCAAGGGAAACCAAAGCCCATATCCAAATGTCAAAAGAAGATGGGACCTACTTTGACGTTGGCTTTCCATCAGTGTTGCCGTTCTAGCCACTTTGTGGCTAGATCTAGCGGATTTTCAACGGTTTTAGCCAAAAATAATGAAATTTAGCCACCAAAACTAATTTTGGTAATTTTTAGATTATTACTGTTGAAAGTCGACCGAGTAAGTAATTTTAAATAAATCTGAGGTTATCGCCTTTTACGGAGTATCATATCATAAAATTCCTACCGAAACGATATCATTATTTATGATAATAATATAATTTTATCAACAGTAATAGAATATTAAGGTTGGCAAAGAATACTTTGATATACTTCGCTACTTCTTGCCACATTTCGAAAGTGTTTTTTTTATAAAACTGGCTACTATTTTATTTTATGTATGTGGCCACAAACTAGATTGTCCTAATGGCAACACTGCTTCGCATAAATCGGACACTGAATAATATTTAGACTTGCGCAAAGTGTGTCTTTATCAGGAGTAATCATATCTCATATCTATTGATTCGGTGACACATTATATCTCTATCATATCTCACTCATTCAAATCTATGACTTCTCATAACGCTCCAACTCCCACTAATTTCTTACTCTTTTATCTCACAAGGCTCTTATATTTGATTAATGAGTTGATGAGTTGGAAGAGTCTCGAAAAATAACCTACTCAATACAAAATATATAAACAAACGAATTGCAACAGTTGCATTTTAATTTCACCATTTGAACTATGCCTTAACCAACTAACCTAAAGACCACTTTTTATTGCCCGCTTCGATCCCTTGATCACTTTTGCCTTGGCAGCGAACTGAGGCCTCCATAGCTTCTTCATACATTATTATGAAAGTTATATCCCATAGATTTTTTTTTGCTTTTCGAGCTTATTGCAATGCGATAAGATTAAAATCAATAAGCAAACTTTTGGAAACATTATGCCTATTATAGTATGACAAACACATACTCTTTCTCGCTCATCTTAAACCCACCGATGATAACCGAAAAAACCCACGTGTTCGTTTCCGCAAATCTCGCTCTGGTGTACAGATGAACGCACACCTATCCATGCTTATCCGGTCATGCGTGGCATGCGAGCGCGACAGAGCAACGCGCGAGAGCAGCGTGGTAGATTCCTTCGGCGCCGTCGATCCGTTCGGTGCGGTTAGTGTAAGTTCGCCTTCGCTATCGCTACTACTAGATATCCAGCTCATATTTGGACCAAGGATTAAGGTGATAAGGTTGCTATTCGCCTAAAAGTGACATTTAAGACTGAAATACGTGTGGTTGGTTTGGTCTATTGTGTATTTGCCAACAATATGTGGACCAAATATAGACCAAATGTTAAGGTGATAAGGTTGCTGTTTGCCTAATAGTGACATTTTAAAACTGGAAGACGTCTGGTTTTGTTGGTTTGTTCTCACACAACTGTGTTTAGTGTAGCCTAGGCAGAGAGAGCGAGATTTGTTTGGGGAGTAAGATATGATTCATATCGCTGGGATGTAACTAGGATATAATGGACGTCAAGCGATATGTGTGTCATATTATATCTTACTCTCGAGTTACCCAAGTCTAAATTAATATTGAATAAATAGGACAAAAGCTCTTATTTTAGTGATTTTGGAACGTTTAAACTATAATAATTAGGCTGGTGATTGATTATTGGGAATATTGTTTAACAGTAAAAACCAAAGGTTATAGGAACCAAAGGTGAGGTTAGGTTAGGATTATTGTTTTAGTTTTTGAGATGGCGTCGGCTGTCTTGCTGGCTGCAGCAGAGCAGGAACGCATCAGGTGTCTCCATAACGAGGAACGGAGGCTGCCGAGGGTCGCAAGTCAGCGGATAATACTGCCGAAGGCTGAATCTGTTGGACTTTTCCGCCTCACAAAGGGAGCTTTCCGAATGAAAATTTTACCTGTTGCCGGCAAGCCAGCGCACTAGCGCTGTGCGGCCAGACATTCGGGTAAAAAGATATACTTACGAAATAAATCAATAATAAATATATGTGAAACTTAAAAATTATTTTCGCACATCACATTCTCCACAGGGTACTGCCAGAAGAGTAAGTATTGGGACTTCACAATTTGGCAGTCTACAATGTCAGACTGGGTCAGAGTGTCGATAAGGGGGCGGAAGCCCCCATTGGCGCCCCCTTATCTACACTCCAACCTCAGACTTTCTTAGGGATATGCTTTAAACCACCCATCCATTCTAGGGAAATATATTGTGTTCCATGTACCAGAGTGATTGAGACATTGTCTCAAGAAGGTAACTTTTTGTTGCAGGTTCATAGAATTGTCTTTTTCCTTGGAATAGTTGAGTGTATTGATGGCTCTGGCCATAATCCGGCCCGTACAGCAAGAGGCATACTACCTCAGGAAACAGTACCACTCTCCCAGCACTTTACTTGTAAGTAATGTATTTATTTACTTCCTGCTATCAGTACTCTTTGGAAATCCATAGCATTTCTTAGCTTAATTCATTATCTACTCATACATATGCCCTGTAAAACAGACATGGAGAGTATGACTGCTGCTGGGGAAAGGTATGGCTCATGGGTATGTTAAAAAAAGTTGCTTCTCACAAAGGTGAAGCAGGTTCAAATTCTTACAAGTGCATTATCGGACTTTCAGGACATTCAGTGTTTCGGTTGACACATTAAGCTGTAGGTCCCAGCTACTATCACTATGTGGTAAAAACCCCTCCACCAACCACTGAGTCAGCGTGGTGGAGAATGGCCAAATCTTACTTGTATCCAGGTAAAGGCCTGTGCCCCTCGGTGAGGATATTAATGGGCTACATTTATTCCATACCATATTTATTTACTTCCTACTATCAGTACCTACTCTTTGGAAATCCATAGCATTTATTAGCATAATTCATTACTTACTCTTAAGTAAAATACTGTGTTGGTTCATGGAAGCATGGGTGTGTTAAAAAAACTGTTACAAAACTGTGTTTATAATATTTCAGTGTTACAAAATGATAATTTTACTATTCTTTAGGTGATTATCAGGATGCATGACTGTTTTCTTAATGCGTTGCTATTCTTTCCACTCCTTTGTCCGCTGGCCGCAAATGCCGCCATGGATTTCGCATTTAGTTCTTCTGCCGCTAGTCTGCACTCATCGATGTCATCTGCAGTAAAAATAAAATGTTCTATTTTTATTGCTTTTTTTATCTTAACTTCTTAAAACATAATATTGCCCATTAGCATGGAGTTTTATTTATAAACTTTTTGTTGAGTCAAAGTCAAAGTACTTTATTACTGTAGATATTTACATATACTTAGCAAACATCATTTTTGCCTCTTCTCTACATTGGACCACTGAGGGAGAAGAAGGCGTAGAAACTCCCACAGATTGATTTTTAGATATCTTATAAAAATTTGGTTGTGCTAATACAAATATGAAAAATTTCATTATTATGATTAATAAGCAGGAATAAATAATTACAAAATTATTAACAGCAATGTCTGTGTTGAGCTAGATTAACCCCATACAGTCCCATAGCAGGTTATCTCACCACATACCACTGAAACATTTTCATCATATTGAAGATATGAGACTGATGAATGAATTAGAGATTGAGTTTTTAGTAAATAGTCACCATCATCATCATGAACAGCCTATAACTGTCCACTGCTGGAATAAAGGCCTCTCCCAAAAATGAGAGAATTTGCACAAAGTAATCACCATCCTGAGCAGACGGGTTGGCGATCGCAGTACTGTAGAAGGTGGTTGTTTATAAGGGATGCTGCTGTCCATTCGCTGTTAGGCATATTCCCTTTGACACCTCCTAATACAACCTCGGGAAGAGAAGAGGTGATGGCAATTGGTATTCTGTTCTGACGTCACCACAAAGTGAATATTATACAAATATGTAGTACATATGTGTTGCAAATAAGAAGCAAATTCAAACCTAAATCTTGCTAATAATATGTATAACCTCGTGACTGTTAACACAGGGTAATAATTATTAAACTCACATCTCCACTCCTCTCTGTTTTATGCATTCCATCAGCCACCACGTTCATCGTGATTGTCAGCTGCCCCACTGATTCCGCACTGATTTTTTCCCAGTGGGCCAGAGATATAATGCCCACTGCTCTAAGTCACGTTTCCCCTCCTCATACTCCAGCATCATCAGGAACTGCCCCTTCGGCACAACTCGGCGTGCTGGCATGCTGAAATTAAAACTTATTGAAGGTATTTCAAGTAGGGTCAGTCGGCTCCTCTAAATCCGTCTCAGCGCAGCACACTGACTTACGCTATCATAGGGCGTGGGAAATGGGGAATTCCAACTACCTCATAAAATACAGTTTTAGTAAGCAAAAGCTATGCTTGAAATTAAGTTAAGTTAAGTTTTTTGGTAAGAGCATCTATCACAATAATTTCACCAATGTCACGTGATAAGACCTGCACAATAGGAAAACACGTGGAACAGGTAATAAAAAGAGAACTTTAATCTGAGACTATAATTTAATATTGTTGGTAGATATAAATTTGTTAAGTAAATTGACAGAGGATGGGTGAGATAAGGTGAGAAGGAAGTTAGATTGACAGGACGAGGGAATTTCGGAGGGAGTAGATCGTAAAGGGAAGTATGATTGATAGGGCATTCAAAGAATAAATGATCAGGAGTACCGTCAGCCAGGCCACATTCACACTCTGATGAATCCCTTATCCTAATTTTTGCGAGATGGACAGGAGTGTCCCAAACGAAGACGACAGATTACAGAAGTGACTGATTTATATAGGTCCCTAAACTTAAAGATCCAAGGACGTCTCAGAATTATTGATTGAATGGTACCGTAGTGTTTACCTTCTAAAGTTTTGGTCAGGGGCGGAAGCCCCCACTTTTTGAAATTTGTCATTTATGGTGCCAGTAATTGTCTAGTCGAGATTTAGCTACAGCAGCGAGATCATGAGAGTGGATCTTAAAATTAGAAGGATCACCGGTCCCCGCAGCATTCCTTGCTAGTTAGGGTTGGAGTGTAGATAAGGTGGCGTCAAGGAAAAACTTCCGCCCCCTTATCGACACTCTGACCGCCAAAATAGCTTAGCTTAGGGAGTGATTATGCTTGAAATTGTAAACAAAGAGAAACTTGAACTTGACTTTGAAATATGCGAACTATTTACACAGTATTTTGCTTCCGTATTCGAGCCCAAAACGAGCATAGACCCTGATATGTTTGATAAAATTGATTCTCACCCATGTTCCTCACAGCTTTGCAACATAACACTGGCGAAGTCTGAAGTAGAAAAGGCCCTCTTTGACGTTAACTTAAATAAGGGTGCCGGACCCGACAACTTACCTCCTGTTTTCTTAAAAATGGCTAGACATGCACTAGCCATGCCCCTCATTGCACAGGGAAAACACCCTCCTTTAGACATTTGTTAAACAAAATGTCTAAAGGAGGGTGTTTTCCCTGAAGCGTGGAAACATGCGTTTATCAATCCGATACACAAATCAGGAAACAAAAAAATGTAGAAAACTATCGTCCTATTTCCATCCTCTCTTGCATACCGAAACTTTTTGAAAGATTGCTACATAACAATATCTATCCACATCTGGACAAACTTATCATAAAGGAACAGCATGGTTTTGTGAAGGGTAGATCTACGGTGACCAATCCGATATTATATACCAATGATCTTTTCGGAGGCCTGGGTAAGCGCCAGCAAATAGACGCAGTCTATACCGATTTTCGAAAGGCATTCGATAAGGTTGATCATTGTATTCTACTCAAAAAACTGGCTTACAATGGTATAAAAGGTAACCTGCTAAGATAGTTCGCATCATATCTAGACAATCGTAGCCAGGCTGCTGCACTAAACGGCTTCACTTCTTCCCCAGCACCCGTTACATCCGGCGTACCACAGGGCTCCATACTTGGGCCGTTGCTCTTTGTAATTTTCATCAAAGACATCAACCAATGCTTTAGATATAGTAATTTTATTCTCTACGCAGATGATTTAAAATTGTACCGTGTTATCTCGAATCCTTCTGACTGTCTGCTACTGCAATCCGACATCGACAGACTCACCAATTACTGTACTTCAAACAAACTACTTCTTGCATATGACAAGTGCTCTGACATTACCTTTACCAAAAAGAGGGTGATAGTCAGATACCCCTATAATATCAGTGGCCACATACTACAAAGCGTTGAATCCATTCGTGATCTCGGGGTCATTTTTGACAGTAAGCTTACCTTCAATAAGCACGTGCAGTACATATGCTCTAAAGCATATCAGATGCTAGGCTTCGTATTCCGTACAACAAACAAACTCAAAAGATCATCATCCTCAATCTCTCTGTATCTGTCACTTGTCCGTTCGCACCTAGAATACGCTTCTTCTGTCTGGAGTCCACACTACGCGGTGTATGTCAAAAAGGTAGAAATGCTACAGAAAAAGTTACTGCGTGGCCTTAACATTAGGCTTGGTAATGAGTACCTATCGTATGCTAATCTGTTGAAGGAATATAACATCATGTCGTTACAACGCAGGAGGGAACGTTCTGATGCTATCATTCTTCGCAACATCTGTTCCAGTCACTACAACTGCCCACAACTTGTAGAAGCAATACAGTATGCTATACCGGCTAGGACACGTTCGAGAAGGTTATTTCATATCCCCCTGTCAACCACAGTCACTGGTTCCCGACTGCCCCTTCATAGGATGTGTGACACTTACAACAAAAAATTCTCAGATCTAGACTTGTTTAACTGCAGTCTCAGTTTTTATAAGGTGCAACTCGGTAAACTTCTACAGGGCTCAAATGGAGACAGCGGGATTGAGGCCTGAGGTCTATAAAAAAAATACAAAGTTGTGTATATGTGAGATGGATGTTGGTGAAATGTCTGTTTGTTTATTTGTCTACGCAGTCTGTTGCCTTTGACCTGGCCGTGCAGTGTTGCTATGTGCAGTTTTGCTGTGTGGGTTGATTAATAATTAATGATCAGGTTGATATTTCGGATGATTCTCAAAAAATAAGTCGGTGTCTATTTTGGATATGTTTTATGTCTCATTTAGTGTGCGTTGTGTATCATCTGCACTTTATCTCATCTTTATAGATACTATCCCTAATTCTATATCCTTCCCTAAACTGTAACTTCGATCTTGAATTGTGTAAACAAAGTAAATACAAAAAACTGGTCTTGTGTTATGTCCTAGTGAGAAATGTTTAAGATGTCAGGTTTTGTGTTATGTTGTTAGTCCATTTCTTATGTTATGTCACCTGTCATTGTTTTTTCTCCAAATAAACAAAATAAAAAAATAAAACATGAATCCTCTCTTCAGCACGAACTTTGATGCTCTAATTCATTCTCCTAACATTGTGTTATCCCTTGGTATTACAAAATCATCTCCTGACGCCAACTCCTCGTTTAATGAAATAGTAGCTTCTTCTTGGGCAGACTGGCTCCTCGTTTTTACCGATGCCTCTAAACTTTCAGAGTCCAGTTGTGTTTGTGCTGCGGTCTGGATACCAAAGTACAAAATCATTCTGCATTATAAATGCCCCCCTCTGTCATCTGTATTTACTGGCGAGTCGGTTGCTATTCTGGAAGCTATCCTATATTTCATATCCCATAAATTAAATTAATCCATTTTTTTTTTCAGACTCCCTTAGTTGTCTTCAAGCCATCTGGTCAAACCAGTTCAGATCAAAAATTAAATTCCCAGTTATATTAAAAATTAAAGAATTGTTGTATGACTGTCAACGTCAGGGTTTGGAAATTGTGTTGGCTTGGATCCCTGGTCATGAGGGTGTTACGGGAAACGAGGAGGCCGATGAAATGAAATGAAATAATGAAATGAAATGAAATAGTTTATTTGTGTTCTAGAGAGTGATTACAGTTCACTTGTTATACATACGTTAAAAACGTTATAACAGTGTCAGAGTGACTTTAACTCCCTATGTTAGGGTTTCCCCTGTGTTATAGGATAAGTTAAAATATCTCTTCCCTTTTTGTTTGTACATATAGTATATGTAAACAGGTTAAATATTACAACTTAATTTTACAAAAAGAAAACATTTTAAAAATAAAAATTAAAAATTAATGCACATTATGTGTTTGTTTGTGTGTAAGTAGTACAGTATGTGTAGTTGTAGAGTGTTATGTATGTATGTATGCTGAGGTGTGTAGTGCATGTAAGTGTAGTGTAGTTTTATACTATGACTAAAAAGTGTATGTGTAAGTTTAGTATGATAATACTATAAATTCTATAAATTCTTCGGTGTCCTCGTATGTATATGATCTCAACCATTTTAAAATAATTTTCTTGCATTCAAAGACATTTTTTGAGTATATTTCTACTTTTTTATTAATTTTATTATAAAGATAAGGACCCAAAAATTTAAAGAAACGCTGCATAAATTTAGTGTTTGTAAAAATTGTTTGACAGACTATGTCTTTTCTACGTTTTGTGATAGTTTGGTATTCAAGCATTTTATGTTGCTTCATTAATATGCTATGAATAAACATTTGCCGCACGGTTAGAACGTCACAGAAATTATAAAGATCTACAGTAGGAAAGATTCTGGGTTTAAAATTACAAACCTTTAGAACTGCACGTTGGGCACGCTCTGATGATAGAAGAGTAGTTTTATTTGCACCACCCCAACAAGAGATACAGTAACATAGAACAGATTGACATAAGGCAAAATATATATTTTTCATAAGCATTGGTTCAACAATATGTCTCAGACCCTTAAATATATAACTCAGTTTACGAACTTTTGCACTCATGGCTTGGATATGTTTTTTAAAATTTAGATTTTGATCCAGCTCTATACCCAGATATTTAATTGAATCTGTTTTTTCTAAGGCTTTACAAGAACAGTCGTTATTTTCAGTACAAATATGACTAAATAATTTGAAATTTTCCGAGGGTTGGGTCGAACTGTTTATTGAAAACGTGATGTATTTGGTTTTACTTACGTTTAATGTTAAAACATTTTTCTGAAGCCAATCTGAGACTCTGTTAAAACCAAATTGAGCACTCTCAAAGACCATTTGCCAGTTTTTCTCTCTAAAAAGTAATACAGTGTCATCAGCATAGGCGACAATACTTCCGCAGGGCAATTTGAGGTTGCAAAGCTCATTTATATACAGCAAAAATAAAGTTGGGCCGAGAATACTACCCTGCGGAACTCCCCATTCGACTGGCTGGGGTTCACTTATATTATCACCTATCCTGACACTCTGTCTTCTATCAGACAGGTAGCTTTTAAACAGCATAAGTTGAGTACCCCTTACACCCACAGACTCAAGTTTGTTTACAAGGAGAGCGATCGAGACCGTGTCAAATGCTTTGGCCAGGTCAAGGAAGATGCCTAGGCATCTCTCTCCGCTATTAAATTGGTCACTAGATGAACGGCATCGGAGGTGGACTTTCGTGAACGAAAACCAAACTGTCTTTCGGACAAGATTTTGTTTTTTTTAAGATAGTTTATTAATCGAGTATTGATAATACGCTCTAGAATTTTGGACATGGACGGGAGAATTGAGATAGATCTATAGCATTCGACACGATCCCGCTCAACCCCCTTGTGAACAGGGACAACCAGGGATCTTTTGAGAGCACAAGGAAAGATTCCTTGGTCAAGACTAAGATTAAAAATATAGCACAGCAAAGGCACCAGTATATCTTTATGTTGTTTTAAAATTTTGTTTGGTATATTGTCCCACCCAACTGAACATTCGTTTTTGAGCTGCATAATAAGCCTGTTCACCTCTTCACAGTCAGTTTGTATTAAGGCGAAAGAGTGCGGGCTCCTGTCTGGCAGAGAAACTGTTTGATTGTTTTGTATAAGAGTAATATCTTCCGCGGATTTTTTACCAACGTTTAAAAAATACTGGTTGACTAAATCGATCGATTTTTGTGGAGATTTGTCAATTTTTAATAATTCGTTTGGACTTTTTTTATTTTTTTCAGTTGATGTAGGTAATTAATTTTATAGCTTTCCATATGTCCTTATTATTGTTGCCTGCTTTAGTTAACAATGATTTCTCATAAATTCTTTTTAATTTCTTGATTAAATTATTGCAAACATTTCTGTATCTCCTGTAGATTAATTTGAATGTGTCATTTTCTCGTTGTGACATTGTTTTTTTATGTAATTTGTCTCTATTTCTGAGGCATCGTAATAAACCGGGTGTTAACCAAGGTTTGAGAATTTTTTTTCTAGATGAAATTTTCTTTATTGACTGATTTCTGTCCAGCGCAATTTGAAACAACCTAATAAACTCATTCGTAGCCGCATCTGGGTCTTGCATTTTATATATATGAGAGAAATCTGTATTTATCAGATCTGTTTTAAAATCTTCATTATTCAATGTGTGTGTGTTAGTAGGAGACATCAAAAACTTTTCACACTCCAAACATAGACTGAACAGAACAGCCTTATGATCTGTAACTGTAGATTGCAGAACTATTGTAACAAATTTGCTTTTTGACCTGACAAGGACATGGTCCAGACATGCACGACTAGCATCTCTGGTAACAAATAAATGTCCAGGGAGTAGCCTATTTGTAGCCGCAATGTTAAGATAAATTTCCGCATCTAAATCATGGTGATCAGGATTTATATCGATATTAATGTCCCCGGCCACTATAATATTTTTTAAAGAGGAAACCTCATGCAGTGCTTCATTTAACGAGACAAAAAAACTATCATGTTTTTTGTAGCATGGGGAGCGATATATAGCTAGTATCGCAGTATCGAAACCCTGTTTAATAATAAGGCAGTTTCCCTCCCTAAAAGATGCTTCGTTTATAGAGATACTAAGACTTTCTCTGTAGTAGACGACCACTCCATCATTTTGATTAATACATTTTTTACTTGCATACGACGTGTATCCCTGTAATTTTGGTATAATGGGATCGCCAGATAACCAACACTCAGTCAGTATAATGACGTCACACTCTACTATTAGTTCATGAAGCAGTGCAAGGAATCCTGACATATTGCATCCAATACTTCGTGTATTTTGCGTAATTACATTAAGGTTATTTATTGATTGTGGAATATATTTATGACAGTTTAAAGTGTCACTTTGAACGGAATTGCAAGTCAAAATTTGTTCTAGATCCTCTATTATATCCTTTGCAAGATTAAAAATTAAACATTGTTAGATAAATGGGCGACTTAGTGGGCACATAAACTGGGAAAAATATATAACAGAGGATTTAGGCTGACAAGTCCTTGGTATTAAAGGTTTTTGAATTGGATGATATCTAAAATTTGGTTGAAATAGTGTGTAGTAACTGGATTGTGTGTGTGTATTTTTAAAATGTCTGTAAGTATGTATGACTGTGTTTATGTACTGGTATATGATAGTAGAAAGATAATTTATATGAAAGTGCATGCTTATGTAGGATTGCAAAAGAGTTAATTTAAGGGCATGATCTAGTCATTTTATGGATAGCTTCTTCGTAAGTTCTTCTACTTGTGCTTCATCTTTGATTAGTAGAAACTGGGCTCCCTCTACTTTTCTAAGATAGACACGTCCATTTGACGTCCAGACGTATTTGTAGCCTGCAGCCTTTTTGAACTCACGCGCCAAGAAGAGCAAGCGCTTCGTTTTTGGCGTTAGATGTTCTGACGCAAAGATCTGTTCAGCAGTTTCCATTATACCCAGATGACCAGAGTTCAGATTGTTGGTGGGATTACTTGTATTAAAGGTCTTGATACAATTTAGCTACCTTGTTTTGGATAGTGTGTTGTTCATCTCTATTTTTAGTTCATCTCTAGTAAAATTATCATTTTGTAACACTGAAATATTATTATAACACTTTTTTTCTTTGGGGGTAGTCAGACCAACATCAACAAAATTTTGTGTCTTCTATAGTTTATTAAATTAATATTAAATTCTCCTTTTAAATGCCAGATATTATTAGTTAAATTGAAGCCTGAACCTATCATTACACTGGATAAATAATTTACTCTCACCTGGATCATATTCACACAATTTCACAACAACAACATGGACTTGTATACGAAGCTAAGCGCCAACATGGACAAGATCACTGAAACTTTCAATACCCGGATGTCGCAGTATGAAAAGGAGTTGCGGGAGGTCTCCACCATGTCGATGTCCAGCAGCCCTCCTGATCTCAGCACCATCAGCAGTGAGTTCATGGAATTCAGGGCCTTTACTTGGAACTGCCTCAACATGCTGCGCTCGCAATTGGAGCTGCTACTTGTGGGGCAGGACAGGCTTGAGATGGGGAGTAGGCGGAAGGTGCTTCTGCTTCATGGAGTGTCCGAGGGGGCAGAAGAACAGGCGGGCGAAGTTGCTAGAGCAGTACTATGCAACCAAATAAAGATGTCCCCGCAGTGTGTGTCAGATATAAGTGTTGTCCACAGACTTGGTCCCAAAGGAAAGGCATCAAAAGCCCGCCCCTTGCTTGTCAGGTTTAGTTCATTCAGTTCGCGTTCCGAGGCTTGGAAGGGCAAGACTGCCTTAAAGGGGACTGGGATAACTATGACAGAGTTTCTAACTAAGTCCAGACACACTGTTTTCATGGCCGCCAGGAAACACTTTGGTGTGCAAAACTGTTGGACGACGGAGGGCAGGATCATTCTATTACTCCCAGACAAGACCAGGCGGAAGGTGGAGTGTATGGCGGAACTGCTGGAGTACACCAGCAAGTTTCCTCCTTCCACCCCTCAATCTGGACGAGACGAGACGCCTGCCAAGCCGACCACTGTTGTTGCTGCGCCCAAAGCTACTGCTGCGTCCTCGGTTGCTGCTCCCACGGCTGCTTCAGCGTCTGGCATGGACAAACGTCCCCCCAGCAACAGGCGCAAAGGAGTGCCGCCGCCGCCAGGAGTCAAGAAGTAGGTCGCTATTTCCCCGAAAAACTGCTGCCCGAAGTGTTCTCGTCATTTGTGAGGATTATAAGGAGTTTTTTGTTTTAGCAGGTAGGTAGGTTTATAATTTATTATGTCTAGGTATTCAATAACGCTCATTCTTTCAAAAACTACTTGACTTTACATCAATCAAATTCATAGCTCAAAACATAAACAACAAATCTCTAAATGTCATGTGTCAATCACAGATTAATAATGTGTATGTAGGTGTCATTGTGTCTATTTATTTTTTCAACGGAACGTGCGGGGAGTGTTCCACTTACTCTGTTTACTTTATTTTGTTTTCATGTTTTCGGAACGGAACGAAATCTAAATCACGTTCCATTTAAACTACAAAAACATCGTTTCACGGTCCGGCTTGTTCGTTTTAAGTGTGTTGTCTCAAACTATGTAATGTGTAATGGATTCCTTTCACAGCAACCCCAGTGTGTCTGGGTTCAGGCTTTTAGTATTTTTATTAATTTAGAGTTATTCCTCGTAAGGCGAGGATTATATATTAGTTTTATATTTATTTTTAGCTATTGTAGTATATTTATTTTATTTTATGGATATTATATATAATTTTACAGATAGCCTTTTCACATGTCCTTCCACCGGTGACTCTCTTGGTGCGGGAGGTGCCAACTCCCTGGCGGACGCGTCACTGTCCAGCAGCCTGAAAAGCGTGTTCACGCAATCGGAGTTAAATTTCAATGTCGTACATATTAACGCCCAAAGTATTCCTGCTAGCTATGCTGACCTCCTTGAAGCTTTCAGCGATCAGAGTATACATGGAGTTCTTGTCTCAGAATCCTTTCTCAAACCATCTCTTCCTTCCTCCTTGTATTCTCTGCCAGGGTTCAGGCTCTATCGCAACGATAGGACGGGTAAAGCTGATGGCGGCGTTGCTATCTACTTACGTTCTGACATTCCTTGTAAAGTCATCAGCCACTCGCCAAGCCTGTACTCTGGTTCGGCTGAGCATCTCTTCCTTGAGGTCAGCTTGCGTCACAACAATATTCTTCTGGGTGTATATTATAGCCCCTCACTCCGCATCGATTACTTTGAATCTTTTGAAAAGCTACTATGTGACTTGACCCCTCTCTATAGTGACACTCTCATCCTCGGGGACTTTAACACTTGTCTTCTTAAAAATAACGCCCGCTCTACCAAACTTGAATCGATTGTAAATTCCGTTAACTTACATATTCTTCCCGTCGGCGCTACTCACTTTCAACCACATTGTACTCCCTCCCTACTCGATCTCATGATCGTCTCCAACACAGCCAAGGTGGTTTCTCATGGTCAGCTTACCGCTCCCTTCTCTTACCACGACCTGGTTTATCTTTCATACAAAGTTAGGCCCACTAAGCGCAAAGCCAAATTTCTGGATATTCGGAGCTTCAAAGGTGTGGACCTCGACTCCCTTAAATCCGATGCCTCATCTGTTGATTGGAACCCTGTCATGACTTGTGAGACCGTTGATGACAAAATCCTGAAGTTCAACTCAATTGTCCTTAGGCTTTTCGACAAGCACGCACCAATGAAAACAGTCAGGGTCAAACATCTTCCTGCCCCGTGGCTTACCGACGCCATCAAGCGTTTAATGGCAAAAAAAAACCGTGCAAAAGGGCGATATAAGAGGGACCCGACCAACGACAATCTCCTAGCTTTTAAACGCCTCCGTAACCTGTGCAACCGCATGTGCCGCGATGCCAAGCGACGCCACATCCATGAGCGTATAGAGATGTACACTCCAGCTCAGGTATGGAAGTTCCTTAAAACCATTGGTGTTGGCAAGTCCCAGGAATCTACTTCAGGTAATGTCGATCTCAACGGTCTCAACCAGTTTTTTTCTTCTCCTCCCGTCGTGATGGACCCTACCACTAAGGAGGCAACCCTTCATTGTCTACGATCGAGGGCTGCAGTCCGCAACTCACCGTTTAACTTTAAGCTTGTCGGAATCGGTGCAGTTAGAAAGGCAGTGCTAGCTATCACATCTAAAGCTGCTGGTGGCGACAACGTCAGCTATCAGATGATCCACAGCGTCCTTGAGGAGTTGCTTCCTCCAATTACCCACATCATCAACTTCTCTCTATCGGTGAGCTCCTTTCCTAGTCTGTGGAAGAAAGCACTCGTTATCCCACTGCCAAAAAAATCCAATCCCTCCTCCTTCAAAGATTATAGGCCCATATCTATCCTACCCATTCTCTCCAAAGTCCTTGAATCCATAGTCCACTCCCAACTCTCCTCCTACCTTTCATCAAACAAACTTCTCAATCCTTTCCAATCTGGGTTCAGACCAGGCCATAGTACTACCACAGCACTCTTAAAAGTCAGCGATGACATACAGCTAGCCATGGATCAGAAGTTGGTCACGGTCCTAGCCCTGCTTGACTTTAGCAATGCCTTTAACTGTGTCGATTTTGACATCCTGGTCGCTATATTGAGCTCTCTGAATGTCTCCGTCCATGCTGCTAACTGGTTCCACTCATACCTGAGAGGTCGTCAGCAACGCATTAAATCTGAAGAGACCGAAACTCAATGGTGTGATCTTTCCTCAGGAGTGCCTCAAGGTGGTATTCTCTCTCCTCTTCTATTTTCAGTCTTCATCAACTCTATCTCCGACGTTATCTCTTCTTCGTATCATCTTTACGCAGATGATCTCCAAATTTATCGCCACTTTTGCCCCTGCGATGTAGCTTCAACTAGTAAAGTAAAAGTAAAGTAAAAAATGTATTTATTGCACAAAAAATACACGAGCAGATATCTTAAAACAAATAAAAATCTGTGCATAATCTGAACTTAAATCTACAAAATTACCAGGGGTCCTTGCACTAGGCTATGCCTGTATCGCGAGGAACCAATTAAATTGTAAGAAGCAACAGTTAAGTATAACATAGAATAAAATAATTTAGTTAGTAGTAGCAGAAGTTGAGTTCTACCACATCTATAACATTAATTATAATTACTTATATTCAAATTAAACTAATAGTATTTCTGTTTTATTATAATCTAGTGTTAGTAGGAACATTGTTAGTTTTCTTTTGGCTTCCATGAATGAGTTAGTCTTAATATCACAGAGTTTGACGAGGTTATTGTAAATGTGAGAGCTTACGTAAGGGTCGAATCTACTTGCAAAAGATGTATTTATAGTGGGAATTGGTATTCTGTAAACGCGTCTTTGTAGTAAGTGGGTGTAGGAGCTGGAGTTGATTGTAGCTTTATGAGCCGTTAGGGAGATTTTAAGTATGAAAAGTTGACGGACTGTTAAGACTTTGGCATCTTTGTACAGCTCTTTGGTTGGGTATCTGAAAGTTTTTTTCAACATTACTTTTAAAACGGATCGTTGGGCTCTTTCTGCGCTAGTTAGGACAGTCTTTGCTGCACTCCCCCATACGGTGATGCCGTATGTCAGTAGGGACTGACATAGCGCTGTGTAAACGTGATTAAGGATGTCTCTACTGGCTGCGTTGCGAAGTTTCTTCATCACTCCTATAGTCTTTCTCACCCTTTTAGACAGCCCAAATACATGCTCTTTGAAATTGAGCTTTTCGTCAACTGTAATTCCTAAATATTTGATAGTGTTAGTTCTTTCGATTGTGTTGCAAGTACAAGTTATAAGGGAATTTTTGCAAGTGTGGACCTTTAGCTTAAGTGTCAACGGAGGCTCAGATGCGGAGGTTTTTTGGAAACATAGATATTTTGTTTTATCGTTGTTTAGCGTTAGCAGGTTACTTTGAAGCCATTCTGAAATAGAAGTTAGACCATTTTCTGCAGCTTTGAAGGTGTTTTCCCAAGTCTTTCCACTGTAAAGTATTGCGGTGTCGTCGGCATAACATAGAATTTCAGCACTGTTTGAGTTAAGTTTATGGATATCATTCATGTAGATTATAAAAAGGGACGGGCCTAAAATACTTCCTTGTGGAACACCGAAGCGGACTGGAATTGTGTCGCTTTTGTATGTGCTAACTTTAACGAGTTGTTTTCTTTCAGAGAGATAACTTTTAAACCATAATAAGGGAGTCCCTCGTATCCCCATCAACTCCATCTTTCTGAGCAAGATCGGTATTGATACGGTGTCGAACGCCTTAGCAAGGTCCAGGAAGACGCCGATACAGTTAAGACCTTTATCTAGATAGTCGGCGACTAGGTTCACCAGTAGTTTGACCGCGTCTTCCGTAGATTTTTGCTGCCTGAAACCGAATTGTCTGCCGGAAAGAAGATTAAATGATTCTAGGAAGCTGACTAATCGTTTGTTGACCACTTTCTCCAAGATCTTTGACAGACTACTAAGCAGTGAGATGGGTCTGAAATTGCCAGGGATGTCTTTGGGGCCTGCTTTATGAATAGGAGTGACAGACGCTATCTTCCAGCATTCGGGGAAGTGTCCGGTACTAAGGCTTAAATTAAAGGTATGGACTAGTGGGTGAATTATTTCATGTCTGATTTGCTTTATTAGTTGGTTGTTAATACCATCAAGACCGGGAGCACTATCTGATTTTAGCTGTTTAATTATAACGTCAAGTTCTTGGGCATCAGTTGGCTGCATGAAGAAAGAGTTTGGAGCTACATTTGTCAGGGTAGTTTTCTGCGCAAGAGTATCTTCGGTATTATTTGTCTGCTGCATGATTTGATCAGCAAGTTTTTGTCCGACAGAAGAGAAGTATTCATTGCAATCATTTAAAGAATCCACAGGTTTTTTGCAGTTTGTGACAAGTTCTAGGGCGTGGTTTTTATTTGAATTTAAATTACAAATTTTCTTTATAGACTTCCAGAGCCCTTTTGGATTATTTTTGTTGGTTTCGATTTCCTGAGTTTCATAGTCTTGCTTGAGTTTTTCAAAAGATTATCGCAAAAAGTTCTGTAACGAGTAAAAGTAAGCTTCAGAATTACGTCATTAGGGAAACGCCTCACTTTTAAGTGTAGCTTGTCTCGGTGGCGGATACATCTAACTAGGCCAGGTGTAATCCATGGCTGGATGGTGTACCTCGTCCGGCTAACTTGTTTGCACTCAGTGTGTTTCTCTACCGTCCTTGTTAGGATATCTGTGAGGAGCTCCGCTGCGGAATTGGCATCAGAATTTTCTAAGAGTGGGGTCCAGTTCGTTGATTTTAAATCTTCTGTAACGCCCTCATAGTTGATTACGGTTTTCGTCCTGATTAAATTTAATTTAGTTCTTTTGGTTTCTATACCTAAGATGACAATTTTATGGTCGGTGATATCGTTATCGCAAGCTCCGGCTAAGGTAGGTGAATTTGTCTTTACGAAAATATGGTCTAGGCATGCGTCTAATCGAGTTGGGACACTTATAGCTGTCCTTAATCCGTGCTCGGCTAAGAGACTGAGGTATTCTGAGGGTCTATTTTGTTTTTGTTGGAGTATAAGATATTTATATTTATATCTCCCGCTAAGATTATGGATGGTCTGTGTTTAAATTTATTAAGGATATTATGTAGGTTTTGTATAAATAGATCGATGCTACTAGGGCTGCAGAAGGAAGGCGATCGATATATTCCGATAATTAACGCTTGGTTTGGAATGTCTATAGCAAGGGAGCAAGCTTCATCGAAGTGTTGCTCAGAAACATTTGCATTCCAGGTAGTTTTGACGTAGGCTACTACTCCTCCATTTTGGTTTATGTTGTGTTGGGTGTGGTGACAGGTGTAGCCAGGAATGTCATCTATCGAGGTTGTGTCATCAAGCCAACATTCAGTCAAGATAATAACATCGTATATAACGCCCATCCTATGAAGACAGACTTGGAAGGCAGCAAAGTTTTTGTTAAAGCTTCTCACATTAAATGCTATAAGCTTTAGGTTATAATTAGGCGTTAGGGCGTTTTTACATTCATCAGCAGAGTTTAGTTCTTGACATGGGATGTCTAAAGTTGAATCGATTAGTACTTGGAGGTCTTGATTAGCCATTTATGACGTGTTTATCATATACACTTAGTGATTGCGAGTTAGTTAAATGTGAGTATGAAGCAGATGTAAATATTAAATAATGTTGGTAATTTTTGTTTCGAGAATTGATGAAGTTGACATTATTTTGTGTAGAGACTAATTTGTTATAGATTTTTTCACATATAAAGTAACTTAAACTTAATACTATGGGTACGAAAAGTGTGATGAAACTACGCGAGCTAGGAGCACTGTAATGGCTGGGATGGTGTGGATTGGTCCAGTCCTTGGGTGAAATCGGATCCGCCTCCCAGTTTATTCAGAACGCTTTCGGATTCAACGTGGAGGATGGAACTAGTGTCCGTTCGACGCATCAGTATTCTTCCGTTTGTTGTCCATGTGTGCTTGAATCCCAGTTTGGCTCCAAGTCCGCGAGCTTTGCTGAAAAGCACTCTATTTTCTTTGGTGAGGTGTTCGTTGATGAAAACGCGACGTGACGGTCCAGCGATGTCGAGGGATTCTGTGGTCAGGCCGCGGCGTGCTCGTGCCGCACGTATCATGTCGTCGCGCGGGGCTCGGCGCGTGAAGGTCAGCACCACCGGTCGCGGGCGCGGCGCGCCGCCCTGCCCGCCGCCGTACATGCCCACGCGGCGCACGTCGTCCACGTCGCGCTGGTCCAACTCGACGCCCAGCTTGGTGGATATCACGTTCACTATCTGCATCAGGTTTTCTCCCTTGTGTTCTGTTACTCCTGTGATTTCAATGTCTTTGCGGAGACCGCGTTGCTCTTTAGCTGAAAGTTCTTGGCGGAGCTCAGCAACTTCAGCGCGCAGGGTTTTGACTTCCTCCTTGTATCGGTTTAGGTCTTTGAGTTGCGTTTTAATTTCCGTCATATCTTGGCGGAACTGAGCAATATCCATCGAAGTAGAGTTAAGGGATTCGGTGAAGGCGCTCATGTCGTTCTTCATGGCGGTAAAAACCCCTTGCATCTGCGTCAGTGCCGCTGTGAAGGATGCAATAACCTCGGCTGGGGCTGCCATTGACTTGAGGCCGCTGACTGCGCTGAGGAAATTAGGTGCCGCTCTATCCGTTTCGTTTTGGGTCGGTTGGCTCGGTGTGCCTGTTGGAGGGTCATCTTTTTTGTTCCTGCTCTCCGTTTTGCAACTAGGACATATGAAATGCTTGCTATTGTTTCGGATGTGTCTGTGATCTTGACGAGACAGCGTAAGACACGAGATGTGGTATCTTAATAAGCATTTTGAGCATCCAGCTTCGGAGCCGTCGTCGCCCAGAATATCCGTGTTACATTTAGCACAGATCATTGTTGATCGAAGCTAAGAGCGCTATCTATATGTTGTAATCTGTAACAGTGATCTTCCGCTACTCAGCGCTAGATGTCTCTGCAAGGTTAGTGAAACTATTCGGTACTAGATGTCGCTGATGGTTAATACTATCATCGATAATTATTGTAATTGTTATCTAATGTCTAATACACTCTGAATATTACAATAGTGAGCTTGTTTGGGCACTATTTTATGGTTTCACTATGTTTATTTCACTTCAAAATAGTCACAGGTCCCGTTTTTGCGGAAATCAAATACACTTGGTAACCGTTATGAGTTGCCGCTGTTTATGTCACTTTTTTGTCACTGTTTCGCTAATTCGGTGCGAGATAACACTCACACTACTGAGTTGGGTTACTATCTTCACAATGTACTTGAATAACTTATTATTAATTCAGAAATTACTCGGAATATAGAATTTAATGTTAGAAGATTTGAAAATGTTTGTTTACACTCGGACGCCACCTAGCGGAAAAAAAAACTGTGGAGGCACTGAATGCTGACCTCGAGAATGTGAAAGACTGGGCCTTATCATACGGGCTGTTGGTAAACCCGACCAAATCACAAGCCATGCTTTTAGGAACCAGGCACACGCTTTCCTTGATACAAAAACTTATTGTTCCCGTGTCATACAATGGCATCACAATAGAGTATACAGATCAGGCGAAAAACCTTGGGGTTATTTTTGACAACCTGCTGTCTTGGTCTCCACATGTCAGCGAGGTCAGCAGACGGGTCTTTGCGTCTTTTCACTCCCTCAGGCGTTTGCAGTACTTCTTGCCACGGCAGACCAAAATCACCCTTGCTCAGTCCCTTCTCCTGCCACTAATCGACTACGCCGATGTCTGTTGGGCGAGCGCGAACGAAGATTTACTGAACAAACTCGAACGACTTCAGAATCTTGGGATTCGGTTTATCTTCGGGTTGCGCAAATTCGACCATGTTTCTCAATATCGCAAAGAGTTGGGTTGGCTTCCAATTCGTCGTCGCCGAGACACTCATATTCTCTCTTATCTTTTCAATATATTGAAAAATCCGCGCTATCCCAGCTACCTTCGAGACCGCTTTGAGTATCTCTTTTCAGGAGATCGGCACCGGAGATCCCACACGGTCTCACTCTTAGCCACTCCAAGGCATAGCACCTCGGCATATGAGCATTCATTCAGGCTGCAGGCGGTTCGACTGTGGAATGCACTACCTAGCACTATAAGAGACTGTCCCTCTCTTGTCTCTTTCAAAAACCGGGTAAAAGAGCACTTCCTTTCTCTTTCGTGAGAGTTATATATAGTATGTATATCATTATAATATATAAACTATATATATGTATTGTATTTAGTAGTCTGGTATGTAAGTATTTTATTTTCCGTATTTTATATTATATATGTATTTTAGTATAGATTAGATATTAGATATTGTACACTGCCTACCCTTTCATGATACATTTCGCTTTCATGCCTTGGTTTGCTGGAAGAAATCTCTTTTTAGAGATAAGCTCGCCTTTGTACATATGATTTCTCCTAATGTAACCTTTTAAATTTAATATGTGTGTGTGCAATAAAGAATTATGAATTATGAATTATGAAATATTATAAACACAGTTTTGTAACAGTTTTTTTTAACACACCCATGCTTCCATGAACCAACACAGTATTTTACTTAAGAGTAAGTAATGAATTATGCTAATAAATGCTATGGATTTCCAAAGAGTAGGTACTGATAGTAGGAAGTAAATAAATATGGTATGGAATAAATGTAGCCCATTAATATCCTCACCGAGGGGCACAGGCCTTTACCCGGATACAAGTAAGATTTGGCCATTCTCCACCACGCTGACTCAGTGGTTGGTGGAGGGGTTTTTACTACATAGTGATAGTAGCTGGGACCTACAGCTTAATGTGTCAACCGAAACACTGAATGTCCTGAACGTCCGATAATGCACTTGTAAGAATTTGAACCTGCTTCACCTTTGTGAGAAGCAACTTTTTTTAACATACCCATGAGCCATACCTTTCCCCAGCAGCAGTCATACTCTCCATGTCTGTTTTACAGGGCATATGTATGAGTAGATAATGAATTAAGCTAAGAAATGCTATGGATTTCCAAAGAGTACTGATAGCAGGAAGTAAATAAATACATTACTTACAAGTAAAGTGCTGGGAGAGTGGTACTGTTTCCTGAGGTAGTATGCCTCTTGCTGTACGGGCCGGATTATGGCCAGAGCCATCAATACACTCAACTATTCCAAGGAAAAAGACAATTCTATGAACCTGCAACAAAAAGTTACCTTCTTGAGACAATGTCTCAATCACTCTGGTACATGGAACACAATATATTTCCCTAGAATGGATGGGTGGTTTAAAGCATATCCCTAAGACAGTCTGAGGTTGGAGTGTAGATAAGGGGGCGCCAATGGGGGCTTCCGCCCCCTTATCGACACTCTGACCCAGTCTGACATTGTAGACTGCCAAATTGTGAAGTCCCAATACTTACTCTTCTGGCAGTACCCTGTGGAGAATGTGATGTGCGAAAATAATTTTTAAGTTTCACATATATTTATTATTGATTTATTTCGTAAGTATATCTTTTTTCCCGAATGTCTGGCCGCACAGCGCTAGTGCGCTGGCTTGCCGGCAACAGGTAAAATTTTCATTCGGAAAGCTCCCTTTGTGAGGCGGAAAAGTCCAACAGATTCAGCCTTCGGCAGTATTATCCGCTGACTTGCGACCCTCGGCAGCCTCCGTTCCTCGTTATGGAGACACCTGATGCGTTCCTACTCTGCTGCAGCCAGCAAGACAGCCGACGCCATCTCAAAAACTAAAACAATAATCTTAACCTAACCTCACCTTTGGTTCCTATAACCTTTGGTTTTTACTGTTAAACAATATTCCCAATAATCAATCACCAGCCTAATTATTATAGTTTAAACGTTCCAAAATCACTAAAATAAGAGCTTTTGTCCTATTTATTCAATATTAATTTAGACTTGGGTAACTCGAGAGTAAGATATAATATGACACACATATCGCTTGACGTCCATTATATCCTAGTTACATCCCAGCGATATGAATCATATCTTACTCCCCAAACAAATCTCGCTCTCTCTGCCTAGGCTACACTAAACATAGTTGTGTGAGAACAAACCAACAAAACCAGACGTCTTCCAGTTTTAAAATGTCACTATTAGGCAAACAGCAACCTTATCACCTTAACATTTGGTCTACATTTGGTCCACATATTGTTGGCAAATACACAATAGACCAAACCAACCACACGTATTTCAGTCTTAAATGTCACTTTTAGGCGAATAGCAACCTTATCACCTTAATCCTTGGTCCAAATATGAGCTGGATATCTAGTAGTAGCGATAGCGAAGGCGAACTCACACTAACCGCACCGAACGGATCGACGGCGCCGAAGGAATCTACCACGCTGCTCTCGCGCGTTGCTCTGTCGCACTCGCACGCCACGCATGACCGGATAAGCATGGATAGGTGTGCGTTCATCTGTACACCAGAGCCAGATTTGCGGAAACGAACACGTGGGTTTTTTCGGCTATCATCGGTTGGATTAAGATGAGCGAGAAAGAGTATGTGTTTGTCATACTATAATAGGCATAATGTTTCCAAAAGTTTGCTTATTGATTTTAATCTTATCGCATTGCAATAAGCTCGAAAAGCAATAAAAAATCTATGGGATATAACTTTCATAATAATGTATGAAGAAGCTATGGAGGCCTCAGTTCGCTGCCAAGGCAAAAGTGATCAAGGGATCGAAGCGGGCAATAAAAAGTGGTCTTTAGGTTAGTTGGTTAAGGCATAGTTCAAATGGTGAAATTAAAATGCAACTGTTGCAATTCGTTTGTTTATATATTTTGTATTGAGTAGGTTATTTTTCGAGACTCTCCCAACTCATCAACTCATTAAACAAATATAAGAGCCTTGTGAGATAAAAGAGTAAGAAATTAGTGGGAGTTGGAGCGTTATGAGAAGTCATAGATTTGAATGAGTGAGATATGATAGAGATATAATGTGTCACCGAATCAATAGATATGAGATATGATTACTCCTGATAAAGACACACTTTGCGCAAGTCTAAATATTATTCAGTGTCCGATTTATGCGAAGCAGTGTTGCCATTAGGACAATCTAGTTTGTGGCCACATACATAAAATAAAATAGTAGCCAGTTTTATAAAAAAAAACACTTTCGAAATGTGGCAAGAAGTAGCGAAGTATATCAAAGTATTCTTTGCCAACCTTAATATTCTATTACTGTTGATAAAATAATATTATTATCATAAATAATGATATCGTTTCGGTAGGAATTTTATGATATGATACTCCGTAAAAGGCGATAACCTCAGATTTATTTAAAATTACTTACTCGGTCGACTTTCAACAGTAATAATCTAAAAATTACCAAAATTAGTTTTGGTGGCTAAATTTCATTATTTTTGGCTAAAACCGTTGAAAATCCGCTAGATCTAGCCACAAAGTGGCTAGAACGGCAACACTGATGGAAAGCCAGCGTCAAAGTAGGTCCCATCTTCTTTTGACATTTGGATATGGGCTTTGGTTTCCCTTGAAACATTACGTGATACCGATTTACGTCAAATCATATAGGATTTCGTTCATTCAATGAGCTTGGGTTTGGATGCTACTTGCGTGATACCAATTTGACAGTTGAAGCTGGTGCAAGGTGTCAAACGTAAAAGTCTATATGAGTTCATAGCTCAGACTAGCTACGCCATAAGGTTGCTGGTACCATCTTGATTGGGTGGAGACGTTGGAACGACATCATCATCAGCCATCATTACGAATAAAACTCCAAGCTTTTAATCAGTCTTCGTATTTATTATTGTTCCCACAGTGTTCGTATTCGACAGTTTTAATCACTCAAATTATATCCTCAGCACTAATCCGCTGTAATTTCTCATTATTCCTCCTTTTCTTTACAATCCCAATAATTTCACCTCCGATCTAGACTCGCTCGTATTCCCATCAGTGTTACCAGATGAAAAATATAAACTACCGTGTTTATCTGTTAAAATTACGGTGTTTAAGACTTATATTACCGTAGAATCATTTGGAAAATACTGTGTAAATTACCGTATGGAATGCAAACGAAACAACCTTGCATTTTGAATATTTTTTATTTAAAATTAATCTTCTAAAATAAGCACTTCTTTATCATATATGGCTGCCGTCATTTTTGATAACATGTTCTTAGTAGGTTTAAAATCAACACAGTTATGACCATTCCGGTGAATAGCTTGTTGAGCAAGTATATTTTCCTTAATGGTTTTCATTATCAGCTTGTTCCTTTTCTTTGTTTTTATATCGTTGACTTGACTGAATATTATTTCACACAAAAGTAAAAAAAATACCATCGGGCAGTGTTGCCAACTTAGTATTTAAGCTTAGAGCAGGTTTTGTGCCAAAAAAGAACTGAAAAAGAGCTAACTTTATCAGCCAAAGAGAGCTAAATAAAACCATTCGAACTTATTATATTAATCAATAAAAAACAATGTAAGGGACTATATTCAGAGCAGGAGTTTTACAATCAATTGGGCTCACTATAGGGTTGTTGTGAACTTCATTTTGTATAATTGTTACATTATTTGGAATCTTGCTTATTCTATTTGGTTTTTAATATGTATTACCAATCAGTATGTAACACCCATTTTTTTATGATCTTTTTAATGACTAGTAACACCGAAGTCCGGGTGTCAGTCTTGGCAGGCAGCAAATTTGATAAATCCACGAAGGTTGTTTTGATTATATCTTGGAAACTACTGAATATTTTTTTTTCAGGTTACTTTGGATCGTTTCAGGAATAAATCTAGTATTTATTTTTACAGATTTAAACTGTTTCTGAACTTTCTGAATGTATGGAAAAACATGATTCTCTTTCCGCACAAGGTATGACGTTTCTCTATGGCAGCACTGGTTTTTATTTTATTTTATTTATTTAATAAGTACACAAAACAGAATACAGCCATTTGAGACAATAATACATCAATACAGGTCTTTGTGTTGGACTGTAGCCCAAACTATGTGTACATAGTAAAACTTAATTTAATGTGTTTATGATTCCATTACATGATTTATCAAACTAACATATAAAAAAAGAATAGAAATCTAGTTCTAATTATTTGAAGATGGCTGGGACAGAGCAGAGTTAGTTAATTTAATAAATTCATAAGGTCTAGGTTCATAAATATCAAGATCAGGGTATTCGCTGGAGAGTTCGTTGTACAAACGGCACATTCTTGAGATGGGGTTATAGTAACAAATATTGTTCCGGTAAATGTGAAGGTGAAACGGTCTGTAATAACGAGTACGGGTAAAGCAGTTGAGATTAAGTTTGTTAAGCAAAAAAGGGGAATCGATTTTAGAGTGTAAGATTTTGTGAAGAAGCTTAAGATCCAGTATCTTTCTTCGGTTTTCGAGGGATGTGAGTTTAAAGTAGTTCAATCTTTGTTCATAATTTAGAAGAGAGTTACTCTTATTAACCCGTCAAACGTCCTATGCGCTACATAAGCGCATAACTTTTTTGGGCGGCTAGCGTCCTGTGCGCTGCATAAGCGCATAGAAAGTATTGCAAACTTCGACGTTTTATGAATATTCACCAAGTTTCAGAACGTTCCTGTAAGTAGTCTTAGATTATGAGTAGTTTAGTTGGCAACCGTGTGATATGATTGGAACTGACATTGAGACAGCCTATTTATCAAAATAAATAAAATACCAAGCCATGTCGCCATTTTGGGCAGGCGACCGGCCGCAGACTTACATTTTATGTTTGTCAATATTTATTTATTGTGAAGTAATTAATGTGTTTTTTAATAAAATAATACATCTTATCGCTGGAGAAATTAATAGTGGTGATGTGAAAAATGGAAAATAGTGTAAGTTTTGTGTTTGGCCCGTAAGAACGAAATATAATTAGAGTGTCAGTGTCAAATAATGGATTCTACAAACAATCGATGAAACGCCTTATCAACTTTATCATCACATGTGAGTACTATACATCACAAGATAGGTAATTTCATAAACTTAATTATGGTACATAACATGTTAGGAAACTAATAAAATAACCTAACAAACTTAACAAATTCCTAACGCAAGTCGATTGAAAGTTTATTTTCGCCAGAACCTTGGACGCGTTAGGGTCCACGAGATTCGCTGTACAGGGACATTCCAGAGGTTAAAGCGGTATGACAAAATCTTAAGCATTTTGTTTTGCACACTGTCAATATTATTAATATGAACTTCGTAGAAGGGAGACCAAACTTGGCAGCCGTATTCCAAAATACTTCTCACAAGAGCCTGAAATAGATAAATAATACTACCGGGTTTTTTGAAGTCCTTCGTGTTTCTTATTATGAAACCAAGAAGTTGACGGGACCTTTTAGTTATGTGTTCATAATGCTGTCTGAAAGATAACTCCGCGTCAAAAAGCACGCCAAGGTCACTAGCGACAGTCTTGCGATCTAAGGCTATGCCATCTAATGTGTATGTGTAAATAATCTTGTGATGTTTTTTAGTGAAAGAGATGACATAGCACTTGCTCACATTGAGACACATTTTATTGACAGAACACCATTCGCTTAGGCATTTCAGGTCATTTTGTAATGTAATACAGTCATTAACATTATTAATTTTAGAAAACACCTTAAGATCATCGGCATATAAAAGACAGTGGCTCGACATTTTATTGATTAGATCATTTATAAATATAATAAATAATAACGGACCCAAATGGGAGCCTTGTGGTACTCCTGATGTGACTGACGTAGGTGATGATATGAACCCTTTTATGGCAACAAGTTGACTTCTGTTTTGCAGATATGACATGATCCAACGTAGCAAACTTCCATGTATACCGAGGGCGGATACTTTATGATAAAGAATTGTGTGGTTCACTTTATCGAATGCTTTACTAAAATCTGTGTACAATGCATCTACTTGACCACCGACGGCAAAAGATGAGCATAGGAAATGTTTATACTCCAACAGATTGCTGATTGTAGATCTACCTTTAATAAAACCATATTGTTTATCAGAAAGAAAGGGTTTAACCTGGCAGAAAATATATCCATAGACGAGAGACTCGAATAGTTTCGCAATACATGATAAGATACTTATCGGTCTGTAATTTTCGCAGTTTGATTTGTCACCTGACTTTAGCACTGGGACAATGTGAGCTGTTTTCCAGACGGTCGGGAATATTCCCGTTTGGAGAGATCTATTGTATAATATGACAAGAGGAAGACTGAGTTCCTCTCCGCACATTTTTATAAACGATATTGGAATACCGTCTGGCCCTGCCCCTTTATTCGAGTCAAGTTGTTTAATTTTAAGTAGAACGTCTTCTCTCTTAATCTCTATATTTGCCAAGCAACTGTCCAGATCATACGACAAACGTCTGAAGTCTCTAGTTAGATTACTAACTGAGTAGTCATCCTGAACCAAAACAGAACCGAAATATTTTGAGAAAAGCTCGCATATACCAACTCCGTCCGATGATGATTGCTGGCAGTAGTTGACAGTCTGCGGTATAGAGACATGTCCTTTTTACTATTAATGAACCTCCAGAAACCCTTTATGTCATTATCCAGAGAATCCTCAACAGAAGACACGAAATTACGGTAACATGATGTCGTAAGCCTTTTACATCGAGCACGTAGTAGAGAAAATGTATCGTAATCCCTGGGGTTCCCATACATTTTCAACTGACGGTGGAATCTATTCTTCTCCTCTAGACAGTTTTTTAGTGCCGGGCTGTACCATATGGGGAAGTTATAACCTTTGGACTTGCTCAGGGGTGTATGTTTCTTAATAATTTCATTGAGGTGGCTATAGAAAGTCGAGTTAACTATCGCATCCGCTTGCGCATACACCTATTTCGATTCGCTCTGCAATAATTGCCAACAAATTCTGTATAAACGTTAACTTCAATTCAAAATTATACACCATTCTATAGTGCTTCCCAGTGGCTTCAAAACTGTGATATTCCCAAGTGCCAGTTGTCAGTAGCCACCTCAGAAACATCATCAGAAGATCCAAAAATCCTCCGAATAACCGTCGGTAAACAGCTGAGCAAGTACATCATTCGCTGTTGTCGTGCGCGGCCAGTGACCTCGTTTCTCTCGCCCGCTCTTGCGCCGTACAGCGCGGTGCAGCTGCCTCTGTCTCGCACGCCTGCGAATCACGGAGCTTGAGTCACGCGACTGCGTCATCAGCATAGGAGCGCGCGCGACCATCTCTCAGCACTGATACCTGTACGTGAGTCACCATGAACTGTACAGCTTGTAATAAGCAGATAAGAGACAATGAGCTGCTTCAATGCCGAGCCTGTCGGGCAACATATCACTACCAATGCCTAGGTATAGATGACATATCTTATGTGGGTAATATAGGTACACTGAGGGAAAAATGGGAATGTTCCTTTTGCCAGAACATTACTAGGCGAACTCAAAGGAATGATAACACCCCTGTTCGCAAACAGATTGACACCACTGAGAAAGACGGGACCACTAATTCCACTAATACCGCATATATTCTTAATATGTCAAATAATATGTCATGTGATGAGTCATTAAACGGCACTTCCTCCACGGCTGGGGAGGTCTCTAAACTCGATCACAGTTGCTTCATGGTCGCTAACTACCAACAGCAGCTACTACTCCCGATAACTACAGAGAGTGTGCCCATACGTGGGCCAGTAACTGTAGGAAATATGACCCTAGAAGAGTTCTCTGGTGTTTTGGACTCAAGATTGGCGGGTGTCCTGGACAAAAAATTAAGCGAGATATCGCTCGCCATGTCTAGGGAACTTAGTACAGCCTGTACACAACTTAAAACTGAATTTTTAGAGGCTACAGACACCATGGCAGTTAAGCTCAAAGCCATTGAGAAGCGAGTAGGGGATCTTGAAAAGGAGAACAAAAAGCTGCGATCGGAATTTGCCGTATTGGTAACTAGACAGGAAAGCGCCCCTCCACCATGCGCCACCTACTCCGCGTCGGCTAAAGCTACCACTGCCACCGCCGCCGCCGCCCCGCCTGCAGCCGCGGGGGGCCGAGTGGGGGCCTCCACGTCGGGGCCGCGTCTACCTCGCGATGACCGCCGTGTGCCACCAGGGATCCAGCCTAAGTCCGCCATCAGCCCTTGTGATACGGCCGAAATACCACTGCTGTCGGCACTTGGGGCCGAAGTAACACAAAACGAGGGGGATTGGACGACCGTAAATAGGCGCACCCGCCGTCGGCCATCAAATGTCATCAGGGGAACTGCGGCGCCTGGTTCTACAGTACTAGAAGCAGCTGAAAGAAAGTCCTACCTGCATTTATACTATGTGAAAGCGGGTACTGGGGTGGAAAGAATAGTAGAACATCTCAAAACTATCTGCCCGACGGATAGTTGTACTGTGGAAGCGCTTAAGCCGAGGGGAGATTACGCTTCATTCAAGCTGGGAGTACCATCCAAAAAAGTCGCCGACTACATGTCTGTTGAGCACTGGACTGAAGACGTGCATATAAAACCATGGCAGTCTGGGTTTCGAAAGTCGCAAGAAAAAACCCACCCACACTAAGCCCAGGTTCAAAACATGTACCATAGTGTACCAAAATGTTAGAGGCCTCAGGACAAAATTGGACCAATGCAAACTCAGTATGCTACAACTTGAAGCTGATATGTATGCAGTCACTGAAACGTTCCTGCTGAGTAGTATAGCGGACGCCGAGCTCATTCCGCCCGGGTACACGACGCTGCGCCGCGACCGCGCGCGCGACGCCGGCTGGGGGGGGTGCTGCTAGCCGTGCGCGACTGCTACACCGTGCGGCAGCTACATGACGTGGAGGGGTGTGACGACGATGTGGAACTTATATTTGCGATTGTGTCTGATAACTATGTGAAATTTCTTTGTGTGGTAGTTTACATCAAGCCGGCATCTCCGGACTCACACTTTGCAAAAGTTTTTACAATTATCGAAAATGTAGTATCTAATTATAAAAATCTAGATAAAATTATTATTGGCGATTTCAATCTCAATTCTTGCGGGATAAACCCTTGTCTGCAATTTGAATATTTTATGCACTTCTGTAAACTTAAGCAGTTTAATACGGTCACGAATAGTAATGATGGTATACTAGATCTGGTGCTGAGTGACATGGGCATCGATCGGATCGATGTGTCTGGGGAGATAGAGCCGCTGACGTGGCCTGTGGACGGGTACCACCCGCCGCTGGAGCTGAGCGTGCGTTTCCCGCGGCCCGAGCCACACGCACTGCCACCGCTGCCGAGGGGCGAGTCGCCCAACCCACCCGACAGACCACAGTGGAACTTCCGCAAAGCAGACTTCACTAAGTTATATTCTTCCCTTGCCTCTCTTGATTGGAGTGACCTGTATACATCCGATGACGTCGATCGAGCCACTGATTTATTGTACGATAAGGTATATGCATGTATAGATGATTGCGTTCCAAATAAACAGCGTACAGGCGTGAGGACTCGGTATGTATACCCGAAGTGGTTCACGTCCGACATCATACGCAACATTAAGAACAAATACTTTCATCTCAAACGGTATAGAGCTGAGGGAAAAGAGTTTAATAAGGAAATGTTCCGTTATTATAGAAGTCGCGTGAAGTACTTAATAGACAAAACCTACTCGGAGTACATACGACTAGCTGAGAATGATATCAGAACTGACCCCACTAACTTTTGGAATTTTATTAGGGACCAACGGACGACGAAACAGACATGTGACGAATATGACTATGACGGCAAGACGGTGACGGGAGTGGATGCGGCCAACGCGTTCGCAACTTACTTCCAGTCAGTGTTCTTGCCAGACAGACCGACACTTGACGCTGACGCTGCCGAGCGGAGAGCTGGACCGGGCAATAGCTCGTCGCGTGTAGCGATTGACTGCATTACTGTGACTGACATACGACGTGCAGGGCGACGACTTAAACCTCGCTCCTCTACAGGGCCCGACGGTATTCCGCCTTTCCTAATCAAGGACTGTCTATCTGTACTGGAACTACCACTTGGGTACCTTTACAATTTAGCCCTAAAATCTGCAATCTACCCAAGGCGCTGGAAAACGTCGCGAGTCACGCCTGTGCTCAGGGGCGGCTCCAGGTCAGAAGTAGAAAATTACAGACCTATAGCCGTCCTCTCGGTATTTGGGAAGGTGTTTGAATCAATCATCAACCATCACATAACTGAACAAATACGCGGGCTATTATCCGACTGCCAACATGGTTTCCGCCCTAGTCGCTCAACACTAACAAACCACATCAACTTTGTAAACTACGTGACGTTAGCTCTGGATAAGTCCACACAGGTTGATGTGACGTTTTTCGACTTTAAGAAAGCATTCGATAGAGTTGACAATGACGTCCTATTGGAGAAGTTTGCATCCATAGGATTCACACCGAACTTAATACGGTTATTTGCGAACTACTTCTCCAATAGAGTTCAGTATGTGAGGGTTAACGGTAAGAGTTCCGAGCCCTATGAAACCTGCTCGGGTGTCAGTCAGGGTAGCACTCTGGGCCCCACTCAGTTTCTGATTATGATTAATGACCTTCCCAATGTCGTTGAGACGGCTGAGTGTCTGATGTTCGCGGATGACTTGAAGATATTCTTGCGCATAAGCAGTGGGGACGATATTGGGCGCCTGCAGAGAGATGTTGATAGAGTGGTGGAGTGGAGTGAATGCAACCACTTGGCGTTTAATAGCGCTAAGTGTAAAACCATGACTTTTACTCGATCTCGGTCACCGCTCCATCATGACTACACTATCGCTGGGGCTGGGTTTGTGAGGGTTACCCAAATACGCGACTTAGGACTATTACTTGACGCTGAGCTTACATTTAATGACCACATCCGGGAGACTTCTAGGAGAGCCTTCAGATCTCTTGGATTCGTAATGCGACAGACAATTCGGTTTAGGAACATTTCTACGTTAACCTCTTTGTACAATGCATTTGTTCGGAGTAAGTTAGAGTACAACGCAATCATCTGGGACCCACATGAAGCCAAATACACACTCATGCTGGAAAAAGTCCAAAGGAAATTTGCTAGACTTCTATACAAGTTTAAATATGGGTATTATCCCTACTTATTCCCGTCTCTATTTGTGGCGGGGATGGTGGGGGTAGACACCCTAGAGCTGAGGCGGAAGTTGTCTCTGTTGGTCCACTTCTATCTGCTCCTCCATAACAAGGTAGACAACCCGGTCGCACTACAAAGTGTTGTCCTTAACGCGCCGGCTCGGTACGCGATGTTACGATCGCGGCCGCTCTTCGCTACGGGTGTTGCTCGTACACAGCACGCTCGTCACGCGCCCACTTTTCAGGCACTGACTCTACTCAATGCCTGTGTTGCTCAGCACCCAGAATTAGATATATTTAATATGCCGCTCTGGATATTTTTTAAAATTGTGTATTTGTTTTTAAACAGTCGTGTGTAAGTCATATTGTAATTTATTATGTATTGTGTTTGTCTGTATTTTCAATTTCATTAATTGTACATTTTTTAGACAGTAATTTAGTGTTAACGCTCACATGTTTTGGTCGTAAGACTGTAAGTGTGAACCGTAACTTGCAATAAATCTTTTAATCTTTTTTTAAATCTTTTAATCTTTTAATCTCACACTTTCATCCAAATTCGGTGAACATAGACTTTCATACCATTTAACGTTATGTAAATCACTGTTAATTTTACCGAAGTCGCATTTATGAAAATTGAATTGCATATCTTTTTTATTAGTCAAGGATTTTGTAATCCTAATTTCTGAGGCATCAATCACGAAAGCCGGATGGTGACGGTCTAGTCGGGTCAAGGCGTCAGCACCGTAGACCTGGATATTATCTATTGTGGAAAGGACAAGGTCTAGATATACATTATTATGATTAGGAATATTTTGGAACTGATTTAGATTGCAAATAGACATTGTCTCCATCAAAAGCCTCGATTTATGATCCAAGGGATCACCTGGAACCAGTGCTGTTGAAGTAATAGACCTGGTCCAGGTTATGTTGCGCGTGTTAAAGTCTCCAACTATAAGGAATGTTTCGGATTCCTTAGCTTTAAGTATACTTACTTGAAGATTATCATAAAAAGCGGATAACACGTCTTTCGTTATGTGCGGAGGGAGGTAGCAAACACAAATATTTAAAGTAGGTTTATGGTCATGATCAATTATGCTTACCCAGACATCTTCAACCAAGCTCTCCGTGGCTGTTTGACGGAGGAAGTTTAGATATTTTCTGGTGGCAATAAGTACTCCACCGCCTTCATCCTTACATATTGTCGTTTCTTGTCGATCACGGCGAAAGATATTGTATCGATTATCCAGAATTTCTCCGTCAAACACCCCGGCGTTAAGATTTGTTTCAGTCAGGCAGATAACATCATAATTTAAGTTAGTAGCGTTTATGTATACATCAGTTAGCTTGGATCGGATCCTATTTACGTTTTGATAAAATATGTGTAGCATTTATAATTAAAATATTATTACAGCAAAGTAGAATCAAAAGAAGGTATATACTTAAATAATATTTTTAGGATATCAATATTTTTAACATGAACGTGGGGAGCGCCTTCACTTTTGCGTAGGTAAACCTGTCCGTTGCGCACCCAGGCGTACTGGTAATTATTATCCTTCTTAAATTTGCATGCAGCAGCGTACAGTTGTTTCATTTCTGGTGAAAGATGTTCTTTGATGTAAATTCTCATTCCAGCATCAGAGAGACCAACGTGCGTGCTGTTCAGCAGGTTGTTGGGATTAGATTTGTTAAAGCGATAGACTGCGGAGATTATATTGTCTCGTACGCGTGACGAAGATAGTGTTACCAATATATTCCTGGGGCGCGAGGAGGTATTATCCATCTTAGCGACTCTGCGGCAGTTTCGGATTTCATTTTCGTTTATTGGAGTATCTAAGGACAGGCACAACTTCTGAAATATAGCCAAAACATTCTCGGTGCGATTTTCTGGTACGGCTTGAAGCTCCAAGTTCAAGTCACGAGACATTTTCTCCATGTTAGCGAGACGGCCACGTCAGGCGACGTATTTCAAGTTGAAGTCCAGAGTTGTCAGCTTCCAGGTTTTTAATTTTCTTATCATTCTCCGATATTTTGGTTTTACAGTCATTTTGTTCCGCAGATAGAAAATCCGTAGTTTCAGTAAAATCATTCTTCACCTCCTGAATGACATAACTTATCTCGGCAGATACCATAGATTGTACATCAGACTTCAGCGCTTCGCGGAGACTGAGCATAAAATGATGAGGAGGGGGCCAGTTTTCTATCCAGCAAGTCACCAATTTGTTCAAGAGTTACAGAATGCGCTGGTGGTGAGCCATCATTTAGTAGTAGGCGCTTCTTACGGTTTCTCGTGTTGACATGTTTATCAATACCAATAGTGGTTAAGTCCGGCTCAGATAGTACTTGAGGATTATCAGTTTCACCCAGAGAAGAAAAGCGATTCTCGTGTAACAGCGTGTCTGCTGTTTTCTTCGGAGAGTGAGTCATCATCTTGTTGAAGCACCCAACGCAGCAAATACAGTGCCAAGCGAAGCAATAACTCGAGCCACTAAAAGCGTTTTAGCTAGTTGTGTGCGTAGCAGGTAGTTGCAGAGATGTCGTAATGCGGCGCGATTCACGAATCTTACTTACTCACGGACCGGACGGCCGCCGGATCAATTCTTCGATGATGTAGTGTGGCTCAAGGACCTCTTGGTCGATTTTGAAACGTAAGCAAAATAAGCAAAGGTTTAAACTGTGGAAGACGCCTCTGGCTTTCCTTTAATCTAAATAATAGCACTAGGTATCATTAATCTTTATCTGACCATAAGTAACATATGTTGTCGTCATCGTGAAAATCAATCACCAAAGAACTTCCACTTGGGCCTGCTGCAGCCTGATCAGGGTTGTATGAAGCCATTGTCCCTATTTTTTTTAGTACCTCAGTTGGCAGTATGTAGCTGTGACAGCATTTTTTTTGACGCCGTAATCCTGCCCTGATGGTAATAATGGCATTCGTGGTGGTGTTGTGTAGTCTATTGCGAGCCTTGTTTTTAACTATATTCAGTTGGCTAAAGACTCGTTCAACTTCCCAATTAGACCACGGCAAAGAAATCATCGACAAGGCAAAGGAACACAATTCTTTAAAAAGATTATTGTCAGCTGCATCTTGATCTTCGGACCAAAATGAAATAATGTTTTCCTTTTTATCCCATGGTACAAGTGTGATATATTGACCCACTGTGTTTCTACCTTCGCGATAAAATCCTCGCTGTGGCCCATTTCTCGTACTAGTGAAGTTATTCTTTCCTTTACTTGCCTCAATGTGTTTGAAACTGACAACTGGTTGACTTTTTTCAAAACATTGTAATTTTCTGGAAGTCTCTGTTTCAGTTGTTTTGTGAGCTCTACTGTGAACTTCACACATTTATCCCTGAATTGCTCTTCATATTGGGTTGAAAATCGATTGGTCTCTCGTATTTCTGAAAGCTTACTTTCGACTTTGAATCCTAGATAAGGATGTGGAACCATGAAATCTTCTAAATTTTGTATTTCGAATACATTGATGTTCCTAGTAGGATTCAGAACTTTTTTCGCGAGAGATTCTATAGCCGTGATTAGGTCATTAAGTAACTTGCTAGGATCAATATTATTCGACTGTTTTTTTTTTACTAGCCCCTGTAATTGATCCAAAACGCTGTGGATATATAACAAATATGCTTCGTTTGTGGGATTCGTGTATAAATTGTAAAGTGTTACTGCACTGTAGCATTTTTTAGTGTTCCTTGTAATACCAAAATGTAATTTTAATTCTATCCATTGGTCTAATATTCTTTGAACTGCAGTTTCAACAGAAAGCCACCTGGTTGCACACGCTTGTGTAAATTTTAGCGGTTCTTCATCGTTAATTGTGAGATATAAATTTCTGTATGCGTTTTGACTGTTTGACGATTTCGAGAACCAGTTGTAGGTTTTCTGTATAATATATTCGAGATGCCTAGGTAAATTTTCGGCAGAAGCATGAGAAACTGCTAGTTGAATTGAATGGCACGAGCATTTAATCATGACGAGATGGGGTACCTCCTCTTTAAGTTTCTGGTATACTCCGCTATGTACACCTGTCATTACATTGGCGTTGTCAACTCCTATACCAGAAAGCTTTTTGATGTCAAGTCCATGTGCAAGTAGTGTTTTTTTTACAGTTTGCGTAATGGATTCAGCGTCGCCTTTACTTAACTCTCCAAGCGTAAGGAAATTTGACACTATCTCATATGAAGTCTTACTAAAATATTGAATAACAACTCCCAGTAACTTTATTACACTTATATAAGTGCTCTCGTCTAACAAGAGGCTGTACGGTCCATCACCAACATCTTCACGTAATTTGGACGCAAAATGTGGCGCCAAAATATTTTTCAGTATAGCTGTACATTTCGTCCGGTGCAATTTTATATCAGCTTTAAATTCTTTTTTACATAATGCCCCAAGATGGTCTACCGGTAATATTGAAGAATGAGCGGCAATATACAATGTCAGAGAAGCCTCAGATGAGCTCTTCAATTCGTCGAACTTTGGCTTTGCCTGAAAGGTCAATTTTTGTTGTCTCGAAGAAAAGGGCCCCGCCACTTTCAAGTGTTTTTTGCGCTTTATGTGATTAATTAAGTCATTTTTTTGGCGTTATTTCGCATAGACAATAACTGCAGAAGGCTTTCGTATTGTCATTGCTGACTTCTTTTAACCAGCCCTGAAAATCAGGCTCAGAGAGCCATTCCTGGCGAAATTTCTGGGTGTATGGTTTACTACATGACATAATTTCACAAAAGTCTTCACTTCAGTCACTTTCTTAACAAACAAACGTAACTTTAGCACAAAACAAGCACTAATCTCTCAAATGACATAAACTTTTCACATACGTAAGATGAATGAATACCATGTAAGCGCAAGAAAGAAATCGTACGAATCTCTTTATGATCTATGGTTAGGTACAATACAAAACGTCAAAGTCAAAGTAATTTATTACTGTAGATATTTACATATACTTAGCAAACGTCATTTTTTGCCTCTTCTCTACATTGGACCACTGTGGGAGAAGAAGGGCGTAGAAACTCCCACAGATTGATTTTTAGATCTCTTTTAAAAATAGGTAGTGCTTAACTAATACAAATATGAAAAAAATAATTGTTATGATTAATAAGCAGTAGGTAATAAATAATTACAAAACTATTAACAGCAAGGTCTGTGTTGAGCCAGATTAACCCCATACAGTCCTGTCATTTAAGTAATCTTGAACATTGTAATATCCCTTTTTCGACAAAGTCGCTTTAACATGCTTTTTAAATTGCTCAAATGGCAATTTCAAAATCTCCAGAGGTATCCTATTGTAGTAGAGGATGCACTGACCCTTGAAAGAATTGCTAACCTTCGCGAGTCTAAAACGGGGCGCACATAGTCTGTGATTATTTCTTAGGTTAAGATTACAGCTATCGCTAAGTTTAGAAAATGTTGTAAGGTTCTTGCGTACATACATTATATTTTCGAAAATTGACTAAATTGACTAGCTACTGTTAGTATGTCAATTTCTTTAAAAAGCTCTCTTAAGGAGTCTGTTCGTTTTAAATTATAAATTGCTCGAATAGCTCTTTTCTGTAAAATAAAAATAGTTTGAATATCCGCTGCTTTCCCCCACAACAAGATACCATAGGACATCACACTATGAAAGTAACTAAAATATACTAGCCTAGATGTAGCCACATCCGTGTTTTGTCTGATGTTCCTAACAGCGTAAGCCGCGGAACTTAATTTACCAGCCAATTTATCTATGTGGGGTCCCCACTGCAATTTGCTATCAATGGTTGTAACATAACTGTTTTTACATGCTTCGAGTAAACAATTTTATTGAAAAAGTATATTATATACAACCTTAATATTACCTTAATCCTAGTACCTAAACTTAACAAATAAAATAAATAGATTTCTACAAACTAAGTCTAAGGATTCTTGATTACCGTTATTTAACCAGCCAACGTTCCAAATGAGATTATTGCTATGACAAAAGCCGTAGGCGCTTAACTTGCACCAACGAAGAAGCAAGCGATATGTAGACGTCACACGAATACTCGTGGAGCGGGGCGCGGCCAGCATTCACTTTGCTCGGGGCTACCGTACCTCACATTCGCCACCACTACTTTGGAGCGCTAATTTATTATTTAATTTAAACTAATTCCAATTGTATGGTTTAATTGTCTTGTGCATGGAGCGCAGTGTTCAATGATGCATTATTTATTTAGCTAGATGAATTATTTAGCTACCTATCAATTTTAATAGGTGTGTGTGTTTCCCAGTCGGGTGAGTGTTGCAAAAATTATAACTTATAGTTTTAACCTTTACTAATGTGAATCAGTAGATTTATATTACATGCCTAATGTTACTTAAAACGCTTATTTTGTAGCTAGAATCATTCCATCATTTTATGCCGTTATTCGTGAACAACTAGGATGATGAAATTCCTTTGTCTACTTAGCCGAGTCTATACCTACCCGCTAGCTATTAATATCTATGTGCTAAATCGGTTTTAAGGCGTAGTCGCATATGAATTGAATGAATAATATTATTCTTCAGCTGCTTGTATAGCTTTTACACCATATTTCGCATAAATTGTAATTTTATTAAACGATGTGATTTGTTGCTTCCACTTTCCATACCTAAACTGATTTTTTATACTGCTGCAACATCATTGATTACTATTTAATGCTTTTGGTAGCCTCCCTGTTAATAGCGCTTCGATCACCGCTTATCAACGGATGTTGCAGGCAGTAATGTGGAATTAGACTTTTTGCAAAATGTCCAATCCCCCAATTGGTAATTCCAGGGTTTTACTTGCCGGACCCAAACTATATTGGGACCCTGATGGCCACTTTCCGCTGCTGATCCGCCCTACCTGACTCCGGACTACATCGGTGACATCACCAGACGCGCGCCACCACCTGCCGCATAGCTACAGGGAAGTGGTTACCTATCAAGGCAGTGCTAAGTGGACACGGCTTACCTATAATTGTGAATTCTAGAACTCATCCCTGAGAGCTAAATCAACGCATTGCTAATTGTTGGGCATCCTGGAGTTTACTTAAATTAAACCTTGTAAATCTGTTAATTAGTGTTTTGTTTTACCCAGACCCCTCAAGCGTTACAATGGCGCCCACTCAATAGGTTTTCACTGAGCCGTGTTCACTTACATTTGTCTGTAGTATTATATAGTAATCATTTGTGTTGTTTGTTTGCTTTGGTTTGGTTCTATCAGGTCGTCATTAAAAGTGTGATTGATTTTATTACATTACAGAACTAGTAATTTTGAGTTTGAGTATTCCTACGGGTTTTTATTGTTTTAATCCTTTACGTTTCGACGTTTAAACTATTGTTCGAATTCCGAAATTCACACTTTTATTGATTTAAATTTTTACCCGAAATTGATTTTAAGGCTGGGTTGATTGATTGTCTTCTATTGTTGTTTATTTGTGATTGCAACACACACCTACTAGGGAAACATGTCTTACCAAATTAAATTTTTATCTTTACAAAAGGCTGAACTGGAGTACGAGGTTGGTGTACGGGGTGGTACTACCGGTGAATCGGTTCAGGAGCTTAGGAAACAGATAGTTAAATTAGCCTCACTTCTTCCATCGGAAGACATTTTAGAGTCTCACTTAGAGCCGGTTGTTGATTTGGCGCAGGTTAGAGATACCTTAGTGAAGGTAAGAGATAATTTGGATAGCTAAAAGTCTAAATTTGATAAAAATGCTTACTCGAGAACGGAGACAATGCTACATCATGTTTATTACAGGCTTGTTAGGATTGATAGGCACGTTTCAGTGGAGGTCTCTTACCTGGAATATTCTCAAAGATTTAAGGCCTACCTGCAGGAGCTAAAAAAATTGAAAGTTGAAGATCCGTCAACCTCAACAAATCCAGAACCATGGTCCGAGCTGATAACTGTTACTTGCGAGAAGAAACTGGTGTCAGATGTGGTTGGCAGGCTCAAGTTTAATGGGAAGACATGCGTTAGATCTTTCATTCAGAAGGCCGAGGAGCTAGTGTTTTCGAGGAGCATGCCTAGGGACAAGTTGCTAACTTTTGGATTTGACATTTTTACCGATGACGCGCTACACTGGTTCCGTTGCGTTAAGGACAAGGTCGAGACATGGGATGAGCTTGTTAAGCAATTAAAACAGGATTTTAGTCAGAGTGATTACGATTACCGTCTACTGTCGGAAATTAGGATGCGTACACAGGGTGAACAGGAAAATATCTCTATTTACATTTCTATAATGCACGGTATGTTTTCTCGATTGAACAAACAGTTACCTGAGGAGGACAAGCTAGAAATTCTCTTACACAATATTCGTCCAATTTACGCCAGTACTCTAGCAGCTTCACCAAACATAACGAGTATTGACGCGCTAAAAGAATTGTGCCGCAGTTTTGAGAATATTCAAGCTCGCACGGCCCAATTTCATGAACCTCCTAAGGTCAGTTCTGACACTCTAGCTCGGGAATTTGCTTATAACCGGCAGTCTTCTGGCACACCTATCAATAGAGGTAATGGCAGCACTAACTACTCTACTTACAGACATGATTATAATAAATTTAAAAACTATAGGCCTTCCGAGAACTCTGATAAGACTTTTTACAAACAGAATTCTGAGCATTCACGTAACGTTAATGTCAATGCATTGAGTATTACTCCTAATTCAAATACTAAACAACATTATTGCCCTAGATGTCGCGTTAACACCCATTCTCTTGGACAGTGTCGGCAACCGCACTTTCCGATATGTTTTAAATGTGGCAAGAAAGGTGTACGATTTCCGGATTGCTCAGTCTGTAATGCTGAGCCTAGTCCAAAAAACGAGTAGCGGTGGATTGTGGTGACGACAAGTACGAAAACGTTAATACTACTGCTAGATTTGACAAGTCTGAATGGTCTGACTGGCTTAATTTTGTCTCGAATTTTTTTTCGTGCTACACTGTCTCTTCAATCCACAATGTAGAATCTAAACACGCGCGTCCTCATGTTTCTGTAGAATTGCATGACAGAGAACTACTCGGATTGTTGGATACTGGTTCTTCCGTTTCTATTCTGGGTGGCAATATTTATAAATACTTCTCAACGAAGGGTTTTATACTACAACAAAATCAACTAATACAATTTGTGGCGGCTGGCGGTCAAAGCTTGAAAAGTATTGGGGTTATGTATCTATCCGTAAAGTTTTTAAACCAATCACACATACTTGAAATATACGTAGTTCCTGAAATAAAAAATACATTAATTCTCGGTATGGACTTTTGGAATCAGTTTGGTCTATTCCCAAAACATTTAACTTCAGTTGTTATGCGGTCGGATGATGAAGTCGCGCTTGCTGATCTAACTACTGATACTGATGCAAAACTATGCAGTTACGAACATTTATCTGAAGACCAGAAGACCACAGCTGACCATATTATCTCTCAATTCCGGAACATATCCTATGAGGAACGTGGCTTAGGCCGGACTTCACTAATTACACATTCCATTGACACTGGGAATGCTGCTCCCATTCGTCAACGCTACTATAGAATGCCGTTAGAGAAACAACGAATTTTAATTGAACAGTTAGATGAAATGCTCAAGGAGGACGTTGTTGAACCCTGCGAGAGTGCATGGTCTTCACCTGTACTTCTCACACCTAAGAAGAACGGTCAGTTGAGATTTTGTCTGGATAGTCGAAAACTCAATGATATAACTAAAAAAGATGCTTACAATCTACCTTACATATCTGAGATTTTGGACAACCTACGCGACGCTAAATACCTTACTAGCTTGGACTTGTCAAAGAGTTTTTGGCAGGTACTCATTAGGGAGGAGGACAAATGCAAGTGTGCTTTTTACATTCCAACTCGGGGAACCTTCCAATTTAAATGCATGCCTTTCGGCTTAACTAACGCTCCAGCTACACAACAGCGTCTTGTTGATCGATTGTTCCCTGGTCCTGAGTTTGAACACAAGGCCTTTGTCTACGTTGATGACATAATTATCGTGTCTTCTACTTTCGAACAACATATCTCATTACTTGTGCGGGTAATGGAGAAACTTATCGAAGCTAATCTAACTATTAATTACTCAAAGAGTCAATTCTTTAGAAGTAAATTAAAATATCTGGGATACGTTGTTGACGTCAATGGTTTACATGCTGATCCGGAGAAGGTAGAAGCTATCGTGAACTACCCCACCCCTAAAAATCGCAAGGAAGTTCGTAGGTTTCTAGGCACGGCCGCTTGGTATCGTAGATTTATACCAAATTTCAGCTCTTTGGCTTCTCCCTTAAACAAATTAACGTCACAAGCTAAAAAGGCTCCTCCTTTTAAATGGTCAGCGGAAGCTGATGAGGCGTTTAAAGCTTTAAAGAAATGTCTTGTTTCTACTCCGGTCTTATCATGCCCTGACTACTCAAAATCCTTCGAAGTGCACACTGATGCGTCTGACGTAGGTATCGGTGCAGTTCTGACACAGTCTTCGGAGGGTGTTGAGAGAGTCATAGCATACATGAGTAAATCCTTATCAAAACCTGAACAAAATTACAGCGCAACCGAACGCGAAACGTTGGCTGTATTAACAGCGGTTGAACACTGGCGCTGCTACCTCGAAAACGGCCGAAAGTTTATTGTCTATACAGACCATGCAGCGTTAAAATGGTTCATAAACTTGAACAACCCTACAGGTCGCTTAGCGAGATGGAGTGTGAGACTCTCCGCTTTCGATTGCGACATTCGTCATCGTCGAGGTTCTGATAATGTTGTCCCAGATAGTCTTTCACGTATACCTGTATCAGCTTTGATTTGCCCTACCAATCTTGTTCCTAATACTACTGACCCATGGTACTTAAACATCTACAATGGTTGTTTGAATATGCCTGCATCATTTTTGGATTATCAAGTCATGAATGGTAAACTTTTCCGTTTTAAGAAATCGTTGAATCCTTTAACAAGAGAATTTGAATGGAAGGAAGTAATTCCTCTTGAGAATAGAGTAAAGATAATTGAGCAAAATCATTCTTGCCCTACTGCTGGTCATTTCGGCGTACTAAAAACGTATAAACGCCTATGCCTCAGGTATTTCTGGACTGATATGCATCGTGACGTGACAAACTTCGTGGCTGAGTGTGACGTGTGTAGGTCTTACAAACATGCTAATCATACTACTTTGGGAACTATGGGACGACCTAAGAAATGCTGCAGACCCTTTCAAATGATTAGTGTAGACTTGGTTGGACCTTTACCGCCATCTCGGAAGCAGAACACCTTTTTATTCGTCGTCACTTGCTGCTTTTCTAAGTATTGCCTTCTATTTCCTATAAGACGTGCTACCGCGGAGATTATTTCACGTATTCTTGAGGACGAAGTATTTCTTGTTCATGGAGTCCCTAGATCCGTTTTGATGGACAATGGGAAACAGTTCGTGAGTAATACCCTAAAGAACCTATTCAGTAAATATAAGGTCCACGACGTCCAGTATACTCCAAAGTATACACCTCAAATTAACAACGTGGAGAGGTACAATAAGACAGCGTTGACAGCAGTTTCTTGTTTTATTGAAGGCGACGATCACAGATCGTGGGACGATAACATCTCTAAAATTCAATTTGCGATAAACTCATCAATTAACGAGGTGACTGGTTTCACCCCAGCCTTTTTAGTTTATGCTCGTGAACTAGTTACCTGTGGTTCCCACTATCTTGATTCCGATAGTGCTCCTGATAGGATATTTGCGCCAAGAGAGGAATACGCGGAAAATCTGGGAACACTTCGGAAAATATTTGATGACATTCAAGCAAGTTTAATTAAAGCACACGCCAGAAACTCCAATTACTACAATCTACGTCGGAAACAGGCTGAATTTAGTGTAGGCGACTATGTCTGGAAGCGCACTTACTACCTAAGTGATAAGGACAAGAGCTATTCGAAAAAGCTAGCACCTAAATTCATAAAATGTCGGATTATTGCAAAAAAATCACCGTTGGTTTATGTCCTCGAAGATACTCATGGTCGCAATATAGGAGACTGGCATATCAAGGATATAAAGCTAACAAACTATAGGGCCTAATATAATCTATCATGAAATCGGATTGTCTTATATTTCAAATAACAAAATTTACATTAATATAAATGCTTGTAAGCACTATGTTTCTAACTAAACAAAATAAAATGATCACGTTGGAAGTTCAAGACGGATAGGAATGCTGCTCCATTCGTTGAACGTAACTCTGGCTGACGAGAGTAATATCTTGGGTTAACAAAATATGAGACATATCTCTTCTTAAGATCCATCTGAAGCTATTGGTGAGTAATTTTAAAGCTGGAGAAAATACTCAGTATGCTAAATGCCGTAACACAAACTTACTTGTGTTAATGCAACTATGAACGAGGATGAATAAGCGATTTGTATAAGTGAGTGAAGTATGTAGTTGAGGACTGTCTGAGAAACTGATAGCGTTAGAGCTGTGATAATGATAGAGAATTATACATAGGTAAAATTCTGCCCAAAAAGAGGGAGTATGTAACATAACTGTTTTTACATGCTTCGAGTAAACAATTTTATTGAAAAAGTATATTATATACAACCTTAATATTACCTTAATCCTAGTACCTAAACTTAACAAATAAAATAAATAGATTTCTACAAACTAAGTCTAAGGATTCTTGATTACCGTTATTTAACCAGCCAACGTTCCAAATGAGATTATTGCTATGACAAAAGCCTTAGGCGCTTAACTCGCACCAGCGAAGAAGCAAGCGATATGTAGACGTCACACGAATACTCGTGGAGCGGGGCGCGGCCAGCATTCACTTTGCTCGGGGCTACCGTACCTCACATTCGCCACCACTACTTTGGAGCGCTAATTTATTATTTAATTTAAACTAATTCCAATTGTATAGTTTAATTGTCTTGTGCATGGAGCGCAGTGTTCAATGATGCATTATTTATTTAGCTAGATGAATTATTTAGCTACCTATCAATTTTAATAGGTGTGTGTGTTTCCCAGTCGGGTGAGTGTTGCAAAAATTATAACTTATAGTTTTAACCTTTACTAATGTGAATCAGTAGATTTATATTACATGCCTAATGTTACTTAAAACGCTTATTTTGTAGCTAGAATCATTCCATCATTTTATGCCGTTATTCGTGAACAACTAGGATGATGAAATTCCTTTGTCTACTTAGCCGAGTCTATACCTACCCGCTAGCTATTAATATCTATGTGCTAAATCGGTTTTAAGGCATAGTCGCATATGAATTGAATGAATAATATTATTCTTCAGCTGCTTGTATAGCTTTTACACCATATTTCGCATAAATTGTAATTTTATTAAACGATGTGATTTGTTGCTTCCACTTTCCATACCTAAACTGATTTTTTATACTGCTGCAACATCATTGAATACTATTTAATGCTTTTGGTAGCCTCCCTGTTAATAGCGCTTCGATCACCGCTTATCAACGGATGTTGCAGGCAGTAATGTGGAATTAGACTTTTTGCAAAATGTCCAATCCCCCAATTGGTAATTCCAGGGTTTTACTTGCCGGACCCAAACTATATTGGGACCCTGATGGCCACTTTCCGCTGCTGATCCGCCCTACCTGACTCCGGACTACATCGGTGACATCACCAGACGCGCGCCACCACCTGCCGCATAGCTACAGGGAAGTGGTTACCTATCAAGGCAGTGCTAAGTGGACACGGCTTACCTATAATTGTGAATTCTAGAACTCATCCCTGAGAGCTAAATCAACGCATTGCTAATTGTTGGGCATCCTGGAGTTTACTTAAATTAAACCTTGTAAATCTGTTAATTAGTGTTTTGTTTTACCCAGACCCCTCAAGCGTTACATGGTTATTCCAAGAAACTTCGTATCATTTACTAATTCTAACGTGCTGTTGTCTAACACTAAACGGGTCTCAACTTGCCTGACATTTGGAAGTGAGAATTTGATTCACTTGGTTTTACCAGCGTTTAACAATAAATTATTAACTGTGAACCAATTCAAGGTTAAAGACAATACACCATTAACATTATCAAAATCTCCTTTTTGTCTTTCAATTTTGAAGACCATTGAAGTATCATCAGCAAACAACACTATGTCAGTTAATTTCTCCACCATGAAAGGCAGATCATTAATATATACCAGGAATAAGAAAGGGCCTAATACGGAACCTTGTGGAACGCCAATTTTAACAACCGATCCATCAGATTTTACGCCGTTAACTTCTGCCTTTTGAATTATATTGCTTAGGTATGATCTTAGTAGATACAACGCTTTATTTCTAACTCCGTAATGGATTTATTTAATTAATAGCGTATTATGATCAACACAATCAAACGCCTTCGACAGGTCGCAAAAAACTCCGATAGCATCCTGTGCGGCCTCCCATGCAGAATAAATATGAGATATAAGGGTAATACCTTGTAAAAGGAACACGACAGACGTGAGAGTTTTCCAAGACACAGCAAAATATCGTTTCAATTTCGTTTTATTCGCCTCAAGCGTACATCGATGTCTGCCGAACCAAAAATCATATCGGCTCCCACACTAGTTCACTAACTTCACACCGGTACTGTACTTCCTACCAATTGAATAACAATTAATAATAATGCTATCTTAATAAATGTTATGACAACATGAGTGCCGTTTATAATTACTGATCTGAATAACATTGCTGAAGTTATTTTATATTTAAAACATACCAGTGTATTATTTTATTTTAAAGGAATATAAACATTACGACATTTAGTACTGACTCGTGACGCAGGGTGGCGCCAGTAGCGACACACTGATCCAAAGTAAAATCAACAGTATTTTAATTATTAAATTCAAAATAATATCTTAATGTATACATTCTTTAAATCATATCTATAATTATTATAATTAAAAAAAAGTATTTAGTAATGCAAATTAATGTTGGTTGGTGGCGCCATTGTTGGAGGCGACGTAGGACGATAACACTCGGCCATCCTGCACAGGCCGTGACCCACGGCCTCCATCCGATACGATTTTCAGCTTTCCTGTTGCACCAGCATCCTGAAATAAAATTTTCACGCAGTACATTTTGTTTATATTTGGAAAAATCATATCATTAGGTGAAAGGGCTTTGATCACACAGCCAGCCAGAAAGTCACACAGCGCGGGGTTTTATCACACAGCCTCTCCGAAATGTAATTATGGAGTCAGTACAGTCTCCAATTGAAGCAGAGATATCACACAGATTCACACAGTTAGTTAATGGTCGATAAACTGAGCACACAGCCTCCCCCAAATATAAGAAGTCACACAGTCTCCAATTGAAGTCAATATAATAATATGTCACACAGTTAGTTTAGTTATGCAATTGACTCACAGTCACACAGAATTTTGCTGAACTCGAGGTAAGTAGTTCTTACTTATAAGAAAACTTTTGTATCATAGGATTAATGTATTTAATTTCTTTCTATGTATTAACAATTTTACTTATATTTTCTTTTTATGCTTAGGTTCTAATTTGTACAACCACTCTACTGTTTATATTTATCTGGTACGTACGAGTATGACTTAATCTTATGCAACTTAACCATTGATATTCTATATGTATATACATTCCAAATTAATTTTATATTATTTACACAAAGAATGTTGCGACGCATTGAAATTGAGGGCACACAGTTTTCATTTCTTAACTTTCCAGTAAATCAACTAAATCATCGCGATCTACTTCATGGTCACTACCTGAAGTATCGTCATCTCCAGACATAACAGTTTTGTAAGGACGTAAAGTTTCACCACGCACTACTGCACTAAACTTTCTATATCCTTTCAACCCTTTAACACTACTGATTGTATACCTGTCTAACGAGTGTTCGGCCTTACAAACTCTATACGGACCCGTGTATAAGCCATCAAGTTTCCTTGTTAACTTAGCCCTGGGATCTCTCGCTACTCCACCCTTCCACAAAACAAGCTGCCCTACATTATACTTCTGACACTTTTTGTGTTTAGCATCAAAACGAGACTTCATAAGGGTCATGTTCCTATCAATACGTAGCTTGGCCTGTTTTCTCCTTTGCTGCAACTGTTGCTGCATTGTTTCTGAGTCCTGAGGCTCGCCTGTAGGTATAGCCGGGAAGCGACTATTGGAATGACCAAACATAAGACTAAAGGGCGATTCACCTGTCGTGGCATTTGGGGTATTGTTGATTCCCCATACAACATCTGCCAACTTATTGTCCCAAGTGCACTCAGACTGTGTCATTGTATTAAGTCCATTCAACAGAGTTCTATTCACGCGTTCAACTTGTCCATTGGACCGCGGGCTAGCTATGGCGTTCAGGACATGCTTGAACTGCGTTTCCTGTGCGAATTGCTTAAAGTATCGGCTGGTGAAAGCCTTTCCTCTATCAGTAATAATTCTCACAGGATTTCCGAACAAGGTAAATACCTCTTTTAGAAGCCTTATCGTCTCAATGGAACTACAACTTTTCGTGGCTTTAGCAAAAACGAATTTCGTGAATGAATCTATGATCACCAGAACATACGTATGCCCCTTTCGTGTCTTTACAAAAGGACCTAGATGGTCGGCATGCAGAGTATGCATTGGAATGGCTTGCTTCTCTATCGGGTGTAACTCTCCCTCTACCCTGCCATAATTACCTTTACCAAATGCGCACTGTAAACAGGAATTGATGTATTTCCGAATAAACCTAGTCATTTTCGGGAACCAGAACTGTGCTTTAATCGCTTGCTCACATTTGTCAAACCCTGGGTGTCCTATCTGATCATGGAGCTTTTGCAAGAGACCATACTTACCTAATTTTGGAATAACAAATCGATCACCTGCCAGAGTTTTTCTATACAAAATACCTTCCTTCTCTATGTAATTTGCTGAGATGTCAGCGTTAATATCATCAGACCGTAGTTGGGTAAGTATACTCTGAATATTATCATCCTGCATTTGTAGAGTCATTAGCCAGTCAGAGTTGTCGATTATCAGTACATGGTTTGAAACAGGGTTCCTGCTTAGGGCATCTACATGCTTCATTCTTTCCCCAGCCCTGTATTCAATGTCGAGATCGAATTCCTGGATGGTAAGCCACCAGCGGGCAATGCGGGGAATGAGGTCCTTTTTGGTCAACGTAGTTCGTAGAGCACTTTGACTACCCTAACTGGTATCCCTATCAGGTAAATAAGGAAGCGCTTAAGAGATTCTACCACAGCTAAGGTTTCAAGTTCATAGCTGTGGTAGATACTTTCCTCTTTTGTCGTTACCCTACTGAAATAATAGGCTTCAAACTATCATCCTTTTGGTATTGCATTAGTATGCCCCCAAGACCTAACTTGCTCGCATCCGTATGAAGTTCAGTCTGAGCATCTTTGTCATAAATAGCTAAGACTGGCTTTTCGATCAGTCGCTGTTTCAAAGTTTGAAATGCATTTTCCTGCTCTACACCCCAACTCCACTCGACGTCTTTTCGAGTAAGTTCTGTTAAGGGTCACGCAATTTGGGCAAATCCCTAAATGAACTTCCGAAAATACGAAGTCAGTCCCATAAATTGTCGAATCTCGTGAACATTACGAGGACGAGAGTAATTAGCTACGCAGTTTAGTTTAGCTTGTCCTGGTTGTATAGTACCGGCAGTAATTTCATGTCCTAAATACGTGGCAGTATTTTTGAGAAATGAACATTTTTTCAAGTTCAGCTTCAGCTTGGCATCTGTCAAAAGTTGTAAGACTTTTTCTAAAAGATAAAGACCCTCCTCTACTGTTGTAGTAGGTATCATGACGTCATCCAAATATAGAGCTATATCTCTACTTACTCTACCTAGAGTCATTTGAATAAGTCTCGAAAATACCGCTGGAGCATTGGCGAGACCGAATGGCATTTTTAGGAATTCAAACTGGCCTGATGGTGTTACGAACGCTGTTTTACCTATCGATTCTTCCTCTAAAGGTACTTGATAGTAGCCCTGGGCGAGATCAAGAGTCGTAAAGAATGTCTTTCCTGCTAAACGAGTCACTTGATCTTCAATATGAGGAAGAGGGTATCGGTCCTTAACAGTGCGCGCATTCAATGCCCTATAATCTACGCAGAGCCTATAATCTCCTCCTTTTTTTCTTACAAGAACGACAGGACTAGCGTACTCTGACATCGATTCGCGAACAATACCAGCATTTAAGAGATCTTGCACCTTCTCGTTAACTATTTCATTTTCTTTATGGGACAATCGATAGGGCTTACAATAAACCGGCTGATTACTGGTCGTTTGGATACGCATCTTAATTAAATCTGTGCATCCCAAATCGTTGGTACCCTTCGCAAACGATGTATCATATTTATCAAGCAACTTTAGCAATTTAGTTTTGTTTTCCTCGGAAATATCACCCATATCCACCTCGGAAATATCGATACCATTTCTATCATCATCAACACTGGAATCATAGAGAGAAAATACTTCTACCCCGCAATCGTGTGTTTGTTGTGTCAAACGGTCAGCTCGAGCTATCAATCTGTTCTTGGCCCACATAATGTCTTCACTACCTAAGTTGATTATTTGAAGGTACGAATAGTTAGTGCAAATCACAGTCTCGGATATGAAATAGGACGTACGGCCCAATTCAAAACAAACTGGATGTGTCAAAAATGTGTGCTCTCCTTCATCAGCGCAATCTACAAACACTTCAACGTAAACACTACTCCTTTTAGGTATGATTACGGCACATTTTAGGCATACAGTGTATTTGAATATAAAATCAACAGAATTCAACTGAATATCACACAGCAGCGGCGAAAATATGTGGGTAGGCAGGAAGTTCACTGACGTGTCTGTGGTAAACAGACTCACATTATTTTTATTTATCATTGGTTGCCCTACGATAAGATCGATATTCGGCAAGTCACAGTCGGTTACCTCCACATTACCTCGTAATTGCAGGTTATCAATAACGGCAATAATTTCAGTTGTGCCCATTAGCAGTATCCAAAAGCTTTCATAATGACAGATGAGGGTTTAATTTCGAGCTATAATTCATCTGCTGCAGCAAGGGTCAATATATTAAGCTTACTGCCCGTGTCTATATAAGCACTCAGCGGATGACCATCTACCAATACTTGGCGTCTATACAAATTCAGATAGATATTATAAGTAATTGCCCAAACATTACCCACCTGTCGAGTCTGTAGCTGCGAATTGCCGGCCCTGAACCAGCAAGTTGCCGAGGTGTGGCCCGTACGTTGACAGGACTCGCAGCGCTGAAGCATGCGGCAATCCCTGGCTTCATGTCCAGGACGACGGCATTGGTAGCAAATCTTCGGCAGCAGGCTATGCGATGACACTGGAGCAGCGGCGGCATTTGTGTTCCCTCGCTTCCACGTTGACTTTCCTTTGTCAGACGATGTTCTTGCTGCTTCTACTTGCTTGTAGTTTTCTAACGACGATAGATAGCCATAATACAGGTTTTCAGGCGTCTCGCAATTGTAGGCTTTGGCGTTAGCCCTCAATTCGGCCGGTAATTTTCTAATAATGCATGAAATTGCATTTTTGCCATCTATGTTGCACTTCTTCAAAAGAGAAAGCTTCGCGTGATAGAATTTTGTCATGGTCTCTGATTCTTGCTTGACTCTTGCTAGCATAAGTTCCAATCGGTCCACGTAGTCCGTCGAACGAGGAAATGCATTCATGAGAGTTTCTTTCCACTCGGCCCAGTTTAAATTGTAGTTTTCGAGATCTTCATACCAACTGCGTGCTGCACCTCGAAGACGTAGCTGTATGATGAACTGGCGGTCAGTATTTTTCCACCCATAAATATTCCCAAGTTGATCTATCTTGTGCAACCACCCCGTAATATTGCTGCTGGCATCATCTGGATAGAATTTCGGTACTAACTCTGCATCAGCGGTTGTCACTCGGCGTCGCTTACGTGAATGGTTATTGTCTTCATCAGAAGAAAAAAAATCTTCGTTTTCATGTTCACTTGACGAGGTTTCTTCGCGCCATTTTCTTTTTCTTCGGCAGCCCAATCCATTTATGTAAGGGCCCGACATCGCTGCTTCTTTGTTTTAGTGGGTGTTTGTCCGTATCCCACTTCTGAAGTGTAAAAGGAACACGACAGACGTGAGAGTTTTCCAAGACACAGCAAAATATCGTTTCAATTTCGTTTTATTCGCCTCAAGCGTACATCAATGTCTGCCGAACCAAAAATCATATCGGCTCCCACACTAGTTCACTAATTTCACACCGGTACTGTACTTCCTACCAACTTCAGTCTACTTCAGTCTCGTTCTGACCGGTAAGCGGAGCGCACGCGTACAAAACATCTCGCGCCTTTCTAACGTCCGCGCATCGCTATTCGCCATTAGACTCCAGCCTCCCTCTGAGGGCGACTCCAGCCTCCCTCTGAGGGCGAAGCTCGGGATCTACAAGTGCTACGTGAGATCCCGCCTCACCTACGCGGCCCCGGCATGGTACGCCCTGTGCTCGGAGACGAACAAACGGAGACTCCGAGCCCAAGAGAACCTCTCTTTGCGTACCATCGTCGACGCCCCCCGCTACGTGAGGAATGCGACGATCCAGAGGGACCTCAGATGGGAACCAGTGGACCAGTTTGTCCAGAGGCTGGCGAAGGGCATGTTCGCGCGTGCGGATAGCTCTCATCATCCGCACATCCGCGACATGGCGCCGTACCACGCGCGCCCGCCCGACCGCCGCCGCCTGCCACGCGACCTGGTTGCCTAGCCGGCGATCATCCAAAGGAACACCCCTCGTGAGAACATCTCCACCGCCCGCGAGGGCCCCCCGATGACCTGTCCATAGGAGTGGACAGAGGCGCTTCTTCAGGAAGAGATCCGATGATCTGACCCTGACTCCCCACGCCCCAGAATGGGTGCGTGAGAAGAATGCTTGATTGATTGAGTCTACTTCAGTCTCGTTCTGACCGGTAAGCGGAGCGCACGCGTACAAAACATCTCGCGCCTTTCTAACGTCCGCGCATCGATATTCGCCATTAGACTCACAAAAGTAAAAGAGTGATTATGGAGTGTCAAAAGTGTAAAAAGGTGCTTGCTAAGAAAGGATCACACTTCATGTGCCAAGGTCCATGCCAAGGTACTTTTCACAAGGGGTGTGTGAAGGGTTTAGCAGCAGATATGAAGAACGGGCGTAACAGAATTCACTGCAATAACTGTGAGGAAGAGGGCTCTGAGGACGAAGAAAATGAGGATGAGTCACAGGTTTTTACTAAAATTCTTAAGGACATTCAGCGTAAAGTAAGCACAATCCCAGGGCTAAAAAAACAACTTGATTCTATTACACAAAGTATGAGTTTACTATCTGACAAGTATGACTCGCTAATTGAGGAACATGAACAGTCGAAAAAGAAAATCAACAAGCTCGAAAAGGCCGTCGAAAATGTCACTAATAAATGTGTTTATCTAGAAAAATGCAATATTGCTCTTGAACAGAAGGTAGAGGACTTCGAGCAAAAGTCACGTAAACACAACATAGTGATTGCGGGCGTCGAGCAACTACCCGACGAGAATGTGAGGGTGATTGTCACCAAGATTGCGGAGAACATCAACGTGAGCTGTTCGGACATTGAATGGGCCAAGCGCAGCGCACCCATGAAGTCAGGCAGCAAACCGGCGTCTATAATTGTAGGCTTCAAGACCTCGGGAACCGAATCTCGTGACAGTTGGCTATCCAATCGTCGCAACTTGAAAGACACGACCAGTAACATGCTAACAAACGGATCGGCTGTGAACAAAGTATACATCAATGAGGATTTAACACATAGCGCGCGCGCACTGCTTTGGAATACGAAACAACACCTACACGGGGCGTAAAAGTACATATGGGTGTCCAACGGCAAAATTCTAGTAAAAAAAACCGATGGAGAAAAATCTATTTGCGTGCGCAATGAAAGTGATATTAACAACTTAATCATTAAAAAATAATTTCTTCTTATGTGTAGGTACCTATAGTGTTTAAATAAAACATAAAATTCGCAGACTTACTAGACTGTATTGAAGATGAACCCGTTAGTTATGTGTGTGTCGACAGCGTTCATTGCTGGATGAAAGATATAACCAATAAACACGGGTTATGTATTTTTCATATTAATATTCGCTCGCTTAAAAAACACTTTAGCGAACTTTTAGTTACCTTAGGTAATCATATAAGAGCAATAGATGTGTTAGTCATTACAGAACCTAATATTAATTTTTCCTTGTTGTCGTTGTATCAAATATCTGGGTATAATGTGAATGTTTTCACCCGCAAGGGTCGTAGTGGTGGTGGATTACTTGTGTATACTCGCGAGGCGCTGGCCGCGCGGGCGAGCGACTTACCCGCGACGGCCAATATCATGTGAGCCGCGGAGTGCGTTTCCATTACACTACATTATAACAATGAAATTATTAACCTAATATCCATGTATAGACCGCCTAGATTCTCTCAAGAAAATAGAATACAAGAATTTCATGTAGAATTTAATAATATTTTAGATAAATTGCCTACTAATTGTAATATAATTTTTTGTGGAGATTTAAATATAAATTTATTGCTTAATACAGAGATAAACGTTTTAAAATATGAACATTTGTTAGCTGAACACGGATTTACCAAATGTATTAACGACGTCACTAGGAGAGAAATTGTTGCTGGTAAATTAGTCGAATCGTGTCTAGATCATATCTATGTTAGAATACCGTCAGCAATAATTAATTCCGCAGTCATAAAACATAAAATCTCGGACCACTACATCATCTCAGCTTTTGTGCAATGGGAACGAACTTCGATAGACGGTCTCCCGCGGTCCGCCCGCGCCGCCCGCGCGGACTCCCGCGTGAACACCGGCGCGGATACGTGCGCGAGCTCCACTGCCTCCACTATCACTCGTAAAGTTATTAATAACCGGTTGGTTAAAGACAAGCTGATAAACACCAATTTTGATAACCTTCTAAATATCCACTGTCCCATTGAGTTGTATACTACCTTTATTGATATGTTTGCAAATATATATAAAGAGTGTAGTAAAGAAATTATCGTTAAACAGAATGTGAGCAATAGAAATAATAAAGATTGGATAAATGTTAACCTTAAAAATATGATTTTAGAAAGGGATAGGCTGTTTATAGTTTGGAGTAACGATCCAAAGAATATGATAAAGAGACTGAGTTATACTAAATATAGAAATAAATGTACAAAGGCTATTAATAAATCTAAAAACGAACATGATAGACAAAGTATATTGAACTGTAATAAAAACCTTAAAAAAGTATGGGACACAATATCTAATCTGTTGGGAAATAAAAAGCGGTCAATAGACGATGCGATCATAAATAGTATGGACATTAAAGACGATCTAAAACAAATCTGTAACAATTTTGCAATAAATTTTTCGAGTGATATTGAGCAAACAAAACACAATTGTAAAGATAAATGGATAAACAGGGAAACTTATGTAAATAAATCGGATGTATCAATGAGGTGGCAACCGGTGAGCAGTGCCGCAGTAAAACGCGTCATAACTGAGTTGAGTGCCGACAAGTCACCGGGCAGCGACCTCGTGCGCATGGCGGATCTAAAGCTCGTAGCCGATCAGATTAGTCCTGTCCTAGCCAAACTTATTAATTTATCTGTTAGCTGCCATCAGTTTCCACAAAACTTAAAAGAGACTATTGTTCGTCCTATACATAAAAAAGGCGACCGCAAAAATACTTCTAACTATAGACCTATAGCTATTCTTTCTAGTATCAATAAAATAATTGAAAAATGTATAGAAAAACAAATATCAACATTTCTCTCAAAAAATAATATTTTAAATGCACGCCAGTACGGATTTCAAAGAGGCAAAAGTACCAATTCCTTATTATCTAAATTCACAGATGAAGTAAACACGCACTTAGAAAGAAAGCAAATTATAGTAGCAATTTTTTACGATTTTAAAAAAGCGTTTGATACTCTCGATACAGACACACTCTTAAATGCAATGGAGGAATGCGGAGTGGGTTTCCCTCTAAAGCAGTGGTTCGGTGAGTACCTGACGTCGCGCTCGTACCGCGTGAAGGTGCGCGACACGCTGAGCGACGAGCAGCGCGTGCGCAGTGGCGTGCCGCAGGGCTCGTGCTGCGGCCCGCTCTGCTACCTGCTGCACGTCAATAGCTTGTGCCAAGTCCTACACCATACTTCCGCGTATATGTTTGCGGACGACTTGTGTACTCTCCGGGCGGGGTATAACCTCTCTGACATCTGTTCCTCCATTCAAAAAGATATAGAAGCAGTCGTCAAATGGTCACATGACAATGGTATCGTCTTAAACTCTGATAAAACTAAACTTTTGATCATTCATTCACCTCACCTAACTATCACTGAAAAACCGCCGCCTTTGTTAACCCATAGTTATTCGTGTCTCCATAATAATTTACAAAATTGTAAATGTAAACCTATTGAATCAGTAGACGTTGTAACTTATCTTGGTGTTAAAATAGATGTTAATTTCTCTTGGTCTCAACACGTAGATTACATTAGCAATAAATTAAGGATTTTACTAGGTAAATTTTATCACCTAAGTTATAAAGTTCCTATTAGCACATTAAAATGTATATATTATGCATTAGTAGATTCAATTTTAGATTACGCTCTTGACTGTTACGGACTTACATTTAAAAGTTATATTGATAAACTAGAATCCTTACAGACACGATTTATAAAGCTGCTTGTGAATAAAAAAAACAAATTGAAATGTAAAGGAGACTATTCAAAACTATTTAAGATTTGTAAAATTATGCCAATCTCTGTTAAATGTAAATATCTTATAGCCATCCATAATTATAATAGTAACCAGTATCTTCATCCCGTAACTCACAAACATGGCACCATGAGTATATCTGAAGGCAAATTTGAGATACCTTCTGTTAACAATTATTATGGAGACAGAACTTTGAAAAAAAGAGTACCATATATATTAAATTCACTGCCTACAGACATACGACTGGAGCCTAGCCCAACTAAATTTAAAATTAAATTGAAAAAATATTTCCTACATAATTTGCCCTAATTGTAATACCACACTCACCTGTTACTTATTTAAGTTCAGGTAGATTTATTTCACTGTTCTAAGTGAGACTCAGATCCCACAGACAAACTGTATATAGACAGTTTTGTGGGACGTTAGTTTGATACACTGTTGTTATTATTAAGACTAATAAATGAATAAATAAAATAAAAAACTGAATAACAATTAATAATAATGCCATCTTAATAAATGTTATGACAACATGAGTGTCGTTTATAATTACTGATCTGAACATTGCTGAAGTTATTTTATATTTAAAACATACCAGTGTATTATTTTATTTTAAAGGAATATAAACATTACGACATTTAGTACCGACTCGTGACGCAGGGTGGCGCCAGTAGCGACACACTGATCCAACGTAAAATCAACAGTATTTTAATTATTAAATTCAAAATAATATCTTAATGTATGCATTCTTTAAATCATATCTATAATTATTATTATTAAAAAAAGTATTTAGTAATGCAAATTAATGTTGGTTGGTGGCGCCGTTGTTGGAGGCGACGTAGGACGATAACAACCTGCATCCGTAGTCGATTTACCCCTAGTGAAACCATATTGTTTAGCGTGGAGTTGTTTTGCACGGTTGAAGTGTGAGAGCATTTGATTGAGTATAATCTTTTCAAATATTTTACTTAGTGTTGGAAGAACAGATATTGGTCTGAAATTTGAAGGATCGCCCTTATCTCCCGACTTGAACAGAGGTATCACTGTACTGTGTTTCAGGAGGTCTGGGAAAGCCCCATCGTCAACACATTTATTGAATATATAAGCTAAGTGTGGGGCTATAACTAGAATTACTGAACCAATGACTTTGACTGATATACCCCACAGGTCTTCCGTATTTTTTAAGTTAAGTAATTTAAACGTTTTGACAATGTCCTGGGGATATACATGATGAAATTTTAAATATACATTACTGAAACTAGTGTTATTTTTCAATAAAGTCTCTGCTTCATATGGAGATGAATTTAGACGGTCTGTTGTGAGTACGGGTATATTGGTGAAGAATGTTTCAAGAGCTCGAGCAACATCAGCGTTGGATTTAAAAACATCATCACCTATCTTTAGGCAGAAATCATTGTCCCTTGGTATAACTTTGCCAGTTTCGCGGTTTATTATTTGCCAAACTGTTTTGATTATATTATTTGAATTTTGAATTTTTCTATTAATGTGTAAAGTTTTTGCAGTTCTACAAACCAACTTGAAAGTTTTGGAATATTTTTTAACATAGTCATGAAATTTTCGATCAAAGTTATAGTTAAAGTTAAAAGTTAAAGTTATTTGATCATAAAGGTCATACAGCAGAGCATACAAGATAACTCTACTTTTACGAATTCCAAACGTTGCCCAGTCATTAAATTTAGATTTACCGTTGTAGTCACTGACTTTCTTTAATTCGAAAACTTTATTGAATTCTGTCTGAATAATGTTGAAGAAGTCTGAGTAGATTTTGTTTGGGTTCTGTTCATTAAAATCCGGTACTGGCAAATTTATATCTAAGTTTTTCGTATATGTCTCTAGTCTATGGGATGTAATAGGCCTATAAAATGATGGACCAGTCTTATCCTTAACAGCAATTGGGAATGAAACTGTTTGACCACTGAGAGCGGAAGGTAAGCGGTTAATTACACTTTTACTTGTGAATGCACAGTCACAAAAAACGTTATCTAAGCAAGTTTGACTGGTAAGTGTAATTCTAGTCGGCTCTAGAAATACATGACATAAATTAAAGAATTGGAACAGAGTTATTAATCGTCGCTTCAGTGTTGTATCTACAAGCAGATCTACATTAAGATCGCCACAAAAATTAACTTTTTTCTGTTATTACAAAGTTTAATGAGGGCTTCCTCCATAATTTTCTCAAATATTTCGAAATTGCCATGGCATTTTTCATCCCTCGGTGGCCTGTAGACACAAACAATAATATGGCTATTTAACTCAACACAGGATACCTCTATTTGTCTTTCAACAGTAAGTGCAAGAATATCTTTCCGTTGTTTCACCTTAATATTATTTTTCACTAAGATTAAAGAAACACCTCTATCAGCAGTCTTTCTATTATAACAACTGACAATTTTGTAATTATTTATGTTAAAAGACATCATATTTTCCTTCAACCAGTGTTCTGTAACACAAATAATATCAATGTCAGAATTTTTTAGAAATAATTCTAATACAAGTTCTTTGCCAGGTAGCCCCTGGATGTTTTGATGGGCAATATTTAACTGCGGCTTGCATTTTGACTGCTGCGTTCAATGGCTGCGTTCAATAATAATTAACCTGCACTTCGGTAGTGGATTCGAAGCCGGAAAGCCACCGTGGTATGGCTAGTTGAAAAAGAGCTAGAATAGTCGTAAAAAGAAGCTAAGGAGCTAAACGGGTTTTTTTAGAGCTGATACATGATAATTAGAGCCAAATCTAGCTCTAAAAGAGCTGCATTGGCAACACTGCCATCGGGTCTTTGTGACCTGATGTCGGCCTATTGGCCTATCTTCGTTTTTTTTTTTGTGTGTGCTACTTCCTTACAAGGTAGTTAATATTTAAGAATACCGTAGAAAAAGACACGGTAGTGGATCGCTACCGTAGACCGTATATTAGCCAAAAATACCGTGGTTCTACGGTAATTACCGTGTACCTGGTAACACTGATTCCCACCTTCTCCTCCTGTCATTCCCCACAGATTACCTTATTATAACAAATTTACAGATCAATGTTCTTGGTAGGCTGCCCCTACATACAAAAATCTTCAAATTATTTATATCAAAAAGAAAGCTGGAGTCTATGATATTTTCATCCAAGACCGAGGTTTCAGAGATGCAATAGGATTGTTAACCTCATTGGGTTATTCCATAGACAAACCTGAGGGTATAACTGCCAATAAATCTCGTTGTAAACTTTATGCAGGTGGGTGGTAGAAGTTGTAAATGGTCGGTTTAAGTGGGATTTTAAGTTATTTGGGAATAAATACTTTAATGTGTCTTTTACAAATCTAATGCAAAATTTTAGAATTGCAGCAGCGATCCTAAATAACTTTCATCCCGTTATAACTGACCGTCCTGATACCCAACTTATTTTGAACCATGCTTTAAGTAGATTAGAAATGTTTAATTTGTTGGCAGAAACAGTTTACACGGAATAATTAACAGAGACCGCACCAATTTCATGCCCATTAATGCACACCTCCCTGAACTGCATGTGTTCCACAGAGACCGCACCAATTTCATGCCCATTAATGCACACCTCCCTGAACTGCATGTGTTCCCCATGATAACAATCCCAGATTTGGTACTTTTTGGTTTAGCTACATACCAAATAAAACAAGCAAGGTCTTATTATGGAGAACACGCTCGCCGAAATGTTACATTCATTATTGAAATTGTCACCAACCTTACTAGATTTGAAGACAATAATTAATAAGAGGCAAAACTCGGCACGTTGCAAGTAAAAATTATTATTCATATTTACAACTTAATTTAAATGGTGAAGATTGGTGTCAATGAATAGAAGAATATTATTGTTCTTGCATTATTCGAAAGCGGACAGTGGGGAGTTGTGCCCATATCATGACAATTGTATGGTATCTGGGTTGGTTACGGCACCAAGAAGAGATATTACCAACTGCCAGTTTCTTAGATGGTATATTAATAAGAGAAGAAAATGATGAAGATTAAAATAAATTGTTCTAATAAAACATGTTTTTTTCATTTCCCTACATTCCTTTGCGTTTATTCTTGGTATCATCATGATTGAAGCTTGAATTTTGTTTTTTTTTTATTAATTTCCAAATGCCATATGATAGATAATTATTGAAACCGGGTGTAGGAATTACCTTTTATTTTGTCGGAGGGGGAAAATGGTATTACCCATGCCTAGGAGTCAGACCTCAAGCGGGCACGATAGCGGCATATTAGGGGGGCAGATGGCCTCCTCTACTATGAGATATACTCGGTGCCACGAATAAAGAGCTCTCGGAGAAACTGGCGGGGATTACTGCGCATGTGTACAGTCGCGGCATAATTCCGAAGTGCGTTTTTAGGGTTAGTGTGAAGGAATGAGTGTTCAGGACTTTCTTCACTTCTATTTTTTCTCTGTTTGATATTTTGTTGATTGGGATATTAGCCGATGTAAATAATGGACTTTGTGTCAAATAAACTATAGGTACTCTCTATTGACAACATTTGTTAACGTCAAGGTTGAAACCTATATATAAATGGCTTCTAACAAGTTTTGTAGTGTGATGGAAGAGGTGGCTGATGTGGTCTTCGCCAGTTTTAAATCAGCAACGATTTCATCAGACTCTTTTTTGATATAACAGTTCACATCGTAAACCATTTTTCTAGCTTGCCTAGTCAGTACTTTATTTTTCGGCATTTTCGACCGGGGCGAAAGATAACGTTGGGTAATATTGTATGCGACTGTACTCAAGAAGCTTCGAGACGTGCTTTCGGTGCGGGCATCGGGAAGCGACTGATCAACGAATCAGGTGCCGGCGCTGACTACCGCCCCCGTCGCCCCTCACTTCCCCGCGCCAAACACTTGTGAAAAGTGACTACTGCGCATTCAAGGACAAAGCTCTTTAGTCGTGGCGCCGAGTATAGTTTTGTGGTTGAATATAAGTTGGTGGAGTACACCTACGTCACGTAACCGAAAAAAAAAACACGCGAGCGTACGTAGGTACAACGTTCATCGTCAGCATCAATAATATATAGTTAGTTCACTGTCTTAAATTGGAATGACGTTAGCAAAGCAGGCAACATCCATAATCCAAAAGATTAGTTTTACCCACATTCTAGGTGATAAATAGACAAGATAAATAAATGGAATGTCTGGCTACGGTATCCATTGTTCGGGAGTGGTATTTAGCAATTAAACCGCACGACTTTCTAATATAATATTTATTGGCGATTATTAAAGACGGAGCGCGTATGCGCTAGACAAAGTCGTTGACAGAAGAGTGTGTTGCCAGCTTAGGCTTAAAACTACCACAGTAACTAATGTTAATGTTGCCAAAACATAGTCCAGAGGGAATGAAATGCAAATTCTTTGCTCTATTTTTTAAGCTTTACAATACCACCGCATAGCGGTAAATATAAGACATAATCCAGCCACTTAAGGTAACATGTGCGAAGTTACACCTATGAACTAGATTGAGGCAACCTTTATATATTAATATATTTACTATACCTAAATTAAACAAGTCTTATATATCTCAGTCAGGCTCTTTGAACTTACTTTTGATTATTTACATCGTTATGGAAACACCCTTTGTATGCACATCAAGTTTGCCCAATGGCTATCTTTCAAAATCCTTCTTATAATAATTATTAATTACATGCATATGCTGAACTACGCTTTTATAACTGTGAAAATAAGGTAGGTAATTTGTAAGTGTTTCCCAAGTTAATACAAACAAATAATGGTGCTAAGGAACTCAAGATTGAAGTAATTGTGAATTACAGACTGATTTGCCTTCATTAAACTAGTGTACAACTAAATTCTAATCATATATTGGCAAGAGACAAACTTTATTAGCAGCAATACACTTGGTGTGACTATTAGGTAATTTAATCTCTACAACTCTTATGTTGTCCTTGCCAGGAAAGACATTAATAATACGTGCCAGTGGCCACTCTAGTGGCGCGGTATTTTCCTTTATCAAGACCAATTGTCCGGCTTCTAAATTTTTGACTTGTGACCTCCATTTTGGTTTGTTCTGTAACTGATTTAGGTAGCATTTTTGCCATACTTTCCAATAAACTAACTGAACGCAAACTATTATTTTTATCAATGATTTTTTCAATTCTGTCACTGTCAAATGGTCAAGTATTTTTGTTACTTTTACTTTTACAATTGTTATAAAATCTAAGAATGTACGCAACAATGCGTTGCAGTTTTATCATACTTGAACAACTTTCAAAAATTGGAAGTTGATTATGCTAGTCCAAAGTGTGGCAGCCCACTACAACATGGTGCGGGTTTGTCGAATTGACATCTGTATCCGTGACTGTACTGAAATCGTTATTCTCTACCTGAAATGCAGAGTTTTTCAGAAATGATGGTCCGTGGAGCCAAGTTGAGTTGAGTGCCAACTGCTTTGGACAAGCCCCACGTGATAGACAGTCGGTGGGATTATCAACACCCTGTACATGGCGCCAGGCGTATGATGGGGTCAGTTCATTTATAATTTTTGTTCTATTGCGAACGAATACATCGGACTTCACACGATTGGATTGAATCCATGCCAACGCTACCATGGAGTCTGTGAATAGAATTACCTTTTCTACCTTTATGATCTGCTTCACCTTGGTGATTAACTGTGCAAGCATGCAAGTACTGCTCAACTCAATTTTTGGAATGCTCAATTTGCATTTGAGTGGAGCGACGCGTGACTTGGCGCACAGCAGGTTGACATGAATTTGATCCCCATGACAGGCTCTTACATACACAGCACAACCATATGCGGACTTAGATCCATCACAAAACCCTACAAGTTGAACATCAGTCGCATTATTTGTCAATATATTTCTGTCAATATAAATGGGCTCCATATCACAAATGCCGCTATAAAAGTCTAACCAGTCTTTTAATAAATCTTTGGGCAAAGTATCATCCCAAGCCAGTCCCCTTTGCCACAGAATTTGTATGAACAATTTGGCTTTTAAAACAATGGGTCCAATCAATCCCAATGGGTCAAAAAGAGTACCAACATAACTCAAAACCTTTCTCTTTGACCAGGTAATGGCTTGATTAACAGGTTGCATGCAGCTCAACTTAAACTGGTCACATTTGACATCAAAATAAATGCCCAGTGCCTTTAGGAATGCATGATCTTTGTTCATTTCGACCTCATCGAAGTGGTGCTTGTTGGCCGGGATGCCCTGCAGTAATTCTATGTGGTTAGCCGTCCATTTGTGCAAATCGAAGCCTCCTTTTTGTAGTAAATTGATAATTTGGTCCCTTACCTCTATGGCCTTTGGTAGGGTTTGGGCCCCACAAAGTATGTCTTCACAGTACGTACTATTACGCAATGCAGCTGCGGCGAGCGGGAAATCGTTTCCGTATCTCTGGGCCAGCTCTTCCAGGCACTCGTTGCCAGGTAACTGGCACTCCGCATTCCGTACGTGACAGTCTGGAGCTGTAAACAAATAACTGGTGAGTTCATCGACTCTTTCTCTGTGTCTCTCTGTGTCTCTGTGCTTCATCAATGTATATGCAGTGGAACATGTTTTTAATGTCAGTTAGAAACACATACTCATATGTTCTAAATTCCAGTAATATGTCAAACATATCTCGTTGGGGTATTTTACCCTTGTATTGAAAATCATTTATGGACACCTTTTTGTCAAGCATTCTGGCCAGACCATGAAAAACCACTCTTAAGCGAGTGGACCGTTTTTCAGGTCTTATCACTGCATGGTGCGATAGAAAGAAATGTGAGTGAAAGGGCATGGAACTTTCCTCAATATCATATTTTTTGGCATGGCCAAGCTTTATATATTCATCTATAAACTTTGAGTACTCAACCATTAGGTTGTGATCATTCATAAACCTTTTATACAAGCTATTGAGCCGTTGTATAGCAATAGAGAAGGAATCGCCAAGGTCTAAGGATTCTGCTGGGGCGCATAGAGGTAATTTTACATGGAACTTACCATTAATCAGCTGCACTGATGACTTGAAGTCTGCTTCACATAATTCAGCTTCCGACACCTGCATACTGCTGACATCTGGAGGCAAGCTTGCTTCCTTTGGTGTGACAGGTGGCACCGTTTCCACCTCCCAGAATCTTTCCATTAAGTCATTGAGACTTTCTTCTTGGTTATGTGGCATACAGTGCATTACAGTGCTTATACTAGTGTTAGTAGACAAATATGAGGACATCACACATGCATTGTCAGAAACTTCTCCCGCCACCACATAGCCAAATTTGGTTTTGAGTAAGGTTGGATTGCCTGGCCCCAGACTCTGTTGACCTGGTAAAATAACATTAAAAAACACATCAGCCGCCAGTAACATAGAAATGTCCCCAGGAGTATAAAAGTCCCTGTCAGCCAACATAATGTCATTTGGTATTTTGAAACTATTTGGTTTATATTCCTGCTGTGGCAATTGGGATGTTATTTGGTCTACAACAGAACATATTACATCCTGTGTGTATGAATTGTCAAGTGAACTTATGTTCACTACAAAAGCTTTGGACACAGTACAGTTTTTGCGCCCCGCGTGGAAATAATTATATTTTTCTGCACTTGTTGTCGTACCGATTTTTAAGTAGCTGCAGGGCTTCTTCATAAGACGTGTCGACTAGCGGCAGGCTTTCTATGAGTGTGCTCGCCTCTCCTGTTAGATGTTTGCATAGGTAACACAGCTTTTATACTGGAGCCAGGTCACGGCCGATGACAGCTGTAAACAATTCCATGAAAGTTAGGTATTTAGTCACGTCCTGGCCGCTGTAGACGGGGATATCCAGCTGAGGAAGCCTTGTTGTACCATGTTTTATTTTACACTCCGCCGATTTCACTAGCTTATTCACTTCTTCGCATATTACATAGTAACGCTCCTCCAGATCGTCTTCGAGAAAGTCTTCGTCATCGGTTAAATCCAGCAATATATTTATTTGCAACTGTGTTGTTCTGTAGTCGTTCATTGCCTTGTCGAGGGACTGTAGCCTCATTTTTAAGATATCGTCCGTGCTCGTTTTTTGTATTTTTTCTTTTACTAGAAATTTTTCGAATCGTGTAAATTGGGCCTTGCACTGCCCTGCGGCGGCCTTTAGTTTCTTCACTTCTGCCTCGGCCATGGTTGAAAAGCGTCAGTATAAATTATTGTAACTCGAAAAGTCTTGGTCATCGAATATCTTGAAAACAAACGTGAAGTACGATACGAACTAATGATTTCGCTCGAAGTTCAATACGATCGTGGTCGATACTGTGCTTGTTCGTGGCAGATAAGCACACGTTTCTATATTCACGTTGTTTGTTTGCTCTCCTGCTGTTGGGAAGCCGGCAACATGGCGCCTTGTGGCGACCGGCTCGCTTAGTCTCTGTCGCACTCCGGGGCGCGCGTATTTTTGCGTCCTTTTCGCACGGTAACCGTAAACCACACCGTATTCGACAGCTCGAAGCATGTTTTCACTGATTTTACTCATATTCTTTATATTCATATTCTTTATTGCACAGAAAACATAGATACACATACAGTTACAATAAATTTTATAGGCAAAGGCGAGCTTATCTCTAAAAAGAGATTTCTTCCAGCAAACCTAGGCAAGACAGGAGTGTTTATGAAAAAGGACAGTCCTAGTGCGCAATAAAACAGTATACATACGTACGAAAATTACTTTTAAAATATAAATAAAATATACCTAATAAAAAATATATATATCTCAACTATATAATACACTAGATAGCATGCACATATATAAACTACAAAATATCATACATATACTTACATAAATATGATACTAATTACGAAAGAGAAAGGAAATACGCTTTCAATCTTCTCTTAAAAGTGAAAATTGAGGGACTATCCCTAATAGTGCAGGGAAGTGCGTTCCACAGTCGGACACACACAGTTTACTCGTTTTTGTAGCTATAACACTATTAAAGTTCGAAGGACCACTTGTTCGGGAGTGGTATTTAGTAATTTCTAATATGTATAATATTTATTGGCGATTAGTAAAGACGGAGCGCTTATGAGCTAGACAAAGTCGTTGACAGAAGAGTGTGTTGCCAGCTTAGGCTTAAAACTACCACAGTAACTAATGTTAATGTTGCCAAAACATCCATAGAAAAGGCATTAACTTTGGCTATGCATTCCAGGAAAAACTAAAATGTAACAAACAAAACATCAATTGCCATTTGTAGGTTATATTTTCATTCTGATATATTGGCTGACTGACAGTTTATTTTTATTCCTCAGGGTGGTCAAAAAATTGAAAAAATATAAGCTTTTTTTTATTAAATATAAAATAATTGGGGGTACAATAAAAATTATATTTTTTTTATATAAATAACTTAATAAGTATTTAAGTATACTTCCGAATGAAACCAATTTCATCAATTTCGAAGTTCCTGTACCAAAAAAAGTAGATCTTCTTTCTACATAAATGCCCACCTAGGTAGGTACGTCATAGAATAGAAGTACTATTGCGTAGTGAGGGCAGGTAGGTACCTACCTACGCATACTAGCTGCTTTTCTTGAGGTTTCCGTCAACCGCAATTAACACGGACCGCGAATTTTATAAAAGAAAGAAGTTTTTTTTTACAACATTCGTTTTATCAGCAAAATCATCATAGGTACAACCCTAGCACATTCGCTCGTTGACGCATTCGCACGTGGGTCGCGCGGTGGGCAAATCAATCTCAACTCTCTGAGTGCGTACTTATGGCACAGATTACTAACTTATGATTATTTATTTATTTATTTATTATATTACTACTTATGTTACATTTCTTTTCGCTGCGAATAGCAGGTATACGTGGCGCCACACGTTACGAGCGGTGGCCTTGAATGCGCAGTAGTCACTTTTCATTACCTATACATTGTCGTGTAACGACCAGAACCTAACAGAAAACAACCAGAATAAAATTTAGTAGGAACAGTTTATTAGTTATTAACAATGAAGACGATAAAAAAATGATACGAAGATGGGGATGGATGAGATGTGAACAGGTTTTTATAAAATACAGGTTAAGTAAAAAAAAGGAAGCGGAGGACACGGAGAGAAGTAGACCAGTGGGGTGATGACCAGGGTGCAGGTGTATTTGTTGTTGTAGATGTTGTTGAAATCGTCGTTGTAGGAACGGTAGCGGCGTATTTGTAGTTACGGCTCGCAGGATTCCGTTGTAGGAACGATCGTCGATGTAGGTAGCGGGCGTATTTGAAGTTACGGCTCGCGGGATTCCGTTGTAGGAACGATCGTCGATGTAGGTAGCGGCGTATTTGAAGTTACGGCTCGCAGGATCCCGTTGTAGGAGTGGCTCGCAGGGTCGATGTAGTTTGAAGGATTGTTTTTGAAGGAACGGCTTGCAGGATCCCGGGGTAGTGCGACCCCGGGATAAGGCCTTTAGGTGATACTTCTAGTTCAGAAGCTGACGTGAGACTGCAGAATTTCAGAAATGTTTCGCTTTTATACCCTTTTTGGAGAGTTCTAAAAATTATTTAAATTAAACGTAATTTTTGTGAGTGGCCAAGAGAGAAAAAGTATTTTTGTAAAAGTATTGCAGCAAACATATCAGACCGCTAACGAGTTTGAATGGGCATTGCCATGACAACCAGATAAACAAAGACGTCAACCAATGTCAAAGTTTAGTTTAAGGCTCGTAATACGATAAACAACAATAAAACCATGAAGTAAATTACATAACAGCGAAAGGAAAAAGGGTAGCGCACCAGCGCGCACGAAGCCCGAGATTGCAGAGTTTCGGAGAAAGCCAAATACAAGGTCACCAAAGGTAAGCCCCTTCGCTATCGATTTAGAAGCGCTGATAGCATGAAAATGCAAAGCGAAAATGATTTGTTAATGTATTCTTATGGTTTAAAACGTTACAGGGTCCTATGAAAATAAAGGTGATACCCAATATCAGACGATGCAGCTCAGCAAGAATATAGCTGAAAAGCATGAAAGCATGACAGAGCAAGGTACCCTGAAGGACAAACAAAAAAGACTGATGGTGGAGCTGGAGCTAAGGGATAGGAAGCAAGAATAGCATGTAAGTAGCATAACACTACATTATTTGCGCAGTAATTCTCGCCAACGTCGCCCAGCGTTCTTAATTCGCGACGCGAGGTATATTATTAATAAGATTTTGTAGGCTATTATAGCGTAGGTATTTCGCTTTTGTATTGGAGTGATGTATCTGTTCCGAAGTAACTAGTAAGTAGTCGGTGGCTTAATTAATGGGACAGAAATATTTTTTTGTTTTTATCTAATTAAGTGCTTTATTATAAATGTTAGTGCCGTTTTCCATATAAAATAGGATAATGTTACTTTTCTCGTGAATATGTTACTTTTTGAGCTGTCTCACGTTACATTTGACTATCTGCCACTGGCAACACTCTCAACCCGTCATATCACAGACTATTAATTATAGGTACAGAGTACATAGAGTCCCTTTTTTATACAAAAAAATATAGGAAAAGCGCGGGAAACCATTGAAATAACCAGGCGGGATTTTCGAAGTTTTTATTAATTTCATCGATTACTCGTGTATCCATCGGGGTTTTTAGAAATAAAAGGCGTCTGGAGACAAATAGAAAGAAACCAATTATGGGGAAGGCGCGAATAAGAAAGAGAAAAAAAGATGACGCTGAAGAGAAAAGTGAAGGAGACTCCACGTCGTCGTCCGAGTCACAGGTCGAAAGCGCAGATAAGTACAAACCTTATCTGGTAACAGATTATAAGAGACGATACCCTGAGGATTCCGGTGCTACAGAATTTGTAGTATTCGTAGAGTCTTCCAATGCGGATATACCTATAGGACCCCGAGACCTAATGTCCATATCTAGCTGTATCAAAAGGTTTAATAAAGGAATCAAATATCTTAGGTCAATGAACAAGTTCAAAATTGCCATATACTTCGAAAAAGCCAGCCTTGCTAATGCCTTCTTGAACAATGCTACATTTTTAAAAGACTACCAATTTAAGGCCAATATACCAGCTTCAAGCACTGAAATTACTGGTATAATTAAAAATGTACCCACCAACTTGACAAACAAAAATATATTCACAATGCTATCAAGTTACAAGAAAATAATATCTGTTCGAAGATTCACAAAAAGGAACAAAGTTGATAACTTCATTCAACAGCCGCTGCAGACAGTAGCCATCACCTTCGCGACGTCAGTTCTTCCAGACTACGTAGATTTGGACGGTTGGAGGCATGACATCTCAGCGTATGTTCCACCAGTCAAACAATGTTTCCGGTGTCTCAGGTATGGCCATTTAGCAATGTTTTGCAAGAACTCCGAGCGCTGCTCCATCTGTAAAGAAGACCACTCATATAAAGTTTGTAAAACTCCGATCGAACAGGCCAAATGCTTCCATTGTGATGGCAATCACGTTAGCATTTCAGCTCAGTGTCCAATTAAGCAAAAGAAAATACAAGAAAACAGACAAAAAGTTCAGACACCATCATTCGCTGACATATTCAAAAATGGAAATTTCCCACCTCTCGGCCCTAAGAAGCCTCTTGATCTCTTGATATTATTAACATCAAATGACAAGGCACAAAGGGCAAAGCATTATAAAAATTATAACATTAAATAAGACACAAGATACCCCAATCAAAGTCTGTTATGTAATCGTCATATTTTTACTCAATTTTTGTATGAAAATAATATTGACATAGCTTTAGTTTGCGAAACTTGGCTCAAGCCTGCATAACGTTTAAATATTAAAGGATACTCAATAGAAGGCAATGATTGTGATTTGATTTTTGGTGTGGGTGTAGTCCTACAAGGCAACAATAAATTTTACACTCCATAATTAATTTAATTTATTTAATAACTTACAATAATTTAATGAGTATTCAGCAATAATATTACTGGCCTGGACCCTTCACTGCACATTCCCAATTGAAGAACACTACTATTTGACCAGTCAACAACCACATAACCTCAAAATCACAAGCATGGACCAGTATTCGGAGATTTCCAAAGGTATGGAAGATTTAATTTCCACATTCTCGGACCGGATGGACAAATATGACAGGGATCTACAGCTAGCTGCAACCTCTACCAGCCCCAGGACATAAGTGGACTCGCGCAACAGTTTTCGGACTTCAAGTCCCTGATCTGGAAAGCTCTCGGAGTTCTGAAGTCGCAGATTGAGCGTCTGGGTTTGGGGCTTGACAGGCACGAGCAGATGATGCGGCGTAAGGTCCTGCTCGTTCACGGCGTGGCTGAAGAACCGGAGGAGCAGCCTGTTGCCGTTCTGACTGCAGTGTTGGCTAACCGCCTGAAGTCTTCAGATGATTGTCTCGGTGCAATCAAAGTGGTTCATCGCTTGGGTGCCAAAGGAGCGAAGACTAGGCCCCTCCTTGTGCGTTATACATCCCACGAGGCACGCAGCGAGGTGTGGGATTCTAAGAAGGCCCTAAAAGGTACGGGCATCACGTTAACTGAGTTCCTGACGAAGTCACGTCACGATGTCTTTATGGCGGCTCGCCAACACTTTGGCGTCAGCAACTCCTGGACAACCGATGGCCGTATTTTCGTGCAGCTGCCAAACAAGACTCGTCGGAAGGTCGAGTGCTGGGCGGAGTTGCGGCCGCTTATGGACAAATTTCCCAGCAAAGAGCCCCCTCAGTCAGCCGTTAAGGGGAAGAAGCCTGCTGTGGACATGTCGGCGGCCTCCACCAGGGGCGTTGTCACCAGAAGAGGAGCGTCTCAGGCTCGGGCAGCCAAATAGTGCAGTGAGGTTATGCAAGCGGTAGATGTCACATGCTCAGTTAAATCGCGGTCTCCATTCGACGCCCCCGTATAATTATGCTGTTTCTCATGTTTTGTGAGGTAGAATGTCTTTTTAACTTATTAATTTTACTTTTCTGTTTCGCTAAATCCTCAGAACAACTTTACTCATTTCATTTCATTTTTTAACTAATGGCAATCTGTCCTGCTGTTGCCAGACAATTTCTGCCAGTATCATGTAGTGGAGGCACATGTGGAGAGACGCGGGGCAAATCTTAAATTGGCTGAGTACATTTTAGTAGGTGTCTATCCGAAATAAAGTTTTACATTATCGTTTAGTTTCATGCAATATATACATAACACACACAAGATAAACTAAGGGACAACACAATAACATAAAGGGAAGGAAGGGGGGATACATATCTATTATAATTTTATTTTGTTAATATGGATAAATTTAGCTAATAAAAATACTATCTTTGGGTTGGGGAATAGAGAAAGAAGGTGGCGAATATTAGTAGGGATAGGGAGACCGATTGAGGGTATTAGGGAGTACAAGGAATCAAGGCCATAAATGGGGCAGTTAAAGAAAATATGGTCAACGGACCCATCCTCAAGACCGCACTCGCAAATGGAGGAATCTCTGATTTTTATCTTCTTTAAAAACACTGGAGAACAGCAGTGACTTAAGCGTATTCTGCATAAAATTGTCACTAATATCTTTGGTAGTTTTTTAAAATTGAAAAACCATGGTTTGCTTGGAATACTTGGCTGAATTGAAGCGTAAAAAGCTCCTTTATTTCGACTTGATTCATGCCACACATCTGACCAAGTCTTTTGAAGATCTTTACCAGGAATGCTGAGCAAGTCATAACAGTGGATAGAGAAGTACTTTCGATTACTGTTATTATCTAAGGCCGCATGTTTAGCCAACTCATCAACGTGATCATTACCAATAATGCCAGAATGACTAGGGATCCAAACCAAAATTACAGCAAAATTTTTTTGGGAACATTTATAAAGGATATTTTTGATTTCCATAATAATATTACTATGCACTTTTGATTTAAATTGGTTTTGTTGGAGGGCTTGTAAGCAACTTTTGGAGTCCGAAATTATTAAAGATTGACTTATATTATGGGATTCAATAAACGAGCAAGCTTCCAAGATCGCAAGGCATTCTCCTGTGTACACTGAGCTTTGAGGCGGGCTCTGAAGTTTAATTTCTATTTTAGAATTTTTAAAGTATACTGCGAAACCAGTCGGAACAGTCTCTTCCAGCCTGGAGGCGTCAGTATAAAAATATTGCCAGTCTTCCCATCTTGATCTTAAAACCGAGTTGAAGGACGAGTTTGCTAAAGGAGAACCTTTTACAATATTAAGATCCAAAATAATTTTCGGAGTGAAGAGGACAGTTGGCAGGGGGAAACAATATAATGGTAATTTATCCTTTCGGATGATTGGGCAGGAGTCCTCGATGTTTTTAAGCTTTCGGAAACTATTGAGAATAAGAGGAGGACTCTTACATTTCCAATATTCATTACGAATATTGCAAATATTATTAAGGGATTCTAATTTAAAAAAAAGAGGATGATTTGAGAATAAATAAGCCCTATATATAAACCGGTCAGAGAGATATTGTCTCCTTAGAATCAAAGAAGGATCTCCGCACTCCACCTGTAAGGCATTTATAGGAGATGATTTCATGCATCCAGTTATAATTCTAAGTGCCTTAGATTGGATACCATCCAATTTGCGAAGAGCCAGTTTACTACAAGGTTCTAAAAGATAGGATCCATAGTCAAGTACACTCCTAATGAGGGCATTATACATCAATTTCAGAGTAAATGGGTGGGCACCCCACCATACCCCAGAGAGAACTCGAAGAATATTTATTGTCTTTTCGCATTTATTAACAATATAATTTAGATGAACGGAACCAGATAATTTTGAGTCTAGGAATACGCCTAAGAATTTTACAGAATCACGAACAGGGATAGAGGAATTGTTTATTTTTAAATCTATGTCAGTAATGCCCCTCTTCCTAGAAAACACTACCACAGTGCTCTTAGAAGCTGATAGATTGAGACCATTGGATAGCAGCCAAGCAATCAATGAGTTGAGAGAGACTTGCATTGACTCCCCAGCATCTTCAACACTTGAGCTAGGAATGTACAGACACAGATCGTCAGCATATTGTAAATTTTGACAATCGTTCAAATCAAAAATCAAAATCAAAATCAAAAATCATTTATTTCCATAGGATGTTGTTACATCACTTAGATCCGTCATTACATTTTTTTGGGTGAGTTCACTAACACAATGGCGGAATCTGTGGAGAAGAGCTCACCGAAGAAACTCCACAGTCGTCGCATCTTTTGCGTTTCCTTTTTTAAATAAAATATTGTCAAATTACAAAATGAATGCTAATTATATATCGAAATAGCCTGTTACTCAAACAATCTATTCCCATGGAAATCTGTCTTCTAAATAATCAGATATACTATAGTAACCTTTTTTATACAATTTCTGTTTTATTATTATTTTAAACTTGTCTAAAGGTAAGTTTTTAATATCAGTAGGGACCTTATTGTAATAGCGTATACAATTGCCTTTAAAAGAATTACTAATTTTATGTAGTCGGCTTACATAAGCAACCAACTTGTCTTTATTTCTAGTATTAAAATTGTGTATATCACTGTACTTCTGAAAATTAGTTATATTTCTTTTTACATACACAAGATTGTCATAGATATATTGAGACACAAATGTCAGAATATTGATTTCTTTAAACTTTTCCCTCAGTGACACTCTAGGCCCTAATCTATAAATTGCACGAACAGCCCGTTTCTGCAGAATAAATATACTATTAGCATTCGCAGCGTGACCCCACAATAAAATACCATAGGTCATTAGACTATGAAAGTAACTAAAGTAGACTAGTCTAGCGGTGTCTACGTCGGTAAGAGCTCTAATTTTTTTAACTGCGAACGCTGCCGAACTCAGTCTGTTCGACAATTTATTTATATGAGGATCCCATTGTAGTTTGGCGTCTAAAGTAATGCCCAAAAAGACAGTCGACTGCACAAGGTCCAATCTCTGTCCTTTTATAAATATGTCTGTAGTTACCGGGTTCACATTGGGTAACACGAATTTAATACATTTAGTTTTCTTTTCATTAAGTAATAAATTGTTAACAGTAAACCAGTTCACTATACTAGAGATAGCATTGTTTACCTCGTCATAATTTGATTGCTGTCTTTTAACTTTAAATATCAAAGAAGTATCATCGGCAAACAATACTAACCCATGTTTTGCTTTAACAAGGTAAGGTAAATCATTAATATATACTAAAAACAAGAAAGGACCAAGAATTGAACCTTGCGGTACGCCCATACTTATTGAAGACCCAGGTGATCTTTTCCCATTAACATCGACCATCTGAACCCTATCTGTTAGATATGACTCCAGAAGGCCAAGTGCCTGATCTTTTACACCATAATGGCGTAACTTCCTGACAAGAGTGTCATGATGGACGCAATCAAAAGCCTTGGATAGATCGCAGAAGACACCTATTGCATCCATTGCGTCTTCCCAGGCATCAAAAATATTGTCGATTAGTTCAACACCAGCATCGGCTGTTGAACGACCCTTTGTGAAACCAAACTGAGCAATATGAATTAAATTATTGAGATAAAAATGACTTTGCAATTGATTAAGTATGAGTTTTTCAAATATTTTGCTAAGCGTTGGTAGTATCGATATGGGTCTAAAATTGGTGGGGTCTGATGTACTACCAGCTTTGAATAAAGGTATAACTTTACTTAGTTTCATCAAGTCAGGAAACACACCATTATCTATACATTGATTAAATATACAACAAAGGTGAGGTGCAATACAATCTACAATGAAACTAATAATTTTTACTGATAGACCATGGGCGTCAGCTGTCTTTTTCATTTCCAGGGATTTAAACGCTTTTACAATGTCTTCATTATTTACGTGCCTAAATTTAAAATCTGTTTTACAATCCTCAAAGTTTTGTTTAAGTATAGATTCAGCAGCAGCGGGAGATGAATTTAAAGACTTGGTTGTTGAAACTGGAATGTCCGTAAAGAAATTTTCGAAAGCTTTTGCTACTTCTAGGTCTGTACTTAGCAATTGATTATCTATCTTAAGCTTGAAGTTATTATGTGTAGCTTTGGCCTTTCCAGTCTCTCTGTTTATAATTTGCCAAGTCGTTTTCATTACATTGCTACTAGATTCAATTTTGTTTTTAATTAAATTAGATTTAGCTACGGCACAAACGCGTTTAAACATTTTTGAATAACTACGAACATAATCTAGAAAGGCCGTATTTTTGTTATATGATTTCTCTTCATAGAGTTCATATAATCTTCGTCTGCTCCTATGAATTCCAACTGTCGCCCAATCACTAAACAAAGCTTTGTTATTAACTTTTATAGTTTTTGATTTAAATACCGTATCATATTCATTTTTGACAAGGTTAAATACTGAGTTGTACAACAAATTTGGATCGTCACTGTATGGTATTTCCCATTGTTTATCTAAAATATTATTCCTGTAGTGTTCAAGCCGAGTGTCACTAACGGGCACACATGTAATATCCTCTTTTTGGTCCTTTTTTATTTTAATATTGAATATACCTATCTGACCAGAGTGATCAGAGGTTAATTTATTGATGACCGATTTGAAAATGGGCGTAATGTTAGTAAATATATTGTCAATGCAGGTAGCAGATGTTGCAGTAATTCTAGTAGGCTCCAAAAACAGATAGTTCATGTTGTGACATAAAAATAAAGATTTTAATCTAGTACAAATATTATTATCCTCTAACAGATTAACATTAAAATCACCACAAATTATAAAAAATTTGTTTTTATCGCTGATTTTAATCAACACTTCATCCATTTTCTTTTCGAATAAATCAAAGGATGAATCTGGTGGTCTTTATACGCTCATTACAATAAGTTGTTCAAGTTCAATACAGGCTATTTCCATGGTACGCTCAACAGACAGGCTCACTATGTCAACTCGTTCCTTATATTTAAAACTATTATTTACAAGTATTAAGGAGCCACCGCGATCAGCTGTTTTTCTGTTGAACGAACTAGCAACGTGGTGGTTATTAAAGTTGAACATGAACTGATAACTCTTTAAAAAGTGCTCTGTTATACATAAAATATCAATATTATTACAGTTCATGAATAACTCAATTTCCAGTTCTTTACTTAACATGCCCTGTATATTTTGATGAACCACGTTTAAAATATTCTTACTTTTACATTTTTCATTACTAGTAACTTGATTTAATGGGCAAGATGAAGGTATATTTATACAAATATTAATATTACTGCCAGAGTTACTCTCTGTTGTCCTATGGGTTAATTTAAAGAGCTTGGAACAGATTCCAAGGAGTACATGTCATTATTATTACACTGCTCAATAGAAGCAGGCGTTTCATTAGTCAAAAACTTGACTGAGTTCAAAATAAAATAAGATAGTGACTGTGCTATCTGTTTTCTATAAAACCTAGATAGGTAATACCTATCCTTAGTCAAATAAAAATATTTTCCAATACAAATATTGGTGTCTATGAAATGAAATTTTTCAGTATGACGACATGTCAATGTGTGTATAAATGTATTATAATCATGTCTTATATGATTTTCATGTTGTGACAAAGATTGGCTGAAGGGAAACGCAATCAAGATTATTCTATCTACATTTTGTAAAGAATTTAATTTGGAAAAGTATTTAGTAATTAGTTTTTTAGATACATTTTCCCTTCTACCAATTAAAATAATTAGGGTGGTTGGTTCTAAAAACTGCGATGACAACACTTTGTTTAATATTTGTGAATATGTGGCGCCAGGCATACAGTTATTTAATATTGCCTGGCCCATGCGCTGACTAAGTTGTAAACCCATATTTTTTCCAAGTTCATCGCTGTACATTATATACCTATCCTTTGTCCGAGAGAAGGAGGCGTTATTGATAACACTATTAGTACTCAAGTCGACTGACAGCGGCGCCTGGGTCAGTATCAGCTGTTCGGCCGGCTGCTCGGCGGGACACACGGTCGGCACGGAACAGTCCGCTGGAGCTTGTTTACAATCACAGATGTGATTGTCGGTCAAAGATATGAAAGTGTCATAATTATACTTACACGTCTCCAACAAACTATTCATAGCCGACACATGTTCCTTAATTTCGTATTGTGCTGACTCATATTTACGTGTAATACTTTGTAATGATGAGTTTAAAATATGCATATCTGACTGGAGTCGCCGTGTGTCACATTTGTACTTTTCTGTAGTTTTTTCCAAACATAATCTACAATCATCGATTTCCTTAATTAATTCGACACGTTCCTTGCTACAATTTACATTTTTACAAAATATTTTATTTCTATTAGCTAGTTTTTGTGTTTTTTTTATATAATTATTCAATTTAACATATTTCTTTAATTTATTTTTACTACAGCTCATAGTGGTAACTGATTGCGATCTATTAGGACTATCACACGTGAGATCACAAGCTGTTAGGTCAATAGTTGGTATGCCAGTTTGGCTCATGACCTCATTATACAAGGCCCTGGTTGTAGCACTGTCTCGCTGTTCTTCCCGCTCGCTGAAAACTTGAAGCTCGTGGTGTGCCTCTGCAAGCTGTTGTTCAAGTGATTTTATGTGTTGCAATGCTACGTGGTGGACATCATGACACTTGTAAAATGAGTCGACTTGGTGTTGTAGTTCATCTCTCTGGGCACTGAGATCCTGGCATTGGATGTCCAACTCACTGAGCTCTTCTTTTAGCGCCGAATTTTTCTTAATTTGCTTTCCTATCTCCTCTTCACACTCATCTCGCTCTCGTAGAAGTATTTCACAAAGCTCTTGGCTCTTCTTGAGCTCCAGCAAGGTCGCTTTCAGCTTCAACTCCACATCGCGTGTGCTCATCTTGCTTCGGGTCAGCATTGCACCCTTTTTCGCCTGAAAAAAAACCGCGAATAGGTGTCAGTGTATGACCGGGTGGAATACTAGCGAACACTAGGGAGTTTATTGCACAATTAAGGTGTTAAGTGTGTGTTTTTGTTGAATGTGGCAGAATGTTGCGTCTTCAACTTTGCTTCCGCTTTTGCCAAGTAAAGAGAGACAAAACGGTACCTGAGTGAGTGTAAGGCAAGTCTTTCACTTATATGAAGGTTTGTTTAGTTTGTTACGGGTGTGAAAGGTGAGATTATTGATATAAATACAGAAATAAAACGATACTTCCCCCGTTTACGTCGTTGCTATTTGAACTGATTTTGACAGTTCAATCGGCCGGTTCAATCGGTCTTGTTTTTTCCAAAGCTTGTATGTTTGCACAGCTGTTTCTTATCTACACATTATTTAATCACTAATTACTACTTAAATTAAGTTTACTCGTGCAGAAAAGCAATTTTGACTCGTTATTTAGGGAAGTATGAAGAGAAGCAGTATAAATATTATATAGTAGAGGACTGAGAACAGATCCCTGGGGGAGGCCTCTCCACACCGTACGGGGTTCAAAGCTCTCGCCAGGGATACGAAGTGATATTGATCTGGACATAAGCAGACTGCAAATGCAGTTTCTCATTCTTACAGGGATGTTCAGCTGTTGTAACTTGTATCTGAGCACTGAAAGAAGTACATTGTCATAAGCAGCAGATATGTCCAAGAACACAGCTAGGACAGATTGTTTTTTGGAGAAAGCTAGCCGAACATCAGTGATGAATATGCTAAGACTATCAGATGTACTGTAGCCTTTGCGAAAACCAAATTGAGATTGAGCAAGGATACCCTTAGACTCCACAAACCACTCCAATCGATTCTTAATGAGATGCTCTAGGGTTTTTGCCAAAACCGAAGACAGGGCTATAGGTCTATAATGATCAGCTACATCCGGGGACTTACCGGGTTTCAGAAGGGGGATAACGATTTGTTCCTTCCAAGAGTCTGGAACATAACCTGTATTATAAAAAATGTTCACAAGTTTTAACAGATACTCTAAAGCTGGCAGGCCTGCATTTGTTAGAAATGAATATGGGAATCCATCCAACCCAGGGGCTGAGTCGCGGACATGGGATAATACTGATTGAAGTTCTGCAATGGAAAATGAAGCATCCAAAGGGTCAATGATAGTAGGTAATGTATGGGAATTGCAAGATTCCTCTAGGAGAGGGACATAGTCAGGAGCCAATTTATTAAGGAAATTTATAGCAATATGATGGGGGATGCGGGGAGAGTTATGTTGAACACAACCCTTTCTATACCTGTTAATATAACGCCAAACCAAACTAGCTGGAGTTGATGGAGAAAGAGTGGAACAAAATCGTTTCCACCCCTGGTATTTTTTCTTTCTAAAGAGACGTCTGGATCTAGCCACTATTTTACGATAACTAACTAGGTTATCAACGGTCATAGCAGATATGTAGATTACTTCAGCATTATTGCGAGCTTTGATTATTTCTGTACACTCTCTATCCCACCATGGTGGAGAAGATACTTTTTCAGAAGCCGAGTTCTTAAGCGGGATCGATTCATCAGCAGCAGATGATATAGCGTTAGTGAATTGAGAGTAGCAGTCAACAGCATTGCCCTCATGAACATCAGGAAGAGAGCTGGTGAGTAGGCTAAGTTTATCAGAATAACCATCCCAGTTGGCTTGAGACACACGGTACTTTAATAAGGGGTTGAAGTCCCTGTGGGGGATGGATGACGAAGGAATGGTCATTTTTAATGGGAAGTGGTCACTACCATGTGTAAGGTTCAACCTATGCCAGAAGATCAGGGAAGCCAGGTCTGGGGAACATAGTGACAAGTCAACACAGCTTTTGTTTTGATTTGGGGGAGTTAATCGTGTAGCTGAACCATCATTCAGCAAACATAGGTTTAAATCATCAAAGAGATCTACCAGGGCCCTACCAAAACTGTCGTTGTGAGGGGAACCCCAAGCCGAGTGATGGCCATCAAAGTCACCTAATATTAGATAAGGGGGGGTTAAAACCGAAAATACACGTCTTAAATCTGGAAGAAAGGTTAGATTAGGATGAGGGGTATATATGGAAAGAATAGAAATACCTTGAACAACAACGCCTACTACACTAATTTCATTGTTATGGGGGGGAATAGGAATTGAAATAGGACAGACACAATTATTTACAAATAGGGCTGAACCGCCCCCACTGCCATCCTGCCTATCATCTCGGAAAGAGCAATAGCCACGCAGGTTAAAGCGTCTTCCTGGCTTAAGCCAGGTCTCCGTGATGGCAAAGACAAGAGGGGAATGTTTATTTATTAAAAAAAATATGTCATTTATTTTTAATTCAACGCTTCTCGCGTTCCATTGAAGAATAGCCAGTGGAGCCATTGAAACGGTTTACAAATGAGAGGAGTTGTGAAGCTACGTGGTCTGGTATAGAATTGTTACTGGAAATCATTGAGGTGAGGAGAGACAGCAGTAATGATATAACATTATCTGCTGGAGAGGACTGAGTTTGAGATTGGCTTTGTAAAGCACAACCATTCTGTGGTTCGGGGATTGTGAAAGAGTTAATAATGTTCTGATGAGATATCTTGTCATACCCGGATGGGGTGAATTTATTAGGTTTTGGGGATTTGAAGATAGTTTTTCTGTAGCCAGAAGAAGAAGGAGCAGAGAAAGGTGGAGAAGACTGGGTTTGGTAAGTTTGGGAGGCTGATACCTCCGCATAGGACCTGTATGGAGAAGGGAAGCATTTAGATGATTCTTCATAAGATATGTTCTTCTCTGCCATAATAGTTTTAATGTTCTTTTGTCTTAATTGCTCCGGACAATCTTTACTTGTGGCCAAGTGATTGCCACAGCAAAAGAGACAAGATGGGTTCTTGTTGCATGAATCAGTAGTATGGTTTTCACCGCATTTCGAGCACCTAGGCTTGGACCTGCACTTTGGTTTCGTGTGCCCATATCGGCAGCAGTTAAAGCATTGGACTGTGGGGTATTGATACAGTTTCACAGGTAAGGATGTATAACAAGCAAAAACTCTAGTAGGGAGCACTTGCCCATCAAAGGTGGCTATGACCGATTGGGTAGGTTTCCATTCCGATATATCCTGAGAAGTAACCTTCCGGTTAATTCTTCGGACCTTCAGTATTTTTCCTATTCCATCGGGGACTTGAATGTTTAGTAGGACCTCTTCATCAGTCCAGTCCTGCGGGACATCACTTATTACACCCATGCGGGTGATATTATAGATGGGAATGTCCATTTCCAACTTTACTCGTCAATGTCAATCTGCCTGCTGTCATTTCACGCGACCGGTGTTCTCATTTTTTTTTTTTTAATACGTTCCGATTTCTGCATCGCTGCGCAGTAGCGGTAACTCTCGCACGTGTTTTGTTTTGTCTTGTTTATAGTCTAACGTTAAAGTGTGTTGTTTTTGTGTTATTTTTTCTGGGTCAGTATTTATTTATTTATTTATTAAGTAGTGCAGTTAACTACTCAGTTATTGAGTAGGCAACTTTTATCCATATTTTTTTTTCTTATTGTACAGCTGTACCCCAGCATAATTATTTATATTGTATTTATATATTTAAGTAGGTATATTCTTATTTTACGTGGATAGTTTATGTAATATTGATAATAGTTTCTTCTCTTGTTCTTCAACCGACGACTACATTAGTGCGGAGAGTGATAACTCCCTTGTGGAGGAAACACTATCCGCCAAACTGACTTCTGTCTTTGCTGGACTCGATAATAATTCAACGCTCAGAGTATCCACACGAGTTACCCGGACCTACTCGAGGCTTTCAGTAGTAAACATGTGGATGGTATACTTGTATCAGAATCATTTCTTAAACCGACATTACCTTCCACTATGTACTCGCTGCCTGGGTTCCAGCTCTACCGGAACGACAGAGTTGGCAAAGCTGATGGCGGGGTGGCTATTTACCTTCGCTCGGATATCCCTTGCAGAGTTGTTAGTGCTTCACCGAGTGAGTACTCCGAATCGGCAGAACATCTCTTCCTTGAAATTTGTCTTCGCCATAATAAAGTTCTACTCGGTGTTCTCTACAGTCCCTCACTTCACATCGATTATTTCGACTCATTTGAGTCTTTGCTCAGTGAGCTAACTCCTCTTTATAATGATACCCTCATTCTCGGCGATTTCAATACATGCCTTCTCAAAAACGATTCCCGCTCTGCCAAACTTCAGTCCATTATAAACTCTTTCAATTTACATATTCTTCCTCTCAACGCTACTCATTTCCAACCACATTGTACTCCCTCTCTCCTTGATCTCATGATAGTTTCTAATTTGGAAAAGGTTGCTACACAAGGACAGTTTAACTCTCCTTTCTCCTATCATGACCTGATTTACCTCTCTTATAAGAGCAAAACCCCCAAGAGCAGAGCAAAATTTATCCACAATCGTAGCTTCAAAGGGCATTAATTCTGAATCCCTTAAATCTGATGCCGCGTCGATCGACTGGTCCCCTGTCATCTCCAGTGAGTCCGTTGATGACAAGATCCACCATTTCAATACAATCATTCTGGGACTGTTCGACAAGCATGCACCGGTCAAGAAGGTCAAGGTAAAACACCTTCCAGCTCCATGGCTCACTGATGCTATTAGGCGTCTGATGACTAAACGCAACAAAGCCAAATGCCTCTACAAAAAGGAGCCTACAGCCGAAAAAATTTCCATCTTCAAATGTCTTCGAAACCGGTGCAATCGCATGTGTCGTGACGCCAAGCGTCACCACATCTTTCAGAGCACTCCGGGTCAAGTATGGAAATTCCTCAAAACGCTTGGTATCGGCAAGTCTCAGGATCAATTGATTGGTAATGTTGATCTCAGTGGTCCCAACAAATTCTTCGCAGTCCCCCCTGTCGTCATGAATCCTTTTGTAAAGGATTCCACGCTTTGTCACTTGCGCACGAAGTCAGCTCCTACCTCCACTCCTTTTGACTTTAGACTTGTCGGAATCGATGCGGTTAAAAAGGCTGTGCTCGCTATTTCCTCTAAAGGATTTGATAATATTTGTTCCAAAATGATCAGCATTGTACTTGACGAGCTCCTTCCTGCTATAACTCACATTATAAACCACTCACTCTCCAGTTTCTCCTTCCCTAATGTGTGGAAAAAAGCTTTAGTTATCCCTTTACCCAAAACATCTAATCCCTCCTCCTTTAAAGAGTTTCGTCCAATTTCCATCCTGCCAATCCTCTCCAAAGTCCTTGAATCCATAGTCCATGCTCAGCTCTCCTCCTATCTTTCCTCTAACAAGTTGCTGAACAAATTTCAGTCCGGATTTAGGTCGGGTCACAGTACCGTAACGGCCTTACTCAAAGTCACTGATGACATTCAGCACGCGATGGATGAGAAACAGCTCTCTGTGATAGATAGATCTCTCACTTTTGGACTTTAGCAGCGCCTTTAACTGCGTCGATTTTGACATTCTCGTTGAGATACTGAAGTCCCTGAACGTGTCCTCCGACTCTGCTAGCTGGTTTGATTCGTACCTGAGAGGGTGACAGCAGCGTATCGGAGCTATCATGTCGGAGGAGACTTCAACAGAGTGGTGTGACCTCTTTGCGGGAGTGCCCCAAGGTGGTATACTGTCTCCCCTTCTTTTCTCTATCTTCATTAATTCCATCTCGGATGGACTCTCCTCCTCTTATCATCTTTATGCCGACGATCTCCAGGTTTACCGACATTTTTCTCTTCATGATATGGCCTCAGCCGTAGAACTGTTAAATGTAGATCTTGATAAAATCAGGGACTGGGCCAATTCTTATGGGCTACTAGTGAACCCTAGTAAGTCTCAGGCTATGATTATTGGTTCCAGGTACTCCCATAACTCATTACAGCATTTATCCATTGCTCCTGTATCATAGCATGACGGAACCATAATCTCATATAGCACGAAGGCCAAAAATCTAGGAGTTTTCTTCGATAACCAACTGTCCTGGTCAGTCCATGTCGGCGAGGTAAGTCAGCGAGTCTTTTCCAGTTTCCACTCTCTCAGGCGTCTTCAAAACTTCCTGCCTCGTCGGACAAAGATCACGCACGCTCAGTCTCTCCTCCTTCCCCTGATCGATTACGCAGATGTCTGCTGGGCTAGCGTGACTGAAGAGCAACTGAACAAACTCGAGCGACTTCAAAACCTCGGGATTCGGTTTGTTTTTGGTCTGCGCAAGTTTGACCACGTCTCAGAGTATCGCAGGGAGCTGAAATGGCTCCCGATTCGTCTTCGCCGGGATTCCCACATCCTCATTTGCCTCTTCAACATTTTATATAATCCTCGCTATCCTGGCTTCTTACGAGATCGTTTCGAATTTCTGTCCCCGGATAGGCCACGGAGATCGCACACTCGGTCGCTACTTACAACTCCGCAACACAATACTGCCGCCTATGAACATGGGTTCCGACTTCGCGCCATCCAACTCTGGAACAAACTCCCCAACGCTATTAGAGACAGTCCGTCTCTCAACATATTTAAAAGTCGGTTGAAAGAACACTATCTTTCTCTACCTTATTAAATCTAAGTAATTTTATTTAGGTTTTTTTTTTTTTTTACGTATTTATATACATAATTCTGGTATTTATCCGACGAATGGCGAAGGTCACTGACGACCCGAATGGCCGAGTCGGCAGTGACCCTGCCTACGAAGCCAAGGGTCCCGGGTTCGAGTCCCGGTGGGGGCAAATATTTGTTTGATGAGAACGGATGTTTGTACCCTAGTCATGGTTGTTTATCTATCTAAGTATAATATTTATCTATATAAGTATGTGTATCGTTGTCTAGTACCCAAGATACAGGGAATCCTAGTTTGGGGCTAGATCAATGTGTGTAAATAGTGTCCAAGGTATTATTATTATTATTATTATTATTATTATTATTATTTATGTACATATTGCTAAATAGTTTATTGTGTTTAATTATTTTGTTTTATGTTGTGCACTTAGGTCTACCTGTTAATGTCAATTATTTCCTTTCCATCCTAGGTTTGCTGGAAGAAATCTCTTTATAGAGATAAGCTCGCCTTTGTCATGTCTTCTCCATTTTCCACTGTAAAATCTGTTATTTTGTGCAATAAAGTATATTGAATAAAGACTGAAGAAAATACCTACGGAAAGACAAGGCTTTTAGCCTCAATCAATATGAAGAGAAGAAAAGAAATTAAAATAAGACCAGGCGGTATGGGCTTAAGCTCTTAGCCTTCTCCAAAAAAAAAAAACGATATAGGCGTCAGCGTCATACCAGCACAATAACTCAATGTTATCGCGTGTGTATTATCTTTTAATAGTAATCCTTTGTTTGCAGCGTTCATCGAACCTAAAGTGATGATATAACGTGACAAGTTTGTTTATGTCTCTCGGAGACTACAGACGCAACAAGTACATTCAATAAATAACACGTGTATTGTGAGATGGAAGATTGTCAAGCAGCGGAAGATATCAAAGAGGAAGTTGTGGTTTGTGGATTGGTGGAAGTGGCCTCTCACAATGTGTATCAACTGTGCACGGCTTGTCTTTGTGCGACACGCACTACACAAATGCTCGATGACGACAAACTGAAGCAGTACTACATGAATATTCTCACCGAGACGCAGGTGAGTACTACGCAAAAAATACCTTTGCATCCATTTATTAACTGGTAATTAGTTGTATACATCCTAACCAATACCCGTATGTATGTGCGTTGTTACAGCCAGAGGCAGGTGTGCCTGTGTTACAGTCTCCGAGACTGTGCTGGGAGTGTGTGGCTCACTTGAAGAGATCGCTGCGCTTCAGAGAGCAAGTGCAGGACACTTACAGACTGCTGCAGCCAATGCTACTAATGTGCGAAAAAGAGGTATTTGTTATCCCTGGAGTTGTTTTGAAAGCTTTCTCACTTTTCATGCTCTAAAAGATTTTCTTTATGGTGTGCATAGCGGTGACATAAAGTCACTTTTTATGCTCTAGCGCTTATGCAGTCATTTTTTCTAACCAATAGAGGGATGGGCCGCGTTGAGCTGCCCTTAGAAATTACCAAGCGCAAAAAGCGCGGTATGGGTTTGTATTGTTACATTTAGTACAAATAATCTATGCAGTGCTTTAATTTTTAAAACAAGTTTCATTAAAAAGTACAGTTATAGTCACATGCTTTGCTAAAAGAATATCACATGTTAGATAGATTTAAATAATATAAAGAAAAAAATTTGTAAACATTTCATTCACATGCAGTAGATGGTTCCGTTTTAAGAATGTAAACAATAAAATTAGTGCATTTTATAGGATTTCATACCTTACTATACTACATTATCAAATATAAAAAAACAAGTCAAGTTCAAAGGTAAATTTCTTTATTACTGTAGATGTATCACATTTACTTAGCAAAAATAATTTTTTGGGTTTTCTCTACATGGGACCACTGTGGAAGAAAAAGGGCGTAGAAACTAGTTCAGTTTGACTTTTAGATCTCTTTTAAAAATTGGTTGTGCTTAACTAATACTAATATTACAATATTAATTATTATAATTAATAAGCAGGAATAAATAATCACAACATTATTAACAGCAAGGTCTGTGTTGAGCTAGATCCATACTGTCCCATCATGTGGGACAGTATGGGGTTAATCTAGCTCTTCTAGCACATCAGACAAAGCACGAATGTTCAGACAAAGCACGGATGTGGCTACATCTAGGCTAGTATATTTTAGTTACTTTAATAGTGTGATGTCCTATGGTATCTTGTTGTGGGGGAAAGCAGCGGATATTGAAACTATTTTTATTTTACAGAAAAGAGCTATTCGAGCAATTTATAATTTAAAACGAACAGACTCCTTAAGAGAGCTTTTTAAAGAAATTGACATACTAACACAGTAGCTAGTCAATTTATTTTCGAAAATATAATGTATGTACGCAAGAACCTTACAACATTTTCCAAACTTAGTGATAGCTGTAATGTTTACCTAAGAAATAATCACAGACTATGTGCGGCCCGTTTTAGACTCGCGAAGGTTAGCAATTCTTTCAAGGGTCAGTGCATTCTCTACTACAATAAGCTATCTCTGGAGATTTTGAAATTGCCATTTGAGCAATTTAAAAAGCATGTTAAAGCGACTTTGTCGAAAAAGGGATATTACAATGTTCAAGATTACTTAAATGACAGGACTGTATGGGGTTAATCTGGCTCAACACAGACCTTGCTGTTAATAATTTTGTAATTATTTATTCCTGCTTATTAAATAAAAATAAATCATAATTGTATTAGTTAAGCACAACCTATTTTTAAAAGAGATCTAAAAATCAATCTGTGGGAGTTTCTACGCCTTCCTTCTCCCACAGTGGTCCAATGTAGAGAAGAGGCATAAAATGACGTTTGCTAAGTATATGTAAATATCTACAGTAATAAAGTACTTTTGAGTTTGAGTTTTGAGTTCATGATGACTATAAACTTTTTAATATAAAAAGAAAAAAAGAAAGAAAGAAATGCTTATTCACAGCTGACAGAGGCGCATACAGTCAACAAGTTCAACCGCATACCAAAACCGTTATCGCGATTCGCCTCAGCAGCTGCAAAATGGTAGTTGACTCCGCATAATGCTAAGGTGAAAAACGCCATAGTGTGTAGATACATTAATAAATATTCATATATTATACTTGTAAACATGCTTTCAATACAATAAATATATTAAAGTACGTATCAATGATATTGGTCAGTGTAATAAAAAATAAACAATTTTTAAAACGAAAAACTAAAACTAAAACATAAAACCTAAGCACATCCCACCACAGACAAATAAAAACAAAATACTAATTCAGTATTCAAAATAGCACAGCAGAGCGGAACATAAACAAGATACCAAAGAGGACGACGAAATACAACATCACCAAAAAGAAAATTTAGAAAATGCGATTACCAGTCCAGTCGGAAGGTCATAAGGTAACGGAAGGGTTATCAGGAACATGGTAGTCTCTGCTTATTAAGCAGGTATACCCTTAGCTTGCGCCGAAAGGTATATCTACTTGTTGCTGCACGGACTGGGGGAGGGATATCAATCCAGCACCTGGACGCCGCAAATCTGAAACTACCACGGAACGCTGCCGTTCTATGTGCAGGTTTAAGAATCCTTCCTTCCTTATTCATTCGTCGCTGACTCGCCGACCACTCTAGCCTTCTAAACAGGAAGATAGGGGCTTCATAGCGCACAACACCAAACAGCAACGTTGCGAGGTGAAGTTGTCGCCGCGCATCCATATTCAGAAGTTTTGCGGCGTTCAAGAACGGGGTGATGTGGGATCTAGGAGGGACTTTGAAGCAAAAACGTGCACACGCGTTTTGGACACGTTGTATCAGCTTCTTCGTCCGTAAGTATACAGCCACCATAAACGACATCACAGAAGTTAATTCTCGATAATATCAGAGATTCACAAAGACTGATTCGCAAATCAGTACTAAGGTAATCGCGTATATTATAAAGAACCTTTTGCGGTAGAAGCAATTGGTCACGATCCTAACTATGTGGTTTTCGAAATGCAATTCACCATTTCACCATCCATCAGTAGTCCAAGGTATTTGGCTTCCACCACCCGTTCCACTGGTTCGCCCATGATGGCTATATTCCTGGAGTTCATGGCTTGTGTCGTATTATGGATTTGATGCTTTGAGCCCATTATCATGTACTTGGATTTGGCTGGATTCAGTACAAGGCAATTTTTGTCAGACCAAGAAGCAAATTTGTTTAACTCTATATTAATACACCTTCACACTTTAATTGTTAAATCTTCCCGTTTTCATCACAGTCCTAATTTCATAAATAAAAGCGTGTTACATTTTGATGGTATGATTAAGAAAATTATCACCTTCTTTTCCTCTCGCTATCACAATGTAACACGCTTTTATTTATAAAATTGTTGTTGAAGGTTTTAATGTTAAAAATATATAATTATGTATGGTATGTAATTATTTTGTTGTAGACGAAGAAGCTTAATTATCGTTAAAGGTTACAATGAATTAGTTAATTTATTTTAAACTTTTTAGTTCATTTTTAATAAAAGTCTGTTTTAAAAAAAAAAAAAACTTTATTTTTATTTTTAACTTTTTAGTATTTTATATTTTAATTTTTATTATATCATATACAATTTTATGGCCCTTGTTTGATTATACGTTCCTACAATTACTAAGTTCAAACTAACATGTGAAAATCTTATCACTCACTTCAATTTATCAAACAAACCATCAAAGTTTGCAACTGCTTACTCCTTACCTTATATTTAATTAACTACCATAATATAATGACTACATGTAAGTATGAATGAGCTATGCATGTTATTCATACTTACTTGTAATAAATTATATACACATATTTTATCTATAATATTTCATAATAAAGTAAGTGGTTTTAATAAACCTTCTTAATAACCTTATTCTAAAAGTGTTATCGACCTTAAATGGTGGTTATAACCTTCTGACCTAGCTATATACGTGAGAATATGACAATAACTTTAAACGAGGAAGCAAATCTATATACAGCGAGTTCCACCAACTAACGCTAAGACACTCACAGCAACCTTAATTGTCAGTTACAGGTAAAACACACATTATGGTGGCACTAGTATGTATCGATGCCCTAACCTTGTAACCTTGCCATCTGAAGTATAACAGTTGTACATTTTCATCTCTTAATATAACTAAAGCAACTACATGTACATTAGGTTTCATGTTTTACACTTTTAATATCCGCCTCCTATAGACCACCAAATACAGGTGAATAGCTAGGAATGAAACTAAATTTGCAGCATACCTTTGCACTGCATTTTGGTGATATTTGTTGGCCTGCATGTTGAGTACATTTTTCTACCGCCAACCCGGAGCACTCCCATACTTACAAGGAACGGGAAGGCAGGTTTTTTATGTAGCTGGACTATAGTGTCCCACGTGTTTAACAATGCTACTCGGTTCTATAAGAAAAAATATAAAGGATTTAGGCAAACAACCTCATTTTTTTTCAAAGTAAATTATTTATTTCTCAAAAATGCATATATGGATGGATAATTAATTGTATGTTTAATAATTCATTGTTCATTCATTCAATCTTAACGTAATTTCGAATTGTACAAAACCGGTAATCTAACGAAATACTGTTTCTAATAAAATAACTGTTATGGACGTTACTAGAGGGAAAGAGAGATGCTTATGTGAATCTGTTTAGCGCTATTTCATTATTTTTAGTTGACAGCTAGCAGACCAGAGACAAGCTAACCGTTCACCTTGGCGGATTAGCAGGGCAACGGTTAAGACCATCATATTACGATTTTAAGCTGCCCTGTTTAAGGCCTGCTTTTCAACTGCACGGAATAGGGATGGCTTCTTAAAAGTTGGTATCAGGCCTCACGTGTATTTATTGGTATTATAAGTAAAACTGAATTTTATCTTCAAATAGATACAGGTATAAACTAAACGGAATCTGAATGAATGTCCAAGAAGTCATGTTATTTATTCCGCGCTAAACAACACTGACAAATGGCGGTCGGCTCGGCGGGGCGGCGGCGTGGCGACTGACTGACTAGCAATGCAAGAGCAAGCAACTGGGAGGTTGTCGCGGGGCGGGCGCGGGAGGGGAAATCGTTGCCTGGCATCGGCGAGTCAACGTTACGCGACTCACGCGCGCGACGCGTTTTGAAGTGAATATTTCTTCAGGCGACACGCGACGTTTGGAAATGAGTATTTATAGAATTGGTATAGAATCGTCTTTAGAGGAATAACTCGTATAAATAATATAAAATTATTATGTGTGCCCTTCAAAAGGTCGTCAACAAGATACGCCACATTTTTTTTTGTGTGAGTATTGCACATTGTCCCTTTGTAGGACGAACGCCGCCGCGCGCAGTTACTTAGATGATGCCACCTCAACTGTACTTTCCTTCTAATGAGCGATTTGAAATCATATACTATAGCAGCATTAGGATTCAACAAAAAGCGGGAGTGGGATTTTTCCCCTTCCTACTTGCAACATTTCCTAATAATGGCGGGCGGTGTGAACAAACTGCGAGGTTATCTTGATAGCATAAACAAATTTCATAGAAACATTGCATTATATGTATATATAATTTAGTGCTGTAGTGTGATCCCAATAGGTATTTTTGGAGCTTTTATGGCACCATTTCAGAGCACAAATAGTTATTTTGTATTTTTCTTCATAGATGTTTTTATACCAATAAAGCGCATTCGAATATTGGTTCACTGCGATTTCCATACTAACATAACAAACTTGTCGAAATTCTTAGAGTTGGCGTTGTATATTTCGGAGGCGCGTATTAGTTAAAACCGGCCAAATGCGAGTCGGAATCGCGCACGAAGGGTTCCGTACCACCGTACAATGGTAGGGATGGTGTGGGGTGAATAGTTTGGATTTTACATAGCAAAATGTTGTTTACAAAGATATTGGTGCGGCTTACTTTCATATTCCATGTGGGTAACCAGGGACATTCATAAGTTTGTATGTGGTATTGAAAGAATTGTTGTATGGGAGCCCCCTTAAATATTTATTTTATTCTGCATTTTAGTATTTGTTGTTATAGCGGCAACAGAAATACATCATCTGTGAAAATTTCAACTGTCTTACTATCATGGTAGATGAGATACAGACTGGTGACGGACGGACAGACATTCAGACAGACAGCGGAGCCTTAGTAATAGGGTCCCGTGTTTAACCTTTGGGTACGGAACCCTAAAAATGACTTGCAGTAAAAGAAAATAACAGTGGCGCGAAAGACTGTTGTTACGGACAGCGAGCCCCGGCCAGCGCAACCGGCCGACTGACCGACTGGAGGTGCGAGCGAGATGGAGCAGCGCGCCGACAGGGACCGCATGCGTCGACTTTGAACTAGGAGTCACGATCCCTGCGACCAACACGGAGAGAACAATGGACCGACCGCTAGCCCCGAATATAAATATAAGCTAGTTTTTAAGTCGTATTGTAGGGCGCCCCGGTTGCATCTTCTACGCGTCCCTGCGGAAGAATCCCGACCGTGCCCCCGGTGCAGTATATGAGAGCTCATGTACATGCCGGGGGTGAAGATCGGCCAATAATGCGACGTGCCCCGTGTTCCGCCAGGAGGCGCGGAACAAGAAGGCCGGCACTGTGGCGCTCACTAATGCGCCTGGGCCCAAGAAGATGCAGCCTCCCCCTCCGCCACGTCCTGATCTGCAGGAAGAAACGGCGCCCGCCTCGCTTATGGCGCAGGCGAACGACGGAGTCCCCAGGCAGAAGACGAAGCGGGGGGGGAAGAAGAAGAAGGCGACGGCTCCACCTGCCGCCGGCGCCGCGGCGGCTACTCTCGCCGCTAGCGAGACTGCGGCCGCCGCTGGCGCCGCCACTCCGGCTGCGGCGATAGGGCAGTAGGACTTGGGGCACCTCACAGCCCTGCTCGCCCTCCTCAGCGACCCCACTGCCCTGGGCAGACTCACCGATCTGCTCCGCAATGCATGAGCCGCTCAGGGTCGTCCACTGGAACGCGCAGTCGCTGAGAGGGAAGAAACGGCTGCTCCACGTGTTCCTGAGGGACTACCGCGTCGACGTGATGCTCATCAGCGAGACATTCCTAGCCGGAAGCGACAAGCTGTCGCTGCCCGGCTACTTCGTCTACCGCAAGGACGAGAAGTCCACCAGCGGCCGGGCCTTTCGAGGCTTGGCAGTCATCGTCGGCAGGAAGATCGTCCACCAGCTCGTTGACGCCCAGGAGTATACATCCCTGTATGCTTTGGGCGTCGACCTCCAGGTCGCCGGCCAGGTGCTGCGACTGTACGCCGTGTACAAGCCCCCCAGTACCCCAATCCGCACCTCTGAACTACGGGGGTTGCTACAGTCGCCGCATCCGACACTCGTCGCTGGCGACCTCAACGCCAAGCACACCGTCTGGAACTCCACCAGGGTGTGCCCAGCTGGACGCGCCATCCTTGCCGACTCCGTGAGCCACAACTACGATGTCATCGGTCCCGACGAGCCCACCCACTTCGATTCGCGGGCCGGTTGGGACACCATCGACGTCGTAGTCGTCAGAGGTCTCCGGACTCCGCCGAGCCAGGAGGTTCTCCCTGACCTCCCATCGGACCACAGGCCAGTACTTCTCGTCCTGGCGGACCTGCCCACCCGGGTCTCTCCGCCAGCATCACGCCGACGCTACCAGTGGGGCGCCTTCACCGCCGCCCTCGACCAGTCTTCGACCACATGTCCAGTCAACCAGCCGGAAGACGTTGACCGCCTGGCATCGCTGCTAACCACCCAGATCCGAGACGCGCTCGACCTATCATCGCACACCGTAGCTCGCGGGGGGAAGCCCAATCCTCTTCCTGCTGAGCTACGCGCACTCATCCGCGATAAGCGCGCTCTCCGGAAGCAGTGGCAGCAAACCCGCTGCCCAACGATGAAGACCAGGCTCAACGCCATGACGGCAGAGCTGAAGCGCCGACTTGATCTCCACGCCGAAGAATCTTGGGAACGCCACGTCGAGTCCATGGGCGACCACGTCCCCTCCGTGCATCGCCTATGCCGGGATTTGTCGACTACTCCAACTCCCGTCCGACCAATCCTGGGCAGCGACGGCCTACCAAGATTTCGAACCCAAGACCGTGCGGAGATCTTCGCCGAATGCCTCGAGAAGCAGTTCAAGCCGAACCCTACGGATGATGTGGAGCACGTCGCAGCAGTCGAGAGACACCTGCGAGAGTACTTCGCCTCGCCGATAGCTCCCGAAGAGGACCCCACCGTCGTCACGCCCGGCCAGATCATGCGTGCATTCAGACGTACCAAGCCCAGGAAAGCCCCGGGCGCAGACCGCATACCTAACATGGCGCTGCTACATTTGCCGCCACGTACTGTGGCGGCCGTTACGCGCCTGTTTAACGGTATCTTGCGCACGGGCCACTTCCCAACCCAATGGAAGGAGGGCTTGGTCATCATGTTGCCCAAGCCGGGCAAGGACTCCAAGCTGCCTGAGAGCTATCGGCCGATAACTCTACTGAGTACCATCTCAAAGGTGTTTGAGAAACTCCTGCTGGCGAAGCTACTGCCCCACATCCAGCCGCGCCCGGAACAGTTCGGCTTCAGGCCCGAGCATTCTACGACGCTTCAGCTCACCAGAGTACTGAATGACATGACGGTTTGTTAAAACAAGAAGGAATACACTGTCGCAGTACTCCTGGACATGGAGAAGGCGTTTGACAAAGTATGGCACGAGGGTTTGCTGTACAAATTGTCGACGTCTCCAGCCCCAAGAAGACTGGTCCAGATCATCGCCTCCTTCCTGAAGAATCGCCGCTTCCGAGTGATGGTGGAAGACGCCGTCTCCGAGGAACACCCCGTTGCAGCCGGCGTCCCTCAGGGGTCCTGCCTGTCTCCAGCCTGTTACTCCCAATATACGGACGACATCCCCGTCGGGCCGGGTGCCCAGCTGGCACTCTTCGCCGACGACGCTGCCTACTACGCGTCGTCGATCCAGGCACGGCACGCTGCCGTCAAACTGCAGCGCACCCTGGACATCTTGCCCGACTGGCTCGCCAAGTGGCGGTTGTCCGTCAACGTTGGGAAGACGCAGGCGCTCATCACAGGCCAGTCCCCCCTTCCACCACCACTCCAGCTCCAAGGACAGGACATCGCGTGGTCTCCGCAGGTGAAGTACCTGGGAGTGACCATCGATCGCCGGCTCACCATGAAGCAACACGTCGACAACGTCGTCAACCAGGTCAAGGTGGCACGCGCCAAGCTGCGTCCACTTCTCGACTCCAGCCTCCCTCTGAGGGCGAAGCTCGGGATCTACAAGTGCTACGTGAGATCCCGCCTCACCTACGCGGCCCCGGCATGGTACGCCCTGTGCTCGGAGACGAAAAAACGGAGACTCCGAGCCCAAGAGAACCTCTCTTTGCGTACCATCGTCGACGCCCCCCGCTACGTGAGGAATGCGACGATCCAGAGGGACCTCAGATGGGAACCAGTGGACCAGTTTGTCCAGAGGCTGGCGAAGGGCATGTTCGCGCGTGCGGATAGCTCACATCATCCGCACATCCGCGACATGGCGCCGTACCACGCGCGCCCGCCCGACCGCCGCCGCCTGCCACGCGACCTGGTTGCCTAGCCGGCGATCAGCCAAAGGAACACCCCTCGTGAGAAGATCTCCACCGCCCGCGAGGGCCCCCCGATGACCTGTCCATAGGATTGGACAGAGGCGCTTCTTCAGGAAGAGATCCGATGATCTGACCCTGACTCCCCACGCCCCAGAATGGGTGCGTGAGATGATAACTTGATTGATTGAGTCGTATTGTAGTGTTATTGCGACCACTGTCCAATAAAGACCTATCAAGGAGTGTAAACTTTCGTTTCACTTATACCACTACCAACATTTGGTCCTTCGAGCCAGGATCGTTGAGTCTAACTCCGATCAGTGCCGATAGGTGGAAAGGATCGTTGAGCCAAACTCCGATTATTCGTACCTAGAACGTTGAGTGACAACTCCGTTCGAAAGTACAAGTACCTAGAGCGTTGAGTGTCACTCCGTTCAAAGTACAGAACCGTATCAGATCGGTACGAGGTGGTATCAAAGGCAGACGCAGACGCCGCCGCTGCGGCCGCCGCCGCGAGCGCTGACCAGGCCGCCCGAGCCGAGATGCTGGCCCGCGTCGAGGCTGCTGAAGCCGCCGCCGCCGCCGTCGAGTCCACCCAAGCGGAGATGCGTGCACGCATGGAGGCCGCCGAAGCGGCCGCCGCCGAAGCTGCAGAAGCCCTTGCCGCCGCCAATGCCCGCGCCGGAGCCCGGGCCGGCGCCGAGGATAGAAGCAGCATTTTACAGACCATACACCACGTCGTGCCGCCCCGGTCCCCGTCGGAGCAACCGTCAATGGGTCAGGCAGGATCCGTGCTGCCAGCACACTGCCCGAGATTGGCTCCGCTGACCGAGGAGAACGTGCGACGAGCGAACTCCGTGCGGTCTACATCCAGCGCCGTGACTCAGCGGCGCATACAGCTTCAGATCGAAGCCCAAACACGTATGAACGAGATGCGACGTCGGGCCTTAGAGCTCGAGAAGAGGCAGGTCGATCTCGACCTCGAAAACGCGCAAAGGTTGCTTGAGTTACAGATGCAGAGTGTAGCTGTCGACGAACAAGCGAGCAACGTGTCCGGCTCTCATCATGAGCGGATGAGTGCCTGGCTGGGCCCAGTAGCTGCCGCCGCCGGGACAACGAGCTACCCCATCGCCGACGCTCGGTCGACGAGCTACCTGACCGCCGCAACAACAACAGCTACGGGGACCGAAGCCGAGCGACGCCATACCCCGCCTGAACGACGGGGGGAGAGACCTCATGTCACCTTCAGACATGAGCAGCTGCAGCTGGACGCGCCACAGCGAGAGTATGGAGCGCGGCGCCGCTCTCGCTCACCCACGCCGACGGGACGACTACTCGCAGAGCGATTCGAGAGGATTGAGCAGAAGTTGGATCGACCTCACCGTTATAAACCTAACTTGAACTTACCTATTTTCTCAGGCGATCCGGGCGATTGGGTATCGTTCAAATCCTCGATGGAGAGCACCACGAGAAAATACCACATCGACCCCGAGGAGAACGTGAACCGACTCCGAATCGCGCTGCAAGGGAAAGCGAGAGCCAGCGTGATCAACCAGTTGGGGACTGCAAGGCGTCCAGATCGGATCATGCAGACATTGGAGGAGCTCTACGGCCGACCAGAGCTGCTCATCGACAACTCCCTGACGATGCTGCATCAGATTCCGGCGCCCAGACGAGATGACACTAACTCTCTAAGTGTCTTTGCCTCACAGGTGGAGAACGTGGTCTTCGGGCTGGAAGACCTGCACGCCGAGAAATGGCTGTAGAACCCTCTCCTGGTACGAGAGGTGGTGAGCAAGCTGCCCGACTACATGAAGTGCAACTGGGCTACGTCCGCGAGACAGACAGCGAACCAGGGAGAACCAGAGCTCGTACGTCTGACACGCTTTCTGAAGGAAGCAGCGAGGGTATGGTAACATTTGTTCACCCACCAGGCCCGTCAATCACGCCCGTGGCCCCCGCTCCAGTGAAGACATACGGCGGCGCTAAGCCAGTCATCCCCCGTCTGCCGCGCGCCACAGCGCGCACCGCCCAGGTGCTTACCGCGGAAGAGGAGCGAAGACCTGCAGATCGCAGGACCTGTCTTTGCTGCGGTGGCAACGAGCACCCAATCAACAGATGCCGCAAGCTGTTGAACATGACCACCGATGCCCGCTGGGAGTGGGCCAGGTCAGAACGCCTGTGCTTCAAGTGCATGGAGTCCAGGCACCGCCGCAACGTATGCAGAGCCAAGGGATGTACCACGAACGGCTGCCGCCGTCCACACCACCCGCTGCTGCACGAGGGGAGCAGCCGCCAGGCCCAGGAGACGCCGACCGTGAGCACCGAGCCCGCCAACGATCAGGGAGCTGAAGCGGTAATGTCAATTGCGAACACTAACGACCATGCTGTGCTCTTAAAGGTTTGCAGAGTTGAAGTCACTGGGCCTGCGGGGAAGAAGTTAACCTACGCGTTGCTGGACGAGGGATCGAGCGTCACCCTGATCAGCAAGGACCTCGCTGACGCTGTCGGTGCCACGGGAGACCTCGCGCCACTGAACCTGCGCGGGGTGAACGCAGTGCAGCCACACACGGACAGTCGACGAGTCACTGTCCAAATCAGAGGGCATCAGGAGCGCGCACACCACGAGATAGCGGCCCGAACCGTCCGCAACCTCGACCTGCGGCAACAGAGCGTGTCACGGGATGTGCTGCGCTACCGCCACCTGCGACATCTGGCAGACCACGGCTTCGAGAACGCGAAGCCCCAGATATTGATCGGTGCCGACCACTGGCACCTGATCGTATCACACCAGATGCGGACCGGCAAACGGAACGAGCCCGCCGCCTCCAAGACCGACCTAGGGTGGGTCGTCTACGGGACAGTGCCACGACTGCTGCGCCGCACTGACGAGGACGCCGTGCTGCACGTCCACGCGGCCGAACGCCGCTACGAGGACGACGAGAGCATTCACGAGCTGGTGAAGCAACACTTCGAGGTGGACGCGCTGGGTGTGTCTCTCCGTGTGAAGACATCGCCGGAACATCAGCGCGCCATTGATATCTTCAAAAAGACGGCCCGTCGAGTCGACGGCCACTTCGAGGTTGGGCTGCCATGGCGCACGGACGACATCGTGCTGCCGTCGAACTACGCCGACGCTTTGAGGCGTCTACATGGGATCGAGAGGAAGATCGACCGCGACCCACAATTTAAGGTCGAGTACACGCAGCAGATCCAGAACCTTTTGGACAAGGGGTACGCGAAGAGATGCGACGGGAGCGAGCAGCGAAGCCCCATACAATGGTTCCTGCCACACTTCGCGGTGAAGAACCCCAACAAGCCGAGCAAGGTACGCCTGGTCTTCGACGCTGCGCACCGCTCACACAACACCAGCTTGAACGATAAGCTGCTGATGGGCCCGGACTTGCTGCAATCGCTGCCGGGCATCCTCTTCCGCTTCAGAGAGAGGCCGATCGCCGTGACTGCCGACATCGCGGAAATGTTCCTGCGCATCAAGGTCCGGAGCCAGGACCAACCCGCGCAGCAGTTCCTCTGGAGAGGCGGCGACAGAACCCGTCCGCCTGACCACTACAAGATGACGTCGATGATCTTCGGCGCGAGCAGCTCACCATTCCTGGCACACAGTGTGCGCGATCAGAACGCGATCGACCACGCCAGCACGCACCCCAGGGCACTTCCACTGATCACCCGCAGTCATTACATGGATGATTTAGTCCACAGCTTTGACACAGCGGAGGAGGCCCAGAGAGCAGTCGACGAAGTCATCGCGGTACACGCCGGGGCCAGCTTCACCCTCAGAAGCTGGAACTCCAACTGCCCGCGCCTGCTGGACACCATCCCTGAGGAGCTACGAGCCCGGCGCCCTACAACCCTGGGCTCCAACGAGGTCAAGAACGAGAAGACCCTGGGGATGCTGTGGGACGCAACGAGCGACGCGCTGGGGTTCAACACCACCCTGGCCCGCGTCCCTGACCCAGTCCGGATGCAGCAGCGGGCACCGACCAAGCGAGAGGCACTGGCAACGGTCATGTCAATCTTTGACCCGCTGGGCCTACTCAGCAGCTACACCATCACGGCGAAGATCCTGCTGCAAGACCTGTGGCGCATCAGCATGGGCTGGGACGAGACCCTGCCATCGGCATACGCCGAACGCTTCGACCGCTGGCTGGGGGTACTGAACGACATGGCCCAGCTGCGACTCCCACGCCGCTACAACGAAGAGGACACTGCAGAGCCAGAGCGACAGCTTCATGTCTTCGTGGACGCCAGCGAGCAAGCATACGCCGCAGCGGCGTACTGGCGCCTTGAGCACGCCGACGGCCGCTGGGGAACCTGCCACCGGCCCGCCTGGACTCCAACCGCCGGCCTTTCACCAACTGCGGGGTCGACTACTTCGGTCCGATGCTGGTAGCAGTCGGGCGCCGGCGAGAGAAGAGATGGGGCGCGCTCTTCACGTGCCTGACGACGCGAGCTGTCCACATCGAGCTGGTGGGCAGCCTCGACGTTGACGCAGCAATCATGGCCCTGAGGAGGATGGCTGCGCGCCGCGGATGGCCGCGCCAGATCTGGAGCGACAACGGGACCAACTTCCGAGGTTCTGACAACGAGCTACGAGCCGCCTACAAGGAGTGGGCGCCAGCACTGCGAGACTACGCGCACCTGCAGCGCGTGGACTGGCGCTTCATCCCACCCGGGGCGCCGAACATGGGAGGCGCCTGGGAGCGACTGGTGCGGTCCATCAAAACCGCCCTCAAAGCCACCCTGAACGAGCAGGTGCCTAAGGAGGAGGTGCTGCTGACTTTGCTGCTGGAGGCTGAGTACGCCACATTGACCCACGTGTCGGTGGACCCGGCGGACCCAGAGGCGCTGACGCCTAATCATTTCCTGATCGGGACATCGAGCGGCCTGCCCCAGACCGGCCCCTGCGACCCAGCAGATCGGCGCAAGTGGAGAGCAGCCCAAGGACTGGCTGACCAATTCTGGAGAAGATGGACCAGGGAATATCTTCCCACCCTGGTGCCACGCAGAAGCGCAGCGGATCTCCAACGACCACTGCGAGTGGGCGACCTCGTCGTCGTGGTGGACTCCGGGTTGCCGCGCAACACATGGCCGCGCGGCATCGTCGAGCGCATACACGTCGGCACGGGCAACGACGTGCGTAGCGCCGACATACGAACAAAAGGCGGAGTCTTCACGCGACCTACCAGGAAACTCGCCGTCCTACGCGTGGAAGAGGAGGCTACGACGAGTCTGCGCCGGGGGGAGGATGTTACGGACAGCGAGCCCCGGCCAGCGCAACCGGCCGACTGACCGACTGGAGGTGCGAGCGAGATGGAGCAGCGCGCCGACAGGGACCGCATGCGTCGACTTTGAACTAGGAGTCACGATCCCTGCGACCAACACGGAGAGAACAATGGACCGACCGCTAGCCCCGAATATAAATATAAGCTAGTTTTTAAGTCGTATTGTAGTGTTATTGCGACCACTGTCCAATAAAGACCTATCAAGGAGTGTAAACTTTCGTTTCACTTATACCACTACCAACAACTGTCTTGTTTTTGACCTATTTTGTTGTTTTCTATGCAAAACTTGTTGTGTTGCGACATTTTAATAATATGTCCTAAAATGAAGAGGAAATAATGCTTACACCCAACAGACGAATGGAAAAAAAGCAAAAGGAGTTATTGAACAGACATTTCCATCAAAATCCAAGCAAATTTATCTTTAAACGTAAGGAAATTTCATGCTCTGGATAAGCCAAACAAGTCAATATATTCTCAGAAAGTATTTTTTTACATTATTACTGTTTTGTTTCCTCGCAATGGATGTGAAAAGCAGTGTTTGTAACTCGGTTTAAAACCCATTTTAAATTCGACTTAATTATCCAAACTCGCCTACTTGCATAAAGTGGCTTGTTTCAAGCTCGTGTTCTACAATCTGCTATTTATTCACTATTTTCAGTGACTAAAATAGGCTTTTTAGAGATGGAATGGTATAAATCAATATTACGACATGGAGCTGATCTGATGATAGAGCCGAAACTCAATAAAACGCCGCAAATCTATCCAGTTTGGGCTCATTCGATTCGGCCCGTGATGATATCCAGGGTCTTATGATGGAGCCAGATGGTGGCCTTGGAAACTGAAATTAAACGACGCAACCATCGAGTCTCGTTTGATTCGTCTTGACAAGTACTCTGTGATACATTACTCAAAATGCACAGTAACTTCGACCATACTGTTGTCTATTTAGGCTCGAAGCTGTTCGTTGATGGTCAAGCGTATGTAGACTCACGTAGAGTCAAATCACTGATGGTCTTCTTATTGAAGAACTAGACTGTACTAAATTAACAGGCAAACAACCAGTCAACAATGACGCTTTAAATTAAAAGAACAGGTTGAGAAACAATATGATGCAATAACACTGCTAAAACTGAAACATAAAAATAAACGAATAGAATATATATATAAAAAAAAGGTTTTATTTAAGTGCTCTAAAAAGAAGAAAAAAAAGTTTTAATCGAATCGAATCAATTTATTGCATTACACAAATTATCTGATTAAAATTTAAACCTTGATTTACTTGTCTAAATAAATAATTATGTAACTTGATCTTGATATAAAGTAAATCTAAGAAAAGAAGTATGTATATTCAAAATAGGTAAATAAATATATCTACACAAGTAAATCTCGGAATAAACGTTTATATCGTTATTGTATCATATAAATTGTGTTATGTTATATCGATGGGCTTCATTCAATGTAATGTTTATTTTATTTTTAGAGCATTTAAATATGTAAAAGCTACTGTAGAATATTTTTTTACAATTTTTTTACCCATGATATAGTTTCATACAGTCCCAATGTATCTGTGTTAACAGGATCTTGCCGAGTTCCTGCAGACCTCTGTGTGTCGCCCTGGCCGGCTGAGGACATGCTTCATTCATTCTATCAACATCTCTACACAAGAGGATGACACACTGGTGATGACTGCTACTGAAGATGATGATGATAAATTAGCTGCCAAGAAATATTTCGAAAATTACATTGAAGCAGAGGCCTCTACCTTCCGAGAAACCGCCGCTACAATCGATGAAGAGACCTTCGAATCTTATTGCGACAAAAAAAAAGTTTGTTCAGAAGAGCTTGGTGATCAGCTAGAGGAAGCCGACGCACAAACAAGAAAACAAGTAATGAACAGTGTCGCAACTACAAACACAACTACACAACTACAAACAAACACACCAAACTCTAGCAATATTGAGTTTACTCGTGAACAAAGCACCTTCGCCTGTGATTACTGTTATAAAAGGTTTACTTCAAAAACTGTGTTGGAACGTCACATCACTACATATGACGTTCATCCACATAATAATAAAGCTGTTCCCTTTCCTTGTGTTGATTGTGTTGTTGTGTTGTGTTCAGACGATCAGTGTAGCGAGTGCTCGAACGGACATAGATCACATCAACGCAGCAATATGCAAACAAATATTGCGGAGAAACATTATCAGCGCAATGTTTGCCATAATCTTAAATCCATTTCAATTAAGCAAAATTTGATATTTCACAAGATTACACATACAGGCGAGAAACCCTATCAGTGTGAGGTGTGCCATAAATCTCTTACAACGAATAGCGGTTTGATCAAGCACTTGAGTGCACATACTGGCGAGAAACCATTTCAGTGTAATGTATGTCATAAATCATTTGTACAAAAAAGTCAAATGATCAGGCACATAAGAACACATACTGGCGAGAAACACTACCAGTGTGAGGTATGTCATAAATCATTTGCGCAGCTAAGTAGTTTGATCGAGCACAGAAGAGTGCATACTGGCGAGAAACCATTTCAGTTACAGGTGTGTCGTAAATCGTTTACTAATAAAAGTCATTTGGTCAGGCACAGAAAAGTACATACTGGCGAGAAAACTGGCGAGAAACCATTTCAGTGTTACGTGTGTCGTAAATCGTTTGCTGATAAATGTTATTTGGTTAAGCACGTAAGAGTGCATACAGGCGAGAAACCCTACCAGTGTGAGGTATGTCATAAATCATTTTCACAAAAACAAATTTTGACAGTACACATAAGAACACATACTGGCGAGAAACTATTTCAGTGTGATGTATGTCATAAATCATTTACTTATAACAGTCGTTTGGTCATACATAGAAGGACACATACTGGCGAGAAACCATTTCAGTGTGATGTATGTCATAAATCATTTTCACAAAAAAGTCATATAATCGAGCACATAAGAACACATACTGGCGAGAAACCATTTCAGTGTGAGGTGTGTCATAAATCATTTGTACAAAAACATGATTTGACAGTACACATAAGAACACATACCGGCGAGAAACTATTTCAGTGTGATGTATGTCATAAATCATTTACTTATAACAGTCGTTTGGTCAAACATAGAAGGACACATACTGGCGAGAAACCATTTCAGTGTGATGTATGTCATAAATCATTTTCACAAAAAAGTCATATAATCGAGCACATAAGAACACATACTGGCGAGAAACCATTTCAGTGTGAGGTGTGTCATAAATCATTTTCATATAAACATGTTTTGACAGTACACATAAGAACACATACTGGCGAGAAACCATTTCAGTGTAATGTATGTCATAAATCATTTGTACAAAAAAGTCAAATGATCAGGCACATAAGAACACATACTGGCGAGAAACCATTTCAGTGTGAGGTGTGTCATAAATCATTTGCACAACGACGTGTTTTGTTCAAGCACAGAAGGGCGCATGCTGGCTAGAAATCATTTCAGTGTCGGGTGTGTCGTAAATATTTTTTTTAGGTAGCCTATACTGTGTCTTACTGCTGGGCACAGGCCACCCCGTTTCGAGCCCACACATCTCTCGACCAAGCTACATTGACCCACACTAGACTGGCGGTTTATTTGGATAGAACCATGTCTAACGGCATTTAGTAAAACTTTTTGACACCGGGTCTTTTTAGACAAATTGACCCCGCTGAACAAACAACATTAATTTTTCTATATTATTTGCTTATAAATATCAGGCTTAGTAACTCAGTAACGTCTGCCCAAACTACAAAATTTTATTTTTATTTTTATTCTAATTTTTTGCATTCGCAGTTAATTTCTCAAAAATACGGTCGAAGCTATGATAAAATATCCAAGAAGCGAACTAATGTTCATTCATTTACCTACAAAACAAACCTTATTTACCGTCGTACGAGAATTCGTTCATGATTTATAGGCCGCAGCGCAGACGCCCCACCGCGAGTCAGAAAGCTATACATACATTTTGTAGGTGAAAGACTACTAAAATAAAATAAAATTCGTTTCGTTTTCCTTCAGTGTTTATAATTGAGTGTTTTACATATTGATCTATTATTGAGCTATGAAGCAATTGTTTCATATACCTATACATTTTATACCACACACTATTATAATTATGTTTAAGTATTATTTTTACCTATGGCACGGAACGAATCAATAATGAACTTAACGAAAATTATAACATCATTTAAATATTTACTTAAGGTAATAATGGTATAAACTTTTTATGATGATAACAGATTAAAATCAACTATTGTGGTTTGGAATGTGATCATTAAATACCATCAATAAATAAATTGTAAACAGTCTGTATCACGTAGTCCCGGGTTGGCACATATCCCTTTACAATAGCAGCTTGGTGCACAAGGCTGCTTGACTTCCCTACGACAAATACAAGCCGCAACCTGCCCTACATCCGCATGTAAGAAGATCCTTGAAAGCTTTTGGAACTGCTTCTAAAGTTATAAGCACTGGTATCAGCTTATTGCCACCCTGACGCTACCCGTAATCTATCCAAAAGGACGCTCTGCTCTCGACCCATAACCCCATTACGCACGATCAAAACAGGAAGGAGACTCAGAAATAGATTTAGCAAAGACAATACATACTGTAGGTAACCCAAACCATATGCGGCATTATCACCGTTGTCTGTTGTGTAGTTCTGTTGGAGAAAGCCGCTCCATATCTCCAATGTGTACCTTTCTCCAGATGAAAGTTTGGTAATGTGGTCTGTGAATATGTAGTCGTGCTGCATCTGAAGTTGGTGGCAGAGCTTCAGGTGTGGTAACTCAGGAGAAGAGGACGTGTCTTGCTTCATCTGTTGTGTTTACAGGAGATTTTATTTTGTACAGTCTAACCATGAAACTATCTACATCCGCGAGCGTTTCTTCGGTCGAGGGGGATACTCCTAAAAGAGAGTAGAGTGAATAAACCTTTATAAAATAAATAAATAAATAAAATAAAAAGCCTTTTAATATCTCATAATAAAAAAATAGGGTTTAACATTTCATTTTTCATGCATTAAATAAATTTAAATTAGGTACATTATTATTTTTAGTATTATAGCAGATTGATTATCTTTTGTCGTATATTATTAATGTCGTGCTAATTTTATGAGAGCCCTGATCGGGTGAAGGCCTCCTCTAAGCGATGCCACTCTTCCCTATCTTCCGCGCGTTTAAGCCAGTCCTTTCCTGCGACCTCCACAATGTCGTCCGACCATCTCTTGTTTGGCCGTCCCGGTCGTCGTCGTCCTTCTTCTGGTCCCTTCCACTCCGGCGCTGCCCTAGTCCATCTGCCGTCTTTCAATCTAGCCAGGTGTCCAGCTCATCTCCACTTCATCCTTGTCACGTGTTCGACGGCGAATAAACCTTTATAGTTTTACTTATTCCGCTTAAATAGGATGTTACGTCCTAACCTGTCAACGCGTGCCGTGTGAGGATATTTGTTTTTTTCCTGTTAAATAACATTGTTTGCAACCTGGTGGATAGGGATATACTTAATGTTTACAAATCAGGTCAAGTGCGAGTCGGAGGGTTCCAAGGGTTCCATGAAAAATGGCAAAAAAACTAATCCTTTAATTTAAAAAATGCATTAATTGTTGCTGTAGCGGCAACAGAAATACACATTCTGTGAAAATTTCGAGTACCCATTATGGTTGATGAGATACAGCCCGCTGACGGATAGACAGACTGACTGGCAGACTGACGGAAAGCGGAGGCTTAGTAATAGGATCCCGTTTGATACCCTTGGGGGTACGGAACCGCGGGCGACATGGGGCGGCGCGGCGCGGCGGTGGCGTCTGCGCTGCGACCTGGAAGTCGTGACCGAATACTCGTACGACAATAAATTAGGCCTTGTTTTGTAGGTAAATGTGTGAACATCAATTCGCTTCTTGGATATTTTAGCATAGCTTCGACCGTTTTTGATTAATAAACTGCGAATGCAAACGTTTAGAAAAAATAAAAATTCATGCAGTTTGGGCAGACGTTATTAACTGAGTTACTAATAAGCCTGACTAATTATTTATAGGCAAATGTTGTAGAGAATTTAATGTTCTTTATTTTTGTCATAGACAGTTTTCTTTTATCAATCAATCAATTCGGAGAAACATCGGGAAAACCGCAGGTTGGGACACGTTTTGGGGGAAAAGGGAGTGGAGGAGTGGTTGACACCAGGCAGAATCGTGTATAGTCAAAAAAAAACCGGTGTCAAAAAGTTTCACTAAATGCCGTTAGCCGTTGAAAGCAGAAGTAACTTGAGAAATAATCGCCAGTCTACTCTGGTAGGAACTTGTGCAGGTAGTCCCGCCATCTCTTACTGAGCCTTCCCCTGCGCTGGTGTCCATCTGTACATACAACAGACAGATAGACGTAAATAGTTAACTAATAAGAATTATTACTTGAGATAAATAAATTATCTCATCGGTACACGGTCAGCACGGGATAAGAACCTGTATATCCTTCGTGACAAGCAAGCGCGAAACCCACTTGACCACGGAGCTCAATTATATTAACATGATAAACCCATTTACTAATCGTGAGGACACCTTCAATCTCCATAGCTTCAGCGATGGGCTATCCTGTCTATCTCTGTCTTGCACAATCGAGTATTGAAGAGATGGCTAAACGTGGGGACAGTTGTGCCGCTGCCACCTCGTGTGGGAAACGAGCGAGCCCCGGTCGCAACACCTGTCTGTCAGAGATGCATTCGCAAACTATCACTCGACTCAACGCTTACTAAATGTGATATGCGACTTTGCCTTCTGCTACGATAATTAGTACGGTTGAGCGAAGCGATCTTTTCACTAGGCTAGGCAACAATCCGGCAGATTGTTTGGCACCTTATGAAGATATTATTACACATTTTGAGCTTGAAATATTGTTTTCTGAGTAAACTAGTGCCTGCGAAACTTCATAATTTAATTTTAATTATTTTATATTTTATGTTTTTGCATTACTATGTTCGTACTGTAGTCATGAATTAATCAATTATATTGTCACGTGGAGCAGTATCCCTGAAATATCAATTCAAACATGATTATGATTGATGCTAATTTTAGGATTTATGCTAAAACTAAAAACCATTAAATTAATAGCGAATGAGTTTAAGTTTATATTTGTACTAACTATACTTTTTGTAACCATCTACCCTAACTAATAAATACTTTCCCTATGAACACGACGCATTATTTACTTCTCAAGTCTGCATACAGTCATACAATCAAGGTCTAGTCAGGACGAATTGTTCCCTTTGCCTCGCTCCCCCTTTATGCCGCTCCTCGCTTACGCTTTGAACCTACTCCCGTTGCGTCGCTCCTCGTTAAGTAAAGGTTCCCGCAACGCCGCTCTAAATTGTTTTTGTTTAAGGGTGTTAGATTAGCCATTATTATTCAAAGTGTGTTATACATTCCATGCTACTTGGTACCTTTAAGGCCGAAAGAGTCATATCTTTGTTTCAATTATTTGTTAGTTACTTAAAAAAAAATACAAGGTTAAGTTAAACTACCTCAAATTAGAATAGGTGAGAAATGTTACCCCCATTCCAATGTGTACGGTACCCTTTTATTGCGCGAGTCTTACTCGCACTTGACTGTTTAGACTGAGCGACATCTGTGGTAAGTTGGTTGAAACTGCGTTCAATATTATTTTATTATGTGGGTAGTTTATTTAAATTTTCCATATGCGGCAGGCCACTCGTAATTTTAAGTGCATCTGTTCGTTCTCGAACTTATCTTAATTAATTTCGTAAGACAACAGGTTGAAAAGCAAGTTCAACAAAAATCCGTCACTTTATCTTGTCCTTGACATTCTAAGGGCGGAATCTCAGAAGGTTGATTTTGAAATTGATAAAAAAGATCACCATGTCAATGCAAAGTCAGCAAAACGTCGGCGAACTGACGACAAAGACACAATGATAGAAAGATTGTCGAGGACCACCGAAACGATGACGTCGACATTAATATATGCCTACAGCGGCTATCTAAAATTAGATATAGTTTCGAATTTAAGTGTACAGACCTTTATCTGTAATCATGATTTTCTAGGTAGGTTCATATACTTACATATTAAATAAATGATGATGATTAAATAAATAAAACATAAGAAATTATTTTTAATTAACTTAATCTGTGATTTAGTATATAATACATAGTCAGGTCATAAGTTCTGTCACATGTGCAATATGAAATAATTTAGACATGTTTATTATTTATGTAAACATTTATATAGCAAAATGAACTGAATAAAACATAGATTCTTATGGTAATAAAGTTTATTCAAAATGACCCCCGCGATTTTGAATACAGGCCTTTATTCTGCGCGGCCAGTCGTCTATCGCAGCACGAACGAGGTCCATGTCAATATCGGCGGCTGCCTTAATCAAGGATGCCTTGAGTGACTCCAAATCAGGATGAGGCTTTGATCAGGCCTTTTCCTCCAAGTGTTGCCATATCTTGTAATCAAACGGACTCAAATCTGGACTGGAGGAGGGCCAGTCTTCGTGCCGGATGAAGTCGATTTCACGCGCCGCTAGCCAGTCTTGTGTGCTTTTCGCTCTATGAGCTGGCGCAGAATCTTGTTGGAATACCCAGTGCCTGTTATTAAACATGGTATGAGAAACAGGTTCCACAAGGTTCTTGAGGACTGTATTTTGATACACAACTTCCATCGTTTTTACGCCTTTCTCACAAAAATGTACCTCAGTTAACCCCCAATAAGAGACTCCCAACCAAACCATGATCGAGGATGGAAAATGACCTCGTTGGACACGCGGAATACGGTTGTTCTTCCACGGTGAAAATTTTTTCATCCGAAAAAAGAATATCCCGATGCTTTTTTCCCGCGTACCGCTTCAACAAAGCGCGGCATCTCTTCAGTCTCAGGTCCATTAAACGAGCGTCCAAACGATGTCCTGTTTTTCTACGATATGCCCTAAGCTCTAAGTCTTCATTTAACACCCTTTTCACCGTGGTCCTGCTTAACCCCATCTGAAGGGCCAACAGTTTCTGCTTACGTATGGGATTTCTTTGAATTCGCGCCTTCACAGCTTTTATCACTGCTGGAGTCCTAACAGAGCGAGGGCGACCACTTCTTGACCTGTCATCTACACTAGAGTCTTCATTGTATCGTTTTATGGTACGATAAACGAATCTTTTGGTTATATTCAAATTTTTCAGTAAGTCGAAAATCTGAATTGGCGCGTAACCGCAACGATGCAACGCAATAACTGTGACACGGTCTTCTTTAAGTGTCCACTCCATATTTAAAAATGAGGAAAATTCTAAAAAGTACACATTTTTATTTTTATGAAAAATTCGAAATTCGAATTCAATAAACTTTTTTGTGGCCAGCGTTCTAAATTCAAAAGTTTTTATTGTGTGACAGAACTTATGACCTGACTGTGTATATAATTTGAATTATCTTGCTCTTGCCGATTCTTGCCCTTAAGTGAGAGCCCCATAAAGGGAATAGGCAAGAAGCCCGAGAGTCATCCTGGGAATGCGTTGTAGGCGCAGTGCGGCATAAAGGGGGAGCGAGGCAAAGGGAACAATTCCCCTGGGCTGGGTCTTAACAGTGTGCGCATGCAGCGTGAGAGAAATTGTCGGTCCTGACGAATTGTTCCCTTTGCCTCGCTCCCCCTTTATGCCGCTCTGCGCCTTGCCGGCGGGCAAGGGGGTCTCCTTGCTGGGATACTTCTCAGTCAGCGGCCGTAAATCATCACTAGAACCTTGCCATCCGAAGACCAAGTGTTGTTGAGACCAAAATGCTTCCTCGCCGCAACAAACACCTCATATCGGGTTTAAGTCAAGAACTCGGACACTGTGATGCCAGAACCCTTCAGCTGTTTCTTCACTCCCCACAATTCACAGCGTGCCGAGTATGTAGCAAAGCGGACTAGAAGGGTCCGATGATTCTTTCCCTTGGCACCAAGGCGATGAACTACGCTCACTGCACTGAGGCACCCTGCAGACTCTTCAGACGGGAGGCGAGCGCATCCGAGAAGACAATGTCTGGCTTCTCGTTTTCCGCTTCCTCCACGTCATGCACCAGCAACACCTTGCGCCTCGCCGCAGTCTCATGCCGGTCCAGCCCACAAGTGACAAGCTCCAGTTGGGACTTCAGCATTCCGAGAGTCTTCCACATGAGATCCTTGAAGTCCCTGAACTCACGCGCCAAATTGGTGATGTCCACAGGTCCAGTAGCAAGCATGGCGGATTGCAGCTTCTGGACATGCCTCGCCATCTGCTCGTGAATGTGGCAGCCAGCTCTTACATGTTCTTGTGTATCTCTGCATGCAGGTCCATATTGAAGTGTTGGTGATTTTGGAAAAATGATGAGAAAGAGAGTGAATTTAGTTTGATTTGGTTATTTGGGAGTCCAGGTCAGTGAATTTATAAAATTATGTACATAAAATTTCAATTAAATAATAAAAATTTGATATTAAAATGCAGAGCAAAATTATAAGTTGTGCACTTTCAGACTACCCTCTACCTCGAAGCCAATTTCGAAATATTTGAGAAAATTATGGAAGAAGCCCTCACTAAACTATGTAATAACAGAAAAAAGTTAATTATTTGTGGCGATCTTAATGTAGATTTGCTTGTAGGAACAACGATTAATAACTTTATTCAAATCATTTAATTTATGTCATGTATTTTAAGAGCCGATTTACACTTACCAGCCAAACTTGCTTGGATAACGTTTTTTGTGACTGAGCATTCACAAGTAATAGTGGTCAAACAGTTTCATTCCCAACTGCTATTAAGGATAAGACTGGTCCATCATTTTATAGGCCTATTACATCCCATAGACTAGAGACATATAAGAAAAACTTAGATATAAATTTGCCAGTACCGGATTTTAATGAACAGAACCCAAACAAAATCTACTCAGACTTCTTCAACATTATTCAGACAGAATTCAATAAAGTTTTCAAATTAAAGAAAGTCAGTGACTACAACGGTAAATCTAAATTAAATGACTGGGCAACTTTTGGAATTCGTAAAAGTAGAGTTATCTTGTATGACCTTTATGATCAAAAAACCTATAACTTTGATCGAAAATTTCATGACTATGTTAAAAAATATTCCAAAACTTTCAAGTTCGTTTGTAGAACTGCAAAAACTCTACACATTAATAGAAAAATTCAAAATTCAAATAATAGAATGAAAACAGTTTGGCAAATAATAAACTGCGAAACTGGCAAAGTTATACCAAGGGACAATGATTTCTGCCTAAAGATAGGTGATGATGTTGTTAAATCCAGCGCTGATGTTGCTCGAGCTTTTGAAACATTCTTCACCAATGTACCCGTACTCACAACAGACCGTCTAAATTCATCTCCATATGAAGCAGAGACTTTATTAAAAAATAACACTAGCGTCAGTAATGTATATTTAAAATTTCATCATGTATATCCCCAGGACATTGCCAAAACGTTTAAATTACTTAACTTAAAAAATACGGAAGACCTGTGGGGTATATCAGTCAAAGTCATTGGTTCAGTAATTCTAGTTATAGCCCCACACTTAGCTAATATATTCAATAAATGTGTTGACGATGGGGCTTTCCTAGACCTCATGAAACACAGTAAACTGATACCTCTGTTCAAGTCGGGAGATAACGGCGATCCTTCAAATTTCAGACCAATATCTGTTCTTCCAACACTAAGTAAAATATTTGAAAAGATTATACTTATTCAAATGCTCTCACACTTCAACCGTACAAAACAACTCCACGCCAAACAATATGGTTTCACTAGGGGTAAATCGACTACGGATGCAGGTATTACCCTTATATCTCATATTTATTCTGCATGGGAGGCCGCACAATTAATTACGAAGTTAGAAATAAAGCGTTGGATCTACTAAGATCATACCTAAGCAATAGAATTCAAAAGGCAGAAGGTAACGGCGTGGAATCTGATGGATCGGGTGTTAAAATTGGCGTTTCACAAGGCTCCATATTAGGCCCTTTCTTATTCCTGGTATATATTAACGATCTGCCTTTCATGGTGGAGAAATTAACTGACATAGTGTTGTTTGCTGATGATACTTCAATGGTCTTCAAAATTGAAAGACAAAAAGGAGATTTTGATGATGTTAATGGTGTATTGTCTTTAACCTTGAATTGGTTCACAGTTAATAATTTATTGTTAAACGCTGGTAAATCCAAGTGTATCACATTCTCACTTCCAAATGTCAGGCAAGTTGAGGCCAGTTTAGTGTTAGACAACAGCACGTTAGATTTAGTAAATGATACGAAGTTTCTTGGAATAACCATTGATAGCAAATTGCAGTGGGGACCCCACATAGATAAATTAGCTGGTAAATTAAGTTCTGCGGCTTACGCTGTTAGGAATATCAGACAAAGCACGGATGTGGCTACATCTAGGCTAGTATATTTTAGTTACTTTCATAGTGTGATGTCCTATGGTATCTTGTTGTGGGGGAAAGCAGCGGATATTCAAACTATTTTTATTTTACAGAAAAGAGATATTCGAGCATAATTTCTTTATTACACATAACTAATATATGGACAGCAAGACTTACATAAAAATAGTGTACAAATGCGAGCTTATCTCTAATAAGAGATCTCTTCCAGAAAACCAAATTAGGATGGGAATGGTCGATTGCTGAGCAGGGGTGACAATGTGTACAACAATATAATTTAGTACATATCTAAATAACTAACATATGGTTAGATATATGTTATATCTAAATAACTAATATAAAACAATATTAACTAAATATACGAGGGATTACATAAATATCATATAACATACTCGTACATGCTAAACATAAATACTATATAAATATATATATTTTTAAATAAATATACTAATAAATACATACATACTACCTATATTTCTAAAGAGAAAGGTAATGCTTCTTCACGCGACTTTTAAATATATTAAGAGAAGGACTGTCCCTGATAGTGCAGGGGAGTGCATTCTATAATTGAATAGCCCGGAATCTAAACCCATGCTCATAGGACGCGGTGTTATGCTGTGGGGTTGTGAGCATTGAAAGCGCGTGAGTTCTCCGAGGCCTGCTGGAAGAAATAAATGGAAAACGGTCTCGTAAGAAGGTTGGATAGCGTGGATTGCGTAAAATGTTGTAGAGTATGTTGAGGATGAGAGAATCCCGACGAAGACGTATTGGCAGCCACTTCAGCTATTTATAATTTAAAACGAACAGACTCCTTAAGAGAGCTTTTTAAAGAAATTGACATACTAACAGTAGCTAGTCAATTTATTTTCGAAAATATAATGTATGTACGAAGGACCTTACAACATTATCCAAACTTAGCTGTAATGTTAACCTAAGAAATAATCACAGACTATGTGCGCCCCGATTTAGACTCGCGAAGGTTAGCAATTATTTCAAGGGTCAGTGCATTCTCTACTACAATAAAATACCTCTGGAGATTTTGAAATTGCCATTTGAGCAATTTAAAAAGCATGTTAAAGCGACTTTGTCGAAAAAGGGATATTACAATGTTCAAGATTACTTAAATGACAGGACTGTATGGGGTTAATCTGGCTCAACACAGACCTTGCTGTTAATAATTTTGTAATTATTTATTCCTGCTTATTAATGATAACAATTAAATTTTTCATATTTGTATTAGTTGAGCAAAACCTATTTTTAAAAGAGATCTAAAAATCAATCTGTGGTAGTTTCTACGCCTTCCTTCTCCCACAGTGGTCCAATGTAGAGAAGAGGCAAAAAATTACGTTTGCTAAGTATATGTAAATATCTACAGTAATAAAGTACTTTGACTTTGACTTTGACTTTGACAACGAAAATTAAGAGGGAGGGGGTTTTTAAATTTGGAAGCGTATTCATACAGATTGGGGGAAGGGGCCCAGCTAACTCATTTGGCTGCTTAACAGCATTGGAGCCTATCTTTTTGTAACTCAAGGTGATAGACTTAAGCGCTAGAGAATCTACTACATAGTTTCTGCAGCAGCTATGCGGCAATTTGGGCACAATTTTATGCAAACCTTAGTTCTATATCAACTCTTTAATGGTGGCACAGAGCTGCTACAAAAACTGCATGAAACTATTAGCGCCATTATAAAGCCCCCCTGGCGCTTCCCTTTGAACGAACTAAATTATCATTGAATGAATGGTTTGCCATCAAGTGATTTTATTGGATTGTGTTTGTGACAAGCAGACATTTTCCTGAACTCTCTGGATGTTATGGTGGATAAATTCGTCGGCCATCAGTCAACAATATTCTAAAGTAAGTAATGTGATTATGCCTTTTATATCTACTCAAAAGAAAATAAGGGCCACTTACATATTTCTGTTTTTGAGTAAATTTTTAGATGTAAACTAATTAATAAGTGACTAATTAATGATGTCCGGCCTCCTGCCTCCTTCAGTATCCAACCTCTTTAATGCTGGTGTTTAAGTCTTACAGCTGGCCAGAAATTGAAGCAAATAAAAAAAACGAGTTTCAGGTCAAATTCCTTTCAGATGGAATCACAATTTTATTCTGTTAAAAAACTATTTCTGTCCATCTTTTGCTTATTTTAACATCTTTTGTTAATAATGCCACGTCAACGAAGGCATATGGATACCATTACTGCCACCAGAGCTGTTACATTGATTGCTGAAGGTCATTCACAGCGGTCTGTAGCTTTTTCGTTGGGTTTCTCTCGCCGAGCCATCCAAAATGTGTGGGATCGGTTCCAAGAGACTGGCAGTGTTGCAGGAAGGCCTGGATCGGGCAGGGTGCGAGCGACTACGGCACAAGAGGATCGCTACATCCGATTGAGTGCCCGTCGAGAGCGCTCTGTGACGGCACGTAAGTTACAAAATCGCCTATGGTTGACAACGGGGACTCGTGTTAGTGACCAAACGATACGTGTTCGACTGCATGAAGACCAGCAAAGGTCCAGACGCCGAGTAGTACGAATTCCTTTATCTAGGGTTCAACGTGGAAATCGTTTAAGTTTTTGCCGCGAACATTCAGATTGGAGCATGAATCAATGGGGTATGGTGCTCTTCACAGATGAGTATAAAGTGAAGCTTTGTAGTGATGATCGGCGGATTAGAGTATGGAGACGACAGGGTGAGAGATTTTCCGATGTCTGCATCAAGGAAATTGACCGCTTTGGAGGTCCTAGTGTGATGGTTTGGGCTGGGATTAGCTTACAAGACAAAACTGAGCTGGTTTTCTTAAATCAAGGCACAGTAACTGCACAACGGTACATCGATGAAGTCATCAGGCCTCATGTGATTCCATTCTCACAGAGAGTGGGGCCAGGGTTCTGGTTAATGCATGACAATGCCCGCCCACACACAGCTCGGGCCACTCAGACTGTACTGGATGACTCCCATATTCGTGTCCTACCATGGCCAGCGTATAGTCCGGATTTAAATCCAATAGAGCATATGTGGGACCAATTAAAACGAAGGATTAGGGAGCATGAGCAAGAGGTTCACAACCAGCAACAGCTTATGGATGCTCTGAAACGTGCGTGGGAAGAGATGCCTGATGAAAACATCAGAAACTTCGTCGAGAGTATGCATTCAAGGCTCCAGGTGTGTGAAAACAGGAGAGGAGAACACACCCGTTACTAAACCATTAAAAAAAACAGCTTGTGTCAGTTTTTGTTTTGTTTTGCAAAGAGTTTCTGTTTAGTTTTTGTTGTTGACAATGGACTAATTTCATGTTAATTGAAATAAGTGAAACAATTGACTACACAATTAAATGGTTATTAGCATAAGTTAAAACAAAAGCCTTGTTACATGTTATTTTAATAAATATACATTACTGTTTACTATATTTTTCACTTAGCAATCAAAATACTTAGTGGCCCCTATTTTCTTTTGAGTAGTATAGTTCTTGTGTACACGTAATTTCTAAACGCATTTACGTTTACTGTGTATGTTTAGGATATTTTTAAGTAGTTTTGTCAGGCCTCCATAAATTAATCAGTATTCCAAAAAAAAACAAAAATATTATTTATTGACTAAACAAAATAATATCAGTTTCATGTTGTTTATATAAATACGATTATATATGCTAATTGGCCCACGAAAATGTTGATAGTGGTCCTAAATTATCAGAAAAGAATTATTACATTATAATCACCTTTTTTTTTAGGATATTAACATTTTATTTCAAAATAATAAATGGCGTCTTTTAAAGTGCAGCCTTAACCCGTAGATTAAGCTTAAATAATTCTCTTATGTGAGTAATAGTGATAATTTTAACCTTTTTAAATCTGTAAGTGAATTTTATTTCTCTAATGCAGCTTATATTGTCAAAAGAGCTGCTATTTCTGATGTATTGTTACTTCAGGTGTTATTATGTGTCTTTTTACCTCTTCTTTGAATCAATGTTTTAGAGATCCGTGATCTTTGTTAAACCCTTAAAAAGCCCCCTTAAATCGTTAGCTAAACAAAAAAAACATAAAATATTCTAAAATTGAAGACTCTATCCCAAAACCCGAATTGTCTGTAATTGGATACGTTGTCAAAAGAGAAAATATACAAACTTACGAAATAGCCGAACAAATACTTGGAGAAATGCTAGATCGTTCCACAACAGAACTTGATGAGGACTCGGCAGCGGCGGCCTTACCAACAGTGGGAGGGGCAGTGCCAGTGCGACAAATCCATGAATTTAATACAATGCTAAACCAGGTTCACACTTTTTACCTTTTTATTTTTGGAGATATTTTACACAAAATAACGCTAAATCGTTTATGATCTCTAAACGAGGATAGTAAACTTACATTTCACCATTAAAATATTATACTGTAGTTTGACTCAGTGTAGGGCATCCCTACACTAAAGCCTGTGAACATGTTGCGCGCGAGTTTGCGACTGTTTCTTTTAGTCTCAAAACAGCGATAAATTCATTATTATTTGTATTCTAAATATCGTAATAATGGTAGGTTGTTCTTTGTTTTTCCAAAACATTATTTATACCTTTTACTTATTCTACTATATACAAAATGACGCCTTTTAAAGGTTTTGCCTGTTTCAATGAACTATTTAAGTAGCTTCTTACATTCAAATTTTATTTATTTCAGGTAACAAGCCAAGAGCTATCTGTTTTATCAGAACAAAATATTCCACCCGCGTTTTCAAACGATGGCAATGAACCTGCTACATTAGATATTGAAGGTGAAGTAACGCAAGGACAAGTTATCGAAACTTCGGAACTCATAAATATTACAACGAATCAAATGGAGATATACAAAAATCAACAAGAAATGTTAAAAAATCAAAATATAATCATAGGAAACCAAAACTCCGAATTTTCTGTGAAATTTGAACACATGATAACGAAAAAATCCTCAGCGGTTGTGACGTTAAATTTGGAAAATAAAGCATTCTGCTATAAACCAATTTAGCCAAACTTTCTAATTTTGAAGATCTGCTTACTGACAACGACATGAAAGCAGAATTAAAGGCAAAATACAGCATCGTTTGTCAACCAGGAAAGGCCTCAAATTGCGCTTATCTACTTGTGAACGTTTTCTTCAAAAGATATTTTTAACACAATGCTCTTGGTCGGGAAGTGCGAGAGGCGAAGGCACAAAAATAAGCCTAAAGCTGTTTAAAAATGTTTTGAGTCTATTTTTTGTACTCATTTATGAATGTGACAGAAGTTATACTATTGCCTCTAATGAGACATTCTTCAAATCGATTCTGAAAAATGCAACAAAACGAAAGAGCTCAAAACTGCAAAGGGAATCATCATCTAGAAACAGTCATAAGAGACCAAAACGGAACGTGGATTCAAAAGAAAATGAAAAAAATAATACGTTGGAAGCTAAAAATAGCACTAATCTGCATAACGAGACCAGTGACAAAAATAAAGAAAATATATCAAGCAACGATACTACGAAAACTAATGATCAATGAAGCCATATAACGACGACATTCTACAGAAATTAATTTTAAGTTGACCCGTATCACCAAGTTATGTCTTTGTGAACTTGTTTACAAAGACATAACTTGTAATCAATAGTCTCGAACTCGCCTACCTGGCTGGCTACCTGAGCAAGTAGTTTCTTTCCTTGTCTAAGCAAATTCTTAATTAAATATAATTTGTTTTCAAATTTATATGCATTAAAGTTATCTAATTTCCCAAATTTTTTAACCTCATCTACAATATGTATTAAGTTATGAACATTACTAGTAAAATACTCTAAACAGTTTTGCGCCAATGATAATAAATTAAAATGTACCTCTGCCGAGTATATTGTTATTGCACAATACAACGTGAGGAAATGTTGCATAGCTTCTTGTTTTAAAACCTTTGGCAAAATCACTATACTCAAATAGTGAAAGAATGTTCTAAACTCAGACCCTTTCCAGTGACTTAGACAATCTAATCCTCGAACAGATCTGTGGATTTCTTCGAAATTTTCAGTTTATATGTATAACCTGATAGGTTTGCTGGAAAAAATCTCTGTTGTGAGATAAGCTCGCCTTTGCGTTTAAATTTCTTGTAAAATGTTTTGTTCTAATGTTCTGTGCAATAAATAATTGTGTATTGTGAAACTCGTCACGAAAATCACATTTCTTTCCATGCTTCTCAATGTATTCAGAAATTTGCTCATTGTCAGTGTCGGAGTCAGCAAAATTGTATCTGCAATATACATTAAAAAAGCCACGGAAATATGTTATTAAAAGATAATCTTAATGCAAATTATGATTGTAGTAACCATAACTAACTGACCTGTCTTCAAAAACCGATTTTACAGGCGAATTTATTACGCCTACGGAACCCTCGCCCGTATTTATTGAACGTGGACTTGATTCATCAATATGAGTTTCTTCTATTGTATTCCTTAAATAAGACATTATTTTAGTATTAATGATGTACATATTGATGAAAACGGAGTAATTATTAATTAAGAAAAATAAATAAATTACCTGAAAATTTGTTGATCAGAAGTTTTATCGGATTGTTTTGTTATGATTGAATTGTTTTTTATATTTTCATAAACTTTACGTACTTTTCTACGATAACCGCCGCTTCTCTTTAGCAATTTCCATTGTTTAGAATCCATTTTTTATTTAATTACAAGGATGCGTGACGATTATAAGTAAATGACGATTAAATTTAGGCTGTCTAAAGGAACACGATAATTCTGTTGCATCACCATTGCTTCTTTTATAGAGCTTTTAATAAGTTTTAGGTTATAGTATTTGCTATCTTCGCACTTAAGTGAACATAGGTGGTATAATTACTACTATTATGAAATGTTTGCAGGAATGACTGGGATCCAGGATTTCTTTGATTCACAATAAAACATGTATTTGGAGATAAATTAGGTGTTTATTCTTCGGTGGTTGGTGACAAGGAGAGTGAGAGACATTTCTCAAGTGCATAGAATACAAAAGTTATATACAAAGTGTCGCCATCTGTTTGTCTAATTCGAGTTCTAAAGTCAATACACAAATATAGATGGCGTTGTTAGAAGTTACACATAAATATACAAAGTGTCGCCATCTGTTTGTCTAATTCGAGTTCTAAAGTCAATACACAAATATGGATGGCGTTGTTAGAAGTTACACATAAAAATGTACAGATGGCGCTAGTGGTGTAAGTTTACGTTGTCGTTAGACATGCTGCCAGCCTAAATTAGAATTTATTATAATATGCTGAAAGGCTTAGTCTAAAGAACTGAATTCTTAAATTCTATTTTGAATTTAATTTTATTTGAAAGCATAATTAGGGATTTACCTATCTATGTAGCTAGGTCTAACTAATAGTTATAAATAACTAACAGTTACTGAAATCTAAATTAAGGTTTGTCTAGGAATTCACATATCCTGTCTAAAAACTTATCTAGGAATTTACCTACCTATCTATCTATGTAGCTAGGTCAAGTGAAATGCAAGAAGAATATACGTTTATTTTTTAAACTTACAAATGTACATGAATATTACCTACATGCTTGATGTTTATTGGTTCAAAATTAGACATAGATATGTTTAATTACATTCTAGGTTAGATATAAATTGTATTACTGAACGCCAGTTGGAAACGGACATATATTATTAAACGCACGCTTGATGATTCCATTTTGAGTCTGTATTGAAACCACTCTTGTGACGCCGTCCCGTCCTTGGTGCTTGTCGATGATTCGTCCCATCCTCCATCGGCAGGGGGGCTGCTGCTCCTCCCTCACCAGGACCAGCGTGCCGGCCTGCAGGGCAGGTCCTTTTGAGGTTCTCCATTTCGTACGTTGCTGAAGGAGTGCGATGTAGTCGCGGGACCACCTCTTCCAAAAATCTTGTTGTAGCTGTTGAAGTTGTTGATATCGTGTTAGTTTATTTGGGTTGATATCTTGGTAGTCATAGTCCGGTAGACCTGTAGTGGTTCTACCGATCAGGAAGTGAGCTCGCGTTAGGATAGGGAAGTCGTCATTGTCGGCAGTAGGTATAGGGCTTAGTGGTCGTGAGTTCAGTATCCCTTCTATTTGAGTCAGTATAATAGAAAACTCTTCGTAGGTTAGTAAAGCTTGTCCACAGACACGTTTCAAGTGATATTTACAGCTTTTTACTGCAGCTTCGTGTAAGCCACCCATATGTGGCGTATATACAGGTAAGAACTTCCATGTGATGCCCTCATTGGCACATGAAGTTGTCAGCTCACTGGAAAATTGATTTAAGTACTCATGTAGTTCAGTTAATTCCCTATTGGCCCCCCGAAAGGTAGTAGCATTGTCACTTACAATTTCCTTCGGTTTACCTCTCCTGGCTGTGAACCTTCGAAGGGCAGCCAAAAATGCAGCTGACTCTAGACCTGAAATCAGCTCAATGTGAATTGCCTTCGTCGAAAAACACACAAATATGCTACCCAGCATTTATAGGCCTTGAACCCACGTCCTCTCCTATCTCGGATAGCAAAGGGACCCGCATAATCAATGCCCGTTGTGTGGAATGGTGGTGAGGGGGTAACTCTTGAGGTAGGTAGTTTACCTATAATAGGTATGTGTGTTTTAGGTTTGGCCCTGAAACAGGTGACACATTCTCGTAGAATTTTATTTGCTAGGCTCTTACCATGAATCGGCCAGTACTGTTCTCTTGTCGCAGAGAGTAGTAGTTGCGGTCCGGCATGCAGTAGTCTGATGTGCTGGGATCTCATGATGAGTTTGGTGAGTGTGTTGTTGTTGTGTAGAATTATAGGGTGTTTTTTATTATATGAAAATTGTGAGAGACCTAGACGACCGCCTTCGCGCATAAGTCCGTTATCGATAAATTGATTAAAGCATAATATCGGTGAATCCTGCCGGATAGGTTTGTTTTGTTGTAATAGATTATACTCGGTTGGAAATGATTGCTGTTGTGCAACCTTAATTATGCGATTTCGTGATTCTATTAGTTCATTTACCGTTATCGGCCCAGTTTGTTTGTCTGTGTTTTTTGAGTTGTGAATGAATCGCAATAGGTAGGCAAGTACTCTATATAGCATTGTGTCGGTGGAGTATTTGCAAATTAGGTCTTGTATAATATTACATGTTTGAATGTTAGTAGAAATGTTACACAATTCTTGATTTTTCATTTCTGGTACAATAGTTTGTGTGTATTCGCTAACTTATCAGCAGGTAGTCCTCTAGTTAGTAGGTCTGCCGGGTTGTCTCCGGAACGGACCCAGTACCAGTCGTCACTGGTGGTTAGATTTTGTATTTTTGTAACTCGGTTACTGACAAAGATATTCAACTTATGTGGTGGAGTTTTTGTCCATGCCAACACAACATTTGAATCTGACCATAGGTATTGTTTTGTTATTTGACATGTTAGTGTTAATTTAACTTTTGTGTATAGTTCGGCTAACAAGAGTGCTGCACGTAGCTCTAGGCGTGGGATTGTTTCCTTCCGTGCTACTCGTGACTTCGCACACAACAAACGAACTTGAATGTTGCCTTGTGTGTCTATGGATCGTATATAGATTGCTACGCCAAAAGCAGTCAATGAACTATCTCCAAAGCCGTGAATTTCGATTGTTATGTAATCGTGAATAATAACATGTCTAGGTATTGTTAGTGTTTTTAGACAAAATAGGTTTTTATAAAAGCATCTCCAGTCTTCTGATAGTGATGTTGGTAGTTCTGTGTCCCAGTCAGACTTGTCTTGCCAAAGTTTTTGTATAAAACATTTGGCAATGACTATTACTGGTCCTAGTAGACCTAACGGATCAAAAACTGACGAGATTAGGGACAAGACTTTACGTTTAGTTAGCGCCCTTGGTACTGGTTGTTCTTTCAACATGCATAGTAGGTTGTCAGTCTCGTTTGACCATGCAAGTCCTAGGACTTTTTGTGTATTGTCTCCAAACTCTGTTGGAGTGTCAGTAGTGGAAGTTGGTGTGTTTGTACTCACCCTTCGTAGAATGACTGAATGAGTTAGATTTCCATTTTCGCAGGTTGAAGTTCGCGGTGCTCAGGATGCCGCTTATCTGCACGCCTATCTCTGCTACCGTTACCTCGTCATCTCCACCGTGGAGCAGGTCGTCCATATAGAAGTCGGAGCAGATCGCTGCTGCTGCCGCTGGAAACTGGGTATTATTTTCGTTAGATAGTTGCAATAGGCACCGTGTGGCTAGGTATGGAGCACACTTCAACCCAAACCTAAGTGTGGTTAGTAAATAGGTTTTAAGCATTTTATATGGTTCATCTCGCCATAGTATGCATTGTAGATTGTGTTATTCGGGGTGTATAAATATTTTTCTATACATTTTTTCGATGTCTGCGTTCACAACATATTTATGCTGTCGAAATTTTAATAAAATGTTAATTAGATCGTCTTGAAGTGTTGTACCTTTATGTTGAATGCTATTTAATGACTTTCCCGAGGCGGTGGGACAGGACGCATCAAAAACTACTCTAAGAGTGTAACGTTGTAAGTTACCGTTGTCTTCACTCTATCATTAACTGGTCTTATTTTAAATTTAAGTAGTAATTCTCTTAATAAAACTACCAAATGAGGCTAGTAATCACAGTATTGATTTTCACGCGCTGTACTGGCAGCATTCCACTGTTGACGACTCGCTCGCTCTGCTATGATTGGCCCGTTTTGAACTAACTAGCCGTGACCGCAACTTGACTTTGCGGCGCCGGCGTCATTCCGAAAACTCACTCAGCACTGTGCGCACGTCCGTCCTACTGGCGCTCTGTAACGGTCCCTTTTTACCGTACGCCGACGAACGACTCTAAGCAGTGGTTGCTTACGTTTAATCATAACGTACTGCTAGTAGTTACGTTTTAGTTTTGTCTGTGCTTCATATTAACCCCGATTGAGGTGAGTGGTGAAAGATACTGTTTTAAAATCATCTTACCGTTAGGTACTTTCGGGCTTACTCATTTGTGTCCAGAATCATCTCATTCCATTTATTGCTTGTTGCGTTTTATTCCTTTTAGACTCGCTAATTATTATTTCGCGATATTCACATCGCATTGTAACGCAAATTGCTAACCGCTTTTAGACACGCGTTAGTGTGTCTTGGCTTCTTATAGAATGTCTGGAAAATATGTTCAGCTTACTAAATTATACTAGCTACCTTTTTGTGTGGAAATTGTTGATTGTTACCGGCAGATTTCATATTTGGGCATTTCATAAAATGTCCGGATTGTTTGCATAATGTCCCAAGTGAGGTCTGCCGATAAACAAATAAATATCCTTTTTTCATATATAGAAATAATTAATGTTACCGGCAGATTGCACATTTGGACATTTTGTAGAATGTCCGATTATTTGTAAAATGTCCCAAGTGGGGTCTGCCGATAACAAATATGAATGCTTGCTTGTTTTTATTCCTAGCACTGTATTTTCCTTTGTGTATGTAACTCCGTTCTGATTGTTACCACCACGACAACACTATTCTTTTCTTGGCGGGTGGAGCATTCGGACGGAGTGCAGTAACAGATGTTAAAGGAGGAACGGTTTCGAATTCCAGTTCGGGGTTCCTGGCACCTCTTCGGGATCACCGCTTTTCCCCGCTACCCTACGGTTTCCCGGTTCCTGACACCGCTTCGGGCTAACCTGCTTCCCTGCTCCGGCTGCATTCGGACCGTTACTTCTCCGACGTCAGCGGCACTCCGACTACGGCAAAACCCGCAGGGAAGATTCGTTGCTGCGTAACCAGGGTCAGACTACATTTGGAGAACCCACGTTAAATAAAATTTCTTGTTGGCTACCTATTAGGAATCTTTTTATTCCTCTCCAAGTAGGGACGTCACAGTGGCGCCCATAACGTGGTTAGTCTGGCCTTACTTACGCTGTAAGTAGTTAGTTGTTTGTGTGTGCGTGTTTTTGTAAACGTTTACCTGTGTTGTAATTTTGGTTTTGCTTAGCAACTTCTGTGTACGTGGTTATTATTCAAACTTTTAAATTGTAGTCTTTTTTTCAAATTCCTACGTTGGTTTTAATTTCTCGTTCTCTTATAAAAAAATTAACCACCTACCCACTAGTTGCAATATTTTTATTTGCAGTTTTAACATATATATTTTTTTCTACATCGTCATTCACTTCATTCATACCGTCAAAACCTAACGTACATAAATCATTTTGTAACAGAACGGAGACTAATTAGTAGCGTCATTTTCAATTCCTTGATTTCTCTTCCTGTGCTGTCCCGGGAAATCAAAAAAGAATACGGCAGTTGCATTTCCTCCTGTGCATGTCGTAAGAGGCGACTAAAGGAATCAGTACACTTTCACTACTCATCTCTTTGGTATTTATTATTTGAGCTGCATCATGTCTTTTCAAATTAAGTTTCTCTCTCTAAACAAAGCAGAACTGGAGTACGAAGTTGCCATCAGAGGTGAAAACCCAGGCACTACCGTAGAAATTTTACGTAAACAAATAACTAAACTTGTGACAGAATACCCGTCAGAGGACGTTCTGTTATCTCACCTTGAACCTAAGGACGACTTACTTGCAGTCGTCAAAATCTTGGACAAAGTGCAATCTACTCTTGACGGACCTGCACCAGATAGATCCTCTCTTCTTAGGACACAAAATCTGATGCACCATGTCTATCACAGATTAAGTCGGGTACCTACGGATGAAAAGTTCGAAACGGGCCATGATCAACTGTCGGAGATTTACCGAAATTATTATTCGAAGATCCTAGCTCTCTTATCACAAGCAAAGGATCCCCTTTCAATATCTTCCTCGTCTAATACTGCGTGTAGGGAATCAACGCCATCTGTTAGTGGCGCGAGCGTGATTTCTGTAACTTGCGAGCGTAGCAATACTTCCGAACTTAGTAAATTGAAGTACGACGGGAAATCATGTGTTCGGGCTTTTATCGAAAGGGTTTCGGAACTGTGTCAGGCCAGAAATATTTCGGACTCCAAACTTCTGTCCTATGCAACGGAAATTTTCACCGATCAAGCATTGCACTGGTTCCGAAGTATAAGAGATAGCGTTAACAACTGGTCGGATCTCAAATCTCTGTTGTTAGAGGATTTCAGCCAAACTGACTATGATTATCGTCTACTTTCTGAAATTAGGGCTCGCACTCAGGGCGAATCAGAAACGATAACCATTTATCTTTCCATAATGGCAGGAATGTTTTCGCGCTTATCGAAACAATTATCCGAAGAGGACAAATTAGAGATACTATTGCACAATATCCGGCCATGTTATGCGAGTACGTTGGCCTCGGCAACTCAGATTGTGGATATTGGGGTATTGAGAACGTTGTGCAAAAATTACGAAAATATACAAACCCGTATGTCACACTTTCGCGAGCCACCAACGATTACCACACACACACTAGCACCCGAATTTGCTTACAAGCCATGTAAGACGAAATCTGACAACCATGTCTCTGCGATCGCTCCTGCAACAACTGTAAAGTCAAATAACTTTTGTCTAAGATGCCGCTCTAACACTCACGATCTTCGTCAGTGTAAGGTTAGTCGTGACGTCATCGTCTGTTTTGGGTGCGGTAATAAAGGTGTAAAGAAACCTGAATGCCCTAAATGTACTCCTACCGTTCAAAAAAACTAATTAGCCAGAATTGGGACGGTTCTAAGGGTCATTTCGATAGAGTAGATTTTGAAAAATGGCTACAAACCCTTAGAAACTTCTTCTCTAGTTTCAGAGTCGCCTCAATTCTGGATAGTAAACCAACAAAGGACAGTAGACCCTATATTTCCGTTAGAATCGGGGACATCCCTGCTTCTGGTCTACTCGATTCTGGATCTGCTGTCACTATTCTCGGCAATGATTCTCATAAATTATTGTCGGACCATGGTCTAAAAGTATTTACCGATGATTGTATCTCCGTGACTGCTGCTGGAGGCCAGTCCCTTCAAAGTATTGGCTACATCAATCTTCCCATTCACTTTGAAGAACAATTCCACATTATTAAGGGTTACGTGTTACCAAATGTGGACAGCCCACTTATCCTAGGCATTGACTTTTGGCGGATTTTCAATATTTGTCCCAAATACTTAGGTAGCATCACCTTGTCCAACTCTTCTTTGGCAGAAATAAGTATCGACAAAAATGAGACTTTTATACAGTCTTACGATAATCTCTCTGATTCACAAAAGTCCACAGCCGATTCAATTGTCAGTCAATTCCAGGAAATCTCCACTGACAGTATGGGCCTTGGTAGAACTAGTCTTATAACTCACCATATCGATACTGGTGACTCTCAACCTATAAGACAACGTTACTATCGAATGTCACCTGAGAAGCAGCGAATTTTGGTAGAGCAAGTCGACGAAATGCTAGCGTTAGATGTAGTTGAACCTTGCGAGAGCGCTTGGTCGTCCCCTGTCCTCATTGTCTATAAAAAGAATGGACAACCTCGCTTTTGCCTCGACAGCCGTAAACTGAATTCGGTCACAAAAAAGGACGCATATAACCTACCCTATATAACTGAAATATTAGACAACCTACGCGATGCAAAATTCTTATCTAGCGTAGATTTGTCGAAAGCGTTCTGGCAAATTCCAATAGCTCCAGAAGATCAAGACAAAACTGCATTCTATGTTCCAGGCAGAGGAACTCTCCGTTTTAAGACCACTGCTTTCGGTCTCACCAATGCCCCTGCCACTCAACAAAGGCTTGTCGATCTTCTGTTCGGGAATTTTGATCTAAAGGCGTTCGCATATTTAGATGATATTATTATCATCAGCAGCAGCTTTGAGGAACACGTGTCCTTACTACTAGGCGTGCTGCATAAATTAAAACAAGCGAACTTATCCATCAACCTTGAAAAATGCAAGTTCTTCAGAAATGAGTTGAAGTACTTGGGTTATGTTGTGGATGCGCATGGCCTTCGCACTGATCCTGAAAAAGTCGAGGCTATCCTTAATTTCCCAACACCCACAAAAAAAAAAGATCTTAAACGCTTCCTTGGAACAGCCACGTGGTACCGCCGTTTCGTCCCCAACTTTAGCACTATTGCCGGACCACTCAACCAGCTGACTTCAAGTAAGAAGAACGCACCCAAGTTTCAGTGGACAACTGAAGCTGATGATGCTTTTAATAAGCTAAAAGAGTGTCTTGTATCAGCCCCGGTTCTCTCTTGTCCCAATTACGATTTACCGTTCGAAGTACACACTGATGCGAGCAATTTTGGGATTGGTGCCATGCTCACACAAACGATTGATGGTAAAGAACATCCGATTGCATACATGAGTAGGGCGTTGTCGGGATCTGAGAAGAACTACAGTATAACCGAGAGGGAGACGCTAGCAGTTTTAACCGCTCTAGAACACTGGCGGTGTTACTTGGAAAACGGAAAAACCTTTACCGTTTACACCGACCACTCCGCGCTCAAATGGTTCTTGTCACTGGACAACCCTACCGGAAGACTAGCACGCTGGTGTGTGAGGTTATCTGCCTTTAATTTCGAACTTAAACATCGTCGTGGGGTCGATAATGTCATTCCAGATGCACTATCTCGTGCTTTCCCATGTGCTTCTATCAGTACGGTCAACTCTAATTTGACTACTACTGACACATGGTACAAAAACATTTATAACGGTTGTTTAGAAAAGCCGAACCTCTTTCCTAACTACTTGATCGAAGGTGGTGCTCTCTATCGCCACTCCAAAAATAAGTGCGAAATGATTTCGGAGTTTTCCTGGAAGGAAGTGGTGCCGAAAGAATTGCGTGACAGCGTCATAGAGGAGAATCATGCTGACCCTACTGCTGCTCACTTGGGTATTTTCAAGACCTATCGACGCTTACTTCTTCGATACTACTGGCCGGGCATGCACCAAGACGTCGTACGTTTTGTTGGTTCTTGTTCAAAATGTCTCACTTACAAACCACAAAACCATCCGACGCTGGGTACGATGGGTCGACCTAAACAATGCTCACGGCCGTTTCAAATGATATCCATTGATTTCATAGGTCCACTTCCGGTCAGTCGAAAGCAGAATAGTTATATTTTGGTCGTAACATGTTGCTTCTCAAAATATTGCCTTATTTTTCCCATGCGACGCGCTACTTCGGAAGCTGTCGTCAAGGCTCTGGAGGACTCTGTGTTTCTGGTCCACGGAATCCCACAGACAATATTCCTTGACAATGGTACCCAGTTTATTAGCTCGGTAACAAATACCCTCTTTAAGAAATACAAGATACCTAACGTATTCTTCTCTCCGAGATATACTCCGCAAGTAAACACTGTCGAGCGCTATAACAAAACAATAGTTACATGTATTTCCACCTACGTGGACAATGACCACAGAACCTGGGACACTAATATTCCCAAAATACAGTATGCCATTAACAACTCCGTCAATGAAGCAACTGGCTACACTCCATCGTTCCTCGTGTACGGACGAGAAACGGTTACTTGTGGTTCTCATTATACAGATAACGATCTGGGTGAGGAACTACTATTTCTGCCACGCGACATTTACGCTGAAAATCTGGGTCACCTGTCAAAATATTTTGATAAGGTACAGGCATCTCTTTGGCACGCACATAAAAAAAATACGGCGCACTATAATCTTAGGCGGAAAGAGGCAGAATTCAGCGTAGGCGACATTGTCCTAAAACGTGCTTATGTCTTGAGTGATAAAGACAAGTACTTTAGTAAAAAGTTAGCGCCCAAATATACCAAATGTCGCGTCTCCGCTAAGAAATCACCCTTGGTATACATTTTAGAGGATATGACGGGAAAGGACTTAGGCACCTGGCATGTTAAGGATCTAAAACTAGTTAAGAATATTTAGAATTAGGTTTTGGATTTTCATTACGTTTGAAAACCCTTTACTGGGCGAGGGGGTATTGTAACGTTGTAAGTTACCGTTGTCTTCACTCTATCATTAACTGGTCTTATTTTAAATTTAAGTAGTAATTCTCTTAATAAAACTACCAAATGAGGCTAGTAATCACAGTATTGATTTTCACGCGCTGTACTGGCAGCATTCCACTGTTGACGACTCGCTCGCTCTGCTATGATTGGCCCGTTTTGAACTAACTAGCCGTGACCGCAACTTGACTTTGCGGCGCCGGCGTCATTCCGAAAACTCACTCAGCACTGTGCGCACGTCCGTCCTACTGGCGCTCTGTAACGGTCCCTTTTTACCGTACGCCGACGAACGACTCTAAGCAGTGGTTGCTTACGTTTAATCATAACGTACTGCTAGTAGTTACGTTTTAGTTTTGTCTGTGCTTCATATTAACCCCGATTGAGGTGAGTGGTGAAAGATACTGTTTTAAAATCATCTTACCGTTAGGTACTTTCGGGCTTACTCATTTGTGTCCAGAATCATCTCATTCCATTTATTGCTTGTTGCGTTTTATTCCTTTTAGACTCGCTAATTATTATTTCGCGATATTCACATCGCATTGTAACGCAAATTGCTAACCGCTTTTAGACACGCGTTAGTGTGTCTTGGCTTCTTATAGAATGTCTGGAAAATATGTTCAGCTTACTAAATTATACTAGCTACCTTTTTGTGTGGAAATTGTTGATTGTTACCGGCAGATTTCATATTTGGGCATTTCATAAAATGTCCGGATTGTTTGCATAATGTCCCAAGTGAGGTCTGCCGATAAACAAATAAATATCCTTTTTTCATATATAGAAATAATTAATGTTACCGGCAGATTGCACATTTGGACATTTTGTAGAATGTCCGATTATTTGTAAAATGTCCCAAGTGGGGTCTGCCGATAACAAATATGAATGCTTGCTTGTTTTTATTCCTAGCACTGTATTTTCCTTTGTGTATGTAACTCCGTTCTGATTGTTACCACCACGACAACACTATTCTTTTCTTGGCGGGTGGAGCATTCGGACGGAGTGCAGTAACAGATGTTAAAGGAGGAACGGTTTCGAATTCCAGTTCGGGGTTCCTGGCACCTCTTCGGGATCACCGCTTTTCCCCGCTACCCTACGGTTTCCCGGTTCCTGACACCGCTTCGGGCTAACCTGCTTCCCTGCTCCGGCTGCATTCGGACCGTTACTTCTCCGACGTCAGCGGCACTCCGACTACGGCAAAACCCGCAGGGAAGATTCGTTGCTGCGTAACCAGGGTCAGACTACATTTGGAGAACCCACGTTAAATAAAATTTCTTGTTGGCTACCTATTAGGAATCTTTTTATTCCTCTCCAAGTAGGGACGTCACAAGAGGCGTGGTGACTTTTTCGGGACTGATTACAGCATGATGTGGTAGAAAATTTCGGGGGCCATTAGCTGTACCGTTATCTTCTACCATGTGACCAGTCTCTTTAAAATCTCGCATGAATTGTACATACTGTTGCTTTAGTGGGGGGTTTCGTGAAAGTTTTGATTCTAGGTATTGAAATCGTTTATGAGCGATGTGTACAGATTTCGCCAAGGATGAGGCCGGTTCATTCAGGGGCATGCTGACAATGAAGTTACCCTCAGTACTTCGCATATGAGTTTTAAAACTTTCTTCACATGCGTTTACCATTTCATCATCGGGTATCTCCAACTCTGAATCATTCATGTCCCAGAATGTTTCCAGTGAGAGATGAGTATGAGATTGCAACATACCTTTTTTTGAGTGCGTTGGTATATAGAGATTGCGCCTGATATGACCCACCCGAGTTTCGTTTTCTGTAGTATAGGTAGGTCATCTCCTGGTCTATGTTGTCCTATACATAGTAGGTTGTAAAATTGTTCTGCACCCATAACTAGGTCAACGTCACCCGCTTGATGGAACCTGTCGTCCGCCAGTTTGAAGCGGTCTGGAATTTTCAATTTTTTGATATTAATTGTGATTTTAGGTATACTGCAAATTGTGGGTACAACAAGACAGGACAACTTGGTAGTAAATTTACTGTCGGTAGATTCTAGTTCGATGTTGCAAAGGTGATCGACTTTCGTCACGCTTTCATTGAAACCCATGACCTCCATGGTGATACCATGTCGTTTGAGTCCGAGTTTATTGCAAGCATTTTCGATAATTAGGTTAGATTGAGAACCAGAATCGAGAAGGATTCTCAAAGTTTGCTGTTGGTTATTTATGTCCTTTACCTTTACTTGTGCGGTTGACAAAATAACAACTTTATGTTTGTTAGGTTGTGATTGTTCGGTGTCCTCCTTAGAGGTTGTAGTATTTACTATAGTTTGCATTGGTAAATCGGTAGGTGTCCTTTCTGTTACGGGAAGGCTAACATTTCGGTTTGTGTATGAACTCGGTTCACCACGGTTCCGGTTTTCACTCACGGTTTGTGAGTAATATGTACTTGGTTGGGGTGAACTCGGTTCACCTAGTGATTGTGAATTGTTTGTGTATGTGATGTGTAAAAGCGTGTGATGTTTACCTTTACATTGTCTGCACTGGCTGGCTCGGCAGTTGGGTAGTGCATGGCCTGCTCGGAGGCAATTAAGGCACAATTTAAGATTCTTGACCGTTCTTATTCGTGCTGCTGTGTTCAGGGCCAAAAACCTAGTGCACTGGTTAGTGTAATGTTTTTCTTTACAATATGGGCATTGATTTATAGGTATATAGTATATATATATATATATATATATATATAGTATATATATAGGTATTTGTTACCACTGGTTTCGAGTTGGTTCTGGTCGAGGACGAGGACGAGGACGAGGACGTAGTGACCAAGGCGTTTCTGCTTGGGTCGGCTGGTGTGTCGGACTCGGACGGGCTAGAGGCTAGAGCCTCCCTCAGGTCCGTCTGCGTCCGCAGGAAGTCTTTGAAGTCCTGTAAGGAAGGCAATTCCCTTGAACTTATTTTCTCCTCCCATTTCCTCTGGAGGATTTTGTCTAATTTTGGGACTATAAAAATATTATTAGGATATCCCAATCTGTTATCGGTATATTCAGATTATTTAGTGTTCTGAGATGTTTAGATATGTTGTCTATAAGACCTCTTAGGGCCATGGGGGTTGAGGGTACCTGATCAATGTGAAACAGGCCCCTAAGATGTTTTTTTACTAAAACCTTCGGATTGTTGAATCGCTCGCACAGTAGCTGCCATGCGAGTTTGTAGCTCTCATCGGAGTATTCCAGTGAGCCGGTAACCTCCAATTCATTGCCTTTCAAACAATTGCGTAAGTATTTATATTTTTGAATGTTTTTAGGTTACTTTGATTTATTAATGCATCGAATGTGTCTCGGAATTCAATCCAGCAGGTAATGTCCCCGCTGAATATCGGTAGTGGTATTTCTGGGAATTTAATTGAATCATGTGATTCTGGGGGCATTGATTGCTGAGTCGTGTCGAAACTGCTAGCTACGGGGGGAGTTTCGCCATGAGTTTGTAACAATTTTTTACCCCGTGAGATGAAGGAGTAATAACTGCTTTGATATTTCTCTCTTTCTATCAGTTCACTTTCTATGTTTGTGGACAGGGTTTCTATATTGTCTTGGATGGTCTCAAACTCAGCGAATGTTTGTAACATTTTTTCAATTCTCAGATCCAATTCAAATATCTGCTCGGCAGTTAAATTCTCGTCTGGTAACGCAGAAACAAATTTAATGAAAAGCGTGAGCTTCCCCTTGACAATGCCGCGTTTTTTTACACAGTTTTTTAACTTCTTTGATTGAATTTCTGCTACGGATTCGTCCGAGGGCTCCGACATTTTGTTTCAGGTTACTTTGTTACTGAATTGATTGTGAGATTTGTGAATGTTTAGGTTATGTCGTCGTAAATTGTTGTTAGTTTATAAGGAAAGAAGGATACGGGATTGCCAACTCACGTGATCGGTAGATACTAAGGTATATGAGGGGTCTCTCGCCGCAGATCGGTAGACGTGTCAGCTTTCACGCTGTTCACGCTGGTATGACGGCGTCCGGAGGCCGCGGATGTGTCCGCTTGCTCGGCAATGCTGGTACACTTCGCTCGGTGTGATGATCTCCGGATGCCGTAGGTCGGTAAACGTGACAGCTTGCTCGGCACGCTGTCCACGTTGGTGGGTGATAGAATTGTAGGTTAGGTATTTGCTCCTGTCACTAAATTTGTGATGAATCCTGGGTTTCCCTTTTCCCTGTGTTAGATAAGCGACGTGTAGACTCCTTGGCGCCGTGGCAACTTCCCAGAATCTTGACCTTTCTTCGGGGAAAATGGCGGAACCGCGTGCTTGTCGTCTTTCTCCGTCGATTTTTACGTGTGGTTTTTTGCGTTGCTGGCAATTCTGCTCCAGCGCAATCACGTCGGGGTCACCAAAATGTTTGCAGGAATGACTGGGTTCCAGGATTTTTTTGATTCACAATAAAATATATATTTGGAGATAAATTAGGTGTTTATTCTTCGGTGGTTGGTGACAAGGAGAGTGAGAGACATTTCTCAAGTGCATAGAATACAAAAGTTATATACAAAGTGTCGCCATCTGTTTGTCTAATTCGAGTTCTAAAGTCAATACACAAATATAGATGGCGTTGTTAGAAGTTACACATAAATATACAAAGTGTCGCCATCTGTTTGTCTAATTCGAGTTCTAAAGTCAATACACAAATATGGATGGCGTTGTTAGAAGTTACACATAAAAATGTACAGATGGCGCTAGTGGTATAAGTTTACGTTGTCGTTAGACATGAAACTTACAGTAAAATAATAGTGGTTATTATTACCTCTAAGCAGTTGATTTATAGAGTCTTCAATAAATTCCTTTATATAGTTCAATGGCATATAACAACTCTAGTAGGAACTCATACGCAGCTTTAAGTGACAAAATGTTATACTTAATTTCTTCTTAAAGTTTTAGTATTAAAGAAGATTTAGGCCGAACTATTGTAAAGCCCAGGGTAGTACGAGGTTCAACGTTTAGCACTTTTGGTGATTTTTGTAGTTTCAGACGCCTGTGGATGCTGTTATGTAACTTTTTACTGCTGTGAGAACCCTTATATCACTGATGTACAACCAAAAGTTACAATATAAGCTGCTATTTCCACTAGTGTGTTAGTTGGGGGGCGAAGGGTTATTGGGGCAAGAAAAAAAGATGTGCTCCAGAGAGCCGTCCTCCAGGCCGCAGTCGCATAGCGAGCTATCCAGGATGCTGATTTTGTGCAAAAACACTGGCGTGCAACAGTGGTCATTGCGAAGCCTACACAACACAGATATTATGTTACGAGGGACTTTTTTGTAGCGGAAGAACCAAGGTTTGGATGGAATGCTCGCTTGAATATTGGCGTAAGCGAGACCCTTGACTGAACTAGATTGTTTCCACAAAGAATTCCAAGATGTTCGAAGATGCTCTTTGGAGAGGTGAAGTAAATCATAGGGTTGATGCGAGTAATGGGACTTGTCAATATCCCCGTGACAGCATTTTTTGCAAGTTGGTCTGCAATCATTACCTTTGATCCCAGAATGACTGGGAATCCAAACCAAGTGAATAATTTTGTTTTTTTGACTACATTTCCAGATTAGGTCTTTTAATTTTTAAAACTATGTTACTTTTTAATTTCGATTTAAATTGATTTTAACAAATGACCTGAATACTACTTCGTGAGTCTGAGAATATCACCGCACGATCTATGGAGAGGGACTCTATGAAGGAGCAAGCCTCCAGGATACCCACACATTCTTCCGTGAATACCGAAGACTCAGGGGGACACTTGAAATGGATATGAATATTTGAATTTTGAAAATAAATTCCAACACCCGTTGCGCTAGTAGGCGACAGTTTGGAGGCGTCGGTGAAAAACTTGTGCCAGCCTTTCCATCTTTCTGCTATAGCATCGTTAAAGGTAGTTTTTGCAGCAGCAGGACAGTTTTTGGTGATGCCGATATTTAAAAATATGTGCACCCTAGAAACCAGAACATCGTAGTTTACAAGGAAGATTGGAGATTTGGTAGTCTTGACAACTTCATCTGATAGGTTATGGGCTTTTTTGAAGCTTTTAACTATCGGAGGACAGCTTTTGAATTTCCAGTATAAGCACCTGGGATTGTCTATGAAGGAGTTAAGTTCGGAAAGAATGGGAAGAAGAGGATGAGTGGAGAAAGAATAGGTCTCGATAGGTCAAACGGTCAGCAAGGTATTGCTTCTCAACGCTAAGGGCGGATCACAGCACTCCATTTGTAGGGCATCAAATGGGGATGATTTCATGCAGCCAGTAATAATCCGGAGGCATTGAGATTGAATTTTATCTAGTTTAGCCAAGGCATATTTATTGGCTAGTTCGATGATAAACGATCCATAGTCCAATACATTGGGAATCAGATCGTTATATACTAGTTTAAGGGAGTAAGGGTGAGCGCCCCACCATACCCCTGCCTTTGGCATTGCAGATCCAATGTCGTTGACATATAAAATAAAAAGTAGAGGTCCCAAATGAGACCCTTGTGGGACCCCCGAGCTAATAGTCTTATAATCGGAGACGAAACCCTTTAGTGCAACTGCTTGCATTCTATTCTCCAGGTAGGAGAGAATCCAACGGAAAAGATCACCGTGTATACCAAAGTTCCAGAGTTTAGAAAACAACGTAAAGTGGCTAATTTTATCAAAAGCTTTTAAAAATCGGTATACACGGCATCTACTTGAATCTTTTTATCCATAGAACTAAGTAAGAATTCAGTAAATGTTAAGAGATTAGTATCAACACTCAGACCACTACGAAAACCATGTTGAGCCCCAGATATATGATGCGAAACAAGTCGAGATAGTTGATCGGTGACAATCTTTTCAAAATTTTTTTGCTAGTGAACATAATTTAGATATGGGTCGATAATCAGTAATACTATACGGATCATCTCCTTTTGGAATAGGAGTGATTAGAGCCCGCTTCCAAACGATAGGCATACACCCCTCACTCAAAGACTTTTTAAATAAAATTGTTATGGGGGCTGAAAGATGCTCGGCACATTTAAAAATGAATAAAGGATGAATAAAAATGAATGAATAAAAATGAATGAAGGGCCAGCTCCCTTATTAGAATTAATACCGCTTAGATATTTGAATACCAGTTTTAAATCAATGTTAATAGAGTTTATGTCAACTACAGTACAAGAAGGAGGGGGTAAAGTCAAAGAATCGCGGGACAAGCGCGCAGCTGGCTCAAATACGGAGCCAAAGTGCCTATTAAAGAGATCACAGATTTCGGAGCCAGTGTTAGCCGAAATGTCACCTAAGCTCATCTTGTGTGGTATGTCATTACATGAGGAAACACTCTTTATGTAAGTCCAGAAATATTTTGGGCACACTTTGATTTTATGTTCAGAATAACTAATATACTTACGATAAGATTCACGCTCAAGTTTCTTTAGCCTTTTTCTCAAGATAGAAAATGTGTGATAATCGTATTGACTGCCGTAAACCTTATACTTCTTGTGATATTTCTGCTTCTCGCGCTCCAGCTTAATTAAACTTTTGGAATACCAAACAGGAATCTTTCTAGATTGTGAGGAAGAGCGGAAAGGTACATGTAAGCTAATGAGATCATTTATAATATTATAAAAGGTACTTATAGCTTCTTCAGTATCTAAGTCACTCAACTGGCTGTCCCAATCAACACGAGAGAGTGCATTATTTATTAGATCATAATTAGCTAAGTTAAAATTTGGCAATAAGGCAGGAGATGACCCTAAGGTTATGAATGGCTGAGTGTCAAGTTCAAATTCTAAGGCATTATGATGGTCATGATCTATAGGAGTGAGCGGGTTTAGACATTCTCTGACCAAACAAGGCATGCTACTTATAACAAGATCTAATAACCTACTATTTTTATTTTTAATGGAATTATATTGTTTAAGATTAGTTAGAGATAAAAAATCTGAGATAAGACATACCCTAGGGCTAGAATTTGTATTCAAGTTCAGAACTAAATTTGAATCCGATGCACTGAAAATCCAGTCAGCGTAAGTTATATTGAAATCACCCACTAAGAGAAATATATCGCTAGGATTACTCAGAACAAGATCCTGGCAAATGGTGAAAAACTCGGATAAACAATCAGTATGACAATCTCCATGAGGCGAATAGAAGCATGCGATATTTAGGTACTTAGATGTTCGAGCCCGAATAGGTATCGCAATCCACAGGCACTGGGAGCGGGCGCGGGCCGGCACGGGCCATGCGCGCCTCTCCGCCGCCAACTCCCGGGCTGTCGCAATCAGCACTCCGCCACCACACTCCGCTCCGCTAGCCGCCTCGTCCCTGTCGCATCTATGTACTGTAAAACGTTCATCAAAATACTCCCTACTATGAAAACCATCGTTGAGCCAAGTCTCCGACAAACAGACAACATGGTAATTACAATCGAATACGTTAGAATGAAAGTCGTGAGATTTCGTGCGCAGCCCTCTTATATTCTGGTAGTAAAAGGATAAATTAGACGTAGTCATTAATGAGGTTAGATTTAATAAAACAAGTAACATTATTAAGAGCCTCCTTCAGACGGTTTGCAGTAACCAAAGCAATACTTATAAGCAGGGTATGTAGGTTATAAAGATAGTTAAATAAGTAGGTACAACCAATACAAGCTACTAGTACTAATGGTGAGTAAGCATAACAAGTTACATTAATAAGGGCCTCCTTCAGATGGTTTGCAGTACCTAAGGAAAATCTAACAAGAGAGGTATTTAGATAATAAAGATGGTTAAATAAGTAGGTACAATCAATAAAGGCTTCTAGTACTAATGGTATAAAAGCGTAACAAGTTACTAGGTGCAAAAATAATAAATTATGTTTTAAAGGTAAAGGTTTAACATAAGTAGTTGTTTTTATATTAATTTTTTGTGCATGTATAAAAGCGTAATAAGTTACTAGGTGCAAAAATAATAAATTATGTTTTAAAGGTAAAGGTTTAACATAAGTAGTTGCTTTTATATTAATTTTTTGTGCATGTATAAAAGCGTAATAAGTTACTAGGTGCAAAAATAATAAATTATGTTTTAAAGGTAAAGGTTTAACATAAGTGGTTGTTTTTACATAAATTTTTTGTGCATGTGTAACGCAATTTTGTCACTTAATGAGGTTTTTAACATCGTCTTGAGATCGGATCGTAACTATACGATGATTAGCAGATTTGCGGGCCTTGATAACGCCATTTGCACACCAGACATTGATGAAATTGGGCTTTGTTTTCAAGGTTCCTGCCTCCTTGAACAATAATTTGTTTGCAGGCGTAAGATGTTCATTCACAAATATGTTACTTGGGGTACCGGGAATACCTAGTTGGGCCGAGGTGACTCCACGTCTGGAACGAACCGCACTAATTAAATCCATCTTGCAGCGACGTCGAGTAAAACGCACGATGATGTTTGGAAAGCGGGGAGAACCTGAACCCCCAGCCTCGACGTTAGCATCAGAGGATGATAGCGTATGTAAAAACATTCGCACACGTTGCACAAAGTCAACGTCGCGCTCGTCAAGTTTGAAACCGACAAAAACACACAAGTCGTGCAGGATATTTCTTGTCGCACCGCCAGCAGTGCACTTTCGTTCTTGGTGCTAAGTCTGAACTTCAGCAAGTTGGAGACTGTGCTGTGCCTCAAGGCTCAATTATGGGCAACATTTTGTTCCTCATCATAATGAACGACATCTCTGTTGCTTCTGATGAAGCTGAATACGTCCTATTCGCCGATGACACTTGCGTAATTGTAGCTGCTGACGATTTTGAGATGCTAACATTAAAGTTAAGTCGCGTAACGAGTAAGTTGGCTCATTGGTTTTCTGTCAACGGAATGCTACTGAACCTCGAAAAAACCAAGGTTATGCACTTTCAGTTAAGGAAAACTAGGGGTCATGAGCTGAACGTGAGTTGTGATGGAGTCACGGTACCGCAGGTGGACCAGGTCCGCTACCTGGGCTTCACCATCGACGCCGGCCTCACGTGGGCACCGCACATCGATGCCACGTGCAATAGACTATCCTCAGCTTGCTTCGCTCTGTCTAGGCTGGCCCCAACATTAACCATTGACAATATTATGAAAGCATACTATGGATACTTTCACTCCATATTAGTTTACGGGGTGGACCCATGGGGAGACGCCTCAGACTGCGAAAGGGCTCTAAGGATGCAGAAACGGGCAGTAAGAATCATAACGGGCGTGCCTTGGGACTTTTCTGCAAAAGAGCTCTTTATCAAGTATAAAATTCTAACTCTTCCCTCGCTATACATATTAGAAATAGCTAAGTACGCGAGACGGAACTTGTCACAATTTGCAAAGAAAAGTGACACGCATACTATCAACACCCGACGTCGTGGTCACCTGTATGTACCATCCAGGAGACTCACCAAAGCCAACAAGTGTTTATTTATTCTTGTGCCCAAGATTTATAACTGTCTTCCTGATCACATCAAAAGCGCGACTAGTGAGAGCATATTCATTTCTAAGTTGAAACAGATACTGGTTGGTATGGCATGCTATACAACTGATGAATTCTTTCAGAATATGAAAGTAATTCCCTGACCGTTAAGCTAGATTTTCATACAAATTGTATATTGACTTATCATAGTATCATGACATAATAATATTAATTTAATTTACTTGACATTGATATAATACCTATTTGAATGTTATACTATTGTATAATAAGGTGTAGTATAATTGTAAAATAATAATATCTTTTACTAACTTGACATTTTTTATAAAACTCATATGTACCATTTCCTGTCTGACATATAAATTATTATGATTTATGAATAAATGAGTATTTCAGTATTTCAGTATTTCAGATACTATTAAGGTTTTCTCCAGGTTTCATGGGCACACCACTAAGCTCGACATTATTTAGACGCGCATATTGATCACGTGCATTGAGTTCCGCCTCAAGAGCCAGGATTTTGACGTTCGCATCAGCCACAGATTTTTCCATGTTTTCGACGAGTGAGAGACGCTTGTTGAACTCGTCAAGGCGCTTGGCGAGGTTGCCGAAGCAGGTCACTAGCTGAGACTTCATCGAGACTATTTCCTTCATGATGTTAGACAGCGTCGGCGAGCCCGAACCACCACCCCCGGCCGTGGCATCGGTTACGCAACTTGCGCATCGCCACGAGGATTTCTTCTCTAACGGCATGCGCCTGTACTTGCTTTCGGTTAAACCTGCGCAATCAAAGTGCAGCAATCTCGCACAAGAAGAGCATGATACGCCATCCGTCACCTCGTCGGAACACTTGGGACAAACACTAGACATTTTATGTTGCAATTAGGTTATGTGGATGGTGTCGACGCTATGTTCAACGCAGTAAGGGCTAGAATCCAGAGAAAGCGCGACACGGTAGGTATAGTCGTGCAGCGTTGACGGAGCCGCGATGACAACTGTATTATTGAGGTATTATCTGTAAGAGTAGGGTTGCTTAAGAATGAGTTTGCATCTTGAGGGGAGTTGAATGTCACTGCAAGACGGTTCCGACCAACTTTAGTTATACCATCTACAAGAACCTTGGTTATTCTTTACCGTTAGTCTTTAGAAAGCGGCTAAAGTGAATTGGGTGGAGAATGGTTGCCGGGCGGTGAGATTCTATGTTGACTTTGTGCACATGCACCAGGTGGACGGCTGTCTAAAGCTGAATATTTTTGACGCCTAACAACGCCACGCGGCTTTTTAGAAGGATTATACGGAACATTGTCCGTCATCATGGCGTCATCTCGAGATCGTTTAGAACGGATTTGACTAGCCTCATGACTTGAAAAATCGTCCAAAGGAAATGATCCTATCGAGGAGTAAGTAAAAGGTGTTTTAGTGTCTGTAGGTTGAGGGGGATCCGGTGGCTTTTCTTTGCACATTTTTGGTTAGTTGGGCCTAGACCCCTTATTACCTTACCTTCCGGTGTTACCGCAACTATATAACAACACTAAATACTTACAGGACGTCACAAAACACAAATTCTTAAGAATACACACAACAATTGCTAAGGTTGATTAGATTTCGCGAAAACGCATGCGCCACCTAAGAACACCTCGTCGGCTGAATCTAGTGAACTATTGAAAATGTTTTTTTTTTTTTTCTAATTAATGGCTTCCACCGTTTTGATGATTCTGCCAGTGTCAAGGTATCGGCGATGGCACGGAATGATACTGAGAATGCTCCGGTGAAAATCTGAGAATTTCCGGAACCTATAAAAAAAGGACAAAACAATAGAAACATTATATATGTTTCTATTGTTAGTTTAATTAAATTAGTCTACAACAGGTACACAACTACAGTTAGAGTTTGATGTTATTAACATTAACGAGGTTTTGATAAATGGCGAGTTTACATATGATAATAGAGATTTGAAATTGGAATGTCTGGGGATGAAAGGAGGAAGAAGATTGTACAAGGAAACGTTAAGATTAGGGCATTCAAAAAAGATGTGATCAACAGAGCCCTCTGCAAGACCATACTCACAAAGAGAGTTATCCCTGACCCTAATTTTAGCCAGGTGCACCGGAGTGCAGGAATGACCCAGACGAAGACGACAAATTGTAGATGTGGTGCGTTTATCCGAGTCGCGGAATTTGAAGTACCAGGGTTTCAAAGGAATTGTATCCTGGATATCTCCATAGAATTTGCCCTTGTTCTGACGGTTAGCCTGCCAAGCCTCGTCCCAAGATTTATATAGGTGTGTTTTAGAGATGGAACATATATCTGAACTGAAATTACGGAAATGTTCAGAGCCACCCAAGGCTATACCATTTTTCGCGCAGGAATCTGCTTCCTCGTTTCCCGTAACACCCGCATGACTAGGGATCCAAGCCAACACGATTTCTAATCCCTGACGTTGGCAGTCATATAACAATTCTTTAATTTTTAATAAAACTTGGAATTTGATTTTGGATCTGAACTGGTTTGACAAGATGGCTTGAAGACAACTAAGGGAATCTGAAAAAATAATGTATTTATTTAATTTATGAGATATGACTTATAGGATAGCTTCCAAAATATCACCGCCGTTTCGTAATCTCCACTTCAGACAGACGTCACGTTCACAGACATATACTAAGATACTACTTATCAGACCGCCAACTCTATGGTCAATCTTTAGACTTGTGTTGTGATACATCTCATTGATCTATATATATTCAATTAAATGGTTATTTTACATTAAGGGATAGTATAAGTATATGAATATTTATATTGAAAAAAAAATACAAAATATTTACAAATTAATAAAGGTCGAAAATTTGAGCCAGATCGGTGCCGCCGTCACTAGGCAAGGTGCCCAGAAGGCTGGCGGCGTTGCCTCGCTGTATGGCGAGGCTAAGCCTTTGCTCAAGATAAGCTCCAGCCCTCCGGTCGTTAGAGGCGTCGACCAGGCGCGAGGAAAGTTCTTTGAACAGTGCTCGAGCCTCTGGACCCTGGACCGAGGGTTTCTACCCCAAAGGGCACAAATATGTAGCCCTGTCCGAGGGCTGCATATTTGCGCCTCTTGTTTCCCTATGCCGTCGACGCTGTCGCGCCAGCCTTGCGGGCGGTCGCTTGTAAGTGGGACTGTGCCAGGGTATCGACACAAGTCGCGTCCCTCACAAGCGACCGCCCGTTTTTCCAAAGAATCAATGTCATCCCGTCCGGCCTTTTGCATCGTCCCGCGAAATGCCTGCTGGCTCTAATATCGCGGGAACGCCTGCACTAGCAAAAGCTCGGCGGATGACATCATTCAGTGCGGCGTGGCGTGACAGGCGGCCCGCACGCACTGCGGCGGCATGCCAGTCCATGGTGGCCCAGTTAGTCCACGCCTCCCCCACAGCGGCAGCGGTGTGGCTCGTTTGTCTTGGCCCCTAGCCTAAGACCAACTGCTAAACTGAATGAGGTCCTCTCCAGAAATGTCCCTAAGCTCGCCGAGGGTAGCGCATTCAGCCAGTACCCCGACTCTGTGTCCAGCTTCTATCACTCATGTTGCAATTTAAAATTTCCGTTAGAGTCGATCGAATCATTTGATCTAAACAATTAAGTATGTCTGGCCTTTTCCACATCGTGGTGCACCGCAGGACGTACAATCGGCAAAGAAGTTCGGTTTGCAGGGCACACAAATGCCACTCTTTGTGTGCGTAACGTTGCGACACGAATCGCTGACTTGAATGTGTGTGCGTTACATTGGTCGTCACAGCACAGTCACAGATATTATAATACTGTCTGAGCATACAATCACTATGTGTCTTCGTTGAATATAAGACTAGTTTTTACCGCTTCCTACAGAGTGGACGATAGCCCAACGGGTTAGATGCCAGACTAATGACTTTGAGGTATTGAGTTCGATCCTCTATCAAGGAGGGAAAAAGCATGGTGATGTTTTTTTTTAGATACTTTTTTTTAATTATTATTGATCAGACCAAATATTTATTCTAGATTAAGGGCCGGTTTCACCACTGCTGATGAAGCCTATCTGCCAGTTAAACTTAGATTTTTGTATGGCGTTATTTGACAGATAGGCTTTATCAGCATGTGGTGAAACCAGCCTTATTTTTTTCATAATAAAACAAAATTATATTTCGTCCTAATAATAATTTATTACTAGTTTGTTATAATAAACTACACTTAATTTACTTATTTTAGTTTTAGTCAGACAAGGACAGATGTCGCAGTTGATGATATATAAGCTATGAATCAACATGCTAAGCAATTAGAAATTATGTGATAACTTCTAACCTGAAGTAGCAATAACATCATAGACATATAAATCACCTTATCTTATGATAACACAAAGCTTTCACATATTAATGGTTATGTTTTATTTAATATCTTAGTGGAGCTCCTTCTCTTACTATTATTTGTTGTAGTCTACTTCTCATGCCAGTGACCATATTCCAACACATGTCAGTGCCTCGCATTATCTCCCAGGTTGAAGTAACAACTTCATCTAAATTAGACCTAGATCTCACATTCGATGGATCCCAATTGAGCACCATATGTCCCCATAGATTTTCGATGGGGTTTAAATCAGGGCTTTTAGAAGGCCAGTCAATAACTGTCAAGGATTCTTGCTTGTTAAACCATTCTTGCACAATATGGGCGCGATGCACAGCGCAATTGTCATGGACAAAGTATATATGCTCATCCGGATATACAGTTCGTACGGTTGGTAACATGACGTTCTGTAAAATATCCAAGTATCCTTGAGCAGTGTTGCGAGCACTCACTTGCACTAATTCACCGGGGCCCATCGACGACATCCATCCCCAATATCCCAAAGTAATACGGCCACTACACCTGCACGGTAGAATGTTTGCTAAACTATATCGTTCATTATTTCTTCTCCACAGTATTTTACGCCCATCCTTGTCTGATCTAAAAGTCTTTTCATCACTAAAAACAACAACATTATTACACCAATCAAAGTCCAAATATTCACGGGCAAACCGCACTCTGTCTTCACGATGCTCATTAGACATCATAATCTTCTTCGCTGGTCTCCGACATCTTAAACCATCAGCTCGTAAGTGATTGCGAACTGTTTGTAGTGTTACATTATGAAGTGTCGCCGTAGACCGGGTGCTGGCAAACGGATTGCTGTTATGCGCTGCAATGATGTCGCGATGGCGATCAGATGCAGCTGTGTAGGCTACAGGCTGTGGGCCTGGTCGACGACTTTCAACATGTCCAGAATCTGCATACCTATGAACCCACAGTTGCACTGTTCTTCTCTGTAAAATAAGAAAAAAATACAATGAAGTAGTAACACAAGGTATAATTATAATCATAATTTATAAAAAACCTTCAAATTTATTTTTTATATGCATAACTCACCGATATCATTAAACGTCGTGCTATCTCGCTAATTGAAATGTTTTGTTCATACAAAACAATGATTTCCGCCTTTTTAAAAGTGGATAGATGACTTTCCATGATAGATAACAAATCTCAATCACAATTTACAAGGAACGAAATGCAATACAACTAATGCTGAGAGCGCGCAGACGCAAAACAATTTTAAAGAGGGTAGCTGTTACATTTTAAATAAAGAAGGTAGACTATGGCCTTTTTACCGGGCAAGTTTACAACTCTTCGAACTCTAGTTTGGTTAAACAATTGTAATCAATTTATATTCGATGCTATGTGAATTTAATAATACTCGTAGCTTCTAAAAAATAATTTCCTTTGAGGGATCGAACCTTTATCTACATATCGTAATTCTAGCACCTAATCCACTAGGCTATCGACTACTTTGCATAAAGCTGTGAAAACTTGCGTCATAATCAATGAATGTATGGGATCAGAAAAACGCACACAGACGCGACATTAACACGAATACTGTGTTAGTGTGCATTGCTAATCGTAGCTATTGGCAACGTTACGCACACAAAGACTGGTGTTTGTGTGCCCTGCAAACCGATCTTCTTTGTCGTGTGTACGTAAATTTTGGGACGAAAAGACAGAATGTCACAATTGTATAAAAGCCATGTGAGGGCTGATGGTAAGGAGACGGCTGGACAATTCGTTGAATTTTGTTATTTGGTCGTTTATGAAATCGGTGTATGAATAGTCCAGTACTGGAGCGCCTAGGAGGCGCAGAGACTTGTCGTCTATGATTTTGATATTAGGAGCCAATGAATTAAATTTAGAGGCCAATGAATGTTTCTCTGTATCTGTTAGGTTTGCATTAAGATATAGCTCGCACTTTGAAAAATTTAGATCTAAGCCGATAGAGATGAATTTTGTAATTATATTTTCAAGATCGTTGTAGACAGAGTCTGTAGTGCCTCCTAGGGTTCCATCGTCACGGTACCATACATTGATGTATGACAGTTTTTTTTTGAGTGGAGGCAATGGAACCGACTTGTTTGTGCTTTCACGTGGGTGGGTATGGATGGACTTATCCTCTTTGGTATGGACTCCATTGGGTAAACAGGTGGCATTCGTAAGTTTGTATTTGGTATTGAAAGAAAATTCAGTGGCGTTATTTTTGTAATAATATTTCCACTTGTTTAGTTTTTTATTGAAATGGATTTAAATTTATAAAAAGCACCAAATATTGCTATGTACGCACAGATTTCAGGTAAAAAAAATATTAATGTAATTCGTGTGTACACTCTGTGCATACCAAGATTTTGGTATTTATAAATTAAAATCAAGGGAATAAATTCCAATAAGCACTAAATAAGTGGTAATATTATAAAAATAAATAACACGACTAAATTGTTTTTCAATACCACATACAATTTTATGAATGCCACCTGCATACCCACATGGAGTATGAAAGTAACCGCACCAATTACTATCTAAACCACATTTTGCGATCTAAAATCCCACTTACTACCATTCCCACTTATTATCACCACTACACTTACTTTCGTGTCACTAAATTCTGACTTTCGTATCACTAAAGTCTGACTTGAGTGTCGCTTAAGTCAGGCGTTAGTGTTTAATGCCGTCTTTAAAATTTAAAGACGGTACCTGCAAGTCATTGTAAATCACTCATATGTTCTATAAGAATCCAACAACACCTCTCTTGCTAAAATCCTTCAAGCCGTTTGGGCTTCCTCTACAGTCAGGTAAAAAGGAATAAAACAATCGAAATTGGAAAATAAAAATCAGAAACTTTATTTGTATTTCATGGTTTACATTTGGTCTTAATATGTAATTTCAGTTTCACATGTTATATTATAAACCTTAAATAGGTATTATGCAAAATTGTTTTAATAATTTACACAACTTAATTATTAGTTATTTACTTTGATATTTACATTTTATGTTTCTAGTAATAAAATATTCTTATTATTATTTCGACTGTTGTTCAAACTTTAATTTTTGTGTTTTATGTTTTTATACATATGTGTAGCAAATGTTCTAAAAATTGGAAAAATACTTCTTATTGATAACCTTGTATTCAAGATACGCTAGTATAGTAATACTATAATATTTAAATTTAAAATCTTTACAGCACAACATTCATTTGGCTGCTAGAAGTCATCAGTACTTCTAAAGATTAAACATAAAATGTCAGTTTTAGCAGGTCTAAACAAAAATAAAAAACATATTATTCTGCATAGTTGTGCATTAGGGAAAAGTATTTTGCATTGAACGATGGAGTGAGCTCACTATGTCATTCAATAGACCACCAGATGAACAAGAGTCTGGATAAGGTACTGTACACATTTAATAAATAAAAAAATGGACAGATTCCATTGGCTCGACGCCATAGGTTCCACTGACGCTGGCAGCATTACCATGTTGCACAGCCAGAGAAATCTTTTGTATAAGATATGCACCAGAGCAGTAGTAAAAACCTTTGTCCCTGAGGCGGCGACCCAACTCCCTGATAAAGAATCTGACTTAAGTGTCGGCTTTAAAATCACAGACAGATAATTTCTGCATCAGACAGGGGGTCTTATAGATAACTACATTAAAAAAATGCATGTACCTTACCATGGTATCTTATGCTTTTAAAAATGATTTACTAATTTCTGAATGTATTGTTGCACTGTTGTTGTTGCTCCAATGAGCTGGACCGATTTTATGTACAGTCGGAAACCTATAAACCTGAACAACCTCAACACAAACAAATCCAGCCTAACATGTACATAACCTTTCACTGTTGCATCTGTATTGTGGATTAACATGAGATTCTGTATGTTTGTTACAAAATACTTGTTTCTTGTGTTCATACAATGATATAATGGAGGCACAGATTGATGGGGAACGCTAAAACTCCAATAGCATACAGACTGAAGAGTTCAAAGCGTCATATTTACCAAGATCTTGAAGAGCTATTCCTGGTGTACCTCTTTAAATTTCTTCAGGGGTAAATAAGCTTTGGTAAGCATTGCTGATCACCCTAGACTTCGGCGTTGTAAAACGGCTATCAAAATTCTTTTCACACACATGTAATTTTGTAAGTTCTTCTTTACTCAGACTTAGAAACTCACTGCCCTAACTTGTTAGCCACCTTTGGAGTCTTTCTTTGGGGTAATATTTTATATAAGTACGCACGAATTTAGGGGGGGGGGGAGGGCAGTCCCCCCCTGTAATTCCCCCTTTGAGGAAAGCCATAGTTTTCATGATATCATGGTCCAAAGATTGAAGAAAATGTCTACTTTTTTGCATTTACAAGTGACATAGAGGGGTAAAAGGGAAAAAAAGGTACCAGGGGGATCCCCTCTCCTAGGAAACCCATATTTATGACTACTGCTTCTTCTCCGGCGCAACGTAGCGCGGCGACTGTCCCCGTGCAGCTCGCCGCGGGCTCGCTCACTCGCCGTCTGGCCTGCTCCTCACCGGCACGCGGCCGCCGCGCTACGCAGCGCCTCCGGCTCATAAAAAACACTCTAGGGAGTAGCTACAAGACTGCCCAGGAAGGACTGCCCATTTGTCGGTTTTGGTACCAAAACTAACCTAATAGTAACCTATCCTGACTTAAGAACGGTAGGTCTAATGCATCTATATAACAAGTCTGTGGTTTAATGGCACATTCACGATTTCACGCAGCTGGGAGACGAAATGAGTAATGATGGCGATAAGCATCCAAAATGGCCGATGCTGTTTTCCACCGTTGTAATGTCTGTTGTCATTTGTACCAAAATCATGTACCAATATCCAACGTCGGAGCTTTTGATTTTGACATTTGACGGTCGAATTTTACAAAGATGTAAACATCACGTCAATTGTATCAAAAGTTCGAAGTATTTAAATTGGTGCTAAATTACTGTTCCTCACTTAGAAAATGGTATTAGAGGATAGCTAAGGACCCCCCATAACCACTTAAGTACTCCAAACTTCAAACTTCGTGCGTACTTATATAAAACCCAACCCTTTCTTTGTTAGCCGGGAAACGGTGTAGCGTCCTTTCGTAAATTACCACAACCACCAACATAGCACTTGCATTGCATTATAACGTAAAGCCGGCCAGAAGAGAGCATAGGTAGTAAAATCACTTTAAAACGTGGAGAGGTTATGAACGGAACTTTGACATAACTTCACACGATCAAACACGAACTATGTTGTGATTAACTATTTATATTTAACGGATGTTTGTACCCTAGTCATGGTTGTTTATCTATCTAAGTATAATATTTCTCTATATAAGTATGTGTATCGTTGTCTAGTACCCAAGATACAGGGAATCCTAGTTTGGGGCTAGATCAATGTGTGTAAATGGTGTCCAAGGTATTATTACTATTATTATTATATTATGTATCTATGATATTGATCAATGTTTTCAAACCTCTAGATTTCTGCTTTTTGCCGATGACATGAAGATTTTGAGAGTTGTTAATGTGGTCTCGGATGGTGAACTCTTACAGAGTGACTTATATAGGCTTGACGGCTACTGCGTAACAAATAAGCTGGATTTAAAAGTCACCAAGTGTTTCTTCATAACTTTTACCCGTAAATTAAAACCGTACATAAATAATTATCAAATTAAGGATCTTCCGCTTTCTAGAGTATATGACAGCAGAGACCTTGGTGTTGTTATTGACAGCAGACTTATCTTTGTAAAGCCTCTAAGGCATTGGGGTTCGCCATGAGGTCGTCGAAGTCGTTTAAGCGAATGAAAACTATTAAAATTCTATATTGTGCTTATGTCCGCAGTCATCTGGAATATTCTTCGCAGGTTTGGAACCCGTGCTTCGACGTCTACATCAATAGACTTGAACGGATTCAGAAGAAATTTACAAGATATATCGCCTTTAAGTTCAAGTTGCCCAAGCTCACCTATGAGTATCGCTGTGCACGTTTACATTTGTTACCACTGAAACTTCGCAGGGATATCTCAGATATGGTATTCCTGATGAAAATAGTTAAGGGCACTGTTGACTGTCCATCGCTGCTTGGTAAAATTAAGTTTAAGGTCCCTAGTCGTAACGTTCGTAGACGACCGTTGTTCCAATTGCCTCTCGTGCATAACAGTTACAGAGAGAACTCCTTCTTGATAAGAGCGTGTTCTACTTTTAACCGTCTCGGTGACAGTGGCGACAATGGTGCTGACGGTGTTGATGACGACGATAATGATGACATTGATATATTCTGGAGCAGTGCGCAAACATTAAGGGCTCATATGATTCGTAAATTTTTAACATCTTTGGACAATGCTGGGTGAAGTAGTGATGTGTTTGACAGTCGATTGTATTAGTGTTTAATGAATAATGATATCTTCATATTATTGTTTGCTTATATTGCTGTAAGTAGATATTTTCCTAAATCACGTAATTGTATTTCAGCGTATAGTTCTGACCAAAAAGTTAGTTGTATTTTTACAAATTATTTGTGTGATTCTTTACATTAATTTAAAACTTCAATGCAAGAACGTTTTGCGTGTAGTAAAATAATTGTGGGAGGTTATTATTAGCTTTTAGTTAATATAGTGTTTTGTATTTGGTGAGTAAAGCTGTTATCTCTCCTAAAAATGTAAAATAAAATAAAATAAAAAATCAGTCACTTACTCACACAGCACTTGCGTTGCATTATACTGTAACGCCAGCCAGAAGAGATTATAGACAGTAATATTACTTTAAAATTGGGAGAAGTTTTTCACGGAACTTTGACATAACATCACTCGACCAAACACTATTGTCAATCGACAACAAGAACGTCATCGCGGACGATGTTGACGTTAGAGGGGAATGCAGAGGGTGAAGGAAGGGGAAATCCTGTCATGCATCAATGTATCAGAGTGGTCGATTGGTCAATTTGGAAGTTGGCGGGGCATGGTCACGTTGATTCGAATTCGATCTTCTTCGTACTACATATTAGTAATCTGTGTCTTCTTCTTTTAATTTAATGGCGGTCTAACAACATTTTTTTTTTGTTTAATTCGCCTTGTCTGTGAGGCAAAGCTGACCATACAGCCTTGCCATGAGTGTTCAATGTGTCTGTCAATGTTGTCGGTGTACGGCAACTGGGCCAAGTCTTCTTAAGGCCAATAAATAGCCAAATCTCCGCTTTTCAATAAAGGCACTAGGCCAAGTTTTCAATGTCTTTTCAATAAAGGCAACTAAGCCAAGTCTTCAATGTCTTTTCAGTGTAAGGGACGAGGCCAAGTCTTCAATTATTTTTTTATGTAAGGCAACTAGGCCAAGTTTTCATTAAGAATAGTAAAGGTAAATCCGGTTGTTTACGTAAAATCAGGTTATATGGCACATTAGCCAAGTCATTAGATCGTGTGTACTTTTATCCCGTAAGTAAGGGCAATACTGCCAAGTCTGAATCAAATTTCGCCAATTGTAGATTCCACATATTTATGAATAGGTATGAAGGTTTCTGGGTTTTTCAATAATTCCTGAAGCAAGCGCGGGATGTTCAGGTCTTCTTTGAAAATATTCAATAATTGATCAGCCAAAACTATCCTTTGGATGGCAAAGGCCGGACATTCGTAAAAAATGTGGTGAAGAGATTGTGCAGAAGCGGTATTGCATTGATCACACTCATCCGAAGATGTTATGTTCAGCCTTTTTAAATGAGCGTTGAAGCGTCCATTACCAAGTCTGAGCCGGAAGATTAAGGTAATTTACGGAATATAAATTCAGCGCCTTTGACGAACCAGGGTCGGGATATTTCCTTGTTGATTTCGTAATACCATTTTCCTTTGAGGATGACTGTTTCTTGCCAGTGCTTCCATTCTTTCTTCATGGCGTCCTTGAGTTGTATTGTTAGGTCAGAGCTTGGAACATTCAAAGCTCTTGTAGGTAGACTTACGGGACATGATGATATAGATCTTGCTAGGAAATCGTCAATTTTGTTACCGGCAATACCGATATGTGACGGTGTCCAGAAAAATATAACCTCTTTGTTGTTGTGCCGTTTGAAAATATCACAATACTTTTCACGTATTGCATAAATTAAATAATTGGAACCAGCGTAAAACTTGGGGTTCTGGACAACCCTGATAAAACGCTCATACTATCGGTAACTACGATCCACTTCTCTGCTTCTCTTACTTCTATGTACTCCAAAGCTTGAAGAATAGCTATAGCTTCTGCACTGTACACACTAATTTCATCAGGTATTCTGAGACCCGTACCTTTTCTAGTCGTTAAATCGTATGTGGCAATTGATACTATGCTGCCCTTTTTAGAGCCATCTGTATATATCTGAATGTATTCCTTCCAGGTAGAAAGCATATCATCCACTTGTTGTTTTTGTTTCAATTGTCTTTCCATTGTGTCTCCATAGCACAAAACTTACTCTCATAACAACCCATGTAACAAGGCTATATGGGATTCTCAGCAATATTAAATTCAGAGTTATTTTTTAAAATTTCAGGAAGACTTATCTAAGTAAAAAAGATTTGATGAACAAACTGAATACACACTAACGATCTTGGAAATGAGAGGATTGTCTCTGAGAGACAAAAGTTTCAGAATAAAGTTGTTTTTTAAATAATTGAACCGAAATATAAGTGAGGGTACCCTACACTCTGCTTTCATAGAAACAATGGGAGTGGAAATCATAGCACCATTTATAGTGCGTAGGTTTTTATTCTGTATCTTAACCAACTTATTTAATAGTTTATCTTGAGAACAAAAACAAAAGAAAGCATACTCAAAATGACTCCTCACAAAGGACTTGTATAACATAAGTAATATTTTGGGATCTGCACCCCAAGAAGTTTCAGCAAGTGACCTCAAAATATTAGGTCCTTACATATGAAATTGGCGTTTTGTATGGAGAAATTTAAGTTAACTCAATTGTCAGTACAATTTTTTTTGTATTTTTTTAGGAATGACATATCCTAATTTTATAAACTTTGTGTGTATGAATGAGACATCATTTAGCTAACAGAAAATTTTATTTAAATAGTGAAAAGTGTCAGCTGTAAAAAAATGTTACGAATATTATCATGAAAATGGATGACATTTAGGAGTCACTGATTTTGAATATAACATTTTAGTTATCAAACTGAAAATTAAAAGAAAATTTAATAAGTAGATGTATAATATTGAAATTAATTTTAATACAATAAAAAAACTGGAAATAGCTATTGAATCACTCGAATTATGGACTCCTGAATCTGGAAGAGAAATTCGCCAATTTTATAGGTAAGCACCCAATATTAGACGCCTTTACCGCTCTATCTGATAAGCAACCAACATATTTATCAAAACGGAAATTTTGAGTAAAGATAACTTCTAGAAATCTGACTGATCCATCAACTAGAAGTATTTTCCTCTCATACCAAATTTTTACTCTAGAAACTCTCTTTTTATTGTAAAAACTACCACTTTACTTTTTTGTACACTAATGTCCAAATATAATTGATTAAAATAAGCATTCAGTTTTTGTAATGCTTGGTTTAATTTGTCAATGACATTATCTAAGTTTGATCCAGAAGTTTAAACAACCAGGTCATCTGTAAATTGTAAATTTTGAACTTTATTGCCTAAAATTGAATTCAATTAGTGTATATAAATAATAATCAATAATGGGGATAGAATTCCACCCTGGCATACTCCTTTGTAGGAGAATCTAGATCCAGTCAATGTTTTTTTTAATTTTACAAAAACTTCGCGTCCATGTGTCAGTTACCCTATACGGCGTATACTTGTCCAAGTTCATTTTTCCATCACCTGGGCTCGACTCGGAGTCACCGCTATCAGTGACTTCATCCTCCTCACCATCCTTCTTTCTCTCTTAGGCTTTCGCCCCCCCATTTTATCTAATAAGCAACGATTAAGTCACCAGAAACTAGTTTTATACTATTTTACAATTTTGTATTTAAAAATTGCCTCCTAGCTTTTCGAGATTTTCCGCGCTTTTTTCTCTAACAACAAGTTGTCAAGTATTTTTTTCTATTTTTTTTTAGGTTTGCCTCTCAAGTGTTCAGGCAAAGGTCTTGTTATGCGGGAGCCTAGGGTTTTGGTAGACTTGAAACACTTGTTTTCTGCTAATTATGAATTTATTCCGTGCAAGCACACACTACATGTTGGAGTTGAAGTTCAAGTAAAAAAAGGAAACGGAAACCACACAATTAAAAGGTAATAAAAAACATAACATAATGTTGCCAGTTGCCAACAGGTCTATTGACCATGCAGCCAATTCTTAAGTATTTCGTTCATTTCATAAGTCTTATTTTCAATAAAATCTTGTCCAGTCATATTTAATAGTCTAAAAGACCAATCTTGGGTTTGTATTATTTCATATTTTCAATTCATGTTTCAGTCCGGGTATTTTCCATGGGAAAAATGTCTTTGTTTCAATTCATGTTTCAGTCCGGGTGTTTTCCATTAGGAAAAATTGTCTTTGTTTCGGGTTACAGTTGTCGTGGAGAAATTAACCTGGGTCAAAATATGTGTAAATACAAAATACGACACAATAAACTAGCGGTTCAGTGGATATGTCATACCTATATATTGCGATATAAAGCGACTCTTTCCTTTTCTATTAAACTGCATTTGTCTCTAAGCCATATTTACATCTACTGAATGCTAACCTGATAGGCAGCCATTATGCATGATCAGTCTTAGGGAGTAAATACTTGCTAATCTAGCCTTGTTAGTTTAGGCTTTAGCGATGCGTTTCAGACCTAGTTAGTTTAGGCCTGACCTAGTCAAGATCGTTTAGGCTTTCGAATTTCCACCTGACTCAGTTAGTTTGGGTCAGGTCTCACCTAGTTAGTTTAGGTGAGACTATCTATTACTCACTCCCAAGGACTCTCCAGTTTCCGACCGCCTACCCTGTTGGTAGCTTTCATGTGGCAAAACTCATCTAAGGGCCACCTCCAACCCCTCGCCCATACCTGACCATCTCCAGATCTTTAACGCTGGGCTATATCTATCTTTAGGCCAGCGATCGACTATGTTATCTTAGCCGACTATGTCTGATCTATGTATTGGTTGGCTTTAGCTATTGAAATCTTAGCCATCTCTAGTTTTATCTACAAAACGGTTAGAGTCACTTTATCTCACATGATCTTGTATAGGTTATCTAATGCAGAAAACGAGTCATTAAAGCATTGTCTATAAGTATTCAATCTCACTTACCAATTTTCCAGCTTATTCTTATCTCAGATGGGCGAGGCAACATCTTGTCCTGCACACTGTCAGCGGAGTTCTGATTCCCGCCATTTTTACGTCTACCTACAACTTTTTTCTAAATGGTAGTCAGCCGTATGGACACACACAACCATTTCTGCCAATCTCAAACTTCACTGACATAGGGATTCGTGGAACTCCACGACACTCCCCAACAAGACAGACATTGCCTTTTCTCACCGTAGGTAAGCATACAAAAGGCGAGTCCATTCAGCGATGCGTTCTCTCGCTCGCATGGCCGCTCCATGTCTCAATCTAGTGTCTGATGGAGGAGAAGTTCCTTCATCTGTCTCTTCAGTTTCAGCTGGTTTCAGTTTCTTCTTCTTCCAATTGTTCTGACTGATTAATGACGGTCAGAGGGTTAGGTTCTTGAGAAAAATTATCTGGTTCATCAACTGGCATATCACTATCTTCGCCAGTGAAATCAATTTCCATTGCTGTATCCTTATTTTTAGGGGATAGCAAGTCAACTTCTATTGAGTTCTGTTTGTTGGAATTTTCGTTCCCGGTCTCATCAACTTGACATGAAGACGACACATCTGTAGTTGTTGTCTTAGTCGGAGGGAGTTCCTCTTTTAGGGGGAATAGGTGTCCTATAGAACGCGTGAACTCTGTGTCGCCTACTTTCACTCTTGCGATTCTGCATACACCATCTTGCCCCTTTAGTAAGGATATTATCTTTCCTACTTTCCAATTGATACGGTTCCTGGAACTATCTTTTATTTGAACCACATCACCTATTCGTGGTGGTTTATCAGCGGTCACTCTATGTTTCTTCTGGGAGTTATTTTACCTTTCTCTTAGACTAGGTAAATATTGGTCAGTAAACATTCTTTCAAACTCTTTTCTTATATTTTGACCTTTCTTCCAGCCTTTTACAAGATCTATCTTTAAGTTTGTCCCTTCCAGAATGTCATTTTATGTTATATCTACATTGGACATTTCTCAAAGGATAGGAAATCAGCTGGTCTCAGTACAATGTCCAGTTCGGCACCAACATAGGTAAGTGGTCTGGTGTTGACAACTGCTTCCACCTCTTTCATTACAGTCTTCATCTGACTATCGTTAAGCTGATGTTTTTCGAGTGTACGCTTCAGACAGTGTTTTACCAGATCCACTGGCCGTTCATAAAAACCACCATGCCATGGTGCTAGCTGAGGTATAAACTTCCAGTGTATTTTATTCTGTATGCAGTAATTGCTGGTTAGGACTTCGCTGGTCAGCTTGAACGTTTGGGCGTTATCTGACACGATCAACTGAGGTAAGCCTCTTGTCGCTATAAACCTTCTCAGAGCTAACAAGCCTTCTTCAGCTGTTAGATTGTCCAACACTTCCAAATGGATAGCTCGGACCGCCAGGCAAGTAAGTAAACATATTCAGCTTTTTTCTTTGCCATTATTTGTGTTTACAAACAGAGGTCCGAAGTAGTCAATACCCGTATAGGTGAATGGCGAGCTATACTTGACTCTATCAAGAGGTGAGTCTGGAGTGTCTGGTAACTTGTAGGGTCCACCACCATGTTTTCTACACTGTGGGCATAGCTTTATAACTTTTTGCACTTGTGCCCTGCCTTGTGGTATCCAGTATTTTTGTCTAATAATACTGAGTGTATGTGAGGCTCCTACGTGGTAGTTTTCTTCGTGACATTGTCTAATCACATCATTAGTGAATGGAGAATCTTTAGGTATAAGAACTGGGTGTTTCCTCTCGTAGGACCAGTCTGTATTCATCATGCGACCTCGGCATCTCAAAACTCCATCGACGTCAGTAAAAAGACCTAAGTTCCTAACGAGATGTGTCACTTTGCCAGCCACTTCATTCGGAAAGTATCTTGCCTGTAGTTCTTTCAGGGTAGATATGGTCTTGTCGTGTCTAGTTTCAGCCACTTGTTCTAGCTCGTCGATATTATCTTCTTGAGTATCTTGTAAGATGATACTGATGGAATCGTCGTTATGTTTCGTAACCTTTTGTAGTCATTTCAGGTCCATCTATTAAGTCCAGGGCCTCCCCAACCGAAAAAAAGGTGGCATTCTCGCTAGCGTGAATATGCATAGTGTCTGGTCACCCTTGTTTTGTTTTTTTAAGAAATTCCGGCCCATTAAACCACAAGTCTCTTTTCTGTTGCCACAGTTCAGGGCGTGTTGCCAGGTCCGCTGGATTGGATGATGGATTGATGTAGCAATGTTCAATCCAATGTTTGATCTCATTAATTCTTCTGGAGACAAATGGTGGCAGCAGTTTATTGGAGCGTATCCAGCTTAGAACAATAAGGCTATCTGTCAACAAGTATTTATGTCTTATTGGTAACTCCAGGGTATTCTGTACATACTTCAATAATCTGTTTCCAATGAGGTACCCTAGCAATTCCAATCGAGGTATCTTCAGGTCACTTTTGTCTTCTCTTCTCTTCTCATAGACTGTCATCCCATTTAATCTTTTGGATGCAGAGTTCTTGAAATAGCAACTTCGCTGGTAAAATCAATGGAGCAGCAAACCCGCAGGGATCATACAAGCGAGCCAAGTTCTTCAGAACATCTCTTTTAGATATGTTTCTGCCGGTTACTTCATTTTCATGAAACTTCAGGAGCAATGTATCATCTGTCCTATTCCAAAGCAGACCAAGTAACTTAATGCATTCTTTTTGTTTGGATCTGTATTCTTCTGGAATCTTGTCAATAAACTGTTGGCTGTTAGAAGCCCAGTCTCTGATATTCATGGATAGTTCATCGAACATTTTCTTATTGTCTTCATACAGCTGCACTTCTTCATTGACGGATTTTGCATTAGTTACCAGGTTGTCTACATAACACTTGTCTGCAACCTTATTTAAAAAAGTTTCATGTTTTTTAGAAAGGTGGTAGCGGATCGTTGCTGTGAGTAAGAAAGGACTGGAAATAATTCCAAATGGAACTCTGCAGAATCTTAGGTGAAGGAGATTCTCTTCAGTTGGCTCTTTTGTGACATCTTTCATCCACAAAAATCTGGTAACATCTCTGTCTTCTTCTTGCAATCCTATTTGTAAGAATGCTTTCTCAACATCACCTACTATTCCAATCTCTCCAGTACGAAATTTAATTAGTAGGCCAGTCAGATCTTCCAGCATAGAAGGGTCTTTATACATAGTCTCATTTAGGCTTTTCTGTTCTTGCACTTTAGCACTTGCATCATAGACAATCCTACCTTGCTTGCCGTCTTGTTTGAATATATGGTGAGGCAGATAGTGTACTGGTGATAGCTGTTGTAAATCAAATGTTTTTGGAGCTACTACTTCTACCACACCTGCTTCAAGCTGTTCTTGCAGTATACCCTCATAATCTTTCAAGGTACTTGTATCAAGTCGACGTAACAGGCTTTTCAATCTCCCTAGTGCAATGCCAAATTTTGTAGGTAAATCTGATGGATATACCCAGGGCCATTTCACATAGTATCTGCCACATTTATATTCCACTGTGTCATTAAATTGTTTTACTGCTTCTTCTTGTTGAGTCGATTTAAGGGAGTCAGTACTTCCAATACTTTCCAATGACCAGAGGAATCTCATATCAACATTCCTCAGTGGTAAGTCCGGTTCTGTGAAGTATGGACACCCTGTTTCATGCCACTGGCAATAAGTTATGATTGACAGAGCATTTTCTTCCTTTTGTGTCTTCATACTTCCAGAAACTATCCACCCAAAGTCCGTGTCTATTAGGTAGAGGTGATCTTGGAAGTTAATATATTCATTTAGAATGAAAGTAAAATACTGATCATTTCCTATCAGCAGATCAACTTTTTCGCCTGCGGTGTTGTCATCTGCCAGTATATCTACACTATCAGGTACTGGAATTTTAGGAGACGGCACTCTTTCCGTTATGTGTGGTACTATGTTAACTCTTATTTTTCTCTCAATGTTCCGTTTAGTAACAACGTTTACTTCCACAGATGGACTGGAGGTTTCTTTAGGTTACTCTGATCCAAATGTGTATATAATGAGTAGGTCTTCTTTATCTGGAATGAGGCCGAGTTGCTCTGCCATACGCGATGTTACATAACTGCGTTGGCTTCCACAGTCCAGGAGCAATCGGCATGGTTTGTTACATTTACTGCCCAGAGCCTGTACCATCGCTGTCTGCTGACTGAGCGGCGATGGTTAGCTTTAGAGGGCACAGTGCTCTATTGTGCAAGCCTTTACAATTGTGACCACATGTCCTTTTCTGAAGCACCGTAAACAACGTCCAGACAATTTTTTAACCCGATCTTCTTTCGTTTTCATCTTGGTGCAGCAGTCATTGAAATGATCACCATTGCAGAATAAACAATTCAGTTTAGGTTTTTTAGTAGGTTGAGTGGGTGCAGTCTCAGCTTTCCTCTTCAATAAACGAGCCTTGAAGAGTAAATGTTCTCGTTTCCCTTTGTTAGGTTATTAAACCCTGGATAACCACAGGCTTAATAAAATGCATGCGAAACAGAGATCGAATGCATAAAAAAGCAAAAAAAGAACCTGATAACCTAATTCTAAATACAATCTATTAGAGATACAGGAACTTCTGCAATCAATTATTAAATAAAGAAAATAAAAAGAGATTATGATAAAAGTCTAATAGAAAAAGCAGGCAAGAATAACAAAAAGATCTGGGAAGCCGTTAAAACAATTACTTATACAAAAAAGTCTAAAACATCTGCTCACGAACTACTGAATCAAAATGATATACAAAACTCTATAAACAACGTTAACAAATATTTCGCTAACATTGGAAATGTTCTAGCTAGTAAAATTCCCAAATCTAATCTAGATTTAATGCTCTATCACTCTGGTTACGCAATTATTGTCTTACTTTCAATCATGATAAGACGAAATACATTGCTTTCATCATCACAAATGCCACACAACCACCTACTGGTCAGAAATTAGTGTCACACTCCTGCACTGATCCCGAGACCTGCAATTCCATTTTCCCATCTTTAACTAGTACCACACATATCAAATACCTGGGTGTGATCCTTGATCAAAATGAGATAGGCCTATAGTTATTGACACTGTCTCTATCACCTGTCTTATGTATCGGGTGTATTAAGGATTTTTTTAAACAATTCGGGAAAGTTCCAACAGCAAGGCAGTTCCTAAGAATGTAGGTTATCGGTGGGATCAATATTTTTCGAAAATTCTTAAGTAGTGTTTAATATTTATGCTTCGGAACGCACCTCTTTTTGTTGCGCGACTCGGACCGCGAGTGATCGGAAACGGAACTAGCAGCTGTCACTTGTATAGAAACGAGATGACGAGTTAGAGGTTATTTTTTTTGAAATGGAGAAAATGTCGGCACATGGCATTCGGGCCTTGGCTGTATTTTATTGTAATAATTGTCTAACACAGGTGTCGGGCCTGGTCGGAGTGTTAATTATAATAATCGTCGGGAATAAGTAGATTCACGTCATCGGAGTGAGTGCTTCGTGTCGTGGAAGGTTAATGTGATTCGGGGATCAATTCGTCGCATTCGGACAGCGACCCTTCGTGTCGGCAAGCAACACGACGGCGACAGCATCGGGCTACGACGAGAGTAAGATTCGACTCCTCTCCCCTCACACCCCGTGTGCTCCTTATCCCGTGTTCCTGTCTCGAATTGAGCCTTCGAATTTCGGTCCACGGCGTCAAAGGTCAGTACCACTTGTGATACTCCTGGTGAAAACCAACCATACCACATTCCACGCCCGTTCGGTTGAGGCGTGGAATTTATCATTTTGGTAGCAGGCGCGGTTTCCTAGTAGGAAATCGATTCACGGACGGTTGTAGGGTTGTTTTTTTGCCACATTGTAGTTGGGAGAAAAGGGTATCTCAGATTGGTTGGCAATCAGTTTGTGAGTGAGTCTTGTGGTCGGTTTACCACAATTAAAGTTCATTTTCGGTTAGTGAACGTATAATTGACGATTTAGTTAACAATTATTATAAAGTTGTAGTCGGAAACTACTCGGTGTGCATAAGGAACAGTCATTCGGTCGGACTATATTATTGCAGTCGGGTTCCATAGTATTGCAGTGTTATTTCGGATTACAGAGCAGGGTCAGGCTATTTAAGGGGTATTAAGCTGATTTTGCTGACCTCAAAAGAAGTGTGGGTCATATCGGAGGGGCCACTTCTAGAAAAATTGTTTTTTTTTTATAATACCTTTTTGTGTGTTATTTGTATTGTACCATATGGTGGCATTCTCTAATTGATTTAGAGTGTATAGTTATAAGGTGTATGTCCACAGGGCGACCATATTAAATATTGTTCAGGATTTAATTGTTTTTAGTGGTTGCCTTAGTTTTGACAACTTAGTTTTAATTTCTGTGCCCAGCGCTGACGGGCAAGTGCTGGTCTCTGGCTATACTTAGTTTGGTAGTGAAGTATAAGACCAGAATCTATTAAATCGGTCAACATGGCACCTTCGCCCTTGACGGTACTGCGGCATGGTGTCCGTGAGGAAATGAGATGGCTCGCCCATACTCATAAGTATGTGGAGCGACCTGACATGGACGATGTCCTGCTCAAGCGTGTGGAGGACGCAATGACACGCGTCGGGAAGGTGTGTCGGCTGGCTGCGGAGGCTGAAGCTCTCGGGCTTACGGATGAAGCCTCGGTGGCTGCAGTGAAACAGCTCTGCGCGGATGCTGACCAAGCGATGGAATGCTTGGGCGACATCGAGCGTCGCGCGGAGAAAATTAAGCGGTCGCGAAGGAATGACCGTGGGGAGGGTAACGGAGACCCACCCCCGAAGGGTGTTGTTGGACGGCTGCCACACCTGGAGATTCCGGCCTTCAGTGGGGCAATTGATAAGTGGCCGGCATTCATTAATTTATTTGATAGTTTGGTCCACGTCGGGACGACCTGAAAAACGCCTACAAGTTGGCCCAACTATTGATGGCTCTGCGGGGTGAACCGAAGGAGTTGGTCGGTCACCTAACGGTCACGGTGGGCAATTATGAGATAGCCAGGTCCATATTGTTTGACCGCTACCAACACAAACGGCGGTTGGTTGATGCGCAGCTGGGGAAGCTGTTTAGCATCCCAAGAGTAACCCGGGATGTTGACATCCGAGTACAGGTGCTCAACCCTGTGCTGGTGGCCACTAAGGCCCTTCAGAACCTTGGCCTTCCGGTAGACCAATGGTCATATATTGTTCTATATATGGTTTTGTCATGGTTGCCTGCAGCTGTTCAAAGTCGGTTTGAACAGCTGCATGGGGGCAGTAGCACGGAACTGCCCACGCTCGTCCAATTGACGGATTTTTTGGAGGGTGAATGCAGGCGATGTGACACACTGGATACGGAGGCCAGTGTGCAGCGCCAACCCACGCGGATGCGGGAGGGGCCGCGCCCCCCGCCCCCACGGGGGGGTGGGCGGTCGAAACAATTTGGCGTTTTGAATGCCGCGCCGTCGGGTGACGGCTGTGTGCACTGCGACAGTGCCGGTCATGAAGTGACCAGTTGCGCCAACTTTAAGGTGCTCGGGGTAGCTGCCCGCAGGAAGTTAGTCTTCCGCCACCGATTGTGTTTCGGTTGTTTGGGGCCGCACCCGCTGAGCGAGTGCTCGCGCGCGTTCCCCTGTGAGTGCTGTGGTGGCAAGCACCACATAGTGTTGTGCCGGCCGGATCGGTCAGGCCCTTTGGACGGTCACCAGGGCCGGACTCAGGTTGGTCGGCCACAGGGCCCAACCAGGGCCGGACCCAGTCCCCCTCCGGGCAACGGGAGTCACCAACGGGGTGACTGGGGTACCCGCGGACGGGACCCCCCCCGAGGGGAAGGGGGCAGCGCGGGGGGTAACATGCGGGATAGCCGGGGTTCGGTCGCCGCTGTCCACGGTCAGCGAGGACTTCGGGCCGCTGGCTCACCGTGTGTTACGGGCGGGTGTCAGATGGCACCTATGAGTGGCGCGAAGGCTGGGAGCCCACCACCTTCTGCGCCACCCTGCCCGTCGCTCTGGGAGGCGAACAGTCGGATGTCGCCCCCATTCCTAGAGCGCCCCAGGTTGGATCCGCTCTCCCCCATTCATCCACGGTGCGCAACGGGCACACCGTACACCGTCCGGTATGATCGGATACCGGGACAGCGAGGGGCCTATTATACGGGTTGGGACCCCTTGATGCACATACGGTCTGATATGCCGGTTGCATATCAGCAGCCGAGTTACTCCAAGGCCGACGGAGGTCTGAGTGGGTTCGGATCCCGCGGAGGTTCCCGCTAGGGACACGCCGCCCACTTACAGGGTGCCGCCACTCCACAGACGGTCATGCTCCCCACCGCCTCTGTGATAGCGTGGAGTTCGGACGGCAAAGCATGTGTGGCACGAGCACTATTGGACTCGGGGGCCCAGGGGTGCTTAGTCTCGTGCAACCTTGTTAGACGGTTGGGCATTTCGGTAAGGGAGTATCCACATTCCATTCGGGGAATTGGGAACACGGAAGTCGGTTCCGTTAAGGGAGTATGTCGGATTACTCTCTCGTCACAGGTGGATTCATCGGTGAATCTGACGGTCACGGCATTAGTCATGCCTAATGTGATGGGCTCACACCCTCACGTACGGTTGTCGCCCTCGGTGCGACAGTTGGTCGCTGGGTTGTCACTGGCTGACCCGGAGTTCGATATTCCGGGCCCAGTAGACATTTTATTGGGTGTCGATGCCTTGGGATACCTGTTAGTGCCAGGTGTCCACGTGTTGCAGGCGACTGGTCTGGTTTCGGTCAACACCAGACTGGGCCATGCGGTAATGGGTCCGGTCATGCCGGCTGCCCCACGCCTAGCGACTCGTAGTCCCTTATTCGGTTCTGTACTCTCGGAGGTGATACAGAAGTTTTGGGAGGTGGAGGAACCACCTACGGTGCGCCGGTTGGACCCGGTTGAAGAAGAGTGTGAACAGTTTTATCGGAACAATACTGGTCGCCTTCGGTCAGGTCGATTTCTCACACGTCTTCCATTCCGGAGTGATCGCCCACCGCTGGGCAGTTCACACCATGCAGCCGAGACGCGGCTTCTGTCGATGGAACGACGCATGAAGCGTGACGGGATTTTCCGGCAGAAGTACGTCGACTTCTCGGGGGAGGTTGATGTGCGGTTGGTCATGGCCAAGAGCAAGGTTGCGCCGTTGCGCACTCGCCTGACCATTCCCAAATTAGAGCTTTCGGGAGCGGCTCTCCTGACTCGTCTGCTCAACCACACGATGACGGTTCTTCGTGGGTCAATAGCGTTAGAAGATACGGTCTACGCTTGGACGGACAGCCAGATCGTGTTATGCTGGCTGAAGGCTTCAGTTCACAAGCTGGAGATTTTTGTGGCGAATCAGGTTTCGCAGATTTTGAATTCGGAGGTTCCCTTAATCTGGAGACATGTTCCAGGGGAAATGAACCCAGCAGACTGTGCGTCTCGTGGGTGTCACGCTCCGGAGTTGGTTGGACATCCCTTGTGGTGGGGTCCAAAATGGTTGACTCAAGCCGAATCGGATTGGCCAATGAGTCCACGCGTTACCTCGGCGAACGGCGCCTTGACAGTCGGTGTCTGTACGTCGCAACCAGAGCCGGAAGAGGAGTTCAGCCTGCTGGAACGGTACAGCTCGCTCGACAAGCTGGTCAATGTGACCGCCTGGATCTTCCGATTTGCGCGGAATTGTCGCAATTCTGAGGCACAACGGGTGCGGACACAGGTCCTGACACCACGGGAACGGAACCATGCGTTGTTCGCATTGGTACGGAACGTGCAGACGGTGCACTTTAAGTCCGAATTGGACATTCTGAGACGCGGACGCGTCCAACTGAAGGGAGCTGTGGCTCGGCTCAACCCGTTTATTGACCTTCAAGGATTGCTGAGGGTAGGAGGTCGGCTGCGGAATGCCAACCTGCCTTATGCGGCTCGCCACCCGTTGTTTCTCCCTAGGAAAGGGAAGTTGGTCGAACTGTTGATACAGGATCGACACATTCGGAATGGGCATATCGGATGCCACGCCTTGATGGCGTTTCTCCAGCGCGAGTTCTGGATTCTATCGGGAAGACGCTTAGTGCGTAGCGTCGTATTTCGGTGCCTGCCTTGTTATCGGGCTAAGGCGGCTACGATGCAGCCCCAGATGGGCGATTTTCCCTCGGATAGGGTTAACGAAATCCGGCCCTTTGCAATCAATCAAAATCAAAATCAAATCAATCAAATTTGATTTGATTTGATTGATTGATTGCAGCCCCAGATGGGCGATTTGCCCTCGGATAGGGTTAACGAAATCCGGCCCTTTGCGGGTGTCGGAGCGGATTTCGCGGGACCATTCATGGTCAAGTCTTCACAGCTACGGAACGCCAGATTAGTGAAGACATACCTGTGCATCTTCGTGTGCTTGGCCACGAAGGCAGTCCACTTGGAGGTGGTCAGTGACCTCACTACGGAGGCATTTATCGCATGTCTGGATCGGTTCGTCTCACGAAGGGGCCTCCCGACATTAATCCGTTCGGACAAAGGCACAAATTTTGTCGGAGCCAGGCGATATCTGCAGGAAGTCACTCAATTCCTGAACGGTAACCAGGACGCCATCGGTACGGCTTGCTCCCGACGAGGGATTGAATGGGTTTTCAGTCCGCCGGGATGTCCTCATTGGGGAGGAATTTTTGAGGCTGCGGTTAAATCGGCTAAGTTGCACCTGACGAGGATCATCGGTGAGACCTCTCTACGCTTTGAAGAGCTTGCGACGCTGTTCTGTAAAATTGTGATGACACTGAACTCGCGTCCGTTGTGCCCGCTCAGTTCGGATCCAAATGATTTGGAAGCGTTGACGCCGGGTCACTTCCTGATAGGTCAGCCCCTTAACGCCCTGCCAGAATACCCATTCGGTATTGTTAAGTTAATTCGGTTAACTAGGTGGCAGATGTTGCAGCAGATGGCTCAAGATTTTTGGAAACGGTGGTCCCTTGAGTACTTGCACATCTTGCAGCAGCGCCTTAAGTGGACTGACCGGACGAGCCCCCCTCAAGTCGGTGATTTGGTGCTGATTAAGGATGCGAACCTGCCATCATTGAGATGGAGACGAGGACGGATCGTCAAATTGTACACGGGTCGGGATGGCACGCCTCGATCAGTAGAAGTCAAGGTGGGGGACTCGGTCCTCAAGAGAGCGGTCGCAACACTTTCTCGCCTTCCTATTGATTAGGGACAGGTTCGGGCCTGTCCGGGCGGGTGACTGTTTAATATTTATGCTTCGGAACGCACCTCTTTTTGTTGCGCGACTCGGACCGCGAGTGATCGGAAACGGAACTAGCAGCTGTCACTTGTATAGAAACGAGATGACGAGTTAGAGGTTACTTTTTTGACATGGAGAAAATGTCGGCACATGGCATTCGGGCCTTGGCTGTATTTTATTGTAATAATTGTCTAACACAGGTGTCGGGCCTGGTCGGAGTGTTAATTATAATAATCGTCGGGAATAAGTAGATTCACGTCATCGGATTGAGTGCTTCGTGTCGTGGAAGGTTAAGTTGATTCGGGGATCAATTCGTCGCATTCGGACAGCGACCCTTCGTGTCGGCAAGCAACACGACGGCGACAGCATCGGGCTACGACGAGAGTAAGATTCGACTCCTATCCCCTCACCCCCCGTGTGCTCCTTATCTCGGTTCCTGTCTCGAATTGAGCCTTCGAATTTCGGTCCACGGTCAGCGTCAAAGGTCAGTACCACTTGTGATACTCCTGGTGAAAACCAACCCTACCAGATTCCACGCCCGTTCGGTTGAGGCGTGGAATTTATCAAGTAGTTTGTTTGGAATCTTGTCCCAGCCAGTAGCGGAGGTAATATTAAGACCAGTTATTATGTTATTAACCTCCTCCTCATCAGTGTCTAGCAGAGCAAACGAGTTAATGTTTATTTTCGGAGGATTAGTTGACCTACGGGTATCTAGATTAGATTTGGGAATTTTACTAGCTGGAACATTTCCAATGTTAGCGAAATATTTGTTAACGTTATTTATAGAGTTTTGTATATCATTTTGATTCAGTAGTTCGTGAGCAGATGTTTTAGACTTTTTTGTGTAAGTAATTGTTTTAATAGCTTCCCAGATTTTTTTGTTATTCTTACCTGCTTTTTATATTAGACTTTTATCATAATCTCTTTTTATTTTCTTTATTTAATAATTGATTGCAGAAGTTCCTGTATCTCTACTAGATTGTATTTAGAATTAGGTAATTAGGTTCTTTTTTTGCTTTTTTATGCATTCGATCTCTGTTTCGCATGCATTTTATCAAGCCTGTGGTTATCCAGGGTTTAATAACTTTATTACGTCGTGACAGTTTTGTGACTACTGTGTTTTTGTCAAGCGCTACTTGTATAGAGTTTATTAAGTATTCCATCGCAAGGTTAGGGTCATTGCTACTGTAAATAGGCTGTCAATCAATATTTGTAAGATCCTTTTGAAGACCCTCATTGTTAATCTGAGTGCAGTTGATTTAGGTGTATGTTCATTTAGTTTTAAGGTTTAATGAAAGGAGCACAGTTTCGTGATCTGTAATAGTGGTATTTATAATGAGAGTAAGGGCACTATATTTAGTTTTACGTATGATGTGATCGAGGCAGCTTTTCTTTATTCTAGTCGGAAGAAAGTGTGCAGGTAATAGCCCATGACTTGCATATAAGTTAATATATTCATGAGCTTTCATTGATTTATTTTCAGGGCATATGTCGATATTTATATCTCCTATGATAACAATGTTTATAAACGATTTTAGATTAGTTAGAACCATGTTTAGAGATTCGTGAAAATTGTCTAGATTAGTATAGGATGGAGAGCGGTAAATAGCTATAACGGCAGTTTCGCTGCCTAGTCGTCGTAGTACTAGGCAGTTTCCATCTTGAAACTCTGGCTCCTCGTAAGTCATTCTAATGTCCTTTTTTTGCGTAAATTACGACTCCGTCGTTTTGCAATGGGTTAGTTTGGGTGTTATATATGTTATATCCATCGAGGGGAGGAATAATGTGATTTGATGACAGCCAACATTCTGTTAAAACCAAAATATCACATTTAAGTTTTAGTCTCTGCAAGTTTATCAAGAAGCTATTGTAGTTATAATGAATACTGCGTATATTTTGATTTAGGGATGTTAAATTATTTGAGGTGTTTGGTAAATATTTTTCGAATTCTTCGGGGTAACAGATAATAACCTCAGATACAGAAAAAGTGTCGAGTTAGTGTTGGATTTTTTGTTCATCCATTGATGATAGTAAAAAAGCTTGGGAATCCTTTTTGAGTGGCAGATGGTTTTTTTGTGTGGTAATTGTAAAGTGTGAAAAACGTAGTGTAGTTTAGTAAATAGGTAATTATGTATGAGAAAGTGTGTGAACGGGTTGTGTGGAAGGTTAAGTGTAACATGTTAAACTGATAAAAACATCTAATCAAAAGGTAAACAAACACTAGTCACTTGATTTGGGTTTTGAGCTCAGCAAGGTCTCCTTCATCTTTTATAAGGAATTGAGGTGCTCCATCTTTTTCTCTCAGGTAGATCCTGCCATATGAAGACCAGCAGTACTTGTAGTTGTGACTGTTGGCAAAATTATTTGCTAGGTATCAAAGGCGCCTCGCCTTATTAGTCAGTATTTCGGAAATGTAAACAGGTTGTGTAGTGCAATCGAGTTTTAGGTGCTCTGTATTTGATTTCTTATAATTTTTTCCCTTATTAAATGCTTTCACGGCCTTCATCATGTTTACCTTTTGTAAGATAGTTCTAAATTTGACCACAATGGGTTTTGCTTTTGATTTGCTGTTTACACGATAGATGTCTCTAACCTCCGAGGTTTGCAGCGGAACTGATAGAACATCTGCAGCAGTTTTAGCGATGTTGCACAGGTCTTCCTTAGTTTCTTGTGGCTTGGTGGGGACATTACGAATTTCTAACTTGGCTGAGCGGGTAAAACGTTCCAGAATTTCGATTCTATCTTCCAGAGTTTTGATGTAATCACGATTTGCCTTGCGCTCATCACGTAAGCCGTTAATTTAGCACTCAATTTCATCATATTTTTTAGAAATGAATTCCATCGATGTTGTCATCTGCTCGTTTTGTGCCTTTATTTCCAATATTGTTGAGTGTAATTGATTTAATTTTATTTCCTGTTTGGACTCGAGTTCTTCGAACATAGTTTTCATTTCGCTCATTACCTCAGTTAAAACGTTATCGTCTTTTTGTTTCTTTCTATACGTTATATTCATCTGTTGAGACTCGGCGGAGCAGAGTTTAGGAAGACTTCCACCAAAGTTATCGTTCTGCGACGGGGATCGGGCCTTCGGAGGAGTTCTTCGTAGCGCCATCGTTAAGGGTTTTCTTTGAATTACAATAAGCGTAATCTGTTGCCACTCCAAAATGCAGCCGTTTGCGCGAGCGACATGATTTATTTCAACCGCTCTCTTTACCCGAGGTGGTGAGGGGCGCCCTTCCGTAGCCTGTGCGCCGACGACGTGCGCGAGCGAGATGAATTACTTCAATCGCTCTCTTTACCCGAGGTGGTGAGGGGGCCCTTTCGTGGCCCGCGCGCAGACGACGTCCGCGAGCGAGATGACTTATTCAGCCACTCTCTTTACCCGAGGGGGTGAGCGGGGCCCTTCCGTGGCCTGCGCGAAGACGACGTTACACAATTTGTGAATTAATTAATTACTTCTTCTAGATTTTAAGAGCAATTTATCTTGAACAGAGTGTAAGAATAACTAGTGGAGTCTTGATACGTCTAATAGACACGGTGTCTCGGACGAGAGTTGGTTGTTATGTTTAGTAGGTATACACTGTTCTTCCATGTAGAAAGCTATAAATCCAATTTACCATTTTTTCAGTTAGTTCTATAGATATCAACTCCCTCAACAGGATCTCACGATCTAGGTACATTGTTAAATGCTCCAACAACATCAAATATATCATCATGTATCAAAATACAGACAAGAGACTCATTTTGTCTAAAGCTTGCTGGATATCAAGCTGAAGATGACTGATACATTCACGGGCTGAGAGGCCACGCCTAAAAACAAATTGATTCGATGGAAGAATAAGATGTTTCTCTATGAAGAACTCAACACGCTGTTCAATGAACTTGCTCAAAAACCTTCCCCATACAGGATGTGGATCATATTTATCTTTATTTTGCTTCAAAACATATACCAAACAGACTGTTTTCCAATCTGCTGGAATGCAATTGTGAACCCAAAGATTGTTCAGGCCTAACATATGTCCAATAAAATACTTATTTAGAAGCGTTTTTATGGTTTATTAGATAAAAAGGTTAAGTACGTATTTGCGTGTACAACTGTGATTGTCGTCTGCCATGGGAGTGCCTTCGCGGTGGTCGGGGCCCGTCTTGCCTCCTCAGCCCTCTCTGTGATCTGAAGCCGGTTAGGGTTCGGTAGTGAACATACTCCGGGGCCTTGAAAGCTTCAGGTTTCAAAGAGATGTAGTAGAAGTTGGTAAGAGACACAGCTTGTTTACTGCTCTCTTTATGGAGCCTCTTATGGTGTGGACATCAGCTACTCTGTTGATGCCATCTTGTCCGGGGTGTAGATGTGATATTCTTCCCATTCTCCATCTTAATGGTGGTTGATTTTCTTCTTTTATGACGACCAAGTCGCCGACGGCGGGCGCTTGTTGTTGCCCGACTCGCCATTTGGTTCGCTGTTGTAGCTCAGCCATGTACTCCAGGCGCCACCTTTCCCAGAACTGCTGACGAAGTTGTTCGATGAGGAGGTACCTGTTGGGTCTTGCAGCAGTAACCGGCCGGGACGGCACCGACATGAGCGGCCGCCCGATTAGGAAGTGCCCTGGAGTCAGAGGGGAGAGATCATTTGGGTCTGACGAGAGAGGAGATAGCGGACGTGAGTTAAGGATAGCTTCTATTTGTGTGAATAACGTCGCTAGCTCCTCAAACGTCAGGGAAGCATTGCCAGCTATACGCTTCAAGTGGTGCTTAGCTGATTTTATACCAGCCTCCCATATACCTCTAAAGTGAGGTGAATATGCGGGGCTGAATATGAATTTAAAACCCTCATTTGCAGAATAATTATTAATGGACTGTTGGCTGGACTGAATAACCCTACCTAGTTCATTGCTTGCCCCCTGAAAGGCTCCCCCATTATCACAATGGATTTCATAGGGCTTGCCCCTTCTAGAACAGAATCTACGAAGGCACAGGACGAAAGCTTCAGTACTGAGGTCACTGACTAGTTCCAGATGAACTGCCTTTGTTGTAAGACAGACAAACAAACACAGATAACATTTGGTAATTCGATTGCCTCGCCCCTTTCGGCTAGATATAAGGAAGGGCCCACCAAAGTCAATTCCGCAGGTATGAAATGGGAAGTCGGGATTTGTTCTTACTGAAGGTAAATTCCCCATTATTGGTTGTAATGTCTTTCCACGTAAACGTGTGCATACAACACATTTTTTTGTAGTAGTTCGGGCGAGAATTCTACCTCCTATTGGCCAGAACTCCTCGCGAACCGAAGCCAGTAAATGTTGTGGACCAGCGTGAAATAACCATAAGTGTTCATATCTCATTAATAATTGGGTAAATCTACTTTTAGAATCTAATAAAATGGGGTGCTTTTTGTTAAAGTTATAACTTGAGTTGTGCAAACGACCTCCTACCCGGAGTATGCCGTTTGAGTCGATAAATACATTTAGTGATATCAATTTTGATTTATGATGTAGTTGCTCACCTTTGCTCAAACATTGAAGTTCGTTTGAAAATGATTCTAATTGACTTTGTTTGATTAGAACATTTTGTGACTGTTCCAGTTCATTTGAATATTATGGACCATTTAATTTTAAATTGTTATGTTTACAATTGTTAATGAACCTCAACACATAAGCAACTGTCCTTTTTAATCGTTGATAATTAGAATAATTATCGATATTTATGATGGGACAGTTGTTGTTAATTATATAATTATCATTGCAACTAACAGGGAGTGACAACGTGGTGACAGGCAGTGTTTTAATTTCTGGTAAGTTAAAAGTTGGTAAGTAGGTACTTTTAGGCCATTCAGAGTGCTCCTTCATGAGAAAGGAAGGACCTTCCCACCACAGGAGAGACGACTGCAGCAGGTGTGGGTCAACACCCCTTGACGCGAGATCGGCGGGATTCAAATCTGTAGGTATGTGATTCCATTTAAATTCTGACGTTAATTCATTTATCTCATTCACTCGATTACACACAAAGGCATTTAGATTTCTTGGCGGCGATTTTAACCAACCAAGAACGACTGTTGAGTCAGTCCACATTGTTTTTTGTGTGATAGTACACGTAAGTGATTTTGTGACCTTGGTGCATAAACGAGCTCCCAACAAAGCCCCACATAACTCTAATCTCGGAATCGTCATTGGATTTAAGGGTGCAACCCTAGCCTTAGCGCACAATAGTTTGACTTGAATGTGATTATTTTTGTCCGTGGAGCGCAGGTAAACACACGCGCCATACGCGACTTGAGAAGCATCAACAAAACAAAGCAACTCCACAGACTCGGGAAAATCGCATAAGACATATCTTGGCAGTATTATTTTAGATAACTGAGGTAGGTTATCTATGAAGGTTGACCAACATTTGTGAAACTTTTGTGGAACTGGCTCATCCCAGCTCAGCTTTGCAGCCCACAATTTTTGTAAGATAATTTTAGCCTTAATTATACATGCCAAAAGTAGGCCTAGCGGGTCAAATACTTTGCATGTCATTGAAATTATGGTCCTTTTGGAAATTTGAGCGTTGCATTCAATGTCTGTTGAAAACTGTAACGTATCAAGATTTGGGGCCCAATTAAGGCCTAACACGGACGATTCTTTACATAATTCCATAGAATCGGAAGTTAATTTCTCACCTTCAAAAATTTGAGGACAATTTGTTCTAATTTTTTGTAAAGGAAAGCATGCAGACTGCAAAACTTTGTTAACATTGTTGTATATATATTTTAAGTCATCCTCCGATGAGGCTCCGGTATTCAAATCGTCTACATAAAAATGATTTTTTATTACATTGGATATAACTTTGTCTTTACAGTTTTGTGACAATTGTTCAAGACATCGAGTACTTAGAAACGGCGCCGACGCCGTCCCATATGTAACGGTATTTAGCTGCATTGTTTTTAATGGCTGGCTTTCGTCGTCCCGCCACACTATCAGCTGTAGGTGCCGCTGTGACTCATCTATAGCTATCTGCCTATACATCTTTTCTATATCGGCCGTTAAGACAAACCGATATACTCTGAAGCGCAATAAAATTGATAGCAGGTCGCTTTGAACTACGGGGCCAATTAGTTGTATATCATTAAGTGATTTACCGGAAGAAGTTTTCGCAGACGCGTCAAAAACAACTCTTAATTTAGTTGTCTCTGAGTTTTCTCTAATTACAGAGTGGTGGGGTAAGAAACACCCGAATTTTGGCCGTTCTATCACACTTAGATGACCTAGATTGGCGTATTCATGTATAAAGTTGCTATAGGCCTCTTTTTGTTCGGGAAATTTGTTTAATTTCTTTTCTAAATTTAGAAACCTTTTCTTAGCGATATAATAAGAGTCACCGAGTGCCTTTTCTGGCTCCTCTTTGAATGGAATTTTGACTGAAAATCGGCCATTATCTAATTGACGGACATTTTCCGAAAAATGGGACTCACATGATTTTTCTTCCATGGAATATGACTTATTCATAGTTTGTAACTCTTCGATCTCCCAAAACTTTGTAAGGGAATCGTCAATTTCATGGCTAAAATTGCAGTTTACCTCTGGGTTAGGGTGACCATCTCCATTTGTTGGACCGGACACCAACCATCCAAACATTGAGTGTTGCAAGGTAGGTTTCTGGAGACCTAACTTTATTTGTTTCGCACCTACAATATCCCAAAAGACATCTGCTCCTAGAAGTATATCTATTTCGGAGGGACGATAGAAAGCCGGGTCAGCTAACTCAACGTTGGTCGGTAATTTTAGCTCTTGGACATTTACCTCTACGTTTGGTAAAGTACCTGTAATTTTTGGGACGACTAGGCCCGTAACTTTGATTTCGAACGCATTGATTCGTGAATTTATTATAAACTGACTTCGGTCAGTAATTTTGCAAACCACATTGCCAATACCAGCGACGTTTATTGGTTTACCAGGAATATTAGTTAGACCAGCCCTCTCTCTCAGGTTTGCCGTAAGAAAAGATGACTGACTTCCTGTGTCCAACAAAGCACGTGCTAAGTGACTTGTGTTGTTATTTTCGTTGAAGATCTCAACTTGTGCCGTACAAAGGAGAACTTGCGCCGAAGCTTGAACTGATAGAGATACTGGCAATGTGGATTGGGTTGTTATGTCCTGATCATTATCGACCTGCCAGTGAACAAGATTATTATGCTTTTTCTTACACATCCTACAAAGCCCTTTCAAACGACATTGGCCTGTAGCATGGCCACTTCGAAGACAGTTGCTGCAAAGTTTCAATCTTTCTACCTCTTTAAGTCTGCCTTCTACAGTCATAGTTTTAAATTGGGAACATTGATGGAGCATGTGATTTTCACCGCAAACAACGCAGGAGTAACTCGCTGCTTGTTTGTTGTTGGCTGCTATGACAAGAGACTTGGTAATCCTGTTTTCTTTGTACACAGGTTTATGGTCACCTTTATCAGTTCGATTACTACAGTATGAAGTCTCTAATATGTCCGCTCGACTGCTAAGAAACCTTTTAAATTCCTCCATTGTAGGCAATTCTGATAAATTACTCTTGAATTCCTCCCACTTCCTACTGGTGATGGGATCTAATTTTCCTGAGACCATATAAATTATTATTGTGTCCCATTGATCTGTTGGCTGACCAAGTGTGTTTAACGCCCTAAGATTTTTAGAGACAAGATCAATTAAGTATCGTATTGCCTTGAATGACTCCTTTGTTATAGGGTCGATATTGAACAAAGCTTTGAGATGGTTGTTTATCAGAATATTTTTATTATTATACCTGTCACACAACAGTTCCCACGCAACAATGTAGTTATTGGCAGAAAACTCAATCGATTTTATAACTACTGCAGCACTGCCTTCTAAAGCGGCCCGCAGATAGTGAAATTTGTTTATCGGTGGAATAGAATTGTTTGAATGTATGACTGAGTCAAATGTGTCCTTGAATTCTAACCATTTTAGATAATTGCCATCGAATGAAGGTAGATTTATGGTAGGTAATTTTATCCCACTGCTAGCACCTAGCTGTGAGTCCTGGTCTGCCTGATCAGCCTTGCCAACCCCTGATGACTTGTCCAACATATTTTGTGCTTGACACAAAAGCGAAAAAAATCTACTTTCAAGTGCATTCCGTTCTTGCAACTGCACTTCTAAGTCCGAACAGTGAAATTCTATGCTAGTCTGCAGTTCATCAAAGGAGGCAAATAAATTTTCGAATTTAGTATATCTCCTTGTTAGTTCCCCAACTTGAAGACTAGTCAAGGCCATCCCAGGTTCACAAGACAGGAAAGGAGTTAAATAGTCCTTAAATATAGTGACTTGTCCCTTTATAGCGCTGCGCTTTTTAATGAGGTCCTTCCCAACATCGCCAGACGTCATTGTGTGATTTGATGACGCAGGAAAACCAGTTTTGGTGCCCCCAGTACCAGCCTCCTTGTCCGATAGCATTTACAGTTATATTATGGTATAGCAATGAAGTAAATAAAGTTAAATTGTGCAACCGAACCCTTGAAGAGCGAACACGTCCAGTCCAGCAACAGAAGACTCGCGCGAGATCACGCAGCGATCACGTGCTACAGCTGCAGCTGCTGGACACAGCTCAAGGTCGAGCGGGGTCACAACGGCGGCGCGAAACGCAAGCGCAGATCCTGGAATGTTCAGCAAAACCGTTTAGATATCTAGTTGCAATATTAATTTATTGAGGGTAATTTACTAATTATTTTGTAATGAAATTTTGGACTTTGAACTTCAGTTAAAGTTCTATAAGCAATTAAATTAATGCTTAGTTAGTTTACTAATGAGACGATGCTTTGCAATCACAGCATACCAAGCACACACAACACGTTATTTATAGTCTGTTTACAGAATGCGTTTATAAGCAGGTACGAGTCCTAAGGAGTTACTGCATAGATGCCTAATCCGCTTAATAGCAAGAGAATAGGGATTTATAGAAGTTTATGGAAAGCTACGGTGTTGTTATTCCACATTACGAGAATAAGATTAAAAAAGGTTACTTTAGCCCTTTGATGAACAGCCGCGCACCTTTTACTTCTATTTTTATAATCTATGCACAGTAAATAACTCCAGCGCACGTAAACTATTTGCAAAATAGCCAAGCGATAAGCCTAAGCAAACCAAAGCGATGCTAGCGTGGCAAGGTCACCTAACGGTTTTAAAGTGACTCAGTTATTCACACAAATAAAAGGGGAACAGGATAGAAAAATACGGGAATGGGCATGTACTTCCCTCGGGCCAGTCTTCCAGACCTCCAGGTTAACTGCAGCACACCAAATCTTCGCTCCAACAGTCCTCTTCAGTTAGGTATTCGAAATCCTTTGTTCTCCGCTCAGATGACTCGACATAAATTTCCCGCCGGTTTTTGCAAATCTTCTTTATTATTTATTTGTCACGGTCGCCAAATATGTTCAGGCCTAACATATGTCCAATAAAATACTTATTTAGAAGCGTTTTTATGGTTTATTAGATAAAAAGGTTAAGTACGTATTTGCGTGTACAACTGTGATTGTCGTCTGCCATGGGAGTGCCTTCGCGGTGGTCGGGGCCCGTCTTGCCCCCCCGCCGCCTCCTCAGCCCTCTCTGTGATCTGAAGCCGGTTAGGGTTCGGTAGTGAACAAAGATTATTGAAAATATTCAATAAAGTAATTATGATTTTGTTAGGTACTTATTTTTTTAAAACTTATACGGGATACCATCTAATCCAAAGATTATTGAAAATATTCAATAAAGTAATTATGCTTTTGTTACTTTTTTTTTAAACTTATATATGATACCATCTAATCCAAATGCTGTGTCTATACGTGTTGTAATTGTGGATTAAATCTCTTCTAGAGAATAAGGCTGTACTAAAAAAAAAATGTTTCATCTGAATAATTTTCTATATCACTTCGTTTTTTTTCTACAAAATCAGGAGTGTATTTTTAAAAAATCTTGTTACCCAGATATTGTTGCTGCTATCGTTTCGATTGACATAGGTTTTTTTTTTCATATGATTCCAGATAACTGTCAAAGGAGTATTTGAAGTAAATTAGACAACCGTGTTAACTCGTAGCCAGTTTATTACTCTGTGCGGTACTACCACATTCCTCCAACATCACTTAGCAGAGCATCTTTTAACAATAACTTTTATTTAAAACACTTAACTTATTTTATCTACACACGTATCATAAACCCTCTTTACTGCGTAGAAAAACCGCACGTTACGATAAGCATAATGTTAAACTGCTTGGTAAAAACTCATTTCTTATCTGAAAAATTACACATTATGACCATAATGTGTAATTTTTCTACACATTATGACATTCAAATTTCGAACGCCGACGCCCGCCTCGTGCCGCCCCTAGTTTGTCTGTGAAGTTGGTACTGACATTCAAATTTCGAACGCCGACGCCCGAAGTTGGTGCTACAGAACAAGCTAAACAACTGCAGAGCCACAATGCCGGTCAAACATGCAGTTCCTGAACACATCAAAGAGAGCTTATGATATGTGTGTAGATAAACCAGTGTATGTAACTGTACATAATTAGGCATTAAAACTCTCGAGTGATATTATTATGAAACTCGCCTTCGGCTCGTTTCATAAACCCACTCTCGAGTATTAATGCCCTCCATTATGTAGCAGTCACATAAACTACTATTATAAGTAACTAACTTCTTATATTCTAATCAAAAAAACCTCTTATAATCTTCTTTAATTCTCTCCCTACGTGAGCGAGAGTAAGGCTGGTCTGTCACGGCACTCGGAGTTGCATATACCCACAGTTGTTTATGCAAGCAAGGGGATAGCCATAGCCAGGCTTCAAAGTCAAAGTCAAAGTCAAGGTAAAATGTCTTTATTACTGTAGATATTTACATATACTTAGCAACCGTCATTTTTTGCCCCTTCTCTACTTTGGAACAATGTGGGAGTGGTATAGATTTTAGATCTCTTTTAAATATTGGTTGTTCTAAACTAATAGAAATATAACAATAATAATTAATAAGCAGGAATAAATAATGACAAAATTATTAACAGCAAGTTCTGTTGTTTTCAAATTATTAACATCAAACCAAGTCATCAAACCCAACATCAAATTAAGTAATAATGAACGTTGTAATATCCCTTATTCGACGAAGTTGCTTTAACATTCATTTTAAATTGCTCGAATGGCAATTATAAACTTATCTTATCTTATAACACTATGAATATACTAAAATATATTAGCCTAGATGTAGCTACATCCGTGTTTTGACCGCAGAACTTAATTTACCAGCTAATTTATCTATGTGGGGTCCTCACTGCAATTTGTGCAACTTCGTATCAGTTACTAATTCTAACGTGTTGTTGTCTAACACTACACCATTAACATCACAGCAACAGTAGCCAAGATCCAAAAACTTACAAATTACAATTATTTATATGATAAGCAGCCTGTTTTAAAACGGACGCTCATCCCACACGTTTAAACTGGCAAAGTTATAGCAAGGGACAAAGATTTCTGCCTAAAGATAGATGATGATGTTGTTAAATCCAACGCTGAGGTTACAATATACCCTTACTTACAACAGAGTGTCTTAATTCATCTCCATATGAAGCAGAGCGTCAGTAATGTATATTTAAAATTTCATCGTGTATATCCCCAGGACATTGTCAAAACGATTGATTGATGTAAATTAAGTTATGCGGCTTTCGCTGTTAGGAACATCAGACAAAACACGGATGTGGCTACATTTAGGCTGGTATATTTTAGTTACTTTCATAGTGTCATGTCCTTTGGTATCTTGTTGTGGGGAAAGCAGCGGATATTCAAACTATTTTTATTTCACAGAAAAGATATATTCGAACAATTAATCATTTAAAACGAACAGACTCCTTAAGAGAACTTTTTAAAGAAATTGACATACTAACTGTAGCTAGTCACTTTATTATCGAAAATATAATGTATGTACGCAAGAACCTTACAACATTTTCCAAACTTAGCGATAGCTGTAATGTTAACCTAAGAAATAACCACTGACTAGTTGCCCCGGTTTAGAATCGCGAAGGTTAGCAAGCTATTCTTTCAAGGGTCAGTGCATCCTCTCCTACAATAAGATACCCCTGGAGATTTTGAAATTGCCATTTGAGCAGTTTTAAAAGCATGTTAAAGCGACTTAGTCGAAAAAGGGATATTACAATGTTCAAGATTACTTAAATTATGGGACTGTATAGGGTTAATCTAGCTTAACACAGACCTTGTTGTTATTATTTATTATTGCCTATTAATCATAATAATTAAACTTTTAATATTTGTAATAGTTAAGCACAACCAATTTTTAAAAGAGATCTAAAATATATTTGTGGGAGTTTCTACGCCCTTCTTCTCCCACAGTGGTCCAATGTAGAGAAGAAGCAAAAAATGACGTTTGCTTAGTATATGTAAATATCAACAGTAATAACGAATTTTGACTTTGACTTTGACCCAGTTATTCAATACTCCATTTGTAACAAAGCAGACAAAATAAAAATAAATATTAATCATATCATACCCTGCAGAATGAGCATTGCGTTATAATGTAAATCTCTCTAGCCTGTTCTAACCCTCGTAGACAATCTGCACAGTGAGTGTGCCCACAAGGTACAAGTACCCGGTTGGACAAAATTTCTGTGCAGATTGAACAGACGCCAACTCGTTCGGGTTCGTCCGCAGCATGTTCAGGCACCGGGGGAAGTACGCGGGCGTGAGCTAGATCGCCAGCAGCAGGTACATCCACCTCCTGCACTACAGGTCCCTCTACCTGTGCGGCAGGTACCTCAATCACCAGCTCCGCCTCCCGCTCCGCTTCCCCCCCCCCCCCCCCCCAATACGACCTCGTTGGCGACTTCCGGGATATCCTCCACAATTCGCCATCAAGTGACACGTGTCCTCCAAGAACTGTCGTATCGCCATTCGACCCAGGTGTAGATCACGTAGGGCCCGCATCTGAGTTGCACGTAGTGCAAAGTTTTTTATTCTAGTCCGCCTCGGCGGATTGCCTGCCGCGATTGCCGCACGCCGAGCTTCGCAGTACGCGAAGGTGGTCCGGAAAAACCTGAAAATAAGGAACTCTGAACCACCACTACCAAGAATATCGTAAGAAGGATAGGCAATAATGCCACTCAGGCGTTTCAGGGAAGCAGAGTCCCGTTTGCACACACATAAGTCCTCAAGACGTTTAGTATCATAAGTTTTCAGAGTGATATAAAAACAAATAGAGAGGTATGTGAATACGAGATTCAACCCAATAGTGTTAGCGGGAATTTGGGACTGAACAATTCAGTCCATAGTGCAAATATCACCGCAATAAATTCTACAAAGCCATTAAGCGTGGAGCGGGCGATAATATATGGCGGATATAAAGTTCGCAAATATTTCCATTCTCTACTTGCGTGTGTCAGCCAGACTAGCAAATTCATAAAAGATACACATTGTACGTGATTAAATTACCCTATTTTCTATTTGACTACTGCGCATTTTCTATGTAACTACAACTACAAAATTAAATACTACAGCTAAACCAAAATACTTAATGCACTTAGACAACTGGCTAGCTCCTTTCACTTTCAACAAAGAAATACCTATTTTAGGGCAAAACACTGCGGGCATGTAAATAGTATTAAATTTGTCAAGTAATGTTCCAAAAATTTTCTTGAGTGATCATCACGCTTAAAATATTTTTTTGTCAGGATCCCATCATCAGATCCTGACCTGGTGGCAATGGGACCAATAGGAAGGTAAACGAACAAAAAAATAATACCAAAATGGTCACATGTTCACCAGGTCAAGATGTGATGGTGGGATGCTGGAGAAAACGAGGGAAATTTTGCAAATATTATAGTCAGACCTATAGCGATTTTTGTATTTTTCATCCCAACTCGTGCATTTACCCTGAGAAAGCTTAATTTTGTGAAGTGCAAGTGATGATGAAGACCACAGATGGCCGCCGGAACTGCTCAACACTAGGTATCCCACAGGGCTCCGATATGGTTACTTTAAAACGGTTGCTAAGTACTAGGTATTTAATGGGTTGGGATAAGAGCTGTAAATTAACCATTAAACCCAAAAGTGTACGGTTAAATGCTCGTTACTGTGCCCATTGTGCAGTTAAATCGGTTAGATATTTATGCATGTATTACACGCCGACACTACTGCAGATATAAAAATGCGTGACATCACGTTCAAAGCGTAAAGATATCAAGTTGAAATTGGTATCAATTACTCCAGTCAGTGGACCCTTGGAGCTGTGAAACAAACTTTTAGGTCTACGTTATCAAAAACTACGGCCGTTTATGCTGTAAATTTGCTAGATTTGCTCGATACCCGCAAGAGAATCAAAAACCTAGAGGGTACTTTCGGTTGACCTAGGATCATCAATTTTGTCGAGAAGCAAGGTCTTACAGTACAGGTAAAGGGAAATATCCGAAAACTATAAAGTACTTATATCATCGAGTCGAAAAGGCTAATAGTGAATATGATAATGTACGATCTTGCTTTCCCGCGATAATCGAACTATTTAACGGAAAGAAAGAAGAAAGAAAACTTATTTGTCATAAACATAAACATACAATAATAGTAGTTTATGTGACTGTTACATAATGAAGGGCATTAATACTCGAGAGTGGGTTTATGAAAAGAGGCGAAGGCGAGTTTCATAATAATATCACTCGAGAGTTTTAATGCCTGATTATGTACAGTTACATACACTAGTTTATCTACACACATATCATAAGCTCTCTTTAATGTGTTCAGGATTCGCAAGTTCGACCGGCATGTTGGCATTGATAATTCCTTTGCACTTGTTTAGCTTGTTCAGTAATACCAACTTCACAAAAAAAGTAGGAGCGGCACGCAGGCGGGCGTCGGCATTCGAAATTTGAATGTCATATGTAGAAAAATTACACATTATGGTCATAATGTGTAATTTTTCAGATAAGAAATGAGATTTCACCAAGTAGTTTAACATTATGCTGATCGTAACGTGCGGTTTTTGTACGCAGTAAAGAGGGTTTATGATACGTGTAGATAAAAAGTTAAAAAATATATGATAGGATGTAGTTTATGACAAATAACACACAAACACATACATATGTACAAGTGTGTACTTCAGCCTTGGTGCGCGACTCTGACTCGCGTAATGTGTTGGCAGAGTACTCGCTAGTACAGTACTAAGTCTGCGCGCGGTGACAAGTCGAATCCTCCTCAGTCCTCAATGTAAATCAGCACAATCATGTTTCGATCACGGACAAAAACCCATAGAACCTTAACTCGCATTTATTTCAATAAAATTGTTATTTATATACCAAATAAAACGATTCGCAAACCATACTGTATTCAGTATTTATTGAGTCATATAAATAGGTACATTTCACTTATAAGTAGGTACTCTATAATTTTATGGGCCCCGTTAGGGCATTGCACAGTGACTTAAATAACTAGATCATTCACATTCATTTCATTCAACGATATTAGAACATTACTTAAACTTTCTGGCGTGCCTGTGCTTATGTGGCGTGCACTCTAAGCGCTAAACTCGCTAACGGCTGTTTTAAGTTCATTCAACTGATACCTAGTTAATTAGAAAATGATGAGCGCTAAATTATATACGTTGAACCCGGGCGCTAAAATGTCTTTATAATTATCTACTCTACATCTGCTCACTGCATGCTCTACTTGCATGATGTACATCATTTAATTTTACCCACCTGTAAACTGCCATATGTTTGTGTGTGGACGCAAGTTCGTCTTGAGCGTGCTGTGGACGCTCTCGTCTACATTGGTGGTTTCCACACACGTTGAATGCCACTGGACGCACCTGTACATAACTAACATAATAAAACATTATTCCTGCATGACAAATGTCGAGTCGGAACGAATTCGGTTCAAAGAGAGAACGTTTACAGGTTTTCATGCGAAAAATCTAGTAGCTGCGCTTTGGATGCTTGGTCTCGTTTTTAGGGTTCTATTTTCCTGGACCAGACCAGACCCCACCATGTTGCAGAATTTTAATAAAAATAAAAGGTAGCGCCATCAAATCAGGTTTCCTAAATGTATGGTCTCGATCTATTGTATTTATAATAATAATAATAATTATAATAATAATAATAATAATAATTCAAATTCAATTCAAATTCAAAATATTTATTTCAGATAGCATACATTTTGACACATATACATCCATAGGTAGATATTATTTTATCATTATAAAAAAGTTTAAAATTAAACTAAATACATCATCCATCATCCTTGAATAATAAATAACACCCACACTCACACCCTGCTCACACAGTCACACACACCCTCTCACACACACAAAACATCGTCCTAAAATATGATTATAATTTATGGTTTGTTACTGCGAAGGTGCACATCCATCCAGTACTTCAACATAGGGCTGTCCACCTTCCCAGCCAGAGTGCTGAGGATAGTGTTGGAGCTGCCGAAAAGGCGGTTTCTTAAGGAGGCAATTCTCTTTCTCATTATTGCAAAGAAATCGTCAATCCTAGCTTCGGCAAACATAGCCGAGGCGCTGCAGTATCGCGGCAGCCCCAACAGTATTCTCAGCGCATTATTATATTGGACGCGCAGGGCGCTGTAGGCTCTCCGCGTATAGCTGACCCACAAGCCACCAGTGTAGAAGGACTGACAAAATGCTCTGAAAAGTGTCAATTTGACAGCCCTTGTACACTTCGCAAACCTGCGGGCCAGCATATTACATCGGACCGCCATCGCCCTGCGCTCCCTTTCAATATCAATGTCATCTACGAGCCCCTCCGTGACCATGTGACCCAGGTACTTGAAATATGGAACCCGCTTGAGAGGTGCTCCACACAATGACACAACCGGATCCTTATCAGGAGGTTTAGTCCCTGAATGAAACACCATCAACTCACTTTTCTTCACATTATACCTGAGCCCGTGTGTAACAGCGTAGGACTCACAGACATGTAAAAGTTTTCTAAGGGCCTTGACCGAGGGACTCAGCAACACCATATCATCAGCATAAGATATGTTATTAACGATTGTGCCATCGATTGAGCATCCAATACCGGTGTTGCTGAGCTCCCCGATCAGCTGATTGATGTAAAGATTGAATAACTTGGGAGATGTAAGTCCGCCCTGCCTGACCCCGCACTCAAGGCTATATGAATTGCTAAGCGAACTCACCCATTTTACTGCATTAGTTTGATTTTGATACCAAAGTTTAAAAATGGAAACCAACTCAGTCGGTAGTCCTGTGTGAGTTAGCTTATTCCATAGTATATCATAAGATACAAGATCAAAAGCCTTTGACAAGTCAAGAAAACATGCATAGATGTGTGTTTTCCTGTCAGTATAGTACCGGACGGTCTGCTTGAGAGCCAGAATTGCACTTTCAGTGGACAGTCCGGGCCTAAACCCGAACTGGGCATCATGTATGTGAAGATGTTTATCAAGTTGACAATCAAGCAAACCGTCCAGCACCTTAGCCACAGCAGTTGCTAAGGATATTGGTCTGTAATTATCCTTGTCAGAAGCGTCTCCCGTTCTATTTTTAATAATTGGTGCTACTATAGTTTTCATTAAATTTTCAGGCAGGTAAGAGTGTCCCACACAAAAGTTAAAAAACATTTTAAGCACCCTAGGTAGGTGTATACCAGCGCACTTCAGGTGCTCGACACTCAGACCATCATGTCCTGGTGACTTACCCCGCTTCATATCTCTAATAGTTAACATTACTTGATTGTATGTAAAACGCAAGGGTTTGTCACCAGTATCAGCGCTAGTCCGGGTGCCGGACACCGGAGTGTCACTGGACGAGTCAGTGTTACTGGAAAGATCAGAAACAACACGGAAATTATTTTTAAACAAGTTTGCTATTTCATGGTGGTCAGACAAACCATTAACAGTCACTGGATGACCAGGCTTAGGATTTAATTTATTTGTTTCTTTCCAGAATTTTGAAAAATCTTTTGCATTATGGCTGGTGGCAAGAATATCCATTTTTATTTGTTCCGAATTCTTTTGACACCACTTAAGCTTCGATTTAAAAATCTTTCTGGAATTTTTCATTAGATCATATATAGCTTATTATGTAAGACCCAATTTCGAAAACAAAGCCTGGCTTCACCATGAGCCTGTTTCACATATTTATTCCAACCTGTTATGTAGGATTTTTTCCTCAAAAAATTAGAATTACAGTTGCTATTTACACTGTGACTGGAAATAGCCGCCTCAGAAAGAATATCAACTATGCTATTATACATATTATTAATTATTTGCCTGTGTTCTAAATTGCTACACATCATATCACAACATTTACTAAGTTCACTGGGGAAGTTGATCTCTTTCAATTTTAAATTACATAAATTTCTAAAAAGGTTTATTTGCTCGGTATCCCTCACACCCCAGTGAACCTTATTTTGTTTAACATTAGATGAGCTAACACTACGCAGCAGCACACTAAAGTTACAAGTTATTTCCATCGGAATGTGATCTGACCAAGACACATCATAACATATCCTGACCTTAGTTATTGATTGAAAAGCAACTCCGGTAACTATACAATGGTCAAGCCACCTCTTGCAGCCGTGGGCATCACTGATATAAGTGTAGTTATCAGAGTCTAAACCTAAAACTTCAAAGTCAGCGCATAACCACAATTGTTCAGCACAAAATTGTAACAAATCATTACAAAACAACTCACCAGGATGAGCATTGAAGTCCCCTAACATGTACACTGTTGCTACATTGCTGTTCTCTATGATGGCATGCATTTCAGAAAGACGCTCAGTAAACTCTGGTAGGTTATTAGTGCAATCTGTGGGCATATACACTGAGAATAATAGAAAAGACTGGTTTTTCACTTTACACTGAATGGCAGCAAGCCGCACACTTTTACACTCTATCACCGTAACCGACTCGAAAGCAGACTTCCTCCACAAAATTGCGACACCACCGAAAGGCCTACCTCGCAGGATACCAGCTCCTGCATCCACCGCTGATACTCCAGTCGCTGCGAAGTCTGGATGAATAGTACTGAGATACGGGATATCATAGGGCATCAGCCACGTCTCCTGAAGGGCCACTATATCTGACGTAAGACACAGCATTCTGACATGATCCACACTGCTCTTCACAGCCTGACAGTTGAAACTTGCAAGTTTGCAATTCGGCTCGTCCGCAGTAGGGTGACCATCATTCTTTTTCTCATTATAGTTGAGGATCTGATATTTCTTTGAGTGAGCCATTGGGAGTGTGTGACTTCTTGTAGCGAATAAATCGCTTAAATTCTATGTCCATAGGCCAAGTGTATTCATCGTTTAGAAAAAGTGCGACTTTGGTTTTCGGTACATACACTTTGTAAGCACAATAATTTCTTTTCTTTTTCAATGTAATTTTTTCCATCTTGACAACCACCTGAGTTTTCTTGAAAATGTACTCTATGACATCTTCAACAGTTGCTTCCTTGGCAACATTTGTTACGAATAGCGGAATCATGGTCACTGCAGCTCTAAACTTGGAGTTGGGATCCACAGGTGCCTTTCCTATCATTCCGGAATAACGCTTGTGGTTTTTGTTACGACGTTCAACTCGAGTCCACTTCATTCCACGCCTTCATTTTTATTTTCGTTGCATTTTGTCATCTTTACTACTTCAGCTAGTGTTGGTTGGCTCTTACTTTGAGATGGTAAAGCATTGCATTGCTCGGCACCTATCAGCTCCAGCTGAGCCGAACATAAAGGAGGAGCATTTGCAATATTTGCATCCACGGAAACACAAACACTATCATCTTTGTTTATCACCGCGCTAATCGGTTGAGTCGCGCTGACAAGTTGGCTTGCACCTTGCGTTTGCGCGCACGCGAATGACACAGCCGATTGAGATTTCGTGGCGGCAGAGAGAGACAATTGACATCCTGACGAATCACCGACGCCGCCGCCTCCGTTACCTACATTGCTCGGCGTCAACAACGTTGGTTTTAAATTTGAATTTGAAAAAGGAAGCGTTGTTTCGACAAAACCCATCGGGCCACTGTCAAGATTGTTGTTGTAGCTATCCGAAATGTATGCGCCTCGTCTGCGGTTCACATTCACAAAAGTATTTCCATCGAAATTATTCGCTATAGATGCCATTTTTAGGTTTTCCAGATCGTTTTGCACCTTCATCAACTGCTCCTCAGTAACATAAGTTTCTTTAACCGCACGTAATTCACTTTGCAAGATCACAATATCCTTGAGCAACCTTGTCACATACACATGATCGAAAGTGACCGGTGGCAACTTCTGCAGGTCTTTGGCAACAAAGATCGGAATGTCCACAGTAGGGTAACATTGGGGGTTCTGCATCACAAATTCGCGCCGCTCGCTTCGCTCGCTCCGCTCGGTTTGTGCTGCAAAACCCCACAATGTTATCCTACCCTGCAGGTTTTAAACGGCAACCTGTTTATTCTGAAGTGTGTCTAATTCATACTGCACCTCTTTTCTATTGACTGATGACGACCTGAGCTACAAAATCTTATTGTACGCTATGCAGTTAACAATTAGTCTGCTTGACAGACATAAAATAATGAAAATTGTGTCCACTAAGTGATCAATAATTTTCATTTCAAGATATAAAAAATAGCAGCAAAACCTTCGCGTTTCGAGAGATGTCTTTACTTGATACGTGGTACGTGGTACGTGGCACTTGTTGCGACATCTCTCTCAACACTTAGGTTGGTCTGGTATGTGGCATATGGTACTTGGCACTTGGTATGTGGTACTTGTTCCCTTGCGGTTATGTCTAAAGCTGCTTTCGGGTTGCCCAAACCCTAATCACCTCAAGAGACAAATTTGCATGGTTGACAATGGGACATGTATAAGAGCAGTAGTAAATCGGGCCAATTTAACTAAAGCATCTCACACAGAACCAGTCTAACTGTAGTTTATCTTACACTTCTTATATACTAAAAGAATGAAAAACTTTGATAGCGCGATGTAGGACTTGATTCATTTTATACTGGAGAATTAAAGTTTTAAACCTGAATCCATATTATGATGACCCTTGGAACTCTGATGACAAGGTTGTGACGTATTTCATTCACACTGCATTTGTTTACTTAGAGATGTCGTAGCCATATCGTCGATTTGGCCATATCACAATATGGTCAGAAATGGCTTGACCATATCATGAAATGGGTTGCCATATCATGATATGACCTGTTTTAATGAAAACATGTCTTTTTAAAAGCATTGTTATTCAGCACTGCATGATGTTTTTTTTGTGTTATACATGTCAAACTAACATGAAGACTATTCGAGGGCTTCGCTGCGCTCACTCCCTCTAGTCTTCACCTAAGCTACCGCAGTGTGTGCCCTAAAAGATTTAATCGATTTATGATATTTCACGTTTGGCCATATCGTGATATGGCCAATTCGATGATATGCCTACGACAGAGATATTCCTTATAAGTGTTCCATGTCATAATCATAACAAACTTATGCATATAAGGAGCTATCACGAATAAGGAAGGCGCTATGCGCTTTATACAGGGTGTTGATTTGTAAAGTTACGCCGAGCTCAGAGGTGGTTAAATACATGATACTAAAGCAAAAATAAATTTTTTTTTTCAGTAAAAATTAAATTAATATTTTTTTGATTTTACAAATATTAAAAAAACATAGAAATGTCGTCCAAAAAGTGTTGCACTGGGTGGATTGAGGTTCAGGGCGCGGGGAAGAGTCTATTAGCACTCGGGCGCGGTGACTGGGGGGGTGTATCCACACTTTTAGGTAATTTCAGGAAAATTTTCAGATGGTAAACTATCGGCTCTGAGTCGGGTGTAACTTTACAAATCAACACCCTGTATGAATCCATTGCATTGAGAGCTCAACATAATTCAGTTATCCTAAACAATTGTCTCAAAAACCATGCTCTTAAAAACCCTGCTTACATTGAAATTTTCACTGCTTGTTTAGAGTGGACGATATTTTTAATGATGCCAATAAACCCATCAATGTATTTAAAGGTACATCTCATAACCATTTAAAAATTATGTTTCTAATTACACACTTGTCCTTATCCAGTACAACCATTGACCAAATTCAGTCAGCTAAGGCAGCGTTCATACAATGATTGTTAATAGTTGGAAACAAAATTGATAATAAGTACTTGAAATATACTAAGTATAAGGTTCAAAATCCTATGCCATTAGATTTTTTTAATTTTTTTTATTACACCGGTTAACAGTATTTTTTTTCCATTGAAAGTTCGATGTTGATGCACCTTTATAAATCAAAGCTTATAAATATTGATGCAACTAGATGAAAGCCGCTTTTCTAATACTTGCGTCGATATCTTCGAGTGAGCTCGTGTTTTGTGAATTAGTGCTGCTGAAGAACTGAAGACATAAGTATGTAAGTTTGATTTTTTATCACTTATGGATCCCGCACTTGGATACCTTGTGTCATGGGAACCAGAAACAGCGATAATACAAACATGTTAATCTCTAAGACCTAGGAAGGTTTTTTTGTCCCAACGGAATTAGAATCCGAAACCTCTAGCATGGTAGGCAGACGTACAACCGCTGCGCCACCGAGACCGTTTTTTTTTTTTTTTTTTTTTTTTTTTTTTTTTTTTTCATTCTATTAATATTTTAGGTGGTCCAGCCCATTTGATTCTGACGTAGACGAGGAGATCAGGAGCGAAGTTCAGAAGAAAAAACCTGCTGCGAAGGCGAAAAAAACTTCAACCCCTAAAGCGAAAAAAGCGGCGGCAATCCCAACACCAGCACTAACTGATGCCGGTTCTGAGTCGGATGAGGAGCCCATTCCTTGTGCTCAGCCCAAGAAACGGAAGAGAATTGCTACCTTCCCAGATTCCGAGGTAAGCTTTAATATTATTTTATTTAAACAACCATTTCTCATGTTTTAAACTAAATGTAGCATCTTGTTTGAATAATATTTTATGCTCGTCTATTTTAATTTTTTAATCATTATTTACTTTTATCTGTAGCACAAACATGTAAACATTCAAGATCTGATGTTTGTTTTTTATTTAGTTATCCAGCCGGGATTCGAATCCGCGATCCCTCGCATGGTAGGCAGACGCACAACTTCTGCACCGCAAGCCCCGCCCCTAATTTTATTTGTAATTACTTTGATTAACTTTTGATTAAAGATATACCAAAAATGTTTCGTAAAAACAATTTCCTCTTATCTTAATCCAACTTAACTCACAGTTTTAAAATAATTGCTAATAATAATTGATTGACATGCATATTTTACTAGTGAAATTACATTGACAATGTAAAATATATTTTTTTTAAATAATAGCGAATGCCTATTTCACATCTTTACAGGATGAGCTAGAGCCGATTCGTGCATCAGCGCTCAAGAACTTTCTTTCACGTCGCACCGGCTCGGGGTGTTCATTCCAGTCCGATCCTTCACGTCGAGGCGAATATTATGTGGAGCTACGGGTGTACAACAGCCGTGAGTTAGAGGGAAGCAAGTTAGGAGATCGGGACAGATGTAAATTGGCTTTGATACATATGAAAACGAATGTAAATGGAGATGCTCCCCTATGGCATTCGATTTCAAAAGTAGTTACTGATAGTAAGGAGCAATTCAAGGGAGTAAGACCAGTCATTTATCCTTTGAATATTATGTAATGCAAAGCTGTCGATATCCGAATATCGCAAGCGTAAGAATCAGCCTCCGTCTGTCATTTATCCTTTGTTTTTTTAAATCTTAATATTTTTAGCAACTTATTAACATAAAAATTCATGTAATCAATACAAGTCATTGTTATAATTTTTTCATCGTTCACATAATTTGATATTTTACTAATCTTTTACAACAGCAGTATTTGATTAAATAGATAATTCTCTTACCTACAGATAAAAATGGTTTATTGTCAAGAATGTCAAGCATATGTCTCACGATTATCTTCTCACAAGAAAAGTAGCATTCACAAATCTAACTGTTTGATACGAACTGAGTTAAGCAATGTTAAAATAATAGCAACAGCGTTTAGAAATAGAATAATCAGTTATAGAGTCAATCCTGAAAAAGAATATCTTGTACCTGATTTTTTTTTGTCAGATAACTATTCTACCGTTAGTAATCTTATAAGCACCCTTCTAAGAAAACATCGATCGTTAAAAGTAAACATAGAACTTTTTATTACATATAATCTACCTAAAGATAACACTCAATCTTTAAAATCATTTAACACAAAATATACCATGGTATTGCAAAGTACTGATATTTCCGTTTTATACCATGATTTATCAAACCTTTTGCTAATGAAGTGCTTAGAGTTTGAACACGCAGAGTCGGGGTGGACTATAGAGTCAGTAAGTCATTTGGAGATAAACATTGCGAAATTTAGTCCGTTGAAAGCAGGATCGTACATACCACTTCCGAAAAGTATTCAAAACACAAAGTCTTGTCTAAATATAAAAAATAATGATGAGTACTGTTTTTTGTGGAGCATTGTAGCACATTTATATCCTGCAAAAAATAATCCCAATAGACTTTCATCTTACCCTCATTTCTCTAACTTTTTTAACACTTCAGGAATGTCATTTCCCCCCAGCTTTAAATGTATTAAATGGTTTGAAAGACATAATACGGGAGTGAGTGTCAATATTTATGGATTAGATGAACATGGTAGTATAACAGGTCCTCTATACAAAACTTTGCGAAGACGTGTTGAGCATGTGAATTTGTTATTTATCAGTTGTAAATCGAAAAATCATTTCTGTTTAATTAAAGATATGGGAAAGCTCTTACACAACCAACTCACGAAACACAAATCACGAATTCATCTTTGTGATGAATGCTTCATGTACTTTAGTACAGAAGAGAAGTTAGCAAGTCATAATTGTGCAGGGATACAGACTGTTCTTCCTGAGGAAGGCAGCAAAACAGGTTTTTCAAATTATGAAAGAACACAAAGGATTCCAATAGTGATATATGGTGACTTCGAGAGTTTACTCCGCGAGTATTCAGATAAACATAAATCCACTCATGTAGAGAATGTGCAGGTACACGAAGCAACTTGTTTCGGTTATTTCATTTGTTGTAAGTCTAATCCAGAGTTAAATGATTATGTTTCCTACAGGGGTTCCAACTGTTCTCAAAAGTTTTGTGAGTCAATTTGCAAGGATTTGCTTCGTTTACATAAAATATTATCTGTACAAAGAGAAATGACTCCCTTAACAGAAGAAGAAAAATTAAGAGTGGAAAATACAACTAACTGTCATATATGTAAAAAATCATTTTCTCTCGAAGATACAAAAGTTCTAGATCATGATCACTTTACTGGGAAATTTAGAGGACCTGCACACAATTCATGCAATTTAAATTGTAAGACTTGTCCATTCATTCCAATAATTTTCCATAACCTTTCTGGTTACGATTGTCATCTATTTATTGTAGAGCTATCTAAAATATGTGGTCGCATTAAACTATTACCAAAAAACAAAGAAAAATATATTTCCTTTACAAAGTTTATCCCACTTGACAGACAACATACTGCTCAGCTGAAATTTGTTGATTCTTTAAATTTTTTGGATTCAAGTTTAGATAATCTCATTAAAACACTTGAAACCGAAGACTTCATTAACTTAAAGTCATTTTATGAAGATGAAAAGATGTTTAATTTAGCTCGGAGAAAAGGTGTCTTTTGCTATGACTATGTAGATTCGTGGGATAGATATAATGAGACCACATTACCAGACAGAAACAAATTTTATAACAAACTCACTTCTGAGATTATTACCAATGATGATTATAATCATGCTATGAATGTTTGGGAAACATTTGGAATGAAAACTCTTGGAGACTATACAGATTTTTACTTGAAATGTGATGTTTTATTACTTTCTGACGTATTTGAAAAATTTAGATTTATGAGTCTTAATCATTACAATCTAGACCCTTGTCACTATGTTTCTTCACCATCTTTAAGTTGGGATGCTATGCAGCTTTATACAGGTGTTGAGTTAGACTTAATATCAGATGTTGAAATCTATCAAATGTTTGAAAAAGGTATCAGAGGGGGTTTAGCTCAATGCTCACGACGGTATGCAAAAGCGAATAATAAATATTTATCCGATTATAAACCTAACATATCTTCAAATTATTTAATGTATTTTGACTGTGTTAATTTATATGGATATGTGATGATGTCAAAATTACCCACCGGAAATTTTAGATTTTTAAAAGAAAATGAATTGATCAATTTTAATGTCATGACGATAAGTTCTCATAGTGATACAGGTTTCATTCTTGAAGTAGATTTACATTATCCTTCTGAAATTCATGACAATCATGCAGATCTACCGTTTGCTGCAGAACAATTAAAGGTTCCATTTCCCCTTGGTAAAAATATAAAATTAGTATCCAATTTATTTGATAAATATAAGTATGTGATTCATTATGTACATTTACAAAAATGCTTAGAACATGGCTTACAATTACTTAAAATTCATAGAGTTCTTTCATTTGATCAAAGAGCATTTTTAGAACCTTATATAACTCTCAATACAACTCTAAGACAAAACGCAAAGTCTGAATTCGAAAAAAATTTTTTCAAGAAACAAAATAACTCAATTTTTGGTAAGACTATAGAGAATAAGAGAAAGCAGGTAGATGTGAAACTGATAAACATTTGGTCTGATTCATCAAATAAAACAAACAAATATATTGGTGCTGAAAAATATATAAGCGCTCCTAATTTTAAAAATTTGGCCATTATTTCAAAAGATTTGGTAGTCATACAGATGGAGCCCTCAAAAGTCATTCTGGATAAACCAATTTATGTAGGTTTTAGTATATTAGATCTAGCAAAAACACATTTATATAATTTTCATTACTCAGTAATGAAAAAAATTTATGACAAGAACATCCAACTATGTTACACAGATACAGATAGCCTTCTGTATCTTATAAATACAGAGGATATTTATGAAGACATGAAAAAACATATTAAATATTTTGATACTAGTAATTTTAAGTGTGACAATGTGTACAATATGCCATGTTTAAATAAACAAATTCCAGGATATTTTAAAGATGAGATGAGTGGGGATGTTATTTCAGAATTTGTGGGCTTAAGAGCCAAGTTGTATTGTATAGAGACAAATAAAAACTGTTCAGTTAAGAAAGCCAAGGGTGTGAAAAAATGTGTTGTAAAAAAATTGGATATTAATAAATATAAGGATGCTTTATTTAAAAACATAGAATTTAAAGATTCAATGTATTTTATACGATCTAAAAATCACTGTGTCTATACACAAAAAGTAAATAAGGTTGTTTTAAATGCAAATGATGATAAAAGACAGATATTAAATGGAAGTTTTAAAACATTGCCCTGGGGACATTATTCCGCTATATTTTAAGAAATAACCTGCTGTTGTAAATTAATTAAAAAAAATAAACAAAATTTAACCATGTTATATCTAAAGTGGAATCATCACTTTAGATATAATGTTGTTAAATTTTGCGGTTTAACTTTGTAAAAATAACCAAATGAGGTTTTATGTATTTGTAGTTAATATAATTTGCTCCATGTACTGTTGATATTTACTCGCTTATTCCAATAAAATAATATTGTTTAACCTTATTGTTTGTATCATTTATTGAAACCCTCCAGTTCCTTAACAATGTAGAGCTTGTCTTATCTCAAATGACGCACCACCTCATTTCTCATACAAGCAGATGGAGTTTAAAGTGGAGAGGCATGTCATTTGAGCTGAGACAAGCTCTACTTTGTAAATTTTTATCTACTGAAGTTTTTATCTATCCTAGTTAAAATCTCATTAAATAAATTAAACACAAACTTTTAAATATCAATTTATTCACATTTACATTTACATGGGATATATTTATTAGATAAAATAGTATGAAGTCATCGTATACTAGAATAAGGTGAGATAGCTAACATAAATAACAAAAACTACTTATTGATATTAATTATCACTATTATCACATATTTTTTTTGAAATTTTTCTAATTAAATTCTCAGTCTCTTCGAGTACATCCTCATATAAATTTTTTACCACATATTGCACAACAACATTTCTATTCTTATTTCGTTCGTCTAGTGCCTCGATTTCAATTTTTATAACACATGATCCCGAAGCATTTTCTTTTTTAATAAAGGAAGCATCATTCAGTTTCCTTTTTTTAGGGGCAATGGTTTTTTCCTTCTTCTTGGATTCCAACCATGCTATCCTCCTATTTTCAGCTTTATCTAGCCAAGCGTTTACATCTTGACCTTCACCCCCAACACCGAACTCATCAATCAAACTAGGGTCCACAGCTGGGGGGCTAACATTGTAGTAGTTGAAGACAGAGTTCTCCGACATTTCTGAAACAACATTCACATGTTTTTTAAAACTTACTGCAGCAATGATTTGAAGTATAATATTATTTTTAAACAGACATGTAAAATAGGTACTCACTTGTAAATAATAAAGTTGCTTGAATAGTTTATTAGATCCTTGAGACTGGAAGTAATCCCTCAGAGCTCTAAGACACTTAGATGTGCACACTGATTAGGTTAAATATACACTGATATAAAATAAACTGCTTGTGATGAGTATAGACTGAGCGAGGGGAAGGGAGGGTTGTTTAGGTTTTGTTAATATAAAAGGAGATCTGCTGACGTAAGTAAAGATGAAACTTAAAACGGATACATTTTCTAGGAATTTCAGAAACTAATCAAACTTTTATAAGTATTCAATAACATAATAATATACATACATACATACATACATACATATGCTTGAACCTTTTCACCTAAGAGGGGTAGGCATAGACTAAAGATCTTCATTTGCTATGATCCTGGTATACTATATGAAATCTATTCTTATACAAACAATAAATACACATGCTATTTAATGTATTAATAGCTCATTATGTCATCAGAAACTAAAATGAAGTTAATCAAACAACCCGTTTCTTTAAATATTTGTGAAATAAAAGTTGATAAAAATACTAACACTTTTAGACATAGCATTCTTTTACCAAATTCCATTCGCTGCATAATATGCGGGCCATCGAATTGTGGAAAAACAAATGTAATGATAAGTTTGTTATTAAATGAAAATGGGTTAAAATTTCATAACATTTATCTTTATTCGAAAACAGCTTTCCAGCCAAAATATCTATTTTTAGAGGAAGTGATAAGATACATTCCAGAAATTAAATTGTTCCTGTTCCAAGATGAAAAAAATGTTATTCCACCCCACGATGCTTTGACAAAATCAATATTTATTTTTGATGATGTAGTCTGTGAAAATCAGAGTGATATACGTAATTATTTTTCCATGGGTCGACATAAAAAAATTGATTGTTTTTATTTATCGCAAACTTACTCAAAAATACCTAAGCAGTTGATTCGAGATAATGCTAATTTATTAGTTATCTTCAAACAAGATGATGTAAATTTAAAACATATTTATGATGAGCATGTCAATTCTGATATGAGTTGGCATAGATTTAAATCAATGGCTACTGATATATGGAAAGAAAAATACGCATGTTTAATAATTAACAAAGATTGTGAGCTAGATAAGGGAAGGTACAGGAAATATTTTGATATATTTATTAAATTAGAATAAAAGGATTATATATTACTGTCATTAGAAAAAAAATACCACTATAGTGCAAGCTATAAGAACGAACAGAAGTGTACAATTATTAGTACTTTAAAATGGATGTAGATATAAAAAAACAAATAATAAAATCAGTAAGGAATATTAAAAATAAATTAAAAATACTGAAAGAGGAAGAAGATATTTCAGAACGTAAACAACGTAAGATATTAAAACCCATTACTGATCCGTTAGAGTCGATAGTCTCGATACATAAAAACGAAGAGAATAAAAACAATCAAATGGAAGCTTCCAATGAGAATAATGATGATTACTTTAGCTCATGTACAAGTGACACTAGTATGCATACTGAAGATGAATTAGATGATAGTATTTTCCATGATGAAAGGAATAAAAACATTACTTATGGTATAAGAAACGAAGGAGGCAAAGTACTAATAGGAAACGTTCCCATCGTAATAAAGAAAACTGAAGATAGTTCAGTGTTTAGTATTAAAGATAAAAGCTATGTCATTACTCCAGGTCTATCAGAGTTGTTGTTTGAAAATAAACCTAAGATAGATTTGATCACAGAACAAGATAGGTTACTATATAAAGATATTTTAATTGCTACTAATGCACATAGAAGAGGATTTATTCCATCAGGACAAATACAAGGTAATTCAGGAATAAAATATTCAAAAATAATTAAGCCTTTATTTCTTGAAACTGAAACAAAAAAAGTACAACAAGGTGGTAGTTTACCAATATTAAAAAAATATAAATCAAATACTGATTTAGTATACTGGGACAATCCTAATGAACTTATTGATAGGTTAAAACTTTTAGTTGCCTCAAAGAGTGCAGGAAATACCAATCATGATAATGAAATAATTTCTATAATAGAGGAATTAAAAGAAGCAGGTATTATTAGAGAATAAATAGAGCGTAAACTTTTTCATTAAACTAGTTTATTACTGACGGGCTAGCGATGAACATCGATAAGTTTGGACATCATGTATTTAAACGACAGAAAATGGATAGTCACTCAGATTATCTGATTTGTAGTATGACTGATGGATCTTTAAATAAGCTCCTTAAAAATATTGTAAATCCAGTAGATGCTGGAGATTGTGTGAACAAACAATATGTTGATAAGAATATAGAGAGCTTAGAAATTAAACTCAAATCAATAAACCAAAATCTGGCACAAATTGGATCAGAAATCAACAGTATCAAACAAAGTATAGAGTCAGTGAAACAGAAAATTAAAAAAAAATGAGTAAAGAAATTGTAGTGAAAGAAATACATAAGCAAGCAAGAAAAAATTTTCCAAGAAGACATGTTGTGATGAAAGACATTGATGATTTATGGCAAGCTGATCTAATCGACATGCAATCTATTTCTAGAGAAAATTCTAATTTCAAATACATATTGGCTGTTATTGATGTCTTTTCAAAGTATGCTTGGGTATATCCTTTAAAACAAAAGAATATGGAACAAACATTTAAAGCATTCCAACATTTATTTAGTAAAAATCGTATTCCTAAAAATTTGCAAACTGATTTAGGAACTGAATTTTACAACAAGAAACTTAAAACATTGTTCAATCATTATAATATAAATCATTACTCAACATATTCTACTAAGAAAGCTTCTGTAGTAGAAAGATTTATTAGAACCTTTAAAGGTATTATGTATAGATATTTTAGTTTAAAAGGAAACTATGTTTGGTTTAGTCATGATATTCTTTCAAAATTAATAGAAATGTATAATGGCAGAATGCATAGAACAATAGGTTTGAAACCCAATCAAGTAAATGCAAGTCATAAAGAACAGATATTGCAAAAATATAAAAATAATATACGTTTAGATAAAAGGTTCATACAAAATAAAACTATACTTAAGTTTGGAGATTATGTGCGTATAAGTAAGTATAAAGGAACTTTTGAAAAAGGGTATACACCAAATTGGTCGACAGAAATATTTAAAATTATAAAAATCCAGAACACAGACCCTGTCACTTATCTCCTAGAAGATGCTAAAAAAAATCCTATATTAGGATCGTTCTATATTCAAGAATTACAAAAAACTAGACATCCTGATATTTATCTTGTTGAAAAAGTCATAAAAAAGAATGGAAATAAGCTATTCGTAAAATGGTTAGGTTTGCCTTCTAATGAAAACTGTTGGATAGATAAATCAAAAGTTTTATAAGCAAAATATACAAGTTACATTCTCATTCTGATAATACCTCTTCGAAAAGAAACATCTTTTCATACAATTTTTATAAATAGTATTTTACAATTCGTTTAGATTACAATGGTGATGCAAAAATCAAAAACAAATCAAAAAAAATGTATTAATAAAAATGACAAAAATAATATCAAAAAAGGCACTGGAATGAAAAAAACTTTTAAAAATATAGTTTCAATTACAAAAAAGCATATAAAAAAATTTAAACCTCAATGCAAAAAGGCAGCTATCGAACTCGCCATGGCTGTTGTTAAAGAATTGGGTTCAGATTCAGATGAGTCTGTGATTACCCCGCGTGTGATACCTATCCCAAAAGTTGGAGGATTCTTGCCATTGATACCGATATTTGCTGGACTGTCTGCTGCTGGTGGTTTGGCTGGAGGGGCAGCTGGCATTGCTAAAGCAGTTAATGCTATTAAATGCGCTAAGGAACGCTTGAAAGAATTAAAACGACATAACAAGAAAATGGAAACACTGTGTATAGGAAAAGGATTATGTCTCAAAGAGCGTGGTGATGGTTTGGGAATTTATGTAAATAATAAAAAAAACTAAATCATAGGCTACCCAAGAGAGCGCTTACTAATATAGATTTACTTAAATATGGTCAAAACATTCCATTTTTCAGAGGAGTGTTTATGAGGGATGATTTACCTCAGCATCCATTAAAAAAGGAATGTGCTATTATGAATCTTGACAATTCTGAGAATGCTGGAACTCATTGGGTAGCCTATGCAAAATTAGATAATTATGTAGAGTATTATGATAGTTATGGTAATTTAAAGCCACCAGAAGAATTAATCAAATACATAGGACCAAATATATTTTATAATTATGATAACGATCAGAAACGTAACACATACAAATGTGGTCATTTATGTTTAAAGTTTTTAAATGCCTTTTGGGATCTAAATAAATACTGAGTACTTTACGTTTGAGTTCAGTTGTTGCAATGTCTGTGACTCTAACAATCGTTGGTAATAAATCTATTCTCCAATCTGAATTTACATCTCCTTTGAGTTTAGATGGTAATTATGAGTGTGGTTTATTATTTTTTTCCACATTCAATTCAATTCCTAACATACATGAAAGCAATAACGTATTTGCATATGGGAATAATGATGTGATAAAAATTCCAAATGGCATTTATGATTTATCTGCTTTAAATGAATATATAAAATCGAAAATGGAGAATTGTAACATTATGATTCATCCAAATAACAATACTTTAAAATGTTCTTTATTTTGCACTAAACCAATTGATTTTCGCGTGAAAAATAGTATCGGTGCAATGCTTGGATTCTCGAGTACGATTTTGGAAGCGAATAAATGGCATGATTCAACTCATCCAGTGAACATTATACCAGCGTCTGTGATACGAGTCGAATGTGATCTAATACAGGGCTCTTTTACAAATGGTTCACCTACACATATAATACATGAATTTGTGCTTAATATTCCATCAGGATATCAAGTTATTGAAGTACCAAAAAACGTTATTTATTTCCCAATAAAAAATAAATACATTTCATCAGTAACATTAAAAATTTTGGATTTAGAGGGAAACCTAATTAATTTTAACAACGAAAAAATTCAACTGCGTCTTCATCTAAGGAAAAGAAATGATAGTCTTCAATGATAATCATGATGTCTATAAAATAAACAAAAATAATAAATCTAAAGCCATTATCAAGAGCAACGTGAAACAAACCACACGTAAAAAGTTAAAAATAATTACAAAAAGTAATAAGGAATTTCTTCAAACTTTGGGGTTTAAAATATGAGTATTCTAAAAATATCAGATTATCCGCAGTTCGATAATTCTATCGAAAGTTATGAAACGCATACCTACAATCCCTACAATAATAGCTTTAATGAAAATGATGAAATAAGAATACCAATTCATCAGCAAGATATCTACTTACTACCATCATCAAGTGCGATATACATCGAGGGAAAATTTTGTGTGCAGGCTCGAGATCTGGCTGGAGTTATCAAAAAAAAAAAAGTTAATCTAACTAATAATGCAATTTCCTTTCTATTTCAAGACATTAGATATGAAATGAATGGTGTAGAAATAGATCGTGTACGAAATGTTGGAATAACAACAACTATGAAATCTTTAGTATCTATGAGTAGTGGAGAAAATAAAGTAGCAGCTATATGGGGTTGGAACATAGACGGATTTCATGATCAAGATGGTAGTTTTTACGTCTTACTACCATTAAATAAATTATTAGGCTTTGCAGAAGATTATAGAAAAATAATAATAAATTGTAAACATGAACTAATTCTCAATAGAACTAGTACAAGTTTAAATAGTGTAGTTACTGACAAAGATGACTCTGTTACAGTAAGTTTACAAAAAGTGCAATGGCGTATGCCTCATATCAAGGTATCTGACCAGCAAAAGCTTACTTTAATAAAACACTTAGAGAAAGACAAACCTATACAAATCGCATACAGAAATTGGGATCTATATGAATATCCATTATTACCTAAATCTACCAAGCATACATGGTCTGTTAAAACAACTTCACAATTAGAGAAACCACGTTATGTTATATTTGGATTACAAACAAATAGAAAAAATAATAATGTTAAAGACAGTGCCATTTTCGATCATTGTAATTTGAAAAATGTTACTTTATTCTTAAATTCTTACTATTATCCATACGATGCTCTTAATTTGAAATTTGATGAAAACAAGTACAATATATTATACGATATGTATGCTAGATTTCGTCAGTCGTTCTATAATCTTCCTGTAGACCCGTTGATTGATCACCTAACATTTAAAACTAAAGCTCCGTTGTATGTAATTGATTGTTCACGGCAAAACGAAAATTTAAAAACAGGACCTGTTGATGTACGTTTAGAAATTGAATGTGAAAAGGATATTCCGGATAACACAAGCGCATATTGCTTAATAATAAACGATCATCTGGTAGAGTACAGACCTTTAAGTAATATAGTACGAAAAATATCATGAAATCATCAGCTATTGTAGATGTACAAGGATTCAGAAGAGAAAATAATGAATTTATTATTAAAGAAATTGCTATCATTTGTGGTGATCAAGTTCAAGTTTTATTAATTCTTCCACCTTTTTCATTTCACCACCTTACATACACAGAAAAGATGCAAATCAGATGGATAGAACGAAATAGAAAAATTTTCTGGAATGATGGCTTCATTACCTATGACAATTTTTTAATGAACACGCAGCCATTCTTGGTTGACAAAACAATTTATTGTAAAGGGGTAGAAAAAGCGACTTGGATTAAGAATATATTTAATCATGATGATGTTATAAATTTAGAATACGTTAAATGTCCTAGTTTGTTAAGTTTGCATAAAGAATATAGATTTTGTAATGATATTTTAAATTGTATGTATCATCCTTCATTTTGTGCACTAAAAAATGTTACATGTTTAAAAAAATGGTGTACTTTTTTAAAAATAATATAAACCATCGTTGAAATATCTTTTTTTTATTTTTCAAATACCTTATTTCCTTTTGTAATTTATAAGAAATATATACGCATAGCGTAGGCGGCGTACCCGTCCTATCAGATAAAAAAAAACAGTAAGATTCTGTAGCTCAGATCGTCATCAGTCAACATAAGCAATTGAAAAGAGCTGCAGTACGAATCAGACACACTTCAGAATAAACAGGTTGCCGTTTAAAACCTGCAGGGTAGGATAACATTGCGGGGTTTTGCAGCACAAACCGAGCGGAGCGAGCGAAGCGAGCGGCGCGAATTTGTGATGCAGAACCCCCAATGTTACCCTACTGTCCACATGATTCGCATCCGCGTCTGTCATCAAATTAATTATGTCCTCGAGATCTCGCCCAGACTTGCCGTCCCGCTTCCGAGTTATTTTTCTCTTGTTTGTCGCGACCGAGTCAAACAAAAGATTCTTGGCCGTTTTCAGGTCCGCCTCCGAAAAAGCGGTTTTACACACACGAACTAAGCTTTCCACATCCATGATGTCTAGTTTATTTTGTATGAAAGCAAGAACTTCACATATAACAATGTTACAGCTTTTGCACTTGAGAACATTGGACGAATCCATTGTTTTTACGTTATCGGTCATCGCGAAGCGTGCGCACGGTAGCTCTCACGTGAGACGACTGATTATAATAATAATAATAATAATAATAACAATAATAATAATAATAATAATGACAGTGCCAAAATAGTTCAGAAACAATACAGCATATCACAGGAGCCTGCAGAGCACTCGCACAATCAGATTATAAACATCGCCACGACCAAGTTGCAGTCATCATACACCAACACCTCGCATTCATATACAAATTGATTGCACAAAAAACAGCCTACTATAAATACACACCTCAAACAGTTTTAGAATCAACAGACTTTAAACTCTACTGGGACAGAACTATAATTACAGACAAAACTATTCATTTCAACAGGCCTGACATAACTCTCCACGATAAACAAAACAAAACAGTATTTCTCATAGATATAGCCATACCAAATACACACAACCTTACCACAACGTTTACAGAAAAAAACACAAAAAACACAGACCTTGCCATTGAAATTAAAACACAATGGCAGGTACAATCTGTCAAAACCATCCCAATAGTCATCTCATGCACAGGAGTCATCCCATACACATTACACACTAGTCTCAAAACATTAAATATACCCAGATCCACACACATACTTCTTCAAAAAGCAACAATACTAAATACATGTAGAATTGTACGGAAATTCATGGGCAAGGACCGTGATCTTTAGTAGATAAGCACTTGGCGTAAGCCCGTGTATCAGAACCGCTTTATTACAAGAGTGAAATGAAAAATTCATAAAAATATAATAATAATAATAATATACGTTTATTGCCATAAAGAATACAGTTTTTTGATACATGCAAGATTTGCCTGAGACAATAGGAAGTGGCTCAGCTCCTGCTAATACGGAATCGGGACTCCTGTCCCTCTTCCCTGAGGTTTTGAGCGGGGTAACTTGTCATCGAGGGTCGCCATAGAGTTTAAATTTATATAATAAAATAAGCAAAAATCACAGAGAAATAAAATCGCTAAGTTACAAATTTGGACTGTCTTCTGCTGACTCTTGTATTATATTGCGTGTGAGTGTGTGTGCATGTGTGTGTGAGTGTGTGTGCATGTGTGTGTGTGTGTGTGTGTGTGTGTGTGTGTGTGTGTGTGTGTGTGTGAGGGTGTGTGTGTGTGTGTGTGTGTGTATTAGCTAGTTTGTGTTTCCTTGTCCAGGGCTCTTACTTTAGAAATAGTTTTTTATGCTAAACTCTTTCCAGTAAGCATGCTTCAGGTGCTGAGTATCATTTTGGCGTTTCATTAGAGCTGATCTGTATTTATTTTTAAAGTAGTTAGGGCTTATTTTTGTTCTAAGAGGCGGAGGTAGATCATTCCATATGCTTGCAGCCATAAATCTGAAGCAGCTTCTGTAACGGGTCTTTTTGTGTGCATGTATTTTATGTTGATTTTGATGGCAGGTCCTCAGAGCTCTGTGTGTTGAGTTTTCGACCCAATGCAACTTTTCAAAAAGGTATTCTGGCCTCTTGTTGCAGATGACTCTGTGGACTGTGCATGCGTAATATAGCTGCCTTCTGGCTTTCATGTTAAGAATTCCATATTTATTCAGGTATGGAGTTACGAATTCCCTTAACGGTATGTTGTAACAAGAGCGCATACAAGCATTTTGTACACGCTGTATTTCTCTTTCTATTTTTCCAGACAACCTGTGCCCAAATACAGTACTGCAGTAACTAAATAGTGATAGAATCAGTGTGTCGCATAAGCGTAATCTCAATTCCTCCTTAATGTATTTTATATAAGGTTTTTAATTTGTAAAATGCTGTCTTAATTTTATTGTTCATGTGGTCTGTAAACTTTAGCTCGCCGTCTTCCATCAGTCCCAGATTCCATGCCGATGGTACTTGTGCGAGAACAATGTTGTTAATTTTTACCTCGTACTTTTTTATTGATGCTTTCTCTATTTGGCTTCTTGTTCCTAGCACTAACATTTGTGATTTTGCGGGATTGAGGGCTAAACCGTTGCGTAGCGACCAATAGAAGATTTTTGTAAGGTCATCGTTGATTTTTGATTTTAGTTGCAGTATCTTCGACTTTAAAGGAGACATATATTTGTGTGTCATAGGCATAGAGATGATGTTTACAGGACGTAATGTGCTGTGGGAGATCTGCTGTAAATATGGAGAATAGTACAGGACTCAATAGCGAGCCCTGTGGGATGCCTCGCGTAACGTTCCTATTGGTGGAGTGTATCTTTTCGCCCTCTTTCTTCTCGGTCACTACCATTTGCTGCCTATCTGAAAGGAAGGATTGGAACCATGCACAGGAGTTCGTCGAGAAGCCATACTGATGGAGTTTTTCCAAGAGTAGTTGTGGGTCTAGCTAGACATTCAAAAGCGCGAGAATAGTCCAAAAGTATCTTAATGCTACACAGTCCGCTGTCAGTAGCCTCTGTCAGGTCGTCAGTGATATGCAGGAGGGCGGTTTCTGTACCGTGACCTTTTCGAAACCCTGACTGGTGTTTTGGTATAATGTTGTTTCTTTCCACTTATTTTTGAACCTGTCGTAGTACTACCTCTTCCAGGATCTTAGACAGAACGGGTAAGATTGATATCGGGCGTAGGTCTTTTAGATCAGTTATAGAGTCTTTTTTTGGTATCGGTATAACTAAAGCTTTTTTCCAGTAGGATGGGTAAGTGTTATATCTAATTGAGACATTAATAATTCTTATGATAATGGGAAGAGTAGCATCTAGTGATAATTTAATCATGTCTATATCTAAGCCATCATGGCCGGTTGCTTTTGTTTTGATATTATTTATTATTTTGAGGACTTCTGCTGCTGTCGTTTCTTGAATATTAAAACTCGAGTGGCAGTGAAAATGGCTTGTAAAGCTGGCTTGGTTACTTGACACAAAGGCACTGGCAAGTTTAAAAAATAATTATTTATACTATCAGGGTCATTATGATAATCGGGTATTAAATTAGGATGCTTGTTGTTGAGTACAGCTGTTTTTTTAAGTTATACCATAGCTCTTTCGGTTTATCAATATTGTTGTTGATGAAATGGTTAAAATATGCCTTGTATTCTCGCTCTACTGTGGCTGTAACTAGGTTTTTCAGACCCTTATAATATTTCATGGAGCTGTCAGTTTTGAGATTTTGGGCTTTTTGTAAGGCATCATCTCATAAACTCATCATGAGTTTCACCGTATCAGTTATCCATGGCTTAGGCTTCCCTTTTAAAGTTTGTCTTCTGACTGGTGCGTGTTTGTTAAACAAGTTGCTTACATAATTTTGAAATGTTGCAATAATTTCTTCGACGGTGTTCCATAGAAAGATATTGTGCCAATGAGTAAGATGCAAGTCTGTAGTGAACTGTTCCGTGTTTATAGTGTCTAACTTTCGCCGGAATCTGATTTGTTTTACAAATTTTGGTTTTTTAATATTTAGGTCTAGCAACATTCCATGGTCACTTAAGCATCGGTTATGTATCACTTTGATGTCTCTACATAACTGGGAACTATCTGTTAATATAACGTCTAGCAATGTACTGAAGTCGTCGGTAATTCTAGTAGGTTCGTTTACCATTTGAACTAGCCCATGTTGGTGACAAAACTGAGTTAGTTCCTTTACTTGGTTGGATTCCGTGTTGAGACAGTTAATATTAAGATCACTTAGGACAAATTGTATAATCGCAGCGGGCCATGTAGTTGATAGATTCGCTGAGGGCGTCCAGTGCTTCGCTGAAGTTAACACTTTCAGGTCTGTAGGCCGTTCCGAGAGCTATAGGCACGCTCCTGGGGTTTGCACCTCCAGCCAAAGCTGTTCCAAGTTTGATGAAGGATGCCTACGAATGCGTACATTAAGTTCGCGTCTTACATAGAAGGGTACGCCACCGCCTCTTTTATTTTGTCTTGCCCTATGTATAAATCTATAGTTTGGTAGGGCGAGGGCTAGGTTTTCTTGTCCTGTTTTTATCCAAGTTTCGTTAATTGGCAGTATTGCCAGTATGTGAGGTAGATTATTTGTGATCGAAACAAATAATTCATCTTGGCCTGTGTTAAGGGATCTAGCGTTCAAGAGCCCTAATTTCAGCAAATTCTTATTTGATTTTGGGTTAGCCATTTATGACTTGTATCATTATAATATATGGTGAGTTATCCAGTATGTTAGTCATATAGATGTACGTGTGTGTGAAACAGGTACTTTTGTGGTGTGAGTGGTGTTTATAGAATGTGTGTATCACAAGAGTTGATTTGTCCAAATGGCAATAATGTTGATTACCAACTAAAATTAACATAGAGAGATCGAGGCATACAATAACCATATTATCGAGTATCGTTAAAAGTAAACAGTGGTGTAGAGTGCAATTGATTAAATAGCGTTCATTCCAAAAAGCCTTCTTTAAATCCTCTTCACTACGCAGTCGATGTTTGATTTTGCCCTTTTCCTGACGGACAGAGATTTTTCCATCGCGTGTCCATACATACTTATACTGCATGTTACGCGCCGACTCGCGAGCTTTTTGAAATATATGGCGATAATGTCTTGTAAGGCGCTCATTAATGTATAGAGCAAGCGCTGGGCCAGGTAGCTGGAGGCCTTCGGTAGTCAGGTTACGCCGGGTTCGCGCCGCTTGAAGCAACTGGTCGCGGGTGATACGGCATGCGAGGCGCACCACGATGGGTCGAATGCGCGAGTTGGTGCTGCTTTTGTCCGCTTGCGTGACGGGACCAACACGTTCTGCGTTTATTACGTCCCTCTGTCGTCTCCGTCGTTATCGAGTGATATGTATTGTATCTATTGTGTTGTATTGTATCCTGTCCAGTTCAAACTCTTTATGTATCTATACTCTGTATCTATACGTGAAAACCTTTAATTGGCGTTCTGTGTTACATTATTGTGCCTATCTAATATAAATGTGCTGTTGGTTTTCCTTTAAATAAATAAATAAAATAAATATGACGTTTTGGAATTGGGTGATAATTGTTCTATTGTAGTTGTGTAGAAAGCATTGTTAGTTACCCGTATCATCCAGTGGTTGTTGAAGTACTGGTGGTACTCCGCGCTGTACGGCAGGCACCGGCACCTCCGCCAGGCCTAGCGGAACTTGCTCCGCGGGCAGCAGCGTCAGCGCCCCGTACAGCCGCACCAGCTGCCCTCCCGGCGAGTTGTGACGAGTCACCAGCCCCAACCTCCGAGCTCTCCTCAGCAATGCTTGCAGGAAAGGAACAGGCAGTCCTGTACCTGCATATTGGCAACCGACTGTAATGCTCCTTGAAGTGAGGGCTCGTAGTCGGTCCTGCAGCCTCCCAGATGCGCCGCAGGACTGCCTCATACAAGGCCCGTGTCCTGTTGTGCAACAGCATTAACACGGGATGGAAATAGTATCCTGCTACTGCTGCGTGGATCGTCAATATTTGGTAGGCTGGCAACCCAGCTGGGACAGTTGCGAACGTGCCATCCGCGAAAATAGTAGATCTTTCGCGGAGGCCCTCATCAAAATGGGGCATAACTAATGTTACGACTACGGCTCCATTCCCAGCTTCAACAGTAGCCAGAAAGAGGCTGTTGTACAGGTCGTGGTTTCGGAGCACTTGGGCATACTCCATCAATGTGCGGGGCACTGGAGGCACCACGCTTCCCCGCCACTTGCGCATCGACGACTCCACCGTATCAAACAGCAGATACGGCGTTCCCTCTGGATGTCTGTAATACAAAATAATAATAATATATTATTAAAAGGTAGGAAGCGTCCGTGGTCTAGTGGTATTCGCACATCGGAAACGATCGTGCGGATAACAACATCTGGCCGAGACGGGTTGGCCACTAGCCCGACACCTCTTCACCAACTCGCACTGAGCCAGCGTGGTGGAGTTTGGCTCAATCTTACAAGACCCGTGCCCCTCGGTGGCATCATCAATTGGCAACATTTATTTATATATAGTATTGGTTATAGAGAGAGAGCGATAAATACATTTCTCCTCATGAATTCGTGATACAAATAATTTATCTTAGTCACCGGTCTCCCAACATTTATATACAAGAGAATATTTTAATCATGCGCACAATCCCACGAGGATTATGTAGTATCTTATAGATTGTGAATGTGTTATGTATTTCTTACCTATAATTCAATAAATAAAAAAAAAAAAAAAAAAACAATAAACAACAAACCAAAACAAAATCACCTTATGACTTCTTCTAAATAAATATTTTTGAAGCTCCTAGGTTGCTCCGTGGGGTCTAAAGCTTCAGAGCTTGATACATCTCATTCCTGCAACAGATAATAAAGTAAAATCAGAAACAACTTCAGGGGCCAACAAAAAAGAGACAAATAAAGCCAAGTCTCTTATTTTTAAATAAAAGCATGTTAATTACTTTTTTTTTTAACCCCCCTCGAACAAAAGAGGGGTGTTATAAGATTGAAGCGTTTGCCTGTCTGTCTGTCTTTGTTTGTGTCTGTGTGTCTGCTTGTCTCTGGCACTCCAGAGTTCAAATGGTTGGACGGATTTGAATAAGCTTTTTGTAATATGGTATTAGACTTCCCTGTGATAGTTCTTACTTATGATTTATCAAAATGGGTTCAGTAGTTCAACACTTATCAACTTAACAACAAACATTGGTCAAAAAACAGATTTTAATACGGTTTTTTGTAGTTGGTAGTAGACTTTACTGCGATGGTTCTCATATATGTTTTTTTTAAATCAGTTCAATAGTTGGAAGTTATCAGCTTAACAAGAGATAGTGGTCAAACGGATGAGCGGATTTTAATGCTGTTTTTTGTAATATACTAATAGACTTGACTGTGATGGTTCTTATGTAAACTTTATTACAATCGGTTTATCAGTTTAAAAGTTATCAGCTTGAGTAGGAAACATGTGCGCCAAATTTTAGCTGTAAGTTTCATTAATATGTGGGTGGTGTTTTAAATTATTAATTTATAGTTATGAAGACACTATAACACCTATTTGTGATTTATGTTCAAGTTTAGTTTTCATGAATGTCATTGAAATCTTAGTTTTAAATAAACGAAAATATTAAAAGAATAAGCTAAATTGTACCAATTGACAACATTTCAAATTATCTACCCCTTAATTTTACTAGCTAATTCGGAATTTGGTCGGGAGCTTAAGGGATTTTCATATAATAATTTTCCAAAATTTAGATTTTTCATATTTGAATAAATTTATTAAATATTGAGTTTTTGGGTTGATGTTGGCATAACGGACCATGTTACCTTTGCCAGAACATAAAAAAATGTCATTGTCAAGGCTTCGTCTTTGCCTGTCCCAGAAAGTAAAAAAAAAACAAAGGCTTCGTTCGGTTTGAACATCTCAGTTGACGCCCGCCATAATCCCACCTTACATGCTATCTCTTTTGAAGGCGTAGAACTTGTGTAGTGCTATTCTTCTGTTAGTTTTATGCGGGTGTGGGTGGACGATCAAACAAATCGAATGCACGGTTATGCTAAATATTATATTTGTCAGCTAGTGTCAGCAAGTATTTTTTTAATGCTAGGCAAAGTTATTTGTAGTTCTTCTGCCTACATCCTCGATATCTGAATATTTTCAAAGTATCTTTAAAATGAATGAATAGAAAAAATGTGTTTCCTATCAAGCATTCAAATATATCTCAATGGACATTATCTTTTTATTTTATTATTTTTTTATCCTAAACAAAAATGAAATGTTGTCAATTGCAATTATTTACTCTTTCTGTTAATATTAAACGAAGAACTACTAAATTCACTTGTTTTTGCGGGTCTAGAATGACAATACTGGAGGACACTAGTTTCAGTCCTTGACACGAAAATTGTATTTCATATAGGCTTTACTATTACCAAAGACGCACCTATTTTACTACCAATAAATTCAAAATGACTGCCAGAATGGATAAACTACTCTCTAGTCTCTACTCTAGTCTACCAAATTGTGTTTGGATAAATGATCACCAAACTTCTTTTTATGTTTTGTGTACTTAAGTTTATGTTTTGTTCTTTGTCAGTTCAGCTGTCAAATGTGTAACATTTAGCTCCGAAAATTTTATTGCGAAAAATGTATTTCTTAGAGTTAACAAAGTGAAAACCACGTGAAAACTAAGACCAAATCATAAATAATACAGTGAAAGTGTTATTCAGTTATAATAACGATCAAAAACTGCGAAAAATAGCCCATCATATCCACATCATTACCAAGTGAAGTGAAACTACCCCCAAAAATTTATAACCAATTTTCTGGCGGAAAATGCACAAAACCAGGAAGAAATAATCCTGTACACAACAAAAACCAGTCAAAATGAGTAGTGACACACATGATCCAGGTGCCCCCTCAAAAAAATACTACCAACAAACCTTCCATAGAAGCTTCTTCAATACACAAACAAAAACAAATAACGATCTAATAGAATTTGAAACCCAAGACAGTTCAAATAAGACTAATCCGGAATGGCAGAAGTTTCCACCACTGCGCGTGCTAAAAGATGGTGCTTCAACTTCACCATGTGCCCGTAACAAGTGTCCACGACCATCCAATTCCCCGCCCACCTCTGTGATACCAACCAACAACAGTTTCTCACTGCTCACCGTCGATGAGGAAAGCAGAAAAGAAAGTAGACCGCCACCACTTATCCTGTATGGAATAGAAGATGTCAACAAAACCATCTTCCACTTTTTTTGTGAACCTGGAACCAAGTGGCAATAATGCTGAAATAAGAAAAAATAAATACATCTTTAACACCTCTGTTACCATAGAAGAGCCACGCAAAAGTAAGATTGTAGTCCAGTGTATGCGATGCCAGCAGTACGGCCACACAAAGAACAACTGTCTCAGGCCCTACCGTTGTGTGAAATGTGCACAGGGCCACAATACATCAGAATGTCCAAAGATGGACAGAAATTCACCTGCCAAATGTGCTTTATGCCTAGGAAACCATCCAGCCAATTACAAAGGTTGTGAAATATACCAAGAAATTGCCAAAAGAAAACTGCAAAAAAGGAACATTCGCCCAGCAACATCCAGCAAGGAGGATAGTTCGAAAAAAGAAAGCCAGCTATTCAATATGGACGAAAAATCATTTCCCTCTCTGGGCCGTCGTCGTACTCATGCAGAAGTACTCAAATCTGTACATACAAGTCATGAAGAAGTGCCATTACCGTGTCAAACCAATCAAGAACCCATAGCAACAATACAAGAATTACTAATAAAGCAATCTGAAAAAATTGATGCACTACTTCAACAAATTAGTACCCTGCTGGGACTAATAGTCACTCTTGTCGGCAAGATTTCACAGTGAACACCCTAAGAATTGCTACCTGGAACATTGACGGACTTACTCCTAATAAGAGTGAAGTGGAAATTCTTCTGAAAGTGAACCAACTAGATGTGCTATTAATATCAGAAACGCACTTCACCAGCCGTTCAATATTCAATATAGCCAGGTACCAAATCTACTCAACAAATCACCCAGATGGAACAGCGCATGGCGGTACTGCAATAATCATAAAGGAATCGATTAAACATCACCCACTATCTCCCTTAAGAACTGCTCATATACAGGCAACAACAATTGCAATAGAGGACAAGGCAGGATATCTAAATATATCCTCCATCTACTGCCCTCCAAAACACAAGATTACAGAAGCTATGTTCACCGAGTACCTTGAAACCCTAGGTGGACGCTACATAGCGGGAGGAGACTGGAACTCGAAACATACACACTGGGGCTCTCGTTTGATAACAACGCGTGGAAGAGAACTGAAAAAAAGCCTGGACAAGTTGAACCTTCTAACTTTATCTACGAATGAACCAACAAACTGGCCAACTGACCCCAACAAGATTCCTGATCTCATCGACTTTTTCGTCATTAAAGGACTATCTCGAAACTATTTCTTGGCGGAGTCATGTCTTGATGGAGCAACAAGCCACTCACCGGTGCTACTAACAATGAGTACCATAATAATAAACAGTGCAAAGTCAAACTACTTGCACAATGAGAGATGCACTTTTGGTTTGCTGGAAGATTTGGTTTGCTGGAAGAGATCTCTTATTAGAGATAAGCTCGCCTTTGTACACTATTTTTATGTAAGTCTTGTTGTCCATATATTAGTTGTGTGCAATAAAGAAATTATGAATTATGAAATTATGAGAGAGCAGACTGGCTAGGATATCGGGACTGCATAGAAGATAACACAAACCTGAATGTCAAACTAAAATCACATGAAGACCTAGAAGAAAATGTTAAGCACTTCACCAATACTATACAGGTAGCATGTTGGAAAAATACACCACTAAACGAGGATCGCAAGCCCAAAGTAAGGAATCTACCGTCTGAAATAAAAGCCATGGTACTGGAAAAGCGAAGACTGCGCCGAGTTTGGCACACAAGCAGACTTCATGAGTATAAAACAGCCTTAAACAAGAAGGCCTGTGAAGTAAAACGGTGCATCGAAGAGGCAGAAAACTTAACATTTCAATCACAAATGGAAAGTCTCTCATCAACTTCAGCTACAAACTACTCACTCTGGAAAGCAACGAAACAAAGTAACAAGCCGCAGCATAAGAAACCTCCAATTCAAAAAAGTGACAACTCTTGGGCTAGAACCAACCAGGATAAAGCAGACGTGTTCGGTGCTCATCTGGCTAGTGTGTTTGTCCCAAATGATCCAAAATCAAACAATGACGAATCCCACATTGACAACATACTAATGCAGGACTTTCAGATGGATCTACCAGCTAAACCAGTAAGCCCGAAGGAAATACTCCAGGAGATAAGAAGGCTAGACAACAAGAAAGCACCAGGATTCGATTTAATAACAAAAAGGGTACTATTGGAGCTTCCTAGCAAGGGCATTGTCTTCCTTACAACTCTGTTCAATGCCGTGTTGAGGCTGTCCTACTTTCCACAACAGTGGAAAATATCACAAATCATAATGATACATAAGCAGGGTAAACCAGAACATCAACCGACATCATATAGACCAATAAGCTTGTTACCTATCATGGCAAAATGAATTGAAAAACTTATACTGAGAAGAATAACACCAGCTCTTAAAGAAAAGCAAGTCATACCAGACCATCAATTTGGCTTCAGAGAAGAACATTCAACAATCGAGCAGGTCTATAGAGTATGTGACAAAATAAGGTCAACACTAGAGCGCAAGGAGTATTGCTCAGCAGCGTTCCTGGATGTGCAGCAAGCATTTGACCGAGTATGGCACAGAGGACTGCTATGTAAAATAAAGCAAGCACTTCCGCACAGCTACTTTCTTCTATTTGAATCATACCTTACAAGTAGATTATTCCAAGTAAGAGAGACGGACAGCACCTGTAAGCTGATTAACATCAAATCTGGAGTCCCTCAGGGATCAGTCCTTGGCCCTATCCTCTACACCATATACACTGCTGATCTACCCCAGACACCGGAAGTAACAACAGCTACATTTGCAGATGACACAGCCCTACTGTCTAGCAGCACTGACCCCTGTCAAGCATCAGCAAACCTTCAGGTTGCTCTGAATAATATAGATGAATAGCTGAAGACCTGGAGAATAAAAGCATGCGCCTCAAAGTCTACTCATATCACGTTCTGCACTGCCCTCCAGTGAGACTTGGAGACCAAATACTCCCACACCAAGACACCGTCAAATACCTTGGTATCCACCTGGTCCGCAGATTGATTTGGAAAATGAAATGAAATGAAATAAAATGATGTCTTTATTACTGTAGATATTTACATATACTTAGCAATCGTCATTTTTTGCCACTTCTATACATTGGACCACTGTGGGAGAAGAAGGGCGTAGAAACTCCCACAGATTGATTTTTAGATCTCTTTTTAAAAATTGCTTATGCTTAACTAATACAAATTATAATATTTAGTCATTATCATAATTAATAAGCAAGAATAAATAATTACAAAATTATTAACAGCAAGGTCTGTGTTGAGCCAGATTAACCCCATACAGACCCATCATTTAAATAATCTTGAACATTGTTATATCCCTTTTTCGACAAAGTCGCTATAACATGGATTTTAAATTGCTCAAATGGCAATGGTATCTTGTTGTAGTAGAGAATACATTGACCCTTGAAAGAATTGCTAACCTTCGCGAGTCTTAACCGGGGCGCAAGTAGTCTGTGATTATTTCTTAGGTTATCATTACAGCTATCGCTAAGTTTGGGAAATTTTGTAAGGTTCTTGCGTACATACATTATATTTTCGAAAATAAATTGACTAGCTACATTTAGTATGTCAATTTTTTTAAAAAGCTGTAAGGAGTCTGTGCGTTTTAAATTATAAATTGCTCGAATAGCTCTTTTCTGTAAAATAAAAATAGTTTGAATATCCGCTGCTTTCCCCCACAACAAGATACCATAGGAAATGACACTATGAAAGTAACTAAAATATACTAGCCTAGATGTAGCCACACCCGTGTTTTGTCTGATGTTCCTAACAGCGTAAGCCGCAGAACTTAATTTACCAGCCAATTTTTTTATGTGGGGTCCCCACTGCAATTTGTTATCAATGGTTATTCCAAGAAACTTCATGTCATTTACTAATTCTAACGTATTGCTGTCCAACACTTAACTGGTCCCAACTTGCCTGACATTTGGAAGTGAGAATTTGATACATTAGGTTTTCCAGCATTTAACAATAAATTGTTAACTGTGAACCAATTCAAGGTTAAAGATAATACTCTATTGACATCATCAAAATCTTCTTTTTGTCTTTCAATTTTGAAGACCAGTGAAGTATCATCAGCAAACAACACTATGTTAGTCAATTTCTCCACCATAAAAGGCAGATCGTTAATATATACCAGGAATAAGAAAGGGCCTAATATGGAACCTTGTGAAACGCCCATTTTTACCCCCGATCCATCAGATTTCACGCCGTTGACGCCGTCTACCTTTTGAATTCTATTGCTTAGGTATGATCTTAGTAGATCCAACGCTTTATTTCTAACTCCGTAATGATTTAATTTCATTAGTAACATGTCATGATCAACACAATCAAATGCCTTCGACAGATCGCAAAAAACACCGATAGCATCCTGTGCGGCTTCCCATCCAGAATAAATATGAGATATAAGGGTAATACCTGCATCCGTAGTCGATTTACCCCTAGTGAAACCATATTGCTTGGCGTGGAGTTGTTTTGTACGGTTGAAGTGTGAGAGCATTTGATTGAGTATAATCTTTTCAAAAATTTTACTTAGTGCTGGAAGATCCGATATTGGTCTGAAATTTGACGGATCACCGTTATCTCCCGACTTGAACAGAGGTATAAGTTTACTGTGTTTCATGAGGTCTGGGAAAGCTCCATCATCAACACATTTATTGAATATATAAGCTAGGTGTAGGGCTATAACAAGTATTATTGAACCAATAACTTTGACTGACATACCCCACAGGTCTTCAGTATTTTTTAAGTTAAGTAATCTATACGTTTTGACAATATCCTGGGGACATACATGATAAAAGTTAAAATCTACATTACTGATGCTAGTGCTGTTTTTTAACAAAACCTCTGCTTCATATGGAGATGAATTTAGACGCTCTGTTGTGAGTAAGGGTGCATTGGTAAAGAATGTTTCAAAAGGTCGAGCTACCTCAGCGTTGGATTTAACAACATCATCACCTATCTTTAAGCAGAAATCATTATCCCTTGTTATAACTTGGCCAGTTTCACGGTTTATGATTTGCCAAACCGTTTTCAATCTATTATTTGAATTTTGTATTTGTCTATTTATGTGTAAAGTTTTTGCAGTTCTACAAACCAACTTGAAAGTTTTGGAATATTTTTTAACATAGTCATGAAATTTTATAACAAAGTTATAGGTTTTTTGTTCATAAAGATCATACAAGATAGCTCTACTTTTACGAATTCCAAATTTTGCCCAGTCATTAAATTTAGATTTACCGTTGTTGGCACTGACTTTTTTTAATTTAAAAACTATATTGAATTCTGTTTGAATAATTTTGAAGAAGTCAGAATAGGTTTTGTTCGGGTTCTGTTCATAAAAATCCGGCACTGGCAAACCCATATCTAAGTTTTTCATATACATCTCTAGTCTATGGGATGTAATAGGCCTATAAAATGATGGATCAGTCTTATTTTCACTAGTAATTTGGAATAAAACTGTTTGACCACTGTGATCGGATGGTAAACAGTTAATTACATTTTTACTTGTGAATGCACAGTCACAAAAAACGTTATCTAAGCAAGTTTGGCTGGTAAGTGTAATTCTAGTCGGCTCTAGAAATACATGACATAAATTAAATGATTTGAACAGAGTTATTAATCGTCGCTTCAGTGTTGTATCTACAAGCAGATCTACATTAAGATCGCCACAAATAATTATCTTTTTTCTGTTATTACAAAGTTTAATGAGGGCTTTCCCATAATTTTCTCGAATATTTCAAAATTGCCATGGCCTTTTTCATCTCTCGGAGGTCTGTAGACACAAACAATAATATGGCTATCCAACTCAACACAAGATACCTCTATTTGTCTTTCCACAGTAAGTGTAAGAATATCTTTCCATTGTTTCACCTTAATAGTATTTTTTACTAAGATTAAAGAACGACCTCTATCAGCTGTCTTTCTATTGTAACAACTGACAATTTTGTAATTATTTATGTTAAAAGACATCATATTTTCCTTTAACCAATGTTCTGTAATACAAATAACATAAGTGTGCGAATTATTAAGAAATAATTCTAATACAAGTTCTTTGCCAGGTAGCCCCTGCATATTTGGATGGGTAATATTTAAGTGGGGCTTACCCTTTGTCTGAATATTATTTAATATTGGGATATTTTTAGACTTTTTTGACTTATTTAATTCGGGCAAGATATTACACATTTTTGATCTCCTATGCTTGCTTGATATATTTATTGGCTTACATATTTTATTTTTTATTTTTTATTTTATTTTACAATTTTAGGGAAGCTTACAGCTATCTTAACTATTTAATAACATCATATTGCAGACTAAAAGCTAATAACAAGCATCCACATGTAGATTGGGTACCATATAACTAGTGATTATGTATAAAATTAAGTTTATTTTGTCGCTACTCACTCATGCCATCACCGTCACAATACTCCTCCTCAACAATCCCGTCCTCGGTATTAAGAAGTGCTAGAAAGTTCTTTATTATGGCTTTCCGCAATGAGAAAAAACTACTGCAGAAGATATCAACATCATTGTCGCCATCGCTGTTGGAGCTGAAAAGTCGGTTGAATAGTGCGCATGCTCTGTTTTTAAAGGAGTTTTGTCTGTAATTGCTGTGAGCTAAAGGAGTCTGAAGCAGTGGACGCCTACGGACACTGTGTGTTGGTACCTTAATTTTTAATTTACATAGCAGTTCAGGACAGTCAATAGTACCCCTAGCCACCTTCATCAGGAATGTTAAATCTGCAATGTCCCTGCGCAGGTTCAACGGAAGTAGATGTAGTTTAGCACATTGGTTGTGGTATTTGAGTTTAGGCATTTTAAACTTAAAGCCAAGATATCTGATGAACTTCCGCTGAACCCGCTCAAGTCTTCCTCTGTAAATGTCATAGCAGGGGTTCCATATTTGCGATGCATACTCGAGGTGGCTACGAACATAAGCACAGTAGAGAATTTTGACGGTTTTCATTTTCCTGAATGATTTAGACGACCTCATGACAAAACCAAGAGTCTTCGAAGCCTTACCGACAACGCTGCCTATGTGCTTCTCAAAAACTAGCCCACTGTCATGGATCACCCCAAGGTCCTTACTTTCATACACTCGAGTCAGAGGAAGGTACTTTATGCTGTAGTTAGATATATATGGATTGAGCTTGCGCGTGAATGTCAGAAAGAAGCACTTTGAAACATTAAGATCTAATTTATTGGTAGTGCAGTAGCCGTCAAGTCTTAGCAAGTCTTGTTGCAGCAGAGAAGCATCAGAAACGTTATTCACAACTCTAAATATTTTCATGTCGTCTTCAAACAACAGTACGTTAGAGTTTATAAAACACGAGTCTATATCCTGTATAGATATAACAAATAACAGCGGGCCGAGTTGGGTTCCTTGGGGTACGCCTGAAGGAATACTCATCCATGCTGATTCGTAGCCATTCAAGACAACAGCCTGTTTACGGCCTGCAACGTAAGAACTTAACCATTCCAACAGACTGCCCCTAACACCGACACCCTTGAGCTTACCTAACAGCATACCATGGTCAATTCGGTCGAAGGCCTTGCTATAATCGGTGTAGATGGCGTCTACCTGGTCACCACCATCTATACGCTGGGATACGTAGTCATTAAATAGTACAAGGTTTGAGACAGTAGATCGACCCTTTAAAAACCCGTGCTGTAGCGGGCTAAAGCTCATTTTGAGAGCACTGTAAAGCTGCGAATATACAATACGTTCAAGAACCTTGGCAATTAAACATAGCTTCGAAATAGGTCTGTAATGTTCAATACTGCCACGGGTGCCTTTTTTATGAATGGGAGAGATAAACGCTAATTTCCAAAGGTCTGGCACTGCCCCCTCATTCAGCGAGCGCCTGAATAGTATGGAAACCGGAACTGAAAGCTCTTCGGCACATGAAACTAAGAATATAGCTGGTATCATGTCAGGGCCAGCTGATTTTGAAAGATCCAAATTCTGCAGGAGACGTTGGACAGTCGAGGCGTCAACCTCGACACCAGCAATGTCACACAGGAAAGCAGCAGTGTCACAAATCTGTTTGTTAGCATCCGGAGCGATACCAGATGCAGCTGGTATCAAGAAGGTGGAATGAAAGTACGCGGAGAAGAACTCACATATCGTCTGACCGGAATCTGAGGAGTTACCATTGTAATTCATTGTGGAAGGGAAGCCAGCACTATTTCTTTTTGACTTAACAAATGACCAGAACGCTTTAGGGTTTTTAGCTATAGAATCCTCAATATTTGAAATATACTTAACATAACAGGTCCGTTCCATTCTGCTAACCCTGTCACGTAGGATTGAATATGACTGTTTATCAGAAACATTTCCATAGGTTTTAAATTTTTTGAAATACTTAAATTTTTCTTTAATAACCTTTATTAACGAATAGCTAAACCATGGCGGATACTTACTTTTGTAGGCTTTGCGGACAGGAACGAAAGAATCGCGAATATTAGAAATTATTTCATAGAAAGACTCGACGGCGTTGTTGACACTACCCCCACTCAAAGCGCTGATCCAGTCAATTTTATGTAAGCTTTCGTTTATTCGGTCGTAATCAGCTTTAAAATAGTTGTGGGACGTGCGGGGCAATACCTTCAGTGGAGAGTAGTTGGATATTGGAACTAGAGTAATAAGTGCCCTATGATGCGGATCTTCTGGGACTAACGGATCAGGACAAGCTGTGGTAGCAATGTTTACATTGCAAAGTACTAAGTCGAGAATCCTACCAAAGTTATTAACAGTACTGTTAAATTGCTGGAGACCGCAGACATTTAAAGTATCTATGAAGTCTGAAGCTAAGGGATTAACTATATTTACAGCTTGAAGTTGGCCATTCGTTGGTAACCATTGAACGCAACTCATATTAAAGTCACCCAATATAATGAGTGTATCTGAATTATTATCTGTTATTATATTAATTAAATTGTTGCTAAAGTTCACTAATTGTGTCTTAAAACAATTACCATTGTTTTCGTCACAAAGATACAGAACACACAAATGCAAGGTGATTTTAGGCTTGTTGTTGCACCCTAAACGAATTGACACCCAGATGTCCTCGGCCGATGACTGCCAAGCAACATTCATATATGAGCACAACTCACGCTTGACCGCTAATAAAACCCCACCCCCCATGGTCTGCCCTGTAGAAATGTAGTTACGGTCGCGGCGCCACACCAAGTACCTGTCATCCAATAATTCATTGTCGGAGATAGAATCGAGAAGCCAAGTTTCCGTCAGAGCTATTACGTCATAATCATTAAGCAAAACACTCCGCAAAAAAGTCTCGGTCTTAGTCCGTAGCCCTCTCACATTCTGATAGTACACACACAGGTTACTCTCATTGTCACCAATCACAGCTAATATGACTACCAACGGTATATAATCGACGATCTAAAAGACATTCATAGGTAAGATTATTTATTAGCATTGAAAACAGCGTTAAAGTTGCGAGACATCGTCGCCGGCAGCAGACAACCGGTTTTTTACGGGTAGGACATAGGTACAGAGCACACACAGCCAAATTAGCAGCGAGGTGTCGTAGGATAATGAGCGGCAATGCTACAGCGTTGCGCGTAATAATAGACTTTAAATACAGCGTAGCAGAGATAGTAATGCGGGGAAGCGATAGCAACAAATTACGACAGTAGTTTGCGAGATTCGCAGAGCAACGGTGAGATATGAGTGGAGCGACACACAAAGCGGTATGCAGAGGCAATAATAGTGTTACAGCGCGAATACAAGTGGTTTCCAAACTGTGAACATTCAAAAAATAAACATTTAAAAGATAAACATGCGACACAAGAACAGAACGGAGGGCAAGTCATTTAATTTTTGATAGGTCGTTATTGGAGCGAATCTGTATAAAGGGCGACGTTTCGTTTCGTCGCACCATTATCTTGCCGTGCTTTACCCAGCAGAACTTATAGGCTTTATCCTTTACCAATTTCTTCGCCAATGTTAGTAGCTGTTTTTGATTGATGGTGAGATGATCGTTTACGAAGATCCTATCTTTACCATCAAAGCCAATATCAGATACGGAGAGGTTCCCAAAGGCTCGGGCTGCTGCAACAAAATTTTCCTTGTCATAACGACTGTTGAAACTGACAATTATGGGCTTGATTCTTGATATGCTAGAGATTTCCTCTATTGTCTTAAAAACTAATTGAAATTACTTGGAATGTCTTCCAATATCCCTTGTCTGTGCTCAATAGAAGCAGTCAGGTTAGCCAAATTCTTGGCTGTAATACTAAAAAAATAAGATAGCGACACAGCTACCTGTCGTTTGTAAAAATCTGAAAGGTAGTAACTACCTTTGGTCAAATAAACATTATTACTAACATAATTGTTAGAGTCAATCAAATGAATCAAACTATTATTATATGACATTGTATGTAATGTCATATTTAGCTTATATCTAAGATCATTTTCAGCTTGTGGCAATCTTTTACTGTATGGGAATGTAAACATAACAATTTTATTAACATTCAGTGAGCAAAGTATTTCAAAATATTTAGTTAGGTCCCATTTGTTTACCTCACCCCTATTTCCAAACATGAGTATTAAGTTTGATTCAGGTGTCAGATCAAGTGTCTTTGTTATTTTTTGCATAACATCTCAAAGCCAAAAACATATCAAAGCCAAAAGAGATGCAGCAAACCTTAGATTCAAGTCCCTGTACTGGCTCCTAGGAAGAAAATCTAAATTATCGCTAAGCAACAAACTGTTGGTATACAAAGCAGTAATCAAACCGATATGGACATATGGAATACAGCTCTGGGGCAGCGCATCAGACTCAAACATCAGCATCATCCAACGAATGCAAAATGCGGTGCTGAAAAGCATATCAACAGCTCCATGGTATATACGGAACACAGAGCTACACCAAACCCTAAGGATCAACACAGTGAAAGAGGAAATTGATGCCCTGGAACAGTCCTATACAAAACGGCTTGCTAAGCACCCCAACATACTGGCTGCAAAGCTCACAGAGCCTAGGCCCAAAAAGAGGCTAAAAAGACATAATATCATGGAGCTACACAAAAGGGTGTAGAGTCCATAAACAGAATTTAATGGGCGTTTCCCTCAGTGGAGGTATACCCCAACCCGCCAAAAACTGACAAGCCACCTGCTCATGGCCGGAGGCCGATCGCAGATCAATATTACAAAAAAAAAAAGTTAATGTTTTAAGTATTTTTTGTTGTTCTTACATGTTTAACCTAACACGAAGGATAAAGGGGGCTTCGCTTCGCTCACCCCCTCTAACCTTCACCTAAGCTACCGCAGTATTTTGCCCTTATATTTTTTGTAACTTTTGGTGTTCATTTATCCATTTTGGGTAGGAAAAAAATATTCTGGTGATCATTATACTTGTTGCCTTTCATATATTCGGAAATCACTGCGTATAGGATCAACGAACTTTGAGTGTCACTTTTTTCTGGTTCTCACTTAATATGCATAGTTTTATTTACTGATAACGCTTTTGTGGGTTAATTGTCACTGGGCTATACTTGATGTATGGAATTAAACTATGATTTTGTAATTTCAACGCGAGGTCCACACTGGGAGCAGTAGTTTTTAGATGAAAAGTTTGTGCTTCTGTCTTGGATCAGCTCCATGTCATAGAAATATGGCATAGTCATCCGACTTACATATGCCTGCAAAATTTTGAACTTGTATGATTGGCTTGGAGTTTTTTTATTATTACAGGTATTAGTGACACAAACAATGTCCCAGAGGGACCTTAGATGGGACCCAGTGGACCAGTTTGTCCAGAGACTGGCGAAGGGGATTTTAGCGCATGCAGATGCGTCACGTCACCCGCACATCCGCGAACTGGCGCTGTAGCACGCGCGCCTGCCCGACCACTGCCACCTGCCACGCGACCGTTGTCTAGCTGGTGATCAACCACTGCGGACAAGCGCCATATGTTGACCACCGCCCGTAAGGACAGGGTGGTCAACATTTCCGATGACTTGATCAATGACTTGTCCATAGGTGTGGAAAGAAGCCAACATAGTAATGCAAGCATATTTACCGCTGAAGCCCTTGCTATATTGTCAGCTTTACAATATATCATCCAACAACAGGTCGAATCAAACCACTGGCTTGTGGCAAGCGACAGCATGAGTGTGCTGACGGCCCTAAAAAATCACATACTAGATACAGCAACCAACTATATCATATATAATATCAAGAGTTTATGGCACAATTTACATTTGAAATACAAAGCAGTAGTTTTCATGTGGATTCCGTAACGAAAATGTCGACTTCCTTGCAAGTACGGGGTTGGTTCCGGAATGCACGGCCATGGAATGCACGGCCCGGATTGCACGACCCTGGGATCCGTGTACATCGGGATGGCAATTCCGGGATCGCGAAGTACGGCCGAGCATTCCTGGGTCGTGAAATACGCCCTTTACACTTTCTGCACAGGCCGTATTACACGACCCTGGAATACACGACCCTGGAATTGGTGTACACGTTTTGCACAGCCCGTATTTCACGACCGTGGAAAGCACGGCCCGGAATCCGTGTACCAGGGTGTACACGGAATTCGGGCCGTGCTTTCCAGGGTCGAGTAATACGGCCCGTGCACTTTCGGTACAAGTCGTATTGTACGACACGTACTCCGTGTACATCGCTCTCATTGGCGGGATATTCTTGCTCCTGATTGGTCGGACATTTGAGATTTACCATAGACGGATGTAAGACCTTGGTCATAGTAGTGAGATTTTTTTGAGAGCAATTTGACAGTTGACGGTGTTGGCAGAGCATAAAACTAATAATGTATTCTGTGAGCTTATGCCCATAACCTCAAAATTATTAAGATAAGAGTAAGTAGGTTAAATTCAAAACAAAAACAAAACAGCATTGAAAATAAATTTTTAATAGTTTTAGATCAATACGCGGCGAGCTCCCTAATTCATTATATTCATCCCTGATACATTATTAGACTGCAAAGGGCAGAAACGATACATCTTACCACAATCGATAGAAAAAACACTACTTAGATGAAAAGGAAGGTACAATGGATTGGAGCTTCAGATAAGAGAGGATGACAAAAGGTGGCAGCAGGTCAGAGCTAACAAACTGGAGCGAGATGAAGAAGCCGTCAAATAATGAATAAGGTGTTTTAGCTAACAATAACACTACTTTAAGACAACAGCAGTACATTGGTATGCAGAGTACAAATTGGTGATAACGATACTTAACGAGAAGAAAATAAAGCTAAATTGTGTTAAAGTGAATATTGTTTTCTGTTAAAACCCTCATCTATTTGCATATGTTGTACAATGTAACTATATTAAATAATTAAAAATAAATTATGATATGAATATTTTGTACAATTTACAGGTACATGCTATTATATTCCGTAAGAAGTTACTATGTAGTCATTGTCAGTGACTCTTGCATATTGATCATTTGACCTGGACTGTCTCACTTTTTGACTTGTCATGATCAGGGACTTTCTGTTAGCAATTAAAAAACTATGTGTTTGTGATATTGCAACTAACAGCAGCTTTCTCTGCTCTAATTTAAGAAGTTTACCAACATATATAAAACGACGTCCATAAGCACACAGAGTTAATGGAAAGAAAGGAACTAACCGGGGGTTAGTAACTCATACATATATATTTACTTAACTAAATCTCAGAGGAGTCCAGCATCAGTGTTTGGCTTCATAGGTTAGGTAGGTACGGGTACCTACCTACATACATATGTACAGGGAGTGAATTGGGAGCTAAGACATTTGAATGTGTGGAATACTTTTGTGATAGTTCAACTAGGGCTGGCATCTAATTTTGCACAGAATCTATTATACATACATAGTATTAGAAGTACCTACCTACTCAGTATAAGAACCTCCAAAATATAAAATAAGTACATACCTTGCACAATCATAATATTATAATGTTTATCTGTAATGGCTAACTAATTGACACAGAATATATGATCAGGGGGGATACAATAGTTCTAAAATATCTGGGATCCCTGAATGATCTTGCACCTCTCATCTCATTGCCCCAATTTGAGAATATGATCACCACAAATGAAAGTAGGCCAGGCCTATGTATGCAGAGCCTAAGGAGAGAAAATTTAAGGTGTTTGTAACACAGATAAATACTTTAAGTAGGTATAAATAATTGTGGGAGCATAATGATATTGACTGATATATTTAACTGAATCACAGGAGAGTCCTCTGTAATTGTAACAAAGAAACCAATGAGATTGATGACCTCTGTGGTGTAGTGGTTGAGGCTGTGCTGCCCAAGCGAGAGGTCCCAGGTTCGAATCAAATCAATGTTAATATGTATGTGATGTTGCTGTTTCTGGTTCCTACAACAAATGGTATCCTAGTGTGGGGCCAGAAGCAATGTATGTAAATGTTTATGAGATCTAGCTACATATCAATATCCAGTCTCCTGCACCATTATTGAGTATTTCTTTAATTCTAAGGATATAAATAAATTAAATTTCTATAAATATACTGTTTAATTTTAATTTCTTGTTCCCTTGATAATTTTACATGTATTTTTTTTTACACATTCAGATCTAATAATTCATCCGAGACACTTTCCTTCACATAATAAACCATCAGTGTTTGTCAGTGATCCATCAACTATACAGTATATATTTTGATGAAATTGTCACTTGATGTCGATGATGATGTCCTTTAGGGCCTGACAGATGTCAGATAGAAAGCGAGTAAGTGCTAAACTCGGTTCAACTTGATACAAAATGTGGTTTAGTGCCAACTCACTTTCTATCTAGCCTGACACAGATTCTATTTGCCCTGTAAAGTTATTAATAAATGGAACAATCACAACATAATTCTTTGAAAGCGATTTATGCATGCACTGATTAGTGAATTTTTCATAAGAAATTAACATTCCGAGATGACAGATCTACGTAATCTAGACTTACCGATTATTAGAAATATATATAATTAAAGCTATTTATCAAGTTATCACTCTTCTATCCTGTTTCACCAATCATCATCAAGTTTTAATGTACTACCAGCAAGGGCTCGTACACTATGAAACCAATTGGATGTGAGCAACTTAAATTAATTACTTCTTCGGTGAGCTGGTTTCCATGTAGAAGTGAAATGTTACTCTGATGAAATCGGTTTCATAGTGAAAGTACCTAGTACAGAATGATATCCCTTGTAATACCGATAAATATGACTAAACCTGTATAATGGCGAAAATTTTGTTGAAGCCTTGCTTGTAACTGGAGAATACATTTTATAGAAACGGAGATTCTAAGATAAATTGAAAAATAATATTGGGCTACTTGAGGCAATCGCAACTACGCTGCGAAAAATGGCGACACGAAGCTCTGCAACGCTGGCAGTACTGGGTTGAGGCCGGCATTAGAGCGGTGACTGTGCCGTATAGGCTAAAGTACAAATGTATGAGCTACAATGCCAGCTTCCACAAGGCACGGCAATTGTGCCGTGACTATGTGTTATCCACAATAAACACGGTCACTGCATGCTTGCTTCTTGCAGCAAGTTGTTTGGCACGCTGGCTCCACACACATCACGTAGTTGTCGGTCCCGTCTGCAAACAGCAAACAAACAATCATAAAATATTTCTAGTGAGTTCCCTGTACCGCTGCTGTAGTTACAGGATAAGATTTTGATGATGAACCAAACAAATGTTTAGTCTTCTTAGGCAAACAAAGTCACAGGCCGGAGTCACGCACTCAGGAGGATGCTTGGTACGGGACAGACAAATTAAGAGTCTATTTCCCTGGTGCTATAATCTAGCTATGAGGCATGACACATATTGATTACATAGTAGGTAGTCCTTTCTTATGTGAAATGAGAATAAATGTGAGTATACTGTTGCAACTAATTCTATGTTTCACTTGTTGTTGTTTGTTTTGTTGTATGTTAGCTATAGGGCGATAGCTTAGCAGGCAATATGCCAAAATAAAATAACAGGGTTGTCATAACATCATCATGTCACATTTTGTTTGAAAATAAATATTTTCAAACAGTTTTATTTTCATATGAAACATGGTTGCAACACCCCTGCAATATTATTTCGGCATATTGCTGTTAAGCCATCACCCTATAGTTGTGTGTATTGATGAATAATGAATAAATGTACTTCTTTTTCTATATGGGTATGTAGATAAGGTAGACATGGTACCTACCTATATAGGTGCCCAATCCGGACCCAGTGTTGGAACTTATAAGACCACTTGACTCTTCAGACAGATGGCACTGCCAGCATGGTTAGGTTTTTGATGCAGCAGCATCCATACCCAGTGTTAGAACTTGTAAGACCACTCGACTCTGCAGATAGATGGCACTGCCAGCTTGGTTAGATTTTTGATGCAGCAGCATCTGAAAATGTGAGAAATTAGTTGACTCGTGCATGAGGTGTAGTCGCGTTTTTTTTAATATAATTTAGTTCACGTACTTATGACAGAAACAAGCCTGTTAGTAGCTCACCACGATATACCAATCAAACAGGCCAAAAACTGCACTGCACTACCTTACAAAAGCCATATTGAAGGTATTAAACAAATATGTATTTTATATATAATTAACCATCTATGCTATGCCTTAAACTTCCTGTACCAGTCATTTCTAAGGATGGCAGTGAAGAATTTAGACATTCATGTATCGTCAGACATGTCATAGGTGTACAACAGAGATTATAAAATTTTACTTACGTTAGATGGTACATTCGTGGTCTCATTTTATTTGCATCTGTAAATTTTTCATTCGGAAAATCCACATTCAGAGCGTTCTGTGCTAAGTAAGATCTTTCGGGCAAAGTGTCGATAAGGGGGTGGAAGACACTCCAACCGATCTTTCTTCTTCTCTAATAATATAGCGTGAGTAAACACACTTTTTAGGTAAATTTTGCCAGTGTCAAGTGTATGAAAGATCACAATTTATTCTACTACTACTGCATTCCGGCGAGGTGCAAAGTTCACTTGATTGAGCTGTAGGTATAGGTAGGAATGTTTTTGCCCCCTTAGCGACACTATGACCCGCCATTGAAATCGCACGCAGCCGGCCATGTTTTTTTCCTGTAGGTGGGCCTGTCTGTCTGTCATGTGGGTGTGGGTGGGTGGGGCTAGGAATGTGAAAATATAATCGATTGTAGAAAAAAAACAATTATTAAATTTAAAAATCGATTAATAAAAAATCAATTTGGTTTTCAGTCCTTTTTTTGCTTGCTTTGATCTCAGCATCAGCTTGTCAGGGAACCCACCCACTGTTAATTGGGTATATGATATATGCCTCGATTATTTTTCTTCCTTAGTCTTAATGTTCGATTTTTTCCAAATCGTTTTTGTAGAAAAAATATATCGATTAATCGATTTTTTTATGCTAAGACACATCCCTCGGTGGGGCAGTCAGTGCTGCCAAGTCCAGTTTTTACTTTACCCTAGACTTACTGCCAATATACTTTGGTATTAGCATGCCTGGGACACTCCGCAACTTACCTACAAAGCTACAAGTACATAGGCGTCTCCGACGCACCTCGCCAGCGGGAAAAAATTTAGTAGGCTGCAAACCGGCAAGCGGTATGCGTGTGTTCGCTCTCGCGCCCCCCGCCGCCCCGCGCCGCTACTAAATAATGGTTATTCGATATTGCATCTCATATGGATGCCTAAATAATTCTAAAAATAAAAGCCTGACGTTTTTCTCACTTCCGAAAGACAACGAAAGGTAAGGAAACGTACCTCAGAAGATGCAGTAGCTGCGGCACGGCAGATCAACAGTGATCTCGATCGCATAGCGACATGGTCTGGCAGGAACTGTCTGGTGCTGAACCCCAGCAAGTCAAAGTACATGGTACTTGGTACTCATAATCAAATCCATAATACGGTGCAAGCCCTTGCCGGCAATAATATAGCTATTATGGGGGAACCAGTGGAAAGGGTTGTAGAAGCAAAAAATCTCGGCTTACTAATGAATGAAGAGCTGCGTTTCGAAAAACATATAGGCAACGTAGTCAGCAACTGCTTCTATCGCCTTAAACTTCTCTATAATATACGCGATTACCTTAGCACTGATTTGCGTGTCAGGCTAAGTGAATCGCTCATATTATCAAGATTAAACTATTGTGATGTCGTTTATGGTGGCTGTATACTTGCCCGGACAAGAAAGTTAATACAACGTGTTCAAAACGCATGCGCACGTTTTTGCTTCAAGGTCCTTCCCAGATCCCATATCACTCCACATTTGAACAATGCAAAACTCCTGAACATGGAAGCCCGACGAAAACTCCATTCCAACTACCTATACAAGAAGCTCCAGTTTTCCACCAGGCAGCGTAGCGTTCACAAGGAGAGAATCCCCACCCCTCAGCATAGAACAATGGCATTCCGGGGTAGTTTCAGGTATGCGGCGTCCAAATGTTGGAATGATATTCCTCCCCCAGTCCACGAAGCTTTCAGTAGATATGCTTTTGGGCGAAAGCTCAAGGCATATTTGCTTGAACAGCAGAAACTTCCCTTCCCTGTTTGAACAACTCGCCGCAACTCAACTTGACGATGACGACGTAATCGCATCAGAAAAAGCAGTTGTGTTATGTCACATATTTTTAAGTTATTATTAATTTATTTTATTATTTATTTATTTATTTTTCAGTTTATTCACACAGCACATATTATCTCAGCCTTGTATATGATAAATGTATAAGGCAAATATACAATAAACGTACTCCGGAGCGTGTGCTCCGGAGTACGTTTATTAGTAGACTAAAAGCATGCGGCCGGGCCGCCCGCGTATGCTCATTTCTGGTTACCCTCATAATATATAACACCTCCACCCTTAATTGATACCCTTAATCTATTTTAAATACTAACCGTCTTACCACAAAAAATAATAAAAACACGGTATGATCACTTGTTTAGCAAAATCATCATCTATCAGTAAACAAATGGTTAGCAAGCTTCTAAATTTCGTTACCACAAAAAAGTGTTTAGTGAGTATCTAACTAAAAAACGGCTAGATCATTCAGTTGATTTCGTTCGTTCATCAACTAGCCTCAAAGGACTGAATTTCCAGGGCCGTACAACACAATATGAAAAAATATTTAAAAAAACGTTCATAGTTTCATTTTACGCGAATAACATAAGAATAAATACATAATTTGATGGAAAATTGTATGCTTAATGTAATTCCTAACTTATTAATAGAACATGGTTAGGTAAAGTAGTGGTAAATCCTTATTTTTGTGTAGAAAAACCGTTCACTTTAGTACTTTTATCAAACACGACTAAAAAAATAAGCAGCGAAACGGAACGGAACGACACACGGAACTGTCACTGATAGTTCGTCAGACAATTTGTTTGTTTTGGTTCGGGATATTATTATTTATCCCTTGCTCAGGAAAGGAAAATCTTGGATCATACTGCCCGCCCTGCACTTACCCTGGGTAGTGATGACGATCAACAAAACAACACCTAAATTTCCAGGATTTCGAAACAGAAAAGGTAAGAAATCTTCATAATCGTTTTCAGCACACATCAACGCACTTCTGGGCATAGGCCTCTTGGTTAGTGAGTCAAGTCGATCAAAGACAAGTCTCTTCTATCGCGCCAGTCTCCAAAGTTCTTTGCCAACTGCATGCAGAGAGATGTTGACTTGATAATATCGTCGGACAATGCCCACTGGATGGCCCTATCTATCCCCTTGTATTTTCTATCGCTACGGTCCACTGTCCGTCATCCCCTCTAACCAAGTGTTTCATTCACCTCTACCTTAGCATTTTGGTATAATTTAATTGAAATCTTGTCTTTTCAGCACCAGCAAAGCCGCCATACATACTTGAATCAAATATGGAAATAAAAACCCACAAATGTGATAGAAGATGAACATGAATTGTGGTGTAAACATTAATCCCTCAGATAGAAACATTAATAATGGAGATAGAAAATCTTTCAAGGAATTGGCGATATTAATGAAATTGTTAATAAACAAATTAAAAATGTTGATATCAAAATGTGGTGTTATTACTGCTTCGCTTTATTTCCTTTCATTCCAGGGGTCCTTAATGGATAAAGCCAGCTTTTCACTATGGGATATAATCTAATATAAATTACATCTCAAGATGTAAAATAAGTATTGCTGAACGGGCACTAGAAAGACTGGCAAGCAATATTTATTTCACAACTTGAGATGTTAAGCTTGGTTTACCCGAGGCCAGTGCTGGCTGGCTTGTTGTTGGCCTTGTAAAAACCTTGTTTTGGCCTTATAAAATCAAGCCAGTCCCGTGCTGTCTGCGAGTGCTGGGGTGAATAGAGCACCCGTCTAGCCAAATTTACATGAGGCCAGTACTGGCTACCACCGGCACCACTGTCTTCGTGTATCTGCCTGCATCTTAATACATAATTCATTACATCCCATAGTGAAAAGCCGGCTTATCTCCTTCACAAACTGGCCTAACTCCTGCACCAACTCCAGCTTGAGCGACCGCCCTGGATGGTTGAGTAGATCTCAGGCAGATGAAACTTCTCCCAAGATTGCTGTGGCTTGCGGCTAGTATGGTTTTTATAGTGGATGGGCACACCGGCAGCAGATGTACAAATTTCATCCCATAGTATAAGTAAGTTAAGAGTGCTGGGCGACGTTAGCAGGAATTACTGCGCATATGTACAGCTTTTGAAAAGTGACTACTGCGCATTCAAGGCCACCGCTCATAACGTGTCGCGCGACGTATACACTGTCTCCCAGTAGCCCACCATAAATTTCATCATTGGATGATATATAGCTTTATGCTTTTTCGATACGGGGTGGCAGAGGCACAGTTGTGCCCACTTTTAGATAATTAAGTCCATTTTGCATGACAGGGGGATAGCCCATCGCGGCCACTAAGGAGGTTTCCCCACGATGTCCTATGGAGATATGAAGGTTTCCTCACGATAAAACTTGGACTTTAATGGAGTAAAAACCGCTTTTTCGTAAACAAAACCAACACAGCAGAACAGCTGGTCAATAATTCCGCCATCTTGACAAACAAGACACTCACTAAACAAGCTTTCTCGGTTGCCTAAATTGATCACATAATATAAGCCATGCCTATCCCTGCTAAGACGCTAAAATCAGTTCTGTGGTAACGATTTTTATAATCATGTGTTAAACAATGGTTAAAGTTTTTTGTGGTAAGACGGTAAGTAGTTAATTTAAACATTAAAAAAGATCCTCGATCCCGTATCGTCGTGGCGGTCGACGGTCCCTAACCGGTCTACGCTGGTCCCCTGGGGACCTTGACTCTGGTGACACTTGTGGCCCCGATAAGGCCTCCGCTCTCGGAGAGCCAGCCGACACTCCCGCCGTTGCGGGCAACTGCGCTTCCCCTGCATCCGCCACTCTTTCCTCCCTCGACGCCGTCATTGGCGACGTCGTGGTGGAACCTGTCGCCGTCGTCATCGGTACCCCCTCTGAAACGGGTGTTTCTAAGTTGGGCAAAGCTAACCAAGTGCGAGATTCCTCTTGCGGGACAAAGTCAGTTTCAGATACCCTGAACCGTAACTGATCGATATGTTTATGTATCACGTTTCCGAGAATAGTTTTTACTTCATAATCTGTCGTACCTAACCTTTGGGTAATCTTACCAGGAAGCCATTTATCGCGTGAACGGTAATCGCGGAACCAAACCGCGTCGCCTGGTGCGAGCTGCCGTCGCGTGCCGCCCGCGCGCTGCTCACTCTGCTCCTGCCTCTCCTCTACTCGCGCTTCCCGTGACGGTTTCAACTCATCTAAGCGCATGCGCAGGTTGCGACCTTGCAGAATCTTTGCCGGGCTATCCCCGGTGGTATAGTGCTCTGTGTTTCTGTATGTAAGCAAGAACCTACTTAAAGCAATTTCTGGGTCTAGTTTTTGTATGTAGGCCTTTTTTATTACTCTTTTACATAATTTTACTGCGTTTTCTGCTGCTCCATTTGACGCTGGATGGTAGGGGGCGGAGAATATATGCTCAATTTTATTACGTTTTAAAAATATTTCGAATTCGTTACTTGTATGAGGTGGGCCGTTGTCACTAACAATTTGTTTGGGCAGACCGAATCTTGCAAACATGTCCCGTAGCTCCGATATTACCGATGCTGCATTTGTCGTTCTCATCTTAATGGCCTCTATCCACTTGGAACAAGCATCCACAACAATCAGGTACGTATGACCACCTATAGGCCCTAGAAAATCAATATGTAACCTAGACCAGGGTCGATTCGGCCAGGGCCAGGCTTGCGGCGCGTGCGCAGGCGGCGCGCTCGCCACCGCTGCACACACACCGCACTCGCTGCACATGCTTTCAATTTGCTCGTCTACCCCCGGCCACCAAACATAGCTTCTTGCCAGTGACTTAGTTTTTACTATGCCCATATGACTGTCATGCAATTCAGTTAGAACTCGATTCCTCGATGCTGGTGGAATAATCACTCGGTGACCCCACATAATGCAGCCCAATTCACTATACAGTTCTTTTTTTCTGTTTAGATAAGGTTTTAGTTCCCTAATCTCCGTATCTTGTGGCCATCCTTCTCCTATATAAGCTAGTACCCTGGATAGGATAGGGTCAGATGATGTTTGCTTTTTAATCTGAGAATAATCTAAAAGAAGGGCATCCGTGGCGAAATGTAGGTACGTTTGTTCTGGTAAAACATCTTCCCCTACCTCCCTGTGTGAGTGTATTAACCGCGATAGGGCGTCGGCCGTATTATGATCCGTTCTCACATATTCTATCTCGAAATCATAGGCGGATAATTTAATTGCCCATCTCTGTAGCCTACTCGCAGCGGTAACTGGGATACCAGTATTCGGCCCGAATATACTGACAAGGGGTTTGTGGTCGGTCCTCAGTGTAAACTTCCGGCCATACAGATACTGATGAAATTTATCGATCGCAAAAATAATCGCCAGCGCCTCTTTATGTATCTGACTGTAATGTTTTTCCGCGGGCGTGAGCGCGCGTGACGCGTAGGCCACTGCTCGTTCCGAGCCGTCCGGCGCGCGCATGGCTAGCACGGCCCCTACGCCCAGCGGGCCTGCGTCGCACGTCACCACCGACTCTATTCCTATATCAAAATGCACTAGTACTTCCGCCCCACACAACAACGTCTTAACCCTATTGAAGGCAAGGCTACAGTCCATCTGAAATGTTGTCCTTTTTTTAGTAACTCATATAATGGGGCTAGTTGGGTGCTGAGATTTTGTACGAATTTTCCATAAAAATTGACCATACCCAAAAATGATTTCAGTTCCGACACATTTTTAGGGAATGCCATATCCACGATTGCTTTTACCTTATCTGGGTCGACTCTTACTCCGTTTTTGTCTATCACATACCCCAAGTACTTTACCTCACTTGCTAAAAAACTACATTTACTTTTCTTTATTTTTAACCCACTTGATTCTAAGATTTTAAATACCCTCTCAATTGTTTGTAAATGACTTTCAATATCTTTACTTTTTATTAATATGTCGTCAAAAAAAGTAATCACGTCTGGCACGCCGCTGAAAAGTGTTGCCATGAATTTCTGGAATATTCCCGGACTTGATGATAGACCGTAAACTAACCGGTTATATTTAAATAGTCCTCGGTGCGTGTTAATCACTGTGTACGCCCTAGAAGCCTCGTCAAGTTCCAGCTGATTGTAAGCCTGTGATAGGTCGATTTTAGTAAAGTACCTGTTTCCACTCAAATCGCTAAACAACTCCTCTATTCTCGGAACCGGATACCTATCCATCATCAAAACACGGTTCAGCGTTACCTTATAGTCCGCGCAAAGACGAATCCCTCCGCCGGCCTTATTTGCTATAACTAGCGGAGTGGCCCAGTCAGAGTGGGTAACGGGTTCGATGACGCCGGCGCGCAGCATGCCGTCGAGCTCGGCGTCTACCCTCGCGCGCATGGCGAAGGGCAGCGGCCGCGCACGGAAGAATATCGGCTGGGCTCCCTCGCGCACACTCAGCGTCACAGAGCCACCATTGTACCGCCCCAGGGTACCATCGAACAATTGTTTATGCCTGAAAAGTATTGCGTCTATTGACTTATCCAAAACACATTTATCGGTATCTAGCTGCGTACTATGTAAGTTTACATCATAGATTTTGCAAGTAGGTATTTTGATTGCTAGCTCTGCTAGCCACTGCCGTCCTAATAAATTAGTACATCCATTATTCACAACATACAAATCCAGTATTTTGCTCACGCCACCATGTGTGACTTTTACTTCTAAATAACTTGTAGCCATGGTAGTCGAGCCATCATAGAATTTTAGTCTTAATTGGCAAGATTTTAAAGGCAATCGGCTAAAGTATTTCACATAAGTTTCTTGGTTGATACAAGACAACGCCGATCCCGTGTCTATTTCCATGGCTAAAATTACATCATCTACTAATATTTGCATACACACCGGTCTATAATTTGCTAATGACATCTGATATACGGGCTCCTCTTCACTGTTATCGTCCTCTTCTTGACCTTGGCCCCTGGCCCGATGTAAACAGTGAGCCGACGGGCCCGCGCCCGCGTCCGGCGGGGCGCCGCTGCAGCTGGCCGTTCCCGCCGCTGCGCCTGCGCTGTCATCCTGCACCCAGTGGGTGCTGCTGCCGGCAGCCATCGCCTGCGAGGGGCGCCACCACCCGCGCCCGCGCCCTCCGCGACCGCGCCGTCCGCGCGTTCCTCTGCCGCCGCCATATGACCGCCCGCTGTCATCGCGTGGCATTCTACCCTCCGATGCCGGACACACTCGATGAAGATGTCCTATCTTTCTGCACACGCTACATTCATAATTTTTATAACGACACTCTCCTGAACCGTGATTGTCCCCGCACACTTTGCAACTCGATTTTAACGTATTCACTTCCTCGATGCTTGGCCGCTCCATGGCTCCGGCGTCTCTTTCCGCTGCCTCGAAAGTAATGGCCACTGACACTGCTTTACTGTACTTGAGATCGTCCATCGCAAACAATCTTTGCCGTATCAAGTCACTCTTCAGGCCACACACAAACTGATCGCGCAGATTATCCTCTAAAGCCAAGCTAAATTCACAATGACGCGACAATTTCTTGAGTTCGGCCATGTACTCCGCTATAGATTCATTTGGTAGCTGTCTTCTTTGACGAAAACGATATCTTTCGGCCAAGATAGACGGTTTAGGTTGCAGATGATTTTGCAACAACGTCACCGCTTCCGCTAAGGTCAAACTTGCAGGTTTCTTTGGACTTGCCAATGTGGATAGCAACTCGTACGCCTCTTCTCCGATGACCGCAATGAGTGTAGGTAGCTTCACATTTTCGTCAATGGCGTTGGCCAAGAAATACATTTCTAGGCGTTCGATGTAGGCTGCCCAGTTGCCGGTTTTCACGTCAAATGCTTCGATCTTCCCAATCATTTTGTCCTGTGTACACGCGTATCTACTGCTTTTTATTTTCCCGTTCGCCAGTGATAAATACTACACAGCATGTGCTCCGGAGTACGTTTATTAGTAGACTAAAAGCATGCGGCCGGGCCGCCCGCGTATGCTCATTTCTGGTTACCCTCATAATATATAACAGTATATACACACCGATCATAGTTTATTTAAATATAAGTAATATTATGTAAGTATTGTACGCACACTACACGGCAATTGTGGCACGTGCGGTCACTACCTGACACTAACTGAAAATCAGCGCTGAGGGCCTCCACTCCCAGCACAATGCTGAGTTAGTGCCTTTTGCACAGCAAGAACACACCGTGACCCTGGCCAATAATTGTTTACAATTAGTTGTGTTTTTAGATGTTTCGTTTTGTTTATTATACTTTTTTGTTTTGTCCTACTGTAAGGTGTATTTTTTGTGTGTAATAAATGTCTTTCTTTCTTTCTTTCTTTCTTTCTTTCTTTACCTACTTATACTAGGTAATTACGTGCCTACTACTCAACCAAACCATCTCAAGACGAATGTCAGGCATCTTCCATCTCATGTCACACGTGTTGAACACAGTCTTTACGATGTTCGTGACACTGAGATGTATCATGAGCACGGATTTATGTATACCTACTTAGAGGTAATAATCATGAGACGCAAGCTGCTTGACATTTTCGTTGATTTTAAAAATATGCACAGCTGCACGGGGCAGCTAGTTTTTAAAATGTTATTCTAGCGATTTTCGGGAGACGGCTCCCGGACTATTATTGTGGCGGTTTCTATAACTTCGTAATTTCCGGATTTATTTAGCATGATGACCTGACAAAGTCAACTTAGCACTTTGTTTGATGACGTTTCGTCACTGCATGCAGAGATGACTGTATGGGGTTAATCTGGCTCAACACAGACCTTGCTGTTAATAATTTTGTAATTATTTATTCCTGCTTATTAATCATAACAATTAAATTTTTCATATTTGTATTAGTTAAGCACAACCTATTTTTAAAAGAGATCTAAAAATAAATCTGTGGGAGTTTCTACGCCCTTCTTCTCCCACAGTGGTCCAATGTAGAGAAGAGGCAAAAAATGACGTTTGCTAAGTATATGTAAATATCTACAGTAATAAAGTACTTTGACTATTGACTATTGACTATTGACTAAAGGTCACTGTCCTACTGACTGTCGATAGGATTTCTGGCCATTAAAGGTTAGGTAGGTACCTACCTATACTACCTATATTATAAATGTTATTCACAAATCTAGTAATAGTAAGTGGTTCGTAGTTAGTAAGTAAATATTCAGTTTTATTTGTGACAAGAGACAACCCTTAGTTTCACGTGCCGCTTCAGACGAGGATAGCGTTACGCGGCAGAAAGAGAGGCAACTTTTATGTAAGTAATCGAAGTGCGGGCGCAGCGCTACACAGCATGAATTGTACTTTGTTGCGTTGTAGCAAGGGTCGCTTTTTAGCTGAACGTGTATGTACAGTGTCCAATCTGTTCCTAACTCTTTATTAATCTGTGGTATTAGTGAGATTAAAAAATAAATAAAAAAATAAAAACCCTCTACAAACCTTTCTTTCTTTACAATAGAAAACAAGGACATTTTAATAAGTTTTTGCACACAACAATCGAAGTCTCCCTTGCGCCACATTCATTTTATATTGATAATAACAATTTTGACTGACATTAATTTTGACGGAGTAAAGCTAACACGAGATTTTTGACAAATATTCAAATTGTAATCATTTACTGATTTACTGTAAATCATATATGTGCCAGCCATCCCTTATCATCACGGACTAAAGTATCGTCGAGATAAGTTATTGGCTGACACAGAATATCGACATCACGTACCAGTTTTTACATGATGATTATCGAGGACGATTTATATATAAGGTGAGTTATTTGTTAAATAAAACTAGACAGTAACTGAGCACATACCAAGCCTTTTATTCCGTCTCCCGTAGGTTGCCACAATGTTGGCAAAGTGGTGACCCCGACGTTTGAATATCAAGCAACCTTCGGTTAAGCAGCAGCATGTCGTCGCCTGTGAAACAGAACCCGTGTGCAGCTACCCTAGAAGTGCAAGCAATCAGCACTTCGTCTAAAATCGCAGACTTCTGGAAGGACAAGCCCCGGTTATGGTTCGCACATTTTGAAGCAGTAACTGAGAGAGAGTAGAGTAGAGACCACATATAGCCTATTTCTAAGCGTGGTCTTGAAGACTGCCCATAGAGAAAAGGCTCTTTCTACGGCTTTATTAGATATAGGCACCAATAAAAAGACAATGCTTATTTAGAAATATTAGAGAATCTTTTATTACCACATTCATCTGGTCGCGCTGAAGCTCAGTTCAGAAATAAAATAAATTGGATAAAAAAAACGGGTGGAATCTCGAAGCTTAGGCCGAAAATTCAAAATTAATGTAATAATTAATATATTCGCCACACATATTTTCGGAACATTTATTCATGATATAAATGAAAATGTCGCACAAAAAGTGCACCCGTAAATAGACGTTGTCACCGACAGATAAACAAACGACTACAAGCACATTTGCGTATATTTTGCGTGAATACAGAGGAAATATTAATTGCAATAAATTGTTGTTCCTGTTTTAAATGTGATGTATCTTTTGATTGCTCGCTCACAGTGCTAACGTTCAGAAGCATGGGCAATGATAGCTCGACATGACAGCTTTAGGGATGTCATTTATCACGTCATAGCAACAATTTAGAGCCTCATAACCGCTTGCTTGCGTCGATTTTTTCGAGCGCTGACCCTAAGTTGCGTAGCTAGCTCAGCACGTCATAGCTGCGCTCAGCGCCAATGGTCCACAAAAACATTTTGTTTATTATAAAGCACCAGTGAACGATTATATCATAGAAGACGCCCTTCGAACATATTGTCAGTCTAAAATGGGTCAAAAAAGAGCACGGACCTTCACTTGACTAACAAGTAATTGTAAATGGCTCCTGATTGGTCTTCATGCAACACTAGGCCAGCCGTGACAGGCTGAAATACAGTGACAGATACGCAGTGGTTCACTCACTGTCATCGTCGCGTCATCGTTGGTTGGCTTCATGCGATAATGAACCAGCAAAATTATACTTGTGTAAAATAGTTCTACAGAACGACTTTGCTAAGTTGAAAATATTATGTTTTCAAATAAATTGTAAATCACTATTTTCCAAAGGTAAAAAAAAACGTAAATTCTAATCAATTAGGTATCTCCGAAACGGTTAGAGAGCTAAAATATTATTCTACTATTCATTGGGCTTTCACTAAAAGGCTAGACGAGATTTTTTTGTTTCCATTAAAACGAATAAAAATTAGGAAAAAACAGTACTCATTTAAGTAAAATATTTTTATTTTTCACAGTTTACACACAATTTTCAAGTTCAAGTAAGTCAAGTTGAAAAATAAATACTAAACAATGTTTGCCAGCAAGTTCTGAAAAGAAACATTATTAAAGAATCCAAATATTTATAAACATGTTATTACGGAGGAACAGCAGCAGGTGAACTCATTAAAGGAATACCTATAATATCATTTATAAGACATTTTGTTTAACCTCTCAGTATCCGAACACATCAATAGCTGCAAAGTCAAAATACCGTTGGTTACCACGCGCAGCTATTGATGCGCGGTGTTTACAAACCGGTATTTTGGTACAATTTTAGTGCATAATGTTGGCATGCTTGGCATGTGTAAATGCGGCATTAGTCAAACTCTACCATGAACATATTTGTCTGTGGTCTTTCGTTGAAAAAATATTCAGACTGGAAAAAACAAAATCACTTTTTCTCGCGCGCGATTTTTGACTCATCTTTTCTGAGCTTTTATGGTGAATATTGAATTATTTCTATAAGAACATACTAATGTTTTTATTGTTTTGAAAAGGTTATCTTGTGTAGATTACGTAGATATCAAACAACATGTATATTTGTTGATGTTTTTCTCATGTCGGCTAGATTTGTGTCGAGAGGGAACATTTTCATAGAAGTCGGTGATTCTCATGTCGGTACCAAAATAAACTATCTGCGGCGATGGGCTAGCCCTCGCTAAAGCGAAAATGGAGTATTGAATTAACAGCTAAACGTGAGCAAATATGCACCTCTGCCACCCCGTATGAAAAGAGGCGAGACGCTACATTATTATTTTCAAACTTAATTAACAGAACAATAACAATGAATTGTCAACATAATGTAACCTAATATAGCATCACGCCTTTGCTCATATACGGTGGTAGTTACGTGCATTCAACTACCTGCTTCATTTGGCATAACACCATCCCCCTAGATAAAATGTGATTTATTATTTTTTTGGTTTTTCTGAATTTGTCGACGTACTAACACGTGAAAAGTGATCCCACTGTCCCTAAGGCGACGATCTGTATGGTTCTTACACCACTTCACTGCACATGCAGGCATTTTGAATTAAAATAATCTTGTTATAAAGAGCCCGGTGAGCCATATACACTCGCATGCATCAAGGACCGGACTGAAACCTCCATGGGTTGAGCATTTACGCCCCGCCCATTTGGGTTGAATTCTCGTTGCGTCAAAATACAGCGTAAGGTATGTTTCTATGGTATAATCGTTCACTGTAAAGCACAGAATACGACAAAATTATGACTGTTCGTATAACCAAAATGGTTTCGTATTCCTAACAGTAAAAACTGCACAACTGGTTTTTTCGCCAAATTTTTGGAATTTATTTTTCTAAATCTGGTCTAAGGTAATTTATATCTATTTTTTGTAATATTCTGATAGAAAAGAGTTATATTTACGATTTGATTTAAAAACGGCATACACTTGCCTATATTTTTTGTTAGCTAGAATGATTTGAAAATTATGATCTCCGCGTACATTTGTGGTGATCAGCGCATTTTTGCACCAATATTCGGGACGGTGGGGATGAGGGAGTATTAGCTTTCATTTGCATATGCTCCGCCCCGCTACGTATTGTATTATTGTGTGTGTCATATCTGAAACACTATTGAGTTTGGACACCTGAAACTTTTAGACAGTGTTTTAAGTGACCCCAATGATCTACCATGATCTGGTGTTTTTGTTCTGACAAGCACAACCATCAGCAATATGTCTTACTTTTGTCACGGTGCTAAAGTCCGTATTTTTCAACCTATGATATAATGCTGAAGCAAATTCATTTGCAGCTTTGGGGTATTTTTCCTCAGTCCAGCAGTATGCGAACACATTCTCAGGAAGCAATTTCATTTTTAATGAGCCAACTGTGATTGTGAAATTATATGGGTAAACATTTCTCAGGTAATATGCTATCTGGTCTGGAACTTTCAGTAAGTTTAATTTTTTTTCGCAGTCAAAACAAAACGTTATGAGGTCTGTGTTTTCTTCTTTCACTTATTCGAAAAATCCCTTTGCGTCTAATTTGTGTATTCTTTGGGCCACCGTAAAGTCAAGCGTATTTTGTCGTCATTTTCTCGTTTCATTTCTTCAGAATATCTTATGCAAGTGGCACATATGTCCGTTCTTGGATTGCCAAATGAAAGATCGGGGGGCACGGCAGTGCCCCCGCCAAGTCGAGCGCGAAGCAAACACTGCCGTACCATTCTTTACTGGAACCATTTCGCCGCATTTTCAGGCCCCTATTTGAGAACCTCTGCATAAGACCAGAAACGCAGAAATTTTTGTCATCCAGTAAGCTATCATCACATACTTAAAATCCAAAATTTTAAGTCTGTAGGTCATATAGTTCCGAAGTTAAGCTAAAGCAAAGTTTCGCATTTATGACACTCACTCACTCACTCATGATCATCAGAATAGAACTAGTATTTCCCATAAACTCAGAACGCTGAAATTTGGTACAGAGTTAGGGTTTAAGGGCCACATAAAGGGAAAACTATAAAAACTAGGATAATCGAAGATCTGGAGTACATGGTGACCCTGATTAGAAAACACAAGAGCTTGGTTTTCTCTTGGTATAGATTCGGTGTATACCGTTTTCAAATCTCCCAGATATCTCCCGAAAATCTAATAAAATAAATAAATATACCCAGGTTTCTACAAAAAGAAGTGAAATCCCACCAAAATCATTCTTTAAAAAACTAGCCAAGTCTCGATTGAGCTGCTTGTTTATCTCTAAAAAGTAATAAAATCTAGATAAAGTCGTGCCAAGTTCTTTATTATTATAGTTAATGTTGTGTGACTTGGCTGTTGAACATTCATTGAACATTCCTATTTCCGCGACAAACCAAAATCACAAACATGTAACTTGAGCCCTATAATTCATACAGAGGAACCGTTGCGAAGGTTCATCAAACACCAGACATTCATCTTGCATCTCATAGTGAAAGTATCTTATTGCCAACCGACCGATAATGAGTGTTGAAACTGGCAATACTGCTTTTGATTGTTGAACACGAAGTCGAAGATTTTCGAACGAATAACGAACGGGGATACGGGGTAGAGCGGTTATAGGTCTTGCTCACTCAGCTGGTGCTGTTGCTAATGACTGTTGTAATGATGTTGTTTTGTAAACGAATATCACTCTTACCGTGTAGACAAATCATCATGGAAAAGTAGTTGGTTAGTCTAAGAGTATCTCTAGGTAATTATCAAATGTTACGAAACATCAATATTTTAAGAGAACTATTTAATTTTGCTCCAAAGAGTAGACCAGGCTGATAGATATTTGTGCCGTGATCGTACCGGCAATAAAAAATATACGAAGTACGTTAACACGTTCAACGCGACGCGGCAAGCTGAACAGCTCAGCGTAATTGGCGATATTTATCTATCGCACGATGCCGAATCGATTGAAGACAAAAATTGCTCATAGGTCCGAAAGAAGCAATCCGGCTACAATTCGATATTTTGGTTAGGTAAATACATTATTTTGGTGATTTTTAATTGCATTTAAATCACTTGATTCGGACGCAAGAGCAACGCTGTTAATATTAATGATAGTAAGAGAATTATGATGACGACATTAATGCTGTGCGTAGTTGTTAGTTTATGTTGTTTATTATGTTTGATGTATTATGTTTGAGTTTTTTTGTAGTCTCTCTATCATGTTTTCATACACTGTATACCTACCTACTGAGGTTTCCAAATTGTAGTGTAATATTCGATGATGTCCCTGACATACCTGACATGCCTTAATTTCATAATTTCTTAAAGCAACAAATATAATTATCATCAAAATATTTTTTTCTTACCCAAAATGGGTAAATGAACATCAAAAGTTGCAGAAAATGTCAGGATAAAATACTGCGGTAGCTTAGGTGAAGCGAAGCGAAGCCCCCTTTATCCTTTGTGTTAGGTTGAAGATGTAAGAACAACAAAAAATACTTAAAACATAAACTTAAGTACAAAAAACATAAAAAGAAGTTTGGGGTTCATTTATCCAAACACAATTTGGTGATCATTTACTAATTCTGACAGTCATTTCGAATTTATTGGTAGCACATTTTCGAATTCATTGGTAATCGTTTAAACACAAGCCATTTCTTTATTGCACACAAATCATAAAAAAACAACAGTTACATGAAAATAGAATACAAAGGCGATCTTATCTATGATTAAAGATCTCTGCAGCAAACCAGATAACAACTTATAATCTAAAATGAAATAATCTATAAACTAAATAATTTTAATAATTTCCTCCCTTTCCTTTCACCCTCTTAAACAAACATTTTAATGAAGAAATATACACATCGAATAAAATTTCTTGTCGTGTTGGTTAAATAAAAAAACTTAAGCTGTCTAAATAACCCGGTACTGAAATTATTTGTATATTGCACATAAAACGACATAATATATAATAAGACAGAAAGGACATCTACAAAGGCATGCTTATCTCTAAATAGAGATCTCTTCCAGCAAACCCAAGGTTGATATGAATAATTTAATATACTGGATAGACCTATGTGCTCTGATAAGATACATTCATACTTATGTTACTGAACTATAGAAATGACTGCTAGATACACTACATACACAAGTACATAAAATATTATATAAAAATATAAATACAAATAAATAAACTAATATATACAAAGCTCAAATCTAGGATAGAGAAAGATAATGCTCCTTCAAACGATTCTTGAAGACGGGGAGACACGGACTATCTCTGATAGTGCAGGGAAGTGAGTTCCAAAGAGCGATCGCCCGCAATCGAAAACTGCTTGTATGCGCAGGTATTGTGATGAGGTATAGACAGCAGGGAAACCGTGTGAGTTCTACGTGGACGAGCCGCAGGGAGAAATTGAAAAAGCTCACGGAGAAAGCTAGGGTATCGAGGGTTGGTTAAGATGTTGAATAGAAGAGTGAGGATGTGAGTGTCCCGACGAAGTCGAATCAGCAGCCATTTTAACTCCTTGCGATACTGCGAGACGTGGTCGAACTTGCGCAGTCCGAAGATAAACCGAATCCCGAGATTTTGAAGTCGCTCGAGTCTGTTCAGTTGTTCTTCGTTGGCGCTAACCCAACAAACATCGGCATAATCGATCAAGGGGAGAAGAAGAGATTGAGCAAGAGTAATTTTTGTTTGATGGAAAGGTGGCAAAGACGCGCCTACTGACCTCGCTGACGTGGTTAGTCCAGAAGAGTTGTTTATCAAACATGACACCCAGGTTTTTGGCCTTGTCACTGTAGGCGATTAAAGTACCGTCATAGGTAACGGGCGGTATGTACAATTGTTGCAATGTGTTTAAAGAATGTCTGGTACCCATAATAATCGCCTGGGACTTACTGGGGTTTACCAGCAATCCATGTGACGAAGCCCAGGTTCTGATGTTCTCAAGGTCAGCGTTCAGTGTATCTATAGCCAGGTTCACATCACTGAAGAGAAAATGACGATAAATCTGAAGATCATCAGCATAGAGATGATATGGGGAGGAGATAACATCGGAGATGGAGTTGATGAAGACAGAGAATAAGAGAGGGGAAAGAATACCACCCTGAGGAACGCCCGCTAAGAGATCGCACCACTCAGTAAAGGTCTCCTCAGACCTTATGCGCTGCTGCCGATCTCTAAGATAAGAGTCGAACCAGCTGGCCGAGCGAGACGAGATATTAAGGGACCTTAATATTTAAGTGAGAATGTCAAAATCAACACAGTTGAAGGAGCTACTGAAGTCAAGCAGTGCTAGCACAGAAAGCTGTTTGTTATCCATAGCAAACTGGATATCATCCGTGACCTTTAACAAAGCCGTTGCGGTGCTGTGACCTGACCTGAAGCCGGATTGGAAGCGGTTCAATTTAACCTGCGACTGAAATTAAGCTGTTCACCCTGCCACTTTGAACGTGTTATATTCAGGTTCCAAAATATGTAATCACTTGATCAACTCTTTAGTTGTATTAAATTAAAAAAACACAAGTTTTTGATTTAAAATTATTCTTGTAATAGTTTTTAAATATAAAAAATTATAATGACAACAAAAGAAAAGACAGTTTCGTTAATACTATAAAATCATTTAGAATTTGACCATGTGTAGTTCCCGTTTAAAGTGTTTAGCGTCTATGCCGTAGCCACACTTGAGGCACCGTATGAAAATTCAGACTATGATAAAGAGACAAAAAAGCTCGCTCGTATGATTCTATAGAGACAGAATCATACGAGCAAGCTTCTTTGTCACTTTCTCATAATCTGAATTTTCATGCGGTAGTTAAATAAATAATTATTCGAGAGTTTCGAGACGCCAAACTCGGACCTTCGTCTATAGTGGGGCCACAACCATATAGACGCCTTTTCTGCTTATCTTTACTCGCTGGCTAATGGCTGTATGAAAATAGAGTTGATTGATTAGAAAAATTAACAACTATCAACAACTTACAAAACATAGCAATAAATTTGCTCGTCAAGTCGTCATGGACTACAGTGAGATTACCTCTTGGAAGGGAAATAACGCTTGCTTCCAACCCAGCCATGATCACGAGCCGACTCCATGGGTGCTCAGCCGGTAAGTTTGATTTGAAGTGTACCTTGCTTACAAAATTTGCGACAGTCGAGATGGAAATTGTGTTTTTTTCCCTACTTTGTTTAGGATACCCATAAATAAACCCCACTTTGATCTTTGGGGCTTTTTCTTTTGTAATGGGTGAAATTGTTGTTGCAGTAGTCTTACAGGATAACCAAATGCATCACTTTGGCTACCCGTGCCATGGGACCGCAGAGGTTAACGTACCTAAGTATGTTTTTATTTGTTGCAGGAATTAAATGTTCCAAGCCCTAAAGCGCAGGGCATCCGATTTCATGGAAGCAGGGACATTTATAAACATCTACCAAGAAGAAGTTGACAGGTTTGTTAAATGATCAATCCAAATGGGTCAGTAGGGAGAAGTCAGAAAATATGAGCGATAGCGTCTTATTAACCATGGCTTCAATTTTGGATTTAATAATAATGTCATTCAGTTTTTTTCTCATACATAACCGGGAATCGAACCTGGTCGAAGTCTCTGTAACCAATGTTAGGTATAAATTCTGCAAGTTTTTTCATTGTTATTGTTTATGGTGCGAATCATGTCACAAGGAACACATTTTTAATATTGTTTAAGTAATTGAAAGAAAAAAACCCAACAATAATATTATTTTATTTAATTTCATTTTGATTCATAATGATGACTAAGTTTTTTTCCTTGGGGCCCCCTGATCTTCTCTCCAACCACAAAAACAGTCATTCATTATTTTTATTTGCCATATACTAATAAAATAATATTATGTATTACAGACATCCAGAGGGAGCTCCACATCTGCCGTTCACCCTAGTGGAATCATCTTTGTGGAAGTGGCGGAGAAGTGTGCTGCCTCCAGTGCCTCGCACATTGTTGGAGTGGGCGCAAGCTCTACGGGAGGACAACCAGTTGAACAGTCTCTTCCTGGCTACTGTTGAAGCCGGGAATGGAGTAGCGGTCATTCTAGTCATGCCCCAATTTGACGAAATCCTCCGCGAAAGTTCTACAATTTCACGGATGGCATGTTCGCAACAGTCCCGGCTGGGTTGCCAGCCTACCAGATATTGACCATTCACTCAGCAGTAGCGGGATATTATTTCCATCCCGTGTTAGTGCTAATGCAGAACAGGACACGGGCTCTCTATGAGGCGGTCCTGCGGCGTATCTGGGAGGCTGCAGGAAACCCGCGAGCTGAACACATCGTGACGGACTTTGAGCCCGCACTTCAAGGTGCATTACAGTCCGTCGCCAACATGCAGGTACAGGGCTTCCTATTTAATTACTTGCAGGCGTTGCTAAGGAGAGCGCGGTGGCTGGGGCTGGCGACGCGACACAACTCGCCGGGTGGGCAGCTGGTGCGGCTTTACGGGGCGCTCGCGCTGCTGCCCGCGGAGCAGGTTGCTCTCGGCCTGCCCGAGGGTCCAGCTATCGCCTCAGCCAGGAACCTACCGTACAGCGCGGCATTCCACGAGTATTTCATGAAATATACTGGATTATAAGGGTTACTATGCTTTCTGTACCATACTTTGGCTAAACCTAGATTTAGTTATTCACTTTTTTAACTTTAGTTGCGTAGGGGTGCATATAAAAGAAGGGGTTTTATGAAATTATTTCCTTATAGGTAGGTAGATTCGAACGGATTTAGATTAGAGACAGGGCCTTATTATATCTTAAATATCAAAAACTTCTTGAATCATGGTGGGAAGTAGTTTTATGGGTTCCGTAACCGAAGCGTTCAAATGAAGCCTTTTATTGTCACTCACATGTCCATCTTTCTGTCTGTTTGTCTGACCAACCGTCCAACGTCTGTCACATAGGTGTTACAGCAATATATGTATGACACTGTAAGATTGTCAAAACCGTTAGTTTATAAACTAACGCGGTAGTAAACTATCCACAAATTGTAAACCACACTGACAGAGTTAATAATTTACGTTTATTTCGTTCTTACATGTCTGGCCGCTGAGAGAATGCGATCCTGACAGCTTAAAACCCATTATTAGTATTATTATAAGATATCTAATACAAACAATTTAATTTACAGGTGGGTCCAGCAACATTCAACGTGTGTGGAAGCCCGCACCAAACCACTAATGTGGCTGAGAGCTTCCACAGCACGCTGAAAAAGAGCTTAGGCCCACACCCTAATATATGGCAGTTTACAGGTAAAATACATAAATACATCGTGTAGAGCATATAGATGTAGAGCAGTTACTAAGGGCGACTAGGTAGAAAGCGGAATAAGACTTAAATCGAGTAAACTGACAACTCCGTACAAATTTATATGGAGTTCTCAAAGTTTACTCGAGTTAAGTCTTATTCTGGTTTCTAGCTAGTGGCACTTAGATAGTACGGGAAAGCAGAGTGATATAACCCCCCCCCCATAACCATTGGCATTTTGAACTTTAGAGCCAATTATTAAGGATTCACTGTAGATAAACGCAGTAAGGAATAGTCAAAAGTTAAACAAATAATTAGACAAAATATATGCTGCGTATCTTTTTTTATTGTATATGTATAGTGTTGATTTTATCAAATAAAACATTTTTTAAAGTTATTTTTTTTTTATTCAATACCTAGTTTTGACAGTCCAACCACAACCAATGCCCAGTAAATTGACAATCTATTAATAAAGTCATTTTGGCGAAGAAAGTTATTAAAATTGCTGTAATCTAACTAAATCTTATCTTTAATAATAATAATACATAATAGTAGTTTATGTGACTGATACGTAATGGATAGCATTATAACTCGAGAGATTTAATGCTTAATTATGTATAGTTACATACACTAGTTTATCTACACCCATATCATAAGCTCTCTTTGATGTGTTCAGGAACCGTGTGATCTACCGGCATCGTCGCATTGATCTGCACTTGTTTAGCTTGTTCAGTAGTACCAACTTCACAGACAAACTAGGGGCGGCAAGCAGGCGGGCGTCGGCGTTCGAAATTTGAATGTCATAATATGTCAGAATATTGATACATTATGGTCATACATAATAATCAGATAAGAAATGAGTTTTTACCAATTAGTATATCATTATGCTGGTAGTAACGTGCGGTTTTTGGACGCAGTAAAGAGGATTATAATACATGTATAAACAAATTATAGAAGTGTACGACTGTACATATCTGTACAGTATTTAGCTTACAAATCTTAAACGAGATGGCGCCACCTGTTTTCAAAATGCAGCGTGATTACCTGATTAACAACACTCACGAGAAGAAGAAATTGAGCCTTGAGCTTTAGTACTATTGAGTATTCTGTACTAAAGGTAATGTATTTTTTGTGACACCGTTAGAATGTAGTTAGAAACTATCCTGAAATTGTGTTAAAACTAAAACTGTGCACGAAATGTCAGGTCGGGTAGGGGTGGGCGATGCGAATTCTCCTTTATCCTTCGTGTTAGGTTAAGGTGACATAAAATAACGAAATAAAAACAGTATTATTGGTAGGTTAGTTTAGTTTAGGGTTAGTCCACTTTTGCCACACAACATTTTCTTCATACAAATGTTCCACACTGTTGCCCACGGTTGTGACGTCCCTACTTGGAGAGGAATAAAAAGATTCCAAATAGGTAGCCAACAAGAAATTTTATTTAACGTGGGTTCTCCAAATGTAGTCTGACCCTGGTTACGCAGCAACGAATCTTCCCTGCGGGTTTTGCCGTAGTCGGAGTGCCGCTGACGTCGGAGAAGTAACGGTCCGAATGCAGCCGGAGCAGGGAAGCAGGTTAGCCCGAAGCGGTGTCAGGAACCGGGAAACCGTAGGGTAGCAAGAAAAGCGGTGATCCCGAAGAGGTGCCAGGAACCCCGAACTGGAATTCGAAACCGTTCCTCCTTTAACATCTGTTACTGCACTCCGTCCGAATGCTCCACCCGCCAAGAAAAGAATAGTGTTGTCGTGGTGGTAACAATCAGAACGGAGTTACATATACAAAGTAAAATACAGTGCTAGGAATAAAAACAAGCAAGCATTCATATTTGTTATCGGCAGACCCCACTTGGGACATTTTACAAATAATCGGACATTCTACAAAATGTCCAAATGTGCAATCTGCCGGTAACATTAATTATTTCTATATATGAAAAAAGGATATTTATTTGTTTATCGGCAGACCTCACTTGGGACATTATGCAAACAATCCGGACATTTTATGAAATGCCCAAATATGAAATCTGCCGGTAACAATCAACAATTTCCACACAAAAAGGTAGCTAGTATAATTTAGTAAGCTGAACATATTTTCCAGACATTCTATAAGAAGCCAAGACACACTAACGCGTGTCTAAAAACGGGTAGCAATTTGCGTTACAATGCGATGTGAATATCGCGAAATAATAATTAGCGAGTCTAAAAGGAATAAAACGCAACAAGCAATAAATGAAATGAGATGATTCTGGACACAAATGAGTAAGCCCGAAAGTACCTAACGGTAAGATGATTTTAAAACAGTATCTTTCACCACTCACCTCAATCGGGGTTAATATGAAGCACAGACAAAACTAAAACGTAACCACCAGTAGTACGTTATGATTAAACGTAAGCAACCACTGCTTAGAGTCGTTCGTCGGCGTACGGTAAAAAGGGACCGTTACAGAGCGCCAGTAGGACGGACGTGCGCACAGTGCTGAGTGAGTTTTCGGAATGACGCCGGCGCCGCAAAGTCAAGTTGCGGTCACGGCTAGTTAGTTCAAAACGGGCCAATCATAGCAGAGCGAGCGAGTCGTCAACAGTGGAATGCTGCCAGTACAGCGCGTGAAAATCAATACTGTGATTACTAGCCTCATTTGGTAGTTTTATTAAGAGAGTTACTACTTAAATTTAAAATAAGACCAGTTAATGATAGAGTGAAGACAACGGTAACTTACAACGTTACAATACCCCCTCGCCCAGTAAAGGGTTTTCATACGTAATGAAAATCCAAAACCTAATTCTAAATATTCTTAACTAGTTTTAGATCCTTAACATGCCAGGTGCCTAAGTCCTTTCCCGTCATATCCTCTAAAATGTATACCAAGGGTGATTTCTTAGCGGAGACGCGACATTTGGTATATTTGGGCGCTAACTTTTTACTAAAGTACTTGTCTTTATCACTCAAGACATAAGCACGTTTTAGGACAATGTCGCCTACGCTGAATTCTGCCTCTTTCCGCCTAAGATTATAGTGCGCCGTATTTTTTTTATGTGCGTGCCAAAGAGATGCCTGTACCTTATCAAAATATTTTGACAGGTGACCCAGATTTTCAGCGTAAATGTCGCGTGGCAGAAATAGTAGTTCCTCACCCAGATCGTTATCTGTATAATGAGAACCACAAGTAACCGTTTCTCGTCCGTACACGAGGAACGATGGAGTGTAGCCAGTTGCTTCATTGACGGAGTTGTTAATGGCATACTGTATTTTGGGAATATTAGTGTCCCAGGTTCTGTGGTCATTGTCCACGTAGGTGGAAATACATGTAACTATTGTTTTGTTATAGCGCTCGACAGTGTTTACTTGCGGAGTATATCTCGGAGAGAAGAATACGTTAGGTATCTTGTATTTCTTAAAGAGGGTATTTGTTACCGAGCTAATAAACTGGGTACCATTGTCAAGGAATATTGTCTGTGGGATTCCGTGGACCAGAAACACAGAGTCCTCCAGAGCCTTGACGACAGCTTCCGAAGTAGCGCGTCGCATGGGAAAAATAAGGCAGTATTTTGAGAAGCAACATGTTACGACCAAAATATAACTATTCTGCTTTCGACTGACCGGAAGTGGACCTATGAAATCAATGGATATCATTTGAAACGGCCGTGAGCATTGTTTAGGTCGACCCATCGTACCCAGCGTCGGATGGTTTTGTGGTTTGTAAGTGAGACATTTTGAACAAGAACCAACAAAACGTACGACGTCTTGGTGCATGCCCGGCCAGTAGTATCGAAGAAGTAAGCGTCGATAGGTCTTGAAAATACCCAAGTGAGCAGCAGTAGGGTCAGCATGATTCTCCTCTATGACGCTGTCACGCAATTCTTTCGGCACCACTTCCTTCCAGGAAAACTCCGAAATCATTTCGCACTTATTTTTGGAGTGGCGATAGAGAGCACCACCTTCGATCAAGTAGTTAGGAAAGAGGTTCGGCTTTTCTAAACAACCGTTATAAATGTTTTTGTACCATGTGTCAGTAGTAGTCAAATTAGAGTTGACCGTACTGATAGAAGCACATGGGAAAGCACGAGATAGTGCATCTGGAATGACATTATCGACCCCACGACGATGTTTAAGTTCGAAATTAAAGGCAGACAACCTCACACACCAGCGTGCTAGTCTTCCGGTAGGGTTGTCCAGTGACAAGAACCATTTGAGCGCGGAGTGGTCGGTGTAAACGGTAAAGGTTTTTCCGTTTTCCAAGTAACACCGCCAGTGTTCTAGAGCGGTTAAAACTGCTAGCGTCTCCCTCTCGGTTATACTGTAGTTCTTCTCAGATCCCGACAACGCCCTACTCATGTATGCAATCGGATGTTCTTTACCATCAATCGTTTGTGTGAGCATGGCACCAATCCCAAAATTGCTCGCATCAGTGTGTACTTCGAACGGTAAATCGTAATTGGGACAAGAGAGAACCGGGGCTGATACAAGACACTCTTTTAGCTTATTAAAAGCATCATCAGCTTCAGTTGTCCACTGAAACTTGGGTGCGTTCTTCTTACTTGAAGTCAGCTGGTTGAGTGGTCCGGCAATAGTGCTAAAGTTGGGGACGAAACGGCGGTACCACGTGGCTGTTCCAAGGAAGCTTTTAAGATCTTTTTTTTTTGTGGGTGTTGGGAAATTAAGGATAGCCTCGACTTTTTCAGGATCAGTGCGAAGGCCATGCGCATCCACAACATAGCCCAAGTACTTCAACTCATTTCTGAAGAACTTGCATTTTTCAAGGTTGATGGATAAGTTCGCTTGTTTTAATTTATGCAGCACGCCTAGTAGTAAGGACACGTGTTCCTCAAAGCTGCTGCTGATGATAATAATATCATCTAAATATGCGAACGCCTTTAGATCAAAATTCCCGAACAGAAGATCGACAAGCCTTTGTTGAGTGGCAGGGGCATTGGTGAGACCGAAAGCAGTGGTCTTAAAACGGAGAGTTCCTCTGCCTGGAACATAGAATGCAGTTTTGTCTTGATCTTCTGGAGCTATTGGAATTTGCCAGAACGCTTTCGACAAATCTACGCTAGATAGGAATTTTGCATCGCGTAGGTTGTCTAATATTTCAGTTATATAGGGTAGGTTATATGCGTCCTTTTTTGTGACCGAATTCAGTTTACGGCTGTCGAGGCAAAAGCGAGGTTGTCCATTCTTTTTATAGACAATGAGGACAGGGGACGACCAAGCGCTCTCGCAAGGTTCAACTACATCTAACGCTAGCATTTCGTCGACTTGCTCTACCAAAATTCGCTGCTTCTCAGGTGACATTCGATAGTAACGTTGTCTTATAGGTTGAGAGTCACCAGTATCGATATGGTGAGTTATAAGACTAGTTCTACCAAGGCCCATACTGTCAGTGGAGATTTCCTGGAATTGACTGACAATTGAATCGGCTGTGGACTTTTGTGAATCAGAGAGATTATCGTAAGACTGTATAAAAGTCTCATTTTTGTCGATACTTATTTCTGCCAAAGAAGAGTTGGACAAGGTGATGCTACCTAAGTATTTGGGACAAATATTGAAAATCCGCCAAAAGTCAATGCCTAGGATAAGTGGGCTGTCCACATTTGGTAACACGTAACCCTTAATAATGTGGAATTGTTCTTCAAAGTGAATGGGAAGATTGATGTAGCCAATACTTTGAAGGGACTGGCCTCCAGCAGCAGTCACGGAGATACAATCATCGGTAAATACTTTTAGACCATGGTCCGACAATAATTTATGAGAATCATTGCCGAGAATAGTGACAGCAGATCCAGAATCGAGTAGACCAGAAGCAGGGATGTCCCCGATTCTAACGGAAATATAGGGTCTACTGTCCTTTGTTGGTTTACTATCCAGAATTGAGGCGACTCTGAAACTAGAGAAGAAGTTTCTAAGGGTTTGTAGCCATTTTTCAAAATCTACTCTATCGAAATGACCCTTAGAACCGTCCCAATTCTGGCTAATTAGTTTTTTTGAACGGTAGGAGTACATTTAGGGCATTCAGGTTTCTTTACACCTTTATTACCGCACCCAAAACAGACGATGACGTCACGACTAACCTTACACTGACGAAGATTGTGAGTGTTAGAGCGGCATCTTAGACAAAAGTTATTTGACTTTACAGTTGTTGCAGGAGCGATCGCAGAGACATGGTTGTCAGATTTCGTCTTACATGGCTTGTAAGCAAATTCGGGTGCTAGTGTGTGTGTGGTAATCGTTGGTGGCTCGCGAAAGTGTGACATACGGGTTTGTATATTTTCGTAATTTTTGCACAACGTTCTCAATACCCCAATATCCACAATCTGAGTTGCCGAGGCCAACGTACTCGCATAACATGGCCGGATATTGTGCAATAGTATCTCTAATTTGTCCTCTTTGGATAATTGTTTCGATAAGCGCGAAAACATTCCTGCCATTATGGAAAGATAAATGGTTATCGTTTCTGATTCGCCCTGAGTGCGAGCCCTAATTTCAGAAAGTAGACGATAATCATAGTCAGTTTGGCTGAAATCCTCTAACAACAGAGATTTGAGATCCGACCAGTTGTTAACGCTATCTCTTATACTTCGGAACCAGTGCAATGCTTGATCGGTGAAAATTTCCGTTGCATAGGACAGAAGTTTGGAGTCCGAAATATTTCTGGCCTGACACAGTTCCGAAACCCTTTCGATAAAAGCCCGAACACATGATTTCCCGTCGTACTTCAATTTACTAAGTTCGGAAGTATTGCTACGCTCGCAAGTTACAGAAATCACGCTCGCGCCACTAACAGATGGCGTTGATTCCCTACACGCAGTATTAGACGAGGAAGATATTGAAAGGGGATCCTTTGCTTGTGATAAGAGAGCTAGGATCTTCGAATAATATTTTCGGTAAATCTCCGACAGTTGATCATGGCCCGTTTCGAACTTTTCATCCGTAGGTACCCGACTTAATCTGTGATAGACATGGTGCATCAGATTTTGTGTCCTAAGAAGAGAGGATCTATCTGGTGCAGGTCCGTCAAGAGTAGATTGCACTTTGTCCAAGATTTTGACGACTGCAAGTAAGTCGTCCTTAGGTTCAAGGTGAGATAACAGAACGTCCTCTGACGGGTATTCTGTCACAAGTTTAGTTATTTGTTTACGTAAAATTTCTACGGTAGTGCCTGGGTTTTCACCTCTGATGGCAACTTCGTACTCCAGTTCTGCTTTGTTTAGAGAGAGAAACTTAATTTGAAAAGACATGATGCAGCTCAAATAATAAATACCAAAGAGATGAGTAGTGAAAGTGTACTGATTCCTTTAGTCGCCTCTTACGACATGCACAGGAGGAAATGCAACTGCCGTATTCTTTTTTTGATTTCCCGGGACAGCACAGGAAGAGAAATCAAGGAATTGAAAATGACGCTACTAATTAGTCTCCGTTCTGTTACAAAATGATTTATGTACGTTAGGTTTTGACGGTATGAATGAAGTGAATGACGATGTAGAAAAAAATATATATGTTAAAACTGCAAATAAAAATATTGCAACTAGTGGGTAGGTGGTTAATTTTTTTATAAGAGAACGAGAAATTAAAACCAACGTAGGAATTTGAAAAAAACACTACAATTTAAAAGTTTGAATAATAACCATGTACACAGAAGTTGCTAAGCAAAACCAAAATTACAACACAGGTAAACGTTTACAAAAACACGCACACACAAACAACTAACTACTTACAGCGTAAGCAAGGCCAGACTAACCACGTTATGGGCGCCACTGTGACGTCCCTACTTGGAGAGGAATAAAAAGATTCCAAATAGGTAGCCAACAAGAAATTTTATTTAACGTGGGTTCTCCAAATGTAGTCTGACCCTGGTTACGCAGCAACGAATCTTCCCTGCGGGTTTTGCCGTAGTCGGAGTGCCGCTGACGTCGGAGAAGTAACGGTCCGAATGCAGCCGGAGCAGGGAAGCAGGTTAGCCCGAAGCGGTGTCAGGAACCGGGAAACCGTAGGGTAGCAAGAAAAGCGGTGATCCCGAAGAGGTGCCAGGAACCCCGAACTGGAATTCGAAACCGTTCCTCCTTTAACATCTGTTACTGCACTCCGTCCGAATGCTCCACCCGCCAAGAAAAGAATAGTGTTGTCGTGGTGGTAACAATCAGAACGGAGTTACATATACAAAGTAAAATACAGTGCTAGGAATAAAAACAAGCAAGCATTCATATTTGTTATCGGCAGACCCCACTTGGGACATTTTACAAATAATCGGACATTCTACAAAATGTCCAAATGTGCAATCTGCCGGTAACATTAATTATTTCTATATATGAAAAAAGGATATTTATTTGTTTATCGGCAGACCTCACTTGGGACATTATGCAAACAATCCGGACATTTTATGAAATGCCCAAATATGAAATCTGCCGGTAACAATCAACAATTTCCACACAAAAAGGTAGCTAGTATAATTTAGTAAGCTGAACATATTTTCCAGACATTCTATAAGAAGCCAAGACACACTAACGCGTGTCTAAAAACGGGTAGCAATTTGCGTTACAATGCGATGTGAATATCGCGAAATAATAATTAGCGAGTCTAAAAGGAATAAAACGCAACAAGCAATAAATGAAATGAGATGATTCTGGACACAAATGAGTAAGCCCGAAAGTACCTAACGGTAAGATGATTTTAAAACAGTATCTTTCACCACTCACCTCAATCGGGGTTAATATGAAGCACAGACAAAACTAAAACGTAACCACCAGTAGTACGTTATGATTAAACGTAAGCAACCACTGCTTAGAGTCGTTCGTCGGCGTACGGTAAAAAGGGACCGTTACAGAGCGCCAGTAGGACGGACGTGCGCACAGTGCTGAGTGAGTTTTCGGAATGACGCCGGCGCCGCAAAGTCAAGTTGCGGTCACGGCTAGTTAGTTCAAAACGGGCCAATCATAGCAGAGCGAGCGAGTCGTCAACAGTGGAATGCTGCCAGTACAGCGCGTGAAAATCAATACTGTGATTACTAGCCTCATTTGGTAGTTTTATTAAGAGAGTTACTACTTAAATTTAAAATAAGACCAGTTAATGATAGAGTGAAGACAACGGTAACTTACAACGTTACACGGTATTATTTTATTAAACCTCAATCTAAACTAAAATTATTCAATTTGTATTCGACCGAGGCAAAAGGAGACTGGCAAAAGTGGGCTAACCTGTAGTTTAGAGGTAAGACAAACTAGATTGAAGATTTTCTGGCAGATCAGTTATCAAAGCGGCTCGCTAGATGGCGCTGCATGGTGGTCTAAGAATTGACCTCCATACTCATAGAAACGTAATCAGCCGTCAGAAAACTTCTCATTGAACTATTTCGCTATAATAGAATTAAATGTTGAAACCGGAACTGGCTAAGTACAAACTACTCAATATTACTTTTTATGGTTTTGTCCGTCAGATGAAGCGAGGAAAGTAAATGAACTGATGTCCAGAGTATGTTTGTTACTGAATGAAATTTAATATCTTGTGATAATTACAATAAAAATACACCAAATTAGCGAGAGCGCATGCCCGGATAACCTCATGTTTACACGCTAGGCGTTATTGCCTATTATTTTATGATCTTGTTAGCGGTGGTTCAGACTGTATTATTTTCAGGTTTTATCCGGAAGACCTTCGCGTACTGCGAAGCTCGGCGTGCGGCCATGGCGGCAGGTACTCCGCCGAGGCGTACTAGGGTTAAGAACTTTGCCCGCCATGTAGCTCAGAGGGGGGCCTTAACCGAACTACGCCTGGGTCGTATAACGATCCGGGAATTTTTGGAGAGCACGTGTCAGTTTATGACGCGTGTGCTACACACCCTGTGGGAAATCGTGGAGGATATCCCAGAAGCCGCCAATGAGGTCGTAGTGGGGGAGGAAGCGGAGCGGTAGCCAGAGCTGGTGATCGAGGTACCTGCTGCACAGGTAGAGCAACCTGTCGTAGTGGAGGTGGAGCTGCCTGCCGCTGACGGTCGGGCTCACGCCCCGGTAGCTCCCCAGATACCTGAACCGGGGGTAGTCCCGAATCCATTTCGGGTGGTCGCTCGCCCGTTGCCCGGACGGGCTGCGGACGAACCAGACCGAGTTGGCGTCTGTGCTATCTGCACAGAGAATTTGTCCAACCGGGTACTTGTACCTTGTGGGCACGCTCTCTGTGCAGATTGCCTACGAGGGTTGGAGCAGGCTAGAGACGTTGATGACATCATAACCCAATATCCATTCTGCAGGGCATGGTATGATAGAGCTATAAATTGATTTTTGTAATTATTTTCTGAGTTAAAAATGGAGTATTGAATAACAGGGTAAACGCGTTTTAAAATAACTGTCACTCATTCAATCACTATAGATTGTCTAGAGGCCTACAACCGTGAGTACATGTATTTTGCAGTATTTTTGGTACACTCGCCATTGCCGGTCCTAAGCCCGGAATAAAGAAGAAGGCACTAACTTAAACCCTTAGTTTTTTTATGAACGTCAGGATGGCATGTGCGGTGTTCAGAACTTGACAACATGTCAAGATCTGGATGCTGGATACGTCAAGTCATACTGAAGATCATTTTATGTGTCGAATTGACACTAGTAGATGTAAAAATAAATTCAATTCTATTAGTCTGTGTTAAGATGGTGTAACTCTGCCATATGGCCTTTCGTAATTAAAAGTTTTTAAGAACAATGTGACTCCGCAGTTTAGGTATGAACGACTGGTGGGCACTCTCAGGGTGTCTTTGTCAGAAGGTCCCCGCTCGAATCTCGGCGGCGGCGCGTACGCTAGCCGCGTTAAAACAATAACGTGGAAAAGAACGAAATATTTTAGATATTGAAAAGAGGGAGAATGAAGCGGTATTATCATTTTGTATGCGTTGTTATGTAAATCTCAAGCTGGACTTAAGCTTGGTGTATATGTTATGGCTTAAGATAGATGTGAAACTAAACTTAAACTTAGCCGGCTAATGTTAATATTAGTTTCGAGCCTAGGCTGAAGTAATGGTCGTTAGCGATAAGATAATAATAATAATAATAATAATAAAGTTTTTATTCCAGAAATACAGAGCATTTCCATATAAAAATTATAAAACATTAAAAACTAGGGCAACACATAACATAAACATTTTAAAGAGAAGTAAGTAAAATAAAATCATAATAGTTTAGGGAACTAGGTTCGGTGCAAACAGACAGTGAATCTAATTCTTAGTACTAATCAGTCTTTAAATTTGAACATTCAAGTAGGTAAATTAAAGTTCATGACTATGTTGCTTTCATGATTGTAGTTGGACCCACTGTTTGTGGATCGGGCTCGCGAGCCACGATTGCACGGCGCACACGACGGTGTTGGTGGAGGCGCGCAGGCGCGCGGCCGCGCCGGCAGTCACGTGACGTACGAGCCCTGCCCAGCCGGGCAGACGTGCCGAAACCAGATAAGTGATTTCATCGTTATTAACCAGCTAGACAGCACATTATTATGCAGAAAATTTACAAAACACAGAACACCGAGCGTCTAGCTAATTGGTAAAACTGGGAAGGTGTCACCAACTAGCTAGTCGCAGTGTAGTAGATTAATTACTTATTCCTGGCTGTTTTTATTTTTTCATTGGCTTAGAAAACTTTAGGCGGCTAATGTCAATCTCTAGCCTCAACAGCGTGGAGGTTAGTCTGCAGTTTAGCCGGCTATTGTTGAAATCATTTATTAAAATGAGCATAATTTACAACATAAGTTGAGGTTTGAGCCTAATCTTAACACAAGCCGGCTACACTTAAGTTTTGTTCCATACCTAGCTTTAGCTGTACTTAGACATAAGTATGTCGTGTTAGAGATTCACGAACACGAACAGGGGACATGAGGTTCGTACGCACCTAGCAGCATAATATATCGGAGGTATTCTACCTATTATTAAAAAGTATGTAAGCTATGTACGTATCTTAAAGTTTAAACTTCATCATGCTCAGCCCACATCAACCCACTCTTCTCCAAAGCGCCAATCTTCACAGTCATGTGCAAACCGCATCCACTGAGATCCTGTAGATGATGATATTGTTGTTGATGATATTGTCAGACCATCGGGCATATGGTCTGCCCACTGGCCTTGTCGACTCCTTGGCCACCACTGTGACTGCTTTGGTCCAGTTTGACTTACTTACTTAAATTTGTACTAGTATTGCTAATGTGTCTAGAAAAACTAGTACTGTAATTGTTATCGGTTAGTTTCAACTTGAAAATATAGTGTAAAATGTTATTTGCTCAGTTTGTACAAGTACCTTTATTTAACTCAAATGAAGGTATTTATACAAAGTATAGTTTGTATAAGTAAAATTTTATTTTTGTATTAAATTGCATTTATGTCTATAGGTACCTAGGTAACTTTGTGTGGGCGCCAGTAACAGTGGCAACGTAAATTATAATTTAACTTAGAATAGGTATATCCGTTTCCAGGTTCAGGCTTACTTGACTCTCTTGTAATTGGTGTTCTCATGACATCATATATGTTTCTTGTGCAATATAAGGATTTCTAATTGATTCGTTTCACTCTCTATATACCTACTCTAGGTATAGTCCTCAGTCTAGTTAAGATATCCCAACAAATTTCATACATAGGTCATTGAAAAGGCATTTATAGTTGATTGATAAAATTATACCCCATATCAACTATTTTAATATGGTTTTAAAAGACCAAACCATATAGGTATTTCATTACATAGACTGCAAAAGTCGCCATCATTTATTTTCTCCCTTGATGACTTGGCAGAGACAGATCACATTCCTCCTTATCTGTGGCACTTGTGGTGGCAGCAGTGGAGATGAATTACTACCAATATTGTTTAATGCGTTAGTAGGTTGCAATTTCAATCTTGGTCTGTCGGCCCTCTTATTGATTCACTCATTGTAATTAAGTAGGTCCGCTTGCAGCTGTAACAAAATAATATTAAATGTTAAGATTAAACGATTACACGATTACACCTAAAAAGTAAGTATATGGTTAATTCTTACATTTCCTATTCCAGCAACAGCACACATACTCGCCACACCATCTCATACTGACTGATAATATCCAATGTTTTCTCAGTATTTCTTTCCCTTATTATCTTCATACTTTCGCCCCCTTATCGACCCTCTGACCGCTTTTGCTGTAAACTCCAGTTCAGTTGTTATTCATAGAAAATATCACTAAAATTCGTATGACGTTCGCGTAAGAATTAAACATTCATAACAAAATTATAACCTAACTTAACAAAACAATGATCACTGAGAGGTGCGTTTGATTTGATCAAGCACACGTGCGTAAATAAAACTGACAACAGAATAGCTCTACAAATTCTATGCGTGAAAATGAGATAGCAGTAAGGCGGGCGTCAACTGACGATTAAATCGAACGCAGCATATGTCTATTTTTTTAGGGTTCCGTAGAGAAACAAATAACCCATATAGTTTCGTCAAGTCTGTCTGTCCGACTTTATTCCGAAACTATCAAGACTACACAGTTGAAACTTGGTAAGCAGATGTATTCTGTGAACCGCTTTACGATTTTATACAAAACTTTAAAAAAATAAGGGGCTACATGTTACTGAAACCAAAAATCATAAAACTGAAACCAAAAATATATTTTTCATCAAACTTATATGTGTGGGGTGAGGTCTTTAAAAAATGACGTTGAGGTTCCTGAAACCATTTTTCCTCAAAGTAAAACGTTAAAGAGACCGAATCTTCCAAAGTGGAAACATTCCCCCCCCCCCCCACACACTTTTAAAGTAAGAGAGTGAGTGAGAAATATAAATTAGTCATTCATACAAACACTATGAAAAACAAAGTAATTATTTGCTGGTGAAGAATGATAGTGATATTTTGGCTAGGTGTATCAGGTGTATGTGAAGTGAGCACCTCCTTCGTTTATTCAAAATTTATGACCCCTAAATGTGCGAAGTTTGACAGGCATTTGGGATAGGCAAAGGCTTTATTTGTTCCTTGCAATGACATTTTTTGTAATGTTTTGGCAAAGGTAACAAGACCTTTGTTGAAAAATTAAAAGATAAATTTCTTTAAGGTAAGATTCAAATTTTGGAAAATGGTAAAATGCAAGTCCCTTGGGCTTTTTCCAAACTTTTAAAGTGGGTGACAAACTTGTTGCCTGGTTTCAACCCTAAGGCACTAATAATATAAGACCATTTGCTCATATTATAAATATTGAATCTAATATTTTCAAGAATCACGAATTAATAAATCAATCATATTTTTGCTTAAGTACTAGGAGAGCAGGAAGTTGTAAGAAGTTACACGGAGATATTTTAAGTTTATGCAGAGGTGTACTTGCTCGTTATATAAAAACATCTAAAAATCTTATACAAAATGTACTAGGAACACATATTTCCTCAGGAGGTTTTTAACCCTTAATAAGGCGCGGGCATGCACAATTTTTCATTGATTTTCTAATTTATTACCAAGGCATGAGGTTGAAAATGTAGTTGGCATATGGTTTCCCGTGCCTTATTAAGGTTTAATACATAAACCTTTAAACTTAGTAACTAAGTAGGTACACAATAGTTGTCCCTCTCCTACACATCACGAATGGCCTTGAGATAGAAAAAGTAAAGCAAAAATAAGCAAAGTGGGATCCATTATAAATCATTAACAGAAGTACTAGGAGCACATATTTCCTCAGGAAGTTTTAACCCTTAGTTAATAGTGACGCATCGATAAACAACAATATTTTCCATATACTAGGACCGCAGATATATATTGGAAGTTCCACCGATTAATAACACCTGCTAGCAACACGTTATCTCTTAGTAGGTACATAATCTTAATTTTATATAAATAAAAGTACAATTAAGTAAAACATTGTAGGAATATTACTAGAAACTCAACAGAACAGACGAGAAACTGAACTAGTGGGAAAAAAAATCCCTCTACTTCAGTCAACTGAACTGTCCAATTGAACAAGTGGGAATAAAGGTGCTTAGATATACATATTATCGAATATAAATTATTAAAATTTTAAATCCTATTTTCATTTATTTTCTTCATATATGTACTTATGGTATTGCGGGAATCTGATAAATTAGGAATCTGGTATGCTGGTTATCTGGTATTTTGGGAATCTGGTATAGACTTAGAAGACTTGTCATGCAAACTTGAAGGCATACAAGGTCAAGTTTACAGGGACACCGCTTCAAGTGACATGTAAACTTGAAGGCATACACGGTCAAGCTAACAGGGACACCGCTTCAAGTGTCATGCAAACTTGACGGTAAACTTATTTGTGTATGGCCACTTCAATACTTACGCAAATCGGATCCGGCAAAACTGTGCAAACTTCATCTATTTTATACATTAAATAATGGTTTATGTAAGCAGTTAAAACTGAACATTTTGGTAATTTTGGTTGTTTGGTGAGTCATGTGATTGACTATATCATGAATTCCATTCAGATAGAGAAAGGCAAATTTTATTTTGCAAAATGGGTAATTGAGCATGATTTTCAAGGTTTTTTAGGGTGCTAGAGTTCGCGCAAGTTAATTGGCCTGGTACCAAAATTTCATTCAGTTCATCTAGGAACGCAAAATGGACCCTAAATTCTAGGTACCTAGGAATGTACTTAATGGAAATAATAAATAAAGTAGGTAAAACGAAGACATTTTAATTTCTTCTGAGTTTCTGCCATTCGTATGTATGTCACAGTTAGTTGGTTAAATCAGACACTTAACTAACTCTCTAGACCGTTAATTAAATACAGACGTTTAACCAAGTCCACCAACAACCAAGCATGCACAGCACGTAAACTGCGTATTGATTGCCGCATTGACCTACAGGTATGATGTCTCTCGCCCTATGTTTCCAGGTAATTTTTTTAAGTACTCTGTGAAAGCGTGCACAATTTTACTGTGGACTGCCAACTTGCAGCTTGCCGATACTTTACTGGTCACCGACACTGAATGGAAGTATAAAAGCAGCCATTTATACAAGGTAAATGGTATGAAGTGTATTTTTCACCACTTGTGTGAGAGTACCATAAAACTGCATATAGATATCTACACTGTGAACACACCCTAATCTTTGATGTAGCTGTTGTCTATGGACACTCGGACTTCCGGTTTCGGTACACGGAATACGTCCTGTGCACTTTCTGCACAGGCCGTATTACACGACCCTGGAATTGGTGTACACGTTTTGCACAGCCCGTATTTCTAGACCATGGAAAGCACGGCCCGGAATTCGTGTACCTAGGTGTACACGGAATCCGGGCCGTGCTTTCCAGGGTCGTGTAATACGGTATGCACTTTCGGTACAGGCCGTATTGCCCGGCCCGGAATTGGCGACCATATCATGTACACGAAGTACGGGCCGTGCATTTCGGGTCGGACAATCCGGGCTGTGTTTTCCAGGGCCGTACAATACGGGGACTCGCCATGACTAGTATCGTGTTCCGAGTCACTTCAAGAAAGACATCATCGCTCACCCGTTTCGAGTGGCAAATGGTGACCAATCCACCCATTCATCCATTTAGAATGCTTTGAACGCGACGGTAGACGTTGACACTGACAGTTGACACTATTATAACACAACTTTTGTTTGTTATTGTAATTTCGAGTCGTAATAGTTACTTTTTTTATCTACACACGTATCATAAACGCTGTTTACTGCGTACAAAAACCGCACGTTACGATCAGCATAATGTTAAACTACTTGGTAAAAACTCATTTCCTATCTGAAAAATTACAAATTATGACCATAATGTGTAATTTTTCTACATATTATGACATTCAAATTTCTAACGCCGACGCCCGCCCCTACTTTTTTTGTGAAGTTGGTACTACTGAACAAGCTAAACAAATGCAAAGGAACTATCAATGCCACCATGCCGGTCGAACATGCGGTTCCTGAACACATTAAAGAGAGCTTATGATATATGTGTAGATAAACTAGTCTATGTAACTGTACATAATTAGTCATTAAAACTCCCGAGTGATATTATTATGAAACTCGCTTTTGGCTCGTTTCATAAACCCACTCTCGAGTATTAATGCCCTTCATTATGTAGCAGTCACATAAACTACTATAATATGCAAGTACGATATACAACATTACAGATATACACCCAATGGGCTGGACTAAGTCAAATAGTTATACAATATGAGTTATATTACAGTTTAGTCATTTTAATAGGTAACATTTGACGTCTGTCAGTTTTATCTTCACAGTGAGTAACCTGCTTAAAAACATCGATGAAAGTGAATGAATCGATACGGACTTGAAACATAATAATATGTGAATTTTAAAAATCATCAGGTGAATTATTATTTTTTCTTTCGTAAATTTAAGGAGCAAAATAAGAAAAGTACATAATTTAACAAAAAATTACATTTATTCAGTTGAACTATTAGAACTACTATTAGTACTGTCATCTTCATCACTGCTGTCAGCTAGCGTTCTAGCAGAATTTTCCGCTCGCCAGATTTTTAAATCTAAAGCCAATCGATTTCAAAACCTTTGATAGAGACGATTTACCGCCGAAAAATAAGCCTGCGTCTTTTAACGAACTTATTAGCTTTTCCCGTGTAGGATATACTTTTCTCGAGTTATATCAGTAAATGTGGTTGCGAATTATAGCAGCATCAAAATTATCAACGCCAACAATTTTCTTGTCCCACTTTATTTTTTTCGGTGTACGTAAAGTATTGTCTTCTGAGCCTGATGGTCCGTGGTATTTCTCTTTCAGAATTTGAGTTACTGTGCTCTTCCCTATTCCCAATGCTTCGGCAACGCGTTTTCTCGGTCGTGTCAATGCTAAAAGAGGCCCATCGTTAACTGATTCACGTTCAAAATAATTGTACAATTTTACTAGTTCGCGAGATTGACTGTGTAGCGTTTTCCCCCGTTTTGACATGTTAAGACTGTAATGTTGATCTTGTTTACTAATCGTTATGCAATCGGAGTCCAATTTATAGCCAGGTAAACGTAGTCAGTAAGATCAGTCAAAAGCCGGGTCAGAAGAAAATAACAGAGATCTCACCAAAAACGCACAGTCACTTCGCACAACGACAAAAGACTGCGTCATGTAGGCGACAAGACATGGTATCATCGACGTGGTTATTAATTTGTGGTGATATTTCTTCACAAGTAATCATCGCATTCGATTCTACTTATCAGCTTTCGATTTTCAGAGTAACATCCCTAGTGTTTAAAAAGAAAAAGGGTTAACTGGAGCAACATTATAACGACGTTCAGTTATTTAGATCAGAAATTGTTTATTATGTTTAGAATGATTTATTAGTAAAAACAAATCGTAAAACTACTCGTATCGGTCATTATTACAATAAATATGTAATCGTAATTGAAAAAAGTTAAGCAATTCTGCAGTTCTAACATAACAAAAAATATATATATTTTATGCCGCCGTTACAAGGTTACGTTGTTGAATTTTGATCGTCCGTCAAATGTTACCTATGAAAATGACCCGACTGTAGCTTTATTTTGGGTGATTAAGTGAGGAAATAAACAATTAAGGAGCGCCATGAGTCGCTGCTGGTTGCTGTTCTAAGTTTGACGAATTCTGTGGCGTAGCGGTTGTGGCTCTGCCTACCATACGAGGGGCCCCGAGTTCGATCCCCGGCTACCGAAAGTACTACATTTGGTGGAGGCGCCGAACGAGCCGGAGAAGTAAGAAGAACGTAATTGAAGAGGAGAGGAGATCGTCGATCCAGACCTTGCTGAATCGAGGAAGGATCGAATGTGCATTGGGAAGTGTATTTCTGTACTTAAGTTTTATATTTAGGAATTACCTCGACCTGCAAAGCGAGTGAAGAATAAATGTTGTGGGAAGATTGTTTTATAGCGGCGGAAATTTTGTGAAAAATTTTCATGATGGAGGAGTTGTCAACTTGTTTTTCGGGGAGTCCTCAGGAGTCCTTTGAAGACTTTCTAGAAGACTTCAGAGATGCTGCATCGAGGAAGAGATTTATATCGTCGGAGGAATTAAAATTATTATTTCCTTCGTATTTAAAAGGTGGAGCCTTATATTTTTTTAGGGAAATTAGGGGCAGTGCCCAGACATTTAACGAGGTGGTGAATAAGTTTAATGAGGAGTTTGGAGGCACAGACTTTGCAGAGAAGTTCTACAATGCCAAGCAAGAGAAAAGAAGTTTGTTGTACTACTTCCATTATTTAGGGGACCTGGCGAGGAAGGCTAGAGTTACTAAAGATGACATTTTTATAACGAAATTTTTAAGAGGATTGCAAAACCATCTTAGAAATAAATTGATGTTGAGCCATTTTGAAGATAAGAAGGCGCTAAGGGCGGTACTGATACAAATGGAGAAGTTAAGTCCGGGAAATGATGATAATGTGAATGTGTTTAGGAACCCGGCAACTTTTGGACCGAATTTGGCCCATGACAATAGGGGGGGGGGGGGCAGATAGGCCGAATGTTTCTAGTACTAATAATTATAATTTGCGTCCTAGGCAAGCGGATTTTGCAACACGTCGTCGCTAGAGCCCGATAGCGGTGACCAGGCTGGCCTGTGGAATGAGGGCCTCAGACGAGCTCAGCAGCGTAGCACGGAAGCGGAACGACCAATGGAGAAGATCGTCGCAGTCGAGGCGAATCAGCAGGTCAGACCATTAGTTTTATTTAATTCTTCAAATATAAATGTGGTAGCTCTTTTAAATACAGGCGCTACAGCTTCATGCATCAGCCCAGCCGTTGCAGGTCAAGTGGGTGCGAGATGTATGCAAGAAGAGAAGAGACGGGTTAAGGCGGTAAATGGAAGTTTGCTGAAAATTGTAGGGAAATGTGTTATAGATTTTAGTTTGGACAATTTTAGCTTTTCACAGGAATTTTTAGTAGTAACTGATTTGAATTGTAGCATTATTTTAGGGATGGATTTTTTAATAAAGAACGGTATGAATATTGATTTTGTTCATTCGTGTATGAGTTTTTTCCAGGGAAAGATACCGTTTTTCAATCATTTCCATACGAAACAAAACACGACACCGGTAAAACGAAATGTCATGTGCGTAGGGATTCTTTCAAAACAAAAGATAGGTTCGGACTTTCTAGACGGTTCTAGAAGGAAACAAGTGAACTTCGGGGAAACCGCGGTTATCGAGGATCGTGACGTAATAAATTCTATCGACTTTCAGGAGTTAAAAAAGGGCGATTACGTTTATTTCTCAGGGTTATCGGATTCGTGCAAATTTGCGTTTGGAGTAGAAGATAAACGGTTTATCGTAAATGAGGATTTATGTGAGAGTGATAAGCGGGTATTATTGGCGTTGTTGGATAGGAATGCGGATAGATTTGCGTTTGCAACTGACCAGTGAAGTTAATGAGTGAAGTTAAAGAACTTATGATGAAGAGCCGGTTCATTGTCACCCGTATCGCGTTTCGCCGGTGCAACGGGATATTATTGAGGAGCAGGTCGCGGAGATGTTGAAACTAGGTGTTATTAGGGAATCCACTAGTTCTTATGCTGTGCCCGTTGTGTTAATTAAAAAGCCCGATGATTCATGGAGGTTTTGCATAGATTATCGGAAATTAAATAAGAAAATTTGTAGGGATAATTATCCTATTCCGCGGATAGAAGACATTGTCGATAGTTTGGCCAGGGCCAAGTATTTTGCGGAGTTAGATCTCAATTCAGGCTATTGGCAGATGGTTATTACGGAAGGCAGGCATAAAACGGCTTTCGTCACGACCACGGGTCTTTATGAATTTAATGTTGTTCCGTTCGGTTTGGCAACGAGTCAAGCGGTTTTCCAACGGATGATGGATAAAGTTTTAGCGGATTTAAGATTTAAAGGGGTTATGGTTTACCTAGACAATGTAATTGTGTATGGTAGAACGTTCGAGGAGTTTACCGGTACGTTGCAGAAAGTTTTTGGGCGGTTTAGAGAAGCGAACTTGACCTTCAAGCCATCCAAATGTAAATTCGGTTTTTGCGAGATTGAGATGCTAGGTTATCGAATCTTGAATGAAGGAGTAAAACCTAGTGAGAAAAAGCTGAATGCTATGCAACAGGTTCCAACTCCCACATCTACGAAGGATGTGAAACAATTATTAGGTTTATTTTCTTATTATAGAAAATTTGTATCGAATTTTGCGAGAATATCATTGCCTCTCACTAAATTATTGAAAAAGGGGGTGAAGTTTCAATGGAATGAAGAATTGCAGAATTCGTTCGAGTATATTAAGAAGGTTATGTGTAGTGCGCCAATACTTTCCTATTATTCGGGGGATAAGTCGGTTACTACGACAGTTTATGTGGATTCGTCTAACGAGGCGTTGGGTGCAGTATTGATGCAGGGCGTTGAAAAAATGAGTCCGGTTGCCTATGCGTCTAGGAAGTTAACGGATGCGGAGAAAAAATATAGTACGACGGAGAAAGAGTGTCTGGGGTTAGTATGGGCGTTAAGGCACTATAGGCATTATCTTTGGGGATCGTATTTTCAGGTTGTTACAGACCATGGCGCGTTATGTTGGTTACAGTCGAAAAACGATATGTCTGGTAGGTTAGCGCGATGGGCGTTAGCGATACAAGAATGGGATTTCGAGATAGTTCATTGCTCGGGGAAAAGCAATGTAGTGGCAGATTTTTTGAGTAGAAATCCGCTAATGGAAGAAGGGAAACGGGAAACAGAAGGACCTCAGTCTTCTTCTCGTTTTGAACCTGAAGATGATGGTTTGGAAGTTTTTAGTATTAATGTAGAGTCGTTACAGGCGGATCAAGCGAAAGATTCATTTTGTAGTAGATGGTTAACGCGGTTGAGCGAACGTCCGGAAGCGTGGCGTAGCGGTTTTTGCTTGAGAAATAATTTATTATATAAAAGCGTACGTAGAGATGGAGAAGTTAGGGAGGTATTAGTATTGCCCAGGTCGTTGTTTCAAAATGTAATGAATTAATTACATGATGAGGCGTGGGTAGGAGGTCATTTGGGTCTCGCAAAGACGTTGAAGAGGTTTCGGTCGAAATATTTCATGGCGAAAGCCGATAAGGAGGTAGAGCGTTATATAGCTTCGTGCGTGCCGTGTCAAGAAAGGAAATTAGTTAAAAGCGTAGCAGATTTGATGCCGATTAGGGTCTCGGATATTTTTGAGAAGGTAGGAATCGACGTGTTAGGAGCGTTTCCACGTTCGTCGAGAGATAACCGTTTTATTATAGTCGCGGTAGGGTATGCGTCGCGGTTTGCGGTATGTAAGGCGTTACCTAGGGTTACATCGGAGGATGTAGTGCGGTTTTTAGTTGAGGAGATTTTCTGTAGGTTCGGGCCGATTAGGGAAATTATTTCGGATAGAGGAACGGTTTTTACGGCGGGAATTGTAAAAGAAACGGTAGAGCACTTTGGGGCGAAAATGATACATACAAGTTTGTTTCACCCACAGAGTAACGGTTTGGTAGAGCGAATGAATAGAACGTTAACTTCGATGTTATCAAAATATTTAGGTAGTAATCAAAGGCAATGGTGCTCGGTTTTACCTTTGGTGGTACATGCGTATAACACTAGCGTGCAGGCGTCAACGAGGGTGTCGCCGTATAATATTTTATTTGGTAGGGAACCGTGCTCGGTGGTGGATCGATCATTAGGATTAAACGCGGTTGGTTTAGACGAAACGATAGATGAAAGGGTAAATCGTGTGGGTAGGCTGCTGACTAGGGCGTTAGGAAATATTGCGATCGCACAGCGTGTACAAAAACGGTATTACGATATGAGATCAAAACCCAGATCGTTCCGGGTGAATGACTTAGTTTTGTTATAAGTACCAAGGCGGATAACGGGAAGATGTATGAAGTTGGCACGTCTGTATCAGGGACCATACAAGGTCATTGAGAACGTTGGGAGGTCTAATGTGCTGATTCGTCGTCTGAACTCACGGTCACAGGGCGTAATTGTTAACTCAATTCGGTTAAAACGCTTTGTGCTGCGTTGAGGAGTTCGTCTGATATTAAATAATTATACATTAGGACATTAACTAATTATAGGATTAGAATAGGAACATTAGGATATTAAATAATTATACATTAGGAATATAATACAATTTTATCCCGGTTGATGGTTTGTGGTTTGTGTATGCGGTAGCGTTATGAATTGTTTATTAACCGGTGTTTCTTTTCATGTTGTTGCGGAGCTATGATGTCTGATGAGGACCGTACACCAAAGACCCAAGAAATATCTGTAACATACTAGATTTCCGTGGTAGATTACCTTTATATGAGAAACTTTTATAAACGACAGTTCGAATAATTGTTTGAACCGATCGCCTGGTTTTATCTTTGAGAGCAATATGACGAGGCAATAGCTATTCGTCATAGGGTTCTGTTTTGGTTCCCGCGTTCTTAAAGTATAGAGTTGGGATGATTTGGTAAGGGGAGACTATGGGTTGTATAACGAAGTTGGTAACGAAGGTTTCTCAATGAAAGTAATTTCTGATTTGGGATAACTCGGGTATTCGATACACATTCGAGATTCTTTGTAGTGTCTTTACTTGGGTAATTGGTTGCACTCACGGCGATTATATTAAACTGTTAATAGTAAAAGATAGTTTACTGAATTCCAATGGGTTATTTAGGATGTTTGTATGTAGTAGTATCGGTTTTAAAGCTAGTTGATTTCATCGAATTATTGGAACGAATTTTAATGAACTCATTTTTAAGCTGTGGCTTAGTAATACGGTTCTATAGATTAATCCTGTTAATATGGTTGACGTTTCATAATTATATATTTTTTTCTTTGATCTTTGCCTGCGTTAATTTTTGAAATATTTCCATTCGGTGGAAAGAGTTCACAAAGTGTTCACAATCATAAGCAAAGACAGAGTTGTGTTAATTTTAGGAACGGAGGTATTATAGTTGTCTGATAAGTTTTTCGCTAGTTTTTATTGTCAGAAAGTTTGTCGAATGATAACTATTCGAGAAGCTAAATCTTAGCTAGATTCAGCTGTTTGCCTTCGTATTGTAATTGAGAGTTTTCTAGCGTTAGGTAGGTTAGAGTTAAGCCGCGAATAATTGTATGATGGGATCATAGGGTGTTATAATTTAAGATTTTTAAGGTGCATAGCCTACACCTTAAGTGTAGTTTGGTTTAGTTATTTAATGTTTAATTGAGTAGGTTAAATGGGATGGTTGGACCGATAAGGATTAGGGTACTTGATGTTATTTAAATTTATGCTTGCGGCATATTTACTGTCTTTGAGATTTCATGCATAGCAAACTAACTTAAAGTTAACATTTAATATTTTTTAGATTTTCGACTTTGAGATAGGGTTGTCATTTTAGATTTTAGACTTTGAGTTAGGGTTGCCACTTTGAAAAAAAAAATCCGTTGGAATTTATTTTTTTGAAGGGAGGGGGTAATGATTGTAAGGTAGGTTGTATATTGTATACGGGCCTCTTTAGAGTGGGTGTTCACTTGGACACTGTCACGTTATATGTAGTTTTAAAAAAGAAAGAGGCTTGGATGTGAGAAGTCAATGTGACACACTTCACCGTAGGCTTCGGCCAGTGACTGAGCTAAATTATAGTGAGGATTAGATTAATGGCTATCGAGCCAGTTGTGGATCCCTTCTATAAAAAGTGTCAAGCAAATTAAAACAAATAAAAACCAATCAGTTTTTACCCCAGTCTTTTACAATATATCCCAGACAGGGCTAGCAAATAGATAGTGCTAAATAGACAGTGCTCAAGAGCACTACAGTATTTACATGGGAGGGTGGTGGATTTAGTCTAGCCACTACTCTAGGAAGAGATGAGAGAGAGAGAGTAGGTATGGATGAGGGAATAGGTGAAACATAACTTCTACAAACACAAACATCAGAACAAAAAAGTATTTATCTCTTCACAATAACAATAAAGTAAAAATAACATAGCTTTTTCCCATACGGAGTGGCACAGTAATACTCTCGTTTAACAAGTTATACAATGTTCGTGCGTGACAGGGGCTAGCCCATCGCCACAGCTATGAAGAGTGACGGTTTCTTCATAATGTATTTCATCACCGTTAGATCTTATAGTGTACTTAGGATTCATTATTAATCACAATGTACATGATCAGCACCAGGTCCAAAATCGCATTACTACATTTGTCCGACGAGGCAAATAAATTATTTTAAATTATTTTTAAATTCGTTATTTACTTCATTCTCAACATCATGTCGAACCATAATAAAGCCCAAAAATAATGCTGGTGACAAAAGGTAGGTTTTACTTTCAAGCCCATGCTTTAAACCATATGACACAAATTATATTAGGATTTGCAGCATCTTCGTCAGCATGTTTGTCTTGTACGCCATCCAACAGTTCACCATCGGGAGCTTCCATTGGAACGACAACAGGGCCGCCTTGCACAGCTTGAGGGTGTGTCTTCAACTGATCCTGAAGACAGTTTGTAAACAGTGTACATTGCATCCGCTATTCTGGCCAAGCATTCTTGTTCGCTGGAATAAAAACGGCTTGCGGGTTGGAAGCATGGACGGCAAATTTGGTCAGATGACACTATCTGCAATGCCAAACACAATGTTATTTTAATTATTTAGCGAAATCCCATTAACAAGGATCATAAATACTATCCATATGTATTAGTTATTATTGTGTTAAAAGTTTTGATTAGGTTTTTGTTAATTACTTTTTAAAATTAAAACTAAAACTTGATTTGTTTAATTTATTTAATTTATTCGGCAGTGTCCCTGCCTACGAAGCCAAGGGTCCCGGGTTCGAGTCCCGGTGGGGGCAAATATTTGTTGATGAGAACGGATGTTTGTACCCTAGTCATGGTTGTTTATCTATCTAAGTATAATATTTATCTATATAAGTATGTGTATCGTTGTCTAGTACCCAAGATACAGGGAATCCTAGTTTGGGGCTAGATCAATGTGTGTAAATAGTGTGCATGGTATTATTATTATATTATTATTATTATTTACTTTTTAAATTATTTAGTTCTAGCGAGAAATGTAGTTGTGTGTCGATACTGTTGATATAGCAATAAGAAAAGAATTTTAATAGATGCTGGTTTTCACTCTAGCCTACAAAATTCAGCAACCAATATGAAATGATCGCTCTATTGCATCTGACAATTGTTTGTCTCTCTTTTCTACAAACGTATGTTGTAACTAGGAATAAAGTAATGTAAAAAGCTATCTGCATATAGTTTAAATATAAATATATATATATATATAACATTATTTGTGCCCTTACAGAAAATTCCAATCGACACATATTTACAAGATACACGAAATATTTACGTAATATTTACAATTACAAATTATAAAAATATAAATACAAAGTCAATGCAATTCAATTAAATTAAATTACCATTATATACATTCCATACTGAAAGTTCAATAATACGGTGACAACACAATCATGCATCCCTCTCACAGAACCTGCCACATTCGCGCACTATGTCCCTCCATGCATCACCAAACAGATCATTCATTGGTGCTGCATCCAGCGCCACCGTGCGAGATTACCTATGTGAGATCCCGCCTCACCTACGCGGCTCCGGCATGGTACGCCCTGTGCTCGGAGACGAACAAACGGAGACTCCGAGCCCAAGAGAACCTCTCTCTGCGTACCATCGTCGGCGCCCCCCGCTACGTGAGGAACGCGACAATCCAGAGGGACCTAAGATGGGAAACCGTGGACCAGTTTGTCCAGAGGCTGGCGAAGGGCATGTTCGCGCGTGCGGATGCATCACATCTTCCGCTCATCGCCGAACTGGCGCCGCACCACGCGCGCCCGCCCGACCGCCGCCGCCTGCCACGCGACCTGGTTGCCTAGCCGGCGATCACCCACTGCACACCAGCGCCACATGAAGACCACCGCCCGCAGGGGCCATCCGATGACCTGTCCACAGGAGTGGACAGAGGCGATTCTTCGGGAAGAGGTCCGACGAACTGACCCCGACTCCCCACGCCCCAGAAGGGGTGCGTGAGATGAATAAGAGAGAGAGCCACCGTGCGGTGCGTGTTGCCTGCAAGCAGATGGTGCCTGCGCGCGCGTAGGCAATTGTCAGGCACGAATAACGCGCATACCGTATACAACCGCTACGCAATCACTCGCCTCGCAACAATCTACACACAGTCAGAAGCAGTTCGGTATTACGTCACACCTCTAGTGAGTTATATCCAAGCATACCCAATATAAAAGCGGTTGGGTATAGATAAGGGTAGTATCCAAATTTACTCTTGTATAGGTATCGTAGGAAAGCTTTTTGTACCTTCTCGAGCATAAGGACGTATGAGCTTTCATGTGGATTCCAAACATTCGAGCTAGATTCAAGTTTGGCTCTCACTAGGGCCGTATAAAGTAGCTGGACCACACCCAAATTCTGGAATCCCTTACTATTCCATATGACAAACCCTAATCCTTTAAAGCATTCCTTGGCCAAGGTGCTCATGTGATCATGGAATGTAAGTTTAGGGTCGAACGTAACACCGAGTTCCTTCATCGAATACACTCGAGTCATAGACTACGTGTAGTGTATACGCCTCGCGAATAGGCCAAGGAGAGCGCGTCAAGGACATAAAACAACACTTCTCAATATTCAAAAGGAGTTTGTTGTTTACACTCCAACTATGCACGGCGTCTAGATCTTCCTGCAGTAGCCAACAATCGTCCTCTGACTTCACGGGAAGTATCAGTTTCAGATCGTCCGCGTATAGGAGGCATTTGGCTTGTTTTATCTCTGCTACTAGGTCATTTATCATGATGATAAATAACAACGGACCAAGAATAGAGCACTGACTAACATCCGACCGTGTGTAGTACGGCTGGGACTCAAAACAGCCGTGACGCACATATTGTTGGCGGTCCTTCAGGTAGTCAGCGAAGAAGACAAACACCAACAGCCGAGGGGCAAATCCAATGGCACACAATTTCTTCATAAGGACGTCGTTATCGACCCTATCGGTTGATTTATTAATGATTAAGGTACTGTTGCACATGTGTTGTATGCTGTCTAGAATAGCTTGCTTATATAATTAATATATATAGTTAATATATACAAATTTGACAGCAATTCTTAATACGAGCACACACGCTAGTAAGGAGCTATTTTTCTATAGTAACATGTTTTCCTGCTAGTAATAGCATGTGTAACACTACCTTTAGTTAGAGACTACAAGGCTTGCTGTGAAAATGATTTATATTGTAGATAGGTAAGTACTTACATCCTGTGAGTCGACTCGTATTGTGCATGAGCAGTAAGATATTTCTCAAGTAACTCATAGCTTCGTAGCTGCAGTCGAAGAGGGCGACCTCCACTGCGGGGGCCAGTACTGGCGTCACAGAACAAACACGTCGACCCTGGCGGGCACTTGTTACTTGACATGGTAAGTATTGACAAACAACAAGCCAACAACAAGAAAAACTTAATAACAAACACAATTAACAACAATACATAAACTTCTAAGAGTTCAGTTCAATTCAAGCCATAAACCAAATCAAATAACCCGCGCATTTTTTTTTTATGACTGATGTCGGGTTTTTCATGCTGTCATTTTTTTGTCGCACTTTGAACTCAGATTTCTCGAAAAGTATATCGTTTTAGAAACTCGTAACTACCCACATTTTTTGTAAAAAAATACTCTATCGATCGACACCAGTTTCATCTCTGGCCGCAGTAATCATGGTTTTTGACAGTAGCAAATGTTATTGAGTCGTTTCTTGCAACTGACTGTATGTTTGTTGATTAGTGATTATGTGATGTCTGATCTCTTAGCTTATTAAGCTTTACAATTCTTTGATAGACTTGTTTAAAACGCTGATGATTAATAGAGCCTGACTGTTTACTTCTTCGTGATTATTTGTTTCAAAATAAACAATAAAAATGGACATTTGTTTGTAAATATTTCCCACAATACTGTAGCTTATATATGTCTTATCCTTCACGTCTGGCTAGGTTTCATATTAAATCTAGTAAACTAAAAACCGTCCAATTGCGAGTCAGTCACGAAGGGTTCCGTACCACCGATGGTAGGGATGGTGTGTAGTGAATATTTTGGATTTTACATAGCAAAATGTTGTTTACAAAATTATTGATGCGTATTTATATGCTTTTTTGTAACCAGGTGCATTCATAAGTTTCTATGTGGTATTGAAAGAATTGTTGTATGGGAGCCCTCTTTAATGTTTATTTAATTATGTTGTTTAGTATTTGTTGTTATAGCGGCAACAGAAATACATCATCTGTGAAAATTTCAACTGTCTAACTATCACGGTTCATGAGATACAGCCTGGTGACAGACGGTCAGACAGACAGCGGAGTCTTAGTAATAGGGTCCCATTTTTACCCTTTGAGTACGGAACCCTAATAAAGTGTGGAACCTAAAACGATTGGCATTATCTATTTATATCAGTTATTTTTATCGAATGAATTACTTATGCTGAGAAACATCAACAAATATATAAATACAAAATAAATATGTGTGCGTGTATGCTTTCATTCATGCGCTCACAAACAGCATTTCGTCCCTTCATAAACTAGCTGAAGCCGCAGCTTTGTAGGGCGCGCGAGAGGGGATGTCTCGAATCGCTGTTTTTGTCTTATGAAGTTTCGCATCCACTATAATAAAATAACTTATACAATTTATTTCATCATATATTTTAGAGTTTATTCAGAAAACGAGATTTCAATGATGTTGTTCGAAACTTAAAATAAACTTAAGTCGCTATATCACAGCTCAAAAGGTGTAATAATTTCTCCACAAGAGTACCTACCAAAATGTAGTGATATCGTTCGCTTTGCATCACTTATTCATTCATTGATCCTTTTATAACTGTCACAAAAACTTATTGCTTACAATGAAGTCTTCTGACAGTTGACCAATTTGCCAGAGGCACTTATAAGGAGAGCGACATCTTCGGGAGTAAAGTAAAAGGCTTGAGATGCGCGCAAATACGAGACTAGACTAGACTAATTTATTATAGGAAATCCTAGCTTATATACTAGGTTGGTACATGTTATTGATGACGTGTATAAGACATAGTGCGTGATGAATATAAATATACCTTATCTGTGACGGTCGTCAACTTATCTTAACATTACGTGAAAATATGACTAACATATTCGACCGGCACAGATACTCCCCCCTTTAGGGAAAAAAATAAATAAATGTACTTATAACAATGGAAAAAAATCTAAGTTAGATAATATAACAAACTTATATCAACTGCAATAATAACTAGTAGTATTTTAATAAACAGTAATCGAGCATACTTCAACTTAATCTAAAATCTTACACGAATTAGAAAAATAAAGGAACTACGATTATGTGAATTCTACGTAAGTTTAAAGAATTACTTAATATTTACTTACAGGCGAGCCTTGTATCTGGCCGCACACTACATAAAATAAACTAAAAACTGGAAAACAGAAAAACACTACGAAAATGGGGCTTCGCGGTTAGTATACTAACCTTACCTATAACTGGAAAAGATCCGCAGGGGAGTCGTCTGATGTTGCAGCCGCCCGTGTTTTCAGGAATCGATGAGTCAATTTGCATCGCACGTCGTTGAAGTTGTAATCACTGTTAGTTTATAATTGCGACCGTATCTACAGAAAGACGATTGTGCTGAATCAGCGTCAGCATTAAATCTGTAACCTTGGCTGTAGGCAGTCAATGATCTCGTACGTCATATGTACGTGCGTGCTCTTCACTCTTGAGTGAATATAAAGTTGTCGATTGATGAAATTTGTGTGCCTAAAAACGTTGGGATTTGGCAACATAGGGCACATCTTGTACACCAATCGTTTATATATATATATATATGCGATGCATATTGCGCAACTGACGCTAGGTGAGGTGCGCTCTGCGCTCCGACGACTCAAGCCCAAGTTTTCTGCGGGGCCGGATGGCTTACCACCTTACATAGTGAGGGACTGCAGAATGGTGCTTGATAAGCCGCTGCTATATATTTTTAACTTGTGCCTAGGTTGCAGTATTTACCCAGAGATGTGGAAAATCACCCGGGTGATCCCGGTTCCAAAGGGGGCTGCAGCGACGGAAGTTAACTGTTTCAGGCCAGTGGCGGTTCTGTCAACTTTTGCGAAGGTTTTTGAGTCTGCGTTGCAGCGTAGCATCTTTCTTCAGATGGGAGGGCAAATATGTGATGCTCAACATGGGTTCCGACCAGGTCGTAGCACCACCTCCAACTTGATGTGCTTTATGTCGTTCGTGTCGCCAGCGCTCGACAAGCGCGGCCAGGTCGACGCCGCATATTTCGATTTCAGGAAAGCGTTCGACATGGTCGATAACGACGTCTTACTTGAAAAATTCAGTAGCGTAGGATTCACCCCACAGTTATTGCAATTTTTCTGTAGCTACCTCAGGGGTCGGCAGCAGTATGTGGAATACGAGGGATTTTCTTCTGATCCGTATTTTACATTATCGGGTGTGAGTCAAGGCAGCAATCTAGGTCCTCTGGAATTTATCATTATGATAAACGATCTGCCCATGGTTATTAAGCACGCTATATGCTTATTGTTTGCGGATGACCTAAAACTCCTCCTGAAGGTAAGCACCAGCGCAGACTGTGAGCGGTTGCAAGGTGATATAGATAGGGTGGTGGAGTGGAGTCACCGTAATAAACTCTACTTCAATGTATCGAAGTGTGCGATGATGACCTACAGCCGCGCTCACGAGCCTCTCCGCCACCGGTACGCTGTGGATGGTGTAGAGATGGCACGGAGTTCTGAAATTAAGGATCTGGGGGTTTTAATGAAGTCAGACTTGACGTTTCGGGATCACATTAATACTATATGCAAACAAGCTTTCAGAAAGTTAGGTTTTATTCTCAGACAGGCGAGTAAGTTTAAAAGTATCGAGGTGGTAAAAGTGTTGTATAATACCTTGGTTCGGAGTAAACTTGAAAGCAATGCAATCATCTGGCATCCACATGAAACTAAATATAGCCAAATGCTGGAGAAAATACAAAATCGTTTCCTGAGGTATTTATATTTGAAGCGGTACGGGGTCTATCCTTGTTACCCACTTATGTATCCGAGCCTGTTCGTGATGGGCATGGTTGGATACAATGAGCTGGAAGTGAGGAGGGGCCTCGCACTAGCGACCTATGTGCTAAAAGTGCTGCGAGGGAAACTGCACAACCCCCAGATACTACCGTTGTTAGGGCTTCGTGTACCTGACAACTACCTGAGAGCGAGGAGTCACTCCTTATTCTGCGTGCCGATGGCACGAACAAGCGTGCTGCGGGAGGCACCGGTGGTGCGGGCTCTGGCTCTATTTAATCAAGTGGCGGGCAGGACTAACATTGACCTTTTTTGTTGTTCAATGTTGGAGTTCACAAGGGCAGTCACTTTTTGTTTGTGCTATTGAATTAATGGTTTTTTGTTAATGAATTATTTTTTGTTAAATAATTGTTATTATATTTCTAATTTAAATTGAATTGTAATATATATTTTTAAGGTGTGTATTCTATAAGTATCCCGGATATTGCAAAACGGTTTGGGTATCTATACCTGTAATGTTGTGCAATGTAATTATAATAAATAAATAAAAAAAAAATATATATATATATATATATATATATATATATATCTCTCTTCAGTGATTTGATTATTCTTCGTGCGATGTTCTTCCTGGATGATTTCAATGTTTGTTGAATTAGGTATATCGATGATGTTTCAATACTCTTCTGGGGGCTGGAACGGCTTCCTATGTCTTGAACTTGAAAAGCTGCTTGCTGTGAATGAATTTGCCGACGCGTTCGTTTCTGCTGGTGCGAGCTCCATTTTGATAAATCAGCAGTCGGCTGACTATCGGGTCATTGTTCTTGCGGTCTTGAGTTCGATGCGGGAAATCTTCAGTAGAAATAATTTATCTTTTGGCTTCTGGTCCATTTTCAAATCTGGTCCGGTCATGCTTGCTTGATGTCGTCTTGGTTTGGGTGGGGTCTTGATTATGGAGTTCTGTAGCGTGGTTTAAAATAGGCAAACCGAAGTCGGGGCTCGGTGATCTTGGACGAAGTGCTTCTTGCTTGTACTTCTAAGGTGGCAGCACACGGAGTTTTCTTCGCGGCTGGGTCCATGCTGCTGTTACCGAAGGTTGCTGATGTTCAGAAGTCGGGTCAGCACTTTGCCAGAGGCAATTATAAGGAGAGCGACATCTTCGGGAGTAAAGTAAAAGGCTTGAGATGCGCGCAAATAAGAGACTAGACTAGACTAATTTATTAAAGGAAATCCTAGCTTATATGCTAGGTTGGTACATGTTATTGATGACGTGCATAAGACATAGTGCGTGATGAATATAAATATACCTTATCTGTGACGGTCGTCAACTTATCTTAACATTACGTGAAAATATGACTAACATATTCGACCGGCACAACCAACAAAAAAAAAACATCCAAATAGATCGATCTAGATAGGGTATGACACAATTTGAGGTTCAACCCTGCGGTCCAAAATTATGAAAATTTATTTAGAACCCCAAATTCTACATCGCCATCTAGCAAGCTCCTTTGATAACCGAGCTGTCAACAAAAGCCCTTTTTGTTTATTATCTGTCATAGAAAAACCGAAAAATGAGAGCTGTCGGTATATAGAAATCGGGAAAAATAAAGGTAGATAGGTACAGGCGGAGGTCACGTGAGAAAATATCAGATCCCTTAAGATGTTGTTACATTTAGTAAGGGTTGAGTCGAGTGATCAGTTAGCGAATGCAACTTGTCTAGCTCAATGCTGCATCTCTGACACACAGGTGTTGCGATCGGGGCTGGCTCATTTCCCACATGGGATGGCAGCGGCATAACTGTGCCCCACGTTGAGCCATGTCTTGAATACACCATTGTGCGTGACAGGGGGCTAGCCTATCGCCGCAGCTTTGAAGATTGAAGGTAATGGAGCTCCGTGGTCAATTGGTTTCACGCTTGCTTCTCACGCGTGAAACCAAAAACCGTGTAAACGGGCTACAATTACTTATTTTTCATGTTAATATTACGTTTTTACTCCTCACCGTGAAACAGGTTTCTCGCCAGTGTGCAAATGATTTATGACAAATTCCACACTGGTAGATTTTCTAGCCTGTATGTGATGTAATGTGTAATATCAAAAAGCGTTTAAAAGCAAACGATTTACGACACACATCACACTGAAATGATTTCTTGCCAGTATGCACTACACCGTGCCTGACCAAATCACATTGTTGTGAAAAAGATTTATGACATACCTCACACTGAAATGGTTTCTCGCCAGTATGCGCTCTTCTGTGCCTGACCAAATTACTTTTCTGTGAAAATGATTTACGACATAATTGACAATGAAATAGTTTCTCGCCAGTATGCGCTCTTCTGTGCCTGACCAAATGACCTTGTTGTGAAAATGATTTATAACACACCTCACACTGAAATGGTTTCTCGCCAGTATGCGCTCTTCTGTGCCTGACCAAATGACCTTGTTGTGAAAATGACTTATGACACACCTCACACTGAAATAGTTTCTCGCCAGCGTGCGCTCTTCTGTGCTTGACCAAATGACCTTGATGTGCAAATGATTTACGACAAACTTCACACTGAATTGTATGCACTCTTCTGTGCTTGAACAAATCACCTTTAATGGCAAACGATTTACGACACATCTGACACTGAAATGGTTTTTCACCATACACTCTTCTTCTGTGCCTGACCAAATGACCTTGTTGTGCAAATGATTTATGACATACCTCACACTGGTAGGGTTTGTCGCCTGTATGCACTCTCATGTGCTTGAATCAATTACCTTTATCAGCAAACGATTTACAACACACGTGATACTGAAATGGTTTTTCACCAGTATGTGTCCTCATGTGCTTGATCAAACTGCTATTGTTTGTAAGAGATTTATGGCACATCGCACACTTATAGGGTTTCCCGCCTGTATGTCTAATGTTGTGTAACATCAAACTTTTTTTATTTGAAATGGATTTAAAATTATGACGAACATTGCGCTGATAATGCCCGTTCGAACACTCGCTACACTGATCGTCTGAACACAACACAACAACACATTCTTCACATGGAAAGGGAACAGTTTTACTATTATGTGGATGTGTGTCATATGTAATATATTTTTTAACAGTAATCGCAAGCGAAGGTGCTTTGTTCACTAGTAAACTCAATAATGCTAGAGTTTGGTGTGTTCATAGTTGTGACACTGTGTGTAACTTGTTTTCTAGTTAGCGCGCCGGCTAGCTCTAGCACATCACCAAGCTCTTCTGAAACACAGACAACAATATTTTTGTCGCAAAATGATTCGAAAGTCTCTTCATCAGTTGTAGCGACAGTTTCTCGGAAGGCCTCTGCCTCATTGTGATCGAAATCTTCCGTGGCAGCTGCTTCATCATCATCATCTTCGGAAGCAGTCACGCCTCCTTCTCTCGGACAAAGGATAGGTATATAATGTACAGCGATGAACTTGGAAAAAATATGGGTTTACAACTTAGTCAGCGCGTGGGCCAGGCAATATTAAATAACTGTATGCCTGGCGCCACATATTCACAAATATTAAAAAAAGTGTTGTCATCGCAGTTTTTAGAACCAACCACCCTAATTATTTTAATTGGTAGAAGGGAAAATGTATCTAAAAAACTAATTACTAAATACTTTTCCAAATTAAATTCTTTACAAAATGTAGATAGAAATTGTTAATTGTTTGCGTTTCCCTTCAGCCAATCTTTGTCACAACATGAAAATCATATAAGACATGATTATAATACATTTATACACACATTGACATGTCGTCATACTGAAAAATTTCATTTCATAGACACCAATATTTGTATTGGAAAATATTTTTATTTAACTAAGGATAGGTATTACCTATCTAGGTTTTATACAAAACAGATAGCACAGTCACTAACTTATTTTATTTTGAACTCAGTCAAGTTTTTGACTAATGAAACGCCTGCTTCTATTGAGCAGTGTATTAATAATGACATGTACTCCTTGGAATCTGTTCCAAGCTCTTTAAATTAACCCATAGGACAACAGAGAGTAACTCTGGCAGTAATATTAATATTTGTATAAATATACCTTCATCTTGCCCATTAAATCAAGTTCCTAGTAATGAAAAATGTAAAAGTAAGAATATTTTAAACGTGGTTCATCAAAATATACAGGGCATGTTAAGTAAAGAACTGGAAATTGAGTTATTCATGAACTGTAATAATATTGATATTTTATGTATAACAGAGCACTTTTTAAAGAGTTATCAGTTCATGTTCAACTTTAATAACCACCACGTTGCTAGTTCGTTCAACAGAAAAGCAACTGATCGCGGTGGCTCCTTAATTCTTGTAAATAATAGTTTTAAATATAAGGAACGAGTTGACATAGTGAGCCTGTCTGTTGAGCGTACCATGGAAATAGCCAGTATTGAACTTGAACAACTTATTGTAATGAGCGTATACAGACCACCAGATTCATCCTTTGATTTATTCGAAAAGAAAATGGATGAAGTCTTGATTAAAATCAGCGATAAAAACAAATTTTTTATAATTTGTGGTGATTTTAATGTTAATCTGTTAGAGGATAATAATATTTGTACTAGATTAAAATCTTTATTTTTATGTCACAACATGAACTATCTGTTTTTGGAACCTACTAGAATTACTGCAAAATCTGCTACCTGCATTGACAATATATTTACTAACATTACGCCCATTTTCAAATCGGTCATCAATAAATTAACCTCTGATCACTCTGGTCAGATAGGTATATTCAATATTAAAATAAAAAAGGACCAAAAAGAGGATATTACATGTGTGCCCGTTAGTGACACTCGGCTTGAACACTACAGGAATAATATTTTAGATAAACTATGGGAAATACCATACAGTGACGATCCAAATTTGTTGTACAACTCAGTATTTAACCTTGTCAAAAATGAATATGATACGGTATTTAAATCAAAAACTATAAAAGTTAATAACAAAGCTTTGTTTAGTGATTAGGCGACAGTTGGAATTCATAGGAGCAGACGAAGATTATATGAACTCTATGAAGAGAAATCATATAACAAAAATACGGCCTTTCTAGATTATGTTCGTAGTTATTCAAAAATGTTTAAACGCGTTTCTGCCGTAGCTAAATCTAATTTCATTAAAAACAAAATTGAATCTAGTAGCAATGTAATGAAAACGACTTGGCAAATTATAAACAGAGAGACTGGAAAGGCCAAAGCTACACATAATAACTTCAAGCTTAAGATAGATAATCAATTGCTAAGTACAGACCTAGAAGTAGCAAAAGCTTTCGAAAATTTATTTACGGACATTCCAGTTTCAACAACCAAGTCTTTAAATTCATCTCCCGCTGCTGCTGAATCTATACTTAAACAAAACTTTGAGAAATGTAAAACAGATTTTAAATTTAGACACGTAAATAATGAAGACATTGTAAAAGCGTTTAAATCCCTGGAAATGAAAAAGACAGCTGACGCCCATGGTCTATCAGTAAAAATTATTAGTTCCATTGTAGATTGTTTGCACCTCACCTTTGTTGTATATTTAATCAATGTATAGATAATGGTGTATATTTAATCAATGTATAGATATCATATGAAATTCAAGGAACGTAAGGACATTGTTTCCTTATCTGTTGAACGAACTATAGAACTTGCAGCTGTGGAATTAGAACAGTTCATCGTTATATGTGTCTATAGGCCACCCTTGAACGACTTTGAAATGTTCGAGAAAATAATGGAATCCGTCCTAACTATTTCATCACACAGTACGAAACGATTAATTATATGTGGTGACTTTAATGTTAATCTGTTAGAAAGAACTACTCTCAGCGTTAGATTAATAAATCTTTTCTCATCATTTAGGCTTAGCCATTTATTTATGGAGCCAACAAGAGTGACTGCTACTAGTGCTACATGCATTGACAACATTTTTACTGATGTTATTCCAATCAGTAAAAGTGTTATCAGTGAATTGGATTCAGATCATTTAGGTCAATTATTTCAATTTGATTCTATTAGAGAACCTGTCATTAAAAAGAAAATTTCGTTTGTGCCAATAACTGCTGACCGGTTAGAAAGAATGAGATACTCTTTAGCCCAGGAACTACCGTTTTTGGCTGCTGAACAGTCTCCTAATATAATGTATAACTTATTCTTTGAAACCTTTATGAAACAGTACAGCGCGATATTCACTTCAAAATCGGTTGTGGTTAGTGGTTCAAGCGACTTTAGTACGTGGGCTACTGCAGAGTTGCATAAACGCAGGCAAGCATTGTATGCATTGTATGAGGAACGACGGTTCAACATGAGTGACGAATTTAAAGAACAAGTCAAACAGTTCTCCAAACAATTTAAATTAGACTGTCATACAGCTAAACGTAATTTTCTGAGTAGTAAAATTAAGAATAGTTCCGATGTTATAAAAACGACTTGGAAAATAATTAATGAGGAGGCCGGTCGTAGTAAAAAAGCGAGTCACGATTACGAACTAAAAATCAATGGACAGCTTACGAGTTCTAGCTTAGAAGTTGCAACTGAATTTGAATCGTTTTTTACTAATGCACCGGCTTCCACGACTAAGTATTTAAATTCGTCACCTTTGTCTGCTGTTGCAATATTAAAAGATAATGTCTCAGAGTGTGCTTCATACTTGAATTTTAAGCACGTCACAAGTTCAGATGTCGTAAAGGCATTTAAATTGATAAATGTTAAGAAAACGAATGACCTTTGGGGACTCTCTGTTCACGTCGTTAAATCCCTGATCGAATTAATTGCACCTGACCTAGCGGTCATTTTCAACAATTGTATAGACTGCGGTGAATTTCCTGATTTAATGAAACAAAGTAAGATAATTCCCCTCTTCAAAGCAGGTAGTACTCAAGACCCCACCAATTTCAGACCTATATCAATACTACCAACTTTTAGTAAAATTTTTGAGAAATTAATCTTATCACAGCTATTACATCATTTTGAATCAAATAAGCTAATGCATAACAAACAGTTTGGATTCACTCGCGGTCGTTCAACAACAGATGCCGGAATTCAGTTCATTGAAAGTATTTTTGATGCCTGGGAAGAGTCACAAGATGCCCTAGGCATTTTTTGTGACTTATCTAAGGCTTTTGATTGCGTTTGTCATGAAACATTGATCAGGAAATTACATCATTATGGAGTTAGAGACACGTCATTGAATTTGTTAAAATCTTATCTGAACGGAAGAATACAAAGGGTAGACGTAAACGGAGAACGATCACCAGGATCATTGGTTTCTTTGGGCGTGCCACAGGGCTCAATATTGGGACCCTTCCTATTCCTCATCTATATAAACGACTTACCCTATCTAGGAAGGGACTGTCATGATATGGTACTGTTTGCTGATGACACCTCACTTATTTTTAAAACAAAGCGAAACCAACACGCTACTGATGATCACGTGAACAATACCATATCAAGAGTGGTAAATTGGTTTAATGTTAATAATTTGCTATTAAATGAGAAAAAGACTAAATGTGTTAAGTTTCTTACTACTAACGTTAAAAATAATCAGACATGTATAACAATTAAAAATGAGGAATTGGAATTGGTAACCAGCACAGTGTTTCTAGGTATAACGTTGGATTCCAAACTCCAATGGGGTCCACATATTGATAAGCTATCGAACAGACTGAGCTCTGCAGCTTTTGCATGCAGGAAAATCCGTCACTTGACAGATTTAAAAACAGCCAGATTAGTTTATTTTAGTTATTTTCATAGTATTATGTCCTACGGTATTCTGCTCTGGGGCAGTGCTGCTGACATAAATACTATTTTTGTGCTGCAAAAGCGGGCTGTTCGTGCGATTTATAAAATGAATAATAGAGATTCTCTTAGAAATAAGTTTAAAGAAGTAAATATATTGACAGTCCATAGTCAATATATTTACGAGAATATTATGTATGTCCATAAGAACATTGTTAACTTTCGAAGAAACTGTGATATACATAACTTTAATACTAGAAACAAGGACAAACTTGCAGTGCCCACTACTCGGCTCCATAAAATAAAAAACTCGTTCAAGGGCAATTGTGTAAGATTTTACAATAAACTCCCAAGCACTTTGACAGATCTATCAATTAATAAGTTCAAGAAATACATCAAGCAAAGGCTTATTTCTAAAGCTTACTACAGTATTAAAGAGTACATAGACGATAAAAATGCTTGGGACTGAATTGTTCTAATTAATTGTGAGCATCCTCACTGCCAGAGTTTCTTTTACTGGACACTTGGAGGCCTTTTACACCTCCAAAGATTAATTTAATTATACAACTCTTGACTGTGGAGACCATTTACATCTCCTATTATCATTGTATTATTGACTAAAGAGACTATACATCTCTGTTATTTTATATTTTAATTATTTTATTATGACATTTGAGACTCTTTACATCTCTCAGAAACAATAATTAAGTACTTTTTTTTTTCTGATAATATGATAATAATACCAAATGTTCTGTAAAAAATGAAATGAAATGACATGTGAAAGTGCCCTTGTGGCCTATTTACAGAATAAACGTTTTGAGTTTTGAGTTTTGAGTTTTGGTGTGTTTCCTGACTTGATGAATCTAAGTAAAGTTATACCTTTATTCAAAGCTGGTAGTACATCAGACCCCACCAATTTTAGACCCATATCGATACTACCAACGCTTAGCAAAATATTTGAAAAACTCATACTTAATCAATTGCAAAGTCATTTTTATCTCAATAATTTAATTCATATTGCTCAGTTTGGTTTCACAAAGGGTCGTTCAACAGCCGATGCTGGCGTTGAACTAATCGACAATATTTTTGATACCTGGGAAGACGCAATGGATGCAATAGGTGTCTTCTGCGATCTATCCAAGGCTTTTGATTGCGTCCATCATGACACTCTTGTCAGGAAGTTATGCCATTATGGTGTAAAAGATCAGGCACTTGGCCTTCTGGAGTCATATCTAACAGATAGGGTTCAGATGGTCGATGTTAATGGGAAAAGATCACCTGGGTCTTCAATAAGTATGGGCGTACCTCAAGGTTCAATTCTTGGTCCTTTCTTGTTTTTAGTATATATTAATGATTTACCTTACCTTGTTAAAGCAAAACATGGGTTAGGATTGTTTGCCGATGATACTTCTTTGATATTTAAAGTTAAAAGACAGCAATCAAATTATGACGAGGTAAACAATGCTATCTCTAGTATAGTGAACTGGTTTACTGTTAACAATTCATTACTTAATGAAAAGAAAACTAAATGTATTAAATTCGTGTTAACCAATGTGAACCCGGTAACTACAGACATATTTATAAAAGGACAGAGATTGGACCTTGTGCAGTCGACTGTCTTTTTGGGCATTACTTTAGACGCCAAACTACAATGGGATCCTCATATAAATAAATTGTCGAACAGACTGAGTTCGGCAGCGTTCGCAGTAAAAAAAATTAGAGCTCTTACCGACGTAGACACCGCTAGACTAGTCTACTTTAGTTACTTTCATAGTCTAATGAACTATGGTATTTTATTGTGGGGTCACGCTGCGAATGCTAATAGTATATTTATTCTGCAGAAACGGGCTGTTCGTGCAATTTATAGATTAGGGCCTAGATTGTCACTGAGGGAAAAGTTTAAAGAAATTAATATTCTGACATTTGTGTCTCAATATATCTATGACAATCTTGTGTATGTAAAAAGGAATATAACTAACTATTTTCAGAAGTACAGTGATATACACAATTTTAATACTAGAAATAAAGACAAGTTGGTTGCTTATGTAAGCCGACTACATAAAATTAGTAATTCTTTTAAAGGCTCTTTTCTTTTAAATTGTATACGCTATTACAATAAGGTCCCTACTGATATTAAAAACTTACCTTTAGACAAGTTTAAAATAATAATAAAACAGAAATTGTATAAAAAAGGTTACTATAGGATATCTGATTACTTAGAGGACAGATGTCCATGGGAATAGATTGTTTGAGTAACAGGCTGTTTCGATATATAATTAGCATTCATTTTGTAATTTGACAATATTTTATTTAAAAAAGGAAACGCAAAAGATGCGACGACTGTGGAGTTTCTTCGGTGAGCTTTTCTCCACAGATTCCGCCATTGTGTTAGTGAACTCACCCAAAAATATGTAATGACGGATCTAAGTGATGTAACAACATCCTATGGAAATAAATTATTTTTGATTTGATTTGATTTGATTCACCTCCAGTGTCTCATCCTCTTGTGTAGAGATGTTGATAGGATGAATGAAGCATGTCGTCAGCCGACCAGGGCGACACACCGAGGTCTGCAGGAAAGCGGCAAGATCCTGTTAACACAGATACATTGGGACTGTGGAAACTATATCAACGGTACATTTTTTTTAACAAAAACTTTTTCATATTTCAATGTGGAGCAATTAAATATGTAGAAGCTTTTTTAAAACTTTAAATTGAACGAAGCCCAACAATTTATTACATGATACAATTTGTATGATGTGGTTATACAGGATGTTTTTGTTGAATTCCCATAACTGTAGGGTATTGATAAGACCACCTTTCGAAATAGAATGTAAAAACTTGTTTTTTAATTACTCGATTTTTTTACTTTTTGCATTTTTCATACAAAATAATTCAATATTTTTTACCAGCCCACATGTTTATTGAAAATTCTCTTTGGTGAGAAGATTCCCATGTTTGCTTAGGGTTTTTTTCTTGCCGCTCATGTTGGTTTTTGGAATAAAAAATTCCAGCTCTAGTAAATTGGGCTTCATCCATCCACAAAAATTTTGATATTTTAGTGGTTATATGTGTGTTTGGTGTTGTCCTTGCCTGGTAGCGTTGGCTGATAGGTATAGATGCGAAGCGGTGATGAATGAAAGCACGGTCTTCAGTTGAACATATATTAGCCGAAGCACAGCACAGGAAGAGTTTATAGCACACAGGATACAGTCAAGATAGTTTAGAAGGAGCACAAGCGAAGATATAGATAAAGCACAGTCTTTAGCGGAAGCAAATAAAGCAGATTTTGGGTTTTACGAAAGTACAGTTCAAGCGGAAAGGCGACGTGCGCTCGCGTCGAGATTTATAACAAGACTACTGGTACTGATGACTGAGTGAAGCGAGAGCGAGCGCGCTGGTTGCCAACCAACCTGGCCGGTTCCACGCGCCGCCCGCGTGGCTCAGCGCATTGAAATTATCTAATAACAAAAATGAGATGCGCTGTCCGACGGTTTGACTTCTACATTACTTTTAATTACAATTTTAATAAGTGTTGCGTAATGTTTATATTTACATTATTACTACAGCTAATTCTAAGTATATATTTATGTATTTTGTGTAATAATACAGTTTATATTTAATGTTTTATGTATATATATATATATATATATATAGGCTAAGATTAGGAATTAACTAAAAGTGGCGAGTAATACGCCACATCACCCCCCTCCAGAGACCGTCATGGGCGATAATAATTAGGTAAGCGAACTTGTCTGCCCAAACGCGTTCTTTTGCTCGGATTGTTCGCCTCTGGAGCGGATTGATGTTGAGTTTTGGGCGAAGAACTTGGAATATTTGTCGCGATCTTCTCGGGCGTTGGTTGCTGTTCTGGAGTTTTGACAGAAGGACTTGGGTCGTTGCCCAGTATATAGGCTGGCTTAATACGGTCTATAGATACTGTGACGTCTTTTCCGTTCATCCTTATCTTGAAGACTTTGTCATCTCTCTGCATAACCGGATATGGCCCTGTATACGCTGGTTGTAATGGCGGCCGGCTGCTGTCGTCTCGGAGAAAAACATGGCTGGTCGTACTAAGGTCCTTGTAGACAAAGATGGACCTTTTGTTGGAGTGATGCGAGGCTGGCACAGGGGTGAGATTGTGGGCGAACTTACGAAGGCGTGTTATGTATTCCGTCACGTCCACCGTCTCGTCTGCTCTCATATTTGATTCCAGGAACTCCCCGGGCAACCTCAGTGGCTCTCCGTAAACCAGCTCGGCGGTTGAAGTATTGAGGTCTTCTTTATAAGCGCTACGTATTCCCATGAGGACTAGCGGTAATGACTCCACCCAGTTGGTGTTTGCGTGGCAGGTGATAGCCGCTTTCAACTGTCTGTGAAATCTCTCCACTAACCCGTTGCATGCTGGATGGTAAGCAGTTGTACGTCGGTGTTGGAAACCAACTAACCTAGACAAGTATTGAAACAGGGTGCTCTCAAATTGTCGGCCGCGATCTGTCACGATGTCGCATGGGCAGCCGAAACGAGATATCCATCCATGGAGTAAGGCCTTGGCTACAGCTTCTGCTGTGATCTCTTGTAGTGGAATCACCTCAGGCCATCGTGTATATCGGTCTATGACTGTGAGGCAATACTTAAATCCTTGAGACATTGGCATAGGGCCTATGAGGTCTATATGTATAAACATAAATCTTGACCTTGGGAGTCTGTACGTACCCAGTGGTGCGGATACATGTCTGGTGACTTTTGCGCGCTGGCATGCTAAACATGAACGCGCCCACTCTCGGCAATCCTTGTTGATGCTGGGCCATATGAAGCGTTCCGTCACTAATTTGATCGAAGCGTTGGCACCAGGATGGCTGAGCGAATGTAGGCTCTCAAATACCTGGCGTCGGAACTCCCTTGTGACGTATGGCCTCGGCGTTGTGGTGCTCTCATCGCAGTACAGTTCGGCGTGGGTTCCTGGCAATTTGACTTTCTTCAGGCGTAACGAAGTGTCGCTGTGCAGCAGTTGCTCGAGCTCAGTGTCTGTAATTTGAGATGAAGCCAGTTTGTTTAAGTCGATCGGCTGGGTGATCTCTTCAATGCGGGATAGCGGGTCAGCTACAACGTTGTCTTTTCCTGATATATGCCTTATATCCGTCGTGAATTGCGAGATAAAGTCCAAGTGACGGAACTGTCTCGGGGAGCAAGTATCTTTGCGTGACTGGAATGCGAAGCATATTGGCTTATGGTCTGTATATATGGTAAACACTCGTGCCTCGACCATATGCCTAAAGTATTTTATGGCCTCGTAGATAGCCAGGAGCTCTCGATCGTACGGCGAGTACTTACACTGCGTGGGGCTCAGCTTTCTCGAGAAGAATGCAAGTGGCTGCCGTTGACCATTTACTTGCTGCTGTAGCACAGCGCCCATCGCGTGGTCTGATGCATCAGTGACTATGGCAAGTCTAGCCTGGCTATCAGGGTGCGCTAGTAGCGCAGCCTGGCATAAACTTTCCTTGCACTGGGAGAAAGCGTCATGTTCTTTAGTCGAGAAGTTTACGGGATGGGAACCTTTGACAGAGCCGGTCAGCAAAGCATTCAGTGGAGCCTGGGTCTGTGCTGCTCTGGGAATGAACCGTCTATAAAAATTAATCATCCCCAAAAATCTGCGTAACTCTCTCACGTTCTTTGGGGCTGGGAAGTCTTTGATGGCGTCGACCTTTGCTGGCAGTGGCTTTGTTCCCTTGTCAGATATGCGGTATCCGAGAAACGTTACCTCGGACGCGCCAAAGACGCACTTCGAAGTATTTATGACCATACCATATTCCTTCAGTCTGGTGAACAGCTGGTGCAGGTGCTCCTTGTGGGAATCCTCGTCTCTGGAGTAGATCAAAAAGTCATCCAAATAGGCATAGCAAAAGTCCAGGCCCCTTACCATCTCATCCACAAACCGCTGGAACGTCTGAGCTGCATTTCTAAGTCCAAATGTCATGAACGGGAACTCGTAAAGTCCAAACGGCGTGGTGATAGAGGTCTTCGGAATATCCTCTGGATTCACGGGGATCTGGTTATAGGCCTTCTCCAGGTCAATCGTGGAGAACACCTGGCAACCAGAAATGTCATAGGAAAAATCATGGATATGGCGAATTGGATACTTATCGGGAATAGTCCTGGAGTTCAGCATCCTGTAGTCCCCGCATGGACGCCAGCCGTTGTCCTTCTTTGGTGCCAGGTGGAGTGGCGATGCCCAGGGTGACTCGGAAGGTCTTGCTGTCCCGTTCTGGATCATCGCAGCAAACTCGTCCTTGGCTATCTTCAATTTATCTGGAGCCAACCGTCGAGGTGAACAAGACACAGGAGGCCCTGGAGTGGTTCGTATATGGTGAAGAACGTTATGCTTGGGATCTCGATGAACACCTGATGGGCGAGTGATGTCAGGGTATTCATGTAGTATGTGATGATATTGGGAATCTCCGTATATGATTTTCACCGATGAAATATTATCCGTCGGGCAAGCAGGCAAAGCCACGGTAGAAACACTAGTCGTGTTATCGATCAATCTTTGATTTCTGCAGTCAACGATGAGGTTGTAGTATGACAGAAAGTCAACACCGATTATTGCCTTTGTAACGTCCGCAACTATAAATCGCCAGGTGAAGTCACGGCGCAAGCCTAGGTTTAGCCCAAGGTGTAAATAGCCGTAAGTACTTATCGTGGAGCCGTTTGCAGCGCACAACTGGTAGCTTGTTTTCTGTCGTCGATTTTTCAGTGCTGACATTGGGAAGACACAGAGATCACTGCCCGTATCCACGAGAAACTGCGTCTTCGTAATATGGTCTGTGACGAATAAGCGACCAGTGCTAGGGCAGTCGGCGGTCGCCATTATCGAGTGCCCCTGTCGTTTCCCGCTTTGAAATCGCACGGCTTCGTACATTTGCTCGCATTCTCACCAAATTTTGCGTGGTACCAACATGTTGGATATTTTTGGTAGCTGGACTGAGATCTTTGTGATTTAGAGCGGTTGCGTGACTCATTGGACTCGCGTGTTTTTGTGCGTGATGGTCGGCTATTGAACTGACTTTTGAGGCTCTTCACCTCCTTGGTCAACTCGCTCACTTGCCGAATAAGATCACTCACTTGCGTATCCGCAGCCCTTGATGTAGAAGCAACCTGATGTCTCGGCACAACTTCGTAGACGCGATCAGCTAGGTCAGCCAATACCTCCGATGACTCGGTAGTTTGTGATGCGAGGATCGACTGTAGGTTGCTGGGTAAGCGACTGGTCCATATTGAAATGAGGAAATCTTCTGGAATGTTCGGTCCCGCTAGGTGTTGCAGGTGACGGAGAAACTGCGACGGTTTACGATCGCCTAACTCTTCTCGATCCAAAACTTGCTTCATTCGCTGTTGCCGTGAGGCCGACAGCCTCTTTATAAGCTCGGTTTTTAGCCGTTTGTATTTGTCGGCTGACGGTGGTGAAATGATGATATCCTCCACTTCCGCTGCATATTGCGACTCTAGTTGTGCAACCACATAAAAAAATTTGGTTGCGTCCGCAGTTATATTGGAGATAGCGAACTGGCTTTCTATCTGCGCGAACCAAATAGCTGGTTTCTCAGGCCAAAAAGCGGGTATTCTGATGCCGACTCGGCAAACGTCCGTCCGCCCGTTATTTTGGCTGACACCGCCAGCCGCGGGTTCATCTTCACTCATATTTGTGTAATTTAGGGGTCACCAATTTAGTGGTTATATGTGTGTTTGGTGTTGTCCTTGCCTGGTAGCGTTGGCTGATAGGTATAGATGCGAAGCGGTGATGAATGAAAGCACGGTCTTCAGTTGAACATATATTAGCCGAAGCACAGCACAGGAAGAGTTTATAGCACACAGGATACAGTCAAGATAGTTTAGAAGGAGCACAAGCGAAGATATAGATAAAGCACAGTCTTTAGCGGAAGCAAATAAAGCAGATTTTGGGTTTTACGAAAGTACAGTTCAAGCGGAAAGGCGACGTGCGCTCGCGTCGAGATTTATAACAAGACTACTGGTACTGATGACTGAGTGAAGCGAGAGCGAGCGCGCTGGTTGCCAACCAACCTGGCCGGTTCCACGCGCCGCCCGCGTGGCTCAGCGCATTGAAATTATCTAATAACAAAAATGAGATGCGCTGTCCGACGGTTTGACTTCTACATTACTTTTAATTACAATTTTAATAAGTGTTGCGTAATGTTTATATTTACATTATTACTACAGCTAATTCTAAGTATATATTTATGTATTTTGTGTAATAATACAGTTTATATTTAATGTTTTATGTATATATATATATATATATATATAGGCTAAGATTAGGAATTAACTAAAAGTGGCGAGTAATACGCCACAATATGAAGACTGGATTTTCCATGAGGAGTTCATTTACCCGCTGATAATATGCCATACGGGCAAAATTGTCAGTTGGTAGTAGTCCTTGAACTTTGCGATAGTGATATGGATGCAAACCATACCGCTTCCAAAGTCTTCACACCAAACTATGGGAGACGCCTGCTGTACGTCCCACACGTCTTGTTGATAATGTGGGATACTCTATTATCAAATTCATTATTAATCTTTCTTGATTAACAGTCAGGTTGATAAATATTTCATGAGGAGTGTATCTGAGTCTCTAAATCGTCTGTGCATCTGTAACAAATAAAGTACAAAGTTTTATTTTTTATTTATCCATATTTTAGAGCAATAAACCTATTCATAGTTAGTGGTTGTCACAATGTCTCAACTTAGCTAGCACTCAACATAAGTTATTTATAACTGTAGATCCTTAAAAAAAATTTGTTGTCTTTAAAGTCGGTTTGCGGACGATAATTCGTACGCAAACCGACGTTTTACGTAATTGTCAGATGCTTCACGAGCCGAACGCTCGGCACAGGCGGAACCGGCGGCGGCGGCGGCAGCGGAACGTTATAACGTGACTCTCTTTCGTGCGTGCAGCCGGCGGCGCGCGGCTTTCGTGACACGTCAAAAGTTACATTTACATATACGATATGAAAATAAAATAAATACAAAAAAAACTATCAAATCAAATGTTAAAACAGATGCCTTCCACCTGCAGATCCGCGGTGAAGCGACTATGAAGAAGATAATGGTTTAAATTTAACTTATTTTATGAAGTACAGTTGAAAATCGCGCTCCGCGTACCTACCGCGCCTCTTGTCGTGCGTCTACGGCAGGCAGAGATGCCATCATATCCTCCTCCTGCCATATTTTCTTTCATCTTTGGCATGCTGTTAACTGAACGTATCATTATCTAATTTTATCAAATAGGTATGAACTTACGTTAATGAATGTTTGGTTATCAGGTAACCTACGGGCCGGATATCGACGATGGTACTCTCTCACAGCTGCTGCAGAATTCCCGTTGCAGAAACCATACACAAAATGTATGTCTGCCTGATATTCCGGTGGATAATTGTAACGCAGCATCGTAGAAAACGAGCTCCAATGCCCGAAAACAGTTCAACGAGAAAACCTTTCTGATCGCAAAACAACAAACTCAAAAACAACACGTGTACGCTCCGAAAAGACTCCAAAATAACTCATAGATAGCTCAAAGGATCCGTCAAGTCACACACACACACAGTCACACACAAGCTAAGTAGTTTCAACTCACACCCGAATAAAAACGGACGAAAAATAACAAATCGCCGTTGAAAAATAGTTCTTAATATGAAAACCATAAAATCGCTTCCCGCCCTTAACTCGGGTCGGTCGGTTTGCTTGTTTGTTCATAGGTTGCGCTCCTGCGGGTACAGTCGAGCGAGATACGAAATACTTGTTAATGCTTTATTAAAATTTTCTATTGATGTTCTTTAGATTTGTTACTCGTAATTAAACAATAGGCCCCGTTCACTCATGGGCGTCCGTTTTACTGGTACGTTTTTAACGGATATGTCATAAATGTATGCTCTGTTCACACATGCACCGTATAACGTTCAACGGATCAGTCATTACTGGATCCGATATGTGAACAGAAAACTCTCAGTATTCCGCCGCTATTATAGAAGGATGGACGCTGTAGTGTTAGTGTTAGTAGTGTAGTGGTACTATCGTCGGAGAAGGAAGATTCGACGTTATCGGCAGCATCCACTTATGGCCCAAAGATCTAGAGAGGGTGCTTACAGTTTACTTATGAGTCAGTTACGAGGTGATGAATCGAAATTTTTCAATTAATTTCGTATGTCAATGTCTACTTTTGATGAACTTCTTAAACTATTGGAAAAGGATTTAAAAAAGCAAGATACTCGTTGGAGGAAAAGCATCTGCACAGAAGAAAAACTAGCGATATTTTTAAGGTAAGTACTTTTATTTTTAAAACTCAGACAGATCTAACGTAGCATCACTGTATACAGATTGTACTGGCGATGGTGCACTATCAGTAGGCTGTGATGTGCTAAAATAGCCCTGGGATTGATAGTGACTAGCACCAGATGTTTGTGTATAGGCTGACCAGTCATAAGTTGACTAGCCAACTCTCCTATGTTTAATATTTTTTAATAGCTTTAACACCCCTGACTGGAATTCCAAAGTTTGGTCATCATCAAGCAAAGCCAAAGACGGCAAAATACCTCTGAAGAATGATAGATTGCAATCTTCCGGCTCAATTTTCTTCGATGGTGCTTTCATCTGATGTAGGACATCATTTTGGCGTCCATTTCATTACAATTTCTTTTGGCAGGTGCTCTGCGTTTTGGCGGAGGGGCTAGATTTTGTTTGTCATTTTGACTGTCATTGTCAAGTTGTGTCATTGTAGTCACACTGTCATCTTCCACTGTAGGTTCATTCGATGTCGTGGTGTAAAATTCGGTGTGTTCTTCAGTTTGTTTAGCAGAGACGCTTTCGTGCGTTTCACCAGCAGCAACTACTTTTTTCAAAAACAGCATCTGATTATCGTATTTGTAGGGCTTCGTGTTTGAGACAGCGGAACCAGACGTCTTGCAATTCTTTTTATCTTTTAGTGTTCTCACCCAGGCATCTCTCATCTGTCTCCACTTTTTCATAACAAGTTTTCTTAAAACAAGTAATAAAACAATCAATTTTATTTTCAGATATGCAGCATCCGGGTGTTTATTTAAAGATCTTCATTACACCTATCGCGTTGGTGTATCAACTGTTAGCAACATTATTAAAAAAGTTTCACGATGCTTAGGGAACAATTTAAGTGAAAGATTTATGCGACTTCCTACATCAGTCGACGAATGGGAACAGATAGCAAGTGGATTTAACAAAAAAGCTAATTTTCCCCACTGTCTCGGAGCTGTCGACGGAAAACATATCCGACTTATAAAACCACTAAATAGCGGTTCACTGTATATCAATTACAAGGATTTTTTTTCGTAGACTCCGACTATCGCTTTGTATACGTCAGTGTCGGATCTTATGGAAAAAAATGTGATTCATCAATATTCAAGGAGACAACATTTTGAAAAATGTTGCTAGACGACAGTCTAAAAATACCAGCACCATGCCCATTAACAAGAAACTCAGAAACGAGAGTTCCTTGTGTGGTTATTGGAGACGAAGGTTTCGGATTACACGAAAATTTACTAAGGCCGTTTGCCGGGACGCATCTGGACAAAAATAAGCGAATATTCAAATATCGTTTGAGTAAAGCTAGGAGATAAGTTGAATGTGCCTTCGGTATCTTAGCTAATAAGTGGAGAATATTCCATCGGCCTCTAGACATCGATAAAACAACAGCTGTATGGACCGTTAAGGCATGTACTATTCTACACAACTTTATAAGGGACAAGGAGGGCTCAAACAGTGATAATAACGTATCTGAAGAATTTACTTACGAAAATCTACCCCATGAAGTAAGAACACGAGGTGGTAATACTGCCAATTTAGTTCGAACAGAATTCGTGAACTATTTCTTGTCCGAAGCTGGATCAGTTCCATGGCAGGATGAAGCTATTTAGAATGTAATTAAATAATAAAACAGACACTTACCGAACTCTTGTCTTTGTCTTTGTTCTATTACCTCAAAATCCCCCATAAAAATAACGCATATTTCGCGCCAACCTGCAATACTTGCAGGATTCTCTCTGTATATATCCAGCGTCTTGTCCCAAAGGACTGGCCTATCTTCCACCAAACTAATTGACATTTCCTTGTCTATTAACTTTTCCCACTCCTTGGTTGACATAGTTAATCAGTGATTATAATAATTATTACACTCAATGCACGCGCGCGTTCTCTATGAATGTACAATAGAAAATGCGAGTCAAAACCTGTCGCATCACTACCCCTACCCCCGCACACACCGCTCTATCCGTTAAAATTCTACGTATCCGTATATTTTTACTGCTCCGTCGTCCAGTATTCGATGACAAAACGGAATGTATTTTTTTACGGAACGATATTTTTTACTGTCTAAAGAATACTGTGTCATGTGTGAAGTCGCTTATACAACTACATACGCCATCGACGAAAAAAAAATGTACACGATAAAACGGAGACATGTGTGAACCGGCCGTAAGGTACAACTAACAAGTAATCTGTGGCAGAAGACAAGTTTGTGTAAATAAATAGTAAGATAGGTTTTTCATTGTATAAAAAATTATTAATTTAACTAAAGGCATATTTTTCGTTATTCTCTCGTTAGTCCTTAACTGACGATTGAAAAATCGACATTCATGGACTGGGGTAGTCAACGTGACAAAATGTTCGACGGTTGGAATGTGCAGGTGTCAAAATGTCTTCATGGACCTGATGTCTATGTGGCAAAAAGTATGAACGTCAAAATGTGCAATGGTTAAAATGGACAGGAGTTAAAATGTGTTCCGGTCAAATCGAACCAGCGTCATAAAGTATAATAGCTAACGTGAACACGTGTTTAAATGCATCAAGGAAAAAATGTACAAGAGTAGAAAGGTATAAGCGGCACAACGTGCATGTTGCAAAATCATGTTATAAGTACTCTTTTAAAAGCATTCTGCATATCTCTGTCAATGATACTGGCCACTTCAGATTAGAAAGTAATTTACATTATGACTGGTATAAAACAATATTATTTACTGTCACTTCGTAATCTGTCACGTAATTATTCAATTTGTAAATACAATGCAAGAAGAAAGCGAGAAAATAATGTTCAGTAAAACTCAGAAAGGTACGGATACACTGTTACTTGGTGTGTATAAATATACTTTGAGCGTGCATAATCCACGTGGGTCCACACTATGGAAATGCATAAACCGTTTGTCATGTGGTTCATCTGTTACCTTGGATGCCAGTCGAACAAAATTGTGCGAAAAACATACATACTTGCGAGCCATCAACATCATATAAAAATCACCTAGCCCATCAAGAATGCAGAAAAAAGGTGTGCGAGACCTATGAATCCGTACAAAAAATATTTGAAGATATTTATAGCCAGGATATGGACACAGCTGAAGACTCGGATGATGTTACGCTTCCATTATTTGAAAATAAAAAAAGTCATTGTATAGAGCACGAAAGAAGATCTTGGAGGTCAAATCGACGTCTTTCAATACACTTCAAGACGTCGTGATACCAATAATTTTAAGGCAACCATTTTTAATTTGGGAAGATGGAAATTATGATATTTTTTTATTATTCGGCACCAAATACGCGACAAAAACACTAAAAAATAAAAGTGATGACAAAATTTTCTTTGGTGACGGAACATTCAAAGCAGCTCCTAAACCATTTAACCAGCTTTTCAGCATACATATGGATGTAAATAGCACAGAAGAGCAAACCAATGTCATGCCAATATTATATGCATTGCTTCCTGATAAAACCACAAACAAATATTTGCGTCTCTTCAATTACCTGAAAAATTAGTTAGGCATGAATATAAGAAAATATAAAACTGATTGTGAGAGAGCTGCAACAAATGCCTTGAAAGAAGTTTTCCCTGAGGGCGAAGTAAGTGGATATTTTTTTCATTATAACAATGCTATATGGAGAAAATCCAAGGTACTTCAATTAGAAGAGACTAAAGACGGCCACAAATTAGCAGAATTAGCGTCATATTTGCCATTGTTACCGGCTGATCTACTATTACAAGGCTGGACTGAAATTATGACTAGTGTGCCCACCAGATCCACTGCAAAAGATAAATTCACATAGAGACACCGCACTAACAACGCGTTGGAGGGGTGGCATAGTCGGTTGAATAAATAAATGCGGGCCAAGCCAAACTTATTTGAATTTATTCATCTATTGAGAAAGGAAGCCATTTACCAAGAATCAAAATCGAATGATTTGCTTTTTAAAAATGTAAAAAGAAGGAAATGTGACATTACATTCGACAAAAACTACAAAAATATGTTACAAGAAGTGAAGAATAGAGAGATTAATATTATTAATTTTTGAAATGTATTATAAAGATGAAGCGAAGCCACAATAATTTTAATAATTAGATAAGAAAATAAAGAATAACAATAACAAATAAGGTTCCAAAACATTACTTGGCAAAACAACTTGTAAGGTGTACAAGGTAAGTCCCTTGTCTACCTATTGCCATTATCAATATTAGAGCAAAAATTATGTTTTCTGCATTAGAGCCCCCCTTTAGTGGTATGTTTGTCTGTTTTTAGTATTCTTTGATATAGCGGCAACAGAAATACATCATTTCTGAAAATTTTAACTGTCTAACTAACAGTTCATGAGAAACAGCCTGCTGACAGACAGACAGACAGCGGAGACTTAGTAATGGACCCTATTACTAAGACTCCGCTTTTCAGACTCCTTTTCACTCTTTGGGGATGAAACCCTAATAATCGGTAATATTCGGTACCATCACCATGATGCTGGGAATTGGGATCCATGAAAATAATACAATCAATCAACTGTACCTGCGCTATACAAACTCATTTATTTGTTGACATCGCATTCGCTCGACTATTAAAAAATGCCGAAGAGAGATGGATGAGACTGTTAGGTAGCGTAGGAGTGAATGTGTGCGTGCAGTAATTATTGACTACATCGCCTGCTCAGTATGGATTGAAATTAATGTAACTTGCACCAAGTACGCAATGGTTTGGAACTTGAATTGGAAAGAAGTATGCATCGTGAAAGTTGATGAGCGCCCGCAGAATCAATGAATGAGATCGATATGGCATCGTCGTAAAATAAGGGCTCGTTGCAATGCAGGAAAAGAAGAACAATAGATTACAAAAAAAAACATTCCTCCGTTTCTATGCATTTTAGAACAGATGTTTCTTCGACAATGTTTTTTTATTAAGACTGAAGAATGTAACCCTTAAGTTATGGGAATTCAACAAAAACACGGGGATGGGTTTGATTCAATTTAACTTTAATTTAATGATGCCTAATTAGGTACGGTCGCCTGCGGCTAAAAGTATACAGGCAGGTGATGCCATCTATGAAGTGTACACGAACTGCTTACGGAATGCCTACGAGCCGGGCGGGGCGGCGACGGCGGCGGCGGTGGCTGTAATAACTGGTAGCATATTTCAACCAGTCTCTCATAGCTGGTAATAGTCCATGTGGCTAAAGATGCGCGTTTAGGATTCATGTAATGATGCGGCGGGGGCGATCATGGGTTCAAATCCCGCACGTAAAAATGTAACTAGTTGTTATTATTTTTAAATGCTTTTTAACATTCTTGACATCAGTAGTAATGGAAGTAAGCACCCACAAGTCATAGTTAGTAGCCAGAGCGATTTATAAAACGTTGAGCGGGGCAAGTGTAAAACTGACTCAAAGAAGCGTTGGTTGTGATCAAATAAATTAAAAAGGTCTACCCACAATCTTATGAGAATAAGTCAATAAATAAAAAGAAGTAAGTTTAAGTTAGTCGTCCGCTACATTGCACCTGACATCTACTGTTGTTTATTTGCTCCCTATCGATTGTGTGATTGTTTTATCAGCTTTTGTAATTCTGTTGTAATTTGTTGATTCGAAATGCATCATTTAACGGCGATTATGAAGGCAAAAATCATTGTTTTGCAAGAGGAGAATGTGAGCATTAGCGAAATAGCTCGCCGATTGCAAATAACGGTAAGTCCAATATTATAGTCATCCAAATAAGGTAGATTTTTTGCAGCTGTAACTTAGCTCAGTATGACCTTTGACACAGGCGTAAATAGTTCAATTCAATATCTTTATTTCAGATCACATAGATCCATATCACACAGAGACAAGTTACTAGTTTAGAACACGAAACGAATAATGAAAGACTTCATAATGTTTTTATTTATTTGCAGAGAAGATCCGTCCAATTATGGATAAGGCGGTATGCTAGCACAGGCGAGATAGATAACTTGAAACGTGGTCGGAAATCTTTCACGTATACCCCTGCTTGTGCCCGCCACCGAGAAATTATAGCTGCTCATACAGCAGATCCCTTTGCCACGACTCGTTCCACGGCCCAGCAGCATGGAGTATCTATGGATGTAGTGCGCCGACATCTGCATGCAGGCGGCATACATTGCTATCGACCAGCGAGTAAAATAGCATTATCACCAGCCCATCGCCAAGCAAGACTACAATTCGCTCGCCAATATTTAAATTTTAACTGGCAGGATAATATTGTTATTTTTACTGACGAAAAATGTTTTAAATCAGACAAAGATGGTCGAAAAGTTTTGTGGAGAACACCAGGAACACGTTACGATTTTAACACGCTTCCTTGCAGAACCAGCGGTAGGATTACTCTCGGCTACTGGGGCTGGATGTCTTCGATGGGTCCTGGCGAGTTAGTTGATGTAGGGGGCCGGATGACTGGCCCAAAATATTTAGAATTGTTACGACATGTCATGTTACCTTCAGTGCGCAATGTGTATCCTGAACCACATCATATTTACTTCGTGCATGATAACTGTGCAGTTCATCGTGCACAAGTTGTTAGTGATTGGTTAAGGACACAATCGAATATTACTATTATTGACTGGCCCTCTAAAAGCCCTGATCTCAACCCAATAGAAAATTTGTGGGGCCAAATGGTGCTTAACTGGGACCCATCCGAAGTAAGAAATAAGAAAAACTTGGACAATCTAGTCACGTCAACATGGGAGTCGTATCGCGGCCGTGATTTGTGCTGGAATATGGTGACCGGCATGTCGAGACGGCTGCGAGAAGTCATCAACCAGGAGGGTGCAGCGACTCACTATTAAGCATTTTAATATTCCTATTTAGGAATATTTACTCCCTTGGTTAGCTTTTTTTACCTTATAAATTTACTACCCCATGTTGGCGTGTCAGGTCAGGAAAGTTATAGAAAGTGAGTGATGTTATTGTTACAATATGTAACATGTTGATTCACTTCACTGAACTATAGTTAATATTTATGTTGTAGCTATTCTGCGATATATTATATGATAGATATATCTGCAATACTTCATCACTTACGGTTTGATGACTAGCCTATAAACCTATAGTTAGGTTCAGGTAGCAATCCAAGCAGACAATGTGTTAATATTACTCGTCTAGTGTTTATGTTTTGCTATTTTATTAATAAAATTTATATTTAAAATTCCGGATATTTTATTTACAAACCCTCAGTAATTAAATTCAACAATAAAAAGAAAGAAAAGAAAACTTGTATGATATTTTATTTAAATTCACAAAAAGTGCAAATTCAAAGCAAGTCCAATACATTCGTGGTAGTTCCTGCGTCTCGCCGCCGCCTTTAACCACTACGCCACGGTCAATATGTCAGAGATGTGTGAAATTAACTACCTATTCTACACAGGAGTTGAAATAGCGGACACAAGCTGGCGTGCTGCTCAAACATACCCACATTTATACGACACTGCCACACACCACAACACGTCCACGCAACTATTACCCAGGACGTTGTAGTTATAAGCTGGTTACTAGATGGCATCACCTGCCTGTATACTTTTAGCCGCAGGCGACTGTACATATACATTTTCTACACTCATATGTTTAATTTCGAAAAGAAAATCTCCACTGCTATTAGAATTGAGGTCAAATTTTTTGCTTTGTTTTTCAGAGATGTTCAAATTTGAACGTTATAAGAACATCGAATTCAATGTTATTATGAAGCAATAACAACATTTTCGTAGATAATAAATGTGTCCTAACAAATCAGTTTATCTTTAAGCTGGTCGTAATTTGCGGTTTTCGAACGCATTATAGAGGTTTTATGATATGTGTTGGATAAAAGCTTTTTAAATATTTTTACCATTCATTTATTTTTTATGTTTAAGGTTTCGCACTGTTGCGCTTTGCATCATAATGTTTCTGATAATTTCATTTAAAGCGTTGTCCGGGTTATGAATAGTTATGATGCACGTAATAGTCCAGTTCTAGGTCCTCTCTCTATCCTTTGGTAGGTGGAGGTATTAGCAGGAGACTTCAATAAAGCTTGTTATTTAATACAGCAACGTAACTATTTATTTTTGAAGGATTTAATTAACAAAATTATGAAGCCACGTCTCTTGCCTATGATAGTCTAAAATGGTCTACGTCATACATAGGCGGGGCCCACATAGCAGGCTGCTGTTGCATAGCATCTCCGGTAGATGGCGCTAGCTGTCTCTCATCAACATGCCCGCGGCCTTGGAAACATCAGGTTCCAACGAAATAGACGGTATCGCCTAATACGTCATCTGACTCCTTTAATGGAATGCGCACGGAAAAACGACCTTTGTCGCCGAGTATAGTAGTGATTTTAAAAAGATTTTCGCGTGCATTCTCGGACACGGTGTATTTATTATCTGTCCGAACCTCCTCGAGCTTCCAAAATCGAATGACTGGACGAAATTGCATTGTACTCGATTAATGCTTGAGTAATTGTTGTGCAATTACCCCGAAATGACCCAACCTAGCATTGTATTTTGCAGAAAGGGACCGTTGGGATTGCTAATATGGCCGTATCTCAAAAATTCCCTTTTTTATACAGCGGCTTAACTATGGAAAGCTTGAGTTTCGGAATGATTCCGGTTTCAAATGATATGTATATCATATGAGCTAGAACTGGGCAGAGAGATAAGCGGCAATCTTTTATTATTTGTGTACCTACTTATTTCATCATAGCCTGTTGCTTGAGTATTTTTAAGGGTACAATAATCTTCCTTATTTCTAGTTCATCCACTGGATTTATGAAAAAACTGGAGCCACTGTTGTTGCAGTTCTTGAAGCATTTATTTTCAATGCTGGTGTTTTTTTTATTTATCATGTTACTAAGATATTTATTAAAAAAGTGCGTTATTTGCAGTAGATCAGTTAATATTTTAGCTTTGTCTTTAACCCTATTTATATTTATGTACTCCATTCATTTTTGTGTCAAGTCTTTAATTATTCTCTACGATGCTTTGCAAATAGTCTTACTTCCTAAAACGATTTGTACCCTTTGAGCTTGCGATATATTTTTTTTAACAGTCTAGTGTATAGTTATCGTAACTCAATTTATTTTGTTTCGATTTATAATTATAATATTTATATCGTAGAGTTATTTTTGTTCTACAGCTTATTTTAAATCCTTATGATATCCATGTCTGGCTAATTATTGAATTTATCTTTATCTTTGTTTATGGAAAACACAATTCATAAAACAAACAATACAATCATGAAATTTTCAAATGCTTGTTGCAAAAAGTGGATCTCTGGCTCTTAATGAACCTCGTTAAAATGAGCTATCTTGTCATGAAATTTCCTGAGATTTCCTTGTTAAAGTCTCGTTTTATGATATGCTAGGACTTTTTTGGATAGAATTTTGATTTAACGTTGAAGGTGATCATTTGGGATGTTTCACGGTCAGATAAAGCTAGAGGTGGTGTTTTCCCTTGCGCGTCTTTAATATTTCTAAATATAAGGTCCAAACAAGATTGCTCTCTTGTAGGTGTTTTTAAATTATGACCATCCATTAAGTCCAATAATTCTGTGGTGTGTTTATTGTTTAGCAATATATTAATATAAGATAGTTCCCTAGTTTCTATTTATTTTTTGGTAAAGATACAGGTTCCACCTCTTTTTTATTTCGACAAAATCATGTTGCCATTCTGTACTTCATAAGTTTTACGAGATATTCCTGCCCCGCTTGAATGAAAGTTTCTGAGACCTCTGTCGAGGAACCAAACGTAATCTGTTACGTCTGGTTCCTCTTTAATTTCGTTCATTACTTGCTTGTTAATTCTACTAGCTCTTTCTTGGAATTTATACTCTGGATATTTTGGTGCAATACTCTGAACTGTAACTGTTTGGGCTGTTGTTACGTCTGGTTCCTCTTTAATTTCGTTCATTACTTGCTTGTTAATTCTACTAGCTCTTTCTTGGAATTTATACTCTGGATATTTTGGTGCAATACTCTGAACTGTAACTGTTTGGGCTCGTGCACTGATTGTCAGATGTTTGATTTATTGTAACTTTCTTTATTTTCTTGAGTTTTAGTTGACTCTTTTTTCTGGTTTCTTTATAATTTATTGAAATAAAAAGGTATCGTGCCTTTTTATGGACATTGTTCTGGTTTGTTTGTTGTTACGGGCCTTGTCTTTTTAATTTAGTCATATTTACCGTTCTACATAATATTTTATTAGTTCTTCATAGTCTCGTTGGTCCACCACGGCATTAATTTTATGACAAGTGTTTTTGAAATGCATGAAGTTTGTTTCCGCATCAATGAATGTGCAATTCTGAAAATTTGTACAGATCAGTTTTAAGGTGCTATGTAATGTTCTTTCATTTAAACAGTCACTTTTATGTATGCCTAAAACATCTGCTTATCATTTAGATCTTTTCTGTGCCGCATGAAGTTCTTTCAGTCAGTGGCGAAATCAGGGTGTTTTAGATATCAATAAAATCCAATGTGTAAGAGCTATGCAATTGAAACTTAATGTTTTTAATGAATCTATAATGCATTTACTCGCCCAAACTAGACATCAAACTTTCACTATGCTTCGGAGGGGACACAACAGAGTTTCAGGCAGAAACACTTAGTCTCCTACATGGGCACCTAGTAGGCCTAGTAGGAAACGTAGACGAGATAGACATTGTCGTTAAAACAGACTGTGCACTCTGCGCACTATAAAAACCACTAAAAAAAATACTCCTATCACGAGATGCTCAACAGACTGGGTGAGAACAACAAAGTTAAACTGCAGTGGGTAAAACGTCACCACCAAGACCAAGAAAACTGCGAGGCGGACAAGCTAGCCAAAGCAGGGGCAGGACAGTGATTGGCCCTACACCTTTCGCACTGCTATTGGCTGAAGCAATAAGAATTAAACTCAAAGCAGCCACAGCCGACCAACATAATAAGATATAGGCGAAAAGAGTAGACTGCAAAAACACCAAATTATTTCTTAAGGAATATAATCATAAATTCACGTACTACGTGATGAGACTGCCACGCTGTAAAATAAAAATACTAACTGGCCTAATTATAGACCACTGTGCAATTAACAAACATTTGAAAAATACAGGTGCAACAGACAGCTCCCTATGCAGGGGAGCTGTCTGTTGCACCTTCAATATGTGGATTAGACCATGGAGCACGTGCTGTTTGCATGCCCATCCACCATTGAAACCAGGATGGCAATCCTGGGTGAAACGAGGCCCTCGGAGGTCCTAGAACATCCGGTCTCCTACTCCAGCTTGTGTAGGAGTTGGGATGGCTGAATAAGAAGAGTGGGTGCAGGGGATATGCACAAAGGCCCCGCTCAAGTGGGCCAGGTTCAGGCACTTTCACCCCCTGGAGAGCAGAAGAAGAAGAAGTCCTCTAGTAAATATGCAAAAACTTTGTTTTTTGTATTTTTCATTGAAATATTTAAGCCCAGCTCATTTATTAAGTTAGACCAAGGGCTAACTAGGGCCACGGGCAACGGAGGCAAAGAGGTGACCTTATAGAAACTTATAAGATCCTCACCGGACACTATGACTTGCATTACCTAAACAGCATCTACAAGATGAACCAAAGTCACCATCTTGATGATGATGATGTAATCCTGTAATCCCTCATCAGGGACATAGGGCTCGAAGAAGAGATTTCCACTTAGAGTCACCATCTTAGAGGACACAAAGTCAAACCGACCAACTCTCTCAAGTAAGCCTCGTAAAAACTTCCTAACTAACCGCACCGCGTAGTTCAGGAAATGAACAAATTCCCAGACTCCATAATCAGTGCAAATTCAGTGAACACTTTCAAAAACTCATTAGACAAATATATTAAAAATAAACAAGTGCAGTGATATACACACATCAGCTTCAAGCTGCTAGTGTACAATACATAATAATAATAATAATGTATATAGCGAAATCATCCGCATACTGTGAGATAGAATCAGATACATTGACAATTTCCTTACATATAGAAATAGTCGCAACATTGAACAATAGAAGGTAAAGCAGGTGGGTCCCCTTGATCTATCCCTTGCCCAGTATATCTACTACAAATATCCGAGTTAATCAAAATTTGCAAATGGCGTTGTCTTAAGAATTCCCATAGGTGCTTTTTTAATTCCTCATTTTCTGGCATGCCAGCAAAAATCATTTTTTTTCTCGAAACTCTAATTCTCTTTCAATCAGATCCATTTTTGACTTTAATTTTTTGTTATCTTCTTGAAAGTGTTCCATTTTTTCGTCCATAGCTAAGTATGGTTTTCTGTTATGCTTTTGTTTCTCCATTTCTTCAATATACTTTGATATACTTTATTGCATGGTAAATAATGAGTACAAACAAATGAACACTTATGAGAATTTCTTCCAGCAAACCTACGCAGGACTGGAAAGTCTATTGCTAGTAAGAGCAGTCTTGTGCACAATAAATTAAATAACTACCTAATAACTAATACAATATAATATAAGTATAATAAAAGTCATACACTACATTATTGTACAACATATTCTTCTATCAAGGTAATTGCTTGATTCCCTAATTTGTTGGCTCCTCAAAGTTGCTCATGGTTGATATTAGGTTTTCCAATGTCTTTTCATGGTCGAGTTTTAAACAGCTTGGTAAACACACGCAATATTGACAACAATGGAGCGTAATGTGGATCACAACGCCAAAGTTTATTTATGTTTGAGACAAATTTGCAGGGTTGCTGGATATTTTGTGATACAACTTTCCAGTGATTTTGACAAAGATAACACTCCCTCAGGTGCTCCAGGTGTTCTTCACTTTGTCATCAATATTTCACTCGATACATTGTTTTTGATGAAAATCTAAAATGTAGGAGTAGGTCTAGCTCAGACGACTGTTTTGACAATACCTTATCTTATTAGTCTTAGAAAAAAAACTTTATGCACTAGAGAACACAAAGCGACGTTATGTCACCTTCGCGCAATATAAAGACAAACTTTTAGAGCATTAGTAATGAGAAAGCTTTGATAAAGAGTACAGGAATAACACACCTCTTTTTCGCACTTAAGTAGCATCGGGTGCAGCAGTCTGTAGTCTTGCATTTGCTCTCTGAAGCGCAACGATCTCTTCAAGTGAGCCACACACTCCCAGCAGAGTCTCGGAGACACAGGTATACCTGCCTCTGGCTGTAACGTCACATACATGCTTGTATTGCTTAGGATGTATACAACCAATTACCATTTAATAAAAAATAATGCAAAGGTATTTTTTGTGTAGTACTAACCGACGTCTCGGTGAGGATGTTCATATAGTACTGCTTCAGTGTGTTATCATCGAGCATATGTGTAGTGCGTGTCGCACACAAACAAGCTGTGCACAGTTGATGCACATTGTGAGAGTCCACTTCCACATATCCACAATCCACAACTTCCTCTTTGACATCTTCTGCTGTCTGACAATCCTCCATCTCACAATACAAAGTACTTGTTGTGAGTCTCGGAGAGGAGAGACAGTAAACTTGTCATGATATATTATCACTTTAGGTCTGATGAATGCTGCAAACAAAAGATTACTTGTCTCAAGACAATTCACATGCGATAATTTTACGGAGACTAAAAGCACATGTTAGATAGGACAGGTCGCAGATGGGTCGGAGTGTCGATAAGGAGGCGGAAGTATTTTTTCCTTGGCGCCGCCTTATCATCACTCTAACCCGTAGATGATTACCTATAAGTAATATTACGAGTGGATGCAGAATCAGAATAGATTTATCACAAAACTCGTAGATTGATCCGTCGCGTTGATTAAGCCTCGCTCGACTCGAAACTGCTCGAAACAAAACTGCTTGTTCCCGAGTTAGTTACCTGCATCTGAGATTAACCAGCACTTCCTATCTGAAAGCATGACGCACTTATGCATGAACGAGCAATACGTTCCAAATGATGATGGCTTCCATCAGTTTCGTTTATATCCGAGGTTTGAGGATTCTGCCTCTGCCAGTCAAGTTTCAGATCGCTTTAACTTCTCGAGGCCAGCCGGCAGCCCGCACAACAATTTAAAGTCACAGACTTATAATAAGATACTATAACAAAGGTACTCTGTGGATACTACGTATACCCAGTGTTACCAGATGAAACTATAAACCAAGGGGTATTCTCTCGTACCTAGACCATTTTGCCCTTTCACACATGCTTAATCTTGTACATGTGTTAGTTGATAATGAATACCAGCTAAAAAAAGAATTAAGTTATTATTCTGAACTGGTCATACTGAGTCCCCGGCTGTCAAAACTGTCAATACGCGTTTTTGTGTTTGTTTGTACGTTCGTTCGATAGATGTTCTCTTAAAAAGTTAGAAATAACCTTTCCTTGCTATAAACTACCGTGTTTATCTGTTAAAATTACGGTGTTTAAGACTTAAATTACCGTAGAATCATTTGGAAAATACTGTGTAAATTACCGTATAAAATGCAACCGAAACAACCTTGAATTTAGATGATTTTATTTAAAATTAATCTTCTAAAATAAGAACGTCTTTATCATATATGGCTGCCGTCATTTTTGATAACATGTTCTTAGTAGGTTTAAAATCAACATAGTTATGACCATTCCGGTGAATAGCTTGTTGAGCAAGTATATTTCCCTTAATGGTTTTCGGTATCAGCTTGTTCATTTTCTTCGTTTTTATGTCGTCGATTTGACTGAATATTATCTCACACAAAGGTTAAAAAATACCATCGGATCTCTGCGACCCGATGTCGGCCTATTGGCCTATCGTCGATTTCAAACTTTTATTGTGTGTGCTACTTCCCTACACGGTAGTTAATATCTAAGAATACCGTAGAAAAAGATACGGTAGTGGATCGCTACCGTAGACCGTGTATTAGCCAAAAATACCGTGGTTCTACGGTAATTACCGTGTACCTGGTAACACTGCGTATACCCATGACGTCGAGTCCCCGACTTTTCCGTCAGTCAAGTCAGTCATTGACTGCCTTGACTGACAGTCAAGGTCATGGCCACAGATTAATAATATGTAGTTCCCACGGCGCGTTCCGAATCGCGCCATAATCGATTATAACGTCTAAAAGGTCGTTAAAAATGAGCTTTAGCGTGACAACGATAGCTCAAAATGGTTGTTATGACATCATTAACGCCGCCATGTTGTGCTATTATCGCCCATGCTTCTGAGCTTCAGCACTGAGAGCGAGCCATCAAAAGTGACAGCTGTCACGCTGACAGCTGACAATAAAACTTAGAACAGCAACCAGCAGCGACTCCTGGTACTCCTTAATTGTTTATTTCCTCACTTATTCACCCAAAACAAAGTTAATATAACAAATACGACTCGAAATGACAGTAACGTCATTATCTACCAAAAGTAGGGTTATAATAGTGTCACTGTCAGTGTAGACGTTGTCTACCGTCGCGTTCAAAGCGTTCCGATTGGACACCTATTTAGTTTGGTCGCCATTTCACACTCGGAAATAGCATGTTTCAAATCAAATCAAATCAAATCAAAAATCATTTATTTCCATAGGATGTTGTTACATCACTTAGATCCGTTATTACATTTTTTTTGGGTGAGTTCACTAACACAATGGCGGAATCTGTGGAGAAGAGCTCACCGAAGAAACTCCACAGTCGTCGCATCTTTTGCGTTTCCTTTTTTAAATAAAATATTGTCAAATTACAAAATGAATGCTAATTATATATCGAAACAGCCTGTTACTCAAACAATCTATTCCCATGGACATCTGTCCTCTAAGTAATCAGATATCCTATAGTAACCTTTTTTATACAATTTCTGTTTTATTATTATTTTAAACTTGTCTAAAGGTAAGTTTTTAATATCAGTAGGGACCTTATTGTAATAGCGTATACAATTGCCTTTAAAAGAATTACTAATTTTATGTAGTCGGCTTACATAAGCAACCAACTTGTCTTTATTTCTAGTATTAAAATTGTGTATATCACTGTACTTCTGAAAATTAGTTATATTTCTTTTTACATACACAAGATTGTCATAGATATATTGGGACACAAATGTCAGAATATTGATTTCTTTAAACTTTTCCCTCAACACTCTAGGCCAGCGGTTCCCGAATGGTGTTCCGCGGAACCCTGGGGTTCCGTAGAAGGCTCTCAGGGGTTCCGCAAAAATTCAAGATTTCGATGTTTTTTTTCTAGTCTAGCTAGCTATTTTTAATCGCTTTACTCGTACCTTTGATATATTTAGATATAGATATGGTTTTTTTTTTAAATGGACGTAATTATTATCTTAATTATTATTTAAAATATTGTATTCCGAAATTATGTTTAGGTACCTATCTATGTAGGTTGGTATCGCTCGCGAGTGTAAATACGAGTTCGCGACGGGTAGCAAGGTCTGGCGGCCGGACGGGGAGCTGCGGCGGCGGGAGCGGGGGTCACCGCCCGCGCCGCCCGCCAGTCACCAAATCAGTCGAGTCAGCACGATAAGTGAGACTGCACGTGATTACGTTTTTGATGACACATGCTCAAAACTCGACAATAACGATAAAACCGGTCAAGTGCGAGTCTAAATCGCGCACGAAGGGTTCCGTACCACCGTTCAATGGAAGCGATGGTGTGGAGTGAATAGTTTGGATTTTACACAGCAAAATATTGTTTACAAAGTTATTGGTGCGGTTACTTTCACACTCCATGTACGTAACCAGGTGCATACATAAGTTTGTATGTGGTATTGAAAGAATTTTTGTATGGGAGCCCCCTTAAATATTTCTTTTATCCTGTTTTTTAGTATTTGTTGTTACAGCGGCAACATAAATACATAATCTGTGAAAATTTCAACTCTCTAGCTAGCTAGGTTCTTGAGATACAGCCTGGTGACAGACGGATGGACGGACGGACGGACGGACAGCGGAGTCTTAGTAATAGGGTCCCGTTTGGAACCCTTCGGGTACGGAACCCTAAAAAGCAACATTAAAGATAGTAATTGCAGTGATTGTTTTCAGTTTTACAAGCATTGTTATGATAAGCAGGTATGTTTTAATATTTTTACTTATTATAAAACGATAAGAAGTAGATTTTTCCTAAAATATTTCTGTTTCTTACTTACAGTTAACTATGGATAAATGGCTAAAAACTGGGCTTGCTAAGGGGAAACGTGGTGCAAGCTTTTCGAACACTAATGCCAATACTAACCAACCTAACCAAGCTTTTGACCAAGTCTCACCATCACCAGAAGGAGAGTTAATTGAAAACATTTCGGAAGATACCAGTGGTGCTAGTTGTTTAGTAAGAAAATAATAATTTAATTTAATGTACCTACTCATAATAACCTGTGTGTCGCCGCACACGGGTGTTTGTGGCGGCGTTTTGAAGCGTATGGCGACCACAAGAAGCGAGCAGCGCGTGGCCACCTCACGCCTAACTCTTTATTAATCTGTGCCTCACGCTTCAAAACGCCGCCACACGTCATCCACCCCACCTTATATCTATTATGATACGGCGCGCATGTCCATAAACGTGGCTGCCGCGCGCTTCAGCTTCCTTAGTGGCCGCTTCTAGTTTCTTGCAGCGGCGTTTGTGGCTGTCGTGTACGGGGACACTCACACAAACTAAGCTGCGATTTTATAACTTAATTCTAATTATTTTTTTCAAAGTCACATGTGTGTGCCAGACAGGGTGATTGGTACTAAATATGGTGCCAGCACTTTCATAAGAACTTATTTTTTATTACATTATTTTTTCAGAGAATAGGTACGGAAGACTCTTTTGTTGTACAAAATCAGCAAAATGCAGTGAAACCAACTACCGACCGGACTGAAAGTCAAGAGGGAACTTCTTCAAAAAAGAGGAAATATGATGAGTCCTATCCTATCCTATCCTATATGATGGATGAGCTATGGATTTATACCGGTAGGGAATGCTGAAAATCCTGATGGGAAATGTGTTGTTTGCAACAGGATTTTGTTTAATAGCTCTCTGGCACCTGCAAAATGTAAGCGTCACCTTGACACTAATCATCCTCACCTCAAAGATAAAAACATTAGTTTTTTTGAAAGACAAAGAGATGTACATCAAGCAGGTGTGACGGCTTTACAAAAATATGCAAAAACCGATAATGAAAACGCAACGAAAGCCTCATTTATGCTAAGTTATAGCGAGCTGGAAAACCTCATACAATCGCCGAGGATTTATTAAAACCATGCATATCTGAAGTTGTCACCTGCGTGCTTGGAGAGGATTCAGCCAAGAAAGTCGCAGCAGTTCAGTGTTCGAACAACATCGTATCTGACCGTATTCATAAGATTTCAGACCACATCGAAGATGAATTGATAGGTAGGTTGAAAGAGAGCAATGCGTTTGCAATGCAACTGGACGAAAGTACGGATGTTGCTGGACTAGCGATACTGCTCGTTTTTGTTAGATATCCATTCGGAGGATCTATCGAAGTAGATTTGTTTCTCTGTGCTCCTTTGGAGACCAATACGACTGGAGAAGAAATTTTTAGAGTCATTGATGACTACAAGAAAAAACACAATATTGATGGGAACAAATGTAGAGATGTATGCAGCGATGGAGCTGCAGCCATGATTGGAAAAGTAAAAGGAACAGTGTCAAGAATTAAAACTGTTGCGCCAAATTGTACTAGCAGTCATTGCATTTTACATCGACATGATATTGTAGTGAAAAGAATGCCATCTGATTTAAAATAAGTCCTTGATCAAGCCGTACAAATCGTCAATTTTGTGAAAATGCGTCCACTGCAGTCAAAGCTATTCAAAAAGACGTGTGAAGACATGGAAAATCAGCACCAATCACTCCTTCTACACACGGAAGTGAGATGGCTTTCCAGAGGAAGGGTTTAACCAGATTTTACGAATTGCGCGATGAACTGAAGGTTTTCTTACAGACCCTCCTTTCGCCTGCAAGTGCTAGCTATCTCGAACTGTTGCGCGACGAGCGGTGGTCAATGAGATTGGCTTATCTGGCCGACATATTTGATAAATTGAACATAGTGAGCAGCTCTCTGCAGGGAAGACAGATAACCATGTTTACAGTGAGCGACAAAATATCTTCATTGAAAGAGAAAATCGCCTTCTGGATTGAATGTCTTGGACAAAAAAGTTATGACTGCTTTCCGCTACCCCAGCAATTTCTCAAAAAAAACATCTTCAAAACGCTCCAGACATGGAAAAAAGTATAGGTGAACATTTGACAAACCTGATAAAGTCTTTGGACGAATATTTTCCGGAAGCAAAGTTACAGTTACAGGAAATCCAATGGGTCCGAAATCCATTTAGTATTCATACCAAACCTTCAACATTGACTGTGTCGGAGTATGAAAATTTAATTGATATTAAAAATTCATCCACACTCAAACAACTTTTTGAACCAAAAGCTACCACGAACCCGAGCCAATTTTGGTTTGGCCTGAAAAACGAATACCCGGGCATCGTCGAAAAGGCTATCATGCCGTTACTTCCATTTGTGTCAACTTATAGATGCGAGGCTGGGTTTTCAGCTTACGCCTACACGAAAAATAAGTTTAGGAGTAGGCTGAATTCTGCACCAGACCTCCGAATCCAATTATCAGACATAAAACCTGACTTCCATGTTATTTTGTCAAAAACTATGAAAAGATTTCATTCTTCGCATTAAGTTTATCTAAATTAAATATTTTTTTGTTATAAGTAAATAAATATTTTTATCTTAAAAAGTCTTTCTTTTAAAGTTAAACTATACTTACAAGGTGCGAACACCAAGCCGAAAAGCCTCAGTATGGTGTGATCTCACGTAAAAAAACAATGTTACAGTAAGTTTACTTCTTACTTGATCTAGGGTTCCGCACAAAAATGGTAAGCCAAAAAGGGTTCCGTAGCCAAAAGAATTCGGGAACCGCTGCTCTAGGCCATAATCTATAAATTGCACGAACAGCCCGTTTCTGCAGAATAAATATACCATTAGCATTCGCAGCGTGACCCCACAATAAAATACCATAGGTCATAATAATAATAATAATATAGACAGTCGACTGCACAAGGTCCAATCTCTGTCCTTTTATAAATATGTCTGTAGTTACCGGGTTCACATTGGGTAACACGAATTTAATACATTTAGTTTTCTTTTCATTAAGTAATAAATTGTTAACAGTAAACCAGTTCACTATACTAGAGATAGCATTGTTTACCTCGTCATAATTTGATTGCTGTCTTTTAACTTTAAATATCAAAGAAGTATCATCGGCAAACAATACTAACCCATGTTTTGCTTTAACAAGGTAAGGTAAATCATTAATATATACTAAAAACAAGAAAGGACCAAGAATTGAACCTTGCGGTACGCCCATACTTATTGAAGACCCAGGTGATCTTTTCCCATTAACATCGACCATCTGAACCCTATCTGTTAGATATGACTCCAGAAGGCTAAGTGCCTGATCTTTTACACCATAATGGCGTAACTTCCTGACAAGAGTGTCATGATGGACGCAATCAAAAGCCTTGGATAGATCGCAGAAGACACCTATTGCATCCATTGCGTCTTCCCAGGCATCAAAAATATTGTCGATTAGTTCAACACCAGCATCGGCTGTTGAACGACCCTTTGTGAAACCAAACTGAGCAATATGAATTAAATTATTGAGATAAAAATGACTTTGCAATTGATTAAGGATGAGTTTTTCAAATATTTTGCTAAGCGTTGGTAGTATCGATATGGATCTAAAATTGGTGGGGTCTGATGTACTACCAGCTTTGAATAAAGGTATAACTTTACTTATTTTCATCAAGTCAGGAAACACACCATTATCTATACATTGATTAAATATACAACAAAGGTGAGGTGCAATACAATCTACAATGGAACTAATAATTTTTACTGATAGACCATGGGCGTCAGCTGTCTTTTTCATTTCCAGGGATTTAAACGCTTTTACAATGTCTTCATTATTTACGTGCCTAAATTTAAAATCTGTTTTACATTCCTCAAAGTTTTGTTTAAGTATAGATTCAGCAGCAGCGGGAGATGAATTTAAAGACTTGGTTGTTGAAACTGGAATGTCCGTAAAGAAATTTTCGAAAGCTTTTGCTACTTCTAGGTCTGTACTTAGCAATTGATTATCTATCTTAAGCTTGAAGTTATTATGTGTAGCTTTGGCCTTTCCAGTCGCTCTGTTTATAATTTGCCAAGTCGTTTTCATTACATTGCTACTAGATTCAATTTTGTTTTTAATGAAATTAGATTTAGCTACGGCAGAAACGCGTTTAAACATTTTTGAATAACTACGAACATTATCTAGAAAGGCCGTATTTTTGTTATATGATTTCTCTTCATAGAGTTCATATAATCTTCGTCTGCTCCTATGAATTCCAACTGTCGCTCAATCACTAAACAAAGCTTTGTTATTAACTTTTATAGTTTTTTTATTTAAATACCGTATCATATTCATTTTTGACAAGGTTAAATACTGAGTTGTACAACAAATTTGGATCGTCACTGTATGGTATTTCCCATAGTTTATCTAAAATATTATTCCTGTAGTGTTCAAGCCGAGTGTCACTAACGGGCACACATGTAATATCCTCTTTTTGGTCCTTTTTATTTTAATATTGAATATACCTATCTGACCAGAGTGATCAGAGGTTAATTTATTGATGACCGATTTGAAAATGGGCGTAATGTTAGTAAATATATTGTCAATGCAGGTAGCAGATGTTGCAGTAATTCTAGTAGGCTCCAAAAACAGATAGTTCATGTTGTGACATAAAAATAAAGATTTTAATCTAGTACAAATATTATTATCCTCTAACAGATTAACATTAAAATCACCACAAATTATAAAAAAATTGTTTTTATCGCTGATTTTAATCAACACTTCATCCATTTTCTTTTCGAATAAATCAAAGTGATAGTCGTGACGTCACGTGAGCGATGATGTCTTTGTTGACGTAAATCGGAACGCAACATTAGTAGACATACATGGCGTGACGTTATGTTATTTTTTACATCTATAAGGTGACTAAATTATCGATCAAAAAGTTAGGGTTATGGGGAGCGAGGCAAAGGGAACAATTCTTTCAAAACGATGTGAAATCATCGTTATAATTTTTTTTGGATATATTTATGACACGATGTCATTTTAATTAATTCTGTACCCGATATTTATATAAATGTTGTCAATCCCTGACATATTAATTTTACACGTTTACAGTGTAAACGAATACAAGACATTGAGTATCTCTCTCACTCTTCAGTCACCCGATAGGCACTATCTTATTCTCGCACGCGCGCGCACACACACACTCACGCAGTACGTGCCGCTGCATCGACACGGCGCGCGACGGTTGCGGCTAGGACACCCGACACGAGTCACGCACACACACTCATACACACTCCACCAGTCGTGACTCAGCCTTTTACACCCAAGCCGTTTTAGCCGTTATAAACCCAATTGGTCCACTGAATTATTTGTAATCAAGAAGGTAAACAACACTATTCCTATAACTTATTTGGTTGAAGATATCCGTCAACAACCGATTTCAGGATGTTTCTACGATCAAGAACTCCTGAAAGCTAAATATCGTGGTAAGTATATAAAATAAGGGGATAAGTTAGTAAAATGGTTAGGTGTAGATAAAACTCAAAATAGTTGGATTGATAAAAAGACTGTAGTTTAAAACGTAGCCTTAGTCTATAATCAGTTATGCAAGGCGGAGGTCTAGTTAGCCGTGTGATAAATAATTTACATTTCGAGTTACATCTACCTGGCTATAATTATTATGACGCGTGTGTGTATCACGACATAGCGTATACGAAATTCTCGGGTTTATAATCAAATTTATATATCAAAGCTATTGTATCTAAAATAAAAGGACATCTTCAGAAACTGAAATCTAAAAATAGTAATAGTGCTATTAAATATGCTTATGCTGCGGCTAAAAAAATATTGATGGAGGTACCAAACACAATATACCTAAGGATACCGCAAATTATTCCCCTCCCCAAAAGTGGAGGCATTTTTCCCTTAATACCAATGTTTGCCGGGTTGTCTGCCTTAGGAATTCTTGCTGTAGGGGCAGCTGGAATAGCGGTTGGAGTGTAGATAAGGGGGCGCCAAGGAAAAAAAAATTGACCAAAGTCTTTAAAAAACTAATAAAAAGGCTGCCTAAACGTGCTCTAACCAATGTGGATATCATCGCATATGCTAAACAAATACAATATTTTCGCAGAGTGTCCATGAAAGATGCTTTGCCAAGAAAACCAAAAAGTAAAGAATGTGATATAATAAATTTAGACAATTCCTACAATGAAGGAACGCACTGGGTAGCCTACATAAAACTTAATGAATACATGATAGTTTTGGAAACTTGAAGCCACCGACACAAGTTGTGAAATATCTCCACACTCCTATTTTTTTTTTATTATACTAGATATCGGACTCACGATAGTAACTGTGGAAATTTATGTTTAAAGTATTTGCATGTTTTTTGGAATAAACATATAAATGATTGATAAAAGCGTTTATAATTTACCACTGTTATAATGTCATTCACCCTATCAATAATAGGCAAGAAGTCACTTTTACCAATGAATTATTCTCCTACATTACAACTAGAGGGAGAATATGAGCGCGCTTTACTATACCAAGCCACCTTTAATTCAATTCCAAACGTTGATAGTGAAAATAACAAGTTTTATTTTAGCGAAAACGATGTTATTGAACTTCCTGAAGGAGCGTACGAATTGCTATAAACGATAACTTACCTTAAAGGAAAATTAAAAGATATCAACTGATTAATTTCACGCCTAAACCGAACGGCATGGAATCCTGAGGGGAATGTGCCTTTGGCCGCACGTGGGAGAAAAGAATTGATGAATTTTGTTTATTACCTTGTCTCCGTAGGCAGGAAATCGAAAGCTCGATTCGAGACGGGAATTCGGGAAAGGGCACAATTGGGATAGGATAGGAACCGAATCACTATCGTTTCGCTGTCGCTGCCCGACGCTGCCGCCGGCGTTCTGCCTGCTGACGTGGAGTCGCCGTCCGAATACGACTATGTGCTTCACAACACAAATCACTCAACCGCTGATGCGAGTCTAATTACAATCAATAGCCCGACGCTATGAGGTAGATTTACACTCTGACCAGGCCCGATGCCTGTATTACAATTGGTACACCGAAATACCATCAATGCCACGGGGCCCGAGCCGCCATGTTATTTTCTCCCGATGAGACAAAACAAAAGTAAAAATAACCTCCAATTTTACATCTCATTCCGGTACGAGTGACATATGCGGTCCGTTTCCGCTAGTGATGTCTCGATTACTCGCGATCGATTCGCGCAACAAAAACCGGTGCGTTTCCGACGCATAAATATTAAACAGTCACCCGCCCGGACAGGCCCGAACCTGTCCCTAATCAATAGGAAGGCGAGAAAGTGTTGCGACCGCTCTCTTGAGGACCGAGTCCCCCACCTTGACTTCTGCTGATCGAGGCGTGCCATCCCGACCCGTGTACAAATTGACGATCCGTCCTCGTCTCCATCTCAATGATGGCAGGTTCGCATCCTTAATCAGCACCAAATCACCGACTTGAGGGGGGCTCGTCCGGTCAGTCCACTTAAGGCGCTGCTGCAAGATGTGCAAGTACTCAAGGGACCACCGTTTCCAAAAATCTTGAGCCATCTGCTGCAACATCTGCCACCTAGTTAACCGACTTAACTTAACATCACCGAATGGGTATTCTGGCAGGGCGTTAAGGGGCTGACCTATCAGGAAGTGACCCGGCGTCAACGCTTCCAAATCATTTGGATCCGAACTGAGCGGGCACAACGGACGCGAGTTCAGTGTCATTTCAATTTTACAGAACAGCGTCGCAAGCTCTTCAAAGCGTAGAGAGGTCTCACCGATGATCCTCGTCAGGTGCGACTTAGCCGATTTAACCGCAGCCTCAAAAATTCCTCCCCAATGAGGACATCCCGGCGGACTGAAAACCCATTCAATCCCTCGTCGGGAGCAAGCCGTACCGATGGCGTCCTGGTTACCGTTCAGGAATTGAGTGACCTCCTGCAGATATCGCCTGGCTCCGACAAAATTTGTGCCGTTGTCCGAACGGATTAATGTCGGGAGGCCCCTTCGTGAGACGAACCGATTCAGACATGCGATAAATGCCTCCGTAGTGAGGTCACTGACCACCTCCAAGTGGACTGCCTTCGTGGCCAAGCACACGAAGACGCACAGGTATGCCTTCACTAATCTGGCGTTCCGTAGCTGTGAAGACTTGACCATAAATGGTCCCGCGAAATCCGTTCCGACACCCGCAAAGGGCCGGATTTCGTTAACCCTATCCGAGGGCAAATCGCCCATCTGGGGCTGCATCGTAGCCGCCTTGGCCCGATAACAAGGCAGGCACCGAAATACGACGCTACGCACTAAGCGTCTTCCCGATAGAATCCAGAACTCGCGCTGGAGAAACGCCATCAAGGCGTGGCATCCGACATGCCCATTCCGAATGTGTCGATCCTGTATCAACAGTTCGACCAACTTCCCTTTCCGAGGGAGTAACAACGGGTGGCGAGCCGCATAAGGCAGGTTGGCATTCCGCAGCCGACCTCCTACCCTCAGCAATCCTTGAGGGTCAATAAACGGGTTGAGCCGAGCCACAGCTCCCTTCAGTTGGACGCGTCCGCGTCTCAGAATGTCCAATTCGGACTTAAAGTGCACCGTCTGCACGTTCCGTACCAATGCGAACAACGCATGGTTCCGTTCCCGTGGTGTCAGGACCCGTGTCCGCACTCGTTGCGCCTCAGAATTCCGACAATTCCGCGCAAATCGGCAGATCCAGGCGGTCACATTGACCAGCTTGTCGAGCGAGCTGTACCGTTCCAGCAGGCTGAACTCCTCTTCCGGCTCTGGTTGCGTCGTACAGACACCGACTGTCAAGGCGCCGTTCGCCGTGGTAACGCGTGGACTCATTGGCCAATCCGATTCGGCTTGAGTCAACCATTTTGGACCCCACCACAAGGGATGTCCAACCAACTCCGGAGCGTGACACCCACGAGACGCACAGTCTGCTGGGTTCATTTCCCCTGGAACATGTCTCCAGATCAAGGGAACCTCCGAAGTCAAAATCTGCGAAACCCGATTCGCCACAAAAATTTCCAGCTTGTGAACTGAAGCCTTCAGCCAGCATAACACGATCTGGCTGTCCGTCCAAGCGTAGACCGTATCTTCCAACGCTATTGACCCACGAAGAACCGACATCGTGTGGTTGAGCAGACGAGTCAGGAGAGCCGCTCCCGAAAGCTCTAACTTGGGAATGGTCAGGCGAGTGCGCAACGGCGCAACCTTGCTCTTGGCCATGACTAACCGCACATCAACCTCCCCCGAGGAGTCGACCGTACGCAGATACACCGCAGCTCCGTAGCCCTTCTCCGAGGCATCGCAAAACCCATGCAGGGTGGCGGTGTATCGTTTGGTGGGGACCAACCTCCGTGGCAGTGAAATCCGATTAATGCCAGGGAGGGTCGAAAAGAACGAGTCCCACTCCGAGTTTAATGACCCGCCGATCGGGTCGTCCCATTTCAGCTCAGCAGACCACAATTGCTGCATAAAACACTTGAGCTGAAATGTTACCGGGGTGATCCACCCGTTTGGATCAAATGACCTAGCCACCGTTGAGAGGACGTTCCGTTTCGTCCAGACCTTCGGGGTGTCCAACTCGACCCGATACGAGAAAATGTCTGACACCGGCTGGTACTGGACGCCTAACCGCTTGATTGCAATTGGGTAGTACTACTACCCAAGCATTTTTTTACCGTAGATTGCAAATGGGTAGTACTACTACCCAAGCATTTTTTACCGTAGATTGCAAATGGGTAGTACTACTACCCAGAGGCATTTTGCGACGGACTATGTGACAAAACCTATTGTCTCTGTCACACTAATGATTAATTCAGTAAGGGTCTTATTCCATCTCGTTCTCAGTTAAATAACCTTTATTTTGAGATACGACAACGTTTCAAACAATCCCAGCGATGGAAAAAGAATGATGCAATGAATTGCAATTCCGTTCACGCCATTGTCAAGTGTTGTTGTGTTGTGGAATTTGTGTTGTGATATTAAATAATTATGTGAGTATTTAGCTGATAATTGTTCATTTTCAGGAATACTAATACATACAGGAATCTTTTAAAGAAATAAAATAAGTAGGTTATGGCTTTACTTTTTTAGATATATATTTTTACATTGACCCTAGTCGATTTTACGCTTGAAGTCTATGTTTACAGCTATGTATGACTGTACAAGAGTATCAAATTCAATCAACAATTATGCCATTATAATGTTTAGTTTACGAGCACTAACAATAACAACACTTCAAGCGGTATTCTCAAGAACCCATAGTCATAAATAATGTTTTTGTAGAGCGAGCCGCCGCGCAGCGGGCGGGACTTGGTGACGTGTTTTTTATGGCAATCGACGATTTTTTTTTTGCCGCGCCGCGGCAATCGATGCATGATAATTTCCGGAGGCGATGTCAACTGAGCGGCTAATACCGACAACATATTTGGATTTTCCAAATTTTCAAAAATGTGGGGATCCTGCTGGTAGTCATCCGGAAGACCAGTCAGTAACTCGGGAGAGTTCGACATCCATTTCCGGAGCTCGTAACCTCCACCCCGTAAGAGCTCAACTAGCTCGTCCATTCGAGCGAGCGCTTCCTCCACGGAATCTGCACCGGTACAGATATCGTCCACGTAGAGGTCCTGCTCCAGGATCGCTGCTCCTCTAGGGAAATTTAACCGTTCTCGATCCGCTAACTCCCGCAGAGTGCGAATCGCCAAATAAGGACTAGACCGTAGCCCGTACGTGTTGGTGTTCAGCTCGTACACCCTGATGGGCTGATCTGGGCTCTCTCGCCACAGTATCAGCTGATACCGTCTATCGTCAGGGTGAATGACCGTCTGTCTAAACATCATCCGGATGTCAGCTACAAACACAACATTGTGTCGACGGAACCGTGTGATAACATCCGCGATGTCATGATTCAACTTCGGCCCTGAATGCAAACACTGGTTCAGGTTCATGCCGTTAGATGTTGATGCCGATCCATCGAACACCACCCGTATTTTGCCCTCCGGGGTCCTCAAGACCGCGTGGTGGGGCAGGAAGCAGTGGTCTTCACGCTTCCAGTCGATACCCGAAACCGACATGTGGCCGAGCGACTCGTATTCCCGCATGAAGTCGACGTACTTCTGCCGGAAAATCCCGTCACGCTTCATGCGTCGTTCCATCGACAGAAGCCGCGTCTCGGCTGCATGGTGTGAACTGGCCAGCGGTGGGCGATCACTCCGGAATGGAAGACGTGTGAGAAATCGACCTGACCGAAGGCGACCAGTATTGTTCCGATAAAACTGTTCACACTCTTCTTCAACCGGGTCCAACCGGCGTACCGTAGGTGGTTCCTCCACCTCCCAAAACTTCTGTATCACCTCCGAGAGTACAGAACTGAATAAGGGACTACGAGTCGCTAGGCGTGGGGCAGCCGGCATGACCGGACCCATTACCGCATGGCCCAGTCTGGTGTTGACCGAAACCAGACCAGTCGCCTGCAACACGTGGACACCTGGCACTAACAGGTATCCCAAGGCATTGACACCCAATAAAATGTCTACTGGGCCCGGAATATCGAACTCCGGGTCAGCCAGTGACAACCCAGCGACCAACTGTCGCACCGAGGGCGACAACCGTACGTGAGGGTGTGATCCCATCACATTAGGCATGACTAATGCCGTGACCGTCAGATTCACCGATGAATCCACCCGTGACGAGAGAGTAATCCGACATACTCCCTTAACGGAACCGACTTCCGTGTTCCCAATTCCCCGAATGGAATGTGGGTACTCCCTTACCGAAATGCCCAACCGTCTTACAAGGTTGCACGAGACTAAGCACCCCTGGGCCCCCGAGTCCAATAGTGCTCGTGCCACACAAGATTTGCCGTCCGAAGTCCTCGCTGACCCTGGACAGCGGCGACCGAACCCCGGCTATCCCGCCTGTTACCCCCCGCGCTGCCCCCTTCCCCTCGGGGGGGGTCCCGTCCGCGGGTACCCCAGTCACCCCGTTGGTGACTCCCGTTGCCCGGAGGGGGACTGGGTCCGGCCCTGGTTGGGCCCTGTGACCGACCAACCTGAGTCCGGCCCTGGTGACCGTCCGAAGGGCCTGACCGGTTCAGGCACAACACGACGTGGTTCCTGCCACTGCAGCCCTCACAGGAGGACGCCCGTGAGCACTCGCTCAGCGGGTGCGGCCCCAAACAACCGAAACACAATCGGTGGCGGAAGACCACCTTCCTGCGGGCAGCCACCCCGAGCGCCTTAAAGTTGGCGCAACTGGTCACTTCATGACCGGCACTGTCACAGTGCACACAGCCGTCACCCGACGGCGCGGCACTCAAAACGCCAAATTGTTTTGACCGACCACCCCCCCGTGGGGGTGGGGGGCGCGGCCCCTCCCGCATCCGCGCGGGTTGGCGCTGCACACTGGCCTCCGAATCCATGGTGTCGCATCGCCTGCATTCACCCTCCAAAAACTCAGTTAATTGGACGAGCGTGGGCAGTTCCGAGCTACTGCCCCCATGCAGCTGTTCAAACCGACTTTGAACAGCTGCAGGCAACCGTGACAAAACCATATATAACACAATATATGACCATTGGTCTACCGGCAGACCAAGGTTCTGAAGGGCCTTAGTGGCCACCAGCACAGGGTTGAGCACCTGTACCCGGATGTCAACATCCCGGGTTACTCTTGGGATGCTGAACAGCTTCCCCAGCTGCGCATCAACCAACCGCCTTTTGTGTTGGTAGCGGTCAAACAATATGACCCGGGCAATCTCATAATTGCCCGCCGTAACCGTTAGGTGACCGACCAACACCTTCGGTTCACCCCGCAGTGCCATCAATAGCTGGGCCAACTTGTAGGCGCTATCCAGGTCGTCCCGACCGTGGACCAGGCTATCGAACAAATTGATGAATGCCGGCCACTCATCAATTGCCCCACCGAAGGCCGGAATCTCCAGGTGTGGATGCCGTCCAACCACACCCTTAGGGGGGGGTCTCCGCTACCCTCCCCGCGGTCATCCCGACGCGACCGCTTAATTTTTTCGGCGCGACGCTCGATGTCGCCCAAGCACTCCATCGCTTGGTCAGCATCCGCGCAGAGCTGCCTCACTGCAGCCACCGAGGCCTCATCCGTAAGCCCGAGGGCTTCAGCCTCGGCAGCCAGCCGACACACCTTCCCGACGCGTGTCATTGCGTCCTCCACACGCTTGAGCAGGACATCGTCCATGTCGGGTCGCTCCACATACTTGTGAGTATGGGCGAGCCATCTCATCTCCTCACGGACACCATATCGCAGTACCGTCAAGGGCGAAGGTGCCATGGTTACCGATTTAATTGTTTCTGGTCCTATGCTTCACTGCCGAACTAAGCACAGCCAGATACCAGCACTTTCCCGTCAGCGCTGGGCACAGAAATTAAAACTAAGTTGTTAAACCGAAGGCAACCACTAAACAATTAAATCCTAAACAATATTTAATATGGTCGCCCTGTGGACACACACCTTATAAATATACACTCTAAATCAATTAGAGAATGCCACCATGTGGTACAATACAAATAACACACAAAAGGTTATTATAAAAAAAACAAAATAATAAGTGGCTTCTAGAAGTGGCGATATGAACCACACTTCCTTTGAGGTCAGCAAAATCAGCTTAATACCCCTTAAATAGCCCGACCCTGCTGTGTAAACCGAAATAACACTGTAGGACTATAGAACCCGACGTTCTATCGCAGTAATACAATCTAGGCTTCGCAGAATGACTGTTCAATCTTTTATGCTCAACAACAGTAGTTTCCGACTACAATTTTATAACAACTGTTAACTAAATTGGCACTTATACTTTCACTTACCGAAAATGAACTTTAATCGTGGTATACCGACCACAGACTCATTGCCGACTTGAGCCAATCTGAGATATTCTTTTCTCCCAACTACAATGTGACAAAGGCAGCCCTACAACCGTGAATCGATGATTTCCCACTAGGGAACCGCGCTGCTACCAAAATGATTAATTCCACGCCTAAACCGAACGGCATGGAATCCTGAGGGGAGTGTGCCTTTGGCCGCACGTGGGAGAAAAGAATTGATGAATTTTATTTATTACCTTGTTTCCGTAGGCAGGAAATCGAAAGCTCGATTCGAGACGGGAATTCGGGAAAGGGCACAATTGGGATAGGATAGGAACCGAATCACTATCGTTTCGCTGTCGCTGCCCGACGCTGCCGCCGGCGTGCTGCCTGCTGACGTGGAGTCGCCGTCCGAATACGACTATGTGCTTCACAACACAAATCACTCAACCGCTGATGCGAATCTAATTACAATCAATAGCCCGACGCTATGAGGTAGATTTACACTCTGACCAGGCCCGATGCCTGTATTACAATTGGTACACCGAAATACCATCAATGCCACGGGGCCCGAGCCGCCATGTTATTTTCTCCCGATGAGACAAAACAAAAGTAAAAATAACCTCCAATTTTACATCTCGTTCCGGTACGAGTGACATATGCGGTCCGTTTCCGCTAGTGATGTCTCGATTACTCGCGATCGATTCGCGCAACAAAAACCGGTGCGTTTCCGACGCATAAATATTAAACATCAACTTTATAGTTTATTGTGTAAGAATAATACACTAAAAACCTATATCTTCAGCACCAAACCTATTCATTTTGAGAAAGAAAATAGCCTAGAAAATTTATAAAGATTTGGTAATTATACGCTCGAAGCTAATTTATTACATGAATCATGACATCCTGTCAAAATTCTTTCAACAACTGTGGTGAGGATTTAATGTGATATTGTAAGCGGATCATATATAAACGGCATATCTAGTCACATTATGCTTGAGTTTGCGCCAAAGGTCCCATCAGGATATAGTATAGTAGAAATACCGAAGAACGTTATTTATTTTCCCGTTAACCAAAATAATATAAACAGTTTAAATACCAGAATATGGGATATTAAAAATAATTTAATTAATTTACGTGGTGAAAACGTTCAACTGTATTTATGTCACCGTAAGATAGTCAAACCCGTTAGTTTATAAACTAACGCGTTAGTTGATCAACTATCAACCGATAGTAAACCAGACCAACAGGGTTTAAAATTTACGTTACTTTTGTTCTCACATGTCAACCTAACACGAATAATTTTTGGGGGGCTTCCCTGCGCTCGCCCCCTCTAGTCTTCACCTAAGCTACCGCAGTGTATGCCCTGGTATTTCTTTTGCAATTCAAGTTTAAACCAGTTTATTACTTAAAGGTTTTAACCGTTAGTTTATCAACTAAAGCGTCTCATAGTAAGCAGTCCACTACAGTTTACTATCTGTCGATAGTTGATCAACTAACGAGAAAAAAAACGTTAGTATGTAAAAAAAAACTTATGGATATATTTTTTATTCAAATAGTGAATAATTGTGTATATATCCATAATTAATACCGTTTTTATTTTATCAGCTAGACAAACTTAAAAATAAACTGGATCAGATCGAATCATTACATAACTTTTTTTACATATTTTATCTCCACCCGTATCATAAAACCTCTTTACTGCGTCTAAAAACCGCATGTTAAGACCAGCATAATGTAAAAATATTTGGTAATAGTAGTTTATGTGACTGCTTCATAATGCCTAATTATATATAGTATAATTACATACCCTAGTTTATCTACACACATATCATAAGCTTTCTTTGATGTATTCAGGAACCGCATGTTTGACCGGCATTGTGGCATAGTTGTTTAGCTGTAGTACCAACTTCACAGACAAAGTAGGGGCGGCACGCAATATATAGTAAAATTAAGGTTTTGCGATAATAAATGCCCGCAGCTAACACGGGGGTGAGGGGAGGTGAACGGGGTTCGCGTCCCTATAAATGTGGGCCGCGCTACAGGCTCCCTCTATTTTCTTTCAACGCCGGGACGCCAGGACATAGACCGACCACGCGCCTCGCCAGCTCCCTCACGTAGTTTTTCTGCACGACAAAGGTTTCGCAGCCAGGATCCCCCGCCCCCATCCGCAACATTGGTCCTTCAGGCCGGATCCTGCGAAGATGAGCGAGAAGAACGCGAGAATCACCAGGAGCAGAGGACGCCAAGCATCAAGTGATTCTAATGTTCTGCCGAGCGGGAGCGCGTCCGACTTGACGACGCGCACCGCCACCGACTTGGCGTCGACGAGCACCACGACGACATCGGGCACAACGACGGGCTCCACGGCCACGTCTGGCACTGCGGAGACCAGTCTCCTCCCGCTCGCCAGATGCTGCGCCCCCGAACCCAGAGGCTGCCCAGGGGCTGCCATACGCGCCCCCGGCCTCCCTTATGGGCCTGCCGCCGCCGATGCCGCCACAGACGCTGCACCCCGATCGATCCAGGCCGCCGCCGCGGCCCCCCGCGTCGATCGCCCGAAGCGCCGCGTCCCGAAAGAAGAGGATGAGGAAGGTAGAGATAGAAGAGAAGTTCGCCGCGCTAGAGTTACGGGAATTCCAGCTCGTGGCCCGAATAGAGCGTGCGACGATGGAGAGATGCCGTCTGGAAGAAGATTCGTCCGGCGACGAAGACCAGAAAGAGGAGGAGCTAATGGAGCGCCGCGTGGACACGTGGTTCCAGCAGCAGCCGACGCCCGCGGAAGCTGAGCGTCCCCCCTCTCCCCCCGGCCCCCTACGAAGGCCATCACGGCGCCACCGGCGGACATAACGCCGCCGCCGCGCCCCCGAAGCGATCCAGAAAACCTGATACTCATGGTTTTCTGGATACAAGGTACGTGGATCCCCCATTACTAAGTGAACCGTACAATGCACGCGTCGCGGTTGCGCACACCCACGCCCACGCCCAGATAGACGCGCTCGCGGCACAGGTAGCGTCGCAGGTGAACGCGAGACGTGCGCCGCACTACATCACGGAGCTTCCAAACTACGGGGGCCGGGCAGAGGAATGGCTGCTGTTCAAGGCAACGTTTGAGCAGACACGCGATCGTTTCGCGCCCGGCAAAAATGTGGCATGCCTACGCCGCAGCCTTCGAGGGCCCGAATTGGAATCAATAACGTCGCTACTCATGACACAGTCGGCCCCAGAAGAAATAATGCGTGCCCTGGAACGGCAATTCGGCCGCCCCGACGCGTTAGTAATGGCGGAAATGGAGAAACTGAGGTCGCTACCGCGCGTCAACGACACGCCGCGTGACGTATGCGTGTTCGCCAACAAGCTCAACAATATCGTATGCGCGATCGGGTTCCTCAATAAACCGCATAAGCCTACATAGCCCTGAAATGTTACGAGCCGCCGTCGATAAACTACCGCCCCTACTGCGCGACAAGTGGTATGAACGCACGATGCACGACCACAGCGGTCGCCCCGAATTACTTGTGCTCACCGAAATTCTCAACCTCCAGGCCGACATGCGCGCCCCCTATGCGCCCACAGACCTGAACGTAAAACCCGAGGCTCCCCGCAGCGGCCCGGCCCGACCAAGGAAGACGGAACGCTGTTGAACTCGCTGTTGAACAACTACAGTTGCAACAATTGTTTAGATAAGCAACAAAATAATCATGATGAATTAAAAAAAAAGCTTTCTTTTTCTAAGTCGACCCCCGCCTCCTCAGTTATAGTATGTGACGGGATAGGAAGAGGCTTGGGATCCATTGTGAACCGGTTTAGTAAAGATATAATAACTAATTTATGTTTTCCAAATATGTCATATAGTGAACTGTACTTGCAAATTATTAAAAACTATGACATATATAATAAAAGAGTAGTATTAATGTACGGCAGTAGTCTTAACGTAGATAAGGTTGAAATTTACAATTTGTTTGATTGGATAGGTAGGATTCATAGTAATAAGCGACCAACACAGTTGACTTTAGTAACATTTCCATACTTCAGAAATGTAAATAATAAATCAAATGCACTCATATATGAGAAAAACTGTTTAATGTTGCATTTGTCAAAAAGTTTTGATTTTGTTAATGTAATTGACATAAATAGTTATATTAATAAGTCCTTTATGACAAGATTTTTTTTAACTTCTTTTAGATATATTCTTGCTAAGTTGTTAACATGTAATTTTAACTTTGTTTTACCTTGTAAAACCAATTTTATAAATATTAACGTTAGTACAATTACTAACAATGTACTTGACAAGGACTTTTGTCCGCCTTTAGATGTTGGCAATTCGATTTGTTCACAGTTAGGAGATGACAAGGACTATTGTCCACCACTGATAAATAGAGACGAGGACTTTTGTCCGCAGCCGAGATGTGTGGATAGGGATTTAGACATATCTAAAGTTACAAGTAAATATAATTTAAACTTATAAGTAAGATAAAAGAAAAACCAAACTTGCTTCATATTGTTCATCAGAACATTCAAGGTTTTTCTGGCAAAATTTTAAATGTTGAATTGTTTTTAGAAAGCGAAAAGATACAGGTACTATGCTTAACTGAGCACTGGTTAAAAGAACATGAGTTGTCAATAGGATTTAATAACTATAGAATTGTAAGTGCTTTTACTAGGAAAAGTCATGAGCGTGGAGGCTCTCTTATTTTAATTAATAATATTATAAACGCAAAGGATAGGAGATATATTGTATCACAATCTATTGAAAGCACTGTAGAGCTGTCATGTGTTGAGCTGGAACTGTCAGTTATAATCTGTGTTTATAGAATACCTGGTTCAAACTATACAACTTTTGAAAATGTCATGGAAGATGTACTCAGTAATTTAATTAAGCTTAAAAAATACATTATTGTTTGTGGAGATTTTAATATTAATATATTGGAAGAGTCTACCCTCAAAAGTAAATTATTAAATTTATTTTCATCTTTTAACTTATCACATGTATTTCAAGAACCAACACGGATAACGGCTACCACAGCAACCTGCATCGATAACATTTTTTGTAGCAAAGATTGTGACATTAAATTTAAAAGTATTATCAATGCCTTGCCCTCTGATCATTGTGGACAAATTATTAAAATACCGTTCACTAAGCTACACAAAATGATACAAATTAAATTTAGACCTATAACAAATAGTCAGATTTTGAAATTTAAAACCATTATCCAGCAGTCTTTAATAAATATATCCACTAGTACTCCATGTGACAAGGACCCCAATATATTATATGGAAAAATGTTTAATATTTTAGAAAAAGAGTTTAATGCCGTATTTAATGTTAAAATTATAACACGTAATAATTGTAAATCTTTCTGCGACTGGGCTACTACGGGGATTCACATCAGTAGAAGAAAACTTTATGAGCTGTATGCCGAAAAAACACTTACGCCAAGTCCAAAATTTCATGAGTATGTTAGAAATTACTCAAAGACATTTAAAAGGGTATGCCTAGCAGCTAAGATATTGCATATTAAAAATAAAATAGTTAAATCAGATGATAAAATTAAAACCGTTTGGAAGATGATTAATCAGGAATCTGGAAAGTCTAAATTGCAAGATAGAAATATTTGTTTCATCGTAGATGATAAAAAAGTAGACTCACCAGCTGAAGTTGCAAACATTTTCGAAAGGTTTTTTAAGGAAATTCCATCCCAACTAACCTATGGGCTTAATTCATCACCAGAAGCAGCAACCAAACTGCTGATAGAAAATGTTAGCAGATGTAATGAAGGTTTTTCATTTAAGAAAATTAGCGATTATACTATTATTAAAACATTTGGTCAACTTAAGTTAAAATCAACTGAGGACCACTGGGGACTATCAGTTAAGGTTATTAAATCCATTATAACAAGTATAGCTCCATTGTTGGCACACATCTTTAATGTTTGCATCAAAAATGGAATGTTCCCAGATCTCATGAAATTAGCTAAGGTTATACCATTATTTAAAACAGGAGAAAAATGTGATCCTAATAACTATAGGCCAGTTGCGATATTACCAGTGTTAAGTAAACTCTTTGAAAAGATTATGCTCAAGCAAATGCTTTATCACTTTAGTTCTAATGGGCTTTTCCACGCGAAACAGTTTGGGTTTACGAAAGGTAGATCAACTATTGACGCAGGCATAGCTCTTATATCCCATATTTATGATTCTTGGGAAAATTCAGAGGATGCTCTTGGAGTATTCTGTGATCTTTCTAAAGCCTTTGATTGCGTAAATCATGAGACCTTGCTCAATAAACTTAAACATTATGGAATAAGAGATAAGTCAAATGAATTAATTCATTCTTATTTGTCGAACAGAACCCAAAAAATCAATGTTAATGGTATTGCTTCAAACGGATGTGAAATGGAAATGGGTGTCCCTCAAGGATCAGTATTAGGACCATTTTTATTTCTTATTTATATTAATGACTTGCCATACCTTATGGAAAAATCTGCCGATATTGTATTGTTCGCTGATGATACTTCTATAATATTTAATATACAGAGACAATCTACATCTCTTGACAAGGCGAACTCTGCTCTATCGGTGCTACTAGATTGGTTTAATAAAAATAATTTAAATCTTAACACTAAGAAAACTAATTGTATAAAATTTGTTCTACCAAATGTAAGGCAAGTAGAAGCACCATTAAACCTGGGCAAGGAGACACTGGGCTTTGTCGAGAAGGCAGTGTTTCTTGGCTTAACACTGGATAGTAAACTGCAATGGGGTCCACATATTGAAACACTGGGCTCTAAATTAAGTTCTGCGGCTTTTGCTGTTAAAAGAATCCGGCAACTAGCTGATGAAAAAACAGCAAAGCTTGTATATTATGCCTATTTTCACAGTGTAATGTCATATGGAGTACTCCTTTGGGGCGGCGCTGCCAATGTTGAACGTATTTTTATCTTACAGAAACGTGCCATTAGGGCCATTTATAACTTGAAGGCTAGATCATCGTTGAGAGATAAATTTAAGGATATTAATATTTTGACTCTTCCCTCTCAATATGTTTAAGAAAATATTATGTATGTCCGCAAAAATATCAGTAGCTTTAATAGAAAATGTGATCTTCACTCAGTTAATACTAGAAACAAATTAAAATTATCTTATACTCATTTTCGTTTAAGCAAAGTTTCCTCTAGCTTCAAGGGGCTTTCTGTTAGGTGTTACAATAAGTTGCCCTCCAATGTTATTAATTTATCAGAAAAACAATTCAAGAAAACTGTTAAGAATGTATTAATTAAAAAGGCATACTATAAAGTTGAGGATTATTTAAATGATAAACTGGTCTGGCAGTAAATTAGCTCCATTTGACAGCTTCTTCTCATGTAAATTGACCAAACAATTATTGTTTAGACATAAGTACTTGAATTTTGAAAAGAGTATGCAATGTGTTTCTTGTGCATTCCTCACATTGAGGACAACATTTCGAATGCACCTAGGCAGGTAACTATTTTTAATTTTAATGACTATTTTTAAGAGGTTTTATATTAGATTCTCTATGTAAAATCCAATGAAAATAAACTATTTAAAACTGAAACTGAACTGAAAAACCTTCGCGACCGAGGATACGAAGGAAATCGAGTGCCCGCTTTGCGCCCGCTCGCACGCACTCCGAGAGAAAAGATGGGACATAACAAAGAAGAACAAGATATTTTTCCGCTGCCTACGTAGTACCCACCGTCGTGACTCCTGCCGAGCGCGCGCCTGTGGAGAGGAAGGCTGCAGCCCGCTACGCCACCACCGACTGCTGCATTACAAGCGTCGACAAGAGTTGCCGTCCGCGCCGCCACCGCCGACCGAGGAGATTCATCGGCCATCGGCATCGAGATTGCGAACGCGGCCCAGACGAGACGCCGCGCCTATCTAAAGGTCGCACAGGTGACTTTAATAGGACCAAAGGAAAGTCGCGACACATACGCACTTCTTGACGAGGGCATCACCGTGACCATCATCGATCAACAGTTGGCGGACGCGATAGGCCTCGACGGCCCCACTGAAGTAATGAAAGTCCAAGGCGTTAGCGGGAAAGTGACGACGCACGCGGGCAGCCAACAAGCGCCCTCTCACCGCAACCTGGAGCGTCTGCACCAGCCATCACCTTCACGGTTGAACAGTTTCAACAAATGATATCGACCATTTCTGATAGACGCAAGGGTTCTTTTGCAACCTGCACTGCTACTTACGAAGGAGAAAAGGATACACAGGTGCTTGAATCTTTCCTGGCTACAATCGCCATATTCAAGCAAACAGAAAAGATTAGCGAAAAAGATGCAATTCTCGCCTTACCCCTACTATTGAGAGGAGAAGCTGCTATCTGGTGGCTCGGAGTAAGAGACCAAATAACGACCTGGCTGGAATTCGAAAGCAAGATACGCCAAGCTTTTGCACGCAAGAAACCTGCCTACAAACTTTATCAAGAAATTATTGGGGTAAAGCAAGAACCAAAAGAATCAACAGCCAAGTTCATCGCCTACAAACGCATGTTATTAGCTCAATTACCGAGACCGGAGCACACGGAGCAACAGCAACTTGATATGGTCTATGGACAGGTTAAACTGAAGATTCGCGAGAAAATACCCCGTAGCTCCGTCACAACCTTCGACCAACTGCTGCACGAAGCTAGAGGCGTAGAGCAACTACTTCAGGATAGAGCTGCGGAGGAAGACACATCGAAGCAATCGAATTCTACATCGAAGCAATCGATTTCGCAATCGAAGCAAAAAGGCAAGAGGTGTAAATTCTGCCAATACTTTGGACATACTGTGGACGAATGTCGGAAACTTAAACTAAAGGAGGAGACAAAGACAGAGACTCCAGCTCCCATGGCTCCGACACAGATCCAGCAGAAACCACAAATTCATTGTTATGGTTGTGGTACACCTGGAGTCGTCCGCAGTAAATGTCCCACCTGTGCCAGCCGGCGCCTTGAAATAAGCGCTTTGAGCATCACAGACGTTCGCGCCCAACCCGTCGTTTTCATTGAAATCGGGAAAATCTGAACAATGCGCATATCGACACATGCGCCAAGACGAGCGTGGCCTCATACGACCTCTACCGCAGACTACGGGAAGCAGGTCATAAATTTAACGAAGCCAGGGTATGCGTTTCGTTGGCAGACGGATTGAGAAGGAAGCAGCAAGTGCTAACGACCAAGGTACCCGTCACCCTCAGCGGCAGAGAAGTGGAAACCACCTTTATCGTCTTGCCCGAGGCAAGAGCCAATGACACCCTATTGGGGATTGGATTTATCCAGGATGCCAAGATGGTCCTTAACCTTCCCCAGTTCACCTGGAACTTTGCAGGTGAACCTCACCGCCTCCAAGAGCTCTTCGACGAAGATTTTGTTTCGTTTAAAAAGAACGCAACACCGGACTTAATCTTCGCACCGAACATGCCAGTGGAATCATCAATGATACCTCAAAGAGACAAACTGGCCACTGCCGGCCCTAGACTGAAACGAATACAGTTTACAGAACCTCGCAAACCTCTCTTTGATGGCTACTGCCCAGAGTTTGCTGATCACATGATGCAAGACGCGAAAAGGGTTATCAGCGAGTCGGAAGTCACCCTTTCCCCATACGCTCAGAGTCTCTTCCCCACAATAGCACTCTCGACATCAATTCATTAAACATCGAGGACTACAACGTAAACGAAGAACAAAGAGGAGCCCTAAGAGAACTTTTGATCGAATATGAAGATATATTCAAATCAAACCACGGGCCGGCATTGCATGTGGAGCATGCCATCGATACCCAAGATCGGGGCCCCATAGCCGTACCACCGTATAGACTGTCGCAACCTCGAAAAGAGCAACTAAGTCTCGAAATCGATAAAATGCTTAGCGAAGGGATCATAGAGCCATGCATAACGTCGTGGGCAGCTCCAGTCGTCATGATTCCCAAACGTGATGGAAGTCTTCGTGTATGTGTAGACTATAGGAAGCTGAACACCATTACAGTCACTGACACATATCCAATGCCCAGAATCGACGACCTGCTGCATGAGGCCAAACCCACTCCATTTATGAGTACGCTGGACTTGAAGGCTGATTATTGGCAGATTAAGGTTAAAGAAAGCGATCAAGAAAAGACGGCTTTTATCACACCTCTTGGCGTTTATAAATTTAAAAGAATGCCATTCGGGTTAAAAAACGCCCCTGCAACTTTTCAGCGGATGATGGACGGTTTCAGAGCAAGCTTAAATAACGTCAAGGTTCTAATTTATTTGGATGATCTTTTGATATTCTCCGAGACATTCCCTTCTCATCTGGATGATTTGAGACGAGTATTTCAAAGATTACGAGAATATAACCTGAACGTTAATGAGGCCAAATGCAAGTTTTGCTGCACTTCAATTAAATACCTGGGACATTTGATTACCCCCGAAGGTCTACGCCCTGATCCAGAGAATATCAAGGCTATCAGCGAGCTTTCAAATCCTAGCAACCTGAAACATCTGATATCATTCATACAGACCTGTTCATGGTATCGGCGATTTGTTGATAATTTCTCCGCTATCGCAGAACCACTGACTCGTCTCATCAAGAAAAACACTGCTTGGATGTGGACAGACGCACGAGAGGCGGCCTACAACGAATTGAAACGCCGATTGACGACTGCACCAGTGTTGCGCCAAGCCGATGAGAACAAACCTTATGTCATAAAGACAGACGCAAGCAATTACGCTCTCGGAGCTGTTTTGGTCCAGGGGGAGGGCGAAGAAGAACATCCGGTCGAATACGCAAGTAGATTGCTTACCCCTGCAGAACGTAATTACACCACTACTGAGAGAGAAGCCCTGGCAGTTGTATGGGCAGTGAACAAGTTTCGAGGCTATATTGAAGGACTGCCAGTGGTAGTGGTGACTGATCACCAGGCACTTAAGTGGCTTATGGGACTTAGGTCACCAAAAGGAAGGCTTGCCCGATGGGCATTACAACTTCAAGCCACTGATCTTACTATCAAGTACTCGCCAGGTAAAACCAATCTGGTAGCTGACGGACTTTCTAGACCACCTTGTGTTGAATCCAATTCTGACAATTGTGGCATATGCTCTGTCACTATTGATGTACCCGCTCGAAGCCCAAAGGAAGTCAGAGAAGAACAGTTAAAAGATGAATACCTGGAGAAGATTGTCAAGAGTTTGGAAAACGAAGGCAACGATGAGAATACAAGGTACTGGATAAACAAGGGTTACCTGATGAATAATGGTCTACTCTATAGACATAGTCTCGAAGCTGATGATGACGACGCTCAGTTGGTGGTACCAGTACACCAATGGGCCTCCATACTCTCGGCTTACCACGACGATCCACTAGCTGGACATTATGGAGTAGACAAAACCATAGCAAGGATAACCAAGCGACATTGTTGGAAGGGGATGAGAAAATACATCGCAGCATACATTAAAAACTGTACAGCCTGTCAGCGATATAAACCCTCAAATCAAAAGCCAGCTGGCTTACTACAAACCACAGCCATGAATCAACGTTTCGAAAGCATAGCATTTGATTTGTTTGGGCCCCTACCGAAAACCAACGATGGAAAAACATGTATCCTGATTGGGGAGGACGTGGCGTCGCGCTGGGTTGAGCTTTTTGCCCTAGACTCAGCTACTGCTGAGAAATGTGCCATGGTCTTAATCAATGAAGTGTTTCTGAGGTATGGCGTACCTCGAAGAATGACAAGTGATAACGGCACTCAATTCGTAAGTGCCGTAATGCAACAAGTCGCTTATTGTCTGAAGATCAATCACATCTTCACTCCTCTTTATCACCCACAAGCCAACCCTGTTGAACGTCGTAACCGAGACTTGAAAACTCAATTGGCTATGCTGGGTGAGGGCGGCTCACATGGAACTTGGTCTGAATTTCTACCAAGCATCCGTTTTGCTATGAATTCAGCAGTGTGCGCTTCAATGAGTTATACACCTGCTTATCTGACATTTGGACGAGAGCTGAGAAGCCCACGGGATAATGAGTTCGACTTCAGACAGATCGTTAACTCTGAGAACCTAATTCCCGAGATAACCCCAAAGTTAGTAACCTTAGCTGACACTCTACTAAAAGCCCGAGAAGTTCAAGAAGGAAAAGAAGAAAATAGAAAATTGTTTGTGGACCGACACCGCCGTTTACTACTGTCAAAATGACATCATAGCATCAATGTACAGCGCCATCTAGTCTTCCATAGTACGAACCACCTCACCCACAACTATACCCTAAATCAATACCTTTAGAGGTGGTTCGACTAATAAAGGCTAGATGGCGCTAATTAACCATATCTTATAAATTCCGTTCAACTCGATTTAACCACCATTCTCGCATTAGAGCCCGAGCTGCGAATACCTTGTACAAACCGAATTAAATATCTTCAGATAAAACTAAACACCTATTATTTGGGGCACCCATTTTCATGGTGACCCCGACGTTCGAAATAACGCAGTGAAGAAATTGGACGGAAGAAACCTGCAAATACGCCGCCGCGCCGCCCGCGACAAGGACAAAGGCGCGAGCACATGGTCGCAGCCATCTTGCGTATTGCCGCGTTATTGCCGCGTATTCGTTTCAACAGCCGTCTGAAATTCGTTCCTGCATTAGAACAAGTAAAAGCGACCACGAGGCGTCGAAGAAAGTGATCCTGCAAGGCGAAACCCCAGGAAAACACACTAAGACATCACCACGTGCGTCCCGCGTGTGCCCCCCAACATCTGAAGACCATCAGCCGAGAATCAAATCACCGAGCAGCCGAAACCCAACGGACGTACAAGGAGCAGCATATCCGAAGCCCGGTGGAGCGTCCAGCCGAGACTGGACTCGAGACCCGTCGGAAGCCGAGGAGCCGCCCCTGCTGTTGGACGAAAGGCGCGCCAGAGACGAGAGACATAAAAACATAAGTATCTACCGATCACGTGAGTTGGCACAAAATTTCCCCCCCATTTATTTTATCTATACACCGTTATTAGTAGGTAAATTATTGGTAAATTTCGACATTTCCATATGATGATATCAAGGAACGCGATAGTGTCTGTATGACGCACAAACGAGACTCTGAGGAAATTCGTCGTTAATCTACCTATCAAACAATATCTATCTATATCTATCTATCTAAATATTCCCATTAGCTAAAATGCCCAATAACGACGTGGCAACCGTAGAGAAATCTAAACCTGAGAGCATATCAGAACTAATAAGAAAGCGAGGGATTATAAAGGGGAAAATGACCCTATTTGTCAAATTTATAGCATCCATAAAACCCGAAACGATGACTGCCGAACAAATAATCGAGCTTGGGCTGCGCACAGACAAAATGCAACTCGAGTTTTTACAGTTTGATAAAATACAAAGTAATATCGAAACCCTCTGCTCAGATATTGACAAGCAGTTACTCGAAAGAGACTCCTTCGAATCTCAGTATTATCAATACATAGCTAAAGCCAAAGGCACTTTAAATCAAAAAGCGACAGACCAGACCGACTTACAAGAACCTACACATCATTGCAAACATAGCTCAGATGCTAGCGATTCCATTAGGTACCCAGATATTAGCCTACCCTCATTTAATGGAGACATTACACAGTGGATCGAATTCCGAGATACTTTCGACGCACTTATAAATCAGGGTAACCTGAAGCCCATACAAAAATATAAATATTTGAGAAGTTGTCTAAAGGGCAGTGCTTTGGAAGTTATAGGAGCGCTGGAATATTCGGAGGAAGGGTACAGCATAGCATGGCAATTACTTTGCGAACGCTATAATAACCCAAAAGTATTGGTCTACAATCATTTGCGAGCGCTTTTCGGCATCGATAGCGTACAATCGAATCCAATGGCACTAAGGGGCATGGGTGATAACATATCGAAACACCTTAGAACCCTAAGAAGCTTAAATATAGCAACCGAAAACTGGGATATATTGATAATTTTCTTTTTATCTAGCAAGCTAGAAAAGTCACTACAACTAAAATGGGAAGAAAAATCCAACTCACGTGAACTTCCTACATTACAGGATTTCAAGACTTTTTTGAGGTCCCGAGCTGACCTTTTGGAGTCGATGAACAGCAACCAAGCTGTTGAAAATACAAACCGGAATTCGAGTAATACAACTGAAAAGGCGATGATAACCACGTCCCGCAACAATCCGGAAGCTAACAAGGTAACAAAACCACCTACTACCCAGCATAATCACTGCCCTTTTTGCAAGGGCACCCACTACCTAAATCAGTGTACACAGTTCCTAGCCCTTAGCCCTATAGCTCGCAGCCGAGCTGCGAAGAGGTTACGACTCTGCACTAACTGCCTGAGATCGAATCACGCGGTGCCGAACTGCCGAGCCAGCAAGTGTACCAAGTGTTCAGGTAAACATCATACTTTGTTACACATACCTACTATACCTACTCCAGCGAACGAGCAATCTATTTATAATCCCGAGCGATTACCTACACAACCGAACACATCTCGTCCTACCTATAATCCCGAGCGATTACCTACACAACCGAGCGTATCTCGTCCTATGACGCTATACACCCCACAACAACAATCTACATCCGAAAATCAATCTATAAACTTGCATATTAAGCAAATCAACACGTCAAATGACAATGCTTGTTCACAGCCGATGCAAAACAAGCATGTTTTCTTATCTACAGCTGTAGTAAACATAACCGATCACGAAAACAAACAACAAAGCATGAGAATCCTATTGGATTCCGGCTCGCAATCGTGCTACATAACAGAAAGGGCACACAAAAAACTAAACCTACCTGTACACAACACAGATACCGATGTCATGGGTATCAGCAACACAATAATAAACGTTAAACACTATTGTAACGTTATTATTCACTCTAGAACCGAACCATTTTCTGTGGATCTATCTTGCTATATTGTACCTACAATCTGCAACCTACCTAACTATGATATAGGAAATCTTATCATACCTAAGCGATTCCGACTGGCTGATGATGGATTCAATTCAGCCGGCGAAATCGACATGATACTGGGCGCCGAAAAATTCTATGACCTATTGTGCGTAAACCGACACGAATTAGGAACTAACTTACCGACTTTGCAAAAAACCAAATTGGGCTGGATCGTGACTGGCTCGACGACGGGGCCAGTACGCCAGCAAACTAGATGTCATTTCATTCAACAACAAATGAGAAGCATTTTCGAAACTGAGGAAAATTCCACACTTTCCAATGATGATATCACGGAGTGCGAAAGTGTCTTTATGACGCATAATCGAGATTCTGAGGGAAAGTTTGTCGTAAAAATACCTCTAAAAGAACCTGCTTCAAGTTTAGGTAGATCAAGACACATTGCCTATAAGAGATTTCTGTCATTAGAAAACAAATTTAGTAAAAATTCAGAATATAAAAAACAATACGTCCAATTCATGAGAGATTTCCAACAAGCGGGCCGCATGAAAGAGATGGAATACTCCAATGTAGGACCCCAAGTCTACTTACCGCATCACGCGGTAATTAATATCGAAAAATTATCAACCCCAGTGAGGGTTGTCTTTGACGCATCATGTCCAACAGACACTGGAAAATCGCTTAACGATATTCAATATAAGGGTACGATATTTCAAGATAGCCTAATCAATATACTAGTAAGATTTAGAACTTACAAATTTGTAGTAAATGCAGATATACAGAAAATGTTTTGCCAGGTCAATATTGATCAATCACAACAAAACCTACAAAATATACTATGGAGGGAAAACTCAACCGATCCTCTACGTACCTACACATTAACTACTCTCAGTTTTGGCTTGAAGGCGGCCCCCTACATAGCCACGAGATGCCTACTGCAGCTAGCAACCGAATTCGAAGGTAAATACCCTACAGCAGCCGAAGCAATAAAAGGTTCATTCTACTACGATGACTGGATCTATGGAGGCGACGACGAAGCAGCGCTAATCGAGACAGCAACGCAAGTAGCGGCCATCCTGCGTACAGCCTGCTTCAATCTACGAAAATGGAAGTCGAACTCAAAAACCATATTAAAAAGGGTATGTAACACCGACTCAACAAATCCGACCGAGAGCGGAAATAACACACACAAACTATTAGGTATCACATGGTGCAGCCACACAGATTGTTTACAATTCTCATTCAAAGAACAACCAATGCCAGATCGACTTACGAAAAGAAAGGTCCTGTCTATAATTTCAGCTATCTATGATCCTACGGGCTTAATTAGTCCCGTTTTAGTGACAGCTAAATGTTTTATTAAAAAACTATGGCAGGATAAAACTTCATGGGACGAAACCCTATCGCCCGCTTTAACAAGAGAATGGATATCTTACTATAGGAGTCTATTTTCTTTAAACAATCTATCCATACCGAGACGCACAATCATAAACAATTACGTAACACTAGAACTGCATGGGTTTGCAGATAGTTCAAAAACATGTTACGGAATTGCAATTTATTTACGTTCCATTGATAATTTAGGTAATATACAGGTGCATTTGTTATGCACAAAGTCTAGAATTGCTAGAGAGGAAACAATACCCCGCTTAGAATTACGCGCAGCGGTATTGTTATCACAAGTAATGGAATCACAAGGCAATAACCTTGCCAAACGAGTCAGTAAAATATACCTATGGTCTGACTCACAGGTGGTATTGGCGTGGATAAAAACACCGCCACCTAAACTAGGTACTTTCATCAGTAACAGAGTAGCGGAAATTCAGAGATTAACCAAGATCGAAGACTGGCATTGGGTGTGTTCGGCTGAAAATCCAGCTGACATTATATCGAGAGGAATTCAACCTCATATATTAAGAAAAAGCAATCTGTGGTGGTCGGGTCCCGCCTGGCTATCTGGTCAAACGGCGCAGTGGCCTCTGCACAATCAAACTAACACACAAATACAAACAAAGGACACAGAACAAACTATATCCTTAGTTAACCCAACAAACATCGAGAATAATTTCATAGATAAATTGTTTCATAAATATTCAAACGACAAAAAATTATCGCGAGTGTTTGCCTATACTCTGCGATTCATCAATAACCTACAAAATCCTTGTAATAAAATAAGCGGACCGCTGTCCGTTCAAGAATTAAATGATTCGATGCATAAACTAATTATGCGCGCACAAATAACATCACTACCTATTGAATACAAACTTTTAAGTCAGAATAAATCAATACCAACGTCATCAAATATTAAATGCCTTAACCCGTTTTTTGAAGATGGCCTGTTGAAAGTTGGAGGAAGGTTAAACCTATCAAACATTCCCGAAACTAAAAAACATCCTATAATTTTGCATCCAAAACACATACTCACTGAAACTATAATGAGAAACATGCATATCAAACTCTTCCATTGTGGTCCACAGCTACTGCTAGCATGCATGAGAGAGCAGTACTGGCCATTAAATGGAAAAGGTCTGGCTAACAAAATTGTACACAAATGCGTTACATGTTTCAAAGCAAAACCACTCATACACGTACCCATTATGGGTCAACTACCTACAATAAGAACTACTCCTTCACCGCCATTCCACACAACATTTTGTGATTATGCTGGGCCCTATTCAATTCGAGATAGAAGGGGGCGTGGTTTCAAGTCTTACAAATGTTGGATAGCTATGTTTGTTTGCTCATCGACAAGGGCAGTTCACATTGAGTTGGTTTCAGGTTTAGAATCACAAGCCTTTATTGCCGCCTTCCGGCGATTCATATGCAGAAGAGGTAAACCAAGTCAAATGGTAAGTGACAACTCGACCACATTCCGTGGAGCAAATAATGATTTAGTAGAACTATACAGATACCTAAACGAAAATTTTAGCGAACTTACCAACTTCCTTGCAAACGAAGGTATTTCCTGGAAATTCTTACCCCCCTACAGCCCGCATCTAGGCGGCCTACATGAAGCTGCAATTGGCAGCTGTAAGCTTCATCTTAAGAGGGTATTAAGTCAAGCCTTATTAACATTTGAAGAATTCTCTACGGTTCTTACTCAAATTGAGGCAATATTAAACTCGCGCCCATTGTGTCCCATACCTAATGCTAATAATGATGATTTTCCCATTCTTACGCCAGCTCACTTTCTGATCGGTAGATCGTACACGTCTCTGGCGGACTACGAATACCAAGATGTATCAAGGAATAAGTTAAATCACTTCCAACAACTCCAACAGATACAACAGGACTTCTGGAAGCGGTGGTCTCGAGAGTACCTGGGTCTCCTACAGCAGAGGTGCAAGTGGAGGAGCACAAAGGGACCTAACCTCACCGTCGGCTCAATCGTGCTGGTGAAGGACGATCGCTTACCACCCTGCCAGTGGAAGTTGGGACGCATCGCGAAGACACAAGACGGTCAAGATGGCGAAACGAGGGTCGCCGTCATCCAAACAACAAAAGGCCTTATCAAACGAGCCTTCAATAATATTTGCCCCTTACCTATTTCTCTGTCAGATACCGACTATTAGTTCTAAGTAATCAGTGTAGGTAGACAGGGACTATATAATTAATTAATCACTTTATTACACAAACAAGTGAAATGTAACCTAATTAACTACTGCCTACTTAATAAAAAAATACTTCTCTTGTGTTTTCTTCATAAGATCTAGAATCTTTCTAGGTAGGTAACTAAAACAGAACGCTAGGAGTATACATAAATCTATTAATAAATTAGCTAGTCACATTCATAAATTACAGTTATATTTGTATACCTAGTAGAGTTTAGGCGCTCTGGAGTATGTCAAAATGACATCATAGCATCAATGTACAGCGCCATCTAGTCTTCCATAGTACGAACCACCTCACCCACAACTATACCCTAAATCAATACCTTTAGAGGTGGTTCGACTAATAAAGGCTAGATGGCGCTAATTAACCATATCTTATAAATTCCGTTCAACTCGATTTAACCACCATTCTCGCATTAGAGCCCGAGCTGCGAATACCTTGTACAAACCGAATTAAATATCTTCAGATAAAACTAAACACCTATTATTTGGGGCACCCATTTTCAACTACCTAGCTTTGTTAACGGGGACCTGGTGCTCATAGCTACGCATCCAGTGAGCAAGGCCAGCCAAGGGGTTAGTGCTAAGTTTGCGCCGCGAAGAGATGGACCCTACGCGATATTGAAATCACATGGGCCAGCCTCCTACGAAGTCGCCTCAACTGATAACCCCGATCTTCCGATAGGCGTGTATCACGCTTCTTCTCTGGTCCCTTATAGTGGAGATCAATCAGAACCACCAATCCAGCCTCTGAGAAAGAGGGGAAGACCACGAAAGCCAGTTACTAAGAAAACATCACCAAGAAGTGGGCGCGGTCGCCCAAAGTAAACCTAAACAATCCTACTCGCCGAGACGTCTTCATGGATTTGTAATTTGTAATTTCTTTATTGTACTACACAAAACAGTCATACAGATAATTTATAATAGAAAAAAACATGTACAAAGGCGAGCTTATCTCTCAAAAGAGATTTCTTCCAGCAAACCAAGATGGTAGGAGAGGTGATGGTTGAGCGGGGGAAGACCTGCGCGTACAATAAAACTTTATAAATACTACGACTAATATATACTACAAACAGTATGTATTATACTGATAACCCTAATTGCTAAAAATAGACTGCATACACAATTACTTAAATACAACGTAAAAATATGAATAAACCGTATAATAAACTAATACATACAAATATATATATATTATCTAACTGGAAAGGGAGAGATAGTGCTTCTTTAGCCGGTTTTTGAATATATTTAGAGATCGACTGTCCCTGATAGGAAGGAAGCTCATTCCACAGTCGTACGGCTCGGATTCTGAACCCGTGCTCGTAGGCTGCAGTGGAGCGATCTGGAGCTTTGAGCGTAGACGCCATATGAGTTCTCCGAGGCCTGCTTGAAGAAAGAAATTCGAAGCGATCACGTAGGAAGTTAGGGTAACGAGGGTTCCACAAAATATTATAAAGAAAACACAGGATATGAGAGTCCCGTCGAAGCCGAATCGGTAGCCACTTCAGCTCCCTGCGATGCTGAGATACGTGGTCATACTTGCGCAGTCCGAAGATGAACCGAATCCCGAGATTTTGAAGTCGTTCGAGTTTGTTCAGTTGTTCTTCATTTGCGCTCACCCAGCAAAAATCAGCATAATCAATAAGGGGGAGAAGAAGGGACTGAGCGAGAGTTATTTTGGTCTGGCGAGGAAGAAAGTTCTGAAGTCTCCTGAGGGAATGAAAAGTTGCGTAAACTCGCCTGCTGACCTCATTAACATGCATTGACCAGGACAATTGATTATCAAAGATGACACCCAGGTTTTTAGCTTTATCGCTATACATGATTACAGTACCGTTATAAGTTACAGAAGGGACAGACAATTGCTGCAACGTGTTTAAAGAGTGTCTGGTACCTATAATCATGGCCTGGGACTTATTCGGATTGACCAGCAACCCAAATGACGATGCCCATCCACTAATACCAGCCAAGTCAGCGTTTAGCGCTTCCACAGCGGAATTTACATCATCAGGAGAGAAGTGACGATAGATCTGAAGGTCATCCGCGTAGAGATGATAGGAAGAAGAGAGGACATCGGATATGGAATTGATAAATATTGAGAATAGAAGAGGAGAGAGAATGCCACCTTGGGGGACACCGGAAGAGAGGTCACACCACTCCGTACAAGCATCCTCCGACTTGATACGCTGTTTTCGGTTCCTTAGGTAAGAGTCAAACCAGCTCGCAGAGAGGGAGGAGACGTTAAGAGATTTGAGAAGTTCAACGAGAATGTCGAAGTCAACACAGTTAAAAGCACTGCTGAAGTCCAGCAGAGCCAGCACCGAGAGCTGCCTTTGATCCATGGCGACCTGAATATCATCGGTCACTTTAATAAAGCCGTAACAGTACTATGACCCGTTCTAAAGCCAGACTGAAAAGGATTAAGTAGATTTTTAGAGGATAGATAATGGGAGAGCTGAGTATGGACAATGGATTCGAGGACTTTAGAAAGGATCGGCAGGACAGAAATGGGGCGATACTCTTTAAAGGAGGTGGGATTGGATGTTTTGGGGAGAGGGATAACTATTGCTTGTTTCCAAGCAGTAGGGTAAGAACAATTGGAAATGGAGAAATTTAAAATATGTGTTATGGCCGGAAGCAGATCATCAAGGATAGTTAGAATCATTCGTTGACAGATATTATCATCTCCTACAGCTTTGGAGCTAATTGCTAGAAATGCTTTCTTAACCGTGTCGCTTCCAACATTGCTCAGGTTGAAAGGAGTGGTGTTGGGTAATGACCTAGAGCGCAGACTCTGAAGAGTGGCTTCCTTGATAGAAGGGTCCATTACAACTGGTGGAGCAGAGAGGAATTGATTGAGAGCGTTCAGATCAACATCACCCGAATGCATGTCCTGGGATTTGCCAATACCAAGTGTCCTGAGGAATTTCCACACCTGAGCTGGGGTGTACCTTTCGATACACTCGAAGATGTGGCGGCGCTTGGCGTCTCGACAGAGACGATTGCATCGATTGCGAAGGCATTTGTAGGAAAGAAAGTTGGATTGAGGGGGAGACTGTAACAAACCATATAAACTAGCGCTGCGGCGGCCAGGGCTGACGACTAGTTTTAGCGATCTCACCACTAGAGGGCGCTGCCTGTACTCTGCCTCGCGCAATGACTTTGTTCAGTCCGAATGTATATAAACTGATTGTGTCCACTCAACTGGTAATTTCTAATCTCATCGGATTAGCATCCTCATATGCAAGTGCATCGGCTTATTGCATCTTACGAGATAAATAAACCACGAACACTGCGTGTGCTGGAAGTTGTATAGTTCCGAACCTGCGCCGACTGCGTGCGTCCTATGGGATACGTTTGTCGGACTGGGGACGACCAGCTAATCTTATTTTTGAATCACTGTAAATCCTGAAACTCCTGAGAATAAAAAAAAAACACTACTGAAAAAAAACTGAAAATCCTTTCATTCGAAGATTCCCCGCTACAGACATCCATATTCCTCAACATTATAAACATTATTATTATCTAAAATATTTTTCAACCATGACACTTTTTCAATACCCTTACAATAAATTTCTTTATTTTTAAATAAAGATAAAAAATGTGATGTATGATATTCATAAGGTACAATTCCTTCACACCACGAAATTTTCCTATTCCTCTCTATCCAAGTAACATGTTTTTTTTCCATGGCTGTTAAATCAGAGTATGGACACGGGGGCTTAATTAAAAAGACTTGTACTTTGTCATCATACAGTACAGCTAGTTCTTTTAGTATAAAACTATTTATTTCTGATTTAAATCCCTGAACATCTACAAACACTTTCATGATAATTTATGCACAATGTTGCTCAGTGGTTTATATTCAATAAGACGGTCGTTAATGATTAAACAATAAGCACTTATTTTGTCTGGAAATTCCTTAGAAGTTTCAATTTCTAGTCTTACCAGTTTTTAGAATTTCATTTTGCCTCGAACAATCAATGACGACTAGAGGGGCTTTCTCCTTGAAAGTTTGAAGAATGAGTAAGGGGTCGATCGGAAGGTTGTAGAGCAACTGGCGGAATTTAGCATACATTTCGTATAATATATAGTACTTATTATCGTCAAATTTAAGGTTAAGAACATCATACGGTTAAGAACATCATACGGGTAATAACGGGACTCAACGGGACATTGGGTGTGTTGAGCAGGCCGTAACGGGCGGGTGGTATGGGACACCTTCGAGCTATGCGGGTGCGGTTCGGACGCCGCCTCAGTTGTCGCCCCGCTCGTCGCCTCGTCCTCGTCGGTCGCATGTGATGTCCCCCCCGCTCATGGAGCGGCCACGGTTGAATTCACGCCCACCCCCCTTCGGGGGGCGTCGTAGGGTGGCAATGGAACCGGCGCGTGGGCCATTTGTACAATGGGACCCTCTGGCGTATAGCTGCCTACCTGATCGGTTACAGGCACAGTGGGGCCCCGGGGGCCCTCGCTAGGAATTTGCGGCCCAACAATTTGTTGCCCCCCAACCGGAGACGGTGGTGTTACCGATCGCCTCTGTGCTTGTTTGGGATTTGGCGGGCAACCCAACATACGTTCGCGCCCTATTAGATTCTGGAGCTCAGGGCTGCATTGTATCGAACGATTTAGCAAAATGGTTGGGCCTCAATATAAATAATGTATCGCTGCCGAGGAAATTGGTCCCTGCTGGGGATTACAGGGCAACCCTTCACGGGTTTTGTGATGCCTTTGAACGAGGGTTTGCGGCAGCGGTTTATTTGCGAACCGTCACCTCCACCGGGGAGGTCGACGTGCGTTTGGTTTTGGCAAAAAGCAAGGTAGCGCCTATTCGGACAAGGATGACGATTCCAAAACTGGAACTGTCCGGGGCTGCTCTTTTGACCAAACTTTTGAATCACACTCTAACAGTGTTGCGTGGGTCAGTGGTTTTGGAGGAGACGGTGTACGCGTGGACGGACAGCCAGATTGTTTTGTTCTGGCTGAAGGCTTCGGTCCATAACTTAGAGGTTTTTGTTGCGAACCGTGTCTCCCAGATTGTGTCGTCTGAGGTCCCACTGACCTGGAGACATGTACCAGGAGAATTGAACCCGTCTGATTGTGCATCCAGGGGATGTCGGGCTCCTGAACTCGTTAGACACCATTTGTGGTGGGGACCACCCTGGCTTGCCAGGAGAGAATCGGACTGGCCCCACAGCCATGTAGTAGTATCTTCGGATCATGGCCCCAGAGCGGCCGTGCATGTTACCCAGAAGGGGCAATACAAGGCGTGCCTATGTGTGTTTGTTTGTTTATCCACCAAGGCGGTACATCTCGAGCTCGTTGCTGATCTCTCGACAGAGGCTTTCATTGCTTGTTTGGATAGGTTTGTTTCTCGAAGGGGACTTCCAACTTTGATCCGCTCTGATAACGGCACTAACTACGTCGGTGCGGAACGATACTTACGAGAGATAGTCAACTTTTTGAATGTAAATAAAGTGGATATTGGAACGGCCCTCTCCCGTCGGGGTATACAGTGGACCTTCAGCCCACCGAGTTGCCCCCACTTGGGTGGGATTTTTGAGGCCGTAGTTAAGTCAGCTAAGACGCACTTAGGGCGTATAGTAGGTCAGACCGCGCTGACTTTTGAGGAGCTCGCGACATTGTTTTGTAAGATCGAGGCCGTTCTCAATTCGCGACCGTTGTGTCCGCTCAGCTCGGATCCAAATGACCTGGAGGCTCTGACCCCAGGCCATTTCTTGATAGGACAGCCACTTAACGCGTTGCCCGAGCACCCCTTCGAGGGAGTGAAATTGTATCGGTTGTCAAGGTATCAGATGTTGCAGCAGTTTACTCAGAATTTCTGGAAGCGTTGGTCGCTCGAGTATCTGCATATCTTACAACAGCGTCTTAAGTGGACTGACAAGACCAGCCCCCCTAGTGTTGGTGACCTCGTTCTGGTTGAGGATGCTAACCTACCGCCACTACGTTGGCGCAGGGGGCGCATTGTTAACTTGTTCCCTGGCAAGGACGGGACCCCCCGGTCTGCAGAGGTTCTAGTAGGAGGCTCGGTTCTAAAACGAGCGGTAGCAACGTTGTCTCGGCTGCCCGTAGATTAAGGGACAGGTGGGTGCCTGTCCGGGCGGGTGATTGTTCGATTCAAAATCGATACTCGATCGATGGTTTCGGAACGGCCATTTTGAATTTGACGTTGCTGCCAACCTTGCAGTTTTTGACAACTGAGAGACGAAAAGCCCTCGCAATGTAACGCGTATTGATAGGGTATTGAAATTATATCGCAAGCCATCTGGAATTGTATTCGGGTTCCCCTCAGGATTGTCTATATAGCTGAGTGTGTTGTGGTTCCCCGAACCAGATAAAGTTCGCATTTACGTGGCCGATTGGTTTTCCCACTGTGCTCGTCGAAGCTGGCCTGCCAGCCATACCTGGTTGGCTGAAGAACCTGTCTACCAAGAAGAGCCTAGGGTGCACCCGGGCCTTGCAGAGAGACAGGAGTTTGACGGGAACGAAGCACAGACCAGGTCAGATAGATTCATAAGTATTAGCTCGGTGAATCGCCGACGTTCACGCTTCTTGGCATCTGATCGCTACGCTACCTCGTAGCTATGGGCCCCTGCGAGGTCATTGGGTGCCGAGAGGCCTGAACAATGTGAATTTAAATATAGCGTCACATTTTTTAAAGCACAGTGATCAAAAATAGAACAATCGTTAATTTTACTATTTTTTTTATTGGTTTGCAGACCAAATATGACATACCGAGGTTTTTCTAATTGAGATGCTGTTTTAACTGCCCATGTATGTTTTGTAGTTTTAGGCAAAAGTGGATATTCATATAAATCCCAATTTCTGAATGGAATTTGTATGGGAACGTCTTTTTCTAAATGCTACAGCAATATTAGCCTTTGCTTATCTGAAACCTTCACATGTGGCATTCGCCATTGTATTCGTTGAATATCAATGGTTACAGAATTATCTGCATCCGTTATGATGCTGTTTAGATGTGAGCTACCTCTATTAAGAATGAGCTCATGTTTACAATTAATGATTACTTTATTATAGTCTTCAGCAAATCCTAAAACTTTATTTAACGGTAAAAGAGCACTGAAATTTCCATCATGATTTTTTAATCCATTAGTGTTCCATCCCCAAACTGCAGCTGCCTTGTTTTCACCTTCATTCATTGAAATATAAGATTTTAACGTTGTTGTTATGCCAGAATTTCTTACACGATCTATTTCAACCCCATTGATCTCATACCTTGAATCTTGGAAAAGAAATGTTATTGCATTGTTGCAAAAATTAACATCCTTTTTCATAATTTTACCATTTGCATCTTTATGATAAACAACAACACAGCCTTCTATGTAATTACAACTGGCTGAAGGAAGAATATAGATATCCTGCTGGTGAATAGGAATTCTTATTTCATCATTTTCATTGAAACTATTATTGTATGGGTTGTATGTATGAACTTCATAACTCTCAATAGAGTTATCAAACTGCGGTGCATTGTTTATATGAAGAATATTCATAGCTTGAAACCCAGTGTTTTTAGAAAGTCTATGTTATTTTTAGTGATTTTTCGGGAACCGAACACCTCTTGCTGACGCCGCCGACTGTGTAGCCGGCGACTCAAGTTAATTTATTTAGTGCATTTTAAAGAACCGCGCGTGCCGGGTGCATTCATAACAATTTCATACATAATTATCTAAGGTACAACATAAACCGTAAAATACAGTGATTTAGTGTTATAAAATTGTGTTTTCACTTCAAACATCAACTCAAACAAGGCCTCACCCCAAACATTGGTCCTTCGAGCCATTCGGCTGGACCTCGCGCGTGATTGCAATCGGTTTGCTGGCCTCCCAGAAGCGGGTCTCACCAGTTGGATTGAGAAGGTGCAAAAATCACGTGTGGTTCGCCGGGTAACTAGCTAACAGGAGTGAGTGCCGAACAACAAACATTTATAACATTACAAAAACAAATAACATCAGGAGCGATGGAGAACATTAACAATGAAAGAATTACTGAGCAGACAGGCGGAGACGACGGCAGCCATGGAGAAACTGCTTGTCAACTTCAAGAAAGAAAAAACGGATAGTAAGCCAACTATAGCAAGTAACAGAATTGAGAAGTAGACGGATCTGTTTTGTGACTTCCACGCGAATCATCTTTTTCTAAGTCAGTACGAAGATAAAACGCATGATTACTTCAAGGGTGAACATTACGAGACAACAAAAACATTTTATTACGAGACATTAGACTTTTTGGAGAAGTATAAAAAGGTAGTGCAGCCACAAACATCAACAACAATATTATCAGCATCATAAGAACTTAGGGGTAAATATAACAACATGGGACCCACTTATCGTCCATATTTTGGATTTGAAATTGGACACCGAAAGCCATTCAGAGTACATTGACTCTTTGAAAGATCGCCGCGAACTACCTATTATGAGATATTTCATGGAATTTTTGGAGGGAAAATTCACGGCCATGGTAACAAGTTGACGAAAGGGAGAGAACGATCAACATAGAACATTTAACAAACAACATTTTCACTCAGGCCCGATGTCATCAAGTAACATTCGAACAAACAATTCTTACAACAAGGAGCGGCCGCCAGTGACAAAATTAAACAACGTTCAACTTGACGTCGATAAAATGCCCTCTATGTAACAACGATCATGGCCTCTACAATTGCAAATATTTCCTCGAATTACAAAAAGATCAAAAACTAAAGAAAATACGAGAACTTCGAGTATGCATCAACTGTTTATTCAGTCACAATAGAAACGAGTGTAATTCATCAAATACATGCCGCAAACGTAACAAGAGACACAATACATTAATCCATGATGCACTGAATTGCAACAACAACTCGCACGTGTCGAAACAACGTGATTTGAACATGTAACGGCATAACGGCTAAGGTCGAGCCACCGCTATCAGTAGCTATGATCGTCTATTCTACCTACCCCAAAAAGAGATGTCCCGATTCAGCTGTAAAATTTGTAAGTTAAGAATGATAAGTCTGAATTTCTCGTTCGATGAGAAGTTCGTTAGGCGTACAATAGTCGAGCGGAAGATTGGTTCAGGAATTTAGAGTTTCAAGTTAGACAGAGAAAGCATATATGTCCGCAAGCCGGTAATTCGCATCAGTTAGCGGTGTATTGCGCCAGATCGATCGTTGTTGTATTTTGTGTGATGGAACCATTTATTTTTTTTGTATATATGGGCGCTTGGAACTTCTTTTAGTGGTCGACCACGATTTGTAATATTTGTTTGGGATATCGTATAGATATCCGTCGTAGTTTTACGACGTGAGTACTCAATGATATTTCATGTGCTCGCTAGTAGCGACTTGTGGTGGTTCCAATTATATAATTAGTTCACGGCAATAACGATCCGAAAAGACCGGTTTACACAATTTCGATTTGCGAAACTCTGCGCAATTTGAGCTGGATGTTATCGAAACGTTATCATTAGCGCTTTAGGAGATCTAACCCTCACCATAGCGAAGTGCATAGTTCGATAAATACCGAACTATGAATTCCACTAACCTCAGCACGTCCTCGACTGAGCCTAATCATATATATTTGACTCAGCCTACACATTAGACCTCCAGCGAAATTTACATTTAATTTAAAGATGCAACTTGAATCCAAACTAACCCAAGGCAAGGCAAAACAATCTACCCGGTCCTAACCAATGAACTTTAGACTGTAATTTGATCTCTTCGCGCGTCCCCGACAACACTCAAATGTCAAAATATCAACAGGATAGGTTATCTGTATTGACACCGGTTTAATTTTGTTCTGAATTTGTTATTTCCATCCGCGGAACCTCATCGATCAAACAGTCTCCCTATGCCCTGCCAACCTAGGTTTAGCCGCAACTAAACTCCTGTCTAGCCTAGTCTAAAAACCTAGTGTTATACCACGTCCATTATCGACACCACTCGAAAATGGTTGAGTTTGATTTGAATGTGCTTGTATGTTTAATGACTGTGTGTGTGGGAATTTCAAAACTCGCTACTCGAAAGGAATGAGGAGAGGATTAGCCCGCGAATATCCTAAGAGCCAATCCAGGAACCCTATGGTGAAGGAAAAAGGAATTTAGGGTCGCTCCAAGCCCAGACTCAGACTCAGATCAGTTACCTACAAGTTCTTATCTAACGACCCAAGGATAGTTTTGGAATTTGGGGTAGGTTGATATAAAGGATAGGAACCGAGGTATATCTCGGCGCTTCAGACACTCACGAAAATCCACTGAAACTCGCAAACACAATTCGTCCAGTTCTGACGCGTAACACGGCAGACCAAAACTGTTTAGAACTGCTGAAAGACGACTGTCACAGTAGCTTAACGCCGAGACTGAATGCTCTCCCTTCCCCCGCAATCGTATTTATACACCCCACATGTCTGAAAAAAAAATGGCGTCCTTTGCGAACACGCTCTGCCCAAGCGAAGCTTCTTATCACTAACTACACAGGGTCTAATTTCAACCATGCCATGCACATCCGCCGTTCTACAAATTGTGTGTACGCATATTCACTATGATCAACTGTAGGTTATCACTCAAATCATTTGGTACTGCCGATACACAGAATCTGTTGATCGCTGACCATAAAAGCTTGTTGCGATTAATTTAAGCCTTCCCGACCGCTAGCGCGCTAGACAAAGACCACTAGAATGATATTCACACTCGTGGTATCAAACTCGCCATCTCATACCAAACAAACGCAATTGTATATTTGCAGTCAACATAATAGCTTTCTCCGTATCGTTCCATAATAACCTTCCATTATTTAGTTATTCATAATTTATTCAGCGCGCAGCCAAATCGGCTCTGATCCCTACACATTCCGCAGGAATGCGACAAAAAACCTGACCTGTAACCTTTCTCGAACCATCCCACGCGTCGGCTCATTGTTTTTTGCTAACTTACCCCTGAGCTACTCAAAACCCCAAACGTTATATGAACCGATTCTCGTATTCAAAACAGCGGTGCGATGGGCTAGCCCTCTGTCACGCAAAATGAAGTATCAAATGTACTGACTCTCGTGTACCATTACAGCCCCCTCCCAGACCTTGAGACACTGTTTATCTCAGTTAAACATGGCGCAAGGATCTCATTACCACAATGCTAATCCATGCTTTGTACCATATCCACTCTATACGTACGAACATCTCAAATCATGTACACAGACCGATGAATCTGTCAATTATTTATATAATATTTACACAACTCGATTGAGCTCTCTCCTGTCTTATCTTATTTATCTATCTAACTATACACCTCGCTTACCCGCAACTTATCCTAATTCGTATTACTATATATATACAAAAAAAAAATGTTTTTTATTTTTTTTATTTTTCCCTTTCTAAACCATGCAAGATCCTTAAATCTACAAGTAGTTACTCCAATTTACAGCTTACAGCTTAATTATATAACTATATAAGTGTATATAACACTACCTTATTTATCTACGCCCTTATTCGTCCTCACATAATAAATGGCTATATTTATAGTGTTTTAGTTACCCAATATCTCATTTGAAACCGGATCTACTAAAGTATAACAGTTCGGATATACCACTGCCGAAATAACATAAGGCCCTTTAAACAACAATGAAAATTTCCGCATGATTTTATGTTCTTTATTTGAACGCACAAAAGTCTTAAGTTTCACATAATCACCTATACGATAGACTTCTAACTTACGCCGTTTGTCTGCCTGTCGGTTACGTCGTTCACTAGAACTTTTAGAGTTTTCTATCGCTACATTCCGCACCTGTTCCGTATCTCGCGCACTATGACCTAATAACCATTCATCGCCTAATTCCTTGTCAATAGTTAACGGTTCCCGCCTACCAAACGCTAACTCATTAGGCGCAAAGCCTATGCTTGTGTGTTCGATATTATTATAGCAATTCTGAATGTCCGGTAACACGTCGACCCAACTACGATTACTTCCGCCGCAATAAGTTCTAATTAGTCGACCTAGCTCGCGATTCACTCTTTCTACGCTATTAGAATTTGGACAATACACCGACGTATGAGTGACCCGAATCCCTAGCTGTTTGAGACCAAATTCCCAAACTTTCGATATGAACTGTGGTCCTGAGTCCGTAATTATAGTTTCGATAGGTATTTCCCTATGAAATCTCTTTGTACAAGCGAGCACGCTCCTACCTGTCGCTTTTCGCATTGGATACTACGCTACGCTACGACATGAATAATTTTATTCATAACTTTACTCTGACACGGGATACATTGTACCTGTCTAATAAATATAGAAAATTAGTAGCTACATTGTTAGCTTATAATATATGCGACGCAGCTATAGTTGGTTTAACTAAGTTCAACTTGACATCAGCTTATTTTAAGAGTAATATGACAAGCACCCCTATTGGGAATTCACCTGTTAATTATACTTTGCATGCAACATTGGAATCTGTTCCAAGTAATTTAAATTAGTTCATAAGACAATAGAGGAAATCTCTAGCATACAAGAGCCACTAAATATGTCAAAATGTAAGCCCCAGTTAAATATTGCCCATCAAAACATCCAGGGGCTACCTGGCAAAGAACTTGTATTAGAATTATTTCTAAAAAATTCTGACATTGATATTATTTGGGTTACTGAACACTGGTTGAAGGAAAATATGATGTCTTTTAACATAAATAATTACAAAATTGTCAGTTGTTACAATAGAAAGACTGCTGATAGAGGTGGTTCTTTAATCTTAGTGAAAAATAATATTAAGGTGAAACAACGGAAAGATATTCTTGCACTTACTGTTGAAAGACAAATAGAGGTATCCTGTGTTGAGTTAGATAGCCATATTATTGTTTGTGTCTACAGGCCACCGAGGGATGAAAAAGGCCATGGCAATTTCGAAATATTTGAGAAAATTATGGAGGAAGCCCTCATTAAACTTTGTAATAACAGAAAAAAGTTAATTATTTGTGGCGATCTTAATGTAGATCTGCTTGTAGATACAACACTGAAGCGACGATTAATAACTCTGTTCAAATCATTTAATTTATGTCATGTATTTCTAGAGCCGACTAGAATTACACTTACCAGCCAAACTTGCTTAGATAACGTTTTTTGTGACTATGCATTCACAAGTAAAAGTGTAATTAACTGCTTACCCTGCGATCACAGTGGTCAAACAGTTTCATTCCCAATTACTATTCAGGATAAGACTAATCCATCATTTTATAGGCCTATTACATCCCATAGACTAGAGACATATACGAAAAACTTAGATATAAATTTGCCAGTACCGGATTTTAATGAACAGAACCCAAACAAAATCTACTCAGACTTCTTCAACATTATTCAGACAGAATTCAATAAAGTTTTCAAATTAAAGAAAGTCAGTGACTACAACGGTAAATCTAAATTTAATGACTGGGCAACGTTTGGAATTCGTAAAATTAGAGTTATCTTGTATGACCTTTATGATCAAAAAACCTATAACTTTGATCGAAAATTTCATGACTATGTTAAAAAATATTCCAAAACTTTCAAGTTGGTTTGTAGAACTGCAAAAACTTTACACATTAATAGAAAAATTCAAAATTCAAATAATAGAATGAAAACAGTTTGGCAAATAATAAAACTGGCAAAGTTATACCAAGGGACAGTGATTTCTGCCTAAAGATAGGTGATGATGTTGTTAAATCCAACGCTGATGTTGCTCGAGCTTTTGAAACATTCTTCACCAATGTACCCGTACTCAGAACGGCCCGTCTAAATTCATCTCCATTTGAAGCAGAGACTTTATTAAAAAATAACACTAGCGTCAGTAATGTATATTTAAAATTTCATCATGTATATCCCCAGGACATTGTCAAAACGTTTAAATTACTTAACTTAAAAAATACGGAAGACCTGTGGGGTGTACATAGGGCGCACTGTAAGTTTCCGGAACTGGCCACTTACATAAACAATATTTAAAAATTTAATGCAACATTTGAAAATAGAACTCTTTGGCTGTAGAATGCAGTTTGTTTCATCTGACTGCCTTTTGTTTTTACCTTGTGGCGCCATTTAAAAAATTGTGTGTCTGCATCAACATGGATTTAACTCGGGAAAATTTTCGTAGTATGATTTTCTACGATTTTAAGTGTAATTTGACAGCTCAACAGAGCATCGCTCGGCTTGAAACAGCTTTTGGCAATGAAGCACCATGCAAGACAACTGTTTATAGCTGGTTTGCAGAATTCAAGCGTGGTCGTATCAATCTCAGTGACGAATCTCGCGATGGTCGGCCGTCCACCGCTGTGACCAACAAAAACATCGATGCTGTGCGCCTTATGATTGAAACAGACAGGCATGTGACCTACCATGAAATTCGCGCATCCTTAGAAATAGGCATGAGTCAAATACAATTAATCCTACACAAACATTTGGGTGTGAGAAAGCTGTGCTCGCGGTGGATCCCACACAACTTGACCGAGGCTCAAAAAACGGACCGCGTCACTTGGTGCAGTGCCATGCTTACCAGATTCAACGAAGGTGCGTCAAATTTGGTTTGGGACATAGTGGTTTGGGTGGACAAATTTGGTTTGGGTGACGAAACATGGATTTATTGCTACGATCCCAAAACAAAGCAGCAATCGAGCGTATGGATCTTTCAAGATGAGCCGAAACCAACCAAAGTGGCGCGCGTGAAAAGTGCATCTAAGCGGATGATTGCTTCTTTTTTTAATAAAACTGGACACGTGGCTACTGTTGCTTTGGAACCCTATTGCCTTGAAACTAGCCTGAAGCTGTCTACCTCTACCGCGAAAATAACCGCGAGCGCGCGTCCCAAATTCGTTTCGCGCCTTCGTTCCCGCGTTATAATTATTCCTACGACTCACCGCGTTATAACGTATCGTATTTACCCGCATAGCACGATAATGCCCACGCATGTAGCTATTCCGCCTTACGTCGTTCGTATTCATTGTCTCCGAACTCTGCAACGCACTTAATCCCCCATCGACATTCCGTTCTAAATGCCGAAGGAACTCGACCGCATCTCGTATAGTCATTGTTTCCTTTCTAGCAAAAAACGCTACCTGAATATCACGCGGCAACTGTCTGAAAATCGTGTTGATTTTCTCCGTATCAGTAAACGGTATCGTAAGCTTATATATGCTATTCAATTGAGAGGCAAAGAATTCTTCCATACTTTGACCTTTCTTAGTATCGAACTTCGCAGTTAGGAATCTTTGTTTAATTAATTCCTGTTCATTATCACCCCAGAATACCTCTCTGAAATCTTTTTCAAAATCCGAATAGGTTCGCCATGAGTCTCTTTATATGCTCATTCACACTTTTGCAATTCCTACCAAACTATCCGTTGCCCATATCAAAGCCCTAGAACTATCTCCCGAGACTTTAATATAAGCCTTTAAATCTCTTAAGAAAATCATCGGATTTTCCGAACTCCGCCCATCGAATGTTCGCAACTTCTGTGTCATTTTCACTATGCATGTTTGACGTTTTTCTACCGATTGTTCAAACGTCTCTAGTTCCTATCTGTCAGTCTATCTGTCCGAAGTATTACTTGTACTTGAACCCCGTTCCAAACTGTCTAATCTATTCACTATTTCAGATAACAATTGAGTCACCTGTCCTGACGCCATCTCACTTGTCTGCGAAAGTGAATCGTCTTGTACTACCCGACTAACGTTTTTTCTAAGCCGGCCGGCCATTATTCCTGAACACTAAACCGCCGTAGCTCGTCCAAAGAATTGTGAAAACAATGCCCCTTTTTTTTTTGCTTATTTCTTACTTACAAAACTGCGCTGTTTAAAATCGTTTCTACGTTGTGTTATATTTAAAAGTAACGCGTTAGACCTTGATTCTTTTAGAATATCTAGGTATCAGACTATCTAGGATATCCTTCGGTCTCGGCACCAGAAAATCTGTAACGGCATAACGGCTAAGGTCGAGCCACCGCTATCAGTAGCTATGATCGTCTATTCTACCTACCCCAAAAAGAGATGTCCCGATTCAGCTGTAAAATTTGTAAGTTAAGAATGATAAGTCTGAATTTCTCGTTCGTTGAGAAGTTCGTTAGGCGTACAATAGTCGAGCGGAAGATTGGTTCAGGAAATTAGAGTTTCAAGTTAGACAGAGAAAGCATATATGTCCGCAAGCTGGTAATTCGCATCAGTTAGCGGTGTATTGCGCCAGATCGATCGTTGTTGTATTTTGTGTGATGGTACCATTTATTTTTTTTGTATATATGGGCGCTTGGAACTTCTTTTAGTGGTCGACCACGATTTGTAATATTTGTTTGGGATATCGTATAGATATCCGTCGTATTTTTACGACGTGAGTACTCAATGATATTTCATGTGCTCGCTAGTAGCGACTTGTGGTGGTTCCAATTATATAATTAGTTCACGGCAATAACGATCCGAAAAGACCGGTTTACACAATTGCGATTTGATTTTCCGAAATGGGTTTGAACTAGCGGTTACCTCAAAAGGTCCGTAACGTTTTGAAACATTCAAATCTGCGCAATTTGAGCTGGATGTTATCGAAACGATGTCATTAGCGCTTTAGGAGATCTAACCCTCACCATAGCGAAGTGCATAGTTCGATAAATACCGAACTATGAATTCCACTAACCTCAGCACGTCCTCGACTGAGCCTAATCATATATATTTGACTCAGCCTACACATTAGACCTCCAGCGAAATTTACATTTAATTTAAAGATGCAACTTGAATCCAAACTAACCCAAGGCAAGGCAAAACAATCTACCCGGTCCTAACCAATGAACTTTAGACTGTAATTTGATCTCTTCGCGCGTCCCCGACAACACTCAAATGTCAAAATATCAACAGGATAGGTTATCTGTATTGACACCGGTTTAATTTTGTTCTGAATTTGTTATTTCCATCCGCGGAACCTCATCGATCAAACAGTCTCCCTATGCCCTGCCAACCTAGGTTTAGCCGCAACTAAACTCCTGTCTAGCCTAGTCTAAAAACCTAGTGTTATACCACGTCCATTATCGACACCACTCGAAAATGGTTGAGTTTGATTTGAATGTGCTTGTATGTTTAATGACTGTGTGTGTGGGAATTTCAAAACTCGCTACTCGAAAGGAATGAGGAGAGGATTAGCCCGCGAATATCCTAAGAGCCAATCCAGGAACCCTATGGTGAAGGAAAAAGGAATTTAGGGTCGCTCCAAGCCCAGACTCAGACTCAGATCAGTTACCTACAAGTTCTTATCTAACGACCCAAGGATAGTTTTGGAATTTGGGGTAGGTTGATATAAAGGATAGGAACCGAGGTATATCTCGGCGCTTCAGACACTCAAGAAAATCCACTGAAACTCGCAATCACAATTCGTCCAGTTCTGACGCGTAACACGGCAGACCAAAACTGTTTAGAACTGCTGAAAGACGACTGTCACAGTAGCTTAACGCCGAGACTGAATGCTCTCCCTTCCCCCGCAATCGTATTTATACACCCCACATGTCTGAAAAAAAATTGGCGTCCTTTGCGAACACGCTCTGCCCAAGCGAAGCTTCTTATCACTAACTACACAGGGTCTAATTTCAACCATGCCATGCATATCCGCCGTTCTACAAATTGTGTGTACGCATATTCACTATGATCAACCGTAGGTTATCACTCAAATCATTTGGTACTGCCGATACACAGAATCTGTTGATCGCTGACCATAAAAGCTTGTTGCGATTAATTTAAGCCTTCCCGACCGCTAGCGCGCTAGACAAAGACCACTAGAATGATATTCACACTCGTGGTATCAAACTCGCCATCTCATACCAAACAAACGCAATTGTATATTTGCAGTCAACATAATAGCTTTCTCCGTATCGTTCCATAATAACCTTCCATTATTTAGTTATTCATAATTTATTCAGCGCGCAGCCAAATCGGCTCTGATCCCTACACATTCCGCAGGAATGCGACAAAAAACCTGACCTGTAACCTTCCTCGAACCATCCCACGCGTCGTTCATTGTTTTTTGCTAACTTACCCCTGAGCTACTCAAAACCCCAAACGTTATATGAACCGATTCTCGTTTTCAAAACAGCGCGGCGATGGGCTAGCCCTCTGTCACGCAAAATGAAGTATCAAATGTACTGACTCTCGTGTACCATTACAAACATTACCGAGGTCCTGTTGTCAACCACCTTGATAAAGGTTAAGGGACCGTCGCTTCCCTTAACCATGTTCTGAGAGCGCTTGTGGATCAAGGCTCACAGATTTCCATCATAACGGAAAAAGCAGCTCAGTTATTAAAAATTAAGCGCATAAACTGCAGAGGATCAGTTTGCGGTATTGGAGAGAAAGAGACAAGCGGAAAAGGAATGTTGAACATGGAATGCCAATCCATACATAACGATTACACTTTTAACACAGACGTCATCATAATGAACAATTTGGTCGGTAACCTACCTAACAGAACATTCGAAAAGCCGGAGTGGACATCTATTCAAAACATTGCGTTAGCTGACCCAGAATTTTATATTTGTCGCCCGGTAGACGTGTTACTGGGAGCCGAAGTATATTCACAAATTATACTCAGCGGAATCATTAAGGAGAATGACTTACGTCAACCGCTAGTACAACAATCGCACCTTGGTTGACTATTGTGTGGAAGCGCCAAGACATATAAATGCAACATAGTTAGATATGAGTTAGATGAGATAAAAAAGTTTTGGGAGTTGGAGGAGATTATTGAACAGTCAAACTTATCAGTAGAGGAGCAACATTGTATAACATACTACAACGAAACAACTTCCAGAAATAAAGATGGGAGATATGAAGTTAGATTACCACTGAAAGAAGATATTGAGATTAAACTCGGATCGTCCAAAATGACCGCCTTAGCACAGTTTAGAAATTTGGAGAAAAAAATTCAAAGACAAAATAAATTAGCGGCGGATTACAAAACATTCATGGAGGAGTACAGAGCCTTAAATCATATGAAATCGACGGAATGTAACGAGACACCTGGCTACTTCATGCCGCACCACGGAGTCGAGCGAGTCGACTCGCTGACAACACAATATAGAGTTGTATTTAACGCATCGAACAAAACATCTACAGGGTGTAGTTTGAATGAACTTATGTATACAGGACCGAATTTACGAGTTGATCTACATACATTGTTGCTTAGATGGAGACAATACCAGTATGTTTACACGGCAGATATTGAGAAAATGTTTCGCATGATACTGGTAAATGATGAAGACCAAAAATATCAGAAAATATTTTGGAGATCAGACTCAGAACAACCCACTGGCTGCGGACTCGCGCGATCAATATCCTGAAGCAGCTAAAGTGGCAGAGTCTGCGTTCTACATGGATGATGTGCTGCATGGATCAGATACAATCGAAGAAGGAATGAAGCTGATACGAGAATTGGACCTACTGATGAAGTCAGGCGGATTTAATCTCAGAAAGTGGTCCGCCAGTAACCCGCTATTACTGGAAGACATTAAGGAGGAGCGCAACAAGACAGGAGATACCGTTTTCAACTTTAAAACTGACAACATTTCTAAAACCTTGGGATTATGCTGGAATTCACACAAAGACACATTCACGTTTCAGTACAACATTCCCGAAAATCAAAAGAAAAAAGACCAAAAGAAGCTTGCTGTCCGAGATATCAAAACTTTTTGATCCTATGGGTTGGTTGGCCCCCATTATAACAAAACTGAAGCTTTTATTTCAACAATTATGGAGTGAAAACATTAATTGGGACGATGAAGTACCAGAAAACATTCAGAAGGAGTGGTCTAAGCTAAAAGCGGAACTTAACATCATAAACGAGTTTGAAATTCCGAGATGGATTGGGAGCATGAGGGGAGACGTAATACAGCTTCATGGCTTTTGCGATTCGTCTTTAGTTGCATTTGCCTGTGTAATCTACGCCAAGATCGGCAAGAAACCAACAGTGGTCCTGGTTTCGGCCAAAACGAAACTGGTTCCACACAAAAAGGCAACAACACTGCCTAGAATGGAGCTAAACGGTGCCTATTTGCTATCAAAATTAATGAGAAAAATTACAGAAGCGTTACATCAACACAAACTTGAGATCTATGGCTGGACCGACTCAGTGGTAACATTAGGCTAGTTGTAAGGAGAGCCGAGCCGATGGAAGCCATATGTAGCGAACAGAGTTGAAAAAACAACAGAAGTCATACCGAGTCAAAGTTGGAGGTATGTGAATACCAAGGAAAACCCTGCTGACGCAGCGAGTAGGGGTCAGTACCCCGTACAGTTGAGAGATAACATTTTGTGGAAGGAAGGGCCTTCTTGGCTGTCAACATTTGAGAAAAAGAAGCCGGAGACGGAGAAGTACACAACAGATCATGAGATGAGAAGAAACCACACATCAGTCGTAAAAGAATGAGAAAAACATTTAATCGACGAACTTTTGAACAAACACAGTTCATTCAACAAAATAACACGTGTTGTGACTTGGTTGTTAAGGGCAGCTGTACCGAGCAAACATAAACAATTGCCAAGCTATCTCACGTTACACGATTTGGCTGGCGCAAAAACGCTGATTGTGAAACATGTGCAATATGCAGAATATGGAGCGGAAATCGAACAATTACGTAAACACAGACAAATACAGGCGAAAAGTAATATTTTGAGTTTGAATCCGTGTATTGACGAGTTAGGAGTTGTACGAGTTGGTGGGAGGTTGGAAAACGCGAACATTAACAAGGAGAGAAGACACCCGAAAATCATACCGCGAGGCAGTCGGCTGGCAGAGCTTTTGATAGAAGAAGCTCAACAACTAACATTCCACGGAGGTCCGCGCCTGACCTCAGCAAATATCAGACAGCAATATTGGATCCCTGGAGGAAATAACGCGGTGAAGAAACAGTTGCGTAACTGCGTGACTTGTAGAAGAAATAATCCGACCAAACAACATCAAATGATGGGAGATTTACCCACGGCGCGGGTAGAGCCGGCACATCCCTTCTACCATTGTTGGGTTGATTACACCGGGCTCGTGGAAATTAAGGTGAACAGAGCAAGAAATGCAAGGTCACTGAAAGGTAATATCGCCGTATTTATTTGTATGGTGACCAAAGCCGTACATCTGGAGTTGGTATCAGACCTTACCAGCTCAGCATTTCTTGCCGCATTGAGAAGGATGTCCGCCAGGAAAGCAACGCCACGCCACCTGTACAGTGACTGTGGTACTAATTTTGTCGGCGCAAACAGATTAATACAGGAAGAGTACGAACAGGTGAAAGAAATATTCGATGAATTTTTTTTGGAGTTTTGGAAACAATGAAAATAACGTGGCACTTCAATGCACCTGCATGGCCAACTGCAGGTGGCATATGGGAAAGAGCAGTGCGTAGCCTCAAACACCACTGAAAACTTGTAGTGGGACAACAACGCCTAACATTCGAAGAAAATTCGACCATATTGTCGCAACTTGAAGCTTGCTTGAATTCCAAGCCTTTGTGCGCCCTCACAGAAGATATAGATGACCTGGATTTCTTAACTCCCGCACATTTCCTAACAGGGAGAGCAGGAGTTATAGTGATAGAGACCAGAGAAGATGCGAGAACAAGATGGTTTCTAACAAACCAGATACTTCAACAAACGTGGAAGAGCTGGAAAGACGAATATCTAACACAACTAACAGCGAGAAATAAGTGGTTACAACCAAAAATAAACATTCAAGTTGGGGATTTAATGACCATTCGAGATGACATCATGCCTATAGGCATATGGGCAATGGGCAGAGTGATTGAAACACATCCAGGAAGAGACTGTTACGTTAGAGTAGTAACTTTAAAAACAGAGAATGGATATGTCAAACGTTCAATAGTCAAGCTCAACCTGCTTCCCATAAAATCCCAAGAACACGAAAAACAAGATGACAACGACAACAATAACTCTCAACAAACAAACTGTGGCCGCAAGCCGCCCACCAAACCGTGGCCGCAAGCCGCCCACCAAACTGTTTGCGGTAGTAACGGCAATCTTATTTTTTGCTACACTTGTATCGGGATCGAACGCAACAAGTAACGTCACAAAACTCTATAACAATCAGCCCCTGTACTTCGACCCGATTGCAAAAATGCAACTATTACGAGATCAGTGGACACTCGTAACATACTACGACATGAGTCCTTACTGGGCCGGAACACAAGCAACCGCAAAACTTTTACAATATCTCGAAAATAGTTGCGACAGTCTGGATACAAATAATAATAATAATAATAATAATAATACCTTGGACATCATTTTACACACATTGATCTAGCCCCAAACTAGGATTCCCTGTATCATGGGTACTAGACAACGATACACATACGATAATAAATGTAACATGATCACAGCTCAACTAAGACACGAGTTTAATGAACTACAATACTACGATCAGCTACTGTCAACTCAGCATTTCACGGAGACAGCAAGTCGCCGCCGTCGCAAAGGTCTTATCAACGGTGTCGGCTACATTGCTAATAGCCTGTTCGGCGTACTAGACCAACATTTCGCGGAACAGTACTCGAGAGACATAGCGCTTATACGGCAAAATCAATCTCATCTCAAAAATTTATGGAATAACCAGACGACTGTTTTGTAGTCGGAACACAATCTACTAAAGAGAACGGAAGAAATCATGGAAAAACAACATAAAGTGATAAACAAACATTTGAACAGTCTTGATGTCGCAACAAAAACAATACTAAAGGAGATTAACATTGCAGAGAAAGAAAGAGATATCACATTAACAGCTATGACAGCGACCAACATACTGCAAACCTTGAGAGAATTACAGAAGATGATGCTAGATACTATTTCAGACATATTTCAAGGACAGTTTAACCTACATCTATTACCGCCAAAATTCAACTTCAAGAAAAATTAAACATTATAACTGGACTATTATCGAGCGAAGTAACATTACCGATAGAAAACATACATACTGAATTTACGAAGCTTTACAAACTTCTGAAAATTAGAGCAAGAATGACGTAAGATTATTTTATCTTTGAAATCATAATTTCCCTTGTCAGCAGAGACGAGTATGATTTGTACCACGTAATTCCAGTACCAAACGTGCTACAACGTAATATGATAACAATCGTTCCAATATCAGAGTATGTGGCGTTAATTCTACAAAAAAAAACAGATATATACCCGTATCACAGGAAAATCTACGAAAATGCATAATAGAAGACAGTTCTACATTCCTGTGCAGCCTACAACACCCTATTTTCAAGATGAAGTCCGATAAAGATTTATGTATGCAAACAGAGAGCAAATGTGAAATAAATGTCGCTAAGTGTAAAAATAACTGGGTCGGACTTATGAAAGAAAACATTTATCTATACTTTTGTTGCGAGCAATGTCAACTAAGAACAATATGCGGAGATCGAGTAACCGCTCACGAGCTTACGCAAACAAGTGTCATTAGCCTCGACGATTACTGCGTAATCAAAACAAATGAGTTTACGATCTACGGGTACAAGCACCATAGAAGTCAATTGAACATTAAAGATGAGTTTCAACCTGCAATTATAGCCCCGATCAATCACATAATCAACATAACCAGAGAGACGGAAGATGGCAACGTGACAAATCGAATAACGAGAGAAAGAGATCAGTTATCTCAGGAGATAGAAGCGAAGCTGAAGCTAATGAAACAGAGTCAAAGTTATGAAAATGAGACGCAGGTCTCATACCATGACATACACCATTACACACTGATCTACGGTATCCTAACAGCTATGATACTATTGGCTCTGGCATGGATATGGCGTCGATCACGTCATAGTTGGAGAACACCCCAGACACCAACAGCAGCAGTGGACACACGGCAGCAGGCGGAAGTGTTGGATATGTAGGACCAACAAATCTTTTCATTCTGGAATTCCACCCTTCTGCGTAGTTGGTAGTACGGTGCTGTTCTTGATGACAACACCATATCTTGCGATATTCTTGATCCAGGTTCTGTACATGTATTTATTAAATTCAGTAACCTTAGTGTTATTCGGACTCTCGCTTTGAATATATATCCAACCTTCCTCTATGTTTTCGATAGATAAAATTGCTAGCCCTGCACAAAGACAAACGTGTCGGTTATTGACTTTCGATGTTTTTTTAATTCCAAAAAGTCGGGCTTTTCGCATTAAGCTCTGGTAAAAATGAAAGTAGCAGCCCCGTACCATAATGTTTGGAAATATTTTTTTAATAGCATTTCTTGGTGCTATTTCGAAATCAAAACTAAATTGATCGGCTTCCAATTCGGGGATATGAGATTTTACCATGTGGAATAATATTTCGTAAGTTAATTGCTTTTTATTTAACAGCAGGGCATAGACCGAAGGAATTATATTAGTCGATTCGTCGTCGCTACCTAAGTCACCGTAAATTACATAGAGCTGATCGAAAGGCTGACAACACCCAAATGTTCCATCTGCGAAATATTTTATACATTTAGTCATAAGTAGTCGTGCTTCTTTCGAGGCAAACAATAATATTTTGTTATTGTCTTCATATTCTGCCAATATAAACGGTCGGAAATTTACTGGAATTTGGACCTCCGCGTGGTTCCGAAATACACTCTTTTCAATTTCCTGAAACTTCTTTCTAGCGTTGTATAAACCAGTATGTATATTTGCAAATTTAGGCAATGGCTCCAATAAATGCATACCTGAATTTTTCAACCTGCATATTTATTCATTATATAGGTAGGTAGTTTTTGGTCACATTATTCCGTAATTGATCGAATTCTTTCAGCACAATGTTTTTTGGTGGATTTCGGGTGCAACTATTATGATGCAGGACACTAGCTGTAACCCTGTTTTCGAACACTGTTAATCTGCCGCTACATATCTTGTAGTTTGCACAGATCCAATATTGCGATCCAGTTCCGAAAAGCTTTCCTTTATGATATTTATGACCGTCGTATAACAATATTTGACCTCCTCTTTTGGACGTAATATACACCAGTTCGTCTATAGAACTGTTTGGCGATTCAGTAGACATTATGAACTATTTGTTTCGTAGAGCATCTGTCCTTTAAATTGTGATAGCTGAAGGGGCCTTGAATTAAGTACAATAAATGCGATAAATTACGATAGGTAATACTTCCCCTGTCCTTTGTATTTCTTTCTAATGAAATGTAAAGCTTGTCAATACTTATTTGAAAATAAAAAGATAAACCACATAAAGAAGGTGTATACTACTCGGAAAACCTCCTTGGTTTTGTACACGGAATTAAGATTTCTTTGAGCAAAACCGAGCAATGTAGGAAGAATATTGACATCCTCGTACAAAACTGGAAATGTTATCGGTAATGTGCAAAGAAAAAATATTTCTTAATACATTACCCGGTTTTGTACGAAGAATATTTTATCCTTGTACATTGCTGGTTATGTAACTCGGTTATGTACGAGTAACAAGGGGTATTTTTGTAGTGTTCCTATCTGTATGTTACAACCGCGCAGTATAGGAATCAATTTTTCGCAAGAGTATAGTAGACAATATGGCATCCCACTGATCAACAGACTAATCAAGATTTTTTAAAGCCGAAATATGTTGCCTTACCTTAGCAACAAATTCTCTCAACTGCACTGCTGTACCTTTACTTACGCTTGGAAAATCTAATAAAGTTGTGACATGATTATTTACCAATAATGCAGTGTTCTCATATACTTTTGCAACAACTTCTTGGCGACAGAGTATGAATCACCAATGATAGGTAAACTGTCGATCAACTGAAGAGGTTCTTCACGCAGATATTTCTTTAAAAAACACAACTTTTGTATGTTGTTAATCCTCTCATCGCTATCAACCACAGCATCAAACATCTCAATGAATGGTCTATATTCCGCTATATTTTTGCCATTAAAATGTGGAGTTTCAAGTGTAGGGAGCTTCGCATTGTAACCTTCTTGGTTGGAGGAATTTCCTTTGGAGCTTGTTTTGTCCAAATCTTTCATGAGCCTCATCATCTTGGCCTGTACTATTACAGCTCGTTCCTCCAAATCTTCATCTTCGATGGTGTCGTTTATTGACTTTAGCATTGTATGATAATGCGTGTATTTCTCAAGAACGTCTGTAACCAGCTTCAAACGAACTTCTAAATCTTCCAACGTAGCTATCGACGAGCATTCTTTTAGAAATTTTTCTTGTCTAGTAATGATTCCCTTACATTGAGCTCGTTGTGATATTAAAAGCTTTTTTTACCCGACATAGTTGACGAAAAACTGCAAAATTTCTTTTTGTAAAACTGCAAGTAACGTGTACAATGAATGAATTGCAAAAAGACCAATCTTTCAAAATCTGTAAGCTCGTTCTCGTTCGTTCACATGCTGCGCTGTCGCAAGGCTGCCGCACACTCCCAACCAACCGACACGACCATAGACTATCGATTGGTCCGACCCGCAGGGCGCGCTCCGATCTGCCCGCGGCCAACAAACTGGTTAGCGCTGACAGCGCTGTTTGCGTGTTTAAAAAACGAACCCGATCCGATGACGCGTGGTACTTGCAAACTGTAGCACTTATAACTTCACGAAATAGCTGTAAATTCTGGAGATTTTTATATCACTGAATAATTTTCGGCACCAATGGTGTGTTTAAGACACTGCTAATGTAAATGAAAGCTTGCAATATTTTATATGAATTAAATTTATTGGACACTAGACACACCGTTACAAGATGGCACCAAGAAGGGCTGTGTTGCCAGTACAAAAATATTATGTCGTGTACACTAGATATGGTGTTCTCGGTTGGATTATGACTATTTCAGCGCCCATCTTGATCGGCAGTGGAATGATCCGATATAGAGCGTAGTCCCCTTCCGCCACCAATGGTATTTGGATTTGAAACAGAAAATAATTCGTTGTGACCCTAGCTCTGACCTTCAAAAGCTTGTATAATTCCTTGATGCTCTTCGTGACATCAGTGTCGCCCGGGATTGACAGGGTCTTCGGTAGTTGTTCGTTTATGTTTTTCAGTTGTTCCATTAACTTAGTAGGTGTAATCAAATGAACGTCAATGTGTCCTTGGTACACGTCAGTGAGTGTATTGTAAATTATATCTTGTATTTTTTTCAAGTTGTTAATAAGCATGTAGGCTGACAGGGATGCCGAGCTGAAGTAGGTTGTCGCCATTACGACTTCTAATTCTTCTTTAATTGTTGCAAAGTTAATGTTGGTTTGATTGATAAAGCCGTCGATCATGTTGAACTGTTTTTGTATATTATTTTCATTTTTCTTGAGAAAGTCATTTTGGAGTTCCACTATGGAGGTCTGATTTTTTATAAGTTGTAATAAGTATTTTTCGTTTTCTTGCACCGACTGAATATCATCTTGATATTTTTCCGCAAATCGCTGATCCAGCACCCCAAACAGGCTGTTTGCGACGTAGCCTACTCCGTCGATCAGTCCTCGTTTCTTCCTTCTCTCGCCTAGGTGGGCATGTGGAGACAGTAGCATAGTATTGTATGTTTTAAGTTCTTCGTTCTCGTAGTAAAGTTGATCCAGTGTCGTTTTGCAGTATGTTGGGTCCGTTTTTTGGCAGAAATTGTTAATGTCGTTGAGATATCCTTCCATTCGTCGAATTCCATCCCAGTAGTTAGTTAAGTTATAATAAATGACTAATGTCCATTCATCGTGTGTAACTTGAAGCGCTCCTAGCTTATCGTAGTAAATCGGCCGCTCAGGTTCCACCTTGGTTATTTGTGTTTTTGTTGAAGTTGCGTACGTTCCAGTGATGAATGTAAACATTAATAGCATCGTCGTCAGAACAGAGAAAGCCGTGTAGACCTTTTGAACCTTTCTTTGGGTTTTCATGTTATTGCTGTTCGGGTTCACATGTTTTTCGTCGTACTTTGTTCTGTTTTCATTCTTTTCCGATTCGGTAGGCAATAATGATAGTTTTGTTACAGGTCTATTGATCATTCCGTGAGGAATAGAAGGAACAAAGAGTCACTTAGTTTGTGGCACTTGCTTCTCGATGCTCGAAGGACCATAAAAATGTACGGTGTAGTGGCCGCACGTCTTGAAGATGTTATAGGAAGTTATGTTTAAGCTCTGGTAGCTATGATGGGTTCTTGTAGTTGTTGTAGTTAGTTAGAGAAAGATCATCAAAGTTCAGTAAAGCACTATATTGTCACTTAATAACACGAAATACAGATAAATTAGGCAAGTCTTTCTTGGTAGATGTTAACCCGATCAATATCGTATTGCTACTGCTTGTTTTTGTATAGGTAATAACGTCATGCTAAGTGCAACGCTAACATATTAAAAGTAGGTCGTTATTAATTATGTACAAACTGTACAGGACCACATTAAAACATTAAAATCTTTGTAATATATATCGTTTTCAGTGATAAGTCTTTTAATTCCAGTTAAAAATATACTACCGAGTCAGTTAATATATTTTACAATGGTATCCATTTTCGGCACACGCCCATGAAAAAACAGACGATTGATACAATGTTTTTTTTTTTACAATGCAGAATTCGGTCTAAAAAAAACGACTTTTTATTTACAGATTTCTTATCCGGAGAAGTGAAGATTTCTTAACAATATATGAAATCATCTTAGATTAAAACAATAATTATTGATTCCATGAACTTGTGACACAACTTAGATTTTCACGATACCACGAATGGTCATTCTCCTTTCTATCTTCCTCTAAATTTCTCTAAGGCTTCCGATATAGATGGTTAACTTTATTAACCCCTGTAAAGTGACAATGGACTTTGCTGGCATGCAAGCAAGTGAAACTAGGTTTGGGCTGGAAACCAAAGCCTGATGAACTCTGTTTCCTAATAAACGTTGCACCAAGCGGAAACAGAAAGCGCATTAGGTCTCGGTTAAAAAATACAGTTATCTCCGAGACAAAATAAATCCTTGGAGATAATTAGCTATCTCTAAGGAAAAAAATACTTCACAGATAACCGGTTACCTGACCATAGTTATCTCCGAGGAACAAGGGGTAGATTTGGGCGGTCAGAACTAGTAGGCTGGGAGTGTAGCAGCAGCCTCCAGAACTACTAGCAGGCTGGAGATATAGCAGTAGTCGCAGAAGGCACAGCCGTGCCGGCCAGAACAGACAGGCAGTGGGCAGGCAGTGCAGCACCTGTCTAGCGTGCTGGTCATAATAGGCGGGCGAGTGTCGGCAGTAGGCAGGAGGCGCAGCAGAGTTCTTCAGAGGTTCCCAGGCCACTAAGCTGGGAAATCCGGCCTGATAGTACACTTTAGAGAGCTGAAGTAGACTGACCTTCCTTGGGACTTCATATTTCACGCTCCAGATCCACCATACCCCTGGCCGTACCCCTGGGGGAAAGGTGGCACTGAACCATACCACTCTAGTGCTGTACTCAGGACCTACAAGCTAGTAATGTGGATCTCAACGGTCTCAAACAGTTCCTTTCTGTCCCGCCTGTTGTGATGGATCCCACTGTCAAACAAGCCACTCTTGGAGCCTACGCTCTATGTCCTTTCCCGACACCACACCATTCAACTTGAGCAATTATGGAATCGATGTGGTCAAGAAGACGGTACTAGCAGTCAACTCTTAAGCTGTAGGTGACGATAAAATTTGCCTTAAAATGCTTGTGACAATCCTGGACAAAATAATGCCATTACACAAGTAATCATATTTTCTATATCGACTTGCGTCCTTTTATACAAATTGTAACCATATATTCAAAAATAAAAGTTCAAATTAATATATAAAAGTCTTTACCTAATATACCTAATTTGTAGGGCTAGCAAATTCAAGTATAGGCCGTGGTAGGTAGTGCTCAAGATCCCTACATTAATTTTATCCACCACCTCCTCAAATGTCTGGGCACTGCCCCTAATTTCCCCTAATCCCTACATTGGTGGAATGTAGTGTCTTGAGCACTACCTACCACGGCCTATACTTGAATTTGCTAGCCCTATTAGGTATATAGGTATTGCTAGGTATATTAGGTAAAGACTTTTATATATGAATTTGAACTTTTATTTTTAAATATATGGTTACAATTTGTATAAAAGGGATCAAACTGGCTCGATAGCCATTACGCTAATCCTAACTATATAATTTAGCTCAGTCGCTGGCCGAAGCCTAAGGTGAAGTGTGTCACATTGACTTTTCACATCCAAGCCTCTTTCTTTTTTTTAACCAATTACGTAACAGTGTCAAAGTGAACACCCACTCTAAAGAGGCCCGTATACAATATTATCGCATAGACAAATATCGAACCTAACTATATACCTTACAGTAGCATATACTCGTTAATATATAGTTTTGCACAAACAAATGTTTACTGCAGCGCCCCCTGGTGAGTTGTCATCGTAACACCTATCTAAGAACATGCAGCAATCAAACCAGTAGTCATCACTGAAAAATGGCATCAAAATCGAACTCGTAGTTGTGAACCTTACAATCATTCCCCCCTCCCTTCAAAAAAAATATTGTCAACGGTTATTTTTTTTTTTCAAAGTGGCAACCCTAACTCAAAGTCTAAAATCTAAAATGACAACCCTATCTCAAAGTCTAAAATTTAAAAAACATTAAATGTTAACATTATGTGAGCTTGCTATGCTTGAAATCTAAAAAACAGTAAATATGCCGCAAGCATAATTTTAAATAACATCGAGTACCCTAATCCTTATCTGTCCAACCATCCCATTTAACCTACTTAATTAAACATTAAATACCCTAACATTAAATTCTGATCACTCATAAGACCAGTGTTCAGGCCTCTCGGCACCCAATGACCTCGCAGGGGCCCATAGCTACGAGGTAGCGTAGCGATCAGATGCCAAGAAGCGTGAACGTCGGCGATTCACCGAGCTGTTACTTATGAATCTATCTGACCTGGTCTGTGCTTCGTTCCCGTCAAACTCCTGTCTCTCTGCAAGGCCTGGGTGCACCCTAGGCTCTTCTTGGTAGACAGGTTCTTCAGCCAACCAGGTATGGCTGGCAGGCCAGCTTCGACGAGCACAGTGGGAAACCAATCGGCCACGTAAATGCGAACTTTATCTGGTTCGGGGAATCACAACACACTCAGCTATCTAGACAATCCTGAGGGAACCCCGAATACAATTCCAGATGGCTTGCGATATAATTTCAATACCCTATACCAATACGCGTTACATCGCGAGGGCTTTCGTCTGTCAGTTGTCAAAAACTGCTATGTTGGCAGCAACGTCAAATTCAAAATGGCCGTTCCGAAACCATCGATCGAATATCGATTTGGAATCGAACAATCACCCGCCCGGACAGGCACCCACCTGTCCCCTAATCTACGGGCAGCCGAGACAACGTTGCTACCGCTCGTTTTAGAACCGAGCCTCCTACTAGAACCTCTGCAGACCGGGGGGTCCCGTCCTTGCCAGGGAACAAGTTAACAATGCGCCCCCTGCGCCAACGTAGTGGCGGTAGGTTAGCATCCTTAACCAGAACGAGGTCACCAACACTAGGGGGGCTGGTTTTGTCAGTCCACTTAAGGCGCTGTTGTAAGATATGCAGATACTCGAGCGACCAACGCTTCCAGAAATTCTGAGTAAACTGCTGCAACATCTGATACCTTGACAACCGATACAATTTCACTCCCTCGAAGGGGTGCTCGGGCAACGCGTTAAGTGGCTGTCCTATCAAGAAATGGCCTGGGGTCAGAGCCTCCAGGTCATTTGGATCCGAGCTGAGCGGACACAACGGTCGCGAATTGAGAACGGCCTCGATCTTACAAAACAATGTCGCGAGCTCCTCAAAAGTCAGCGCGGTCTGACCTACTATACGCCCCAAGTGCGTCTTAGCTGACTTAACTACGGCCTCAAAAATCCCACCCCAGTGGGGGCAAATCGGTGGGCTGAAGGTCCACTGTATACCCCGACGGGAGAGGGCCGTTCCAATATCCACTTTATTTACATTCAAAAAGTTGACTATCTCTCGTAAGTATCGTTCCGCACCGACGTAGTTAGTGCCGTTATCAGAGCGGATCAAAGTTGGAAGTCCCCTTCGAGAAACAAACCTATCCAAACAAGCAATGAAAGCCTCTGTCGAGAGATCAGCAACGAGCTCGAGATGTACCGCCTTGGTGGATTCAGGAGCCCGACATCCCCTGGATGCACAATCAGACGGGTTCAATTCTCCTGGTACATGTCTCCAGGTCAGTGGGACCTCAGACGACACAATCTGGGAGACACGGTTCGCAACAAAAACCTCTAAGTTATGGACCGAAGCCTTCAGCCAGCACAAAACAATCTGGCTGTCCGTCCACGCGTACACCGTATCCTCCAAAACCACTGACCCACGCAACACTGTTAGAGTGTGATTCAAAACTTTGGTCAAAAGAGCAGCCCCGGACAGTTCCAGTTTTGGAATCGTCATCCTTGTCCGAATAGGCGCTACCTTGCTTTTTGCCAAAACCAAACGCACGTCGACCTCCCCGGTGGAGGTGACGGTTCGCAAATAAACCGCTGCCGCAAACCCTCGTTCAGAGGTATCACAAAACCCGTGAAGGTTTGCCCTGTAATCCCCAGCAGGGACCAATTTCCTCGGCAGCGATACATTATTTATGAGGCCCAACCATTTTGCTAAATCATTCGATACAATGCAGCCCTGAGCTCCAGAATCTAATAGGGCGCGAACGTATGTTGGGTTGCCCGCCAAATCCCAAGCAAGCACAGAGGCGATCGGTAACACCACCGTCTCCGGTTGGGGGGCAACAAATTGTTGGGCCGCAAATTCCTAGCGAGGGCCCCCGGGGCCCCAATCTGCCTGTAACCGATCAGGTAGGCAGCTATACGCCAGAGGGTCCCATTGTACAATTGGCCCACGCGCCGGTTCCATTGCCACCCTACGACGCCCCCCGAAGGGGGGTGGGCGTGAATTCAACCGTGGCCGCTCCATGAGCGGGGGGGACATCACATGCGACCGACGAGGACGAGGCGACGAGTGGGGCGACAACTGAGGCGGCGTCCGAACCGCACCCGCATAGCTCGAAGGTGTCCCATACCACCCGCCCGTTACGGCCTGCTCAACACACCCAATGTCCCGCTGAGTCGGATGCTGAGTCGCAACCGAAAACTCAGGGCCCCCCATGTGATGACCCTGAGTGCGGCCCTGCACCCCTGGGTGGCCTCGTGATTGTGGCCCCATTGCCCGCTGAGTCGGGTGCTGAGTCGCAACCGAAAACTCAGGGCCCCCCATGTGATGACCCTGAGTGCAGCCCTGCACCCTAGTACTACCCTGTGCACGTGGGGACGTTGGCCCCTGAGTTGCGCTCCAAGTCGCAAACGAATTCTCAGGGCCCCATGCCGTATCACCCTGGGTACGGCCCTGTGGACGTGGGGACGTTGGCTCCTGAGTTGCGCTCCGAGTCGCAAACGAATTCTCAGGGCCCCATGCCGTGTCACCCTGGGTACGGCCCTGTGGTGGCTGTTGGCCGGACCGGTTCATGCACAACAGATTGTTGTGGGCCCCACCACAATATCCGCACATTTTTGTGCGCGTGCAGTCCCTAGCCATGTGTGGCCCGAGGCACAGGAAACACCAGCTCCGCTGCTTGGCCATCCGGCGCCGTCCCTGAACCCTAAGTTCCCCGAACTTATTGCAATTGGCCACAGCATGGCCAATCTGCCTACAACATGGGCAGGTCTCACTATGTGGGGTCAATGCACTCACAGTCCCATATGACTGCCGGTTGGTGCGGTCCTTCCTCGTCGGAGGGCCCCTACTCACAGCGCTCCCGGCAGCTCTCTGTGGCTCCGAAGGATGGGTGACCGTCAACCCCAAATTCTCTGCCCGTCGAGCCTCCTCTTCCAAAAATCCGACCAAGTCGGAGAAGGCGGGCAGGTCCTCGGCCGACCTCCCGTGAGACTGTTCGAAACGAGTCTGCACGTCAGCGGGTAGGCGGGAAAGTACAATGTACAGCAGTAGGTACGACCATTCACCAACCGGAAGTCCAAGATTCTCTAGGGCCTTGGTGACGGACAACAACGGGTTCAAAACCTCCGTCTGAATGGCCCCGACCTTGTTCACAACCGGGATGCTAAACAAACGGTTCAGTTGGGCATCGGCCAACCTCCGTTTGTTGTGGTAACGTCTGACCAACAATTGCCTGGCCGTTTCATAGTTACCCTCCGTAACTGTCAAATGAGCGACCAGCTCCCTAGGATCACCCCTCAATGCTGCCACCAGCTGAGCCATCTTGACAGACTTGGTAATGTCCGATCGCATGTGCACCAAACTGTCGAACAGATTGATGAAGCTCATCCATTCACCGGACACTCCGTCAAAAGTAGGCATAGTTATGGCCGGTAACCTGGACCCTGAACCCTGAAGCGGCAGAGGTGCCTCAATGTCACCACCATGGCTGGACTCGCGCTGCCTACGTATGTCCGCAGCCTTCTGCGTGATAGCAGCTGCCATCTCCATACATTGGTCGACATCCCCTAGCAACCGTGACAGCCTGTCAGGTGCGCAACCATCAACTGATTCCGCCTGCGCGGACAATTCGAGCACCCTATTGTAACGTTCCTTAACGTCCATAGACCGCTCCAATACCACATCATGCCTATCTAAACGGTCTATCAGACCGTGTGCGGAGGAAAACCATCTGAGTTCCTTAGAAACACCCTTCTGGATTTCAGATAACGACATGATCGGAACGATACTTACTCACAATTTGCAGTAACTCAATTATATTGGACCCTCCAGTCTATAACCCAAACGAGGGAACCCTAAACTATAACTTAAACAGTGTTGATTTCCTTAAACAATAGGAACCGAGTTTTATATCTATATAAATTCTGTAAATAACAATTTAGTTTCCCTTTATCACTACAACACACACAGATAGTCAATATTAGTTCAAGTTATAAATTGCTATAAACTGAAAACAATGTAATAGCCTGCTATCAATAGATGTAACTACCTATGTTAACCAAAACATTCTTCAATAGCATTACTAGACCACTAATAGATTGACTAACTGGTAATTCAATTCAATATCTGTCTATCTACTACCAGCAATAGACCTATAGCTTACAATACTACCAATCTATGTGGACACAGGAACAACACCAAGTTAGCTAATAACCGCCTATACCTACAGATTGATAGTCCCAAATCGTGGGTTCCCGGAGCCCTTGACGGCTGCAAATCTCAGGAAACCACGCTCTGCTACCAAAATGTTCAGGCCTCTCGGCACCCAATGACCTCGCAGGGGCCCATAGCTACGAGGTAGCGTAGCGATCAGATGCCAAGAAGCGTGAACGTCGGCGATTCACCGAGCTGTTACTTATGAATCTATCTGACCTGGTCTGTGCTTCGTTCCCGTCAAACTCCTGTCTCTCTGCAAGGCCTGGGTGCACCCTAGGCTCTTCTTGGTAGACAGGTTCTTCAGCCAACCAGGTATGGCTGGCAGGCCAGCTTCAACGAGCACAGTGGGAAACCAATCGGCCACGTAAATGCGAACTTTATCTGGTTCGGGGAATCACAACACACTCAGCTATCTAGACAATCCTGAGGGAACCCCGAATACAATTCCAGATGGCTTGCGATATAATTTCAATACCCTATACCAATACGCGTTACATCACGAGGGCTTTCGTCTGTCAGTTGTCAAAAACTGCTATGTTGGCAGCAACGTCAAATTCAAAATGGCCGTTCCGAAACCATCGATCGAATATCGATTTGGAATCGAACAACCAGTACCAAAACAAAACCTTGACATGAATAAGAATAAATTGACAAGAAACAGAATAAACTTACCGAAGGTCATATGTTAAATTACACACTTAACTACACTTACGGTGTAGATCCTACTTAATATAAACCTAACTACACTTAAGGTGTAGGCTATGCACCTTAAAAAACTTAAATTATAACACCCTATGATCCCATCATACAATTATTCGCGGCTTAACACTAACCTACCTAACGCTAGAAAACTCTCTATTACAATACGAAGGCAAACAGCTGAATCTAGCTAAGATTTAGCTTCTCGAATGGTTATCATTCGACAAACTATCTGACAAAAAAAACTAGCGAAAAACTTATCAGACAACTATAATACCTCCGTTCCTAAAATTAACACAACTCCATCTTTGCTTAAAAATTCATTTTCAAAATTCGTTTTTTCCACCAAATGGAAATATTGCAAAAATTAACGCAGGCAAAGATCAAAGAAAAAAAATATCATTTTCAAATATAGGAAACGTCAACCATATTAACAGGATTAATCTATAGAACCGTATTACTAAGCCACAGCTTAAGAATGAGTTCATTAAAATTCGTTCCAATAATACGATGAAATCAACTAGCTTTAAAACCGATACTACAACTTACAAACATCTCAACTAATCCATTGGAATTCAGTAAACTATCTTTTACTATTAACAGTTTAAGATAATCGCCGTGAGTTGCAACCAATTACCCAAGTTAAAACACTACAAAGAATCTCGAATGTGTATCGAATACCCGAGTTATCCCACATCAGAAATTACTTTCATTGAGAAACCTTCGTTACCAACTTTATGAACAACCCTTACTCTCCCCTTACCAAATCATCCCAACTCTATACTTTAAGAACGCAGGAACCAAAACCCTATGACGAATAGCTATTGCCTCGTCATACTGCTCCCAAAGATAAAACCAGGCGATCGGTTCAAACAATTATTCGAACTGTCGTTTATAAAAGTTTCTCATATAAAGGTAATCTACCACGGAAATCTAGTATGTTACAGATATTTCTTGGGTCTTTGGTGAACGGTCCTCATCAAACATCATAGTTCAGCAACAACATGTAAAAAAACACCGGTTAATAAACAATTTATAACACTACCGCATACATAAACCACAAACCATCAACCGGGATAAAATTATATTATACTCCTAATGTATAATTATTTAATATCAGACGAACTCCTCAACGCAGCACAAAGCGTTTTAAACGATTTGTGTTAACAATTACGCCCCGTGAGTTCAGACGACGAATCAGCACATTAGATCTCCCAACGATCTCAATGACCTTGTATGGTCCTTGATACAGACGTGCCAACTTCATACATCTTCCCGTTATCCGCCTTGGTACGTATAACAAAACTAAGTCATTCACCCGGAACGATCTGGGTTTTGATCTCATATCGTAATACCGTTTTTGTACACGCTGTGCGATCGCAATATTCTCTAACGCCTTAGTCAGCAGCCTACCCATACGATTTACCCTTTCATCTATCGTTTCGTCTAAACCAACTGCGTTTAATCCTAATGATCGATCCACCACTGAGCACTGTTCTCTACCAAATAAAATATTATACGGCGACACTTTCGTTGACGCCTGCACGCTAGTGTTATACGCATGTACTACCAAAGGTAAAACTGAGCACCATTGCCTTTGATTACTACCTAAATATTTTGATAACATCGAAGTTAACGTTCTATTCATTCGTTCTACCAAACCGTTACTCTGTGGGTGAAAAGAACTTGTATGTATCATTTTAGCCCCAAACTGTTCTACCGTTTCTTTTACGATTTCCGCCGTAAAAACTGTACCTCTATCTGAAATAATTTCCCTAATCGGCCCGAACCTACAGAAAACTTCCTCAACTAAAAACAGCACTACATCTTCCGATGTAACCCTAGGTAACGCCTTACATATCGCAAACCGCGACGCATACTCTACCGCGACTATAATAAATCGGTTATCTCTCGACGAACGTGGAAACGCTCCTAACACGTCGATTCCTACCTTCTCAAAAATATCCGAGACCCTAATCGGCGTCAAATCTGCTACGATTTTAACTAATTTCCTTTCTTGACACAGCACGCACTGTTTTGGGGCCCGTGCCGCAGGTCTTTTTAAAAAAAAAGCTATTTAATTAACCACACAGATGTATTAGTTTTCACAATAAGTAAGACCACTTTTCAGTATCGCGGCTATGGGTTGACTAACTATTTTAGGTACAAAACTCTATATAAATGATGTTATATCTTTGGCGGATATAGTGGTGTAAATCAAAAACTCGAAAACAGCAGAAATTAATTATATTCAAAAGGTATTGTTGGTTGTACAGAGGTCGTGAGGCAAGTGAAGATGACTATCATTTTTGTTTGCTAACAGTAGAAACGCCTGCGCGTTAATTCATAGCAAATGTTCACCGACACATACACTACACTTAAGTTTGATAGGCGTCAAGCCTGAACATGCTCCCGGCCGTTGAAAGATCGCTTTCAACCCTGAAGATCCTCCGCAGTCGGTAGTCTGCAAAGTCGTACAAGGGATCGGCGCACGCAGCCTTTGCTTGTGGTGACATCAGCCACTCTTGCTATTCCGTCACAGCCTGAGATACGACGCAGCACACGGCCAAGCTTCCATGAGAGAGGAGGAGCGTTATCCTCTGCTAAGAGCACCATGTCACCGACGTTCAGATTCGCGGAACTGCTCTTCCATTTAGTCCTTTGCTGCATTTCCGACAGGTATTCTCGCTGCCAACGTTGCCAGAAATGCTGCTGTATTTTTTCCAGACGTTCGTAGCGTTGAAGATGGTTCTCTTTAGTATCGCCCAGGTACTGCGCTGGAGGAGCGGTTAACGGTCGCCCGATAAGAAAGTGCCCAGGTGAAAGGGAGAGGAGGTCATTGGGACACGAAGATAGGGGGCATAAGGGGCGACTATTCAGAATCGCCTCCACCTGTGTAAACAAAGTAGAAATCTCTTCGAACGTGAGATGACTATTTCCAATTACGCGTCTTATCCAATCGTTTTTAATTTCAGATGGAACAGGCTCGTCGCAGTCCAGTTTCTGTTGCCAAAGCTTTTGTAACATAATTTTAGGTATCACAATAACTGGGCTGAGAACACCTAACGGATCAAATATTTTGAAGGAATTTGACATGATGTAACGTTTTGTCATGACCGCATCTTGTTCCTGCGCCACTTTGATGGGAAAATGCAATGTGTCACTAGACGGGGTCCATCCGAGACCAAGCGTACTCGAGGATTCGCTGATAGTTAAACTATCTTGCTTGTTAATAACGAGGTTTTCAAAAATAGACGGATGATTGCTTTTATATTTTCTAAGATTAAAACAACCTGATTTTAATGCATTTGACACCGATTTCTGTATGTATAATAATTGCTGAGGATCGTCTGCACCCGTTATTAAATCGTCCACATAAAAATCCTTTTGGATGATGGTCTTGATGAGCTCATCATCTTGCTCCTGCCCTAGTTGCCATAAACAACGAGTACTAAGATAACTTGTACTTGCTGTACCATACGTCAACGTGTTCAATATCAACGTTTGCATAGGTCGTGATTCGTCCTCTCTCCATAGAATTAGCTGTAAATTCCTGTCAATTTCATTGACTATCACCTGCCTATTTATTTTTTCGATGTCTCCAGTGAGCAGGTACTTGTACTGCCTTGCACATATCAATATGGAGAAAAGGGTATCTTGGACATTTGGACCTACCATTAGAATGTCATTGAGCGAATATCCTGACGTGGAGGAGGCAGAACCATCAAAAACTACGCGTAGTTTAGTAGATTCGCTCTCCTGTCTTATGACTGCATGATGACAAAGCTGGTACGCTGTACTAGGGCCAGGCCTATCTGCATGATTGTAGTCAGTAATTGTAAGATGACCTAAATCAGCATATTCATTTATAAATTTTGTATATTCACTTTTAAGTGCTGGGCTGCGTTTCTCTAGATTAAGAAATCGCCTTTTAGCCGCATTGTAACTGTCACCTAAACAATCAGGTGATTCCTTTAATGGCAACTTTACATAAAATCGACCTTCCTCGTCCCTTATTGTGTGAGTGAGGAAGTGTTTTTCACATTCATTCTCTTGTTCACTCATGATTTGTTTCTTAGGAACTTCTTCCAACTCCCAGAATTTTGACACTAAATTTTCAATATTTTAATTCTCCGTCGCAGAGACTATAGCATGATTGCAGTGTATCCTTTGCTAGACACAGCTGAATTTATGCGGCCAGATACTACCCAACCTAGCTTAGAATCTCGTAACTTGGGATTATTTGGTCCTAGTGAACATTCTTCATTGCCTAGAATGTCCCAAAATAGATCCGCACCTATAAGCATTGGCGGACTAAGGGGGGGGGGGGGGGGGGGCGGAGGGGGCGGCCCGCCCCGGGCCTCTAGTCATAGGGGGCCTCCAAGTTTCGAGAAGTCTCGAGGAGTCCTTTTCCGTTAAATCCCAAATAAGTCCAAAATCTGTTTAGTACGTAAGAAGTAGTTTGGTGTTGGAGGAATGGAGGCCCCTTACGCATATAAAATATAAACGTAGGAAGATACGATTATATTATATAAGATTACAAAAGTAAATAATGAAATAGAAAAACTTGTATTGAAACTATTTTTTATTTCGTTCATTTAATTACGTTTAAAAACTTTCGCGCGTTCGGAATATCATATATACGTAAGTAATTCGTCGACAGCACGACTGATGGCAGCACTTCTGCTTTACGGCGACGTACGACAATCAGCAGGTCGCGTGAGCAATGCGCTTGTGCGCAGTATATAAAAGTAAAGTACGGCACATGGAGCACGTCTAATTAATTCCTAGGGCTTAAAAGTGCTGGTGAAAGTGCATTGTCGTTATTTTCACTCAAACACGCTCACTAATTGGCTCATGCCCGAAAGCAGGGTATTCCCCCCGAATCATTCGGGGAATACCCGTCGGAACAAGGAAAACCCAAGCAAACAGATGACTAAAATAAAGTTTAATAAAGTGTAAAGTATATTCAGAGTTACGAAGTAACTAGTCAAATTTTTTCTTGTTGTTTCTTGTTGTTGTGACGTGTTGAATTGGACGAGTTCAGAGTTCAAACAGGGATCGTATTATCGCGTATCTAAGAACGGAAAGTAGTAAGTACCTACATTACTAATATGGTTATTATCAACTTGTAGTTTTCTAGTACGTATTGTCGGAATTGAAAGTGCCTGGACCTTTAAGGTTGTTTAGAAGCTATAAAACATTTGAATGTTAATTTTTCAATAAATAGCTTATTAATCGTCATAAAAATTTTATACGACCTCCTGAATACTTTATGTAAAAACATACCAAATTTTCAGAACTCTGTCATCATTACTTCAACCTCCTTAAGAGTTAAAATAAAAAACAATGAGAAAATTCTGAAATTTTGGTATGTTTTTGAATGAGGTATTTAAGAGGTCGTGTAAAAATTTCACAACGATTATGAAGCTCGTTACTAAGAAATTAACTTTTTGTTAAGAACAATTTTTTAAACAATTTAAAAAAATATTTATCAATAAACTTCATTGTCTTTCCGTTGCTTTCAGTATATTGTAGATATTAAAAAATTGAGAGTTCAAAAAAAAAGTTATCGCAAAGTTATATCAATTTCCATAAGACTACATTTAATTTCATTTAATTTATTAATCTTAATTATTCGATAACGAGCGTCCTAATCGTCGTAAAAATTTTACATGACCTGTTAAATACCTCATACAAAAACATACAAAATTTTCAGATTTTTCTCATTCTTTGCGATTTGTTTCTAAACATCCTTAATGTTCTGTAATCATTTGCAAACATTTGATCTTAACACTGTTTACAACAAATAACATTGTTATAATAAAGTTGTTTTTATATACTAAAAAAAAAAAAAATTGGCTTTATTGTCAGTTGCAATGTGAAACGATGTTAATTTAAAAAATAACCATCGATTCATGATCGCAACAATACCTACCACCCTCTACTCACACGGAGAGAAATACAACATAAAAATTGGTGTTATGGCACAATAATTACAGAGTGTTTCACTGTTTCGTCTTTTTTGGCATTTTTATCGAGAAATATGAGACTCGCTTAAAAACTTTTGTTTTATCTCTTTTTCTTGAGGTGTACCAAATAAACCATCCTTCATGAACGTTATCTAGGCCAGGCCATGAGCTGTCACAAAAATGAATCCGATCTTCTGTTTCAGTGAAAAGAATTCACCCATCTGGCGCTCAGAAAAGAAAGCTAAAAAAAGCAAAAGATGAAGATGCTAAATCAATCGCTGGATCATTATCCAAATACCTTCTCGCTCATGGAGAAAAAAAGGATGGTGAAGGAAAGAGTAATGAAACTATTGAGCCTGGCTCTACTGTACAGACAATTGATGTAGAGACCACAAACACAGGTGAAAAGCCTGCTGCACATGATGAAGACTTTATTGAAGATTTCGATGTAAGTGACACTGAAAAAAAAGATGCTGAAGATAGTGATGACGAGAAAATCACTGATGAGAGTGAACATGTTTTTAATGCTTCCAACTTCGACTCCTCTTCATCTAATGATACTGCACATTGGCCAATACCTGTCCCGGAGCATATAAGAATGATGATTATCGCAAAGGGTAGTGAGGTATATCAAAACAAGGAAGGGCCTTTTGAATCTACAGAGCGACCAGGTGAGCGCACTAAGGGAACACATGTTGTTTAACTTCATCGTGGTTCTACTCGAATTTAAACAAGACTAAATATTTGAGGAAATGGATGCTATACTCACCATCAACAAAGAAATTATACTGTTTTTGCTGCCGATTATTTGCATCTGAAGGCGATACACACAAAAATAAATTCATTTTCGGCTTCCGTCAATGGTGGAAATTGAATCCGAAAATATCACAGCACGAATCATCGCCTGAACATCTAACAAATTTAGAAAAATGGAAAACACTCTCTATGGGCCTGAAACACAATAAAACCATTGACAAAGAAAATCAGAAGATTATCAACGACAAGACCAAGAAATGGAGAAACATTTTACATCACCTTTCGGACATAACTTTATTTTTGGCCCAGCAAAATCTTGCTTTCCGTGGTCATCGTGAAGACGTATCATCGGAAAACAGAGGAAATTTCTTAGAACTAGTGCAACTGATAGCCAAATATGACCCAATATTAAAAGAACATTGTTTAAGACTTGAAGAGTCCGCTGGTGGGTCAAAGAGAGTAGCTTCTTACTTGTCAAAAGGGATACAAAATGAATTTATTTTCAGTTTGGGTGAACATGTTAAGGAAAAAATTATTGCAGATATAAAAAAGGCTAAGTATTACGGAATAATTTTTGACAGCACCCCTGATGAAAGCAGAACTGATCAAATGAGTCAAATAATTAGATATGTTCATGTAGAAGATGATATAGTAGAAGTCCGAGAATCCTTCTTAGGTTTTTTGTTGATGTCGGGAAAGACTGCTGAGAATATGACAAAAGATATTCTACAGCAGCTGGAAAAAGATGGGCTGGATATTGCGTTGTGCAGGGCTCAAGGTTATGACAACGCCGCGTCAATGTCAGTTGTACATGGAGGAGTTCAACGAAAAATTCGAGATGTCAATCCAAAAGCTCTGTTTAAACAGAGCTTTTGGATCTTTGTGGAGTCCATGCATTCTCATGCGTTCCGTCTAGCGTCACCTGTTTTGGAACTATAGAGAAGCTATATTCATTCTTCTCGTCCTCCACACATAGATGGGAATTACTTATAGAAAAAACAGGAAAAAGTTTAAAACGTTTGTCCGATACTCGCTGGAGTGCTCATTACGATTCAGTTAAAGTTGTAAAAGAAAACGTGGAAACAATTGTGAGCACTTTGGAATATATGCAAAGTCCATCTAAAGCAAATCTTGATACAAGATCAGCAGCAAGCTTGCTCCTTCCAGCTATATGTGATTTTACTTTTTTGACCTACATTAAATTTTGGCACTCGATACTGGAGGAAGTGGATTTAGTCCAACGATACCTACAGTCTCCAAAAATGACTTTGGATAAAGGACTCACCAAACTAAAAACCCTGAATGAGTTTTTAGTTGCAGAACGAAATACGATTATAGACAATGCTGTTGATTTTGGCACTCAAAAATGCAATGATATGGACATTAACATTGACCGACGAGGAAGAAGAAGGGTAAGAAAAATAATGCCGGGTGAACTAGCTCATGACGCTGGATTATCAATTCAAGAGGAAATTCGTCGATCAATGTTTGAGTGCATAGACCGATTTATACAAGAATTATCGCAACGATACATGGCCATGGAGCAAATCAACAAAATTTTCCAGATTGCTGAAACAAAGTTTATGCTAGAAGCGTCCGATGACGCTCTGGCTGTAGCACTGACAAATCTGGTAGAAATTTACGATGAGTTTGATACAGAGCAGCTAGTACAAGAAATAAAACGGTATCGTAGGCATCTACGTGCAACCAATACGAGCGTGGACGTTGCCGCTAGATGGACAGCTCAAGAAATCCTTCAATTTATCGTTAAATGGGACTTCAGTGAATCATTGCCCTGTATATCACTGATAATGCAATATTTTTTGACCATTTGTGTTTCAGTCGCATCATGCGAGAGAAGTTTTTCCAAACTGAAACTTATAAAAAGTTATCTTCAATCTACGATGAACCAAGAACGGCTAGTCAATCTATCGATTCTATCAATTGAAAGAAAAGTTTCGAAAGAAATAGATTTTAACGACGTTATTGAGAAGTTCAGTAAAATAAAGGCACGAAAACATGTTTAATAGTTTAAAAAAATAATAAGTATAAAATAAAACTACTATAACAATGATACGATAATTGTAAAAGCTTTGTTTTTCGACATATAAAATAAACATTCCTATTATATTCTTCATTATTTCTTTGCAAATTGCCGGTTACTCTGCTGAATATTGAACCGTATTCTAACTTTCTAACCCACATCGTACGTTGGGCGTGTATTACAATTACATAAAGCGTAGAGCACATACATTATAAATACTTATTATTTTTTTATCAGCCATTACGTGTATATTATTCATTATTCATTTTTGAGAAAATGTACACTAAAAATACAAAAATTTCTGAGCAGACCGGGGCCTCATTCAGTGTTGCCGCCCCGAGCCTCCAACAGGCTTAGTCCGCCACTGCCTATAAGTACATCAATGGGGGCTGATGAAACATAGGATCATCCAACTCAATATTATGTGGCAATTTTATTGAAGTAATATCGACGGGCGTCTTTGGCAAACGACCGGTGAGCTCGTCTTAAACGAAGCACGATAACATTGCATTGAAATTGTTAATTGTTGACTTTAATTGAATATCACAACTTTCTGTCACGTGTTTGGAAGAAGTGTTCCCGATGCCTATGACCTTTAGAGTGTCAATTGGGCGGGGCTTTAATGATAGCCTGGTCTTTAGAGACTCAGATATAAATGAGGATTGGCTCCCACAATCCAAAAGAGCACGAACCTTGACCTTTCGTTGATCAAGTGGATTCGATACTTCGATCATTGCAGTAGATAATAGCACTTGACTGGTATTTGGATTACAATAGTTAACTTGTATTTCGTCTTGTTCTTCTACAAATGCGAGGTGGTTTGAAGAGTGTGATGGACGATGGAGAAGACTGTTGTGCCGTTCGGTAAAGCCGTGCTCACGGCATGGACCCATGCGGCATTCGCTTTCGAAATGACCTTGCCTCAGGCAATTTACACACAATTTATATTTTGTCACATCCATCATTCGCTCTTCAATCCCCTTCGCCTTAAATGTCGGGCAGTCATAAATCCTATGACGCTCATTACATATAATGCACAAAAATATATTTGATTTCTTATTGTTATTATAATTATTGCTTGTGCTTGCAAACGACTTTACAACATTGTTTTGATTTTGTCTTTGATTGTAATTGTAGTTAGGTACGGATCGTGAAGGGCCACTAGGTGGCTTTGGCATTGACATATGAGTAACATCTGAAAGATTGTTACGATTTAAGGACTCGAGCACATCAGCACGGTCAATCATGAATTTATAAAATTGTTCTAAAGTGGGTACATCACCTTCCAAATTGTTTCGATATTCTTCCCATTTTAAAAAAGTATTGCTATCCAACTTAGAGGATAGCATGAAAATTATCAATACGTCCCATTTGTCAGTGGGCTGTCCCAGGCTGGCTAAAGCGCGTAAGTTCTTGGTCACATGATCAACTAAAAATCGCAAGGAACGTTCTGTTTCCCGTGGAAGCTGTTTAATATTGAATAACGAATTTAAATGGTGATTAATCAAAATTCTTTTGTTATCATATCGATTGCAAATCATCTTCCACGCTTCTGTATAATTGTTGGTTGACACTTACAAATTCGAAATAATCCTAGCCGCGTCACCTTCCAAATAAGACACGAGGTAATTTATTTATTTCAATCTGAGGCAATTTTAACCCTATTTCTTGGGAATAAGTAGGATCATCCACACAGCATGACGTATTGTGCGCGGAACTGCGCCTTCTTTCGCATTCCAACTTCTTAGAAAATCTTTCGACTAAAGTTTTAGCCTTTGCTAAGTTTAATATTATTTCGTGTTCAATATTGTCACGCTCCTCAATTTCAGCCGAAATATTTTCATGGTTGACAACCTCTATTTCAGTTTGCAAATTATCAAACTTAACGGACAATGTTTCGAATTTACTAAGCTTTAAATTTAATTCCGTTAATTGTAAGTTGTTTAGGTCAGTTTTAGTGACCATGCTATCTAAATAATGCATAAATTTTGTAATTTGTCCCTTGACGGACGATCTTTTTGTGCATAATTGACGCAACATTTCTTTTTCCTTTTCACTCAACATTGTGAACAACAAATAGTATAATTAGTTAACTGTTTATTATTTAAATAGCAATGTAATCAAATAGAAATGGCTCACGTTCCTCGTTCCGGTGGTACCTGCCGGCGTCAGGAAAGCAGGCTGCGCACGCTCAGTAGGCCAGCCGGGAGCTGTGCCACGTCGACTGCGTAATAACAACTCTGTGCCACGGCGACCGCGTAATAACAACTTCTACTTCCGAGCGGCGCCGGCGCGAGCGGTGCACGCCGAAGTTAGATATTAGCCTGGAATAGTCGGCAGAATACGCTAAATACTTTGTAGATAAGGAATTACGGAACCTAAAATGAACAAACTAACTCAACACGTAAAATAATTTTAACCTTCACTTCGATTGTACGAACTTTAAACCACTAAATACAACAACTATATTGTTAATTATGGAATTTAAATGCTGATTGTGTTTTATTTATAAACTTTCAAATCGTATTTAAGCCATAAAATATAAATTTTCCTAAATTCTTTGTTCACTTTTTCAATGTAGGGTAGGTAAATAAGACGATGCAATGCACTTTTGCACTAATTTAAGATTTACGAACGTAATTATAGCTTTAAAAACACTTGATTTACACAAATGATGATTGATTCTGAATAGATTTATTGTTAGTTGTTAGGATTAATGGAATTTTGATGTAGGAAGGACACTTATCTTAGCTGACGAATTCGTAACGACTCGATGTGAACTTTAGCTGTTTCACTGGTCGAAACCTGGTCTGGTGATCTTCAAATTGAAATCCTGGTGACTTAGGTATCCCCTGGCAGACTCCAATATCCACAGCAACAACTATTGATTTGTTTGCAGTGTAATCAAAATCAAAATCAAAAATCATTTATTTCCATAGGATGTTGTTACATCACTTAGATCCGTCATTACATTTTTTTGGGTGAGTTCACTAACACAATGGCGGAATCTGTGGAGAAGAGCTCACCGAAGAAACTCCACAGACGTCGCATCTTTTGCGTTTCCTTTTTTAAATAAAATATTGTCAAATTACAAAATTAATGCTAATTATATATCGAAACAGCCTGCTACTCAAACAATCTATTCCCATGGACATCTGTCCTCTAAATAATCAGATATCCTATAGTAACCTTTTTTATACAATTTCTGTTTTATTATTATTTTAAACTTGTCTAAAGGTAAGTTTTTAATATCAGTAGGGACCTTATTGTAATAGCGTATACAATTGCCTTTAAAAGAATTACTAATTTTATGTAGTCGGCTTACATAAGCAACCAACTTGTCTTTATTTCTAGTATTAAAATTGTGTATATCACTGTACTTCTGAAAATTAGTTATATTTCTTTTTACATACACAAGATTGTCATAGATATATTGAGACACAAATGTCAGAATATTGATTTCTTTAAACTTTTCCCTCAGTGACACTCTAGGCCCTAATCTATAAATTGCACGAACAGCCCGTTTCTGCAGAATAAATATACTATTAGCATTCGCAGCGTGACCCCACAATAAAATACCATAGGTCATTAGACTATGAAAGTAACTAAAGTAGACTAGTCTAGCGGTGTCTACGTCGGTAAGAGCTCTAATTTTTTTAACTGCGAACGCTGCCGAACTCAGTCTGTTCGACAATTTATTTATATGAGGATCCCATTGTAGTTTGGCGTCTAAAGTAATGCCCAAAAAGACAGTCGACTGCACAAGGTCCAATCTCTGTCCTTTTATAAATATGTCTGTAGTTACCGGGTTCACATTGGGTAACACGAATTTAATACATTTAGTTTTCTTTTCATTAAGTAATAAATTGTTAACAGTAAACCAGTTCACTATACTAGAGATAGCATTGTTTACCTCGTCATAATTTGATTGCTGTCTTTTAACTTTAAATATCAAAGAAGTATCATCGGCAAACAATACTAATCCATGTTTTGCTTTAACAAGGTAAGGTAAATCATTAATATATACTAAAAACAAGAAAGGACCAAGAATTGAACCTTGCGGTACGCCCATACCTATTGAAGACCCAGGTGATCTTTTCCCATTAACATCGACCATCTGAACCCTATCTGTTAGATATGACTCCAGAAGGCCAAGTGCCTGATCTTTTACACCATAATGGCGTAACTTCCTGACAAGAGTGTCATGATGGACGCAATCAAAAGCCTTGGATAGATCGCAGAAGACACCTATTGCATCCATTGCGTCTTCCCAGGCATCAAAAATATTGTCGATTAGTTCAACACCAGCATCGGCTGTTGAACGACCCTTTGTGAAACCAAACTGAGCAAATCCCGTTAGCTTGTCGCGCCGGCCGGTGTGTCAACTTAGTTTCTTCTTGTTATATTATGGTTTCTTCTCATTTCTTGATATTTCGCGGATTCTTGTTGTTCCCCTCATGGGCCACCATGTTATATCTTTGGCGGATATAGTGGTCTAAATCAAATACTCGAAAACAGCAGAAATTAATTATATTCAAAGGGTATTTTTGGTTGTACAGAGGTCGTGAGGCAAGTGAAGATGACAATCATTTTTGTTTGATAACAGTAGAAACGCCTGCGCGTTAATTCATAGCAAATGTTCACCGACACATACACTACACTTAAGTTTGATAGGCGTCAAGCCTGAACAAATGAAGTGTAAATTACATGCGTCTGCTCTATTCACGTAATAAAGTAGTTCATAACAGCTCCCCCAATAAGACGAAGGTTATCATTAAGATAAACGAAGGGTAGAAACTGAAAAAGAATATAATGCAAAGTAGGGATGGCTGTGTGAAAACTGCTATGAGTATGTATACAAGATATGAAAACTTAGTATTATTAACCCAAAACTTAAAAGTTACTAAGATTTCACTAAATAGTAAAGCCTCTGGAAGGCTCTTGATTGACTTCTTGTCACATTCTTCATCATCAGTGAACTCAGTTAGTTCAATAGAATTATTAATTTTATTTTGATCCTTTTTAATTTTCTTATTATAACATTGATTAAAGATTTGAATGCAACAAGATTTATTTATACAGTATTTTTATCAGTAACAAAACATTTTCTATAAACTTTATAAGTAACATATGTAAAAATAGCAGCAAGAATAATATAAGTAGCAATAGAGTAATAAGATGCATATTTTACGATATGAGATTGACTTTGTGCCTGCTTTATCTGGTTTTCTAAATAATCCAATTTATGGGAGGCCACATTTAAAGATTCTAAATTAATATGAGACAAATGTAAAGGAGATAGCTTATCAATAGTGTTATTAATAATCTTGCGATTACAGCATTCATCTTCTGTAATATCAAAGTCAATAGAGAGTTGACGAGGAAGGGTTGAAGTAAAATCATGAGAGGGTGAAAGCTGTAAAGTCTGAAAGTAAGCAACACAATTATTTTCAAGTGATAATATTCCTGTACCTGATAAGGTATAATCTTTTATTTCATCTTTACATTTAACAGTGAGCTTATTAGGTTTAGATTGAACATAGATCCATTTTCCATCATGAAGCTTTTGCCACAAATTAATACTACCATATAACAACTTAGAATTACATATTTCAGGAAGTGACAAAGTGACTTCAGTCAACAGCTTAGTTTCACAAGACGGGTTACTAATAGTTGATAAGACGGATACGGAAGGACATATAATATAATCATAATTAACAGTTTTACATACATTGACATCATCAAGTAGTGCGTAACTCAACCTATCAGTTGTTACAGCCATATATAGCTTAGTGGGGTAAATAAGAGCGTAAGTCTGAAAGCTTGTATCATGAGGGGTAGGCAAAGCTATCATTTTATGAACATTAAATTTCTGAAGTTTAATTAAAGGTATTTGCAGAATAAAAAATAATTTGTTGTTGTAATAATATGACGTCAGTTTGGAAAGATCAATAATAGTATGAATGTTATCTTGAGTTAGGGGAGTAGGAAAATCAACATTTTTCTGTATTGATTTACTATTTGTAGATAGTTCAGTAAACAACCTTGTAGGGGTAAGAACATAGAGGTGTAAAATATTAGACTTAGAAAATAAAATAGCATTCAAAATAGTATCTATATATCTATATATCTATAAATCTAAGATATTTGTAAGATATATAAGATATATAAGATATATATATATATATATAAGATATATCTATGTATCTATAAATCTAAGATATTTGAAAAAGCTAACAATGAGCTTTCAAGAATATTAACTAAACCATTAATTTTAGCTACATTTATATAATTATTATTAATCTTAGCATTTTCAGATAAGACTATGTTAAGCTTATTTATCTGTTTATTAATTTTATCTTCGTTATCATTAAGTTTACGGATAGACACATTAAAATTATTAATCGTAGATTGAACAACATGGATGTTGTCTTTCATCAAGGAAAACATCTCGTTTTCGTTCTGTTGACAGGCTGATACAGCAGCATCATACTTGCGAGCATCATCTGCATCTAATGTTCCAAAGAAAAACTTCAATATTTCACCACCGAATTCTAAGGACCTTTTAAAACGTGTCGGAGGCTCTTGAGAGATAATATGGAATAGGGAATCGAATTTCAGTAAGTCAGCATTAAGTAATATTTCTAAAGGACTAAAAGTATCCTTACAATCAACGTTATAAGCTAAGTTCTGAGCTTTGTAAACACAAAGATAAGAAATACTATTCATAGATTGTTCAATTTTGTCAAGATAAGGCTTGATATGTGAGACCTCGACGTGAGTGACCACATTCCAGTAATCATCATAAAAGTATGCGACGGAAGTCGGGTCGAAATAGATTCCAGGACTATGGACTATTTCTTGTATTACGGGTTCTGATATAGAACCTTGAAAGTGGAGAAACCTGAAACAAATGAGAGAGGCTTTCAACCAGGTTTCATTTCGTTAACGTGATACTTCACGTGTTTGCGATTGACGCAAATAGTTACGTTATTTTTGTCGTGGACCTTTAAAACTTTGAAGGGTCCTTTCCAGATAGGAGATAAGGCTTTTCGGAGCCTGTGATGCTGTTTGAGATATACTAAATCTCCAGCTTTGTAATTCATAATTCTTAATTGAACACAGTTATTTAAAAAAGATACATTAAGAGAAAACATATGTACAAAGGCGAGCTTATCTCTAAAAAGAGATTTCTTCCAGCAAACCAAGGCATGACAGGAAATTTTATTTATAAAGGGTAGGCAGTGCACAATATCTAAACAATAATAAAATACATATAAGTAAATTACATATCTATAAAATACGGTAAATAAAATACATACTCGTATCTAACAAACTACTAAATACGTATCAATACATACATAAACCTGTACATAAAGTTTACATATAATAATAATATACATACTACAACTATCACAAAAGAGAGAGGAAGTGCTCTTTTACCCGGTTTTTGAAAGCGAAAAGAGTCGGGTTGTCTCTTCATAATAATTCATAATTTCTTTATTGCACACAACTAATATATGGACAACAAGACTTACATAAAAATAGTGTACAAAGGCGAGCTTATCTCTAATAAGAGATCTCTTCCAGCAAACCAAATTAGGATGGGAATGGTCGATTGCTGAGCAGGGGTGACAATGTGTACAACAATATAATTTAGTACATATCTAAATAACTAACTAACTAGTTAGATATATGTTATATCTAAATAACTAATATAAAACAATATTAACTAAATATACGAGGGCTTACATAAATATCATATAATATACTCGTACATGCTAAACATAAATACTATATAAATATATATAATTTTTAAATAAATATACTAATAAATACATACATACTACCTATATTTCTAAAGAGAAAGGTAATGCTTCTTCACGCGACTTTTAAATATATTAAGAGAAGGACTGTCTCTGATAGTGCAGGGGAGTGCATTCCACAATTGAATGGCCCGGAATCTAAACCCATGCTCATAGGACGCGGTGTTATGCTGTGGGGTTGTGAGCATCGAAAGCGCGTGAGTTCTCCGAGGCCTGCTGGAAGAAAGAAATGGAAAACGGTCTCGTAAGAAGGTTGGATAGCGTGGATTGCGTAAAATGTTGTAGAGGATGTTGAGGATGTGAGAATCCCGACGAAGACGTATTGGCAGCCACTTCAGCTCTTTGCGATGCTGTGATACATGGTCGTATTTGCGCAGCCCAAAGATAAACCGAATCCCGAGATTTTGAAGTCGTTCGAGTTTGTTCAGTAATTCTTCGTTAGCACTGACCCAGCAGACATCAGCATAATCGATGAGAGGTATAAGGAGAGACTGAGCGAGAGTGATTTTGGTCTGTCGAGGCAAAAAGTACTGAAGTTTCCTGAGAGAGTGAAAAGTAGCAAATACTCGTCGACTGACCTCATTGACATGCGATGACCAGGACAGCTGGTTGTCGAAGATAAGACCCAGGTTTTTAGCTTTATCGCTATACACGATTGTGGTACCATTAAAAGTGACAGGTGGAATGGGCTGTTGCTGCAACAAGTTAAGAGATTGTTTGGTGCCTATAATCATGGCCTGGGACTTGCTCGGGTTAACCAGGAGTCCGAAGGATGAAGCCCAGCTTCTCACCCCCTCCAGATCAGCGTTCAATGCCTCCACAGCAGAGTTTACATCGTTATGAGAGAAGTGGCGATAAATCTGGAGATCATCAGCATAAAGATGATATGAAGAAGACAGGATGTCCGAGATGGAGTTTATGAAAATCGAGAATAGAAGAGGAGAAAGAATACCACCTTGAGGGACGCCTGACAGGAGGTCACACCATTCAGTGGATGTCTCTTCCGTCCTGATTCGCTGTTGCCGATCCCTCAAATAAGAGTCGAACCAGCTGGCAGAGAAGGAAGAGACGTTCAGGGATCTGAGAAGCTCAACGAGAATGTCGAAATCTACGCTGTTGAAGGCACTACTGAAATCAAGTAAAGCCAACACGGAAAGCTGTTTGCGGTCCATGGCTAGCTGGATGTCATCTGTGACTTTCAGCAGAGCCGTGACGGTGCTATGACCCGGTCGGAATCCTGACTGGAACGTGTTTAGCAGGTTGTTTGAGGAGAGGTAGTAGGAAAGCTGGTTATGGACAATGGTCTCAATGACTTTGGAGAGGATGGGCAGGATAGAAATGGGACGGTACTCTTTAAAGGAGGTGGGACTGGAGGTTTTGGGTAGTGGGATGACTAGAGCTTTCTTCCACACTGTGGGGAAGACACCATTAGCTAAAGAAAAGTTTATAACGTGTGTTATTGCTGGTAATAGTTCGTCAAGGATTGTCAGTAGCATTTTAAGGCAAATTTTGTCATCGCCTACAGCTTTCGAATTGACTGCCAATAGCGCCTTCTTGACCGCATCGATTCCAACATTACTCAAGTTGAATGGTGTGGTGTTGGGTAAGGACTTAGAGCGCAGGCTCTGAAGCGTGGCTTGTTTGACAGTGGGATCCATCACAACAGGCGGGGTAGAAAGAAACTGGTTGAGACCGTTGAGATCTACATTACCAGCATGTAGGTCCCGGGCCTTACCTACACCAAGCGTTCTCAGGAATTTCCACACCTGAGCTGGAGTGTAGTTCTCAATGCATTCGTGTATGTGCCGACGTTTAGCATCGCGACAGAGACGGTTGCAACGGTTGCGAAGACATTTGTAAGAGAGGAAATTATCATCTGTCGGATTCTTGCGGTATCTACACTTGGCTCTATTCCTCTTGGCCATTAGGCACTTAATAGTGTCTGTTAGCCAAGGGGCAGGGTGGTGTTTAACCCTCACTTTTTTTGAAGGTGCGTGCTTGTCATAGAGACCCAGGACTATAGAATTAAAATTGGCGATTTTATTATCAACAGTCTTACTGGTAGTGACAGGGGACCAGTCAATAGACATGGCATCAGACAAAAGGGACTCATGGTTGATATCCTTAAAGTTCCGGATATAAAGGAATTTCGCTCTGCTCTTGAGAGGCCTTATCTTATAAGAGAGATAAATGAGGTCATGATAAGAGAAAGGAGAACTTAGCTGACCGTGTATTGCGACCTTGTCCAAATTGGAGATGATCATAATGTCGAGAAGCGAGGGAGAGCAATGAGGTTGGAAATGGGTGGCATCAAGCGGCAGAATATGCAGATTAAAGGAGTCGACCATGGACTTGAGTCTGGCAGACCGTGGATTGTGTTTAAGGAGACAGGTGTTGAAATCACCAAGAATGAGGGAATCATTATAAAGTGGTGTCAGTTCATTGAGGAGTGATTCAAAGGAATCGAAATAATCGATGCGAAGAGAGGGACTATAAAGAACACCGAGGAGGACCTTGTTGTGGTGAAGAATGATTTCGAGAAAGAGATGTTCAGCAGACTCGGAGTATTGACTAGGGGACGCACTGATCACCTTGCACGGAATTTCCGCACGTAGATAGATAGCGACGCCCCCATCGGCCTTCCCGACTCTGTCGTTCCTGTACAGCCTGTAACCTGGAAGGGAATACAATGAGGATGGCAGCGAGGGCTTGAGAAACGACTCGGAGACAAGAATGCCGTCCACGCATTGTTCACTAAAAGCATCGAGCAGGTCCGGATAGCTGGAATGGATGCTTTGTGCATTTATATGTACGATGTTTAGATTTTTCTCCACACCACCAAAGACAGTCTTAATTTTGACAGATAGGGGTTCCTCTATAGAGGAGTCATTGCTTTCCGCACTCAAAAAATCATCGTCGCTAGAAGAACACGAAAGGAAACTTTGATTAATAAGATCAGGTAGAATATCCATATATATAAATATACTTATCAATATAAAATATTATATATACCTATTAAGTTATAAATATTCTAAAATCAAAAGTAAACTAATTAAAATTTCTAATCAATAAGCTTCATGCTTAGACCCAGACCCACCCTAGGATTGAGGAAAGAGATTGTTTGTTATATCATCTCACAAGTAACAAATAACAATAACTACTACAGATAGACGAATACAGAGATTTAAATCACACATATAAGTTCTGGATTCTACTTCTACTTATCACGAACACAGCATGGCAAAAATATATATATTAATTTAACAAACAAACAAGACCAAGAATGGAACCGAAACGCAACCAATGGCCGCGGCCGTCCGGTCCGTACATCCGAAAATGAAAAGACACAAACCACGAACCATACGTCTTTGCTTCAAATTGACAGATGACAGCTGATGAAATAAAAACCACATAAGCACTACACGTTTAGTCAGAGTGTCGAAACAAAAACTTTACACACACCGATAGAAATGGATTGGTTGGACAATGGATATTGCGGACTACCTCACAGTTGTCGGATAAAATAGTCGCCTCGTGGAATGATACCTGTGATATAAGTGGTCTTGTGAAGATGCGACCACCTCACTTAGCTTGAGCACCCTTCCTGGTCGTGACGGTCTTGATGGCGCTGGAGTTCACGCTCGCTGCAGGCTTCTTTGCCGAGTCGGATGATGGCGGCAGGACGTCCTTACTCGGATACCTAGACGTCAGCGGCTGTAGGTCACCCATGCACTCAACTTTGTGACGTGACTTGTCTGGCAGCGCAACGATGATCCTGCCTTCGGAGGTCCAGACGCTGCTCATCCCGAAGTGCCTGCGCGCCGCTGCGAAGACTTGGTGGCGCGTTTTTGTCAGAAATTCGGTCACAGTTGTGCCCGAACCCTTGAGCGCCTTTTTCAGTCCCCACACCTTGCTACGGGCTGCCACTGTTGAGAAGCGAACAAGCAGGGGTCTGGTTTTCGCCCCCTTAGCACCTAGCCGGTGGACCACACTGACAGCACCAATGCACTCGTCCGACACCTTAAGTTGGTCAGTGAGTAATAACCTCAAAACAGCTCCTGGCTCTTCATCAGCTACTTCAGGCACACCATGCACCAGCAGCACCTTCCGCCTGGAGGCTGTCTCATGCCGGTCCAATCCCAGTGTCAAGAGCGTCAACTGTGATTTTAGCATGGCAAGGCACTTCCATATGAGGACTTTGAAATTTGAAAACTCACTTGCCAGGCTAGCCATGTTCTTCGGGGCAGGAGCAGGTGTAGCTGCATGCAGCTCATTTTCATATCTGTCCATCCGCTCTCCGAAGGACTTAACAATGTTTTCCATGTTTTTTGCCAGCTCAGCATGCAGATCCATTGTTGCAAGGATGTTTGTGTTATTTAAGCGTTAATGTAAGATAAATAATTGAAAATGTGATTGGTGAGAGTCAAGGTCAGTATTCTATTAATAAATATTCATACAGATTACTTATTGTATTTTTAATGAATTTAAAATTAGGGAGCTACTAAATATGACTTGTAGTTAGGACTACCCTAGTATTTGTATCGTCTCTTATCGCACAAGGAAGTGCGTTCCACACACTTTGTATTTAATGTCCTTGGTGGAACCATCATAATATGTTTTAGAGGACTTTTTACTTTTCTGTATATTTTCAAGGGCTCGTTGTCTACTATATTTCATCCTATATTGTAGAGCCCTAATGTACTCTTGATAGGTAGTACCGTCATTAGAGTCGTAGACACTACTTGGGATAGACGGTTGGTAACCGTAAAGTAACTCGAAAGGAGTGAACTGCGCTGTGCAGTGAGGAGTAGTGTTATAGGCCAATATAGCCGTAGCTAAATAACAATACCAATCATTGTGGTTTTCGTTAACAAATGATTTTAAATACTCTTTAAGAGTAGCGTGGCTGCGTTCTAGCGCACCATTGGTTTGGGGATGATAAGGAGTTGAATAAAGGGATTTAACCTTAAGAATTTGCGTGAGTTGTTTAAACAACTCAGAGGTAAAACATGTACCTTGATCGGATAAGATCATCTTTGGAAATCCAAAAAGGAAAAGATGTGAATCAAATTACGCGCAACTTCATCTGTAGTAGACCCAATCATAGGGTAAGCGCAGGAGAATTTGGTCAAATCATCTTGAAGTGTCAAGATAAATTTAAACTTTTGAAGTCCAGCCTCAGGCAGAGGACCAACAATGTCCAGAGCTAATCGCTCAAAGGGCTTGGTACTAGATGATGTTATAATCATTGGAGCCTTGTTACATTACAAATACAAATACAAAATATTTATTTACCAGATTGGGTTGAAATATACAAGTTGCTTGTGGACCCCACACTAGGTTTAACCTGTCACGAGGAGTCCTGGCTAAATTACAAGTTTACTAATACTTAATTAGTTGCTAAATACATAAGTTAGTTTATTCGTAAAGACGAAAATGATTTTATTTAAGTTTTTTTTAAAAAAAAAAAAGGAATATTATATAAAACTAAAAATTTAAGCTAATTAAGACCAACAGTTATATAAATATGTATATATTACAAATAAGAGTGGTATTGTGTATGAATGCAGAGAATGTTAAGGATAAATAAAGATAATTCATAATCAGTTTAATTTTATGAGGGATGTCATTTGGATATAGATAATGTAAAATAAATATAATGTGTATGTGTGTTTAGATTAGTGATTATGTAGGAATATAAATAAATATGTGTGTGTTATTATTACTTAGGTACAAACGGATAGGAGGGCTTCGGTTTTGTCATAATCTAGAGTCGACAGCCATTTCGTTATTGTAACCTTAGCCTCTTGGATGCTGGAGTGTTTAATGTCTGTGTTCTTACAGACTACGTTGTATATAAAGGGGAAGGTGAAGGAACTGAATCTCTGAGCAAATGCCGTACGGACAGAAAGAAAGAAAGAAAGAAAGAAAGAAAGAAAGAAAGAAAGAAATAAAGAAAGAAAGAAAGAAAGAAAGAAAGAAAGAAAGAAAGAAAGAAAAAAGAAAGAAAGAAAGAAAGAAAGAAAGAAAGAAAGAAAGAAAGAAAGAAAGAAAGAAAGAAAGTAAGAAAGAAAGAAAGAAAGAAAGAAAGAAAGAAAGAAAATCATTTATTGTCAAACATTCGGTTAAAGAATAAACAAAAATAATAAATAATAATATTTGGCAAAAGGGTTTTCAGAAGGGCCCCTTTCTCAAAACATTTAGCATTAAGAAAAGGCGCGAGTCGCATTTACTTGAACATGGAAAAAAAGGCTTTTTATAAAAAAGCTTATTTCGTTTCGGTGTTAATACTCCGAACAATAATAATAAATTGCAATATCAAATGTTAATAAAAAACAAATAATTAAATAATAATTAAGTAATTCTATACATCATTTCATCAACAATATTTTTTAAGCATTGTCTAGAGTAGTTTATATAATTATCAAATCAAATAGCAGAACAGTAGCAGAATAAAAAACGGAACGCAATAAACGTGCACGACATTATTAAATTATCCATAGACACGTACGTACGGGCTACTTAACTCGTAGATAAGGGAAACTTAATATCAAGTAATTTCAGGAGCAATTTAAACTAAAGTTGTAGATTTCAATGAAATAATATGCATAAAATAATAATAAATTCAATTTCGTTAGAATAATAATAGGTTAAAATTTGTAGCTATATCGCAGTTATTATTTGTCAGTTTTTTGTGTAGTTATATAGTATGTGTATAAACAGGTATTATTCAAAATTACTGTTTTTTTGTTGTGTGAATAGTAAACTGCGAAGCTTAGACTTGAATGTTGAGATGTAGGGACATTCGCGTAGGGGTGGTGGAAGGTCATTCCAGATTTTGGAGGCCGCAAAACGGAAGCTCCCTCTAATAGTCCGAGTGAACTATACAGAGCAGACGTGTTACCGGTTGCTCCCGCTAATATATTATATAAGTCTCACAAACAGTAACAGAAATCATAACCATTCTCCCATTCTCATACGGCCTATTTCTTTGTGCGCACTTCCGCGAGCTCTGCGACCTTGCTGCGTCAGCGGCTACCTGCGACCGTCGAGCAAAAGAGACAGACACATCTCTGCGAGCTACGTAAGCTAACCAAACCAGTCTTCGCCTCCGGCCGCTTCTCCAGTCCAGCGCTCGTCATTCAAGTACGTTCTGCGAATTCGCCGCTATCAGCAAGTTCTACGTAGCTCAACAGTGCAGTCGTCGGAATCGTGCGCAATAGATCAGGGTTCGAGTCTCGGCCACTTAAGACACTACTGGTTATTTTTTGTTTTTTGTTATTGAATACTTCTGTTTAAGTTGAATAGTTAATACCTGTAAAAAAATAATAATACCGTGAAACTTGGCAACTTTGCCAAAGGTTAGTAAATTTGCCATCAGCGTCGTGCCTACGGCAATCCTGCAATATCTCAGTCTACTACCATTTTTTTGTGTTGTGACTATTTTTAGGGGAAAATACGATTATCAATTGGCAACACTGTTTTGAATAGGGTAACACCAAGGCAGCCATTATTTGTCATTTGAGAGAAAAAATCCGTCACGCATCTAACCTAAAAATACAGTGCTCCAGAACATCTATTATTTTTGAGCGGAACCATCGGATCCAGGTACGTAATTTTTTCATATAATGTTAGTTTTATGGTAAGGAATGGATTTATATTGTTATAAATGCCGTAGTGTTTGAATTGTGTCATATAATTGCGTTGGCAAAGTTACTAGACCATGCCGGCCAGTATGGGAGGGCAACTTTGCCATGTTTTCAAGTGGCCTAGGGTTGTACCAAAACAAAAATAATTCTACTAGGTACATACCTAACATTATAAACGCGAAAGTTTGAGAGTGAATATGTGTGTTTGTGTGTATGTTTGTTACCTCTTCAAGCTCAAACAGCTGGTCTAATTTTTATGAAATTATAACACTGACGCTTCTGACATCCTGGATTAAAACACAGGCTACGTACTTTATATCCGGGAAAAAATGCAGTGTTCACGCGGGATGATGAAAAGTTGAAATAGGTAATCGATTTTTTACCAACAACTATAACCTAAAATTCACGCGGGCGGAAAGCTAGTAGGTAGCATAAAAATGTTTTCGTCTATAATTATATGCAATTGCATCGCTAGGTACACTACTTTATCTTCACTTATACATTGTTACCATACTTTTCAAATATTTATAAGAATTTAGCTTTATTCTGCAGTCTTTGCTAGGCCCTTTAGTATGTTGTAGGTAGGTAGGTTCTAATTTATTTTCATTTACTTTTAGGAAAATGGGGCGCCGAAGTCGCCGAAAACTGGGATCGAGGAATTATAAGAATTATAGCCAGGAAATGCTAGACTTAGCCGTTGAGCTTGTAAAAAACAAGAATATAACTTCATCGGAAGCTGAAAAACGATTCTTTGTACCTCGACGTACAATAGAAAATAAAGTGAAAGGACTCCATATGAAAGCCCCCGGTGCCCCGTTGCGCCTGAGTCACCGCGAGGAAATGGACATCGTGGACGTTTTAATAGCCGCTGCAGATTTTGGTTCCCCACTATCTCGATTAGATCTACGTATAGTGATCTTTCAATATTTGCATTTAAATCGTCGTGCTTGCCTATTTTCCGATAAAATACCAGGTAAATGGTGGGTAAAAAATTTTTTGACAAGGAACCAGCATGCACTGACGGAGCGAACAGTGCAGAACGTTAAGAGGGCACGAGCAGTAAAAACTGTGGATGAGTTTGAGAATTATTTCAGTAATCTTGAACGCACTGTAGTAGACGTTCCTCCACAAAATATATTGAACTACGACGAGACGAACTTTTCCGATAACCCGGGTTCAACCAATCTAATAGTAATCTAATAGTAACTTGAAATCAGCTGATCGGGGCAAAGTACTGGGGGACAATTTTTTTTTCATTTGCGACCATATGTTTCGTAGGGAAAGTTGTTCACAATGATGGGTACTATCATTCCTCAAAATATGGTCAGCGAATTTAATTTCACCCTGTATCTATTTTATTGTTAACGATTTTATATTTGATTTTATATTTTTTTTATTTTGACAATAATGTCACCTACCGTTTATGGTTGCATTGCGCCGATTGTGTCGCCCTTGTCAGTTTATTTTTATTTATTAATTTAATTTTAAAAACTGACAAGGGCACCAGAATCAGCCCAAAGCAGCCTTAAAGAGCTTCCTATCGTGTTTCGTTTCTGATAATGTTTATATATATATAAACATATTTTTTACGTTTCTCCTTAGTACTTATGTACCTGATTACTAATATGTAACAAAACAAATAAATAGTTAAAAAATAATCAAATCTTTTTTCTCAATTGTGCCAACCCTGACCACATTCACTGACTTTATATGAAAATTTCTTATATGGGTATACGACTTTGCCATTTCGTCTGTGCTTTATTTCATAATAATTATAACCTATCGGTCAAATTCCTAACCTTTTGTATCCTACCTATTGAGTATTACTTACTAATATTGTAAATACAAATTCCATTGTTGATAACGCAAAAATGTAATTGGCAAAGTTGCCACACGGTGTAGGTAACTTTGCCAGTTTTGTTTTTAGGCGTTAACCTTTATAATACGTCGTATTATATAATAATATGCATGTTTATGCACTCATAGATAAATATATTGTCTGTCGCTTCATACATACTTCAACGGTTGCATACAAGTTCTGGTGAAAAATGGATTATGACTTTTCAACACTAGTAAAAAGTGGCAAAGTTGCCAGGTTCCACGGTACCTAAATTATCTTACAATTGCATCTTCATACATAGTAACATATTTGTTTGTGTTTATCATTTATATATATTCATACATACACACACACACACATCATAAGTATTAGATTAATTTAATTGTTAATATTAAGTTAGTATAGGTGGAACATATATAGATAGCAGAACGTCCAAGATGCCCCCAAAAGCCACTGTCTCTAAATGTGAAGCTTGTGGAAAATTTATAGGCGCCCTCGATACTATGGGCTGCCAATCATGTTCGCGTATTTATCATCACCTATGCTTAGATGTGTCAGCTGAGGTATTCAAAAAACTGCCTAAAGACGGCCGCAAAGTGGCTAAATGCGACAGCTGCAAGGCAGAGCTACGCTCAACTACCCCTCTGCGAGCTGCTGTCACAACCGCCACCGCTGCCGTTGTTGCCGACACTGCTAAACTTGCGGCATCTGCACCAAATCCTAACACCTCGCCTACTGTGCACTTTACTGCTCCCACCATTACCACTACCAGTGACTATCTGGCCCATGGCGGTAATACCTTTGATATCGCTTCATTGGAAAATCGACTTGAAGCCCTGATTCATAAGGGCAATGAAGCGCTGAAGTCAGAGATTAGGAGTATTATTAAAAGTGAAATTCAAAAGCAAGTCACTTCATTGACTGCCCAATTTGAGTCCAGGCTATCTGAAATTGAGACAAAAAGCGAGAAAATTGCGGAACTCGAGAATAGTTTATCGGCCTCCGAGAGACGAGTCTCTGAACTTGAGTACCAGTTCGGCACGCACCAACAGTGGCTGCGCATGAACAACCTTGAGATCTCTGGAGTCCCCGAGCTGAAGAATGAATCGCCCCGTGATATAACGATCAAGATAGCAGCTTACGCCGGAGTTGAGCTGAAGACAGACGACATAGAGTTTGTGCACCGTGTACAGCCGATGAGAGCCAAACCTGGTCGCCCAAAAGCAATCATTGCGAAACTTCGCAACCGCGCTCACAAAGATTCTATTGTAGCTGGCCTTATCAAGAATAAAGGTATAAAGACAACGGATATCGGAATAAAAGGAAGCGAGCATAAACTGTACGTGCATGATCATCTTACACCCTCCAACAAAAAGATGTTCATGGATTTAAAGGAGATCTGCAATAAGTTGAACTACACATACGTTTGGACGAAACATTGTAATGTTTATGCTCGAAAAGCCGAAAATTGTCCCTTGCTACACATTCGTACTCCCGAGGATTTTCAAAAGATAGTATGATTTGTACTCGAGTCGCCAAAGCACACATTATGTTGTCTATATACCCCGTAAAATTATTTATATCCACCACTCCACGAAGATTAAAGATGTCTTGGGTCTCTGTTCTGCCCCGCCCATATCACTAATATTAATAGTGCATCTATTATCTCCATAAAATTTTATCTAATCTACATTCGCATCTAATAATTTTAGCATTTACTACCAAAATGTCCGAGGTTTGAGAACCAAAACATTAGATTTGTATAATAGTATTGTAACTAATAATTTTGACATAATCATTATAACTGAAACTTGGCTTGTGGATGGTGTACTAGATTTGGAATTATGCGACAATAGATACGACGTATTTCGACTGGACCGCGACCGCGTTGCCGCGGGTAAAAAAGATGGTGGTGGAGTTATGGTCATCGTACGTCGATCTTTAAATGCAATTTCACGTCCAGAGTGGATAACGTCCAATACGGAATGTCTATGGGTCACCATACCCGCTAAAGCTCTTCGTGGTACAGCTGATGACCTTCATATATGTGCAGCATACCTACCGGAAAAGAGAGGACGTACCCCAGTTCTCCATATCCATATAAATAATATAATATCATCTGTCGCCTCAGTCAAATCGTTACATTCCAATGCTAACTACTTAATCGCCGCCGATTTCAATTTGCGCTGTTTGCGTTGGTTGCCCACCGGCGTTGAACACCTCCGTAGAGAACTACTATGTGTCCAGGAAGCAGCTACTGATCTTATCGACGAATTTCAGGCTCTTGAACTTCACCAGTTTAACACCATTACCAACAGCAGTGGGCACACTCTCGATCTGGTCTTTAGCAATGTCGCACTCGTCCTCTTACGCTCCCCCGTACCACTCATCAAAGAGGATATTGCTCATCCATCGCTTGAAATTCTGGCCAATGATCTAACAGCGTCACCACTTTCAGAGTCCAACCGTGCTAGGTACAGATTTCGCAAAGGGGACTATGATTCCATTCATGTTATGCTCAACGAGTCTGACTGGTACGGGATCCTCTCTGAAGGAACGGTTGATGACGCGGTTCATAAGCTTTACACCATCATCAACGACGCTATTTGTAAGCATGTGCCCCTGGATACTCGTAAAAAGAAGTCACATCACCCGATTTGGTTTAGTGAGGCACTTGTCAAGATCACCAGGGATAAAGCCTATAGTCATAAAAAATGGAAACAGTTTAAAAATCCACTCGATTACGAAGAATTCTCCTTACTCAGAAAGAGACAAAAGGTTATGCAGGATACATGTTTCAAACTTTACGTTGAATCTATGCAAACTAATATTAAAGTGAACCCCAAACAGCTCTGGTCCTTTGTTAAAGCTCGTAGACAAAACTCTGCCTATCCGCAATCCCTTGAATACCAAGGTGTTCATTATTCAGATGGTCCAAGCATCTTCAAGGGTTTTAATAATTTTTTCCATTCAACTGTGCTACTCTTGGGGAGAGGTTTTACCTTACTTATTTTCCAGTCATCTGGGAAGACTTTACTCTTGATAGATTTATTAACTATTTGAGTTATCAGGCGCGAGGTTACGGGCAGAGTCATACGGAGCATTGACGCCGAGATGCTATCGTGCCCTGCGGCGTTGGTCTCTATTCCTTTTATTATCTTATTTACTTGGTCCTCCTTGCAGTAGTTAAGGTCAAAGACGTGCTCAGTGAATTTCGTATTTTTGAACTGCTGTAGCAAATCGGCACTGACACAAGGATCTCCTGGAGTGTTGATAAAGAATTTGTTGATTTCTTCGGGATTTTTGAGGTTTTCTGGAATATCCAGAGTATCATTTCCACCGAACATTGTTGTGCGTTTTAGATGTTTCCATAGCTTTTTGGGGTTGTTTATATTGTTGTTTACATAATGTGAGAAAAACGCAGTCTTCTCTCTTCTTATAGAGTCGTTGACCAGGTTGCGTAACTGTTTATAGCAGACCTTATGAGACTCCGACTCTGTTTTAAGCGCTCTCACCAAGGCTTTGTCTCTGAGTGACATCATGAGCTTTAGTGTATCGGTCAGCCATGGCCTCGTAGTTGGCTTGATTTGAATGCGTTTCAATGGTGCATGTGTATCGAAGAGCTCGAGAATAAGCTTATTAAACTGATGCACCATATCATTTACGTTTCGGGCTTCTTCCACTTCGCGCCAGTTTATAGAAGTTAGGTCCAACATGAACAAGTCCTCATCAATTTTTCCCAGTGCACGAGTTGTTATGTACCTTGGTGGTTCGCTAGGCTTTTTAATCTTGAATTCAGTCATTACGAGGGCATGATCGCTCAAGCTGTTGTTGTGGTATACTTTCACGTCTTTGCACAGCCCCTTTGTATCCGTCATGACCAGATCAAGAATGGTTGCCGTCGTTTCGATTATACGTGTTGGTTCATTTACCAGTTGTTCTAAATTATTCTGGGAGAGAAAATATCTTAACTCTATCGACTTATCTGTAGGGGGCTCAGTCAGGTCTACATTTAGATCTGCTAAAATAATTATATGTTTGCAGTATCGGAAGCAGCTAACGGATTCGCTCAGTGCGTCTATGGTTTGCTCCACAGTGACAGTCTCTGGCCTATATGCGGTACCTACGGCTACTTTTCCGATGCCCGGTAGAGGCAACTCTAGCCACATTTGTTCTAGTGGCGAAGGAGGGTGGTCACGCACGTGTACACGCAACCCACGGCGCACGAAGAATCCAACACCTCCCGCACGGCTACCTCTAGGAATATGCTTAAGATGGTATCCCATAATCTTCACTACATATTTTTCCTGTCCCTCCTTCATCCATGTCTCATTGAGTGCGAGTATATCTGGCTTATAATTTTGCATGCTAACGATTAGCTCATCCTGTCCCGTGTTTAGTGATCGCGCGTTAAGGAGCCCTGGTTTTAAATCTTTCTGCTTTTGTCTAACCATTGTCGTAAATATGAATTGCGCTGCCCTTCGATAGTGTTTGTTTTGCGATTTGATTGTACATATAGGTGATTTGTGATTGTGAATTGACTGTTGCGATGAATTTAATAGGCTTTATTAATAACTTTACTGTTAGAGTAGATAAAATATATATATATATATAGTTATTCCATTTTAGTCGATTATTTTCGTGGTGGGTGATGCAGTTAGTACAGTTGATGTGCAAACACTCCCTACGTCTTCTCTGGTACCGTTGCCTCCGGGAAAACCCGTGCTAGATCTCCCTCATTTCGAATCCTGATAAATTTTCCTTTGTCATGCTCTCTTATCATGATGCGTCCTTCCCTCACCCAGACGAATCTCCAGCTATGTAGAGTTGCCAGCGATCGGGTTTTCGCCAACAGTATCCTGTTGGTTTTTGTGAGCCGCTCGTTGATATAGAACTTGTCTGGGTGATGTTCAGGGAGGCCCATATCGGCAGTAGTTATTCCCCTTCTGACCCGCGCTGCGTTGATGAAGTTGTCGCGAAGCAGCTTTCGGGACAGACACAACGATGGGGCGATGCTTGGTCCGTTGAGCTTCTTTGTCGTGGCCATGCCGGGCTCCCACACGAGTCGCACTCACTATGTCGTGCTCTTGAAGGCTAAAACCGAGCTTCGTGGCGGTAGCAAGAACAATGTGTCCCACAGACTCATTTCCGAATTCAGGAATATTTGCTATCTCAATGTCGTTGGATAGATTCGACTGTATACTTTCGTTTAGTTCCATCTTTAGTTCAGCGTAGTCGCTATGTTTTTCAGGTAATTCAGCCGAAGTTTTTTGGTTTTTTAGTGCAGAGAGTTCCAAGCGCAGTTTGTCATTTTCTCGCTCCAGGTTCTCGATCTTTAGCCCAATTTCTGATATGGTACTAGTAGTGGCTGTTAGTGAGGCGGATAACGCGTTTGTTGCCACAGTGAATTCCTCCTTCAGTTGTGCACAGGACAGGCTAATTTTCTTTGACAATTCCCCAGCAACCTCATTTAACTTCGTATTTAGGATGCCTGTAAGTCTTGAGTCCAAAATACTCGTGAATTGCTCTAAGGTCATGGAACCGACGGTGCCTGGTGTCGGTATGGGGGGTGTCGGGGTTATTTCGGCATTAGGGTTAGGGTTCGCCACCTTAAGGCTCAGGAATGTGCTAGCACAAGAGTTATCACAGACGGATGTGTTATCTAAGAATTCATCACATGACATGTCATTTACGTCAGTGGCCTCGCTGTGTGTAGACTTGTGTACGTCAAATTGCTTTCGCGTCGGAGTGTTGTCGTTCCTCGTTCCCCGACGTATGCTTATGTTTACGCACAACGAGCATTGCCACTTTCCACGCATCTTTGCAATGTTATCCAGATAGTAAGCTGTGGGCATGTTCAGACATTGGTGATGATATGAGCTATGGTAAGCGAGGCATTGTAGTAATTCGGTGGTGTCAATAGACTCTTTACAAGCTGCGCAGTTCATTTTCGAGATATGATATTAGTTAGCTGGTCGGCGGTGATGTAAATGACTCCTATGTAAATGACAGTGGGCGTTGTCACTTTGTATACTCTCCTAGCCATCATTGAGCTGTATTCGTCCGAGTTTATAATTAACTTATGTTTGTACAAGGCTGTTCTTAGAATATACAGTTGTCTAACGGACAGTACTTGGCATTCTTGTAAGACCTCTGCAGTGGGATAAATGAAAGGCTTTTTCATCATCACCTTGAGTATAGACCGCTGAGCCCTTTCCAGTGTGATCATAGCAGTTTTTGCTGCGCTGCCACAGGCTGTGATGCAGTATAGCAGGAGAGATTGGCCCAGGGTTGTGTATACTAGTTTTAGCACCTCCTTAGCAGCACCCCGCCTAATAAGCGTCATAACAGGTATGAGCCTTCTGACACGTCCCGCCACGATGTTAATATGGGGTCGGAACGTAAGTTTTTCGTCGAGCGTGAGACCCAGATATTTTATTTTATCAGTTTTGGTGATTACAGGACAGCCACAGGGACTATCCTTAGAGTGGCATGTGTGCATCTGCAGTTCGTTGAAGTGGGTAGGTGGTTGGGTCGCCGCAGTTTTGTGGAAGCAGACGAATTTTGTCTTATCCACATTAAGCGTCAGAAGGTTTTCATCAAGCCATGCTCCTACTAGTGACATACACGACTCTGTGAGAGTTTTTGCCTGATCCCAATTGTCCTGGCTAATCACCAAGGCAGTATCGTCGGCATAACAGAACACCTTGACATTGTTTCCGTTTTCCACCGCGTTCCATATGTCGTTAATGTAAACGATAAAGAGGGTTGGGCCGAGGATACTGCCCTGGGGCACTCCAAAATGAATTGGCTCCTGAGAACTGATGTTTTTACCTATTTTCACGTGCTGTGATCTATTCAAGAGATAGCTCTCAAACCAGTCAAGCGCCGTGCCACGGATGCCAATGATTTCTAGTTTCGCTAGTAGTATCAGTGGGGAGACGGTGTCAAAAGCCTTCGCCAGGTCCAAGAAGACGTGATGCTCTGTTCTTGTCCATCTCTTCGCCAACAACTTTGAGCAGTGCAGTGACGGCGTCCTCCGTGGATCTTCCCTGACGGAAGCCGAATTGACTGTCTGAGAGAAGCTTATGTGACTCTAAGTAGCCAACGAGACGAACACTAACAATTTTCTCTAAAATTTTGGAAAGAGTGCTTAGCAACGAAATCGGTCTGTAGTTTGCGGGCTCGGATTTGTCCCCGTCTTTATGTATTGGAACAACTGCAGCTCCTTTCCAGCATTGAGGAAAGAGGCCAGTTGAAAGGCTGATGTTAAAAATGTGTACTAGCGGTAAAAGTAGGGGGTTTGCGATTGATTTCAACAGCTTGCTATTGATGCCATCTAATCCCGGCGCACCATCGATTTTAAGTTGACTTATTATTTTATTTACTTCGATCGCATCTGTTGGTCGTAGAAAAAGCGAGTCAGCACTAGGCATGGCAGAGGGTTTGATTTTCTCTCTCAAGGTATACTGATCGACTTTGAGCTTATCCATGGTTGTATTTGCTAACTTTTGGCCTATGTTGGAGAAATATTCGTTACAGTGGTTTAGGGATTCTTGTAATGTATTTTTGGCCTTAAGTAGGTCGGTGGAACCTTCTGATTTTTATTCAGTTCGCAAATATTCTTAATAACTTGCCACATCTTTTGAGGGTTGTGACTACTTTCAACTAACTTGGAATTATTGTATTGGCTTTTTAATCTTTTTAAAAGATTTCCGTAAGGGTTTATTTATTTTACATAGACTGCAGTCTTTAACAAATCGCTCAATGTCGGAGCGCATACCTTTCCAATAATAAGTGGCTCTAATTCTGTTAAACATTCTCTGAATGCCTGGGTGACCAGCAATAGTGGTACCGTGATTTTCTTTCAATATTTTTGGAACTTCGACGGGTGAAGGGTAATTAATTTGATTTTTGTAGATATGAATCTTGATATTAGTGCCGTGAAACACAAAAGAAATGATATTGTAAACCTTTGTATAGTCTAATTTCGTGAAAGGTTCTGAAAAATCGGGAATTGCTAAGTCTGTTTGATCTTCAGCAATAACGACATCACGTAATTTCATTATTAGGTTGTAAATGACTCTATATGAGGTTTCATCGTAATGATGAACCTTGGTAAATAAAAAGTAAAACTTTTTATTATTAGAATGAGCGGTGAGCACGGTCTCGGGCTCGCGCTCGGCTGATAGCAAGTCAGCAGAATTGTCTACTGTGGATAATAATTGTTCGCAGCTCGGCATAGAGTAGTCGAAATCTAGAGAAGTCGGACAAGCGACTAATTTATGTTTAGAAAGATGTAATGGCTCATTGTGTTCTTGAATTTGAGTATCATTTGATACTGATTTTGTGAATTGCTTTTTAAAGTAGATCTCATAAGAGCATTTGTTTAGGTTACAATGAGAGATGGCGTTGACAGGGTTACGGGAAAGAGCATCTGCATTCGCATTTACTCTGCCGGGTTTGTACACGTTTTCATAATCGTACTCCACTAGTTTTAAGCGCCAACGTAGAAGACGACCTCCAGGGTCTTCAGCGTTAAACAGCCAGACTAAGGGACGATGGTCGGTAACAATTTTTATTTTTATTTATTTTATTTTATTTTACAATTTTAGGGAAGCTAGCTGTAATCTTAACTATTTAATAACATCATATTGCAGACTAAAAGCTAATAACAAGCATCCACATGTAGATTGGGTACCATATAACTAGTGATAATGTATAAAATTAAGTTTATTTTGTCGCTACTCACTCACGCCATCACCGTCACAATACTCCTCCTCAACAATCCCGTCCTCGGTATTAAGAAGTGCTAGAAAGTTCTTTATTATGGCGTTCCGCAATGAGAAAAAACTACTGCAGAAGATATCAACATCATTGTCGCCATCGCTGTTGGAGCTGAAAAGTCGGCTGAATAGTGCGCATGCTCTGTTTATAAAGGAGTTTTGTCTGTAATTGCTGTGAGCTAAAGGAGTCTGAAGCAGTGGACGCCTACGGACACTGTGTGTTGGTACCTTAATTTTTAATTTACATAGCAGTTCAGGACAGTCAATAATACCCCTAGCCACCTTCATCAGGAATGTTAAATCTGCAATGTCCCTGCGCAGGTTCAACGGAAGTAGATGTAGTTTAGCACATTGGTTATGGTATTTGAGTTTAGGCATTTTAAACTTAAAGCCAAGATATCTGATGAACTTCCGCTGAACCCGCTCAAGTCTTCCTCTGTAAATGTAATAGCAGGGGTTCCATATTTGCGATGCATACTCCAGGTGGCTACGAACATAAGCACAGTAGAGAATTTTGACGGTTTTCATTTTCCTGAATGATTTAGACGACCTCATGACAATACCAAGAGCCTTCGAAGCCTTACCGACAACGCTGCCTATGTGCTTCTCAAAAACTAGCCCACTGTCATGGATCACCCCAAGGTCCTTATTTTCATACACTCGAGTCAGAGGAAGGTACTTTATGCTGTAGTTAGATATATATGGATTGAGCTTGCGCGTGAATGTCAGAAAGAAGCACTTTGAAACATTAAGATCTAATTTATTGGTAGTGTAGTAGCCGTCAAGCCTTAGCAAGTCTTGTTGCAGCAGAGAAGCATCAGAAACGTTATTCACAACTCTAAATATTTTCATGTCGTTTGCAAACAACAGTACGTTAGAGTTTATAAAACACGAGTCTATATCCTGTATAGATATAACAAATAACAGCAGGCCGAGTTGGGATCCTTGGGGTACGCCTGAAGGAATACTCATCCATGCTGATTCGTAGCCATTCAAGACAACAGCCTGTTTACGGCCTGCAACGTAAGAACTTAACCATTCCAACAGACTGCCCCTAACACCGACACCCTTGAGCTTACCTAACAGCATAACATGGTCAATTCGGTCGAAGGCCTTGCTATAATCAGTGTAGATGGCGTCTACCTGGTCACCACCATCCATACGCTGGGATACGTAGTCATTAAATAGTACAAGGTTTGAGACAGTAGATCGACCCTTTAAAAACCCGTGCTGTAGCGGGCTAAAGCTCATTTTGAGAGCACTGTAAAGCTGCGAATATACAATACGTTCAAGAACCTTGGCAATTAAACATAGCTTCGAAATAGGTCTGTAATGTTCAATACTGCCACGGGTGCCTTTTTTATGAATGGGAGAGATAAACGCTAATTTCCAAAGGTCTGGCACTGCCCCCTCATTCAGCGAGCGCCTGAATAGTATGGAAACCGGAACTGAAAGCTCTTCGGCACATGAAACTAAGAATATAGCTGGTATCATGTCAGGGCCAGCTGATTTTGAAAGATCCAAATTCTGCAGGAGACGTTGGACAGTCGAGGCGTCAACCTCGACACCAGCAATGTCACACAGCAAAGCAGCAGTGTCATAAATCTGTTTGTTAGCATCCGGAGCGATACCAGATGCAGCTGGTATCAAGAAGGTGGAATGAAAGTACGCGGAGAAGAACTCACATATCGTCTGACCGGAATCTGAGGAGTTACCATTGTAATTCATTGTGGAAGGGAAGCCAGCACTATTTCTTTTTGACTTAACAAATGACCAGAACGCTTTAGGGTTTTTAGCTATAGAATCCTCAATATTTGAAATATACTTAACATAACAGGTCCGTTCCATTCTGCTAACCCTGTCACGTAGGATTGAATATGACTGTTTATCAGAAACATTTCCATAGGTTTTAAATTTTTTGAAATACTTAAATTTTTCTTTAATAACCTTTATTAACGAATAGCTAAACCATGGCGGTTAGTTACTTTTGTAGGCTTTGCGTACAGGAACGAAAGAATCGCGAATATTAGAAATTATTTCATAGAAAGACTCGACGGCGTTGTTGACACTACCCCCACTCAAAGCGCTGATCCAGTCAATTTTATGTAAGCTTTCGTTTATTCGGTCGTAATCAGCTTTAAAATAGTTGTGGGACGTGCGGGGCAATACCTTCAGTGGAGAGTAGTTGGATATTGGAACTAGAGTAATAAGTGCCCTATGATGCGGATCTTCTGGGACTAACGGATCAGGACAAGCTGTGGTAACAATGTTTACATTGCAAAGTACTAGGTCGAGAATCCTACCAAAGTTATTAACAGTACTGTTAAATTGCTGGAGGCCGCAGACATTTAAAGTATCTATGAAGTCTGAAGCTAAGGGATTAACTATATTTACAGCTTGAAGTTGGCCATTCGTTGGTAACCATTGAACGCAACTCATATTAAAGTCACCCAATATAATGAGTGTATCTGAATTATTATCTGTTATTATATTAATTAAATTGTTGCTAAAGTTCACTAATTGTGTCTTAAAGCAATTACCATTGTTTTCGTCACAAAGATACAGAACACACAAATGCAAGGTGATTTTAGGCTTGTTGTTGCACCCTAAACGAATTGACACCCAGATGTCCTCGGCCGATGACTGCCAAACAACATTCATATATGAGCACAACTCACGCTTGACCGCTAATAAAACCCCACCCCCCATGGTCTGCCCTGTAGAAATGTAGTTACGGTCGCGGCGCCACACCAAGTACCTGCCATCCAATAATTCATTGTCGGAGATAGAATCGAGAAGCCAAGTTTCCGTCAGAGCTATTACGTCATAATCATTAAGCAAAACACTCCGCAAAAAAGTCTCGGTCTTAGTCCGTAGCCCTCTCACATTCTGATAGTACACACACAGGTTACTCTCATTGTCACCAATCACAGCTAATATGACTACCAACGGTATATAATCGACGATCTAAAAGACATTCATAGGTAAGATTATTTATTAGCATTGAAAACAGCGTTAAAGTTGCGAGACATCGTCGCCGGCAGCAGACAACCGGTTTTTTACAGGTAGGACATAGGTACAGAGCACACACAGCCAAATTAGCAGCGAGGTGTCGTAGGATAATGAGCGGCAATGCTACAGCGTTGCGCGTAATAATAGACTTTAAATACAGCGTAGCAGAGATAGTAATGCGGGGAAGCGATAGCAACAAATTACGACAGTAGTTTTGAAATTTTCCTTGTCATAACGACTGTTGAAACAGACAATTATGGGCTTGATTCTGCCCTCCTCACGTGTAGGGACGCGAGCAATGAAGTTAATTTTGTCCCGCGCCACCGCATTGCTCACCACGACTCCGATCCTGGATAGAACTTCAAATAGGTTTTCGTTCGTCTTTTGAGGGACGCCCTTTAATTCAGCGTTTAAGGCCCGGAGCCATTGATCCCTCGCTTCGGATGAATTCTCCAGCGCCTCCACTCGCGCCTGGAGCTCGGCAGCGGCGCCCAGCTGTTTTTCGACCGCTACGACTCGACGCTCCACCTCATCAATCCTACCGACGATGGACCTAATTGCAGTTTTTAGGTGAGAGACGTCACTCCTAATGTCTTCCAGATTCTTCAGTGGTTCCAGTTGCATGGCCATTGAATCAAGTCTCTTCATGATGAGATCCAGGGACAGCACGGTAGCAGTGGATACCGACGCAGCTGGCAGGGGCGAAGGCACAAAAGCAGTCTTCGGATCCTTAATAGTACAAGTAGGACACATCCAGTCCCTTTTCTTCTCCTTTGGCAAACGCCTATACTTCGCCTCTGTAATGCCAGCGCAAGTATTATCGTAGTGGAGCCCACATTCGGAGCAAAGGATAGCATCGCCCGCCTCTTCACTACACCCACCACACACTACCATTGCGACGAGTTCGAAGTACGAATAATGGTACAAAACTTTGAGAGGCTCTGGTTGTATCGCACGGGAGTCGACACGTCCAACCGATAACGTATCTCAGACGGAACTGAAATTTTGAACCTGTACCCATATAAATAAGGGCGGAAGGTGTTAATTCCAAAAATAATAGCTAAAAGTTCTTTCTCTGTAGTAGAGTAGTTTCCTTCGGCCTTGTTCAAAGTTCGGGACGCATTGGCGATGGGCTTGTCGTTGCCGATCTCGCCTTGGGAAAGAATTGCGCCAACGGCGTAATTAGAAGCGTCAGTAGTGACCACGAAAGGCTGTGTAAAGTCAGGATATTGTAGTATAGGAGCCGTAATCAATTTCTCTTTGAGAAAATTGAATGAAAATTCTTGTTCTTGAGACCATATAAAAGGGATATCCTTTTTTTAGAAGGCATGTCAATGGTTTTGTGATTTTAGAGAAGTTATCTATGAAACGGCGGTAATAGCCAGTTAAACCAAGAAAAGATTTTATATCTTTAGCATTTTGAGGAACAGGGAATTCTGAAATGGCCTTGATATTCTCGGGATTAGGAGACACACCTTTATCGGTAATCATGTGACCTAAGTAGGAGACTTCCCGTCTCAGAAACTCGCATTTGTCGGGTTGCATTTTTAGGTTAAATTCCCGAAATTTGTCGAAAACGAGTTTCAGCTTTTGGATGTGCGAATCAAGATCATGGGAATAGATAATACAGTCGTCTAAGTAAACATAACAATGTAGTCCTTGTAAGCCGGATAGAACGGTATTCATCAATCTTTGGAAGGTAGAAGGAGCATTCTTGAGTCCGAATGGCATCCTAACGAATTCGTAGTGGCCTGAAGTGCCATTTGAGTTAGTTACAGTAAATCCTGTTTTTGCTGAGTCAGCAGGATTAAGACAGATCTGATGGAAACCTGATACCAAATCAAGGGTTGAAAAATACTTCGAATGACCCAACTGATCGAGAATGTCTGTAATCAAAGGAATAGGGTAAAACTCATTAACGATAACGTCATTTAGACGACGATAATCAATGACAACGCGCCACTTTTGTTTGCCAGAGGCGTCCATCTTTTTGGGAACCACCCAAACTGGGGCACTCCAAGGTGAAATAGAAGGTCTGATGATATTCTGAGCAAGCATCTTCTGCATTTGGTTTTCAACTTCTTGCTTATGAACCTCGGGGTAACGGTATGATTTAACATGTATCGGAGGGGCATCACCCGTATTGACGGAATGCTGAATTGCATTTGTGCACGTGAGAGGATCGCCTTCGAGATAGAATATATCTGTGTACTGTGTACAACAGTCTAGAAGAACCTTTTTCTCTTCTGAATTTAAATGTTCGTGACGAATTTGATCGAGAACGCGTTGTTTTCTATCTGAGGTAACTTCATGAAAAGTGGAGAAGACATTCTGAGATGAGCTCTGAAAAGAGTCGACAGGTAAATCCATAGGAGTAAGACGAACTGAGAAATCTTTGATTTCGATTGGTTTTTCCAATGTATTTAAAATAGAGACATTAACTCTATAGTTCGGCTTAACTGTGACAATACAGTTTGCAAGGTAAACACCTTCGCAGAATGTGTGATCGAGTATCAGCGCTTCGCGCAAAGAGTCTAATTCCGAAATTTCATTAGACACAATACATTCAATAACTGCTTCGGATCGAGCAGGTATAATAAAGCGAGGATTGCTAAGCGAAAATGGAATAGAGAACTTTTGCATTTGCAAAGTCTTAGTCGAGTATTTAATATCCATTTTATAGTTGTCCAGAAAATCGCTACCGAGAATGCCATCGAATGGCAAGCGCACTGAGTCACTAATCACGTGTACATTGAAGTTCAGCGCTACTATACTCTGTTGGGAAAATCGGTAGGATAAGTCAAGTTCAAGGGACCCAAGAGATTCTACATGAGAATCGTCGTCATTTAGACCTTTAATTTTAATAGTTTGAGGTCCCAAATCGGAATGCTTATTTAAACTTGAGAATTTCACAATGGAAATTGAAGCACCCGAATCTATTAAGAAACAGAGAGGTTTCTGTGAACGGCTCGTCTGTAAAAACACGTGAGGAAGCGAAACCCTAGGGTTGAGATTAAAAACAGTATATACTGTGCTTTCTTCACATGTAGAATCTCTAGGGGTAAACCCCGGAAAACTCAAGTTATCTTGAGGGGAGAGATTCGTGGACTCATTGAGAGTATTAGAACTAGCCTGAAGGGGAAACTCATTTTTGAGTAGAGGCGTAGTAGTAGAGCTAGTCTTGGGCAGAAACTCATTTTTGAGTAAAGACCTAGCATTTGATTTTTTTGAGCTAGCCTTAGGGGTAATCCTTTTTTTGAGTGGAGGCTTAGCAGAACTGGCCTTGGGTAGAAGCTCGGGGAGTGAAGGCGCAGATTTTTTAGATAACGTGTCTTTTTTTAGGAGTATTAGGCTCCGGTAGACACGGAACCGGAACCGATTTTAGTTTAAATCAGTTTTGATTTCGATTTCATCTGAGTGTTCAAGCGCAGTGTGGACACTGGCTTGAGGAGACGATGATGACTCACCGTTTTTGCGTTTCAATCTAAAACACTCAGTAATAAGATGCCCTACCTTTTTACAATAGGCACAACTTTTGTTCCTGTCAAATTTTGAAGAAGAAGGTCCGCTTTGAGAGGGGGAAGAATTGATAGCATGAACATGATGACCTTCATTAGATTGTTTTCTCTTTTTAAAACAATCGGAGGCGGAATGACTGCTTTGATGACAGAAAGAGCATTGTAGGGATGCTCGTTGAGACACCCGGGAAAGATTGAAGATTTTCTCTTCTTCGATAGCATGTGTGATGGCTTCGGAAAGAGTCTTGGGGTTGCGGCACCTAACAATATGTGCAAATTTGGTGTTCATCCCTAACATAAAAGTGTTGAGGGCTAAATCCTCCATCGCAGCTAGCCTTCCTACAAGCTCGCTCTTATCCACACAGCTATAATGGATGTCGGATTGAAGTCGAGTTAAACACGACTCTATTTGCAATGAATATTGCGTCACGCTTTCGTCGGCTTTCTGGCGGCAATTTTGCAAATCTACTAAGAGATGCGTCGAGTGTTTCTTTTCGCCGAAAGTAGTTTTCAGGAAAGACTTGATATCACTCCAGCTTTCAAAATTTTTCAAACAACAGGCTAATTGAGCCTTGCCTTCGAGCTGTGATACAATATATTTTATAAGCACGTTCTGTTGTTCTGTCGTAGCTAAACTAATTGCATTTTCGCAGTTAGTGAGAAACGCCGGGAGGGTTTCTCGGTCACCATTATGGGGCCGAATGAATTTAGTAAGAACCGACAAAGTTACTGAAGAAGCCATTTTTTTCTTAGGCGCTTTTACTTTCGGTTCGGGTTCTGCCTCGCTTCCAGAGCTATCAGAAGTTTCGAGGGCAGATTCCACGTCAACAAATTCCTCCTTTTTCGGTTGAACCATGAATGAAATTTAAAATCCAGAACAACAGAATATGCGACACACAAAACTAAAATGTTGTAAACTAGACTTGTAAAAGTAAACGTGTAAACGTGTTGTATAAAATAAACCCTGTAAAATGTTCACGTAAAAATGTTCATGTAAAAATAACGTAGAAACACTGTAAATTCACACAAAAAAACACAATTCACAGATAATTTAAAAGATGAATCAACTCACAGGAGAACCAGGAACATCTCGGAGAACCCGGGGATGTAGAAAGAAGTGACCCGAAGTACCAAAACTGGCGTAGTCACGTTGTAGCAGTGACGTCGCTACAGGTGAGGTAGGTAGCGGCGAGTGTCCGGCGACACAAAAGTGTCGTATTTCTACGGAATTCTTCGACGGCTACTGTTTGAAGTCGGAGTCACGACGTAGTGCAATAATTATTGCCAAACTGGTTTTGATGAATTGAGCTGGAAAATGTAAATAAAATGAAGAATATAAATGAAGTTTGAGTCAACTCGATGAACCGATGATGATGATCTGCTTGTCTTCTTCTGATGCGGGCTCGCACAGCAGGATGTGTGGAGTCTGACCGTCGAACAGGGTAAAGTTAGTGCAGGCTCAAGCTCCAGAGCTGAGGCTTACTGTCGACCAACCGGTGACCAGTGATGCTGCGGGCTACACGCGACTCACGCGAAGGCGGAGACTGAGGTGGAGACTTATCGTCGGGCAACACGGCACTGAATTTACAGACCTTTCTTGATGCGACAGGGACCGCGAGTTCTTTTAAATGCCAGATCTTACGCGAAGCAAGGTTTTTCTTCTGGCATCCCACTTCTGACACCACTTGTTTTGGGGTCCGTGCCGCAGGTCTTTTTTAAAAAAAAAACTATTTAATTAAACACACAGATTTATTAGTTTTCACAATAAGTAAGACCACTTTTCAGTATCGCGGCTATGGGTTGACTAACTATTTTAGGTACAAAACTCTATATAAATGAAGTGTAAATTGCATGCGTCTGCTCTATTCACGTAATAAAGTAGTTCATAACAGCACGAAGCTATATAACGCTCTATCTCCTTATCGGCTTTCGGCATGAAATATTTCGACCGAAACCTCTTCAACGTCTTTGCGAGACCCAAATGACCTCCTGTCCACGCCTCATCATGTAATTCGTTCATTACATTTTGAAACACAGACCTAGGCAATACTAATACCTCCCTTATTTCTCCATCTCTACGTACGCTTTTATATAATAAATTATTTCTCAAACAAAAACCGCTACGCCACGCTTCCGAACGTTCGCTCAACCGCGTTAACCATCTACTACAAAATGAATCGTTCTCTTGATCCGCCTGTAACGACTCTACATTAATACTAAAAACTTCCAAACCATTATCATCAGGTTCAGAACGAGAAGAAGACTGAGGTCCTTCTCTTTCCCGTTTCCCTTCTTCCATTAGCGGATTCCTACTCAAAAAATCTGCCACTACATTGCATTTCCCCGAACAATGAACTATCTCGAAATCCCATTCTTGTATCACTAACGCCCATCGCGCTAACCTACCAGACATATCTTTTTTCGACTGTAACCAACATAACGCGCTATGGTCTGTAACAACCTGAAAATACGATCCCCAAAGATAATGCCTATAGTGCCTTAACGCCCATACTAACCCCAGACACTCTTTCTCCGTCGTACTATATTTTTTCTCCGCATCCGTTAACTTCCTAGACGCATAGGCAACCGGACTCATTTTTTCAACGCCCTGCATCAACACTGCACCTAACGCCTCGTTAGACGCATCCACATAAACTCTCGTAGTAACCGACTTATCCCCCGAATAATAGGAAACTATTGGCGCACTACACATAACCTTCTTAACATAATCGAACGAATTCTGCAATTCTTCATTCCATTGAAACTTTACCCCCTTTTTCAATAATTTAGTGAGAGGTAACGATATCCTCGCAAAATTCGATACAAATTTTCTATAATAAGAAAATAAACCTAATAATTGTTTCACGTCCTTGTAGATGTGGGAGTTGGAACCTGTTGCATAGCCTTCAGCTTTTTTTCACTAGGTTTTACTCCTTCATTCGAGATTAGATAACCTAGCATCTCAATCTCGCAAAAACCGAATTTACATTTGGATGGCTTGAAGGTCAAGTTCGCTTCTCTAAACCGCCCAAAAACTTTCTGCAACGTATCGGTAAACTCCTCGAACGTTCTACCATACACAATTACATTGTCTACGTAAACCATAACCCCTTTAAATCTTAAATCCGCTAAAATTTTATCCATCATCCGTTGGAAAACCGCTTGACTCGTTGCCAAACCGAACGGAACAACATTAAATTCATAAAGACCCGTGGTCATGACGAAAGCCGTTTTATGCCTACCTTCCGTAATAACCGTCTGCCAATAACCTGAATTGAGATCTAACTCCGCAAAATACTTGGCCCCGGCCAAACTATCGACAATGTCTTCTATCCGCGGAATAGGATAATTATCCCTACAATTTTTTTTATTTAATTTCCGATAATCTACACAAAACCTCCATGAATCATCGGGCTTTTTAATTAACACAACGGGCGCAGCATAAGAACTAGTGGATTCCCTAATAACACCTAGTTTCAACATCTCCGCGACCTGCTCCTCAATAATTTCTCGTTGCACCGGCGAAACGCGATACGGGTGACAATGAACCGGCTCTTCATCATAAGTCTTAATATCGACCGACACTATCTCCGACCTACCTAACTGGTCAGTTGCAATCGCAAATCTATCCGCATTCCTATCCAACAACGCCAATAATACCTGCTTATCATTTCTACATAAATCCTCATTTACGATAAACCGTTTATCTTCTACCCCAAACGCAAATTCGCACGAATCCGATAACCCCGAGAAATAAACGTAATCGCCCTTTCTTAACTCCTGAAAGTCGATAGAATTTATCACGTCCCGATCCTCGATAACCGTGGTTTCCCCGAAGTTCACTTGTTTCCTTCTAGATCCGTCTAGAAAGTCCGACCCTATCTTTTGTTTTGAAAGAACCCCTACGCGCATGACATTTTGTTTTACCAGTGTCGTGTTTTGTTTCGTATGGAAATTATTGAAAAACGGTATTTTTCCCTGGAAAAAACACATACACGAATGAACAAAATCAATATTCATACCGTTCTTTATTAAAAAATCCACCCTAAAATAATGCTACATTTTAAATCAGTTATTACTAAAAATTCATATGAAAAGTTAAAATTGTCCAAACTAAAATCTATAACACATTTCCCTACAATTTGCAATAAACTTCCATTTACCACCTTAACCCGTCTCTTCTCTTCTTGCATACATCTCGCACCCACTTGATCTGCAACGGCTGGGCTGATGCATGAAGCCGTAGCGCCTGCATCTAAAAGAGCTACCACGTTTACCCCAGAAGAATTCAATAAAACTAATAGTCTGACCTGCTGATCCGACTCGACTGCGACGATCTTCCCCATTGGTCGTTTCGCTTCCGTGCTACGCTGCTGAGCTCGTCTGAGGCCCTCATTCCACAGGTCAGCCTGGTCACCGCTATCGGCCTCTAGCGACGACGCGTTGTAAAATCCGCGTACCTAGGACGCAAATTATAATTATTAGTACTAGGTCTAATATGTGGTTCCTGACCACAGTCCCCCCCCCCCCCCCTCTATTGCTATGGGCCAATTTCGGTCCAAAAGTTGCCGGGTTCCTAAACACATTTACATTATCATCACTTCCCGGACTTAATTTCTCCATCTGTACCACTACTGCCCTTAGCGCCTTCTTATCTACAAAATGGCTCAACATTAATTTATTTCTAAGATGGTTTTGCAATCCTCTTAAAAATTGCGTTATAAAAATGTCATCTTTGGTAACTCTAGCCTTCCTCGCTAGATCCCCTAAATAATGGAAGTAGTCCAACAAACTTCTTTTCTCTTGCTTGCCATTGTAGAACTTCTCTGCAAAGTCTGTGCTTCCAAATTCCTCATTAAATTTATCCACCACCTCTTCAAATGTCTGGGCACTGCCCCTAATTTCCCTAAAAAAATATAAGGCTCCACCTTTTGTAACGGCATAAATAGCTAAGGTCGAGCTACCGTTGTCAGAAGCTATGATCGTCTATTCTATCTACCCCAAAAGAGATGTCCCGATTCAGCTGTAAAATTTGTAAGTTAAGAATGATAAGTCTGAATTTCTCGTTCGTTGAGAAGTTCATTAGGCGTACAATAGTCGAACGGAAGATTGGTTCAGGAAGTTAGAGTTTCAAGTTAGACAGAGAAAGCATGTATGCCCGCAAGCCGGTATTTCGCATCAGTTAGCGGTGTATTGCGCCAGATCGATCTTTGTTGTATTTTGTGTGATGGTACCATTTTTTTTTTGTGTATTTGGGCGCATGGAACTTCTTTTCGTGTGGTCGACCACAATTTATAATATTTGTTTGAGATATAGTATAGATATCCGTCGTTGTGTTACGACGTGAGTACTCAATGATATTTCATGTGCTCGCTAGTAGCGGCTTGTGGTGGTTCCAATTATATAATTAGTTCACGGCAATAACGATACAAATAGACCGGGTTTACACAATTGCGATTTGATTTTCCGAAATGGGTTTGAACTAGCGGTTTCCTCAAAAGGTCCGTAACGTTTTGAAACCTTCAACTCTGCGCAATTTCAGCTGGATGTTATCGAAACGTTTTCATTAGCGCTTTTGGAGATCTAACCCACTCCACAGCGAGGTACATACTTCGGGAAATACCGATTTATGCATCTAGCTAACCTCAGCACTTCCTCGACTGGGCCCAGCAAATAAATACTAGACACAGCCTACCCGTTAAGACCTCCAGCGAAATTTACATTTAATTTAAAGATGTAACTTGAATCCAAACCGATCCAAGGCAAAGCAAAACAATCTACCCGTTCCTAAACAATGAACTTTAGACTGTAATTTGATCTCTTCGCGCGTCCCCGGCAACACTCAAATGTCAAAATATCAACAGGATAGGTTATCTGTGTTGACAACGTTTATACTTTGTTCTGAATTTGTTATTTCCATCCGCGGAACCTCATCGATCAAACAGTCTCCCTATGCCCTGACAACCTAGGTTTAGCCGCAACTAAACCCCTGTCTAGCCTAGTCTAAAATCCTAGTGTTATACCACGTCCATTATCGACACCACTCGAAAATGGTTGAGTTTGATTTGAATGTGTTTGTATGTTTAACGACTGTGTGTGTGGGAATTTCAAAACTCGCTACACGAAAGGAATGAGAAGAGGATTAGCCCGCGAATATCCTAAGAGCCAATCTAGGAACCCTATGGTGAAGGAAAAAGGAAATTAGGGTCGCTCCAAGCCCAGACTCAGACTCAGATCAATTACCTACAAGTTCTTATCTAACGACCCAAGGATAGTTTTGGAATTTGGGGTAGGTTGATTTAAAGGATAGGAACCGAGGTATATCTCGGCGCTTCACACTCACGAAAATCCACTGTAACACGCAATCACAACTCTTCCAGTTCCAGACGCGTAAAACGGCGAACCGAACTGTATAGAATTCCCGAAAGACGTGTGTCACAGTAGTTTGACGCGGAGACTGAATGCCTCCCACTCCCACGCTCTCGTATTTATATCCCCACATGTCTGAAAAAAAATGGCGTCCTTTGCGAAACACACGCTGCCCAAGCGAAAGCTTCTTATCCTTAACTACACAGGGTCTAATTTCAATCAAACATGCCATGCAGGCCCGCCGTTCTACAATTTTGTGTATGCATATTTTATATGATCAACCGTCGGTTATCACTCAAGTCATTTGGTATTGCCGATACACAAAATTTGTTGATTGCTGGCCACAAAAGCGGTTGCGATTAATTTAAGCCTGCCCGACCGCTAGCGTCTTAGACAAAGATCACTAGAATGATATTCAAACCCGTGATGTCAAACTCACCACATCGTACCAAACAAACGCAATTGTATATTTGCAGTCAACACAATAGCTTTCTCCGTATCGTTCCATAAGAACCTTCCATTATTTAGTTATTCACAATTTATTCAGCGCGCACCAAATCGGCTCTGATCCCTACACATTTCGCAGGAATGCGACAAAAAAACCTGACCTGACCTCGCTTCTCCGAACCAACCCAAGCGTTAAAGGAACTGACACAGCTAATTCCGATTCTCACTGTACACTGATTGCATTCGTTAAGCGATATTCCATTACACTTTTAAATACGAAGGAAATAATAATTTTAATTCCTCTGACGATATAAATTTCTTCCTCGATGCAGCATCTCTGAAGTCTTCTAAAAAGTCTTCAAAGGACTCCTGAGGACTCCCCGAAAAACAAGTTGACAAATCCTCCATCATGAAATAATTTCATAAAAGTTTTCACAAAATGTCCGCTGCTATAAAAATCTTCCCACAATATTTTTCTATTCAATTCTTCACTCGCTTGGCAGGTCGAGGTAATTCCTAAATTAAAAACTTAAGTACAGAAATATACTTCCTTTCAATGTAGTTTCAATCCTTCCTCGATTCTTCAAGGTCTGGATCGACGATCGCTATCCTCTTCTATTACGTCACTTATGACGTCACCTCTTATTCCTTATGAAGCAGTCTTCTTATTTCTCCGGTTCGTTTGGCGCCTCCACCAATGTAGTGTCTTGAGCACTACCTACCACGGCCTATAACCCCAGTTGAGCCAGATTAACCCCATACAGTCCTGTCATTTAAGTAATCTTGAACATTGTAATATCCCTTTTTCGACAAAGTCGCTTTAACATGCTTTTGAAATTGCCATTTGAGCAATTTAAAAAGCATGTTAAAGCGACTTTGTCGAAAAAGGGATATTACAATGTTCAAGATTACTTAAATGACAGGACTGTATGGGGTTAATCTGGCTCAACACAGACCTTGCTGTTAATAATTTTGTAATTATTTATTCCTGCTTATTAATCATAACAATTAAATTTTTCATATTTGTATTAGTTAAGCACAACCTATTTTTAAAAGAGATCTAAAAATAAATCTGTGGGAGTTTCTACGCCCTGCTTCTCCCACAGTGGTCCAATGTAGAGAAGAGGCAAAAAATGACGTTTGCTAAGTATATGTAAATATCTACAGTAATAAAGTACTTTGACTATTGACTATTGACTATACTTGAATTTGCTAGCCCTACAGATTAGGTATATTAGGTAAAGACTTTTATTTATGAATTTGAACTTTTATTTTTGAATATATGGTTACAATTTGTATAAAAGGGATCAAACTGGCTCGATAGCCATTACGCTAATCCTAACTATATAATTTAGCTCAGTCGCTGGCCGAAGCCTAAGGTGAAGTGTGTCACATTGACTTTTCACATCCAAGCCTCTTTCTTTTTTTTACCAATTACGTAACAGTGTCAAAGTGAACACCCACTCTAAAGAGGCCCGTATACAATATTATCGCATAGACAAATATCGAACCTTACAATCAAATGTAGTAGTCTTGTCACTTCTTTGAGAGCTACCTATCACGGCCTATACTTGAATTTGCCAGCCCTACCGATTAGGTATATTAGGTAGACTTTTATATATAATAATAATACCTTGGACACTATTTACACACATTGATCTAGCCCCAAACTAGGATTCCCTGTATTTTGGGTACTAGACAATGATATACATACTTATATAGATAAATATTATACTTAGATAGATAAACAACCATGACTAGGGTACAAACATCCGTTCTCATCAAACAAGTATTTGCCCCCACCGGGACTCGAACCCGGGACCCTTGGCTTCTTAGGCAGGGTCACTGCCGACTCGGCCATTCGGGTCGTATATGAATTTGATCTTTTATTTTTGAATATATGGTTACAAACTGTATAAAAGGGATGAAAGTGGCTCGATAGCCATTAAGCTAATCCTAGCCATAAAATTTAGATCAGTCACTGGCCGAAGCCTAAGGTGAAGTGTGTCACATTGACTTTTCATTAGGAGTATAATATAATTTTATCCCGGTTGTTGGTTTGTGGTTTATGTATGCGGTAGTGTTATGAATTGTTTATTAACCGGTGTTTCTTTTCATGTTGTTGCTGAACTATGATGTTTGATGAGGACCGTTCACCAAAGACCCAAGAAATAACTGTTTTTTAGATTTCAAGCATAGCAAACTAACTTAATGTTAACATTTAATGTTTTTTAGATTTTAGACTTTGAGATAGGGTTGACATTTTTGATTTTAGACTTTGAGTTAGGGTTGCCACTTTGGAAAAAAAAAATCCGTTGGATTTTTTTTTTTGAAAGGAGGGAGGAATGATTGTAAGGTACGATATTTGTCTATGCGATAATATTGTATACGGGCCTCTTTAGAGTGGGTGCTCACTTTGACACTGTTACGTGATTTGTAATTTAAAAAGAAAGAGGCTTGGATGTGAAAAGTCAATGTGACACACTTCACCTTAGGCTTCGGCCAGCGACTGAGCTAAATTATATAGTGAGGATTAGCGTAATGCCTATCGAGCCAGTTTGATCCCTTTTATACAAATTGTAACCATATCTTCAAAAATAAAAGTTCAAATTCAAATATAAAAGTCTTTACAGCAAATTCAAGTATAGGCCGTGGTAGGTAGTGCTCAAGATCCCTGCTCACACGTAATCATATTTTCTATATCGACTTGCGTCTTCCTCACATTGTGGAAAAAACCATTAGTCATTCCATTCCCTAAAACGTCCAGTCCTGCCCCTTTGAATTATATCGTCTTATTTCAATCCGATCCAAAGTCCTCGAATCCATTGCCCATACCCAGCTCTTCTATTACCTCTTCCCAAATAATATATAAATATGAACATGTTCCAGTCATAGTTCAGACCCCGGGTCATAGCACTGTCACGGCTCTGCTGAAAGTCACTGATGGACTTGGTTGGCTTGCCACCATAAATAATTTCCGTGTTGACTCAACTTAACTTCAGTATTGCCTTCAGCTACATAGATTTCGACATCCTCGTTGAACTTCTCAAGTCTCTGAACGTGTCCTCCTTCTCTGCAAGCTGGTTCGACTCTTACTTGAGAGGTCAGCAGCTGAGCATCAGAGGCATCCACTGAATAGTGTGACCTCTCCTACCGGGGTCCCGGTGGTATCCTCTCTCGTCGTGGGTCGTGGTCGTGGTCGTGGCTTCCTCATATCACATTTACGCTGTGACTCAAGATTTATCGCCACTTCGCTCCCAACGATGTAAACTCTGCTGAGGACGCATTAAACGCTGATCTTGAGGATGTGAGAGGCTGGGCTTCATCGTTCGGACTCCTATCAAGTCTCAACAACAACAAGACTCAAAACGTCCCAGGCCATGATTTATGTTTAGGCAGGCAATAGTTCTTCTAGGATTTTAGCACTTTAAGGCAAATTTTGTCATCGCTTACAGCTTACTTGGCCCTTCTTCTCCCGCAGCCCCAATGTATAGAGGCAAAAAATGACGTATGCTAAGTATATGTAAGAATCTGTAGTAATAAAGACATTTGATCTTTGAACTTTTCGAGTTGACAGCTAATAACGCCTTGGATCCCTAACAACAGGCGGGCAGAAAGTAGTTGGTTGAGACCGATGAAATTTACACTATACCTACACTATTACTCTACTACTATTGCACCTTGTAGGTACTGGGACTTGCCTACACCAAGCGCTCTTAGGAATTTCCAGACCTGGGGCCCAATTCCGGTACACAATGACATCTCAATGACAATTACAAGACGATTACGGTCAACTTTAGACATCTGACGATTTTGTAATCCCATTCCCTTTGTTGATTAACTAAATTATTATGCTTACCAATGACCTTAATTTTTACCATAACAACCTAAAAAAATATTCTCCAAACGCCAAATATTGGGTATCTAAAGTTGGCCGAAATTGTCATGGAGCTGTCATTGTGTACCGGAATTGGGCTCCTGAGCTGGAGTAGACTATTACTACTAAGCATTAGTGGAGGTGCCGACGTTTAGCATCTATAGCATCAAGCTCATTCATTCTAACCCAACTTATAATCTAATTCCTCCTAATCCAACTTATTCTACTCGAATTCATTCTAACTCAACTTACTCTAAAAAAATTATTACTATCCCAACCAATCATCAGTATATTCAATGCTAACCCAAATTACCCAAGTTATTGAAATATTATTCAGCCTTACTCAAGTTATCGTAATCTTATTCATCCTAAACCAACTTAGCGCCACCAAGGGATTAATAACGTTGGACCACTGCCCCGAAACGCAGGACTTGGTAATGTAAACATTTGTATTGTTTAGGTACAAGTATACGAGGGTATACCTATAAAAGGGCGCTAACTGAATGACTCTCGCGGTCGCCCATTTGTCTAGGGCCCAGGGTCGCCCTGCTATTTTGTTTAAGATACAAAAAAAATAGTAAAAAAAATCCCTTTATTCTTATATAACGAAATGGTACATAGTTAATTTTTAATATAACAAACAATACATTTAAATAACAAAAAGGTCTTTATTAAAAATTACTTGATGGAATTTATGAGAATTGCAGAAACGACTCGTACAATAATTGAGATGAAAAATAATAAGGTAACATTAAACTAAGACGAAATAATTAATTCTATCATTATAATCTATGTATCACATAAATAATTACAGACATAACCACCTTACATTCAAAGTCGTGTATCTATCACTGAACTTTGATATTCACGCGGATAAACTATGACATCAAATATATTGTTTACCAAAGTTTTGACTCCCTAAAACGGCAAGGGACAACTAAAAGAAACGTCAAAGAATGTATAAAATAGTATAAATCTGCTTCGCTTATAAAGAAGTATTTATATCTGATAAAGTGATGCCTGAATTTTTTAATGTCAACAGAAGCCAAATAAGGCAAATGTTCACCAAATTTAGTACCCCAATTTACGCGCTTCTGCTTCCATGTACTAGTACTAGTTCACTTAGATTTGTCCCGCAGCGAAGCGGAGCGGAGCGAGGCGACCCCATGTAGTTTCACTATAAAAAAACTCGTATATAAATGTAAAATATGGTGTTCAATTTTGGTGAACTGTATTGTTTGGATGTAACATTCTAATCAATTTGATTTATCAAATATATTATAGTTTATGGCTTATGTTTGTTTACTGTTTACAGTAAACAAACATAAGCCATAAACTATTTTGACATATATATATATATGTAAGTACCTAGCCTGAATATCAATGTTCTATGATTAACCTGTGAATACCACTATATTCACACCTTACAAATAATAAAGAATATTGCTGAAAAACCATAATTAAATACGTACAATAGTTTGTTTTTTTGGATAAATATAAAAAAGTATAAAAGAAACATGAGCAGCAATTCTGCATTAAAACATAATAAAATAAATTCTAATAGGAATGAATGACAGTCATTAGAAAATATAAAAATAAAATAATCGATAATCATTTGACGACAGTTACACTATAAAGAACTTAGAATTAGAAAATAAACCCAACCCCTTTACAACTCAGTTCAAATCCCATACCAACACCCCAAAGATATTGGCACAAGCTATCCTATGGCCCATTTCATAAAACGACAAGTTGCAATTAAAAAAGGCTAGATGAATTCTGGCACACGAAAGTAACTGTATTTCTTTCAAAAAGTTTTATATGGCGACAAAATTTCAAATTTATAACTGTCAAAATCCAATAAAGGTTAACACACACTTATTGGACCCGAACGAAACTAATCTGAGAATGATTTATGATGAAATCCCATGAAATATCGCGCGCGTCGTATCGGCCAAATCGTAGGCGTGCGAGATTTCATAGGATTCCATTTTAAAGAATTCTACAATTTGTTTCATTCGTCTTGATCGGCGCGACGCGCTAAAAACGACTGGCCGATGCTCATTAAACGATATACACAATGTTTCGTCGACGTCAAGTCAAGTTGTTTTTCGATATAACACGCGCAGTTAAAAAGCTTTACATTGAAGCAACAAAACTCATGCGTTCCCACTTGTACTCAGAGACAGCAGTAGCGTGCAAGTGAGGAAGCATGATTTCGTTGCTTCAATGTAAATCTTTTCTTTGACTGCGCGTTTTATACAACGTTACATGGCAACCTTTCATAGTTTCATTAAATAAGCACCGCAAAATGGTTGTTTGATGAAGCTTTACACCGGTTAATAAAATCTTCGTAGACATAAAGAATGAAAATCGATCAAATGACATTCTAAGTCACGAAGGGAACCTCCAGTCTCTACCTTCGTTTGCCAGACTCTGGCTAAAATTGGTTCATATTTTTTAAATGTTGCTAGACTAGTAAAATTGTCGCTTTGTTGCTTTATGAAATACTCCTGCCAGCATGCTTAGCGCTCGCTACACTATCATTTCCGAAACAAATGCAAAGTAATGTGAAATCATGTAATAATTAGTTAAAAAATCGTGTAACCCTTTAGTAACCTAGCGACTCGACAAAACCTAGAATAAACACGGTATAGTAGACGCAAAACAGATTTTTACTGAATTTATATTTAGGGAAACCATATTTCAAGAAATGTTTGTCTTACCAACTTCATGCAACCGTATTGCTGCGACATATATTATTTACTTTTCCATGTATAGTTTTTTGAACTGATTCTTATAGCTTTTTCAGGGTTCGAAAATACAAAACGTATGCATTTCGATTAACCAGTCAAATTAAATATAAATTACGTGCAGATTAAATATAAATTCTGTTAAAAATGAGTCTAAGTTGTGTTGTTAGGTAACGTTGGCGTTTAGTTATGCGACTGAACTAAACTAAATTTTCTTAATACACATCAAAACATTTTCCTAGAATCATCTGTTGTCTTAATCCATATCGACAATGGTGAATAGTTAGTCAAATTAAATAATTTTATGCATTAGTAGTATGATAAATAAAGTGAAGTCTGAATATTTTAAAGAAAGTGTGAATTTCTTGAATTGAGTTAGTTGATAAACCACACAAAGATAATAAAATAATATAATTTGACTACCCAACCCTCATCCCTACTTGATGTGCAAAATGACGCCCATTTCACACAACAGGATATCCTTTCCGATATCCGGTGAGTAAACCCGGGTTTAGCGAACCCTCACTTCGTACTCGATGGTGTGAATCACATGTGTTGACGGCCGTGTGTTTATGCCGTGTTATCTGAAAAGAAAATATTGGAATTAGAAACGGATATTCGGGTAGAAGAATTTGAAGTACATTGTGGTAGAAAGTGAAAAGGCTGGAAAGTGAGGACTAGATGGACGAGTGTGTCTGAGGGCCGAGCCATAAGCGAGGCTCTCTAAAAGACAAGTGCATCTATAGTATTTTCAGCCGAGACATTACATAGTGCTTTTCACGACTACTGCGAGGAAATAATATTAATTATACAGAAAATTTATTTTCAGATAAATTTTAGGATAAATTAAGTTTGGAACTCCGCCTTGATTTGATTTGATTTGAAAGCAAGCCAACAATGATTTTCTTTCCTGGAACAGGCCAGAAATTTTATTGTTGTCCTGTTTAACTATTCACTATTTTAGGGCCTCATTACAGCACATCTATCGCCACATTATCAAGCAGTGGGCGTCAAACAATTATTTCACCTTTCGAAGCTGTCTAACATGATGGTACAATTGGGATATGGTGACCCATTTGTACTGTCTACATAAATATAATTAACTATGCTAAATGACACATTTAACCATTTGACATTTAGCAAAATGCCGTAAATGTATTCGCAAAATTCCGAATTTCACAGTCATGCAAGCACAGCACAGCAATGCCAGTCACAATAACATTTCTTCTCTCAGATGTGGTGGCAAAGACACAACTACACAAAATATAACAACTTTCTGATATTTTTTACAAGTATCACATCGAGGTACCCGGTTAGGTACCTCGATGCAAACCTTAAACGAAGATAGTACAGACCATCTTGAACCATTTAGGCCAAACTTGTGTCAGGTGAAGCCTTATCGTTTCGTTTTTGTAGATGTTTTATTATTTTTGATGAAAAAATCCAGAGTGTTAAACTTAATTGGTAATAAATGCGATTTTGAAGAGTAATTGTTATTTTTTTAATACTGTTAACATCATAGATATCGAGAGATAGGCCCTTGGGGCTAAGCTTGTATCGGAACCAGTGTCGCCGAAAATTAAGAACACGCACACATCCACACCACTCATACATCAATCCTTCCGCTTTTATTGGTCAGTGCAATGTCATGCAACTATCGTCCGAACACACCAACACTACCGCAGGTACACTAGCTAGCCGAGTTAGTGTTGGGACATTGCAAGGACAGCGTATTTCATCAATCGATTATAATTTATAGACAGTGGTATCTATGCCGGCTTATATAAATAAAATAATTCATTGTTTGTTAATATTACATATTTATTTTACAAGAAATACCTATTACTAAGTTTACAGGCTGTAACACATACGGGGTGCCAAGCAGAAAAGGGTTGTTTGGGACATAATTTTGAACAAGTTACTCAATGAATCTGATTTGATCAGAGCAACGTTATTTTTTACTTCCCTATACAAATCAGCTTACCGCTCGGCCCAAAATGTACTGCAAAGTGAAAAATAATGTTGCTCTGATCAAATCGTTTTAATAGAGAAGGATGTTCAGATTGAAGTCCTTAACAACCGCCTTTCGGCATATATACCCTTTCTGTATAATCCTTTACAGTACTGTAAGGTTCGATATTTGTTTAGGCGATTATATTGTATACGGGCCTCTTTAGAGTGGGTGTCACTTTGGCACTGTTACTTATTTTGTATTTTAAAAAGAAAGAGGCTGGGATGTGAGAAGTTAATGTGACACACTTCACCGTAGGCTTCGGCCAGTGACTGGGCTAAATTATAGTGAGGATTAGAGTAATGGCTATCGTAGTCATAGTCATAGTACTTTATTACTGTAGATATTTACATATACTTAGCAAACGTCATTTTTTGCCTCTTCTCTACATTGGACCACTGTGGGAGAAGGAGGGCGTAGAAACTACCACAGATTGATTTTTAGATCTCTTTTAAAAATAGGTTGTGCTTAACTAATACAAATATGAAAAAAATAATTGTTATGATTAATAAGCAGGAATAAATAATTACAAAACTATTAACAGCAAGGTCTGTGTTGAGCCAGATTAACCCCATACAGTCCTGTCATTTAAGTAATCTTGAACATTGTAATATCCCTTTTTCGACAAAGTCGCTTTAACATGCTTTTTAAATTGCTCAAATGGCAATTTCAAAATCTCCAGAGGTATCCTATTGTAGTAGAGAATGCACTGACCCTTGAAAGAATTGCTAACCATCGCGAGTCTAAAACGAAGCGCACATAGTCTGTGATTATTTCTTAGGTTAACATTACAGCTATCGCTAAGTTTGGAAAATGTTGTAAGGTTCTTGCGTAGATACATTATATTTTCGAAAATAAATTGACTAGCTACTGTTAGTATGTCAATTTCTTTAAAAAGCTCTCTTAAGGAGTCTGTTCGTTTTAAATTATAAATTGCTCGAATAGCTCTTTTCTGTAAAAAAAAAATTGTTTGAATATCCGCTGCTTTCCCCCACAACAAGATACCATAGGACATCACACTATGAAAGTAACTAAAATATACTAGCCTAGATGTAGCCACATCCGTGCTTTGTCTGATGTTCCTAACAGCGTAAGCCGAGCCAGTTGTGGATCCCTTTTATACAAAGTGTAAATAAACTATTCATATATGAATCAAATAAAAACAACAACAACAAATCAGTCCAGTGTTATGATTTATAATTATCAATTAAGCACTACATCATTAGTGCTAGGAGTACTACATTGGTGCTAGGAGCACTACATTGGCGGAGGCGCCAAACGAGCCGGAGAAATAGGAAGACTGCTTCAGATGGAAGGTGACGTCATAAGAAGTGGCGTAATAGAAGAGGATAGTGATCGTCGATCCAGACCTTGCTGAATCGAGGAAGGATCGAATGTGCATTTTGAAGTATATTTCTGTACTTAAGTTTTTCATTTAGGAATTACCTCGACCTGCCAAGCGAGTGAAGAATCAAATAGAAAAATGTTGTGGGAAGATTGTTTTATAGCGGCGGACATTTTGTGAAAAATTTTATGAAATTATTTCATGATGGAGGAGTTGTCAACTTGTTTTTCGGGGAGTCCTCAGGAGTCCTTTGAAGACTTTCTAGAAGACTTCAGAGATGCTGCATCGAGGAAGAGATTTATATCGTCGGAGGAATTAAAATTATTATTTCCTTCGTATTTAAAAGGTGGAGCCTTATATTTTTTTAGGGAAATTAGGGGCAGTGCCCAGACATTTGACGAGGTGGTGAATAAAATTAATGAGGAGTTTGGAGGCACAGACTTTGCAGAGAAGTTCTACAATGCCAAGCAAGAGAAAAGAAGTTTGTTGAACTACTTCCATTATTTAGGGGACCTGGCGAGGAAGGCTAGAGTTACCAAAGATGACATTTTTATAATGCAATTTTTAAGAGGATTGCAAAACCATCTTAGAAATAAATTAATGTTGAGCCATTTTGTAGATAAGAAGGCGCTAAGGGAGGTACTGGTACAGATGGAGAAATTAAGTCCGGGAAGTGATGATAATGTGTTTAGGAACCCGGCAACTTTTGGACCGAATAGCAATAGGGGGGGGAGGGGAGACAGGCCGAATGTTTCGCCGTCGACAAGTGGTCAAGGAACCACATATTAGACCTAGTACTAATAATTATAATATGCGTCCTAGGCAAGCGGATTTTGCAACACGTCGTCGCTAGAGCCCGATAGCGGTGACCAGGCTAACCTGTGGAATGAGGGCCTCAGACGAGCTCAGCAGCGTAGCACAGAAGCGGAACGACCAATGGGGAAGATCGTCGCAGTCGAGGCGGATCAGCAGGTCAGACCACTAGTTTTATTAAATGCATCTGGAGAAAATGTGGTAGCTCTTTTAGATACAGGCGCTACAGCTTCATGCATCAGCCCAGCCGTGGCAGGTCAAGTGGGTGCGAGATGTATGCAAGAAGAGAAGAGACGGGTTAAGGCGGTAAATGGAAGTTTGCTGCAAATTGTAGGGAAATGTGTTATAGATTTTAGTTTGGACAATTTTAGCTTTTCACAGGAATTATTAGTAGTAACTGATTTGAATTGTAGCATTATTTTAGGGGTGGATTTTTTAATAAAGAACGGTATGAATTTTGTTCATTCGTGTATGTGATTTTTCCAGGGAATAATACCGTTTTTCAATAATTTCCATACGAAACAAAACACGACGCCGGTAAAACGAAATGTCATGTGCGTAGGGATTCTTTCAAAACAAAAGTCAGGGTCGGACTTTCTAGACGGTTCTAGAAGGAAACAAGTGAACTTCGGGGAAACCACGGTTATCGAGGATCGTGACGTGATAAATTCTATCGACTTTCAGGAGCTAAGAAAGGGCGATTACGTTTATTTCTCGGGGTTATCGGATTCGTGCGAATTTGCGTTTGGGGTAGAAGATAAAGGGTTTATCGTAAATGCGGATTTATGTGAGAATGATAAGCGAGTATTATTGGCGTTGTTGGATAGGAATGCGGATAGATTTGCGTTTACAACTGACCAGTTAGGTAGGTCGGAGATAGTGTCGGTCGATATTAAGACTTATGATGTAGAGCCGGTTCATTGTCACCCGTATCGCGTTTCGCCGGTGCAACGGGAAATTATTGAGGAGCAGGTCGCGGAGATGTTGAAACTAGGTGTTATTAGGGAATCCACTAGTTCTTATGCTGCGCCCGTTGTGTTAATTAAAAAGCCCGATGATTCATGGAGGTTTTGTATAGATTATCGGAAATTAAATAAGGAAATTTGTAGGGATAATTATCCTATTCCGCGGATAGAAGACATTGTCGATAGTTTGGCCGGGGCCAAGTATTTTGCGGAGTTAGATCTCAATTCAGGTTATTGGCAGACGGTTATTACGGAAGGTAGGCATAAAACGGCTTTCGTCACGACCACGGGTCTTTATGAATTTAATGTTGTTCCGTTCGGTTTGGCAACGAGTCAAGCGGTTTTCAAACGGATGATGGATAAAGTTTTAGCGGATTTAAGATTTAAAGGGGTTATGGTTTCAGACAATATAATTGTGTATGGTAGAACGTTCGAGGAATTTACCGATACGTTGCAGAAAGTTTTTGGGCGGTTTAGAGAAGCGAACTTGACCTTCAAGCCATCCAAATGTAAATTCGGTTTTTGCGAGATTGAGATGCTAGGTTATCTAATCTCGAATGAAGGAGTAAAACCTAGTGAGAAAAAGCTGAAGGCTATGCAACAGGTTCCAGCTCCCACATCTACGAAGGATGTGAAACAATTATTAGGTTTATTTTCTTATTATAGAAAATTTGTATCGAATTTTGCGAGAATATCGTTACCTCTCACTAAATTATTGAAAAAGGGGGTAAAGTTTCAATGGAATGAAGAATTGCAGAATTCGTTCGAGTATCTTAAGAAGGTTATGTATAGTGCGCCAATACTTTCCTATTATTCGGGGGATGATTCGGTTACTACGAGAGTTTATGTGGATGCGTCTAACGAGGCGTTGGGTGCAGTATTGATGCAGGGCGTTGAAAAAATGAGTCCGGTTGCCTATGCGTCTAGGAAGTTAACGGATGCGGAGAAAAAATATAGTACGACGGAAAAAGAGTGTCTGGGGTTAGTATGGGCGTTAAGGCACTATAGGCATTATCTTTGGGGATCGTATTTTCAGGTTGTTACAGACCATAGCGCGTTATGTTGGTTACAGTCGAAAAAAGATATGACTGGTAGGTTAGCGCGATGGGCGTTAGCGATACAAGAATGGGATTTCGAGATAGTTCATTGCTCGGGGAAAAGCAATGTAGTGGCAGATTTTTTGAGTAGGAATCCGCTAATGGAAGAAGGGAAACGGGAAACAGAAGGACCTCAGTATTCTTCTCGTTCTGAACCTGATGATGATGGTTTGGAAGTTTTTAGTATTAATGTAGAGTCGTTACAGGCGGATCAAGAGAACGATTCATTTTGTAGTAGATGGTTAACGCGGTTGAGCGAACGTCCGGAAGCGTGGCGTAGCGGTTTTTGTTTGAGAAATAATTTACTATATAAGAGCGTACGTAGGGATGGAGAAATTCGGGAGGTATTAGTATTGCCTAGGTCTTTGTTTCAAAATGTAATGAACGAATTACATGATGAGGCGTGGACAGGAGGTCATTTGGGTCTCGCAAAGACGTTGAAGAGGTTTTATACATATATAGCTTCGTGCGTGCCGTGTCAAGAAAGGAAATTAGGTAGGTAATATTTTAAAATTTTAAGACTGACCCGCGGGTGAAATAAATTTTATAGCCCGGGAGGCCACTCGGCTATTTTGCGAGTTACTCGAGCGCGTTTTTTTTACCAAGGCGGATGACGGGAAGATGTATGAAGTTGGCACGTCTGTATCAAGGACCATACAAGGTCATTGAGATCGTTGGGAGGTCTGATGTGCTGATTCGTCGTCTGAACTCACGGTCACGGGACGTTATTGTTAACACAAATCGTTTAAAATGCTTTGTGCTGCGCTAAGGAATTCGTCTGATATTAAATAATTATACATTAGGACAATAAATAATTATAGGATTATGATAGGAACATTAGGATATTAAATAATTATACATTAGGAGTATAATACAATTTTATCTCGGTTGATGGTTTGTGGTTTATGTAGGCGGTAGCGTTATGAATTGTTTATTAACCGGTGTTTCTTTTCATGTTGTTGCTGAACTATGATGTCTGATGAGGACCGTAGAAATATCTAGATTTCCGTGGTAGATTACCTTTATATGAGAAACTTTTATAAACGACAGTTCGTATAATTGTTTGAACCGATCGCCTGGTTTTATTTTTGAGAGCAGTATGACGAGGCAATAGCTATTCGTCATAGGGTTCTGATTTGGTTCCCGCGTTCTTAAAGTATAGAGTTGGGATGATTTGGTAAGGGGAGACTATGGGTTGTATAACGAAGGTTTCTCAATGAAAGTAATTTCTGATGTGGGATAACTCGGGTATTCGATACACATTCGAGATTCTTTGTAGTGTCTTTACTTGGGTAATTGGTTGCAACTCACGGCGATTATCTTAAACTGTTAATAGTAAAAGATAGTTTACTGAATTCCAATGGATTATTTAGGATGATTGTAAATTGTAGTATCGGTTTTAAAGCTAGTTGATTTCATCGTATTATTGGAACGAATTTTAATGAACTCATTCTTAGGCTGTGGCTTAGTAATACGGTTCTATAGATTAATCCTGTTAATATGGTTGACGTTTCCTATATTTGAAAATGATAGTATTTTTTCTTTGATCTTTGCCTGCGTTAATTTTTGAAATATTTTCATTCGGTGGAAAGAGTTTACAATGTGTTCACAATTGTCTATGCAAAGATCGAGTTATGTTAGTTTTAGGAACGGAGGTATTATAGTTGTCTGATAAGTTTTTCGGTAGTTTTTATTGTCAGAAAGTTTGTCGAATGATAACTATTCGAGAAGCTAAATCTTAGCTAGATTCAGCTGTTTGCCTTCGTATTGTAATTGATAGTTTTCTAGCGTTAGGTATGTTAGTGTTAAGCCGCGAATAATTGTATGATGGGATTATAGGGTGTTATAATTTAAGTTTTTTAAGGTGCATAGCCTACACCTTAAGTGTAGTTTGGTTTTGTTATTTAATGTTTAATTGAGTAGGTTAAATGGTATGGTTGGACAGATAAGGATTAGGGTACTTGATGTTATTTAAATTTATGCTTGCGGCATATTGACTATCTTTTAGATTTCATGTATAGCAAACTAACTTAAAGTTAACATTTAATGTTTTTTAGATTTAAGACTTTGTGATAGGGTTGTCATTTTAGATTTTAGACTTTAAGTGAGGGTTGGCACTTTGAAAAAAAAAATCCGTTGGAAAATTTTTTTTTGAAGGGAGTGGGGAATGATTGTGAGGTTCGACATTTGTTTAGGCGATTATATTGTATACGGGCCTCTTTAGAGTGGGTGTCACTTTGACACTGTTACTTATTTTGTAATTTTAAAAAGAAAGAGGTTTGGTTGTGAGAAGTCAATGTGACACGCTTCACCGTAGGCTTTGGCCAGTGACTGATCAAAATTATAGTGAGGATTAGAGTAATGGCTATCGAGCCAGTTGTGGATCCCTTTTATACAAAGTGTAAATAAACTATTCATGATAAACCAAATAAAATAACCACAAACGCAAACCAACGTCTTTATCTGAGAGGTGAGGTGCTGAGGTCCTGAGAGGTGCTCAGTAGTACGACATTGGTGCTAGGAGTGTTCACAATTGTCTATGCAAAGATCGAGTTATGTTAATTTTAGGAACGGAGAAATTATAGTTGTCTGATAAGTTTTAAGATTTCTGACAATAAAAACTAGCGTTTTTATTGTCAGAAAGTTTGTCGAATGATAACTATTCGAGAAGCTAAATCTTAGCTAGATTCAGCTATTTGCCTTCGTATTGTAATTGAGAGTTTTATAGCGTTAGGTAGGTTAGTGTTAAGCCGCGAATAATTGTATGATGGGGTCATAAGGTGTTATAATTTAAGTTTTTAAGGTGCATAGCCTACACCTTAAGTGTAGTTTGGATTTGTTATTTAATGTTTAATTGAGTAGGTTAAATGGGATGGTTGGACAGATAAGGATTAGGGTACTTGATGTTAATTTAAATTTATGCTTGCGGCATATTTACTGTTTTTTAGATTTCATGCATAGCAAACTAACTTAAAGTTAACCTTTAATGTTTTTTAGATTTTAGACTTTGAGATAGGGTTGTCATTTTAGATTTTAGACGTTGAGTTAGGGTTGCCAATTTGAAAAAAAAAAATCCTTCGGAGAATTTTATTTTGAAGGGAGGGGGGAATGATTGTAAGGTTCGATATTTGTTTAGACGATTATTTTGTATACGTGCCTCTTTAGAGTGGGTGTCACTTTGGCACTGTTACTTATTTCGTTTTTAAAAAGAAAGAGGCTGGGATGTGAGAAGTCAATGTGACACACTTCACCGTAGGCTTCGGCCAGTGACTGAGCTAAATTATAGTGAGGATTAGAGTAATGGCTATCGAGCAAGTTGTGGATCCCTTTTATACAAAGTGTAAATAAACTATTAATGATAAACCAAATAAAAACAACCACAAACGCAAACCAACGTCTTTATCTTCATCGTTATCAATTAATAGTGCTGAAAGCACTAGGAGCACTACAGTACAATACTACCTATTGACCAGAAAAACGTAAATATTTATTAAGAACTTGGCGTTTTGACAATTTAGGCGTAGCATTTTGTGCTAAGTAATGCAGTCTTATATTAGTATATCTTTCCATTAGAGTTTTGATTAGTAATATTAGATGTTTACCCAATTGGTTTTGATCGAGTTGGTATAAAATCTATTTCTTTCTATCGATTCAAAAACATAATTCTCACTATCACTATCCCCATCACTATACGTCGTCTCTGCGTGCGTGTAACAGTTCGCCTACGTACCTCGATGCATATTTACTTTCGTATTTAGATAAGTGTGAAATATTCATTGCGTGTTAGCTTGGCAATATGTAGTGAAATTCAGATACAAAACAAGCAATGGATAATAAACCTAGCGAGAACAACATTTCATTGTCACTTTAATTATCAACTCGTGACGAATTTTTTCGTGAATGAGTTATTTCCGTAATAATGTTTATTTCTTGTGTTTTAAGAAGAAATAATAGTTGGAATGAGACTTACAAGTGACATGTTACTCCGCCTTTCTTGGAGTTCACACTCCCGCTTCTATTTTTGCACGTAAGTATTGCACAGATCGGCATTTTCGAAAAGCCGCGGAAATGAATTCGTCACTGCGGTCGCCCGGCGACTACTGAGAATTTTCAATTACAAGACAATCGGGGCTAGATTTGTTCGCACGTGCCACGCCCCTCAACCTATCTCTCGATATCTGTGGTTAACATAATCCAACAAAACTTGTGTTGATTAAACCAATATTGGACATGGCGGCTCCGGAAAACGTGCCGGAACTAAGATCATTTCTAGGAATGGTAAATTTTTATGGTAGATTTATCAGGAATCTGAGTTTTCATTTAGCCCCACTTTACGAGTTACTGCAGAAGGGTAAAGTTTGGTCTTGGGGCCCAGAACAGATACGCGCATTCTTGCAGGTGAAAAATACTTTAACTGCCTTAAAATGCCTTAAAATGCTACTGAGAATCCTTGACGAACTATTACCAGCAATAACACACGTTATAAACTTTTCTTTAGCTAATGGTGTCTTCCCCACAGTGTGGAAGAAAGCACAAGTCATCCCACTACCCAAAACCTTCAGTCCCACCTCCTTTAAAGAGTACAGTCCCATTTCAATCCTGCCCATCCTCTCCAAAGTCCTTGAGACCATTTTCCATAACCAGCTTTCCTACTACCTCTCCTCAAACAATCTGCTAAACACGTTCCAGTCAGGATTCCGACCGGGTCATAGCACCGTCACGGCTCTGCTGAAAGTCACAGATGACATCCAGCTAGCCATGGACCGCAAACAGCTTTCCGTGTTGGCTTTACTTGATTTCAGTAGTGCCTTCAACAGCGTAGATTTCGACATTCTCGTTGAGCTTCTCAGATCCCTGAACGTCTCTTCCTTCTCTGCCAGCTGGTTCGACTCTTATTTGAGGGATCGGCAACAGCGAATCAGGACGGAAGAGACATCCACTGAATGGTGTGACCTCCTTTCAGGCGTCCCTCAAGGTGGTATTCTTTCTCCTCTTCTATTCTCGATTTTCATAAACTCCATCTCGGACATCCTGTCTTCTTCATATCATCTTTATGCTGATGATCTCCAGATTTATCGCCATTTCTCTCATAACGATGTAAACTCTGCTGTGGAGGCATTGAACGCTGATCTGGAGGGGGTGAGAAGCTGGGCTTCATCCTTCGGACTCCTGGTTAACCCGAGCAAGTCCCAGGCCATGATTATAGGCACCAGACATCTCTTAACTTGTTGCAGCAACAGCACATTCCACCTGTCACTTTTAATGGTACCACAATCGTGTATAGCGATAAAGCTAAAAACCTGGGTCTTATCTTCGACAACCAGCTGTCCTGGTCATCGCATGTCAATGAGGTCAGTCGACGAGTATTTGCTACTTTTCACTCTCTCAGGAAACTTCAGTACTTTTTGCCTCGACAGACCAAAATCACTCTCGCTCAGTCTCTCCTTCTACCTCTCATCGATTATGCTGATGTCTGCTGGGTCAGTGCTAACGAAGAATTACTGAACAAACTCGAACGACTTCAAAATCTCGGGATTCGGTTTATCTTTGGGCTGCGCAAATACGACCATGTATCACAGCATCGCAAAGAGCTGAAGTGGCTGCCAATACGTCTTCGTCGGGATTCTCACATCCTCAACATTCTCTACAAAATTTTACGCAATCCACGCTATCCAACCTTCTTACGAGACCGTTTTCCATTTCTTTCTTCCAGCAGGCCTCGGAGAACTCACGCGCTTTCAATGCTCACAACCCCACAGCATAACACCGCGTCCTATGAGCATGGGTTTAGATTCCGGGCCATTCAATTGTGGAATGCACTCCCCTGCACTATCAGGGACAGTCCTTCTCTTAATATATTTAAAAGTTGCGTGAAGAAGCATTACCTTTCTCTTTAGAAATATAGGTAGTATTTATGTATTTATTAGTATATTTATTTAAAAATTATATATATTTATATAGTATTTATGTTTAGCATGTACGAGTATATTATATGATATTTATGTAAGCCCTCGTATATTTAGTTAATATTGTTTAATATTAGTTATTTAGATATAACATATATCTAACCATATGTTAGTTATTTAGATATGTACTAAATTATATTGTTGTACACATTGTCACCCCTGCTCAGCAATCGACCATTCCCATCCTAATTTGGTTTGCTGGAAGCGATCTCTTATTAGAGATAAGCTCGCCTTTGTACACTATTTTTATGTAAGTCTTGTTGTCCATATATTAGTTGTGTGCAATAAAGAAATTATGAATTATGAACTTTATCACGGACTCCGGTATTAGCTCATTACGACGGCACGCAACAACTGGTAGTGACATGCGACGCCAGCAGTCGCGGTATCGGCGCGGTGCTCGGCCAGCTGAACAACGACGGCTGCGAGCGACCGGTCGCGTTTGCATCGAGAGCTCTCACTCAGGCGGAAGTCAATTACAGTCAAATACATAAAGAAGCCCTGGCCATAGTTTTCGCGGTTAAGAAATTCCATCAGTATTTGTATGGGCGGAGATTTAGATTAAAGACTGACCACAAGCCCTTGGTAAGTATTTTTAGCCCAGGATCGGGTATCTCTAACATGACCGCCAGTAGGTTACAGAGATGGGCGTTAATATTATCAGCTTACGATTTCAATATAGAATATGTGGAAACAGATAAAAATGTCGCTGATTGCTTATCACGGTTGATAGCAGCCCACAAAGGGGATTTGGATTCAGAATTTCGTGAATGTCCAGAACAGACCTATTTACACTTCGCGTTGCTCCTAGATTATAATAGGGTTAGAAGAGAAACTCAACGAGACGCATTGTTAGGAAGGGTGTTGAACTATGTGAGAGATGGATGGCCACAAGAAGTAGATAATCGTGAACTGAAACCATATTATAATCGTAGACAAGAAATATACACCCAATTAGGATGTTTAATGTGGGGTCATAGGGTAATCATTCCGAGTGTATGTAAGGAGAAAGTTTTATAAGAGTTGCATGACTCACACATGGGGATAGTGAAAACTAAAATGTTGGCTCGCAGTTATGCATGGTGGCCCGGAATAGACGAGGCGGTGGAGGTGGCCTGTCGGACTTGTGCGGTGTGTGCGGAGCAGAATGACGCACCCCGCGCACATGCATCACGCACATGGCCGTGGCCCGACCGTCCATGGACCAGATTTCATGTAGATTTTCTGGGGCCAATTGCGGGAGCTTCTTACTTGGTAGTCGTAGTTGCTTGTTCTAAATGGATCGAGATATCGAGGATGGGCAGCACATCAGCTACGAGTGTCATAGGTAAATTAAGAGAGATATGGTCAAAATTTGGACTACCTAAACAGGTGGTGAGCGATAACGGTCCGCCTTGGTCATCGGAAGAATTTGAGTTGTTTTTGCAAAACAATGGCATCGAGCATTTATTTTCCGCACACCATTTCTGGTATCGGGTCTATCAAATGGGACGGAAATGGCTGGGAGGTAAGATCTTGGAAAAGATAGGAAACACCGATTATAGTATAGAAACTAACAATGGAACCGTGGTACATAGATATATCGATCAAATTAAGAAACGATGGGTTATCGAAAACATTGTTGGGGATCAGGAAGCACAGTCACAGTCATTACAGGGCGGAATGCACCACCCGGAGGAGGTAACTGGGAGAGTAAAGGGCATATAATCTTTACTTTATACATCGTCGCCAGTGATTTGTAGTGATTTATAATAAGGGAAACAACACATCTCTTGAACCACCATTTTATTACAAGATCGAACGAACATACATCAGAACGAACGAAAGTACACGAGTGAACGAATGAGTGAGTGACCAACACAACATAAGTACAGTAACACCCAACTGATATGGTTTGCCGAGGTACCTGCGCAAAAGATGAATTTTTAAAGCGCGGGAAATGCTGTTATCCAATCAGAGCGCTCGACGCGTCGCGCGCCTTTTTCCTGTTCTGCTATTGGTCATTATCTGCCGCCATCCTTGCGAGTACCGCATCACATGTTAGTCAAGTCAGCCGCCATATTTCTGACCGAGTACGGGCGTAGCAGGCAAAAGAACACGTAGTAGCAGTAAAAGTGTTTTATTTTTTGTGATAAAAAATGAGTTCTTTAAAAAGAGGACGACCACTTAAAAGACAAGCGAGGCAAATAATTTGTTATGTGCACTATTTTATGAAGAAAGAATTTCAGGAGTCTAATAACATAACATTCACAAAATATTGTTTTTCGAAAATTACTGACCGAACGGCCGAAGCAACACGAATTTCAAAAAGGACGATAACGCGAGTTCTACACGAGAAGGATCAACCTACGAGTACAAACGCGGGCCCTTCCTTTAGAACGCCAAAGAAGAGCAAATTGAAAAAAACTAAACACAAGGATTTAGATGATTTTTCATACCAAGCGATACGCAGGAATATTTATGATTTTCAAAAAGATGAAAAACAAGTGGTCACAATGAAAGCGCTATACTGGAGAAGGTAAAAAGAGACATTGACTTCGGATGGGGCAGAGAAACTCTGCGCCGCATTGTGAAAGAATTAGGATTTAAGTTCAGGAAAACTCAAACTAACCATAAGTTGCTGGCGGAAAAAGACGAAGTTAGACTATTAAGAATAAAAAATTTGAGAAAAAAAAAGTATTGACATGAAGGGAAGTATTGTAGATGTCGACGAGACATATGTTCATTCGACCCAAACCAGGGAACAAGCGTAGTCCGATGAACAAGGCAAAGGCACAAAAAAAAACAATTTGGAAAGGTCCAAGTTCATAGTTCACGATAGTGGTGCTAAGGGTTTATTCCAAATGCTCTACTTATGGACAAATCGTCTCAGACTACAGGATACTATCATAGAGAGATGAACAAAGAAAATTACGACAAATGGTTGCAAGAGAAATTGATTCCCAATCTCCAACCAAATTCTATGTTCGTCATTTACAATGCGACCACGGCACATTAGAGGGCAGGGCACCGAACCAAAACTCTCGGAAAAAGGTGATGCAGGATTGGTTATAAGAGAAAAATATACCTTTCGATATCAAAGTATATAAACCTGAATTGTACTCGCTTGACACTATTATGGAAGCTCGGGGCCACACAGTGTTAAGACTCCCTCCCTAACATCCGGACTTCAACCCAATAGAGAACATTTGGTCGTAGATGAAAGGTTACGTAAGCAAATTCAATGTCGCCATGAAATTGGCCGAAGTGCTACGACTTTTGTCTGAAAAAATCGTATCCATTGGGCCAGTCGATTGGCAAAAAGTTATAGATCATACCATAAAATGCAAAGACCAATTTATGATTATTTAATTGTAATTCTTAATTTTTGTCAAAAACTTATTCACCAATTGTATTCTAGATCAATGTGTGTAAATGGTGTCCAAGGTATTATTATTATTATTAATTTACTATATGTAAATTATAAATCTGCTCATTTGTGTGATATATATCACGTATATATATACGTATTGATTTGTAAGACATTCAAAACAAACACTTATTTAAATTCTGACTTGTAATGAATATTATGAATAAACCATGTCTATGTCTGACATTGAAGGAGACGACGATAGATTATACCAATTTATTAAAAACACCAACGAAGATACATCATCGTCTTCGGATAGTTCCGAGTGGTTATAGAGGTGGTGATAGCAGTGATGCTCAGAGTGATATTGGGATAGCAGGAGCGCGGCTTTTAGATTAAATATTTTTTTGTTCAATTATTACAAATGTCTGTTTTAATTAAATATACATTTTATTCTTAACTTCATATCATACTCCTAATTTACCTACTATACAATTATAATGGATCAAATTAGCGGCCCGGTAATATTGGCCCCAAGTGTTATTGCGGAGTGACGTGCTGGTGGCCCGGTAAAATTGGCCCCAAGTGTTGTTATTGCGGAGTGACGTGCTGGTGGTCCGGTAAAATTGGCCCCAAGTGTTGTTATTGCGGAGTGACGTGCTGGTGGTCCGGTAAAATTGGCCCCGAGTGTTTTTTTTTTTTATTTATTTAATATACAATTACGATGTACAACATTACAGGTATACACCCAATGCACTGTACAAAGTCTAATATTTATACAATGTCAGAATCAATTTAGGTAAGTCGATTTCACAGGTAGGGAACAAAGGGTACAAATTCGTAGAAAATAACTACATATCAAATCACATTAAACATTAACTTTAGGTCAAATTCAAATAGTATTAAACATTATTAGGTATGTCAAGGGTACTAAATTAAAATGTCAATGCAAAAAATAATAATAATAATATTTCTAAGACAACACTTTCACTCCTTCATCTCGCAGAACCTGCCACATTCTCGCACAATATGCGATAGTGTTATTGCGGAGTGACGTGCTGGTGGCCCGGTAATATTGGCCCCAAGTGTTATTGCGGAGTGACGTGCTGGTGGTCCGGTAAAATTGGCCCCAAGTGTTTTATTGCGGAGTGACGTGCTGGTGGTCCGGTAAAATTGGCCCCAAGTGTTATTGTGGAGTGACGTGCTGGTGACCCGGTAAAATTGGCCCCAAGTGTTGTTATTGCGGAGTGACGTGCTGGTGGTCCGGTAAAATTGGCCCCAAGTGTTATTGCGGAGTGACGTGCTGGTGGTCTGGTAAAATTGGCCCGAAGTGTTATTGCGGAGTGACGTGCTGGTGGTCCGGTAAAATTGGCCCCAAGTGTTGTTATTGCGGAGTGACGTGCTGGTGGTCCGGTAAAATTGGCCCCGAGTGTTTTTTTTTTTTATTTATTTAATATACAATTACGATGTACAACATTACAGGTATACACCCAATGCACTGTACAAAGTCTAATATTTATACAATGTCAGAATCAATTTAGGTAAGTCGATTTCACAGGTAGGGAACAAAGGGTACAAATTCGTAGAAAATAACTACATATCAAATCACATTAAACATTAACTTTAGGTCAAATTCAAATAGTATTAAACATTATTAGGTATGTCAAGGGTACTAAATTAAAATGTCAATGCAAAAAATAATAATAATAATATTTCTAAGACAACACTTTCACTCCTTCATCTCGCAGAACCTGCCACATTCTCGCACAATATGCGATAGTGTTATTGCGGAGTGACGTGCTGGTGGCCCGGTAATATTGGCCCCAAGTGTTATTGCGGAGTGACGTGCTGGTGGTCCGGTAAAATTGGCCCCAAGTGTTTTATTGCGGAGTGACGTGCTGGTGGTCCGGTAAAATTGGCCCCAAGTGTTATTGTGGAGTGACGTGCTGGTGACCCGGTAAAATTGGCCCCAAGTGTTGTTATTGCGGAGTGACGTGCTGGTGGTCCGGTAAAATTGGCCCCAAGTGTTATTGCGGAGTGACGTGCTGGTGGTCTGGTAAAATTGGCCCGAAGTGTTATTGCGGAGTGACGTGCTGGTGGCCCGGTAATATTGGCCCGAAGTTTTATTGCGGAGTGACGTGCTGGTAGCCCGGTAAAATTGGCCCGAAGTGTTATTGCGGAGTGACGTGCTGGTGGCCCGGTAAAATTGGCCCGAAGTGTTATTACGGAGTGACGTGCTGGTGGCCCGGTAATATTGGCCCGAAGTGTTATTGCGGAGTGACGTGCTGGTGGCCCGGTAAAATTGACCGGAAGTATTATTGCGGAGTGACGTGCTGGTGATCCGGTAAAATTGGCCCGAAATGTTATTGCGGAGTGACGTGGCTCGCGTGAGTGAGACGGAACAAACACCTGCAGTGTACTATAGACCTTAAAGCAGTGAAGTCTAAGGATGATTGTAAATTTAAAGTATTTTTTCGTTAATCTTCGGATTTTTACATACTTACTTACTTTCTTTTCTGCGTGAACGAAGATTCACGACGCACCTTATCAAGTGGTACTACTGTATGTGTGACTTGAGTAGAGAAATTAACCGCAAGGTAAACCCGTTTTTGGTCGGGGGTTTCGATTAAATGCCACTTCTAACGTAACTGTAACGTAAACTGAGTTTATTTTATATTTGCAATGTAAGTTCCTCGTGGATTGTTAAAAAGTTCTATAGACGGTAGATTTCCCGATGATAGTTACTATGGGAATCGGAAAAATATCAATTTCAATAATCATTATGGTTCAGAAACCCATATTGTTCCGCGGTTTGGATATAATTTCTAAGTACTTGTATGAAAATGTATTTATATGTGGTAAAACTATACAATATTTGAAATCGAAATTTTATAGAAAAAAAATCTTTATTTGTTTTGTAAATCTTACCTATTTATGGAGCCGTGGAAACGATATTTAGAACGGTAAAATATTTTACGCCACTTACAACTTTTCAAAGAAATGTTCTCTATTTAATATTTTAGAAAGGCTAAAGATAAACTTAATTATAATATTTCATTATTATGTCTGTGTTCTAAATAATATACAAAACGCCTTTTCATATGAAAAGGCGTTTTGTATGCGCCATTGGAACGTGATGTCACGTATTTTTATATCTGCAGTAGTGTCGGCATGTAATACATATAAATATTTAACCAATTTAACTGCACAGTAGGCACAGTGGCGTGCATTTAACCGTGCAATTTTGGGTTTAACGGTTAATTTACAACTCTAGACTTGAGACTTGGTTTTTGAAGTGCGAGAAAATTTCCTCTGCTTAGCAACGCTTTTTTTGACTGAGGTTTTTGTGTGAAAACCTTTTCTAAGACTTGCATGGCATTTTTTTAAATATGTTTTTGCTTTAGTGTCGTTTAAATAACCACCCCTGTGTCGGGCCTAACTTTACAAATGAACATCCTGCATGTAACCTGAACACTTACGTGCGTTGCCGTCGCTGCATGAGCCGGTACGCCACGATCGGCCAGACTACAACCAGGAGCAGCGTCGGTGCCGACAGCTCCTGCCAGGGCCAGCGCCAGCCGCGGTCCATATGCTACGGAGAGACAAAACGATGAAAGGAGGATGAGCAAAAAACACCCAGAGTCGATTAAATAATCATATATACAGTAATTTAGTCCATAAATGCAAGGACTCGAAAACGTATTTCGTTTACCGAAAAACCATCCCCGGACGCCACACAGGCTCACACAGCGCAGTCATGTTTTAGCTTGTTTAGCGCCAAAATGGTTCTTATTATGTTTAGTCCTATGTGACAGGAATGCAAAATACTGATTAGCGTACCCATTTAGGAGACTGAAAGAGATAGAAGATAGTGAGCTATGTTATCTATCAAGGTTATGTGACTCACCCTGCCTGGCGCGCATAGCTGCGCAAGCGCAGTCCTTCGGAAGGTATCGTTGTAACCGTATTACCGCTCTATCTCGTCTCGAACAAACGGAGACTCCGAGCCCAAGAGAACCTCTCTCTGCGTACCATCGTCGGCGCCCCCCGCTACGTGAGGAACGCGACAATCCAGAGGGACCTAAGATGGGAAACCGTGGACCAGTTTGTCCAGAGGCTGGCGAAGGGCATGTTCGCGTGTGCGGATGCTTCACATCTTCCGCATATCGCCGAACTGGCGCCGCACCACGCGCGCCCGCCCGACCGCCGCCGTCTGCCACGCGACCTGGTTGCCTAGCCGGCGATCACCCACTGCATACCTGCGCCACATCAAGACCACCGCCCGCAGGGGCCATCCGATGACTTATCCACAGGAGTGGACAGAGGCGATTCTTCGGGAAGAGGTCCGTCGACCTGACCCCGACTCCCCACGCCCCAGAAAGGGTGCGTGAGAAGATTATGAAGAAAGCTCTATCTCTCAATTCGTTTTATTTTTACCACGACCACTTGCATTTTTTACCGGATACCGAGATTGCTTATTGTGACCTGGCGTTTGTATTGTGGACATCGTTTTGCCTCTGTGATTACGGACTAAATATGGATGTGAACAACCATTGTGTGCTTTGTGCCCGATCACTGGCTCGTAGCTCGTAGCTATGCATCCTCTCAATGGACTTGTTAGAAACACGCCGAGCTTTTGTGGAGTATATGTTTCGCGGAATCGAGAGTCAACAGGAGGTATTTATCAGTTTGAATATACATCTAATGAAGATCATAATTGTTAGCACTACGTAAGATGGGGCTAATTGGAATTGTAGGGGCTTATTGGAACTAAGCAAAAATAAAAGATTTGGCTGTCTTATTTTTTCTCCTCGTAAAGCTAGTAATTTGTTTGCCGCATTTTACCGGTACTAAATTTCTACCTCATTTATTAATAGAGATGTTATTGTAAAAGTCCGAACTCGGTAAATCCCCGTATTTCGGGCTTTTACAGTAACAGAGACATTGGCTATGCAACTACCTACATTTTCAGATCGTAGGAATGGTTGTTATTTCGTGCAGTTTGCCATCAAAAGCTAAGACAAGACAGCGATTGTTGCTGTCGCTTTTCCACTGATGCTAGATTTACGAATAAAAAAAATCGTAACTTGACATATCGTTACGCCTTAAATTCCCGGGTGAGTAGTCCAAGATCAGAGATATCCACTGGCGAAGACCCCTGCATAACTCTTTAGCCTCTTTCATGCTCAACTGTAGCTTCATATATTCTACTGTTGAATCGGCCCTTTCTTAGAACTTCCCCGATTTCGTACCTATAGTTTTTTTGCTATACATATAGGATTTCATATCTACCATGTTTGTTACAGATTCCATTTGATGGTACGAGGTCAATTTGTCATCCTTGTTGGCAACGCATTGAATACGCAGCAAGACGAGTGGAGATACAAGAAGCCCAACCAGTTCCACAACCAACACAATCAATCAATGTTGCTGGAATACAACGTGCCCCCCAACTCTTCGAGAAGATGCTTGTTTGAAAACTGCAATGATTTGCACCTCCGACAAATACCCAACTCATTGAAGTCATATCTTCTCAGTTATTATAATCTATATATACCTCCACTGTCTCGAATCTGCCGAAACCATTTGAGGAACACTACTTGGCAAGATTTTGAATCTTATGTGACACGCCGTTTAAATGACTTTAACGGTGATCACATGCTTGATATAGTTGCAATATACTGACAAGCACTTGAAGATAAATCGTCACTTGACTTTGAGAATTTGAATGAAATTGATGAAGAAACTCTTAATTTTTGGACTGGAGTGAATCATGTACAATTTAATATGATTCTTGATGAAACACCATCTCTTCGTGAATCATCGAACACACCCATAACTGACTTAGCTGCGTTTTTATTTAAAATACGTAGAGGCGTGCCCGGTGTGCGTCTGGCAACAGTGTTCGGGATGTCACGACGACATCTTGAAAGGAAAATACGCGTCACTAGAGAATCCTTAGAGCGTGATTTTGTTCCTCTTCATTTGAGGTTTGACCATATATCGATTGAAGAAGTCACGAGAAGAAACAGAGAAGTACCAAATCACGTTTTTGGTACTAATCCAAGAGCCAAGTCTACAATCATATATGATGCAACATATTTGTATCTCCAAAAAAGTGCCAATTTTTTATTCCAGCGCAAAAGTTACAGTTTGCACAAATTCAAAAACTTAATATAACCTTTTTTAGTCGTTTGTGCAGCCGGCTATATAATTGATGTATTTGGGCCATATGCTGCAACAACGTCCGACGCTACTATAATACAAAAAATCTTATACAATCACGGTGAACGAGCAGAAGAAACACCTATTCGGTGGTTTTTAAATGAAGGCGATGCCATTATACTAGACCGAGGGTTCCGAGACGCTGTTCCTTACCTAGAAGCGTGTGGCTTTGAACCACACATGCCGCCATCTAAGGCACGAAATGAAAGTCAACTCAGCACCGAAGATGCTAACAAATCAAGACTAGTAACGATGGTCAGATGGGTGATTGAAACGATGAATGGTCGCTTCAAACGTGACTTTAAAATATTCAGACAAACATATTTTAATAAATCAGCGACAAATGCAATGATTAGTTTCAGAATTGCCGCAGCACTGATAAACGCATTTCAAGAACCATATTGACAGTCCAAACGTTGACAATATCAGAATGGTATATTTACAGCAGTTGTATTTTATAAACTCAATTTTGTGTTAAAAAGTCAGCATTTGAATACGACGTCACATGCTTTAGCTTGTCAAATTCGTACGCAGCACTCCCATGGTCTGCGGGCGACGGGGGACGAAATACGCGGGGGCTGCGGGGGCGGGAAAGAAGAACGCGGATCCGCTAGACTGTCACGCGGACACATTTTGACCGATGCAAAATACCCCAGTCTGCCACGCGGACACATTTTGACCGATGCGTAAAAGGCGGTAAATAAGGACCGTTATTTCATCAAAGCGTTTGTCTATCTTGCTCAAACTTCCACTAAACGTGGCCGAAAGAAGGAGAAAGGTATAACATCCTTTGTTTCTACTCTAAAGCAAGCATTAGTGGTTGACCGAGGCAATGAAATATCGCGCCGTCAGTCACGTGACAGCGCTTATTGAGTGGTGGTGTGGTTGTGGTGATTGCTTTCCAGGATTATTGTATGGGGAGGCATGTTATTGTTATTTATTTATGTGCGATAACGTATTCAGATGTAAATAAACTACAAACATTTTGAAATAATGCTATATTTTTTCATTTTTAACGACCTTTCTACAATAATTGGAAAAAAAAATATAAAAAAAATAGATTTAAAATTAAAATTAAAATATATTGCTAGGCAAAACTGGACTTATCTTTTTTATCCGGTAGCTTATTTAAAAGCCATTCCAACGATATAACTTTCTTAGAGAGCTCCCATAGAAAAAATAGAGATATCGTCATTTTAATGAAACGGGACGTTAGCGCGCGGAGTTCGCGTGCGACCCCGTGACAGAAGCGGCCATTTTGCATTTTTGGGTTTGACAGAACAGTGATGCATTCATCAACATAATTAATGATAGACTACACAAACCAAACCTGCTGGCAGATTATGTTGATCAACACAATTTAAATCGCCAGAGTCGCCTTTGAAAGATTAGAAGCTAACCTCCCAAACCTGCAAGGCTTCCCACGCCTAAATATTGATGATATTATTTTGTTCGCTATAGGCACCTACCACATGAAGTTGTCTCGGTCTTACTGCTGGGAGCATGTAAGAGGTAATGGTACTGTAAGGTAGGTTATATATTGTATACGGGCCTCTTTAGAGTGGGCGTTCACTTGGACACTGTCACGTTATTATTAGTTTCAAAAAGAAAGAGGTTTGGTTGTGAGAAGTCAATGTGACACACTTCACCGTAGGCTTCGGCCAGTGACTGAGCTAAATTATAGTGAGGATTAGAGTAATGGCTATCGAGCCAGTTGTGGATCCCTTTTATAAAAAGTGTGTATAACTAAAATAAACTAAAGCAATAACAAACCAGTCCAGTGTTCATCTTTATAATTATCAATTAAGCACTACATCATATAGGGATAGGATCCCTAGGAGTGCCAAGAGCACTACAGTACCTACGAAATCGAAATATATAGATACCGTGATCTTGTGAATATTGGTGGATTAGGTTTTAAAACTTTATTGAGGGGTCGCATACAGTCGCGACATGTGCGATCGAAAACATATTATACATACATTTTGTATACATCAGGGCTAAATAGTAGGGATGCAATTGTAGAATATTTTTGTTCACGCATTCATGGTCGCCGTACTCTAGGTAGTTGTGCCCATATTATAAGCATGGTGTATTACCTATCATTAGCAAGACATGAAGGGCTGCAACAACCAGCAGCATTTTTAGATAATGTATTAATTGATGTAGATAACATGTAAGTAGGTAATAAGATTCCCATGTATAATTAAAAACTGTAATTGACAAATAACAAAATATTATTCAGTTGTTTTTTTACACGCGTACCTATAAGACCCCTGGCCATTTGCAAACACTTCTGAGAACCAAGCAATGAAAGGATATTTCCCATGTACGGATACGGAAACGGATATTCCCATTTCTGCCACACTAGCGTTAACTGCCTGTCCACTGGAGAGGAGCGAGGCAGCGGAGCGATGAGAGAGAGAGAGGTAAAAATCAACCAATAGAATTGCATAATATCTCCGCTCCTCTGATTTTGTGCAATTCCATTGGTATATTATTACCTCGCTCACTGCTCAGCTGCCTCACTCCTCTTCGGTGGACTGGCAGCCTTACAGTAGGTATTTAAGTTAGGGTGTCTTACTACTGTACCTCAAACTAAGATAAACTAATACTACGTATCGACCTTTGAGTATTTTCACTGTAGGTATGTATATACACAGTCAGGTCATAAGTTCTGTCACACAATAAAAACTTTTGAATTTAGAACGCTGGCCACAAAAAAGTTTATTGAATTCGAATTTCGAATTTTTCATGAAAATAAAAATGTGTAATTTTTAGAATTTTCCTCATTTTTAAATATGGAGTGGACACTTAAAGAAGACCGTGTCGCAGTTATTGCGTTGCATCGTTGCGGTTACGCGCCAATTCAGATTTACGACTTACTGAAAAATTTGAATATAACCAAAAGATTCGTTTATCGTACCATAAAACGATACAATGAAGACTCTAGTGTAGATGACTGGTCAAGAAGTGGTCGCCCTCGCTCTGTTAGGACTCCAGCAGTGATAAAAGCTGTGGAGGCGCGAATTCAAGGAAATCCCATACGTAAGCAGAAACTGTTGGCCCTTCAGATGGGGTTAAGCAGGACCACGGTGAAAAGGGTGTTAAATGAAGACTTAGGGCTTAGGGCATATCGAAGAAAAACAGGACATCGTTTGGACGCTCGTTTAATGGACCTGAGACTGAAGAGATGCCGCGCTTTGTTGAAGCGGTACGTGGGAAAAAAGCATCGGGAAATTCTTTTTTCAGATGAAAAATTTTTCACCGTGGAAGAGAGCTACAACAAACAAAATGATAAGGTGTACGCACACAGCAGTGAAGAAGCGAGCAACCGTATTCCGCGTGTCCAACGAGGTCTTTTTCCATCCTCGCTCATGGTTTGGTTGGGAGTCTCTTATTGGGGCTTAACTGAGGTACATTTTTGTGAGAAAGGCGTAAAAACGAATGCAGTTGTGTATCAAAATACAGTCCTCAAGAACCTTGTGGAACCTGTTTCTCATACCATGTTTAATAACAGGCACTGGGTATTCCAACAAGATTCTGCGCCAGCTCATAGAGCGAAAAGCACACAAGACTGGCTGGCGGCGCGTGAAATCGACTTCATCCGGCACGAAGACTGGCCCTCCTCCAGTCCAGGTTTGAGTCCGTTAGATTACAAGATATGGCAACACTTGGAGGAAAAGGCCTGCTCAAAGCCTCATCCTGATTTGGAGTCACTCAAGGCATCCTTGATTAAGGCAGCCGCCGATATTGACATGGACCTCGTTCGTGCTGCGATAGACGACTGGCCGCGCAGAATAAAGGCCTGTATTCAAAATCGCGGGGGTCATTTTGAATAAACTTTATTACCATAAGAATCTATGTTTTATTAAGTTCATTTTGCTATATAAATGTTTATATAAATAATAAACATGTCTAAATTATTTCATATTGCAAATGTGACAGAACTTATGACCTGACTATGTATATATACTCTTTCAATACTTCAATATACTTGATTTCACAAAATAAAACCTAATTATATACATATGTAGACATACATTTAAATGACCGAATTAGCACAACATATAAGAAACAGTTTCGTGCTAAACAAGCTTAAACATGTCTCCGCTGTGTGAGCCCGTGTGGCGTCCGGGGATGGCTTTACGGTAAACGAAATACGTTTTTGAGTCCTTGGATTTATGGACTACATTGCTGGTTATGAGATTATTTAAACGACTCTGGGTTTTTTGTCCATACATTTTTGCTCATTGTCCTTTCCATAGCCTAAATCACGTGACGCTATCAGGACTATTATTAAGTATCGGGACAGATTCCGGATAGTAACGGCCTTAACCCCACTATCCGGATAGTAACCCACTTACCGGCCGGTACTGGATATTAGATGAGAGGAAGTTATAACAGGCTAGGTGCAGACAGAATCCTCCTATCTCCCTCTACCGCCTTCCTGAGCAGCTCTTGTAGCACCTTCAGATCTATAAGTGTAGGATAACCAGCTACAAGTGTTATATTGAGCTTCGAACATACAGCGTCCTCCTATCTCCCTCCTCCGCCTTCCTGAGCAGCTCTTGTAACACCTTCAGATCTATAAGTGTAGGATAACCAGCTACAAGTGTTATATCAAGCTACGTACAGACAGCGTTTTCCTATCTCCCTCTACCGCCTTCCTGAGCAGCTCTTGTAGCACCTTCAGATCTATAAGTGTAGGATAACCAGCTACAAGTGTTATATCAAGCTTCAAACAGACAGCGTCCTCCTATCTCCCTCCTCCGCCATCCTGAGCAGCTCTTGTAGCACCTTCAGATCTATAAGTGTAGGATAACCAGCTACAAGTGTTATATCAAGCTTCGTACAGACAGCGTTTTCCTATCTCCCTCTACCGCCTTCCTGAGCAGCTCTTGTAGCACCTTCAGATTTATAAGTGTAGGATAACTATCTACAAGTGTTATATCATGTTTCGAACAGACAGCGTTCTCCTATCTCCCTCTACCGCCTTCCTGAGCAGCTCTTGTAGCACCTTCAGATCTATAAGTGTAGGATAACTATCTACAAGTGTTATATCAAGTTTCGAACAGACAGCGTTCTCCTATCTCCCTACCTCCTTCCTGAGCAGCTCTTGTAGCACCTTCAGATCTTTAAGTTTCGGATAACCAGCTACAAGTGTTATATCTAGCTTCGAACAGACAGCGTCCTCCTATCTCCCTCTACCGCCTTCCTGAGCAGCTCTTGTAGCACCTTCAGATCTATAAGTTTCGGACAACCAGCTACAAGTGTTATATCAAGTTTCGAACAGACAGCGTCCTCCTATCTCTCTCTACCGCCTTCCTGAGCAGCTCTTGTAGCACCTTCAGATCTATAAGTTTCGGATAACCAGCTACAAGTGTTATATCAAGTTTCGAACAGACAGCGTCTTCCTATCTCTCTCTACCGCCTTCCTGAGCAGCTCTTGTAGCACCGTCAGATCTATAAGTGTCGGATAACCAGCTACAAGTGTTACAACAAGCTACGTACAAATCGAATCCTTCTATCTCCCTCTACCACCTTCCTGAGCAGCTATAATATAACCTTCATATCTATAAGTTTAGGATAACCAGCTACATAGAAGTGTTATAAGAAGCTACGTACAGACAGCATCCTTCTATCTCCCTATACCTCCTTCCTGAGCAGCTCCTGTAGCACCTTCGGATCTCTAATAACCATATCCAAGTGATATAACAAGGTACGTACAGAAAGCATCCTTCTATCTCCCTCCACCGCCTTCCTGAGCGCGGCAACGTCTCGCTCCAACCTCGCCAGTGTGCCCGGCAGTTCCTCTAACACCTTCAGATCTATAACAAAACACAAAATAATTTCATTATTTATTTATTACAAATACTTTAACTCATCCTGTCTCGCGACTCTATGTGTCCGTAGATTATATAGACAAAGTTTTTTAATTTATTTATCTTCACACGTTTCATAACCCCCCTTTACTGCGTCCAAAATCCGCACGTTACGATCAGCATAATGTTAAACTACTTTGTCAAAACTCATTTCTTATCTTAATATTGAACATTATGACCATAATGTGTAAATTTTCTACATATTATAACATTCAAATTTCGAACCCCGACGCCCGCCTGCGTGCCGCCCCTATGAAGATGCTACTACAGAACAAGCTAAACAACTCAATGCCACAATGCCGGTCAAACATGCGGTTCCTGAACACATCAAAGAGCTTATGATATGTGTGTAGATAAACTAGTGTATGTAACTGTACATAATTAGGCATTAAAACTCTCGAGTGATATTATTATGAAACTCGCTTTCGGCTCGTTTCATAAACGCACTCTCGAGTTTTAATGCCCTTCATTATGTATCAGTCATATAAACTACTATTTGATAATATTAACTCGAGTTATTTTTGTATGATAGTAAAATATTTCTATTTCTATGTTATCTTGAATATTGTATAGGTAATATCCCTTTTGTTGATGTATCCCATTGATGTATCGCTCGCCCCAAAAGGCATATACCTAGTCGGTCCATAAGTCCATAAGTCACAAATATTTTGCCGCATAGTAAATAATACCAATTTTTATTTTATTTAATACTATATATGGTTTGATAGCTCATTAAATACTGATAAATTAGAACGATTATTGGATTTAAATGCTTAAAGCCATATTACACAAATGCTAGTTTCTTCAGAGATTTTGCACTTTTTTACCCAATCAAAAATACGGACGAGATTCACTTTATCTTTTTTCCATTACTCTTAAAACCTTTCAAACTTACGTGAGATTTTAGTCAGAACCCTCCCTGAACCCGTTACCTTCATTTTGAAGCATAAGATAACTAAGACTGGGTAAAACTAATTTCATATTCACATTTTACGTAGTGTACTTGTTGCCCACAAGATCATTTTTATACGTTTTTCTGAAAACGTAAAAAGTACGTAAAGTTCTCTTTGGGAGCAGTTGGAACAGAAAATTAACAGAAAATCATATGCTAGTTGTTAAGCATGGTCTAAAATCGAGGTTTCAGAATAAATAAAAAAAACCTTGTTGGTTATCTGGAACACTGTTTTTTATTAAATTTGTGGTAAGTGGTATTTTTGTCAGTTGTGGCGTGTTTTGGGTTCGCGATTGTCTCAAGTTATAAGGTTTTTTGTCATATTGCGATAATCGTACAAAATGTATTGTATTGCAATTTGATTCGTATAAAATAAGCTTTTTAATCATGTATAATACGAATAAGAAAAAGTTTATTGCTGAGTTTTATCTATCAAAAACCTTGTGACAGAACTTAAGGACCGACTAGGTATATATATATATATATATATATATATATATATATATATCATAATTATCATAGACAGACCAATTCTCTAGGTAACGCCACAAATGCACTACTATTATCTATCCAAGATATCTATCTATACCTATATGTTATACTACTAACGTGTGAGTTGCGACGTGATCTGGTGCGCGTGCCCGTTGCTCAGCCGCGGCGCGGCGGCTACCTGTCTTACTGGCACCTCGGGGTCACTCTGCAACACACAGAGAACATACATTTATATAGAGGCACATACATTGCTTCCTTCCGACCCCAACGCTAGGATACCCTGTGGGAACAAACATAAAACATAAAAAACATAAACATTTACATACAGGTACATTGACGACCGGTTTTGCCTAGCTAGCGGGTAGTGGCTCTGCCTACGAAGCTGACGGTCCTGGGTTCGATTCCCGGTAATGGGCAAATATTTGTGTGATGAGCATTAATATTTGTTTCTTAGTCTTGGATGTTTTCTATGTATTTACAGAAGAATTTATCTCAAATAAATATATCGTCGTCTGGTACCCATAACACAAGCCTTGTTGAGCTTACTAGGACGTGGGACCCGCACACGAAGGGTCTTATACCATTGTAAACGGAAAAACGTAAAACGACATTCTCTTGTACGAGTATACCCTTATATTTTTTAATAATGAAATATTTTACTACATTCAAGGCCGTACATCGAAACATTCAAAAAGAGTGTTGTATATTTAGAGTGTATGTATTGAATTATACACACAGGTTGACTATTTACACAGGTTAAAAACACTCTTTGCTCATTGAAACCGGAAGTGGATAGAAATTTAGTAACTTATTTACAGAAATAAAATAAAATACTCAATATTATTTATTATAATTCTAATGAGAAATTATTAATCATATAATAAGCACAAAACTCGATACCCGCAATAAAATATATTACCGTGTTGTATTTATATTTAGGGGCTGTTAAAAATAAAGTTAAAAAAGCCATGAATAAGCTATATCGCATACTCCGATACGTTAAAAGTACCAACTTTTGTATTTATATCTTTCACCACTATAAGAGTTAATTGTCGACTCAGTTCTGGCCAGAGGCCACTTTTAAAGCGCTAATGACCACTGTACACTCGCGAGACAATCTGAGGCTGATATACATTGCGTTTTTTTGGCTACCAATATTAGACACTTGCAAAACGCAGTTTACATAACCCTCGGGACGCCTGGCGCGAGAGTGCACAGCGGCCATAAAGATAACTAGACGACACAATAAAAATAAGGGTCAGAGCTATGTGTCAAACAAAGCTTAGCCCTTTCTTTACGTGCCTGAGCGTCGTCAGAATACTCACGTCGACGGTGTCAATGAACTCGTCGTCCGAATCGTGCGGCCGCGGCGACGGCACGCGCGCCGGCGACGACCCGACGCTGGCGGACCGCGAGCCTGGGGATACACGTAAAAATATACATTTATTGACAGGCTTGACAGTCGTACTTTGACAATTGTGAACGTAAAAGATTTTCAAGGGCATCAAACTGAGAAAATAATTTCGAGATAATTGTGTTCTTTAATAAATGGCGTAATCCCTATCAATAAATATTACAGGATTAATCTCCGTAAAAAACAATGTCCTTTTATGCAATGCATGTAATGAGTCCATCATTTTGTAGTGATGTAATGACGTATATTTGACAGTCAGTTGCCCAATATTCTGAAATGTTTATGTTGATATGAATGTTCAATAGTGACATGCGAGTTGACATAAGTGACATTGATTTTTCTTATCAGAAATCAGAACAAGCCGGAAAATAAAAAGACCTACGTATATTTATTTACCATCGTCCATTGTCTTGTATTTTGATAACTGTTAACAATGTCTTATTCTATTCCGATGGATAATCTGGAGGCGATCGGCGAATTATTTCAGTTACTGGTGGGGGAGTGGTGGTCACTTACTCATGGGGGTTTTGTTCCGTTCACTTACCGACGCGGGAGTTTATTTGCAGATGGGGGTGTCATAATCGTCGTGACGGGGAGACGTGGTCGTTGCGCCTCTTAAGCAGATTGCCGGCGACTATTTACAGGTCGCGGTGGGAAACAATCAGACATTTTCACTTACCGACGGAGGGGTTTGTTGACTATCTGATATGCGAGTCATGTTCACTGGCCGACGGGGGAGTTGTCACTTACTGACGGGGGAGTAGTCACTTACCGACGGGGGAGTGGTCACTTTCCGACGGGGGAGTGGTCACTTACCGACGGGGGAGTTGTGTTCGCTGCGCTTCTTCAGTAAGTCCCCCGCTACTAGCTCCAGGTCTCCGGTGGGGAACTCCTCGTCGTCACCTGCTGTGAGAAAGTTGGCCACGTCGGTGCTGTACGACATTGTTTCGACTATCTGGAATGTACATGAGTTTTAACAGTAAATCGACTGAAGAAAACTGTGACATCCTGAGAACATCATATATCCATGACTGTGGCGATGGAATCGCCCCCTGTAATGAAAATGGAGTATTGGAAAACTGGTCCCGGGTTCGAACCCCGGCTGGGGACAAAGAAAAAAACCCAAGTCTTGAATGTTTATATGTGTGAGATGTCACTGTTTCTGGTTCCTTTTCACACAGGGTTTCCTAGTGTGGGGTCAGAAGCAATTTATGTGCCTGTAAATATTTTTTTATGTTTGTCTAAACGTGGTCAAAACTTGTTTCTCTACCACCCCGTATAAAGAAAATGTGGGATGATATTTGGCTAGCTTTTGCTGAACCCAGTGAATTTCATAGCGGCAACACTGCCGAATTTTGTATTATGGCGTTGTTGTCTTAGTATGTGTAGTTGCCCCCAGAACTTCATTCATATGTATCAAACCATCTTTTCATGATTTTTCAATATAGTTCGTGTAAGACCTTGTCATTTCTGAAACTTGACATTGGCAGAATCATAAAACCGATAGAAGCCAATAGATAAGAAATTGATTGTCGATTTTTTAACAAATTTAAATGTAACGCTAGTTTGTGACTCGGACTGTACTGTACAATAAGTGGCAGTTCTACTTATTGTTTTCTAGAAGCTTCAAAGCAGCCTTATTTGCTTGGAAATGGTATATCACATTTGTATGCTTCTTATGTAAAATAATAGTATGAATTTAAAAATATTTTAATTTCTACACATAGATACAATAGGATTAAAATCAGTTAAAGGATCGGGGCTTTTCTCCGATATCATCGCCTAAATCCGATCTCTCTCTCTCTCTCTAGAGAGAGATGAGGGATTCACGACAATTTCCGAGGTTGGCCGAATCGTTAACTGATTTTAATCGTATTTTACCGACGAATACAACAAGAATGATCACTTTTTACCTCGAAATAGTATTAGCATCCTGATATTTCTACGGATGTTTTATAATTGGTATAAGTTATGTTTACTTCTGATATAATAGCTGCCATATAACTGCCGCTCTAACCATAGCTAACCATTGCCGCATGTACTCCGACACAGATAATTGTAACCATTTCTAAATGATATTCGAGTGGGTTCATTTGATTCGATGGTGGTTTGGTTTCGCTGTTACATTCGAGTGCTCTAAATGGCCGCAGCAAATATGCCTCACCATACACGAATAAATAATGTCTTTAGTAATAATAATAAATACCTTGGACACTATTTACAAACATTGATGTAGCCCAAAACTAGGATTCCCTGTATCTTGGGTACTAGGCAACGATACAAATACTTATAGAGATAAATATTATACTTAGATAGATAAACAACCATGACTAGGGTACAAACATCCGTTCTCATCTAAAAAATATTTGCCCCCACCGGGACTCGAACCCGGGACCCTTGGCTTCGTAGGCAGGGTCACTGCCGACTCAGCCATTGGTGTCGTCTTATGGGTTAACGTTTATTGATTGTTTGATTAAGATTCTCACTGAAGGAAAACGCGATTGGATGACATTTTCTCGATAGAATTTAATTACAAAAGTAACTCTAAATATTTATATTTTTTCCTGTAATTCTGAAATCCTAAATAATTTCATAGCATTCAAAATGTGGATATTATGTTTTGTTAAACTCTCCTCGAAAATATTGTTGTCATAATAGCATAGTTTATTTTTAAACAATGTTTATTTGGTTTGTCGCTACGTTATTTTGAGTCGAGCGAATTGTTTGCGCTCTCTTTTCTTTCTCACGTGGAAGTAATTAACGCTGTCCCTTTCGTTTACATTCGTTTTCCTTTTATAAATATTTTTTCGTAACACCCTAAAATAAATCTTGCCCATTTCAAACCAACATAGAAAAAATAACACTTAGTATCAAAAATGACCAATCACAACACGATGTTTACATAACAGCTGTCTTTTATTGCCACTTTGCTTGTTAATGTAATTTTCTGATTGGTATTTTTTTCAAATGCAATTGAAATTTCTAGATTTTATTTATTTATTATTTACATTAAATATTTGTGTCATTGCCAAATTGACACAAACATACACGTGATATTGACAAGATAAGATGGCTTAAATTCTATTACAGAATTAGATGTTAGAATTACATGATAAGGATTTTTTTCTGGGATTTCTTGCCCCGCTATGCCAAGTATTTACTATAATATTCTTGAATGTGGATGAAAATAATATGTACATTTTGTTTATTTTTATTTTTGGAATGCCAGTAATAAAAACTGTGAAGTATCAAAATTAAAAATTACTAGTATACAGTGTATTACCAGCATAAGATAGGTTGTCAGGTTCATATTTCATTTGCCAGAGTTCTACGTGTCTGTCTATATTAAAAAACTTTGTCACTCTGGCCACAGCATCCTGGCTGGCATACTGTGCAAATTTTTTAGGGTTACGTGTCCAAAGGTGCTCTTGCCTCCAAGGGAGAGAAAAAACCGGTCAAGTGCGAATAGGACGTCGGGCGCGCACACAAAGGGTTGCATACCATTGGACACGGATAAAAGTAAAACGACAGTCTTTTGTCCGAGTACACCCTTTTAAGTTTTAATAATTAAATATTAAATACTAAGGGTGCATTGGAGATCGGTTGAAAATTACTCCGAGTGATGATAAAATTTACTCCAGAGCGTTCGGAAACAACCCGAGTGAAACCGAGGATAAACGAACTGTTACCCCACAGCTTGCCGAACAGCTTTTTCGAACTATAATTAATTAATGGGTAATTTTCGCATTGACATGTGCGATTTTCGGGTTCAGTGACGTTAAAAATTACCTGACAGATGTCAAACTGTGCTTGACGGTTTTATACAAATCGGGTTAGTTTGACATTAACAACTTATCCCGTTCGGAAACACGATTCTCGTGCTAGAGTTCGATAACCGTATTTCATCTCTCCTTCTGTCATTATCCCCATCTCTTTTCTTTCTCCTAGTGAATCTTCACTCGGAGAATCTTTACCCTAGGTAGGACTTCATTCAAGGCCGTACATCGAAACATTGAAGAATTTTTATATGTAGTATGTAAAACGTGAACATACGTCCCGCTTTGGGCGGGACAGTCCTGCTTTCATACTGTCTGTCCCGCTGTCCCCCAAAAGAGCAAAAAGGTCCGGCTTTAGCAAATACGTTAAAGGTAATTTTAAATGGACCTACATTTAATATTTTACGAAGCTTAAAAAAAATGTAACCAAAATGGAAAGTCACCCTTTTATATATAAAAAATATTTTTTTGAAACCTGTTCATGAAAGAGCTTTTAAGTTTTTAGGTAACAAACAAAAAAACACCGAATTAAGAACCCCTCCTTTTTTAAAGTTGGTTAATAAAGCAGTTAAACATAAAAGGAAAAAGTGGACCCTTACCTGTCTGTCCGTCTGTCAAGCTCATTTTCTGAGCAATAGTGGAGGTATCAAGTTGAAATTAATATCAATTACCTACTCAGGTCTGTGGTCCCTTCTAGGTCAATGCAAACAAAGGATACGGCTGTTTTAGCAACAAATTTTATTAATTTACTTGATATTCGCTTTGGAATCAAAACCAAAGGGTAGTTCTCGTTGACCTAGAATCATAAAATTTGTCAAGAAGTAATGTATTAGCACAAGTAAAGGAAAATCCTCAAAATTTTCTTCACAAAAATGTGATTTGTGCGGAACCCTTGGTGCGCGAGTCCGACCTCGCACTTGGCCGTTTTTTTTTTCTATATCTGCATGTTTCCCGCTCCGACGAAAAAAAAAATGGTCACGTTAAGTATGTAGTATGCAAGTATTGGACTATGTTATACTGAGGTTAACGAAACTCTTTGCTCATTGAAGCCGGAAGTGGATAGAAATTGAGTAAATTATTTACAGCAATAAGATCAAATATGATAAAAAACTTAATATTATTTATTATAATTCGAATGAGCAAATAAATTGTATAATGACAACTAACTAAGCATAAAACTCAATAACCGCAATTAAATATCTTTTCCGATAAGATCGGGAGAATAAACAAAACAAATAATCTCTTGTATGAATACTACTTTTAATTCTTAAAAACCCGTTAGTTTAATTATTTGTTGTTATAGCGGCAATAGAAATATGATATATCTGTGAAAATTTCAGCTCCCTACCTATTTCGGTTGATCCGGCAGAGCCCGGTGACAGACGGACGGGCAGAAGCAAAGCGGAGGCTTAGTAATAGGGTCCCGTTTGGAACCCATCGCGTACGGAACCCTAAAAAGCAATACGCACCTTGTGTAACTCTGTCACGTAAGCTTGCATCGCCTCCTCCTTCGACAAGTAGCCGAGTTTGTTCCATGAATCCCATTTAGCTCTGAAATCGAAACAATACACAATTTGTGAAATTGCTAATGTACTTCAGCTGCATCTCCTCCCGTATACTTCGTATTCTCGCGCAATATCACCACTCGATAAAATGGCGGATATCGGATGATTCCCAAAAATTCTAAACAAAATAACTCGATATTTGGTGTCGTTATCCGTACGTCGGATGCGCGAGAATCAGGGTCCAGGGGCTTATGCCCGTTTTCACTAGTCTTGTGTCGGTCATGTACGAAGAACGAATAGGAAACGTTACTGTGCAATGAACGAAAAGAAACGCTTCCTTACGCTAATCGGACATTCGGTCTATTAGGACTGTTAGGACATCGTCGCTCTGAAAGAGCGGCGGTGGCGGGCGGGAGGCATTGAGCCATGCCGACTCGCTCTCGCACACACAGACACGGCATTGACATCTTGACTAGAATGACAGTCCTAAGCCTGTTTAAGTATGAAGGGAAATCAAATATTATTTTACTACCTTTTTTACTAACTTTTTATTTCGAATTTATTAGAATTGTATAAATATGTTAATATTATCAGAGTATAATATTCCTCAAGTTTCTGTTCTGCACGAAAAGAAAGGTTAACCTAATAGCTCTATTTTTTATTCGATCCTACGTCATATATAATAGTACTAATAAAGCTGTTAGATTTTACTGGTACACTGACTGAAATGTCCTAGTATGGAGCGCTCTCTGATGACCGAGCAGGCATATTTTTTATTCTTAAGATCCAACGTTCTAATAGTGCTAATAGAGCTGTTAGAGTATACTAGTACACTGACTGAAATGTACTAGTACGGAGCGCTCTCTCTGATGACCGAGCAGGCACAAGACTATTTTTCACCATCCATAAGCTAACGTCCACCTAACTAGGGAACTCCTAGCTTAAGTCGTCCACTAATCCATCCCGTAGCTTACATTAGTTTTCACCGTACAAAGAAACACCTAACATAACAAGGGCTACTTACATAAGTGACGGTTTGTCTATGGTCTAGTGTTGTGATTTGAGGAAATTAACCGTTAAACACATTTTCATGTGTTTTTCGTGATTGTAATGGACAATTTAGCTACATCTCATGCTTTATTACACATTCTATATTGATTCTGCAAAAAATATGGAATAATTACGTAATTTGAATAAATACATGAAACAGATGGCTTTTTATTGACTAATCTTTGCCTGCCTTTATAGAAAAAAAAACTATCAAACCCGGTGTTTTTCATTTTAGCGCGATCATTCAATTACAGTTGAACTTCAATATTGGTAAGTAAATAATAGATAGGCCGTTGAGATAACCTAAAACGTCTTACAAAATCTACATCGTCTAATATTGCGAAAAAATCGGGCCTCTCAAAAAATCGAGGCCGCCTCGCCGATTTGGGTTTGTTAGGAAACTGATGTCTTCAAGAGCTTCAAATTCAAAGTCATCAATTAAATCCGTAAAATTGTCCATTTCACTGATTTTACGAAGAAATAAAAAAGTGTCAAACTTTTTGACAGCCCAGGAAACGTCACTTACCGCTAGGGGCTCGATGTTCGGCCTCCTAAATTTAGGGGGACCTCTAGCAGCGTAGGTGACACTTAAACGTTGGTGAAAGCGAAACAACCGCTAGGTAGCCCTTAAAAAGAGATAAGTGTCCACTAAAAGATAGGGATTGTTGGTGAAAACGGGCATTAGTCTGTCAAAATACAATGTCGTAATGTAATGGCATTTGCCTTTATCACACCCCTGGGAAAATGCTGTAATACCATCATGTATTTAGTTAGGGTAGATCAACTGTTTTGTTTGACAGCCGTCGCATCTTGTCATCTTACAACTCTAACTACCCCCCCCCCCCCCCATTGGTTTAGTAAATGCGTTGGCAACAGTCGCCGTTCGGGTCATAAACGTCCTTACGACTTTGCGATAGTGACTTCTATGACCCGGAGGCGTCTTCTGAAAAGCCCGTGTGGTACAACGCTGGGCCGCGTTGTGCCCCACGGGTTTTCCATACATAATATAGGTGGAGATTATCATTATGGACCTTGTCCAGGTATAATTAATTTCTATATAAATTAAATTGTATCAAATACTTATTTATATAATGTTAGTTTTCATATGTTTGAAATTTTTATTCTATACCTATTTTAATAATTATAATTCGTCATTTAAATAATCATTTACGCAATAATAGCATTTAGTAATTAATAGTTGTTTTAATGAACTTATAAATATGGTATCTCTAGTTTCTGTCGTCAGATGTTTTGGTAACTTATTATAAATTTTTGTAGTCATTACTAGAGGGCTTGAAGAGTGTATGTTTAGTCTAGAAGGTGGTAGCGCTAGTCCTTTTCTTGGTCTTAGGTTGCGATTCGCTGGCATCTGATCTTGGCGTTTTGTGTAAAATTCAGGATATTTTCGGACGAATTTACAAATTTCCAGTATGTATATGCTAGGGAGTGTGAGGATTTTGTGTTCTGTGAAGTGTGGCCTACAGCTGTCTCGAGGTTCAATATTTGTGAGTATGCGTATTAGTTGCTTTTGTAGAGTGAAAACGCTTTGTGCGTTAGTGCTGTTACCCCACAGTAGGATACCGTAACTAAGCCACGCATAAGCATAGGCATAGTAGGTAACTAGAGCTGTTTTTAGGTCCGTTGACTTTTTTACCTCCCGGAGAGCGTAGGTAAATCTAGATAGCTTGGAACGTAAGATTTGGGTATGTACTTTCCAATTTTTATTCTATCTATATTCAAACCTAACAGGGAAAATTCGCTCACCGTTTCCAATCTTATGTTGTTGAATGTGAAATTTATGTCTAATGGTTTTTTCTGAGGTAGGTGAAATAACATTAATTTAGTTTTATTGAAATTTATCTGAAGGTTATGATCGTTTAGCCATTTTATAGTACTATTTAGGATAGTTTCTAGTTTATTATTTATTTCTAGGTTATTTGCGCAAGGTATAAGGATAGAAATATCATCGGCAAACAACACACATGATTCTGGGGAGGTCATTAATGTAAATTAAAAATAATAAGCAACTAGCGACACCGCCCTGGGGGATTGAACCTTTAATGTCTATAGTATCAGACTGGAGTTTAATAATTTCTTTGCTATTCTGGTTCAAGTATTCCATCTCCACGAGTTGATTTCTATTGCTCAGGTAAGAGGAAAACCATTTATGAGTTATGCCCTGTATTCCCATACTATGCAATTTATCTTACAATATATCGTGTCGGACTCTATCTTAGGCTTTCGACATATCAAGCAATGGCATATTTCTTATCATTTATTATATTTATAGCCGTTTGTATATATTTAAAGACCGCTAAAGATGTAGATCGTCCTTTCCGGAACCCGTTCTGGCCTTCTCTCTTCTGAATTTCTCACAAAATTTATACACTCTATTACACATTGCCTTCTCAAATATTTTTGAAGCCGTCGGCAGTAGAGCGATAGGACGATAATTTGTTGTTTTTAGTTTAGAGTTTTTCTTATGTACTGGTTTTATGAGAGCAATTTTAAGTAGGTCTGGGAAGGTGCCTTCAGTGAAAGATTGGTTAATCATGAGGTAAAAAGGTAGAGTCAACTCTTCTGCACATTTCTTAACCAATTTAGGAGGTAAACCATCTATGCCGTGACTATTTTTACATTTTAAGTTTTTAAGAATGTATATAGGTGTACATTACATTTTAAGTTTTTAAGTATGTATACGTGTGTATATAGGCTTCTCGTTGGGTTACTGGGTAGAGAAACATGGTTTGTTCGGCTTGGTGGTTCGGGTAGCGCCTGCTAGCTCTCGGTGAAGGGCTCTCTCTTTCGTTGCCCACTGATGCAAAGAAGTCATTGAATATTTGTACTATCCTATGGGGGTCTGAAATTATTGTATTGTTTATTTGAAGATTGATGTTGTTATTTTCTTTTTTGGGCCTTTTGTTGGTGCATTCGTTTATTACATCCCACATAGTTTTAATTATATTGTTTGATTGGGTAATTTTTCTTTTATAATGATTCTTTTTAGAGATGATTATTGTTTTTTTTAGGGTTTTCTCGTATTTTTATAGTAATCGGTAAGTATTTTATTGTATTTTGATTTAATTGTAAGTATTTTTAATAATCTTTTTGTTTCGCATGACTTTTTTATTCCAACAGTGAGCCAATGTTTTTTATTATTACTTCGTATCTTTATTTTACGTAGAGGTATGCAGTCATTTAATATTTTATTGATTAAGTTATTAAATATATTATATTTATTATTTACATCAGTCTTTATATTTAGAGCATTATACCAGTCAATATTCTTAAGCGTGTTTTTAAATAATTTTATATTTTTACTATTGAATAATCGCATTGTTTTGGTCCACGTTATTTGTTGTGTCAGTTTTGGAAGCTTTAAATGTAATATGGTTCCAGAGTGATTAGAAAATCCCAATTGCTCGATAGAAGTGTAGAACAAGTTTTTATTTAGATTTGTGAATATTAGGTCTATATATGTTGATGAGCTAGCTGTGTGGTGTGTTGCCTGTTTTATGTGTTGGGTTAGCTTAAATTCTAGCATGGATTCTAGAAGTTTCGTTGTCTTAGGATTATTCTTTAGTATATCTGTATTGAAGTCTCCCCCTATCACAACATTGAATCGAGGAAATTTATTGTTTACAAAATTAAGCATTTTATTTAATCGATCGTAAAAAACGTCCTTCTCTCTTCTATTAAAATATAGAGATACTATAATAAGGTTTTCATTTGTTAATTTAACTGCACACATTTCAACCACGTATTCAATGGTCATATTGGTTATATCTGTTAACTGTGCATATTCAATATGGTCCTGCAGTAGGATGCACACGCCACCTCCTACTCTATTTTGTCTAGAGAAGGATGTTGCAAATTTATATCCGCTAAAATTAAGTAACTCTATTTTTGCTTCAGTTAGCCAGGTTTCTTGTATACATATAGCATGATATTTCACATTCTGATTTATGAATGATTCTAGTAAGTCTTGTTTATTGTAGAGGCTTTGGAAATTTTGGAATAATATATTAAAATATTTATCTGTGTCTGCGAAAGGAACTATTTTGGGTGTTATTGGAGTAGTTATGGTGATGAAAATTTTCTGTGTTCTTCGTGTAGTTGTTATGGTGTCTTTTGGTCTCTACATTTGTTTCAGTTGTGGCATTTTGTCTGGGTAGACTTCATTTCAATTTTTCTTCCGTCCACAAACAGTTTATTGTCTCGTATGACTGCATGTATATTATTTTGATAAGAATTTTAGATAATCGTATTTTTAGGTATAAAATTCATGTTTTGTTTACATTTCGTTTCTGTATAAAATATTGTTTTTATTTCCGGTTTTGTTTGTTCTAAAATCTATTTATTTTTTTATTTATACGCAAATTTTCTATTTTAACTTACCTACCTAACTAAAATATCTCTAACTAAAAATCACATGTCCGTGATCAAAACCCAAAACGACTAGTCTTTCACCGCAACTCTGTGGACATATGTACTGGTTTCTTTCAATGTACTATGGAGATATGAAGGTCTCCTCACGATGGCACTTGGACGATAGAGGATATATGCCCCCTTTTCGCAATAAAACCAACACAGTAGAGTGTAACTCGCGCACGAAGGGTTCCGTACCACCCTACAATGGAAGAGATGGTTTGAAGTGAATAGATTGGATTTTACATAGCAAAATGCTGTTTACAGAGTTATTGGTGTGGCTTATTTCACACTCCATGCATGTAACCAGATGCATTCATAACTTTGTATGAGGTATTCAAAGAATTGTTGTATGCATCACGGTTCATGAGATACAGCCTGGTGACAGACGGATGGACGGACGGACAGCGGAGGCTTAGTAATAGGGTCCCGTTTGGCACCCTTCGGGTACGGAACCCTGAAAAATCAATAATTCTGCCATTGTCACATCGAGTCATTGACATGCAAACTAATATTCTGTTGCGTTGACGCCATCTTGCAACGATTCTCCTTTTTCGACTGCCAAAGTGCGTTTCGGTTTACGCTATTTTGCTTTTCATATTTTTAGTTAATATTTAACCGAGACACTGTTTTAATGACACACACAACACTAAAATAATGTTCTATTGTGTTTTCTTGTATTGTGAATCGGTGAAATCGGAACGCATCTTAAAAATAAACTCTGTTGTAAACCTTTCCTTAGTCTACGAGAATACGGCTTATTTTAAAAGCCGTATTCTCGTAGCCTAATGTCTTAATGTAACTTACTAATGTCTGCTTCTAATCTCGACATTGTTAAAAAGCTTTAAGAAGATATTAGTAAGGAGATTTGAAACAGAGATCTATCTCCATGTTCGTGACATTTCGCTCGAGCCAGGAATCCAGGTCTCGACAAGTTTCTCTGCGTCTGAGTGCCTCGTGGAGGGCGTAACCTCTCTTTCGCGCATAGGGTGAAAGGGAGGGGTTACTAAGACACAGAGAACCTTGGCGCGACGCATTGTCGGGTGTGTGCTCACTCACCTATTGACCACGTCCCAGAATCCCGGCCTGGGCTTGTCGCACGGTCCCTCTGTGGCTTGCTTGAAGTAGCTGTAGAACCGCAGCATCAGCTCATTGCTGGGCTGGTAGGATCCTGAAAGAGGACATTTTGATATTTAGAAACGGGCATATGCATTTGAAGAAGAACCGTGGCGTGGCTTGGAAACTGGCGCGTGCCGGAGTTGCCTTATCATCATGTTATTGTCCAAAAAAAAAAAACATTAAGAACATGGCATAAACAAGCAGTCGCAATAAACGACAAATTGGACACTATTTACACACATTGATCAAGCCCCAAACTAGGATTCTATATTTACTAGACAACGGTGCACATATTTATATAGATAAATATTATACTTAGATACATGAACAACCATGACTAGGGTACAAACATCCGTTCTCATCAAACGAATATTTGCCCTCACCAGGACTCGAACCCGGGACCCTTGGCATCGTAGGCAGGGTTACTGCCGACTCGCCCATTCGGGTCGTCATTCTAGATTTACATGATAAGACTACTGTTCCATCTGGCGATAGACCAAGAGGGATATTTGGTGCTAGCAACATCCAGTAGTGGAGGCAGTGTTAGAAGAAGAAAATATATGCAATGTTTCTGGCCCGACACTAGCATCTCAAAACGAAATTGAATTGAACATGTCCCGATTCCTATCAAATTAAACATAAACATGTTCATACAGGCTGCATTGCTTCTGGCCCCACACTAGGGTACCCTGTGTCGTGAAACCAGAAACAGAATTTAAATAACAGTCGCTTTGACCTCTCAAAAACCGAGGGTAGTTGGACGGTTCGCGATTTTGTACCTTATGCCATGGTAATAAAAGCTAAAACCTGTAATGGAAAAGTGGCGTTATCTAACGCCGGTGGTATTCAAGAGGTTAAATGACAGCTCGTGTGAAATAACCGCCCTCTGATTGGTCGAACGTAAATTTGAAGTAAGCGAACATACTTTAAAACAATTATAAGAGGAACTTTAAACGACACCGGGCACAGAAAAACGGCAAAACTGAGAATTTTCCGCAAAATATACACGAAAGGTCAAGGTCAATGGCCTCGACTACAATGAACTTTGAACGACATCTAACGTTAAAAAAAGTTATGCGTTGTCATACTTTACAATCAGTGAGTGAACAATCAATCACCCCTTGTGGCAGAATAACATTATTTCTTAACTTACCACTAGTGGCACTATATATTTTATTATTAAATAGCCACTGGTGGCAGACCAGACGGTTCCATAATTATATGTGTTTTTGTAGATTTCGTTTTTAGAAGTATTTTAACTGTTGTTACATTTGAGCTTGAATTACGTGAGACGCGGACACGTGACTTATTGCGACTTTAGAGATTATTTTTATAATAATTGTATGCGCTACAATTGTTATGAAGATGCCAGCATCATTGAAACCATAGGAAGCGAGATATCTGCTGAATGCAGTTTTTTGTTACCTTATTAGGCTTGAATAACGTGAAAAAATGTTTGACACTCAAAACTCAAATTAACTCATTTTTAAGGTTCCGTAGACAAACAAGGAAGCCTTATTGTTTCTTCAAGTCTGTCTGTCCGTCCGTCAACTCAAATAAACTAATTTTTTAGGGTTCCGTAGAGAAACAAGGAACCCTTATAGTTTCGTCAAGTCTATCTGTCCGTCCGTCCGTATGTCACAGCAACTTTGCTCAGAAACTATTAGGACTACACAGTTGCAACTTGGTATGTAGATGTATTCTGTGATTAGCTTTACGATTTTTATACAAAAATTTAAATAAATAATTAAATTTAAATAATTAAATTAAACATTTTCCCTCCAAGTAAATCGTTAAAGAGCCTTCCAAAGTGGAATAATATGTGTGTTGTGTGTCCTGTAACTTTATTTTAGGTAAGCAAAAATAATGCACTTTACAAGTCAGACATTCAGACATAGAGCAAAATATAAATAAAAATCAAATATGATAAACAAAACAAATGAGTTTCTGATTTCGGTTTGAGCTTAAAAAAGGAAATTTCCCTTACAAGTGGTGATTCATGGCTGAATGTCGCACAGGAAAAGGAAACTCTATTAACTATACCAGTGCTTCTGAAATACGCCCGTCAGAGAAGAGAGCACCAAGTTTTTTTTTTTTTTCAAGTTTCGTCTTTTTTTTATGCCACAATGTACAATATAAAAATAATCCAATCTAATCAATCCAATATATCAATCTATAAGTGATAACATCGTATATATAAGTGAATATGCATCGTAAATAAGAAGTCTCAAAATAACAACTTTACAATACAAAATAAATAAATGAGAACAAACAAAAGCTGTAATGAACATAACTTATGAGAAACCAGACTGAACCAGTCCCCCCGAGCAGCACCCGGTCACGAGTATGACTTGTGCACCAGCCATCACCTGGCTCTGTGTAGCCACCCGCTAGACATTTTAGTGAGCATGACCTGACTCTGGTTTCTAGGTAACAGACTTGTATTCTATGTTAAAACTAATAAATGTTATGGGTCATCTCACATAGCATTTTTGTACACTTCATTTTATTATCAGACTATTATAGTAGTTTAAATGCCTAATTATGTACAGTTACATACACTAGTTTATTTACACACATATAATAAGCTCTCTTTAATGTGTTCAGGAACCGCATGTTTGACCGGCATTGTGACTCTGCAGTTGTTTAGCTTGTTCTGTAGTACCAACTTCACAGAAAAACTAGGGACGGCACGCAGTCGGGCGTCGGCGTTCGAAATTTGAATGTCATAATATGTAGAAAAACTACACATTATGGTCATAATGTGTAGTTTTTCCGATAAGAAATGAGTTTTTACCAAGTAGTTTAACATTATGCTGATCGTAACGTGCGGTTTTTGTATGCATCAAAGAGGGTTTATGATACATGTGTAGATAAAATTACATTATTGCATTAGTAAAACTAACGTTAATAATTATTATCATTATCGTGGAGCTTGGGGCAGTGAGGCCATGCATTTTTGTCTTTAACATAGTTATTTATAGTGTTATAGGCTTTCTTTATGAGATTTACCTAAATAAATGTTTTAAACCTTTGCATGGGTAATTGATAAATTTCATCTGGTAACTTATTATGAAAGCGTATACAGTTCCCCATAAATGAACCATTAACCTTCTGCAACGGAAATCTGGGTATTTTCAGTTTATTTTTATTTCTAGTGTTGAAATTATATACATTGCAATTTTATACAAAGGTGTTAATATTTTTACGAACGTACAATAAGCTGTCATATATGTATTGACAAGCCAATGCAAGAATACTGATCTCCTTAAATCGTTCCCGGAGAGAATCGCGGGATTTCATACTACATATGGAACGAATTGCTCTCTTCTGCATCTACATCTGCGGCTTTACCCCACAACAGAATGCCATGACATAATGCTGTGAAAGTAACTGAAATATACTAATGTTGCAGTGGCTTCATCACTAAACTGTCTAATTTATCGCACAGCCAAAGCTGCAGAGCTCAATTTTCAAGCTTTAGACGATGTGTGAGGAACCCACTGCAATGCAAATTTGAATCTAGATTAACACACTTTTATACTAGTGGTTCTGTGAGAACAGTAGAACTCGCTTTTTTTAAATTTCAACCTACAGGTCTGCTAGAAATACATTAGAATTTTGATGACCGATGATGACTCAGTCAGTGACAAAATGACAGAACTTTGAACGTCTGTAATTTCCAATCTATTGGTTCAAATTGACTTTATTTTGGGAATTCGCCTATTTAAATTGTGGCCTATTAGCCACAGAAAATTCAGGTGTCTAGTTTTATCTACACCATAGTTCCAAAGGGGTCGGAAATACCCCGCAGGGCTTCCCCCTCCACTACACTTTTGTAGAATGAAGTCCTTAGTGTGCCTCTCAAGTTTGATTGAAATCCGTCGATAAATAACGCTACAGCTAACTTACCCCTTTGTCCCCTGTTTTCGCCCTAATCAAAAATCGCGATCGACTAAAACATTTAAATAAATCAGGGAACTTGTGTGCCAAGTTTCGTCATAATCGGTGGAAAAATTCGACCTGTAGGACGAGCAAAGGCATTTTTGGCCAGTCTCGAATCTGGGCGCTTCGATCGTTCGGGCAATTATATACTTGAATAACTTAAGACGCCGACACGTGATTTATCAAATAAAGAGTTTACGCAAGTTACCAACTTATTATCTCACATTCCGAGGTTGACCCTCTTGGAACCCTTAACTTTCTTGCATTACTGGTTTATTGCACTGCACGCTCTCCTGGAGGGCCCGTAACACTTGCTGAGTTGGAGCCGATTCGCTGTTGCGTTAGCATGGCATGGCGCATGACGTCATTTCCATCTTGTTATGGTGGTTTGACTTCTGTGTAACTTTTAATTTGCACTTAATAAAGTTAAGTAAACTAAGTTCTGCGGCTTACGCTGTTAGCAACATCAGAAAAAGCACGGATGTGGCTTCTAGGATAGTATTTTTAGTTACTTTCATAGTGTCATGTCCTATGGTATCTTGTTGTGGGCGCAAGCAGCGGATCTTCAAACTATTTTTATTTTACAACAGCTATTCGAGAAATTTATAGTTTAAGACGAACAGACTCCATAAGAGAGCTTTTTAAAGAAATTGACATACGAACTGTAGCTAGTCTATTTATTTTCGAAAACATAATGTATGTACGCAAGAACCTTACAACATTTTCCAAACTTAGCGATAACTGTAATGTTAACCTTAGAAATAACCACAGACTAGTTGCGCCCCGGTTTAGACTCGCGAAGGTTAGCAATTCTTTCAAGAGTCAGTGCATTCTCTACTACAATAAGGAAGGACATTTTGAAATTGCCATTTGAGCAATTTAAAAAGCATGTTAAAGCTACTTTGTCGAAAAGGGATGTTGCATTACTTAAATGACGGGAATTTTGTAATTATTTATTCCTGCTAATCATAATAATTAATTAATATTCTTTTTTTATTAGTTCAGCATAAACAATTTTTAAAAGAGATCTAAAAATTAATCTGTGGTAGTTTCTAGACCTTCTCTCCCACAGTGGTCCAATGTAGAGAAGAGGCAAAAATGACGTTTGCTAAGTATATGTAAATATTTAAAGTAATAAAGAACTTTTGACTTGACTTATTTTCTTATTTTTTTATGTTTGCCGTGTATTGTGCCTCATGACAGCTGAGCTTTCTATTCCATTCTATTCTTCAACATACACATTTAAACAATGTTTTAATTATTGTCGCCATTTCGGGTGAAACTCCACACCATGGCCAAGTTCATCAACCTCACGCAACCGCCGCCGGTTGAAATTACCACTAGCTAACTAATGCACCGGTGTTTTTGTTGAAACCGGCTTATTAACAGGCCGGTCTGCGTTTACTTCACGATTGTTCCGCTGTTTTCTTTTTTGATTTGCTAGTATTAGTGTTTTTCCGTCAGTCTAGACTAGACTTACGTACGACGACATAGATAATCGCAGGTTATGTCCATCCGCAGAAGGACCAAATTAGACAGTGTTGAGTGTAGGGGATTATTAAAAGTTAGTGAAATCCATTGTGTTACTGCGAGAAGGTAGTTCTTACAGTAGTCGTATTAGCTGGGATGGCCCACATGCTAAACCGGTGTACCTACATTAACAAAAAGCCTTGGAAGTTTTTATTCCGATAGAACTTGCGATCTTATTAGCGAGCATTATGGTCGAAAAGTATATGCACGCAATATTTGCTTACAGTACTTCAAATATGCTCAGTTCAAACACAACTAAATTATACAAAGTCAGCAGAGTTTGTAAATAAAGTTAAACTTCGCTTACGTAATCCTCAGACTTTATTACTTTGGCATAATGCAACAAAACAATCTTGATACTATTGCTGGATTGTCCGCCTTCTTCACTAGTGTGGTGCTTATTTGTGTAGTTTTACAATTATAAAACCGGTACGTAGCAGATCTTAAAGACAAAATCTACAATCTTCCGTTTTGAGTCGACAGAAAAAATTGCGCCGTAACGCCTTTCATGGTTCTGTTATAACCCTGTTTTCTTTGTAATAAAAGCTAAACAAGCAGATCACCTTGTAACGTGTATATTTCCATGATATTCTATTGCAGAGTCAGCCCTTTGGTTACCTGCCATTTACTTGAATAATATTTTTTTTAGTCAGTTAGAATTGTTCAATTGCGAGGAGCGGTCGCCTCCACTTTCAAGAAGTTATAAAAGTTGTGTCGTAGTGATCTTGTAAGATTTGTCAAAAGACAATAAAACTAGTTAGGCGAACATTGTAGTTTTTTTTAAAAAGACAGACACCATAGGCCTCCTAACAAATTGGTGTCAGAAGTGGGATTCCAAAGAGGTCATACAGACATCTAAGGAATCCGAATCCCTGGCCAGTGTTTGTCCTGATCGACGATAAGACTCGTGCCTAGTACGAGCCCGCATCAGCTACAACCTAACTGTCTTGATCCGACGGTCAGTCTCCGCCCTCTGAGCGTGAGCCCGCGATCCAGAACACTACCACTGCGGGTACTCCATTCAACGTGCCCGACGAACAGCTCTAGCTCATCATCACCATCGCCCAACATCCTGGGTGCATTATCCTGCAGCCCGTTTCCAGCCAAAAATCTAACACGCCGCCTGTCGCCGCGTGGTCACCAAGCGCTGTCACTAGACACGCGTCACGCGCTGCCTGCCCACGTCACGCAACCTGCCGCGTGATACCATCGCCAAGCCCGAGAATGCAGCTTAAGACCAATATCGTCGTGTGTCTGTGAGTTACAAAACCCGTTTACTTTTGTGTTCTACCGTTTTCATGTGAAAGTGTTTTTTAAGTCCTACTTTTAATTTTACCTGCTACATCTTATGTTTTACGGTGATTTATTTTTACATTTATTTTATTGGTATTGTCAAACATTTTGTCTAAGACTACCTAAACATAGCACAATAATTAATGTCTGACGTCAAATCCGAATCTGAAGATTCCAAATTAAAATCGGAACTTCCAGAAGGTCACGAATCAATCAGTTCAGAATCAGACGCTTCTCATACTTCCTCTGACTCTCATTTTGGATCTAGTGTCGACTTATCTGCTATTCTTCCAACCAACATGCCACCAAAAGTCGATAAAAATGCTGAAATCTCCCTGTCAGTATTGACTAAATTTATAAAACCATACAATGGTGATAAAGAATCCCTTCCAGCATTCCTAACTAACTGCGATAATGCTATTTCGTTGGCAAATGCGGACCAGATCAATGTCTTGTGTAAATATGTAATATCCCAACTGGAAGGCAAGGCGCAGGTTGCCTGCAGCCTCAAAAACTTCGATTCATGGGACGGAATAAAAAATTTCCTTCGAGCAACATTTGGAGAAAAGAAACATGCCACACATTTACTTGTTGATCTTCAAAATTGTAAACAGTTGCCATCTGAAGATGTGACTCAATATTCGATAAGATTAGAATCGATCTTGACACGCATGCAATCTGATATTTATTATAATTGCAAACAGCCAAACGAACTCGTAGGGCGAATAGCTGCCATGGAGGACCTTGCCCTCAACACATTTTTGTTGGGCCTAAACTCCTCAATCTCCAACATAGTGCGTTGCCGTAACCCACCTAAATTAAATGACGCTATACAATGCGCAGTTGAAGAGGAAAAATTATATAACCTCACCAAATCGTCGTCTTCGTCGTTCTACCGAGCAAAACAATGCTCGTTGTGTCACAAGAAAGGGCACACTTCTTCTGAGTGCTTTAGGAACAAGCCTCAAAATCAAACTCAAACCCAACGATCATACGCCGTCAATTCAAGACCTGCTTTTGATTCTCTCCAAGGTCCTAAACAGTGTAGATACTGCAAAAAACAGGGTCACACCATTGACGAGTGTTATAAATTAAAATATAAGAATTCCCAAACTTCCCAAGGTCAAGATCCCTCACAAGGTACTTCGGCACAGGCCCATGTGCATAATGTCTATGATGAACCTTCTGATGATGCTTTAAACCAAGAATGATTTCGGTTGTGTGCCTGCCGAAATCGCTTAATCAAAACGGCACAAATAACAAACCCTTTGAGGTCATCTCTCAATTATCATACGCCGATGTATTAAAGAAATCCCGGACTACAGTTCCGAGGTCATCTCAGGTTACCCTGAGTTCTACTCTGCCTAAACACCAGAGTTCTACGATTAAATCCCGGAATATAGTTCCGAGGTCATCTCAGGTTACCCTGAGTCCTACTCTGCCCAAACACCAGAGTTCTACGATTAAATCCCGGAATATAGTTCCGAGGTCATCTCAGGTCACCCTGAGTCCTACTCTGCCTAAAGACCAGAGTTATACAATTAAATCCCGGGACATAGTTCCGAGGTCATCTCAGGTTGCCCTGAGTTCTACTCTGACTAAACCACAGAGTTCTATAAATAAATCCCGGAACACGATTCCGATGTCACCTCAGCACTCGCTGAGTCCTACTCTGTCAATACAAAAAGGTTTTCAAAACAATTCTCAAAATCAAGATTCGGGAAATATTAAAAACTTTGAACTAACTGAATCCGACCCTGTCCCTGATTTTATACCAATTCTCGAGACTACTATAACTAATAAAAAAATATCATTACCACACATTTATTTGCAAACTAAATACGCTGTGAATCCACTATGCTTGCTGATCGACACTGGCGCAAGCATCAGTATAATTAAAAACTCAAGTTTGAAAGAAACTCCTGCACTCTCACGTGAAATTGTAAAAATTAAAGGCATAAGTAAATCAGAATCCTTAATTACAACATTGGGCACCTTCCAGCTGTATATTGACTTACCCTCAGAAACAATCAATTTTAAATTCCATGTCACAAATGACGATGTGTGCCTCGAAGATTATGACGGAATAATCGGAAGTGATTTTTTCGGACATTTCAAAGTTAACATTAACTACGAATTGAAAAGCATACACATTCGCAATGTACAGTTGCCTATTGTTTATAATCAACCTACCTACATCATACCGGCTCGCAGTGAAGCCGTTATCGAGTGCGGAATATCAAATTACTCACACGAGCTCTACCAAGATAACGAGGCCCTCGTTTTAGATCATCTTTATTGCGAAGGTGTTTATGTCGCTAATTGCATAGTTTTAATCAAACCAAATGGCAAAGTGAATATCTCAGTTTTAAATACTACAAACTCTAGCGTCAACGTCAAAGACTATGCGGTGGAATTAACACCCATTGAGAAATCAGAAACGACATCTGATTCTTGTCGTAAAATAAACTCTATTTCTGTTTCTAATTCTGATCGAATAAATCAAGTCTTAAATCAATTACGCTGTTATCATCTGAACGATGAAGAAAAAACAACTCTTTTTGAGTGTTGTCGCAAATACACTGATATCTTCCACCTTGATGGTGAATCCCTGACCTATACTAACGCCATCGAGCACACTATTAACTCCGGTGACTCTCCCCCTATTCATGTAAAATCATATCGATTTCCTGATTGTCATAAGGAAGAAGTCGATTCTCAAGTACGAAAAATGCTTGATCAAAATATTATCCGCCCCTCTATCTCACCATGGAGTGCTCCCGTATGGGTAGTCCCTAAAAAAATGGACGCTTCCGGCAAGAAGAAATGGAGGATTGTTATCGATTACCGCCGTTTGAACGACGTCACAGTTTCTGAAAGTTATCCTCTACCACTTATCACCGACATACTCGACCAACTGGGTCATTCTAAATATTTCAGCACTCTTGACCTGGCAAGCGGATTTCATCAAATAAAGATGAGTGCTTCAGATGCCCTCAAAACAGGATTTACCGTTAGTACTAACTCGAGCGTCACTGGCCACTACGAATTTGCCAGGATGACCTTCGGGTTAAAAAATGCTCCTTCTACGTTTCAGCGTCTCATGAATACAGCTCTTTCAGTCCTTCAAGGCCTTCACTGTTACGTTTATCTCGACGATTGCATAATCTACTCACATGACCTGGATTCCCATATGACCAAGTTACAACTTGTCTTCGACAGGATGCGACAATTCAATTTAAAATTACAACCTGATAAATGTGAATTTCTCAGACGGGAAGTCGCTTACTTAGGACACATAATTACAGACAAAGGAGTCAGTCCCAATCCCGAAAAAATTAAAGCTGTTACTGAGTTCCCAGTACCAACCAATGTAAAGCAAATCAAATCCTTCCTTGGTCTTGTCGGTTATTATCGACGCTTCATTGAAAATTTCTCGAAAATCACAAAACCCTTAACATCACTACTCAAAAAGGACATCCCTTTCGATTGGACTTCAGAACAAGAAAACGCTTTTCAACTCCTCAAGGTAAAGCTCACCACTGCACCTCTACTCCAATATCCTGATTTTTCTGCCCCGTTTGTGATCACAACGGATGCTTCTAATTATGCGGTAGGTGCAGTCCTTTCACAAGGTGATATAGGTAAAGACAAACCTATAGCCTATGCATCCAGAACCTTAAACAAGCCTGAAGGAAATTATTCGACCACTGAAAAGGAATTACTAGCCATAATTTATGCTGTCAAAACATTCCGCCCTTACCTTTTTGGTCGCAAATTTAAAATCGTGACGGATCACCGGCCATTAGTCTGGCTATTCAACGTTAAGGATCCTGGCAGCCGACTTATTCGCTGGCGCCTTAAACTAGAGGAATACGACTATGAAATTGTATATAAACAAGGTCGCCTTAACTCCAACGCCGATGCGTTATCGCGTTGTCCTGTGAATATCATTGATTCCCAAAATCTACTTAACTCTCCATATGAAAAATATTTTAAGGAACAATTTACAAATAGAATCCCTACTCCAAATACCATAATGGAAGAACATACCGAAGCTCTCCATCTATCTAAGCTTAAATCAATCGCGTGTCCCGTCTCACTGGACTTTGACTATTCTATGCCACATTGTGAAGAGCTAATGTCTCAACTAAATTCCGCTGACTTACTTGATTCCGAACGCGAACCATTTACGATTAAAAGCGTAAATATGAATAATAAAATGTACTACTTTCTATTCACAAAAATCCACCACTACGAGGAAACTAAATTTAAGGATGTATATAATTTACTCATGAAACTCCGAGACCAGATTCTGGAAGATAGTCCGGAGACCACAGACCTTGCATTACCAGATTTTTCCGATCCATTCTCTAAGATAGCTTACACAAAGATTTATAACATGATCTCTCACATTTTCCACAACACGAACATTAAGATACATGTTTATAAAAATCAAATGATTTACCCAACTCCTGCCGAAGTTCCTAAAATTCTCAAAGAAAACCACGATTCTACTATCGCTGGTCACCCAGGTTCAAAACGAATGTATAACAGAATCAAGGCCTCCTACTACTGGAAAGGCATGCGGTCTGATATCGAAAACTATGTCAAAAATTGTAAATTGTGCCAAATTAACAAACCCTTAAGGATATCAAATAAAGCCCCTATGGAAATAACTTCTACCTCCACTAAACCATTTGAACGATTAGCTCTCGACGTCGTAGGTCCCTTACCGGACGCTGGCTTCCAAAACTTCAAGTTCATCTTGACACTACAAGATGACCTCACAAAATTCTCAAGCGCCTACCCTATGGTCGGTGCAACAAGTGAAGAGATAGCACGTAACCTAGTGCATTTCATATCCCTTTTCGGATTTCCAAAACACATCCTAACAGACTTGGGTACCTGTTTCACATCAGATCTTTTCAAACAACTGACAGAAATTTTAAAAATTAAGCCCCTTTTTACCACTCCATATCATCCACAAACAAACGGAGCTCTTGAACGCTCTCATGCAACTCTAAAAGAGTATCTTAAATCATTTGTCAATGAAAATCAGAATGACTGGCATTGCTACTTATTTACAGCTATATTAGCCTACAATACCACTCCACACTGTACTACTGGATTCACACCACACGAACTTCTATATGGTTATAAACCATCTATTCCCAACTCATTATACGATACGTCTAACAATACTACCTATAGTGAATATATCCGTGCCCTGCAATATAGGATGCGTTTCAGCCGTGAAAAGGCTATTCAGAACATAATAGCAAGTAAAGAAAGGTCAAAACAATACTACGATGCTCATTCTCGCGATTCACATTATAAAACCGGTGACATGGTTTACCTAAAGCAGCATCATAGGTTACGCAAGGCTCTATCCCCTATTTGGAAAGGTCCATATAGGGTTGTCAAAGTACATAACAAACATAATGTCTCTTTACAAGTGGGCCGTAAACATGTCAAACACCATACTAATGAAATTAAACCTGCTAACTAGTCTAAACATAACCTTTTTCATTATCCTTGTTTCCAGAGCCTTGCTCTACGGATGCAGCGCTGAATCGAAAATCACGCCAATAGTTCATAGCCCAGGAATTTACTTTGAACCCGTAACTTCGATTAATTTCTATAACGACTACTGGAAAGTAGTAACACACATTGAGCTTATATCATTACATCCTTATCTTGATAATATCGAAACACTTTTACAAAAATCTGAGAAACTTTGCAATAAAATACAACTATCAGATTTGATCCAATGTAAAGAAGCTTTCAGCCCTATCGATGTTTTAGTGCAATCAAATTTAATTAAACTGCAATCACTATCTCACATAACTTTGAGTAAATCCCAAAGTAAGGTCAAGCGATCTCTAGAATTTGGTGGGGAAATCCTGAAATTCTTTTTCGGAACCCTGGATGCCGATGATGCCAGAAAATACGATTCCGCTATCGAATCGTGTAAGAAAAGTGAAAATGAACTATTTCACTTGATGAAGGATAACATTCATGTTGTTAAATCTACCATAAATAATTTTAATTCTACTATTTACAAACTTAGTCAAAATGAAATCAAAATAAACTCCCAAATTGACAACATGAATGGGATCCTGTCTCAAATTACCAAGATAGACAACGAACTGTTCTATATCTCTAGGATAAATAGTTTACTAAACATCATAGAAAGTTCTGTACTTTCTGTATCGAATTTATTAGATACTACGTTAAATGCTATTTTATTTTCTAAGGTCAATGTATTACATCCTAGTGTGATAAGCCCTTTAAATCTGTTCAATGAGTTATCAATGCATAGTAACCAACTAGACAAACGTCTGGACTTTCCATTGCCACTTAACGTAAACAATATCCACTCTATAATTGACGCGTCCAAACTTAGTTCCTATTACTACAACAATAAAATAGTGTTTGTCCTGCAGGTCCCACTGATAACGTCAGAAACATTCATGGTTTATAAAAACATACCTTTACCTACTCCACATGATGAATCACGGGTTACCCGTACTTTTGCGCTCATTCAACCTTCTGATAACTACATTGGACTTAGTGATAACAGAATTCATTATGCTATGTTTAATAATCTAGACAAATGTAAGTTTATTAGTGGTAATTATTCTATATGTGAACTAGTTTCAATATTTTCTAGCTTAGGTAACCCTAACTGTGAATCTAAGCTCCTTACGGAAGTGACATTATCACTACCTTCCCAATGTTTTTCAAAACTACTCATAGGCCAGATAGATATTTGGCAAAAGCTTAGTAATAATAGATGGATTTATGTACAGTCCGATCCTAGCAAACTTACTATAAAATGTCACGACGATATTGTCGACTATTCTATCATAGGAACTGGTATAGTTAAACTAACTGAAGAATGTATTGGATTTTCAAGGACTATCCAACTCATGCCAAGTAATTCTTATACTAATATAATTAAGTCTCCTCTAGATATAACTTTCGATATTACACAAGATGACTGTTGTAAGAAAGAAGTGTTTAACAAAACCTTACCTCATTTAACCCCTATCAATTTGAGCAAAATTAACTTAGAGTCCTTGAAATACGCATCTCACCACCTAGATAATTTGGAAAATGAAATAAATAAATTACAGTCAGAGTCACACTTTATAAGATATGCTCAATACTATTCAACGTTTACTTATGTTTTGATTATTTTGATGTTTTTATTTATAGGATACAAACTGTATAAATGTTATAGGTACCGGAACATTAAACCGGATTCTGGATGTTGTATACAGATTTTTAATCAATGCCACAACAAAAGATGGTGAAACATAACTCTAATATTACCAACTCCATAGAAATGACTGATGTCTCCTCATCCGAAGATGAGAAGAGGTCAATCAAATCTTTACCAGCCCCTCATACAAGTTTTAAATTAGAATATAAACATCCATCCAGAAGGAACCTTAACTTTTAGTTTGATAAGATGCTAAACTAAGTATAATAACATTTTCTCAATTTTCCCATGTATTGTAAAATGACTTCTTGAAATCAAATCGGTTATCTGCTTATTTATCTTTCTTCATTATTATCATTATCATGTATTTACTTCGCTTCATTCTTAGGGATGAAGCTTCGTCAAAATGGGGGAGCTGTTATAACCCTGTTTTCTTTGTAATAAAAGCTAAACAAGCAGATCACCTTGTAACGTGTATATTTCCATGATATTCTATTGCAGAGTCAGCCCTTTGGTTACCTGCCATTTACTTGAATAATATTTTTTTTAGTCAGTTAGAATTGTTCAATTGCGAGGAGCGGTCGCCTCCACTTTCAAGAAGTTATAAAAGTTGTGTCGTAGTGATCTTGTAAGATTTGTCAAAAGACAATAAAACTAGTTAGGCGAACATTGTAGTTTTTTTTAAAAAGACAGACACCATAGGCCTCCTAACAGTTCGGTGGTCGCGTACCCACTTTCTTTTATTTATGAACTGCATTTTACTAGGATTTGGGTTCCGTAACTCACCAGTATAGAGCCGATGGTGGAGGGAGTAATTGTTGACCGTGCTAACAAACAATAAATGTCATGAAATAAACTGTTATCATGAAGTAAGTGTAAACGGGCTCTTGGAAAAAGTATGTCGTAATAACGTAATGAAGTTGGAGCGAGTTCTATGGGATAATGGGATACTTTCAGAGCACGCTATTTTCAAAATCTAACAGATGGCGCTGTAGACGGCCAGACCATTTTTTTAACTCAGGCGCATCATGAAGTAGATAACACTTAAACAAACAATAGTTATTTGTGTCTCAAGGGAGCAAAATGATGTATTTACGGCGAGGGCTGTACATTAAATCCAGAGTGAATAGAAGGATTCTACGATATAATCTTGAGCGTAGCGAGGGATTCTTAGTTAGAATCCTGAGCGTAACGCCCGTGTACGTAACACGGTTAACGCCCATGTACGTAACGCCCAAATAATTTTGCTCCTGAGTGACACATACAACTTTTCACACCGACAATGAGGAAAATTTAAATAAAATGCTCTAAAAATAATGAAATAACTTTGAATTATACTTTCACCACTTTTACAGTAATTGAACAAAGAAAACCATTTTTTTTTTGTAATTTCGGATTGTGAAGGATTAGGGAAAGGTCACCACAGATAAAATCTTCCTGTGCTTCTTTTTCCGATGTGTAAAAATAATCGAATCCTATTAAAGATCCTGCCCGCTACTAAAAAACGCCTGAACAACTTCAGTAGCCAACTAGTGACAACTACTAAAATTTTCTGAAATCGGAGCAGACGAACAATCAACAAAAAACCTGCTCTGAAAGTATCTCATCCAAATCAAAACTAAAACTCTGACTGAAGGCAATTTTGAAATGGCAACTATCAATTTCAAAAACAGTGACAATCCAATAAATGTGTCTGCCATCCATCAAAATCAAAATTTCATTGCTATGCAGATTGGCAGAGAAAGAGAATCGAGCCAGTTACTGGTGAAATGTAACTATACCTATAAGCTATTATAGATATCGTTCACCTTCATTTGCGGGGGGGGGGGGAGATGATGGGGGGCGCAGGGGGGAGCTCCCCTGTCCCCCTAGTAGGGTTTTTTTGCGAGGAAATGTATAGTTTATTGAGAAATAATTTATTTTATTTTAAAATTTGATGTAATATACATAACTTCCGAAAAAATAAAAAATAAAATAAAAAGGCTAATCGGTATCATTAAATGTTGTGTTTGTTTGCATACGATTCGCTCTGGTTTTGCTTCTTCTGAGTTCCAACCTAACTTGTCGAGACCCACACAGACTGAAACGCACCGTTGGAAGAGCCTTACGTGCGGTGTGTGGCTGTCCGTAGTCGTCGGCCATGCGCGATAATCCGCAGAACCACGCACCGTGGGAAGCCAGCTTTACATGCTATCTCTTTTGCAGGCGTATAGAACTTGTATAGTGCTATTCTTCTGTTAGTTCTATGCGGGTGTGGGTGGTCGATCAAACAAATCGAACGCACGGTTATGCTAAATACGAAACATGTTAGATGTTATGGTGACATTGAAAGCTAGTGTGAGCTAGTTTTTTTTAATGCTAGGCAAAGGTAATGTAGTTCTTCTGCCTACATCCTCGATATCTGAATAATTTTCAAAGTATTTTTAAATCGAATGAAAAGAAAAATATATTTAAATGTTTTTAGTATTAAGCATTGAAATATATCTCAATGGACTTTAAATCTTTTTACTTAAACAAAAATGAAATGTTGTCAATTGTGTCTCTGCCAGCCCGTATGTTATGTTATTTAAAAAATAAGTAACTTGCCGAGAATTGTCGTCTTCTTTTAATAATGGCGTTATAACCTCTTTGGAGGTTAACTTTGCCAGTGTCAATTGTATTTGAAAGATCACAATTTGGTCAGGTACTCTATCAAGAACCTGGAAATTAACGTCTTGTGAGTAATTTGTTGTTGCTCCTCAGCACTACCCCGGGAGGACATGAAGGGCTGCAGAAACGAAGTATTTCCTTCGGACTTAAGCAGATGTCTCCCCCGAGAATTGTCAAAAAGTGACAGTAGTTCTATAAGTTGAATGTCAGTTTGACAGAATCTATTGCATGCTGAAGTTTGTGCAGTAGATGCAGGTTAGAGACTAAGGAGCAGGCGGAATATTTACTTACGTCCGCCGGAAATGCCCACAGCCCTGCACGGTCCCTCTGGGTAGTGCCAAAGAGTAACATATCATGCCTGTCCAAATACAGTGGAATCTACTATAAAAACACGTTTGCGATATCATTGGTGCTAATATGATAATCTCTCATTCCGTAAAGAATAAAGAATCTTCGGAAAGAAAAATACATAGTAAAACTTGACTTGATGTGTTGTCATATCTACCCGACAAAATTTAAAATCACCAATTTTAGGGTAATTACCTACCACAGTCGCAGTTGCTATTTTCGAATTGGTCGTGTTGCTTTCGTTTGTCTACGTAATTTCAAATTCATACTTGGTATGTATAATATGTATATGGTATGGCATAAGCATAGGCATTATAAATACTTGGATGTCGAAAACTTAGACCTCAAGCAACACAGGTCAGTTAGCGTTTCGTAATAATCATGTCGACACCACCACACAATTGTATTTTACAAGTGCTTGTCATACATGTTGTAAAACAACAAATTCGTTTGAACGCCTACGAAAATACTGTGAGAAATACTACAGGTGGATTGACATGAGCATGTATTTCAAACATAACGATTTTACAAAGACACAACAGGCTAAGCTAAGCTATAAATTGTTACAAAATATGTCTGAATAGTGTCTCTTACTATTTAACTGACTTCACAAATGAGGAGGTTTACAATTCTTCGGGATCCAAGTTTTTTTTTGTAGTAGAACTTCTCAGGCGGCTTTGTGATTTGTGAAATTATGATGGGGGTATAGTAGATTATGCACCAAGGGGATAAAGCACTGTTTTATGTCACGGACGCGATATTGAATACTAAACGAAACGAAGGACTCCAGATTTAACTCCCGAGCGAAGCGAGGTGTTACGTGTTAATTCCCGAGCAAAGCGAGGAAATTAAGACTGTGTCCTGCGGGCAGTGAGGGATACAAGCGTGCCTAAGAAAATATAAAAAACAAGGTTACTAAAAACAGCATTTTATTAAAGTAAATTAATATGCGAATGTATGGTTGATACATTAGTCCAGTTGCAGCGTCTTGCAACAATCGCGGGTTTTGTTTTAAAATGTGTTCCATTCAGCTCGCCGTGGCCAGCTCTATTTTCGAATCGTTGCCCCTCCGCCGCCGCCTCCTCCCCCGGGCTATGAGCGCCAGGCGTATTTCTATAAATTTGATTGTAAGGCCATAGCAATAACAACTACGAGAAGTGAAAATCTTTTAATCCCTGGAATGATCTAGGTTGTGACATAATGAAATTCAGTACAATTTTGTGACCGCTAAAGCCTAGAGCTGTAATGACTTGCTTTAGGTAAGGTTTGCATGATATGTCAAGTGCATTTTCGAGCAGGTGGTGCGAAGAAAATCTTAAACCTCTCATCAGTAGGTAATTTATAACATTACTTTCCAATTGTTATTGGCACAGACGAGGGGTCACGAATATGTGATGAACGAATAGTTGAAGGCATTTTTAAAAGCTCATTTAATTTAACCCTTTATCACATACTAACCTATATACAGGATTCATAGGTTCCAAGCGATAAGGTTTAAAATAGCGACCCATTTCGGGTTAAGCCATGCGTTAAGGGGATACCTCGTCCGAGCAAAGGTCCTCGTTACTCCAGGCGGAATGACCCGCAGTGTGAGAGGGACGGAATACGGGAAACATTACAAAGAGCCGGTTTTAAATTAATACAAAATTAATTTGGGTATTGTCAAAATCCATCTAAATAAATATTTTGAAATCTGTGTGCTATTCCCATTTTCAGAAAATCAAAAAAGGGTAAATTTAGACCTAATTTCAATAATTATTTCTATCGAGCGAAATTCATTATGATACATTATGACCATAATGTATATAATGAATTTCGACTTATTGATATTCAAATTTCGAACGCCGACGCCCGCCTGCGTGCCGCCCCTAGTTTGTCTGTGAAGTTAGTACTACTGAACCCTAACTGATCCGCAATATTACCATGACCGTTTTAAAACAAGGCTTGGTGTTAGATAAATAGAGCCCATTATGGCTTATTGGAATGGAAATGGTTGCCATGGTGATGTTTTTGTTTTGAACCTAATCACAGATCATCGTATAAACAAGCAAAGTCGCAATAAAGGACAGCTCCTGTGAAATAATCATGTTTATCTACACACGTATCAAAAACCCTCTTTACTGCTTCCAAAAACCGCACGTAACGTTCAGCATTATGTTAAACTACTTGGTAAAAACTTAATGTGTAAATTTTCTACATATTATGACATTCAAATTTAGAACGCAGACGCCCGCCTGCGTGCCGGCCCTAGTCTGTCTGTGAAGTTAGTACTACTGAACAAGCTAAACAAGTGCAGAGCAATGATCAATTCCACAATGCCAGTAGAACATGCGGTACCTGAACACATCAAATATGCAGCATCAATGCGTGTAAATAGTGTCCAAAGTACAAAAAAACGTATGATATGTGTGTAGATAAACTATTGTATGTCCATATGTGTACATAACTATTCGTACATTCGTACTGTACATAGTTTTGATGCCCTCCATTATGTATCAGTCACATAAACTACTATTAACTGGGGACTTACTTTAAACAGCAGAGAAATAACTTCAAAAAAACGCTCTTAACAGCTCATATTATATTAAAATTAAATTGCCATAAAGAACGTTAATTAGACGGAGAAAAGTACTAAGTTTCATTATACCTACAAAGGGTTTCATTATTTAATATCTGTTATATAGTTTCGTTATATAGGGAATCCTAGTTTGGGGCTAGATCAATGTGTGTAAAAGGTGTCCAAGGTATTATTATTATTATTATTATTATTATTCTTTCATTCCTCTCAAAAAAAAACGTACACGAACACGTTTTGACATAACAATTAAATTTAATTTCGACGATTTTGGCTTGTTTTTCGTACTGACTCTTGCTAATCTACATACGTGACTTTCGCTTTCGTTTTCCTGGAACTCGATATCTTTTTACCTGTTTACCTCGACTTCGTCACATTGGATACCGATCCAGAACCCAATAATGTACGTTCGAAGACTGTGTGTTTGGCAAGTACGAGTGCTGGTGATCCTGACCCATCGACAAGAACGACTGCTTCTGACCCTGAACCTTCTAATAGTGCTGCTCGACCTGTTAGGAACAGTGACTTTTCGTCTCCTATGAAAAAAATAATGAAAGCAAAAAAGCACTGACGCCGAATGAAAGATGTATGGTAGTTAACGTTTATAAACATGTTGTGAGATGAGGAACAAAAGCTATCGAAAACAGAGTGTAGTCACAAAACCTCTGCCATTATTGGAGTACCAATTAGAAGCTTGTACAACATTACAAAAGAGTACCAATTAAATTCAAAATTCATTTCGCCAAAAAAAACAGGACCTAAGCTTACTTTTGAAGACAAGTTTGATGAATTCACTTTGACAGCAATTAGAAGAAAAAATCATCAGTTCTTTTACCGACAAGAAGCTCTCACCCTATCAAAAATAGCAAGAGAAATCAATGATGACGCTGATTTACCCACGATGTCACGATGTAATATGAACAGAGCATGAAAACACCTCGGTTTTAAATATTTGAAAAAATAACAGAAAAAGCTGTCTCATTAACAGGCAACATATAACCCTGTGGCGCCATCGAAATTTACAAACAATTAATCAGTATCGCAGAGAAGGTAAATTCATTTATTACCAAGACGAAACATGGGTTAACGAGGGGCACACTGTTTCTAAAGTGTGGACTGACACTGAACTGGAAACGTCTCGCCAAGCGTTCATGGATGGCCTTACATCGGGCATGAAGGAACCTCCAGGTAAGTAGGCGTTTTATTGTAAGTTACATAGGCAGTACTGAAGGGTTCGTTGAAGGCGTTAGAGACACATATATTGTTAGACGACTATCACAAAGAAAAGAACTCTGAATGTTTCGAAAAATGATTTGAGCAAATTCTACCTAATTTCATTTGCCGGTGGCTCCATCGTTAGATCTTAGAAAGTGCTCCCACTGCAGGTCTGTCCGTGGCAGATTTTTATATTCACTAGACTGCTTGGATTGTGACATGTCGCTGAAACAGAATTGACAACCGTTTATGTAGATTATAAAAGTATTAATCGCTAAAACTTCTGGATTATTAGCAAAGCATAGCATGACGTTTTCACAGACAAAACTTGTTAGTTTATACCCCATACAATTCTGAACCCGTGGTAGTTTAGTTCATGGGTCTAGTGAATATAAAAATCTGCCACGGACAGACCTGCAGTATGGGAACACTTTCTAAGATCTAACGATGGAGCCACCGGCAAATGTAAACTATGTCAAAAAGTTATAAAATGTGCAGGAGGATCGAGTTCTGGACTGAGGTCACATTTGAAATCGGCCCACGCCATTATTCAGAAGGCCGTTACTTCCACTGCTGTTGATAAGCCTTCTTCTGTGCCAGCGACTACCTCAGCGTCTGCAATACCAGCTACCTCTGTAGCAACCGCCTCAAGCAGTGGTACTAAAAAAAGGAAGTTGACGGATTACTTCGTGTCTGACAACAGTACAGAATACGTTATATCACGTATTATTGCTGCACATAGTATTGCTCTCGACGGCATCGCCTTCAATACGTTTTGCACGTCAAAAGATCTGCGGGCTCTTATGCAGAAAAGTGACCATCAAGTTCGAAGTTCAAAGTGACAATCAACTATTCGAGAGATAGTCCTCAAGACAGCCAAAACTATCAAAGATGGATTGAAAAGAGAATTTTCTGAACTGAAAGCAGCCGGTCATAAATTTACCATCAGTTTTGACGAATGGAAGTCCGTTTCAAACAAACGATACATGAATCTGAATGTTCACGTCTTGTCGAAAGCCAATGTCGCTGTTTTCGCTAACCTTGGGCTAATAAGAATTGAAGGCAGCATGCTTGCGGAGCAATGTATTGACAAGTTGCAGAAACGCCTTAGTGAGTTTTCACTTTCACTCGAAAGTGACATCGTGGCTTTAGTGACCGATGGCTGCAGCCTTATGAAAAAAGTTCGATATTTGTTACCATGCATACATCAAGTGTGTTTGGCTCATGGTATGCAACTTGCTATACTTCAGGTGTAATACAAAAAAACGACTGCCATGCCAATAACAGATCTGCCGCAAGCACGACAACTGAATGACATGGACAGTGACACTGATACGGATAGTGAAGACAGAGAAGGGTTCAATGTCACCGTCGAACCTCACCTCACCCCACAGCAAGATCCCTACGACCTGAGGCTTGACTACGACCTGATCAAGAGAGTGCTGAAAGTTGTGAAGATTTTCAAAAGATCCCCAGTCAAAAACGCCATACTGCAAACCTTCGTCAAACAAGAGCTAGGAAAAGAGCTCCAAGTCACCATGGATTGCAAGACAAGATGGAGCAGTTTGGCTGAAATGCTGGAGAGATTCCTGAAGCTTAAATCGGCGATCACAAAAGCTCTCATTGATATAAAGTCAGAGATAACATTCGGTAAGGAGGAGATCCACGAAATTGAACAGATTTCTAAATGCCTCGAACTGTTCAAGAATTCCCTCGAAGCAATTTGCAGACGTGATGCCACATTGATATCAGCTGATGCCGCATTTGCCTTCACATTGAACTCACTGAAAAATATCAATAACCTATTGGCACATGATTTGGAAAATGCATTGAAAAATAGACTAAAGTACAGGAGGGTTATCGAAGCAATGATACTGCTTGATGATGCTCTACTTGCATATCCCCAACAAATACTTCTCAATGCAAGATACGACATTCTGCAGGCCATCCAACGATGAGACGATTGAAAAAATGATTGAGCTGCTACAAAGTTGTGATCCGTCGTTGCTGAATGTCAATCCCGACATGAACCAGGATGACGACATTGAAACAATTGATGACGACCAATCAGTAAGAAATCAGATTCAAAAGGCAATAGAAGACACCGTCAATTTAAAGAGACCACCAATATCTGAAAGCTCCATTGACACAAATGATGTAAAAATATTAATTCAAATAGAAATGATGCTCTTCGATAATAATGGAAACAGAGGAAAATATTTAACGAAGGTGTATAACTTATAAGACTGATTTAATGTTCCTTTTGTCTGTAATTTAGACATGATTATTTTAATTTGTTGATTTGTTTTTTATGTTTCGTCGATAAGAAGTTTCGAGTCTTAGTTAAAATGAAAGTTGAAATGTTTGTTAGAATTCTATAATAGTTTTGTTGAATTAAAGTTTTATTTAAGACTACCAAAGTTTGTTTTATAGTAATAAAACATGTTGATGATTATATAAATAACAAAGTTTCATTTATTTTAATATATACATATTCTATTTCACAATAGATTTTTTTTACAATAGAAAGTGGAGAATATATAACAAAGGCGAGCTGCGATCAAGATATTTATTCCAGCCAACCTAGGAACCTACCTACCTGATAATATATGCTAAGTATTCTTATTAATTTAATAGATTTCATGCTTTTTCAGTAAAAAAATAATAAAATAAGGAATTTAACCGTTTTTACCGGTTAACCGGTAATCATAAATTGTTTACCGATAAATTTACTGGTAATAGAAACCGTCGGTAATTGCAAGCCCTACATATGAGAGGACTACTGCGTATTTTTTATTCGAGGACTTCTGCGTGTTTTGATAGACAAACCAAATATTTCATTAGACACGCATCTGCAAATTTTGCCTTCATTTATTTGCTTCGGTTTCTTGATGCAGAGCGTCATATATATCTGATATGTTATTGTCTGGTATCTTCGTTGTAAGTTTGCACAATTCGGCTCCAAATGCTATGCTAGCAGCCTTAAATCATATCACTTGACGGTATTTAATTTCTGACATATTGAAGAACGGTTATTCTTTGGAATATTGATTTATGATTTTTCTATACAGAGCATAATGTCTGATATGTCATTATCTGGCATCTCGGTTTTACCCGACGGATTTTAATTTCTGAAATATCGAAGAACGGTTATTCAAGGTGTAGCTTGAATAAAGGCAAGAATAAAGTTGAGAAATAAGGAAACATGTGTTCAAAAAAGCAGTGATGGTCGAGTGGCTCAAGGCACATAACTTTTTTTTCCAGTAAAATATACAAAATCGGAAATATACATGATCATGAAATTCCACAAAACTCCTGAAAATGCATCATTAATACTTTTTTGGCTGATCATGGTCATGAAACAATACGATTGCCGCCTTACTTATAACTGTGATTTATATATCCTATAGAATATATTTGGAACCTTGTAAAGGGTAGGGTAGGCGATGAGAATGTTGAAAAGCTGGAGTCTAAAATAGAGCCGTTGAATCTAGATGATTTAAAGTATATATGTCACCGGAAAATAATACGATCCGCAAGTTTATAAATTTCCTAGGAAATTTATAAACTTCCTTCTAGATTATATTAGGCTAGGTTAGGTTAGGTTAGGTTAGGTTAGGTTAGGTTAGGTTAGGTTAGGTTAGGTTAGGTTAGGTTAGGTTAGGTTAGGTTAGGTTAGGTTAGTATATTTATAAACTTGCTGATCGTATTATTTTCCGGTGACATATACACCTGACGACTGGAAGAAAAAGTTCAAACATGTCAAGCGCCTCGAAAAAAAATACTGGAATCGAGATTGATCGATGAGTAGTTCATTATTAATACCGGGCCTGACTCAGACGATCTGACAGTGAACCAGAGACAATCAATTTATCAATTATGATACCATGAACAAGGATCCACATACAAACCCATATGGTTTCCGTGGACCTAATTAAGGTGATCATGTTATGTTTTCTATTTACAACAAATTCGTAAAAAAATTTAATATCCTGATTTATGCAATGAGTACCTACTATAATCTGCTTTTCCGTGGTTCCTCCTTACCAAGATGTTATTGGAGCCACTTGGAGATACTTTGTATTCGTCTGCTAACAACACTTTACAGGAACTGAAGTCACTACGACGACACACGCCGTGACGTTACGCGCATTACCATTCTGCGGGGCTTATACTTCGCTTCGGGTAAATTAGTTATCTATTGAGAATTGACAGGTGCTCTCAAGGCGTCCGGCCTCACTTATTTTAATGGCAGGCCGCTCTAATCGAGTCCCCTAATATCATGGTGTAGAGGTCAAATTAGCCTGAAGATATAAGTGGCTACAATGGCTCGCTAGTAATTGCAACTGTTCTTTATTGGGCAGAAGGTATTATTGTCCATGCTGAGGTGACCCAGTGACCCCACCCTAATATGGGCCAGGGATTGGACAGTAGGATTCAGTTGGACATATGATCAACCCAGGATACAAACAAATCAAAAATTCAAGAATGATACGTTCTATGTTTTTAGGTCTCCGTACCCGAAAAGTGCTAATTGTGCGTCTGGTCGTCACCGGGCTGTATCACATTAACAGTTATAGGTAGAGAGTTGAAATTTCCACACATAATATGTATTTCTGTTGCTGCTACAGCAATAAATAATGAACCCCTTACAAGAGACGAGTTTTAATACCCTTGGTAACAATTACAAAATCATGATCAATCCTATATCATCGAAGAATTCTGGATGTATCATACATAACTTCGTCGATCGTGCAATTGGTTTGACATCGGATCGGCAATCTGTAGGTCTGGTATCAAAACCAAGTTCAGACATTTTTTAAATACATTTTAGTCCTCAAGTTTTCTCGTATGATGGTCCGCACCCGCACTTTCCCGATTTTATTTTTCTGTTGTATCTTTACGATAGAGAAAATATTAAGTTATCGTGTTTGGAATTATGATTCCTTTTTCAGGGCCTGCGTCACGATAAAGATAACGCTCGCCGTACGACCGAGTGATAACGATATCATTTTAGCGATTTTTGGCAGTCTCGACCGTCGAAACCATCGACTAAAATCCCAAACCTATCGAATTCAACCGTCAACTTAACGAATTCTCCGAATGTTAAGTTGAGGTGTCAAACTAAAAACTATCATATCTTGGAAAACTGACAAAATGATGACAAATTAAAAAAATATATGACATCTGTGTCATGACATACATGGCAGAGGCACAATTGTGCCCGCGTCAAAAATTCAATGCAATAAACTTATGTACTTATCAAGTCTGTTTTCAATACCTCCTTCAACATTCTGCTGCCCTGGTACTTCACAATCACAACGCTCAATCAACACTCTTTTTACCCCACACTTTAGAGATATTAAGTTGAGCTAAAGTAGCGGAATTCAATAAATTTATCATAGACCCATAGGCCAACTAAAATAGTTGTGCCATGGGACCAATTTTTTTAAAGTACTACATGATGACACAACTAGTTGTGCTATGTAGTTGAACTATGGTGTCAACGGGGTATGGTTCTACTATCCGAGGTACCAAAATCCGCAGTGATTATGACTCACGTAATCGCGGCTAACCGCCAACTTTGCGGTCGTGAGGATAATCGTAATCAGCGCCTCATTGCGGTGTGGGTGCTATCATCTTGTCCCGTGTAATCCCTCAAGGTGTGTGCTGAGCAGCTACTTCGAGCCTATAATGAGGCAAAGTTCGAAAGTCTGGATCATCGAATCAGGAGGGTTACAAGTCTTATGGCGATTCAATTTGGGAACCCTAACTGATCCGCAAAATTACCATGATAGTCTTAAAACAAGGCTTGGTGTAAGATAAATAGAGCCGATTATGGCGTATTGGAATGGAAATGGTTGCCATGGTGATGTGTTTATTTTGAACCTAATCACAAAACATCGTATAAACAAGCAAAGTCGCAATAAAGGGCAGCTCCTGTGAAATAATCATGTTTTTATTGGTCAGTTTTTCAACAGCGGGTCAGAATTACATGATAGGGATACTGAATCACTATACAGGTTGTGGTGACCCCTTAGAGCTTCCCTATTCGCTATCTACAACGATCTCAATCGCTTTGAAATTGACCTTTCATTTCGTTTAACAAAGACGTCCGCTTTAAAAGACTACCCCTGACACCAGTAATCGCGCTCTGTTTGATCAAAGTTTAATTTGAAACACAAACTCGATAATTTTATTGTGAGGCAAAAATAATGCACTTTAACAAGTCTAGACACTTATACATGGAGAAAAGTAAAAAATAAATCAAATTTGATCAAAGTTTAATTTGAAACACAAACTCAAATATTTTATTGTGAGTAGGCAAAAATAATGCACTTTAACAAGTCTAGACACTTACACATGGAGAAAAGTAAAAAATAAATCAAATATGATCAACTTCACGAATGAGACTGATCATGGTTTGAGTTTGAAAAAGGAAATTTCCCTTTCATGACTTAATCTCGCACAGGAGAAGGAAACTCCATTCTCCCCTGGTTCTCTCTCTACAGTGCTTCGGAAATACGCCCGTCAGAGACGATAGCACCAACAAACTCTACGGGGACGTAATTTTTTAAATTTTTGCACTTTAAAAAAAAATGCCACAATGTACGATATAAAAATAATCTATCTAATGACAATATTATAACATCCTATCTATAATTGCCAATAAGATGTCTCAAAATATCAATTTTACAAAAGCAATAAGAAAGAACCAACAAAAGCTGTAATGAACATAACTTATGAGAAACCAGACTGAACCAGTCCCCCCGAGCAGCACCCGGTCACGAGTATGACTTGTGCACCAGCCATCACCCCCTTCGCCATATTTGAAGTAAGCGAACAGCCCTCAAAACATACATTTTAAAGCCATTGGAATTGATTTCACAGGTACAGATTACCGCTAGGTACTGTATCTTCAGTAATTCTGCTCATTATCAAAAATATTGCGTTTCGTGTCATTAGGGTCAGATTGCAGGCTTTGTTTCGAGTTACAATTGTTCGGTTTGTGTAAAGTAAACTAAGCTGCGGGTGTGTAACATAACATCATTCGGTATAGATGTTGCATTCGCGTTGAAAAGCCGAGTTTACACGGGGACACTTGTTGCGCGATTTGCAGGGCGAATCGGACACTAAGACTTGGATATCACAAGTCTTAGTGTCCGATTGCTAGCGCGACATGCTAGGGCACAAAGTGCCATAGCATGTCGCGCAACGCATGTGTCTCGGGACATTTCACGTACTGTCCAGTCCATGTGAAGATTAATGGCCATTTTTAGTGAGGTAGACGATGTCGCTAGTTACCAAAAAGATACACGACAAAATTAAGGAATCCTTGTTCGTCACTGGTCACCTCCGACATCTAAGATTAAATCATCCATCTGTTTTTTCTATTCCCATATCATTTGATACTGGTTATATATTTTCAATGTCACAATATTCCAGTACTTTTCTAGCTAGATCTCGTGCTTGAGAATGGATTATTGGATTTTACCTTTATATAAAGACAAAGAGGCATCTTATGCCTTAAATACACATGTTCAAGCGCAAGTTCCACCGTTAGCACGACAAAAAGGATCGATGCGGACTTGCGCACTCCTACGACAGGGCCTTTGCGGGTGTGCGGGAGGTGTGCGGGACGTCAAGCCCTCCCCTATTTCCTCTTTCCCCTCTGGCCATCAATCCTGACAAGGACGGCCAATACGATCGCCAGTGTAAACGAGCCCTCATTCATCACTATTACCCATACGACGCAATGCAAAATCTGTGCTATTATTATTGCGTAAGTGTACATTAGATGCGGTCTGGCGATGTACAGAAGGCGACAGGTAAAGCTAATCCATATCTTATTTGTATATTTCTTATAGCCTTTGTACTTCGTTACTACTTGTGTAAGAGCCTCTTACACAAGTAGTAAGGAAATCCTGTGCCAACTGAATACAGTGAGGCCTTTGATTGATGTCGTAACAGTCGACAAAGGGCATCGGAGAGAGAGGTGATGAGCTAGCGACTTCTTGCTGACAGGTGTTATTATGTATGTGTTGCATTTGTTTAAGAAGTCCGTGGCCGAGAGTACCACATGACCGTCGCATACGCAACACTACTGTTGCGTATGCGACGGTGTAGGACAAGATGTTCCGGGTTCGAGTCACGACCGAGACCGCGGGAGAAGGTGATCCACTTACGGTGAATGCACACCTACCCGCGCCAAACGGATCGTATGACGTCATCAGGACGACGGCATACAGGGGTGGATAACATCGTGAGGTCTTCATATCGCCACAGGTACCGTATGGACGTCAGTTGAATGTTTCAGCAAATCAAGAATGGTCAGACGTATGCATGAAACGGGTGAAGGTCTTTCACAAAGCAGCAAGCGCATCGACAGCAGTCGACGGTAGGCTTAAAATCAATCGACATGATGGTGTCTGTTCTAGTAATAGTAACTCTGTGGTCTGTCTCTCGATTCTATATAAAATAATATGGAACAAATCGGACTATTTGATCTGTCGCAAATGTCGCAATATTTGACGTTTGGGATTCCAATTTGAAGACAGTCAGACTTCATCTGGGCCTGAGAAGCATAAGGGGCTAAAGTGTATTTTTTCCGAAAATAGCTTTTTTGAAGATTCGTATACAGTTTTGAAAGCCGCATCGATCTGTCTTACTGAAATTTCAATAACATTTCTAGATTATAAGTTACCAGATTCATAATGGTCTAAGTCTCACTTTATTTTCAATAGTAGTAATGGCATTTGCATCTATTTAACATTAGACAGTTTTGCTTCATTTAATTTTATACATATTATACAAACCTCCGGAGCTATGTACGTATCGACACTTATGCTCCGGGTGTATTTGTAAACGAACATGAAGTTAGCGCTTTATGATATTCCCGTGCGCCGGCCAAAAGTTAGACAGAGATAGAAATGGGCAAATATGCACTGGTGTGAGTGAACTGCGGATGTTTGTTTTGATTTCGATGCTTCGCTTCATTGCTGTTGCTGTTGACAAGTGATTTGGCGCGGAAGTGTTTTTATTGTTGTTGTGAAGAAAAACGTGAGAATAATGAATTCTAGGACAAAACGCATATTTCAGAATCTTATTCAGGCACCAGACATTATGGATACTGTGACAAATAATGAAGGTAAGCGTATATTTGCTTAGAAGTTATAAACATATTGTAAACCTAACATAACTGCCAGCAAACACTTCAAAATTATACATATACAATATACTCAGGCTAAACTGTTGTTTATCACTTGCAGAGACTGTTGTTGTGCTGCATATATCAGACATTGAGCATGCAGTGAGACCCGATGATGATGGTAAGCATAGTTTTGCTTGGAAGTTAGCTAGGTAAATTGTAACAAAAATACCTACTGCCGGCAAACGCTTTAAAATGATACCTGCTTACTACTTGATACATACCACATACTGAGCCTATTCTGGTGTTTGTCACTTGCAGAGTCTGCTGCAGTGCTGCAGGTATTAGACATTGAGGAAGAAGTGAGAGCCGAAAATCAAGGTAAGTTTTACTTGCTTAGTTATGCTAATTGTATTCACGTTCAGGGTGGCGAGTCGCGTACGGGTATGGTTCGGCAGTGTCTATAGCGAGAGCGCGAAATTGTTTTGTTTGTAGCGCGCGCGGCGTGTCTCGGCACACCGTCTACAAGTCAAAGCAGGTTTTTTTGCGCCTCGCTATGAGCCACTGGCACGCAATTCCGTACGCGACTCCCGGCCCAGGCAGTATTCTTTCGTATATTTTAATCACTGTTTTTTATTTATAGAGTTTGCCGATTCGCTGCAAAATCAAGGATCTGGATTTTGTCATGATTTCGGAAGTGATGACAGCGTAGCTGATAAGGACTACATACCAAACAGCTTTTCGTCTGACAGCGAAATGGAAATTCCAGAAGCTATCCAACGAGTCAAAAGGAAATTGTTTACCGTCGTCACTGCCGATATACATAATGTTGATGATGATCTTATCCAGCTGGCAGACCTGATACCCTCGAGTTCAGAACAATTTGAAAAGACAGACAAATTGAATAGACACAAAACAAAAGAAAATCTTCAACTGCCATCAGTAACACCGCTAGCTTCAAGTGCTTCTAAGATTCTGGAACAATCACATATCTCGGGCACTCGTGGATTACCAGCACAACTGTCTACCCCAATCCGTAATATATCAGAAACCAGCAACACTGTGGTTAATAGCCCTCGAGAATTTGAAGAAGTCACAAATCGCCCGGTTGCTGAATCTGAAATTAAAAAGAGACCGTCCAAGAGAAAAAGAAACCAACAAGAATGGAAGAGGACAGAAGCCAAAAAGAAGAGATTAGAGGGATTGGCATACACATCTGATGTAGCCAAGAAAAATCCTGAGATTCCTGAGAGAAAGCTTCAGCCACCATGCCAGTGTAAACAACTCAAGTGCTATGAAAAAATAAAGGAAGAAGACAGAGAAATTATATGGAAACATTTTTGGAAAAAATGTACAAGTTGGGACCAAAAACGCCAATTCGCGGCGAGTCATGTATTGAAAGATATAAAGGCCCGAATGAACACGAACTCAAACATAAAAAATGATCGCCGAAAGTTCACTTTTACATATTTTCTTGAAATTAATTTCACTAACATTAAAGTCTGTCAAGTAATGTTTTTAAACACACTGAGTGTAGGAAAAAAATTTGTCCAGCTGGCCGTTGAAAAGAAATTGGAAAGCGGTATAGTGGAACCTGACCGCAGAGGGCACCACGTCCCTGGCAACAAGCTGCCAGAGGCTGTAAAGGAGACAATCAGATCTCACATCTCGTCGTACCCGGTATATGAAAGCCACTACTCCCGAAACAAATCCAAAAAAAATACTTAGGGCCCGAACAAAACATCAAACGCATGTACAAGCAATATGTCAAAGAAATGTCACTAAAAACGCAACAGAGAAACAGATCGGGAAGGAATGGCTTTATCGATTGGTATTCAACACAGAATTCAACCTTTTATTCAAACTTCCAGGTATCGACACTTGTGATGATTGCGATAGGTTTGTGAGACAGTTAAAAGACTGTAATGCTGAAGAAGAAAAGGTTAAAATACAAGAAGAAAGAAAAAAACACCTAAAAGAAGCAGACTCTAGATATGAGATGAAGAGAAAGGACAAGGAAGACGCTTCAAAAGTTGCTAATAAACGAGTGCTATGTGTTGATTTGCAGAAGTGTCTACCAACGCCGCACCTGACGTGTACTCAGTCATTTTATCTTCGAAAATTGTGGACTTTAAATTTAACTGTGTATGATTGCCGGAAAATTACGGTGGTAGAGGAGGTAACGAAATCGGATCCTGTTTGATAAAAAGGGCTGAAGAAAACCTTGATGAAACTGTGGAGGAAATTACAGTCTACTCGGATAACTGCACTGGTCAAAACAGAAATGGAATGATTGTAATGGCATACAATTGGATTTTAGAAAAGCATCCCCACTTGAAAATTATAAATCACAAGTTTATGTTGAAGGGCCACACTCATATGGAGGTTGACCATGCACATTCTATGATTGAAAAAAGGAAGAAGACATTAACTGCTTTAGAATTGGCAACACCAAGAGACTGGGCTCAGTTTGTAAGAACGTGTGAAGGCAAAAACCCTTTCCAAGTAACGGAAATGACTATACAAGATTTTAAAGATTTAGCAGCCCTCTGCAAGACAAGCAGTGCGCCTTTTCTGTTTCGAAAGAAAGAATTTAAGATTTCGGAAACAATTTGGTGGCAGATAAAACAACATATGAAGGGAATTCTGTTTTACAAAACGAGCTTAACTTATAATGGATTAGATGCCACGCCTTTTAAAGAGCTGTCTCTTAAAAGAAAACTTAAACAGCCTCTTATTTTTCCATCCCAACTTGAAAATGTAAGGTCATCTGAAAAGCCCATTTCAACTGCAAAGTTTAATGACATAATAACCTTATTGCAGTGGGTTCAAAACAACTGTCACGATTTTTTCAAAAAACTAAAACACACAATCAATGCCAGTGACGTGCCCGAAGGAGATGAAGAGTAGAAGATTAAGCTGGATTTTTGATACTATGGATATACTTAATTGTTATTGGTGTACTTAATAAAGATATTTGAAACATGAACAAATAAGTTTGTTTCACATAATCCATAAGACCTAATGTAACATTGAATGATTTTGAAACAAACAGGACTATCATCATTTAGATCTGTTTATATTTTTTATATCATTGCAACCCATTTTAAAATTATGGTCTATGTTCTGATAGCACCATATATTTTATATGTATTTATCTGAGATGGGAAGCATAAAGTTCTAACATTAACATAGTTCTCTATTATATTATATACTTCTGAAAGCATTTGGCTCTATGAAGACAGTTGTTACCATATTGTTTTTTTATCATTAGAAACATAAAGATCTAAGTAAACTTAGAGCCGGTTTTTAACAAAGTATCTAAAAAATTATTATGGCATAAGGGTCGATCTGTAGATGGAGCCAAATACTTAATGCATTAAAGTGATATAAAACACCAAGTCTGAGAAAAAACGATTTTTTCCATATTTTCTTGCCGAAGAAAATAAATAAAAAATATTTTTACATAGAAAGATAATGTAGTTAGAGTATAACATAAAAACTATTTGTTAAATGTTCATTACTCTTAGAGATATAGCATGTTGAAATCAGGAAAGTTGATTTTTTGCTCTCCTGTAAAAAATCAATTTCCGAAAAAACGTTACTTAGCCCCTTATGCTTCTCAGGTCCAGATATTGTGTTGACAATTTTGACATTAGCTTTGACCTATTTGACGTTTAGTCTACTATTCGAGTTATGCAATGAGTGATCCTAACCACTCATTGCATAAAAAAATACGAAATTTCGGATGTCGTCGGAAAATCTGTAGAAAAGAGCGCTCGCTTGATATATTAATTAAAATGAACAGACTCCTTAAGAGAGCTTTTTAAAGAAATTGACATACTAACAGTAGCTAGTCAATTTATTTTCGAAAATATAATGTATGTACGCAAGAACCTTACAACATTTTCCAAACTTAGCGATAGCTGTAATGTTAACCTAAGAAATAATCACAGATTTAAGATTACTTAAATGACAGGACTGTATGGGGTTAATCTGGCTCAACACAGACCTTGCTGTTAATAATTTTGTAATTATTTATTCCTGCTTATTAATCATAACAATAAAAAAAAACATATTTGTATTAGTTAAGCACAACCTATTTTTAAAATCAATCTTTGGGAGTTTCTACGCCCTTCTTCTCCCACAGTGGTCCAATGTAGAGAAGAGGCAAAAAATGACGTTTGCTGAGTATATGTAAATATCTACAGTAATAAAGTACTTTGACTTTGACTATTCAGAAGTAGAGCTCCAGGGGGGGTTACCACAATCTTTATCCGATTCAAATTAGGTTCAAAACAAGAACATCACCATGGCAACCATTTCCATTCCAATTCGCCGTAATGGGCTTTATTTACTTAATACCAAGCCTTTTTTTAAGACGTAATTTTGCGGATCAAATTAGGTTCCTAATCTGAATCGGCATAAGACGTTGTGGTAACCCCCCAGGAGACTGGATAGTTAGGATACAGTTATAAATAGGTAAACTAATACATATAATTTCTACCTATTTATCTATGCAGTCCGCATCCATTACTTTTTTGTGCGATTTCATGTTCAATCAGTTGATTGTTTTGTGAAAGGCTAGAGTGGTCTCTGTCTTAATTCGCTGAGCCATTAAGTTGAATGAACTTTATGTAACCATATAATATAGAAATGATATTTTGATAGTCGGCCATCAAATATACCGGTTTAGCGAGCGACTAGTTGAATAGGTACACAATATTGGGTGCAATCTTAAATGTAATTAGGAAAGTAACTATATGTTACCGTAACATTGTAAAAACAGTTAATTTACAAACTACATATCTATTATTAAATATCGATAAATTGTAAACGAGACCTACAGGGTATAAAATTGATGTTTAATTTGTTCTTACATGGCAACCTAACACAAATTATCCTTCACCTACTCTTACCCGCTTCGCCCTGGCTAATTCAAGCTTAAACCAGTTCACAACCTAACGGTACGATTATAAACTAACCAAAATGAATAACTTATGTTGTAAGCAGTACGGTACAGTTTACAACTTATCGACAGTATACAATCTCGAGAGATAAACGTGAGTTTAAAAACTAGAGTTCACAATCTTACGGTGACAAAAACGTGTAAGGGAAGGTTTTATTAGCTTCGCTATTTATGTCAGCACTTAGACAGCTTCGCTATTTATGTCAGCACTTAGACAGATATGAAACGTTGACTGAATCTAATCTGTCAACAAGTATCAAAGTTTGGTCAGCAGCATATTAAATATACTAGAAAAATCTGACAGCGGCATGAAGTGTATTTATATTCTTTTATCTACACACGTATCATAAACCCTTTTTACTTCGTCTAAAAACCGCACGTTAAGACCAGCATAATGTAAAACTATTTGGTAAAAACTCATTTCTTATCTGAAAATTTGTACATTATGGTCATAATGTGTAAATTTTCTACATATTATGACATTCAAATATCGAACGCCGACGCCCGCCTGCGTGCCGCCCCTAGTTTGTCTGTGAAATTGGTACTATAGAACAAGCTAAACAACTGCAGATCAATGATCAATGCCACAATGCCGGTCAAACATGCGGTTCCTGAACACATCAAAGAGAGATGTGTGTAGATAAACTAGTGTATGTAACTGTACATAATTAGGCATTATGTATCAGTCACATAAACTACTATTATCTACAGACATCAGAAACCCTCTATAATGCATTCAAAAACCTCAAATCACGACCAGCTTAAAGATAAACTGTTTTGTCAGAACACAATTCTTATCTGTAAAAATTATATTATTGCTTCATAATAACATCTAATTTGATGTTCTTAGTACATTCTAATTTCGAACATCTCTGAAAAACAAAGCCATTTCATTTCCTCTATCAAGATGACGTTCTTTTCGAAATTAAATGTAAATGCCGCAATGCGGATCATAACATGCGGTTCCTGAACACATCATAGAGGGCGTACAATATGTGTGTAGATAAAGCAGTGTATGTAACTGTACATAATTAGACTTTAAAACATTATAATGTAACAGTGGCATAAACTAGTATATTTACTAAAAATCCTGAAATAGGTGTTTTATTATTTATAACAAGGAGTCTCTGTATCAATTTTTAGACCTCCTGCAATAAAATTAATGGAAACCTCCGACAAACTTCCATTCCCTTGTTTAGGGTAGGGGGTAAAAATTACAAGTTTTGGATGTAGTAATATTATTCGTATAATTATGTACTAATATTCTGAAAAAGATGAGAGAGAAAAGAATGAGAAAAGAAAGAAAGGGTCACCCCCACCCTTTAACATAGGGGATGGAAATTTGTATTCGTTTTCCCATACAAACAGAATTTCATGCTAGAGATATGAAAATTATATAAGTAAACAGAATTCTTATTATATTATGTTACAAATAAGGAAATAGGTGTGTCAGGCTTTAACAAAACATCCCTCAACCCCTTAAAATAGGGATAGGGCTCTGGTTTCAGAATATTAGTACATAATTATACGAATAATATTACTACATCCAAAACTTGTAATTTTTACCCCCTACCCTAAACTAGGGAATGGAAGTTTGTCGGAGGTTTCCATTAATTTTGTTGCAGGAGGTCTAAAAATTGATAAAGAGACTCCTTGTTATAAATAATAAAACACCTATTTCAGGATGTTTAGTAAATCACCCCCCACGCTCTAAATTAGGGGAGAGAATTAAGCGCGCGCAAAACGCCTAATGTGTACCCGAAAATCGGGCTTACAACGTTGTCAAATCGCGAGTGCCGTGCATTAGAGACCAGTGATACTTTGTTGGGTATCCCATTGTATGCCACTGATCCCTAGATGACAGTTAGGTGGCTAAATGTCAACTTGAACCGCAATTCTAAAACAGAAATACGAAGAACGTAAGGCTACCGATTCTTTCAAACCCAAATTACAGTTGCTTTAGATGACAGCTCTTGTAGGCAATAATCGCGTTTAGATAAGTCAAGCGTCACTTTGGACTTGGCGAAAGCCTTCAAAACATTGATTGAAAGTCGGCGAGCTCTGTGGAAAGCGGTTGAGGTCCCGAGTTCGATCCCCGGCTGGGGGTAAAGAAAAAATCCCCAGGTCTTGAATGTTCTGGTTCCCACGACACAGGGTATCCCAGTGTGGGGCCACAAGCAATGTATGTGCCTGTAAGTAAATATTTATTTTTAAAGTGATCGGGATTCAGATGAAAAGCCGTGTTTATAGAATAAATCGCAACACCAGTCAAATTGGGAAATCGATCAATGAGAACGCGATTATTTTACACGGCCTGTCTTTTCTGGAGTTGTGATTGGGCGATTTAGAATTTGAATGCCATTGTGACTGATATCAGAAAAAACATAATATGTAGTGGCTCTGTGAGCTGAAGACCTCGCGAGTGACACTTTATTTTAATAATACATACAAACTTATGAATGCACCCGGTTACGTACCTGGAGTTTGAAAGTAGCCGCACCAATAACATTTTGCTGTCTTAAACCCAACCTGTTGACTTTTCACTAAAATTATACAGCCTGTTACTCTCGAGGTCTCTAAAAAACCAAAGACACCTCATTTGTTAAAATCCGTGAAGCCGATTGGATTGTAGCGGTTTTTTGTTTGAAACCCCCACATCTCCGCCATTTTGAAAAATTCCAAAAACTGAATCGTCAATTTTTTTATATACTATCGAACCTGCTCACAAAAAATCACGAGAATCATTTGGCAAATGCGGCCTATAGAGGATAACATCCGGACATAGGAACGCATGTTTTCCCAATCGTGAAACTCGCTTCGCTCGCTCGGTCAATAAGGCTATATAATAGAGGTACTCGAACAGATATGAAACGTCGACTGAATTTAATCTGTTAGCAAGAATGATAGTTAGGCCAGCAGCGTTTTGGAAAGACCGAAAGAATCCGACATCGTTAGGAAGAGGTAACTTATTTTATTATAGACAGAGATAGAAGCGAGTTATTCTTATGTCAAACTTCATGTTAGGTCGTCATGTAAAAACAGAACGTTGCTTAAAATACTATATTGCTCAATTTACGATATTTTGCCCTCTGACAATATCAAATTACTTTTCGATTCGTTACTATGCTTTCGCTACGGCGCACAGGGCCGATTGGGCACGTCGCGTATTGTATCCGAGCGAGATAAAGCCACGCACGGTCGATTAAAAGGTTTCGGCAGCCGACAAACGATCGATTTTCCGCAGCTTGTACAACTTATCGATTTCCCACAGTTGTACAATTAACTGTAAATAATGAACCAACCTATCATCAATTATCTAACAACTTTATTGGCATTGTAATAGCTTACTAGTTTGAGTAGTTTGTATTCATTCGGCGTGTGATTCCAAAGTCAATGTTACGTCAATTATAGATATAATCATGAACTACGCGACCAACACAACTACGCGCTAACAGGATCGCAGTTTCGGCACCTGTACCCCTCCTACAATGCGAAAGTATACGTACGTACCTGTACCTACATATCACTAGCATGTACTAAGTATGCACTATTATTTGGTATGAATCACAGTTCCGGTGTTCGCTCAGTTATTCCAATGAACGCATGTTGCGAAAGTTTATGTGACTGCTACATAATGGAGGGCATTAATACTCGAGAGTGGGTTTATGAAACGAGCCGAAGGCGAGTTTCATAATAATATCACTCGAGAGTTTTAATGCCTAATTATTTACAGTTACATACACTAGTTTATCTACACACATATCATAAGCTCTCTTTAATGTGTTCAGGAACCGCATGTTTGACCGGCATTGTGGCATTGATCTTATCTCTGCAGTTGTTTAGCTTGTTCTGTAGCACCAATTTCACAAACAAACTAGGGGCGGCACGCAGGCGAGCGTCGGCGCTCGCAATTTGAATGTCATAATATGTAGAAAATTTACACATTATGGTCATAATGTACAAATTTTCAGATAAGAAATGAGTTTTTACCAAATAGTTACCAAATTATGCTGGTCTTAACGTGCGGTTTTCGCAACGCAAATGTCATGCGCCTAGTTGTGTTGTTCCCTTAGTATGTTGCAGTGTCCCGAAATATGTTCATTGCTCCGAGAGCGAGCGCACATGTTTCACATACGCGTGTGTCTTGTATCTCGAGACACTCCACTCCACTCCACGCAGTTGTTCAGACATGTTGTTCCAGTTGGCCCCAGTGTATCCGAGGCGGCGAAGAGTTGCTTTCTCATCGCTCGACAGAGCTGCAAGCCCCTGATTCCCTAAGACCCGAATGCTAGAATACAATAGACGAGCTATAATATTTGCTATATCAGCACAAACAGACAGAAAAGCAAAATTAATACATAAAAAACACGTTATAACAACTTACCTATACAGTATGAAAGAAAGAATAACATTCATAAATACCCGCATCGAATTTGTGAGTGGTTTTGCTGCCATGTGCGCATGCGACGGCGAAACGGCTGACTCAGCTTATGTCACAGGAAGCCAGACCCGGAAAGTAAATAAAAGTAGAAGTTCACTTCTACTTTTTACACAGTAATTGTAATTTACGGCGATTTTGAAAGTTTATTACAAGAGTATTCTGATAAAAGTAAATCAGCTTCAACATTCAATATAAGAGGCTACTTGTTTCACCTATTACGTTTGTTGCGATTCAAATCCCGAGTTAAATAACTTTCTTTCATAAAGAGGACCAGATTGCTCGAAGAAATTTGTAGAATCATTATCATTAGTACATGATTTGCGAAGTTTATATGAAATACTGGCAGTTACGAGGAAAATCAATCCGTCGAGGGAATCACAACGTTCTTTTGAAAATGCAAAAGAATGTCATATCTGTAAAAGTTATTTCCAGCAATGATGCGAAACTAAAAGATCATGATCACTTCACCGGTCAATATAGAGGAGCTGCCCACAATAAATGTAATTTGGAAGTTGTGGCCAGTGTAAAAATAAACTAAACTAATCATTAATAAATATAACACAAATGAAAAAAAAAACGGTCAAGTGCGAGTCTAACTCGCGCACGAAGTGTTCCGTACCACCGTACAATGGTAGGGATGGTGTGGAGTGAATAGTTTGGATTTTACATTGCAAATGTTGTTTACAAAGTTATTGGTACAGCTACTTTCACACTACATGTACGTAACCAGGTGCATTCATAAGTATGTAGGTGGTATTGAAAGAATTGTTGTATAAATATTTATTTTATTTTGTTTTTTAGTATTTGTTGTTATAGCGGCAACAGAAATACATCATCTGTGAAAATTTCATCGGTCTAACTATCACGGTTCATGAGATACAGCCTGGTGACAGACGGACAGACAGACAGACAGACGTAATAGGTTATTTTACCTTTTGAGCGGTAAATTAGTTAAAATAATCGCACAGTTGTTGACTAAGTTGTTGGAATTATGCTCCCATACAAACGCTGCCTCAGTGCTTGAATGTTCAACGGACCATTTTTCGGAAAATATACTTTTTGACGTCTACTTAAAGAACAGCTGATTTTACATCGTATAATGGGACAAAAAATGTCCGAAAGTGGTTACAATTCACGTTCTATGCAAAAATAAAAAAGTTAATATCCAGTAGAAATATTGTGTTCAGTGCTTGTTTGGCCAACCTCCGTAATTTGCGTATTCTGAACGCATCGGAAACCGATCTCCGTGCTTGTTTAATCAACATCCACCTTACAGCCAATCAAGGACAAGGATTCAGCTATGGCGCGCTTGCGCGACGCCATCTTGCTTTCGAAGCGTGGCTTGTTTTGGCGAGGTTTTGGTAAAGATTAATAATTTACTGAGCTTAGGACCTGTTACTGAGAAAAACCAACGGCAGAAATGCCAGTGACACGTAGGAAAACAAAAAATCATAGGAATTTGACGGATTTGGAAAGGTATGTTGGACTTTTATTCATATTTTAATTTCTCTACTTCTTTTACGTGACTGATACAGGCTGATGCAATATTATTTTGGTCGGCCGAATTTAATAGGTAAATAGGTACCTATTCTAATCAGTGGTCTACCTACCCATTTAAAAATATTGGCGAATTAAGTACCTAAGTAAATTCCCGACCATATTCTAGATTACAATACTTAACAAAATGTTATTTTATACGTTAATTCCCGTTCATCTACCCCGTTCAAAAAATTCCGTTCGTTCACATCACCAAGTTGACGATTGAAACGTTTTATTTCATACTTATGCATGCACATTATGTATACCTAGAGATGGGCAGTGCTATTAATCGTGTTAATATGAATATCCAAAATGGCTATTAACCCCGCTATTAATGTTTTTCTTACATAATGTGTTTTTTATGGTTGTATTATCATTAGTGATCTATGATTCGGATGCTTTTGGTCTAGTCCGTTGCGGATTTCTCGGCCAAGTTCCAATTGGAATTTTCGGAAAAAAAATACGAAAAAATGGAATAATCCGAATTTCCGTTCAGTAATGATAAAGCAACTATAAAAAAAACAAGTTTTGTATTAAAAATAGCCAGTTTAGCTATTAACCGGAAAATTTACGGCTATTAACCGGTTCATAGCCCAACGATCCGGCTATTCACACATCTCTACCTTATACCTGTAACTACTTGCATAAACTTTATTAAAGAAAATAGGTGGGTACCTTATTCCCGCTCGCGCACAATGCACACTTCGTGTCGTTAGTTACCTTAGATTCAAATAAAATAAAACATCCTGTATTCTACCATTGGTTCTTTGAACGCAACTAAAAAGTATTTTATGCTATGCAACCTCCACATGTTGTGTTCAATATCCAACTGCGTAATTTTTACAGCGGCATTTTGTTCAACATCCACTTTTAAATTTGAAATACTCAGGACTTAGCTTACATATCTGTTCAAATTATGTATTTTACTTACTGGGCATGTTTAGACAATGCTTACACGCTTACTACGCTTTAGAACAATGTCAAACAAATTAAACGTTTCCTGTGAAATTCACTCAGGCACTGAGTTGACCATTCAAGCACTGAGGCAGCGATAAGTAGGTTTTAAATAAGATCTCTCAACTTTTTACGGTAGTTATCTGCCCTGCCAGACTAATGGGTTAGACACCTACAAAAGACGTTAGCAAACCATTAATAAAAGAAGTTTGGTGTCGGGAAATGACAGCGTGGAATATGTATGACATTCAAGCGGTACTTTATTTGAGCAGCACTCTGTCTCTGGCCATAGTAGATTAACAGGTAGGAAGGGTGAGTACGAGATAAGTTCAGGTCCTCCAAGGTAAGCAATAAAATACATTTCACACCTTGACTGATACAAATTGCTTATGTCAAAAGGCACGACAATATTTTATACCCTTTAAGTTAGCAGTAAAGTTCAAGTTGAACTTGATGATTAAAATATTCAATTAACTTTATGTAGGACGAATTTTGTCAGAGAATTCGGTTGGACTTGGTATTTGGCGCTATGGGACGGGACAATATTTTTATTCTACAAATCATCTAAAAAACAATAATAAAACACTCTTATATGTACTCTTTTTTCTTTGTGAATAAAATTAACCGGTCTAAAAGCATTTCAAATACTTCTTGAGGACTTTCACGAATTTAGTGCGTAAGCTGTAGGTTAAGTTATGTTGGAACGTTTAAGTACAACCAGCTGAGCGAACTTGCGATTGAAAGAAATTAAATAAAAGGTAAATTTGGCTAGAGTAGATTATTGTGGATAAATATCAATTGGGTTATAGGTTAGGTTGGAATTTACAACAAGCAAAAGCGGAGCCTAGGAGAGCCTAGCGAAGCGATATATAAAGCGGTAAAATTGACTTCATATTTTAATATGATAAATTTGTGATAAGAATATTTGGGGGTGAAACCCACTCGCCTCCTCCCTCCCTATAACGGGATATGATAGTTATACTAATGCAACCCTATATTTTACCCCTAAGTTCTGACCCATAGACCATTTGTTAGTCCCGTTGCTGCATCTTTGTCTATAATAATAATAATAATAATACCTTGGACACTATTCACACAGATTGATCTAGCCCCAAACTAGGATTCCCTGTATCTTGGGTACTAGACAAATAGGTACTACTATAGGTTCAAATTCGTCGTCGACTGCAACTGGATACGACGTGTCGCCGAAGCGAGACAGCGAGAGTGGTTACGTGGCGAGTAAGCGAGGCAGAAGTAGTTACCATCGGCAGTATGAACTTGCACCTTACCCATATTGAAATATGATTATCTTATGAACTTGTATTGTGTTTATGTGTGTGGTATATGCATGTGGTGTTTACAAGATATTTATAGAATTAACAGATAAGATATGTATGCATGTCAAGTATTGTTTGTTCCTATAAATTATATTATGTAGGTTTGTCCATAATTTATTACTTTGATATATGAATAATGTTATTGATAGTCTTAACTTTGTCATTCACACTTGGGTCAAAACAAGTGTCATAAAATTGATAGCAAAAAGATGACCCACAAATGGGAAAAACTGGAAAAAGGCACTCAAGATAAAGTAGAATAAAAACTATTGAAATTCCTTTTTCTACGATACATAACAAACATAAATAAATTAACAAAGCAAGTAAGAAGTAAAACACACACAAATCTTCAAAGATGAATAAAACAAAATAAAAATTAGTAAGATCTATAGGGAAATGTTGGAGCCATCTTCGCAAGGCTTTTCCCTGCTGAGGGATGTTAGGATACAGAAAGTCTTGCAAGTTACATATAGTTTACAGTGTAATCGAAATCTCTCATTTGAATGACAATACAATAGCTAATACACTTGCCAATGCCCAATTCTCTGACCCCTGATCATCATTGTTTCAATTGTTAATTTATTAGGTACACTAACTGGCTAAACATGGGGGCATGCGCTGCCTCTGTAATTCCATATGGCAAAATTTGTTATAAATAATATGTTTGTTCTGTTTTGTTAAATAACCACTCCAAGTGAATACTCCAGCAGTTCTGTCTAACTAATCCAATTAGAACTTTGGAAGTGGGAGCATTTAGATATGTGAAGTAACATGCAACCTCCAAATAGCAACCTTGGTGGAACTAGAAACTGGACAAGTATAGTGAATGGGCCGAATGAATAAAAAAAGTAGGTACTTAACCTTTCTCTTCTTAAGATTTGAAGGAAAATTATCATTGTTGATATGAGCAAATCTCAACAAGGGAAACATTAAAAAAAATCACATGCCAGATAATTAAACATAATATATATATATATATATATATATATATATATATATATATATATATATATATATATATATATACAGTGGTGGTCATATAATTAAGAACGATTTGTAGTACCAGATATTTTTTTTCAAAACTATGCTATGTGTACTTTTAAGTTCCTTCTTAAAAGTAATTAGTTGTGTTATGAAATAGCTACATCGATAAAGTAAACGGGATTAGGAGTAAATATTTAAAACATTTACTATTTTTTTTACAAATTTAATTGATTATCGATAATTACAAATTCAAGTAGTAAAAATGCTGGACAAATAATTAAGAACGATTCTTAAGCTGCTCGAGAGTTGTTTCCGTAGATACTTAGATTTTACAAATCACATTAAATAAGACAGTGACAATGTTAAAAATTATAATTTAATACATTTTATTCTAAGTTAATAGTTTGTAGCGTGACCATGGCTTTTAATAACTGCCTTACACCGTCGAGGCATTGATTCTATCAATTTTTGACATTTTTCAAGAGAAATAGAGCGCCATTCTTCTAAAAAAACGTTATATAACTCAGTTAGGTTACCACATCGTCGATTTGAAACCTTTTTCTTGACTTCGCACCAAAGATGCTCTATGGGATTTAAATCTGGGCTGTTCGGTGGCCATTCTAAGACAGAAACTGATTGAGATGTGAGGAATTCTTTAACGGTGCGTGCAGTGAGCTTCGGATCGTTGTCGTGTTGGAATGTCCAAATAATCGGAAGTACGTCTTCAGCATATGGTAACATAGTTTCTTCGAGTATATTTTTGTACTGGAATTGATCCATGCTTCCTTCTATCAGTCTAACAGGTCCAACACCATGACCAGAGAAGCATCCCCAAATTTTCACATTTCCACCACCATGCTTTAATGTCATTTTTGTGTACTTGGGGTCGAATGCTGTATTCGGAGGGCGTCGAACATATCGTTTCCCATCAGAACATACTCTGTTAATTTTTGTTTCGTCAGAGAAAAGAACATTTTTCCACTGTCTTGCTGTCCAGCTTTCATACCTCCTAGCAAATGCAAGCCGGGCTTGCCTATGACACTGTTTCAACATGGGCACCTTTCTTGCTATCCTTCCGTTCAACTTCGCTTCTACCAATCGCCTTCGGATAGTGCGCGCTGAGATCGCTGAAGGGTTATTTTCACCAAAGTATTCTTTTTTTCACTCATTAGACCCCTTAAAAGGGTATTGTTTTGCCAAACGCACGATATTTCGATCGATATTTCGATCGTCTCGCTGAGATGACTTTCTCTGTTTAGGTACACGAGGAATATTTAAAGTTGTTTGATGTGTGTTAAAATGGCTTCACAGCGTGGAATATCATCGTTTTTGAGCACTGCAAATGATTGGCAATCTTTTTATATGACCAATTCATATCGCGAAGTTTTATTATTACTTCCCTTGTAGATGCATCACAACTTTTATTTTTTCCCATTTTTTTATTATGAAACGATCAACTTTTTGACTTTTACAGAACTAAATGGCGCCAAAATTACTCGAATAGTGGCCTAGTTACAGAGTGTTCTCTATTTAAATTTGAATAAAAAAATAAACTATCCAGCGTTCTTAATTATGTGGCCAGCCAGTAAGTTTGCAATAACATGTTAAGATATATTATATACAAAAAGTTTACTTATATAATAATATTGTTGAATTTATCATATTATAACTGTATGCTACGATTGTGTAAAACAGTTTTACGATACCGAGAGAGATACAAAACAATATGCAATAAGTGTTATTCTCGTAAGTTTGAAAAAAGCTTGTTTTCAAATAGTCGTTCTTAATTATATGACCACCACTGTATATATATATATATATATATATATATATATATACCTGTATATTAACATCTAACCGCATCAAAAATGGCTAAATAGTTTCTGAGAAGCCCTCAACCATCAACCATTCTGGCTGCTGCAATTATAGACTTTAAATGCAACAAAACCACATCAAAATCGGTCCAGTAGTTTACCAGGAAAATGGTAAAGTGGCATACTTACAAACACAAGCAACCTCTAACCCTAAACACATATACCTCCTCCATCCCGTTCCGTCAAAGCACTTCCTTCAAACGACAGTTGATGCTTTTCTTTGTTATTTCTTTACCTTGAGTTGTCTAGCAGTATCAGAAATTGCTCAAGGTATTATATTGATAGGTGCTTAAGAGAAGAGGCCTATGCCCAGCGGCGGGTCAATGTAGGCTGAGTATCTGTCTAGAACTAGTTCTCTACTACTAGTACCTATAGGGTCATTGTAATAGGTAATATTTGATATATAACTTTGTAAGGGAGGACTCACAATATTATTTTTACAAAGTTAAAACTGCACAATTGCAATGATTACTGAATTCAATTCACAGAAGTTTGAAGACTGTAGTATCAATCCATTAAATTTAAATGATTTATTTAAGCTGGTGCAAGCAATATGAAACTAATGCTGAGTTGTTCAAACTAATTTGAAAATTTAAGTGGGCGATTAATCATGAGAACACTGTTATTTATTATATTAAATTAGTTTAATCACCACTTCATTTTTTTAAAGACAGGCAAATGCTAAATATTTCCTATTACATTGGCTCTTACTTATCATTGTCTAGTACCCAAGATACAGGGAATCCTAGTTTGGGGCTAGTTCAAAGTGTGTAAATAGTGTCCAAGGTATTATAAAAACGATCATGATTTTATTTTGCATCTGTATGATGCATATTATTATTATTATTACTTTAGTATTGGGTCCAAGAGTTGTATATTATACATTTGCGATTTTACCAATGTTGACTTTTGCAAATAAGAAAAAGGTTGTTTTGTATTTATTTTGTAAAATCATGATTTTAATTTGATATTATGCATGTTATTTGAATAAATAAAATAAATATAAAAATTATTTGATATAACAGAATTGTTACCATGCAAGATTATCAACAAATGTTTCATAAAAGGAAATTAAGTGGTCAGTCGATAAGGGGGCGGAATCTACACTCCAACCAATTGAGTAGATAACCAATAATATGTCATTCATCAATCAAGCACGGCAATGCGGTCTCTAATCAAAAACTGATACCATTGAGATCCTATTAGTTCTTACTAGATTAAGTCAAAAATGCTAAAACTAGGTAATTCGTAAATAACGCGTAATACAGATAATTTAAATAATATCTGCCTCTTCACTATGGTCCACTCAGAGAGTAGAAGTACGAAGAAACTCCCATCCGTAGAATAGGACCCTGCTTAGGTATGATTTTTGGTAAAAAGGGACCCTGCGCAAAACACATACCTATTATGGTACAAATCATATTGGACTAAAACCAGTATTTACTCACCGCTCTTAGGCAAGCTCCTGATCACATTCACTGCAGCCGTAAACTTGTCCTCCAAAGACATTTTGGCACAATCTAGTTTCGACAACTGAACTGAAGGAAATTGAGAATCACTAATGCACTTTGGACTTCACACTGGCGTCAACTAACGCGCGATACATACTATTACTATTTGTGTGCGATGACCTCGCGGACTATATTATGATACGATCGAATGAATATTCAAAACAACGCGACGCAGATACTTGTCGGGGAGAAACTAAATAGCTCCGACTGTGCGCAGCAAAGCAAAGCAAAAGTGAAATGAAATGAAAATTAAAAGATGACAGCGGATGTCAGGCAAGCCAACCAATGACAGATGAGGTGTGGTCCATTTGGTTCGGTCGGGATTTCGAATACTACAAAAACATCTGACAAATGTTGGCCGGTTTGTTTGATAAGCTTCTTTACGCGTCTCGTAATCTCATTCACTGCAGGGGGGCACTACAAAGTCTTATACCGATTCAGTTTAAGAACCTAAACTGATCCGCAAAATTACCATGATCGGCTTAAAACAAGTCTTGTAATAGATAGAATAGACAAGTGTAATAGATTAGGTAAATAAAGTCCATTATCACGTGTAATGGAAACGGTTGCCATGATGATGTTCATCTTTTTGACCTTATCTGAAAATGTTGTGGTAACCCCCAGGTCCCGCATGCTGATGGCAAGGCCTGCGCACACTGGGACGGCATGGTAGAGATTTTTGGCAATGGCCAGCGGACACAGTCAGTCGTCACTTGCTGCGGGCACGGGGCGGTGCGGGGGCTGGTGGTGGACGATCATTTGTAATATGCGGCGTGCGTAGAATCTGGTGTAGGGCGTTGTGGTGTTACTTGTTACTAGCACCAAAAACAACCTTAAAAACCGTAAACATAAAAAATTGAGTGGTCGCCATGTCGAAATGCAAAATGGATCCTAATTTTATAATTTTATATTACCCCAAAAAACTTTAAAACAAGCCCATATTACAATATTTTAATTTGGCAATATGGGCATGATTTTCCAGAATTTGGCCGCCGTTTTGTAATGTAAAATGGATCCTAAATTCGTTACAAGCACCCTAAAAATCTTTTATCTACACACGTATCATAAACTCTCTTTACTGCGTCCAAAAACCACACGTTACGAACAGCATAATGATAAACTTCTTGGTAAAAACTCATTTCTTATCTGAATATTGATCATTATAACCATAAAGTACCAAAATTTGTCAAATTATGACATTCAAATTTCGAACGCCGACGCCCGCCTGCGTGCCGCCCTTAGTTTGTCTGTGAAGTTGGTACTACAGAACAAGCTAAACAACTGCAGAGCAATGATCAATGCAACAATGCCGGTCGAACATGCGGTTCCTGAACACATCAAATACAGCTTATGATATGTGTGTAGATAAACTAGTGTATGTAACTGTACATAATTAGGTATTAAAACTCTCGAGTAATATTATTATGAAACTCGCCTTCGGCTCGTTTCATAGTCACACTCTCGAGTATTGATGCCATGCCATTATGTAGCAGTCACATAAACTACTATTAAAATCACACCCATGACATAAGATAACTGGCGACGAAACGTTTGCATGGAACGAAACTCAAACAAACCGGTGATTTCCGATCCGGTTTTTAAACAATATTTTAGTTTTAACTTTTTAGTCCAATCCTTAAAACATTGCTAAGCAAAGCACTCCGATGTTCCGTCTCCCTTCCAGCTCTATTATCAGGTTCACGGTCAGATGAAATGAACATGAATAGATCTTATCAGGATCAATCTAATGAGCGCAAACTCGATAGGTTTACGAGTAAGCATCTGGAAATTAGGGCTCTCACCTTCCAGCTCCTTCATCAAGCGAGGATGATGAAAAAATTACAAGGGCTTGTCACGACAATATCTAATGAGCCTAAATTCGAACCGTCTTACTACAAAAAATAATAAAAACACAGTATGATCACTTGTTTAACAAAATCATCATCTATCAGTAAACAAATGGTTAGCAAGCTTCTAAATTTCGTTACCACAAAAAAGTGTTTAGTGAGTATCTCACAAAAAACGGCTAGATCTTTCAGTTAATTTCGTTCGTTCATCAACTAGTCTCAAAGGACTGAATTTCCAGGGCCGTACAACACAATATGAAAAAATATTTAAAAAAACGTTCATAGTTTCATTTTACGCGAATAACATAAGAATGAATACATAATTTGATGGAAAATTTTATGCTTAATGTAATTCCTAACTTAGTAATAGAACATGGTTAGGTAAAGTAGTGTTAAATCCTTATTTTTGTGTAGATAATTCGTTCACTTTAGTACTTTTACCAAACACGACTAAAAATAAGCAGCGAAACGGAACGGAACGTCACACGGAACTGTCACTGAAAGTTTTTTATTTTTTATTTTGTTTATTTGGAGAAAAAACAATGACAGGTGACATAACATAAGAAATGGACTAACAACATAACACAAAACCTGACATCTTAAACATTTCTCACTAGGACATAACACAAGACCAGTTTTTTGTATTTACCTACTTTGTTTACACAATTCAAGATCGAAGTTACAGTTTAGAGAAGGATATAGAATTAGGGATAGTATCTATAAAGATGAGATAAAGTGCAGATGATACACAACGCACACTAAATGAGACATAAAACATATCCAAAATAGACACCGACTTATTTTTTGAGAATCATCTGAAATATCAACCTGATCATTAATTATTAATCAACCCACACAGCAAAACTGCACATAGCAAAACTGCACGGCCAGGTCAAAGGCAACAGACTGCGTAGACAAATAAACAAACAGACATTTCACCAACATCCATCTCACATATACACAACTTTGTATTTTTTTTATAGACCTCAGGCCTCAATCCCGCTGTCTCCATTTGAGCCCTGTAGAAGTTTACCGAGTTGCACCTTAGAAGAACTGAGACTGCAGTTAAACAAGTCTAGATCTGAGATTTTTTTGTTGTAAGTGTCATACATCCTATGAAGGGGCAGTCGGGAACCAGTGACTGTGGTTGACAGGGGGATATGAAATAACCTTCTCGAACGTGTCCTAGCCGGTATAGCATACTGTATTGCTTCTACAAGTTGTGGGCAGTTGTAGTGACTGGAACAGATGTTGCGAAGAATGATAGCATCGGAACGTTCCCTCCTGCGTTGTAACGACATGATGTTATATTCCTTCAACAGATTATAGGTATACGATAGGTACTCATTACCAAGCCTAATGTTAAGGCCACGCAGGAACTTTTTCTGTAGCATTTCTACCTTTTTGACATACACCGCGTAGTGTGGACTCCAGGCAGAAGAAGCGTATTCTAGGTGCGAACGGACAAGTGAGAAATACAGAGAGATTGAGGATGATGCTCTTTTGAGTTTGCTTGTTGTACGGAATACGAAGCCTAGCATCTGATATGCTTTAGTGCATATGTACTGCACGTGCTTATTGAAGGTAAGCTTACTGTCAAAAATGACCCCGAGATCACGAATGGATTCAACGCTTTGTAGTATGTGGCCACTGATATTATACGGGTATCTGACTATCACCCTCTTTTTGGTAAAGGTAATGACAGAGTACTTGTCATATGCAAGAAGTAGTTTGTTTGAAGTACAGTAATTGGTGAGTCTGTCGATGTCGGATTGCAGTAGCAGACAGTCAGAAGGATTCGAGATAACACGGTACAATTTTAAATCATCTGCGTAGAGAATAAAATTACTATATCTAAAGCATTGGTTGATGTCATTGATGAAAATTACAAAGAGCAACGGCCCAAGTATGGAGCCTTGTGGTACGCCGGATGTAACGGGTGCTGGGGAAGAAGTGAAGCCGTTTAGTGCAGCAGCCTGGCTACGATTGTCTAGATATGATGCGAACCATCTTAGCAGGTTACCTTTTATACCATTATAAGCCAGTTTTTTGAGTAGAATACAGTGATCAACCTTATCGAATGCCTTTCGAAAATTGGTATAGACTGCGTCTATTTGCTGGCGCTTACCCAGGCCTCCGAAAAGATCATTGGTATATAATATCAGATTGGTCACCGTAGATCTACCCTTCCAAAACCATGCTGTTCCTTTATGATAAGTTTGTCCAGATGTGGATAGATATTGTTATGTAGCTGTCTTTCAAAAAGTTTCGGTATGCAAGAGAGGATGGAAATAGGACGAAAGTTTTCTACATTTTTTTTGTTTCCTGATTTGTGTATCGGAATGATAAACGCATGTTTCCACGCTTCAGGGAAAACACCCTCCTTTAGACATTTGTTAAACAGTGCAGTGAGGGGCATGGTTAGTGCATGTCTAGCCATTTTCAAGAAAACAGGAGGTAAGTTGTCGGGTCCAGCACCCTTATTTAAGTTAACGTCAAAGAGGGCCTTTTCCACTTCAGACTTCGCCAGTGTTATGTTGCAAAGCTGTGAGGAACATGGGTGAGAATCAATTTTATCAAACATATCAGGGTCTATGCTCGTTTTGGGCTCGAATACGGAAGCAAAATACTGTGTTCGCATATTTTTTTAGGGTCAGAGGTGGAGTCAGCGCCCCAGAACATTGTGCTGGGGTAGCTGGAGCCACTTGTCTGTAGGGATGCAACGTAGCGCCAGAAGTAATTAATGTTACCATTATTCTTACCCACCAGTGAATCTTCTACATTTTTAATATGTTTTTTATTGTCTTCTGCCAAAAGTAGCTTGCAGCGGGCACGAAGTAAAGAAAACTCCTGGTAGGCAGAGAGTGACCCATATTTTTTCCATTTACGCCACACCCTTTCTTTTCTGTTTAGAGTAAGTGCCAGACCGCGGGAGAACCATACTGGGTGCTTCACACGTTTTGTTTTTTTCAGTGGTATGTGCTCCTTAATAATGTTATGGACAAGAGAATAGAAGCGATCGACCGCCCCTGCTGCACAGGTATTACTAAATTCAATGTCGCAGGATATGGCGTTAATATCAGAACATATAACGTTATAGTCAGCCTTGCGAAAGTCAAATTTGGGCGCGGAAGATCTAGGAAGTGATGACTCAACCTGTAAGTTCATGATAATTCCAAGCGGGGGGTGATGTCGGTCCGGGCGAACTAAGGGTAGCGGCGACTCAGTCACATTGAGGTCGGTTCCATTGGACAACAGCAAATCAAGAAATCTCCCATTCGCGTTAGGTACACATTTGAATTGACGTAGGCCGACAAGATTATATGTGACCAAAAGTTTGTCAGCTACCTCAGAAGTGGACGGTAACGGTGTGCCAAAAGTGACGTCACTGTTGAAAGACCACCCCAACTCTTTGATATTATAATCGCCTGCTAACAAAAACACTGTTTCGGGGGATTGAGTGTAAAATTGCTGTACCCGTGATAGGTGTATGTCGTAGATAGATTCAGTCGAATTAGGCGGTATATAGACTGCACACACCACAAGATTCATATTTTTATTTTTACGGAGCGGGATACTTACAAAAATGGCTTCGACATGGGGGTTATCACAGTGAGTAAGGCGCGTGGCGGCTATGCCACTACGGACGGCAATCAGAACCCCACCTCCATCTTTTTTATTAGACGCAGATAGGTCACGGTCACGCCTGAAAATCACATACCGATCGTCAAACAATTCGCTATCTCTTACACCAGGCAAAAGCCAGGTCTCGCATAAAACAATGACGTCATAATTGCAGCACAAAACATTCAGACGAAAGTCTGCCACCTTTGACCTTAAACCGTTACAGTTTTGATAATAAAGGCTAAGTTTATTTATAACTAGCTCTGTAGTAAATAAATACCGATGCACAGGTAACTGGACACTTTAGTTTTAATTTTACGTAATAAACAGTTGGCGGCAGTATTGCTTGTATACATTGCTATGGTGGGTTAACATGACAAGTGATGAGTAGACAGTTGGTTCAGATGTGGGACAATACAAAATAATTATAGAGTGCGTGTGTAATAGACATAGAAGTACAAGTACAGGCATACCGATATAAAGTACATATATGAGTCATACTATTTTAACGAGATCACAATTTGTTTGTTTTGGTTCGGGATATTATTATTTATCCCTTGCTCAGGAAAGGAAATTCTTGGATCTTACTGCCCGCCCTGCACTTACCCTGGGTAGTGATGACGATCAACAAAACAACACCTAATTTTCCAGGATTTCTAAACAGAAAAGGTAAGAAATCTTCATAATCGTTTTCAGCACACATCAACCCACTTCTGGGCATAGGCCTCTTGGTTAGTGAGTCAAGTCGATCAAAGACAAGTCTCTTCTATCGCGCCATTCTCCAAAGTTCTTTGCCAACTGCATGCAGAGAGATGTTGACTTGATAATATCGTCGGACAATGCCCACTGGATGGCCCTATCTTTCCCCTTGTATTTTCTATCGCTACGGTCCACTGTCCGTCCTCCCCTCTAACCAAGTGTCGAGTCCACCTCTACCTTAGCATTTTGGTATAATTTAATTGAAATCTTGTCTTTTCAGCACCAGCAAAGCCGCCATACATACTTGAATCAAATATGGAAATAAAAACCCACAAATGTGATAGAAGATGAACATGAATTGTGGTGTAAACATTAATCCCTCAGATAGAAACATTAATAATGAAGATAGAAAATCTTTCAAGGAATTGGCGATATTAATGAAATTGTTAATAAACAAATTAAAAATGTTGATATCAAAATGTGGTTTATTACTGCTTCGCTTTATTTCCTTTCATTCCAGGGGTCCTTAATGAATTAAGTCAGCTTTTCACTATGGGATATAATCTAATATAAATTACATCTCAAGATGTAAAATAAATATTGCTGAACGGGCACTAGAAAGACTGCCAAGCAATATTTATTTCACAACTTGAGATGTTAAGCTTGTTTTACCCGAGGCCAGTGCTGGCTGGCTTGGTGTTGGCCTTGTAAATACCTTGTATTGGCCTTATAAAATCAAGCCAGTCCCGTGCTGTCTGCGAGTGCTGGGGTGAATAGAGCACCCATCTAGCTAGATTTACATGAGGCCAGTACTGGCTACCAGTCTCACTGGCACCAGCGCCACTGTCTTCGCGTATCTGCCTGCATCTTCCATAGTGAAAAGCCGGCTTATCTCCTTCACAAACTGGCCTAACTCCTGCACCAACTCCAGCTTGAGCGACCGCCCTGGATGGTTGAGTAGATCTCAGGCAGATGAAACTTCTCCCAAGATTGCTGTGGCTTGCGGCTAGTATGGTTTTTATAGTGGCACACCGGTAGCAGATGTACAAATTTCATCCCATAGTATAAGTAAGTTAAGAGCGCTGGGCGACGTTAGCAGGAATTACTGCGCATATGTACAGCTATTGAAAAGTGACTACTGCGCATTCAAGGCCACCGCTCATAACGTGTCGCGCGAAGTATACACTGTCTCCCAGTAGCCCACCATAAATTTCATCATTGGATGATGTATAGCTTTATCCTTTTTCGATACGGGGTGGCAGAGGCACAGTTGTGTCCACTTTTAGATAATTAAGTCCATTTTGCATGACAGGGGGATAGCCCATCGCGGCCACTAAGGAGGTTTCCCCACGATGTCCTATGGAGAAATGAAGGTTTCCTCACGATAAAACTTGGACTTTAATGGAGTAAAAACCGCTTTTTCGTAAACAAAACCAACACAGCAGAACTGGTCAATAATTCCGCCATCTTGACAAACAAGACACTCACTAAACAAGCTTTCTCGGTTGCCTGATATAAGCCATGCCTATCCCTGCTAAGACGCTAAAATCAGTTTTGTGGTAACGATTTTTACAATCATGTGTTAAACAATGGTTAAAGTTTTTTGTGGTAAGACGGGCAGAGTTTACTACCAAAAATCCCAGGGACAGGGATCCATCTACCACCTTCCAGCGAGAGAAGCGTCTCCGTTTTAGCTTGGGCAAAAAAGTTTTTCTTCTTTCCTCTTCAGGTAGGATTTCTCAACCGATTCTCGGGAAATTTTGTAAGGAGGTTCGATGATTAGATGTTTTTTGTAGATGAAGTTTTTGGGTTTATTTCAAAATGACGGAGATTTTTTTATTGTTTATTTTTCAAGACACATAAATACACTTTTCTAGGCATAAAAGCCATTCGACAAAAACCAAACCGTTATGGCGAGAGTAACAAAGTTATTGGTACTTTCATACTCCATGTATGTAACCAGAGAAAATGCAGTCTTGTTATTTGTTAGATATAGGTAGATGTTTTTTTTTTGCTGAGATAAGGATAGGCAGTCGATGGTCAATTATTATATAAGAACACCTTAACAGCTATTAATTTTATTATGCAAATACTAAAAAGTCCAGATTACACAGCATAGGGAGTAATGAATCTTGTTAGCTTTCCATACGTTAAAAAGGAAAAACGGGACCATTATAGGATCACTCGTACGTGTTTCTGTCCTAGGTGTGTTAACGTAATATAAACGTCTAAATTCTTAACCCATTGAGTTGAAATTTGGTAAACTTATGTATTGATGTAGCCTACACAAGAACGTGTTACGTAAGCAAATACTTTTTTGAATTTGTGGTGCTATTTTGGTGGGCAAAATAAAAATAAATATTTTGACTATAATGTGTGTGCCGTGTCAAATGTAAGGGCTTGTTGCGAGTTTTTATTTTTCATTTTTGAAATAGTTAAATTATTTATGACAAAAATACAATAAAACACCACGTTGTGTCGTGCACGGTTTAAATAGGGGGCCTCAATTTCTTTCAATACCACATACTAACTTATAAATGCATCTGGTTTCATAGATGGAATATGAAAATGGCCGCACCAATAACTTTGTAAATACCATTTTGCTATCTAAGCACAGGAAAATAAGTGATACCTAATCCCTATGCAATAAATCAGCTCACAGATAGTATTGTTTAGGGGTTAAGAATGAAAATCAAATCTGGCGTCTGATCGTAGTAGGCTGATGAAACTTTGTACACAGGTAGAGTGAGTGCATTTCAGCTTTTTTTTTGGACGGAAAAAAAATGGAATTGCCAATGCCCAGGAGCACACCCCCCTGCTATGTCCGGGCCCATATACATTGAGCGGGCACCAGCTCGTGTAGTATACGGACTAAAAGCAAACCCTGAGTTGTGTGAAGCAGTTATCGGGAGATGTTAGGTACTACCAAGGTACTCTTTGGGTACTACTAGCCATGGAACATTCTTTAAATTCTTTTCACCGTTAAGTTGGTAACAATGAAACAAATGTTGCTATCCTTTGAAAATGTGTTACTCAAAAGTTAGGGAGAATAAGCACATTGTTGTAGAGGCTGGAAAGTGAGCAATAGATGGACGAGTGAGTTTGAGAGTCCATTTATTGTACTTCTGGCTGAGACATTGCATAGTGCCTTTCACAACTACTTAACTACTATAAAATTAATGCCTTGGTATGCTTAAATCTAAGCTGCAGCTACTGACACTGGGATTGGACCGGCATGAAACTGCTTCTAGGCGAAAGGTGCTGCTGGTGCATGGTGTGCCTGAGGTGGCCGATGAGCAGCCAGATGTTGTCTTGAAGAGGGTGCTTGCTGACCAACTCAAGGTGTCTGTTAAATTCCACGCCTTAACCGACAGGGCGTGGAATCTTGGTAGGGTTGTTTTTCATTGGAATGTCACAAGCAGTACTGACCTTGACTCCGAGGACCGGCATTCGAAAGCTCAATTCGAGGCAGGAGTACGGGATGAGGAACACTAGGGTGGGGGGTGACGGGAGTCGAATCTCACTCGCGTCGTAGGCCGATGCTGTTGCCGTCGTGATGCTTGCCGACTACAAGGGTCGCTATCCGAACGCGACGAATTGGTGACCGAAGCACTTCAACCTTTCACAGCACGAAGCACTCACTACGATGACGTGAAATCTGCTTATTTCCCGACGATTGTTCCGTGATTATTACAATTAACATTCCGACCAGGCCCCGATACCTGTGTTAGACAATTTACCATGAGCAAAGTGACAGCTAGCTAGTCTTTTTTTTTCTATACAAGTCACAGCTAGCTAGTGATGTCCCGATCACTCGCGGTCGATCCGCGCAACAAAAAAACCGGTGCGTTCCGAAGCATAAATATTAAACAGTCACCCGCCCGGACAGGCCCGAACCTGTCCCTAATCAATAGGAAGGCGAGAAAGTGTTGCGACCGCTCTCTTGAGGACCGAGTCCCCCACCTTGACTTCTGCTGATCGAGGCGTGCCATCCCGACCCGTGTACAAATTGATGACCCGTCCTCGTCTCCATCTCAATGATGGCAGGTTCGCATCCTTAATCAGCACCAAATCACCGACTTGAGGGGGCTCGTCCGGTCAGTCCACTTAAGGCGCTGCTGCAAGATGTGCAAGTACTCAAGGGACCACCGTTTCCAAAAATCTTGAGCCATCTGCTGCAACATCTGCCACCTAGTTAACCGACTTAACTTAACATCACCGAATGGGTATTCTGGCAGGGCGTTAAGGGGCTGATCTATCAGGAAGTGACCCGGCGTCAAATCATTTGGATCCGAACTGAGCGGGCACAACGGACGCGAGTTCAGTGTCATTTAAATTTTACAGAACAGCGTCGCAAGCTCTTCAAAGCGTAGAGAGGTCTCACCGATGATCCTCGTCAGGTGCGACGTAGCCGATTTAACCGCAGCCTCAAAAATTCCTCCCCAATGAGGACATCCCGGTGGACTGAAAACCCATTCAATCCCTCGTCGTGAGCAAGCCGTACCGATGGCGTCCTGGTTACCGTTCAGGAATTGAGTGACCTCCTGCAGATGTCGCCTGGCTCCGACTAAATTTGTGCCGTTGTCCGAACGGATTAATGTCGGGAGGCCCCTTCGTGAGACGAACCGATCCAGACATGCGATAAATGCCTCCGTAGTGAGGTCACTGACCACCTCCAAGTGGACTGCCTTCGTGGCCAAGCACACGAAGACGCACAGGTATGCCTTCACTAATCTGGCGTTCCGTAGCTGTGAAGACTTGACCATGAATGGTCCCGCGAAATCCGTTCCAGCACCCGCAAAGGGCCGGATTTCGTTAACCCTATCCGAGGGCAAATCGCCCATCTGGGGCTGCATCGTAGCCGCCTTGGCCCGATAACAAGGCAGGCACCGAAATACGACGCTACGCACTAAGCGTCTTCCCGATAGAATCCAGAACTCGCGCTGGAGAAACGCCATCAAGGCGTGGCATCCGACATGCCCATTCCGAATGTGTCGATCATGTATCAACAGTTCGACCAACTTCCCTTTCTTAGGGAGTAACAACGGGTGGCGAGCCGCATAAGGCAGGTTGGCATTCCGCAGCCGACCTCCTACCCTCAGCAATCCTTGAGGGTCAATAAACGGGTTGAGCCGAGCCACATCTCCCTTCAGTTGGACGCGTCCGCGTCTCAGAATGTCCAGTTCGGACTTAAAGTGCACCGTCTGCACGTTCCGTACCAATGCGAACAACGCATGGTTCCGTTCCCGTGGTGTCAGGACCTGTGTCCGCACCCGTTGCGCCTCAGAATTGCGACAATTCCGCGCAAATCGGAAGATCCAGGCGGTCACATTGACCAGCTTGTCGAGCGAGCTGTACCGTTCCAGCAGGCTGAACTCCTCTTCCGGCTCTGGTTACGTCGTACAGACCCCAACTGTCAAGGCGCCGTTCGCCGAGGTGACGCGTGGACTCACTGGCCAATCCGATTCGGCTTGAGTCAACCATTTTGGACCCCACCACAAGGGATGTCCAACTAACTCCGGAGCGTGACACCCACGAGACGCACAGTCTGCTGGGTTCATTTCCGCTGGAACATGTCTCCAGATTAAGGGAACCTCCGAATTCAAAATCTGCGAAACCCGATTCGCCACTAAAATCTCCAGCTTGTGAACTGAAGCCTTCAGCCAGCATAACACGATCTGGCTGTCCGTCCAAGCGTAGAACGTATCTTCTAACGCTATTGACCCACGAAGAACCGTCATCGTGTGGTTGAGCAGACGAGTCAGGAGAGCCGCTCCTGAAAGCTCTAATTTGGGAATAGTCAGGCGAGTGCGCAACGGCGCAACCTTGCTCTTGGCCATGACCAACCGCACATCAACCTCCCCCGAGGAATCGACCATACGCAGATACACCGCAGCTCCGTAGCCCTTCTCCGAGGCATCGCAAAACCCATGCAGGGTGGCGGTGTATCGTTTGGTGGGGACCAACGTCCGTGGCAGTGAAATCCGATTGATGCCAGGGAGGGTCGAAAAGAACGATTCCCACTCTGAGCTCAATGACCCGCCGATCGGGTCGTCCCATTTCAGCTCAGCAGACCACAATTGCTGCATAAAACACTTGAGCTGAAATGTTACCGGGGTGATCCACCCGTTTGGATCAAATATCCTAGCCACCGTTGAAAGGACGTTCCGTTTCGTCCAGACCTTCGGGGAGTCCAACTCGACCCGATACGAAAACATGTCTGACACCGGCTGGTACTGGACGCCTAATACCGACAACATATTCGGATTTTCCAGATTTTCGAAAATGTGGGGATCCTGCTGGTAGTCATCCGGAAGACCAGACAGTAACTCTGGCGAGTTCGACATCCATTTCCGGAGCTCGTAACCTCCACCCCGTAAGAGCTCAACTAGCTCGTCCCGTCGAGCGAGCGCCTCCTCTACGGAATCTGCACCGGTACAGATATCGTCCACGTAGAGATCCTGCTCCAGGATCGCTGCTCCTCTAGGGAAATTTAACCGTTCTCGATCCGCTAACTCCCGCAGAGTGCGAATCGCCAAATAAGGACTAGACCGTAGCCCGTACGTGTTGGTATTCAGCTCGTACACCTTGATGGGCTGATCTGGGCTCTCTCGCCACAGTATCAGCTGATACCGTCTATCGTCAGGGTGAATGACCGTCTGCCTAAACATCATCCGGATGTCAGCTACAAACACAACATTGTGTCGACGGAACCGTGTGATAACATCCGCGATGTCATGGTTCAACTTCGGCCCTGAGTGCAAACACTGGTTCAGGTTCATGCCGTTAGATGTTGATGCCGATCCATCGAACACTACCCGTATTTTGCCCTCCGGGGTCCTCAAGACCGCGTGATGAGGCAGGAAGCAGTGGTCTTCACGCTTCCAGTCGATACCCGAAACCGACATGTGGCCGAGCGACTCGTATTCCCGCATGAAGTCGACTCACTTCTGCCGGAAAATCCCGTCACGCTTCATGCGTCGTTCGAAAAAGCCTATACAATTGCAGGTAGGTCAATTTGAAAAATGTGTAATTCATGCTAATTACTTACCTTTGGTATACTCTCTAACATCCCTCGATGGTAAAAATCTAGGCAAGTTCCACATAAAGGACTTGGTTTGAAGATGCTTCCCCCACTACCTAGTGTAAATAAACTTGAATATTTTACTAGGCATAATTTTTACTGGTGTAATAATGTAATTAATATGATACTCGATGCGTAACATTAGCAATGTACGTGTTATTTATAAATATTAGCATAAATAAATTTAAAATAACATCCCTTTTTAAAATTTGAGATTTCCGAGTAGTACCACTTTACATCTGAGGCTACTTTAGGATAAGAACAAAATTGCAAAATATGTTAATAGGGAGGGAGCTTTACACTATACAGGTTATTGTATTTTATGTATTTTGATATCTTATAACATATTATTTGTTCTTGTTTGTTTGAAATTGTTATACTCAAAGTAACATTATAAAACAGATGAGTGTAGTATATCATATATCTTTTTTATCATAAATACTCTTCGGATTGTATTATTTGCACATCTTTACATTACACTTTACAGAATAGTCACCGGGATATTAGCTACAATTATTAAATGATATTAATAATAACAAATTATAGCTGAGTTACTTGAAGCTGGAATAATAGAGGTGTCAACATCATCATATGCCAGTCCGATCCTGTTAGTTAAAAAGAAAGATGGTGGATTCAGGCTATGTGTCGACTACCGGGCACTTAATAAAGTAACAGAGAAAGAAAGATATTCCTTGCCTCTGATACGGGATCTCCTGGATAGATTGGTAAATAAATCAGTATTCGTTTCTGACCACGACTGTGGAATATTTGGGACACCAAGTTACAAGTGGAGAAATAAGACCTTCTTCTCACAAGCTGACTGCAGTTGCTGACTTCAAACCACCTGGAAATGTACACGAAGTCAGACAGTTCTTGGGGCTTGCTTCATACTTTCGCAGGTTTATAAAGGATTTTGCCACAATAACAAGACCACTTACACTCTTGACGAAAAAGACTACAGCTTGGTGTTGGGGAGCTGAACAACACAACGCTATGGAGACTTTGAAAAGTGCTCTTACATCTGACCCAGTACTTGCTATTTACGATCCATCTCGTGAAACACAGATCCACACCGATGCTTCTAAAGTAGGCCTTGGTGGACTACTGTTGCAGTGTCAGGAAAACTTCGAATGGAAAGCTGTCGCATATGCGAGCAGGCAGACAACAGACGCTGAGGCTAAGTATCACAGCTTTGAGCTTGAGCTTACAAAATTACCGCTGTTTTGCCAAACGACCGGTATGAAGTCAGCTCAGCCGCCAGGGGCAAGAGAGCGTATAAAAGCGTGGTTGCTCGTGATAAAATTAAACTTTGGAGAGCTAGACTAGATAGTTCATCAGAGGACGAGGTAGAGTGTGATATTGTGACCCCTCTGGAATGACAACAATTGTTGTGGAAACTGCCTATGGGGCGTTTGTTTTTCATGTACCTAACTGTTTCAAATTATAATAATTGTTATGTTACGTAGGCCTACGGGGCTAACCTGAAGCCTAAGATGCTATGATTCTGATTATTAATTATACCATGCCCGTGAGGCTATATCTTGCCTTCGGGGCTATACCATGCCCGTGGGGCTATATATTGCCTTCGGGGCTTTACCATGCCCGTGGGGCTATATCTTGCCTTCGGGGCTATACCATGCCCGTGGGGATATCTTGCCTTCGGGGCTATATCATGCCTGTGGGGCTATATCTTGCCTTCGGGGCTATACGTTGCCTGTGGGGCTATACGTTGCCTACGGGGCTATGTTTTGCCTACGGGGCTATGTTTTGCCTACGGGGCTATGTTTTGCCCACGAGGCTTTTTGGCTACGGGGCTATGTTTTGCCTGCGGGGCTTTGTTTTGCCTACGGGGCTATGTTTTGCCTACGGGGCTATATTTTGCCTACGGGGCTATGTTTTGCCTACGGGGCTATGTTTTGCCTACGGGGCTATGTTTTGCCTCCAGGGCTATTGTATGCCTTCGGGCCTGTTAAGCCTACGGGGCCAATTGCTGCTGGTTGCTGCATCGAGTCTTCGTGGCAACTCTGACGGCGGCGTGTCGACGGAGCTACAACGTTATCCTTCGAGGGCGAAGGAGAGAACAGGACGGCCGAACTGATAAGAAGATAATCGATCCCTAACAAGCACGGTACAGCACTATGCGATCGACACACGCGCCTCCTCACTAGTGCAGAGAACTGTCATTCATTCAAATTGTTTTGGTTGTTGAGCGGAGCTCTTTTTTGTTTCCTACCTACCGAATAAAGTGTTTTCCGTGAATATAATCAAATGTTTATCGTTTTATTCTTTCTAACACTGGTAATGAAGAAGCAGACAAAGCTGTAAGATCCAACTTTGATGAAGATCACACTTCAACCTTGAAAATACCATTCACGAACTTCTATGCTCACATGGCTGGAAACCTGAAAGCATTGTGGGTTGATTACTGGGCAACTGCAAGCCAACAAAAAGGCAGATGGTACGCAGGGATACAAAAAGCCCTGCCCGCTGAACCCTGGTACCATGATAATAGAGAAGCAGACAGCCGAGACTTCATAACAACTATTAATAGACTGCGATTTGGTCATTGTCACACAAAAACTCACCTGAAAAGGCTCAAACTGGTGGAAAATTCGGATTGTTCCTACTGTGGAGCTGAAAATTCTAACCTAGAACATTTATTTATGAAATGCCCTGCTTTCGGTATGGAAAGACTCGTGATGTGTAGTGAATTAAGTGAAATAATTAATCAATCGAGTGACTCGAACAAAGACAAGGAAGTGCCTAATAATTTACAAGAATTACTATCTAATAAACTGTACTTTAAAACTCTTTATAAATTTATCACAAACACTGTTAAAAAAATATAGTGATTAATAATATTGAAGTGAAGCAAGGCTTAAAAGGGCTTGTACCCAGAGCCGTTAAAAAAAAAAAACGATTGCAATGTTTTTTTAGATTATATTGTAATGATCGCTTTCATCACTCCTAAGAAGAGTCTAGGTCTAAGCATACTGCTTAGTGATTAAAACTAGTCGTTCTAGTTAGTTATTGAGGCGTGTTATTATTAAAAAATATTTATTAGTTAATATACTACTCAAAAGAAAATAAGGGCCACTTACATATTTCTGTTTTTGAGTAAATTTTTAGATGTAAACTAATTAATAAGTGACTAATTAATGATGTCCGGCCTCCTTCAGTATCCAACCTCTTTAATGCTGGTGATTAAGTCTTACAGCTGGCCAGAAATTGAAGCAAATAAAAAAAAACTAGTTTCAGGTCAAATTCCTTTCAGATGGAATCACAATTTTATTCTGTTAAAAAACTATTTCTGTCCATCTTTTGCTTCTTTTAACATCTTTTGTTAATAATTCCACGGCAACGAAGGCATATGGATACCATTACTGCCACCAGAGCCGTTACATTGATTGCTGAAGGTCATTCACAGCGGTCTGTAGCTTTGTCGTTGGGTTTCTCTCGCCGAGCCATCCAAAATGTGTGGGATCGGTTCCAAGAGACTGGCAGTGTTGCAAGAAGGCCTGGATCGGGCAGGGTGCGAGCGACTACGGCACAAGAGGATCGCTACATCCGATTGAGTGCCCGTCGAGAGCGCTCTGTGACGGCACGTAAGTTACAAAATCGCCTACGGTTGACAACGGGGACTCGTGTTAGTGACCAAACGATACGTAATCGACTGCATGAAGACCAGCAAAGGTCCAGACGCCGAGTAGTACGAATTCCTTTATCTAGGGTTCAACGTGGAAATCGTTTAAGTTTTTGCCGCGAACATTCAGATTGGAGCATGAATCAATGGGGTATGGTGCTCTTCACAGATGAGTGTAAAGTGAAGCTTTGTAGTGATGATCGGCGGATTAGAGTATGGAGACGACAGGGTGAGAGATTTTCCGATGTCTGCATCAAGGAAATTGACCGCTTTGGAGGTCCTAGTGTGATCGTTTGGGCTGGGATTAGCTTACAAGGCAAAACTGAGCTGGTTTTCTTAAATCAAGGCACAGTAACTGCACAACGGTACATCGATGAAGTCATCAGGCCTCATGTGATTCCATTCTCACAGAGAGTGGGGCCAGGGTTCTGGTTAATGCATGACAATACCCGCCCACACACAGCTCGGGCCACTCAGACTGTACTGGATGACTCCCATATTCGTGTCCTACCATGGCCGGCGTATAGTCCGGATTTAAATCCAATAGAGCATATGTGGGACCAATTAAAACGAAGGGTTAGGGAGCATGAGCAAGAGGTTCACAACCAGCAACAGCTTATGGATGCTCTGAAACGTGCGTGGGAAGAGATACCTGATGAAAACATCAGAAACTTAATCGAGAGTATGCATTCAAGGCTCCAGGAGTGTGAAAACAGGAGAGGAGGACACACCCGTTACTAAACCATTAAAAAAACAGCTTGTGTCAGTTTTTGTTTTGTTTTGCAAAGAGTTTCTGTTTAGTTTTTGCTATTGACAATGGACTAATTTCATGTTAATTGAAATAAGTGAAACAATTGACTACACAATTAAATGGTTATTAGCATAAGTTAAAACAAAAGCCTTGTTACATGTTATTTTAATAAGTATACATTACTGTTTACTATATTTTTCTCGTAGCAATCAAAATACTTAGTGGCCCCTATTTTCTTTTGAGTAGTATACATAGGTATATTACATTATTTTATTTAGTTAGTAGGTATAATATTATTTATAATAAGTATTTACTCATATGGATACCAATCCACCTGATATTATTAATCAAAGTTTTTTCTTTTGTGCTTCAAACGACGATGTTGACAGCTTTTTGAGTGCGGAAAGCGGCGTTTCCTCTTTGGAGCAACCCTTATCCGTCAAGATTAGGACTGTCTTCGGTGGTGTAGAGGAAAATTTAAACATCGTGCATATTGTTACGCCGGTAGGTTAGGTCAAAAACTTTGAACGTCAATTTCAGTGCTTTAGAGGCGTTTTCAGCAGGCTGAAAAGTCATTTCAGGCCGTTTCAGAAGTTACTCTATCACATATCTAAAGATCGAAATTTCACCCAAGTTGCCGTCGTTTTCAGGCGCCTGAAACATGTTTTCATGAAAATGACGTTAATAAATAAATTAAAAAATAAATAAAATATTTTTTTTATTTCAGTAGCGCCTTCAACTGCGTCGATTTCGATATACTAATTGAAATTTTAAAGTCACTTAATGTCACCTCGCACTCTGCTCACTGGTTTGACTCCTACCTGAGAGACCGCCAGCAACGCATTAAGTCTGAGGAGATCTTAACGGACTGGTGTGATCTCTCCGCAGGTGTTCCGCAGGGAGGCATCCTTTCTCCTCTCCTCTTCTCGGTATTTATTAACTCCATCTCTGTCGTTCTTACCTCTTCTTATCATCTGTTCGCAGATGACCTTCAAATATATCGGCACTTCTCTCCGTGTGATGTGAAACTGACAGTAGAGGCGTTGAATGCTGATCTCGATAACATCAGGATATGGGCTACCTCATATGGTCTGCTTGTCAACCCGGGAAAATCGCAGGCCATGATTTTGGGTACTCGTCACTCTCATAACCTATAGTGTATGATGGTAACATAATTTCAAACAGCGAGAAGGCCAAGAATCTTGGGGTTGTATTTGATAAATTGTTGTCCTGGTCGCCCCATGTTTGTGAGGTCAGCAGACGAGTCTTTGCGTCATTTTACTCCCTACGGAGATTGCAGCACTTCCTGCCGCGGCAGACTAAAATCACCCTTGCCCAGTCCCTCCTACTACCTTTAATCGACTATGCGGATGTTTGCTGGATCAGTGCGAACGAAGAACAACTGAACAAACTCGAATGACTTCAAAACCTCGGGATTCGGTTTGTCTTCGGGCTGCGCAAGTATGACCATGTCTCACAGTATCGCAAGGAATTGGGGTGGCTTCCGATCCGCCTTCGTCGTGATATGCACGTTCTCTCCTATCTGTTCAACGTTTTGCGAAGTCCCCGCTACCCCTCATATCTTCGAGAAAGTTTCGAGTTTATTTCCTCCAGGCATAGCAACCGGAGATCCCACACGATGTCTCTTCTTTCTACTCCTCGGCATAACACTGCCGCTTACAAACACTCGTTTAGGTTAACGGCGATCCGACTGTGGAACGCACTTCCCTGCGCTACTAGAGATAGTCCCTCAATTTTCCTCAATTGTGAAGATATTGGTTTATTATTTTTATTATTTTTTTTTATTGTTATGTAGCGTACTAGAAGTACTCTACACAACAATAAAAAATTATTGTTGTGTAAAGTACTAGGTAGAACTATGTTCTACCTTTAGTTTCTTTTTTTCCTCTCCATTCTCGGTTTGCTGGAAGAAATGTCTTGTTAGAGATAAGCGCTCCTTTGTACATGTTATTTCCTTGATATTTGTTTTGTTATCACAGTTTTGTGCAATAAAGTATTACAAAGTATTACAAAGCGCACAGGATGCGTTCCCAATCCTGCCAATTTGAACTAAGTTCACAATTTGGCATTGACGGATTTTAAACTAACGAAAAATCATGCGTTAAATTGTGAAAGGTTTGACAGTTCATAATATTGCGAGTAAGATTATAAACGGACGGTGTTCATAATCTGACGGTAACATGTTGGAAAACGTATCTATGAATAAATATAAACATAAGAATACTAATAAAACATGTTAAATAATAATAAAAAAGGATTTATATTTAAGTTATTTAACGTCTGTGTAATAGTACATTACTGCAGACACCGGAAAAGAAGGGCTTGCCGGCTGAATAGGTATAGACCGGATAGGAAAACGAAGCCGGCAAGCTCTATTCACGGCCAGAGGCATGTATAGTGCTTTTCTCACACATGCAATGAAATAAAAAAATACTTATCGTAATTTCGTCGTCCGTTGATATTTTTTGCTCTGAGTATAAAATAAAAAAATATTACTTCCTGCCCATATTACCTGCAATGTTGTATGAAATTACATTACAGTACCCGTTTCGACAGCGGCCAGCAACGTGTTACTTCCAAGCCTAGTATAGCGCACGTCGTGACGACATTTCGTTGCATGTGTATAAAAAATCTTTTTTACTGTTGCCGAAGGGTATTTGCCTCACGCGCCTCACGTCAAATTTTACAAAAGGGATGATTGACACTTTGTATTTTTTATTGCGATTAGTATTAATTTTGTTTCAAATGCACTTATTTCAAGGCACACAAAACAGTATTCGCTCGTAAACAGTACAACATAATGTCCAGTATAATTTACAACAAAGTTAACAAAATTTTAACTTGAGTGCAAGACCACTGTCTCAAAATGGCTCAAAACCCTCGATTATAAAGCAACAGAATTAGTTCTCAAAATTACAAAATAAAAATCTAAATAAAAACAATGATTCATATTTATTTATTTCCGATTTCATTACATATTCAGTTTAATTACTATATATTTTATTATATTTATCAATCTAATTTAGTCAGAATTTATTCTAATTTCGTAAACATTACTATAAATCTTCTCATACAGACTTTTGAATAAATGATGAATAAAAAATATAATGAAAACAGGGCGCAGACTAAGTCATAATTCCCTCCCCTCCCCTCCCCTCCCCTCCCCAAACACATCATCAAATTATCCCAGTAGTTGACGGCGGAGGACAGGTAGATGCAGCATATTTTGATTACAAAAAAGCATTTGATTTGGTGGATAATGATGTACTATTGAAAAAGCTTGCAAACATTGGTTGTACGCCTAAGCTTCTGAAGTTCTTCGTGAGCTACATGGGTGACAGAACTCAATATGTAGAATATGGTGGACACCGGTCGCAACCATACTTCACTAGATCGGGGGTAAGCCAAGGAAGTACTTTGGGGCCTCTTAAGTTTACAATAATGATAAACTACTTACCAAGTTATGTAGAAAATTCTGGTTGTTTATTGTTTGCGGATGACCTCAAACTATCCTTGGCGATATCTAGTAGTAGTGACAGTGTAAAATTACAAGAAGATATTGACCGGATTGTTGAGTGGAGCAATACAAATAAGTTAGAATTCAATGTCTCCAAATGCGCTGTAATTTCTTTTACGCGAAAAAGTAACCCTATATTGAGTGACTACAAAGTTGGCGACGCACAAATGCAGCGTGTAAGAAATATTAAGGATCTGGGGGTCAGGTTGACATCAGACCTGAATTATAGAGAGCATATAGAAGGAATTTGCAACAAAGCGTATCGCAATCTGGGGTTCATCTTGCGTACCGGGCGCACCTTCATGGGGACTTCCGCGTTGATTTCGCTATATAATTCACTCGTTAGGTCACAACTCGAATCGAACGCAGTTATATGGGCACCGCACGAAGCTAAATATAGTCTTATGTTGGAACGGATACAAAATAAGTTCATAAGATACTTGTATTTGCGGAGGTACGGAGTCTATCCCTTCTACCCTCTGAAATATCCTACTCTTTTTATATTGGGTATGGTAGGGTATAACGAACTTCGGGTTAGAAGGGAAGTAGCTCTGGTATCGTATGTGTACAAGGTGCTGATGGGTAGAATATCCAATCCCGTGTTGCTGGGCGAGGTGAACATTTGCGTGCCGGACGGGTACGCGGGCCGCCGCCGTCGGCCGCCGCTGCTGCTGGTGCCGCGCGCGCGCACTAACTTGCTGACGCACGCGCCGCTCACGCGAGCTATCAAAGCGCTCAATCTTATGTCGGAGCGAATAGATATTTTCGGTGTTACAATGTCTGAATTCGCAAGAACAGCAATATTTGTGTTTAGCTACATGGAGGATAAGTTAAAATAAAAAAAAGGTACTTTAAGGATAAAATATTTAGTGATATTTCGATATATTTTTAAATTTTTAGTGTGTTATTCTGTTTCTGATTACTTATCTGCCGTATTAGGTTCTTGCCTGTAATGGTAGGTATTTGTGGAAAATAAAATAAATAAAATAAAAATCAAGAGGCACTACTATACATACTTTCAGAGATTCACTACACCTCTCATCTTCTCACCACATTCACTCTACTTGACATTTTCACCAAAATCTATGTTTTAACGACACAATTCACACCACACGAATTTATTTTTCTCTACTCTATTTAATTATATTATGAAGGAAATAAATTTTTTCAACTCCGAAATTAAGATAGAATTTACCTAACGTTTCTTATGGGGTAACTAACTATGTAACTTTTCGAACGAGCGATAGGATAAATCAACTGTCATTTTCCCACACAACAATGACAATGCATATCTACATACCGTACCTACCCAAAAAACGTTAACAGCAGGAGAAATGTTCATCTACTTTCATTCACGTATCTAAGTAGGTACCTACATATTAACAAAACGCTTTAAAAACACGTCCTCCACTGCAACACAAGTCACCGCAGGAAAATTTAATACTAACTATGACGTCTGGGACAGTGCGACTGACTGAACTTACTTTATTAATACTTCCGTTTAATTTTTGCGACGTTGCCGTTCCGCCGCGCCAGTTTTAAAATACTAGTTTCCGCAGTAAATGTTGATCAGAAAACGTGTATAATGATCAACAAAGTTTCATTTAGTGTAAAAAAAAGGCGGTTACAAGATCAACTATGGCCGTGTCAGTCGGTGACAAGATAGAGGCTTTGCGGCATACTTAGGCACAGCGTCGCAAGGAGGAGAATTATTATACAGTTATTATAGCACGATAACTCAAAACTTCTTAAGTAATAGCGGGTAAAGACTGATCAACAATTGATGCGGATTTTAGCCTGATCAACAATGGCCGAAAAGAGGAATATATATATATATATAAGTGACCGTCGGGGACTTCTGGATCCCAACCCTTTCTCTGATACGAGGAAGGCGAGATATATATATATATATATATATATATATATATATATATATATAAAAACATAAATGTATAAAAATATATACTTTTACTTAGCTCCTTATTAAAATCACTTAGCAATGTTTTAAGGAAAATCAACTTTGAGATGTATTGTACCCACAACGATGAATATTTAATAGAATAATCAATAAAAGTCACAAAAAAAAGGAATTTTATTCCGCGCCTATAGAGAAATATATATATATATATATATATATATATATATATATATATATATATATACTGTTCGATTCAAAATCGATACTCGATCGATGGTTTCGGAACGGCCATTTTGAATTTGACGGAGCTGCCAACCTAGCAGTTTTTTGACAACTGAGGGACGAAAAGCCCCCGCGATGGAACGCGTATTGGTATAGGGCATTGAAATTAAATCGTAAGCCATCTGGAATTGTATTCGGGCTCCCCTCAGGATTGTCTATATAGCTGAGTGTATCGTGGTTCCCCGAACCAGATAAAGTTCGCATTTACGTAACATAACCTGTGTTGGAACACTGTGCGCGTCGAAGCTGGCCTGCCAGCCATACCTGGTTGGCTGAAGAACCTGTCTACCAAGAAGAGCCTAGGGTGCACCCAGGCCTTGCAGAGAGACAGGTGTTTGACGGGAACGAAGCACAGACCAGGTCAGATAGAATCTATTTACTTTAGCTCGGTGAATCGCCGACGTTCTTACCTCTTGGCATCTGATCGCTACGCTACCTCGTAGCTATGGGCCCCTGCGAGGTCATTGGGTGCCGAGAGGCCTGAACATTTTGGTAGCAAGAGCGTGGTTTCCTGAGATTTGCAGCCGTCAAGGGCTCCAGGAACCCACGATTTGGGACTATCAATCTGTAGGTATAGGCGGTTATTAGCTAACTTGGTGTTGTTCCTGTATCCACATAGATTGGTAGTATTGTAAGCTATAAGTCTATTGCTGGTAGTAGACAGACAGATATAACAGTTTTCCCTAAATGACCAGTTGTACTGAGATGTGACTCAGAATAGAAATTACATTACAGGTACATTGTAGGTGAATTGAAATTTGCATTGAAGTACCAGTTACCAGTTAGTCAATCTATTAGTGGTCTAGTAATGCTAATGAATGTTTGGTTAACATAGGTAGTTACATTTATTGATAGCAGGCTATGACATTGTTTTCAGTTTATAGCAATTTATAACTTGAACTAATATTGACTATCTGTGTGTGTTATATGATATAGGGAAACTAAATTGTTGTTTACAGAATTTGTGTAGATATAAAACTCGGTTTCTATTGTTTGGGGAAATCAGCATTGTTTAAGTTATAGTTTAGGGTTCCCTCGTTTGGGTTGTAGACTGGAGGGTCCAATATAATTGAGTTATTGCAAATTGTGAGTAAGTATCGTTCCGATCATGTCGTTATCTGAAATCCAGAAGGGTGTTTCTAAGGAACTCAGATGGTTTTCCTCCGCACACGGTCTGATAGACCGTTTAGATAGGCATGATGTGGTATTGGAGCGGTCTATGGACGTTAACCCCTCGCACCCCCAGCCACTTGGCGCCGACACAGCTCGTCCACCAGGCACACTTAAGCCCGCGCGGCGCGCGACACTTGACTGACGTATCAAGTGATTATGTTGAAATGGTAACTCTTAGAACTATGAGAGTGCTAAATATGAGTAGCTAATGAAACCCTCTCTTAGTCAATGCAAAACTAATGTCACAGTGACCTTCCTTTATTATTGTACCGACATGAGAATCACAGACATCTATGAAAATGGTCCTTCTCGACACAAATCTAGCAGACATGAGAAAAACATCAACAACATATACATGTTATTTGATACCTACGTAATCTAAATAACATTACCCTTTCAAAACAATAAAAACATTAGTGTGTTCTTATATAAACTGTTCAATATTTCAACGTTTGAAATTTTCCAAAAAAAAGTCCTCGAAAAAGTGTTTTTTTTGAGGCACGTTTGGAATATTTTTTTCTATGAATGACCATAGACAATTGTATCGGATTATAGACTTTGTCTTATTGAGCGTCTGGAAAATCTTTAACAGTACCAACATGACAAAAATTGGCCAAAATATACCGGTTTAAAAAAGCGCGGGAGCGAGAGCGTCATATGACGCTTGGGGGACGGACGGTACTCGAGGCGAGCGTCATATGAGGCTTGGGGGATTGTAAGGTTAAGGAACGCTACAACAGGGTGCTCGAATTGTCCGCGCAGGCGGAATCAGTTGATGGTTGCGCACCTGACAGGCTGTCACGGTTGCTAGGGGATGTCGACCAGTGTATGGAGATGGCAGCTGCTATCACGCAGAAGGCTGCGGACATACGTAGGCAGCGCGAGTCCAGCCATGGTGGTGACATTGAAGCACCTCTGCCGCATCAGGGATCGGGGACCAGGTTACCCGTTATAACTATGCCTACCTTTGACGGAGTGTCCGGTGAATGGATGAGCTTCATCAATCTGTTCGACAGTTTGGTGCACATGCGATCGGACATTACCAAGTCTGTCAAAATGGCTCAGCTGGTGGCAGCATTGAGGGGTGAGCCCAGGGAGCTGGTCGCTCATTTGACAGTTACGGAGGGTAACTATGAAACGGCCAGGCAATTGTTGGTCAGACGTTACCACAACAAACGGAGGTTGGCCGATGCCCAACTGAACCGTTTGTTTAGCATCCCGGTTGTGAACAAGGTCGGGGCCATACAGACGGAGGTTTTGAACCCGTTGTTGTCCGTCACCAAGGCCCTAGAGAATCTTGGACTTCCGGTTGGTGAATGGTCGTACCTACTGCTGTACATTGTACTTTCCCGCCTACCCGCTGACGTGCAGACTCGTTTCGAACAGTCTCACGGGAGGTCGGCCGAGGACCTGCCCGCCTTCTCCGACTTGGTCGGATTTTTGGTAGAGGAGGCTCGACGGGCAGAGAATTTGGGGTTGACGGTCACCCATCCTTCGGAGCCACAGAGAGCTGCCGGGAGCGCTGTGAGTAGGGGCCCTCCGACGAGGAAGGACCGCACCAACCGGCAGTCGTATGGGACTGTGAGTGCATTGACCCCACATAGTGAGACCTGCCCATGTTGTAGGCAGATTGGCCATGCTGTGGCCAATTGCAATAAGTTCGGGGAACTTAGGGTTGAGGGACGGCGCCGGATGGCCAAGCAGCGGGGCTGGTGTTTCCTGTGCCTCGGGCCACACATGGCTAGGGACTGCACGCGCACAAAATTGTGCGGATATTGTGGTGGGGCCCACAACAATCTGTTGTGCATGAACCGGTCCGGCCAACAGCCACCACAGGGCCGTACCCAGGGTGACACGGCATGGGGCCCTGAGAATTCGTTTGCGACTCGGAGCGCAACTCAGGGGCCAATGTCCCCACGTGCACAGGGCGGTACTAGGGTGCAGGGCCGCACTCAGGGTCATCACATGGGGGGCCCTGAGTTTTCGGTTGCGACTCAGCATCCGACTCAGCGGGCAATGGGGCCACAAGCACGCAGCCACCCAGGGGTGCAGGGCCGCACTCAGGGTCATCACATGGGGGGCCCTGAGTTTTCGGTTGCGACTCAGCATCCGACTCAGCGGGACATTGGGTATGTTGAGCAGGCCGTAACGGGCGGGTGGCATGGGACACCTTCGAGCTATGCGGATGCGGCTCGGACGCCGCCTCAGTTGTCGCCCCGCTCGTCGCCTCGTCCTCGTCGGTCGCATGTGATGTACCCCCGCTCATGGAGCGGCCACGGTTGAATTCACGCCCACAACCCTTCGGGGGGCGTCGTAGGGTGGCAATGGAACCGGCGCGTGGGCCATTTGTACAATGGGACCCTCTGGCGTATAGCTGCCTACCTGATCGGTTACAGGCACAGTGGGGCCCCGGGGGTCCTCGCTAGGAATTTGCGGCCCAACCATTGGTTGCCCCCCAACCGGAGACGGTGGTGTTACCGATCGCCTCTGTGCTTGTTTGGGATTTGGCGGGCAACCCAACATACGTTCGCGCCCTATTAGATTCTGGAGCTCAGGGCTGCATTGTATCGAACGATTTAGCAAAATGGTTGGGCCTCAAGGTAAATAGGTATAATAATTCAATACGGGGCGTGGGGAATGTTACGGTTACGAATGTAGTTGGTCAATCGGTGATCACGTTCTCTCCACGTTATGACATTTTGACAAAAACATCCGTGCAAGCTTTAGTAATGACACATGTCATGGGCAAACACCCCTTGGTGAAGTTGAATCCGGCCGTTCGACTCCTGACGTCAGGACTCAAGTTGGCGGATCCCGATTTTGACACTCCAGCCCCGGTCGATCTGCTACTGGGAGCAGACGTTTTGGGTAGGTTTCTGTTGTCGGATCGGCGAGTTCTTCAGCCGGACGGGTTGATTGCTGTGGATACTAAGTTTGGTCACGTGATCATGGGTCCGGCATTGCCAATGGTTAGGCCTGCCGAGTCAGATGGCATACTTATTGGCTCAGCGTTGTCAGACGCTATCCAACGGTTCTGGGAGATAGAGGAACCTCCCACCGCTCGTCGAGTCGACGCAGACGAAGAAGAGTGCGAGTTGTTTTACCAGAATAGTACTGGTCGCCTTCGTTCTGGTCGTTTTGTAACTCGACTGCCTTTCAGGGCCGATCGACCGCCACTAGGAGAATCTAGGAAGATGGCTGAGACGAGATTGATGTCGATGGAGCGTAGGATGTCCAGGGACGCCGTATTTAAACAAAAATACGTCGATTTCATGAGGGAGTATGAGTCGTTAGGACACATGTCGGTATCGGGTGTGGACTGGAGATCTGAGGATCATTGTTTCCTTCCACACCATGCCGTCCTACGAACCGGCAAGATTCGAGTTGTTTTTGATGGGTCAGCACCTACCTCGAACGGGATGTCCCTGAATCAGTGTCTACATTCGGGACCCAAGTTGAGTCGTGATATTTCGGATATTCTCACGAGCTTTCGGAGGCACCAGGTTGTATTTGTCGCAGACATTCGGATGATGTTTAGGCAAACGGTAATTCATCCGGCTGACAGAAGGTATCAGTTGATACTTTGGCGTGAGTCCACGGCCGAGCCAGTCAAGGTCTATGAGTTGAACACGAACATGTATGGGTTACGGTCTAGCCCGTATTTGGCGATGCGTACCCTGCGGGAGTTGGCGTCGCGTGACCGTGTGAGCTATCCTAGAGCCGCCGCTATCCTGGAGCAAGATTTGTACGTCGATGACGTCTGCACAGGGGCAGCCAGTGTAGAGGAAGCTCTGGACCGACGTGACGAGCTCATTCAATTGCTGGAACGAGGCGGCTATGAACTACGCAAGTGGATGTCCAACTCCCCTGAGTTGATGGCTGGTCTCCCAGATGAGTTTCAACAAGACCCGCACGTTTTTGAGAATCCTGACAACCCTAACATGTTGTCAGTGCTTGGAATTCAGTACCGGCCCGTCCATGATGAGTTTACCTATCGGGTGGTTTTAGGAACACCGAAGGCCTGGACGAAGCGGTCAGTACTGTCAACGATTGCGAGAACGTTCGACCCGAATGGATGGATTTCTCCAGTCACCTTTGCTCTCAAATGTTTTATGCAAAGGCTATGGGCGGCTCAGTTGACCTGGGACACCCACCTCTCAGGTGATTTGTTGACTGATTGGACGCAAATGTTCACTTCGCTATCGGACATAAATAATGTATCGCTGCCGAGGAAATTGGTCCCTGCTGGGGATTACAGGGCAACCCTTCACGGGTTTTGTGATGCCTCTGAACGAGGGTTTGCGGCAGCGGTTTATTTGCGAACCGTCACCTCCACCGGGGAGGTCGACGTGCGTTTGGTTTTGGCAAAAAGCAAGGTAGCGCCTATTCGGACAAGGATGACGATTCCAAAACTGGAACTGTCCGGGGCTGCTCTTTTGACCAAACTTTTGAATCACACTCTAACAGTGTTGCGTGGGTCAGTGGTTTTGGAGGATACGGTGTACGCGTGGACGGACAGCCAGATTGTTTTGTGCTGGCTGAAGGCTTCGGTCCATAACTTAGAGGTTTTTGTCGCGAACCGTGTCTCCCAGATTGTGTCGTCTGAGGTCCCACTGACTTGGAGACATGTACCAGGAGAATTGAACCCGTCTGATTGTGCATCCAGGGGATGTCGGGCTCCTGAACTCGTTAGACACCATTTGTGGTGGGGACCACCCTGGCTTGCCAGGAGAGAATCGGACTGGCCCCACAGCCATGTAGTAGTATCTTCGGATCATGGCCCCAGAGCGGCCGTGCATGTTACCCAGAAGGCTGAGGACCCTGACGCCGGGTTTCTGCTGGACCGGTATAGCTCACTTGACAAGTTGATAAACGTGTCCACTTGGATTAGGAGATTCGCTCGAAATTGTCGTACTCCTCGCGATCAGCGAACGTTGAACCCTATTCTGACTCCGGCAGAGCGAAACGAGTCGCTACTGAATTTGGTCCGGTTGGTACAGTCCTCGAAGTTTGGGGCAGAATTGGAGACTATACGAAGTGGACGTTCGAAATTGAAGGGAGCCGTCGCGCGTCTCAACCCCTTTGTTGATTCGACCGGGTTACTTCGGGTAGGAGGAAGATTGCGCAATGCGAATCTGTCGTATTCGGCTCGTCACCCACTTCTGCTCCCCAAGGGGGGACAGTTAGTTGAATTGCTGGTGACTGATCGTCATATTAAAAACGCGCATGCCGGCTGTAACGCGTTGTTGGCCACGCTCCAGCGGGAGTTTTGGATCTTATCTGCCCGCCGTGTCATACGGAACATCGTGTTTCGGTGCATGCCTTGTTATCGACTTAAGGCTGCCACGATGCAACCTCTCATGGGGGACTTGTCCCCTGATCGTGTGAATGAGGTCAGACCGTTTTCAGGTGTTGGTACGGATTTTGCAGGACCGTTTATGGTGAAGAGTTCACGATTGCGTAACGCTAAGCAATACAAGGCGTACCTGTGTGTGTTTGTTTGTTTATCCACCAAGGCGGTACATCTCGAGCTCGTTGCTGATCTCTCGACAGAGGCTTTCATTGCTTGTTTGGATAGGTTTGTTTCTCGAAGGGGACTTCCAACTTTGATCCGCTCTGATAACGGCACTAACTACGTCGGTGCAGAACGATACTTACGAGAGATAGTCAACTTTTTGAATGTAAATAAAGTGGATATTGGAACGGCCCTCTCCCGTCGGGGTATACAGTGGACCTTCAGCCCACCGAGTTGCCCCCACTGGGGTGGGATTTTTGAGGCCGTAGTTAAGTCAGCGAAGACGCACTTAGGGCGTATAGTAGGTCAGACCGCGCTGACTTTTGAGGAGCTCGCGACATTGTTTTGTAAGATCGAGGCCGTTCTCAATTCGCGACCGTTGTGTCCGCTCAGCTCGGATCCAAATGACCTGGAGGCTCTGACCCCAGGCCATTTCTTGATAGGACAGCCACTTAACGCGTTGCCCGAGCACCCCTTCGAGGGAGTGAAATTGTATCGGTTGTCAAGGTATCAGATGTTGCAGCAGTTTACTCAGAATTTCTGGAAGCGTTGGTCGCTCGAGTATCTGCATATCTTACAACAGCGCCTTAAGTGGACTGACAAAACCAGCCCCCCTAGTGTTGGTGACCTCGTGCTGGTTAAGGATGCTAACCTACCGCCACTACGTTGGCGCAGGGGGCGCATTGTTAACCTGTTCCCTGGCAAGGACGGGACCCCCCGGTCTGCAGAGGTTCTAGTAGGAGGCTCGGTTCTAAAACGAGCGGTAGCAACGTTGTCTCGGCTGCCCGTAGGTTAAGGGACAGGTGGGTGCCTGTCCGGGCGGGTGATTGTTCGATTCAAAATCGATACTCGATCGATGGTTTCGGAACGGCCATTTTGAATTTGACGGAGCTGCCAACCTAGCAGTTTTTTGACAACTGAGGGACGAAAAGCCCCCGCGATGGAACGCGTATTGGTATAGGGCATTGAAATTAAATCGTAAGCCATCTGGAATTGTATTCGGGCTCCCCTCAGGATTGTCTATATAGCTGAGTGTATCGTGGTTCCCCGAACCAGATAAAGTTCGCATTTACGTAACATAACCTGTGTTGGAACACTGTGCGCGTCGAAGCTGGCCTGCCAGCCATACCTGGTTGGCTGAAGAACCTGTCTACCAAGAAGAGCCTAGGGTGCACCCAGGCCTTGCAGAGAGACAGGTGTTTGACGGGAACGAAGCACAGACCAGGTCAGATAGAATCTATTTACTTTAGCTCGGTGAATCGCCGACGTTCTTACCTCTTGGCATCTGATCGCTACGCTACCTCGTAGCTATGGGCCCCTGCGAGGTCATTGGGTGCCGAGAGGCCTGAACATATACATATATATATATATATATATATATATATATATATATATATATATATATATATATTTAAATGTTAGCCATTGATGCTCGATAAAATATATATATATTCTGAATGTACTCAACAGGGTTAAAAAACTAGTCTAGGTCCGAATCATGTCGGGCCTGGGTAAAATTTGTATGGACCGTGACCATTCTCCTTTCAGACAAGTTGTGACCAGTTTAGTGTTAGACCGCAACACATTAGAATTAGTAAACGATACGAAGTTTCTGGGAATAAAAATTTATAGCAAACTGCAGCGGGGACCCTACATAGATAAATTAGCTGGTAAATTAAGTTCTGCGGCTTACGCTGTTAGGAAAATCAGACAAAACATAGATGTGGCTACATCTAGGCTAGTATATTTTAGTTACTTTCATAGTGTCATTTCCTATGGTATCTTGTTGGGAGGGAAAGCAGCGGATATTCAAACTATTTTTATTTTACAGAAATGAGCTATTCGAGCGATTTGTAATTTAAAACGTACAGACCCCTTAAGAGAGCTTTTTAAATAAATTGACATATTAACTGTAGCTAGTCAATTTTTTTTCGAAAATAACTAGTCGGTCCTTAAGTTCTGTCACAAGGTTTTTGATAGATAAAACTCAGCAATAAACTTTTTCTTATTCGTATTATACATGATTAAAAAGCTTATTTTATACGAATCAAATTGCAATACAATACATTTTGTACGATTTTCGCAATATGACAAAAAACCTCATAACTTGAGACAATCGCGAACCCAAAACACGCCGCAACTGACAAAAATACCACTTACCACAAATTTAATAAAAAAACAGTGTTCCAGATAACCAACAAGCTTTTTTTTATTTATTCTGAAACCTCGATTTTAGACCATGCTTAACAACTAGCATATGATTTTCTTTTAGCTTTCAGTTCCAACTGCTCCCAAAGAGAACTTTACGTACTTTATACGTTTTCAGAAAAACGTATAAAAATGATCTTGTGGGCAACAAGTACACTACGTAAAATGTGAATATGAAAATTAGTTTTATCCAGACTTAGTTATCTTATGCTTCAAAATGAAGGTAACGGGTTCAGAGAGGGTTCTGACTAAAATCTTACGTAAGTTTGAAAGGTTTTAAGAGTCATGGAAAAAAGATAAAGTGAATCACGTCCGTATTTTTGATTGGTTAAAAAAGTGCAAAATCTCTGCAGAAACTAGCATTTGTGTAATATGGCTTTAAGCATTTAAATCCAATAATCGTTCTAATTTATCAGTATTTAATGAGCTATCAAACCATATATAGTATTAAATAAAAATAAACTTGGTATTATTTACTATGCGGCAAAATATTTGTGACAGAACTTATGGACCGACTAAGTATAATGTATGTTCCCAAGAACCTTACAACATTTTGCAAACTTAGCGATAGCTGTAATGTTAACCTAAGAAATAATCACAGACTGTGTGCGCCCCGATTTAGACTCGCGAAGGTTAGCAATTCTTTCAAGGATCAGTGCATTCACTACTACAACAAGATAGATAGATAGATAATTCAGTTATTCATTGATACCTCTGGAGATCTTGAAATTGCCTTTTGAGCAATTTAAAAACCATGGTAAAGCGACTTTGTCGAAAAAGGGATATTGCAATGTTCAAGATTACTTAAATGACGGGGCTGTATGGGACTGTATTAATCTGGCTCAACACAGACCTTGCTGTTAATAATTTTGTAATTATTTATTCCTGCTTATTAATTATGATATAATAATATTATAAAATTTGTATTAGTTAAGCACAAGCTTTTTATAAAAGAGAGGTTAAGGAGGTTTGCGCCACGAGGGGGTTCCCTTGGGTCAGAGGTCGTTTTATAGATTAGTAGAATCGAAGGTGCATGATGGTGATCTGAATGGAGCGGTTCGGGTATAATTGTCGGACTGTTCCATTGCACCTGATAATGATGAGACCTTGAAAGCCTTGAGAGAAAAGCATCCTTCTCCTAACCGACCTTTGGACTTTCCTCCTGAGCCTGATTTTTCTTCGGTGTGCCTATCTGTAGAAGTGGGTGACGTGGGGCGACGAAATCCAATCATAATTCTTAGGAATAGGGTGGATTTCACACTTCTGGGTGCTCCTATTTTCCCGGATGGAATTCCTGAAGTATTGCAATCAAAAATTTATATCCATGCGGCATCGAAACCACATTTAAAGCAGCTTTCCGCCCATGTTGCCTTGACGATTTAAAAAAGTTGTCTGGCTTCACCAAGGCTATCTTATTCCATACGGACTGCCCCGATTTGGTTGCACAGGGAGATAACTTCGAGAAACGAAGCGATATTGAACCGCTAGGGTTGTGCCAGTCGGATGAGAGGTACCTTGGGAGAGAGGGCGTTCCCTGCTTTGGGATGCGACCTGCGTCTGCACCTTTGCAGCTTCCCATGTTAGGTCGACAGCGGCCCGCGCTGGTTCAGCTGCCGAGTCTGCCGCAAGACAGACGTCTCTAAAGTATGCCGCACTCATGGGAAACTACATCTTTGAGCCTCTTGCGCTCGAGACTAATGGGGTTTGGGGGACACAAGGAAAAATATTTGTTAAGGATCTGGGGCGCCGTCTAAGGGATAGAGGTTTTGACTAACACTTGGGGCATTTCTGATGCAAAGGATCTCCCTTGCTGTGCAGTGGGGAAATTTATTCCGGGGTATTATCCCGGGGTGATTTATTCGCGTAATTGTTTATTTTTGTGTTTTTATTTTATTTTTAATTGGTCAGTTGTTAATTTTGTACATTTCGTATGAAATGTTTAGAGTTACCACTTTTTGTGCAACTTTTTGTTACTCGCAGGTAACTACGTGTCTGAAAACTAGGAAACACTTTTCACTTCAAAAACCCCTTTCATTCCGAAGTTTTAATTTATTTTTCCGGTCGGCGTCCATGGTCCGGTGGCGTCATGGACGGAGTCGCTGGAATGTAGTTGTTTATTTATTGTTTTTTTTTTATGTTCAAGCGTACTTATCGTATCACTGAACAATTGTTTACGACCGCAGATAATCTCGTGCGCTTGACTAGCGCGCTGCGCGGTCAAGCCCTTGAGAGCGTGTCGTCGCTGCTGTACACGGCCGAACGTCCCGAAGAAGTGCTCGACATGCTGGAGCAGACGTTCGCGCTCCCCGAGATGATCGTGAATCATCTTCGTTCGGAGTCTTCCTAAGATAAGCTTTGACCAAAGAAAGTTGAACCATTTTGCGTGTAGACTACGTAACTGTATAGCTGTCATTAACAATTTAGATCAGATTCTTCTAACACTCAAATACTTCTGTCTTGAAGACAATAGTATTTGAGGGAGTGCAGATGTTCAATAACTTACCGAATGATGTAAAGATTTGCGAAAGTATGAAAACTTTCATAAATAAGTTAAAGCTACACATCGCTACGAGTACCGTAAATTAATCTACCTATATATTTTTAGGCATATTTCATTTCAAGTGTAATGTAATTTCTTATGAGAATAAAGTTCTTTAAACCATAAGGTTCTTTAAACCTTAAGACAACTTAAGGGGCGCCTTCATCGCCGGAATCACTTCGCCCAAGATACGCGAACGCCTCCTAGAGAATCTCACTCTCACTCTCAACGACGCTTATAAGAAAGCGCAAGCAATGGAGATGGCTGAAAACAATTCACAAAATTTCAACTCTCCAACTGTCAATGCAATCAGCCAAGCTCAGCATACCGCTGCAAACGACCACGATGAGTATTCTGGAGCTAATACTGGCCTTCAAACGGCTGCAGCTACAACTCGTGAAACAAATAATACTGTAGACGGCGGATCTCGCCAGAAATGTTTCTTTTGTGGAGGAGAACGCCTACACAACAGGAAAAAATGTGCTGCCTTCAGAACAAACTGCAAGAAATGTGCCAAAAGAGGGCATTTTGCATCTGTCTGTCGATGCTCGCCTCAAGCCGCTTCCGTCTGCTCTCCCGAAGACTGCGCACATTGTACCGCTTATATCTCGGCAGCTGTACCAGCATCTTTAAAGAAAGCCTCGGTCCCTGCTTACATTAAAGGAATTAGAGCAGAGGTGCGAGTAGACACAGGCAGCAGCATTAGCTTCATAAACGAAGACCTTGTCAACCTAGCCTATCTGATTAAACGCCCCTGTCAACAAAAGATATCCATGGCCTCAACTTCTTTAACCTCAGAAGTCACTAGCATCACATGTCAAAAGGTGCAGTTGGGAGAAAATTCATACAGCAACGTCGAACTACTGATTGTAAAAACTTGTGTGCCGACATCATCATAGACCATGACCTCCTCAGCTAACATTCCACACTCGAATTTTCCTTCGGTGGGCCAAAATATCTAAAATATCAAAAATCTGAAAGTATGCTGCGTCGCAGAAGCCACCGTTCCGGGCTGTACAATTGTTTGCTAACGTCTTGCCTGACTGCAAGCAGGTACAGCCAAGAAGATCAAAAACTTATAGCAGCAGAGGTAAAGAAATTACTTGAAAAAGGTATTATCGAGGAGAGCCAGTCGCCTTGGCGTGCCCAAGTACTAATAAACAAGAACGAAAACCACAAGAAGCGTATGTGCATAGACTATTCCCTAACAATCAACAAATATATACTCTAAGACGCCTACCCTCTGCCTAACACCGAGGAGATAGTAACAAGAGTCGCAAAATAAGACATTTTCAGCGCTGTCGACCTCAAGAGCGCATATCACCAGATCCCGATCCTCACACACGATCGCTCACACACAGCTTTTGAAGCTGCTGAGTCGCAAATGGTGTTTCAAGCTTCTAGAGAACCATTGACTAGGTAATTAGAACAGAAGGCTAAAGAGGACCTTTGCGTATTTAGATGATATTACTATCTGCGGCAGCACACAAAAAGAGCATGCACGCACGAGGCAGCTGACAAGTACGGCTTGACATTAAGCAAAGAAAAGAGTAAGTTCAATCAGAAATGTATCAAAATACTCGGATACTGCATAGAAAACCATGTCATAAAGCCAGACGGTGATTCATTAAAGCCTCTCATCAACTTGCCTCGCTAAGAAGAATATTAGGCATGTTTGCGCATTATTCGAAGTTGATTCCAAACTTCTCCAAGAATATCCACGCCTTGGCTCATACAACTCGGTTTCCACTTTGTACAGAAGCTTTGAAAGCATTCAACGACTTAAAATCTGTTATTGCCAAATCAGCCATATACGCAATTGATGATAAAATGCCTTTCACCGTAGAGACCGACGTCTCGGAGCATTCAATCGCTGTCACACTATCCCAAGATTCCAGACCTGTAGCATTCTACTCAAGAAGTCTAAACAAAAGCGAACATAACCATTCAGCTGTCGAAAAGGAAGCTTATGCTTTTTGCTTTTTGAGCGATTCTACAATTACAATCGCTCAAAAAGTGGCGCCATTTCCTAATTGGAAAACCATTCAAGCTGATCACAGACCGAAGGTCTGTCGCGTTTATATTTGACACAACACACTCAAGCAAAATAAAAAATGAGAAGATACAGCGGTGACGTTTAGAACTGACAACTAACACATACGACATCGTCTACAAACCTGGCAGAGAAAATTTCGTTGCTGACACGTTATCCAGAGATTGCGCCAGCATAGTCGCCTCATCACGATTCGCGTGGCTAAACAAACTCCACGAGAACCTGTGCCATCTAGTAGTAACGAGGATGCATCACTGGTTGAAAACGAAAAATCTCGTATACACTATCGAAGAAGTCAAGTTCATAACGAGCAAATGCCTGATTTGTGCTTAAATAAAACCGAGATTTTACAAAAACACTGAACCGCTTCCAGAACTTATAAAGGCTACAACGCTTGAGTATCGACTTTACGGGTCCTGTCCCAACCAACACAAACAATCGCTACATACTGACAATAATTGACGAATTTTATAGATTTCCCTTTGCATTCCATTGGTCTGACATGAGCGCCAAAACTGTCATAAAGTATTTGATCAATCTTTTTATGATGTTTGGGATGGCCAGCTACATTCATCCGATCCGATCGAGGGATAGCTTTCCTATCCAATGAAGAAAATGAGTACCTTCATTCACGCGGTGTTATCACCAGCAGGACAACAGCGTACAACCCGCAAGGAAACGGACAAGTCGAAAAACTTAATTCTACCCTTTGGAAAGCTATCCAGCTACGACTACGCTCTCATAACCTGCCAATTGAGAACTGGGAGAAAGTTCTGGATAACGCATTACATTCCATCAGATCGCTATTGTGCACCTCAACCAACTGCACACCACACGAACGGATGTTTAGACACTCTCGCAAATCTCCAAAGGGCAGTACCATCCCGACGTGCCTAACAAATGCTGGACAAGTTCTAGTCAAACGCTGTGTTAGAGCAAACAAGTACCAGCCCATAGTCGAAGAAGCCGACGTAATCGAAGTGAACCCAGATTATTCGATCGTGAGACTGAGAGACGGGCGAGAGACAGCGGTGTCCAACCGACATTTGGCCCCGATTGGCGAAGGAGGAGAGACGATAGGAGGGGAAGACTACAACAACAACCAGCTTTGATCCCCTAGAATCTATGCAGCAAGAAACTGGGCCGCCGACAGCTGCTCAGCCCAGGCCTTCATGTGAAGCTGACGTTCCATCAGCTACATGAACTCCTGACGCACCTTCGCCAACCAGACGACCTGAACCCCAGCAAGAATTTCCTTTGAGGAGATCAGGTCGAGCAAGTAGACTACCCACATATTTACAGGACTTCATTCCTTAGCGGAGGAGAATGATATGATACTCCTTTATGTATCAATGAATGAACGACTCTCTTGAGAAGACTAGACATTTGTCTATGAATTTGACAACGTCTTGTCAAGAGTGTCATCAACTCCACTCCCTGTTATTTTGTCGTAGCTTTATTTAGTCGATTAAAGCAAAGTTATGTTTTCAGGCATTTCGTTTATTATTTCTCTACTAAAGGCGGCATTCTGAGGAGGCAGCAGGAAGCTGGCTCTGCTCCAGCAGGAAGCTGTGTAGCTACGCTACACGGGGGGATGATGTTGAGGTTTTATATTTTTTTATTATCTATTGTATTTTCTCTATTTGTGGAGTACGACTAAAGAAACCTCAGCATCCGTAAAGGATGTGCGAAGAAACACGAAGTGTGCCTGTGAAGTCAGGGTTTCCTTGTTCTGGCCTTTGTAAGTGCGGGGGAGATTCCTGCGATTTTAGGTAAATTAAATATATCTACATATAATTTGCACTGGACTTGACTGTTAGTTTTAATATGTTGCTTAAATCCCGGGTACTTTCACCAATAAATGTCAGCTCACATGCTTAAGCACGTTAAGCCGTTAGCCCTGGTCAACACATATAGTAAAAATAATTAAAAGAGTTACGTACTTGTTTCGTGGAGTCAGACTCGGTGAGCTGTAACTCAGTTAGCACTGCCTCTACTATAACAAATTAGTTGTCATATTGTAGCTCAATATTTAAGGTATTTTATCTACACACGTATCATAAACCCTCTTTACTGCGTCCAAAAACCGCACGTTACCACCAGCATAATGATATACTTCTTGGTGTAACAGTTATCTTAGTAATGTCACTTGCATGGGTTGGGTACCTTATACATTTAGCAGTTATCATATTGTTATTATTTACAAATTATTTAATTGTACTTTATTTAATTGCACTTGATGTATAAATGCATAATTATTAAAGGGACATTTGTTTGGATATTCACCAAACAAATGACTCAGGGCAGTGACAGCTGTCGGGCATAAATATGGCCGCCATTCAACCCAAGCGCTTGTCCAGAACGTTGACGAGGTTAGATCCTAAGTGGAAACTCTGTCCGATTATTGTTGAAATAACAATATATTAATAACCAAAGGTAAACAAGTGTTTTACTGGTGAAGCGATCCCACTGAAGGCTACAACCTTCAGAAGCGGGACAAACGCGCCCAGACATTTAAAATGTATGTTATTATTGTTTTTTTACTTTATGCTGTGTATTCGTGATTTAATCTGAAATAATCTTAGCAATCCTACTAAATCAATTAGATATGATTGTGGTATGGTGTTATGAAACATTTTTCGAAGCCAAAATTAATAATATTTCTTATGTCTGACAATCAAAATCCAAAATTATCTTAGCAATCCTATCTTATTATTAGAAAGTAATCCAGGTATGCTATTAGTGATTATTTTACAAAGCTGGAATCAAAAACATTTCTGGTGCCAAGTGCGTAAATAATAATTATGTAAACCAAAGGTGCAGGAGTGTCCAAGTCAGAAATAATCTTGCTAATCCTATTATAATTGAAATAGCGTTGGTATTACTCTACGAATTATTCTATGCTATTAGCTATAATCTATATTCTATGCTTATTAGCTTAGTAGCCATAATTAATATTATTTTCCTGTCACGGCAAAAAAGAATCCTTAATAATCTTAGCAATCCTACTATATTACTCAATTATTATTCTGGTACTACCTTACTGTGTATTAGACGCAACTCAAAACTGTTTTATTTTTTTATCTAAGACAACATATTACGGATTATTACGATTTCATTTTACTAATGGTATGTGTTAAAAGAAAAACCTTTTGTAATGATTATAACACGAAATTATACTCTACTAGAGTATAATTCTCGTGAAAACTTCTGGAATAACAATTGATTTTAATCCTTTATCCCGAATCGTGGCTATTTATACTGGTACAGCCCTGCTGGCTTACATAAGTAGACGCAAAGAGAAACGACACAAAAGAAAATATTTTGAGACAATCCTAACCACAACGTGTTTTATTTCCGAGGTTGAGCTGATGGAGCGTGATGGGGAAAGCAGTGAGCGGCGCAGTAGAAGCCGCAGCAAGAGCATCATCTGCTCAATGGGACGCGGGCCACGTCGCTTGCGCACTCCGGAGCGCCATGCAACCAGACGAAGCCGAATCGACGAGGAGAACCTGCAAGATCGTCGAACGAGTGCACGCAGTCGCAGCCCTTTACGTGAACTTAGTCGGTTTGGTGATGGTGAGGTACCACTAGCCATGGAGAAACCGAGACCCAGCCGCAGCTACCACAAAGAGGCCACTAACCATACCCGTGCACATAGTCGAAGTCGCAGCAGCAGCCGCCTTAGAAGGATACGTGAGAAGGAAGAAGAATACGAAACCCAGCGATAGCCATTAGCAGTTTTGGAGAGCCAGTTGGCAAGAGAGAAGAAACGTCGCCACGAGAGAGAGGATGCACTAAAGCAGGAAAACAGTGAGTCCCATGATAACTCAATGTACGATCCAGCATCCAAATTCTTGACCAGTTTTTAAAGCTAATACAGAATAAATCCAGTGAACGTGAAACTTTCCCATCTCACATGAATAACGTTATCCCCGAATTTGATCCCCTTTTAAAAGAACAAACTATTGACACGTGGCTAAACAAAGTAGATGAGTGCACGGATATTTACCAATGGTCCGACAAACAGATCATCCATTATACCCTGCCCAAATTGACCGGTCATGCGAAACTATGGTATCAGGGACTTCCATACCTGAAACGATCGTGGCTTGAATGGAAACAGTTACTTAAAAGATTCATTTCCGTCCACTGAAAATTATGCAGACTTATTAACAGAAATTCTTAGGAAGCGGAGCCGCTTGTGAATCGTTGGAGATATATTATTACGCAAAGATTAACTTGTTATTATTATTATTATTATTATTATTATATACTTTATTGCATTCACACATTAATGGACAATTACAAACATAGTTAGTATACAAAGGCGTGCTTATCTCTATATAGAGATTTCTTCCAGCAAACCCAGGGCTGACAGGAAAAAATAGTTTCATGCGAAGGGATAGACCTATTATGCACAACATAACAAAAAACTAAACATCAGAGTGACTTTAATATATTTATAATAAATTACTTAGATATTTACACATATAAATAAATGAGAACCTACATAATAATATAATACCTATAAATACTATATATAAATATCAATAAATACCTATACAATATATAAATAAACTATAATCTACTACAGAAGAGAAAGGTAATGTTCCTTCAAACTACTTTTGAAGATGTTAAGAGATGGACTGTCCCTGACGGTGCTGGGGAGTTTGTTCCAGAGCTTGATAGCCCGGAGTCGGAACCCATGTTCATATGCGACAGTTTTATGTTGCGGTGTTGTGAGCAGCGACCGAGTGTGAGGTCTCCGAGGCCTATCTGAAGAAAGAAAAGTGAACGAATCACGTAAGAAGCCAGGGTAATGAGGATTATGTAAAATCTTAAAGAGAGTGAAGAGGATGTGGGAATCCCGGCGAAGACGGATTGGAAGCCACTTCAGATCCCTGCGATACTGAGAAACATGGTCAAATTTGCGCAAACCGAAAATAAACCGAATCCCAAGATTTTGAAGTCGCTCGAGTTTGTCCAGTTGCTCTTCGTTTGCGCTGATCCAGCAGACATCTGCGTAGTCAATGAGGGGAAGTAACAGAGATTGGGCGAGTGTAATTTTGGTCTGAAGAGGTAAGAAGTGCTGAAGTCGTCTGAGAGAGTAAAACGTAGCGAAGACACGCCTACTAACCTCGCAGACATGCGCTGACCAAGACAGCAGGTTATCGAAGATGACTCAGAGATTTTTGGCCTTGGAGCTGTAGGGAATTACGATTCCATCGTACATTATGGGTGCAGTGGACATATGCTGTAACACTTGGAGAGAGTGCCTGGACCCGATAATCATTGACTGCGACTTACAAGGATTGACGAGTAGCCCGTGTGACAGAGCCCAATCCCTGATACACTCAAGATCAGCATTCAGCAAGGCCACAGCAGAGTTAACATCACAGGGAGAAAAATGACGGTAAATTTGGAGATCATCGGCATAGAGATGATAAGAGGAAGAGAGAGTATCTGAGATAGAATTTATGAAGACAGAAAACAGAAGAGGGGAGAGGATACCACCCTGAGGCACCCCTGCAAAAAGGTCGCACCATTCTGTTGAAGTCTCCTCGGACCTTATACGCTGCTGACGACCTCTCAGGTAGGAGTCGAACCAGCTGGCTGAGGCCGGGGAGACATTCAGAGACTTCAGTATCTCAACGAGGATGTCGAAATCAACACAGTTGAATGCGCTGCTGAAGTCAAGTAGCGCTAGTACGGTGAGCTGTTTCTCGTCCATAGCCAACTGAATGTCGTCAGTGACTTTGAGTAAGGCCGTAACGGTACTATGACCCGGCCTGAATCCCGACTGGAATCGATTCAGCAGACAGTGAGACGTAAGGTAGGAGGAAAGCTGGAAGTGGACAATGGATTCAAGGACTTTGGAAAGGATAGGCAGGATAGAAATAGGACGATACTCTTTGAAAGAGGAGGGGTTTGAGGATTTGGGTAAAGGTATGACTAATGCTTTTTTCCACACATAGGGGAAAGAACAGCTAGAGAGAGAGTGATTTATAATGTGTGTGATAGCGGGAAGAATATAATCGAGCACGTTGCTGATCATATTAGAGCAGATGCAATCATCACCTACAGCTTTCGATGAGATAGCCAGCACCGCCTTCTTAACTGTGTCAATTCCGACTGGACTGAAGTCGAAAGGAGAGGAGGTCAACGCCGGCCTGGAGCGGAGCCCATGCAGAGTGGCATCCTTAACGATGGGATCCATAACGACTGGGGGAGCCGAGAAAAATCTGTTAAGACCGTTGAGATCGACGTCACCAACCATTTGATTCTGGGGCTTGCCGACACCTAGAGATCTCAGGAATTTCAGTCAGCTCATTGAGCAGGGACTCGAAGGAATCGAAGTAAATGATGAGAAGCGAAGGACTGTAGAGAACACCGAGCAGAACTTTACTATGGTGAAGACAGATTTCAAGGAAAAGATGTTCAGCAGATTCAGAGTACTCACTCGGGGAGACACTCACAACTTTGCAGGATATGTCCAAACGAAGGAAAATAGCTACACCACCACCAGCTTTTCCAACTCTATCGTTCCGATACAGCTGGTATCCAGGTAGTGAATACATGGTGGAAGGCATAGAAGGTTTTAGGAAAGATTCAGAAATAAGTATACCATCCACATGTTTTGTTCCGAACGCTTCGAGAAGGTCTGGGTAACTAGAGTGGATGCTTTGGGCATTGATATGAACAATATTTAAGTTACAGTCAACAAAGACAGTCCTCATTGTTAAACCGCTGCAAAATTTTTGGTCCAAATGCCGTAGATTGTGTGATACATGGAGTAGATGAGAGGAGAGTCAGAGTAGGTGCGCAGGCAGCAAAATTCCAAAAACCAGAACAAGTTCTAGAGTTCTTCAAAACCGTTCGTGACAATAGTGACAGGAAGGATAGGCGTTATCCTAACCCACCTCTCCGACCTAAGATAGACGATTTTCCTAGCACATCAAAAACAGGTTCACAAGCTCAGGCAAACATAGTTTGTTTTAATTGCAAACAAAAGGGTCATCCGAGTTTTAAATGTCCAAAACCACTGATTAAATGTAGCCACTGTAGTCTAATGGGCCATACCGAGTCTGACTGTCGCAGAAAGAAAATTTCCAATACAGATACAAAGGAAAAAGCTGTGCTAAAGGTATTATTCCATGGCAACGATGATTCCACTCAATCTAGACCAATCACTAATGTTAAGCATATAAGCGACATACTAACTTGTAGTAATACGACCAACAAGTACAAATTACCAATACAGATTAATAACCAAACCATTTTGAGTCTGATTGATTTGGGTAGCGAAGCAACATTAATTCGTCACTCTGATGCTTTGAATCTGGGTCTAAAGTGGTCCGTGGTTGATGGCCCGTTACTACGCGGGTTGGGTAATGTGCCATATCTTCCGAAAGGGAAATTGCACTCAACGATAGAGGTGCAAAATGTAACGGAAAGGGATGTAGAGATCCTTGTAGTAGACGATCAGTTAATTAACTACCCTGTCCTACTTGGCCACAGTTTCACCGAGCGCCCTAACGTGTGTATAACTAAAACCGAGACTGAACTAATATTTCAAAAAAAGAAAGACCAAGGATTAAAAGTTCATCTGATTTCTACTCGCGATACTGTAATAGGTGTAGGAGAGTTTCAGACTGTACACACCAAGACCAACGATATTGATAATAGCAGTATTTACGTACCTGGTACTGTCAGGGGTTTGCCAAACAGCGAATATTGTCTATTACCCGGCGAATATTAGGTTTCTAACGGCGAAAGTACGCAGTTTAGGATCCGAGTCCGTGACCTTGCCAAAGGATATGTTGGTTATACGTGCATGTGTCGTAGATGATGGGTTAAAAGTAAACATTGTGATGGAAAACGATAAATGCACGACGGTCCCCTTAAGTTGCCGTGATCAACTGTCATTAGAGTCTAAACAAAGGCTGGAAGATCTATTAGGTAGCTTCAAAAAATGTTTTTCAAGCGGAATTCATGACTTAGGTTACACAACTGAAACAGAGATGGTCATTCAACTAAAAGACTCTGACCCCGTGGTTTATCAACCATACAGATTATCAATCAGTGAGCGCAAGAAGGTCCAGAGCATGATAGACGAAATGGTTGAGGCCGGAATAGTTTGTGAATCTAGCTCACCATATGCTAGCCCTATAGTCTTGGTCCACAAAAAAACGGGTGGGGTGCGCCTTTGCGTTGATTATCGCGCGCTCAATAATAAGACTAAAAGGGACCACTATCCGCTCCCAAGAGTAGATGACCTTCTGGACCAATTGTCTGGACAAAATCTTTTCACGACACAGGATCTAGCATCTGGCTAACACCAGGTACTTTTAGCCCTTAAGGACAGCGGATTGACTTTGAAAATGGAGAAATGCCATTTTTTTAAGGAGTCCATTGACTTTCTTGGTTTCGAGATAAGCAAGGGAGAAATTAAGCCTGGCTCACAGGAGACTGTCGCGATTTCACGTTTTGAGGCTCCAATTAACCAACATGAAGTCCGAAGGTTCTTAGGTCTGGCAAGCTTTTTCAGGAGATTTGTTCGAGGTTTTGCGTCCATAGCGCGACCACCTACGAATCTCCTGAGAAAGGATACTAAAAGGCGATGGACCGACGTAGAAGCCACAGCTTTTGATAGTCTAAAGGAAAGCCTTATGAACCGACCGATTCTAGCACTTTATGATCATACGGCCGAAACCAAGTTACATACCGATGCCAGTCAAATGGGCTTAGCCGGCATATTACTACAGAGAACCGGTTCTATGCCCTTCAGGCCGGTAGCATATTTCAGCGCCAGACGACCATTGACGAACAAAAGCTCCACTCTTTTGAATTGGAAACGCTAGCCGTCATAAGTTCTCTTAACAAATTCAGAGTTTACCTAATTGGCATGAAGTTTACGATATTTTCGGATTGTCACGCGCTGCGGTCGACTTTTACAAAGCGAGATCTTATTCCACGAATTTCCAGATGGTGGATACAATTCCTAGAATTCGACTGTTCTATCGAATATCGTCCTGGGGATAAGATGGCGCACGTCGATTGTTTGAGCCGGAACCCTATCGAGGCTAGCTGCGATGAGGTGCACACTCTTGACATTCTGACAATCAAATCTGAGGATTGGATAACTACCGTACAATCTGGTGATTCAGAGGTGATGCGCATTAAAGAAATCCTTGAAGACCCAGAGACAGCCAAGATTACGTCAATTCGTAAGGAATTTAAAATTAAAAACGGTCGTGTATTCAGAGTAATAGATGAGAAAACTGAGAGATGGGTTGTACCGAGGGGTGTTCGTTGGCAGCTGTTAAAGGCCAACCATGACGATGTCGGACATTTTGGCTTCAACAAAACCCTTGAAAGAGTTCGTTCGTACTTTTGGTTTCCCAAAATGCGCAAATTTATCAAGAAATATGTATCTTCATGTTTGGGATGCGCACATTATAAAACACCATCAGGCTCGAAGGAAGGCGAACTCCATCCTATACCCAAGGTGGATGTCCCCTTCCACACCGTTCATGCCGATCACCTGGGGCCGTTTATTCGGAGTAAAACGAAGAATACATATCCCTTGGTAATTGTGGATTTATTCACAAAGTATGTCCTTTTATCTCCAGTACGGAGCACAAAATCAAAGGCTAGTATAAAAGTGTTTAGACATTGTTTCAGTCTATTCGGTGTACCAACTCGTCTCATTACCGATCGTGGAACCAGCTTTACAAGTAAAAAGTTCCAATCATTCGTAAAATCTTTGGCAATAAAACATATTCTAAATTCCGTTGCCACTCCCCGTGCCAGGTGGAACGATACAATCGTACCATCCTATCCTCACTGGGAGCCACTACACATGGAAATGGGTCCGATACCTGGGATGAACACATCCCCGAAATTCAAATTGGCATAGATACGTCGGTACACGAAGTAACAAAGAGAACCCCAACTGAACTGCTATTTGGAAGGAAAGTACCCAGCGCTTCTCAGGGAATCCTGAACGATATAGTCAAAGACGTGGGGAGTGGAGTTACGGACAAATCCCTAGATGCTGCCAGAAATGACGCTAGCGAAGCTATAAAAAAAACCAGGAAATTAACAAAAGACGTTTTGATCAACGTAGGAAGACTGCAACTAAATACAACGAGGGTGATCTTGTGAGGATAATTAGAACGACACCGTCAGGATCAGGGCAGTCAAAAAAATTAGAACCTAAGTGTCAGGGTCCTTATAATATAAAGAAAATCCTGCCTCATGATCGATTTGTCGTCGTAGATACCCTCATTACTAGGAAAGGTAGGCGATACGAAGGAGTAGTTTCATCAGACAAAATTTCCCCTGGTTAAGTTATGGCAATGTCTGCTCTTCTGACGAAGATGACGATACAGGGTAGCGCATTAATTTATATACCTCATTAGAAAGGCACAAATTCGTTAATACATCCCCATGTTTAATTACATAGAATATATCATATGTTGGTGCTGAGTTCTTCTAATAGTTTTCAATGGTAATCGGAGATACCATTGTTTATCAATTGGAATGGTAATCAGAGATATCATTGTTTGTCATTTGAGTTGACCGAAGTGATAGCCATTTGAGATAGTAAAGGTGAATGACAATTAGGATACCTAGCAAAAGCCATTTGAGATGGTAAAAGTCAATGCCATTTGAGATGGTAATAGTGAAAATCATCAGTGATGGCTAAAGTGAACGTCATTTCAGATGACATTAAGTGATTTCAGGAGTTTACTTACATAAGACGACTGTGTTGATTTTTTTTATTTCCAGTATTTACAAAATGATGCATTAACCTACTAGTATTTCACTGCAATTGAATTATATTCTATAAATTTATTTATCAGTAAATTTATAATTTAAATATATATTATTCTGTGCTTAGTGAATGACATTATTAAAATTAATTATAGACCTATGAAACGAGAGGACTCGTTTGGGGAGGATGGCCGACTGTAACAGTTATCTTAGTAATGTCACATGCATGGGTTGGGTACCTTATACATTTAGCAGTTATCATATTGTTATTATTTACAAATTATTTAATTGTACTTTATTTAATTTCACTTGATTTATAAAAGCATAATTATTAAAGGGACATTTGTTTGGATATTCACCAAACAAATGACTCAGGGCAGTGACAGCTGTCGGGCATAAATATGGCCGCCATTCAACCCAAGCGCGCAGAACGTTGTCGAGGTTAGATCCTAAGTAGAAACTCTGTCCGATTATTGTTAAAATAACATTATATTAATAACCAAAGTTAAACAAGTGTTTTACTGGTGAAGCGATCCCACTGAAGGCTACATTGGTAAAAACTAATTTCTTATCTAAGGTCGCCTTTGTACACCTAGTTTTCATTTTGATGTATCTGTATCTGCTGTTTTTGTGCAATTAAGTATAAAGACTAAATATTGATACATTATAACCATATTGAAACAAATTTGTCATACTATGACATTCAAATTTCGAACGCCAACGCCCGCCTGCGTGCCGCCCCTAGTTTGTCTGTGAAGTTGGTACTATTGAACAAGCTAAACAACTGCAGAGCAATGATCAATGCCACAATGCCGGTCGAACATGCGGTTCCTGATCACATCAAAGAGAGCTTATGATGTGTGTAGATAAACTAGTGTAGATAAACAAGTGTATGTAACTGTACATAATTAGGCATTATGTAGCAGTCACATAAACTACTATTATGTATTTGTTTTGCAGTTGTTATTATTTTATGCTCGAGAAAAAAAGAGTCAAGATCGATTCACACATTTCAGTGATGTCACAATTCCGTCAACGTGTTCGCTCAGTTCAGTATCAGTGCTACATTGTTGCGCCAGTAATTCTATTCACACAAGTCAGTACTCGGTTCACGGAGCTTCAGTTAAAACGTGTTCGTCGTCAAGTAAGTATCGTGATTGTTGCTATGGCTCTGTTCAATACTACGGAGCTAGCATTGATAGGCTATTGCTTTAGACAAAGAAGAGCAGCATCAAGGAAAGAAGAGAAAATGGGTGCATGCAGCATGGCAATTAAGAGAGATAGAATACAAAGAATTTGTTAGAGATGAAAGGAAACGTTTAGAATATTTAAAAAAAAATGATGCCGCGGCGTCAGTTATGCCGGCATCAACGAATACGTCCGTGATTGCCGGTGTCGGCACTGACACTGAGAGCACTGTGTCGTCACTTACAAGTGGGGATGCGTAGAGAATGTATGAAAGAATTTATAACGTTATAATTCCATAACGTTATACGGCTATAATGTTAATCTTAGTTTTATACAATTGAATAGCCATCATCACCCCAATAAAACACCAAAGGATACTGCAGTGCGTCATAAGATAGATTTAATTCACTGATGCGCTGGAGCGTCTTGCTCCGTTTTTCGAGGATGATGTCTCTACGTTCAAACTGCTGATCAACTAAAACTACAGACACTTAATTTGCCATTGGTGCATTATATCTGCCTCTGTGTTCCGTTCGGGGGTTTTTATCTGCATAAATTACGACTTTCAATGTCTCCATTGCAGGTGATTTATCAATGGCAGCTTTCAAAACCTTAATGTATGGGTTCACCTGATGTAGCATATATTGCAATTGTTTGATTAAATTTTTGTTCAAAAGGGGAAATTTAGAAAATCTAATGTCTGCTTCTTTCTCATCTTCACCAACAAAATATATTTGCAGGAACTGTGGATTTTGACCTGGTTCTGGTAGCATACTTCCAATTAAATGGTACATGTGTCCTTGAACCTTAAAAGTCGTTGAAAAATCCATCTGGCTTTATTTGCTTACCACCGAAGGGGGTCATTTGGAACGTCAACGCGATTTGGGTGTAGATCGTTAATCAGACTGTAGAGTGGTTCAGGCAGTTGTTTTAAAGGCTGAAGTGTTAAGTGAAGCATGTATTCAATCTTATTGGTCTGTTAGTTACTGACCTACTTTGTGAAAGAGTTTCTATGCTTGTCACTTTTGAGATTTACCTGTCAATAAAATTCAATGTGTACTTTCTACAACAATGGTTTATTTATTTATTAAAGTGGTAGCAGAGATTTAAAAAGTATTTAAACCAATCGCAAAGTCATCCCAATAAGTTATTTTGGTGAAGAAACCAAGACTGTGTCAGCAGGACACAAGATTCGTGTAAAACTTAGTCTACAAGGGAAACGTCAAAATGGACAATTCTATCGTAGAAGCTGCCAAGGTTCGAATCGGGAACTTATCAGGGACCGATGACTTCAAGATGTGGAAATTCAAAGTTTTCATGGTGCTGAAGGGTGTACCAGGTGCTAAAGATTTGTTGGAAGGTAGAAAATCCAGACCAGCAAGTTTGCAAGGTACGCCAACATCGGAGCATATTGCGAAACATGGAAAGGAAGTACAAGAATTTGATAAACTAGATAGCATAGTTTCTGTCTTGATCACTACGAATTTGCCAAACGACATAGTAACAAAGATGATGCGCTTCGATAACGCTAAGTATATGTGGGATGAACTAAATCGGCTGTACGGAAATTGTATCGTAGACAAATCCTACGAAATGTGTCAAACATTCTTCGGATACGAGAGGAATACCAAGCATGACATGGCTACACATATTTCAACGTTAAAGAGTCACTGGCACGAACTCAATGTAGCATTAGAAGAGACAAATGAGTTGCCAGCAGCAATATTGATCTATAAGATATTGGACACTTTACCGAATGAGTATTTGGGATTCAAGTCAAGCTGGAATCTAATGACGAAGACTGAGCGCACGATAGAGAACCTTACAACACAGTTATGCGCACATGAGAAGATCCTAACAAAGCAACAAGCAGATATTAAGGCGGAAAGCAGCGCAGAAGGCAATAGTAGTGCAGAGGCATTATATGCGAAAGCAAGAAATAAAGGCAATAAGGATAAGACAAAGAAGAAAGACGTTCAAAGTCACAAATGCAACTATTGCGGAGAATCTGGACATTTTGTAAGAAAATGTCAGAAATGGATCGCAGATGGCAGACCACCAAAGAAGTCGACTACCGTAGATATGAACCTAGCTATTTTCTCAGTCGAAAACCTTGACGTTAAAGTCAGAGACACGACGAACTGGTATGTGGACAATGGGGCAACCAGCCACATAACAAACAGAGACGATCTCTTTGAGGACTTTAATTATTTCAAGGGTTCACACACGGTTACTGGAGTTAACGGACAGACAATCCCAGCAGTAAGGATGGGTTCTATTCGTGCAGAAGCTGAAGTAGATGGTCGAAGAGAGCAAATCCTTTTGAAGGATGTTTGGTACGTGCCTAGCATTAGCAGGAACCTTTTTTCTGTCCTTGCCGCACACGACATCGCTAATAATAGCACCTTTGAATCGGATCCCACTACGTGCATAATGAAGATTAATGGCGAGACCAAGCTAATTGGCAACAGAGAGAAAGAGGGTGGGCTTTACCGTCTGAAACTGAAATGCGTGAAGCCAGCTACCCCAGATAAAACTGTTGAAGTAAATCTATTACAATTATACCATGAGCGGTTCGGTCATCAAAATAAAACACACGTGAAAAAGGTATTGGAGAGAGACTTAAACATAAAGACTGAAGCAAAGACAGAACTCTGTGAAGGCTGTGTTTATGGGAAATCTCATAGATTGAAGTTCGGGACTAGGGAAAAAGCCACTCAACCTGGAGAATTGATTTGCAGTGATGTGTGTGGACCATTCCCCTGCTCGATCGGCAAGAATAAATACTTTGTTTTATTCAAGGACCTATACACGAAGTACCGCTGGGTATACGTAATGCGTCAAAAATCTGATGTCCACGAAAAACTACTACATTTTATAGCTGAAGCTAAGACAGTGTGTATAAAAATAAAAGAAGTTTTAAGTGACAATGGTGGCGAGTTCGATAATGAAAGGGTTCGTGCTACACTAGCGAAAGAAGGTATCAAACAGAGGTTCACGATGCCTTATACCCCACAACAAAATCCCACTGAGAGGGAGAATAGAACTGTTGTGGAGATGGCGAGAGCCATGATGCACGCCCATGTGAAAATTCCAAATGGCTTGTGGGCTGAGCTGATTATGACGAGCGTGTACATTCTTAACAGGACAGGCCCAGGTCCTGAAGGAAAAACACCATATGAAGCATGGCATGGCAAGAAGCCAAGGATTAGTCACATGCGGATTATTGGAACCATTTGTTACCCGCACGTTCCAAAAGAAAAACGTAAGAAATTGGACAAAAAGGCTCAGAAAGGTATTCTCATTGGGTACGATTCTGAAGAGGGATATCGAATTTGGGACTGCGAAAATTTCAATCTGATAAGGTCTCGAGACGTAGTTTTTTATGAAACTCTCTTATTGGAAGATGTCAAAAATCTGACCAGAACTGATCAAGAGCTTGAAAGCAAGACCAGAACTGAGGAAGATAGTTCAAGTCAGAAGTTAGAGCCATATCGCCAGATTGAACTTAAATTTCGGGGTTTTACGTTGAATCCTCAAACCCAATCGGATCCAAGTGTGGAAGAATCACCTGCAGTTGAAAATGATGAGAAGCCTGAAACAGAGAATGAGCGATCAGAAGAAGTTGCTAACAATAATGAAGTTGGAGAGAACATAGTTGACAGTAGTGTAGAACAAACAGATGAGCAGATGGAACAGAACATTGAGCTTGAAAGGGAAGATGACATTGTAATGGAATCTGAACCTGATCAACTGAACGCTATTGAGGTAGAAAATGAGAGAGGGCTAACACTTCGTAGCCGTGCGAACCTTAGACAGCCAAGTCGATACAGGGACTATGTTTGCAATATTTGTCATGCCCAGACTACTACTGATCTAATAGAACCGACTACATTTAAGCAAGCTATACAAAGTGCTGAATCTGAAAAATGGATAAAAGCTATGGAAAACGAAATCAACTCTCTCAACGAGAACCATACGTGGGAAATGGTAGATTTGCCTAAGGGAAGGAAAGCAATCCCTTGCAAATGGATTTACAAAGTTAAAACCAATCCTGATGGTACGGTTGATAAATATAAGGCTCGACTCGTAGTGAAGGGTTACTCGCAGAAAGAAGGAGTGGATTACTACGAAACATTTAGTCCTGTAGCAAAGACCAGCACTATAAGAGCAATTCTGAGTGTTTCTGCTCAAGAAAATCTGACGTTGTCCCAATTTGACGTTTCAACGGCTTTTCTGTATGGTACATTAAATGAAGAGACATATATGAAGCCACCTGAAGGGTTTAGTGATGATTCAGGAAAAGTATGTAAACTCATAAAGAGTTTATACGGTCTAAAGCAAGCACCAAGATGCTGGAACTACTGTATAACTGAGTACATACTAAAAATCGGATTCAAGCAAAGCCATAGTGATCCATGTCTCTTTATAAGAAACAAGGATAGTAACAAAAAGTTAATCCTAGCATTATATGTTGATGACGGATTGTTGGCGTCAGCATCGGAGTCTGAAACGCAAGATTTTCTTGATGAGCTGCGTCAGCACTTCAAGATCACGACAAAACCTGGTTCATATTTCTTAGGCATCGAGATTGCCAGAAACGATGATGGATCGATTACCATAGACCAGAAAGGATATGCAAAGAAACTTTTGGAGCGATTCGGCATGCACGACTGCAAAGCTGCCGTAACACCTATTGTGAAAGACTCTGTTACTACAGAAAACGAGATGGAAAGTGATCCATTTCCATATAGACAAGTAGTTGGCGCACTCTCTTATCTAGCAGTTGGGACACGCCCTGATATCACATTCGCAGTGAGCGTAGTCTCCAGAACCTTAGATAACCCTTTGCCAGGAGATATAGCCAAAGTCAAAAGAATACTGCGCTATATCAAAGGCACACAACATTTTGGTATTACCTACCATTCAACTGACAAATCGAAATGCCTCAAAGGCTTCAGCGATGCAGATCATGGGGGGGATAACACAAGTGGACATTCAACTTCTGGAATGATTTGTCTCTACTCAGGAGGAGCTATTGCGTGGCAGAGTAAGAAGCAAACTTCAGTAGCCATATCCTCTACCGAAGCGGAAATAGTGGCCGCTAGCGAAGCAGCCCGAGTGTTTAATATTTATGCGTCGGAAACGCACCGGTTTTTTGTTGCGCGAATCGATCGCGAGTAATCGAGACATCACTAGCGAAAACGGCACTAGCAGCTGTCACTCGTACCGGAACGAGATGTAAAATTGGAGGTTATCTTTCTCTTGGTCTGGTCTCATCGGGAGAATAACATGGCTACCAAGGCATCGGGCCATGGATGGTATTTCGATGTACCAATTGTAATACAGGCATCGGGCCTGGTCAGAGTGTAAATCTACCTCATAGCGTCGGGCTATTGATCGTAATTAGATTCGCGTCAGCGGTCAAGTGAATTGTGTTGTGAAGCACATAGTCGTATCGGCGGCGACTCCACGTGCCGCCAGCAGCGCGCCGGCGACGGCGTCGGACAGCGACGGTAAGGGTTCGATCCCATCCCCCATTCCAAAACTGTCTCCTTTCCCGAATTCCCTTCTCGAATCGAGCTTTCGATTTCCTGTCTACGGAGACAAAGGTCAGTAACAATTTCATCACTTCTTTTCTCTCACGTGGCAAAGGCACAACCCCTCAGGATTCCACGCCGTTCGGTGAGGCGTGGAATTAATCATTTTGGTAGCAGGAGCGCGGTTTCCTAGTGGGAAATCATCGATTCACGGTTGTAGGGCTGCCTTTGTCACCTTGTAGTTGGGAGAAAAGAATATCTCAGATTGGCTCAAGTCGGCAATGAGTCTGTGGTCGGTATACCACGATTAAAGTGTTCATTTTCGGTAAGTGAAAGTATAAGTGCCAATTTAGTTAACAGTTGTTATAAAATTGTAGTCGGAACTACTGTTGTTGAGCATAAAATATTGAACAGTCATTCTGCGAAGTAACTAGATTGTATTACTTGCGATAGAACGTCGGGTTCTATAGTCCTACAGTGTTATTTCGGTTTACACAGCAGGGTCGGGCTATTTAAGGGGTATTAAGCTGATTTTGCTGACCTCAAAGGAAGTGTGGTTCCTATCGGAGGGGCCACTACTAGAAAAATAGTTTTTTTTATAATAACCTTTTGTGTGTTATTTGGATTGTACCACATGGTGGCATTCTCTAATTAATTTAGAGTGTATATTATAAGGTGTATGTCCACAGGGCGACCATATTAAATATTGTTTATGATTTAATTGTTTAGTGGTTGCCTTGGGTTTTACAACTTAGTTTTAATTTCTGTGCCCAGCGCTGACGGGAAAGTGCTGGTATCTGGCTGTGCTTAGTTCGGCAGTGAAGCATAGGACCAGGAACAATTAAATCGGCAACCATGGCACCTTCGCCCTTGACGGTACTGCGGTATGGTGTCCGTGAGGAGATGAGATATCTCGCCCATACTCACAAGTATGTGGAGCGACCTGACATGGACGATGTCCTGCTCAAGCGTGTGGAGGACGCAATGACACGCGTCGGGAAGGTGTGTCGGCTGGCTGCCGAGGCTGAAGCCCTCGGGCTTACGGATGAGGCCTCGGTGGCTGCAGTGAGGCAGCTCTGCGCGGATGCTGACCAAGCGATGGAGTGCTTGGGCGACATCGAGCGTCGCGCCGAAAAAATTAAGCGGTCGCGTCGGGATGACCGCGGGGAGGGTAGCGGAGACCCCCCCCCCTAAGGGTATGGTTGGACGGCTTCCACACCTGGAGATTCCGGCCTTCGGTGGGGCAATTGATGAGTGGCCGGCATTCATCAATTTGTTCGATAGCCTGGTCCACGGTCGGGACGACCTGGACAGCGCCTACAAGTTGGCCCAGCTATTGATGGCACTGCGGGGTGAACCGAAGGAGTTGGTCGGTCACCTAACGGTTACGGCGGGCAATTATGAGATTGCCCGGGTCATATTGTTTGACGGCTACCAACACAAAAGGCGGTTGGTAGATGCGCAGCTGGGGAAGCTGTTCAGCATCCCAAGAGTAACCTGGGATGTTGACATCCGGGTACAGGTGCTCAACCCTGTGCTGGTGGCCACTAAGGCCCTTCAGAACCTTGGTCTGCCGGTAGACCAATGGTCATATATTGTGTTATATATGGTTTTGTCACGGTTGCCTGCAGCTGTTCAAAGTCGGTTTGAACAGCTGCATAGGGGCAGTAGTTCGGAACTGCCCACGCTCGTCCAATTAACGGAGTTTTTGGAGGGTGAATGCAGGCGATGCGACACCATGGATTCGGAGGCCAGTGTGCAGCGCCAACCCGCGCGGATGCGGGAGGGGCCGCGCCCCCCACCCCCACGGGGGGGTGGTCGGTCAAAACAATTTGGCGTTTTGAGTGCCGCGCCGTCGGGTGACGGCTGTGTGCACTGCGACAGTGCCGGTCATGAGGTGACCAGTTGCGCCAACTTTAAGGCGCTCGGTGTGGCTGCCCGCAGGAAGGTGGTCTTCCGCCACCGATTGTGTTTCGGTTGTTTGGGGCCGCACCCGCTGAGCGAGTGCTCACGGGCGTCCCCCTGTGAGGGCTGCGGTGGCAGGCACCACGTCGTGTTGTGCCTGAACCGGTCAGGCCCATCGGACGGTCACCAGGGCCGGACTCAGGTTGGTCGGTCACAGGGCCCAACCAGGGCCGGACCCAGTCCCCCTCCGGGCAACGGGAGTCACCAACGGGGTGACTGGGGTACCCGCGGACGGGACCCCCCCCGAGGGGAAGGGGGCAGCGCGGGGGGTAACAGGCGGGACAGCCGGGGTTCGGTCGCCGCTGTCCAGGGTCAGCGAGGACTTTGGGCCGCTGGCTCACCGCGTGTTACGGGCGGGTGTCAGATGGCACCTATGAGTGGCGCGAAGGCTGGGAGCCCACCACCTTCTGCGCCACCCTGCCCGTCGCTCTGGGAGGCGAACAGGGAGGCGAACAGTCGGATGTCGCCCCCATTCCTAGAGCGCCCCAGGTTGGATCCGCTCTCCCCCCTCCATCCACGGTGGCCACCGGGCACACCGTTCACAGTCCGGTATGGTCGGGTACCGGGACAGCGAGGGGCCTATTATGCGGGTTGGGACCCCCTGATGTACATGCGGTCTGATATGCCACCGGTGGCATATCAGCAGCCGAGTTACCAGGCCGACGGGGGTCCCAGCGGGTTCGGATCCCGCGGAGGTTCCCGCTAGGGACACGCCGCCCACTTACAGGGTGCCGCCAATCCACAGACGGTCATGCTCCCCACCGCCTCGGTGATAGCGTGGAGTTCGGACGGCAAATCATGTATGGCACGAGCACTATTGGACTCGGGGGCCCAGGGGTGCTTAGTCTCGTTCAACCTTGTAAGACGGTTGGGCATTTCGGTAAGGGAGTACCCACATTCCATTCGGGGAATTGGGAACACGGAAGTCGGTTCCGTTAAGGGAGTATGTCGGATTACTCTCTCGTCACGGGTGGATTCATCGGTGAATCTGACGGTCACGGCATTAGTCATGCCTAATGTGATGGGCTCACACCCTCACGTACGGTTGTCGCCCTCGGTGCGACAGTTGGTCGCTGGGTTGTCACTGGCTGACCCGGAGTTCGACATTCCGGGCCCAGTAGACATTTTATTGGGTGTCGATGTCTTAGGATACCTGTTAGTGCCAGGTGTCCACGTGTTGCAGGCGACTGGTCTGGTTTCGGTCAACACCAGACTGGGCCATGCGGTAATGGGTCCGGTCATGCCGGCTGCCCCACGCCTAGCGACTCGTAGTCCCTTATTCGGTTCTGTACTCTCGGAGGTGATACAGAAGTTTTGGGAGGTGGAGGAACCACCTACGGTCCGCCGGTTGGACCCGGTTGAAGAAGAGTGTGAACAGTTTTATCGGAACGATACTGGTCGCCTTCGGTCAGGTCGATTGTGTCACGCTCCGGAGTTGGTTGGACATCCCTTGTGGTGGGGTCCAAAATGGTTGACTCAAGCCGAATCGGATTGGCCAATGAGTCCACGCGTTACCACGGCGAACAGCGCCTTGACAGTCGGTGTCTGTACGACGCAACCAGAGCCGGAAGAGGAGTTCAGCCTGCTGGAACGGTACAGCTCGCTCGACAAGCTGGTCAATGTGACCGCCTGGATCTGCCGATTTGCGCGGAATTGTCGGAATTCTGAGGCGCAACGAGTGCGGACACAGGTCCTGACACCACGGGAACGGAACCATGCGTTGTTCGCATTGGTACGGAACGTGCAGACGGTGCACTTTAAGTCCGAATTGGACATTCTGAGACGCGGACGCGTCCAACTGAAGGGAGTTGTGGCTCGGCTCAACCCGTTCATTGACCCTCAAGGATTGCTGAGGGTAGGAGGTCGGCTGCGGAATGCCAACCTGCCTTATGCGGCCCGCCACCCGTTGTTACTCCCTAGGAAAGGGAAGTTGGTCGAACTGTTGATTCAGGATCGACACATTCGGAATGGGCATGTCGGATGCCACGCCTTGATGGCGTTTCTCCAGCGCGAGTTCTGGATTCTATCGAGAAGACGCTTAGTGCGTAGCGTCGTATTTCGGTGCCTGCCTTGTTATCGGGCCAAGGCGGCTACGATGCAGCCCCAGATGGGCGATTTGCCCTCGGATAGGGTTAACGAAATCCGGCCCTTTGCGGGTGTCGGAACGGATTTCGCGGGACCATTCATGGTCAAGTCTTCATAGCTACGGAACGCCAGATTAGTGAAGGCATACCTGTGCGTCTTCGTGTGCTTGGCCACGAAGGCAGTCCACTTGGAGGTGGTCAGTGACCTCACTACAGAGGCATTTATCGCTTGTCTAGATCGGTTCGTCTCACGAAGGGGCCTCCCGACATTAATCCGTTCGGACAACGGCACAAATTTTGTCGGAGCCAGGCGATATCTGAAGGAGGTCACTCAATTCCTGAACGGTAACCAGGACGCCATCGGTACGGCTTGCTCCCGACGAGGGATTGAATGGGTTTTCAGTCCGCCGGGATGTCCTCATTGGGGAGGAATTTTTGAGGCTGCGGTTAAATCGGCTAAGTCGCACCTGACGAGGATCATCGGTGAGACCTCTCTACGCTTTGAAGAGCTTGCGACGCTGTTCTGTAAAATTGAAATGACACTGAACTCGCGTCCGTTGTGCCCGCTCAGTTCGGATCCAAATGATTTGGAAGCGTTGACGCCGGGTCACTTCCTGATAGGTCAGCCCCTTAACGCCCTGCCAGAATACCCATTCGGTGATGTTAAGTTAAGTCGGTTAACTAGGTGGCAGATGTTGCAGCAGATGGCTCAAGATTTTTGGAAACGGTGGTCCCTTGAGTACTTGCACATCTTGCAGCAGCGCCTTAAGTGGACTGACCGGACGAGCCCCCCTCAAGTCGGTGATTTGGTGCTGATTAAGGATGCGAACCTGCCATCATTGAGATGGAGACGAGGACGGATCGTCAATTTGTACACGGGTCGGGATGGCACGCCTCGATCAGCAGAAGTCAGGGTGGGGGACTCGGTCCTCAAGAGAGCGGTCGCAACACTTTCTCGCCTTCCTATTGATTAGGGACAGGTTCGGGCCTGTCCGGGCGGGTGACTGTTTAATATTTATGCGTCGGAAACGCACCGGTTTTTTGTTGCGCGAATCGATCGCGAGTAATCGAGACATCACTAGCGAAAACGGCACTAGCAGCTGTCACTCGTACCGGAACGAGATGTAAAATTGGAGGTTATCTTTCTCTTGGTCTGGTCTCATCGGGAGAATAACATGGCTACCAAGGCATCGGGCCATGGATGGTATTTCGGTGTACCAATTGTAATGTAATACAGGCATCGGGCCTGGTCAGAGTGTAAATCTACCTCATAGCGTCGGGCTATTGATCGTAATTAGATTCGCGTCAGCGGTCAAGTGAATTGTGTTGTGAAGCACATAGTCGTATCGGCGGCGACTCCACGTGCCGCCAGCAGCGCGCCGGCGACGGCGTCGGACAGCGACGGCAAGGGTTCGATCCCATCCCCCATTCCAAAACTGTCTCCTTTCCCGAATTCCCTTCTCGAATCGAGCTTTCGATTTCCTGTCTACGGAGACAAAGGTCAGTAACAATTTCATCACTTCTTTTCTCTCACGTGGCAAAGGCACAACCCCTCAGGATTCCACGCCGTTCGGTGAGGCGTGGAATTAATCACCGAGAATTAATATGGCTAAAAAGAATTCTGCAGTTCATGTTGCCACTCAAAGATATCAGAACACTGTTATACCTAGACAGTGAGTCAGCTATTCGACTTGCACATGATCCTCCAGTGGAATGCCATCAAAGGACAAAGCATATAAGATTGAGGCACTTCTTCGTGAGAGAATGTGTCACGACAGGAATTTTGTCAACTCTCAAAGTGAAAGGGGTCGACCAGGTGGCGGACTTCCTGACGAAGCCCTTATTCTGGCCACGACTTAAAGAGCTTGGCACAAGAGCTGGACTCAACATCACCAATAAGAAAAACGAGACGGGATGTTAAGTGAAGCATGTATTCAATCTTATTGGTCTGTTAGTTACTGGCCTACTTTGTGAAAGAGTTTCTATGCTTGTCACTTTTGAGATTTACCTGTCAATAAAATTCAATGTGTACTTTCTACAACAATGGTTTATTTATTTATTAAATGAAGTAGTACTTTCCCAGCGCTGCAACACATGCCTAGAGTCTCATCTTTCCACTTCAATGCCTTACACCACTGACATTTGTGTGACACGGCACCTAAATCTACCGACCTGTCACTGCTATATTCAATAATTGGATTATAAGAAAATCCCGAAAGATACTTATTTTGCCATTCACGCTGATTTACATTTTTTCTATAGCGCGATTGAATTGAATTGTTTTTGAGAGTTATCAGCCTGATAAGTGGCGACAGATTCCCTGTTTTTGGGGATTTGCAGCCTGATAAGTGGCGACAGATTCCCTGTTTTTGGGGATTTGCAGCCTGATAAGTGGCGACAGATTCACTATATTTTTGGGGATTTGCAGCCTGATAAGTGGCGACAGATTCCCTATGTTTTTGAGGATTTGCAGCCTGGTATTTAGCAACAGATTTTCTGTTCCTTTATCTTATTGTCAGAATAGGTTTTTTGAGCTTTTTTTACTTGATCACTTCTAGTCTTATCGGAAAATCTAGCTCCTCTTTTTTTTGCTACCCTTTGTGGAAAAGTGAACTGGGTTTCGGTAAATGTTGGAGATATAGGCGATGATAAGGTCAGGGAATAAACAAACATAAGTCGGTGATTGGGTGAAAGTGGGAGTTTTTTTTTATTAGGTGTTTGCGTAAATGTAGGCGACTCTAGTTTTTGTTCATTCTGACATGGCTCGTATACCTACATCGAAATTGTCATTTGATAGGTCAGAAGTGAATCTGAGTCTACCGATAGGATTGGCCTCACCTCCAACGCTCTCATAGAGCTGTCCCTTTCGGTAGACTTCGAATCGATGTTGGTACAACTGACCCGCAGCTACAAGCTCACACAGTCTCCCATAAGTATGTGGCAGCGACATCTCATGTTACTAAGCGGCTGAGACATAACTTCGAAAGCGGCCCAGTACTTTGTAACATGTGTCACAATTTGACTCCTAACGTCGGCTGCTTTATCTTGGCTGGAGTATATTATGTGGGAGAGCGCGCGAAACAGGCAGGCGCCGTCCCCAATAATATGCTTCACCATGTGTCGAACCAGTCCACGTCCCCTAATATGTAACATTTCACTCATTATTTTGGTTCGTATCTCATTATTATTAATGAGATACGAACGCTCAAAACAGAAGAACTACTTAAATAAAGAAGAACGGCAGAATTTAGACCAAAACAGCACCACTGAGAACATATTTTTTTTATTTATCAACATAGCACAAGGAAATCGACACAACTTGAGAAAATCCAGAAAGCGATTGGCGTCAAATATGAAAATTCCAATTAAGTTTTTTAGTAAAAAAAAAAGAAGTGAAGTGACAACTTAATACCGTACTTCGGGGTAAAAAGGAACGGCGGCGGGGTAAATAGGAAAAAAAAACTGAATTTCTAAACCGTTCTGTCGCGTTGTTACTATTTAGGACAGATCAACTTTTTCATATTTCCGAACGAATTTATTATCTTTACTACTGGCTACACTTAGAATTTAAACCAGCCAATCAGGTTTAAGTAGAAAAAATCACGTCCAAAGTCAACCCGTCGTAGGACACGTGAGTATTGTTCCTTTTCACTTTATCTTTTTATTTAGATTTAGTAAGAAAAAGTGATGCAATCAATGTAATCTTGAAAATACAAGTATACTTTAGTTTAACGAAATGTAAAGCTGAGTATATAATTGCGTTATTTCATTGTAAATCATAGTTTTAGTTGAACACTCGTTTTTAGGTTATTCTGGTGATAATAGGAACTTAAGAGGGGTAAATTGGCACATGACCCGGGTAAAATTGAATCACCTTTGGGGTAATTTGGTTCGCATATGGAGTAAATTGGAATCCCTAAATAGGGTTGTCAAAAACGCATAAGTACCTACCTGCCTAATTAATAAATATTGACATATTTCCTCAACCTTCCTATAACTTTGACGTGTGAGTGTGCGTGCGTGTCTGTCTCTTGACCAGATGCGTAAACAGATGGACCGATTTGAATACAATTTTTTTATTTGAAAGTAGATTTCTCGGAGAAGGTACCTTTAAGCTGGCCAGACGATGGAGCTCAAATAGCTAGAGACAGAATCCTGGGGAATCGATAAATTGCGGGGGTTTTTTAATGCTAAATATATTGCTTTTATTTCTGGTGTTTTTGTTTGTATGTCAAAAATGTTTACTGTTTTTCAGAATGCCGCGCAAGTATTTACCATCTGGATGTTACAAAAAATATGACGACGAATTAATAAAACTAGCCCTCGAGGAGATAGCATCAACAAATGCTAGCTTAAGTGCTGTAGCTAAAAAGTACAACATATCAAAATCAGTGCTATACCGCCTTAAAAACAGAAATATGACACCACACGGTAGGCCACCCGCACTAACCAAAGACGAAGAACATTCCGGAAAATATAAATATCTGCGGCGATTGGGGTTACCCTTTAGATACAACAGACCTTAGGTATACAATAAAAATGTATCGAGATTCAAGAATTCAATAACCGGAACGGGTAGTACATCATTCAAAAGGCAGCAAATCCTTGATGATGGCAGCGTCAGCTAATGGCGAATATTTACCGCCTTACGTTGTGTACAAGGCTGTCCACCTTTACGACTCCTGGACGAAAAGGGGGCCGCACAAGGCCCGATACAATAGATCGTCGTCAGGGTGGTTAGGCGGTGAGATCTTTGAAGATTGGGTGAAAACAACCGTTTTACCTTACCTGCTCGTAATCGTATTTATATGATATTTTTCTTACAAAAAAGGGCGATCAGGGCGATATATCAATTAGATGCTAGAGAATCATTAAGAGAATAATTCAAAGAAATTAATATACTTACGGTTACCTGTCAGTATATATACGAGAATATCATGCATGTAAGAAAAAACATAGCTTTATTTAAAATTGTAGGTGATGGCCATACAATTAACACTAGAAATAAAAATAGGTTAGCACTACCATTATTTAGACTAAGTAAAGTAGGCACATCATTCATGGGGCACTGTATTCGCTTCTACAATAAAATACCACAGGAATCATTGATCCTTCCTGAAAAGAGGTTCAAAAACTATGTTAAAAATGAGCTGATAAGAAAGTCCTATTATAGTATTAAGGAATACTTAGATGACAAAACTGCATGGTCCATACCATCTCAGCGCACAGAAATTAGACGAGGGGCGATGGATCAAGTCTATCACTCGCCGGCGAATTTCCTTAGACCGAAACCAGTACCTGTTGTAAAGTCACTTTTTAAAAAAAAAAGGTATGGGGGAGTTTCTTGCCGTTTCTTCTTAACCCCGAGGCCCACCTTCCGAAACGGTGTAGTCTTTTTTTATATAAAAAAATTGACTTGTAGTTATAAGTAAGTATAATTTTGACGTTGAATAAGATAATTTATTTATTTATATTCAATAAAAAAAAATGACTCTGACTCCTGGAAAAAAAAGATGGGAAGACATTTTTGATAGGCGACAATTTGTCTTCGCACCTGTCAATTTATATGATAAAGCTATGCAAGGAAAAGGACATCCACTTCATTTATCTGCCAGCAAATTCGACGCACCTTACCCAGCCTTTAGACGTGGCAATGTTTAGACTCATGAAGCGAATGTGGCGTCTCTTATTGGACAAGTGGAAGAAAAGCGGCGATGGGAGAATATTCAGGCTTCTCGGCACCTAATAACCTCGTAGGGGCCCATCAGCTACGAGGTAGCGTAACGATCAGTTGCCAAGAAGCGTGAACGTCGGCGATTCACCGAGCTGAAGTAATTGGGGTCGATCTAACCTGGTCTGTGCTTCGGTCCCGTCAACCTCCTGTCTCTCTGCAAGGCCCGGGTGCACCCTAGGCTCTTCTTGGTAGACAGGTTTTTCAGCCAACCTCCTATGACTGGCGGGCCAGCTTCAATGAGCACAGTGTTCCAACACAGGTTATGTTACGTGGTAAAAACCAATCGGCCACGTAAATGCGAACTTTATCTGGTTCGGGGAACCACAACACACTCAGCTATATAGACAATCCTGAGGGAAACCCGAATACATTCCAGATGGCTTGCGATTTAATTTCAATACCCTAACCAAAACGCGTTTACTTTGCGAGGGCTTTCGTCTGTCAGTTGTCAAAAAACTGCTAGGTTGGCAGCAACGTCAAATTCAAAATGGCCGTTCAGAAACCATCGATCGAATATCGATTTGGAATCGAACAATCACCCGCCCGGACAGGCACCCACCTGTTCCCTAATCTACGGGCAGCCGCGACAACGTTGCTACCGCTCGTTTTAGAACCGAGCCTCCTACTAGAACCTCTGCAGACCGGGGGGTCCCGTCCTTGCCAGGGAACAACTTAACAATGCGCCCCCTGCGCCAACGTAGTGGCGGTAGGTTAGCATCCTTAACCAGAACGAGGTCACCAACACTAGGGGGGCTGGTTTTGTCAGTCCACTTAAGGCGCTGTTGTAAGATATGCAGATACTCGAGCGACCAACGCTTTCAGAAATTCTGAGTAAACTGCTGCAACATCTGATACCTTGACAACCGATACAATTTCACTCCCTCGAAGGGGTGCTCGGGCAACGCGTTAAGTGGCTGTCCTATCAAGAAATGGCCTGGGGTCAGAGCCTCCAGGTCATTTGAATCCGAGCTGAGCGGACACAACGGTCGCGAATTGAGAACGGCCTCGATCTTACAAAACAATGTCGCGAGCTCCTCAAAAGTCAGCGCGGTCTGACCTACTATACGCCCCAAGTGCGTCTTAGCTGACTTAACTACGGCCTCAAAAATCCCACCCCAGTGGGGGCAAATCGGTGGGCTGAAAGTCCACTGTATACCCCAACGGGAGAGGGCCGTTCCAATATCCACTTTATTTACATTCAAAAAGTTGACTATCTCTCGTAAGTATCGTTCCGCACCGATGTAGTTAGTGCCGTTATCAGAGCGGATCAAAGTTTGAAGTCCCCTTCGAGAAACAAACCTATCCAAACAAGCAATGAAAGCCTCTGTCGAGAGATCAGCAACGAGCTCGAGATGTACCGCCTTGGTGGATAAACAAACAAACACACATAGGTACGCCTTGTATTGCCTTATTATACCTATTTACCTTGATGCCCAACCATTTTGCTAAATCATTCGATACAATGCAGCCCTGAGCTCCAGAATCTAATAGGGCGCGAACGTATGTTGGGTTGCCCGCCAAATCCCAAACAAGCACAGAGGCGATCGGTAACACCACCGTCTCCGGTTGGGGGGCAACCAATGGTTGGGCCGCAAATTCCTAGCGAGGACCCCCGGGGCCCCACTGTGCCTGTAACCGATCAGGTATGCAGCTATACGACAGAGGGTCCCATTGTACAAATGGCCCACGCGCCGGTTCCATTCCCAACCTACGATTCCCCGTAAAGGGGGGTGGGCGTGAATTCAACCGTGGCCGCTCCATGAGCGGGGGGGACATCACATGTGACCGACGAGGACGAGGCGACGAGCGGGGCGACAACTGAGGCGGCGTCCGAACCGCACCCGCATAGCTCGAAGGTGTCCCATGCCACCCGCCCGTTACGGCCTGCTCAACACACCCAATGTCCCGCTGGGTCGGATGCTGAGTCGCAACCGAAAACTCAGGGCCCCCCATGTAATGGTCCTGAGTGCGGCCCTGCACCCTGGTACTGCCCTGTGCACGTGGGGACGTTGGCCCCTGAGTTGCGCTCCGAGTCGCAAACGAATTCTCAGGGCCCCATGCCGTGTCACCCTGGGTACGGCCCTGTGGACGTGGGGACGTTGGCCCCTGAGTTGCGCTCCGAGTCGCAAACGAATTCTCAGGGCCCCATGCCGTGTCACCCTGGATACGGCCCTGTGGAGGCTGTTGGCCGGACCGGTTCATGCACAACAGATTGTTGTGGGCCCCACCACAATATCCGCACATTTTTGTGCGCGTGCAGTCCCTAGCCATGTGTGGCCCGAGGCACAGGAAACACCAGCTACGCTGCTTGGCCATCCGGCGCCGTCCCTGAACCCTAAGTTCCCCGAACTTATTGCAATTGGCCACAGCATGGCCAATCTGCCTACAACATGGGCAGGTCTCACCATGTGGGGTCAATTCACTCACAGTCCCATACGACTGCCGGTTGGTGCGGTCCTTCCTCGTCGGAGGGCCCCTACTCACAGCGCTCCCGACAGCTCTCTGTGGCTCCGAAGGATGGGTGACCGTCAACCCCAAATTCTCTGCCCGTCGAGCCTCCTCTTCCAAGAATCCGACCAAGTCGGAGAAGGCGGGCAGGTCCTCGGCCGACCTCCCGTAAGACTGTTCGAAACGAGTCTGCACGTCAGCGGGTAGGCGGGAAAGTACAATGTACAACAGTAGGTACGACCATTCACCAACCGGAAGTCCAAGATTCTCTAGAGCCTTGGTGACGGACAACAATGGGTTCAAAACCTCCGTCTGTATGGCCCCGACCTTGTTCACAACCGGGATGCTAAACAAACGGTTCAGTTGGGCATCGGCCAACCTCCGTTTGTTGTGGTAACGTCTGACCAATAATTGCCTGGCCGTCTCATAGTTACCCTCCGTAACTGTCAAATGAGCGACCAGCTCCCTAGGCTCACCCCTCAATGCTGCCACCAGCTGAGCCATCTTGACAGACTTGGTAATGTCCGATCGCATGTGCACCAAACTGTCGAATAGATTGATGAAGCTCATCCATTCACCGGACACTCCGTCAAAAGTAGGCATAGTTATGGCAGGTAACCTGGACCCCGAACCCTGAAGCGGCAGAGGTGCTTCAATGTCACCACCATGGCTGGACTCGCGCTGTCTACGTATGTCCGCAGCCTTCTGCGTGATAGCAGCTGCCATCTCCATACATTGGTCGACATCCCCTATCAACCGTGACAGCCTGTCAGGTGCACAACCATCAACTGATTCCGCCTGCGCGGACAATTCAAGCACCCTATTGTAACGTTCCTTAACGTCCATAGACCGCTCCAATACCACATCATGCCTATCTAAACAGTCTATCAGACCGTGTGCGGAGGAAAACCATCTGAGTTCCTTAGAAACACCCTTCTGGATTTCAGATAACGACATGATCGGAACGATACTTACTCACAATTTGCAGTAACTCAATTTTATTGGACCCTCCATTCTACGACCCAAACGAGGGAACCCTAAACCACAACTTAAACAATGTTGTTTTCCTTAAACAATAGGAACCGAGTTTTATATCTATATAAATTCTGTAAATACAATTTAGTTTCCCTTTATCATTATAACACACACAGATAGTCAATATTAGTTCAAGTTATAAATTGCTATAAACTGAAAACAATGTAATAGCCTGCTATCAATAGATGTAACTACCTATGTTAACTAACTGGTTGACTAACTGGTAATTCAATGCAAATTTCAATTCAATATCTGTCTGTCTACTACCAGCAATAGACTTATAGCTTACAATACTACCAATCTATGTGGATATAGGAACAACCAAGTACCTAACCGCCTATACCTACAGATTGATAGTCCCAAATCGTGCCTTCCTGGAGCCCTTGACGGCTGCAAATCTACCAAAGTGTTCAGGCTTCTCGGCACCTAATGACCTCGTAGGGGCCCATCAGCTACGAGGTAGCGTAACGATCAGTTGCCAAGAAGCGTGAACGTCGGCGATTCACCGAGCTGAAGTAATTGGGGTCGATCTAACCTGGTCTGTGCTTCGGTCCCGTCAACCTCCTGTCTCTCTGCAAGGCCCGGGTGCACCCTAGGCTCTTCTTGGTAGACAGGTTTTTCAGCCAACCTCCTATGACTGGCGGGCCAGCTTCAATGAGCACAGTGTTCCAACACAGGTTATGTTACGTGGTAAAAACCAATCGGCCACGTAAATGCGAACTTTATCTGGTTCGGGGAACCACAACACACTCAGCTATATAGACAATCCTGAGGGAAACCCGAATACATTCCAGATGGCTTGCGATTTAATTTCAATACCCTAACCAAAACGCGTTTACTTTGCGAGGGCTTTCGTCTGTCAGTTGTCAAAAAACTGCTAGGTTGGCAGCAACGTCAAATTCAAAATGGCCGTTCAGAAACCATCGATCGAATATCGATTTGGAATTGAACAGAGAACACAATCATGCGTCCCAAAGGGATGCTTTCCATTGCTGTTGAAAATGCTAATTGATGAGCTGAGAGATAATGCCGAAAAAAATATAAAAGCCGGGTTCAGGAAATGTGGAGTTGTTCCATTAGATATTAACCAAGTTTTGGAAAGGCTTCCTCTGCAAGACGATGACGATGAAGCGGCAAAAAAGACAGCTATCAATAAAAGTTTTCTAAAACTCTTAAAAGAAATGCGCTATGGAACGATGCAAGTAAGAGAACCTAAAAATAAGAAAAAAAAATGGAGGTGGTGGCAGGAAGAAGCGTTAGTGCTGAAGAGCAAGAAGATAATAATAAAGAACCAGTGAAGCCAAAAAAGAAAAGACCAAATTCCGTAGAAGAAAAAGAGAATAAAAGACCAGAAAAGCCAAAAAAGAAAACAATCACAACGTCATTAAAAGGGAAGATTATTAAGAGGGACAGGCCACTTAGTCGCAGGGCAATAAGAAGCAAGGTTAGACCCTCTTCGTCTGTCTCTAAACCAATCAGATTCAGCGTTCCGTTCCCCCGGTGGTACAGTGCTCATGTCGTGATCCTTTTCTCTACTAGTAATGTTTTGCGAGGTAGTAGCAACTATTTTTATTTTAAATTTCAAGTCCACTCGATTTATTTGCAACTATTGACAGCATATTGACACATTTTTTTTTTTGGTTCATTTGCCTTGTCAGGCAGGCAAAGGTTTCTAGACCTTACAGCCTTGCATATTGACACATTATGATAGTTTTTTTTTTTTTAAGTGCCATTGTGCGGCTTTTGAATTCGCGGTCCGTCTTGCGCTTACCTCTTTGCTGTGGATTTTATTCTATTGTTAGCGCTATAGTTTATTGCTTTCTTATTGTGTTAAGTGTGTGTGTGTGTGTGTGTGTGTGTGTGTGTGATGTTTATTTACAATGTAATAGTAGGTTTTCTGATTTCTTACAACAATCCATGCCTGGTGAGGGTTTAGGTCACCCTATTGGTTTATATTAGTCTTTTTTTTTTCTTTTGATTCCTTAATCATTATATATTTTCAGCTAGGTATATTCCTATACCTAGTTATATATTTATATTATATTATAGTATATTATTTTATCTACATAATATGAATCTCAATAACGATAGCTTCTTGTCGTGTGCGTCTAGCGATGAATTTGTAAGTGCAGAAAGTGACATTTCCAGTGTGGAAGAACCAATTTCTGTCAAACTCAGAACTGTCTTTGGTGGGTCTGGAAAGAATCTGAACATTGTGCATATCAATGCTCAGAGCATTCACACGAGCTACACCGATCTTATCGAGGCTTTTAGTGACCAACATGTGGACGCTATCCTTGTCTCCGAGTCATTCCTGAAGCCTTCACTCTCCTCATCTATGTACTCTCTTCCAGGCTTCAGGCTCTACAGGAATGACAGAGTCGGGAAAGCGGATGGAGGTGTTGCTGTTTACCTGCGTGCGGATATTCCGTGCAAGGTGATCAGCGCATCCCCTAGCCAGTACTCCGAATATCTCTTCCTCGAAATTCTTCTTTATCACAATAAGGTACTTCTTGGTGTTGTTTATAGCCCCTCTCTCCGTGTTGATTATTTCGACACCTTTGAATCTATGCTTAATGATTTGACCCCACTTTACGATGACACTCTCATTCTTGGGGATTTCAACACTTGTCTCCTCAAAAATGATTCTCGTTCAGCCAAGCTTAGGTCAATAGTAGATTCATACAATCTGCACATTTTGCCGCTTGCGGCCACCCATTCCCAGCCACATTGCTCGCCCTCTCTTCTTGACATCATAATCATTTCCAACCTGGATAAGGTGGCCACTCATGGTCAACTTAACTCACCTTTTTCTTTTCACGACCTCATTTACGTCTCATATAAAATTAGGTCCCCTAAGTGCAGAACCAAATTTATTGAAACTCGCAGCTTCAAAGCCATCAACCTGGATTCCCTCAAGTCTGATGTTTCACTGGTCGATTGGTCCCCTGTCATCTTGAGCGAGAGCGTTGATGACAAAATTCACAGCTTCAATACAATTGTCCTGGGACTTTACGACAAACATGCTCCCATTAAAAAAGTTAGAGTGAAGCACCTGCCTGCTCCCTGGCTAAACGATGATATCAAGCGACTTATGACCAAGAGAGATCGGGCTAAGTGCAGGTACAAAAAGGATCCGACAGATGACAATTTTCTCACCTACAAATCGCTTCGAAATCGTTGCAATCGTCTCTGTCGCGACGCCAAACGCCGCCACATCTTTGAGTGTATCGAAAGGTACACTCCTGCTCAGGTGTGGAAATTTCTCAGGACACTTGGTATTGGCAAGTCCCAGGCCCAGGACACGCATTCAGGTAATGTCGATCTCAACGCTCTTAATCAATTTCTCTCCGCACCGCCCGTTTGATGGACTCTACTGTCAAGCAAGCCACAATTCGGAGCCTGCGCTCTAGGTCACTTCCCAAAACCACTCCCTTTAACATGAGATATGTCGGAGCTGACACAGTTAAAAGGGCATTGTTGGCGATTAGCTCCAAAGCAGTCGGACATGATGATCTTCACTATCCTAGATGACCTGCTTCCGCCCATAACGCACATTTTAAATTTTTCCCTTTCAAACTGCTCCTTCCCTACTGCTTGGAAACATGCACTAGTTATCCCTCTCCCTAAATCATCCAATCCCACCTGCTTCAAAGAATATCGCCCGATTTCCATCTTGCCGATCCTATCAAAAGTCCTCGAATCCATTGTCCATACCCAGCTCTCCCAATATCTATCCTCTAACAACCTATTAAATCCTTTTCAATCAGGCTTCAGACCGGGTCACAGCACAGTTACGGCTCTACTTAAAGTGACGGATGATATTCAGGTTGCCATGGATCAGAAGCAGCTTTCGGTGCTTACCCTGCTCGACTTCAGCAGTGCCTTTAACTGTGTTGACTTTGACATTCTCGTTGAACTTCTCAAATCTCTTAATCTCTCTTCCCATTCTGTCAGCTGGTTCGACTCATACCTTCGTGACCGTAAACAGCGTATCAAATCGGAGACGACTTGCACGGATTGGTGTGACATCACCTCCGGTGTCCCCCAAGGTGGCATTCTCTCTCCTCTTCTATTTTCTATATTTATTAACTCCATCTCCGATGCCCTCTCATCTTCTTATCATCTTTACGCGGATGACTTACAAATCTATCGCCACTTCTCTCCCGATAATGTAAACTCCGCTGTGGAGGCGTTAAACGCTGACTTAGAGGGTATTAGAGGATGGGCCTCGTCATTTGGGCTACTGGTTAACCCAAACAAGTCCCAGGCCATGATTATAGGTACCAGACACTCACTATATTTGTTGAAGCAACAGTCTGACCCTCCTGTATCTTATAACGGTACCGTAATCATGTATAGCGACACAGCGAAAAACCTGGGTGTTGTTTTCGATAACCAGTTAACCTGGTCAACGCATATCAGCGAGGTCAGCAGGCGAGTTTACGCTACCTTTCACTCTCTCAGGAGACTTCAGAACTTTCTTCCTCGTCAGACCAAAATTATCCTCGCCCAGTCTCTTTTACTTCCCCTCATTGACTATGCTGATGTTTGCTGGGTAAGCGCAAATGAAGAGCAACTGAACAAACTCGAACGACTTCAAAACCTCGGGATTCGGTTCATCTTCGGACTGCGAAAATATGATCACGTTTATCAACATCGCAGGGAGTTGAATTGGCTTCCGATTCGTCTTCAACGGGACTCTCATATCCTATGCCTGTTCTACAATATTTTGTGGAACCCTCGGTACCCTAACTTCCTGCGTGATCGCTTCGAATTTCTTTCTTCATGCAGGCCTCGGAGAACTCACATGGCTACTATGCTTAAAGCCCCACAACGCTCCACTGCAACCTACGAGCACGGGTTTAGAATCCGCGCTATACGGCTGTGGAATGAACTTCCCTGCACCATCAGGGACAGTCCATCACTGAATATCTTTAAGAACCGACTAAAGAAGCACTATCTTTCACTTTCTATTTAGCTATATAATGTAATGTAATGTATTAGTATATTTGTAAGATATTTATTGATATGTTGTATTTATGTAACTGTGTATGTAGTCTATATTTCTTAGCAATAGGGTTTTATGTATGTGTAATATGTATTATATTAGAATATAGTCTTAATTGTACGCGCAATTCTTTCCCTTACCTATCATCTCCGTCTCCTATCCAACATGGTTTGCTGGAAGAAATCTCTTTTTAAAGATAAGCCCGCCTTTGTACATGTTTTTTCTATCATAAGTTACCTGTATGTCTGTTTTGTTTAGTACAATAAAGAAATTACGAAATTACGAAGATTGTTGGAAAAATCACAAATCCCAACAAAAAACAGATAGATAATACAAATTCGGATTCAAAACCAGGTCCAAGTAATAACAAAACAATCTGTGAAAAAGACATACCGGAGAAGCATGATGTTGGTTCAGAGATTTCGGAAATCAAAGAAAAAGAAGACATGAAAGAATCAAAATCAAAATCAAAAATCAAAATCAAAAGAAAGAAGAAGACACTCCCATTGAAGACATGCCTATATATTTTGCAGACGATTTTAATATAATAGAAGAAATTGTGGTGAATACTGATAGCGACCAAGAAAAACACCAACAGAAGCCTAAATTTTCATTAATTTCAGACATTTATCTGCAATTGCCACTGCGCAAGAGAAGTAATGCTAGCCGTCCCCGTCCAAAGAGAGAAAGAAGTCTAAGTATTTATAAAGCTACGGAAGAAATTTTTAAAATTTTAGGAGACGATTAAGACAATTTTTTTAAGCTAATTGTGCAATATTAATGATAGGTGCAATAAAATTCATATGATCTCACAATCGACATTTTATTAAATTTAACAGGGGAGGGGTAGGTAATAACTTACTAACTAGCGAACTAGATAGGATATGTACCTACCACATATATCGAGAGATAGGCCTTTGGCGCTAAGCTTGTATCGGCACCAGTGTCTCCGAAAATTAAGAATACGCACACATCTACATCAATCCTTCCGCATTTATTGGTCAGTGCAATGTCATGCACCTATCGTCCGAATACACCTACACTACCACAGGTACACTTGCTAGCCGAGCTAGTGCTGGGACATTGCAAGGACAGCGTGTTTCATCAATCCATTATAATTTATAGACAGCGGTATTTATGCCGGGTTATATAAATAAAATAATACTTTATTTGTTAATATGACATATTTATTTTAAAAATGTACTGTAAAGTGAAAAATAATGTTGCTCCGATCAAATCGTTTTAATAGGGAAAATCTATTTCGGCATATATACCCTTTCTGTATAATCCTGTATAGTACAATACTACCTATTGACAAGAAAAATGTAAATATTTATTTAGTACTTGGGGTTTAGACAATTTAGGCGTGGCATTTTTTTCTAAGTAATGCAGACTTAAGGTAATTGTACCAAAGGTTGACAGTGTCCCAATAGTTGACAGTTCGACCTACTGCAGCTAAATTTAAGGATGTTTTTCGCCTGATTCCCCTAGAATAATTTTAGTACGTACTGCCAGCGCCATCTCTTGTCACGAAACAAAAATCAAGCGCTTTCGATAAAGCAGTTCAAAATGGCGAATTTATTTCTCAAACAAGTGACGACGCGAGTCTCTGTGGTCGTGTTTTCTTAGCAAAGCGGATAAGAACGCTCTTAGTTCAAAGGTAAGTTCTAACAGTTACTTTTGTTGGATTGTGTCCATAAATATCACATATATCGAGTCACCAGTAATGCGTGTTTTTGCTTAAAAGAATGCATATGAGTTTCGTTTGTATTTTATGTTTATTAACGGTGTCAAGTATTAGAACAAGAAAAATGGTTTATATCCAATACTTGACAACCCTGTCAAGTTTTGGCGCTGAGCAATTTCTGCTTTTATTTATCGTTTAAAGGTAGCTTTGTACTTATCAAGTTTTAATAACAATAGTTTCTGTAAAGATACGAGTATGTTTTGACCCGTTTTTCCAAAAGTAGACAGTGTCAACTGTTAGGTTAATTCATTGTGTCAACTATTGGTTTTGCAGAACAGAAAAGTGCACCTACTGAAGAAAAATGCCTCCAGTGAAAGGAAAAATGTTCCAATATTCCGAAGCAGCCATGGCAGCGGCTATATCTGATGTTGAGCGAGGTCTTCCCGTAGCCACATCTGCTAAAAAACACCAGGTTCCACGAGTTACTCTTATTTATAAAGTGAGAGGAAAATCGGTTTCGACGCACAGGACCAGATACGCAAAAGGCCAAACCATAAATTAATGGGCAATTGCGTATTTATATCCTTCGGATCGCGAATGACCAAAATTGTAAATTACCAAGAACGCAAAGGGCCAAACCATAATTAATGGCCGATTGCGTATTGAAATCCCAAAAATCGTGAATGACCAAGAATGTAAATTACCAAGAACGCAAAAGGCCATACCATAATTAATGGCCAATTGCGTATTTAAATCCTTCAAACAACCCACTTTTTACGAACCTTCCGGATCAAAATGAATGAAACAATCTCTGTCGGTCTGTGGTCAGTATTTTCCGAGATATGACAGGAGTTAGTTTGACAGCTGTCATGCGAAATGAAGATCTCGTCAATAGCTGTCACACCTCTATACAAACATACAAACCGGTGGTCGGATGAGTAGTTTCCGACGCGACAGCGTTGCTAATCTAGAGAGAGTGAATCAGATTACATACTCACCTACTTGAAGTTATAATGGCCACTTAGAAATGTTCGTTTTTAATGTCATATCTTACAACGTCATTTGTACCTATTTGTTTGTAACAATTATTGTTTCTTGATTTATTGCGATAAATAATGGACGAAGCAAAAAATATCGTTTTTACCAAAAACCAGTTGTCAGGAAATTCTCTAATATACAATGGATATCGTTATAACAAAAACATGACAAATAAATCATCTACTAATTGGCGATGTGTGAACCGGAGGAAAAATAATTGTAACGCGTCAATAACACTAGATGATAATTCGAATAAAATTGTACGAGAAAGCACCACCCATTTTTGTCGGCAAAATCATGAACAAAATAAAATTCATATAGCAATGAATGCATGCAAGCAGGAAGTGTGTGATGATTTATCAGCAGTGCCAAAAATACTCGAAAAATGTATCAACAATTTACAAGACGGAGATTTTAAAGGGCTGTTACCCTCAATCAAGAATAAGCGGGATTCCATGTACCGTGCCAGAAGGCGGTTCCTGGAAGTGGATGGTGCGAATTTAGATAATCTTGAAATACCGAGGGTATTGTTGAAAGGTATAGTTGTTGTTGATGATGTCCAAGATGGTGAAAGGATTTTGATTATGTGTTCTAAGGATGCGAAGACCTTCATTAACATTTTTTGTGCTGATACTTATTTCGGGGATGGCACTTTTATAAGCTGCCCAAGCCCGTTTGGACAGTTGTACGTTATGTATATAGATCTAGATTCAAGTGTAGACATAACTAACGTTCTTCCAGTTTTATACGGGCTTTTGCCTAATAAAAAGACACAGACTTACATTCGCTTTTTCACACTATTGAAAGATAAACTAAAGATGGATATTATAAATTGTAAAGCTGATTATGAACAAGCTGCAATGATTGCCGTAAAATGTGTATTCCCAAATGTATCTATATCAGGATGTTATTTTCATTTTGCAAAGGCAGTTAAGAAGAACGGAAAAAAGAAAAGATGTAACGTAACAAAAGAGAGCCGCAACATGCTGCGATTAGCTGCAAACTTGCCACTATTACCATACAAGTACATGTTGCCATGTTGGAAACGTATAAAAGAAACAACTCCAGTCACAGAAAGCGTCCAAAGTTTTTGCAAATACTTTGAAGATCAATGGCTGCGTAAATACGACTTGAAAACTTTAAGCGTTGCATACAAACGTCACAGGACAAACAACCCCGCAGAAGGTTGGAACCATCGTATTAATACTCGAAGCACCCGAAATCCACACTTGTATGATTTTATTCACAAAATGAAAAAAGACATGCAAATAGTTGACAGAAACATACGGAATTTTGTCAGCAGGCCATGTCTTAAGAACAAAAGAAGAATTTCGGATATTGGTTTCGACAAGACGTACAAAAAATATTTGTATAAATTAGAACACAACACAATTCAACCAATTAATTTTCTGAAAAAGATGACACTGTTACTTTTACTGAAGTGAAATTAGTTTTGTAGTGATACGTTATATTTTGAGCTAAATAGACAATAATATATAATATAAGCATAAAATGTAAGAATTCAATAAATACTTTCTGCAGCATAAAGTGAATCATATTGTTAATTTTCATCAACTATAATATTCATATAATACATCAAATAACCTTCCTATTCGTAAACCTTCCGGCTCAAAATGTTGAATTTGCAAAATATTGAATTTGCAAAATGTTGAAAGTAGGTCTAGTGGAATTTTTATATCCACTAGTTTCCTTCTAGTCTCAGAAGGCCGGTGCCTCTCGGCACTTTAGGTCACATTCCAGGAATGTCCAGTCAGTCCATTAAGTCCAATTTCCTGAACGTCCACTCTTCCGTGAATGTACACTTCCCTGAATGTCCCATACCCTGAATGTCCCATTCCTTGAATGTCCAATTCCCTGAATGTCAAGAACCTATCCACTTCCCCAAAGGTCGACTCAACTCTTTTTTTAACCGACTTCTTCTTCTCTCGGTGAGATCTCCATTTCGGATGACAGGTGTCAAACTAAAACCTGTCATATCTCGGAAAATACTGACCCTAGACCATTGTTTTGTATGGAGATATGACGGATGACACCTGTCAAAAATGGTGACTTCTGTCAAAAATGATGGCACCTGTTAAAAATTTGAGCTGGAAGGCGTAATAAGTAGATTTGCATTTCAACATTTTGGGATTCATCTTTTTGCAAATTCAACATTTTGGCATTTATTGTTCATCTTTTTGCAAATTCAACATTTTGAGCCGGAAGGCATAATTTTGGCCCACATTGGCCTATCGCGTAAAATTATTTTGGTCATATGCGTCATTGGTAACCCGCATATTATTTTTGGTCAATTGCGTTTTTGATCACTTGCGTATTAGGACAACTGGTACATCGCGTATTTGGCTATCTGCGTGTTTGGTAACATGCGTATCAGGTACAATGCGTACTTTGGCCAAGTGCGTATCTGGTCATCTGCGTCGAAAGGGGAAAATCGCCTAAGGAGAGAAAAATGGGCCGAAATTCATACCTTCCTACATTATATGAAGCTACGCTAGTACAGTGGATTAAAGACGTGGCTAAAGCAGGGTTCCCTGTCACTAAAGATCAATTACTTAGTAGCGTTCAAAAGTTGGTCATGGAACTGAAATTAGAAACGCCATTTACTGATGGACGACCTGGTAGAAAGTTTTACGACAGCTTTTTAAAACGACACCCAGATATAAGTTCAAGAGTTTGTCAAAATTTGACTTCAACGAGAGCATCAGTAACTAAGGTGCAATTAGACAAGTGGTTTCATGAATTGTTATCTTACTTTGAAGCTAATGGGTTCACTGATATCCTACAAGATCCCAGGCGCGTTTTTAATGCCGACGAAACTGCATTCTTTTTAAACCCGAAAGGCGGCAAAGTTCTGGCAGAAAGAGGTGATAAAACCGTTTATCAGCAAGTGAATCCAGATGAAAAGGAATGCTTGACCGTATTGTTTACCGGAAATGCCGATGGGGAAATCTTAGAGCCAGTCGTAGTATTTAGATATGAGAGAATCCCTAAAGAACTGAGTCTCAGCGTACCGGCTTCGTGGGGTCTAGGTCGATCTGAAAGTGGATGGATGACTGGAGAGTTGTTCTACGAATTTATGACCAACATATTTAACCCTTGGCTAGAAAAACACAACATACCTAAGCCAGTTGTATTGTTTATAGATGGACGGACACACTTCGCATCTAACCTTACATGTAAGCAAATTCTGCTCTCAAAACGGAATTATAATGGTTGCTCTGTATCCAAACGCTACCCACTTAATACAGCCTATGGACGTTGCTCTTTTTCATTCGCTGAAATCAACGTGGAAGGATGCCGTACATGAGTGGCGCGTAGAAAACCTTGATACACCAATACTCAAAAAAATAAACTTTTTCCCTCTGCTAAACAAAGTGATTCTAAAGTCATTTCATCCTTCGATTCTGAGGAATGGATTTCGTAAATGCGGGCTTGTTCCATGGAATCCAGCTGCTGTACAATGTAAGGAGAAACCGTCAAAACAGGATACGACCGTGAAGGAAAGTTTACTGAAAGAGTTACAACAAGGAATTGCTTTCATGGAAAAATATATGGATGAAAAAAAGCTTTCAGAGTTCAGAAACAGTGAAACCGGTGTGGAAAATCCTGAAGACAAGTCATTTTTTATGTTTTACAAAAGAATCATTTGTTTGAGCCAGGATACAGCAAAATAAGTGGCAGGAAATCCAATACCGCCCACTAATATTAAAGCTCCCACAGTTGGTATTTTATCAAAGTCGCAAGATGACATAACTACAGCTTCAAAGTCACAAGAATCTACGCCCAGAGTTGCAACTTCACAATCAAAAGAACCTATGACCACAGTCGCAGTAACTGGATCATCAAATGCTGGTCTATCACAAAGAAATGATTTAGGGTCCGAACAGAATAATCAAATAGCTGGAGTTGCATCTCAAGAAGGTCCTGTAAGCCTTATATTAAACACTAAAACGTCAATGAAAGTACCCAGTCCCTTCAAAAAAGTATTTTATTGGCCTGAACAAAAACCAACGACAAAAAAAAGACTAAGGGAAAAAATCCCAGCTGTTATAACATCAGACCTGTGGCAAAAATACCATGAAGATAAAGAGAATAAGAAAATGGAAATAATTGAAGACAAGAAAAGAAAAGCTGACGAAAGAAAAAGGAAGAAGGAATTAAAAGAAGAGTTGAAAAAGAACAAGATTCTTAGTAAGAAACCGAAACCTAAGAAAAAATGCATTAAAAAGACTGTACAAGACAGTGATACAAGCACTGATGATAATGAAGAGTGGAGAGATTCAGGAAACAGTATTGAGGATATTGAATCCAAACTAGAAGAAAGTGACATTGAGGTTTCACTAACAGAAAACAGGAAATCTTATAGAAATAAAGAAAAATACAATGAAAACGATACTAAATCTGATGTCAGTTCTTCCTGTAACCTATGCAGGATACTTATTGACAACAGGGCATCAGCTCAAAAATGCATGGCATGTAAAAAAATGGTCTGTTGTAGCTGCACTGATGGCTATAACCATTATGATTACATTTGTGCGAGGTGTTTGGAAGATTCTGAAGATTGAAAAGTCGTGTCAATTATTTGTGTTGTATGTGTCAAGTGTTGGTTAATTTTGTTTTTGCATGTGTCAACCTAGGGTGCATAATTTGAGGTACAAAAATAGATTGTTTTTGATAAGTTCAAGAGAGATATTTCAGTTTTTGTTTCTTTTAATATATAATTTAAGAGGTCGTGCAATGAGTGCCATAGACTTTTAAAAAAAATATGAATAAATAAAAAAAATGGGACGATATGTAGCTCTTTTCTTCGTTAATGTGTCAACTATTGGTGCCATTACCTTATATTAGTATATCTTCTCATTAGAGCTTTGATGGAAAGTAACCAAATATGGAATAGTAATAATAATATGGAATATGTTGATTACTCCAAAAATATAACCTAGAAGCGCAACACACGACTATCTTCTATTTGATTCACTGTTATTATTACCGCACTGACGCCATCGCTTCAGTTGCGCGAACGCCACGTGCGAGGCAGACGTGTTTTATTTTGGCGTCACGCAGAGACTTTTCAAGGTATGTAGTAAATGAGTATTATCGGTTATTATGTATTTATAGATACGTGTTATACTATTTGTTGTATCGGTATTATGTTTATTTGACATTTTTTGACTTTTTCTAGTTAAAATACGTAATTTGAAAAAAAATTGATACCAGTTTTAACAAGTGTGAAAATCCAAATATGGACAGTTGTTGGTGCCCAATTATGGAATATTCCATATTAGGATCCTTAAATTTCACATGATAAGTGCATGCTACTATTTCTTATAAAATTATATGTTTTTAGGATGTTGCCTACACAACCGCCCAAGAAACGTAAGAACTGGGATGAAGAGAAAATGGCGGAAGCTATAAAACTCGTCCGGGAAAATAAATTGGGATATTTGAAAGCAGCACAGCATTTTAAAGTGCCAAGGACAACTTTATTCCGCCTATCCCAAAAAAGTGAGCAGTCCCCAGAAGAGGCAGCAGCCACTACATTAGGACGAAAAACAATATTGGGCACCGAACTTGAACTTCAGCTGGTAGAATACATGTTGTTGATGGAAATGGAATTTTCGCCATATGGCGTATATGTTAGCAAGGCGAAACAATTTGCAGATTCCCTTCAGTCAATCAGGTATGGTTGGAAAGAAGTGGTTGAGGTTATTTCTTAATCGTCATAAAGAGAAGCTTTCGATAAGAAGACCAACTGTTACATCGTTTGCATTTGGATTTGATAAGGAAAAAGTGAAAGCTTTTTTTTCAACCTTCTCGAAGAGGTTTTCACCAAACACAACAATCCACCAAATCGCATTTACAACGTGAATGAATCAACGGTCACTGATTAATTCCACGCCTCACCGAACGGCGTGGAATCCTGAGGGGTTGTGCCTTTGCCACGTGAGAGAAAAGAAGTGATGAAATTGGTTACCGACCTTGTCTCCGTAGGCAGGAAATCGAAAGCTCGATTCGAGACGGGAATACGGGAAAAGGGCACAGTTTGGGATAGGATATGGAGTGAATCGAAACCTATCGTTGCTGCCGACGCTGTCGCCGGCGTGCTGCCTGCCGTGACCGTGGAGTCGCCGCTACCGATGCGACGATGTCCAATCAACAGGGAACACTTGGCCGCTGACGCGAATCTACTTATTTCCCGACGATGTAGATGATTAACACTCCAACCAGGCCCGACGCCTGTATTTAGTAATTGGTACACCGAAATACCATCAATGACACGAGGCCCGAGCCTACATGTTTATTCTCACCGACGAGAAAGACCAAGAGAAAGATTAACCTCCAATTTTACATCTCGTTTCCGATACGAGTGACAGCTGCGGTTCTGTTTCCGTTCCGAGTCGCGCAACAAGAGGAGGTGCGTTCCGAAGCACAAATATTAAACAGTCACCCGCCCGGACAGGCCCGAACCTGTCCCTAATCAATAGGAAGGCGAGAAAGTGTTGCGACCGCTCTCTTGAGGACCGAGTCCCCCACCCTGACTTCTGCTGATCGAGGCGTGCCATCCCGACCCGTGTACAAATTGACGATCCGTCCTCGTCTCCATCTCAATGATGGCAGGTTCGCATCCTTAATCAGCACCAAATCACCGACTTGAGGGGGGCTCGTCCGGTCAGTCCACTTAAGGCGCTGCTGCAAGATGTGCAAGTACTCACCACCGTTTCCAAAAATCTTGAGCCATCTGCTGCAACATCTGCCACCTAGTTAACCGACTTAACTTAACATCACCGAATGGGTATTCTGGCAGGGCGTTAAGGGGCTGACCTATCAGGAAGTGACCCGGCGTCAACGCTTCCAAATCATTTGGATCCGAACTGAGCGGGCACAACGGACGCGAGTTCAGTGTCATTTCAATTTTACAGAACAGCGTCGCAAGCTCTTCAAAGCGTAGAGAGAGGTCTCACCGATGATCCTCGTCAGGTGCGACTTAGCCGATTTAACCGCAGCCTCAAAAATTCCTCCCCAATGAGGACATCCCGGCGGACTGAAAACCCATTCAATCCCTCGTCGGGAGCAAGCCGTACCGATGGCGTCCTGGTTACCGTTCAGGAATTGAGTGACCTCCTGCAGATATCGCCTGGCTCCGACAAAATTTGTGCCGTTGTCCGAACGGATTAATGTCGGGAGGCCCCTTCGTGAGACGAACCGATCCAGACATGCGATAAATGCCTCCGTAGTGAGGTCACTGACCACCTCCAAGTGGACTGCTTTCGTGGCCAAGCACACGAAGACGCACAGGTATGCCTTCACTAATCTGGCGTTCCGTAGCTGTGAAGACTTGACCATGAATGGTCCCGCGAAATCCGTTCCGACACCCGCAAAGGGCCGGATTTCGTTAACCCTATCCGAGGGCAAATCGCCCATCTGGGGCTGCATTGTAGCCGCCTTGGCCCGATAACAAGGCAGGCACCGAAATACGACGCTACGCACTAAGCGTCTTCCCGATAGAATCCAGAACTCGCGCTGGAGAAACGCCATCAAGGCGTGGCATCCGACATGCCCATTCCGAATGTGTCGATCCTGAATCAACAGTTCGACCAACTTCCCTTTCCTAGGGAGTAACAACGGGTGGCGAGCCGCATAAGGCAGGTTGGCATTCCGCAGCCGACCTCCTACCCTCAGCAATCCTTGAGGGTCAATAAACGGGTTGAGCCGAGCCACAGCTCCCTTCAGTTGGACGCGTCCGCGTCTCAGAATGTCCAATTCGGACTTAAAGTGCACCGTCTGCACGTTCCGTACCAATGCGAACAACGCATGGTTCCGTTCCCGTGGTGTCAGGACCTGTGTCCGCACTCGTTGCGCCTCAGAATTCCGACAATTCCGCGCAAATCGGCAGATCCAGGCGGTCACATTGACCAGCTTGTCGAGCGAGTTGTACCGTTCCAGCAGGCTGAACTCCTCTTCCGGCTCTGGCTGCGTCGTACAGACACCGACTGTCAAGGCGCCGTTCGCCGTGGTAACGCGTGGACTCATTGGCCAATCCGATTCGGCTTGAGTCAACCATTTTGGACCCCACCACAAGGGATGTCCAACCAACTCCGGAGCGTGACACCCACGAGACGCACAGTCTGCTGGGTTCATTTCCCCTGGAACATGTCTCCAGATCAAGGGAACCTCCGAAGTCAAAATCTGCGAAACCCGATTCGCCACAAAAATCTCCAGCTTGTGAACTGAAGCCTTCAGCCAGCATAACACGATCTGGCTGTCCGTCCAAGCGTAGACCGTATCTTCCAACGCTATTGACCCACGAAGAACCGTAATCGTGTGGTTGAGCAGACGAGTCAGGAGAGCCGCTCCCGAAAGCTCTAACTTGGGAATGATCAGGCGAGTGCGCAACGGCGCAACCTTGCTCTTGGCCATGACCAACCGCACATCAACCTCCCCCGAGGAGTCGACCGTACGCAGATACACCGCAGCTCCGTAGCCCTTCTCCGAGGCATCGCAAAACCCATGCAGGGTGGCGGTGTATCGTTTGGTGGGGACCAACCTCCGTGGCAGTGAAATCCGATTAATGCCAGGGAGGTTCGAAAAGAACGAGTCCCACTCCGAGCTCAATGACCCGCCGATCGGGTCGTCCCATTTCAGCTCAGCAGACCACAATTGCTGCATAAAACACTTGAGCTGAAATGTTACCGGGGTGATCCACCCGTTTGGATCAAATGTCCTAGCCACCGTTGAAAGGACGTTCCGTTTCGTCCAGACCTTCGGGGAGTCCAACTCGACCCGATACGAGAACATGTCTGACACCGGCTGGTACTGGACGCCTAATACCGACAACATATTTGGATTTTCCAAATTTTCAAAAAATGTGGGGATCCTGCTGGTAGTGAGCCGGAAGACCAGTCAGTAACTCTGGAGAGTTCGACATCCATTTCCGGAGCTCGTAACCTCCACCCCGTAAGAACTCAACTAGCTCGTCCCGTCGAGCGAGCGCCTCCTCTACGGAATCTGCACCGGTACAGATATCGTCCACGTAGAGATCCTGCTCCAGGATCGCTGCCCCTCTAGGGAAATTTAACCGTTCTCGATCCGCTAACTCCCGCAGAGTGCGAATCGCCAAATAAGGACTAGACCGTAGCCCGTACGTGTTGGTGTTCAGCTCGTACACCCTGATGGGCTGATCTGGGCTCTCTCGCCACAGTATCAGCTGATACCGTCTATCGTCAGGGTGAATGACCGTCTGTCTAAACATCATCCGGATGTCAGCTACAAACACAACATTGTGTCGACGGAACCGTGTGATAACATCCGCGATGTCATGATTCAACTTCGGCCCTGAATGCAAACACTGGTTCAGGTTCATGCCCTTAGATGTTGATGCCGATCCATCGAACACTACCCGTATTTTGCCCTCCGGGGTCCTCAAGACCGCGTGATGAGGCAGGAAGCAGTGGTCTTCACGCTTCCAGTCGATACCCGAAACCGACATGTGGCCGAGCGACTCGTATTCCCGCATGAAGTCGACGTACTTCTACCGGAAAATCCCGTCACGCTTCATGCGTCGTTCCATCGACAGAAGCCGCGTCTCGGCTGCATGGTGTGAACTGCCCAGCGGTGGGCGATCACTCCGAAATGGAAGACGTGTGAGAAATCGACCTGACCGAAGGCGACCAGTATTGTTCCGATAAAACTGTTCACACTCTTCTTCAACCGGGTCCAACCGGCGTACCGTAGGTGGTTCCCCCACCTCCCAAAACTTCTGTATCACCTCCGAGAGTACAGAACCGAATAAGGGACTACGAGTCGCTAGGCGTGGGGCAGCCGGCATGACCGGACCCATTACCGCATGGCCCAGTCTGGTGTTGACCGAAACCAGACCAGTCGCCTGCAACACGTGGACACCTGGCACTAACAGGTATCCTAAGGCATCGACACCCAATAAAATGTCTACTGGGCCCGGAATGTCGAACTCCGGGTCAGCCAGTGACAACCCAGCGACCAACTGTCGCACCGAGGGCGACAACCGTACGTGAGGGTGTGAGCCCATCACATTAGGCATGACTAATGCCGTGACCGTCAGATTCACCGATGAATCCACCCGTGACGAGAGAGTAATCCGACATACTCCCTTAACGGAACCGACTTCCGTGTTCCCAATTCCCCGAATGGAATGTGGGTACTCCCTTACCGAAATGCCCAACCGTCTTACAAGGTTGCACGAGACTAAGCACCCCTGGGCCCCCGAGTCCAATAGTGCTCGTGCTACACAAGATTTGCCGTCCGAACTCCACGCTATCACCGAGGCGGTGGGGAGCATGACCGTCTGTGGAGTGGCGGCACCTTGTAAGTGGGCGGCGTGTCCCTAGCGGGAACCCCCGCGGGATCCGAACCCGCTCAGACCTCCGTCGGCCTGGTAACTGGTGCTGATATGCCACCGGTGGCATATCAGAGCGCATGTACATTAGGGGGTCCCAACCCGCATAATAGGCCCCTCGCTCTCCCGGTACCCGACCATACCGGACTGTGAACGGTGTGCCCGGTGGCCACCGTGGATGGAGGGGGGAGAGCGGATCCAACCTGGGGCGCTCTAGGAATGGGGGCGACATCCGACTGTTCGCCTCCCTGTTCGCCTCCCAGAGCGACGGGCAGGGTGGCGCAGAAGGTGGTGGGCTCCCAGCCTTCGCGCCACTCATAGGTGCCATCTGACACCCGCCCGTAACACGCGGTGAGCCAGCGGCCCGAAGTCCTCGCTGACCCTGGACAGCGGCGACCGAACCCCGGCTGTCCCGCCTGTTACCCCCCGCGCTGCCCCCTTCCCCTCGGGGGGGGGTCCCGTCCGCGGGTACCCCAGTCACCCCGTTGGTGACTCCCGTTGCCCGGAGGGGGACTGGGTCCGGCCCTGGTTGGGCCCTGTGACCGACCAACCTGAGTCCGGCCCTGGTGACCGTCCGATGGGCCTGACCGGTTCAGGCACAACACGACGTGGTGCCTGCCACCGCAGCCCTCACAGGGGGACGCCCGTGAGCACTCGCTCAGCGGGTGCGGCCCCAAACAACCGAAACACAATCGGTGGCGGAAGACCACCTTCCTGCGGGCAGCCACACCGAGCGCCTTAAAGTTGGCGCAACTGGTCACCTCATGACCGGCACTGTCGCAGTGCACACAGCCGTCACCCGACGGCGCGGCACTCAAAACGCCAAATTGTTTTGACCGACCACCCCCCCGTGGGGGTGGGGGGCGCGGCCCCTCCCGCATCCGCGCGGGTTGGCGCTGCACACTGGCCTCCGAATCCATGGTGTCGCATCGCCTGCATTCACCCTCCAAAAACTCCGTTAATTGGACGAGCGTGGGCAGTTCCGAGCTACTGCCCCCATGCAGCTGTTCAAACCGACCTTGAACAGCTGCAGGCAACCGTGACAAAACCATATATAACACAATATATGACCATTGGTCTACCGGCAGACCAAGGTTCTGAAGGGCCTTAGTGGCCACCAGCACAGGGTTGAGCACCTGTACCCGGATGTCAACATCCCGCGTTACTCTTGGGATGCTGAACAGCTTCCCCAGCTGCGCATCAACCAACCGCCTTTTGTGTTGGTAGCGGTCAAACAATATGACCCGGGCAATCTCATAATTTCCCGCCGTAACCGTTAGGTGACCGACCAACTCCTTCGGTTCACCCCGCAGTGCCATCAATAGCTGGGCCAACTTGTAGGCGCTGTCCAGGTCGTCCCGACCGTGGACCAGGCTATCGAACAAATTGATGAATGCCGGCCACTCATCAATTGCCCCACCGAAGGCCGGAATCTCCAGGTGTGGAAGCCGTCCAACCACACCCTTAGGGGGGGGGGTCTCCGCTACCCTCCCCGCGGTCATACCGACGCGACCGCTTAATTTTTTCGGCGCGACGCTCGATGTCGCCCAAGCACTCCATCGCTTGGTCAGCATCCGCGCAGAGCTGCCTCACTGCAGCCACCGAGGCCTCATCCGTAAGCCCGAGGGCTTCAGCCTCGGCAGCCAGCCGACACACCTTCCCGACGCGTGTCATTGCGTCCTCCACACGCTTGAGCAGGACATCGTCCATGTCGGGTCGCTCCACATACTTGTGAGTATGGGCGAGCCATCTCATCTCCTCACGGACACCATACCGCAGTACCGTCAAGGGCGAAGGTGCCATGGTTACCGATTTAATTGTTCCTGGTCCTATGCTTCACTGCCGAACTAAGCACAGCCAGATGACAGCACTTTCCCGTCAGCGCTGGGCACAAAAATTAAAACTAAGTTGTAAAACCCAAGGCAACCACTAAACAATTAAATCATAAACAATATTTAATATGGTCGCCCTGTGGACATACACCTTATAATATACACTCTAAATCAATTAGAGAATGCCACCATGTGGTACAATCAAAATAACACACAAAAGGTTATTATAAAAAAAACTATTTTTCTAGTAGTGGCCCCTCCGATAGGAACCACACTTCCTTGAGGTCAGAAAAATCAGCTTAATACCCCTTAAATAGCCCGACCCTGCTGTGCAAACCGAAATAACACTGTAGGACTATAGAACCCGACGTTCTATCGCAAGTAATACAATCTAGTTACTTCGCAGAATGACTGTTCAATCTTTTATGCTCAACAACAGTAGTTCCGACTACAATTTTATAACAACTGTTAACTAAATTGACACTTATACTTTCACTTACCGAAAATGAACTTTAATCGTGGTATACCGACCACAGACTCATTGCCGACTTGAGCCAATCTGGGATATTCTTTTCTCCCAACTACAATGTGACAAAGGCAACCCTACCGTGAATCGATGATTTCCCACTAGGAAACCGCGCTTCTGCTACCAAAATGATTAATTCCACGCCTCACCGAACGGCGTGGAATCCTGAGGGGTTGTGCCTTTGCCACGTGAGAGAAAAGAAGTGATGAAATTGGTTACTGACCTTGTCTCCGTAGGCAGGAAATCGAAAGCTCGATTCGAGACGGGAATACGGGAAAAGGGCACAGTTTGGGATAGGATATGGAGTGAATCGAAACCTATCGTTGCTGCCAACGCTGTCGCCGGCGTGCTGCCTGCCGTGACCGTGGAGTCGCCGCTACCGATGCGACGATGTCCAATCAACAGGGATCACTTGGCCGCTGACGCGAATCTACTTATTTCCCGACGATGTAGATGATTAACACTCCAACCAGGCCCGACGCCTGTATTTAGTAATTGGTACACCGAAATACCATCAATGACACGAGGCCCGAGCCTACATGTTTGTTCTCACCGACGAGAAAGACCAAGAGAAAGATTAACCTCCAATTTTACATCTCGTTTCCGATACGAGTGACAGCTGCGGTTCTGTTTCCGTTCCGAGTCGCGCAACAAGAGGAGGTGCGTTCCGAAGCACAAATATTAAACAGTCACAGAGGGAAACGCCAGATAGCTGCTCTCACATCAGCAGAAAGAGGATCCCTCATGACAATAGTTATTTGCATGAATGCTACTGGTCATTTTGTTCCGCCGTTCATTGTTTTCCCGAGAAAAAATATGAGTGCTCAGCTGATGAAAGGCTGTCCTCCAGGATCTGTCGGAGTTGCACATTCATCAGGGTGGATTCAAATGAACATCTTCACAGACTGGGTCAAGCACTTCATTCAACACACCAATCCGACTCCTGCATCGAAGGTTTTACTGATACTGGATGGCCACTATAGTCATATTCGTAATATCGATGTAATTGATCTAGCTAGGGAAAATGACGTAGAAATCGTTTCGTTACCTCCACATACGACTCACAAGATGCAATAGTTCAATAGTTCAATAGTATTTATTCATAAACAATAGTACAATTGTGTCTGAAATACATCGATTAAAACTAAAATATTATTTAAATGGTATAACAATTCTATACAAGTGAAATCATTATAAGCCAGAAATATAATAAAATGTAACTTAATTGAAATTAAATTAAATGATAGGTAGACAAACAAAATAACAAAACACTTTGACATGTCAAAATAAATTATTCAATACAAATACAAATCACATACCTGGCATAACAGTTATTAGTAATCATAAGTGAAGTACGTCTAATTAAACGTCAAAACTAAAATTAATCATGCGCATGTCACAATAAATAAATAAATTCATAAACACAAGGAATAAAATATCATGTCATAAATAAAAATTGTATAATGTTATTTTGATTGATTGCAGAATTCGTCAATACTGTATGGACTCATTTCCAATAAGAATTTTCTTAGCTTGTCCTTAAAACTGATGTGCGTAACCATGAGCTTAAGCTCTGTCGGGAGCTGGTTAAATAACCTGAGTGACTGATAACCCGCTGATTGTCTTGCTACTTCTAACCTAGGTGCAGATACTATCGGAAAGTCCTTTCTACGCGAATTCTCTCGTGTATGTCTCTGTTCCTGGTTTTCTATTTTGTGAATATTCTTAACTAGAACATCCATCAGCACAAGCAAGTAAAGCGCCGGAACTGTCAGTATACCCAACCTGATGAAGTGCGGCCTGCACGATTCCGTCTGTTGGATACGAGCTATCGTGCGGATTGCCCTTTTTTGTAACACGAATGCTTTTAAAATATTATATTCATAGCTATTTCCCCACAACTTGATGCTATAGCGCAACTTGGACTCAACCAGAGCATAATAAACCATTTTCAGGTGTCCTTCAGTTACTACGTCCCTAAGACTTCTCAGGGCATAGCACGCTGAGCCAATACTACCTTCCAGGGCAGTAAGTTCGGGCTTCCAGTTGAGAGAGGCATCAATATTAACCCCCAAAAACCTAACTACATTGACTGTCGCCACTGCGTCCCCGTTTAGGGTAGCCTTTATTTTATCATTATTTCGTGCGGTGGTCTTGAATAAGAGTAGATTAGTTTTAGTGGTGTTGATTTTCAGGTTATTGTTGGTAAACCAGGAATCAAACAGTTTTAGAATAACATTAACTTTAGATTCGAGTGATGTTATATCCTTGTCTGAAACGACAGCATTTGTGTCATCCGCATAAACTACAAGTTGACTATCAGGTATTTCCCTACCAATATACTCAAACAGGTCGTTAGTGAAAACAATAAAGAAGATTGGGCCCAAAATAGAACCCTGCGGCACTCCTCTAGTCAGATGAACTAATCTGGACCTGTTTATCATTTGACATCCACTATCAGTCGAGCACAGTTCAACAAACTGCTTCCTATTTTGAAGGTAAGATTTCATTAAATTCAGGCATTTCCCTCTTACACCATAATGTTCCAGCTTATCTATTAAAATGTCATGGTCAACAAAATCAAACGCCGAGCTCAAGTCTAGAAAAAGTGCAGCAACTTTCATTTTCTCGTCTAGTTTACCTACAACGTCATCTACCAATGTATCAATAGCATCAGATGTACCCAAACCTCTCCGATAACCGAACTGTCTGTCACTAAGTATTTTATAATTTACCAAGTGCGCTAGAAATCTTGCCTTGATAATTTTCTCAAATATCTTCGATAGGACTGGCAATAATGAAATAGGTCTGTAGTGGGACGGATTTTCTTTTGTTCCTTTTTTATGAACTGGCAATACACGGGCGATCTTAAATTGATCTGGGAAAATTGCCATATTTAAACAGTTACCCTTACCTGCATAGTGTCTCAGTATTGAAACAGTAAGTTTAATCGATTCAAAAAAGATCTTTCATAGGTGTTTTATTTCATAAGGCTGCATGGCGACAATCTATGCCTAATATTGTTTAAAAAATGACAGCTGATATCCGGTCAGCCATTATATTTTACTTTTTTCATGTTGGTAACCTTTTACTGTGCGACGAGTTGGCGGCATGCATAAAATATTAAAATTGAATTATCTATATCTCCGTGATTAGCATCTTCTTTTCCACGGAAAAAGTGTTTAGGGACAGGTAAATGTCTTTATTTTACTTGGTGATTGGATTTTACTATAAATAATGTGGTTTTAGTGCATTTTATTCCCCATTTTATACGGTCTCAGAAATGAGACAGTATGCAAATAGTACATAAAAAAATCTGTCTCCTGCCTACTGTTTCTATGTTGCTAAAGACATGTTTATTTTATGATTACTATCGTATCCTACCCCATATGGAGTGGCAAAGGTACAGATAAGCATGCAAACACACTTAGCTAAGTTTCTTTTTATGCTTTTTCAGAATGGCTAAAAAGATCTACTCAAACCAAGACATTGAAAGATTGTTTGAAGCTTTAGAAAGGGGGGACATTTCCGACGATGAGTTGGATTCTGATGGAGATGACTTGTTTCATTACCCGACGCGTGAAGAGTTGCAAGCAGACTTGGAGGACCAAGAAACACTTGAAGATGATGATAGACTGGACTTAGAGGATCCCCCGCTTGTTACGGAAGAACCGCGAGTGGCAAATAACATCGACCCACCTATCATAACAGAAGAAGTTGATGTAACGCCCGAGTCTAACACCGATAATGGTATAAATAGCTCATCAATTCCTTTTGTTGGACGAAGGTTGCTTTGGAGAAGACAAGGTATGGCATGGAGTGAAGAAAAACTTAACTTTGGAGGCAAAACTGACTTTCCAGCCGAGGTCATGAAACTAGAAACGCCATATGAGTTTTTCACATATTTCTTTACACCAGAGCTGATGGAGAAAATTGTGTCAGAAAGCAATACATATAGTACGCAAATGAATCCCGCACGACCAGATCAAATGACGATGGTTGAGCTTAGAAAATATTTGGGAATACTCATTTTCATGTCTGTGTACCATTACCCAAGCATCCGATCATACTGGTCAAACAAGTTCGGATTTTCACATATTGCTAATTGTATGCCTGTCAATAGATTCGAAAAACTTAGGAGGTTCATACATTTCAATGACAATCGCCAGCATCTACCCACTGATCACCCCAAACACGACAGACTACATAAGTTGAGACCAGTTTTAGACCATTTGAACGAACGATTCAGTAGTGTGCCTTACGAACAGAGATTGTCACTGGATGAGCAAATGTGCGCAACCAAGATGGGTCATTTTCTCAAACAGTACCTACCGAACAAGCCACACAAATGGGGGTTCAAATTGTTTGTCTTGTGTTGCTTACTCGGCTATGCATACAAATTTGAAGTATATTCAGGTAAACAAGCTACGGAAAGAAAAACAAATGAACCAGAGATAGGAGTGATTGGCAATACTGTCATAAGATTGACTCGCGATGTACCCCGGAACGTAAATCATGTCATTTATTTTGACAATTTTTACACGTCCCTGCCGCTGCTGTACTACTTCTCCAAAGAAGGCATTCATTGCCTAGGCACTATCCAAAGAAACCGTTTGGGAAAGGACTGCAAGTTGCCTACTAAAATAGATGTGATGAAAAGCACGATTCCCAGAGGAACATATGAAGAACAGATGGTAGATTATGGTGGTGTGGACATGACTGCCATCAGCTGGAAAGATAATAAGCAAGTAGTTCTGCTTTCCACTTACGTTGGTGCTGACCCATCTGGGGTCATAGAGCGATTTGACAAGAAGATGAAGAAGAGAGTGCCTGTTACTTGTCCAAAAATAATAAGAGAGTATAACGCTCATATGGGAGGAGTGGACTTGATGGACAGCCACCTGGGAAGGTACAAAATTCGTGTCAAGACAAAAAAATGGTACCTTCGAATCTTTTACCATCTACTAGATATAACAATATTAAATTCGTGGATTTTATACAGGAAGGTCCACCACAAACAAGGATTCAGCGACAAGGATCTTATGAGCTTGATGGACTTCAGATCAGAGTTGGCTGAAACACTGACTAATCTGGGCTCTACGGAAAATCGTAAGGGCAGACCCAGTTCTAGCATTGAAGAGCAAATCTCTAGAAAAAGTAAAGGTCCAGCTCCCACAATGCCAACAAAAGAGGTGCGGATGGATAAGTCAGGCCATGACCAGGTACGGACGACGGATAGGCGACGATGCCAGATGCCAGGGTGTAAGTTATTGAGCTATATAATATGCAAAAAGTGTAATGTATACCTATGTTCAAAAAAAAACCTTGATTGCTTCAATAATTTTCACAACAAATAAAGATTTCCATTCTTTTCTGCTCTAAGTATATATGTACTGTTGAATGTTATTTTTAAGACTTACTTGCATAGTGTCTCATTTTTGATATTGTTCTATTTTTTCCTAAAATAAATAGTAAAATACATATAAGATTTTTTTTATTATTTTTCCCAGCTTAGGTGGCCCATAACAAACGAAAAACCTTTTTTTTCATGATTTTTTAAAATGTCATGCAGGTAAGGGTTAAAGAAAATTGTAAGTGGCTCTGCTAAAATATCAATGTTGTTTTTGATAACTGTGATTGGCATGTCATCGTAACCGCATGATGGCTTGCTTTCAAAAAGTTGGACTATCTTTTTGATTTCAGTTATACACGTCTGTCTAAAGTCCATCTCGCCTGTGACTCTCGGGCAGTTAATTTTTAGCAGATCTACTGCTTGCTGAGAACCATTTATAATTCCTACGGATTTAACCTCAAATTGGTCTGCGAAGACGTCTACTATTTCGATTGGTTTGTGAATTATTTTGTCATTTACTTTTAGCAATAACTTTTCTGTAACCGAGATTGTTTTCTTATTTCTGTGTTTGTTCACTACTTTCCACAAGGCTTTGGTAGAGCATTTTGCTTTAGTTAGTTCCGACCGAACTGCAAGCTTTTTGGCTTGTGTTAGTACTCTCCTGTATATCCTAATATACTCACTGCGGTAATGCTTGATACTCTCGTTACAGCTATTCATATTGGCTAAAACCCTCTTCATTTTACTTGAGACTTTTAGGCCTGGTGTAAGCCATTTAATTTTGCCTGACTTTCCTAACGCTATCTTTTTCTTCTTTTTTACAAAGCAACTATGGAAAATTTTACCAAAACTTGAAATAAAACCATTTATTCCTTTGTCATTTAGGTTTCCTCTTATAACTTCGGATCTAAACCGTTCATTATTGCTTTCTGAATACTGTCTGCGTTCTATTAGGAGAGTATGGTTTTCCTTGTGTGCTAAACTTAGATTCGGCAGTTTAAGGTTACAAAAGATTGCTGCATGACCATCTGAAATACCGTTATGATCCACATCCGTACCTTCAATATACTCTTCCGGCACATTTGTCAGAAAGTTGTCGAGGCATGATGCGCGAGCACCATTTCTGATAAAGGTTGGTGTATCTATCAAATATCTAAAATTGTAGCATTTCAACATGGCCAAAAATTTGTTGAGTCTATTATTATCACTAAGGGTGTCCATGTTGAAATCCCCACAAATTATACAGGTTTTTCTAGGCACACCATGAACTCATCGTACGTGTCATAGTCCGGATTTCGATAGCAACAGATAATACACAAATTTGTATCTTTATCTCTGATACCACATACCTCGAAACACTTATCTTTACACAGTTTCTTACAAATTGCTATTTCGTCATAACCTTTTTGCGCATGTCCTAAAATAAGTGAACCACCCCGTTTCATTGATACTCTAGTATTATAAGCAGCTATCTTATAATTTTCTATTTGAAATAATGAAGCCATGTGTTCGTTTAGAAAGTGTTCAGTAATACCGATGTAATGACAATGTTCTTGAAAACTATCTATGTACATCTCTAATTCATCCTTTTTTTTGGTGATTCCACACACATTTTGATGAAAAATGTTAATTTTTGCCATATTACTAGCTTTTCTATCAGTGGAAAGGGTACTTGTAGAGGGTATACCTATACATTTATCTGATTTCTCGATGTTAGGAACGAAAAAACTGTGTGTTATTTGGTGTGAGGCTGGCTTTCGTCTTATTTGTAAAATAATATGGAATGGTGCCCATTTTGGGTAGATCTGATTGTGTGATTACTATTTTGTGATCTACAACGGCTTTCTTCTGAGTGTTTCTCTGGAAGAAGTAAGGAATGGTGCCCTTTTGCAAAATGGCTGGCTGGTGAGAGCAGGAATTATTGTTGTATATTGGGCTACTAATTGGTATGTTCCCCGCATGCAGATTTGGTGTGACACTTTGTTTGTTCTGTTTGGATTTTATTAAAAAGCTCCTATGATTTGTTTTATTAGTTATACGCAATATTTCCCTTAAAATCTGTCTACTTATAGTTAATCGTCTAGGGATTCTAGTCATACCACCTACATTGTTTTCTTGTTGTGTTAAGTCTACAAAGGTCGCATGGTCAAATTGGGTGCACAAGAATTTGAACATTTTGTTCATCATTTTCTCATTAAGAAACCTAGTCCAACAGATTGTACCAAGTAAAACATTTGTCCTTAATAAACTATACGCAAGCAGCCGTTAGACTAGAGTTCATGGGGCCTTTGAAGGCATACTACAGTGAGGAAATACGTATGTGGATTAGAAACTACCACAGACCTCTAAGTCCATATGATATTGTGGAATTGTTTGGCAAATCCTATTTGAAAGTCCAAACAGGTGAGATTGCAGCAAACGGGTTTAGGGTCACAGGATTATGGCCTTTAAATAGAAATGTGTTCAGTGATGTGGACTTGATTGCAGCGCAACAAAATGCTGTAAGAGATGCTTATACAACCAACATCAATACACTGGAATCAAGATCTGAAACTGGTCAAGCCCTGACAGAAATACATGAAACTGGTCAATCCCTGACAGAAATACCTGTACCAGAAACAAGTGCTAATGAAACCGAACCTGAACCCTCGACTCATGTACAACCTGAACCTGTACCCTCAACCTCCGGGCTTAATCGCAGCAGTCTCGGTCTGGTGTCTCCGTATGCCATAATTCCAGTGCCAGATAGACGAAGAAAAGTAACAGAGGAAGAAAAGTATCCATAGCAGCAGTCATAACATCCTCACCCTACAAGAAAGATTTAGAAAATACAAACATGAAGAGACAAGAAAAAGAAAGTAAATTGGTAAACACAAAGAATAAGAAGAAACCTGCGAATAAAAAAACGAACAAAGAAAAAATAAATGTTTGTGAAGAAGAAGACTCTGATGAACAAAGCGTTATCCAGTTTGATTCAGATAGCAAACCTGATATGTTGATGGGCGATCTACCTCCTGACTCGGCTGATGCAGAATGTATGTTCTGTCAAAGACTTTTTTCCACGGATAATAGTGGAGAAAGCAGGATTAAGTGTATAATATGTGGGCTCTGGGCACATTTTGATTGCGCTAGTCCAGAGTTTGACACTTGGATCTGTGACTTTTACAAGTGAATTAAGCTTCTTTTATTTATAGATAACAATGACTGTGTTTAATTTAAGTTTAATTGATCTCATTGTTTTTTGTGTCTATTTTTGTTATTGATTATGACGACTTATGCTGATATTCCATATATGGATACCCGTTCCATATTTGGTATCTAATTTTATTTTTTTGTTTTGTGTTCGATTTTATATTGAAAATTAATATAATTGACAAAAGGCTGTTAAATACTAACGTACAAATATATGACTGATTACTTATAACATTACACTGTTGTCATTTACTTAAAGTATTTTTTTTATTTCCCAAAAACAAAACGGTATTCCATATTTGGTTAATTTCCTCTAATATTAGATGATTACCCAATGGGTTTTGTTCGAGTTAGTAAAAAATCTATTTCTTTCCATCGATTCAAAAACATAATTCTCACTAACACTATTCCCATCACTGTACGTTCGTCTCTGCGTGCGTGCAACAGTTCGCCTCCGTACCTCGATGCATATTTACTTTCGTATTTAGATAAGTGTGAAATATTCATTGCGTGTTAGCTTGGCAATATAAACAAGCAATGGATAATAAAGCTAGCGAGAATAACATGACATTGTCAGTTTAATTATCAACTTGTGACGAATTTTTTGTGAATGATTTATTTCCGTAATAATGTTTATTTCTTGTGTTTTAAGAAGAAATAATAGTTGGAATGAGACTTACAAGTGATATGTTACTCCGCCGTTCTTGGAGTTCACATTCCCGCTTCTATTTTTGCACATGAGTATGGCACAGGTCGGCATTTTCGAAAAACAGCGGAAAAAAAGAGGGTCAGAGTGTCGATGTCGGGCGGAACTCCAACCAAAAAGAGATAAGGCCGCCAAAATACAAGAAGTAAAAAAAATAAAGAAACTGACTACCGTTTTAAATTACTTCGAGAGTTACTGGCTCAAGAGTGATGCATTAAGCCATTAATAAACTCGTGGTGCGTGTTTGGAGAGAGGCATCGCATTACTAACCAAGTGGAGACATGGCCTACGAACCTTAACCAAAGTTGCAAAACCAGGAAACATGTAAGCATTATGCAAATTTTTAAAGCAATTTTGGAGGACGCAGAAGATGTTATTATCGACATATGGGACAATAAGGAGAATAGAAAAGAAAACAGCATTGTCAACGACGTAATGATAAAGGATGCACAAATATAATTAGTTAACGGTAATATCTCAATCCCCACTTTTCTGGAAACATTGGAATATACCTATTACATTGTATTTTAATTCCGTTCTGTATTGCTGCCTGTTAATGTAAATATTTTTAATTTGAATAAATATGCGTAAAAACGTAAAAATACCTATAGGGTGGAGTCTCCTTGTATCGGCCCTCTCCTAATATCGGCCTCTTCGATAAAATGGAACATAACTATAACAATAGTCCTAAAATCAGTATTGTTATTATGCAAAAAGCAGCTCTATATCCTTACGCATAACCTCCCATATTTTGGTGCGGGCAGCGTCTCCAACCACGCCGTAATTACGGTAAACCTACCGTAATTTGAACACATCTACCACCTACCGTAGACATGTTCAATTCTACCGTAATTTCGTCTTTATGAGTAGCGCCTTCAAATTTGGTACCCAACCATACACAACACAGTCTATTTTAATTTCAAAACAATGTTTTAAAATGCCAACACTATCGTTCCCTGGGGTATTCCCCGCACAATCAACTTGTGTGCATAGACAAGTAGACGAAACTTATGCGACCAAATTACGAATTTATTGAACATAGTACTTCAGTAGAAATTAGCCATGCCTCTGCGTTTTGTCAACTTTAATTTCTGTTCTGTTCGCAATTTTTCACATTAGTTTGCTGCGTCAGATCATAGATCGCAATTATAATTATAAAAAATGACATCTGAGTCTGAAACAAGTGACGAGAGCGACGCTGGACCTTCCAGTTGTAAGCGCGCTAAAAATAGGTCGTACAAACAAAAATTTCGATCAGAGTGGCTGAAAAATAAAGACTTTTCTTCGTGGCTTCGCGAATACCCAAAAAACCCATATATAGCAAAGTGTTCGCTCTGTGATACCACCATGCAAGCTGATATAAGTGTGCTGAAACGTCATAACGCAGGTTCAAAGCATCAAAGTAAGGTAAAGAGTACATCTATTCAACCACCAATTGTCAAATTGTTGCAAGCTTCAAAATCGAATACAGTAGAAGAAAAAGCAAAATATGCAGAGCTCAAACTAGCAGCATTTATGGCTGAACATAAGATACCACATTCAAGTATGGACCATTTATCAGATTTGTTAGTTGATGCTTTCCCTGATTCAGACATTGCTAAAAATGTGAAAATGAAACATACTAAGCTGCAAGTTGTAATAAACAATGTCTTGGGCGATACGGAAAAAGCAGCTTTAAGCGCCGATTTAAAATCACAAAAATTTTCCGTACTAATAGATGAAAGCACCGACATTACATCTACAAAACTATGTGTGTGGTTGTACGTCATTGTGACCCGAAGATAGGGCGTGTGGTCAGTCGGCTTTGGGACCTCATTGACCTTTTTGGCGAAGATAATAAAGATCACACTACAACTGCAAAACGCCTATTCGAAGTCCTGATTAAATCATTCGAAGAAAATTGTGTGCCCCAAAAAAATATAGTTGGATTCGGATCAGATGGTTGCAATACCATGATGGGCTGTAACAATTCGGTTTCATCAAGATTCAGGCAGTTATGTCCAGGAATAACCATTATAAAGTGCGTTTGTCATTCGTTACACATATGCGCGAGCGACGGTTGCAAAGAACTGCCACCCGAAACCGAAAAATTAGCACGCAACATCTATAACCACTTTAAAACCAGCAGTAAGCGGCAAAGTCAACTAAAAGCATTCCAAGAGTTTTGCGATGCAAAAGTACATAAAATGTTGCGACCAGCCCAAACTAGATGGCTATCTTTATCAGCCGTTGTTGATAGGATCCTAGAACAATGGGAGGCTCTTAAACTTTACTTTGATGATAAATGGCTTGAAGATCATGAATGCCGTGAAATACACTCTGCTTTGAGAGACCCCATTCAGAAGGCTTACTATCATTTTCTTTCATGGATGTTGCCGAAGTTCACTAGGACTAACGCATATTTTCAAAGTGAAACTACAGTCTTACCAGAAATGCACTTGAAAATGGAAGAACTGTACAGAGAGCTGCTTCTGTTAATTATGCCCCCAAGTTATGTAAATAATACACCGCTCGACAGTATTGACCACACAGACGAACGCAGACATATACGACTAGAAGATATTTATTTAGGTCTTGGTGTTCAGAAACAGTTGTCACTTCCTGAAGTTAATGCTGATGTCAATTCTGTGAAACAGTTGCGAGAAAATTGTAAGAGATTCGTTGTCCAGGCAGCGGTTGGCATACGAAAAAGATATAGCCTCCAAGACAAACTGTTAAAAGCAATTTCCAATTTAAATAACGAAAACTGCATGTTAGCAACCGAGAAAAGACAAACATCGTTGGCCAGCATATTCGACTTACTGCCCCGAATCTCTCCAAAGACACTTGATGTCCAGCAAATTTTAGATGATGAATGGCGGCATTTCCCGAATTACATTGAACAAAATAAATGTGATTTAGACGTCAACGATTCTCCAGATGTATTTTGGCATAAGGTGTCTGAAATCAAAACTAAAGAAGACTCGCGGCCATTCTATAACTTAGCACATTATATGCTCGGAATGATGTCATTGCCCCACTCAAACGCCGATTGCGAGCGCATTTTCAGCCACATTGCAGACCTAAAGATAAAAAAAAAGGAACCAATTGTCCACAAAATCTATTGCAGGGAATCTGTTTACGCAGCAACTTATTAAGAGAACGGCCAAAAACTGCGTAGATTTCTATCCTACTGATAAAATGATTAAAAGCATTAATGTTTCGATGTACAAAAAGGCTGAAACACCCGAAATTTAATGTTTAATTGTTTAATAAAGTTACCGTAAATTTACCGTATTTTTAATTTATTATCTCCCGTAATTTTCCGCCCTATACCGTATTTTTAGACTAGCAACACCGTAATATTGACAAATAGAGTTGGAGACAATGGGTGCGGGTGCCTCAATATTTCAACGTTCAGTTGACAATAGAGCGTGGACAGGTACGGACCTGCGTCGTTTGGTGGCATTGCCGAGTCAAATCCCAGAGGCGACGCATTGCGTTGGTAAGTTTTTGACTTGAATTAAACATACCTAAGCCATTTTATTTTATTTGTTCTTGAAGATAAACAGTCTAATTACCGTTCAGATAGTATATTTTCACATTTAGTTGTCTTTTTTATGAAATAATCGCAGGGCCGAGATTAGAGATCTGTATTTATTTATTAATCTTAATATCGGCCGCGTGGCCGACATTGGGGAAATACATAAAAAACGTTAAACAACATGTTAGCTTAACTGTTAACAGTAACATTGATAAGGTTTAAAATGAAATAACAGCTCAATCTGATCACTAGATCCTAATGACGGCCGCCTAAAAACGATTTTTACCAGCTATGGCCGATATAAAGGGAATCGATGCGTAATAACGGCCACATATTTGGGTACCTAATTTCCTACAACCTCGAAATTTACAGTAAATATGGACAGTGGTATAAAATGAACAACTATTTAAATTTTCGTCAACAGGCATGCCGAAACCATGCCGGCCCAATCAAAACTCGCAAAGGATCAAGAAAAAGAAAAACATTTGCAACACGACCGGAGTATAATAAAATATGCAGTAAATGCCGTAACAAATCAAAATATGAGCATCAGAGAAGCATCTCGACTATACGACATTCCGAGGACCACTCTACAAGACAGACTTCATGGAAGAGTAGACAAAGACTGCACAGTTGGTAGAGATACCGTGTTAAACCAAAATGAAGAAGAAGCAATTGTTCAATGGTCGATACGGATGGCTATCTGTGGTTTCCCCAGAACACGGAGTAACGTGTTAAATACCGTTAAAAATATTATCAAAGAAGATAAAAGTCCCAATCCTTTTAAAGATAGAAAACCAGGTAAAAAGTGGTATTCCTTGTTTTTAAAAAGACACCCAATTCTGAACGAAAGGGCCCCAGAAGCTATTACACCGGCCAGGGCTGTAGTTACAGAAGAATATATCAAAAAGTGGTTTAATGATCTGCAAGAGCATTTAAAATCAAACGGACATGAAGACATATTAAAAGATCCGCGGAGGGTAATTAATGGGGATGAGACGAGCTTTAGTATTTGCCCGAAGACAGGGAAAGTAATAGCACCCAAGGTATGGAAGAACATTTATGAAATTGCAAAGGGAAGTGAGAAAGAAACTATAACTGTTTTAATTGTCATATCTGCTGCAGGAGTATCTTTGCCCCCCATGGTTGTTTTCCCTAACACCCGTAGACCACCAAAAGAAATAATAAAAAGTGTACCACCCTCCTGGTTCATTGGCTTTTCGGAGTGGGTGGATTAGAAGCGGTATATTTTATGAATATGTTGCAAATGGATTGAATATTGGGTGTCTTCTAACGACATTCCTAAGCCAATTCTTTTTCTGGTTGACGGACACAAGTCACATCTAACCCAATATTTGAGCAATTTTTGCAGTGAAAATGACATAGTTTTGTATGCATTGCCCCCCAATACTACACACATCCTGCAGCCGGCCGATGTTAGTGTTTTCAGGCCACTCAAACTTGAATGGCGAAAAACGGTCAAAAGTTGGTTAGACGATGAAGATAATTCACATAAAAAGTTGTCAAAAGTAACTTTCTGCCCATTACTGGAACGAACCTTGATTAAATAACGGCAGACACAATAAAAAATGGCTTTAGAAAATGTGGTTTATACCCTTTCAACCCCGATGCTGTTGACTATACTAAATGTATAAAGAATATTCAGGAATCATTATTACAACAAAATGAAGAGTGCATAAACGAAGAAGAAAACACAGTAACTGAAACTGACTTACAAACAACATTAAAAGTGTTAAGAAGCTACGAAAAAGAACTGAAAGATTCAGGGATAGAAATAACTAGTATTGAAAAAATCATCGCGGAAAAGAGAAAAATGATACACAATAAAAATATCAACAGTACTAATCTGAAACGAAAAATAGACCAAGAGTTATGATAAAATGGAAAACGTGGAACTAACAATTAAAAAGGCTAAGATGGCGAAAATCACAGCATGAAAAGAAAGAGAATATTTTTCTCACTGAATATAACACTTTGCGCAATACCCGTGATGGCGTGTATATCGTAGATGAACCATGTATACTAGAATATACTGATTCCTGCATGTCACCTGTTGATCGCTTAGAAGATTCAAACAACAGCCAGGTTTCAATTTCTATTATTGAAAACACAGATGTGAAAACATTAATGGATGAAGACCAAAGTGTGATCGTATTACCTCTGAATGATGACATTCCGATTGATATAGGAACAAACCGAAACAATGAAAGGTCAAGTACTCCGGATATTCCAGCACAAGATATCACTATAACTGCTGAAATACATGGTAAGGACGATGACGTACATACACTGAATACCAAAATCTCACTGAATACGCATAATTGTGAAACTTGCGATTCATGTGAAGCAAAAACTAATCGCAAAAGTATGAATACGGAATTACCAATGTTATCAATCAGCTCAATGATGAATAATATTGATAAAGCATCGGACTTTGACTTTTCTCTACCGGCATCACCATTAGCCGAAATAAAATCTTCCCCAGCTTGCAGTCGTCCAAATTCTAGAACATCAACGCCAGCTTCTAGACATGTTGTATCGCCAGCTTTAAGAAAACATTTATATGCTCCGAAAGCATTAGATTTTGGCACCAAAACCAAGCCTATGAAAGAAAAAATGCCGTTAGCTATTTCATCGGAAACCTGGAGGCAATACATGAAAGAGAAAGACGATGAAAAGGAAAATATTGTCAAACAACGCGAGGAACGAAAAAGAAGAATTGAACAAAATAAAGCGGAGAAAGAAAGAAAAAAACTGGAAAAGGGAGTACAAAAATTAAACCAGGCCCAAGAAAACAAAAGTAGTAAAGAAGACATTAATTAAGGACAGTAGTCGCGAAAATGACCTCGCAGATTTACCTTCTCAAGGCATACAATTGGGAAAAGAGAAAATTCTTTGTGCAGGCTGTGAAGAAGAGTTGATTAGTGATGTCGAAGAAGATGAAGACAAAAATATTGGATGTGATATATGCCCCAAATGGTTCCACTTGAAGTGTACAGTTCACTGTGGGCAAAAATATATTAATGTGGCTAAAGAAGATTTTACTTGCCATCACTGTTTGGTGCATTTGAATTGAAGATGTTTTGATGATACGTTTTCGGTTGATTTTATTTGTTGATTTTTTATAATATTGAATTTTTGGAGTTCTTTACTTTATTTGGAATAAGAATGTTGATTCAATGTGATCTTTAGTTTATAATAACAGAAATTACTCTGATTCCTAAGAATGAGACGTAATTAGAAAAGACTAATTAATAAATAGATAAGAGTTAAAAAAGTTGATTGTACCTGATTTGAAAATATAAAACGTTATCATGTTAACTTTAGTAGTTTTATTATTCCCCTTTGAAAAAGTATTGCCGATATTTCGGTCACAGGCGGCGGATGTTACGGTGTTAGAGGCCGATATTAAGGTAAATCGGCATACTCGGAAAACAACATCTATATGATCAAAACTAACAAAGAATTCGTAATTTTATGTATGTATTAATAGAGTTTTACTATACCACTACCCAAAAAAGTCATTGCAAGAAAGCCAAAGCTATTATTGAAAAAATTACAAGCAGTCAAAGAGCAAAAAATTTTGACAGGGCCGATAATTGGTGCCTCCACCCTACATAAGTATTATTAACTGCTTGTTTCTTAACGAATATAACTATTTGGACGAATCCGACCAAAATTATTCAAGACTCTGGTTATAAATTTATCTGGACAAAAAACTGTCGCATTTTTGTAAGAAGGGCTATAAATGCGCCGCAAATTTTAATATCAACAGAAACAGACTTGATGAAAATTATATAACTGAAATTTACCTAACTGCCGCCTTCACCTTTGTTAACATGCAATATAAACTAAACACATACACATACCCAACTCAACCACCACTAGCACAACATCACCACAACACTCACACACCCGAGAGAATTATACCTACCTACCTACCTATATTTATACCTATACATCACTATGTTATCTTTTACATCACACCAATGACATCAAAATCAATATGCTTATCAATGTGTCTAATCGGAGCCGTCTCTGTCGTCTGCAGAACTATTATTAATAACTACAACTTAAACCAATCTACATGTTATGATATAACTATGTCGAGCCAGCATAAAATTCAAAAATCATAGCTTACGCATATTTTATCAAAACGTGAATGGTCTGAGGACTAAGACTATGAATTTTTATAATAGTATCGCGGCATTTGACTATGACCTCATTTTAATCACAGAAACGAAACTGTGTGAGGGTTTTCTTAACGCGGAGATCGCGGATCCCAATCGCTATAACATATTCCGTCGCGACCGTGCATCTGCGACGGCCGGCGGTGGTGTAATGGCACTTAGCTCGCCCGCACTCAATGCGCGCGCTCGGCCTGAGTGGCATCGCGCCGACCACGAAAGTATATGGCTGACCGTGCCGGGCGGCGCAATTGCTTCCAAACATGATCTGCATATTTCCCTTGTATACTTACCTCCTGACGTAAACCTACCTGAACGCGTACAGTACTTTCTGAAGGGGCTGAGTGATATCACCCAGCAACACCCGGATGACCTGTATCTTATAGTAGGAGATTTTAATCTACCCTGCCTTAATTGGGACACAAGTGCGCCACTATGCATGAGGACTGGTCCAGTCGCTCTTCAGAACTCTGCCACCAACCTAACATGCTTAATGAACTTCCTTGGTCTTACTCAACACAACAGGCTGAAGAACTGCTGCGAAAACGTTTTGGATCTTGTCTACACCAATTTTCCATTAGACATACATCAGGCTCCGTCACCAGTTGTAGATGAAGACCGTTTCCATACAACCCTTGTAATGGAAACCGCAGACATTGGCATAGTTGATATCCCCACCATTAACCAGCTCAGGTACCAATTCCGTAAAGGCAATTATGAAGACATGAACAATTATGTTTCCAAAATCGACTGGTCTAGCGTCGACTCTGGCTCGCTTGATGACGCGGTCTGCTTGTTGAACTCGCATATACATGATGCCATAGAAAAATACGTCCCTAAGAGAACAACAAGCAGCTCGCGTCAGTACCCAATCTGGTATAGTCGGTCACTGGTTGCCATTATCAGAGAGAAAAACAAACTGCATAAGGTATGGAGAAAACATAGGAACCCCGTAGACTACAAGGCGTTCTCTCTCCTCCGTAGTAGGTGCAAACTCGCTCAACATAATTGTCACATAAGTTACATAAACCTGGTACAAGATAGCATAAAAAATAACCCGAAACTTTTCTGGTCGTACGTTAAAAATATGCGTAGAGAAGGCTCGGGTTATCCCAGTAATATGACTCATGGCACGGTTGCCCTTCAAACCGAAAAAGACACTTGCAATGCCTTCAATGAGTACTTCGGTAGGATGTTTAGCGAACTCGCTGCAGTATACCACAACACTAACCTCCTCGAACCAGCCCATCCCAGAGTTATAAGCGCGGTGCGAGTATCTACAGACAGCGTTTTCAAACTACTCAGCACCCTGGACAAAAGTAAAGGCCCCGGCAGCGACAAGATTCCTCCAATACTAATCGCCCGCTGTGCCAAGGTTCTCGCTGTACCACTTACAACCATCTTCAACAGGTCATTCTGTGAAGGTGTCTTTCCCAATCAGTGGAAATTTGCAAATATTGTGCCTGTACACAAAAAAGGTTCTAGGCTGCCTGTAGAACACTACAGGCCTATATCGATACTCAACGCATTCAGCAAAATTATGGAGCGAGTGGTCCACGACCATATCTACGCCACTATTTCCAATAACATCCCTGGGGAACAGCATGGTTTTATGAGGTCTAAATCTACCACAACTAATCTGGCTACTTTTGTAGATGCGGTACTTAGGGACATGGATGGCGGTGGACAGGTGGACGCCATCTACACCGACTTTGAGAAGGCCTTCGACCGTGTTGACCATAACATACTTTTAAGGAAGTTAGAAAAACTAGGCATCCAGGGCGACCTCTTACGATGGACAAAATCTTATATCGCGAACCGTTGTCAGGCTGTTGTGATTGGTGAACACATGTCTAATCGAATTACTATCCCGTCTGGAGTCCCACAAGGGTCAATATTGGGTCCCCTATTATATGTAGCCTATCTATACGATATAGGTGTGTGCTTCCACCACGCCAAATTCCTCCTGTATGCTGACGATAACAAAATATATAAGCAAATTAAGTCTACTCAAGATTGTGATCTGCTGCAGGAGGATTTGGATCGTCTGACACACTACTATGATATAAATAGAATTAATGTCAATGCCTCGAAATGCAACACCATCAGCTTCACAAGAAGAAACCAGCCCATTTCGCACAGCTATCATCTCAACAATATCCCTATTCCGAGAGTTCACTCCATACGCGACTTGGGGGTGATTCTTGATGATAAGCTGACATTCGAGGAGCATGTAGAGGCAATAACTAGCAAAGCTTTTAGAAACTTAGGGTTTATTTTAAGAGTCACCAAACCTTTTTCAGACATGGGATGTGTTCGAATACTTTACTGTGCATATGTGAGAAGTGTCCTTGAATATTGCAGTACTTCTTGGAATCCACAGTATGGCGTCTACGTGGACAAAGTAGAACGCATTCAAAAGAAGTTTTTAAAACAACTTAACTTCCGTGACAGATTTTCAAGCGAAGGATACGAGAACTCTTGCCAACACCACGGTTTCGAGAGCCTCGAGAACCGTCGGAAGATGCTTGATATGATGCTCCTCTATAACGTCTGTCGCGGAGGTGTCGATTGCCCTGACCTCGTTAACTCATTACTTAAACTGGATGTACCGTCTATTCGCACTCGCCACTCTGCAAACAAACTCTTCCATATTCCCTTCGCACGCACAAACTACGCAGCTAACTCAATCAGCTGCAGGCTGCCCCGCACTTACAACAAGTACTTTGCCGACCCGGACATTTTTCATCTATCAAAGCCGCTCTTCAAAAAACGGATTATGTCGTTGCTTAAGGAACAAAGGTAAGCCTGCCTTCTGTTCCTGCATAATCATTTAAATTCTCTCTCTCTCTCTACCATACACACACTCACATACACATAGTCCCATATACACAAACTCACTCACATAACCACAATAATGTAATTTTGATGTAAGTTAATTTAATTTCATTTTTCTTTTTAATGTAAACTGTATGCGTTCTATCATACCTGCTTAGTCTTAAATAATGAGAGTTTGTAATTGGCCAAAGATAAGTTTACCTTTTTGTCTTATTTGTATCGTATGTGCTGTAAACTCTGTAATTAGTAAATAAATAAATAAATAAATAAATCAAATCCATTTAGTTATACTGAGCAATATGACTATTTGGACCAATCCGACCAAAATTATTCAAATCCATTTATTTATACTGAGCAATATAAGTATTTGGACGAATCCGACCCAAATTATTCAAATCCATTTAGTTATTCTGAGCGTTATAACTATTTGGACGAATCCGGCCTAAATTATTCAAATCCATTTAGTTATAGTGAGCAATATAACTATTTGGACGATTCAGACCCAAATTATTTGAATCCATTTAGTTATACTGAGCAATATAACTATTTGGACGATTCAGGCCCAAATTATTCAAATAAAAGTTATACTGAGCAATAAAACTATTTGGACGAATCCGACCCAAATTATTCAAATCCATTTAGTTATACTGAGCAAAGTAACTATTTGGACGATTCAGACCCAAATTACTCGAATCCATTGAATTATACTGAGCAATATAACTATTTGGAGACCCAAATTATTCGAATCCATTTAGTTATACCGAGCAGTATAACTACTACTTGGATTTTTTTGTCCATTTTGTTATATCGTATAACTAATAGCATAACTAGATGGACGAACCCTCAGCTTCGAACCTCTACCGGCTGGCGTACTCCTGCGCCAAGATAATTACATAACCCAGAGTTTAACCACAACATAATTATTGAAACTATGACGAATATCTGAAATATGTGTAATGTTCTGGGCATACATTTATGTACATGATAAATTGTTAAAACTTGTCGTATCCTCAATCCTAACATATCCGTCTACTCACAAGAAAACAACCAGTTGAATTAGTCGAATATTTTATTAGGTAAAAATGCCTATATACACCCTTTCGATGTCCACCCTCGCATCGCTCAATGGGGAAGATCTATAAGGCAGAATGCGCGTAAGTTTGTAACTAAATCTGTCAAACTCAGTTCACCTAAGCAAATTGACAAAACAGACCATTGAATGAACGCCGACATTCCGAAATATCCATATTTTCTTAGTTATTAGTGGCTTTCAGCCATGGCTTTGTTATTTCAAACAATGGCTTACCGCCAGCTATTTCAGCACTAATTTCATGGTGTACTTCCCCATTAGTTATAGCCCAGGCCGTTACTATGCAGTACTCTGTCAACACTCACTTAAAGCTAACTGTAATAATAACATGCTCCTGACCGTCACACGCTGGCTTACATAGTCAGCTCCTGTGAACAAAGATAAATATGTATTAGACATTGAATAATGAAATAGATCTGCTTGATATTAGAATTATAGTATTATATCGTCATCATCAAATTCAAATCAAATTGCTAAATTAACGAAGTAACCAGACAGCTACAAACGTCACATCTTGAAATAATGTTGCTATCTACAGTACAATTTGATAGTGATTTCCTCATTAATTCTAAAAAGAATGAAAAAATTGATAAGATTATACAATATTTTATAAGTATTTAATAAAATATTTTACAAATTACTGGGCCGTATAAATAGACTCCCGCACTGAGCCAACGTGAAGGAACGTGCCCTGCGGTGGGGACATTAATTTATTATTATGAACAAAGAAAAATATAATCTGTCATTCAAAGAGATTTCTTTATTTCTGATCCAAAATCATGCCCACCTCATTTTTTTCCTGCTGAGAACTGGGTTAAAAGCCTCGTAATTAATAGGTAAATAATTTTCTCAAATAATAGGTAAGTACTACTAGCTATCCTAACGTATCATTTTCATTCAATCATTCTTACCCTATGACTATTTTTATTTTATCAAAAAGTGGCAACATCGGACCTGTCAATTTACTTCGTTATTTATTCAATTAGGGATCGACCGACAGCAAGTGTCTGGTCCATTTGTTTCTGACAACATGCTGATCTGACTAACCCTTTCAGAAGGTACTTGTAACAAGCTCACAATATAGATTCCGGTAATGATAGTGTTCATATTCCAGCATTAAATCAGTGAGGGAGGAGAACCGAGCATTACAGTTATAAGCCTATCTTAGTCGCTTATACAAATGACATGACGTGATCTGTCAAATAATCTATGGAAATGGCGTGGCACGACACGATATGGCATGCCACTCCCATTACTATTTGTTTGTAATGTCACACGGTATAGATAACTACAATAATATAGATAACTGTAAAATACAAGGGATTATTTATAGTCCGTATACCACACGAGCTGATGCCCGCTCAATGTGTAGGGACCCGGACATAGCAAGGGAGGTCTGACTCCTAGGCATGGGTAATTAATTCCATTTTTATCCCCTCCAACAAAAAAAAAGAAAAAAAAAAGGCCGCGTGGCCTTCGACTCACCATAATCGCGTTAACGATGTCGGACTGGTTGTTCTTGAGCGCGCGCACGGCTCGCGCGCGCGTCACGTTGGCCTGCGACATCACTATCTCGACGTCCTTCTCGTCCACGCCCGACGCGTCCACGCCTTCCTCGTCCTCCTCCTCCGCGATGGGCGCCACGGTCTGTTGGTATAACTTTCATGAAGTCGTGCTACTGACGCCACTGACGGCCACATTGATAAATAAAAGAGACCTTATCTTGTATGAATTAAGTTGTATTTTGAACAGCAATGCAAATATGTTTGGTGTGGGAGTGATTCATTTTATATTTGACTTGTAGCGGTCCAGTGAACAAGTAAGAGACTGTCGGATCTTGCTGTTCACAATATAAGCTGCCGGTCCGACCTAATGTGAACATCCAATTGACCCAACAGAAATCTTGGCTGAACCAGATCCGGCAAAACTATTGTATAGACTGTGCTAAAATGCCGCTCAAAGGGTTGACGCTCAAACAGTATTATGGTAAGATTAGATAAGTCTTTTTTGTTCATTTGTTTAAATTATATCCTTACGGCCGGTTTCCTGGGCGCTGGTTAAGTTAACAAATTGGTTAAACTGATTTCAGCCAATCACGTGTCGCTATTTTCAATATTAGCGGCACTTGATTGGCTCAAATCAATTAAACCAAGTTGTTAACTTAATCAGCGCCCAGGAAACCGGCCGTTACTTGTTTAACATGTTCTCTCGCGCTCCCTATTACCATCACATGCCTATAATGATGCCACTCCACGCCGGCGCGCCAAAAATATGTGCCGATGTTTACCAAATTATGAATAACTTCTCAAGAACTATGCCTAAAGCTTTGAAATAAAAGGTGTGTCTCTGTTGTAGGTCTGTAGGTCTGTACAGCCGTGAGAAAAATCGATGTTTCATGGTAGTATTTGATTTTTATTTCGAACACAGATGATTATCATATATCAAATTTACATACAAATACGACTTTTATTATCCAATAAATATACCTTATCAATCCATTGATTCTTTTACTGTAGCTCCCATACATCATCACTAACAAAAACGGAGTCAAAGACCAGCAAACAAAATGGTTCGCCGGATATAAGATTTTTTTTGGTAGATTTCGTTGCCAGTGTCACTTGAACCAATACTTTTATGGTCCACACACTACCTACCTAACCAACCAAACCGTCCATACACAGTCAGACGGTTTTTAAACGGCACAATAAGGAATTTTCTGAACGCAGCCTCAGAGGTTCCTTATAAGGGGTTACCTGACTTAGCGTGAATTTTATAAAAGTTCCTTATTAGGGTTTACATCATTTAGGATCAGAAGGTACTCGAAGCAAAATGTCCTTTAAATCAGTTAGTCCGCCAGTCATAATGTCCTTTAACCCTTAAGGTGATTATGTCTAAAATACTATACACAAAACATAGTAAAATTTAGGAGCTAAACGAAAACATTTCAGTGCGAGTTAATTAGACCTATACAATTTCGAAACGCGGCCCAGCAAAAAAAAAAACTTAATCGTTGTCTATGTTCAGCGCTTGACAGGTGTCAAAACTAAAAAACCATGCGGAGGACTGGTGCGCACGCTAAGGTAAAGATATATGAATTACTTTATTTATGACAAATTATGAGTTTTGAATGTCATGAAATCTTAGCACTAATGCATTGCTCGCCTACTAATTCATAAATCTTTCACCAATACCCTCATTTTCACCCTTTTATGCTCCTTCTAAATTGAGTGTATAAAATACCATACACTGCCACTTACGCTGCAAAGTTACTCTATTTTGTTATGTATAGTATTTTATACACTGCTACTCTTGCAACAACAATACTAGTTTCAGTCTTGTATAGTATTATATACACTGCCACAAAGCTGGGAGCCCAAAATTTTACTTCTCAAGACTTATTTTTCTTCGCTGCATGGTGTGGATTTTGCCTAAAATGCCTTTTTTGCCTCCCTTTTTTAGCCTGAACAACGCAGCCGGTGCAAACGCATCTTAGCGCTTGTACCGGAGATGAACGCTGGTTCCGATGTTAGCGAAGGCTCAAGCAATGAAGACGAAGTGAACAGTTTTAATTCTTCTCCTGCTCCATCGATAGATTCTTCACTAGAAGAACTCGATCTATCAAATAGCCCGGTTCCATCCTGCGATTCTTTTATAGAAAATTCAGATGATGATGTTCTAAATCGTCAAACATCCCTATCTAGTGCAGTGGTACAAACTATCCCAGAATTACATACCCCACTCACACCAGTTTTTGAAGAAGTATTTCCGGCTCATATAGAATGCAATTATGATGCGTTGCCATCTATATCATCACTGCCGTCCTTACCGTCAGTTCAACCATCGTCGCCATTACCAGTGAATACATCCTCGCCATTACCAGCTAATACATCCACGCCATTGCCAGCGAATACATCCACGCCATTGCCAGCGAATACATGCACGACTACACGTGCTAATAAAAAACGAAAGGCCCCAGCAGTTGCTGTCAGGAAGACCAAAAGGCGAAATATACGGAGAATAAATTTAGTATTCCGATGGCGTAAGACACGGTTCCAACATTCGGCTCAAATCTCCGACCCCGCTTTCAAAGAAATAATACCATCCAACTGGTCAGCTTTAGATTACTTCTATCGCTTTTTTCCCGAAGACCTCATCGAACATATTGCAAACAACACAAATCTATACAGTGTGCAAGAAACTGGAATGCCCATCAAAGTGACTAAAGAAGAAGTTCTTGATTTTTTGGCGATAAATATTCTGATGGGCATTGTAACTATGCCATCTTATAAGGATTATTGGTCGACTCGTTTCCGCTATGCCAAAGTTGCAGATCTTATGACACTCAAGAGATTCCAACAAATCAGGCGGTACATACATTTTACGGATAACACAATGGCTGATCAGTCCGATCGGTATTATAAGATTCGTCCTTTCATTGAGCGCGTCAGAAACCAGTGTCTCACTGTTGAAGAGGAAAATACCTTTAGTATCGATGAAATGGTTATCCCGTACAAAGGCAAGAAAGCAGGTTCAAGGAGACAGTATAACCCCAACAAACCTCGCAAGTGGGGATTCAAAAATCTGGTGCGGGCTGGTGTATCTGGTATTATATACGATTTCATGCTCTACGCGGGGGAAGACACGTCTAACGGCATATCATTTGAAGACGATGAAGAAAATCTTGGCGTTAGTGCTAAGACAGTTCTGGCGTTGTGCAAAACTATAAAGAATCAAGCTTGCGTCGTGTATTTCGATAACTGGTTTTCAAGCGATAACGATAACAAGCCTGTTACATTGGTAAGTTCATATGTCGACGCCTACCCTGTGGAAACCGTCAAAAGATTTCAAAAGGAATCTAATGGCCGCGTGAATGTACCGTGCCCACAGATTGTAAAACATTACAACCGGCACATGGGCGGGGTCGATCTGGCCGATATGCTTATCGCCTTATATCGGACTGAGATGAAGACACATAGATGGTATATGAACATATTTTCACAGATACTAGATATCTGCATCAATAACGGCTGGCTGCTGCGTCGCCGGCATTACAAATCAGCCAGCATACGGGTAAAAGAAGACCACCTGAAAAAATTCCGATACGAAGTATACGCGGGTCTCGTTAAGCGCAACAGGCAAAGCAACACATCTGCCCAGGATTCCGTACCAGACCAGAAAAAAATAAAGAGGCCTGCAGCAGAAAGACCAATAGACTCTGTCAGGTATGACAGACTGGATCACTGGCCAGAGCACACACACCAACACCAGAGGTGCAAATATTGCAAAAAGGGGCAAACGAACACACAGTGCACAAAATGCAAGGTGCATTTGTGCTTTGTCTTAAAAAGAAATTGCTTTTTATCATTCCATAAACGGTAAAGTTGCTTTTGAAGGTTCATTGTAGCCATCTCCTTTAGATACAATGTCACTCTAAAGGTAATTATGTATAATATTCCATACATCCCTAGCGAAAGAAAGTTGTTTGTATCTGTGGCAATGTATAGAATAATATACATATATTTTTTTTAAGATGCACAAACATAATATTTTTCTAATTATTTTTCCTGTCTTTGTAATAAGTGTAATAAACGAGCTAAGTACTTTTTTTGCAGTTTTCTTCACGTATAATTATCTGCTACCTTAAGGGTTAAACCAATTCGACCACAACGTGAAAACGGCCAAGGAGCAAGTCGTACTCAATTCATAAAGCCCTGAGAGCTAATAGATTTTGGCTAAAAATAACATAAAATCAAAATGTGTTCAGTGCGTATGGAGCTCTTATCTTTTTCATATATGGTAATACTCTTTAGAATACGTTATTGAAAATGTCTAGTAGTGTCGTACCATAGAAACTAGCAAACCTTTCGAATTATGGACATTTTACTCTCTCGACATTTTACATTGCGAACGTTCAGTATTATGAACTCTTTGCTATAGAAGCTAGCATGCCTTTTCAATTGCGGACGTTTTGCTCACAGGGCGTTTTATATAGCGGACGATATGTCACCAAGAACGTTTTGCTTCAATTAGGTACCTTCTGATCCTAAATGGTTTACATGAGTCTACAGGTTAAGTGAAGTGGAAAAAGTTGCCTTGCCATTTTTTTAATGTGTCATAGTCGAAAAAGGCTTCTGGACTAAAAATCCACAGCCTCCAAGACTAAAATCTTCTTGGACTAATTGGCCATAAATAATTGACTGACTGGACTAAAAAGCCACAGCCTTCAAGACGACTCTTCTTGGACTAATCAGCCATAAATAATTTACTGAAAGGCCACCCCTATGAGACCAAAAGGCCAAACATACTCTTGGATTAAGGTGCTACGAAAATAAAATGGGGTTTTTTTCGAATCCATTTACTCCACCATGAAGTCATCTACAGATTTGATTTTTGGGTAAACGTTTATTGAGTATTTGATTAAGATTTTCACCAAAACAAAAACGCGATTGGATGAAATTTTCTCGATAGAATTTAATTACGAAAACACCTCTAAATTATATTATTTTTTCCTGTAATTCTGAAATCCTAACTAATTTCATTGTGGAACTGCGTTCAAAATGTAGATATTATGTATTCGCAAAATCTCCTGAAAAAACTTTTTAACAAAATAGAGTAGTTTATTTTTAAACAATTATTCTGTTGTTTAGCGCTACGGTTTTTAATTTTTTTCCGATTCCGTCCCTCTCACACTGCGGGTCTTTCCGCCTGGAGTAACGGGGACCTTTGCACGGACGAGGTATCGCCTTAAAAGGCCATAACTACTAGACTAAAAGCCTACACCCACACACCCCCTGGAGCAAAAGGGCACAACTACAACACTAAAAGGCAACAACTAAAACAAATGGTTCGACTAAAAGGCTATCGACTCCATCAACTCAAGAGCCACACCGACTAAAGACACTACTGACCGTGCTACGAGCGGCCGCACTGTCGCCCGCGCTGCCGCCGCTCTCCGGCGCCTTGAACCGCTCCGCCGCAGCCATGGTGGCCTGCTGGCTCAGGTCCTCGATCTTGGCCTCTCCGAACACGATGTAAGTGTCCGAGTGCGGGTTCTTGTACACGTCCGGCGAGTTGATGACGAACAGGATGTTCTTCGACTTGCGGATCGTGACGCGGTTCACGCCGGCCACCTGGAAATAGAAAAGAGGCAATGTTAATTTCTTCACCGCGTCCGAATCACGGCTGGGGACAAAGAAAATGAATCCCTTGGTATTGGATGTTAATATATATGTTACGGCTAAAGCTAGGTGTGAAACTAAACTTAAGTTTAGCCGACTAGTGTTAAGATTAATTTCGAGCCTCGGCTAATGTCCGAAATAATGTTCATTGCGATAAAAAATTTGCCTCGACGCTGTTGAGGCTAAAGATGAGTGAGAAAATATGGTTGACATTAGCCGACTAAACTTATGTTTATTTTTCAGTATACCTAGGCTAATGTTGAAAAATTACCGTCTTAATCTGGAATGGATGATAATGATTCGGTAGCCGTAAACACCGCGATAGCTTAGGTGAAGGATAAAGGGGGTGAGCGAAGCGAAGCCCCCTTTATCCTTCGTGTTAGGTTGAACATGTAAGAACAACAAAAAATACTTATACTCGTCTTATTATAGTTTTTGTTGTTCTTACATGTTCAACCTAACACAAAGGATAAAGGGGGCTTCGCTTCGCTCACCCCCTTTACCCTTCACCTAATCTACCGCAGTGTTTTGCCCTGATATTAGAAATAGCTTTCTCATCTGAATTAAACTACCCCGCCCCGCTCCCCGCTACATCGTTTTCAACATTAGCTAACTAATGTCCAACATTAACCGAAACGCATCGGGGTGTTTTTCAAATTTGAGGGGCACGTGACGCAACGGAATCAATTGTTGCGTTGTAGTGATTTGGCTAGGTTTTCACATCTAATTCAATTAAATGTACCCTTAGCAACGTAAAAATTAATAAAACATAACAATCCTAGGAAGGATATCGTGATAATCGTAATTTTTACGTCAGAGCTCGCAGGAAAACGTTCCGTTTCGTCACAAGGAAAAACATCAAATAAAATAAAAAATATTAGTTGTTCTGTTAATTTGTATTTATTTATTATTACAATGACCGTCACATTTTTAGGAAACAACAATTAAACAGAACTCAACGGTATTAATAATTGCCAAACCAATACTTTTATTTCAAGTTCGTCACAGTGTGACCTTTTGGCATTAAAAACATAACAATAATTTTCTTCCTAAACTTAATAAACTGAACATATTGCAAGTAACATCTAGAAGTACATCATTGTCAACAAAATCTAGTAAAATATTATCTAATAGCACAGACTTGGATAGTAGGGACAGGGCACGGAGCGCTTGAAAGTGTCGCTACAAAAACAGTACAAAATCGGGAAAATTGTACTGTTTGCAATCAGTCGCGCTAGGACGGTGACAGCCGATTGACATATCGGCAGCAAAAACAAAAATGGTGACCTGCGACGTAAAAAGGTGTAAATCATACCCAAATCGCAAAACACAAAAACAGGGAGTGTCGTATCACAAGTAAGTATTATATTTTCAATTACTATTGGCTTTAAATTGATTATCTATAAAATATTGTTATCGAAAAAATCCTCAAACGAAAATCAACCATTCGACTGACGTAACTTTGTAGCGACGCGCGACGCAACAGAATAATATAAGGATAAATAATCTAACCGGATGTCCTAACGGTGATGGAAAACATCGTGAGGAAATCTTCATTACTCCGGCTTCATTACATTAGCTGCGGCGAGTGGCTTGCCCCCTGACACGCAAGATGGAGTATTAAATCACTAGCTAAGTGGGCACAGACCGGCAAAGTTGTGCCTCTGCCAGCCCGTATGGGAAAAGGCGTGACGCTATGTTACGCGTGTAATGTATTGCTAAATACTCTATTTTATACACGATGACTTAATCAGTGATATCAGGTACCAATTTTCATAACTTTTTCTATGATTAGGTATTTTATTACTTATAAATCAAAATCAAGATCTTAAATTCCAAGTCACGCTACTATTGTGTATCTGTGAGCTTACATCCTCTTTCATAATTTAACGGCAAAGACAAAAATTTATATGCCTATTTAATTATGTTTCAACTTTTTATATATATTAAACATGAGGTAATTGCGTGAGACCTCGCCCCTTAAGTAAAATTTTAGCTAGATATATTTTATTTCTACTCCTAATCACCGATTAAAAGTCACCGGGTATTTGAGAGTTATCCGTAGATCAACTTTCCTAATATTGTGTCTATACACCACAATTCGGAACGTGACCGAACGTGACGCCGTTACAATTTTTCGTACTGTCTTGGTTCCGACGAATTCCGACAGGGGCGCTATTTTTCTTAGCCTAGAGGAGAGGCCATTTAGAAATGGTAAGAAATTGAGTACGGGAAGGCCTATCCTTAGTATTTATATCGATGTCTAATAGCGTAATATTTCTTGAATTATATGAGTTATTATCTTCCTAAAAATATGGGACAGTACTATCTGGAATTCAGAGTGACAAACTGGAAAATCTTAAGCTAGGTTTACATGTTTTATTCAATACAAGAACAGTCTTTAAGTTACCTACAGTGTTTAATTTTATATAAAGTAAAAACATGTTTTTCTTAAAACCCTAAAAGGCAGTAAGTACCTACTAGATAAATTCTTAAATATGGTTTTTTATAAATATGGTTTTTTAAACAGTATACCTATCAGTGATCTAAACTAATACATGTTTTTACTTAAACTTTTGGGAACATATTTTTTTACAATAACATAAATTAAATATTCTTCTAATGTCTAGGCTTTTTTAAACATAATCACTTTGGTAGCTTTTATTACAAATGATTACCTTCATTCCAAGTATAGTGCGATTTTTTTTTAAGAAAGGGTCTGGCCATAGACCTGCGACTCATAATTCTACGAGGGATGGCATGAAGATGCGATAACTAGACGGTATACAATCTGAGCGGGATGCAAATTGTTGCTTGTCTAAAGCAAGTCCCTTTCTTTAAAAATCGCATTATAAGTAGGAATAAACTAAAATACTCTGCATGACTAAACAATTTTAATAAATTCAAACAACAATATCCAGACTCTACCAAATCAACTTATTCGAAACATTTTTCGCAAATGTAGTCGAGTGCTGGTTGGTTGCAACTACACATTCTACAAACCCAGTTTTTACAACTAATACACTTAGTCATATCGCTGATGACATATAATTTACGCAGCTTACATAAATCATTTATCTATTTATTATAGTTTTTAAAGCCCTTGAACTGTATTTTTCTTGTTTAATTAGTTGGTGTTGTATTTTTACCTTTTTTTTGACGGACCTTCATCTGATGCCTCTAGATTATTCTTTCTTTTCCTAATATTTTGCTTCTCTTTACTTTCCGTCCAACATTCCACGTTCTCTTCTATCAAGCAATCTGCGGTATCTAAACGTATATTCAACGACGGTTGGCGCATAGGTATGAGGTCAGGTCTTTGCGTATTCCACCTCCCACAGTTTCGAAGCTGCTAGTGCAAATACAAAAAAACATACATCTTTTTTATATTACAGATAAGCCAGGGAATCAGGGAGGGCTATTTCGGTTAGGTTAGGTTGGTTCTTGTTTGGCTTGAATGAAATAAATAGAGCGTTGCTAAATGTCGCCACATGTATCCCCATCATAATAGTTCCAGAGCGTCACAAAAACATTCCGGCCATACAATACGTTATAAACCGGAACGTGACGATTCATATCAACAAATGTTTCAAACAATAATTCAAGCTGTGGTGATAATTTTATGACTACTTACAACATTGTTTACGATACCTCCTGAACAAAAGTCTGATTGTGTTACATCAAATACAGACCTATCAACTTAAGCTGATACTTGCATTTGTGTGAGTGATCGCCAAAAGTACAGTTAGTAAAACACATACAAATAAAATCAATGTTTTATTTAAACGAAGTCCATAAAACACAATGTTACCAACTGTCCAATTCTCGACCTCATAATGACTGAATCTTATAACTCTTCTACTCCGCTCATTGCATCTTCATCTTCACTCTCGTCTGATGATTCATCAGAGTTAGAGCCTGTGTTAATAATTAATCGTTCCGTTATATCGTCGATTGCAGGAGCCATTAGCAGCAGCCAGGAGCAGTAGGAGCCATTTCACTAATATTTCAAACACAATCAATCACATAAAATTACACGTCTATCTGCTACCAGTACCGGAGGTGAAGTGAAGTATGTGAGCGGGCGGCAGGGAAGCGGTGCGTAGCGGACGTGCCGCGCCTCAGGCCGCTTGATATAAACTAGTATAAACCAGTTTAAACCATGCGCGGGACGGGCCGCGCCTCAAGCCGATTGACACTCTACACTATCGGTGTGCACTCACACAAATGCAAGTATCAGCTTAAGTTGATAGGTCTGTAACGTAGTAAACTGCCACATACCTCCGAAAATCCAGTGACTAGCAGGAACTCAATTTCAGGACCACCAAATCACAGCCACTTTCGTCACAGATTTTGTCGAAACTAAAAATGGCTTCTTACGGGCGTCCGTACCACAGACAAGAAAAGGGTTGCCAGAAATAAGCAACAATAATATTTTGTGGTAGTATTTCGTTGAAGTGTCGAAATCTTTGTCGTGACGTATTCCGGAATTCTGGTTACGTCTTATTCCCGGACAGCATTGATTTGGTATTTTAAGCAATTTTAAGCGCAATATTTACCATATAGAACTTAAAATCGTCTGCAAGTGTTCATCATACGCCTATAGAGCTGCTAAAACAGTGGTGGTTACCAATAACAATCAGGCATTACTGAGTCATGAAAGTTCGAAGTTGCAGTGGGACATGAAAATTTTACACTTTTTTGCAGTTTATTTTAATTATATTTTATTAGCATTGATATTTGGGACGCATTTAAAGTTTAATTTTGTTACTAAAATATGTTAATATTACATAAATAAAAAGTTTAACCATGAATATTGCTTTAAAAATATATAAAAAATAGTTGAATGTCTGGACCACCCCAAATTTGCAATGGACATCAAAAAAAAAAAACACCCATCGGCTAATGTGCAGTCTAGCCGATTAAAGATGACATCCGTTATCACAAACGAACGTGACTTCGGACATTAGCCAAGGCTCGAAATTAATCTTAAGACTAGCTGGCTAAACTTAAGTTTAGTTTCACACCTAGCTTTAGCCGTAACATATACATAGTCAGGTCATAAGTTCTGTCACATGTGCAATATGAAATAATTTAGACATGTTTATTATTTATGTTAACATTTATATAGCAAAATGAACTTAATAAAACATAGATTCTTATGGTAATAAAGTTTATTCAAAATGACCCCCGCGATTTTGAATACAGGCCTTTATTCTGCGCGGCCAGTCGTCTATCGCAGCACGAACGAGGTCCATGTCAATATCGGCGGCTGCCTTAATCAAGGATGCCTTGAGTGACTCCAAATCAGGATGAGGCTTTGAGCAGGCCTTTTCCTCCAAGTGTTGCCATATCTTGTAATCTAACGGACTCAAACCTGGACTGGAGGAGGGCCAGTCTTCGTGCCGGATGAAGTCGATTTCACGCGCCGCCAGCCAGTCTTGTGTGCTTTTCGCTCTATGAGCTGGCGCAGAATCTTGTTGGAATACCCAGTGCCTGTTATTAAACATGGTATGAGAAACAGGTTCCACAACGTTCTTGAGGACTGTATTTTGATACACAACTACATTCGTTTTTACGCCTTTCTCACAAAAATGTAGCTCAGTTAAGCCCCAATAAGAGACTCCCAACCAAACCATGAGCGAGGATGGAAAATGACCTCGTTGGACACGCGGAATACGGTTGCTCGCTTCTTCACTGCTGTGTGCGTACACCTTATCATTTTGTTTGTTGTAGCTCTCTTCCACGGTGAAAATTTTTTCATCCGAAAAAAGAATTTCCCGATGCTTTTTTCCCGCGTACCGCTTCAACAAAGCGCGGCATCTCTTCAGTCTCAGGTCCATTAAACGAGCGTCCAAACGATGTCCTGTTTTTCTTCGATATGCCCTAAGCCCTAAGTCTTCATTTAACACCCTTTTCACCGTGGTCCTGCTTAACCCCATCTGAAGGGCCAACAGTTTCTGCTTACGTATGGGATTTCTTTGAATTCGCGCCTTCACAGCTTTTATAACTGCTGGAGTCCTAACAGAGCGAGGGCGACCACTTCTTGACCTGTCATCTACACTAGAGTCTTCATTGTATCGTTTTATGGTACGATAAACGAATCTTTTGTTTATATTCAAATGTTTCAGTAAGTCGAAAATCTGAATTGGCGCGTAACCGCAACGATGCAACGCAATAACTGTGACACGGTCTTATTTAAGTGTCCACTCCATATTTAAAAATGAGGAAAATTCTAAAAAGTACACATTTTTATTTTCATGAAAAATTCCAAATTCGAATTCAATAAACTTTTTTTGTGGCCAGCGTTCTAAATTCAAAAGTTTTTATTGTGTGACAGAACTTATGACCTGACTATGTATATATTACGAGTTTTTTTTTTATTATTAATATTAATAATTATCAGTTATTATTAATAATTCTTAAATGAAAATCACCTTACTGTTGATAAATATAATTAATTTTCAAAAAAGTCGTACGTCTTTTTAGAGGAATAGAAGGGGGTGGCGGGTGCACGCGGGGGACACGGTTGTAATGAAGCTCTCGCGTATAGGGGATAGCGGCGCCTGGGTACTGCCGGGTACGTACGTATCTCTTCAAATAAATTATCATTATGAGGCAAGAATTTTTGGCGATATGTGAGCGTGAGGTAGGTACGAGCTGAAAAGGTATTAAAAATGCTCATAGAAATGTTAAAATAAAATATTTATCTTTATACATTTATTTATATCTAACTTCTCTCACTCTCTACTACTATACATTTCTTACGTTTATGATATAGGCCTGTTAACCCGGTAAAAAATATTCGCCGTCTTTGCCTTCGAAATGTTCTTTATGGCACAGATTAATAAAGAGTTAGGAACAGATTGGACACGCCGAAAAAACATTCGACTAAATAGCGACTCTTGCTGCAACGCAATAAAGTGCAATTCACCTGCAAAGGGCGGCGCTTGAAAATCGGATATTCACCTACAAGTTGCCTCTCTTTCTATCGCGTAACTTTATCTCTTCTGACGCGGCATGTGTAACGTTAGGGTTATCCTCTTGTGACGAATAATTCATCTCAATTATTATTTTACCAAAAATATATTTTACAATGACTCCATAGCTATAGTAAACTAAGTAGATAGGCTCACACTATTGATCCAGTTCTGTGTACGAAACTAAATAGAAAATAAATATTAATAATGGAAATTTAATTTTGGTACTTATAGCTAATTATCGGTAGAAGTACGTTTCTTTACCTTTGGATGTCCTTAGAAAGTGTGAAAAACTTAAGGTTCGTATGCTTGTTATTATTTAGGCAGCCAAATGCGACGCAATATCTCTTCGGCTTCATATCAAAGTAGGTAACTAGGAGAAACGCGGGGCGGGGCGAGCGAGTGCGGCGCGGGGCGTCCGTACGTGACGTGCTATCCGGGTGGCGTTCTGCGAACCTCTGAATCTATGTCCACACGAAGGCGGACGCGGATGTACGCAGTGATTCGAGCTGACGAAAAATTATAGTCTTTGGAATTGAAAAAGATAATTTTTGACGAATATACAAGTATAACTATGTTATTTTTTGCAGGATTATCTCAAAATCTACTTCTTTATGGTCTTTCGTATTAATTCGACGCATCATAATATCGGTCAGTTCAAAAATTCAATGCAATGGTCTTGCTTTCTTTAATAGCTTCACATGTAAGCAATAAAGCATCAACCGACTTTACACAAAATAATAGTCAGAAAAAGTGATAAATTTCACATCATTCATCTCGTTAATCAAATTGTGCGATAATTATCAATAATCATCGAGAATTATTATTAATTTGCACATTAATCACTTCAATCACAGCATATATATGTGTGTGTGACATTGCTATTTCTGGTTCCCACGACACAGGAAATCCCAGTGTGTGGCTAGAAGCAATTGATGTGCCTGTATATTAATGTCAAATGTTAAAATTCATTTCAATACAGCCTTCTTGTAATTCAAAGGAATATGTAGATCTGCAATATGTAGATCTTATCCTAATAAGCAGACTCGCTTATTAGGATAAGTCGACTTTCCTTCACCCCTTTTCCCAAATGGGGCTGCAAAAGCACAACACAGTAGTGCCAATTCTTAGCTAGTTAACGGAGGGCTAGCCTATTGCAGCTGCTATGAAGGATATGAAGGTTTCTTACAAAGCATTCCATGGTCATTAGAGATTATATTTATAAGTACTTACAGGCTTAAGTCCTAGCTTGCTCATGATCTTGCGCGCCTTCTTCTCGCCGCGAGACTGCTTGGCCTTGGAGACCATGTCAATGCCGGCGATCGGGTTGGTGATGCCGCCGGCACCGCCCGCGCCTGGGGGTGGGAGTAATTGTCAGTCGGTACATCTATGATGACAGGCAGAGGTTACAGATGCTACAGATTTTAGAGGGGACGCATGGGCGTGGAAGAAATCGAGGAGCACATGCTGCTTGCGCATCCATCCATCATAGAAACCAGGATGGCAATTCTGGGACAAGCGACGATGAACTCAAAGCTCCTTAAACATCCAGGCATGCTACTCCAGCTGGTGCAGGAGTTTGGATGGCTGGATTGCACAAAGGTCCCTTCTCAACTGGGCCAGGTGCAGGCACCCTAAACTCCCTGAATGTGAAGAAGATCTATGATGCTTTTTTCTTTTCTCTTCCTGTGGTACTGCAATCTGTCATGTAGGTCATTCAGAGTTATGTTTGTGACTGGAGATTTAGAAATTGCCATTTGAGCAATTTAAAAAGCATGTAAAAGCGACTTTGTCGAAAAAGGGATATTACAATGTTCAAGACTACTTAAATGACGGTACTGTATGGGGTTAATCTAGCTCAACGCAGACCTTGCTGTTAATAATTTTGTAATTATTTATTCCCGCTCATTAATCATAATAATTAATAAAGTATTATTTGTATTAGTTAAGCACTACCAATCTTTAAGAGATCTATAGATCAATCTGTGGGAGTTTTTACGCCCTACTCTCCCACAGTGGTCCAATGTAGAGAAGAGGCAAAAAATTATGTTTACTAAGTATATGTAAATATTTACAGTAATAAAGAACTTTGACTTTGACTAATAGATTCTTGCAGCACTGGGGCAATTGTCCCATCCTATTCATTTTAAAAATAGATAAGATATTGTGGTGCTCTTTTTCACTGTTACAGCTGGTGAATGCGCTATCCGAGTGCCCTCATATGGCTCAGGTTGTCTATTTTATGGTCTGTATGGGAGTTATAGGAATGTGTGTAGAAGAGGCCTACAGCCATATCATAACCTTGTTCAATTAACCCTTCTGGTCTTTAAAAATATTAATTATTTGGTGCATTGTAGGGTCTACAATCATTTGTTGAGGAGGCATGTCATTGTCATGGACGGTCAAGAGTACATACCAGCATCTTCAAGTTCTGGGATGGTGTCATCCGAGTCACTGTCAGACTCAGTCTCATCCTTGTGCTTCTCAGTCATGGAGGCTGTGGCCTTGTCCAACTCAGTGAGTTCCGGCATCTTGGAGCTGCTTGGGGAAGTTATGATGATGCTTCAAGTTTCCTGCGGGTAAGGTTGTGTTGGCTATAGATGTTGTTCACACAATTTTTATTATTATGTTAAGGGAGGGGGGTTTTTTCGGAGCTCCCCTGTCCTCTTAGTATAGTTTATTTTGCGAGAAAATGTATAGTTTTTGAGAAATGAATTAATTTTGTTAAAATTTTGTGTTATGTTCATATATATAATTTGAAAGTGACAAAATGCAAGTATGCAACCCTTAGAGGGTTGCGGGATAGCTTCCTATGCGGTCTTGTGGCATTTTAGGTATATATGAACTATTTTTTTATTGCGGGAGACTCAGTTTATTATAATTGCGATTAAAATTAAGACTCGCACGAACGCAATTCTGCCATTTATAAAAAAAAAAAACACTATATTATTGACAGCATTATATATATTGAGTCAAATTTGGCTAGAGTTTGAGTTTGAGTAGGATTGTGGCTAAATTTCAATTGGGTTTTGGGTTATAAGTTGTGTTAGAACTTAGAAGAAGCAAAACCGGAGCATAGAGAAGAGAAATGGAGCGAAGTGTATGCAAATGAAAAGAACATCTAATGATGTGAATAGTTTTCGCCGCCGCCCCGTGGTAGCTAGAGCTAGGACAATTTCCGACATAGAAATAACCTCAAAAAAAGGGGGGTCCCAGCGGAGAGGGTAGTTGCAGGGGCACCTCCCTCCTTTGATAGCCTCCAAAGCTCCTTTGATATTTCTGACTAGAACAGAACTAGACAAAGAACAAAGTTCTCAAAATATTATAGGTAGTTAGGTAGGTATATTGGATGTCCTTTGACACTAATTTATAGACACAAAAGAAACACAATCTTGTAATCCAATTAATATGACTGTGCTCTCACCACAACTAAAATAATTTAGTAACATGGACAACCACAAAGAAAATGACAGTAATATTAACCACAAATGCAATTTTTTGGCATGGTTTTAGTATTCCCTTAATTTCATAATAATGGGGTGTGTAATCGATAGTTGGTAGTCACTTTTCCTAACAAAGTGCTTTTCTTTAAGTGAGGAAATGCATAGTTTTGAAAAAAAAACAAAGATGAAAAACCAGAAAATTTCTGTGAACAATAAATAAAAATTGGACAATTTTGTGAAAAAAGAAAGGTATTTGATATAATGAAATGTCAATAAGACCATACAAAGTGAATATTATGACATATTGTACAATGTTATTGTCATTATTGTATGTTTGTGGATGAAAAAAGCCCAACCAAAATAGCCGCACTCATTACACCATTCCATTCATAAATTGTATTATGGTGTTTTTCTTCTTCTTGTTCCACGAACTGGCTAGAGTAGGTTATTGTGGCTACTTTTTAATCAGGTTATAGGTAAGGTTAGAATGTTAAAGAAGCTAAACTGGGGCGGAGCGAAGCATATGCAATCAAAAGACTGGCTAGAGTAGGTTATTGTGGCTACCAGGGAGATATCGGTGTAGGAAGCAGGAATAACGGTTGGAGTGTAGATAAGGGGGCGCCAAAGAAAAAAAGAAAAAAGTGGGGGCTTCCGCCCCCTTATCGACACTCTGATCCGGGACTCCCTACCTACTACACCCCTCGAACTGTAAATTAAAACAACATTTATGTAAACATAACCTCAAATTTTAACAAAACTAAACAATTTATTTATATCTTATTTAATTTGTCTCAAAAGTATACATTTCCTCACAAAAAAACTATACCAGGGGGTCGTGGGATCCCTTCCAAATTAGGGGGAACGTTTCTAAAATCTTACCAATTTTTTTACTTTCATCAACCTTAGCAAGACATGAGCCCGAAATTTTGCAGTGGTGCAAAGACAAGGATTATTAGATTCGGAATACTACCAAGATAACAATTCACTGGATAGCTGTTGATCTCAAATGACTAGGGACTATTGAATGGAGTTACACGGTTAGAAAAGACGCAAACCTTCAGTGTACCAGAAACAAAAAACCGGAAGAGTTTAAGAGTATAACCTCAATCTTTTGAACTACATCAGTAAAATACGGTAATGATAAACAATCACTCCTAAGACTCCTAATAAAACAATTACACACAATTTCACTGAAAGATAGGCAATTACTACCAAATGAATCCTCGAAAATGCCGCACAAATGGATGCAGATATCACTATCGATACTTATCGATATTTGCAAATAAACAAAGGATAAAGTCACAAATTTATCGCAAAAAACTTTAGAACATAAATCAACGCAAATGTTACCAAGATCGCACTAATAAAAGTAGATTATTTACCTCACAAAAGGAAAAATTGGGCAAAAGAATTTTAGTTCGCACAATTTGCGAATTTGACAGATTATGAAGAAAGAGAGAGACAAAACATATCGTGTCGTCTTCCACATTTTCACTAAGAATGCGTTCAAGATATTTAAAAATCGAGGCCGATACATGGCCAATTTAATAAAGAGTTAGGAACAGTTTGGACACTGTACATACACGTTCAACTAAAAAGCGACCCTTGCTACAACACAACAAAGTACAATTCATGCTGTGTAGCGCTGCGCCCGCACTTCGATTACTTACCTAAAAGTTGCCTCTCTTTCTGCCGCGTAACGCTATCCTCGTCTGAAGCGGCACGTGAAACTAAGGGTTGTCTCTTGTCACAAATAAAACTGAATGTTTACTTACTAACTACGAACCACTTACTATTACTAGATTTGTGAATAACATTTATAATATAGGTAGTATAGGTAGGTACCTACCTAACCTTTTACATAATGGCCAGAAATCCTATCGACAGTCAGTAGGACAGTGACCTTTAGTCATCTCTGCATGCAGTGACGAAACGTCATCAAACAAAGTGCTAAGTTGACTTTGTCAGGTCATCATGCTAAATAAATCCGGAAATTACGAAGTTATAGAAACCGCCACAATAATAGTCCGGGAGCCGTCTCCCGAAAATCGCTAGAATAACATTTTAAAAACTAGCTGCCCCGTGCAGCTGTGCATATTTTTAAAACCGTTCGAAATTAAACAAAGACGAACACTAAGGGCCACTTGTTCCAAACTTTTGATATTCGCTAAATTAAGTTTAATCGCCGATTTCGTACAAGGATAATTTAAGTTGTCAAACAGGCCAAGGCTATATGCCTATCTGGTACCCACTTAACATTGCTGCGTTTTATTGATATTGCACTTAAACTTCATTTAGCGGCTGTAAAAAGTCTGGTGCATGTCGCACTAAATATTACTAATAATACTAATATAACTAAACTTAATATACTAAAACTTAATATTACTTTATTTCTTTACATTGTTTTTTTTAGTTGAACGAATAAGCAAACAGTCAAGTACTAGGTAATTAGGGTTAGTATAGGAAAAATAATATAAAATATGAATAAAAGTCAAAGTAGGTATTTACCGAAAATATATATATTATATTTTAAGTATTAAGAATGAGTAAAAACTTGGACATATCGTGTATTGCGAACACGCGCATACCGCTTGCCGGTTTGCAGCCTACAAAATCTTTTCCCGCTGGCGAGGTGCGTCGGAGACGCCTATGTACTTGTAGCTTTGTAGGTAAGTTGCGGAGTGTCCCAGGCCTCAATATCAGAAATGGCTGCTCAATAAAATGTGACGTCTGACGTTCATAGTGTTGATAAAAGATGTGTCGTTCAATAGACGTCTCCGAAGTCCGAACTTGGAACTACATTATACCGGTTCGATTTGTCTAAATTAACCGTAAACAGGATAATATAGACGAGACATATGGGAAAAAAAAAGAAAGACGTCATAATATGAATCATTAAATGTAAAAGCGAGAAACAATGACGATCACCTGTCCCTTACTCACGTATGTAGTTTTTTTATCTGCTACAGCTCCACTAAGTGAAACTCTGTGGCAAACAAATATATGTCAATTCCGAATCGTTTCGAGAGACATTGAAATAACAGTAATTTGTGTTTTTCTAGTGTTTTCTTTGTAATTATGTTATTTACAAGGACGAGCTTCTGTCAGCAGTACGGGTTAGAAGAGGACTCACAACCTCCAGCATTGGCTTTGATAGCCCTGCAGTCAATATTTAACTGAGCGATCACCTTACTCCCGAAAATAAGCTGCTGATGAAGCGTGCCCGTGAACTAAAGAAGGAGCAAAAGATCGCCCACATATGGGTTCGGGATTGTAAGATTTTAGCTAGGAAAATGACAATTTGCTTGCATTACATAGTTTTGTTTATATTGCTTTCTTTGTTGCACTTTTCATCCACTTTACATTTTAATAATTACGAATCCACAACTAAAACTAACAATAGCCGTTTAAACTATCGACAAGGGTTTTTTGTACAAAATCTTCCTTTATTTACGTCTACCAAAAAATAATTTGAATAGTATATCAAATGATACATATTTATATCATATGGACCTCAAACACTTTAATCTTGTACATTTCAAGTCTTATGAAGCTTTAGTTCGTTTAGGCTTTTAAACCTAGGTAAAAATAACTCCAAAAAAGAGGACTACCATATCAAAGCCAATGTATCCGAATTCTTCGACTGCCCAGATATTTCGTCATTCTTCAGCCATCTAAAAAAACATAGCTTACCTTGTATTCATATAAACATTAGGTCAACAATTAAAAATTTCGGTAAACTTGAACAAACTGTATCTTTGTTCAAGAAAAGTATCAACGTTATATCGCTACCTCAGTGCTTGAATGGTCAATAGACCACTGAGTGAATTTCACAGGAAACGTTTACTTTGTTTGACATTGTTCTAAAGCGTAGTCTACGGAAATCTACGGAATGTAAGCATTGTCTAAACGTGCCCAGTAAGTAAAATACATAATTTGAACAGATATGAGTGCGATATGCGTAGGGAAACAACGGAGGCTGTTATAGAACTGGTTTATTGGTGAACGCACAAGCGGCCGGATAGTGCTTAGAGCTATATTATATACATACCCAACAATATGTAAGCTAAGTACCGAGTATTTCAAATTTAAAAGTGGATATTGAACAAAATGCCGCTGTAAAAATCAAGCAATTGGATAGTGAAAACAACATGTGGAGGTTGCATAACATTAAATACTTTTTAGTTGCGTGGTTGTGTGTTCAAAGAACCATAGGTAGAATACAGGGTGTTTTATTTTATGTCAATCTAAGGTAACTAACGACACGAGTTGTGCAGTGTGTGCGAGCGTAAATAAGGTACCCACCTATTTTGTTTAATAAAGTTTATGCAAGTAGTTACAGGTATAAGGTAGAGATGTGTAAATAGCCCGATCGTTGGGCTATTAACCGGTTAATAGCCGTAAATTTGCCGGTTAATAGCTAAACTGGCTATTTTTAATACAAAACTTGTTTTTTTTTTGCTGATCGCAAATTCGGATTATTCCTTTTTTTCGTCAAATTTTTCCGAAAATTCTAATTGACACTTGGCCGAGAAATCCGCAACGGACTTGACCAAAAGTATCTGAATTACATAATACAACCATAAAAACACATTTTGTAAGAAAAACATTAAAAGCGGGGTTAATAGCCATTTTGGCTATTAATATTAATACGATTAATAGCACTACCCATCTCTAGGTATACATAATGTGCATGCATAAGTATGAAATAAAACGTTTCGATCGATTCGACGATTGGTGATGTGAAGGAATGGAATTTTTTGAACGGTGTAGATGAACGGGAATTAACGTATAAAATTACATTTTGTTAAGTATTGTTATCTAGAATATGGTCGGGAATTTACGTAGGTACTTAATTCGCCAATATTTTTAAATGGACCTCGACTCCCTTAAATCCGATGCCTCATCTGTTGATTGGAATTGGAACCCTGTCATGACTTGTGAGACCGTTGATGACAAAATCCTGAAGTTCAACTCAATTGTCCTTGGGCTCTTCGACAAGCATGCACCAATGAAAAAAGTCAGGGTCAAACATCTTCCTGCCCCGTGGCTGACCGACGCCATCAAGCGTTTAATGGCAAAAAGAAACCGTGCAAAAGGGCGATATAAGAGGGACCCGACCAACGACAGTCTTCTAGCTTTTAAACGCCCCCTTAACCTGTGCAATGCCAAGCGACGCCACATCCATGAGCGTATAGAGATATACACTCCAGCTCAGGTATGGAAGTTCCTTAAGACCATTGGTGTTGGCAAGTCCCAGGAATCTTCTTCAGGTAATATCGATCTCAACGGTCTCAACCAGTTTTTTTCTTCTCCTCCCGTCGTGATGGACCCTACCACTAAGGAGGCAACCCTTCATTGTCTACGTTCGAGGGCTGCAGTCTGCACCTCACCGTTTAACTTTAAGCTTGTTGGAATCGGTGCCTTTAGAAAGGCAGTGCTAGCTATCACATCCAAAGCTGCTGGTGGCGACAACGTCAGCCATCAGATGATCCACAGCGTCCTAGAGGAGTTGCTTCCTCCAATTACCCACATCATCAACTTCTCTCTCTCGGTAAGCTCCTTTCCTAGCCTGTGGAAGAAAGCACTCGTTATCCCACTGCCAAAAAAATCCAATCCCTCCTCCTTCAAAGATTATAGGCCCATATCTATCTCTCCAAAGTCCTTGAATCCATAGTCCACTCCCAACTTTCTTCCTACCTTTCATCAAACAAACTTCTCAATCCTTTCCAATCTGGGTTCAGACCAGGCCATAGTACTACCACAGCACTCTTAAAAGTCAGCGATGACATACAGTTAGCCATGGATCAGAAGTTGGTCACGGTCCTAGCCCTGCTTGACTTCAGCAATGCCCTTAAACTGCGTCGATTTTGACATTCTGGTCGCTATATTGAGCTCACTGAATGTCTCCGTCCATACTGCTAACTGTTTCCACTCATACCTGAGAGGTCGTCAGCAACGCATTTAGTCTGAAGAGACTAAAACTCAATGGTGTGATCTTTCCTCAGGAGTGCCTCAAGGTGGTATTCTCTCTCCTCTTCTATTTTCAGTCTTCATCAACTCTATATCCGACGTTATCTCTTCTTCTTATCATCTGTACGCAGATGATCTCCAAATTTATCGCCACTTTTGCCATTGCGATGTAGCCTCAACCGTGGAGGCACTGAATGCTGACCTCGAGAATGTGAAAGACTGGGCCTTATCATACGGGCTGTTGGTAAACCCGACCAAATCACAAGCCATGCTTTTAGGAACCAGGCACACGCTTTCCTTGATACAAAAACATATTGTTCCTGTGTTATATAATGGCATCACAATTTTAGAACATTCCGCCTGGAACCATACTGTACAGTTTTCCAGGCGGAAATGTACGCAATCAAAATGGCAGTGGAACGGGCTCGAGATCGCAAAGAGTCCGTCATTAACATATTCAGTGACTCGCGGTCGTCTCTGGAGCTCCTGTCGAGCGGTCGAGTGACCCACCCACTGGCGCTTGCAACGCGTCGCGCTGCCACAGAGTTGAGGGCAGTGGGTGGTGAGCTGCGGCTGTTCTGGGTACGGGCGCACGTGGGGACGCCCGGCAACGAGCGAGCAGACGAGCTCGCAAAACGGGCGGCCCACAAAAAAACGCGTGCCGACTACGACCGGTACCCAGTATCGTTCGCTAAAAGAACGATACGGCAGGAGTCCATTGCCAAATGGCAGAGCCGGTACGAATCCGGAGACACCGCTTCAGTCACAAAAGCGTTCCTCCTAGATGTCGCCCAAGCACACCACACGATGCTCCATGTGCAGCTCGACAATTTCCTCACCCAAGCGCTCTCGGGGCATGGCGGGTTCCTTCAGTACCTACATAGGTTCAAACTGAAGGAAAGTCCCACATGCCCCTGTGGTGATGCGGATGAGGACCCGCTGCACATTTTCATAGAGTGTCCGTTGTATGGGAGGAGAAGATTCGAGGCCGAGATGGTCATGGACGGCCAAATAACTAAGTCGAACCTACCAAACCTCCTACAGGACAAAACAACGCGCCCAGTCCTGGCAGCATTCATGAGGGAGATCGTGCGGTTAAGCAATATTAGGAATAAATAGGTTCTATCCGGGCACCGATCCAATTAATTATTAATTAATTATTAATTATTAATTAATTGTTAATTAATTATTTTGACTATTTATTTATTGAAATGATTTTTTATTTTATTGTTTTTATCAATGTCATTATATTATGGTAATAAGTAAATTAAATAGACGCAACTTAATGTAAACAATGTAAATATTTTAGGATTAAGTTAATTATGTTAAGTCTAAGTTTAAGTTAATTATATTAAGGGCAAACCTGTATGATTCTGGCGTCTCCAAATAACAAAAAAAAAGAAAAAAAAAACTGTATATAATAAAGAAATAAAAATGTATAAAAATAATAACGATAATATCTATAATTATAATTTCATATCTAAATGTAATAAATATTTATACGATAGGATTAAAATTTTGATGAATTGTAAGGAGACGCCAAAAACAAAAATAGAAATAAACGATGCATAAAGACACCTCATCTTCGAGGTGGAAGAAAGAAAGTGGGCATACGGTGTTTTTAGTCGGTAAGAGTCCGACACTGCCAGGGCTTCCCTTCCCTGGCGTCCATGAGGATTTTCACCGTGTGTCCAGAAAAAAAAATGGCATCACAATAGAGTATACAGATCAGGCGAAAAACCTTGGGGTTATTTTCGACAACCTGCTGTCCTGGTCTCCACATGTCAGCGAGGTCAGCAGACGGGTCTTTGCGTCTTTTCACTCCCTCAGGCGTTTGCAGTACTTCTTGCTACGGCAGACCAAAATCGCCCTTGCTCAGTCCCTTCTTCTGCCGCTAATCGACTACGCCGATGTCTGTTGGGCGAGCGCGAACGAAGATCTACTGAACAATCTCGAAGGACTTCAGAATCTTGGGATTCGGTTTATCTTCGGGTTGCGCGAATTCGACCATGTTTCTCAATATTGCAAAGAGTTGGGGTGGCTTCCAATTCGTCGTCGTCGAGACACTCATATTCTCTCTTATCTTTTCAATATATTGAAAAACCCGCGCTACCCCAGCTACCTTCGAGACCGCTTTGAGTATCTCTTTTCAGGAGATCGGCACCGGAGATCTCACACGGTCTCACTCTTAGCCACTCCAAGGCATAACACCTCGGCATATGAGCACTCATTCAGGCTGCAGGCGGTTCGACTGTGGAACGCACTACCTTGCACTATAAGAGACAGTCCCACTATTGTCTCTTTCAAATACCGGGTAAATGAGCACTTCCTCTCTCTTTCGTGAGAGTTATAGTATGTATATCATTATAATATATAAACTATATTGAAAAATGGGTAGGTAGACCACTGATTAGACTAGGTACTGTAGGGTTCGATATTTGTTTATGCGATTATATTGTATACGGGCCTCTTTAGAGTGGGTGTCACTTTGACACCGTTACTTATTTTGTAGTTTTAAAAAGAAAGAGGCTTGGATGTGAGAAGTCAATGTGACACACTTCACCGTAGGCTTCGGCCAGTGACTGATCTAAATTTTATAGTTAGGATTAGCTTAGTGGCTATCGAGCCAGTTGTGGATCCCTTTTATAAAAAGTGTAAACTAAAGAAATAAAAACAGAACAGTTTAAACTAAACAGTCTTCATCTTTATCATATAGTGGTTAGGAGCACTACATTAGTGCTAGGAGTACTACATTGGCGGAGGCGCCAAACGAACCGGAGAAATAGGAAGACTGCTTCAGAAGGAAGGTGACGTCATAAGAAGTGGCGTAATAGAAGAGGATAGTGATTGTCGATCCAGACCTTGAAGAATCGAGGAAGGATCAGGAAGGAAGTACAGAAATATACTTCCCAATGCAATCGAATGTGCATTGGGAAGTATATTTTTGTACTTAAGTTTTTTATTTAGGAATTACCTCGACCTGCCAAGCGAGTGAAGAATCGAATAGGAAAATATTGTGGGAAGATTTTAATAGCGGCGGACATTTTGTGAAAAATTTTATGAAATTATTTCATGATGGAGGATTTGTCAACTTGTTTTTCGGGGAGTCCTCAGGAGTCCTTTGAAGACTTTTTAGAAGACTTCAGAGATGCTGCATCGAGGAAGAAATTTATATCGTCGGAGGAATTAAAATTATTATTTCCTTCGTATTTAAAAGGTGGAGCCTTATATTTTTTTAGGGAAATTAGGGGCAGTGCCCAGAAATTTGACGAGGTGGTGAATAAATTTAATGAGGAATTTGGAAGCACAGACTTTTATTTATTTTTATTATTTATTTTTATTTTATTTATTCAGAAAACCAACAGCGTTACAGTTTAATTATCTTAATTAAATTACTTATTTACTACAGCCAATTATAGGTTTCCATAAATTACTTAATTCAAGACTCCTTAAATTATGGGGTTAGTAAAATAGATAGGTTATTTATTACACTTTGCAGAGAAGTTCTACAATGCCAAGCAAGAGAAAAGAAGTTTGTTGGACTACTTTTCCATTATTTAGGGGACCTGGCGAGGAAGGCTAGAGTTACCAAAGATGACATTTTTATAACGCAATTTTTAAGAGGATTGCAAAACCATCTTAGAAATAAATTAATGATGAGCCATTTTGTAGATAAGAAGGCGCTAAGGGCAGTGCTGGTACAGATGGAGAAATTAAGTCCGGGAAGTGATGATAATGTGAATGTGTTTAGGAACCCGGCAACTTTTGGACCGAATTTGGCCCATAGCAATAGGGGGGGAGACAGACCGTTTCACACACAATTTAATCAAGGCCCTACTCCAAGACCCACGACGAACGCCGAATGTTTCGCCGTCGGCAAGTGGTCAGGAACCACATATTAGACCTAGTACTAATAATTATAATTTGCGTCCTAGGCAAGCGGATTTTGCAACACGTCGTCTCTAGAGGCCGATAGCGGTGACCAGGCTGACCTGTGGAATGAGGGCCTCAGACGAGCTCAGCAGCGAAGCACAGAAGCGAAACGACCAATGGGGAAGATCGTCGCAGTCGAGGCGGATCAGCAGGTCAGACCATTAGTTTCATTAAATTCTTCAAATGTAAACGTGGTAGCTCTTTTAGGTACAGGCGCTACAGCTTCATGCATCAGCCCAGCCGTTGCAGATCAAGTGGGTGCGAGATGTGTGCAAGAAGAGAAAAGACGGGTTAAGGCGGTAAATGGAAGTTTGCTGCAAATTGTAGGGAAATGTGTTATAGATTTTAGTTTGGACAATTTTAGCTTTTCACAGGAATTTTTAGTAATAACTGATTTAAATTGTAGCATTATTTAAGGGGTGGATTTTTTAATAAAGAACGGTATGAATATTGATTTTGTTCATTCGTGTATGTGTTTTTTCCAGGGAAAAATACCGTTTTTCAATAATTTCCGTACGAAACAAAACACGACGCCGGTAAAACGAAATGTCATGTGCGTAGGGATTCTTTCAAAACAAAAGATAGGGTCGGACTTTCTAGACGGTTCTAGAAGGAAACAAGTGAACTTCGGGGAAACCACGGTTATCGAGGATCGTGACGTGATAAATTCTATCGACTTTCAGGAGTTAAGAAAGGGCGATTACGTTTAATTCTCGGGGTTATCGGATTCGTGCGAATTTGCGTTTGGGGTAGAGGATAAACGGTTTATCGAAATGAGGATTTATGTGAGAATGATAAGCAGGTATTATTGGCGTTGTTGGATAGGAATGCGGATAGATTTGCGTTTGCAACTGACCAGTTAGGTAGGTCGGAGATAGTGTCGGTCGATATTAAGACTTATGATGAAGAGCCGGTTCATTGTCATCCGTATCGCGTTTCGCCGGTGCAACGAGAAATTATTGAGGAGCAGGTCGCGGAGATGTTGAAACTAGGTGTCATTAGGGAATCCACTAGTTCTTATGCTGCACCCGTTGTGTTAATTAAAAAGCCCGATGATTCATGGAGGTTTTGTATAGATTATCGGAAATTAAATAAGAAAATTTGTAGGGATAATTATCCTATTCCGCGGATAGAAGACATTGTCGATAGTTTGGCCGAGGCCAAGTATTTTGCGGAGTTAGATCTCAATTCAGGTTATTGGCAGACGGTTATTACGGAAGGTAGGCATAAAACGGCTTTCTTCACGACCACGGGTCTTTATGAATTTAATGTTTTTCCGTTCGGTTTGGCAACGAGTCAAGCGGTTTTCTAACGGATGATGGATAAAGTTTTAGCAGATTTAAGATTTAAAGGGGTTATGGTTTACGTAGACAATGTAATTGTGTATGGTAGAACATTCGAGGAGTTTACCGATACGTTGCAGAAAGTTTTTGGGCGGTTTAGAGAAGCGAACTTGACCTTCAAGCCATCCAAATGTAAATTCGGTTTTTGCGAGATTGAGATGCTAGGTTATCTAATCTCGAATGAAGAAGTAAAACCTAGTGAGCAAAAGCTGAAGGCTATGCAACAGGTTCCAACTCCCATATCTACGAAGGATGTGAAACGATTATTAGGTTTATTTTCTTATTATAGAAAATTTGTATCGAATTTTGCGAGAATATCGTTACCTCTCACTAAATTATTGGAAAAGGGGGTAAAGTTTCAATGGAATGAAGAATTGCAGAATTAGTTCGAGTATATTAAGAAGGTTATGTGTAGTGCGCCAATACTTTCCTATTATTCGGAGGATAAGTCAGTTACTACGAGAGTTTATGTGGATGCGTCTAACGAGGCGTTAGGTGCAGTATTGATGCAGGGCGTTGAAAAAATGAGTCCGGTTGCCTATGCGTCTAGGAAGTTAACGGATGCGGAGAAAAAATATATTACGACGGAGAAAGAGTGTCTGGGGTTAGTATGGGCGTTAAGGCACTATAGGTATTATCTTTGGGGATCGTATTTTCAGGTTGTTACAGACCATAGCGCGTTATGTTGGTTACAGTCGAAAAAAGATATCTGGTAGGTTAGCGCGATGGGCGTTAGCGATACAAGAATGGGATTTCGAGATAGTTCATTTCTCGGGGAAAAGCAATGTAGTGGCAGATTTTTTGAGTAGGAATCCGCTAATGGAAGTAGGGAAACGGGAAACAGAAGGACCTCAGTCTTCTTCTCGTTCTGAACCTGATGATGATGGTTTGGAAGTTTTTAGTATTAATGTAGAGTCGTTACAGGCGGATCAAGAGAACGATTCATTTTGTAGTAGATGGTTAACGCGGTTGAGCGAACGTCCGGAAGCGTGGCGTAACGGTTTTTGTTTGAGAAATAATTTATTATATAAAAGCGTACGTAGAGATGGAGAAATTAGGGAGGTATTAGTATTGCCTAGGTCTTTGTTTCAAAATGTAATGAACGAATTACATGATGAAGCGTGGACAGGAGGTCATTTGGGTCTCGCAAAGACGTTGAAGAGGTTTCGGTCGAAATATTTCATGCCGAAAGCCGATAAGGAGATAGAGCGTTATATAGCTTCGTGCGTGCCGTGTCAAGAAAGGAAATTAGGTAGGTAGTATTTTTAAAATTTTAAGACTGACCTGCGGGTGAAATAAATTCTCTGAATAGCCCGGGAGGCCACTCGGTTATTTTGCGAGTTATTCGAGCGCGTCATTTAATATATGGGAAACACTAAACAGAATAACGGTTTGGTAGAACGAATGAATAGAACGTTAACTTCGATGTTATCAAAATATTTAGGTAGTAATCAAAGGCGGATATCGGGAAGATGTATGAAGTTGGCACTTCTGCATCAAGGACCATACAAGGTCATTGAGATCGTTGGGAGGTATAATATGCTGATTCGTCGTCTGAACTCACGGTCACGGGGCGTTATTGTTAACACAAATAGTTTAAAACGCTTTGTGCTGCGTTGAGGAGTTCGTCTGATATTAAATAATTACCTATACATTAGGAGTATACTATAATTGTATCCCGGTTGATGGTTTGTGGTTTATGTATGCGGTGGTGTTATGAATTGTTTATTAACCGGTGTTTCTTTTCATGTTGTTGCTGAACTATGATGTCTGATAAGGACCGTACACCAAAGACCCAAGAAATATCTGTAACATACTAGATTTCCGTGGTAGATTACCTTTATATGAGAAACGTTTATAAACGACAGTTCGAATAATTGTTTGAACCGATCGCCTGGTTTTATCTTTGAGAGCAGTATGACGAGGCAATAGCTATTCGTATTATGGTTATGTTTTGGTTCCCGCGTTCTTAAAGTATAGAGTTGGGATGATTTGGTAAGGGGAGAATAAGGGTTGTATAACGAAGTTGGTAACGAAGGTTTCTCAATGAAAGTAATTTTTGATGTGGGATAACTCGGGTATTCGATACACATTCGAGATTCTTTGTAGTGTCTTTACTTGGGTAATTGGTTGCAACTCACGGCGATTATCTTAAACTGTTCATAGTAAAAGATAGTTTACTGAATTCCAATGGATTAGTTGAGATGTTGTGTGTAGTAGTATCGGTTTTAAAGCTAGTTGATTTCATCGTATTATTGGAACGAATTTTAATGAACTCATTCTTAAGCTGTGGCTTAGTAATACGGTTCTTTCTTTCTTCTTCTTTCGGTTAATCCTGTTAGTATGGTTGACGTTTCCTATATTTGAAAATGATAATTTTTTTCTTTGATCTTTGCCTGCGTTAATTTTTGAAATAGTTCCATTCGGTGGAAAGAGTTCACAATGTGTTCACAATTGTTTATGCAAAGATCGAGTTGTGTTAGTTTTAGGAACGGAGGTATTATAGTTGTCTGATAAGTTTTTCGCTAGTTTTTATTGTCAGAAAGTTTGTCGAATGATAACCATTCGAGAAGCTAAATCTTAGATAGATTCAGCTGTTTGCCTTCGTATTGTAAAAGAGAGTTTTCTAGCGTTAGGTAGGTTAGTGTTAAGCTGCCAATAATTGTATGATGGGATCATAGGGTGTTATAATTTAAGTTTTTTAAGGTGCATAGCCTACACCTTAAGTGTAGTTAGGTTTATATTAAGTAGGATCTACACCCTAAGTGTAATTAGGTGTGTAGCTTAACATGTGATCTTCGGTCAGTTTATTCTATTTCATGTCAATGTTTTGTTTTGGTACTGGTCTTATGCGTGATCAGAATTTAATATTAGGGTACTCGATGTTATTTAAAATTATGCTTGCGGCATATTTCCTGTTTTCTAGATTTCAAGCATAGCAAACTAAGTTAATGTTAACATTTAATGTTTTTTAGATTTTAGACTTTGAGATAGGGTTGTCATTTTAGATTTTAGACTATGAGTTAGGGTTGCCACTTTGAAAAAAAAAATCCGTTGGATTTTTTTTTTGAAGGGAGGGGGGAATGATTGTAGGGTTTCGATATTTGTTTATACGATTATATTGTATACGGGCCTCTTTAGAGTGGGTGTCACTTTGACACCGTTACTTATTTTGTAGTTTTAAAAATAAAGAGGCTTGGATGTGAGAAGTCAATGTGACACACTTCACCGTAGGCTCCGGCCAGTGACTGATCTAAATTTTATAGTTAGGATTAGCTTAGTGGCTATCGAGCCAGTTGTGGATCCCTTTTATAAAAAGTGTAAACCAAAGAAATAAAAACAGAACAGTTTAAACTAAACAGTCTTCATCTTTATCATATAGTGATTAGGATCACTACATTAGTGCTAGGAGTAATACAGTACCTAATTACCTATCAAATTCGGCCGACCAAAATAATATTGCATCAGCCTGTATCTGTCACGTAAAAGAAGTAGAGAAATTAAAATATGAATAAAAGACCAACATACCTTTCCAAATCCGTCAAATTCCTGTGATTTTTTGTCATTGACATTTCTGCCGTTGGTTTTTCTCAGTAACAGGTCCTAAGCTCAGTAAATTATTAAACTTTACCAAAACCTCAACAAAAAAAGCCACAACCTGACTGACGCTTCGGAAGCAAGATGGCGTCGTGCAAGCGCGTCATAGCTGCATCCTTGTCCATGATTGGATGTAAGGTGGATGTTGATTAAACAAGCACGGAGATCGGTTTGCGATGCGTTCAGAATACGCAAATTACGGAGGTTGGCCAAACAAGCACTAAACACAATATTTCTACTGGATATCAACTTTTTTATTTTTGCATAGAACGTGAATTGTAACCACTTTAGGACATTTTTTGTCCCATTATACGATTTAAAATCAGCTTTTCTTTAAGTAGACGCCAATAAGTATATTTTCCGAAAAATGGTCCGTTGAACATTCAAGCACTGAGGCAGCGATATGTATTACAGAGGCTAACATATCTAATAACATCAGTTCACTATACCTACTCGACGAATATACTATGCGCACAGAATTGCGATCAAAACGGAAAGGTGGGGGAATAATAATCTACATAAACATCAGACATACTTTTGAACCTCTAAAATCTACAAATTTACACTGTGAGTGTATATTCGGTAAGCTAGTTACCCCGGAGGGACAACATTTCTATTAATGTACATTGTATAGACCTCCCAACGCGAGTAGGCACTTGTGTTTAAAAGAACTGTGTACAATAACTAATAGGATCTCAAGTACACACAACTTAATATTGCTTGGAGACATAAACATAGACTGAAAAATAGATAATCCCGTTAGAAATCGATATTTGAGCACTATGTATGACAACGGCCTTGTTTGTGCGATAAGTGACTACACTAGGATAAAAACTAGAGCAGGAAAAACTACAAAAACTTGTATTGACCACTTTTTCATTCGCTTGCGCATACAAGATGTGTTTTCTGCGGCATTGGGAACAGTACGGGCTGATAATCGCATAATTATTTTGACTTGCACGGGCATAAACGTGACCCAGGGTGGCCCAGAATATATTACAACTCATGACAAAAAGTAGCTAGCACAAAACTTAGAGCAAATTGAACCATCTGTTTTGTCACCTAAATATATATAACTACATAGTAAAAGAAATTAAAGAATGCTATAACTAATAAAGTTTAAATCAAGGTGTAAAATAAGGTCTACAGATACATGGACGAGTAAAATAGTGGATAATATATGTAAGGAACGTGATAAACTATTTATAAAATGGAAAAAAAATCTTATGACATGATCTTAAAAATGGAGTATGACAAAATAAGGAATAAATAAGGCTAATAAAACGATAGATAAAACAAGAAATAATCACTTCAAAACCAGATAAATGAAAATAACAATAATCCTAAAAAATGTGGCAATTATTAAATAAAAAAATATAAAATCGGTTCGGCAGCAAGTACCGTACAAGCAACTTCTCTTGAGAAGAATTCTTTTTTTTAATAATATTCGCTGATATTAATAATGAAAATATCATTATTGCCGATCTCTGCTGCAAATGATTCTTAAGGTCTTAAAACATAAAGAAATTACGAAAGTAACTATTCCCATTTCCTAACTGATCATAACAACTTTCAATTGAAGTTAAAAATTAAAAAAAAAAACAATTTTTTAACATTACACAATAATTAATAAATTTTATCGAATTTAAAGAATTTTCACGAAAAAGATGACGTCATAGTGGGTCCGCCATTTTGAATTTTAAAAAACTGATGAAAGATTCGAAACCAGCACCCTCAAAAACCCACATCTACCCCTCAATACTTGGAATTACATACAAAATTAACGTTGCGTGTTCAAAAAAGTCAGTTTTTTACAAATAAAAAACGAACCGCTGGACCGATTTTTTCTAGACTCCTTTCAGATCTAAGTCATGACGTGGCGTATCGATTGATATGGTCATCAAAGCGATTCGGTCCAGTAGTTATTGAGAAAACGAATTCCATAATTTTGATCACGTACATACGTACGTACACACACACACACACACACACACACACACAGACATCACTCTAAAAATGATTGCAAATGATTCTCCAGGTCTTAAAACGTAAAGAAAACACAAAATTACCTATTTCAATTTTCAGACCTATTATAATAACTTCTCAAGAGAAGTTAATAATGGGAAAAGTGATCTCATCGATTGATGACGTTATTAAAAAAACATTCTGTAATGTTAAAGATATGGATGAAGCAAGAGTAGCGAATGCATTCGCAATAAGCTTTGATGAACATGTAAAGACCATAATCCCACAGTGTAATAAACCGTTGCTAAATAAAAACACATATAAAAGGCCAACTAACCCATCTATATATTTTAAGAAAGCAGAATGTGATAACTTACTAAATATAATCAATAAATTTAACAATAAAAAGGCTCCAGGCATAGATGGTATCAGACCCTCACACATTAAAATGTTAGCAAATAAAATTTCGGTGGCCATAGCTAACCTTATTAATGCTTCAGTCTCTAGTGGAATATACCCAAATGAACTCAAACTAGGGGTTGTTAGTCCGATCCATAAGAAGAGTTCCACCAAATACTACAACAACTACAGTCCCATAACGCTTTTGCCTTCGATAGACAAAATAGCTGAAAAGTACATTTGCGGACAGATTAACAAATTCTTCCAAAAACACCATCTCTTGTCTACCGTACGGTTTCCAGGCAAATAAAAACACCTCTCTCCTGTTATCGCAGTTCACCGACGAGATTTACAAACGATTGGATGCAAAGGAATACGTGCTGATGGTCTTCATTGACTACAGCCAAGCGTTCGATATTTTGAACACGATATATTAATATAAAAACTGGATGACTGCGGTATTAGGGGACCGTTGTTAGAATGGTGCAAAGACTACCTTAACAATCGTAGGTATTGTGTGGAGGTAGGACAGGCTCTTAGCGAGAAAGGTACTGTAACTGAGGGCACTGCCCAGGGCTCAGTGATAGGCCCTCTACACTATCTTTCCTACGTGAATGACCTTGAAAACCTCATCAAGGAATGTTCAGTATATCAATTTGCTGACGACACGTGCCTAATAGCAGCCAATAGGAATCCACGTATAGCGATGAGTAAACTGCAGGATGACTTTGACCTGCTCAATATGTGAGTCACACGATGCAGGACTCGTAATGAATGCACAAATAATCAAATTGGTCCACGCCTACTCGAGCCACAACAGTACCAAAGAAGAGATCCACCTACTGGCGCACACACACAAATGCCTTCATGCGTCACCTTCCTCTTGCACTGTATGTCCCAAAATAGATATAGAAAACACTCAAAAATACCTTGGTCTTGTCATTGATAATCGCCTCAGCTGGACAGCTCATATCGACGTTGTCTGCATCAAGCTTCGTGCAGTACTGGCAAAGTTTTCGCTTATGAACCGATGCATATCCTCTGAAGTTAAAATAATGCTGTACCAAGCCCTTGCAGAATCAATTATATCGTATGGACTGACCAGCTCCGGCCGTACGTCAAAAACCAACCTAGATAGGATATTCTCGCTGCAGTGGCGCATATTGAAAAAAATTGTGATGCGAAAAGTCAAACTTGAGCACCAAAATAACCCTGAAGGCTTATTTAAACACTGTGGACTAATTCCGGTGCACAAAAAATTCGAGTACCTTACACTTATTGAACATTACTTTCGCACAGACCTTCAGGTTGAAATTCAGCACAAAATACAAACAAGGCAAGTGACTAATAAAAAACTACTTATACCTAAGACAACTAATTTCTACGGAAAACGAACATCAACTTACTACCTTTGTTGGCTCGCCTACGCCCGGCAGGGTTCACATACAGGGTGACGAAAAGGATAAATGTACTCAGATAGTAGATCGTGACAAATTATTAAAATATCTGAACAATATTGACTGGAACCGTTCAGCCAATATGAATACAGCTAAGGATATCTTTGAATTTATCAAAGAATCGTTTCAATTAGCCATACAATTATCCACAAAAACCAAGAAAAAGCGTGATCATATTAGAAGTCGGCAACCGCGGATAAACAAAAATATCCTAAACCTGAGTGAAAAAAGAGATATTCTCTTTGGTCTCTGGAGAAAAAACCCAACAAATCACGACCTTAGACTGCAATATAATAAAATTCGAAATAAAACTAACAAAATCATTGAATTTTACAGAAACCTATACTATCAAAATAAAATCAAAGATAATTATACCAATCCTAGAAATCTATGGAGAATAATCAATTCAATATGCGGTAGAACTTGTAAGAATATCGATGATGCAATAATAGATGCGTTCAGTCCTCTAATCATCTCAAATACTGAAATAGCCAATCGATTTGCTGCAGAATTTGATGAATCCGTGAAAAAGATCAGCCCTCAGTGCAAAATAAACATTCTCGATGAAACCAGATTCAACACTGTTGCGAATGTCAGTATGCGCTTCCGAAAAGCCACGCCACGAAAAATCCATAAACTTATATGTGATTTAAATGGCAGAAAAGCATCAGGCCTGGATAAAATTAGGGTTCTAGACATTAAAGCCATTAGTGAGAAAATAGCAGGTACAATAGCGCATCTTATTAATACCAGCATACATACGGGTAAATACCCTGATGATCTTAAAATAGGTTGCGTTAGGCCAATATTTAAAAAAGGAAAACGAGACAGTGCCTCAAATTACCGTCCTATCACCTTATTATCGTCAATAGACAAAATAGTCGAGAAGTTTGTTTGTGAGCAGATGCATACATTTTATCAATCTAAAAATATTATAAACAATCACCAATTCGGATTCCAGCCAAATAAAAGTACGACATCGCTTCTATCCAAATTTACAGATCACATAAACAACTCGCTTAACGACAAAAAACAGGTCTTAGCCTTATTCATTGATTTTTCCCGCGCATTTGATACATTGGATCACAATCTGCTTACAAACAAACTCGCAAACTGTGGAATCAGAGGTCCGTTACAAGCGTGGTGTGCTGATTACCTGAGGAATAGGCAATACTGTGTCAAAGTTGGAGAAAGCACTGGCCGTATCATACCAGTAACCCAAGGCACGGCCCAAGGATCGGTTCTAGGGCCTCTTCACTTCATTACCTATGTTAATGATATGGTAAATGTACTATCCATCAGCACCCCGTACCAGTTTGCAGACGACACATGTCTGATTATAGCAGACAATAATATAGACCTTGCACTGCAAGGCCTACAGTATGACTTTGATAACCTGTGTCAGTGGTGCCACGATGTGGGCCTGGCCCTTAATGCGCAAAAGACAAAATTGATTCACATTAAATCACCATATTTGAAAGGTACTCATCCAACAGAGCTGATTGCGCATACACATGATTGTATGCACAATAAAAATAATTGCCAATGCCCTCCAATAGAAATAGTTGACAAACACACTTACTTAGGCCTCGTGATTGATGCAAAATTCAATTGGGGTCCCCACATCCAACGGGTATGTGACAAGCTTAGGGCACTCATTGCTTCCTTTTATATAATTAGAAACCGCATTCCATTTAAAACAAGATTAATGCTATATCATGCACTCTTCGACTCCATAGTATCGTATGGCCTCTCAAGCTATGGACGCACTCACAGAACTTACTTGGATCCAATACAATCCCTACAAACCAAACTCCTTAAATTAATTGTACCACAAAACATTAGGCACGAATACTCTGGAATTAAATATAAACTTTTCACATATTGTAAGACACTACCTATTCACACCAAACTACAGTATCTTTTACTTAAAGAGGATTTCTTCGACAAATGCTTTCAGCGAAAAATAAATCACCCCATAGCCACACGCCGTATGATTCAAGGTAAAATAACCACCACACGCGCAAACAACTTCTACGGCACTTGGACGCGCGCCTACATGATTCCGCGATTAATAAATAGTCTACCCACAGATGTTATTAATTCACTTTCACCAAAAAATATTAATTATAGACTTAAAAATTACTTTTCCTCCCTAGTCCCTCCCTAACCCTGCCCTTACTTTTAAATAGTTCATGTGTTATTTAGTTTTGTAATAGTTAGTGTAATAATATTTATGTACTACTTACTCATATCAAATATTTAAGTTAGCGTAAGCACGGATCCACGAACAAACCTACATGGTTTCTGTGGGTCCTACAGACTGTAAATTGATTTTTTCTTGTTTATAATAAATAAAAAAAATAAAAAAAGTACCGAAGCTTAAAAACAACTTACCTCTCAAACTAAAACAAGAAACCACCGAGAAGAACATTAAGAAAATACTTGAAAAATTCTACATGCTGGGTAACAACTCCGGATCAACTTTATGCAACTTACACAAAGACCGTATAGAAAGAGTACGTAAATTAGAGAGAGTTAAAATTAAGATTTTTTCTTTTCCGACTAAAGCTGATTACGAAACATTTGTCAACATTTAAAAATTGTTCATTTGACCCACAAAATTTTTCAAATATAACAAGGTCAGCTTATAGGCACTGGCAATCACTTGAACTACGAACTGTTCTAAAAATTTGGTATATCAGCGTGAAGGAGTAAATTTGAGTTAAGTATGTTTTTAGATATATTATTAATATATAAAATGAATAGTATAATCCTTAATGAGATCCTTGAGGTACTCCTGAACTTATAGACTTGTATTGTGACGTATACCCTTTACGGACCACTGCTTGTGTGCGGTTTTCTTTAAAGGACTTAATCCAGCGGAACAAATCACCATGAATTCCAAGTTCCCAGAGCTTTTTAAGCAAGGTGTGATGACATGTTTTGTCGAAAGCTTTGGAAAAATCTGTCTAAATGGCATCAACCAGCATGTTATTGTCTAATGCTTCCAAAATAATTTGAGTAAATCACAACATATTTGTGTCAACACTACGCCCTTTATATAAACCATGCTGGTTTGATATTATATGACGTCGAACTGCAACTGATAACTGATCAGGGACATTTTTTTCCTGGATCTTGCCAAATTGGCACAGTTTAGAAATAGGGCTATATTTTTCTATGTCCTGAGTCCTGACTTACGGCCCCTTTAGCTATTGGAGTAACAAGTACACATTTCCATATACTCGGAACATAGCCTTCTCTGAAGGATTTTTCAAAGAGAATTGCAATGGGTACAGTCAACGTGGATTTACATTTTTTTTTATAAATAATGGATGAATGCCATCGGGGCCAGCCCTTTTATGAGTATTTATGTTATTGAGATATTTAAAGGCGAGGTCCTTAGTTATGAAAATTTTGTCAATATCAAAAACTGAATCAGTATTCTAAGGCAAATTCCCTAGGTCGAAAGAGTTCATATCAGAATTTTCAAACACGGAATGAAAACGCTCATTGAACAAGTTGCAAATTTGTTCACCACTTGTGGCAGTAAAACCTTTATATCGCATCATTTCAGGCAGTCGACATTTAGAGAACACGGAACTAATGTACTACCAGAAAATTTTGGGATGAGTAGTAATTTTTTTTTCAGTGTATTGTATATATTGATTATAAAATTATAACACTCATTTTCGCACCTAAAAGCCTTTGCTCTAATGACAAAGAGGTATGGAGCTCTCATATTCCAGCGCATCACACGAACCACGCTCACGATTGTAACGCAAGACCAATTTCTGAAAAGAAAAAAAAAAGAGAAAACGATAGTAGGCCGTGTTGCAGTATACTAGTTTCTTGCGCTGCTTCTTCTCCGCTGTCATAACACTTTACAAAGGGGTAGTAGTTTTTTTGCATTCAATGTGTAGATTCAAATGACATTCAAAAAGTGTTCGAAAAAATCTATTTTGAATAAAAAAAATTAAGAGTGAAGTTTAAGTTTGTAAACCTCAGATAAACGAAACTCTTTGCAAACCAAATGGCACGATTACTGTATATTAATTTGATATCATAATGTCAAAAAGCGGTGCCGCCCATTATACGTCCGTCGACTGACAAAATCTATACTACATGTATAGTATAAATTTTCGCACATCGTTTCATAGTTTTGTAATCGCGGTGCGTAGTTTTGGTATCGCTTAAGGATCATTCACACAGCGGTACTACCTAGTAACGGCCGCCGGATCAGCCACCCGATGGGTCTTTACACTACTCTTGCCATCGCAGCGGCGACCGATTCGATGTCGCATCGGCCGCCGTTGCGTTCTGCGGTGACAGCTCGGGCGACCGTTGCTTTCTGCGGCGGCTGATCCGGCGGCCGATGCGTTGGCTGCAGCTTACAAGTTCCTAGTCCTGCAACTGTACAAAAATCCTTATTGTGGGTGCCCGGTTGCATATCCTTAAGCTTAAGGCTCATTCTCATTCATAAGTTTCGATAACTTCAGAAGTTATGTTCAAAAATGCCAAAAATTATCTTTCCTTCCCCCCCCCCCCCCCTCCCCTTATCTCCGAAACTACAGACTCTAAAATGATGAAAAAAGTACAGAATATATAACTTAAGCCAAAGATTACAGGAAAAATTACCCGGAATTGCCAAGGTTTTTTTCTATCTGTTTACCACATACAAACTTATGAATGAATCTGGTTACGTACATGGAGTATGAAAGTAGCCGCACTAATAACTTTGTTAACAACATTTTGCTACCTAAAATACATAATGCCCTCTAGAGGCCGCTATATTAACTTAAGTGTGAAGTCACATAGCCTGTGAACAATAAATATGCTTCTAATGATAACTTATTTGTCCAATTCTGATAAGTAGTTAAGATGTTCTGGTGGAACAACTGAACATTCATACATACTCTTCTGTTGACTTCGCTGTATTCGGGTAAAAATAAATAAATAGCGTCATGGCTTTTCCCCTTTGAAGTGGTAAAGGCACAGTTATCACAAACTATTCACTCCACACCATCCCTACCATTGTACGGGGGTACGAAATCCTTCGCGCGCGAGTTCGACTCGCACTTGACTGGTTTTCCATAATGTTTTCAGGGTACGTACATACTTGTACGTACCCTGAAATGGGGTACGTACATGTATGTAATATAATGGGTGTGTAATAATGAGGTACGGGTAGGTACATGTATGTCGTATGAGTATGAGTACACATAAATCTGAGTGAGATTCTTTAACATCCACGATTTTTTCTAAACTACTAAACCGATTTAGACGTACCCAGGTATTTACGTATCGTTAGAATCGAAGTTATCCCAAGTATTCCCAAGTGTCATAGGATGGTATAAATATGACGTTATCATAAGAACAATATAGCAGATTCTGTTATGCTATATTGAGTGACAAAGAAAAAAAAACTTCTAATCTCTTATCAAGTGGAGTAGGTATCAAAATGAACGATATTGAAAGCTTATAATTAATTATTATGAAAAATCATGCAATTTGTACCTTAAATAAAAAAGTGGCCAAGTGCGAGTCGGACTCGCCCCTGAAGGGTTCCGTTGTAGCAAGTAATTATGTGACTGGATGTTTGTGTTGTAATGTAACTTTGATTTTCATAGAGTTTGTATGAATGACAAAGTTATCTTTGCGGTTTTTAATACATTTATATCTTAAAAAGTGCTTATTTTATTTTGTTCAAACCAATTTTCTTTGTAAGAATATTTTTTGTAAATTTTTCACTCTCTTACTTTAAAAGTTAAAGGGGTGGGGGGGGGGGGGACACAATTGTCCACTTTGGAAGGGTCTGCCTCTTCAGCGAATTACTTTGGTTCAAACCAATTTTCGTTGTAAGAATATTTTTTGTAAATTTTTCACTCTCTTACTTTAAAAGTTAAAGGGGTGGGGGGGGGGGGACACAATTGTCCACTTTGGAAGGGTCTGCCTCTTCAGCGAATTACTTTGAGGAAAAATGGTTTCAGGAACTTCTACGTCATTTTTAAAGACCTATCTATAGAGACCCCATACAATATAGGTTTGATGAAAAAAATATGTTTTCAGTTTCATGTATTTTAATTATTTTAATTTTTCAATTTTTGTATAAAAAATCGTAAAGCGGTTCACAGAATACATCTACATACCAAGTTTCAACTGTGAAGTTCTAATAGTTTCTGCATACAGTTGCTGTGTTTCTCTACGGAACCCTAAAAAGCGGTCACGTACACGCATATCATAGGCACTATGTAGACAGAAGATGGCGTAAGGTAAGTTTGATCGTCGCCGCGTTCGCAAACAGAACGCGGCGAAGATCAAACGAACACAATCAAACTCGACCTAGTAGTCATACAAATAAAGTCTAATCGAAATCATAGAATAAATTGAAAAACTTGTTTCGGGGAATGGTTATGTTGTGTTGCCAACATAACAAAAAATTATGCACCTTTTTATGAGTGCGATCTTTCCAACTAGAATAATTATGAAAATTATTCTAGTTGGTTGAATGTGGTAAACGTCGCGCAACGAGTTATGAGCGGTGGCCTTGAATGCGCAGTAATCACTTTTCAATACCTGTACATATGTGCAGTAACTCACGCCAACGTCGCCTAGCGACAACTAACTGAATCAACCAAATCCAATAGAAAATCCACTAGCCACTAAAACCATTTTTTGACCGCTAAAATGGAAGTCTAAACCACCATATCTAGTGAAAAATCCACTGAGTTGGCAACACTTGCACCCTGACTGATTGGAGTGTGTTTCCGACAAACAATCCTTTGAAGTACCGCCGCCACGTTGGGTAAAAGCGCACATTTACTGGTGCGGCTTTTTTCATACTCAGGCATTCATAAATTTGTGTATGTGGTATTGAAATAAAATGCAGTCACGTACATTCACGTAGCCCTAAAACTCACAACACCAAGATGAATTCGCACTCTCATTGAAAAGTCTTTCTTATGATATGTGTAGATAAAGCAGTGTATGTAACTGTACATAACTAGGCATTAAAAAGCTCGTATAATGTTGTAATTTAAACCCACACTCGAATTTTGATGCCCTTCATTATGTATCAGTCCGATAAACTATTATAACTTAATTTGAATTTATACATAGGTATAACTTATGAGTATCTACACAAGCGAAAGAGACTAGTCACCACGACGCAGGGAATCCTAGCGTGGGGTCTAGAGATTCCATATAAATAAAAGTTGTTAAGTCAATGGTCATTTCACAAGAAACGTTTTGACAGTGCAAGCGAACGGCAACCGGGAGCCGGACAATTTTTTCATAGGTATTGAACTTTATTAAAAAAAAAAAAGGTTCAACATCGCGGATCATTTTTGTATGGTTTTTATGGAGGGTTTATTAATATGAACTATACTCTTATTATGCTGGATAAAAAGAGAAAGGTAGACAGTACATAGAATCACCTCTATACTAGTAAAAATGAACGACGAAACTAAAAACTATGTTAATAGGCTCATTTACCCTATGAGTAAGTAAACGAGTAAGCATCCGGCCGCCCTCAGAACGGATCGGCGACCGACGCGACGTCGAATCGGCCTCCGCCACCTAGCGCGGCGACCGATCCGGTCGCCGATACGTTCTGAGGGCGGCGCGTTGACTGTTTACACCATGCGTTGGCTTGCGAACGGATGCGGTAGAACTGTTCGTGTAAATCCCCTTTTAAAGGGGTTAGATTGCTCTTTTCAGACTAAAGCATGAAAAAACGAGTTTACCTAGGTACATTAAAAAGTGCTAGATCTACCCCGAAAAGGGCTAAGGTGGCAACACTGCGCAACGGCCGTCTCATGACGGTATTCACTCTGTGTAACTATTTGTGGTCTCTGTGGTTTTTTGAATCGGTGTCGAGAAGGGCCGTTCTCTCATCCATTTGTCAACTATTGTCAAAATCAAATTGACAGTTCTGTCATTTCATTTGTTTTCGCGATTTCGCGAATGCTTTTTGTTAAGAATAGAATTTGTATCCATATAAATCTTGTGATTGTGCAGTGATTTTGACTTGAAAAATGGCTATGTTTCCCGGCTCCATAGCCTTCGACGAATATGGTCGTCCATTTATAATATTACGTGATCAGGCCAACCAAAAGCGGATAACCGGTATCGATGCCTTGAGAGTAAGTTTCATCAATATTCTCGCTATAACGACTGCTAAATCTTGATAATAGATATCTTCCCTGCGTATCACAATTGCTTTCAGCCATTTGAAGGTAGTATTTTACCGCTAACACCGATTTTATGTAGTTTTCGCTGCTTTCCATCAAATACACAAGAGCCCATATTTAAAGCGAAATCTTCACTTTATTGACTGAAAAATCATTCTAAACTATCATTTCTACAATGAATAAGCTTCCTTTGCAGGCATATTTCACGCAAACCTCATATTACAAGCATTATCAACAGTTTACAAAGCAGGTGATATAGGTAGGTATTAAATCACATGACGCATCGAACACCGTTACGAATGTTCTGAAAATACAACTTTATGCATCCTAAACTAATGTCTCCAGTAAGGTAATTTTCAGTGTAGAATGTTTGTTTGGAAAAATAAAACATACAACCTATTCAAGTACAAATAAAACCATTTTTTTTAGGTTAGGAAGAGTTTTATGCATATGTTACCGGCGATCCGTATAATCTGGTATTAGGTATAATCCTTAGACAATATATATAATGCCTAAAACATGCAGGTTATTATTTATTTTATGCTTTGCCTAGGTATTATGTGTATGTAATACCGGTTGGAGTGTAGATAAGGGGGCGCCAAGGAAAAAAATTCCGCCTCCTTATCAACACTCTGATCATAATACCCAATGCCCAGCCTGTAACTCATGTAAACCCTTCATGTTAGGTTGAATATGAAAATTAACAGCAAAAATACTTAAAACTAAGTATTTTTTGTTGTTCTTACATGTTCTTGTATTAAGTAGGTTATAATGTTGTCGCTGAGCCTACTGACTTATTTGTTTGTGAAACAACAACATCACCCCACTTTTGGCCAGTTTTGTAGGTAACCATAGTCTATTTGAAGGTTTCCCTCTGGATGTTTTCTATGATGGTTACAACAACCGATAATTGCATTTAATTAGCTGGCCATTTGAACTCATCATAAAACAACTGTCAAGAAACATGGTCGCAAATGAAAAAAATGTGTAGTAATGGGAGATCCAAAAAATCTTTAATTAATTGTATTTTTACTTATATACTTATAGCAGGCGCTACAGCCCTGAGATTTTAATAAATGCGAATGGTTGGATGTTAGATAGCAAAATATAGCTTACAAAGTAATTGGTGTGGTGGCTACTTTCATACTCCATGTACCTATATAACCAGGTAAATTCATAAGATTGTATGTGGTGTTGAAAGAAAATGTAGTTGGGTTATTTGTTTTTTTAGCAACAGTACAGAGGCCCAATTCTCTACTGGAGTTTGCATCCCAATCACATTGCAGCCGCTGCAAAGGGCGCAAAATGCTGCGTTTGACTGTCAGTTTCCAAACAAAATAACCAATTTCCAAACAAGCCAAACACGGCATTCTGCGCCCTTCACAGCAGACACAATGCGATCGCGATGCAATCCCCGGTACAGAATTGGGCCCCAAGTTGTTGTCCAGAACCAAATTTATTTCCAACTCAGGATTAGTTATTGACATGACCCTGAAGCATAAAATAATATTTTATTGCCAAAAATCATTAAATTGTGGGCTTTCTTCTATCGCAAACAAATTTTTACTTACTAAACAAAATTTTACTTACAAGCAGTGAGTAACTTTTCAAAACAACATCCTGCATATCCTGACTTCCTTGATGACACTGATGATGACTTTTGTTTTCGTTTTTCCAAGAGATGTACAACTCATCTGTGATTTTATCCTTGGCTGTGTCTGAAGTGTCCTAAATTGACTCAAAATTCAAATTTGACATTACATTATGCCTGCCTTTTAATAAGGCCGCACATAAATGTAGATAAATATATTTTCTAGCCAGAATTATGTTAAATTTGATTAACATCAAACCAAAACACTCCACAGTCGCACATCCAAGCGGCCCGACAGATTGCGGGCATCCTCCGGACTTCCCTCGGCCCCCGAGGGCTGGACAAGATGATGGTGTCTCCCGACGGCGAGGTCACGGTCACCAATGATGGTGCCACCATCCTGAAGCTCATGGATGTAGACCACCAGATTGCGAAGCTGATGGTGCAACTCGCTCAGAGTCAGGATGATGAGATCGGTGATGGGACCACTGGAGTGGTTGTCTTGGCTGGTGAGTTAACTTTGCGTATATTGTCAGGTTTTTACCATAGACAAAAAATAAGGCTAATATTTGATTACTAAATGTTTTGAATTATGATGATGGTCACAAGCTGCCATTTCATACTTTTTTAAGTAGAACTTCTTGGTGGTGCTGTGATATGTGCATTTATGATGGGGGGTAATTTTTTTTAATAAAATGAGATGGACAAACAGTTGAAATCATTTTTAAAAGCGCTTTGATTTTCAAACTTTTCAGCAGGGCATTATATTACTACGCGATTCATACTCCTGAAATACAAACCTAAGTTTTTTTGTGTTTATACGGATTTTGACAAATTCAAGTCTAGACTTGAATTGATCTGATCTGATTTTTTTATAAAACCTGGGTTTTATAAAAAAATCAGACCTCTGGTATGCTTTTTCGGAGAGATATCCGCGATAATGCGTTTTTCAATGGTGCAGCCATGGGAATGTACAACACCTAGGATTTTTGTTGTATTTTTGCAAATTTTGACAATTTCAAATCTGGGTTCTACCAAAAACTGCAATGCTTTTTCAATGAGATAACAGCTATCACGTGTATGTCACCATTAAGACGATGCGGCCATGAGGGGTTTTGTCTCTAGAGATCCTAAAATATATATACATATACATATATACATATACATATACATATATATTATACCTAGAGATTTATTTTCTATATTTTTTTTTCTTTACAAATTCAATGTTATTTGCCTAACTTTCGGGTCTCTGCAACTCTTAGTTCAAAGATCTCTGTGGCCGCGTGGTTCTCCGCGTTTCAATGGCGCGGCCACGTTCATACTCATAAAACTTTTTTACCATAATTGTCATATTTATGGTTTTGGGAATCAACTTGAAGAATTTTTTACAAAATCATGGCGTGGTTTGGTGGTAAATAATCAACGTCGTGGCCGCGCCATCGAAACGCAAACGCCTCCCTGGCACGCAAAATGGATTGTTGAATAACTGGCTAAATCAGCACTTTATTTTGCCTACCTGCAAGAAAATGAGAAAGTTTCGTTCAGTTCAGTTCAAATATTTTTATTCATAATAGCACAAAAATTGAGACTTAAGAATTGTTGGTGATAATTACCATCTTAAAATCTTAAACCGTTTTCCAGGCGCCCTCCTCGAGCAAGCCTCGAACCTCATCGACAAGGGCATCCACCCGATCCGTATCGCTGATGGCTTTGAAATGGCCGCTGCAGCAGCCCTAACCCACCTGGATGGCATCAGCGAGGCGTTCCCGGTGAACAAGGACACCCGGGAGAATCTGATCAAGGTTGCGATGACCACGTTGGGCAGCAAGGTGGTGGTGAAGTGCCACAGGCTGATGGCCGAGATTGCTGTTGATGTGAGTCTAGTCCTGATAGTAGCCTGCTTGACAGGAGCTGGTCAATTTGGCATTTGACAGGAGCTGGTCAATTTGGCATTTGACAGAAGCTGGTCAATTTGGCATTTGACAGGAGCTGGTCAATTTGGATTAATTCTATGCTTTGAAAAAGAGCTCCATGGTCTAATGGGTTTCTCACTTGCTTCGCACACAGGAGATGCAGGTTCGATTCCTGACCATGTACCAATGAGATAATTAATTTATCTTAAGTACATTATACGGACATTCTAACGGTGCTGGAAAACATCGTGAGGAAACCTTCATTACTCCATAGCTGAGGCGATGGGCTAGCCCCCTGTCACGCAAAATGAAGTATTGAATAACCGGCTCAAAGTGGTCACACCTCTGCCACCTCGTATGGGAAAAGGCGTGACGTTATGTTATCTTATGATCAATTGTATGATATGGCCACGACATAGACACAGTGACTACATGTGTGTTGCTGCCACTCACTGCGCCGCGTCACTGCCACACAAATCAAAGCTGCATATTTACAAGCACACCCAGGCATAGAGCCACGAGACGAGATGAGTTGGAATCTGTAACAGTAATGTGTGATCAAAAATACTAGAGCAGGCAATGTTTGCAACTGGTTATGATGAGTTAGCTAATAATATTATATATTATGATACATTTTGTTTCACCCCTCAGGCAGTACTGTCGGTGGCTGACCTGGCGGCGCGCGATGTCAACTTCGAGCTGATCAAGGTGGAAGGCAAGGTGGGCGGCCGCATGGAAGACTCCATGCTGGTGCGCGGAGTGGTCATCGACAAGACCATGAGCCACCCGCAGATGCCCAAGACGCTCAAGGTAAGCATCATTAGAATCGTTTCAGCCTATAGCAGTCCACGATCTCCTATAGTGAGATATGGTCCTTCGAGCTGATTAAGACCATGAGCCATCCCATATGCCCAAGGTAATAATTACCTTGAGCATGAGGACAATTATTGGCAGTCCACTGCTGGACTTAGGTCTTTCCAGCTGATCAAAGACTAGGAGCCACTCGCAGATGTCCAAGGTGCTAAAGGTAATTATTGTGTATCTCTCCTATAGTGCAATGTGGTCCTTTCAGCTGATTAAGACCATGAGGCAACCTACAAATTCCCAAAGAACTGAATCATCATCATCAGCCCAGTTTACGCACAGATGTTAGCTGTTTGGTATGGTCCTTTGATTCAATCAAGACTGAATCAACGCTTCAGACAGAACTTTCCTATTGTGCTAGCATGCAGTTTGATCCTTCGAGCTGGTAAAGGTGAAAAGCCGTCTAGCCGATCTTGAGATCTTGCCGAACAAAAGCGTGACACTAATCGTCCCACCTTCCCCCCCCCACAGAACGTGAAGCTGGCTATCCTCACCTGCCCGTTCGAGCCGCCGAAGCCCAAGACCAAGCATAAGCTGAATGTAGGTTCCGCTGACGAGTACAGGGAACTGCGGCAGTACGAGCACGACAAGTTCATCGAGATGGTGCGACGCGTCAAGGTAAGAGGAGCCGTCTTTAGTCAAGACAAGTGCAGTATGAAAAAGATGACATGGTGTCTTTTTCGGGGCTACCTAGCGGTTGTTTAGCTTTCACCAACTTTTAAGTGTCACCTATGCTGCTAGGGGTTCCCCTTAAAGGCAGCCCAATTTCGAGTGACCAGTGACAATTTGTAAGCTGACAAAAAGTTTGCACTTTGATTATTGCCTTGTAAAATGAAATCAAATTTTATTAATGACTGAAGCTCTTGAAGACATCAATTTCCTAAAACACTCAAATCTTACTAGGCGGCCTCGAATTTTTCGAGGAAGGCCACATTTTTGCGCAAAATTTTGTTTAGTTTTCGCTCAACAAGAAAATATTGCACCGAATAGTGCACTCAGCGCGCAGCAGACTTCATAGGTTCAGAAAACAACATACATTCGCGCGAAAAAGATAAACGCTGGATAGTTTTTTTGACAGTATTTTTTACTTATACCGATTATTTACCAAGCCCAGTATGAATTACTATACATTTAGACAGTGACTAAAAAGCCATCTTATTTAGTAGCGTGAGATTGTTAACTCTATTACAATATGTTAGGATAGATTACTTTACAAAAAGCCTTCTGTGAGTAAAATTATAAAGTAACTATGGGATTATCCAATCTCACGATGATATAACATTTAATTTTCTGAAAAAAATATTAAATTAAATTGTGAACTGGTTTAAACTTGAATTGCAAACTAAATACAAGGGCAAACACTGTGGCAGCTTAGATGAAGACTAGAGATGTAAGAACAAATTGTAAACCCTGTCGGTCTGGTTTGAAATTTGTCGATAGTTTACAAACTAATGCGTAAAGAAGGGCGTGGAAACTGCCACAGATTGATTTTTAGATCATTTTTAATAATTGGTTGTGCCTAATAAAAATATTGTAATATTGCTTATTATTATTAATAAGCAGGAATAAATAATTACAAAATTATTAACAGCAAGGACTGTGTTGAGTTAGATTAACCACATACAGTCCCGTCATTTGAGTAATCTTGAACATTGTATATCCCTTTTTCGACCAAGTCGCATTAATATGCTTTTTAAATTGCTCAAATGGCAATTTCAAAATCTCCGGAGGTATCTTGTTGTAGTAGAGAATGCACAGACCCTTGAAAAAATTGCTAACAATCGCATCTAAACCGGGTCGCAAAGAAGATAAGGACTCATGATCAACAAGCCAAAGAAACAACTGCTCCTATTTGCGTAACTTAAGATTAAGAAAATGCTGTTTTGGCCTAATGCTTGGTCCTAAGAGTTCCGAACTCCTCGCCTGCAGGATGCCGGCGCAACGCTCGCCATCTGCCAATGGGGCTTCGACGACGAGGCGAACCACCTCCTCCTATCCGAGGAGCTGCCGGCGGTGCGCTGGGTGGGCGGGCCCGAGATGGAGCTGATTGCCATCGCGACTGGTGGCAGGATCGTGCCCAGGTACAAACACTCAAAGACAGACACACACATACACATACACATACATACAAACAAATAAAGTGCAACGTCCGGCGCCGTCTTTTCCCGACACGATCGGTTGACAGTTGTGCCTAATGATGTATTTTATTTTATTTCAGATTCGAGGAGCTGACTCCTGATAAACTGGGAAGCTGTGGACTCGTCCGAGAGCTGTGTGAGTACCTACTATTATCGTATATGCTTAATAAAATCCCAATGAAGGGAAACGGGGAGGGGTTGAAGTTTTAATTTTTTTCTTTATACTTAATTATACACATAACAGACGCCGAGAACTTAAGATCTCCAACAAGACATATCTCCCAGAAAGCCATGGTTGGATGGAAGAAGATTGAAATGAAGTTAGGATCTTCGGTGCGCAAGGAAAGCTGTAAGTTTTCCAAACTAAACAAACAAATGTTATTCCAGCGTTCGGCACGAGCAAGGACGAGATGCTCGTGATAGAGCAGTGCAGCAACTCGCGCGCGGTCACCCTGCTGATGCGCGGCGGGAACCGCATGATCGTGGACGAGGCCAAGCGCTCCGTGCATGACGCGCTGTGCATCGTGCGCTCGCTCGTGCAGGTTCGTGCCGCGTGTGAAAAAATGTGTTATAACCAGGATGTTTCAGCCCGGTGACGTAAAAAGGGGCGTTCGCCCTCGTCCTCGCACGCCAAGTAGGGTTAAGGGAAATTTCAGCGAGTCTTATCACACTGGAAAAGTGTACTAGCTCGCTCAATGTCAGTAAGCCTCACACCGAATAGTGTCCTAAATTGTCCAATAAGTTGAGGGAAATGCCAGCAGCCCTTTCACAATGAAAAAGTGCGCTAACTTGCCCAATATGGTTGAGGGAAATGCCAGCGAACCTTTCACACCAGAAAAGTGTCCTAGCTCACCCAATATGTTAAGGGAAATGCCAGCGAACCTTTCACACTGGAAATGTGTCCTAGCTTGCCCAATATGGTTGAGGGAAATGCCAGCGAACCTTTCACATTATTAATGTGTCCTAGCTTGCCCAATGTGTTTAGGGAAATGCCAGCAAATCTCTCACACTGGAAATTTGTCCAAGCTTGCTCAATATTTCATTAGTTTCCTGTTGACTTAGCCTTTTGACCCCCATATATTAAATAAAAAATGTGTCACTCACGGCTTATTCCACAAATCCCCTGCGACTATCCCCTATGAAGGGGATTTGTGGACTTTTTGTCAATTTTTGTCCTTAAATCCCCTTCCGGCGTTACAACGAGGTGGTTGACCTTTGTATCAAATCATGTGGAAAAGAAGTCCCCTTTGCTAAGGGGATTTAAGGGCAAAAATAGACATAATGCCCACAAATCCCCTTCTCAGGGGATTTGTGAAATTGACCTTTGTATCAAAATAAATAAAGACTGATTATCTAATTAGTTCTTTTAATTCAACTTAAAAACGAAAACCATGTAAATAAATGGAAAAGAAGTCCCCTTTGCTAAGGGGATTTAAGGACAAAAATTGTCAAAAAGCCCACAAATCCCAGTCCCCTTTGCTAAGGGGATTTAAGGACAAAAATTGTCAAAAAGCCCACAAATCCCCTTCTCAGGGGATTTCTGAAATGGCTTATTTCAGAAAACGCGTGAGTGACGGCTTGTCACTCAAGCGAACCATGTTTCCTATGCTACCTTTGAGTTTGAGTTTGATAAAGTTCAAAACCTATGAAACCCATAAAGTGTGTGGTAGAGGGCTAATATAAGCTCTAGGTATCCTAGTGCGGGTGTGTAACAGTCCCGCTACTTCCGCAGGACTCGCGCGTGGTGTACGGCGGCGGCGCATGCGAGGTGTCGTGCTCGCTGGCGGTGGCGCGTGCGGCCGACAAGCTCGCGTCGCTCGAGCAGTACCCCTTCCGCGCCTTCGCCGACGCGCTCGAGTCCGTGCCGCTCGCGCTCGCCGAGAACAGGTGACGTGTTCGTCTGGGTCTTCTCACGCACCCCTTCTTCTTCTTCTCACGCGTGGGGAGTCGGGGTCAGGTCAATGGACCTCTTCCGGAAGCTTCGCCTCTGTCCACTGCTATGGACAGGTCATCGGGTGGTATCTGGCAACGTCTGCTTTTATACTGGTGTCCAGGGACAGTCGGGTCCTAGAAAAGTCCATGCCACCACTATAAAACCAGCCACTCTGTCACCTCTCTGTCTCTCACCTTGCTTTGGCTCTGACCAAGCTGTGACCTCTCTTTCTCGCACAGAAAAATGTGATTCTCTGTGCGAGAAAGAGAAGTTGGAGAAGAAACTTGGTGCGGCCTGTAACTGTAAACCCAGTTGATACGCGTGTGTTTGAGGAGTTATATCCAACGAAAGGGGAACGGCATGATGACGACAGTATTACTCTGGATTTTTATGATATAAACTGTAGCCCATTATTCCTAACGTGGGGCGCAGACCCAAACTAGGATGCTCTGATTTAAAGATGTCCGGAACAATTGTAAGTTACTTTTTAGTGATTACTACGACCAAGTTTCACAAAAATATTTGCCAGAACCGAGATCTTGAGCTGTAGTCTACACCAGCTATAAGGAGAAAGCACGTTTTTTCAAAATCTTTGCATAAATATTGGTAATATGATCAGAGGACATCTAAACTAACCAAACATGTTTGTTAATATTTAACCACTTGAGCTAGATAATTGTAGTTAAAGAAACAGTGTTCTTAAATTCTTATCTTTTAGAGTCCCCGCACCAGCACTGTTCATAAGCGATCTCGCTTAAATGTATGCCTTGCACCGCCATAGCCAGTCCCATTACTTCATTGAACAGGTTATACACATATCATCACCCAATATACATATATTATCACCCAATATACATATATTATCACCCAACATACATATATTATCACCCAACATACATATATTATCACCCAACATACATATACAAACTGCTTTACTAAAGTGTACTTGCATTCGCAGTGGGCTGTCCCCCATCGACTCTCTGTCGGAGGTGAAGTCGCGACAGGCTGCTGAGAACAATCCCAACCTCGGCATTGACTGCATGGACTTGGGTAAGATGTGATACCGGAAACTTGGGTTAATTAATTGACCCTGGGGGTTTACTTTGGACCAAACACATGGTATTTTTTTTAATGAGCAACCTAAAGTGCTCTGTGCTCAAGTGGTTTCATGCTCGCTTCTCATGCAGGAGATTTTGGTTCGAAACCTATACAGGGTAAAATTTAATTAAGTGACCATATTTAGGGGAATTATAGTACCCATAATTATAACTACACTGGTCAGCAAATAAACCGAGCCACCCGCTACCTAGGAACTCTGATTCGATTTTCTCAAAAAGTATAAAACTTACAACTATCAAAGTTATACCTACAAAAAGTGCGTTTCATGGTGATTAAAATGACTACAAATTAATTCGAAAGTACCGTCAACTCACATTGTAATCAAGCAACAAACACAATGCTAACGATTTGCTCTGTTTTCACCAGAGTTTGAAATTAGCGTTCTTTTTCTCTACAATGAGGGTAGTCGGATATTTCTTATCATTTCTTTAGTTTTTGCCCATCGTTTGCTCAGACGCGTGTGTTTTTGCTACTTTTTTCGATTAATAATGGATACAACACCTCAGGAAGCAGCTCAAGCTGTAGCATTACTTCAAGCAGGCATTGCGCAACGTGAAGTCGCTCGAAGGCTTCGAATCAGCAGATCTTCGGTGCAACGAGTTTACAGACGATACCTAGAGACTGGAGCATTCGATCGCCGTCCAGGTACGGGCAGACCTAGGGCTACATCAGCAGCAGATGATCGTTATATCCACCTTACTGTTCTGCGAAATCGCCACCTCAACGCAATTCAAGTCCAACAAAGTCTGCGTGACGAACGCCAAGTGGTCATAAGTTCAGATACCGTCAGAAGGAGACTTGCTGAACGGAACCTGACCCCAAAAAGAGCTGCAACAGGCCCAGCATTAACGGTAGCACACCGTCGAGCACGACTTGAATTTGCTCGAGAGCATAGGGATTGGACATTAGAGCAGTGGAGTAATGTACTCTTCACTGATGAGACCAGGGTGAGTCTACATGGAAGTGATCGACGTCAGAGAGTATATCGTCGCCCTGGAGAACGTTATTCTCAGTGTTGCATCGAGGAAACTGTTGCTTATGGAGGAGGATCTGTAATGGTCTGGGGCGGCATCTCGTTAACAGCACATACGGCGTTAGTTTTCATCGAACCGACGGGCCGTACACGTGGACTGACTTCTCATCGCTACATTACTGAAATCCTCGCAGACCATGTGGTACCTTACGCAGGATATATCGGACAGGATATGCAATTGATGCATGATAATGCACGGCCTCATGTTGCTCATGTGGTGACCCAGTATCTACGCGACGTCAGCATTCGTACGATGGACTGGCCAGCTCGAAGCCCGGACTTGAATCCGATAGAACACTTATGGGATGAGCTGAAACGTCGGGTTCGAGCCCGGGTACCTGCTCCAACAAGGCTTCCAGAGCTGCGAATCGCAATTGAAGAGGAGTGGAATACAATTCCTCAAGATTTTATCGTCAGGCTCGTAAGGTCGATGAATACAAGGATGCTGGCAGTTATCCGAGCAAGGGGAGGGAATACGGAATATTGATCAAAAACTTTTTTTTGATTTTATCTTTGTTTTTGGCTTTAATTTTTTTTTCACTTTATCATTACTAACGATTGTCACGACTGGAAAACGACTCTTCTTTGTAAAATCCTTAATAAACACTGAAATATTGATTAAACCCAATGAGTTTCCTTTCATTTTAATCACCATGAAACGCACTTTCTGTAGGTACAACTTTGATAATTGTAGGTTTTTTAGTTTTTGAGAAAATCGAATTAGAGTGCCTAGGTAGCGGGTGGCTCGGTTTATTTGCTGTCCAGTGTATGTATAACTACCCATAATTGTGAACAACTTTCCTCAAGAAACTCATGGTCGCAAACGAAAAAAATATTGGGTCCCATAGTAACTTGTAATCAGCTAATATCGGGTCAATGTACCGAGGAGGGACCAAATATCTTTTTCATTTACGACCATGTTTCTTGGAGAAAGTTGTTCATATTGATGAGTACTATCATTCCCCAAAATATGGTCAGCTAATTAAATGTCACCCTGTATGGAGAATGGTGCTGACCAATGTTATAGTAATTTATCTTAAGTACGTTATATGGACGTTATAACGGTGGTAGAAAACATCCTGAGAAAACTTTCAAACTTCTCTGTCACATAAAACGGAGGATGCTATGACTGACTCAACGTGGGCATAGTTGTGCCTCTCCCGCCCCGTATGGGAGAAGGCGTGACGCTATGTGATCAACCACAAGCTTGCCCGCACGCACCAGTACCGAATCCCGTTAACAGACATCGCGATTCTGAACCTCGTGCCATGGTAATAAAATTCAAAACCTACAACGGGAAAATGTCATGTTGACATGTAATCGGGCCTGGAGAGGTTAATGTATTCACATGAGCGGTGCCTGGATCGGAATCATTTATTACTTTTACGAGCTGTTAATTACTTAATCATTAACAATAGTAATACTATTCGGTTGTCTGTGGGCTGTGACTGTTTGGAAACATACAATAATAACTACATACTTTTTTTGTAAAAAATATAATAATAACAGTAGTTACATTGAATTAATCACATTTACCCACCAATATTATAAACGTGGAAGTTGGTAAGTTATGTTTGTTACTTGATCACGCATAAACGGCTGAACGGATTTGAATGGAAAGCACTGTTTCCACACACACGAAGTTGCGGGTACAGTCAGCATAATAAATGTGTGAGCACGCAAGAAACTCGTCTATTTCAAGTTCCTTGCGTGCTCACATATTATAATTACACACCATAAACAACCACAAATTCTCCACAGCCAGTGTCAAATTATGTTAACATCCATAACGTCAAAATTTTCAGTGTAGATATTTCTGGTTGTATCTGATGCTGGTGTGAATCTAGTAAAAAAATAAAACTTTCTCCTCGACAGGCTCCAACGACATGAAGGCGCAGAACGTGATCGAGTCGCTGCACTCGAAGAAGCAACAGATTTCGCTCGCCACGCAACTCGTCAAGATGATCCTCAAGATCGACGACGTCCGCTCACCGGCCGACGCCATCGACTAGTGGCGCAACACTAGCGAGGGGGACAGCACTAGCTGGGAACAACACTAGCGGGCTGAAGTGTGGCCCGTTGGGAACATCGCTAATTTTCACAGAGACTGGTTAAAAATAGTAGCTAGAATCTCTATCTCTGACAGGTATCTCCGACTTGGAATTGATTGAAATTTTGATATGTCAACTGTCAAACTTGCTATATTTAGTTCATTCAAATCTGTCAAGAACAGTCGCGATCAAAACGCTTCAGAAATAGTCGAGCGACTGTAAAATCTGTTAGTTAAGTTACAGAATGTCACAATTGGGCGGTCGCGTCTTATGGAGAAGCAAAAATTATCAGTTCTTACCACATTGCTGCGTGGGGATGTTCTTCATAACGATGTCTCTAAATACTACACCAAACTTGGCGCCCGAGAGGAATGCGTTGCCCCTCCCTCTCTCGCTCATGAGTAGGACAGTGACGGACGCTATGTCGTCATCAGTGCGAGGTGCCAAGTTGACTGGTGTGCAGTACCTAACTCATTAATAATTCACTTTCTGCGAAATTTATTTGAAACATCCTCCAGTATTATATGAATTTCTGTGACAGAGACATCTGAATGTTATTTTATTATTTGCTTGCAATAAATTGATTTAGTCCACTATGAATATTGAGATCTCTTGTGGCCGAATGCATAGATGTTACTCAAATTAAGTGCCGCTTTAATTTCATACTGAGCTGTCATTTCTCGAGCGATGGACGGTGACGGCTTTAAATATCTGTATAACTTTAGTTTCTCTGTGCTTGGGCCTTAATTATTTTGATGAAAAAGCATTTGTTTAGTCGTCGTTTTCAAAGCGTACAAACTACAGTTATTACTTATTTTATGTTCTATTTAGGTTATTCTAATTGCAGTATATGTATGTATTTTAGATTCTAAGTTAATTTGCTGAACAGTTGCAGGTCGGTACCAGGCGGTACCGGTGTGTTGTTGCCTTATTATTGCACTAATAAATTAATGATGAGCTAATTTATGCAGTGTTATTATTTTTATGTGGTTGGGTTGGGACCATTCCACATTTAGCCATATGTAGGCGCGAAAAGGGATCAACCTCGTCACGTCAAGTTGACAGGTAATCGTCGGTCAAAACAATGCCCCCATTTTTTTTATCAGCTTTATTCAAGAGTTGTGCGGGTGAAAACGTGATTCCAAGCCTGTTATTTATATATAACGCACGTAATGACATTTCATTGCATGTTTGAGAAAATAGTACATTTCGTAGGAGTTCGCAGAGGCTTATATTTATGAACCGAGAAGTTTACAACACGAGGCCAAAGAAGGCCAGGTTCGTAAAGAAGCCTTTTTGAATGAGTTTCGAATTAAATCTTTCCGCTTGAGAACCCAAAATCAAGCGGCGAAGGTAGGTATTTTGAGGTTAAAGGCGGTTTTTTTTTTTTTTTGTAAATATTAGATGGGGGTCCCATTGACATCAGGTCAGGATTTGGTGATGGAATCCTGGAGAAATCGAGGGAACTCCTCAAATATAAGAGACCTATACAGATTATATTTTTCATAGTCACTTGTGTTTTCTCTCGGGGTGCATAATTTTGTTAATTGCAACTGATGAAGACCACGGATGGCCACAGGAGCTGCTTAATACTAGGTATCCCACAGGTAGCGATATGGTTACTTTATTACGGTTGTAAGTAATGTATTCTCGTCATAATGCTTAATAGTGAAGTACCAGGAGAGCTGCTTAAATTTATCAACTTCAGTCAGGACCTGATAGGATCGAGGGAACTCTTCAAGTAATAAATGCAGACCTATAGCTATTTGGGTATTGAGTATAGTATCTCGTGCAGTACGGAACTACTGAACTGCGACCACGAGCAACACGAATCAAGAATCACCGTGAGGAAACCTTAAAATTAATAGCTGCGGGGCGATGGGTTAGCCCCCTGTCATTCAAAATTTATTGTTAAAGTAGTGGCCAAACTGTGCCTTAACAACTCGTAGTGGAAAAGGCGTGACGATATCTTATTAGTAACAATATGCCCTGAGAGAGCTGATTCTGATAAACATTTATCAATCTGTCAATGTTTTATTCAAATACTGAATATAATATCTCCCTATTTTGCTCATATCCTCATTTGAGTGGTTCATCTTAGCATAAGTGAGGAACTGCCTCCTTAGTCTGAGGAGCTGTTGAGGATTCACAAACTGTATGAATCCAGAGTCAATACTGCAGTGTGGGTAGTCGGGGAACTTGAGTTCGTCGAGGTTGAGTTGTTTCGCATCGAGGATCTGTTTCGAGATGGCCTGAGTCGCTTTATCGAGCTCATACAGGAAGTTTGTGGCGGTGAGTGGTGGCTGGAAGAGAAGATATAAGATATTGGCTTAGCATGGTCTTGTTAATTTGGTCTTAAAATAAATAATGTAAGAGAATTTGGCAAGGAAATTATTGTAAGGAAAGAGGTTCAAAGGGCCCTGCCCAATAAGGGATGTAGGCCTGCTTTGTGGCCAATTAGGCCGTAGCAAGTGGACATTTTTAGTTTCGGCCTACCCCTCTTGGGGGGGAAAAGATGAGCGTATGTATTAATCACGATGCACAATGGACAGTTAAAATTTTGATGACAATCTTTTAATTTAATTTTTGGATTTCACTGGATTACATTGCCTGCACCTGGCACACACAGACAGAAACAAAAATGCTGAGCTCAATACATCCTTGAAAAACATTACCCTTCTGAGCAAATCTAGTATAGACGATTTGTTGATTGTTTTAAATCTATAAAAAAAATTATATATATAAATAGTAGCAGCTCACGTTTTGTGTGCTCATGTTGGGAGGCGGAGGTTTCTTCTCGAACAGAATTTTGTAGACTTCGTCCAGAGGAAGAGCATCGGTTGGCTGCACGGAGAACAGGGGACTGTCCCAGCGATTGTTCTGGTTTGGCTCCTCGAACCTATGGAGTATTATTATATTACGTTTTTTTACACAATGGAGACATTTTTGTATCTTAAGTGTTTTATTAGGTTACTTGTGATAGCAGTTCTTTGGTTTGAATTCTGTTCTAATTCTAATTTGGTTAAATATTCATATTCATGTAAGAATTCTAGGATTTTCTGCCTCAAAATGTTCTCCATTTTTCTTAATCAGAAATGAAATGAAATGAAATTTATTTGCGTTGATTTGGTACAGTCATAGGTCTTGAAGTAGGTATAATTAATTCAGAACGGCACATTCAGCCAACTTGTGGCATGCAAATATTAGAGACGGGTATCTTTGTGTTATGTACCGACAATGACGTTTGTTTTGAGGTTAAACGCTGTTTAATATTTTTTGTGGTAACACGGTAAGTAGCTAAAATATATAAATTAAATCACATGCACATGTATGCTTTACATATTTAAAACCGGTGGAATTACATCAGCGGGTCATGAAAAACGCGTGTGTTACCAAAGCAAATCGTTAAGTTATAGTCCATAGAAATTCCTTAACAGTATTATTTGCCATTTCAAATATGGAACTGATCGCCGCCGCACGACTCCAGCTAGTGAGCAGCGCGCTGTTGCTATTCAAATTTCGAACTAATCGCCGCGCGGCGCCAGTCAGTAGACAGTGTGCATTCACAGATTGAGTTTATTTAAAATAAAAAATAAAACAGTTTATTCGGTAATTTAAAAACTTGGCTGCATGCTCTAGCGTCTTTGCCAACATTTTCACGCAGCCACGGCAGAAAATAATCCTCGCGCCATTTTTCTCAAATTTTCTTTTCTTTGTACTTGTATTGTGAATATCTAAAAATGACAACTTTCAATAATGAAGATGAGCAATATATTACTTCAACTCCACCGGATATACTAACAGAAGCGCGAACCGCATGCGACAGCTTGCTGCCGTCAATATCCAAGGACAGATACATAACCACGTATGAAAATTTCTTGAAGTGGAAAAACATGAAAAATGCCAAGCAATTTTCCGAAAATGTAGTTTTGGCGTATTTTAATGAACAAGCTAGTAAATATAAGCCTAGCTCGTTGTGGACAACATATTCTATGCTGAAAAGTACCCTCAAGATGAAAAATGGTTTCGATATTAATTTATATACAAATCTCATTGCATTTTTAAAGAGACGTTCTGATGGTTTTATAAAGAAAAAATCTAAGGTACTGAAATCAAATGACGTCGAAAAGTTTCTAAAAGATGCTCCAGATAGCCAGTACCTGGCAACAAAGGTCAGTTTGGCTCCTTATTTTATGTATTGATCTACCTACTGTACATACTCTTTTACATATTTTTTAACGACCGTCTGTAAGCTAAGTACCTATACCTTATCTAACACATTTTTATTTCTTTTCAGGTTGCGTTAATATTTGGTATTCATGGTGCATGTAGACGGCAAGAGCTTCACAATATTACCACAAAAGACATTGAAAATCAAGGCAAAATGCTTTTAGTTAAATCCCGAACACTAAAAACCAAATACCACGATCTTTTATTATCGACGGCCCATTTTATGACGTGGTCAAAAAATATGAAGCTCTGCGTACGACAAAGACAAAAAATAAAAATTTCTTTCAGAATTACCAAAAAGGTAAATGTACTGCGCAACCTATTGGCATAAATAAATTCGGTGCCATGCCAAAGGAAGTCGCGAAGTTTTTAGGATTGCCGGATGCTGATTGTTATACAGGGCACAGTTTCAGAAGAACGTCAGCTACATTACTTGCTGATTCGGGAGCTGATATATTGACTTTAAAGCGGCATGGCGGGTGGCGTTCTAACGCAGTAGCAGAATCTTATGTAGAAGATTCCATCCAAAACAAAGCAAATAAAAGTGCCAAAATAACTCAGACAATAAATTTGGAGCCACAATCGAAGAAGTTTTGCCCTGAGCCGCGCCCCTCTACTTCTACTGATGATACTTTTTTATTTACAACTAATGACGAATTACAATGCTCTTCTGCCGCCTTTCAAGAAGTTTCGTCGTCTCCAACATTTACCCTAACACAAAACAATGACATTATGAATAGTAATACATAATTATAATAACATAATTAAAAAACCAACTACAACTACGTATCATTTTAATAATTTTAATTTCACTAACTGTTTCAATAATTAAAAATGAACAAAATATAAAATGTTTTTTTTTCTGTTTCCTCGCAAATGTGTTAAAAAACGTCGCCCGATATACGTGCGTATTGGTTATAACATGCTCGGCTCAATTACGCCCTCGCCTTCGGCTCGGGCTGAAATACCGCCTCGCATGTTGTAACCATCTTAACGCACTAATGTCGTAATGTACTATTAAATCATAAAAGCAGTTATTAGCTAACCTCCTTTTTAGCCTAAACTTAAAAATAGGTAATGGTAAACATTGTAAATCTGCGGGTAAACAGTTAAATATTTTCACAGCCATAGAATAACAGTTTCTTTGTAAAAGTGCCGTTTTTGATTTAGGGACTACTAGGCGATTTGGATATCTAGTATTAAAAGGATATGCACTGGAAAAGTTGGTAAATAAATTGATATTTAATTTTACAAAACTGCTTATCTCGAATATGTAAATGCCAGTCAGTGTTAGTAGATTTAGTTTTTTAAACAACGGCCTGCAAGACTCATATGGGTTTACGCCACATATGGCTCGTATGCAGCGTTTCTGTATTATAAAGAGACGTGGTATGTCCACTGAGTTCCCCCAAACGACGATTCCATAGCGTAGCATGGACGCCACGTATCCGTGATAAGCTAAGAGAGCTGATTCTCTGCTGGCTATTTTCGTAAGGCGGTACAGTACAAAAGTAAACCTGTTTATCTTTTTACATTTATTTTATTTTATTTTACAATTTTAGGGAAGCTTACAGCTATCTTAACTATTTAATAACATCATATTGCAGACTAAAAGCTAATAACAAGCATCGACATGTAGATTGGGTACCATATAACTAGTGATAATGTATACAATTAAGTTTATTTTGTCGCTACTCACTCACGCCATCACCGTCACAATACTCCTCAACAATCCCGTCCTCGGTATTAAGAAGTGCTAGAAAGTTCTTTATTATGGCTTTCCGCAATGAGAAAAAACTACTGCAGAAGATATCAACATCATTGTCGCCATCGCTGTTGGAGCTGAAAAGTCGGTTGAATAGTGCGCATGCTCTGTTTATAAAGGAGTTTTGTCTGTAATTGCTGTGAGCTAAAGGAGTCTGAAGCAGTGGACGCCTACGGACACTGTGTGTTGGTACCTTAATTTTTCATTTACATAGCAGTTCAGGACAGTCAATAATACCCCTAGCCACCTTCATCAGGAATGTTAAATCTGCAATGTCCCTGCGCAGGTTCAACGGAAGTAGATGTAGTTTAGCACATTGGTTATGGTATTTGAGTTTAGGCATTTTAAACTTAAAGCCAAGATATCTGATGAACTTCCGCTGAACCCGCTCAAGTCTTCCTCTGTAAATGTCATAGCAGGGGTTCCATATTTGCGATGCATACTCGAGGTGGCTACGAACATAAGCACAGTAGAGAATTTTGACGGTTTTCATTTTCCTGAATGATTTAGACGACCTCATGACAAAACCAAGAGCCTTCGAAGCCTTACCGACAACGCTCCCTATGTGCTTCTCAAAAACTAGCCCACTGTCATGGATCACCCCAAGGTCCTTACTTTCATACACTCGAGTCAGAGGAAGGTACTTTATGCTGTAGTTAGATATATATGGATTGAGCTTGCGCGTGAAAGTCAGAAAGAAGCACTTTGAAACATTAAGATCTAATTTATTGGTAGTGCAGTAGCCGTCAAGTCTTAGCAAGTCTTGTTGCAGCAGAGAAGCATCAGAAACGTTATTCACAACTCAAATATTTTCATGTCGTCTGCAAACAACAGTACGTTAGAGTTTATAAAACACGAGTCTATATCCTCTATAGATATAACAAATAACAGCGGGCCGAGTTGGGATCCTTGGGGTACACCTGAAGGAATACTCATCCATGCTGATTCGTAGCCATTCAAGACAACAGCCTGTTTACGGCCTGCAACGTAAGAACTTAACCATTCCAACAGACTGCCCCTAACACCGACACCCTTGAGCTTACCTAACAGCATACCATGGTCAATTCGGTCGAAGGCCTTGCTATAATCAGTGTAGATGGCGTCTACCTGGTCACCACCATCCATACGCTGGGATACGTAGTCATTAAATAGTACAAGGTTTGAGACAGTAGATCGACCCTTTAAAAACCCGTGCTGTAGCGGGCTAAAGCTCATTTTGAGAGCACTGTAAAGCTGCGAATATACAATACGTTCAAGAACCTTGGCAATTAAACATAGCTTCGAAATAGGTCTGTAATGTTCAATACTGCCACGGGTGCCTTTTTTATGAATGGGAGAGATAAACGCTAATTTCCAAAGGTCTGGCACTGCCCCCTCATTCAGCGAGCGCCTGAATAGTATGGAAACCGGAACTGAAAGCTCTTCGGCACATGAAACTAAGAATATAGCTGGTATCATGTCAGGGCCAGCTGATTTTGAAAGATCCAAATTCTGCAGGAGACGTTGGACAGTCGAGGCGTCAACCTCGACACCAGCAATGTCACACAGCAAAGCAGCAGTGTCATAAATCTGTTTGTTAGCATCCGGAGCGATACCAGATGCAGCTGGTATCAAGAAGGTGGAATGAAAGTACGCGGAGAAGAACTCACATATCGTCTGACCGGAATCTGACGAGTTACCATTGTAATTCATTGTGGAAGGGAAGCCAGCACTATTTCTTTTTGACTTAACAAATGACCAGAACGCTTTAGGGTTTTTAGCTATAGAATCCTCAATATTTGAAATATACTTAACATAACAGGTCCGTTCCATTCTGCTAACCCTGTCACGTAGGATTGAATATGACTGTTTATCAGAAACATTTCCATAGGTTTTAATTTTTTTGAAATACTTAAATTTTTCTTTAATAACCTTTATTAACGAATAGCTAAACCATGGCGGATACTTACTTTTGTAGGCTTTGCGGACAGGAACGAAAGAATCGCGAATATTAGAAATTATTTCATAGAAAGACTCGACGGCGTTGTTGACACTACCCCCACTCAAAGCGCTGATCCAGTCAATTTTATGTAAGCTTTCGTTTATTCGGTCGTAATCAGCTTTAAAATAGTTGTGGGACGTGCGGGGCAATACTTTCAGTGGAGAGTAGTTGGATATTGGAACTAGAGTAATAAGTGCCCTATGATGCGGATCTTCTGGGACTAACGGATCAGGACAAGCTGTGGTAACAATGTTTACATTGCAAAGTACTAGGTCGAGAATCCTACCAAAGTTATTAACAGTACTGTTAAATGGCTGGAGACCGCAGACATTTAAATTATCTATGAAGTCTGAAGCTAAGGGATTAACTATATTTACAGCTTGAAGTTGGCCATTCGTTGGTAACCATTGAACGCAACTCATATTAAAGTCACCCAATATAATGAGTGTATCTGAATTATTATCTGTTATTATATTAATTAAATTGTTGCTAAAGTTCACTAATTGTGTCTTAAAACAATTACCATTGTTTTCGTCACAAAGATACAGAACACACAAATGCAAGGTGATTTTAGGCTTGTTGTTGCACCCTAAACGAATTGACACCCAGATGTCCTCGGCCGATGACTGCCAAGCAACATTCATATATGAGCACAACTCACGCTTGACCGCTAATAAAACCCCACCCCCCATGGTCTGCCCTGTAGAAATGTAGTTACGGTCGCGGCGCCACACCAAGTACTTGTCATCCAATAATTCATTGTCGGAGATAGAATCGAGAAGCCAAGTTTCCGTCAGAGCTATTACGTCATAATCATTAAGCAAAACACTCCGCAAAAAAGTATCGGTCTTAGTCCGTAGCCCTCTCACATTCTGATAGTACACACACAGGTTACTCTCATTGTCACCAATCACAGCTAATATGACTACCAACGGTATATAATCGACGATCTAAAAGACATTCATAGGTAAGATTATTTATTAGCATTGAAAACAGCGTTAAAGTTGCGAGACATCGTCGCCGGCAGCAGACAACCGGTTTTTTACAGGTAGGACATAGGTACAGAGCACACACAGCCAAATTAGCAGCGAGGTGTCGTAGGATAATGAGCGGCAATGCTACAGCGTTGCGCGTAATAATAGACTTTAAATACAGCGTAGCAGAGATAGTAATGCGGGGAAGCGATAGCAACAAATTACGACAGTAGTTTGCGAGATTCGCAGAGCAACAACGGTGAGATATGAGTGGAGCAACACACAAAGCGGTATGCAGAGGCAATAATAGTGTTACAGCGCGAATACAAGTGGTTTCCAAACTGTGAACATTCAAAAAATAAACATTTAAAAGATAAACATGCGACACAAGAACAGAACGGAGGGCAAGTCATTTAATTTTTGATAGGTCGTTATTGGAGCGAATCTGTATAAAGGGCGACGTTTCGTTTCGTCGCACCATTATCTTGCCGTGCTTTACCCAGCAGAACTTATAGGCTTTATCCTTAACCAATTTCTTCGCCAATGTTAGTATAGCTGTTTTTGATTGATGGTGAGATGATCGTTTACGAAGATCCTATCTTTACCGTCAAAGCCAATATCAGATACGGAGAGGTTCCCAAAGGCTCGGGCTGCTGCAACAAAATTTTCCTTGTCATAACGACTGTTGAAACAGACAATTATGGGCTTGATTCTGCCCTCCTCACGTGTAGGGACGCGAGCAATGAAGTTAATTTTGTCCCGCGCCACCGCATTGCTCACCACGACTCCGATCCTGGATAGAACTTCAAATAGGTTTTCGTTCGTCTTTTGAGGGACGCCCTTTAATTCAGCGTTTGAGGCCCGGAGCCATTGGTCCCTCGCTTCGGATGAATTCTCCAGCGCCTCCACTCGCGCCTGGAGCTCGGCAGCGGCGCCCAGCTGTTTTTCGACCGCTACGACTCGACGCTCCACCTCATCAATCCTACCGACGATGGACCCAATTGCAGTTTTTAGGTGAGAGACGTCACTCCTAATGTCTTCCAGATTCTTCAGTGGTTCCAGTTGCATGGCCATTGAATCAAGTCTCTTCATGATGAGATGCAGGGACAGCACGGTAGCAGTGGATTCCGACGCAGCTGGCAGGGGCGAAGGCACAAAAGCAGTCTTCGGATCCTTAATAGTACAAGTAGGACACATCCAGTCCCTTTTCTTCTCCTTTGGCAAACGCCTATACTTCGCCTCTGTAATGCCAGCGCAAGTATAATCGTAGTGGAGCCCACATTCGGAGCAAAGGATAGCATCGCCCGCCTCTTCACTACACCCACCACACACTACCATTGCGACGAGTTCGAAGTACGAATAATGGTACAAAACTTTGAGAGGCTCTGGTTGTATCGCACGGGAGTCGACACGTCCAACCGATAACGTATCTCAGACGGAACTGATATTTTGTAAACTTTCGCCTTCCATGATAATTGAGGGTCTATTGTAATTCCGAGAAAACTGTTTCATTTGATTCATGTATTGGTTGATTTTGGTATGTCAGGGATAAATTTAATTCAGGTTTAATTTGATTGAAAAATTACATAAACGATGTTTTGTCGACATTCACACATAAATTATTCATTACTAACCAGTTGATTATTTGTTTAATTGTATTATTTATAAATCATTATTAAATTCATTTGTATCTGTTCACTCTAAGATAATAGAAATATCATAGGGTCAAATCAAATAGGGTGCAACGGTGTTCTGTCACTTCTGGTATGTCATTAATATATAACAAAAACAATAGTGGATCAAGCACACTACCTTGTGGAACACCAAATGTATTTCTACGTAGTTCTGATTTGTATTCAGTTCTAAGTTTTTATTTAACTTTTTATTACGACATACTGTGTACGGGCGCTCAGGTAGGTTTTAATCCAATTTAACGCCGGTCCGCGAATACCTTATCTTTCACATTTTCCTCTGAGAATATTATGACACACGAAGTCAAAAGCCTTTGACATGTCAAAAAATACGGTCACTGTGTGTGTCTTTCCAAAAAAAAAAAACAGATAACTCAGTGGATTAATAACCAGAGTCTAGACAAGACCATACTAGAGAAGAGAGAGTCGCAATATTTCGCCACCAGAGGTCACCATTTGTATATCTAACAAGATGAAGTGCAAAATATGCAACGGAATAATTCCCGGCCCAGAAAAATTAACATGCTCCATTTGCCAATGCCAATTTCATCATAATTGTCTTAATATAACAACGGCATATTATATGGGAAATCTATCAAAACTTCAAAATGACTATAAATGCAGTGTTTGCCAGGAAGCTCTGAATAAAATATCACATCTACAAGACCAGCCACGTATTTCACCCAACAACAAATGCGACAGCCCTCACACTCACACTCCACAAACAAACAAACAAACAGGGCAATGGGAAAATATTACAATGAGAGCGCCGCGACGTCTTATAACCAGCTGTGATTATCAGCAGAATGAGTCGGTGCTACTGAATATCTCACATCAAAGCCTACCGAGTGCCATGGAAAACAGCGAAGAGTGTAACGAACTGCGAGAGGATAATGTGAAACTGCGATCAGAACTTAAGATGGCGAACAGCGAAATTGATAACCTGAGTATTGAAATTATGAACCTGAAACACACTTTAGAAACCACAAATAAAAAACTAGAGTTCTGTAAATCAGTGGGCCTTCATCAATCTGTGCCATTTAGAAGCACTGCAGCGCCGGGTTTCTTCTCCCCACAATACCGTAGAATCACACCTAATACTGTACAGGGTGGATTTCCCCGTAGAACACCAACTGAATTTACAAATAGAGTCGTCGAAAAAATTACACCTATTAAGCTATGCCCCATAGAGCTGAATGACCATGTAACGACTATACAGAAAGAGTTGTTACCTAAAACCATAAGATCAACGTTTAAGGCCAACGAAGCTATGGCATCAGTGCTTACTCAAGAGACAAAAAATACCACGAATAAGACAAAACCTCAGCACCAATCACAACCAAAGCGACGAGTGATGATCTTAGCCGATGAACAGGGTAAAGGAATGCGCAGTATCCTACAAGAATCTTTGGGAAGTGGATATATTGTGGAGTCAATTCTGAGGCCCAATGCTACCATGGACCAAGTTATGAAATCATGTCTTTCGCTGTGCAACAATTATGGTCGTAATGATATCGTTATCGTTTTAGGAGGTTCAAACGATAAAGATCCACTCAGAATGAAGTCGTTACTGTATTATAATCTTAGTATTATGTTACAATGTAAAATAATAATATGTAAAACGGTTAACAGTAAGCATTTAAATGAAGAAATGATCAATTGTACTTTTAGGCATATATGTTCCCGTTTTACACACACCACTCTCTTAGGTATAAGTAAAAAAGATGATAAAAAATATTTCGGAAAATATAGGCTCAACAGACAGTATGCATGTCAACAGCTTTTTGAAGAAATTATTAGAATCAATCCTCCACAAAAGGATCTGACGCAATGTAAGATTTCCAGACAAACTCAAACTGGTCTACCAATTGATTTGCCTATGTTGATTAATGTAGAGACACAGACAGAGGATCTCGAAATTAATTACAAAAATGATTGTGCTATAACGGGGAATATTGGAAATACAAATAATAATAATTTGATTGACAATGATAATGATAGTAATAATGATAACAATGTTGATAATAATGACTATAGGAATAATGACAATGCTAATGACGTAACGTTTTTTCGTGAATAACCATGTAAATATATTTCATCAAAATATCGATGGCCTAGTAAATAAGTCTGACCTGTTAACAATACATCTAGATGAGCTTCGAACAAATGGAGTAATTGTAGATATAGTAGGAATCACAGAACATAACATGATTGAAACTGATATTTATTCGCTTAATGTCAAAAACTATACACTGGCTACTTACTCTGCCAGAAACACGCGAAGTGGAGGTACTGCCATACTAGTAAATAACGGACTTGATTATAATGTAATAGATATATCACAATACAATATCCCTAATTTTATAGAATGCTGTGGCATCACAATTCCGCAGTATAATATCAATTTAATATGTATTTATAGAAAAGCAAAATATGACACAAAGACTTACGACGTATTCTTTAACAACATAGACAAACTATTACATAGACTTTGCAAGGGTAAAATAAAAATTATATTGTGTGGTGATTTTAATATAGATAGACTCAAAAAGAATAGATCTGCGGTTTATTTCGAAGAACTATTATTAACTTACAATCTAAAATTAATTTTTAATGAACCAACGAGATTAAGTAGTGGGACATGTTTGGACAATTTTATACATAACATCAGAGGATGTAGAGCCGAAATAGTAGAATTTGCACTATCAGACCACACTGGTCAGATACTAAAATGTCCAGTAAAATATAATAATGTCCTCCAAAATTGGTCAATACTAAGGCATGACTATAGTGCAGAGTATTTGAAAAAGTTTAAAGATCATATTGCAAGTCTCAATTTCAGCGAGGTATACAATAATAAAGACGCTGATGCAGCTTTCAGTGAGTTCCATAGTACTTTTAAACTTTTATATGACCTATGTTTTCCCATCATCAAAGTAAAGATCTCAAGAAATAGACGACCACAATGGATATCAAAAGGTATCAAACTTTGTACAAAAAGGAAAAGAGAGTTGTTATGGCAATCAAGGAGAGCCCCAAACCAACAAAACAAACAAACCTTTATAAATTATTCAAAAAGACTCAAAAAAATTATTAAATTGACACAGAAGTCCCAGAATGAATACTTAATTAAAACATCAAATAACAAATCGAAAACTACGTGGAAAATAATAAACAACTACAACAACAATAAGACTAAGCCGAAGGATTACATTAAACAAATTAGACATAACAATGAACTTATTACTCATCCACGTGAAATTGCAGAGTCATTTAATGAATATTACATTGATCAGATATCAAAGCGAAGTCAACAGAACGTTACAAATACCCCAATGAAAATACCATTTAATCCTAACTCATTATTTTTAAAGCCAACTTCTCCACTCGAGGTATATCAAATAATTAAAAATCTTAAAAATACAAACAGTACTGGATATGACAACATATGCACTAAAGTTATAAAATATGTGGCAGATTTAATAGCGCCTATATTGAGCTGTATAATTAACCTATCGATAGAGCAAGGCGTATATCCAGAGAAATTAAAAACCTCAATAATTAGACCGCTCTTCAAGAAACAGGACCGTGAAAATATGAGTTTCTATAGACCTGTTGCACTAATCCCCATATTATCGAAAGTCTTTGAAAAAGTAATCTATAATAGCATTTATCAATATTTTGAGAAAAAAAAATTATTTGCAGAAGAGCAAAAGGGATTCAGAAAAAGTAAAACAATTGACTTAGCCATTTACGATTTCTTAAGTCAGGTAGTGACTTGCTTGGATAAAAGGATTCCTGTTTCAGCTTTGTACATGGATATGACGAAGGCATTTGACTTCGTCGACCATACAACGCTGATAAAAAAACTTGAGGTATATGGTGTCCGAGGGAATGTGGCTGAACTTATTAAAAGCTATCTAACCAATAGACAACAGCTTACACAGATTTCTAGAATTTGCGATAGAACTAAAACGGAAATTCATCATCTATCACATCCGAGAACTGTTCAATATGGTGTACCACAAGGTAGCGTTTTAGGACCATTACTATTCCTCGTTTACATTAATGATCTCCCTAAATCAGTTACACATTCAATGGTTCTATTCGCAGATGATAGTACCATGGTTGCGGAGTGCCGAGATCCAAATACATACGAATTAGAAATTAATGACTCGCTTAAAAATATAGTCGACTGGCTGGAATGTAATAATCTGTTAATTAATATTGAGAAAACAAATTATATGACATTCACAAATAATTATAACCACATACAATCTAATAAACTTGACATTCAATATAAAAACAAAAAAATTGACGAAATAAAAGTAACAAAATTCTTAGGACTAAACATCGACTCACATTTGACGTGGAAACCGCAAATAGAACATTTGTGCAAAAAATTAAGTCAGCTCTCTTATGCTTTATATATGCTTAGCAAAGTTACCGGTCAATCTGCTCTGTTGACTGTCTATCATGCTTTTGTCGCCTCAACACTAAGGTATGGCATTATATTTTGGGGAAACTCAACGGACAAAGATAAGGCGTTTATAGCCCAAAAACGATGTATAAGGGCAATCTGTAAGTTAAAACCAATGGATAGCTGTATGCCCCACTTCAGATCATTAGGAATTTTAACATTGCCATCTCTCTACATTTACGAAACTGCTGTATTTGTAAAAGTAAAGTGGAATTTGTTTAAGACAATGTATAGTAAACGAGACATCAAATTAAGTGCTCCTCCTAGCTCCACAGCTCTATTCTCGAAAGGCATTTATGGTATGGCGCCAAAAGTGTATAATAGATTGCCCAAATCAATTAGGAATATTGACCATATTCACATATATAAAGCGAGACTTAAACAGTTCTTAGTCGAAAAATGTTACTATAAAATACAGGACTACATTGAAGACACGTCAATATGACATAATATGTTCATTATAACTAGTTTTAAGTAACATTATAATATTTTGTGGACATAAATTTAACAAAAATACCTTAGCGCGTTTAGTAAATATTGACATCTGATGTAAATCTATGTAAATTTGTGTTTTTTGCGTGTAACTAATATTTGCATGCTGCATGGCAGAGTATAGCGAACCATATTTTAAATTACATTATTATACACCTGATGTACACCTATATTCGTGCAAATAAACATTACTTACTTACTTACTTACTTACTATTTTTATCAATAGCCTCGGCCAATTGTTGTACTAAATTGAAGCATGCGAGAGTTGTGGATTTTCCCTTCTGGAAACCGTTTTGTTCTTGTTTAATAACACTGAATTTTGATAAGAATGATGCGATTCTATTTTGCATAATTTTTTCGATTTTTTTTGACAAAACAGGTACAAGAGTAACCGGCCTGTACATGCTCATATCGGTTTTTTCTCCTTTTTTTGAACAATGGCTTGACCACCGATATTTTTAATTCTTTTGGGAATATACCTTCTGTAAGTGATCGATTGGCTAGTTTTGTCAACACTGGAGATAATAACTTGCAGCAATCTTTTAAAATATTTGTTGCAATTTCATCATAGCCGGTAGCATTGGTATTGTTCAGCTGTCTGATTGTCTTTACAGTTTCATCTATAGTGCACGGCCTAAGGAAAATGCTAGAATATGATATGGATACTTTATTGATAGCGTCATTGTCTGGTTGTGTACTCAATTTATTATTGGTCAAGTCTATAAAGTAGTTGTTGAAACCACGGGCCATCTCCATTGGATCCTCCGTTTCTGTATTATTTATTATCATAGATTTTATTTCAATGTCTTGATTTCCATTTTCATTTTCATTTTTAATTAATTGCCATGAGGCTCTGCATTTATTCTTAGATATTTTTATATAATTGTTATTTTGATATTTTTGGGAATATTCAATACATTTTCGCAACTTTCTGCTGTATCTAATGTACTTAGTCATTTTTGTTTGCTACTGATTTTTGTTGGTAATATTGAAATCTAAGTTTTCGTTTTGTTAAACATGATATCCTTATACCTTTAGTGAGCCATTTAGGACTCCTATTTGTATCTCGTCTGACCTTGACTCTAGTTATCGGGAAGCACAAAATGTAAAGTAAGGTAATCGTATCGTAGAACAGCTTGAATGCTGGTTCGAAGTATGTAGTATTTAGAACTTCACTCCAGGATAGACCGTCTAAGAGACCTTTAAATTTTAATATATTATCCTTTCCATAATTTATTTTCCAATTATACCAGTAGCAGAGTTGTTTGTTCTTTGTTATCACAGGGACAGACAAAAATTGAGCGGTGTCGTGGTCTGATAGTCCCAGGCGTTGGGTTTCACCGTGAGCCTCAGTAATATTGCTTATTATATGGTCAATACATGAATTTAGTCTTGTTGGTGTATTGATATGAAATACCATGTTATAGGCTTCTACAATACCTTTTAGGTCTCTCGACCACCGATACTTAGATAGTCTTTTAAAGTTTTTATATTAAGATCCCCTGTTATTATGACTTTTGTATTAATTATTTTATGTCGTAGCTTATGCAGTAATGATTCCAGTTTATCCAAAAAGTGCTTATTATATTTATCGTTAGGTATTTTGTAAAGACATATTAAAATGGTTTTGTATTCCGTAATCTCTACAGCATTCAAAAGAAAATGGTTCTGTCAATTCCTTTGCAATTACGAATTCCTTCGTATCAAAGTGATTTTTTGCAAATATACAAACGCCTCCTCGTGATTTTTCCGGACGACAGTAACTAGCGGCGAGTTTAAAGTGTTTGACTTGTAATAGTTTTTCACATCCTGATTTGATAAGAGTTTCTGATAGACAACAAACTCAATATCATTATTATTTTCCCTTAATTCATTTACTGTGATTGAAATCAAATCTTTTTTACTCTTAAACCCTTGTATATTTTGATGCATTATGTACAGTTTGTTATTTGACGAGAAAAAACTTTTGTTGAGCTGAAGGAGATACTTCATTATTTTTTTTGTGTTGTCATGGGTTTGCTAGAGTTACCCTTAAAAACGATTTGTACCACTTTTATTGAAGTAATATGGGATTGTCCCTTTTTTAATGGATTCCTTTTTTCCATTGTCTATGTTTACATTATTGTTCAATTTACTTTTACATAAGTCAATGTCCTGTTCTAATTTAGCTTGTATTTTATTGACTTCAGCACATAGTCTTTGTGTATACTTTTTTTTGGGTAAGACCTCATCATCATCATGGCATGATTAAAATCATATGCAATGTATTTGAAAATTGTCATTTCATATCAATTATGAAATGACAATTTTCAAATACATTGCATATGATTTTAATCGTGCCATTCAGTTTCTTTTCGTTAAGATGATCACTACTTGTAATACCTACTACAATGACGGTAACATTTTTGAGGTTTTTAAGAGTAGCACTAAGTTCCACTGATAGTTTAGTGGGGTTATGGTCATGTTCCCCGACTGATAGTATGACAATATCCTTATCACTAATATTGTCACGGTTGACGTTCATTAATATGTTTTCACAAGGAGCATGGGACTTTGTGATTGATTTTATGTTGTATTTGGTCTTCATGTTCTTGTGTCTTGTGTCTATGAGTTCCGCAGCTAAGTTAACGCAAAAAAAAAAAAAAAGTTAACGCACTGTTTTCCGCCAAATATGTGTATTGTGGGACAGTTGCATTCTCTTCTCGTTGGTTCGTCATGCTTCACCGGTCCATAATAGACGTTGTGGTCTGTTTCCGTACATTTATCTTTGGTAGTAGTTGCTTTATAGCTATTAAATCTATTTCTCCGCGTGTTGTCTTATGTGTTTCTCTGTCTAATTGTGAGTTGTTGGTGGCTGAGTTATCTGTATCATCCTCCTTTTGTCTCTCCATAAAAGGCATGCTCTCATCTATGTTATGATTTGGTGTTCCTGGATTGCTTCTGAGTGTAAGTTGTCTGGGGTTGATTTTTCGTTTCCGTAATGTTGATGGAACTGTTTTAATACTTGAAGTGTTTGAGCATATTTTCTTTAGGGCCTCTATCTGATTTAATTGCTTTAAATTGGTTTTGCGTAAAGCATTGCCGTCTTCCATAAGTGTTTCTATTTCTCTGTGTGCACTATGTAGTTGTAGTTGTAGCTCCTGTATAGTTTGCTCCATTACTTTGCGTTGTTCGCTAAAGTCAGCAGTTGATAGGTCTGGCAAACTCAGTGCACCAACATTACTCCCTTTCCATCTTTAACCCCTAATTATATAACTAGGTACCTAATTTTCTTGTATGTAATATTACCAACTTGCTAGTTACTTTGTAATCTAATCTAAATAATAGTGTAAATACCTACTTGTAATTATTTCTGCGTAACACGGAACCACGCACAAACCTACGCACAAACCTACGTGGTTTTTGTGGTTCTTTCAAATGAACTTGTATTATATTTTGGTTTATAATAAATAAAAAAAAAAAAAAAAAAAACTGATGTGATAGAGTCCAGGGAATTGAAACAGTCATCTTCCGAATTATGCTGCATGGGTGCTGCAGATCTGTGAATTCTTTTTTGTACTACACATAAACCTAATTTAATGTCCTATCTCTTTGAAAAGATTTATCTGCAAACAATAGACAAAAGGAGAACAACACAAAAAATGTATCTTACCTGAATTTCGTAAGAGCATCAAAAACTTCTTGTGTATAAGCTGCTTCTAACTTAGTACGACTTTCCTCACCATCTCCTGTGCTACTTCCTCGCTGTAGGTTCGCCTGCCATGCTTCGTTGTGGCTCCGGATGGTGTAAATGGTACATTGTGTTGACTTGGAGGCTTTTGACGCACAGTATAGCTCATAACGATACCCTGCAATGTTTCAATTGATTTTATTGCCTCTTGTTATACATACATACATAGTGTCACGCCTTTCCCATACGGGGCGGCAGTGGCAATTTGTGCCCAGGTTTAGCCAGTTATTCAATCGCAAGGCTAGCCATAGCCTTCTTATAATGGTTTCCTTTGCTAACACTGAAGACAATACTTTAAAATGATATAATTAGTGTATTATGCCGGATATGATAGTGATTGGAACTGAAACTATCAACATTTGAGGTTATACTGTTGGGCCTTCCCTTACCTTTGATGTAGTTACTTCCGTCTAAAATAACAACATTGTCTTTGCCAATAAGCTTTATAACTTCAGACTTGAGGTATCCCCTCACACGTTTTTCTTTTTGCGAGTCCGAATAGCATGAATTCTTTTCGTATCCCAACTTTGTAATAGCTTCCTCTTCAGAGACAATTTCAACACGTTTACTGTGTTGTTTCTCGAAGAACTCTTTCAGTTCTCTCGCTCTTGTAGTTTTGCCGCTCACTGGTGTGCCACAAATGATTATTAGGGGCATTTTAAAACGTTTATCATTAGTGTTGCACTCAATATTTTTATAAACACACAGGCATCAGCCAGCCAGGGGCACGAAACTTCACGAAATGTCAAAATTGTCAAATCATAAAATGTCAATGCGTTTAATTGTTGCTTTCAGAGTTTGGATGATGCTAACGTTATGTTATGATGTCTGTGTTGTTTCAAACCTTTAAGGTAATATATTATTTCCCAACAAGCCCAGTGTGTCTGGGTTCAGGCTTTTTGTATTTAGTTGTTAATTTAGTGTTAAACCTCGTAAGGGAGGATATTATAGTTTAGTTTTATATTTATTTTATAGCTATTGTAGTATATTTATTTATTTATTTTAAATGGATATCATCACAGATACTATAATACTATACAGATGTCATAAACAATTTCACAGACAGTTTTTTCTCTAGCTCTTCTAACGGCGACTCTCTTGGTTCAGGAGGTGTCGACTCCCTTGCGGACGCATCATTGTCTAGCAATCTGAAACGAGTGTTCAACAAGTCGGAGTTCAATTTCAATGTCGTTCATATTAATGCCCAAAGCATTCCTGCTAGTTACGCTGATCTCCTGGAAGCTTTCAGTGATCAGATTATACATGGTATTTTTGTATCCGAATCATTTCTGAAACCATCTCTTCCTTCCTCCATGTATTCTCTGCCAGGGTTCAGGCTCTATCGCAACGATAGGACAGGCAAAGCAGATGGCGGGGTTGCTATCTACTTACGTTCTGACATTCCGTGCAAAGTCATCTGCCACTCGCCAAGCCTGTACTCTGGTTCAGCTGAGTATCTCTTCCTTGAGATCAGCTTGCACCACAACAAAATTCTTCTGGGTGTATATTACAGCCCCTCACTTCGTATCGATTACTTTGATTCTTTTGAATCTCTACTCAGTGACTTGACTCATCTCTATAGTGACACTCTCATTCTCGGTGATTTTAACACCTGTCTCCTGAAAAATAACGCCCGCTCTGCCAAACTTAAATCTATTGTAAATTCCTCTAACTTACATATTCTTCCCCTTGACGCTACTCACTTTCAACCGCACTGTATTCCCTCCCTTCTCGATCTCATGATTATCTCCAACATAGCCAAGGTGGCTGCTCATGGCCAGCTTAATGCCCCATTCTCCTATCACGATCTGGTGTATGTTTCATAGAAAATTAGGCTCCCTAAGCGCAAAGTCAAATTCCTTGATATTCGAAGCTTCAAAGGTGTGAACCTCGATTCCCTGAAATCAGATGCCTCATCTGTCGATGGGACCCCCGTTGTAACTGGTGAGACCGTTGATGACAAAATCCTGAAGTTCAACTCAATTGTCCTGGGGCTGTTCGACAAGCACGCACCAATTAAAAAGGTCAGGGTAAAACATTTTCCTGCTCCGTGGTTGACAGACGCTATCAAGCGTTTAATGGCAAAAAGTAACCGTGCGAAGGGGCGATATAAGAGAGACCCAACCGATAACAATCTCCTAACATTTAAACGCCTTCGAAACCTATGCAACCGCATGTGCCGTGACGCCAAGCGACGCCACATCTATGAGCGTATAGAAATGTACACCCCAGCTCAGGTCTGGAAATTTCTTAAAACCCTTGGTATTGGCAAGTCCCAGGAATTTTCTTCAGGTGATGTCGATCTCAACGGTCTTAACCAGTTCTTTTCTTCTCCCCCCCTCGTGATAGACCCCGCCACAAAGCAGGCAACCCTTCGTCATCTACGGTTGAAGGCTGCAGTCTGTACCTCACCGTTCAACTTTAGTCTCGTTGGAATCGGCGCAGTTAGAAAGGCAGTGCTAGCGGTCACATCCAAAGCTGCTGGTGGTGACAACGTCAGCCATCAGATGATCCACAGCGTCCTTGAAGAGTTGCTCCCTCCAATTACCCACATCATAAACTTCTCTCTATCAGCTAGATCTTTTCCTAGTCTGTGGAAGAAAGCTCTTGTCATCCCACTGCCCAAAAATTCCAATCCCTCCTCCTTCAAAGATTACAGGCCCATATCTATTTTACCTATTCTCTCCAAAGTCCTTGAATCCATTGTCCACTCCCAACTCACCTCCTACCTTTCATCAAACAAACTTCTCAATCCTTTCCAATCTGGCTTCAGACCAGGGCATAGTACTACCACAGCACTCTTAAAAGTCAGCGATGATATACAGCTAGCCATGGATCAGAGGTTGGTTACGGTGCTGGCCCTGCTTGATTTCAGCAATGCCTTTAACTGCGTCGATTTTGACATTCTTGTCGCTATATTAACATCGCTGAATGTCTCCTCCCACGCTGCTGGCTGGTTCGACTCATACCTGAGAGGTCGTCAGCAGCGCATTAAGTCTGAAGAGACCGAAACTCAATGGTGTGATCTTTCCTCAGGAGTGCCTCAAGGTGGTATTCTCTCTCCTCTTCTTTTTTCAGTCTTTATAAACTCCATCTCCGACGTCCTCTCTTCTTCGTATCATCTGTACGCAGATGATCTACAAATTTATCGCCACTTTTCCCCCTTTGATGTAGTTTCATCCGTGGAGGCACTGAATGCTGACCTCGAGAATGTGAAAGACTGGGCCTCATCATACGGGCTGTTAATAAACCCGAATAAATCACAAGCCATGATTTTAGGAACCAGGCACACTCTTTCCTTGTTACAAAAACCCATTGTTCCCGTATCATATAATGGCATCACAATAGAGTACACAGATAAGGCGAAAAACCTTGGGGTTATTTTTGACAACCAGCTGTCTTGATCTCCACATGTCAGCGAGGTCAGCAGACGGGTCTTTGCGTCTTTTCACTCCCTCAGGCGTCTGCAGTACTTCTTGCCGCGGCAGACTAAAATCACCCTTGCTCAGTCCCTTCTCCTGCCGCTAATCGACTACGCTGATGTCTGTTGGGCGAGCGCGAACGAAGATCTTCTGAACAAACTCGAACGACTTCAGAATCTCGGGATTCGGTTTATCTTCGGGCTGCGCAAATTCGACCACGTCTCTCAATTTCGCAAAGATTTGGGGTGGCTTCCGATTCGTCGTCGCCGAGACTCCCATATTCTTTTTTGTCTTTTCAATATATTGAAAAATCCGCGCTACCCCAGCTACCTTCGAGACCGCTTTGAGTATCTCTTTTCAGGAGATCGGCAACGGAGATCTCACACGGTCTCACTCTTAGCCACTCCAAGGCATACCACTACCGCATATGAGCACTCCTTCAGGTTGCAGGCGGTCCGACTGTGGAACGCACTTCCTTGTGCGATAAGAGACAGCCCGACTCTTTTCGCTTTCAAAAACCGGGTAAAAGAGCACTTCCTCTCTCTTTTGTGATAGTTGTAGTATGTATATTATTATTATATGTAAACTTTATGTACAGGTTTATGTATGTATTGATACGTATTTAGTAGTTTGTTAGATACGAGTATGTATTTTATTTACCGTATTTTATAGATATGTAATTTACTTATATGTATTTTATTATTGTTTAGATATTGTGCACTGCCTACCCTTTATTGATAAAATTTCCTGTCATGCCTTGGTTTGCTGGAAGAAATCTCTTTTTAGAGATAAGCTCGCCTTTGTACATATGTTTTCTCTTAATGTATCTTTTTTTAAATAACTGTGTTCAATAAAGAATTATGAAATTATGAAATTATGTGTGAGCCCGACAATGGAAATTGGGTTTACAAGGCCCGAATAACCCCTTCAAACGAAAAATCCGTTCAACGGGTTACTTATTCGATAGGATTATCGTGAAAACCTCTTTCCTAATCTACTGGGTTTCACTGTATGATTATTATACTCTTTGGTTTCACGTAAAATCATAAGAGCAAGTTAATTCGTTAATTCTGACCCAAATCATAAAACTGACAACCCAACAATTGTCTGACCACGACAAGATGTCGGGCAATGACAATTCTCTGTAATATAAATATAAATGACCGACAAGGTGATTAGGTGACAATTATATCATGGCGGAAAATTCTAACAATTGGGGTTGCTAACTTTCTGTGCCTGTCCGGAAATCTCGTAACCATTTCGAGAAATATGTTTTCTGTACAGTTTCTATTTATCAGATTAATAAAAAGGAAGTGCCTCCGCAGCCGGCGCCGGCTTCCAAGATGTATGTGATTGGGAGCAGGCACATGGGTCGGTATGTTGGCTGCACTGCATAAAAAGTCGGCGCCGGCTACCGAATCGCCGCCTGCGGAGGCACTACCCCAGGGTGTGCCTCCGCAGCTGGCGCCGGCCGCCGATTCGGTAGCCGTAAACACTGCGGTAGCTTAGGTACTTAAAACTAAGTATGTTTTATTTTTCTTACATGTTCAACCTAACACGAAGGATAAAGGGGGCTTCGCTTCTTTTCGCAATGATGTACCTATTTATTGATTATTACGTAAAAAACAAATCGTTAGAGAGTTCCGTGGTTTAGTTGATTTCACATCATCATAAGATGTATGAAAAAATGCCTTTGACATGTCCGCCTTACCTACAAAAAAAAACAATGTGAAGTGAAACCTCAATCAATTCCCTGTAAAGTCTGTGATCTATGAGTGACCTCTCGTGATTGTATGTAGGTTTTTGTTTTGATATTTTATCGTTTCGTTTTTATTCGTTACGACAAGAATGGCAAATTTTGAAAAAGCAAACTCGTGAAAGGACAACGGGCAATTTGGACTAGGTAGCGGCCACTAACAAAACATATATCATTGAATAGGGCACAAAATAGGAAACAAAACATTGTATGACACCAACTCTGTAAGTTATTTAGGGAACGAGATATTCGGCTTTAAATATATATAACCATATAACCCACTTTTTTGAAGCTTTTATTTTGGCTTGAGTATTGGACTTTTGATCACACCCGTGGTAATTATGGACTAATAAAGAAAGATACGATTTGATTCGAATCCATATAGGAACAAGATAATATTGTGTAATAGAAATAGAACAAACAACGATCACTTGCTTCACAGTCGGTTCAAGAAGAGAGAGCACAAAACTACCAGGAGCTGGTTACTGTATCTTGAATCGTAAAGGACAAGACAAATCAATTGCCGTGGATCTATACACCAGCGTGTTCCAAGCGGAAATCTTCCGAGTAGGCTAGCAAAAACATCTAAGACAATACAAGTGATGGGTCCAGACATGTAAAACGCGCTACCAAAAGAGATTACTTATGCTCCGAGCTTGCCAAATTTCAAATACAAATTAAAAACATGGCTCGTCGAGAAGTCGTTTAATACCAATGAGGAATTCATAAAGGACAGGGCCTTACATAAGTATGGAATGTAAAAGACCAATATTTTTTTTCCAACATTCCATTCAATAATTAATTGAATATGTACAAATTAATAAAATTAATATAATATTGAATTATACATGCATCTGATCTTATGATAATGTGACGACTGTAATATTTATTCCCAATTTCTTATTATACAGGGTGATTGGTAGATGGGTGCAAAGCTTTAAGGTGACGATAGTATAGACAATTATGATCAAATTAAGCCATAATTGTCTTAGACAAAGTCTGACTATTTTTTTTAACAAATTTTTCAAGTTTTTTGTGAAATTACCCAAATTTTGACAGATTACTGCAAATTTATGAAAAAATTTATGGTATTTTTTAGATTATTTAATTTATTTTATTGAAATGATGTGTAGCCAATCTAACAAAATACGTTCTAAGCATATCCGTCTTTTGACATTTTTTAGGAGTCATTTGAAGTTGATAAAAAAAAAACTTAAATGAAAAATACTGTTTTCAGACCTCATTTAAAAAAAAAAAACAAGAGTGTTTTTTTAGTTCAAACCATTTCGAAAACGTGCCTAATCATCGTTCTTTCTTTTAAGGTATTATTCAAGAAGATATCTTACTAATTATTGAAATAAGGACCTAGAAACCAAATTGAGGGAGAAACTTCATATTTTGGGGCAGACTAATAAAACACCATTTTAATTTTATTTATTTATTTTTTGTGTTCAAAATGACCACCGCCATTTCGGATGCAGGTGCGTGTCTGTCTGGGTTGACTCTAGGTTCCACTCGGCGTATCCCATCTTCGACAAGTCTTCGATATGTGTTGTAAAATACTCGGGCATTCGGTACCCTGCGATTAGGATAGCGCTCTTGATACAACTGTCGAGCCAAATTTCCTTTACCGTCAGCTCGGCCATACACAAAGATGATATCAGCATATTCTTGATTTGAAAAATTTGCCGTAGTTCTTCACACTGAGCAAAAATAGCGTAAGAGCGCACTAAATGTCAACTTAACACGATTTAATAGTTCAAAATCAACACGTGCAGGAGCTTTACAGCTACAACTGGACACGGTTAGCGTAATAGCGCACTAAATATCAACTCAACACAATTTAATAGTTCAAAATAAACACGTGCAGGAGCTTTACAGCTACAACTGGACACGGTTAGCATAAGAGCGCACTAAATGTCAACTCAACACAATTTAATAGTTCAAAATCAACACGTACACTGTAAAGCTCCCACAGCTACAACTGGACACTGTGAGTTAAATAAACACATCCGATGTAATGGAACATCGCTTAGCGAATGCAATCAGTGTACAGTGAGAATCGGAATTAGCTGTGTCAGTTCCTCTAACGCTTGGGTTATTAGAGTGATTCGAAGTAAGTTGACAAAGGGGCCATAGCACGTGGTTGGTTCGGAGAAGCTAGGTCAGGTCAGGTATTTTTTGTCGCATTCCTGCGAAATGTGTAGGGATCAGAGCCGATTTGGTGCGCGCTGAATAAATTATGAATAACTAAATAATGGAAGGTTCATAAGGAACGATACGGAGAAAGCTAATGTGTTGACTGCAAATATACAATTGCCTTTGTTTGGTACGATGTGGTGAGTTTGACATCACGGGTTTGAATATCATTCTAGTGATCTTTGTCTAAGACGCTAGCGGTCGGGCAGGCTTAAATTAATCGCAACCGCTTTTGTGGCCAGCGATCAACAAATTTTGTGTATCGGCAATACCTAATGACTTGAGTGATAACCGACGGTTGATCATAGTAAATATGCATACACAAAATTGTAGAACGGCGGGCCTGCATGGCATGTTTGATTGAAATTAGACCCTGTGTAGTTAGGGATAAGAAGCTTTCGCTTGGGCAGCGTGTGTTCCGCAAAGGACGCCATTTTTTTCAGACATGTGGGGTCTATAAATACGAGAGAGTGGGTGGGGGAGGCATTCAGTCTCCGCGTCAAACTACTGTGACACACGTCTTTCGGGAATTCTATACAGTTCGGTTCGCCGTTTTATGCGTCTGGAACTGGAAGAGTTGTGATTGCGTGTTACAGTGGATTTTCGTGAGTGTCTGAAGCACCGAGATATACCTCGGTTCCTATCCTTTAAATCAACCTACCCCAAATTCCAAAACTATCCTTGGGTCGTTAGATAAGAACTTGTAGGTAATTGATCTGATTCTGAGTCTGGGCTTGGAGCGACCCTAATTTCCTTTTTCCTTCACCATAGGGTTTCTGGATTGGCTCTTAGGATATTCGCGGGCTAATCTTCTCCTCATTTCCTTCGTGTAGCGAGTTTTGAAATTCCCACACACACAGTCATTAAACATACAAACCCATTCAAATCAAACTCAACCATTTTCGAGTGGTGTCGATGATGGACGTGGTATAACACTAGGATTTTAGACTAGGCTAGACAGGAGTTTAGTTGCGGCTAAACCTAGGTTGTCAGGGCCTAGGGAGACTTTTTGATCGATGGGGTTCTGCGGATGGAAATAACAAATTCAGAACAAAGTATAAACGTTGTCCACTCAGATAACCTATCCTGTTGATATTTTTGACATTTGAGTGTTATCGGGGACGCGCGAAGAGATCAAATTACAGTCTAAAGTTCATTGTTTAGGAACGGGTAGATTGTTTTGCTTTGCCTTGGATCGGTTTGGATTCAAGTTGCATCTTTAAATTAAATGTAAATTTCGCTGGAGGTCTAACGGGTAGGCTGTGTCTAGTATTTATTTGCTGGGCCCGGTCGAGGAAGTGCTGAGGTTAGCTAGATGCATAAATCGGTATTTCCCGAAGTATGAACCTCGCTGTGGAGTGGGTTAGATCTCCAAAAGCGCTAATGAAAACGTTACGATAACATCCAGCTCAAATTGCGCAGAGTTGAAGGTTTCAAAACGTTACGGACCTTTTGAGGAAACCGCTAGTTCAAACCCATTTCGGAAAATCAAATCGCAATTGTGTAAACCCGGTCTATTTGGATTGTTATTGCCGTGAACTAATTATATAATTGGAACCACCACAAGCCGCTACTAGCGAGCACATGAAATATCATTGAGTACTCACGTCGTAACACTACGACGGATATCTATACGATATCTCAAACAAATATTATAAATTGTGGTCGACCACACGAAAAGAAGTTCCATGCGCCCATATATACAAAAAAATAAATGGTACCATCACACAAAATACAACAAAGATCGATCTGGCGCAATACACCGCTAACTGATGCGAAATACCGGCTTGCGGGCATACATGCTTTCTCTGTCTAACTTGAAACTCTAACTTCCTGAACCAATCTTCCGTTCGACTATTGTACGCCTAACGAACTTCTCAACGAACGAGAAATTCAGACTTATCATTCTTAACTTATAAATTTTACAGCTGAATCGGGACATCTCTTTTTGGGGTAGATAGAATAGACGATCATAGCTTCTGACAACGGTAGCTCGACCTTAGCTATTTATGCCGTTACACCAATACTAACTCAATCAAAACACAAAACGTCAAATCTAAAGGGCAGTAGTTACTCAACTAATAAAAAATTTATCGGCCGGCTCAGAAATCTGTTTAATACCGATTGAATGATCCTTATGAAAGAAACACGACCTTATTGCCTTAAGAAGTAGGTCAAATTACCTTTAAAAACCAAGATACTTATCGCCTTCTTCTAATGGGCGACTACCTGGAAACTGGTTATGCTGCCGTCTGCCAACCCGTCGTCACACGGCGGCGTAAGGCAGCTATTGTTTGGGTACCTAATCCTCTCAGTTTCGTTTTTAGTTCTTACATGTGCACAATAATTATTAAAATTAACATAAAATTATTAAGAACACCCAAATTTAGCAAAAAAATCGTTTTAATTAGTCTGCCCCAAAATATGAATTTTCTCCCTCAATTTGGTTTTTAGGTCTTTATTTCAATAATTAGTAAGATATCTCCTTAAATGATACCTCAAAAGAAAGAACGATGATTAGGCATGTTTTCGAAATGGTTTGAACTAAAAAAAACACTCTTGTTTTTTTTAAAATGAGGTCTGAAAACAGTATTTTTAGTTTAAGATTTTTTTTTATCAACTTCAAATGACTCTAAAAAAAAGTCAAAAAACAGATGTGCTTAGAACGTATTTTGAAAGATTGGCTAATTTCAATAAAATAAATTAAATAATAAAAAAAAATACAATTTATTTATTCATAAATTTGCAGTAATCTGTCAAAATTTGGCTAATTTCACAAAAAACTTGAAAAATTTGTAAAAAAATAGTCAGCCTTTATCTAAGACAACTATGGCTTAATTTGATCATAATTGTCTATACTATCGTCGCCTTAAAGCATTGCACCCATCTACCAATCACCCTGTATGTAAATGACTTGTAATAATTTTTTACCAATAAATAATGTCTCAATTCTTATATCAATAATTAAAATTTTATCCAAGTAGCCTAAACAAAACTGCGAATAATGCTTGAAATATTCTGCGTTCAAATGTCGACACCATTAATCTCGCAGACATTCTAGAATTGGTACTAATAACAAATTCGGGTTATTACTGATGTTGCTCACCCGGTTTGAACCTGATGCGATGAAACATTCTTTACCTACCATGATGTAAAACAATAAGTCGTTTTTAATCATATAACAATAATAATCAATAATTTCGTTTTAGTTAAGTTAGGACTGAAGTGAGTGACGTGTAGTCTGTTCGGCAGTTGAATTCACTCTAAACTATACTTTGCACTCTTTGATTGACTCATGGGTTAACTGTCACTTTTTTGTGGTGGGCAATAGTACATTGTTCACCGAGAGGAGAAAGTGACCGATTTATTTCGCTGGTTCAAGTCTTACATATCCAACAGGACGCAATCGGTGGTATTGAATGGTTATATGTCAACATGGAAAAATATTCCTTCTGGGTACCACAGGGATCTCTATTAGGACCCCTCCTATTTTTATTTTTATTAATGATATTGACATTTGCTTTAATCATTCCGAATTCCTCCTATTTGCTGAGGATATGAAGGTGTTTAGAGTGGTCAATAGTCCGGAGGACTCTGATTTACTACAGGACGATCTTAATAGACTTGATACGTATTGCAGACTGAACAGTTTGGATATAAATGTGTCAAAGTGCTTCTCCATTTCATTTGGGCCTAAAAGAAACATGTAGCGGAGTTCTTATAGTCTCAGCGATAAATCTATTTCCAGCTGTAATGAGATTAGGGATTTGGGTATAATAATGGACTCAAAATTACTTTTTGTAAATCATATTGATACAATAGTAAAGAAAGCATATAAATTACTAGGATTCCTTATACGCTCCTGTAAAAAATTCAAGTTGATGAAGTCTATTAAGATAATTTACTGCACTCTTGTAAGAAGCAACTTGGAGTACGCATCTCAGGTGTGGAACCCACGTTATGACGTCTATATTTCAAAAATTGAGTCCATCTAATAAAAGTTTATTCGCTATCTATGTTACAAATTTAGAATTCCAAGACGGAGCTATGAGTTTCATTGCAATCAATTCCACCTTCTCCCTCTTCAAATCAGGCGTGAAGCTGCAGATATAATATTCCTCACTAGGCTGGCTCAGAATAGTATTGATTGTCCAGATTTGCTGAATAAAATCCATCTGTTAGTCCCCGCACGTCAATTACGTCTCAAATCACTGTTGCATGTTCCACTCGTTCATACCAATTACAGGCAGAACTCGTTTCTTTTGAGAGCTTCGCGCTCTTTCAATTCACTTAGTTTTGACTGTATGGACATAGACATGTTTTGTAGTAGTGCTCGGTCTGTCAGCTATTATCTGACCAGTAAGTTTAGCTCAACTATTTAAGTTTAGTGCTAAGCAATATTAAACTATATCCTTGTATTAACTGTTTATACGTCTCGCGTATCTCTCTTGATGTTGTAATTTACAAGTAGAAGTAGGTATATATGTCTCAATATAGGCTTGTGTTGTTTCTTTGTAATAATTAACGTAATATGCATAGTTAGGTACTCACTCATGTAACATTCATAAAAATGTAGGTATTAATAATATTGTATTTTATCTGGTTTCGTGTTTCCAGTTAGGTATGTCTGCATTCATAGGAATCAATTTGTTATTATACTCTGTCGTCAATTAGTGAAAACTTGTAATTGGCTATCAACTGTACATTTTTAGTGTTAAACTGTAAAATTTTAGCTGTAAGTTTTCCATACAAGAAAAATAAAATAGAATGAAGAATGAATGAATGGTGCTTCTCCAGCCAGGGTCCTAAACCTGTTCCGGTCTTTCGGCCGGCATACCAGAGAGCACGAGTTTTGAGGGGGGGCGGAATGACCAGCTCGATAGGAGAGGAATAGGGAATGCAATCTCGCGAGATTGAGGATCGGACGAGATCTCGCGAGACAATGAAAATCAATCTCGCGAGATCTCGGCAATTTCGAGATCTCGCGAGATTGGTAGTTAAGAGTATCAATTTTTGCAAATAACTTCACTAATAAAATAGATATAGAACTCCCGGGACATTGAAAGAAAAAGAACTATAGGTATTTTGAAATCAACATTTATTTTTACGAAGTCAAAAAGATTAATTAACAAAAATAATAGAATTTGAGTTGAGAATTTGAGATCAATCAAATCAATGGCTCATTTCGCCAAACTAAAAAGAGAAATAGAATATAAAGTGAAAACCAAATAAAAACAATCAAATTAGGAACATTAGCAACATCTCGCTATACAATTATTTACAAACTGTTTTGGAAGTAGCTTCTTAGAAAGCACAACGTATTTAAGGTATCGTCACCTAACCTACACCTTATTTTGCAGGCTAGATAGCCAGCCGCTGAGAATGCCCTTTCAGATTCCACACTTGTTGGTACTATAGTTGTGAGGCAGTTATCAGCGAACTGCAAAAGTTCTCCTTTAGACCCCCCGGACTCGTATAGATTCATTTCCTTCTTCAACAATTGGTCCAGCGAAATCTTTGCTTTCCTAGAGTCTTTGCAGGAAGTTATTGCTTCCTCCAGTTCTTCTTGCAAAGAAAGCTTGCCTGCTTCATTCAGAGTCTGGGAAAGGGATGAGAGGGGTTCATCATCCTCATCAGGGGTGGCAGTGGCAGCAGGCGCAGGTGATGTTGATGTGACTGACTCAGTCTGTTTTATACCATGCTGCGAATGCAGGCGCTGTATTAATGCTTTAAGTTCAGTGCGAACTACACTTTTCGGAAGTAATTTAAAGGTTTCATCTCTCGCAAACTCTTCTTTATCTTCTTGGTACTTAGCTGGGTTTCTTAAATATAACAAGCATGCCGTTAAATTCGTCCGACGCTCAGCAATGCGGTTTCTCAAGAAATCAGTTAGTTTTTCTGCCAATGGAGTTTTTAGCTCTTCCAGTTTACGAATCATAAACCTAAGTGTTTTCTCAGCAGTAGCCAAGTCGGTATCTCGACGACATAGCACCTTCAATGCCAGCTTAACGGGTTCAAATACCTTGTCTAAGTTCGCTAAAACCGCATGTTCTTCTGCACTCAAATAGTAGTTTGGGTTAGCTTCCAGGCCAAGATCGATTAAAGCTTTGCTGATACATAGTTTGATTCTATTGAATGTAGAAATCATGTCAGCTATGCTCGACCATCGTGTCTTACAGTCAAGTTGTAATTTTATATCTTGTCCAAATTCTTGTTTTACGTATATTTGCAAAGTGTCATTTTTAGTCGGTGATCTTTTAAAAAGTTTCACCACGTTTCTAACTTTCTCAATGATACCCGCATATTCTTCATATAGGTCCACTTCTATTCTTGGTATAGAGCAATAAAAAGCTTCATCTTCGGAGTCTGTGCAGGGCATTTCGTCTATTTCATCAGAAATCTCAACGTCGTTTTCGTCATTTTCTGATTCTATTTCAGGCTGCTCATCAACATTAGTTGGTCTTTTATAAATAGTATCGATTATGCCAAGCTGGATTCCATGGGCATAGCAGAGCTGATGTAAAGGCGTTATCAATCGACCCAACTTTTTCATCACACTGGCCCCATCTGTAGTAATATTGACAATATCTTTTTCTAGAATAAGTCCAAATTCGGTTAACTTTGTGTTCAAAATACTGACCCCACTCTCAGCAGGCATACTTCCATAGACGCGAATCAGCCCCAAGTTCCAGAAAAAATTATTCCCATGTACATTTACATTCATGTATCGCTTGTTCATAGAAGAAGTCCACTCATCGAATGCACATTCTTCGTTTTAGTGTCTATTTGATGGATAGATTTTAAATGCACATGTAATCCACGCGGAGATCGATCGGTCGTGTCAGTTCGCGCGCTGCTGCGCGTCAAATAGGACGTTTTCATGCTCGAGTTCAATCTCGCTATTCTTGCGAGATCTCGCCCATTTTTAGGCCGAGATTAATCTCGCAGAAAAGGGCCGATATCTCGCGAGATCTCGATCTCGCGAGATATCGTCAACGAGATTGCATTCCCTAGAGAGGAAGGAGCGTGAATTCAATCGACCGACTCTTCAGCCTGAAGCCAATATAGGATATGTGGAATGGGGAGGATATAGGATTTGGAGAGCAGCTGTTGTTTTCTTCAAGTTCATGTTTTCCTTCTATTTTCAGGTATTGTTATAGGTTGAGTTTCCTGTCCTGTCGTGTTCGTTTGGGTTATCCGGTAAGGTCTCCGTTTCGCTTTCGCTGTCTGTTTCTGGAATATGGTATATTTGGCTCGATGCCTTTCTGACTTCGTCCCTGTTGTGTGCTAATTCTGTCCAGTAACTGTGTTCTTTACCGTAGTATTTGATGTCATGCTTAAGGGAATCTTTCCAGGTGTAAATGGGTCGGCCAACTTTCTTCTTCTTTGCTTCATATTTCAATGCAGCGTGGAGTAGGTGTTTTTGTGGGCGTCGTAGAATATGTGTATAGTAACACATCCGATGGTTTATGATTTGTTTGTTTATTGTTTTGCCCTGTAGTAAATCATGAATTTTGTGGTGTCTTGGATAGCTTCTGGCGTTCTCAAACATGTCTCTGTTTGAGAACGCCATCTACCTTCGTTCTGACATCTCCTGCAAAGTTATCAGACACTCGCCCAGCCTATACTCTGGTTGTCGCAGAACACTTATTTTTAGAGATATGTCTTCGTCACAATAAAGTTCTTCTGGGTGTTTACTACAGCCCCTCTCGTCGTATAGATTACTTTGAATCTTTTGAAACTCTTCTTAATGACCTGTCCCCTCTTTATCCTGTAACTCTTATTCTTGGTGACTTTAACACCTGCCTCCTTAAAAACAATGCTCGATCAGACAAACTGCGATCCATTGTTAACTCCTTGAATTTACACATTCTTCCCCTCGATGCCACTCACTTTCAGCCTCACTGTACCCCCTCTCTTCTTGACTTGATGATAATATCTAACCCCACTAAGGTTGCCGTACATGGTCAACTCAGTGCCCCCTTCTCCTACCATGATTTAATTTACCTATCCTACAACATTAGGCCCCCCAAGCGTAAAGCTAAGTTTCTTGAACTTCGTAGTTTCAAGGGTATTGATCTCACTTCCCTTAAATCCGACACCTCTTCCATAGATTGGTCCCTTGTTCTGGGTAGTGAGTCCGTTGATGATAAGGTTCAGAACTTTAACACAATTGTCCTGAGCTTGTTTGACAAACATGCTCCTGTTAAGAAGGTTAAAGTAAAACACCTTCCCGCTCCATGGCTTACTGATACCATCAAGGGTCTGACGGCTAAAAGAAACCGTGCCAAGACTAATTATAAAAAGGATCCGACCGACGAAAATCTCTTAGCATACAAAAGACTTCGTAATCGCTGCTCCCGTCTGTGTCGAGATGCCAAACGCCGTCATATATTTGAATGTATCGAGAGCTACGCCCCTGCACAAGTTTGGAAATTTCTGAAGACCCTTGGCATTGGTAAGTCCCAGGACCTGGCTGTTGGTAACATCGACCTTCTCAATAATTTTTTTGCTGTCCCCCCCGTCCAGATGGATCCATCTGTCAAGAATGCCACACTCCGTAACTTGCTTTCCAGGACTGTCTCCTGCCACTCTCCTTTCCATCTACGTCATGTTGGAATCACTGCAGTCAGGAAAACAGTGCTAGCAATCTCATCAAAAGCCGTGGGCAATGACAAAATCTGCTCTCAAATGCTAACAATTGTTCTTGGGGAATTGCTGCCGGTTATCACTCACATAATTAATGCTTCACTCTCCGACTGTCACTTCCCTAGTCAGTGGAAACGTGCTCTCGTGATCCCTCTGCCTAAAACATCCAACCCTACTTCCTACAAAGAATTTCGTCCTATTTCTATCCTGCCTATCCTTTCCAAAGTCCTTGAATCCATTGTACACACTCAATCATCCACCTATCTTTCCTCCATGAATCTCCTTAATCCTTTCCAATCGGGCTTTAGGCCGGGTCACAGCACTACCACGGCTCTACTCAAAGTGACAGATGATATCTAACTTGCGATGGACCAGAAGAGGATGTCTATGCTGGCATTGCTTGACTTCAGCAGCGCTTTCAACTGCGTGGATTTTGATATCCTGGTTGCGATCCTTCATTCACTTAATGTCTACTCTCATGCCGCCCTCTGGTTTGACTCCTATCTCAGAGATCGACAACAACGCATCAAGTCTGAGGAGACATCCACCGATTGGTGCGATCTATTCACTGGGGTTCCTCAGGGTTGCATCCTTTCAACCCTTCTTTTCTCGGTTTTTATCAACTCAATCTCTGATGTACTTACTTCTTCATATCATATTTACGCAGATGACCTCCAAATATACCGGCATTTTTCTCCGCGTGATGTGACTCCGGCTGTGGAGGCTCTGAATGCTGACCTCGAGAATATCCGGAAATGGGCCCTCTCGTATGGGCTTCTAGTCAACCCGAGCAATTCGCAGGCCTTGATCTTGGGAACCAGATGCTCTCTTAACCTGTTACAACAAATTCAAATCGCTCCTCTAATATTTGACGGAACCGTAATCAAATACAGCGATAAAGCTAAAAATCTCGGAGTTGTATTCGATAACATGCTGTCTTTGTCGCCCCATGTCTCCGAGGTCAGCAGACGAGTCTTTGTATCGTTTCACTCTCTTCGGAGATTACAATACTTCCTTCCACGGCACACTAAAGTCACTCTAGCCCAGTCCCTTCTACTTCCTTTAATTGACTAAGCCGATGCTTGCTGGGTGAGTGCAAACGAAGAACAACTGAATAAACTCGAACGACTTCAAAACCTCGGGATTCGGTTCGTCTTCGGGCTGCGCAAGTATGACCACGTCTCGCAGTATCGCAAGGAACTGGGTTGGCTCCCGATTCGTCTTCGCCGTGATTTCCACATATTGGCTTTACTCTTTAACATCTTGAGAAATCCCAGATATCCTTCTTACCTTCGTGAACGTTTTGAGTTCCTTTTCTCCAGAGGCAAGGAACGGAGATCTCACACGGTGTCTCTTCTATGGAATACATATATTCCACAGCATAACACCGTCGCCTACGAGCACTCGTTCAGGCTGAGGGCCATTCGGCTGTGGAACGCACTTCCCTGCACTATTAGGGATAGTCCCACTCTCTTCTCCTTTAAGAATCGCTTGAAAGAGCACTTACTTTCTCTTTCATCATAGGTATTGTATATATAAGTATGTAATTGTATTTATCTGTTTATTATTATTATTTGTTTATTTTTATTTTATCTACTATTTCTTTATTATATGTATTTTTATAGTAAGTATTATATTTTATTGGTATTTAGTAATTTTATAATTGCACTAGACTACCCTTTTCAGTTTATATGTATCCTATCCTGATAGGTTTGCTGTAAGAAATCTCTGTTGAGAGATAAGCTCGCCTTTGCCTTTTAATTTATTGTAAAATGTTTTGTTTTAATGTTCTGTGCAATAAAGAATTGTGAATTGTGAATTGTCTCTGAGGATCAGGCGTTCATACTTTCTTAGTCTAGAACGGTTTGCTTTGGTGAGGGCTGCCGCTTTAAGTCCGTTTGTTATACACGGTGCAATAACCATTTTGTAAATCAGGCGTACTATTTTCCAGTCCATGTTAGATTTCTTTATAAAATGCATTAGGGCCTTGGAATTGCCTATGGCTTGCCGGCATCTCTTCTTTATTGTGTCTCTCCTACCGAGATATTTTATTTCGTCTACGGGTCGTATTGGAACTCCGTCCAATACGATCACTTGTGTGGGCTGGGTGTTTATGGGGTCTCTTGTAAGAATTTTCGTCTTTGTTTCGTTAGTATCGAGCCCTACTGTTTTTAATAGTGCTTTCAAGTGCGTGACGATTTGGTCAAGGTGTTGTAAATCTTGACAAACGATGACAAAAAAATCTTGACAAAACTTCCCGAAGCAACTGAACTAAGTGAACCACCCACGCTTGATGAAGTAGTTGCAGCAATAAAAAATCAACCAAAGAAGAAGGCGGTCGGAGTGGACGACATTCCTGGAGAACTTCTTAAGTACGGCGGAGAGAACCAACACAATACCCTCTGGAAATTATTTTCTCTGATGTGGAGTGAAGAACTTGTACCAAATAACTTCAAGATCTCGCGTATATGTACTCTGTACAAGAATAAAGGAGACCGCTCCGATTGTAACTCCTACCGTGGCATATCACTGCTCTGTATTCCTGGGAAATTTTTTGCTAAATTCCTACTGAATAGGCTTATACCAATCTCCGAAAAAATACTACCAGAAAGCCAGTTTGGTTTCAGGCCAGAACGAGGGACAAGTGAAGCTATCTTTAGTCTGCGGCAGCTACAAGAGAAAAGCAAAGAGCAAAGACAACCCCTCCACCTCTGCTTCGTAGATCTGGAGAAAGCATTCGACAGCGTTCCTCGCGAAGCCCTATGGCTGGTTCTAGAGAAGTATGGGTGCCCGGAAAAGTTTATAAGGCTCATTCGTCTCCTCCACGATGACATGACCTGTTGCGTTTCAGCAAATGGCGAACAGACAGAGTTTTTCTCCGTTACCTGTGGAGTCAAACAAGGATGTGTTTTGGCACCCACTCTGTTCGCCTTGTATTTTGCCGTGGTGGTTAGAGAATCCCTGAAAGACCCTTCAGAAGGCATTTATATCCGCTTCCGGATGGATGGAAAGCTGTTCAACCTATCTAGACTTAGGGCGCACACTAAAGTCTCTCATTGTATCATCACAGAGGTAATGTACGCTGACGACCTGTGTTTTGTGGCGGTTACCCCAGAAGGTCTACAAGAGCTGAGGACTAAACTCGGTGAAGCTTGCTGTAGGTACGGGCTAAAAATTAGTGTTAATAAAACGGAAGTTATGTCCCTGGAAACACTTCAAACGCCCAGTCCTGCACTAAAAATAAGCCTAGGAGGAGATACTCTGAAGCAAGTAGAAAAATTCAGATACCTGGGAAGCACGATAACATCTCGTGGAGACCTAGACGCTGAGATCAACAGCAGAATCGGCGCTGCTTCAGCGACTTTCGGGAAGCTGGAACAGAGGTTGTTCCGTTCGCATGATATAAGTCGGACTACCAAGATCGCAGTGTACATGGCTACAGTGCTGCCAAATCTTCTGTACTCAGCGGAGACATGGTGTTTGTACCGGAGGCACATCCGGACGTTAGATAGGTTTCACCTCAAGTGTCTTCGTAATATCTTGCATATCAAATGGACTGATCGCATTCGCAACACAGAGGTGCTACGCAGAGCCAATGTTGGCGGTATTGAAGCCTATCTGATACGGCGACAACTGCGCTGGTGCGGACACCTCTCCCGCATGCCCGACGAGAGGCTGGCTAAGCGCGTCTTTTATGCAGAGCTCCAAGGCAAGCGCAAGCAAGGTGGCCAGTTTCTACGCTTTAAAGACGTGTTAAAGAGGCATATGATGCGCTGCGACATAGACCCGGACACCTGGGAAGATCGTGCAGCCCAGCGACCAGAATGGAGGCATCTCGTACAAAAGAAGATTTTTGAATTCAAAGCATGGCGTCGCGCTGACCTGGACAAGAAGCGAGATGAAGCCACGGCTCGAACACCTGCAGCCATTAACTATAATTATGAGAACGGCACACTTAAATGTGCAACCTGTGGAAAAACGTTTAAAGCCAAGATTGGCTACGTCAGCCACATTCGGGCACACCAGCGACGCCCGCTTTAGGTCTTTGGCAGTCGCCGTAGCCGTATCGGCTTGGAGGACATCAATCAGTATGTAGGTAACTGTACATAATTAGGCATTAAAACTCTCGAGTGATATTATTATGAAACTCGTGCCGTCGATTATGTAGCAGTCACATAAACTACTATAATTAACCTTCGTGCATATCCTTAACTATTATTTATTAACTAAAGCTAACTTAACTAGGTACCAATTTGGGACACGCCAGAAACATTCGATTTTGTTGTCATTCCACACAATGAATCTTATTTATTTATTTTATTTATTTATTTATTTTCGGAAAACATACAGTTTTAGCTACCGAAATAGTAAGTGAGAAAAATAGAATGCCTAAATTACTATTACGGTACACACCATTTAAAAGTTTTCACAAATTACATCTAAATTTACACCTGTTTACAAAACACTTATTATTATTACAATATTGTACTTAACTTAAACAAAAACTACAATAAATGGTTTTCCAAGATAGTTAAGAGACGCGGTCAAAACAAGCAATAGATAGCGAGCTCTGTATACCGGTGAGTTGAAAAGGTCAAACTCAGGCAAGTATTATTGACAGTATTTGTGGATCTGATAAAAAAAGGAATTTTGCCTGTAGTTGGTGGTACATTGGGGGACATTTAATAGTTTAAGGTGTCTACGAGAGCCCGAGGGTGTTATTATGCCTATCTTGGAGAGTACCTAGTTCAGGTTATCGATTTGAGACTTTATTTTCATTAGCATTATTATGTCTGCAACCTGACGTCTTTTGTGAAGAGGGTTTTTCAAGGTTTTCCGGGCCAGCTGGGCCCGGGAATCTGGCCTGTTAATAGTGCTCTATTTGGAGAGCAGTAGTAGACTGACTTATCTTGGTTTTACATTCGTCAGGAAACCTCGGGTCACGTTGACACGTGACACGAATGCACAAAGATCACTCTATATTTACAAGCAGTAGCAAAAGTAAAACTATAATTGTCTCCTTCACACTCATAAGTTTGACCGCGCGCGAGAGAGAGACAGATTATTCTTGATGCCCATGCAGTGCAACGTCACGCCGCGCGCTTATTCCGCACTTTTTAAATGTTAATGTGTTTAAATGTGTTGAACGTGCCAGCTTTAGTTAACCGATCTGTCATACTCGTTTGGTGTAACCCAACCTGACCTTCCGAAACCAAAATAATACATGTTTATGTGTATGACTAATATTTATTACCCAATAAAGTACAAAAATAATCTAAGTTAGACACTTAAAATAGGTATATCACAAGACAGAGTATTTTTTCTTAATTCAATCATTAACTTATAGTCTTTGTCACGAAAGTTTACAGATGTACCTACCTACTACTTATGGTAATTTTACGTAGGCTATGTAAGGAATCAAGAGATAATGTTGGTACATAAATAAAGTATTTAGGTACTGAACTGAATCACAAAGCGATAGAGTAGCCTTTAAATTAAATATTTTAGGCTGGATATTTAGTGATTCAAGTGAATCACAAGTGTGAAATGTTTCTTCAACGAAAGAATACAGGTATTCTTATCCAGTTATACTGTCAGTTATTTGGATGTAACTGCAAGGAAACGCCTTCAATTGAATTCTTAGCTAAAAACACTCCTAACAACACCATTACCAAACTCCCTCCCACCATACTCCCAGCTTTCTTTGCCCGCCCCTCATCAGGTATCTCGTTCTCTCTCTCCACACTCTCCATCTCATCTCTTATTCTCTTCTCCTCCAAAGCCAGGGCGGTTGCTTCGTTGATGGTGCGCATGAGAGTGTAATTGTTGTGTTGCGGTTCTGCTACGTGGAGGTGGAGTTTGCCGTTGTCTATGACGTAGGCGGTTCGCTTGCTGAGGAATTCGCGTTGGTTGCCTGTGGGGCAAGCTTAAATAAGTATACCTTTAAGTCGATGATGGTGTGGGTGTTAATGCAGTCTAAAATATTATTTAAGATAAACAATAAAAATATATTGGTAGGTTAGTTATATATTTTCTTAAAATAAAGGATTATAGTGCTAATGTTCCGGATATCACCCTTTGTTATCGAACCGGAATTTCTGATTAGTTTTCCGGACGAATAACACTGGCGCTCGTTTTATATTATAAGATCTAAACGTGGACAACAACTGCCTGCCACCCCGTGTAGTGTGGGATAAAGAGTAACACCATGTATCTTTTATTTGAGGCTCAACTATAGGTTCATCCACACTCACCATCGGGCAGGTTCAGCCTTTCCAACGCTACATCCAACACAGGGTCGCCACTCATGCGGTTCAGCCGCGTCAGGAAGTCGATATACGCGTCCGGTTCGGCACGACACGGGCCTCGGAAGTCGTCTGTGTCGATGCTCCACACCATGAGGCCGCCGAGGTTGTAGTCTATGGCTAGTCTGGAGAGATATCGAGATCTCAGGTTAACGAAACTCTTGGAAGATATTATTACCCAACTACTAGGTAGGCACTTTAGATTAGGAGTTAGATTATGGAGTGAGCAGGGAATGGAAGTGGGCAGCGACATAACATAATGCAGTAAAAGGGCCGCTTATGGGCATGGGCCCACTGCTTGTCATGCTGCCCACGTTGCGTTACGTGTGGGAGTTAAAAGGCCGGCTCCATTTCTCTAGTTAAATTGCGAAAAAAGTAAGCAAATTTAATGTAATAAATATAGCCCATTAATGTCCACACCGAAGGGCACAAGCCTTAGTCCGGATTCGAGTAAGATTGAGCCTTACTCCTCCACGCTGGCTCAGTGCGGGTTGATGGAGGGGTTTTGGGCCTCTGACACAGCTTCACTGTTATTACAAGTTTACCACTGAGTAGCGATAGTAGCCGAGACCTACGGCTTAACGTGTCATCGGAAACATGGAAGCATAACATAACATTTACAACATACAGGGACATACATTGCTTCTGGCCCCACACTAGGATACTCTGTGTCGTTGTGTGTCGGGAACCAAAAACAGCTGCCGAAGAGAAGCAGAAGCATCCGAAACAAATAACACATACAAACAGTTTCCGATGTGTCATTACCGCTAGACCACGGCTGCTAGGCGTAATGTAAACGGTAAAATTTCAGGAGCATTGGCAAGGTGTTATTTGTCAGAGCACTTACTTGACTTTCATAGCGATGGACCTGGCGTTGTCATACACGATAACTCTCTCCCCATCCCTGACGTACGGCGTGCCGGATCTCTCGTCCCAATGCTCCGACCACCGGGACGTGGTGTTCGATAGCTCCGTGCAGATCTGATCAACAAAAAGACATCATCATCATCATCATCATAAGGCCGATAACATTCGAACCGGGAACCTCTCGCTTGGGACGCTCAGCCTCTACCGTAACACCACAGAGTTTCAACGAACTCGCATCCCTTCACCGTTAATTTGGAAGCAATGAAACTAGTGTTGCTAGTGTTGTTTTGACAAAATGTGTTACCAAAAGTTAGGGAGAAAATACCGTAGTAACTATAGCTAACTAATACTATAACGCCCGGTTTCTGAAAGGAAAATTAGCTGTGACAACTTGTTAAACTCTTGTTAAACGCATTTCAGCCAATCACATGCCGCTATTTTGAATTAATGATCTACTAATCACTTGTTACATTTGACAACTCTTTCGGAAACTGGGGGTAAATGTTCTATAATTCTCATAGGTATCACTTGTATTTAATTTACCTATAAACCTGCTAACTTATTTCCCTTTTGACTGGAAGCGGGGACTTGTAATCTGATCTGGTAAACAGATATTGCCTTTCCCCATTTTTTGGGACGTCAATGGTCTATTAGATACATTTACACTCGACAAATCTATGAGTTACAATGGATTACAATCCACTTTGTACCTATGTAATTTTATTGAGTTCTATCATGGACTAGTTAGTTCAAAACTAGAGGACTGACAACGTCATATAAAAAAACGTACCCTGCTAGAAAGTTCAAAATCCTGTATTATTTCTAGATGTCGCTGTACCACGCAATAGATGCTGGGTGCTTAGGGTGACGGCGTAGTATAATCCATAGTAAAATCGACGAAAAATCAGAGATGGCGTAAGCGTAAGCCTTGTTTCTTCTTAGGAAAGCACCGCTTAAACCGTCATCTTTCCTAAATTAAGCGCGCCACCACGATACTACCTATACTAGAATGAACTTTTGAACTAGTAGCTCTATCTAGCAATATACATTTAAACTAAAAATCGAATTACGTTTCAAAGTACTACGGTTGTTTGTCCTGTAGTTTTATTCGTCCATGGTTCTATTCAAAGAAGTAAGTATAGGTTAAGAAAAACTATGACGTCATTGACAATGTACAATATACTTGATTGTGTTGCATACCGCCCAGTAGAGTACTGGACTTTAACATAAATGAGAATGGCGCGTCCCTTACCTCATTATACCCCATAAAGCCATTTTCCCTCGTCCATGGCCCCTTGAATCCTTGACTCTTCACCGGCGTTTGACCGAATACTACCTCCTTGGTATTTGGGTCATTCAGAAGGAAACTTCGGCCATACAGTGGTAGCCCCATCACCAGTTTGTATGGACTCACTCCGTGTGCGAGCATGTATTTTATTGTGTATTCCTGTGGACAAACGTTTTTGGACCATTATATTGGATCGATGAGGAGTTCATTATTAATACCGGGTCTGACAGTGAGTCACAGACCACAGAAAGCAGCACTAACTCCCAATCCGAACAGGAGTACATGAGTGGAGTTGATCTTTGAACCTGAATAATAAAATTAAATATTGTATTATGACTATGAGAGCGTAAACAAGGATCCACATACAAACCCATATAGTTTTCGCGGACCTAATTAAGATGCTCATGTTATGTTTTTCTATTTTTAATAAATTAATAAAAGTAAATGGGAAAAAATTACTTATTCTGATGAATATACGAAAACTGGTGGGAAAGAGCCCAGGAGGGTGAAAAGTGGAAGAGGGGAAGAGAGGCCTTTGCCCATCAGTGGGAAGACCTTGTCTAATAATAATCCTGATTTATGCATAGGAGTACCTATTATACTCAGCTTTTCTGTGGTTGCTCCCACTACAAGCAGAAATGCTGCAAAAATATATTATTGGAGGACCTACTTTGAGATACTTTGTATTTGTCTGCTAACTGCACTCACAGGAACTGACGTCACTATGACGAGACATGCCTTGAGGTAACGCACTAGGCACCATTCTGCGGGGCTAAGTCTATGTCCTACTTCTCAACTGCTCAACTGGTTAACTACAGAACAATACACAGATTTGTTCTGTAGTTAACCAGTTGAGCAGTTGAAGAATGAATTCATTTATTTAATTTAACATGTCATCACAGCGATGCTATTTTATATTTCGACATGAATAATTTTATTCATAACTTTACTCTGACACAGGATACATCACAGACCAGATATCGAGATAGACAGCGAAAGTCTACCTACTTCGCGTGTTTTTAATAGGTGGACTCCGCTCATCCCGGCTCAGTCGCTCTCTGGCTGTTCGAATGTAAGCCGTGTACTAATAAACATAAAAATCCTTACTGTGCCGTTGTGAATTGCAAAAACTCAAGCAATGTTGTTTCCAAAGAAAACGACGGCGTTACCTTTCATACGTAAGTAATTTTATTTCTGAAATTCGCCTAATTTATTTAAAAATCAATTATTTTTAATTTCGAGTAGCGTCTCCCGTTTTAACTGAGATAGGTTGAACCATAGCGTATATTTCCCATGGACTTCATCCACTACTGCTTCCACTTTACACAATTCATGGATATCTCTTTCGTAGCCCTCAATGAACAGTGAAGCAAACTATACTTTCGTTAACCTTACAGTTGCATGGTACAGTCGATTTGCTCATTTTTCTGTCGATTTAATCAGATAGTGTTGTACAATGCGACGATTCTTGCAAAATCGCTGGACGATTCGATTTTGTTGACGGAAGAATGATAATTCTGAGTTGCATTTTCATTGCAATCTATATTTTAGTAGTAGAATAACGTATATGTGAGATTGTTATGTATTCATTTTATGTTAATATATAAAAGAAGACTGAGTGACTGACTGACATATCAAAGCACAGCCCAACCCGCTGGGTATAGAGATTCCAAATTTCGCAAGTAGGTTCTTTATGAGGTCTGGGGGTGCACTGAGACAAGATTTTTAGAAATGTATCCCTTAACGGGTTGAATGAAATGGGTGTCCGAAGTTTGTATGGGAAAATAAGATTAGATTAACTATTTTGTTAGAATTATCCGGGTGCGATGCTACGATACGATCTCCCGCTCGAAACACTGCCGGCTTACTGACAAAAAGGCAACGCGGTAGGTTCGTGGTCGTGGTAGGTAGGGGATTCCCGCAGCAGCGCTCATTTTGAATCGATTTGGCGGCGCGCCTTTGACTCTGTTTCACGGTTAACATGTCAACCCATCACTAAAAGGCGCTCGTCACAGTAGGTAGTGAAAAATATTTCTCATACATTCGACCGTGTTTGCTGCGTCTATCTCGATATCTGGTCTGTGATTGTACCTGTCTAATAAATATAGAAAATTAGTAGCTACATTGTTAGCTTATAATATATGCGACGCAGCTATAGTTGGTTTAACCAAGTTCAACTTGACATCAGCTTATATTAAGAGTAATATGACTTGCACCCCTATTGGGAATTCACCTGTTAATTATACTTTGCATGCAACATTGGAATCTGATCCAAGTAATTTAAATTAGTTCATAAGACAATAGAGGAAATCTCTAGCATACAAGAGCCACTAAATATGTCAAAATGTAAGCCCCAGTTAAATATTGCCCATCAAAACATCCAGGGGCTACCTGGCAAAGAACTTGTATTAGAATTATTTCTAATTATTTTCTGAAATTGATATTATTTGTGTTACAGAACACTGGTTGAAGCAAAATATGATGTCTATTAACATAAATAATTACAAAATTGTCAGTTGTTACAATAGAAAGACTGCTGATAGAGGTGGATCTTTAATCTTAGTGAAAAATAATATTAAGGTGAAACAACGGAAAGATATTCTTGCACTTACTGTTGAAAGACAAATAGAGGTATCCTGTGTTGAGTTAGATAGCCATATTATTGTTTGTGTCTACAGGCCACCGAGGGATGAAAAAGGCCATGGCAATTTCGAAATAATTGAGAAAATTATGGAGAAAGCCCTCACTAAACTATGTTATAACAGAAAAAAGTTAATTATTTGTGGCGATCTTAATGTAGATTTGCTTGTAGGAACAACAATGAAACAACGAATAATAACTTTATTCAAATCGTTTAATTTATGTCATGTATTTTTAGAGCCGACTAGATTTACACTTACCAGTCAAACTTGCTTAGATAACGTTTTTTGTGAATGTGCATTCACAAGTAAAAGTGTAATTAACTGCTTACCTTCCGATCACAGTGGTCAAACAGTTTCATTCCCAATTGCTATTAAGGATAAGACTAGTCCATAATTTTATAGGCCTATTACATCCCATAGACTAGAGAGATATACGAAAAACTTAGATATAAATTTGTCAGTACCGGATTTTAATGAACAGAACCCAAACAAAATCTACTCAGACTTCTTCAACATTATTCAGACAGAATTCAATAAAGTTTTCAAATTAAAGAAAGTCAGTGACTACAACGGTAAATCTAAATTTAATGACTGGGTAACGTTTGGAATTCGTAAAAGTAGAGTTATCTAGTATGACCTTTATGATCAAAAAACCTATAACTTTGATCGAAAATTTCATGACTATGTTAAAAAATATTCCAAAACTTTCAAGTTGGTTTGTAGAACTGCAAAAACTTTACACATTAATAGAAAAATTCAAAATTCAAATAATAGAATGAAAACAGTTTGGCAAATAATAAACCGCGAAACTGGCATAGTTATACCAAGGGACAATGATTTCTGCCTTAAGATAGGTGATGATGTTGTTAAATCCAGCGCTGATGTTGCTCGAGCTTTTGAAACATTCTTCACCAATGTACCCGTACTCACAACAGACCGTCTAAATTCATCTCCATATGAAGCAGAGACTTTATTAAAAAATAACACTAGCGTCAGTAATGTATATTTAAAATTTCATCATGTATATACCCAGGACATTGCCAAAACGTTTAAATTACTTAAGTTAAAAAATACAGAAGACCTGTGGGGTATATCAGTCAAAGTCATTGGTTCAGTAATTCTAGTTATAGCCCCACACTTAGCTTATATATTCAATAAATGTGTTGATGATGGGGTTTTCCCAGACCTCATGAAACACAGTAAACTGATACCTCTGTTCAAGTAGGGAGATAAGGGCGATCCTTCAAATTTCAGACCAATATGTGTTCTTCCAACACTAAGTAAAATATTTGAAAAGATTATACTCAATCAAATGCTCTCACACTTCAACCGTACAAAACAACTCCACGCTAAACAATATGGTTTCACTAGGGGTAAATCGACTACGGATGCAGGTATTACCCTTATATCTCATATTTATTCTGTATGGGGGGCCGCACAGGATGCTATCGGAGTTTTTTGCGACCAGTCGAAGGCGTTTGATTGTGTTGATCATAATACGCTATTAATTAATTGAAATCATTACGGAGTTAGAAATAAAGCGTTGGATCTACTAAGATCATACCTAAGCAATATAATTCAAAAGGCAGAAGTTAACGGCGTAAAATCTGATGGATCGGGTGTTAAAATTGGCGTTCCACAAGGTTCCATATTAGGCCCTTTCTTATTCCTGGTATATATTAATGATCTGCCTTTCATGGTGGAGAAATTAACTGACATAGTGTTGTTTGCTGATGATACTTCAATGGTCTTCAAAATTGAAAGACAAAAAGGAGATTTTGATGATGTTAATGGTGTATTGTCTTTAACCTTGAATTGGTTCACAGTTAATAATTTATTGTTAATCGCTGGTAAAACCAAGTGTAGCAAATTCTCACTTCCAAATGTCAGGCAAGTTAAGTGTTAAACAACAGCACGTTAGAGTTGGTAAATGATACGAAGTTTCTTGGAATAACCATTGATAGCAAATTGCAGTGGCGACCCCACATAGATAAATTGGCTGGTAAATTGAGTTGTGCGGCTTACGCTGTTAGGATCATCAGACAAAGCACGGATGTGGCTACATCTAGGCTAGTATATTTTAGTTACTTTCATAGTGTGATGTCCTATGGTATCTTGTTGTGGGGGAAAGCAGCGGATATTCAATCTATTTTTATTTTACAGAAAAGAGCTATTCGAGCAATTTATAATTTAAAACGAACAGACTCCATACTAACAGTAGCTAGTCAATTTATTTTCGAAAATATAATGTATGTACGCAAGAACCTTACAACATTTTCCAAACTTAGCGATATCTGTAATGTTAACCTAAGAAATAATCACAGACTTAGACTCGCGAAGGTTAGCAATTCTTTCAAGGGTCAGTGCATTCTCTACTACAATAAGATACCTCTGGGGATTTTGAAATTGCCATTTGAGCAATTTAAAAAGCAGCGACTTTGTCGAAAAAGGGATATTACAATGTTCAAGATTACTTAAATGACAGGACTGTATGGGGTTAATCTGGCTCAACACAGACCTTGCTGTTAACAATTAAATTTTTCATATTTGTATTAGTTAAGCACAACCTATTTTTAAAAGAGATCTAAAAATCAATCTGTGGGAGTTTCTACGCCCTTCTTCTCCCACAGTGGTCCAATGTAGAGAAGGGGCAAAAAATGACGTTTGCTAAGTATATGTAAATATCTACAGTAATAAAGTTGAGCAGTGGGGAAGAAGCGGTGGCCATGGCTCATGGCCATAACTCCTTCAGCAACCTCTTTGGGTAGTTAAGTGAGATTGAAAGTGAATAATGCGATCTGTCGAGGAAAAATAATACTAAATTGGTTTAGGTTTGAGGTGCTAGATGGCGGTAGCAATTTAAGTTTCGATGATGACACAAGATGGCGCTCTATTGGGAACGTTGAAGATTGTTCGATGTTTTCGAACAATAGAATATTTTGATCCATTGGTTGGTATACCTGGTGCAAAACTAAAAAAGGATTGCGCGCTACAACAAAATGTAAAAAGTACACAATACAATTATTTTATAAACGTTTTGATAACTTTTATTGTGTTTTTTACAGGCGTCCGCCGCTTTGACCCCACGTTACGCCACTGGATAATGATAAATGAAGATTATCATCAATTCACTCACCACACTAAGCACATCGTCTTCACTATATCCCTTCAACGGCGCGTTGGCTCCAACTACGCCATCCCAAGTCCCGTGGTAGTCGTAACACATCATATGTATCAGGTCAAGGTAGCGGCTGAGTTTCGCCAGTTCGTAAGCAGCCTCCATCGTGTCTTTGCCGGCTCCTAGGGCGGCTGTTAGGATGTAGCCGTGGGGTTCGAAGGCTTCTTTCAGCTCCTGGGACCGGAAATGGAAGATTAGAAATTCAGGTACTTAGCGGGGCTTGAAATCGCACTACGTTTAGAGGTGTGGTTAGCTACACCTTTAAACGCAGTAGAACTGCGAAAGCCTAGCAGATTGGTAAGCCTTCAGGTCTGGTTACATTTTGTATAGAATGAAACAACCTTCTAGTGGGCTAAATCTAAAAAAACGGTCTCTCCTTTAATTTTAAATTGCTTTTAGGTCATGATTTGTTGCTGTTGAGGTGTCAGATATACACATTCTGTGAAACTTTCTAATCTCTACCTATTTCGGGTCATCAGATACAGCCCGCTGACGGACGGACGGATGGACTGACGGACAGACGGACAGCGAAGGCTTGGTAATAGGGTCCCGTTGGCACACTTCGGGTACGGAACCCCAAAGCGTAATCCCAAGCGTCCACAGCTGTAGGTTTCCTGTTGGTGATTGATATTTTAGTTACTTGATGTAACGTTACCTTGACTAGCGAGACGTAGTTAGCCTTGTCGATAGGTCGTCCATCCCTCCGTGCAGGGTATTCCCAGTCAAGATCCAGACCGTCGAACTTGTAGTTACTGCGAAGCAACAACGAGTAGCTTGAATCCTAACTTTTTTACGAAAGACTAAAGTTAGACCAAACTTACTAAAGGACGTTGGACATCTAACTAAAAAACTACAGGAGCGGACATGGACAGTAGACAGACCACCTGCCAGATGGTACGACGATGATCACAGACACAAAACCCTAATAAGAGGCCAATGCCCAGCAGTAGGTGGATGTTTTCTGGTATGAGTTTGATGATGATGTCGTTAAATCCCAATAAGCTTGTAATCACTTACTCTAAGAACAGCAGAACACTTTTGATAAACTGCCCTCTCTTGAGCGGGTCTTCCGCCATGCGAGAGTATTTCAGCGAACCCTCGTTCCATCCTCCAATGGCGATGGTCACCTAGAAAACATTATACATACATACATACAAATGCTCATGCCTTTTTTTGCAGAGAAGACCTTTACTTGCAACGATCCTGGCATACATCTCTTGCTTCCTCAACATTCTTAAGTCTCTTCATACAAGCTGCCGTTTACGAGTACTTACTGAAAAACATTAATAAATTAGTTACATAACATAACACAGCATCACGCCTTTTACCATACGGGGTGGCAGAGGCACAATTGTGCCCACTTTGAGCCAGTTATTCCATATTCCCTTTTGCGTGACAGGGGGCTAGCCCATCGCCGCAGCTATGGAGTAATGAAGGTTTCCTCACGATGTTTTCCATCACCGTTAGAACGTCCGTGTAATGTACTTAAGATGAATTTATTTTCTCATTGGTAAATGGTCAGGAATCGAACCTACATCTCCTGTGTGAGAAGCAAGCGTAAACCCATTAGACCAAGGAGTTATTTTTTTAGTTAGTTACATATGGTTACATATACCTTCATATCGATGCGGCGTTGTGCTAGCCCCCTGTCAAGCAAAATGGAGCATTGTATAACTGTCTAAACGTACGCATTTCTGTGCATTTGCCGCCCCATTTGGAAAAAGACTTATGCTATGTGAGTGTGTACCTTAAAATCTCGTTGTCTACGTGACGTTTTTCTCTTCCGCCGGGTTCTGCTACTGAATACTACTGACATCGCAAGCATTGTTAAGTTTATCCAGCCAGTAACAATACGTAGTCCATGTCAAGTTTAATGGCCATTTTTAATCAGGTTGTATATCCCGATAATTACCAAAAAGGTACGCGATAAAATGAAGGTATATTATCATCTTTTTATTACCCGGCTGCAGCGAAGCGGAAAAGAGGAGGGTTATGTGTTTGACCTGTATACAGACTGATTGTGTATTCGAAACATTATTGTACGGGGTTAAAACGGAGGTTATTTCCTGCAAATTTACACCCTATCACACCCTCTCTGAAAATTAATAGATTTCGAATATTTTTTTTGGTTTTTAATTACGAAAAAACTTGACCATTATTTGCTAGTTCATACAACTAAGATTCTGGGGAAAAGCTTAAAGTTTAAAAAACAATTAATTTTGATGCAATGAGCCCATCAACTCGCGTGAAGAGAATAATTTAACTATTTTTAACAGCGATTACGTCAAAAATATTTTATGCAACTGAGCGTAAGAATTAATTGAAAAAATAATGTTTTATCACTTTGGCAAATTGTTATACACAAACTTTCAAATAAATAAAACTGTAGCAATAATTGAAAAGTAGCGGAGCGAACCCTAGAAGAACAAAAGTTACCTTTGTATGGACTCAGACCTACCCTCGTAGCATTTACTGAGGCATAACGGGAGAAAGGTCTTTGAAATGTAAGTTTTAGTGTACGGTGAAAACTTTGTAGCGCCTGGGAGAAAATAATCGATTGTTCACCAAGGGAGTAGACTACTTTTACTGCGAGTATGTTTTTGCATTCAGAGACTGATTGGAACTGACAAATAGAACGTTGGGATTAGGTAGTCCGCCAAGTAGTAACCATAGGGGCTCTAGAGCGGTAGACTAATGGTACTCATTTATTATTTAGCTGTCTAAGCAAGCTGCATAATAGCTGTATAGCACGCTATACAGCCCTTATTCGACCAGTTTGGGCACAAATTATACAGCCTTAAGTTCACAAAAGTACAAGTAGCCAAATAGTGGCACTTTAATGGCAGTTTAAGAGAGAAAAAGTGGTCTCAAGGATAATTAATGGCAGTTTAGAGTGAAAATGTGGCCTTGAAGCTGATCAATGGCATTATATGACATTACATGTGGTTCCACATACAGACAAGAGAGTTGTAAAAAGTAACTAGTAAAAGCAACTATACAGCCTCAATAGTTTATGGTAACTTCAACTTCAACTACATAAAATAGAATATATAGCAAGAACATACATAAACTATAATAAATCATACATATACCTACATAAATATGGTACCTTTTACGGAAGAGAAAGGAAATGCACTTTCAATCTTTTCTTAAAAGTGAAAATTGAGGGACTTTCCCTAATAGCGTAGGGAAGTGCGTTCCACAGTCGGATTGCCCTTAACCTAAACGAGTGTTCGTAGGCGGCAGTGTTATGCCGAGGAGTTGAAAGGAGAGACACCGTGTGGGATCTCGGATTGCTATCCCTGGGGAAAAGAAAGTCAAAACGTTGGCGTAGATAATAACAATAATAATAATAATAATATCTTGGACACTATTTACACACATTGATCTAGCCCCAAACTAGGATTCCCTGTATCTTGGGTACTAGACAACGATACACATACTTATATAGATAAATATTATACATAGATAGATAAACAACCATGACTAGGGTATAAACATCCGTTCTCATGAAACAAATATTTGCCCCCACCGGGACTCGAACTCGAAGATATATGGGGTATCGGGGATTTCGCAAAATATTGAACAGATAGGAGAGAATGTGCATGTCACGGCGAAGACGGATCGGGAGCCACTCCAGCTCCTTGCGATACTGGGAGACATGGTCATACTTGCGCAACCCGTAGATAAACCGAATCCCGAGATTTTGAAGTCGTTCGAGTTTGTTCAGTTGTTCTTCGTTCGCACTGACCCAACAAACATCCGCATAGTCTATTAAAGGTAGTAGAAGGGACTGAGCAAGAGTGATTTTGGTCTGCTGTGGCAGGAAGTACTGCAATCTTCGGAGGGAGTGAAATGACGCAAAGACTCGTCTGCTGACCTCACAAACATGGGGCGACCAGGACAGCAAGTTGTCAAATATAATCCCAAGATTCTTAGCTTTCTCACTGTAAGTAATTATGGTACCATCATACAATATAGTATCGACGGGCGAATTCTGTAATAAGTTAAGCGAGTGCCGTGTACCCATAATCATGGCTTGAGATTTTCCCGGGTTGACTTGCAGCCCATATAAAATAGCCCATTTCCTGATGTTGTCGAGGTCAGCATTCAACGCCGCTACAGTCAGTTTCACATCACACGGAGAGAAGTGCCGATATATTTGAAGGTCAGAGTAGAGATGATAAGAAGAAGTAAGAACGTCAGATACGGAGTTTATGAATACTGAGAAGAGGAGAGGTGAAAGGATACCACCCTGCGGGACACCCGTGGAGAGCTCACACCAGTCCGTGGAGATCTCCTCAGACTTAATGCGCTGCTGGCGGTCTCTCAGGTAGGAGTCAAACCAGCGAGCCGAGTGCGAGGAGACTTTAAGCGACTTTAGAATTTCAACCAGGATATCGAAATCGACGCAGTTGAAGGCGCTACTGAAATCAAGCAGTGTAAGGACCGTAAGCTGCTTCTGATCCATAGCCGATTGTCTATGTTATGTTATCTTTATAATAGTTAATATTATAAGTTTAACATGACCAATTTTTAAAAGAGATCTAAAAATCAACGTATTGGGAGTTTCCTCGCCCTCTTCTCCCACATTGGTCCAATACAGAGAAGGGGCAAAAATTACGTTTCGCTAAGTATATGTAAATATTTAGTGATAAAGAAGTTTTTACTTCTGACTGTTGATACCTATAACCGACAGACGTCATTCCGTCAAAAGCTATTATATAAGTCCGCTACCAACGCTACTATTGATAGAAGTGTGACTGTTCCTTTATAAGACTTCAAAGATTAGTTGAAAAGAATGTTCATCCAAATCGGTGACATATACATACATACATATCATACAAATACAAGTTATATATATACATAAAATACACATACAAATTATATATACATACTATGGAAGAGAGAGGTGGAATGGAAGGGGAATGATCTTTCAAGCGAATCTTAAAAACGTTAAGTGTCGGACTGTCCCTGATGGCACTGGGGAGCTTGTTCCAGAGCCTGATAGCACTGATCCTGAATCCTTGCCCATATGCGACTGAGTTGTGTTGAGGAGTTGCAAGCAGCGACCGAGTGTTTGATCTCCGAGACCTATCCGAAGAAATAAAATCAAACCGATCACGCAGGAAGCTGGGGTAGCGAGGGTTGTGCAGAATATTGAAGAGTAGAATGAGAACATGGGTATCCCGGTGAAGACGAATTGGAAGCCACTTCAGTTCCCTACGATACTGGGAGACATACCGGTCATACTTACGCAGTCCGAAGACAAACCGAATCCCGAGATTTTGAAGTCGCTCGAGTTTGTTCAGTTGCTCTTCGTTCGCGCTGATCCAGCTGACATCTGCGTAATCAATGAGAGGAAGGAGAAGAGACTGGGCAAGAGTAATTTTAGTATGACGAGGCAGAAAGTTTTGAAGGCGCCTGAGGGAGTGAAATGTGGCAAAGACTCGTCTAATAACTTCGCAGACGTGAGCAGACCATGAAAGCTGTTTGTCAAAGATAACTCCTAGATTTTTTGCCTTAGTACTGTACGGAATTATGGTTCCATCATAAGTTGCAGGAACAAGAGATAGATGCTGTAACACACTATGGGAGTGTCTGGAGCCGACAATCATGGCTTGTGACTTACTGGGATTGACAAGTAGTCCATGAGATAGAGCCTAGCCCCTGATGTTTTCGAGATCGGCATTTAATGCACCTACAGAAGAAATCATATCACTTGGAGAGAAATGGCTGTAGATTTGCAGATCATCGGCATAAAGATAGTAAGAAGAAGAAATGGCATCCGAAATGGAATTGATGAAGACGGAGAAAAGAAGAGGGGAAAGAATACCACCCTGAGGAACTCCAGAAGAAAGGTCGCACCACTCCGTGGAAGTCATCAACACATTAAGCTATTCATTTGTATATAAAAGAGATTATTGTGTGACGGGAGCCAGTCCATGGCTGCAGCTTTGGAGATTACGAAGACTTAATTAAATTTGTGCCTACCTACCTTTAGATGCGGGTACCGGTCCTTCAGTCCCACCATCAGCTTGTAGCCATTCTTGCCGTAGTCCCTTTCAAGGTCCTGCCATGGGTCTGAAAAAAAAACAGGATGAAGACCCTGAACATTTTTTAATTTTGATTATATCTTCTTGGTGGATAGATCACTTGAGTTGCTCACTCGGAATTTTTTTTTGTCTACCATCTTACGAGTAGGATACCTTAAGGGATCAGTTACTTTTTAATTGATTGTTTAATTGTTCTCTGTTTGTTTTTTATTGTAATTTGTCCAGTTTGAAACACATAAATAAATATGTGTACTACAACAATGTCATTTTACCAATAGATGTGACCGAAAGCATCAATACGACATCGTCATCACTGCGTCTGTCATAATTGATCTTAGTACCTATCTAATCGATTGCGGTCAGTAACTTAGCAGTTTATCAAAGATCGTAAATGCAATTTTATAACAAGTTTACATAATTCCAAGATGGACGCCTAAATATCACTTCCGCGTGTTGCTAAAGGTACAGAGCACATAAATTGATTTTATCTACACACGTGTCATAAACCCTCTTTACTGCGTCCAAAAACCGCACGTTATGATCAGCATAATGTTAAACTACTTGGTAAAGACTCATTTATTATCTGAAAAATTACACATTATGACCATAAGGTGTAGTTTTTCTACATATTATGACATTCAAATTTCGAACGCCGACGCCTGCCTGCGTGCCGCTCCTAGTTTGTGTGTGAAGTTGGTACTGACATTCAAATTTCGAACGCCGACGCCCGCCTGCGTGAAGTTGGTACTACAGAACAAGCTAAACAACTGCAGAGCCACAATGCCGGTCAAACATGCGGTTCCTGAACACATCAAAGAGAGCTTATGATATGTGTGTAGATAAACTAGTGTATGTAACTGTACATAATTAGGCATTAAAACTCTCGAGTGATATTATTATGAAACTCGCCTTCGGCTCGTTTCATAAACCCACTCTGGAGTATTAATGCCCTCCATTATGTAGCAGTCACATAAACTACTATTATCTACGCACGTATCATAAACCCTCTTTACTGCGTCCAAAAACCGCACGTTACGACCAGATAAGAAATGAGTTTTTACCAAGTAGGTATTATCTACTTGGTAAAAACTCATTTCTTATCTGAATATTGATACATTATGACCATATTGACCATATTCAAAATATGACATCGACGCCCGCCTGCCTGCCGCCCTTGTTTGTCTGTGAAGTTGGTACTACTGAACAAGCTAAACAAGTGCAGAGCAATTACCAAGGCCACAATACCGTTCGAACATGCGGTTCCTGAACATCAAAGAGAGCTTATGATATGTGAGTAGATACACTAGTGTATGTAACTGTACATAATTAAACATTAAAACTTTTCATGAACCCACTCTCGAGTTCTAATGCCCTTCCATTATGTATCAGTCACGTAAACTACTATTATTCTTTCGTTATCAGAACTGAAAATTGATTGCTCGGCTGTGTTATGAATATTATATGTATCTTTCACCGTCACACCGCAAGTAACTGTTACGCATATAGGTACTTAATGATCAAATCAGGTATATTTGGAGGAAAATAACACAAAACACGTTAAGGTGCCAATTGGTTAATTACCTACATTTGCGACCTAATATGAGTTTACCACTAACCAGTTATTTAGTTACTTTCTGTTTCCGATGGTCCAACGATATTATCAAGTCGACGTGATACTGAGGATTGGCGCTGTAGAGAAGAGGCCTGTGCCTCTCAGTGTGTTGATGTGAGCTAGGCATGATGATGACGATGATAATGATTAAGTTGCTGAATTGATAGATGATCGAATGTTGCATTACGTCGCCCAATGAAGAAGCTAATCTAAAATGGCGTGGGTGATGATGAGACTCCCTCAGCTGGTCGGTAGGCAATGCTTTACAAAATGAAACTAAAATAGACTAGACCAGAACAAATCAGACCATACATGAACAGACCAGATCAGACTAGACCCGACTAGACTACACTAAACCAAACCCTCCCAAAGACTTGAGAGCCCATTTCGCCTCGTCCAGCCCAACGAAGGAGTATATCAGATGGGTGCAGAGTGAGCTGGTAGGCTAAACTAAACTAGACCAGACCAAACCAGAAGAAACTAAAATAGATCAGACTAGATCAGGCCAGAGCAGATCAAACTAAACTAAATAAAACTCCCAATAACTAACTAAGCCATACTCACCCAAGGACTTGATAGCCCAATTCGACTCATCCAATCCAGCGAAGGAGTACACCAGATGGGTGCAGAGTGAAGGATCCAGGTTGCTGATGATGAAAGCACCTTCAGCTGGTCGGTAGGCCGCCCAGCTGGCGACGTAGCAGACGACCGCTTTCCCGTGGGTGGGACCTGGAATGATTAGTAAAGACTGGTTTAAATTCTATTCTATATCCTTTATGTCTTACCCTCTTACGTCCCGTGGACCATTCGTTCGTGGACGTACCTGATTCTCCCGGTTTAGGTTTTTACTTTTATTACCATGGCATAAAAAAGTATAACTACATTTATTTCCAAAAACAAGTCCTTAGCAGAAGTGTTTCCCTGTCTCCCAAAATAGGGTAACCTGGAAGACGGGAGGTTCAAAGTCGCGATGCCTCATAACGGGATTCTATACTGGAGCACCATCACCCCCCAGAGCCCTAAGATAGCCAAAACGATATCGAACCAATTGCGCCACCACAACCATGTGATAATCCGCGAAATTTTCGATCATATTCGAATCATGTTATGGTTTCTTACATCGCGGCTGGTGTTAAAACTCGTCTCTTGTGGACCCCTTTAATTTACGAAATCTCGTGTACTTCTTATTTGTTGCTGTAGTGGCAACAGAAATACATATTCTGTGAAAAAATCATCTCTGTTCATCAAATAGAGCCTGCTGACGGACGGACGGACGGCCGGACAGACGGACAGAAGGACAGCGGAGGCTTGGTAGCAGGACCTACTGCGCCATCTGTTTTATTTAAAAAACCCTCCTCTGACAGAATCTTATTGTAAAAAATATTTATAAAAAGAACACCGACTTCCAAACAAAAATTTGGATTTTAATCTACATTCAGAAATTAGTAGTCAGCCCAAATACGCTATAAAGGAAAATACGCGTGTCTCCCGGTCTAATCCACCAAGCCAACTATGCACCTACCAGGCATCTTCCATCTCAATCACACAGACACCTGTGAAACAAAAGGCGGGTGTAACGAGAAGAAAGATACCTGACAGGTGCCTCATTGGCTTGTTGGAGTTATATGTCGGATGTATTGTATACAACAAAACTCAAACTTCAAAATATTTATTTCAAAACGTAAATATTAAACTGCACATCAATAATACTGCTTTGCACAGCAAATATACTGATAGCAAATGTCAGGGCAAAATACTGCGGTAGCTTAGGTGAAGGGTAAAGGGGGTGAGCGAAGCCTTTATCCTTCGTATTAGGTTGAACATGTAAGAACAACAAAAATACTTAAAACATAAGAAGTATTTTCCTGATCCTTTTTTGCTGTGAAAATCAGTATTTTTGCTGTGCGATTAAATAATTATATTCAAAATAGATTCTGAGGAACACTTTTTGAACTTCATTTTAATCTACGGCAGCGGAGAAGGAGCGTGCGCCACTTCTTCTCCTCTGAAACTCGCACTGCAACACGGCCTTATTTCTTTCCTGATTATTTTTTTTCAAAAATAGGTCTTGTGTTACAAACGTGTGCGTGTTTTTTGGGCTACGCTGGAATATCAGAGCTCTATGCTTTATGATATGACAAAATGTTTTTTAACAATGCCTTTCAATTTCTTCTCTTACAAATTTAATATCTCTTCAGGTATATTATGGTATACTTAGACCCACAAATGAAGTTCTAACTTTAGTTAGTCTATAGTTTTGTCAATTTTATTTCCGCTTCTTATATTATTTCGCTTGTACCTATCAACGTTTTTAGTTAAGCTATTTATGTTCTTCTTAACGAATATGATATTTTCATAATTACTTATATTGACATGGTACAGTCTTAATGCTAATTTCTTTGAACAGTTTCCTCAGGGCGTCACGAGTGCGTAGGTTATAAATTGCTCTAATAGCCCTTTTTGTAGAACAAAAATTGAGTCAATATCACCAGCTCTGCCCACAGCGAAATTCCATAGGACATAATGCTGTGGAAATAACTAAACTAAACAAGTCTCACCGTAGCTACATCCATCAGCTGTCTGATTTGTCTCACAGCATATGCAGCTGAACTTAGTCTTCCCGATAAAGATATAATGTGAGGGCTCCATTGTAGTTTCGTGTCAAGTGTGATCCCTAGGAAAACTGTACTTTCAGTAAACTCTAACTTTTCGTTATTTAATATATTGTGATTTTTTAAGGAATTCACATTAGGCAACAGGCACAGTTCGTTCCTTTCCTGACGGAACCAGTTCTGATCGAGACGCGCGCGCATAAGGAGCAAACCACTACGCTCCTCACAAGAAAATTCCTACAAAGGTGAGTTTTATACATTAGCGGCCTTACTTATAAAAAAGTTAATTCACTGTTTAGTTAATTCAGTGTTTTTTTTCTTGCTTTGACATTTGACATTTAGTCGACGTGTGAAAAGGACAAAACACTGCTTAAGCTAAACAGTGAATTAACTTTTTTATAAGTAAGGCCGTTAGTTTTTTTCGCATTAAGCACTAGATTGTTAACAGTAAACCAATTATGAAGTTGTCCAAGATAATTATTTACTTCGTCATAGTTCTGTACAAGTCGATCTACTTTAAATATAAGAGCGGTATCATCAGCAAATAACACAATATTTGAATAATTCTGAATATACAAGGCAAATCATTAACATAGACCAAAATAAGAAAAATGGAACCTTGAGGCACGCCAATTTTTACGCGAGATCCTAATGATTTGGTTCTGCTAATCTGAACCTTCTGAATTCTTTTATCCAAATAAGAAGTCGAAAGTTCCAGAGCTTTATTTTTTATGTTCCAATTTTAACAGTAAAGTATCATGATCTACGCAATGAAATGCTTTAGAAAGACACCGAAGACACCAATGGCATCTTTTAATGCTTCCCATGCAGTGAAAATATGTTTTAATAGTTCAACAGTAGCTTCTGTGGTACAATGTCCTTTTGTAAAGCCGAATTGCTGGCTACGTAATAGATTATTATGATTAAAATGGGAAAGCATTTGATTGAGCATGATCTTTTAATAGTACATTACTTCAGAGGGAAGAAAGTGACAGTTCCATACCGAGATTATGGCATTTGCGCCACGAGCTTGCGAGGGGCGCAAACCATTTGAGGTATGGAACTGTACTTTATCCTGAGGTATGTATAGTGCTTTTTATTACACCTACGAGGAAAATTATAGACATAAATGCATCCATATTTTACAAAAAACACAAAGATAAATGCTAAATCAATCGAAGTTTTTGCGAAAATGCGCGGGCTTTTCCTTTTTTTATTCGCCCGTTTCTGGAGTAGGCTAAGATCATAAGGTCATGCAGCCACTTCTTCCGTGATTCCGCGCGTTTTATATACAAAAATAATTTCTTTTTTAATTTTCTGTATGCACCAAGGAGGTTGGTAACTGGTAAAAAAAAACTGTATGTGGCCAGTAACAATTTACTTGAAATTTAATTAGTAGACAGTTAAAGTCTCTTTGCAGTATGACTGCTGACAAATAAAAAAAAAAACCGGGTATGTAATGGAATTTCATACATACTTCCCACCCTTGGGTCGGAAGGATTTTCATAAATACTTCCATACCTTGGGATGAAAGGATTTGAAGGGCGGGATAAAGGCGTTTCTTCCCTCTAATTGGTATAATTAGTATGTATTTTCAGAGCAGGTGTGATAAAAATACTTTACTAAATACCGGTAAAACAGATACTATAGACATAGCTAGCATAAAAAGCTAATGGGTTCCTTTTTGCTACTAGCTTTATTCAGAGGAATTACTTCGCTTTTTGTTACTAGCTTTATTCAGAGGAATTACTTTGCTTTTTTCATTAAATAGGGAAAGGTACCGCAATCAACACATTTATTAAATATGTAAGCTGAGTATGGTGCTAATTTATCTACAATTGAGCTGCACACTTTGACTGACATCCCCCATAAGTCTTCAGTGCTCTTAACTGGGGACTGACATGACTAAATTTAACGTTTTACTTAAGCAATGCATCTGAAAGGTATGGTTCACTGGATTTCAAGGGTATGTTAATAAAAAAGGTCTCAAATTCTTGAGCTACTTCTGAATTTACACTAATAATACCGCGATCGTCTTAAGTGAAAAATTATACTCGCTTGGCTTTGTACTACCTGTTTCGCTATTTATAACTTGTGGTCCTGGCCGACTTGAATTCCATCATTCGTGGCCTAAGAGACTTGGGCCTTCACCTGAACTAGCAGAAATATGAGTTGTTTGCGTGCTCTGGTATTTTACCACAACACATATATGCGAGTAGGCGAGCGGAGTATGAATCATTCGTGCCAGGGGTGAAGGTCCTCGACAAAACTGATTTCCATATTTTTGGAAGATGTGCCGTGCGTTCTACGAGGTAAGGTGGGAGCGTTGGTTGGGGCTTTGCCACATCTTAAGGCCCAGTTCTGCTGTTGAACTGTTGAGGTGAGGGGCGCCGCATTCGCCCATCGTCTTCTGGCGGGATACAGGAACTGGCGGGGTAGCCGGCGAAGCGGAACAGGATCGGGCCACCCGGATACTTTAGAAATTAGGTGTTTTTTCGAATTTACTCAAAAACGGAAATAAGCTAATTGATAAAATTTAGTAAAAGAGGAAAATTTAGAAAATTATAAGAAATATCAATAATTTTATATTAAAAATATTGAATCTCCTTTTAAATATAGACTATGTTCTGGATTTTTTACCATCGAGCCAAATTAATCCAATCACGTTACGACATAGTATTTAAACTAGATTGTCTCTTTTTGAATAACATATAATTTTTTGAGACCTATGAATTTATTGTTTTTTTTTTGCCAAAGCTCTACCGATGGAAGCTCTACGAAAGATGGAAACGAAATAAGCAATCAACACAAAAATAAACTCAAAAACAGTAGCTTAAAATAACAAATATAAAAAAAATAAGCATGTTTTTCAAAATTTAAATTAAAATAGTTTCTACCTCCCCTACGCTAAATTGGGTCATCAACGATAGCCTTACTAACGATATCGCGAATAAAGTGATGTCGTACATCGATACGTTTCGTACTCGAATGATTTATTGGGTTAGTAAATAACTTTTGTGCAGATTGGTTATCATTGTTTATTTTATATGCTCCTTTCCGAAAAGTTCATATAAAAAGGTCAATCTCAGACAATCTTTCTTTAGTTTCATCATTTATGACAGTCAGACAGGAAAAAAAATACATGCAGATTTAATTTTACAGTTGGCAAATTTTATTTCACTACTTATGAAATTTGCTTTGGCTTTAAGACATACTTCTTATCGAAAATTTTGGAGTAATCTTTGAGATATTCTTTAAACCTGTCACGGTTTGTCATGTTGCTTTGTTCATAAAGATCAAAAAGTCTATCTCTGCTAATCCGCAAAGCTGTGGTCGCCCAATCACTGAACTTCAATCTAGTATTAATTTATTTCATATCAATTTTGAATATAATCCCAAATTCGTCGCTTACCAATGAAAATTTATAATTGTGAACAGGCAATTTATCAAGCAGAACATTATGGTACTTTTACAACCGACTAATAGTATGTAATCGGTCTGATTTCTATATTTTTATTCTGAATATGATCAATGAAAGAAAATTTCACACTTTGTCCTGTATGATCTGATTGAAGCGAGCTAATAATACTTTTTTATATAGGGTCACAATCACAGAACACACAATCAAGACAGGTAGCAGAAGTTGACGTAAAATACGATTAAAATCAGTTAACGATTCGGCCAACCTCGGAAATTGTCGTGAATCCCTCATCCCTCTCCCTCATCAAGAAATCGCTGTAATGTATTTCGTGTCATTTCCGTCTCCGGATTTAGGCGATGATATCCGAGAAAAGCCGAATCTCTAACTGATTTTAATCGTATTGTAACTCATGTTGGTTCAAATTTTGGTCGGTATTTCATAGTCGGTAGGACTATGTAGTAGCAAAACTCGTAAAGCCCCGTTCACACGATTTATCTGCAGGTCATCTGTTAAGGTCGTCGACGCAAAGCTTCAGCGCTTGAAATCCATTGTGTTATTACCCATTGGGTCATAGGTCTTCGTGAATGTTGTGACCACGTTTTAGGCGGCCAGTTGTGATTGCACCTCGGTGGCTCATTCCACAAAGCCCCTGAAATATTCCCCTGCGAAGGGGATTCGTGGACTTTTTGTCCATATTTATCCATGTATTCCAGTATTAAAGGGCTTTGGGATTGATTGGCTTTGGGAATCTCGCAGGGGATTTATGGAATAAGCGCACCTCGGCGTGCCGTCTATTACGGGGTGCAATGACGACCCGAATGGCTGAGTCGGCAGTGACACTGCCTACGAAGCCAAGGGTCCCGGGCTCGAGTCCCGGTGGGGGCGAGTACCCTAGTCATGGTTGTTTATCTATCTAAGTATAATATTTTTCTATATTAGTAGGTGTATCGTTGTCTAGTTCCCAAGATACAGGTAATCCTAGTTTGGGGCTACATCAATGTGTGTCAATAGTGTCCAAGGTATTATTATATTATATTATAGGCACTGTGCCCACGCTTAGCCAGATACCTCAACAGTCTAATTCTCGTGAAAGCCGACTAGCGCTTCGCAGCGGCTCTGAAGATCAGAACATCTGTATAATTTAGACAACCTAAGATAATTTACTACTAATAACATTGGTACAGGTAAGCACCGGGATTAAAACCCGCGGTAACTGCGTGACTCTGGACCGTAGACATTCAAGGCTTAGCTGAAATTCTGGCTAGGTGCTTAATGACTAAAGGCTAGTATTTAATCGCACATCATGTATGTTTTAAACATTTTACCTACACACGTATCATAAACCCTCTTTACTGCGTACAAAAACCGCACGTTACGATCAGCATAATATTAAACTACTTGGTAAAAACTCATTTCTTATCTGCAAAATTACACATTATGGCGATAATGTGTAATTTTTCTACACATTTCAAATTTCGAACGCCGACGCCCGCCTGCATGCCGCCACTAGTTTGTCTGTGAAGTTGGTACTGACATTCAAATTTCGAACGCCGTCGCCCGAAGTTGGTGCTACAGAACAAGCTAAACAACTGCAGAGCCACAATGCCGGTCAAACATGCGGTTCCTGTACACATCAAAGAGAGCTTATGATATGTGTGTAGATAAACTAGTGTATGTAACTGTACATAATTAGGCATTAATACTCTCGAGTGATATTATTATGAAACTCGCCTTCGGCTCGTTTCATAAACCCACTCTCGAGTATTAATGGCCTCCATTATGTAGCAGTCACATAAACTACTATTATGTTTACTCAAGCTTATGTTTTAAGTATTTTTTGTTGTTCTTGAATGTTCAACCTAACACGAAGAATAAAGGGGGTGAGCGAAGCGAAGCGAACCCTTCACCTAAGCTACCGCAGCATTTTGCCCTGATATTTGCTGTGCAAGTCAGTGTTTTGATGTGGAGTTTAATATTTCCATGACTAAATACACAAATGGCTGCCCTTATTAAGTGGTTTCATAGGGCTTTTGTTTAAACGATCACCAAAAAATTCGAAAATTTACTACCAATAAATTCGAAACTACTGCAGGAATTAGTAAACGACCACCAAATTGTGTTTGGATAAATGATCACCAAACTTCTTTTTATGTTTTGTGGACTTAAGTTTATGTTTTAAGTATTTTTTGTTGTTCTTGCATGTTCAACCTAACACGAAGGATAAAGGGGGTGAGCGAAGCGAAGCGAACCCTTCACCTAAACTACCGCAGCATTTTGCCCTGATATTTGCTGTGCAAATCAGTATTTTGATGTGCAGTTTAATATTTCCCACGACTAAATACACAAATGGCTGCCCAAATTAAGTGCCGCTTAAATGTCATATTGATCCTGTCAATTCCCGAGCGAGAAACAGTGACAGCTAGACTGAGTGATTTTTTGACTTGTGGGTTGTGCATCCCGGCCGTTGTAGAATAAGAAAGGTAAGAATGAAAGTAAGACACAGTTATCCTCAATTCCTTCTCATTTCACGGTCGGGTGTGTTTGCACACGAGTTGTTTCGGTAAGTGTCGCGAAATACAACAAAATGCTACAGCGTTGGCAGCGTCGTTGCGGTGTGCTTGCGGTCTAGTGGGCGAGCCCGAATGCCTGGCCTTATTTCCTCATTTTATATTCGGGGGTAAAAAAATAATCCCAAGGCCTTGGGATTATTTTTTTATATGTGTAAGACGTCGCTGTTTATGGTTCCCACGAGACAGGGTTTCATAGGGCTTATGTTTAAACGATCATCAAAAAATTCGAAAATTTACCACCAATAAATTCGTAACACCGCCAGAATTAGTAAACGACCACCAAATTGTGTTAGGATAAATGATCACCAAACTTCTTTTTATGTTTTGGGTACTTAAATTTATGTTTTAAGTATTTTTTGTTGTTCTTACATGTTCAACCTAACACGAAGGATAAAGGGTGCTTCGCTTCGCTCACCCACTTTACCCTTCACCTAAGCTACCGCAGTATTGTGTCCTGATATTTTCTGCATCTTTTGGTGATCATTTAACCATTTTGGGTAGGAAAAAATATTTAGGTGGTCATTATATTTGTTGCCGTTTATTAGTGTGGGGCCACAAGCAATATATGTGCGTGTATGTAAATGTTTTTTTTTTCTGAAATTAACAATAACAACATATTATCACGCCTTCTCCTATACTAGACTATAAAACCAGAGGCTCAAGCAGCTGTGAAGAGGGATGTGCGGGGAAGTACGGGTTCTTATCGATTGTTGCGAAAGCATGAACAACTCAATACGCACAGCGGTGCGTGCCAGAGGTCCGACAAAAATATTTATTGATACGACGGTTAGTTTCTAATTACTATAGTAATAAATATACCGGGTTTTTAGACGACTTCAAAAAGGAGGAGTTCTCAATGTAATATATATTTTTTTTTATTATTTGTTACGCGATTTTTCCGTCAATTATGTATCGATTTTGATGATTCTTTTTTCGATGAGTAGGTCATACTTCAGAGGTGTTCCCATATAAATTTTATAAAAAAAAAATATAGACACAGATGACGTTTTGGTTTGTGGTTCCCATAGGCATAAGTTTTGATGAGGATTTTTCTTGTATAAAGACGACATTTGCACCCTGACCGGGGAGGAAGAAATAGGGCGGTATTTTTATGATTTAACTTGGTGAATTATTTTCACAATATTTTCTTCACTCCACCACGGTGGCACATGGCGGGTTGAAGGTGTATCGGGCACCTACAGAAACTAGTCTCACCTCAGACCTGAGAGACCGACTTACTGCACTGGTAGCATAAATAGCTTTATAGAATATTAATAATTACGTTAAAAGTGATTTGCTTGTTTTGTTCTTTTTAGTGTACCGCAGTTGGTTTCTTTAATACGTCATTTATTATCAGAGAAACTTTTTCTTTTCACTTCTCCGTTCAAATCAGCTGATCGCCCGGCCCAAATCTTAGTTTGATATAAAACTAGAATGTAGAAAAGGATAGAGTAGAAAGTCCTTACAAAATAAACACAGCAGGCAAAACAGAGTTTAAAAGAACTGCAGTAAAAAAATATAATATCATTAATACCATTCCTATTTTCCATACCCACATAAATTGTGAATGGCTTCACTACCAAGTGCACATGCTGCGACAGCAAAAGGACTCAGACTCAGCATAATGTCACAGGAAGGCCTGTGACGCTGGTTTTCAGTCTGGGACCCAGTATTGTGGAATATCAGGTTTGTTTCGACTGTATATTTTACAATATTTGTAAATGAGCGCAAAAGTCCCTGAATTAATAATATTTTTATCAAAAGGTCATTTGAGCCTGTTGTGCGCAATCCAGAGTGGGCGCAAATGTCCCCGACTCGAAAGCGAAAGTATATATACGTTTAAACGCGTTACTGGCACCAGGTGGCAAGTGTACCTAAAAAACAACCTAAACTAAACTAAACACTAAACAAATTATTATTAACATAAATAAAGCAAATAAAATGTCGGTGCGGAAATAAATTTTGAATAATGGATTAATGAATATTTATTTGGATTAAATTGTATTGAATAATATACACACAATTTGTATAAATACGCATTGCGGTGTCAGGAAGATGATAAAAGCAGGTAGACGCGGTGCGCAGCGCTCGCTTGGCAGCTTCAGGGGGGTAACCACAACGTCTTATGCCGTGGTTATTCTGATTTTGTCGTTCTAATAACCGTTCTCAAGTTCGTTTTTCGAATGAGAATTTAGATTTTTGATGCCACTTGTCACTATGCGTAATGTAAGATTTTGGAGTGCGAGAATCAAGCATTTGTTGGAAAGCTTTCTTGATAACAGCACAATGTGTGTAACCACACTGTATTCAAATGGGAGATTTTGTCACTCTGACCCTGTTGGCCGGGAGCTGTGACCACCTTTTGTACATTTGACTCGTTATGCGGTTATGGTATATGACCAGAGTTTGTTTTTGCTCTACTAACTAGGCATTTTTTTTGTCAGAACATGATAAGGACTGCCCCCTTTATTTATCTACCTCAAATCCATAACAAAACTGACACACTCTTTTTTAACCCACAGAAAAAAAAATGTGGAAAAGTTTACCTGTTGTTACCTTTAACGTCATTATGACATGCGTCAGTTTTCTGAATAATCGAGATGGAAGAGGTCAATGAATTTTGGTCGTCGAAATTTGGTCGATTTCGACATAAAGTGGTTATCGAATTATAAGTAGTTCGCCTTGATTCTTACGATCGTAATTTTAATTTTCCGATATTATTATACAAGTCTATAATTACATACTGTTTATGGATTTAAAGAGGATCTTCAGAATACCTAAAGAGGATCTCAGATGGCCAGTTTCAAGAAGTCACGATAAGTTCTAGGTGATATCCCTCTGTCATTTTACGTACACAATTTATGATTTCTCTGTTCAATAGTGTTTATCAGTACCTCTCAAAACACGCCCTTAGAATATTACAAATAGAGAAACTTTGAACAGGTTCAGCGAATTGAAAATAAACGAAAATGCAGGAAACATGTTGCCTTTACCTCGCCGGCCAGCCTGCGGTTATCGCTTCAACATTTTTTTTCATAACTTTTTAAATTTACGGTACAGTTAATGCCAAATAACAAAGTGGAAAAGGGGTTGAGTGATAGTCTAATAATGATTCACTTTTCGAGTACCTGTCAGAACTGTGAAGTAATAACGTGGTCGTATTTCCGTTTTTGGAATATTCAGGCAATAAATGGTAAAATTGTGCTGCTAGTGTGTATGTGCTATCTTTAAACAAAGAAGTTGAATAAGAACTGGCAAAACGTGCCTCTGTAGTCCTGTATAGAAAAGACCTTCAGATTCAGTCAGATCAGCAATCGTATTTAGCGTGTAACGGGGGGGCGACCCATCGCCGCATTCTGGTGCAGTTTCTAAAAAGATAAGTATTATGTTTTAGATGTGCTATTGGTAAACACATGTCAGCGTCAGACTTATGCAAATGTTGCATACAATAAAACTGCACAATCCTTCTTGTCACGCGAACCAAAAAGTTTAAAATACTCCTTTCACTTGTTTCTACTCACCGCCCAAGGTCTGGCCGTCAAGAAGCGAAGACATCGCCGCGAAAACGAATAAAAATAAACATTTTCTTCTGTGCATATTGCTAATAGGAATCGGAATCGATATTTCTTTGTCCGCACTTGAACTGAATTTTAGAAGCAAACTTTTGAAATTCGAATTTGGAATACGTTGACGCGCTACCGCGGCATTCTTGTACTGTTGTTTGACATTTCAAACACGATCTGCCCATCGACCAACTTTACAAGGTATTTCAATCCTGTAGCATTTACCAGACGACGTCACTATACGTATGAGGTCTGTTTGGGTATGTGTGCGTAGTCAGATGCCTTTCACTGTGCGATGACGTCGCCAGGAAATACTCACACTGATACAAATTCTTGCCAGTAGTATTTCCACCATGGTTCGGTTATTCAACAACGGAATCAAAGCAAAGTAAACTTTATAACTTATAACATAAGATGAAATATGAATTCCAAAAGAGCGATAAAACTGGTTCACTAATAAAAGTATGCCCATTTATGTTGAAAGTTCTACACCAAGACTTACTTTTAAATGAAGAGTCGTATTTTAGCGAATATGAACCTTGTGTAGTTTTAATTAGATATTGAAGGCTTGCTGTAATATCTTTGGTGGGTTCAACCAATTATTATCGCGACTGTCTCATTTATTCCGTGCGTTATTCTATTGTTTTTGTGAAATTCAGTTGATAATAATAATAATAATAAGCCCGCATGGCGGCTTGTGGCTAGCTGATGGGAAGTAACGACCCCACGGACCCGATACAGCGAGTGGCGTACGCCATCGTCATCTGGCGGTAATGTTCTTTGAGTGCACTTTTGGTGTGCATACACTAAAAGTGCATGATTCGCATTTCGAGGAAAAACCCAACGGGTGCACCACATCTCATATTGTCTTTGAATAAATGGTCTGAAAGGGGCCTATACGTTTTGGACCCATGTCCCCATACAAGGCTATAAAAATGGACAGCATAGTCCAGTGATCTCTAAGAGTCAGATAAAAATACTATAAATAATAATAATAGTAACCCCCCTAAGGGGACCAACTTGACGTGGTGGGGGAGCTTTAAGGGAGAAGGAACCTACATTTGCCTGATCAACTAGACCGACTACCGAGATGGTATCCACGACATCCTACACTCACTTGGCAATGTCTCCCTCCCCAACCAACGGACCCCAGAACGAGAAGAAGATGGAAGCAAAACTAAAAATGTAAGTATATCCTCAGAAGGGTTTATGCCGGGGAATCCCTCCCCTGACCCTATGAGCCTAGTTCTTCCGGCTCGGGCTCGGGCAGCCTATCATTTATTTATTACGACAAACAGTTTTACAGGAATTCAACAAATACCAAACAAACAACTATTGTAAGTTACCACCTTTATCAGACATTTAACACAAATTTTGGTCAGATATTGGGTCAAAACCTCTGCAGCATAATAAACAATCAGTGATAATGCAGAAGGACACACTACACACGGAAATCATCGTGCCTATCGAAACGGAAACTATACCAATCCAGACATTTAATACTTTATTGCAAAAACTCACAGCTTGAAGCCTCCTGGAACTGACTACATACACAATAATTGGTATTGAGATATCAATGATATAATATAATTGATATCAAGAAGTTTACAACAGCACACCCACATCTGTACAATCATATAAATATATTTATCGACTCTCCCGATGTAATGCCATCATCTCACCTCATGGAATTACATAACTGCTACCAAAAGATAAATGCTTACAAACTTTATAAAAAATTATAACCGGTCGCCTAAATGAAATTATATAAAAACATCTGACCATCAACAATATATTAGCTGAAGAACAGATCTAGAAAAACGAGTCAAGTGGGTAAAAATCAATAAATTGTAGATTCTGTAGTAATGAAACAGGCACCCAATAGGAAGAAAGATATTAGTGTAATGGATTTTGACTACCGTTAGGCCTTTGATTCAGTTCCGCATAGTTGGTTATCGCAAGTATACATCCAATTATCATATATATTATTATTTTTATAAATTATAAACCACTATGCAAAAGTGGCAGACACAATTAAAAATCAATTCTACTGGAATAACAACACCACACATTTTAGTCCGACGGGGCATCTTCCAAGGGGACGCCCTCATGCCTTTTTGGTTTAATTTAGCTCTCATTCCCCTGTCTAACGAATTAAATGATTTCTCTTAAGGATTCATCACCAAACACGGGTCATAAAGTACACAACTGACATATCTAATCTACATGGACGATATTAAACTCTCCAGCAATAGCACAGAAAGTTAACACAAACTGGCAGACGTTGCTCCAACATATACGCAACACATTCAAACACAATTTGTAATTGACAAAAGCAAAACGTTCTCTATGGCAAGGCAAGACAAGATAATACATAATAAAAGTACACCCTACAATCAGGTGAAACAGTAGAATCACTGGAAGAATCAGGAATCGCCAGGATTTTTTTGCAGCAGTAGTAGAACGCTTGGCCGAGGCCCGCGCTGCAGATTAGATTAACCGCTCAAAAAGGGAGAAAATAAACATATAAATAATAATAATACATCGTTGAATATCTTAGAACTAGACAAAGAAATAAGTATACAAAAGTATTCGTCGGTAGACGATGCCTGCCATCCGGCCAGTAAGCTTTGGCCAGGAACATCTTAAGAATGTGGTGTCTTCTGCCCTAACTCAACTAGGTAATTATTATGACGTTACAGTATGAGTTGTAACTAAGTGCGCCATTTATATGTGGCATTTGTTTCGGTCGCGCTCATGTTTCTTATAAAGAGATCCTTAGAAACAACCCCCTTATTTACTTACTTAAATAGACCAATTTTTAGAATAAAAACATGGTTTCTACATTCTATAAACGTCAGTATGACTAATTCCTCGGAGACATAAGCGTATATAAGTTAGATAATAATGAACAACAAAAGACAAATCGTTATTTATTTAAGCTTTATATTACAAAATTGCACAATAACAAACAATAATATTAAATAAAAAACAGAGATCAATATTGGCTACATCCAAAAAGAATAATTTATACAAAAGAAAATGGGAAATAGTAGGTAAGTATTTACAAAACATGTTCAATAAGGCTTTTCAGCTTTCGCTTTTCAGAGCCCGATGTTCAGGCTGAACGTGGCCCTTAAACAAACAAAAAACATTACCCTCCTTCTGGCGCAGTCGGGTAAAAACTTAGCGTCACGCATTTTCCCATTTACGGGTTGGTAGATACAAGTAGCCCTCAACTACATTTAAATGCCATACTTAAATACTAACTTCTTCTACCGTACTCTGATTTGAAACTTGAATCTTGGTCTTGGAGGTTTAAATATGCGTGATGTCGCTGTTTCTGGTTCTCACGGCACAGGGTAGCCTAGTGTGGGGTCAGAAGCAATGTATATGCCTATATATAAGTTTTTATGTTTATGTTTTATTTTGAGTGAGGGAACCTAACCTACTCTAGAGTTTGTAACACGAAAGCTAAGACTGGAAACGCGCGCCAAAATAAAAAAAAATGACATCCCCATATTTACGATCTGACATAAGGTGAACGCACACTTGTACGAGCCGAGCGCGTTGATCGTACCAAAGGAAACTATCTCGCTCACCTGCGATTCGAACGATTCGACGCGGGCAGATGTGCGAGGTATCATACGATTTTATGTAGGGGAATCTGGGATTCCTGCCGCAATACAGTTTTTAAACTAGCGCGGAGCGTAGTGTTGCTGTTTGGCTGTTCCTGTCCGCTGATAGAAATCTGTACGTATATGAGTATAAGTATGATAACCAAATTATATTATAAGTGTCTTCCTTTTTTTTTCAAGTTTATCAATATTATTTGTCTAGAAAATAAATACTGTAGTGTTGCTATTAGGCTGTTACTGTCCGCTGATAAAAATGTGTACGTAGATGAGTATAAGTATGATAACCGAATAATATTATAAGTATCTTCCTTTTGCCCTTAGTTTTAGTAATAGTTATTTGTCTAGAAAATAAATACTGTTAGTCTTAGAATATTCTCATTTATTTTCTCGGCCAACAAAAAAATATTTAAATTGATTTTGTTCAACTCGTTCGACGCGTTCGGCTCGTATGGGTGTGAGTTCACCTTTTTTTGATTTTGACATTGGCATTTTATGCCATAAAACAGTTTGCAAACAACACCAGTCGCGACTTTCGTGTGCCATAGTTTAATAATAGCCTTTTGTAGGCGTACCAATAATATAGAAACAGGTGCGGTTAAACGTATGGAGGGCAAAATCACCACTACTACAGCTCGCATAGACTTGTTAGCTTTACTTGTATTGGCATAATTAAAACCTATATGTTTCATTTAGGTATCATCATAATTCATCAGTGTCACCAGAAAAATACGACTACTTCTAACTTTAATTAGTATTTTTTTACCCTAATATATTATAAAATCACTTTGTTTTAGTTAGTTTTTTAATTTAGTTCTTTATTTCAATTTTAGTGTCATCAGGATCTCTAACATCTTGACAGATGGATAAGTATACAATGTGTTATTTTGTAAAGTCACGCCCAACTCAGGGGTGGTTATTTGCACTAACTAAAGAAAAAAAATGTTTGTAACAAAATTGTGTATCCATAATGTGTAAAATATTTGTATGCCTCATGGCTAAACATAGAGAGACATAATATTATAATAACACCTAAATGTATACCAACATACCTATGTTCCACAATAAATCATTTGATTTAATTTGAAAAAAATACAAAAAATAATATTAACTAAATTGTGACCTTACGTCTATCGCTTGCTTGTCGTGAACTAGCCGGGCGCGCAGGCAAGTTGTAGTTCTGTCAGGGCAAATATATCATGAATTTGTGAATCAAACTTGTGCGAGGGAAAAATCAAACAAATGTTTGGTTACAAGCGATGAGTTACAAACTATCTTCCCTAGGTCGGGCGTAACTTTACAAATCAACATTCTGTATATGGAAATACAAATTAAAAGGGACACAGACACACACTTATCTGACCCGGTGGCAAAAACGAGAAGTCCATCGACGCTAGCGATGCCATTATGGTAGTAACTTCTACGTTTTGGTAGATGTTTGTTTGAATTTTATTCTTTATCAAAATAGTCAGTCTTGCGGCCAACCGAGAGTAGAGAGAATAGCTCAAACCTGTTTTCGATACTTAACCGCTTGTCGGGCTTTAAACAGTTGCTAGAAGTCCACATTGCTATGGTCTTGCTAATGAAAATATAGTCCGGAATAGTTGTAAATTTTTTATACGTCAAAAAAATATATTTGTAAAAATTGTCAAAATATAATAAAGGTGAACTCGCACCTGCACGAGTCGAACGAAACCTCGCATACCTGCCGGCGTCGAATCGTTCGAATCTCTGGTATATGCGACATTTCAAAGGACTCCTTATGAACAATTGTAGAGGATGGGACAGTATCGTTTAGACCCATTTTAAGGGATTTCAGTTTCGTCCGGCTCGGATAAGCATGTGTTCGCCTTAAGTCGAACGTAAGTAGTGGGGTTGCCATGCCAAGTTTATTTTTAGCTTTTGCAGTCTCTGCTTTCGTTAGCCAGACTCTTGTAGTAGCCTCAATGATAGCTCTGATCAATTTGGTAGTGACATTAACTTTATGGTTTATCTCAGTTTGTGGGACTACCCCAATAAATATAAATAGTATAACTCCACGTGTCTGATCCATTTTGCCAATGATCCATCTTTGTCTTTGTGGTAGATTCCAGCTTGATAACACTAATAGTCACTAGAAGCACCCAGAAGTCTTGACTCCAATAATAGCCATGCCCGGCTGGAGGTCTACTCCGCAGCCGAAGGCAGTCAAGTCTGAGTGGCCATCAAACTTGAGTAACCTGTTGTGCATCCGGGCCATGAATAGCTGTTAGAAGTTAACATAGTTAGTTGTGGCTCCAATACTTATGACCTCGTGAAAGCTGCCTGGTTGAAAAATCTTCTTCAATGGTAGATGATTGGCTTGCACGTGGATCAATCTTATTCTCAGTTAAAACATGCGAAAGAAGTCAAAATAATCCCACCAAAAACATTCTGTAAAAAACTAGCCAAGTCTCGATGGAGCTGCTTGTTTATCTCTAAAAAGTAATGAAATCTAGACAAAGTCGTGCCAAGTCTAAGGTTCCTTACTTCGATCTCTTTATTATTAAAGTTAATGTTGTGTGACTTGGCCGCTGAACATTCTATATACGTTAGTGGGTACAAGTCATAACAGCTTCATAACATATCATATAACAATAACAAGTCATAACAGCGGTCCATTTGGTAGACTGTGTCTTTGACTGTTTGGTGTTCCAGGTTGGTGGTCTTCCCCAATAGGTACTAACAGTATAATATAATACTTAGTCGCTAGAAAAGGACATAACTATTGGTTGCTCCAATGCCTTATCCATTTGGTAGTTTTTGCTACTTTTCCGTTGTGGTAGCTGCCTTGAAAAGTTTTCTTCTATTCTATGGTAGGTACCTGGTTAAAAAACTACTTCTACAATATAACAGTCAGTCTCAATAACACCCTTGATCGGTTTGAAACTTTGACGTTTGCTGCTTGAAAAATCTCCTTCATCAAACTAACAATCATTCTTCATTAGAAGTCAACATAGTTAGTCGTAGCTCCAATGACAGCCCTAATCCATTTAGTAGTAACTTTGACATTATGGTAGATGCCGGGCTGATGATCTACTCCGCAGCCGAAGCCAGCTGATGTGATGCCGACCAGGTGGTATCGGCCACCGTCGAGGACTATGAGGGGGCCTCCGGAGTCACCTGATGAGGAAGATTAGGTAAGGGTCAAAAAGTACGATCAATAATTATTAATATTTTTCTTTATTTGCGACCATTATGCTCCTTTGGGCCAGTCATCATTATGGGTACTGTACTCCCCAAAATTAGGTCAGCTAATTAAAAGTTACCCTATACCACAGAATACTTAATAGTACAGGGTTATTGGGTAATCGATACATATGCTGTGAGGGGTTAAAATGGCCCCATTTCCACTAAATTTCATCTTTTAATATGAACTCTATCCGAAAATTAATTATAATTACTTTGGGTACTTATAATAACTCTTTAACTGTCGTAAGCTAGCTAATATACCAATTTTAGCTAAAAAAGAAGTCAAAGCACTTATCCATACTAGGCCTCACAGTTTCATATTCCTTATCTACACACATATCATAAGCCCTCTAAACAGCATTCAAAAACCGCAAATTACGGCCAGCTTAAAGATAAACTGTTTTTTTTTAATGTTATTATTGCTTCATAATAACATCGAATCCGATATTATTATTACATTAAAATTTCCAATATCTCTGAAAAACGAAGCAATTTGATTTGACCTCAATTCCGCAATGCCAGTTGTAACATGCGTTCTTAAACAGAAGATGTGTGTAGATAAAGCAGTGTATTTAACTGTACATAATTAGGCATTAAAAATCTCGTGTGATGTTATTATAAAACTCGCCTGTCGGCTCGTTTCATAGACCCACACTCGTAATTTAATGCATTTAATTATGTAACAGTCATATAAACTACTATTATAGCACGGACATTGTGTCTAATAGTTCAGACAACCCCTCTATGTGTGTTCTGGGGCTGATATGAATCTTCTTAATGTTCCTCATACTAATAAACGGGCTACATTGTCTAGATCTCGAAAACGGTTGTACCGATATCGTTGAAAATGGCTAATAGGGGTCTTTGGGCATAAAAAATCGATTTCGCTATGTGCAACTCGTATCTAGGAAAACGCGTTTTAGCGAGTTTTCACACAGATGCTAGATGGTGAAATCAGTGACGGTAACGTCGGAAAGGAGATGCACAAAATAAAACCTAGAGTCAAGACCAGCTAGCCTTTCGTACACAAGGCTACGTGAATCTCTAGTACTCGCCAGGTTTTGTATAAACATAAACATTAACATAAAGGTACATACATTGCTTCTGGCCCCACACTAAGATACCCTGAGTCGTTGGAACCACAAACAGCGACGTCATACACATATAAACATACAAGATCAGGGGTTTTTTTTTGTACCCCAGGGTATCGAACCCGGGACCTCTCGCATGGTGGGCAGAGCCACAACTGGTGCACCACAGAGGTCGTATATAGTAATTAACCCGTCAGTATAAGAAACCACATCTGTTGAATTTCCGTTGCTCTACGAAGCGAGGGGATCCGGGTTCGATTTACGGCTAGGGATAAAGAAAAAAACCTTGTCTTGTACATATGTTAAATGTGTGTGATCTCGCTGTTCCTGGTTCCCACGTCACGGGGTATCAGCCATTGCTTCTGGCCCCACACTAGGAGAATGTGTATGTTTCATACATTTATGAAACATACACATTTATATACAGACACAAACTAGGATACCCTGTGTCGTGGCATCCAGGATCAGCGATACCACACACATTAAACATACAAGACAAGTATTTTTTTCTTTATCCCTAGCCGGGGATGGAACCTGGGACCTAGTGATCATATTTACCCAAGCAGGCGTCCTGATGTCCATCGGAATGTCCCGCGCAGATCATCTCCGAGTGGATCTCCACTGATATTTGCTTGCTCTGGTGCCAGTCTACGCACTGCTCGGTGCCTGGGCAAAGAAAAATGGCAGTTATTTGAGGGTAGCTTAGGTGAAGGGTAAAGGGGGTGAGCGAAGCTAAGCCCCCTTTATTCTTCGCGTTAGGTTGAACGTGTAAGAACAACAAAAAATACTTAAAACCTAAACTTCAGTACACATAAAATATTTAAAACATAAAAAGTGTTTTTGTTGATCCTGTTTTGCTGTGAAAAACAGTATTTTTGATGTGTGATTAAATACTAGCCGTTATTTAATATAACACCAAAAATATCTAAAAAATAACAATAACCCCATAGCGTCACGCCTTTCGCATACGGGGTGGCAGAGGCACATTTGTGCCCACGATTAACCGGTTGTTCAAATAATAATAATAATAATAATAATAAATCTTTATTTACCAAAAAGTTGATACAAAATTCAAATAAAGTACACTACTCCCCAAAAAAGGGCTAAAGCCCTGTAGATTTAGGTTAAGTAGGTCTCAACCCTATATATCATTTTAGGTGACCTCCGGTGAACTAGTATGTTTTAGTTAATGAAGTATACACAAATTAAGAAAAAATAAAACATATATTTTTAAAATTAATTTAAACATGCTTATAGGGGCATGCATAGTAACTTAACTCTATAAGCATTGTGTTAGGGCGTGTGTGTGTATGTGTGTGTGTGTGTGTATGTGTGTGTGTGTGTGTGTATGTGTGTGTGTATGTGTGTATGTGTGTGTGTGTGTGTGCATGAGAGTGTAAAGTATCATGAACCCATTTAAAACAACACGTCACTCATCAACCTTCAACAATGCCTCCGTTTCTTCATACGTCAAGCCGGACAGCCACTTGGCTATCTTGAGTTTACAGTCGTAAGGGTTTAGTTCGTGAATGTTCAATATTCTATTTGCATTATTGTAAAGATATGGTCCCAGGAAATTAAAGAAGTTACAGGTAAATTTAGTGCTGCATTTTGGTAAAGTACAAACACGAGATCTCCCACGTCGCATCTGTGTCGGGTCAATCAGGGGTGTGTTTTTATGCTGTTTCATTAATGTGGCTATAATAAAAAGCTTACGGACGGACAGCACTCCACAATATTCGTATAAACTGGTGGTCGGATACCTGAAAGGTTTAAATGTACTGACCTTCAGCAGCGCCCTCTGGGAGATCTCAAGTTTTTTAATTATTGTTTTGTGGGTTCCACCCCACGATGTAACACAGTATGTTAGCAAACATTGACAGAGGGCATGATAAACGCGTTTTAGGAGTTCTGGTTGCAAAACATGTCTGATATTCTTAAACACGTGCATCAGTTTTCTTACTCTAGCACTGATTTGACCGATATGTGGACCAAACTTACAGTGCTGATCCACAATAACCCCCAGATATTTGATGCTTGTACACCTTTCCAGTCGATCACATGGACATTGGTTAGGATTAGTACACTGGGGCAGATGAACCACAAGACTCTCAGAAACGGGTGGCTGCGTGGTGCTGACTATAGAGAAGGTGATGTATTTTGTTTTATCACTATTTAGCGTCAACACATTTTTGGCCAACCAGCTTCTAACCTTGTCGAGACCAGCTTGTGCCGCTGCAAACACACTGTCCCAACAATCACCCTCAAATATCAGTGCCGTATCATCAGCGTAGGACAGTATTTCCCCTCCAATATCTAGGTTAGTCAAACTATTTATATATAACAAGAATAGGGTGGGTCCCAAGATACTGCCCTGCGGGACACCAAAGGATACCGACAAATCATCACTAACATACCTTCCAATGTTGACACTCTGGTACCTATTACTCAAGTAATCCGTGAAAATCTTTAATGGTATTCCACGTACACCCACTCTTTCCAGTTTATCCAGTAGAAGGGGGATAGAGACGGTGTCGAATGCTTTGGCCAGATCTAAGAAGACAGCAATCACCCTTCTTTTTTCATCAAGCTTGGTAGAAATATAATGAGTTAGATGATGAACGGCATCAGCTGTAGATCGACCTCTTCGAAAGCCATATTGGTTTCGTGAGAGAATCTTATTTTTTTCCAAAAATCCAATAAGCCTATTATTTAAGACCTTCTCCAGTATCTTAGATAAAGCAGGTAATATGGAAATTGGCCTGTAGTTACTTACACCGCCTCTATCCCCGGACTTATAGACAAGAACTAGTATTGCCTTCTTGAGTTGTTGAGGAAAAATACCTTGCTCCAGACAAAGATTAAAAATGTGAACGAGTAGGGGTGCCAAAACGTGCTTCATCTGTTTGAGTACCGTGTTGGAAATTTTATCCCATCCTATTGAGCATTCATTCTTTAGGCCAGTTATCAGTGTATCAATCTCGTCTACGTCTATATGCTCTAGGACAAGGGAATGTAATTGAGATTTCACAGATGAATTTGTTTCTCGATCTGAAGATACCTGTTGTGAGAGTATTCGCTCTGCGAGATTTTTACCTACATCGGCGAAATATCTGTTTATCTCATTTACCGTTTTTGTATCATCATGACCGGTTAGTAATTGATGAGAGCTACTGTCCTTCTGGTTGCCACTTGTAATCGATTTTATTGCCTGCCACAGAAGCCTAGGATTCTTCCCTGCCTTATTTATGAGATCTTTATCATACTGTCTTTTTAGGCTTTTTATTAAATTGAAGTAAAAATTTTTGTACCTTATGTACGTAGTTTTAAGTATCTCATTGTGTGGATCTTGTTTATGTTTTTTGTGTAAGTTATCCTTGTTTTGTTGACATCTTAAGAGACCCTGTGTCATCCAGGGTTTAAGTATTACTTTACGGTTTGATATTTTATAAGTTTTTGAGTTATTGTCCAGAATACTTTGTATTGATTCAATTAAGTACTGTATCCCAAAAGCTGGATCGTGGCTTTGTAAAATTGGGTTGAAGTCGAATGATTCAAGTTCTTTGTACACTGCTTTATAATCAACTTTTGTGCGAAGTGATACCGGCTTTGATCGTGGCGACATTAATTCAAGATCCATTAAAACTGATTTATGATCAGTGATCGTACTTGATAGTACGATAGTATTTGAGTTACAATTAGAGCTGATAAATATGTGATCCAAACATGAGCCGCTTGCATCACGAGTGACAAAGTTATGACACGCTATAAGACCATTGTATGCCAGGATATTTAAATACTTTTCGTAGTTCGGATCACTACTACCGGGTGCTATGTTTATATTTAAATCGCCAATCAAGATAACATCTCGATAATCACTATGTTTTTGCAAAATATCATTTAGTTCAAAAATAAAAGCATCAATGTTTTGTTGCTTCGTAACTTCATTTGCATCGAAAGCATGTGCACGATATATAGAAAAAATCATAAACTTATCCAACTTTATCAAAAGACAATTACATCTGGAAGTACTAAGCTCCTCGACAAAAACAGTAAGATTATCTCTGAAGTAGACAACGACTCCATCGTTCTGATATCGATTGAGTGTGGTAGCCGCTTTACTGTAACCATTTAAGTCAGGTAGCTGAGGGCAATGAAGCAACCAGCACTCCGTCAGAACCAGTATATCACACTCGAACGTGAGAGAAGTCAGCAACAGTATTAAATCGGAAAAGCGAGTTGCTTCACCAATACTTCGAATGTTTTGTGTAAAAATCTTTAAGCCATGTGGTGTCACATATTTTTTACAGTTTTGTGGTTCACATTCATAGGCATTTGATATCGAATGATTGTCAATATCTTTAATAAATGATAAACTGTCCATTTACTGAAATCATTTTGATAAAAGGAGACCACGACCATATGAGACTACTGCAATAATTTAGTAATATAATTTTTAAATAATATTTATGAGATTCAATAAAGGTTGAACAAATCATGACATATCTTTCATTTCCTTGAGGAGCGCACTGTTTGTTTGAAATGAGGGTGTTTAAGCGTGTGTATGTAATGTAAATGTATATAAAATGTGTAAAGTATTTATGAGTGAGAGTAAATTGATGTATAAGTGTTACATGGGTTAAGTAAATAATTATAACAAATAAGTAGAAAAGCATTATAAAGCTACTATATCTGAAAAATAGTCAGGCTCTTGTTTTAATTTTAGATAGGTCCGTTTCGTTATTCACACGTATGAAAGGGGCTCCCTCTTTCTTCTTTAAGTAAGTCACGCCTCGAGATGTCCAACAAAAAGCAAATCCGTTGTCCGTAGCAAAAAGTCTGGCTTGATAGAAGATTCTTCGTTGTTTATATGTAAGGTATTCAGAGACATAAACAGGTTTTCGCTCTGTATTTGTTTTCAGAAGAGTAGTATTTAATTTGTGGTCTCTATCCTTGTCCTTGTTGAAGGACTTCACCGCCGATAGAAAATCCTCTTTCTTCACGACTGAGCAAAAATCTACCACAATAGGCCGGCTCGAATCACGTTTTGATGTCGGCCTATATATGTCTCTCAGTTCACTCATTACCAACGGGACATTAACGACATCTGACAGCTTTGTAACCAAGCCACAAAGATCTTTTTTAGACTCGTCCTTGCTCCAGGGTACTCCTCTTATTTCCACTCTAGACGTACAGTACCTATTTTCGAGAAAATCACATTTTTCCTCTAAGGCTACAATATAATTCCCGTCATCTTTTCTCAATTTTTCAAGTTGCTCAATGCGCTTCAGATTGTCGGAATTTTTTTGCATTAAAAATTCAACAGTTTCTTTTAATTCCTCGTTCTGCTTCTCAATCCTTGCTGACGATTCCTGAAGTGAGTCAAGACGTCTGTCGATGTCATCCCTTAGGGATTCCAGCATGTCTTGAATAGTGTTTTTCAGCTCGCGGCTTATACTTTTATTACGTTCTGAAACGTTACTACAAGCAGAGTCCATGTTTAATTTTGATTCCGATGATCCTCTTACAGCAGATAGCGAGGCATTCGGCGCGAGTTTCTGTGCGAGTTTCGATGTAATTGAAGCGGCCGTCTCGGAACGCTGAGTAATATTTGGGGGCGGAGTCTGCGGCGGCGGAGAACGCTTCAATGGCATTTTGTTGTAGTTAGTTTAAAAGTACCAGGGGCCCACAGCAGCACAGGCAGTCGACCCAAACTTACGTGGCTAGAGGTCCAGCGGAATTGGTTGGTATCGACGACTTCGTACTTGTTCGCTTTCCGCCCAGTTTAGATAGACCTATGTGAAGCACGCACACAAGTACACACACACGCGAAGTAATGTTGTAGACGCACTATTTAACGCGAACTCCTATCATCTTATGATGTCCTATTTTTGTAAAATGAATTTAACTCAGTAAAAGTTAATTAAATTGCAATAAATAGGCGTAGCGGTCACCCAAAACAAAACTGACTCGGTCCGAGGTCCGGGGGAAGAGGAATTTTTTTTTGCGTTTCTATTTTGCGTTTGAAATTTCTATTTTGCGTGACAGGGGGTAAGCCTATTGGTGCCGCTGCCTCTTTGTAGATAAGAAGGCTTCATCACGAGGCATACTTCGAACTCAGTAGTCTAAACTAGTGGCTCTGTGAGCCGTAGACCTCACCAGTCTGTTGGTGCAAGGCTAGCATACAAACTTATGAATACACCTGGTTACCTACATGGAGTATGAAAGCAGCCGCACCTATTACTTTGTAAACTACATTTTAGGATCTAAAACCACACCAACTTATTTTTCACCAAAGTTATATGGCATTTGTCACTCTACCGGTCTCCCCAAATCTAACGACACTAAATTTGTTTAAATCTGTTGCGCTTTTCCGCCATTAAAAAAAAATAAAACTCAATCGACCTGAAAATTTCATACAATTATCGAACCTGCGAACAAAAATTCTCGGGGGTCGGTTTAGAATCGCGACCTGTATAGGACAGCCGCCAGAAAGCCATTTTTGCTCAAGCTGAAACGGAGAATCATCGCCCGCGCTACGTACTCGCTCGTTCAATTAATCTGAGTAGTCTAACCTAACCTAACTGAAATACCAACTTCGCCGCTGTTTAACTAACTGAGCCAAAAGCCTTGAGTGAGTTATGGATCAGTCAGTATTTTGGGGCTAGTATTTAAACGCACATAAAAAAATCTGAATTGTTTATAGTAGTTTATGTGACTGATACATAATGCCTAATTATGTACAGTTACATACACTAGTTTATCTACACACATATCATAAGCTCTCTTTGATGTGTTCAGGAACCGCATGTTTGACCGGCATTGTGGCATTGAGTTGATTAGCTTGTTCTGTAGTACCAACTTCACAGACGCAGGCACGCAGGCGGGCGTCGCGTCGTCGGCGTTCGAAATTGGAATGCCATAATATGTAGGAAATTTACACATTATGTTCATAATGTTCAATATTCAGATAAGAAATGAGTTTTTACAAAGTAGTTTAACATTATGCTGATCGTAACGTGCGGTTTTTGGACGCAGTAAAGAGGGTTTATGATACGTGTGTAGATAAAATGTAATGCCTAATTATGTACAGTTACATTCACTAGTTTATCTACACGCTTATCATAAGCTCTCTTTGATGTGTTCAGGCATTGTGGCATTGACTTGTTCAGCTTGTTCTGTAGTACCAACTCCACAGATAAAGTAGGGGCGGCACGCAGGCAGGCCTCGGCGTTCGAAATTTGAATGTCATAATATGTAGAAAATTTACACATTTTGGTCATAATGTTCAATATTTAGATAAGGAATGAGTTTTTACCTAGTAGTATAGTATTATGCTGGTCGTAACGTGCGGTTTTTAGACGCAGTAAAGAGGGTTTATGATACGTGTGTAGATAAACGTACAAAACTTATCCAAAAGACTGAAATACTCACTCAAAATGGGCACATTCGCCGACCGCAGAAGATTAGTCCCCGTATGCCCATTACTAGCATCTGTCTTCCCCCACCCGGCAATCACCCCACTTCTGCCGTTCAGCTCCAGGTCCAGGTCGGGCAGGCAAATGGGCAGGATATGGCTCATGTACGTCACCGGGCGTGACAGCTTGAGAAGAGCTATATCGAAGCGGTCTGGCTGCGTCATTCGAAATTGGAAGAGGGGGTGCAGGACTTTTTGGGTTACCCTGGAAAGTAATGACAGCTTTATTAAAATAGATCTCTTCTCTAGAAATATAAATAGAAATAGAAATTCGTTTATTCATGAACATAGGTACATACAAATGCAGGTGACAATAGTTATTTGTGTCACAAGGGAGCAAAATGATGTATTTACGGCAAGGGCGGTACATTGAACCCAGAGTGATGCGAAGGCTTCTACGATAGAATCCTGAGCGTAGCGAGGGATTCTAAGTTAGAATCCTGAGCGTAACGAAAGTTTCAAGCGTTGACGCCCAAGACGAAAATAATTTTGCTCCTGAGTGACACATACAATTTTTCACACCGACTATGAGGAAAATTTAAATATTATGCTCTAAAAATAATGAAATAACTATACTTTGAATTATACTTTCAACAATTTTACAGTAATCGAACTACGAAATCTTTTTTTTTATAATGGCGGATTGTGAAGGATTAGGGAAAAGTTACCACAGATAAAATATTCCTGTGCTACTTTTACCAATGTGTAAAAATTATCGAATCGATTATTACAATGGTATCGGATATCAATATTCATTATATCACAATAACTTTTGATTTCAGTAAAACACATAATTTATTGTTTTTTTTTATATTATGAAAAATTCATAAATTTTCATATAACGTTGTTAAAGTTGAAACTTGAAACGTGTACGTTTTTAATCGATTACGATTTAATTACAATCGATTATTTCATTAAGATCTGTGTTCTATTGGCACATTGCATAATTTCTACATGCCAATGAAAAAATTAAAAAAGTAGCTTGAACAGAAAAGTAGCATTTTGCTCCCTCTCGTCGTGGAGCAAAACTTACTTTTCCGAATGAAAGGTGTGAAAAGGTTATTTAAAACCTTCTACCATTTTGGCGTATGAATTTGTAGTTATACAAGTTATACATGCAAATTCTTAGAATACATTAAATATAACATCAAATATTTCTTAATGTCTAAGGATTCTAAAACAATTAAAGAGATTTGTCACTTAAATAAGAATTAATATTATAATAAAAAAATTGAGCCCGCGTGGTGTTAAGTTTCCTCTTAAATTGAGCAGTTGCTGGATCTTTAATGGCATTTGATACTTGATGGTAGAGTTTAGGTGCCATAAATAATGAGCCGTATGAGTCCTAGGAAAACAAAGTTTATGTCTGAACTGGTTACGTGGGTTTGTCCTACAAACTACAGAGGCCTAAACGAAACATCCCGGATTACATTTTACAAAGACAGCTACCTCATATATGTAGAGAGACGGTAGAGTGAGTAGGTTATAGTTTTTGAACATAGGTTCACAGCTGTCCGTTACCTTGAGGCTGCATAAGGCCCTCAGGCATCTTTTCTGTGCCGAAAAAGTATTCAACTTTTTCGTTTGCTGTTGAGCTTCCCCAGATTAAAACACCATAGCGTAATATCGAAGATACAACTCCGTAGTATGCTGTTAGTGCACTTGGTATATTAAATAAGCCGAACTACTCAACCTTTCACAGAGATGAACACAGTGTGCTTTCCAATTCATTTTATTGTCTATCATTAATCCTAAGAATTTCGTTGTTTCGACTTCTTCTAATTGTGTACCCTCATACTGAAAGTCTTAAGTCGACTATCTCTCTATATATACTCTCTCCGGATTTTTGGGTCACCCTGGAAAGTAATGACAGCTTTATAATAGATTTCTTCTTCTTTTTATTAAAATAGATATAAAATATATAATAATATAGCTTCGTGGTCTAGTGGGTTTCTAGCTTGCTTCTCACGCTAGGTTCAAATCCCGGTGCTGACGCATGTACCAATGAGATAAGTAATTTAACGTGAGTACATTTCAAGAACGTTCTAACGGTGATGGAAAAGATCGTGAGGAAACCTTAATTACTCCAGAGCTGCGGCGATGGGCTAGCCCCTGTCACGCAAAATGGAGTATTGAATAACTGGCTCAACGTAGGCACAATTGTGCCTCTGCAACCCCGTATGGGAAAAGGTCTGACGCTGTGTTATGTTATGTTAAAATATAAATACAACCTGTATATTTAAATAACATAAACATTTACATACAGGCACATACATTGCTTCTGGCCCCACACTAGGACACCCAGGATGTCGTGGAAACCAGGTACAGCGACGTCACATACAAATAAACAACCGAGACCTGTGGATTTATATTTTCTTTACCCCCAGCCGGGGATCGAACCCGGGACCTCTCGCATAGTAGGCAGAACCACAACCGCTGCGCGACAGAGGTCGTCCTAAGGCCACATATATACTTTCCCACACTAGTATACTCTGTTTCGTGGGAACCAGGGGGGTAATGCTCCTATTTGAGAAGCCTCTCACAAGCATATCGCAGGTTTCAGTAGCATAATATTGAGTCCAGGACACATTTTCAGGTGTGTAAGATTTCCCTAAAACACACTAAACCTCACTGCGTTCGCCTTCCTCCTCACAAGGGTACGGTCGAAGGAAGCGCCAGCGAGCCTCTCACACCAGAAAAGTGTCCTAGCTAGCCCAAAACGATTTAGGGAAATGCCTAGAGTCCTAGACTGCCCAATATTAAACTACTCTAGCCTGCGATATGCTTGTGCGAGGCTTGTCAAATAGGGCTTATGTTTAAACGATTACCAAAAACGCACCTATTTTACTACCAATAAGTTCGAAATGACTGCCAGAATGGATAAATGTCCACCAAATTGTCTTTGGATAAATGATCACCAAACTTCTTTTTATGTTTTAAGTATTTTTTGCTGTTCTTACATGTTCAACCTAACACGAAGGATAAAGGGGGCTTCGCTTCGCTCACCCCCTTTACCCTTCACCTAAGCTACCGCAGTATTTTGCCCTGATATTTTTTGCAACTTTTGGTGTTCATTTATCCATTTTGGGTAGGAAAAAAATATTTTAGTGATCATTATATTTGTTGCCGTCAAATAGTAGCTCCAGAAACATCGAGTCGTCACGGACATCCAAGATCCGGGATAATTTTTTCGTCTGTGAATGGGATCGGAACCCGTAACCCCGCAGAACTATGACCGCTACGACGTAGTCTCATATAGGAGGTTATCAAGATCTAGTTAAATGAAATTGAATCAATTTATTCGCTTATATGATTAGGTTATTTATAGCTGTGGTATTTGCTCAATGATACGATCCATTACAGTAGCAGACTACTGGAAGAAGAAGAAGATCTACCTACTTTGAATCTTCCACACAAATAATGTTTCCAAAGGCCACCCTTTGTACACTATTTATATGATATTACTTTTTCTGTATATTATTTGTGTGCAAAATAGTAGTTGTGACTGCTACATAATGGAAGGCATTAATACTCGAGAGTGGGTTTATGAAACGAGCCGAAGGCGAGTCTCATAATAATATCACTCGCGATTTTTAATGCCTAATTCTGTACCTACACTAGTTTATCTACACACATATCATAAGCTCTCTTTGATGTGTTCAGGAACCGCATGTTTGACCGGCATTGTGGCATTGATCATTGCTTTGCAGTTGTTTAGCTTGTTATGTAGTACCAACTTCACAGACAAACTAGGGGTGGCACGCAGGCGGCGTCGGCGTTCGAACTTCGAATGTCATAATTTGACAAATTTTGGTACATTATGGTCATAATGTACAAATTTTCAGATAAGAAACATATAAGAAATGAGTTTTTACCAAGTAGTATAACATTATGCTCGTCTTAACGTGCGGTTTTTGGACGCAGTAAAGAGGGTTTATGATACGTGTGTAGATAAAAGTAATTATGAGTTATGATATAAGTCACTCACCCGACCTTCCTCGCCATATGCTCGCCAGCCGTGGTGTCGAGCGCGCCGAGCCACACCGCGATGTCGCGGGGCCGCGCGCGGGACACGCAGTGCGCAGCCGTCGCCACGTACCAGCGGGACACTGCGGGACAATGTTACTTGGTGAGCTGGTGAGCTGGTGAGCCAGCCCCTTGTCAATGGCTAAACGTGGACGAGACTCTGCGTCTGCTGCACCATATGAGAAAAGCAAGATGCTATAAACTAAACATCCAAGAGAACAGCCTCGAAGACATCTCTCCTTAAACTTTACAAGGCTAGCACGTCAAGTAATGAGCAACCATCAAGATCTGATAAGTGAGGCGGTGCAAGCCGTCCAAGACATATAGTTGGCAGTCCAGTAAAGAGTATCCAAAGAGTCCTGAAAATAAATTATACAGTTTAAAGCTGAGCCGCTTGCTGCGCTCCCTTTTGGATCCCTCTACGCCCCTCTCATGGGGGTACGTCCCACTGGTTAGGAATCTATGCCACCCAGAACCCTTCCACAATGGAACTCAATATCCTGACGTGCGCTTGCCACTGCGACGATGAGAATGGAACTCCAATATCCTGACGTGCGCTTGCCACTGCGATGATGAGATTGGAACTCCAATATCCTGACGTGCGCTTGCCACTGCGACGATGAGACTGGAACTCCAATATCCTGACGTGCGCTTGCCACTGCGACGATGAGATTGGAACTCCAATATCCTGACGTGCGCTTGCCACTACGACGATGAGACTGGAACTCCAATATCCTGACGTGCGCTTGCCACTGCGACGATGAGATTGGAACTCCAATATCCTGACGTGCGCTTGCCACTGCGACGATGAGATTGGAACTCCAATATCCTGACGTGCGCTTGCCACTACGACGATGAGACTGGAACTCCAATATCCTGACGTGCGCTGGCCACTGCGACGGTGATATTATTAGTTCTAACCTAGAACGCCTCCGCACTGGAACTCGGAAATCCTGACGTGCGCCTGCCACTGCCATGATGATGACGACGGTGATATTATTAGTTCTAACCTAGAACGCCTCCGCACTGGAACTCGGATATCCTGATGTGCGCCTGCCACTGCCATGATGATGACGACGGTGATATTATTAGTTCTAACCTAGAACGCCTCCGCACTGGAACTCGGATATCCTGACGTGCGCCTGCCACGGGAACTCCGCGAACCTCGCCTCGCGTCCGCCGATGATGCGCTTCTGTAGTAGCCGGGAGGAGGGCAGGCCGCAGTCCATCTGGGGATTATGAAGATGAAACATATCGTCATTAGTTTTTAAAATGAAAGTCACAAAGTTTTGTAAAGTCACGCCGGCTCAGGATTAATAGTTTACGTATCGCTATGTACGTATCGCCTAAATATTTTTTTTCCTCGCACGATTTCGATTCATAGATTGCCGTGTTTCTAATTGACGTGAAACAACCTTAATTGCACGCTGCGCGCCGAGTGCCTGCTATTGCGAGCGTGGACTAAGGCCAAAATTTAATGATATTTAGGTATTTTTCACTGTTTTATTTCTATCGTGTAAATAACCATCCCTAAGACAGGCGTAACTTTACAAAACAGCACCTGTATACCTATTGATTACCCTGCTGCACAAGAAGGAAGAAAATATTTTTCGAGCGGATGAACATGTGGAGTATGGCTTAATCTTACTCGTATCCGGTGCCCCTCACTGGTAGTACAGATGTAGTGAATAATCCTTTCCTATCGGCAAAACTCGGAACAACGATAACACCCGAATGGTGCCGATGTGTCTATGAATTAGGGGTAGACTGGGTACGGTAGTAACGATTTTCGGTTTAACGATCATAGCATCGCCATTGCGTAATCGATCACTGAGGCAAATACATCAAACGAAAGGGCATTTATCAATGTTTAAACAAATACAAAATTTTGGATTCTTGGCGCAATAGTTTAGAGACCAGAGAATAAAAATAATAATATCTGCCATTGTTACAACCGTCCCCGTACCAGGGGCGGTTGTAACAGCGGTGGGGGTCAATTGTAACACGTACAAATAATGCAAGATACACAGATTTTAATGAGTTTTTATTGTTAGAAAAACATGAAAAAGATCTTATTCTACTTATGGCAGCATTTATCATCTTTAAAATCAGTCTTTACTAATCACTCAACATTTACATTAGGAACACAGTGTTTCATATCAACGAAAGCATTTTGTACTCAAGTGACTAAACATACAATTAGAACATAAATCTTGAAAAAATAACAATCATATACTTTTAAAACCTAAAATCAGTTCCAAATTTAACTAAAAACGCCTTTGCGTGTACCTCAAACAAAAAAATACAATTTGAATCAATTACAGATAAATCAATCTGATTCACAGTTGTGGCAAATATAGGTTAGACCACCTTCTGTGCATTCTTCGTGAGCCCATCGTCTACAATCTGAGCACTGTATCCATTTTTCTCTTGGCCTGCTCTCTGAATATGGTGCTACACAAACAAGGCAGAAATACTCCTCATCCTCCGAAGATTCTGGTGCTGTTGTACTAGCCTTCTTCGTTTTTGTCTTCTTTGCATCTTTGGTTTTTATTACATCCATTCTTTTTTTTACCTGCTTAACTTTGGCCCGTTTCATTTTTTCATCATACTCCTTTCTTATTTCCTCTTTTTCGGGTGTATCAGTATAAATCGTTGACTTCCTAGTTTTACGACCCCTGTTTGTGGTTTTCCTCGGGGGCGCTTTAGGAAAGGGTCGTATTTCTTCTGGTGAAAACACAGCTGGAATACTAGTAGATGGTATGGAAGAAGCCAGCTGAGCATCCACTGAAGGAATTTGACGAACCGTTTGGGTGTTCGTAGTTTGTCGAATACCAACATCACTATGGTGTCTGGGTGGCGTAATTTCAGCTATATCTTCTAGTCGAAGAGTTTCTAGGACTGGTGAGTTCTGCCGAACATACAAAGCCTCTTGTGGAGTATTAGGGGCTGCGCGTGTATTTATAGCCTCTAATTGTTCACATGCGCTAGTTAAGTTCACCAATGGATCGTTCAGCAAAGAAGGTGATAGCGGTGGCGTTTCGTCTTCGAGTGCAAGATTATTTTGATCGTGGTTAACCTCCTCTTCTCTTGTGTCTGGGTTTGGCCTGTCTGTCACGAATGCAGGGGCATAATCGGCGTCAGTAAATAAATTCCGATTAAACGGATAGATCCCAGTTTTGCGAAAGCCAGCTTGAATGTTTGTCTGTGTGAGAGCAAGTGGCATTGCAGCTGCTACAATTCCTGGGATGTCATAAATAGACATGGTCTTCCCGGGATGGTTTCGCATCCATGCGTCACAGGTCGTATTTACGACTTTCTTCAGAGGTCCGAACACAGATCGATCGAGAGGTTGGAGTTTGTGAGAGCAGTGGGGAGGAAAAGAAAGTACCACGATGCCATTTTCTTTGCAGAAGTCCAGAGAGTTTATGTGTATGTGTGAAGAATGGTTATCCAGCACAAGCAACACTTTGTTCGCAGTAGACACATTTGAGTATTTTTTGAAGTGTTTTAGAAACACAAGGAATGTTTCATCCTGCATCCAGCCTGACGGGTTGGCGGCTCCAGCTGAACCCACAGGCCCATCTCTTATGAAATGATCGTAAAAGTTTACTCGAGGAAATACGAAGACTGGGGGAATGGAATTTCCTATGGCATTCACTGCAAAGGCTTGAGTGACTAAAGTACCCCTTTCAGCTGAAGTGAGTGCTCCAACTTGTCGTGCACCACGCCTTGCTACTACCCTGTCGGGCTTTTGAACGGTTGTTATGCCCGTTTCATCAACATTATATATGTTTTGTGGTTCAAAGTGGTCACGATCCATGACAATTTGCAAATTGTCATAAAAAGCCTCCACGTTGGTCTTGTTAAAACTGGTCGCTCTGGAAAGGCTTGTAGCCTGGGCTGCGCGGACAGATAGTTCAGGATTTCTTCCCATAAACGAACGGAACCATTCTTCGCCAGCCGTCTTGTTTTCGGTCCACGTTTGAGGTCGTACTAAGTTATATTTAGTAGATAACTCATATGCCAGTTTTCTTACCTCCTTCGTACATAGGCCAAAATAAATATCTGCACAGCGGATCAAATATTTACTAAGTTCCCGTTCTTGGTGTTCATTAAAAACTCTGTTGTGAGCTACATACCCCATCTTGACATTTTCTTGTTCCTCTTCACCGTTGGCCAAATCTCTCTTTCTTTTGTATCGTAAAAGTGACACGTAGTTAACTCCATACTTTTCTGCAGTTGTTCTGAGAGAACCACCAGCTTTTAGGTCATCATAGGCATCTTTGTATCTTGATATGTCTATCTGCCCCCTTGCTGTCTTCTTTACTCGTTTTCTCGGCATCTAGAAGGTCAGAAATAAAAAGTCATATGGTGTTACAACCGTACCCACAAAAACTGTTACAACTGTACCCAACCACCCGTTCGGCAATAAAATAAATACAGTGACAACAAAAAATATCTCACGGTAAAGCTCATCACACTAATCTAGTCTCCGTTATCCATTCTGTACTACAAAAAACATTAAACACTCTAGCTTTTATGTATATTGAGCAATTTAAGAAATACCTTGATGAAAAATACTTACTTTTGCTGGTCAAAACACAATAGGGCCCCTTGCAAACGACTGAAGCGTGCCGCGGGCAACGCAAGATTGGCGAGCGTGTCCAGACATGCCAGCGGCTCCTTTCCCCCCTTGTACCCCTCACCGTACCGCAAACGGTTCACGATTTATTTACCTTGTTACAACCGTACCCCGTTACAACCGTACCCAGTCTACCTACTGTATTATTAAATTACGTGTAGGTATCAAATAAATCGCATACTTTATTTATCAATGTCAAATGACAAAGACGACGACGTTTAGTAAGAGAAAAACGAACATTTCCGAGAAAATACGAAAGGAAAGAATTATTCACTACATCTCGTAGGTGGTGGCATTAATGGGGCACATTTATAATGTCTAATATACGAATAAACTAAATAAAAGTATATTTTGCATGGCTATTAGAATATATAACAAACTCCCACAGTCTGTAAAAGAAATACAAAATATACATCCATTTAAAAAGAAAATAAAGGGTCTTCTAACAAACAAGGTTTATTACAGTGTCGATGAATACCTCAGTGATGTTTTATAAAGATGGCGACAATGTATTATTTGCCAGATGCCTAATAGTAGTAATTCTACGCTAATTTTTATTGTTTATAATGTAATTAATACTTATAATGTAAATAATATTCATATGCCCTCCCATGGCAGAGCATAGAGACCCATCACTCAATGTCATTGATTAAGATCTACATATTACCTATGTTCCTGAATAAATGATTCTTTCCGTCTTACCACAAAAAACTTTAACCATTGTTTAACACATGATTATAAAAATCGTTACCACAGAACTGATTTTAGCGTCTTAGCAGGGATAGGCATGGCTTATATTATGTGATCAATTTAGGCAACCGAGAAAGCTTGTTTAGTGAGTGTCTTGTTTGTCAAGATGGCGGAATTATTGACCAGCTGTTCTGCTGTGTTGGTTTTGTTTACGAAAAAGCGGTTTTTACTCCATTAAAGTCCAAGTTTTATCGTGAGGAAACCTTCATATCTCCATAGGACATCGTGGGGAAACCTCCTTAGTGGCCGCGATGGGCTATCCCCCTGTCATGCAAAATGGACTTAATTATCTAAAAGTGGGCACAACTGTGCCTCTGCCACCCCGTATCGAAAAAGCATAAAGCTATATATCATCCAATGATGAAATTTATGGTGGGCTACTGGGAGACAGTGTATACGTCGCGCGACACGTTATGAGCGGTGGCCTTGAATGCGCAGTAGTCACTTTTCAAAAGCTGTACATATGCGCAGTAATTCCTGCTAACGTCGCCCAGCACTCTTAACTTACTTATACTATGGGATGAAATTTGTACATCTGCTACCGGTGTGCCCATCCACTATAAAAACCATACTAGCCGCAAGCCACAGCAATCTTGGGAGAAGTTTCATCTGCCTGAGATCTACTCAACCATCCAGGGCGGTCGCTCAAGCTGGAGTTGGTGCAGGAGTTAGGCCAGTTTGTGAAGGAGATGCTTATCTCCTTCACAAACTGGCCTTTCACTATGGGATGTAATGAATTATGTATTAAGATGCAGGCAGATACACGAAGACAGTGGTGCCGGTGGTAGTCAGTACTGGCCTCATGTAAATTTGGCTAGACGGGTGCTCTATTCACCCCAGCACTCGCAGACAGCACGGGACTGGCTTGATTTTATAAGGCCAAAACAAGGTTTTTACAAGGCCAACAACAAGCCAGCCAGCACTGGCCTCGGGTAAACCAAGCTTAACATCTCAAGTTGTGAAATAAATATTGCTTGCCAGTCTTTCTAGTGCCCGTTCAGCAATACTTATTTTACATCTTGAGATGTAATTTATATTAGATTATATCCCATAGTGAAAAGCTGGCTTTATCCATTAAGGACCCCTGGAATGAAAGGAAATAAAGCGAAGCAGTAATAACACCACATTTTGATATCAACATTTTTAATTTGTTTATTAACAATTTCATTAATATCGCCAATTCCTTGAAAGATTTTCTATCTCCATTATTAATGTTTCTATCTGAGGGATTAATGTTTACACCACAATTCATGTTCATCTTCTATCACATTTGTGGGTTTTTATTTCCATATTTGATTCAAGTATGTATGGCGGCTTTGCTGGTGCTGAAAAGACAAGATTTCAATTAAATTATACCAAAATGCTAAGGTAGAGGTGAATGAAACACTTGGTTAGAGGGGATGACGGACAGTGGACCGTAGCGATAGAAAATACAAGGGGATAGATAGGGCCATCCAGTGGGCATTGTCCGACGATATTATCAAGTCAACATCTCTCTGCATGCAGTTGGCAAAGAACTTTGGAGACTGGCGCGATAGAAGAGACTTGTCTTTGATCGACTTGACTCACTAACCAAGAGGCCTATGCCCAGAAGTGCGTTGATGTGTGCTGAAAACGATTATGAAGATTTCTTACCTTTTCTGTTTCGAAATCCTGGAAATTTAGGTGTTGTTTTGTTGATCGTCATCACTACCCAGGGTAAGTGCAGGGCGAGCAGTATGATCCAAGAATTTCCTTTCCTGAGCAAGGGATAAATAATAATATCCCGAACCAAAACAAACAAATTGTCTGACGAACTATCAGTGACAGTTCCGTGTGTCGTTCCGTTCCGTTTCGCTGCTTATTTTTTTAGTCGTGTTTGATAAAAGTACTAAAGTGAACGGTTTTTCTACACAAAAATAAGAATTTACCACTACTTTACCTAACCATGTTCTATTACTAAGTTAGGAATTACATTAAGCATACAATTTTCCATCAAATTATGTATTTATTCTTATGTTATTCGCGTAAAATGAAACTATGAACGTTTTTTTAAATATTTTTTCATATTGTGTTGTACGGCCCTGGAAATTCAGTCCTTTGAGGCTAGTTGATGAACGAACGAAATTAACTGAATGATCTAGCCGTTTTTTAGTTAGATACTCACTAAACACTTTTTTGTGGTAACGAAATTTAGAAGCTTGCTAACCATTTGTTTACTGATAGATGATGATTTTGCTAAACAAGTGATCATACCGTGTTTTTATTATTTTTTGTGGTAAGACGGCTTATGTCTTAATGTCTTTTAAACATATTGTTGACTGAAAGCCACACAAATTTCAGAAAATATTTTTACATGTGTGTAAGGGAGGCTCGCAAACAGCCAAAGCAAGGTGCGGAAATAAATTTGAGCACCCCACGAGTGGGGTATCTATGTTTAGAACTGGTTGAGTAGATAAATAGGTACTATCGACCTTACTAGTAAAATAAGTTATTCACTGTGTAACTTATTCAGTGATTTGTCTTGCTTTGCAGTGTATTGCAGTGTTTTGTATCGGCACTTATGGTTAGGATGTTATAATATTGGCATCAGATTAGGTAATTTTTATATCGTACATTGTGTAATAAAAACAAAAAAAATACGAAAATTAAAAAAATGACCTCCCCGTAGAGTTTCTTGGTGCTATCTTCTCTTACGGGCGTATTTCCGAAGCACTGGTAGAGTTAATGGAGTTTCTTTTCCCTGTGCGAGATTCAGCCATGAATCACCTCTTGAAGGGGAAATTTCCTTTTTCAAACTCAAACCATAATTAGTTATGTACTCATTAGTTTAGTTGATCATATTTTTCTTCCATGTATATGAGAATTAAGTAAGTGTTTGACGTGTCAAAGTGCATTATTTTGCCTACTTGCAATAAATGATTTGATTTTTGAGTTTTGACATTTGACATTTACTCGACGTATGAAAAGCGTAAAACACTGTATAAGTTAAACACTGAATAACTTTTTTTTATTAGCAAGGCCGTATATATTTAATTTGGAAAACAAAGGAATGAGAAGCCACCAAACACAGCCTTATTCAAACAATTTTGTACTGAAGATTTTTTTTACTTCTTATTGACCTTAAAAAGGGTTATAACATTTTTGTATGGGACTGGCATACCTAACTGTCAAAATTATGTATTCTTCGGCCAGAGATGAAACGGTGGTCGATTGATACAGTAAATCATTACAAATCAATCTGTGTAAGTATGAATTTCTAAAACGATATCCTATGCGAGAAATCCGAGTTCAAAGTGCGAAAAAAAAACGGCTGACATGAAAGACCTACACCGACATTTTGTCAATAAAAAAAACTATGCGCGGGTTATCTACGTTGGATTATACATAGAGACCGCGCCACCACTGAAGTCCTCTGGGTTATAGCGAATTGGTTCTTATTCCAGAGACTACAAAGACTTTGACGCGGTGTTTAGTTTTAGTTTGAGTAATACAGGTTTATCAATCACTGTCAAAATTCACACTACGTCACAACCATTTGCCACCTACAACGATGGTCTAAGTTGTGACAATTAACCGAATTATGACGCAGGTCTATTTCTCAATACATTTTTTTTACAAAAATTGATCTAGCCCCAAACTAAGATTCCCTGTATCTTGGGTACTAGACAACGATACACATAATTTTATAGTTAAATATTATACTTAGATAGATAAACAACCATGACTAGGGTAAAAACATCCGTTCTCTTCAAAGAAATATTTGCCCCCACCGGGACTCGAACCCAGAACCCTTGGCTACGTAGGGACTCGGCCATTCGGGTCGTTTATTACTTAATCATGGTTGATAAAACGAACAACAACACATAAACCAGGTAACCCGCCACGCGAAGTTTTTTTTATAGGACAAGTGAACTCAGTTATCTTGAAAAGGATGTCGTTTATGACATTTATAAATACACACACATGTTTGTAAAAAAATATACCATGGATCGACTCCCGTCTCATCTCTGGCCGCAGAAAGCATAATTTTTGATAGTTAGTATGCCAAAAATTTTACATGCCCTCTGATGATAATGTTTATTATTACGTAGGTATATGTTACTAACAAATACCAATACATTGATAAATCAGTTAATTTTTTAAAAGTACCTTATTTTAGGCTTATATTATAGATTTGTGAAGACCGACACTCACTTGGCCGGCTTTCTTAATAATAATTCCACTTGTAACCTAAGTCTTAACTCACAGACAACAGCCATCAAAAAAGATTTAATGGTGACGTAGAAAATCAAGAAGAAATAAGAAAACGAGGACTAAGAAAAACTAGCCGAAGAGAAAGTAGTGGAAGTTATACCTGTGTGACATCATCATCGGCTCTTCTCCGGAAGACGTTAGTGGGCACCGCGCCCCGCGCCGGCAGCCGCAGCTGAGGGGGCTTATAGCGCCACTCCGAAGACGGGATACTGCAATAGAGAGTTGTTGTTTGATTTCCAAAGATCTTTAATTAGTAGGCAGCATGTAACAATGTAGACTAGAATACACTTAATACCACGATACATCATCATCATCATCTCATCCTGTCACCTCTCAGCAGGGCTATAGGGCTTTTAGTACAGCTTTCCATTTGCCTTGATCTTGGGCCATCTGCTCTAGCTACGCCCAATCTGAGCTCACAGCGGCGGCCTCTTTCTCCGTTGAACGTCGCCACGTTGTTTTGAGGCGACCTTTCCGTTTCCCCTTGGGCACCACTTGAGGGCTATTTTCGACAGGTGTTCGTCAGGTCTCCTCATCACATGGCCAAGCCATCGCCATTTCCTGGTGATCACCTCCATCTCCAACGGCTTCTGGTACGCAAGTCTCCACCACGATACAGGCAGCGCTAAGTTTCTATGGCTCTGATTGATCTGTGACCTCTCTTTCTTGCATAAAGTAAGGTGGGGTTAGAGAGAGAGAGAGACAGAGAGATGACAGCTCGCTGGGAGCCAAACGACGACAGATTGTTTGTTAGATATTGGATCATGGGATACAGCTAAAGCTTGAACTTAAATATCATCACACTCTACCTTGGATCACTGATAACATCAGACTTATGACCGATTTACGTAATGAAGCTCACGTTAAGTATCGCGAAACTAAGTCTGACGTTGACAAGGAGAGCTGGAAAGATCTAAGAAAGTTAGTGGAATCTAGTATATACAATGAAAAACGTGCTTACTTTAATCATTTAGTTAACTATGAAGTCTCGGATGGCAAAACATTCTGGCGAAATATGAAACAAAATATTCTAGCAGATAATGGACTTGGTGAAAAACTTCCTGATTGCTTCAGTGACCCAAATCAAATAAATGATCATTTTTTATCTCTCCCTTTTGCTAGTGAAGATCCTAAACCTCTGTTATCGTACTTTAATTCCAATCGGTATAGTGATTCCAGATTTAATCTCGTGCCAGTTTCTGAACAAAAAGTATACAATTACATAATCTCTATCAAATCCAATGCAATTGGAGATGATGGGATAAGTAGAGACACGATAATACTGACTCTCCCCAGAACCCTGCGCGTTATAACCTCAATTATAAATAGGTCAATTACTAGCGGCATAGTTCCCAAGCAATGGAAAATAGCAATAGTAATGTAATGTAAAGTCGATAACCCGCCCAATCTCAAGGAACTTAGACCTATTAGTTTGCTTCCCTTCCTTTCAAAAGTGCTGGAAAAACTGGTGCATGCCCTATTTTACAAATATATAGAAGACTCTAATATTTTGCCTGACCTCCAGTCGGGTTTCCGAAGGGGGCGGGGCACAACTACTGCGTTGGTTGATGTTGTTGATAACATTTTGAGCAATATCAATGTAGGTAAGGCTACTATTCTTACACTGCTAGATTATAGCCGTGCATTTGACAGCATTAGCCCGACCTTGTTGCTGTCGAAATTGCGTTACTATGGGCTGGATGCATTATCTGTGGGATGGTTTGAAAGTTATCTCGACCAACGCTTCCAATATGTTAAGCTGACCAATGACAGTGGTGGTGCCTTGTACTCGGATCCAAAGCCAGTTTTGCGGGGTGTTCCACAGGGTTTCATCTTAGGGCCTCTATTATTTATTATATATGCAGCAGATTTGGTGAATGAAATCAAGCACTGCAAATTCCATTGTTACGCTGATGATCTTCAACTTTACATTTCTGATGTGCCTTCTAATATTGACTGCATGACAAACTTCATCAATGAAGACCTAAGCAGGTTAGATGCCTGGTCAAATAAAAATTCCTTGATTCTCAATCCCTTGAAATCAAAGTTTATGGTGCTTGGGAGTAAAGTTCAAGTTAAAAAAATTCTCATTTCTAATCCTCAGCTAATCCTTGAAGGCCAGACTAGAGCGTGTTGTCGAGGCCAGGAATCTGGGAATCATATTTGACACTTACCTACGATTTGAAACTCATGTCTTGAATTTAGTGAAGAGTTGTATGTATCGTTTAAGGGTTTTGTACAAAATCCGTAACCTTATCTGCGAAAGGGCACGTATTATTCTGTGCGAGTCACTGATTTTATCTCGACTCAACTACGAAGATATAGTTTATGGTCCGCGTCTTCTATTGAAGACTCAGCGTTTAGTGCAGCGCATACAAAATGCCTGTTGTAGGTTTTGCTTTGATGTACCACCTCGTAGTCATATCACGTAGTCAATGCTCAAAATGGAACTGCGTAGGCACTTACACCTTTCAAGTGTAGTGTTTGATGTCATCAAGTTTAAAAAACCTGAGTACCTGTACCTAAAATTAAGGGTGGCAACATCTCACCCCAGATATGGCATGAGGGATATTCGAGCACCTCTTGAAGGTCATATTCATCGCACGGTGGGATTTAGAGGTAGCTTCCGCTTCCAAGCTACCAAATGTTGGAATGATATTCCGCCGCCCATAAGAAATCTAACCTCCAAATACACCTTCAAAACACATATGAAGTCGCACCTGATTCAAAAGCAAAAACTAGGAATTTCTCTTTCCAACATTGGATAGTCGGGCTACCTCTGCCATTTTCATATATTTTTTAGTTAGATATCTTATGATTTTAGTAAACATATCCACACTATACCCATTCTGCTACTCACTACTCACATGGCATAATATACTTATATACCTATTTATTTAATCTTCATGTATATTTTGTACTATCCTACTCATGAAAGTATTGAAACATATTTATGTGCAATGTATTTATTTATTTCCACATCTTTAAACACTTGTAAGGATATATCTATTTCTGACACTTTTTTATTATTATTCTTTTCATTCACATTCACATTCGGATGTAACTGCTGAGTCTCTGCGTCTCCTAGGTGAGGGCTGAAAACCAGTGCTGCTCTTAACGAGCAATAAACACTGAGCTTCTTTGACCTTTTCGCGTCAATGCAGCGCGCCTACATACCGACCTATATTCTTCTTTTTGTTTTATTGTTTTAGTAATAATCTTATGAGTTTTTTTTTATAACTTTGCTTTCATTTAAGTTATTTTATAGTTGCAACTCCGTATCACTTTTAATTTGTATGTGTGCTGCTTTGATGCAATAAACGTTTATCTATCTATCTATCTATCTATCTAAACTTGTTTTGGAGAGAAGTTTTCTGGGACAAGGCTCGACCTTCGGCTTCATATTTCTTTATATAATGTATGTTCAGGCTTCTCGGCACCTAATGACCTCGTAAGGGCCCATCAGCTACGAGGTAGCGTAGCGATCAGTTGCCAAGAAGTGTGAACGTCGGCGATTCACCGAGCTAAAATGATTGGGTTCGATCTAACCTGGTCTGTGCTTCGGTCCCGTCAACCTCCTGTCTCTCTGCAAGGCCCGGGTGCACCCTAGGCTCTTCTTGGTAGACAGGTTCTTCAGCCAACGTCCTGTGTGACTGGCGGGCCAGCCTCGATCAGCACAGTGTTCCAACACAGGTTATGTTACGTGGTAAAAAACCAATCGGCCACGTAAATGCGAACTTTATCTGGTTCGGGGAACCACAACACACTCAGCTATATAGACAATCCTGAGGGAACCCCGAATACATTCCAGATGGACTGCGATTTAATTTCAATACCCTAACCAAAGCGCGTTTACATTGCGAGGGCTTTCGTCTGTCAGTTGTCAAAAAACTGCCAGGTTGGCAGCAACGTCAAATTCAAAATGGCCGTTCCGAAACCATCGATCGAATATCGATTTGGAATCGAACAATCACCCGCCCGGACAGGCACCCACCTGTCCCCTAATCTACGGGCAGCCGAGACAACGTTGCTACCGCTCGTTTTAGAACCGAGCCTCCTACTAGAACCTCCGCAGACCGGGGGGTCCCGTCCTTGCCAGGGAACAAGTTAACAATGCGCCCCCTAGTAACGTAGTGGCGGTAGGTTAGCATCCTTAACCAGAACGAGGTCACCAACACTAGGGGGGCTGGTTTTGTCAGTCCACTTAAGGCGCTGTTGTAAGATATGCAGATACTCGAGCGACCAACGCTTCCAGAAATTCTGAGTAAACTGCTGCAACATCTGATACCTTGACAACCGATACAATTTCACTCCCTCGAAGGGGTGCTCGGGCAACGCGTTAAGTGGCTGTCCTATCAAGAAATGGCCTGGGGTCAGAGCCTCCAGGTCATTTGGATCCGAGCTGAGCGGACACAACGGTCGCGAATTGAGAACGGCCTCGATCTTACAAAACAATGTCGCGAGCTCCTCAAAAGTCAGCGCAGTCTGACCTACTATACGCCCCAAGTGCGTCTTAGCTGACTTAACTACGGCCTCAAAAATCCCACCCCAGTGGGGGCAACTCGGTGGGCTGAAGGTCCACTGTATACCCCGACGGGAGAGGGCCGTTCCAATATCCACTTTATTTACATTCAAAAAGTTGACTATCTCTCGTAAGCATCGTTCCGCACCGATGTAGTTAGTGCCGTTATCAGAGCGGATCAAAGTTGGAAGTCCCCTTCGAGAAACAAACCTATCCAAACAAGCAATGAAGGCCTCTGTCGAGAGATCAGCAACGAGCTCGAGATGTACCGCCTTGGTGGATAAACAAACAAACACACATAGGTACGCCTTGTATTGCCCCTTCTGGGTAACATGCACGGCCGCTCTGGGGCCATGATCCGAAGATACTACTACATGGCTGTGGGGCCAGTCCGATTCTCTCTTGGCAAGCCAGGGTGGTCCCCACCACAAATGGTGTCTAACGAGTTCAGGAGCCCGACATCCCCTGGATGCACAATCAGACGGGTTCAATTCTCCTGGTACATGTCTCCAGGTCAGTGGGACCTCAGACGACACAATCTGGGAGACACGGTTCGCAACAAAAACCTCTAAGTTATGGACCGAAGCCTTCAGCCAGCACAAAACAATCTGGCTGTCCGTCCACGCGTACACCGTATCCTCCAAAACCACTGACCCACGCAACACTGTTAGAGTGTGATTCAAAAGTTTGGTCAAAAGAGCAGCCCCGGACAGTTCCAGTTTTGGAATCGTCATCCTTGTCCGAATAGGCGCTACCTTGCTTTTTGCCAAAACCAAACGCACGTCGACCTCCCCGGTGGAGGTGACGGTTCGCAAATAAACCGCTGCCGCAAACCCTCGTTCAGAGGCATCACAAAACCCGTGAAGGGTTGCCCTGTAATCCCCAGCAGGGACCAATTTCCTCGGCAGCGATACATTATTTATGAGGCCCAACCATTTTGCTAAATCATTCGATACAATGCAGCCCTGAGCTCCAGAATCTAATAGGGCGCGAACGTATGTTGGGTTGCCCGCCAAATCCCAAACAAGCACAGAGGCGATCGGTAACACCACCGTCTCCGGTTGGGGGGCAACCAATGGTTGGGCCGCAAATTCCTAGCGAGGACCTCCGGGGCCCCACTGTGCCTGTAACCGATCAGGTATGCAGCTATACGCCAGAGGGTCCCATTGTACAAATGGCCCACGCGCCGGTTCCATTGCCACCCTACGACGCCCCCCGAAGGGGGGTGGGCGTGAATTCAATCGTGGCCGCTCCATGAGCGGGGGGGACATCACATGTGACCGACGAGGACGAGGCGACGAGCGGGGCGACAACTGAGGCGGCGTCCGAACCGCACCCGCATAGCTCGAAGGTGTCCCATGCCACCCGCCCGTTACGGCCCGCTCAACACACCCAATGTGCCGCTGAGTCGGGTGCTGAGTCGCAACCGAGAACTCAGGGCCCCCCATGTGATGACCCTGACTGCGGCCCTGCACCCCTGGGTGGCCGCGTGCTTGTGGCCCCATTGCCCGCTGAGTCGGATGCTGAGTCGCAACCGAAAACTCAGGGCCCCCCATGTGATGACCCTGAGTGCGGCCCTGCACCCTAGTACTGCCCTGTGCACGTGGGGACGTTGGCCCCTGAGTTGCGCTCCGAGTCGCAAACGAATTCTCAGGGCCCCATGCCGTGTCACCCTGGATACGGCCCTGTGGAGGCTGTTGGCCGGACCGGTTCATGCACAACAGATTGTTGTGGGCCCCACCACAATATCCGCACATTTTTGTGCGCGTGCAGTCCCTAGCCATGTGTGGCCCGAGGCACAGGAAACACCAGCACCGCTGCTTGGCCATCCGGCGCCGTCCCTCAACCCTAAGTTCCCCGAACTTATTGCAATCGGCCACAGCATGGCCAATCTGCCTACAACATGGGCAGGTCTCACTATGTGGGGTCAATGCACTCACAGTCCCATACGACTGCCGGTTGGTGCGGACCTTCCTCGTCGGAGGGCCCCTACTCACAGCGCTCCCGGCAGCTCTCTGTGGCTCCGAAGGATGGGTGACCGTCAACCCCAAATTCTCTGCCCGTCGAGCCTCCTCTTCCAAGAATCCGACCAAGTCGGAGAAGGCGGGCAGGTCCTCGGCCGACCTCCCATGAGACTGTTCGAAACGAGTCTGCACGTCAGCGGGTAGGCGGGAAAGTACAATGTACAGCAGTAGGTACGACCATTCACCAACCGGAAGTCCAAGATTCTCTAGAGCCTTGGTGACGGACAACAACGGGTTCAAAACCTCCGTCTGTATGGCCCCGACCTTGTTCACAACCGGGATACTAAACAAACGGTTCAGTTGGGCATCGGCCAACCTCCGTTTGTTATGGTAACGTCTGACCAACAATTGTCTGGCCGTTTCATAGTTACCCTCCGTAACTGTCAAATGAACGACCAGCTCCCTAGGCTCACCCCTCAATGCTGCCACCAGCTGAGCCATCTTGACAGACTTGGTAATGTCCGATCGCATGTGCACCAAACTGTCGAACAGATTGATGAAGCTCATCCATTCACCGGACACTCCGTCAAAAGTAGGCATAGTTATGGCCGGTAACCTGGACCCTGAACCCTGAAGCGGCAGAGGTGCTTCAATGTCACCACCATGGCTGGACTCGCGCTGTCTACGTATGTCCGCAGCCTTCTGCGTGATAGCAGCTGCCATCTCCATACATTGGTCGACATCCCCTAGCAACCGTGACAGCCTGTCAGGTGCGCAACCATCAACTGATTCCGCCTGCGCGGACAATTCGAGCACCCTATTGTAACGTTCCTTAACGTCCATAGACCGCTCCAATACCACATCATGCCTATCTAAACGGTCTATCAGACCGTGTGCGGAGGAAAACCATCTGAGTTCCTTAGAAACACCCTTCTGGATTTCAGATAACGACATGATCGGAACGATACTTACTCACAATTTGCAGTAACTCAATTTTATTGGACCCTCCAGTCTATAACCCAAACGAGGGAACCCTAAACTATAACTTAAACAATGTTGATTTCCTTAAACAATAGGAACCAAGTTTTATATCTATATAAATTCTGTAAATAACAATTTAGTTTCCCTTTATCACTACAACACACACAGATAGTCAATATTAGTTCAAGTTATAAATTGCTATAACTGAAAACAATGTAATAGCCTGCTATCAATAGATGTAACTACCTATGTTAACCAAAACATTCATTAGCATTACTAGACCACTAATAGATTGACTAACTGGTACTTCAATGCAAATTTCAACTCAATATCTGTCTGTCTACTACCAGCAATAGACCTATAGCTTACAATACTACCAATCTATGTGGATATAGGAACACAACCAAGTTATCTAATAACCGCCTATACCTACAGATTGATAGTCTCAAATCGTGTCTTCCTGGAGCCCTTGACGGCTGCAAATCTCAGGAAGCCACGCTCTAGCTACCAAAGTGTTCAGGCTTCTCGGCACCTAATGACCTCGTAGGGGCCCATCAGCTACGAGGTAGCGTAGCGATCAGTTGCCAAGAAGTGTGAACGTCGGCGATTCACCGAGCTAAAATGATTGGGTTCGATCTAACCTGGTCTGTGCTTCGGTCCCGTCAACCTCCTGTCTCTCTGCAAGGCCCGGGTGCACCCTAGGCTCTTCTTGGTAGACAGGTTCTTCAGCCAACCTCCTGTGTGACTGGCGGGCCAGCCTCGATCAGCACAGTGTTCCAACACAGGTTATGTTACGTGGTAAAAAACCAATCGGCCACGTAAATGCGAACTTTATCTGGTTCGGGGAACCACAACACACTCAGCTATATAGACAATCCTGAGGGAACCCCGAATACATTCCAGATGGACTGCGATTTAATTTCAATACCCTAACCAAAGCGCGTTTACATTGCGAGGGCTTTCGTCTGTCAGTTGTCAAAAAACTGCCAGGTTGGCAGCAACGTCAAATTCAAAATGGCCGTTCCGAAACCATCGATCGAATATCGATTTGGAATCGAACATTGTATATAATGTAGCCCATTTATGTCCCCACCGAAGGGCACAGGCCTTTACCCGGATACGAGTAAGATTAAGCCATACTCCACCACGCTGGCTTAGTGATTTAGGGATTTAACGACCACTAGCACGTAGCGATATTAGCCGGGACCTACAGCTTAACGTGCCATCCGAAACACTGGATGTCCCATAATGTACTTAAGATAAATTAATTATCTCATTGGTACATGGTCAGGAATCGAAACTGCATCTCCTATGTGAGAAGCAAGCATGAAACCCGTTAGACCACGGAGCTCTCATCATATTTCTTTAGGATGTGAAATTATTTCGTGCTCGGCCTTCGGCCTCTGAAATGTTTTGCATGATCGGCCTCCAGCCTTATTTTAGCCTTATTAGTTGTAGTAATTTTTTATACCACATAGCTCTTTGGTCTCTAGTGTTCGGTGATTGGGCCGAGTGAATAAAGAAAAGTATCACCTGTCATTGGAAGAAAAAATATTTATTTTTGCCGTTCGCCTATATCAATTTTGATCATTTCCCTTCAAATGTTAAAAGGTACTTTTTTCTTTATTCGTAATTCATACATAATTCTTCATTGCACACAGATATTTAAAAATATACATTAAGAGAAACATACATACATATGTACAACGGCAACCTTATCTCTGTAAAGAGATTTCTTCCAGCAAACCAAGGGATGATAGGAAAATGTATCATTAAAGGGTAAGCAGTGCATAATATCTTTTACGCGCATGCGCATCACCCGGCCACAATACCTAGCTTTCCCCACGATTATAAAAGATATTTCTCCTACAAAACCCAAGTAAATCTCCAGTCTAACTAGTCTGAAGAGTGTATTTAGTTTAATTCTTGGACGCCACAAAATGAACAATATACGAAATTGTCATTATCTAAATGTATCCTCATCGGTCACCAACCAGAATTTTGTTAAGATTCAAAGAGACACATATACATACCATTTATTAAGTCTTAGAAGGTGTATTTAGCCTGTAGCACATAATTCTACATTTATGTTAGGTGTCACTCTGTATTCTGTGCGCACAAATCTGTAAATTGCATTTAAATAAACGAACTTTGAAATTGAATTGTGCATAATATCTAATCGATAATCATCTGATTGTGGATTCGCATTTGATTATCGAATATTGATTGACGATCAACATATGAGTAAATTAAATATCTATGAATCGTATATGCCAAACCACTTAGAGTTTATATATAATAATAAAATATATACTACAACTATCACGAAAGAGAGAACAGTGCTGTTTTACCCGGTTTTTGAAAGAGAAAAATGTGGGACTGTATCTTTTGGTACGAGGAAGTGCGTTCCGCAGTTAATTCATCGCCCTATGGTGTCTCTCCCTCACCTATTAAAGCTGTCGGCATGCGCGGCCCCCCTCGTGGCGCGGCCGTCGCGCACGCAGCAGGCGAACAGCCAGCCGCCCCCGCACCCCGCGGCGCGCGTGCCCCCCCGCGCCCAGCACGCCAGCGCGAGTGTGCAAGCCACCGTCGCGCCGTCGACGGAGCATGTCGGGGGGTAGCCGAGAAGTGACATCATGCGGGAGGTCAGGCCTGGAGTGCCAGAGGAAAGAGATTTGAAAAAAATACACAAATATCTAAATTATTTTCATGATTTTTCGCGTATGGTTGTGACAGATATACAATTATTTGTTTCTCCATTTTGCGTAACAGAGGGCAAGCTCATCGCCGCAGCTACGAAGCTAGGAATCCAGATGATTTCCGTCACGGTTAGAAAGTCCGTAATCCGTCCGGACAGTAATCCAAGGAATTAGCTGGGCCAGCTCACTTTACATATCAATCTCATTGTGAACATTGTCAGCACCGGGTTTTGGGCCCGTATATCCTGCGTGACAAGCGAGTATGTTACCAATAGACTACAGACTAAGGAAGTTCTCCTAGACCACGGACGCTGTCATGATATGACTCATTTAACTTTTACTTTACCTAACACTAAAGAATCAGATTAATTATCAAATCAGCCCACATTTACCCACTACTGGGTAAAGGCCTCCTCTTTACTAAGCCATCTACTGCGGTCCTGTGCCTCCCGCAGCCATTGCTTGCAGATTAATTAACGACTCTTTAAATAATTATGCATGGGCGTACCTTCCTGCGCAGCACTCTGTCGAGTGACGTTCAGAATCATGAGCGGAATCAACACCCGCGGACTGAGTCGCCATCTTGTTTTCAGTCGCCATCTTGTCGTCCGCCATTTTGAACTTGCATCAATTAGTGATTTGACGCTTTGCTCTTTCGTAGTGACTTCATTTTTGTTTGTGTTTTTCCGTCTGTCTTGGACCTGTAAAAAATAATTTAAATAAAAAAAATATTGTTATTATTTCTCCTCTCCTGTTTTCAGTCTTTATCATCTCCATCTCCGACGTCTTTTCTTCTTCGTATCATCTCTAGGCAGATGATCTCCAAATCTATCGCCACTTTTCTCCCTGCGATCTAGTTTCATCCGTGGAGATGTTGGATGCTGACCTCGAGAATGTGAAGGACTGGGCCTCTTCCCACGGGCTGTTGGTTAAACCGATAAAATCGCAAGCAATGATTATTGGAACCAATCACTCTCTTTCCTTATTACAGAAACCTATTGTTCCTGTAACTTATAACGGTACTACAATAAAGTACACTGCTAAGGCGAAAAACCTCGGGTTCATCTTTGATAGCCTGCTGTGTTGGTCTCCACATGTCTGCGAGGTCAGCAGACGGGTCTTTGCGTCTTTCCATTCTTCAGGCGTCTGCAGAACTTCTTGCCACGGCAGACCAAAATGATTAAATATGTGCTTTTTGACGATACTTCAGTCTCAAAATATTATTAAATCATATAAATATCTATTTAATTTTTGAACCGTAATTGCACATGTTTTTTTCTAACCTTATCCTCCACCGCCACATTTTCAGAGATTCGGCGTCCGTTTGATATCCATAGTGCGTGTGCTCCCGTGTGTTTCACCGATGACATGGTTCGCTGGAGTACCGCTCGGACATATCGTAGTTGGAGACGGCAACTCGGTGGGTCGAACCAGGCGATTCTGAAATTGAGAGAATTTTCTAGTGAACACATATGGTAACCGGATACACACTCACGCTTGTTTATCGCACAGGAGATGCAGGTTCGAATCTTGACCATGTGCCAATGAGATCATTTATTTATCTTAAGTACATTATCGGACTTTCAGGGTTCCAGATGACACGTAAGTTTTAGGTCCCGGTTACTATCGCTACTTGGTAGTAGTAGTCGTAAAACCCCTCCATCAACCTGCACTGAGCCAGCGTGATGAAGTACGGCGTACTCGTATCCTGGTAAAGTCCTGTGCCCTCGGTGGGCCATTAATGGGATATCTTTATTTTTTATTTTACATATTGTAATGCCAGTTATTCAATACCGCATTTTGAGTGATAAAAAGGGGTGCCACAAGTTTGAATCCTCTGCGTGTTTTTGTCTGTCTGTGGCATCGCAGCTCCAGGAAAACCTATTGAATAACTTTTTTTTCAATTGAGGTCTGATTCTCTTGAAATGGTTCTGAGAACATGGGCTGAATTCACAAGGAAAAAAATTGGTAGCCTGTAAAGTCGGTTTACGGAAGATAATTTTACGTGATAACGTCATTAGAAATAAAAAATAGAGAAAAGGCGTTTTGCTTAGGCCGATCGCGCCTCTCTATCGCTTGTTCCGCGCTCTCGCTTGCCCGCTCGGCTCAGGCGGAAAGTGACAATGAGTCATGCTTTTTCGTGCGTGCAACCGGCGTTCATCAACATTATCACGTCAAAAAATGATAAAAAAATAAGTTGACTTCAAATAATTCCATAGGAAGTAATAGCATTTTTACACTAACAGCTACTACCGTACCATACTGTGTAGTATAACCATACCGCTATGCAGGGTGCACCCAAAGCATCTATTGATCAAATAGAAAGAAGAAGAAAGAATAAACATTTATTATAAAAACAGTGAACACACACACTCAAGCACATTACCATTAAAGAAATGTAAATGAAAAAAAAAAGATTAAACACTTGTTTGAAATTGCAAGCTTGAAGGTCTACTAGAAGTAGATTAGAATTTTAATTGAATTTTGACGGAATTTTGGAAATTTGCCTTTATTAATTATGCCTATTAGTCACAGAAAATTCAGGTGTGTCTAGCTTTATCTACAACATAGTTACAGGGAGGTCGAAATTTCAACAAAGTGCTTCCTGTAAAGGATGGTACGTACGGCTGTGCCTCTTTGCTCGACTTGGCGGGGGCACTGCCGTGCCCCCAGATATTTTCACTGACTTCAAAAAAAGGAGAGGTTCTCAATTCTATATGTTTGTATGTAATTTAATCGGAAACGCAAAATATTCACACAAGTTATTATTTTAGGGCTTCCAAACAAATATACAAAAGTCTTCGTGTTTATTTATGGGCTTGAATTTACTCCAGCTTAGGGAAGAGTGCAAGTTTTATCAAAATCGGTTTAGTAGTTTTTTTAAGATACGAGTTGGGCAAAAAAGAGATTATAGAAAAATAGCAAAAAATGCAAGTTTTATCAAAATCGGATTAGTAGTTTTTAAGATACGAGCTGGGCAACAAAAAGATGATAGAAAAATAGTAAAAAATGCAAGTTTTATCAAAATCGGTTTAGTAGTTATAAAATAGAAAAGAAATGCTTTCTGAAGCTGTGAATATAATGGAGTGCAACAAATACGGTTAGGGATTTTCCACAGCACTTAAAAGACTGACGGTGCCCATGAAAACCTTATTTTATTACTATAAGTACCTATTTCCCTAAAACCAAAAATTACGAAATAAAAATTATTTTGAAAAAAATAAATCGGCTTCAAATTAACTCAAAAGTAAGAACTAATATTTTTATCAAACACGAAATTAACCACTCAAACCAATTCAACCGTAGGTAAAATAGTAGATTTTAGAACTAGGGCATAAAACACACCATTTCACCCGAGACGCAGGCAAGGGTGGATAGTTAATTCGAGGGTAAAATGGGGTATATGACCAAGTCTTCTTCGATTGAAAACAATGAGAAAAAATGAAACTGTGATAATGTAAAAAATACCTTCTGAGAATGTAATGCCTTGTTTACCGATTCACCAGAGCATGAAATTTTCATACGTTTTAAGATAAATTTGTTTGGATTTAGGCGGCAATGTCTGTTCAAAACTTATTTTGCTTTTGTTGCCATTAGTGTGTTAGGCGTAAGCATTATTTCCTCTTCACTTGACGACATATTAATTAACTTTCGTAAAACAATTGTTTTGTTATAATTAGTTTTTAGTTACTTTTTTCACTATGCAACATAGAATGCAGCCATAATGCAAACATAGAATAAATTAAAATAAATGTATTAAAATAACAAATTTGCAGTCACCATTGTCTTAGTCTAGATTATTAATCTGGGGTCTAGATGATGCAAACATTTTATGCACTAGTGCCTAAAATGTGATTTTATGCAGCCTACATCCAGCATAAAGAAGGACTTTCGAGCATGAGAAGTGAAATAGTACATTTCCCACGAGTTCGCAAAGATTTACGAACCAAGAAGTTTACGGCACGAGCCGAAGGCGAGGGTCATACCGGGTTCGTAAAAAGCCTTTTTGAACGAGTTAGGAATATAATTTTTCCACCTGAGAACCCAAAATCAAGCGACGAAGGTGCTATTTTTAGCTCAGAAGTCGGAAAAACATATTATTTTTTTGTTGCATACGTAATAGTAAAAAATTACAACAGGCACCGAACCCAAAAAAATGTTTTGTACCACATTTGAATTGGTTTGGATGTTTAATTTCGTGTTAGTGTGAAAATGCTAGTTATACAATCTACTATTTTACCTACGGTTGAATTGGTTTGGGTGGTTAATTCCGTGTTTGATAAAAATGTTAGTTCTTACTTTTGAGTTAATTTAAAGCCGATTTATTTTTTTCAAAAATAATTTTTATTTCTTAATTTTTGGTTTCAGGGAAATAGGTACTTATAGTGATAAAATAAGGCTTTCATGGGCACCGTCAGTCTTTTAAGTGCTGCGGAAAACCCCTAACCATATTTGTTGCACTCCATTATATTCACAGCTTCAGAAAGCATTTCTTTTCTATTTTATAACTACTAAACCGATTTTGATAAAACTTGCATTTTTTACTATTTTTCTATCATCTTTTTGTTGCCCAGCTCGTATCTTAAAAACTACTAATCCGATTTTGATAAAACTTGCAATTTTTGCTATTTTTCTATGATCTCTTTTTTGCCCAGCTCGTATCTTAAAAAAACTACTAAACCGATTTTGATAAAACTTGCACTCTTCCCTAAGTTGGAGTAAATGCATGCCCATAAATAAACACGAAGACTTTTGTATACTTGTTTGGAAGCCCTAAAATAATAACTTGTGTGAATATTTTGCGTTTCCGATTAAATTACATACAAACATATAGAATTGAGAACCTCTCCTTTTTTTGAAGTCAGTTAAAATATCTGGGGCACGGCTGTGCCCCCGCCAAGTCGAGCAAAGAGGCACAGCCTTGAAATTTCGACCTCCCTGTAACTATGTTGTAGATAAAGCTAGACACACCTGAATTTTCTGTGACTAATAGGCATAATTAAAAAAGGCAAATTTCCAAAATTCCGTCAAAATTCAATTAAAATTCTAATCTACTTCTAGTAGACCTTCAAGCTTGCAATTTCAAACAAGTGTTTAGTCTTTTTTTTTCATTTACATTTATTTAATGCTTGAGTGTGTGTGTTCACTGTTTTTATAATAAATGTTTATTCTTTCTTCTTCTTTCTATATGATCAATAGATGCTTTGGGTGCACCCTGCATAGCGGTATAGTTGTGTTTCCACTGATATATAGCTGAAAAGACAGTGGCAAATAATTTAAATTTCATATTCTAATCGAACGTTAGGTGTTTTGACTTGCCTTGGACTTATCTTGTCTTGGGTGGTTTGGTGCTGTCTGGGTATTGACTTGAATTTATTCTCCTCGAATAATTTTTCTTGGATAATTACAATAAAATACGCTCTTTAAAATGCTTACCTTGTCTCCCCTATTCATGTACCGAATATTTGGTTACAATACATATAAAAAAGTAAAATACCATTTATTTTCCGTCTGTTAAAATGATTGAAATACTGAACGTATCAGTAAATGGGTCTTCTTTACCGCATCGGGTTGTACCTAAACCCAGAGATGGTTCATGCTTGTTCAATACTTTGTTGTTTTCTTTGTATGAGCATCTTGAGTCGTTGTATGCTACAAGACGTGCTGTAGTCGAGTATGTGGCAAAGCATTGGGAAGATGGACATCGCTAGTATTGAAGTGAAAGAATCCGTAATTTCTGAATACAATAGACTTTGAAGCATCTACGGTCCAGACTTGGCAAAAATGGTAACTTCAAAACCTCTTATTTATAAATTGATGTCTAATATTGAATAATGTAAGTTAACAAATAATGTAAAACTGTGTGATAAAGTTGAATAGGTATTTCCATGTATAGGCATATGCACTGAATGAAGTTCCCGACTTTTTCACATAAGATCTCACAAATTTATACGGCTGGGTAATCTGCGCTGCGAGCCTGGCTTGATTTTCGTACATGCATGCATGATTCGATGGGATAAGCTTTTACTTCTTTCTTCTTTAGAAATGAAAATAATCGTTATTTAACGTTAAAAATGAAGCATTTCCTTCAATAACATGTCATACTTTTCTATATTCAGTCCGCCCAATGTTTAATGAAAAAGAAGATTCGCTCAGCCGTATCAGTTTTTTCACAGAGGCGGCGGTGTTCACCAGCATAATGATAGGCTGCTAATCAAATCAAGTGCCGCTTTAATATCATAATGGCTTTGTCATTTCCCGAGATGAGACAGAGATGGCACAACTCTGAGAGTCTGTCAAACTTTTGAGTAGTTGATTGAGCATCCGGCCTTCAGTTAACTAAAACCCTGCCTATCAAGGCCACATCCACGGCCTGCAACGGAGGCGCCGGAGCGTGGCGCGCTTTCGCCCTGCGCGCGCGCCGATGAAAGTATTGACAGTCATGGACACGGCCGTGACCGTGGAGTGCAAATCCATTCATTAAGCTACCAAGGTTGAAGGGAATCGGAGCATTTCGAATAATATTTTCAGTTGCGTCTATCATCTTTTCCGTCGTTCGATTCGAAGTAACCGTGGAAGAGAACTAAATATGCATTTTTATTGACCGGGAAGCGGAGTCTCCGTTTCAGCTGGGGCAATAATGCTTTCGTATATCCATCAGTCCTAAGAAATAATCACAGACTATGTGCGCCCCGTTTTAGACTCGCGAAGGTTAGCAATTCTTTCAAGGGTCAGTGCATTCTCTACTACAATAAGATACCTCTGGAGATTTTGAAATTGCCATTTGAGCAATTTAAAAAGCATGTTAAAGCGACTTTGTCGAAAAAGGGATATTACAATGTTCAAGATTACTTAAATGACAGGACTGCATGGGGTTAATCTGGCTCAACACAGACCTTGCTGTTAATAGTTTTGTAATTATTTATTCCTGCTTATTAATCATACCAATTAAATTTTTCATATTTGTATTAGTTAAGAGCACAACCTATTTTTAAAAGAGATCCAAAAATGAATTTGTGGGAGTTTCTACGCCCTGCTTCTCCCACAGTGGTCCAATGTAGAGAAGAGGCAAAAAATGACGATTGCTAAGTATATGTAAATATCTACAGTAATAAAGTACTTTGACTATTGACTATTGACTATTGACTATAGTCCGGATTTCCAGCTGTTCCCCTCTACAGGCCGCACTTCTCAACTGATTCTCGTGAAATATTGCGAGCAGTTCGATAATTATTATACATAACGTTTTTGGTGATTCAGTTTTTGGATTTATTTTGTAACGACGGAGGTTATAAAGTGATTGGGTACTTTCTTACTCCATGAACTTAACCAGGTGCGTTCATAAGTTTGTATGTGGTATTGAAAGATAATGCACTTCGGTTATTTGTTTTTATAATAATTGTTAATTTGATAAACTTCAACGGGTCGGGGGAGTGAGGGGGTAGGAAAAAAAAACACAAATTTCCTGTGTCGCTCGCGATGTCTGTGTCACCGTAAGATTGTCAAAACCGTTAGTTGATAAACTAACGTGTTTTTCTCGTTAGTTGGTCGACTATCGACATATAGTAAACTGTAGCGTACTGCTTGCTAAATGACGCGTTAGTTGATAAACTAACGGTTGAAACCGTTAAATATTAAACTGGTTCAAACTTGAATTGCAAACGAAATACCAGGGCAAACACTTCGGTAGCTTAGATGAAGACTAGAGGGGGCGAGCGCAGCGAAGCCTCCGAATAGTCTACGTGTCAGGTTGACATGTAAGAACAAAAGAAACGTAAATTGTAATCCCTGTCGGTCTGGTTTACTATGTGTCGATAGTTTATCAACTAACGCGTTAGTTTATCATCTTACGGTTTTGACTATCTGCCGGTGACATCTACAGGTCACAGAGCCCCTAGTTTGATCAAGGATGAAGGGATCATGAAGGGACTGAGTTGGATCATGGGGTAGTTGATTGATGTGAGAGGAGTTACATGCTACGCCGACCCCGCCATGAAGTTTCGTACCATACAGTCGTCACGACAATACTCCCCTCCCGCACCGAATCACTACCGCAGGCCAGCAAACGCCAGTCATGAATTACCGTGGACAGTAGACAGAGCTTAACCGCTTTGGGCACGGTCGATGATGAGGAACTAGAAAACTAGAAAGGAAGACTTGAATTAGGCGAGTATTTTCTATTTTAACGTAAAACCCTAAATCCAGTTGTTGATTGACAAAAATACTAGACACGCGACTAGAAATCTGAAAAACAGCGTTGCCAACGCGTTAGTTTAAAACGGTTTTGACAATCTTACGGTGACATTTATACGACAAAGCTTCTGCAATAGCGATTAGCACTAGAACATTATAGAAAAGTTGCAAGCAATTTTAAAAAGTTTGTAGAGGCCAGATAGTTCATCTAAAAATGCAGCTGCTATTCGAGCAACATACTTAGAGCCATCGGTATATATAATCTTATACAAATCTTCATAGTTTTCTCCGATCAATATGTTATGGATGTCTTTTAACAAATCGATATCCATCTCACTCTTCGATTTTTCTAGGCCATCTATTTTGCAGCAGATAATGTTGGATACATCTATGTTGTTCACCCAGATATCTAAAGATAACATTCCCATAACACTAGACGAATGCATAGGAAGGTGTAATGTAACTCATGTGAAATAGAAAGAAGTGGTTTCCCAGTATCTGATTTTGGTCAATGCAGATTGTCAATATTTATATTGTCCTTTTATTTGGACCGTAGCCAAAATTTACTATTTACTAGCTAGTAAACGTCTTCGGAGACCAAGTGGTTGAAGAAGAAGCTCGCTTTTCATAGAAATGGATGGTTGTAGATTTTACAAATCCACCAGTAACAAGCATAGCTTGATTTTGAATTTTGCCAGGTTTAAAAAGGTGACATTTATCAGAATGGACAAATATAAAGCTACTGTTGTCTAGCCTCCAACGTATAATTGATATAAACAGTTGTCTAAGTGTACAGGGTGGATACACTACTTCGACCGTGCTAATAGCTTGAACAGGTTTAAAAAATTGGCTGTCTTTTGACAGATCTCATGGACGTGTTTACTCCCCTAAGGGAACGATCTTGCCATAAACCTAAATATTTAAGACTATCCACTAGTTCAATGCTACGATATTTTAGTTTTACAAATACATTTTGCTGGTTATAGCAAATATAAACAGGCAAGCTTAACGTTTCCCATATAAAATGTCTAATCCTATTTAATTAACAATAGTGAGCAGCGTATTCAAAGCCAAATGAACATCAGTTACTGCATATGCTAAGCTCTTTCCACACACACATATAGAACAAAATCATCTGCTTACTGAGATATGGTGACATTAACAATTTCATGACAAAGTTAAATAGTAGCCAGATTAAATAATAACGGAGATATTGGATCGCCCTGAGCTAAACCCGATTCCAAGATATAATACTATTATAAGCATTGTCAATATCTACAAAACAACTCAAACTAACCTGGCCATTACAAAAACCTATTTGAACTCCAGTAACTAAACTTGATATATTATCTAGGCAGGATCTGGATTCCCTACCTTTGTTCGGAGAGGAGACCTTTCTTCTCGACGTACCACTCAATTATGTTATTGATTATGGGTTCTTTTTTACAAGGGAACAACATTAATGCATTAGGCCTAACCGCAGAGGAAGGCTGTAAGTTAGTGCTAGCTTTGGGAATAGATGCAATGTTGACATTTCGCCACTGTTTAGGAACCAAACCTTGAGGCAATAATCTGCTACATAAAGTGCACAAAAAGTTCTAGCCAGCTATTGGAAGGTTTTTATTTTGGAGAAAGAGATGTCATCCCAGCCAGGGGATGTATCTTTACATTTTGTTCTACGATCGAGTTCATGTTTTCTGTAAGTATTTTTTTTGGTATTTGAAATAGACAAATCTAAGAATCGTGACGTGACCATCAAAACCTCCATATCTGCCTTTCTGGGTCGATGGGCTAGCCCCCTGTCACGAAAAAAGGGAATTGAATGGCTATAAAAGTGGGCGCAACTATACCTCCGCCATCGCGAATGGGAAAAGGCGTGACAATATAAGTTGTTGAGATAGATAAAAATCCAGAACGTACGTGCGTTGGACTCTCTCTTTTTACTGAAGTTATGTATATTGCATCATGTTCTGAGGCCCCAGTCTCGAATATTTGATTGATCGAAAAAGTAGCGTGATTCCAATGGAATAATTATGGCCCGTACTACACAGGTGCCAGACTGGCGTCTGTAGGATTGTAGGTTTTCTTGCTAGCGTCTTGCAATCCATTTGCAATTGGTTACCGGCATACCAGATAACTTTTTCCGTATAAAATAGCACCTCCGTCGCTTGATTTTGGGTTCTCAAGCTCGACTCTTAGGAAATGTGCTATTAATCCCACATATTAGGGCGTTTTGGGGCGAAACTGATACAATACTTGTGCTATTTGTGCAATTGAGAAAACCCAGATGAAATCATGTTCATGTCCAGTATTTATTTAAATACATTTAGATTTTTGATATTTGTATCATGCCGAAACAGGGGCAGACTAAAGATTCTGAACAAAGAACATATTATTCTTTCCAAACATTTTCTTTGTATTTCGAAAACTTTCCCTTTAAAACTGGAACCATCACTTATTTTAAACAAGTGACTGTCAACGCACAAAGCGTTCTGTAATGGATGAGCGATGCAACTAATTTCAAAGTTTAACTTTCTTAAACATTTCGTAAATAGCCTCTCAATAGTATGAAAGATTCCTATTGATACGTATGGAGAGAGGCCTTTGCCTAGCAGTGGGAAATAGTAGGCTCGTAATAATAATAATAAATGAAATTCATTAATATCCCCAGATAGAGGCACAGGTTTTTACTCGGATACGAGTAAGATTGAGCCATACTCCACCACGCTGGCTCAGTGCGGGTAGATGGAAGGGTTTTACGACTACTACAAAAAAGTAGCGATAGTAGCCGCGACCTACAGCTTAACGTGTCATCCGAAACAGTGAACGTCCGATAATTTACTTAAGATAAATCAATTATCTCATTGGAACATGGTCAGGTTTCGGAACTGCATGTCCTTTGTGAGAAACTAGCGTGACACCCATTAGAGCACGGAGTTTTTTAGTCTTTCTTAAAATTTGGGAAAGGGCTGAGACTCTCGCTATGGAAATGGGCCATATTTACTAGTCATAAGCCTTACCCACATTTTCTTTGTTCTAAAATTATCTATGGGATCACGACACAGTTGCCTAGTATGGGGCCGCGTGTTGTACATTGTCGTAACATATTGTAATATTGAGTAAAATATTTTTCATTCCTTTTGAGTTTTAATAAAGATTCTCCAATTCTTTATAAAATAATATTTTGTGTTTTAATTATTTTGATGACCTTTGTGGCATTGCGGATACTCCTAAGCAATAGGTCTCGTGTTCTAATCCCAGTTGGGGAGGAAGGAAAAAATCCAGATGTCTTGGATGTTTATATGTTTCTGACGTCGCTGTATACATAATCGCATTTCATTAGCTGACCATGTTTTGGGGAATGATACTACCCATCAACATGAACAACTTTCATTCATTATTCGTCCCTCAGTACATTGACCCGATCAGCTGATTACAAGTTACTAGGGGAGACCCAATTTTTTTTTCCGTTTGCGACCGTATTTTAAATGTCACCTGTTTAAATGATCTTGCTTATTTTTTGTTTATTGAGAAGCCTTTTCTGTGACAATCCTATATCTCTAGTATCTATACGATTTAAGGATGTAAGAAGTCTTAGAACTAAATTATGTACATGGCGAAATAACTTATTACTAATACCAGATAACATACACCTAATTGGTATAACGGAAACCAACTTAATTGAATCGATAACTGACGCTGAAGTATGTACTGGAGACCGGTCAATCATGAGAAGAGATCGCGAAGGTGGTCAGGCAAGGACACCGGGTGGTGGAGTGATGCTGCTGTCGCGGGCGTCCGTGCAGCTCGAGCGCCAGCCTCATCTGGAGACCAGCGACGGCGAGGACCTGTGGGCTCGGTTTGCAGTGAACCAACACTACGTATACGTATGTGTTGTGTATATCACGCCGGACTCAAGTGACGCAATGTATACTAAGTGGTTCGTCAGTGTAGAAAATGTGTGTGCAATAATACCAAGTCAAAGAACCTTAATTCTCGGTGACTTGAACCTGTATAGTGCAAGTCTTAATACAATAAATTATTTTAATTGTTTTCAATCTATATGTAACTTACATCAGTATAATAGAGTGCCTAATATGAATGGGAGAATGTTAGATGTGGTGATGACGAGCCCGGAGTTGGACGGTGCGGTGTCGGTGCGGCGGTCGGAGCCTGGTGAGGAGCTCAGTAGGATCGATGCTCAGCATCACCCGCCACTTGACGTGTGCGTCGAGTACGACTTTACCTATACACCTACACATACCATCGATCCTTCCAATGTAGATATTTCTAGGGATTGGAACTTCAGCAAGGCTGACTATTTAAAGCTATACATTATTTTAAAGGATACAAACTGGAATGCACATCGACTGAAAGTGCAATAAATTACTTCTACAAAGCTATATATACTGTATTCGACCTCTGCATACCAAAGAAATTACGGAAGCGATCGTGTAGTAGAATTTATCCTGTCTATTACACGAGAGCAATTATCCGTGACATTGAGATTAAGGCTCGTTTTCATCGGGAGTGGAAACGGACCGGGATTGAGGATGCTCGCGGTGAATTTAAGCGTTTGCGAACCAAAATAAAAATGGACACTGTTCGATTCAGAATCGATACTCGATCGATGGTTTCGGAACGGCCATTTTGAATTTGACGGAGCTGCCAACTTAGCAGTTTTTTGACAACTGACAGACGAAAAGCCCTCGCGATGGAACGCGTATTGGTATAGGGCATTGAAATTAAATCGTAAGCCATCTGGAATTGTATTCGGGCTCCCCTCAGGATTGTCTATATAGCTGAGTGTATTGTGGTTCCCCGAACCAGATAAAGTTCGCATTTACGTAACATAACCTGTGTTGGAACACTGTGCTAGTCGAAGCTGGCCTGCCAGCCATACCTGGTTGGCTGAAGAACCTGTCTACCAAGAAGAGCCTAGGGTGCACCCAGGCCTTGCAGAGAGACAGGTGTTTGACGGGAACGAAGCACAGACCAGGTCAGATAGAATCTATTTACTTTAGCTCGGTGAATCGCCGACGTTCTTACTTCTTGGCATCCGATCGCTACGCTACCTCGTAGCTATGGGCCCCTGCGAGGTCATTGGGTGCCGAGAGCCCTGAACAATTTGGTAGCAAGAGCGTGGTTTCCTGAGATTTGCAGCCGTCAAGGGCTCCGGGAACCCACGATTTGGGACTATCAATCTGTAGGTATAGGCGGTTATTAGCTAACTTGGTGTTGTTCCTGTATCCACATAGATTGGTAGTAGACAGACAGATATAACAGTTTTCCCTAAATGACCAGTTGTACTGAGATGTGACTCAGAATAGTAATTACATTACAGGTACATTGTAGGTGAATTGAAATTTGCATTGAAGTACCAGTTACCAGTTAGTCAATCTATTAGTGGTCTAGTAATGCTAATGAATGTTTGGTTAACATAGGTAGTTACATTTATTGATAGCAGGCTATGACATTGTTTTCAGTTTATAGCAATTTATAACTTGAACTAATATTGACTATCTGTGTGTGTTATATGATATAGGGAAACTAAATTGTTGTTTACAGAATTTGTGTAGATATAAAACTCGGTTTCTATTGTTTGGGGAAATCAGCATTGTTTAAGTTATAGTTTAGGGTTCCCTCGTTTGGGTTGTAGACTGGAGGGTCCAATATAATTGAGTTATTGCAAATTGTGAGTAAGTATCGTTCCGATCATGTCGTTATCTGAAATCCAGAAGGGTGTTTCTAAGGAACTCAGATGGTTTTCCTCCGCACACGGTCTGATAGACCGTTTAAATAGGCATGATGTGGTATTGGAGCGGTCTATGGACGTTAAGGAACGCTACAACAGGGTGCTCGAATTGTCCGCGCAGGCGGAATCAGTTGATGGTTGCGCACCTGACAGGCTGTCACGGTTGCTAGGGGATGTCGACCAGTGTATGGAGATGGCAGCTGCTATCACGCAGAAGGCTGCGGACATACGTAGGCAGCGCGAGTCCAGCCATGGTGGTGACATTGAAGCACCTCTGCCGTATCAGGGATCGGGGACCAGGTTACCCGTTATAACTATGCCTACCTTTGACGGAGTATCCGGTGAATGGATGAGCTTCATCAATCTGTTCGACAGTTTGGTGCACATGCGATCGGACATTACCAAGTCTGTCAAAATGGCTCAGCTGGTGGCAGCATTGAGGGGTGAGCCCAGGGAGCTGGTCGCTCATTTGACAGTTACGGAGGGTAACTATGAAACGGCCAGGCAATTGTTGGTCAGACGTTACCACAACAAACGGAGGTTGGCCGATGCCCAACTGAACCGTTTGTTTAGCATCCGGTTGTGAACAAGGTCGGGGCCATACAGACGGAGGTTTTGAACCCGTTGTTGTCCGTCACCAAGGCCCTAGAGAATCTTGGACTTCCGGTTGGTGAATGGTCGTACCTACTGCTGTACATTGTACTTTCCCGCCTACCCGCTGACGTGCAGACTCGTTTCGAACAGTCTCACGGGAGGTCGGCCGAGGACCTGCCCGCCTTCTCCGACTTGGTCGGATTCTTGGAAGAGGAGGCTCGACGGGCAGAGAATTTGGGGTTGACGGTCACCCATCCTTCGGAGCCACAGAGAGCTGCCGGGAGCGCTGTGAGTAGGGGCTCTCCGACGAGGAAGGACCGCACCAACCGGCAGTCATATGGGACTGTGAGTGCATTGACACCACATAGTGAGACCTGCCCATGTTGTAGGCAGATTGGCCATGCTGTGGCCGATTGCAATAAGTTCGGGGAACTTAGGGTTGAGGGACGGCGCCGGATGGCCAAGCAGCGGAGCTGGTGTTTCCTGTGCCTCGGGCCACACATGGCTAGGGACTGCACGCGCACTAAATTGTGCGGATATTGTGGTGGGGCCCACAACAATCTGTTGTGCATGAACCGGTCCGGCCAACAGCCACCACAGGGCCGTACCCAGGGTGACACGGCATGGGGCCCTGAGAATTCGTTTGCGACTCGGAGCGCAACTCAGGAGCCAACGTCCCCACGTCCACAGGGCCGTACCCAGGGTGATACGGAATGGGGCCCTGAGAATTCGTTTGCGACTTGGAGCGCAACTCAGGGGCCAATGTCCCCACGTGCACAGGGCGGTACTAGGGTGCAGGGCCGCACTCAGGGTCATCACATGGGGGGCCCTGAGTTTTCGGTTGCGACTCAGCATCCGACTCAGCGGGCAATGGGGCCACAAGCACGCGGCCACCCAGGGGTGCAGGGCCGCACTCAGGGTCATCACATGGGGGGCCCTGAGTTCTCGGTTGCGACTCAGCATCCGACTCAGCGGCACATTGGGTGTGTTGAGCAGGCCGTAACGGGCGGGTGGAATGGGACAACTTCGAGCTATGCGGGTGCGGTTCGGACGCCGCCTCAGTTGTCGCCCCGCTCGTCGCCTCGTCCTCGTCGGTCGCATGTGATGTCCCCCCCGCTCATGGAGCGGCCACGGTTGAATTCAAGCCCACAACCCTTCGGGGGGCGTCGTAGGGTGGCAATGGAACCGGCGCGTGGGCCATTTGTACAATGGGACCCTCTGGCGTATAGCTGCCTACCTGATCGGTTACAGGCACAGTGGGGCCCGGGGGGCCCTCGCTAGGAATTTACGGCCCAACAATTTGTTGCCCCCCAACCGGAGACGGTGGTGTTACCGATCGCCTCTGTGCTTGTTTGGGATTTGGCGGGCAACCCAACATACGTTCGCGCCCTATTAGATTCTGGTGCTCAGGGCTGCATTGTATCGAATGATTTAGCGAAATGGTTGGGCCTCAATATAAATAATGTATCGCTGCCGAGGAAATTGGTCCCTGCTGGGGATTACAGGGCAACCCTTCACGGGTTTTGTGATGCCTCTGAACGAGGGTTTGCGGCAGCGGTTTATTTGCGAACCGTCACCTCCACCGGGGAGGTTGAAGTGCGTTTGGGTTTGGCAAAAAGCAAGGTAGCGCCTATTCGGACAAGGATGACGATTCCAAAACTGGAACTGTCCGGGGCTGCTCTTTTGACCAAACTTTTGAATCACACTCTAACAGTGTTGTGTGGGTTAGTGGTTTTGGAGGATACGGTGTACGCGTGGACGGACAGCCAGATTGTTTTGTGCTGGCTGAAGGCTTCGGTCCATACCTTAGAGGTTTTTGTTGCGAACCGTGTCTCCCAGATTGTGTCGTCTGAGGTCCCACTGACTTGAAGACATGTACCAGGAGAATTGAACCCGTCTGATTGTGCATCCAGGGGATGTCGGGCTCCTGAACTCGAGCTCGTTGCTGATCTCTCGACAGAGGCTTTCATTGCTTGTTTGGATAGGTTTGTTTCTCGAAGGGGACTTCCAACTTTGATCCGCTCTGATAACGGCACTAACTACGTCGGTGCGGAACGATACTTACGAGAGATAGTCAACTTTTTGGATGTAAATAAGTTCCAATAGGAACGGCCCTCTCCCGTCGGGGTATACAGTGGACCTTCAGCCCACCGAGTTGCCCCCACTGGGGTGGGATTTTTGAGGCCGTAGTTAAGTCAGCGAAGACGCACTTAGGGCGTATAGTAGGTCAGACCGCGCTGACTTTTGAGGAGCTCGCGACATTGTTTTGTAAGATCGAGGCCGTTCTCAATTCGCGACCGTTGTGTCCGCTCAGCTCGGATCCAAATGACCTGGAGGCTCTGACCCCAGGCCATTTCTTGATAGGACAGCCACTTAACGCGTTGCCCGAGCACCCCTTCGAGGGAGTGAAATTGTATCGGTTGTCAGGGTATCAGATGTTGCAGCAGTTTACTCAGAATTTCTGGAAGCGTTGGTCGCTCGAGTATCTGCATATCTTACAACAGCGCCTTAAGTGGACTGACAAAACCAGCCCCTCTAGTGTTGGTGACCTCGTTCTGGTTAAGGATGCTAACCTACCGCCACTGCGTTGGCGCAGGGGGCGCATTGTTAACTTGTTCCCTGGTAGGGACGGGACCCCCCGGTCTGCAGAGGTTCTAGTAGGAGGCTCGGTACTAAAACGAGCGGTAGCAACGTTGTCTCGGCTGCCCGTAGATTAAGGGACAGGTGGGTGCCTGTCCGGGCGGGTGATTGTTCGATTCAGAATCGATACTCGATCGATGGTTTCGGAACGGCCATTTTGAATTTGACGGAGCTGCCAACTTAGCAGTTTTTTGACAACTGACAGACGAAAAGCCCTCGCGATGGAACGCGTATTGGTATAGGGCATTGAAATTAAATCGTAAGCCATCTGGAATTGTATTCGGGCTCCCCTCAGGATTGTCTATATAGCTGAGTGTATTGTGGTTCCCCGAACCAGATAAAGTTCGCATTTACGTAACATAACCTGTGTTGGAACACTGTGCTAGTCGAAGCTGGCCTGCCAGCCATACCTGGTTGGCTGAAGAACCTGTCTACCAAGAAGAGCCTAGGGTGCACCCAGGCCTTGCAGAGAGACAGGTGTTTGACGGGAACGAAGCACAGACCAGGTCAGATAGAATCTATTTACTTTAGCTCGGTGAATCGCCGACGTTCAGACTTCTTGGCATCTGATCGCTACGCTACCTCGTAGCTATGGGCCCCTGCGAGGTCATTGGGTGCCGAGAGGCCTGAACAGACACACAATTAGCATATCGTTCATATGTAAGAAATATATCTGTAAAGTTGCACAAAGAACCCGCTAAATTCTGGGAATTCGTTAACACGCTACGCAGCCGAGGAGGCGTCGAGGCGAGGGTTACAAAGGATGATCAGGAATATCAAGGGGCCGCGGCGGCTACCGCCTTCGCGAATCACTTCCACTCAGTATTCCTACCACAACAACCGTCACTCGATCCGGCTCCTGCTAGTGCAACCGACTCGGGGTCTCGTAGGATTGATATTGGTTACATAAGTTCGAATGTTATTTGTTGTGCAATAAAGAATCTAAAACCGAAAACGTCACCAGGCCCGGACGCTCTTCCGGCTTATGTAATCAAAGGTTGTATGGATGAATTACTCGGCCCAATAAAGTTTATTTTTAACCTCATCTTGGAAAGTGGGGATTACCCTCAGGATTGGAAAATATCCCGGGTTTCCCCTATTCCCAAGAAAGGATCTAAAACAATGATCGAAAACTACCGCCCAGTAGCAATACTCTGTGCAATGGCGAAAGTGTTCGAGATGGTTCTTCAGGCGGCTTTACTACCTCAATGCCTGCCCTACATTACTAGTGCACAGCATGCATTTTTGCCGAAACGATCAGTGACCACGAACCTCGTAACATTAGTCGACATCCTTACTCAGGAACTAGATGCGGGAAACCAAGTCGACGTCATTTATCTGGACTTCCAGAAAGCATTCGACAGGGTCTAATGGATAGAAGACAGTTTGTGAGGTACGGCCAATTTCTATCCAGCCCATACGGCACCCAGTCGGGTATAAGTCAAGGATCAAACCTTGGCCCCCTTCTTTTTGTGCTATTGATAAACGATCTCCCGGATGTGGTCAGCGACTGCGACATGCTGCTGTTCGCTGATGATGTAAAACTGGTGAGGGTCGTCAGAAACATGGGGGACGGTGCAATTTTACAGAAAAATCTAGATTTAGTATATAACTGGAGTCACGACAGTCGGCTTTATTTTAATCCAAGCAAATGTGAGATGCTCAGCTTCACTCGGTCGAAAGATCCGGTGCTGTGCGACTACTCGCTGGGCGGGTGCAGCGTGGCGCGCGTGCACGAGGTGCGCGACCTCGGCGTGCTGTTCGACGCGCAGCTCACGTTCCGGCCGCACGTGCAGCAGCTCACCGCTAAGGCGTTCCAGAGGCTAGGGTTCGTACTGCGTAACGCGGCGCCACTCACACTCGCGGCTACACGCGCTCTGTACGAGGCCTTGGTGAGGAGCATAGTGGAAACGAATGCAGCGGTCTGGTCTCCGCATGAGCGTAAATATATTCTCATGCTGGAGCAAGTACAGAAACGATTTCTACGCAGTCTCTACAAAAAGGGTCATGGATATTACCCATATATGTACCCAACACGATTTCTGCAAGGTCATCTGGGGTATGAGTCATTAGAACTGAGAAGGTCAATATCTCCTTTTAATTTTGTAATGAACATCCTTAGAAATAAACTCGACTGTACAGAGCTTCTCCAAAGGTGTTTGCGAATGTTCGTGCCCGACGCATACATGAGGCTGCGGGGTAGTCGCGCTCGCGCACTGCTGGCAACTCGCGCGTCGCGCACCAACCTTTACCTGTACTCGCCCGTCGCGCAGGCGCAGGCGCTGATCAACTCCGTGCTCGCCGCCTCACCACAGTGTGATATATTCACGAGTGGGATGGCGTGCTGGTTAGGGAATGTAAGAGAATGACAGAAAGACGAATGCAAGATCTAGATAAGTAAAATATTTTTACCGCCTTTGTAACGTATTGGTTAATTTAGCTGTAAGGTTACAATTGAAAATAAATGAATTGAATTGAATTGAATTGAGGATAACAACGCAAACTGAAAAATGCAAAGTTGATGTGTCGTCGAGTGTCTATGATTAATTATCTATCTTCCGACTCGTAAAGTCTAACACGATCATAAAATCAGTAACGAGTATATAAAGTCAGCAATATATTTAGCTTGACATCACGGAGTATAGCCGCAGCGATGAGTTAGCCTCCTGTCACGCAAAATAGACTATTACGTACAGGAAAAGGTGTGACGCGTATTTTTGTTATAATAAAAAATGTACGGCGTGGGTAGCGCGAATAATCGTATCGAAAAGTATTCTGATTTGACTGTCAGTGATTCTTATGCACAATGCATAAGTTTCATTTCATCAGAACTCAGGCACTTTTTCGTTATGTCAAATATTCGTGCTCTGTGAGCAAACGCTAATGGTGGTTCTTAACCCTATCAATAGCCATAAAAAATGGCTTTCAAAACCAAATTGTCATGGCGGCCAACCACATTACCATTTTTTTTTTCATTTACTCAGTCAGTCGACCAATCAAGTGTGAGATACCAGAGAGAAGGTTATTATGTGACTGGATGTTTGTGTTGTAACTTTGATTTTCTTAGGGGATTCTATGATGACAAAGTTATCTTTGTGGTTTTTAATATATAATTTTGTTCAAACCAATTTTCGTTAAAAGTGTGTATTGAGATACACAGCATGTATTTTTTGTAGATTTCTCTAAAAGTTAGAGGGGGGGGGGGGGGGGGGCACACATTTTTCCACTTTGAAGGTTCTGTCTCTTTAAAGATTTACTTTGAGGAATAACGGTTTCAGGAACCTCCACGTTATTTTTGAAGACCTATCTATAGACACCCCACACTTAGAGAAAAATATATTTTGGTTTCTGTTCAGAGCCCCGTTTAATTATTTAAATTTTTGTATAAAAGTCGTAAAGCCATTCACAGAATACATCTACAAACCAAGTTTCAACTGTGTAGTCTTAATTGTTTCTGCATAAAGTTGCTGTGACAGACGGAGGGACGGACGGACGGACAGACAGACTTGGCGAAACCATAAGGGTTCCTTGTTTCTCTATAGAATCATAAAATAATAGTGGGTAGTTGAAATTATTTTATAAAAATAAATATAAATATTATTCCAAGTCCATACTAGGTGTTCATACGCGAGTGGACAGGGTAATACGCATGAGGTTCAGAATTTGAACCCCGGACGAGGTGGTAAAAATACCTCCGAGATTAGAACTCTTACACGTTTGTAACCCAGCTCCTATACAGCTCCACGGGTAGACATTTACCCAAAGCCTTACTTAGGTGCAGATATTCTTATAAGTCGCATTTGACATCTGTGTAGACAGCGCGTCAAGCTAAGAGAGAAGAGCTAAGCGTTAGTTTTCTTCTCTTTCTTTTTAAGATAGGTCCTACTGTTGACAGGGTGCTAAATGCTTACTTCTAAGGATGAAGCTTCACTTAAATTTTTAACCGACTTTAAAAAAGAAGGGGCTAGTTACCCTTTCCGTTTATATGTTTAGGGTCCTGTACCCGAAGGGTGCCAAACGGGACGCTATTATCCATCCGCTGTCCGTCCGTCCGTCCGTCTGTCACCAGGCTGCATCTCATGTACCGTACTAGTTAGAAAGATGACATTTTCACAGATGATTTATTTCTGTTGCCGCAATAACAAAAAATACTAACAAACAGAATAAAATAAATATTTAAGGAGGCTCCCACACAACAATTCTTTCAATACCACATACAAACTTATGAATGCAACTGGCTACATGGTGTGTGAAAGTAGATAGATGGATAGATAGATAAACGTTTATTGCATCAAAGCAGCACACATACAAATTAAAAGTGATACGGAGGTGCAACTATAAAATAACTTAAATGAAAGCAAAGTTATGAAAAAAAAACTCATAACATTATTACTAAAACAATAAAACAAAAAGAAGAATATAGGTCGGTATGTAGGCGCGCTGCATTGACGCGAAAAGGTCAAAGCTCAGTGTTTATTGCTCGTTAAGAGCAGCACTGGTTTTCAGCCCTCACCTAGGAGACGCAGAGACTCAGCAGTTACATCGGAATGAGAATGTGAATGAAAAGAATAATAATAAAAAAGTGTCAGAAATAGATATATACTAACAAGTGTTTAAAGATGTGGAAATAAATAAATACATTGCACATAAATATGTTTCCATACTTTCATGAGTAGGATAGTACAAAATATACATGAAGATTAAATAAATAGGTATATAAGTATATTATGCCACGTGAGTAGTGAGTAGCAGAATGGGTATAGTGTGGATATGTTTACTAAAATCATAAGATATCTAACTAAAAAATATATGAAAATGGCAGAGGTAGCCCGACTATCCAATGTTGGAAAGAGAAATTCCTAGTTTTTGCTTTTGAATCAGGTGCGACTTCATATGTGTTTTGAAGGTGTATTTGGAGGTTAGATTTCTTATGGGCGGCGGAATATCATTCCAACATTTGGTAGCTTGGAAGCGGAAGCTACCTCTAAATGCCACCGTGCGATGAATATGACCTTCAAGAGGTGCTCGAATATCCCTCATGCCATATCTGGGGTGAGATGTTGCCACCTTTAATTTTAGGTACAGGTACTCAGGTTTTTTAAACTTGATGACATCAAACACTACACTTGAAAGGTGTAAGTGCCTACGCAGTTCCATTTTGAGCATTCCAGCAGAGTTTAAGTATGGGGTGATATGACTACGAGGTGGTACATCAAAGCAAAACCTACAACAGGCATTTTGTATGCGCTGCACTAAACGCTGAGTCTTCAATAGAAGACGCGGACCATAAACTATATCTCCGTAGTTGAGTCGAGATAAAATCAGTGACTCGCACAGAATAATACGTGCCCTTTCGCAGATAAGGTTACGGATTTTGTACAAAACCCTTAAACGATACATACAACTCTTCACCAAATTCAAGACGTGAGTTTCAAATCATAGGTAAGTGTCAAATATGATTCCCAGATTCCTGGCCTCGTCAATACGCTCTAGAGTCTGGCCATCAAGGATTAGCTGAGGATTAGAAATGAGATTTTTTTTAACTTGAACTTTACTCCCAAGCACCATAAACTTTGATTTCAAGGGATTGAGAATCAAGGAATTTTTATTTGACCAGGCATCTAACCTGCTTAGGTCTTCATTGATGAAGTCTGTCATGCAGTCAATATTAGAAGGCACATCAGAAATGTAAAGTTGAAGATCATCAGCGTAACAATGGAATTTGCAGTGCTTGATTTCATTCACCAAATCTCCTGCATAAATAATAAATAATAGAGGCCCTAAGATGGAACCCTGTGGAACACCCCGCAAAACTGGCTTTGGATCCTTGGTGCCTTGTACTCGGGTACAAGGCACCACCACTGTCATTGGTCAGCTTAACATATCGGAAGCGTTGGTCGAGATAACTTTCAAACCATCCCACAGATAATGCATCCATCCCATAGTAACGCAATTTCGACAGCAACAAGGTCGGGCTAATGCTGTCAAATGCACGGCTATAATTTAGCAGTGTAAGAATAGTAGCCTTACCTACATCGATATTGCTCAAAATGTTATCAACAACATCAACCAACGCAGTAGTTGTGCCCCGCCCCCTTCGGAAACCGACTGGAGGTCAGGCAAAATATTAGAGTCTTCTATATATTTGTAAAATAGGGCATGCACCAGTTTTTCCAGCACTTTTGAAAGGAAGGGAAGCAAACTAATAGGTCTAAGTTCCTTGAGATTGGACGGGTTATCGACTATCGAAAGTAGCTGCACCAATAACTTTGTAAACAACATTTTGCTATGTAAAATTCAAACTATTCACTCCACACCATCCAAACCTATATTGTATATACCATATATATATTGTACGGTGGTACAGAACCCTTCTTTGGTTAGACTCGCACTTGACCATTTTTAAAAAAAATGGGTTGTATTTTTAAAATGTTCGTTACCGATTTGAAAAATTATCTTATCATAAGCCCTTCCAGCGCGTCATTTTAAATGAGGAATCTTGATTTCAAACCATATGCCGTGGTAATAAAATTAAAAACCTACAACGAGTCTTCATCCGTAGGCCTGACCGAAGACGAACAAAAGGTTTAACAGTTGACCTCCAGCTTGGTCTAATTTTTCTAATATGAACTGGGATGATGTTGCCATCCCTGTAAACAAAATTGCGTATTATTGCTTTGCTGTGACTTCTCAGTGGTGTTAACGGTCGTTCTCAGGAGATACATTCTGGCTCTAAGCACCCTACAGTCTTCACAAAATAAAAGGCCCGGAGGCCCGAAATTCAACCTTATCACGTCAGAGACACGAACGCTGTCACTGGGCCTTTTATTTTGTGAAGACTGTAAATTCGTTTATCTCCATACGTATCATAAACCCTCTTTACTGCGTCCAAAAACCGCACGTTACGACCAGCATAATGTTATACTACTTGGTAAAAACTCATTTCTTATCTAAATATTGATACATTATGAAGATAATGTGTCTATTTTCGACAAATTATGACATTCAAATTTCGAACGCCGACTCCCGCCTCCGTGCCGCTCCTAGTTTGTCTGTGAAGTTGGTACTACTGAACAAGCTAAACAACTGCAGAGCAGTTATCAATGCCACAATGCCGGCATTTGAAAAGATTTGGGTTGTAAGGCAGGTTCTTAACCGCCGTGCCACAGAAGTCTTTGCTTTCTGTGAGCGTTGCAGAAAAACTACTAAAATTGTCTCTTACTCTCGTGCGGTCGACTGTACCATCGACGAACAATGGGGTTTGTACAGTAACTTATGAATACTTTCCTAACTGTTTCTGAACAAGAGACAAAAGAGAGAAAAACAGTACCGGTTTAAGGTTAATTTACTTTAAAGGTAATAAAACGCTTGTTTAGCTTAATATTCAGCTGATCTATCCGTCCAGATCCATTCCGAACAAAACGTAGGTTCTGGTAGGTATTATTATAGGCAACAAATATAATGATCACCAAAATATTTCTTTCTTACCCAAAATGGGTAAGTGATCTCCAAAAGTTGCAGAAAATATCAGAGCAAAATATTGCGGTAGCTTAGGTTAAGGTTAAAGAGGGTGAGCGAAGCGAAGGACCGTTTATCCTTCGTGTTAGGTTGAACATGTAAGATCAACAAAAATACACTTAAGTACCTACACAAAACATAAAAAGAAGTTTGGTGGTCATTTATCCAAACACAAGTTGGTGATCATTTACTAATTCTGGCAGTTTTTTCGAATTTATTTGTAGTAAATTTTCGTTTTTTTGTAATCATTTAAACACAAGTTTATATAACGGGTTTGAATATCCTGCGAATTTCATCTGATGTTACCAAGGGTCTAATAACACAAAACGTCTTCTTTATATTACGGCGCTTTTGAGCAATTTAAAAAGCATTTAAAGCGACTTTGTCGAAAAAGGGATATTACAATGTTCAAGATTACTTAAATGACGGGACTATATGGGGTTATATCTAGCTCAACACAGACCTTGCTGTTAATGATTTGGTAATTATTTATTCCTGCTTATTAATTATGATATAATGAGATTATATTTTTTTTATTAGTTAAGCACAAGCTTTTTATAAAAGAGAGGTTAAGTAGGTTTACGCCACGAGGGGGGTTCCCTTGGGTCAGAGGTCGTTTTATAGATTAGTAGAATCGAAGGTGCATGATGGTGATCTGAGTGGAGCGGTTCGGGTATAATTGTCGGACTGTTCCATTGCACCTGATAATGATGAGACCTTGAAAGCCTTGAGAGAAAAGCAACCTTCTCCTAACCGAACTTTGGACTTTCCTATTAATTATGATAATGATATATATATATATATATATATATATATATATATATATATATTGTATTAGTTAAGCATAAGCAATTTATAGAAGAGTTCTAAAAATCAATCTCTGGGAGTTTCTACGCTCTTCTTTCTCCCACAGTGGTCCAATGTAGAGAAGTGGCAAAAATTACGATTGCTAAGTATATGTAAATATCTACAGTAATAAAGACATTTGGAAACTGGCGTGCCAACCTCTTTGGAGGTAAACTTTGCCAGTGTTAAGTGCAATTGAAGGATCACAATTTGGTCAGGTTCGACAACCTGGAAGTTAGCGTCTTGAGTATTATTTGTTGCTACTTAGCACTACCCAGGAAGTACGTGAAGGATGAGCAACTGCCTCCCCAAAAAAAAAACATAATAGTAATTGTATTAGATTGTACAGATTGATAGTGACAGATTTGTAATTCTGCATTCTGCGACAAAACCTCTAGTAGATAAAAAAAATAGAATGAAAATTTTGTATCTAGTTCATATTTTTAATTATTGTGATGTGTCTTTGTCGAAACTTAACAATTTTGTAGAATTTGTACACAATACTATGGAAGATTGGTGTTATAATTCTAATAAATCTAGAAACTTGCCTCAAGCTAAACCAATGTCAACAAAAACGTTCGACAATATCAGTATTGTATATTTCCAGCAGTTGTATTTTATAAACTCAATTTTGTGTTAAAAAGACAGCATTTGATTATGACGTCACATAGAAGTCGTGAACAAAATTATCGTTTTGACAGTTCCGAAAAAGTTTAAATTTTGACTAGAAGTCAATTACCGTATTTAAACGATTAGAATTAGACTTGATCATCCGTATCGGGTTAGAAAGAGGCGGCTAAGTCGTCGATTCCAAATTAAAACCGACCGCCTACGTCTGTCAAACGTCAAACCTCTTTCCGAAGCGGTTGTCAAACCTCCTTTCTGGCGTTCCTTACATCGCTTGACAGGCACCGTCGACATTTCTCCACTAACCCGATTAAAACAAGCAAATCTACAAACAGGCTCTAAGACCACACTTTGCTAACATACTTACTTGTAACAAGTACCCCTTTCACTTCATACCTAACACTTTCACTCGATATCGCATAACTAAGCCGAATTGTTAAAAATAATTTTCGTATGTCATCTATTGTATTATCCTTTTCGAAATTCACTTTCGGCGCGCGCTTGAAACGTCTAATTGAGTCAAACGCGCGGGAAGATCTGACGTTTCAATTGTCACAAAAAATCCCGGCAACTTATTTTTCTTTACTTTACGTTGTTTTTTTAATTCTTTACGTTTTGCAACCCGTGTTGTTTAGTTGGCGTACGAAGCCAGACTAGCATTTCTTAAACCAGTCCTAAGGCCGGTTTCACAGTGACCGTCGCGCTGTCACGATTATTATAGCCCTGCCTAATCATCGGACATCGAAGAAAAATTTAATGATTAGTTTACAACTTTTTCTTTACGATCGGTTTGTTTCTGTTCGCTTACCATGGATTTGCATAGTACCTTGGATATTACTGAAATAAATGCAATGAATACCTCTATTATCATAATTTGCTGGAGAAACATACATCTTGGGACAAAATGACATGAGTTTTCTCATGTGGCGTGGCAAAAGCACAGATAAGATTTGATAAGGGCAATTTAAGAAGTCTAATTTTAGGTTGAACGGCCAGCCGGTTTCATACTGGAAAAGTTGTTCAGATTAATAAACATAAACATTTATATACAGGCACATACATTGCTTCTGGCCGTACACTTGAATAACCTCGTAGAAAACTAGAAATAACGACGTCTCACACTCTTTTAAACATCCAAGAAATGTTTTTTTTATAAATCCTGCCCAGCTTGAATCCGAACCCGGGACCGCTCGCTTGGGAAGCAGAGCCTCGAACCGCAACCCTATGTCCCTATAGTAAAACCAATTGGGTGTATTTTTAAATATCACACATTTTAAATGCTTCTAATCGGGTCTACCACTATCTACATGTCCTAGACGTCATATCTACCCGGCAAAATTTAAAATCACTAAATTTATGATAGCCGCAAGCGCAGTCATTATTTTTGAATTTGGTCGTATTGCTTCAGTTTGTACTTGTAGTCTTAATAACTCCTCAATTTTAACCACACCATTCCCAGCATAACTCCGCTGAGATCCCACCTCTTTGGTTTTTAACCCCCGACGACAAAAAGAGGGGTGTTATAGTATTGAAGCGTCTGTCTATATGTCTGTCCATGGCACCCTAGCGATCAAACGGGTGGACTGATTTTAATGCGGTTTTCTATTGTTATTTTGTATTGTGGTAGACTTCATCGCAATGATTCTTAGATTTGTAAATCAGATTAAATCGGTTCTGTAATTCAAAAGTTATCATGTCGAGTAGCGGTCAAACCAGTGGACGGATTTTATTGCGGAATGTTGTGTAGTTATGTTTTTCATAAAACATATCTAAAAACCATTGCAGTGAGAATTCTACGACCAACTACAAAAACCGCATTAAAATCCGTACACCCGTTTGAACGCTGGGGTGCCTCGAACAGACACAGAGAAAGACATACTCACACACACTCCCACAAAGACGCTGTTAACTAATAATACCCCGTTTTTTGGTCATGAGATCATCGCCATATCTTTGGCAAAACAAAATGGCTATATTGTTTACCCAAATATGTTAAATTTTCACCAAATCTGTTGCCCCCATGTCACTTTCTGTCCAAACACTAAAGTTAGGTTTGTTAGGTCACACCTTCATAATAACTGATGAATACAACCTGGCACTGAAGCTAAGCGGAGCGGAACGAGGCAATCCCCTGTAGTTTAATATGCAAATAGATGTAAAATTTGGTTGACATTTAGTAAATTTGGAATGTTTTTTTATGTATTTGTTTCCTGAATTTGGTAAACAGTTAAAGATTCCATACAAAGCTATGAATGTAAGCAGTCTGCGGACTTCCAATGTGATCTACACTTTATGATGCAGCCTCTAAGCGAAAGGTATAAGTAAGATCGCATCAGAGCGTGAATATAAAGTATAATGTCATCCCCATTAAGCCTTACTATGATAGGAATTTAAAAAAGATGTGTTTTCGCGGTTTCTCCACTCGTCACGTGATCACTTGATCATAGCGGATGTCGAGTAAGGCTGAATATCGATTGACCGAGCGAGCGTTTCAGCAAAATATGCGGATTTCCCGCTGTTCTCCCTGCTGGTCGCTGTTCTCAACCGATTATTGTAAAATTTTGTGAGCAGGTTCTATAATACGGTATTTGACTGCTAGTCAAAAAAGATACGTTTTAGGAACTGTCAAAACGGTAATTTTGTTCACGAGTTCTATGAAATACTAGCATGTGACGTCGTAGTCAAATGCTGTCTTTTTATCACAAAATTGCAATGAGTTTATAAAATTCTGCTGGAAATATACAAGTCTGATATTGTCGAACGTTTCGGTTGAAATAGGTTTAGCTTGAGACACGTTTTTAGATTTATTGGACTACCTTGTCAAATACCGTATAATATTTTTTTGGAAATTTCCAAAATGACGGAGATATAGGGTTACAAGGTTACAAGTTCAGCTATTTTCATATTTCATGACATGCACGTATGCCTGGTTATGTACATGGAGTCCATGTACGTAACAAGGTGCATTCATAAGTTTGTATGTGGAATTGAAAGATTTGTTGTATGGCAGCCCCCTTAAATATTTATTTTATTCTGATTTTTACTATTTGTTGTTACAGCGGCAACAGAAATACATCATCTGTGAAAACCTCATCTGTCTAACTATTACGGTTCATGAGATACAGCCTTGTGAAAGACGGACGGTACGTACATACATACAGCCATGTACGTAACCAGGTGCATTCATAAGTTTGTAGGTAGTACTGAAAGTTGAGTTATTTGTTTTTATAATAATGTGTCAACGAAGCCAAACAATTGTTTATCTACACACGTATCATAAAACCTCTTTACTGCGTACAAAAACCGCACGTTACGATCAGCATAATGTTAAACTACTTGGTAAAAACTCATTTCCTATCTGAAAAATTACACATTATGACCATAATGTGTAATTTTTCTACATATTATGACATTCAAATTTCGAACGCCGACGCCCGCCTGCGTGCCGCCCCTAGTTTGTCTGTGAAGTTGGTACTACAGAACAAGCTAAACAACTGCAGAGCCACAATGCCGGTCAAACATGCGGTTCCTGAACACATCAAAGGGAGCTTATGATATGTGTGTAGATAAACTAGTGTATGTAAATGTACATAATTAGGCATTAAAAGTCACATTAACTACTATTATTCAACAAAAATAAAGAGTAAATGCTTATTACCCGTAATAATATCATTTATAATATAATGATTCCTCTAGTTCATCCGATAAACTTCAGTCGGCGGTGTGAGAGGATGGAAAAAAAAAAAAAACTTACATTTCCTGTGTCGCTCGCGAGGTGTATATGTCACAGAGCCACTTGTATATGTATACTGTTTATGTTTTCTTATGTTTGCTGCATAGCAAAGAGTCACTTCTTTTTCCCATACGGGGTGGCAGAGGCACAATTGTGTTTGATTTGGGTACAAATACGGTATTTGACGAGGTAGTCCAATAAATCTAGAAACGTGTTTCAAGCTGAACCTATTTCAATAAAAACCTTTGACAATATCAGAATTAATAACCAATAATAATAATACCTTGGATACTATTTACACAGATTGATCTAGCCTCAAACTAGGATTCCCATTATCTTGGGTACTAGACAACGATACACATACTTATATAGATAAATATTATACTTAGATAGATAAACAACCATGACTAGGGTACAAACATCCGTTCTCATCAAACAAATATTTGCCCCCACCGGGACTCGAACCCGGGACCCTTGGCTTCGTAGGCAGGGTCACTGACGACTCGTGAAAAAAACTTAATTTTGCGTAAAAAGACAGCATTTGACTATGACGTCACATCCTAGTATTCCATAGAACTCGTGAACAAAAATACCGTTTAAACAGTTTTTTTTTTTTTTTTTATAATAATACCTTGGTTCTTAAAAAGTTTCTATTTTATGCAGTCAAATACCGTATTATAATTCATGTCTGCCTCTAGAACAAAGGACATGTCTTTCCCAGGATGAGTCAACAGATGAGGTACCGTAGTCTCGCGACGATATGTATGCTGTTGACGCGAACTTCACTCGCGCGGACAGTTATGTGTACTGTGCTCTACCTATAGGGTGTTGCAGAAAAATATACAGGCACATATATTGCTTCTGGCCCCACACTAGGATACCCTGTGTCGTGGGAACAAGAAACAGCGACTTAACATACATAAACATCCAAGACCTGTTTTTTTTTTCCTGTATCCCCAGCCGGGGATTGAACCCGGGACCTCTCGGATGGTATGCAGAGCCACTAGCGCTGCGCCACAGAGGTCGTCACTAGTTTTGCTTACTCTATTACTTTATACTTTATTGCACATAAACATTATTGGACGATTACAAACACAGTTGGTATACAAAGGCGTGCTTATCTCTATATAGAGATTTCTTCCAGCAAACCCAGGGCTGACAGGAAAACATAGTTTCATTATAAGGGCACCCATTATGCACAACATTACCTAAAACTAAAGTACATAATACATGAGAACCTACATAATAATTTAATACCTACATATAGAAAGAAAAGAAAGAAGAAAGAAAAAGCACACGCGTCGGAGAACTCTATACATTGATACAATAATGAAATTAATTATGTGTCAAAAAGGTTTTGTTTCAGCATATGTTGTGTGGTGTGGTGGCAGCACACAACGCTGGTTTTCAAGCCAAACCCTTTTTAAACTAAACTAAAGTAAATTAAATTAAATAACTTAATCAATATGCATTTTGATTATTTAAAAAAGTTTTTTTTACTTTTATAAATAACCACAACACATATTGTACCCACCTTTATAACATTCTAAGTACATTTAGCTATTGCTATTATTATTTATGAAGCTTCTAACGGTACTTTATTTGGCGGTAGTTAGGTAAAAAGCTCCAGACTCCCCTTGGCCGGCGCCTACAGACTTAGGAAGGAAGGACGAACCCCACGCTCGTAAAAATACTAATATTTAAAAATTATGAATACATATTTCCAATATATTTCTATACTAGCTGATGCCCGCAACTTCATCTGCGTGTTCCTAGTAATTATCATTAACCGAGATAACGTTACCCTCCTTCTGGTGCAGTCGGATAAAAAGTATACTATATGTTAATCTAGCTCATGATGTCATAACCTACCTCTGTGATAAATTTCATTCATATACGTTCAGCCGTTTTAGCGTGATTGAGGCACAAACACACAAACATCCAAACATCCAAACATCCTAACATCGCTACTTTCACATTTATAATTTTAGTTAGATACTACACAGTCAGGCCATAAGTTCTGTCACACAATAAAAACTTTTGAATTTAGAACGCTGGCCACAAAAAAGTTTATTGAATTCGAATTTCGAATTTTTCATGAAAATAAAAATGTGTACTTTTTAGAATTTTCCTCATTTTTAAATATGGAGTGGACACTTAAAGAAGACCGTGTCGCAGTTATTGCGTTGCATCGTTGCGGTTACGCGCCAATTCAGATTTTCGACTTACTGAAAAATTTGAATATAACCAAAAGATTCGTTTATCGTACCATAAAACGATACAATGAAGACTCTAATGTAGATGACTGGTCAAGAAGTGGTCGCCCTCGCTCTGTTAGGACTCCAGCAGTGATAAAAGCTGTGAAGGCGCGAATTCAAAGAAATCCCATACGTAAACAGAAACTGTTGGCCCTTCAGATGGGGTTAAGAAGGACCACGGTGAAAAGGGTGTTAAATGAAGACTTAGGACTTAGGGCATATCGAAGAAAAATAGGACATCGTTTGGACGCTCGTTTAATGGACCTGAGACTGAAGAGATGCCGCGCTTTGTTGAAGCGGTACGCGGGAAAAAAGCATCGGGAAATTCTTTTTTCGGATGAAAAAATTTTCACCGTGGAAGAGAGCTACAACAAACAAAATTATAAGGTGTACGCACACAGCAGTGAAGAAGCGAGCAACCGTATTCCGCGTGTCCAACGAGGTCGTTTTCCATCCTCGCTCATGGTTTGGTTGGGAGTCTCTTATTGGGGCTTAACTGAGGTACATTTTTGTGAGAAAGGCGTAAAAACGAATGCAGTTGTGTATCAAAATACAGTCCTCAAGAACCTTGTGGAACCTGTTTCTCATACCATGTTTAATAACAGGCACTGGGTATTCCAACAGGATTCTGCGCCAGCTCATAGAGCGAAAAGCACACAAGACTGGCTGGCGGCGCGTGAAATCGACTTCATCCGGCACGAAGACTGGCCCTCCTCCAGTCCAGATTTGAGTCCGTTAGATTACAAGATATGGCAACACTTGGAGGAAAAGGCCTGCTCAAAGCCTCATCCTGATTTGGAGTCACTCAAGGCATCCTTGATTAAGGCAGCCGCCGATATTGACATGGACCTCGTTCGTGCTGCGATAGACGACTGGCCGCGCAGAATAAAGGCCTGTATTCAAAATCGCGGGGGTCATTTTGAATAAACTTTATTACCATAAGAATCTATGTTTTATTAAGTTCATTTTGCTATATAAATGTTTACATAAATAATAAACATGTCTAAATTATTTCATATTGCACATGTGACAGAACTTATGACCTGACTATGTATATATAAATGACGACCCGAATGGCCGAGTCCTCAGTGACCCTGCCTACGAAGCCAAGGGTCCCGGGTTCGAGTCCCGGTGGGGGCAAATATTTGTTTGATGAGAACGGATGTTTCTACCATAGTCATGGTTGTTTATCTATCTAAGTATAACATTTATCTATATAAGTATGTGTATCACAGATATCTGTGGTGTGTATCGTTGTCTAGTACTCAAGATACAGGAATCCTAGTTTGGGGCTAGATCAATGTGTGTAAATAGTGTCCAAGATATTATTATTATTAATATAAATATCAACAAATACCTATAGAATATATAAATAAAATATAATCTACTACGGAAGAGAAAGGTAGTGTTCCTTCAAACGACTTTTGAAGATGTTAAGAGATGGACTGTCCCTGACGGTGCTGGGGAGTTTGTTCCAGAGCTTGATAGCCCGGAGTCGGAGCCCATGTTCATATGCGACAGTTTTATGATGCGGAGTTGAGAGCAGCGACCGACTGTGAGGTCTCCGAGGCCGAGGAAAAATATACACACATACATATGCCTACGCTTATTTCCCGGAAGAGGGGCAGAGACCCAAGACCTCCACCTGCTACGATCCTGGCATACATCTCTCGCTTCCTCAACATTCATAAGTCTCTTCATGCAAGCTCGCCGGTTACGGGTACTTCGAATTTGCCCCTTTACTAACTAATCTCCGATTATTTCTTTCTAGGACCTTCTTGGGCGTCCCCGCCGGATGGCTCCTTTCACACCCGCTCTGTATAAATCTGTTTCGTCAGTCTCCTTTCATTCGTCCTTTCAACTTGTCCAAACTGACAATCTAAGCTGACCTTTCTCTATCCTTGTCTCTATATCTTCTAGGAAAAATATAGTTAGAAGAAATATTTTTCGGACCTGCATCCGCATGCTGCTCAAAAGCTGCACTTGATCTGCAAGTTACACTAGCACTGCTGGGGAAACCTTAAGTAGACCCATTATAGGTTGTCACTGGAATCTCCCCATGTTAACCCTCCCTAATATATACGTAAACTGCCTAACTCGCGTTTTTAGTTCTTTAGTCCCTTATCCATTTAGTATTTGTCCGCCACTAAACTTACACACCCACGCAGACATACACACACATATCCACATACATAAACACAACTCCTGTACCCCACCGATACTCAATCACTGTTTTTTGATAAATTGTTATTTTAGTGTTTACACTGTTTTAAAATGTTTAACCAACACGTATTAATGTAAAATGTATATTTCAAATGTCATTGTCAAACCGTAAGTTTATAAACTGACGCGATAGTTTGTAAACTATCAACAAATTGTTAACCAGACTGACAGGGCTTAAATTTAAGTTTCTTTTGTTCTTACATGTCAACCTAACACGAAGACACCTAAGCTGCTGCAGTGTTTGCCCTGGTATTTCGTTTGCAATTCAAGTTTAAACTCGTTCACAATTTAACGGTTTATTATAAACTAACGCGTCAAATCGTAAGCAGTACGGTATAGTTTACAATTTATCGATAGTTTGTAAACTAACGAGAAAAAAAACGTTAGTATATAAACTAACGGTTTTGACAATCTTACGGTGACATACTAAAATCCGTTATTGGCCTTATTCATAGTTTATACTTTGGATTATCGGTAACAATGGCGGTGTGATTTTTGTTCATTACTAAAATAACAAAATAAATATTAAAAATAAAATAAACTTGCCTTTTCACATTTATTTTGTATGTAATGTATGTGTTGTTGCCTTGTTTCTTTGATATTGTGTAATGAAGTGAAGTAAGTTACGATCTGATCAGATTATCTTCACCACGATTATCATACTCAGCCCACATTGACCCGCTGCGGGGTACAGGCCTCTTCTAGATAGCGCCAACCCTCCAGCGAGATCCCGTCGATGTCCTCAGTCAGATAGTCTCTCACCCTGACCCTCAACTTGCCATAATGCACTTAATTCGTGGTTCCTATGACACAATATTACCATAAAGTCATTCCATTTCGGGTGATAGGGGGATAACCCTTAGAAAGCTACGGAGATATAAAGATCGCTTTTACCTGTAGACTCGCGTAAACCCTAAAACGGAACTTTTATGACAGACGTCACCTAGAGTACTGTAGATTCTATTGTGGGCATTTATGGGCAAAAAACGTAAAATTTGCCTTAATTGTTGTGTCAATATTTTTTCTTTTCACGCCAGCAGACAAGCGGAAGGGTTAAGAACATTCTCATAATGTACTTTATCTATAGATAAATAGCGGAAAGCGTTTAGTAAGGGCTCGCGAGAGACTTATACTTAGTAGGTAGGTAATAGTACATTATACACCAAGGGGATAAAGCACTGGTTTATGACACGAACGCGATAATTATGGCCGATTTCACCAACGATCCCTTTTTTCAGTGGCCACCTAGCGGTTGTTTCAATCTGCCCTAAGTGTAAGGGTCATCTAGGCTCCTTTGGAACCCCCTAAATATAAGAGTCCAGTCACCGAAACAATCGCTAGACAGATAAGAGAAAGAGCTAAATGTCCCTTAACTGTTGGTGAAAACGGGCATGAATCCTGTACGAAGGACTCCATATTTAACTCCCAAGCACAGTGAACTTTAACTGAGTCCTGTGTGCAGTAAGGGGTTCAAGCACCCAAGGCAAAAACAGCTTTATGCCCAATCTCAGCATTTTCGAGACAATAAAAAAGCAAGGCTACTAAAAAAAAAATGTATTATCATCTAATTTTATAGAATATTTGCAGTTTTACTAGGTTTATTGCAGTGTCTTGCAACACTCGCGGAGTTAAATTTATTTAAATGTGTTCCACTCAGCTTACTGTTAGCTCGATGTTCTACTCAGCTTACCGTTAGCTCGATGTTCCACTCAGCTTACCGTTTGCGCGATGTTCCACTCAGCTTAGCGTAAGCTCGATGTTCCACTCAGCTTAGCGTTAGCTCGATGTTCCACTCAGCTTAGCGTTAGCTCGATGTTCCACTCAGCTTAGCGTTAGCTCGATGTACCACTCAGCTTAGCGTAAGCTCGATGTTCCACTCAGCTTACCGTAAGCTCGATGTTCCACTCAGCTTAGCGTAAGCTCAATGTTCCACTTAACTTACCGTTAGCTCGATGTTCCACTCAGCTTACCGTAAGCTCGATGTTCCACTCAGCTTAGCGTAAGCTCAATGTTCCACTTAACTTACCGTTAGCTCGAAGTTCCACTCAGCTTACCGTAAGCTCGATGTTCCACTCAGCTTAGCGTAAGCTCAATGTTCCACTTAACTTACCGTTAGCTCGATGTTCCATTCAGCTTAGCGTAAGCTCGATGTTCCACTCAGCTTAGCGTAAGCTCAATGTTCCACTTAACTTACCGTTAGCTCGATGTTCCATTCAGCTTAGCGTAAGCTCGATGTTCCATTCAGCTTAGCGTAAGCTCAATGTTCCACTTAACTTACCGTTAGCTTGATGTTCCATTCGGCTTACCGTAAGCTCGATGTTCCACTCAGCTTAGCGTAAGCTCAATGTTCCACTTAACTTACCGTTAGCTCGATGTTCCACTCAGCTTACCGTAAGCTCGATGTTCCACTCAGCTTAGCGTAAGCTCGATGTTCCACTCAGCTTAGCGTAAGCTCAATGTTCCACTTAACTTACCGTTAGCTCGATGTTCCATTCAACTTAGCGTAAGCTCGATGTTCCATTCAGCTTAGCGTAAGCTCAATGTTCCACTTAACTTACCGTTAGCTCGATGTTCCATTCGGCTTACCATAAGCTCGATGTTCCATTCAGCTTAGCGTAAGCTCAATGTTCCACTTAACTTACCGTTAGCTCGATGTTCCATTCAGCTTAGCGTAAGCTCGATGTTCCATTCAGCTTAGCGTAAGCTCAATGTTCCACTTAACTTACCGTTAGCTCGATGTTCCATTCGGCTTACCATAAGCTCGATGTTCCATTCAGCTTAGCGTAAGCTCGATGTTCCACTCGGCTTACCGTAAGCTCGATGTTCGAATACGTTCGATTGTTATATAAGTTCAAGGATCGTCGTCATACATAAACATGAAATTAAATCTCTATGTCAAGGTTTTAGAAAGCTGGCCGTTTCAGCTGATTTTTCAAATTTTTTCTATACTTTATTTGTGGATTTATAGATGATTTTAAAATACGCAAACCGTCGGAAATAATTAGTTTTCGAGTTTTTTTTCCAGTTTCCATTCGGGACCTTTGGGTATGTGGGAGCATTAGAATGGGGAAACGACAAATTTGCTGTTTTATTTTAAAGTTCAAAGTTCATTGACCCCGTGGCCATTGACCTTGACCTTTAACTTGACCGTTCGTGTATACTTCGCAGAAAATTCACAGCTTTGCCATTTTTTTACGCTTAATCTCGTTCAAAGTTCATTGATCTCGAGGTCTTTGACCTTGACCTTGACCTTTCGTGCAAATTTTGCAGAAAAATCTCAGCCCTTTTTGAATATAAAATCCGAATCAGGGCTCCCCACCACCTTAAACTTTGAATGAACTTTTAAATAAATCTTACTTAAAAAAACTGAAAATTCATCGTTTACTTACCCTAATACTCCCACATCCCTAAAGTTCCGAACGCTTGAATGTTTGAAAACTAATTATTTCCCACTGTTTGCGTATTTTAAAATCATCTATAAATCCACTAATAAAGCATACAAAAAAATTGCAAAAGCATCTGAAAAGGCCGGCTTTCTAAAGGCTAGCCAAGCTCATACCTCATAAGGTATGATTGTTTCTTCAAAAATGGTACGAAAAGATTTGCTAGGTTGTGGCACTTCATCACTGAGGAGTTTTCTGACAGTGAATTAAACAAAAATTCCAAAAACCTCGCTAGGGGGTGTGTGGGAATTGCCGCCTGTATTCTGCGGTCCGAAATGATGAAAATGTGTCAGCGGCCTAGCGCGAGCTTGGGACTTCATATAATTCAGACCACACTACAATTTTGAAATGTCCCAGACTAAGGTCACAGGCCACAATAGTTTCTACTCTGTGGTAGACCGACGACAAGTCAACAACAATATCTGGCGAGCTGCTTTCATAACAGAGCTGTCAGAGAACCCCTCATTACTTTTATCTCTCATTGGTAAATGGTCGGTACTGGATAATAAAAAGATAATAAAACCAACGAAAATGACCAATAACACGGATCTCTGTAACAAAATATGGAAAGCAAGAAAGTCTGCACTAATTAACCGCTGACCTGATGGCTGTAGTGCGACCAGCTGACTCTGATACTTTACATCATATAACTTACTATGGCGAGAGGTGCGAACTAAGTGGTCGTGCTATCCCACAACGCCCTGAATTGTGGTGAATAAAATAATACCTTGGGCACTATTTACACACATTGATCTAGTGATCTAGCCCCAAACTAGGATTCCCTGTATCTTGGGTACTAGACAACGATACACATACTTATATAGATAAATATTTTACTTAGATAGATAAACAACCATGACTAGGGTACAAATATCCGTTCTCATCAAACAAATATTTGCCCCCACCGGGACTCGAACCCGGGACCCTTGGCTTCGTAGGCAGGGTTACTGCCGACTCGGCCAGTCGGGTCGTCGGATGAAACGGGAGATGTGCTAAGTTTGGTCTAATAACTTGGTCAATTCCGAAGTAGGATTGATCACGAGAGATTGTCTGTAAGTAAGTGTTTGACTTTTCGCTCAGTCAGTCAGGCCACGTTTGTAGGTAAATAAAGTGTTCACTCACACGCCACTATTTTTTTTAGCTCTCACTAAAAGATCTCGCAAAAGTTTACTGCCTTTGCCTTTTTACAGTGTCTATACGTTTAGGAGCTCCTCATCATCACAACCAGCCTGTCAAGGAGCCGACATTGTTGAGTATATTGAGACGACCTCTGGCGCCTCGGTTGTGGCTCCGTCTTCCATGCGAGAGGTCCCAGGCTCGGTCCCCGGCTGGGGGTAAACAAAAAAACCCCAGATCTTGGATGTTTATATGTGTGTGACATCGCTGTTTCTGGTTCCCACGACACAGGTACCCTAATGTGGGGCCAGAAGCAATGTCAGTGCCTGTATGTAAATGTTTATGTGTATGTTATGTTTATGTTATCTGCTCACGTACACGCATCTCAACTCCGTCCGGTGCGACACGCATGGTTTTCTGATAGCTCAATTATTAACCTCTTGAATACCACCGGCGTTAGATGACGCCAATTTCCGTCACAGGTTTCAACCTCTCAAACACCGAGGGTAGTTGGCACGGGTCTCGGTTTTGAACCTTATGCCATGGTAATAAAATTTAAAAACTATATCGGAAATGTGGCGTTATCTAACGCCGGTGGTTTTCAAGAGGTTAAATTTTATTACTACCCGTCCCAACTACTCTTGGTTTTTGAGAGGTTAAAGGAGCTCGTTAGATGCCATTGTAGTATTTGTGGTGTTCTACCACACAGTACAGTATACTGTGACATTTCACATTTTTACGTGTCTTAGTTAAGTAAAGTCTCAAGCTCGCGCTGATACACTTTCATCATTTTTGAGAGCGTGAGCAACCACAAATGTCACCACTTTTTACTTTTTTCATCGATTTCTCTACAGAGGTCGGATTCCACTGCATAAGTTATGTTATAAACGTTATTATGTGAAACGACATAATTATTTTCCAATGCGCCGGCGCCGACGGATTGGCGCCAATGTGACGTAAACCTGGTTTAGGGTACCGCTGGGAGTTTCTTTGCCCATCAAGAAGAGTAAATATAAGTATTAAACTAAGGTAGTCATACACCAATAAAATAATAAACATAAGGCATATAAGAGGCAATTTTACCCACGTATATTCAATACTCCATTTCGCGAGACAGGAGGCTATCCCATCGCCGCATCTATGTATAATTAAGGTTTCATCACGATGAAAATAAAATAATACTACACAAAATACGGATTTATCACATAACATTGGTCCGTGGTCTAGTGGGTCTCACGCTGAAGGTTTAGATTTCGAATCCCGGTGTCCAGATAGTAAGATAAATACTTATCTCATTGGTACATGGCTTTATGTTAATTTATCTTACTCCATTATGACCCGAATAGCCAAGTCGGCAGTGACCTTTCCTACGAAGCCAAGGGTCCCGGGTTCGAGTCCCGGTGGGGGAAAATATTTGTTTGATGAGAATGGATGTTTGTACCCTAGTCATGGTTGTTTATCTATCTAAGTATAATATTTATCTATATAAGTATGTGTACCCAAGATACAGGGAATCCTATAACACTGCCGCTTACGAACTCTCGTTTAGGTTAAGGGCAATCCGACTGTGGAACGCACTTCCCTGCGCTATTAGGGAAAGTCCCTCAATTTTCACTTTTAAGAAAAGATTGAAAGTGCATTTCCTTTCTCTTCCGTAAATGGTACCATATTTATGTAGGTATATGTATGATTTATTATAGTTTATGTATGTTCATGCTATACATTGTATTTTATGTAGTGGAAGTATATATATATATATATATATATATATATATATATATATTTATTTTATATTTGGTATAGTTTATATATATTTTGAAAGTAATTTGCGACCGTATGTATAGTATGTATAGTGTTATTGCGAACTAGGACTTTCCAGTATAATTAACTCTCCTGTCCTGCCTAGGTTTGCTGGAAGAAATCTCTTTTTAGAGATAAGCTCGCCTTTGCTTATTACATTACTTTTAATTGTCTGTAACTTTATATTATCTATGCAATAAAGAATAAAGAATAAAGACTGAATCCTAGTTTGAGGCTAGATCGATGTGTGTAAATAGTGTCCAAGGTATTATTATTATTCATTATACCGATGTTTTAATAGTGATGGAAAACATCGGGAGAAAACCTTAATTACTGCAAAGCGGCGGCGATGGGCTAGTCCCCTGTCCAGGATATTAGAGAATTGAATAACTGGCTAAAAGTGTACAAAATTGTGCCTCTTCTATGTATGGTATCGTTTATCGTATGGGAATAGCTAGGCATTATCTTAAATATTACATATATGATATTGTTTCTGGCCCTACACTAGGATACCTTGTGTCGTGGGAACCAAGAACAACGACGTCACCAAGAGTCCCCAAATGATAATGGGCAAAAGACCCGTTGACATTTTAAGGTGATACCAAAAATATATATGAAAGGAATACGAATGTAAACGAAAGTGACAGCGTTCATTACTTCCACATAAGGAAGAAAAGAGAGCGCAAACAATGCGCTCGACTCAAACTAAAATAACGTAGAGCCAAACCACATGAAAATTGTTTAAAAATAAACTACGCTATTTTGTCGAAACGATTTTCAAGGAGGGTTTACGAATAATTTTTGAATGAAATTCCGCAATGAAATTGGATTTCAAAAGTACAGGCAAAAATAAAACAATTTAGAGGTATTTTGATAAGTCAATACTGTAGAGAAAATGTCACCCAATCAGTGAGAATCTTAATCATATACACAATAAAAATCAAATGATGCTAAGCAGATGCAGATGACTAAGTAAATGGATTCGAAAAAACCCGATATATTTTGGTATCGCCTTAAGCGGCACTTTATTTGAACAGCAAACTGAGCTTTCGGCTGAACACATACGGAACCCGTCATCGCCAAATTTTCCTGACCGCAAAGTTAAAAAAAAACTTAACTATAAAAAAACACACTCGTTCATTAATAACCGAAGAGAGACGCGGTCGCAAGGTCGTCACTTTCACTCGCGGATGCAAATACGGCAGAGACGAGCGAGAGAGCAGATATGACAGACATTAAAGAGATGTATCTACTGTGATTCGTAACCTCTTTAATGGTTAACAAAAACAAAAACAAAACTGTAACCGCCTTATTCATAAACGTCTCATAAACATCTCATAAACCTATTTTAAATATAATGCCGTTATAATTCGTTTGTCTTTGTCTGTCACTTTGAAATTTGTGTTTGTGAGAAAAAGACAAAGCACATTTTAGCTATAATAGGTTTGATAAGTTTTATGAATAAGGCGGTAAGTATATTCATTCTCGTTTAGACTCGAGAAGGTTAGCAATTCTTTCAAGGGTCAGTGCATTCTCTACTATAATAAGATACCTCTCTGGAGATTTTGAAATCGCCATTTAAGCAATTTAAAAACCGGTTAAGTGCGAGTCTAAATCGCGCACGAAGGGTTCCGTACCACCGTTCAATGGAAGCGATGGTGTGGAGTGAATAGTTTAGATTTTACACAGCAAAATATTGTTTACAAAGTTATTGGTGCGGTTACTTTCACAATCAATCCATAAGTTTGTATGTGGTATTGAAATAATTGTTGTATGGGAGCCCCCTTAAATATTTCTTTTATCCTGTTTTTTAGTATTTGTTGTTATAGCGGCAACATAAATACATCATCTGTGAAAATTTCAACTGTCTAACTATCACGGTTCGTGAGATACAGCCTGGTGACAGACGGACGGACGGACAGCGGAGTCTTAGTAATAGGGTCCCGTTTGGAACCCTTCGGGTACGGAACCCTAAAAAGCATGTTAAACAAAAAAACCAACAGTGATGAATGTTTTTGGTTCCCACGACACAGGATATCCTAGTGTGGGGCCAGAAGCAATGTATGTGCCTTTATATAAATGTTTATGTTTACATTATATTTATCTCTTCTATTCTTAATAGCTTTCAACAAAGATATTTTTATTACACATATAAAATATTTATTTACTAATAAAAAATAATATTTAACAAAATACTATCCAGAAACGCTTCGTCAAAGTACAATAAGTATCAAACAATGAATCGAAATAACCACCTGGGACATTTCGATGCCAAAGGTTCCAATATGTAAAGCAGTATTACCACGCTGTACATCCTGTGATATCCTCTGTTAGTCTGTTAGTTAGTTATGTTATATCGCTTTCAGAATTCTCCGAGCACTACATTAAAATTTTGCACTATGTTCAAGATTACTTAAATGACGGGACTTTATGGGGTTAATGAAACTAAAAACAGACCTTGTTGTTAAAAAAAATATAATTATTTATTCTTGATTATTAATGGTTAGTATTTAATCGCACATAAAAAATACTGATTTGCACAGCAAAAAAGGATCAACGAAAATACTTTTTATGTTTTAAATATTTTATGTGTACTTATGTTTATGTTTTAAGTATTTTTGTTGTTCTTACATGTTCAACCTAACACGAAGGATAAAGGGGGCTTCGCTTCGCTCACCCCCGTTACCCTTCACCTAAGCTACCGCAGCATTTTTCCCAGATATTTGCTGTGCAAATCAGTATTTTAATATTTCCCATTATTAATTATAATAATTAACATTGTTATTTGTATTAGTTAAACACAATCAGTTTTTAAAAGAGATCTAAAAATAAAAATTCAAATTGTCTCTCAGCGTCTTGACCACTGTAGGCACAATACTATTGACCACTTCTGTACATATTCTCCTACACATCTATGTCCTCATTCGCAAGGCTTTATGTTATGCTTTATAAAGTTTTATATCACGTCAAAGATTGTTTTGTCAGACTCGGAATATATTGGTTTTGTTTTATATTAATTCAGTTTCTAAAGGGTTTGTGATTTCGTGATTTCACCACCATAAGACGCCACGCGTTAATGAGATTTTTATTTGTTGAATTTAAATTTTGAAATGTAGGTAGTTTCTCAGTGAAAAGTATCTGCTATTTGATGCATATCGTTATTTGTTGGATTTCAATAACAATAAAAAATAGCGTCACGCCTTTTCCAATACGGGGATGCAGGTGCACGATTTAGGTACTCAATTTCCTTTGACAAGGGGCTAGCTCATCACCACCGCAGCTATGGAGAACTTTAGATTTTTACGGCTTATATACGTCGCGCCACGACTTATGAGTGGTGGCCTTGAATGCGCAGTAGTCACTTTTCATTCTGTGCATGTGCGCATATGCGCAGTAATTCCCGCCAAGTCACCCAGCGCTCTTAATTCGTGGCGCGAGGTATACCCTGTACTGCATACTAACCCATATATACTTTGATAGGTTTTGAACTTTATCACCAAGCAATAAGGTTGAAAAACGCAATCCATGTCGGGTCAGGCTGACTTGCACTCAGACCATTTCGATCCAAAGAGGACTAACAGAGCAACATAACTTAATATTTTTATAACGATATAATAAATAACAAATACATAGTTTCAAATCCGACGCGAAATTGTAAAAAATAATAATGTGATCAACAGATTGTGTGATAACTTTGAGAGACTTCTAACTAGCAAAACTTATCAAATTATGTTTATATGTTCGCGAATCCCTGCTGACACTCCTGATCAACCGGCTGGTATAAAGAAACAACTGCTTGAATACTGCTGTGTTGCGTAACTTGAGATTTACAAAAGGTTGTTTTGATCTTCTGTGGCGTCTGTACAGGAAGTTACAGAAATAGTTACGTTAAGTAAGTTATGTTTATGTCGCAGTTGGTTGGTTAAATAAGACACTCAATTTGTTAGTTAAGTGTCTTATTTAACCAACCAACTGCGACATAAACATAGCAAGGGTGTTCCCTAGACCGTTAATTAAAGACCGACGTTTAACCAAGTCACTAGCATTTTGATTTAAATAAAGCATCGTTGAAAACGTTTAACAATCTGTCTTACCGAAAGCAATCGTGTTGGTTAAATAATGAAAAAACAAGATGGCGTCACGATTACTTTCAGATTCTATCTTTACACTACTGATTTGCACAGCTTATTTCAGGGCAAAACATGCGGTAGCTTAGGTGAAGGGTAAAGAGGGTGAGCGAAGCAAAGCCGTCTTTATACTTCGTGTTAGTTTGAACATGCAATAACAACAAAAAATACTTAAAACATAAACTTAAGTACACTTAAAATATTTTTTATATGTAAAGTAAGTTTATTTATATTGTATATGTCTTGTCGCATAGAAACGTTTAGACAACTCGTTAAACGTTTTGTTCACTCACTTGTCTGACGGAACTTCAGCGACTTGGTTAAACATCGGTCTTTAATTAACTGTCTAGGGTGTTAGTTAAGTGTCTGATTTAACCAGATAACTGCGACATTTATATTAATGTTGTTTTACGAATTATTATTATTTTGATTAAATTACTGTGAAATCGATTTAATATGGACATATTCAATCTTCGCTTCTACAATGGCGCTCGAACATTCAAAAGTCATCCTCTAGTTAGATACCTTTTAAACATGTATTTAAAGTCAAGTCAAGTCAAAGTTCTTTATTACTGAGGATATTTATATATACTTAACAAACGTCATTTTTGCCTCTTCTCTACATTGGACCACTGTGGGAGAGGAAGGGCGAAGAAACTCCCTCAGATTGATTTTTAGATCTCTTTTAAAAATTGCTTATGCTTAAATAATACAAATATTACAATATTAATTATTATGATTTATAAGCAGGAATAAATAATTACAAAATTATTAACATCTTTGTTGAGCCAGATTAACCCCATACAGTCCCGTCATTTAAGTAATCTTGAACATTTTAATATCCCTTTTTCGAAATTGCCGCTTTAACATGGTTTTTAAATTGCACAAATGGCAATTTCAAGATCTTGTTGTAGTAGAGAATGCATTGACCCTTGAAAGAATTGCTAACCTTCGCGAGTCTAAACCGGGGCGCAAGTAGTCTGTGATTATTTCTTAGGTTAACATTACAACTATCGCTAAGTTTGGAAAATGTTGTAAGGTTCTTGCGTACATACATTATATTTTCGAAAATAAATTGACTAGCTTCAGTTAGTATGTCAAGGAGTCTGTTCGTTTTAAATTATAAATGGTCGAATAGCTCTTTTCTGTAAAATAAAACTAGTTTGAATATCCGCTGCTTTCCCCAAGGATGGAAAGGACATGGTACCCAGAATAATGTCCTGACTTTTGGTTAGGAGCCTATTTGCAGAGTTAAGATTTAGAGAAACGACGGTTTAGTAGTTTAACTGAATTCCTTATATTGGCGGGAATTTATGTACTTGGAAGGCTATACGACTGCGACCTATCAGCTTTGAGAACACACCAGAAGTAAGGAGGATTTGGGCGGTTGCAACGTCTTTTATAACACAGCTATTAACTAACCTTTTTAAATACAGTGTGGCCAAACAACAAGTATGGCGGTTTCACAGATTAGTTTTTGTACAATCGATTCTCAATCGAATAAACCAACACGCCCCGTCAAAAGCTAATCAAAAACAAAATCATTTTATAATTCAAGTATACATCATATTGCAACACCTAAACAGAACATATTACCTTCCAAGTAACTGCTGGGAGTAATTACATATAGTTCATGATCCAACATTAATTGCAAGGATTAGGGAAAACCCAGAAAAACCTAATCAGATCATGTCATAATAATTTAACTTAATATTATCATTTTATAACAATGATTTTGTAAATGTTCATATTAATTAACTCATTAAACACATTGTAGACCCATTTCCACTCTTAAATTGTGAAAACTGATTGTAGGTAGAGGCTTCGTCATTGTATCTGCCAGTTGTGCACCTGTTGGAATGTAATTTAATTTAATTACATTTTTCTCTACTTGTTCACGTGTGAAGTGATATTTAATATCTATATGCTTGGACCTTTTGTGGCTGGTAGGATTCTTTGCAATACTGCTACAGCCGTTATTGTCTTCAAAAATGGTAATGGGTGTTACAATTTGTATGTTAATGCTTAACGCTAGTGATTTTAACCATAAAGCTTCCTTTACAGCCTCGTACAATGCCATATATTCCGCTTCTGTCGAAGAAGCAGCAACGGAGGACTGTTTCTTTGTACACCATGTTATTGTACAATTATGGAAAGACTGAAATATATATCCTGTTGTACTACGTCTATCACTTGTATCACCACCCCAATCGGAATCTGCATACCCACACAGTACATTCTCAAAATCACCTCTTTTATAAACTAATTTTAAATCAATTGTGCCCTTCAGGTATCTAAGAATTCTTTTCAGACATTGCCACAACTCCTTATTATTCTTATTATGTATCTGCTCAATATATTTACACTCGCACTTAGATCTGGACGAGTACACAGCATAACATACATTAAACAGCCTATAAGGTTTTTACAGGGCGCATCATATTTATCGTCTGAATTCAGAGCCTCATAATTAGGTTTACTTTCTAGAGGAGTACTTGCTGGGTTGCAGTCCTGCATATTATATTTACACAATATTGATTTTATGTACGAACTTTGATCTAATGTTAGAGTACCATTTTCTCTAGTTATTCTTATACCTAGAAATAATTTTATCTCATTCATATCAGTCATTTTAAATTTGCTCATTAGATACATTTTAAAATTATTCATTGTTTGGACATCCGCACACGCGGCGACTAAATCATCAACGTATAGTACGTATAGTACTATGTATATATTTTTATTAATTTCACCTTTATCTAAAACATATATACACCTATCAACATCCGAATTTTGAAAACTTTTCTCTTTTAGAGATTGCTCAAAGACTTCAAACCAACATCTTGCAGCCTGCTTCAACCCGTATAGCGCTCTATTTAGCTTGCATACTTTGTTGCCTGTATAACTTACCCCTTCAGGAATTTCCATATAGATCTCCTCTTATAATTTACCATTTAAAAAGGCAGTTTTGACATCTAAATGATGAACCAGTAAGTTATTTTGATTTGCAAAACTAATTAGCAACCTAAAACTAGCAATCCTAGCTACTGGCGCGAATGTTTCTTTGTAGTCTACGAGATATTCTTGACTAAAGCCTCTAGCTACAAGTCGAGCTTTATATCTTAAAGGTTTTCCATATTCGTCATGTTTGATAGTGAAAATCCATTTACAATCAACGACATTTCTATTGGGTATTCTATCCACAATTGACCAAGTATTATTTTCCTTAAGGGAGTTTAATTCATCTTTTATTGCACTATCCCAATGAATTCTATCATCCCTAGTTTTTATCTCTTCAAATGAACTAGGTACTTTACACAACAATGATTGAGCACACTGTAAATATTCATCATCAGTTTCATCATAACATACACCTGGTCGACCTCTGAGTCTATCGCTCCTTCTCAATTCATAACTTTTACTTTCATCTGTGATTTTAATAGGTATGTCATTGTTTTGCGTTTTCGGGTCTGTATTATCACTGCATAATTTACGAATTTTGTTGGGACTGTGGTCAGATTTCACCTGATCTGCATGACACTGATTTAGATAGACCCTTATCAGTTTTGTCGTGAGAATTTTGAACATTCTCTTCAGGCTTAAGCTTAGGCCTGGATTCCAGAAAATTTGTCTCATCCATAATAACATCTCTCACAGTCACAAACCTTTCGCTTTCTACACTCCAAACTTTATATCCGTTTGGTTCATAGCCCACCAGTATTCCTTTCCACGATTTGTCGTCAAACTTTGCCTTACTGGTTTTATTATGGACATAGACTGTAGCACCGAAAACCCTTAGGTATTTTAGAACCGGTTTTTTACCATGCCATAACTCATATGGTGTCTGAGATTGTTTCAATGCCCGCGTAGGTGTTAGATTTATTAAATGCACTGCAGTTAGAACTGCTTCGCCCCAAAATACTTTATCTAGCTTTGCCCCATGAATCATAGCACGGGCTTTCTCAGTTATCGTTCTAACCATACGTTCTGAAACACCATTGAGTTGAGGCGTTCTTGGAACCGTTAAATGATATGATATACCTTTTTGTACACAATATTCTTTCATCTCAGAGGATAAGTACTCGCCACCGTTATCACAGTATAGATTTACTAATTTTGAATTGAATTTAGCTTCACACTTTGCAACGAAGTCTTTGAAACAAGCGAACACATCTGATTTATAGGTTATCAGGTAAGTTACGCAATAGTGTGTGAATTGATCGACAAACAACACAAAGTAATTTTTGTTATCAATTGTTGGAGGAGTGATAGGCCCGCACACATCCGAATGCACAATAAACAATGGTCGCTTGACATAAGATTTATCCTTACTCTTATTAAAGGGCAGTCGCGTCTGTTTCCCATTAATGCACGGTTCACACAATTTTTCATTAGGAACCACAGATTCAATTAGTTTTATATCGTCCACCATATCATTGCCTTTTAATTCCTGGAATTTATTTTTACTCATATGACCTAATCGTTGATGCCATAATTCATAGTCATTGTTGTTCGTGCACATTTGGGAAACAGAGCGATGCTCTATTACAGATAACGTTATAGCAAATAAGTTGTTTCTACACATACCAGTCATCAGCTTCTTACCGCCGCAGTCAGTGACGTGAGCTCCATGTTGGTCGAAGACAACGTTCAAGCCGGCTCGCTGCATTTTGGACACCGACAGCAGGTTGTACGGCACTTCGGGGCAGAATAGCACATCCTGCAGGACGCCCGGAGTACCTGTCTCGCTCACAACTCGAATGGATCCCTTCTTCGTAGCTGAAATAAATTGTCCAGTTTTAGCAATTGAAATTTTAACTGGTGTGGTTAAGTTTGAGCAGGTGTAGAAGAAATCTTCCCTGTTTATTATATGGTCCGATGCACCAGAGTCCAACAGGAACGTTATCCTGTTCTCCGATTGCTCGTCCTCTTGTTGGTAGTCGCCCGTCATGAACGCGAAACCTGAGAACTCGTCTGGCGCGGGCCTCGATTCTTCGTTCAGCTGCGCCGCATGAACTGCTTTGGACCTTGTCTGGGTATTGTGATGATTCTGATTCTTTTTGTAGCAGTAGCAGTCATTTTTGTAATGTCCCTTACGTCCACAATGATGGCACTTGACAAATTGGGATTTCCTCGTCATCTTGTACTTATTTTGATGCCTTTTGTGATCGTAGTTAGTCGACGATTTAGAGTGATTCAAATTTTGTTGTTTGAACTGTTCAGCATGCAAAACTTTAGTGCTCGTGTCGGTACTGTCAGACTTCAATTTTACTTCATGGTCAAGTAGTCGAGTTTTCACGAATGCCAGAGTTAGGTTGTCCTCTGACAATGTCTCAATCGCCGTAATTACACCGTCGTAGTTGCTCGGTAGTGTGAGTAACAAATGCGATACCTTGTCAGTCTCATCAAGTTTTGCGCCGGCTGCCAACAACTCCGAAATCAGCTCGTCGAATGTGGTGAAGTGGCTCACGAGGGGAATATCACCTTGAAGTTTCAGGGCAAGTAACTTTTTACGTAATGCTAACTGCGTTGCAAGGCTTTTTCGCTCGTACAGCGCGCCGAGACTTTATTATAATTTTGGGGGTAGATTCAACTTTCGCGAAACAAAGGAATGAGTCCGATAAGTATTCTATGATAACACTTTTTGCGGTTCGACAGTTTTTAATCCATTGTTCATTTTGTTCTATCGGGGGTTCTTCGTCAATCACTTTAATTAAGTCCATCTCACTTAGTAACGCGCGAATTCGAAACTTCCATACTGCGTATTTTTCGCCAGCAAAAGGTTGGATGTTACGTATGGGTCTTTTCGTTTCCATTTTTGAAATTTCGTTAATACTTGCACAGTAGATTTATTTCGCGGCACACTGGGCCCATAACCTTTTGGTTAGGAGCCTATTTGCAGAGTTAAGATTTAGAGAAACGACGGTTTAGTAGTTTAACTGAATTACTTGTATTGGCGGGAATTTATGTACTTGGAAGGCTATACGACTGCGACCTATCAGCTTTGAGAACACACCAGAAACAAGGAGGATTTGGGCGGTTGCAACGTCTTTTATAACACAGCTATTAACTAACCTTTTTAAATACAGTGTGGCCAAACAAAAAGTATGGCGGTTTCACAGATTAGTTTTTGTACAATCGGTTCTCAATCGAATAAACCAACACTGACAGTCCTAATGCGAGCAGTCACAAAATGTACGGTTTTCAATACAAAAGAGTTCAACGCGCGCACGCTGTTAGTGAAATCCGATTTGAAAAGAAACATACTTCTTCCGATTACGACCACAACCTCATCTGGCACAACTAGATTCTGGCTTGCTACGCCCAATGGGAATTCTCTTTTTGGATTTAACTCGACAAAAAAATGTTCCCTGGATTGTGAAAGGTAAAATAAGAATATAAAATGTGTAATATCATTAACTTTTTAGGCTTCCGTACCTTAAGGTGATACGAAGAAAATATGAGGATTTTTTCGGATCCATTTACTCCAATATAAAGTCATCTACAGATTTGGGTTTTGGTTTAACGTTTATTGAGTATTTGATTAAGATTTTCACTGAAGGAAAAATCAATTGGGTTTAAGTTTCTCGATAGAATGTTATTGCGCAAAGACGTCTAAATTGTTTTATTTTTTCCTGTAATTCTGAAATCCTAACTTATTTCATTGTGGAATTGCATTCAAAATGTGGATATTATGTATTAGTATACTCTCCTTGAAAATCTTTTTGACAATATAGCGTAGATTATTTTTAAATATTTTTTATGTAGTTTGGCGCTACGTTATATAATTTTTCCCCGATTCCGTCCCTCTCACACTGCGGGTCTTTCCGCCTGGAGTAACGGGGACCTTTGCACGGACGAGGTATCACCTTAAAAGGAAAAAAGGACCCTTGTAGGATCACTTTGTTGTCCGTCTGTCCGTCTGTCACAAACCTTTTTCTCAAAAACGCTCAAACTAACGAACGTATCAAATTTAAATTAATATCAATCACTCATTGTATGTGCCTGTATGTAAATGTTTATGTTATGTTCATGTCTGTGGACTCTTGGAGCTACAAAAAATTCAAACTTACAGGTGCACGCAATAAAAAAATACAGCCTTTTTTGTCCCGATTTTCCTAAATCTGCTTGATACTCGCAAGGGAAACAAAACCTTTAGGGTTTTTGATGTTGACCTAGGATGATGAAATTTAGCAAAAAGTAAGATCTCCCCATTGAATCCGATACCTATTATTAATACCAAGATACTTAATAATATCTGATGAAATATTTCAAACATTTTATTAAAAAAATATCGCCATCTAGTGACCCCAGCGAGTACTAAGTAAAAAGCTGTTTCTGTTTATCGTGAAATTAGAAAGTTCCTGCGCGCACGCAAGCAGTGACTATCACGCGGTTACTGTCTTGGAGTTTCTTGTGGAGTAAGCAAAGATGGTGCTAGTGTCACGTCTTTTGAACAAGCGAGTTAAGCGAGCGAAGCGTCTCCGTTCAGCTTGGTCAAAAATGATTTCGTATGTCTGGATTTTTGTCCGAATATCTGTCCGGCTTTATAGAAGTGGGGGAGGTAAGTTTGCTGCAGCAAACGTATTCGTTACAGCGGATTTCAGTTCTTGATTTTATTTCGGAAAATATATACCTCTCCGCCTTCACAAGACGAACCCGTAGACACCAGATTTGACCTCATAGGACCAGGCGCGTACATACCTTCTGGGGCTTCACTACGTAAACACCTCTTAAAAGGCACCTCCGTGTTAAAAATTAAATAAGGATATAATTACGCTTAAACAAGTACATTTTTTTTGTGATATAATATAGATTAAGTATAGACACTATTAAATCAATTGTATCAACCGGACTAAACAAGTGATTAAAGTGAAAAAGACACAATATTACCATAACAAGAAACAGTGTAAAAGTGATCAGTTACAACCGTACATAGATACGAAAACAGTGTTAAACAAGGTCATATCAGCAAATAACATATAAACTCAGTGAACAATATCATAACTTACGTTATTCGTTGTGTAAATCTTGTGACAAATATCGTGCAGTGCAAAGTCCACCAACTACATAACGCACAGATGCACCTTCACCGACCTTCAACTACATAGAACCCAAAGACTATATTCGACGCGTCTCTTAGCGACTCGATAGCCGAACGGTTAAGGACGCTGACTATACTGTGCAGCGCAAGGTGGACATGGTTCGAGTCCCACCACGACTCATAATTTTTTCGATTTTACTTTTTTTTTTTTTTTTTTTTTTTTTTTTTTTTTTTTTTTTTTTTTTTCACCTGTGCGATAAATCAAGCACTTGTTGATGAATACCAAACATAACCTGTGATCTACCAGCTGTACCAAGCAAGATTACATAATACCAAAAAGACGTAATAGTTCCAAGATCAGACCACCAGAAGTCACTTGCACATCCACGAGCCTATACTGCCTGCAAGTGCAAGATGAAGTCTGCGAAACAAACGCTGCTTCCAAGAGTTCAGTCGCCAAACAGTGGACAAAAAATCAACAAAAATACACAAATTGATAACACGATGACCCCAGTCGGAGTAACATTTAGAAAAAGATTCAAGCCTAGATTACTGGAAGATTCAATGCGCAAACAATCATTGCATGAAAATCTGGAAAATAGTAATCTCAGTACTTCCAGCACAGAAACCTTGAATAGAAGTCTACCAGACCTATCAATAAGACTGGAGAATCTGCGAGAAAGTAATTATAAGGAAGAAATTGAAGAACTCAAACAGAATATAGCCAGTGCACACACAGAAATAGACAATCTTCTGATTGAAAACAATGACCTGAAATGTATTATTGGAAAAATCACCCAACAGAATGACATTTACAAACAAATTTATATTGACAATATGAGCATGAGCACGAAGAAAAAGAAATTATTTAAGAAACTAATTTATGACAAAGTGGGAAAAGAGGTGTAGTCTCGAACAGAAACCCCAACACGCAATGAACAATACATTGACATAAAAAAAGGACACACAGAAACTGCGAATGAAGACGACAATGAAAACGTTAAAAATAAGAAAGAATCAGAAATCTCAAAACACGAGAAACGAGATAATCACGCTGAAGAAGGAAGCACTAAAAATGAAGGCGTGAAAGAAAATGTGAAGAAAACAACGAATGAAGAGACAACACCTTATGAAGAAAAACTACTAAAAAAAACAAATGAAATCAAGATTGATGGAAAAGACAAGAGTTCAATTTTCATTTTCGGAAGACGGCAATGCACAAGACTATCATCAGAGCTCATGTACAAAATGAACACGCAAAAAAAGGTGAAAGACTACAACATCACTTCTTTCATAAAACCCAATGCAAAATCTGAAGAGATTGGGAAAACATGTGATCTATTCAGCATAAAAGAAGATGACTACGTCATTCTGTCAATTGGTGAACACGACAACAACCCGACCAAACTACTGATGGACTTGGGAGCAATTCTTCAAAAATTGGAGAAACCCAATGTGATACTGCTTAGTATAAGTAAATCAGACTACCTAAATGAAAACAAGCTGAATGATACATTGTTAATAGCCAGTAAAAATCATAAAAATTGTACCTTCTTAAAAATAGGACAACATGACAGGGAAACGTTTTTAACAAGGTTAGACACAATGAGCAAAATGATAAGTAATGCGATCGCTCAAAATGATTATGATACAAATTATCTGAATTACAACAAAAGATCGATAGATTTAAACTTTGCTTCAAAAAAAGCACAAACTTCCAATACACAATCAAATAATAAAGCAAATAATAACAACGAAAACAGACACACAAAACCAGGTACAATTCCCTATTACTTCTCTAAGGATATAACCTCAAAAACAAAATACGACATCCAACAAAAAGTAAAGACTCAAACCAAAATATTAAACTTCTTCCCGGTGCTTAGCAATACAAAGAAAACGACACGTATCACACAAGAAGTGAGCAACAATAACTTTTTTCGAGCCTAAACAAACTGATTTCATATTGTTACACCAAAATATAGCTAGCCTAACAAGTAAAAAAGAAATCATAGAGATAACGATCGCGGAACTAAATGATAATAATATAGACCCAGATATCCTTTGTTTCTCAGAAACATTTATTAAAACAGGTGATGAACAAAACGCTTATATACATGGGTACGAATTAGCAGCGACTTACTGTAGAGTACAAAAAAGAGGCGGGGTATGTATTTTCGTACGAGAAGGACTGCCGCACATTCCTAAACATAATTTTGACAGTCTATGTCAAAAAAGTGCTTTTGAGTGCTGCGCTACTGAGATTCCGCATCACAACTTTATAATAATATGTCTATATAGAACGGATGAACGAAACAAACCAACAAATGCGAAGGTCTTTTTAGAAAAATTTGAACAAATGTTATACATTGTTCAAAGAAATATCCTAAGAAAAGAATAATTATTGCAGGTGACATTAAAATTAATACAATTAAAGAATCCATATATTCAAATAGACTACTTGACATCATAAAAAATTATAATCTGACTAATCACATTGACAAGCCTACTAGGCGCAATGCCTGTCTTGACCATATAATAAGTACTGTAAAAGAGGGAACAGGATCTATAATCCCGCTCGGCCTCTCTGATCATGAAACTACCCAGATATTAAAGATACCAGTGAAATCGAAGGTTAACATACCAAAAACAGTGTTCGTTTACCGAAGAGATTTTTGTGAGGATAATCTAAACAAATTTAAAGAGTGTCTTGAAAGTCTTTCCTTTTCTGATGTGTACGGTGAAGCTGACTTGAACCAATCTTTCAACGAATTTCATGATCTACTATGTTTGTTTTACAGCTTATGCTTTCCTTCAAAAAGAGTAAAGATAACTAGAACAAAAAAACAAAAATGGATGTCTCAAGGTCTAAAAATTAGCTGTAAAGTAAAAAGAATACTAAGGTTTAACTTCTATAAACACAAAACAAGAACCACAAAAAATGTGTTTAAAAGGTATGCTCAGATACTAAAAAAATGTACACAAGTAGCCCAAAGAAATAACAATAGTAAATTTATAATCAACAGCAGAAATGTGTGCAAAGCTTCCTGGACAATCATCCAGAATGAAATGGGGCCCACAAATCAAATACAGGGCATTGAAAGGATACTGTACGAGGGAAAAAGTGTCACAAATCCGGTAGATATTGCAAACACAATTAATGATTATTTCATTGATACAACAAATATAAACAACAGTAATAATACATTCCAAAAGACGAGTCACTCACTGGACAAAACAATTTTCTTAGAACCTGTATGTCCAATTGAAACTTATAAGATCATCATGTCCCTCAATAATACTAATGCTTCAGGAAGCGACGGCCTGACTACGAAAGTCTTAAAAAGATGTGCTAACGAACTTTGCTTCGTGCTAACGTATCTGATCAATCTATCTCTAGAGTCAGGGTGTTTTCCATCAAAACTTAAACAATCTGTAGTTAAACCGTTGCATAAGAAAGGCAGTAGAGACGATGTTGGTAACTATCGGCCAATAACACTGATCTCAATACTGTCAAAAGTATTTGAGAAAGCCATGCAAATTCGACTCAACAAATTTTTTACCGCACATCAAATATTAAAACCCGATCAATATGGATTCCAAAAAAAAAAATCTACAACACTAGCGGCCTTTAATCTAGTTAGCAATTTAAGCCGACGGGTTGATCAAAAAGAAACTACGACTCTTTTATTGTTTGACATGTCCAAAGCCTTCGACTTTGTTGACCATGAAGTACTGCTGATAAAACTTGAACAATGCGGAATAAGAGGCCCATCACTGTCCTGGATAAAAACGTACTTAGGGGACCGATCCCAATATGTAGAAACCACAAGAGTAGAAGATAATGTCTTAAAAACATATAAGTCACAACCTAGGTTTAATAAATACGGAGTGCCACAAGGCAGTGTCCTTGGTCCTCTCTTATTCCTCATATACATAAATGATCTCCCAGACCACATCAAACACAAATGTATATTATTTGCTGATGACATTTCAATAATAGTGACACAAAAAAATAATAATTTAAGTAATCATATCTCGGACCTTAATGAAACTGTGACAACCATTGTAAATTATTTAATCAATTCCAATTTAAAAGTAAATTTAACAAAAACTAATATAATGAATTTTAATAAAACTATAAATAATAAATTACTAAGTATAAATCACCAAGGACAACAATTACAAAATGTAGACCATGCAACATTCTTAGGTATAATAATTGATAAGAATCTAAATTGGAAGGAGCATACCAAGAAAGTGTGCGGAAAATTAAATAGATTTGTATTTGTCTTAAGAAGGCTAAGTAAAGTTGCATCAAGACAAACGGCGATATCGGCCTACTACGGATATATAGAAGCAGCACTCAGATATGCCTTGATCATCTGGGGAAACGGTACCGACAAGCAAGCGGTTTTTATCGCTCAAAAAAAATGCATCCGATCAATAGTTGGAGTACCGCAGCACGTATCATGCAAGCCATTGTTTCGCGAGTTAAAAATACTACCATTTCCCTGTCTATATATAATGGAAGTAGCGAAATTTGTTAAACTTAACACAAATCTATTTGCCAGGGCTAGTGATGTATATCCCAGAAATACCAGAAATCCCGATAAGCTTGTTTATAAACACTGTCCCAGAACAGCACTGTACCAAAATAATTGTGACGCAATGTGTATCGCGGTGTACAATAAGATACCTCGATATATTAAAAACCTCGATGTTAATCTCTTCACATCTAGACTACGAAAATGGCTATTAGATAATTGTTTTTATTCACTTCAAGATTTTTTCAATTTTAAAACTGCTGAATAAACTTGTTAAACGTGTTGTATATATTTGCATGCTATATTGACTAGCTGTTTAAGGAGCACAATCAATGTACCAAGAATAATTACTGTACAATACCCTTGACATAGCAAATAAATTTCTTATTTCTTATTTCAGGGAAACGCGAGTAATCGCCGAAACTTAAACCCCTATTTTGCTCAAAAGTCTGCATAGTAATTGGAATATTCAAGCACCTGAAATTGAATTTAAAATGACTTGTGTTTGAACGATCACCAAAACGCACCTATTTTACTACCAATAAATTCGAAACGACCGCCAGAATTAGTAAACGATCACCAAATTGTGTTTGAATAAATGATCACCAAACTTCTTTTTATGTTTTTTGTACTTAAGTTTATGTTTTAAGTATTTTTTGTTGTTCTTACATGTTCAACCTAACACGAAGGATAAAGGGGGCTTTGCTTCGCTCACCCCCTTTACCCTTAACCTAAGCTACCGCAGTATTTGCCCTGATATTTTCTGCAACTTTTGGTGATCATTTACCCATCTTGGGTGGGAAAAAAATATTTTGGTGGTCATTTAAATTGTTCTCATTTAAAATTGTACTTTCCTCGATAAATTGTTGCGCAAAATAAACTTGTATCGCATTATAATAAAGCCTTTTGTCTGTCAGTCGTGACGATATGTTTAAGTATGTATGTGTCTCGAAGGGCTTGCGACTGTTCTCACAGAACCATTAGTTGTATGTTTTTTTTGTTGTTGTTTTTTTTTTTTTAATGGCGGAGATTTGGGATTGATAGTGTAAAAAAACCACTACAGCCCAAACAGCTTGACAGATTTTAACAACTGAGGTAGGTATCGTTGTATTTGTGGAGTCCGTGAAACTAACAGAGGCTACATAATTTTAGTGAAATATCAATAGGTTTTATTTTAGATCGCAAATGTAGTTTACAAAGTTATTGGTGCGGCTACTTTCATACTCCATGTACGTAACCAGGTGCATTCATAAGTTTGTATGTGGTTTTTGTAATGATTCCACTTGTTCTTGTTACCGACATCTGTGGTGCAGCGGTTGTGTCTCTGCCTACCATGCGAGAGGTCCCGGGTTCGATCCCCGGCTGGAGGTAAAGAAAAAAAACACAGGTCTTGGATGTTTATATGTGTGTGACGTCGCTGTTTCTGGTTCTCACGACACAGGGTATCCTAGTGTGGGGCTAGAAGCATTGTATGTGCCTGTATGTATTTGTTTATGTTTATTTTCATCCGATTAGGGTCAAGGGGCGGAGGTGTGGGGTTGACAAATTATTATTATTACAAAAGGTAACTTTCGCTGAGCCACTGTGTTCTGTTATTTCAAAAGGCTCGAGTGTTGCTAGAACTTTCCATGTCGATGGCCAATAAATACTCCGATTGATAGGCAAACTTCAAACTCGTTGCAGATTTAGATGACTGGATTATTGGTCTACCAAATTAAGTAGTACTCGTCATAGTTATAGTTTGTTAGACAAGAAAGATATCCTCAACTAAATCGCAGAACTTTATCATGGCTTTATCACAAACGAGATGTAAACAAGACGATGAATCGTATCATTTTTTTCTTGTAAAATGTTCTGTATTTTCATGTTGGAGTGGATGTATGGAGTGGCCAAAGTTAAGACCTCTCCATGGCTCACAGTTATATCTGTCACCGTAAGATTGTCAAAACCGTTAGTTGATAAAATAACGGTTTTTTTCTCGTTAGTTGGCCAACTACCGACAGATAGTAAACTGTAGCGTACTGCTTACTAATATGACGCGTTAATTTATAAACTAACGATTAAAACCGTTAAATAGTAAACTGGCTTATACTTGAATTGCAAACGAAATACCAGGGCAAACACTGCGGTAGCTTAGGTGAAGACTAGAGGGGGCGAGCGCAGCGAAGCCCCCGAATAGTCTTCGTGTTAGGTTGACATGTAAAAACAAAAGAAACGTAAATTCTAAACCCTGTCGGTCCGGTTTACTATCTGTCGATAGTTGATCAACTAACGCGTTAGTTTATCAACTAACGGTTTTGACTATCTTCAAAACTCAAAAAAAAAAACTCAAAACTCAAAACGTTTATTCTGTAAATAGGCCACAAGGGCACTTTCACATGTCATTTCATTTCATTTTTTACAGAACATTTGGTATTATTATTTGTATCATATTATCAGAAAAAAAAAGTACTTAATTATTGTTTCTGAGAGATGTAAAGAGTCTCAAATGTCATAATAAAATAATTAAAATATAAATAACAGAGATGTATAGTCTCTTTAGTGAATAATACAATGATGATAGGAGATGTAAATGGTCCCCACAGTCAAGAGTTGTATAATTAAATTAATCTTTGGAGGTGTAAAAGGCCTCCAAGTGTCCAGTAAAAGAAACTCTGGCAGTGAGGATGCTCACAATTAATTGAAAAATTCAGTCCCAAGCATTTTTATCGTCTATGTACTCTTTAATACTGTAGTAAGCTTTAGAAATAAGCCTTTGCTTGATGTATTTCTTGAACTTGTTAATTGATAGATCTGTCAAAGTGCTTGGGAGTTTATTGTAAAATCTTACACAATTACCTTTGAACGAGTTTTTTATTTTATGGAGCCGAGTAGTGGGCACTGCAAGTTTGTCCTTGTTTCTAGTATTAAAGTTATGTATATCACAGTTTCTTCGAAAGTTAACAATGTTCTTATGGACATACATAATATTCTCGTAAATATATTGACTATGGACTGTCAATATATTTACTTCTTTAAACTTATTTCTAAGATAATCTCTATTATTCATTTTATAAATCGCACGAACAGCCCGCTTCTGCAGCACAAAAATAGTATTTATGTCAGCAGCACTGCCCCAGAGCAGAATACCGTAGGACATAATACTATGAAAATAACTAAAATAAACTAATATGGCTGGTTTTAAATCTGTCAAGTGAAGGATTATCCTGCATGCAAAAGCTGCAGAGCTCAGTCTGTTCGATAGCTTATCAATATGTGGACCCCATTGGAGTTTGGAATCCAACGTTATACCTAGAAACACTGTGCTGGTTACCAATTCCAATTCCTCATTTTTAATTGTTATACATATCTGATTATTTTTAACGTTAGTAGTAAGAAACTTAACACATTTAGTCTTTTTCTCATTTAATAGCAAATTATTAACATTAAACCAATTTACCACTCTTGATATGGTATTGTTCACGTGATCATCATTAGCGTGTTGGTTTCGCTTTGTTTTAAAAATAAGTGAGGTGTCATCAGCAAACAGTACCATATCATGACAGTCCCTTCCTAGATAGGGTAAGTCGTTTATATAGATGAGGAAAAGGAAGGGTCCCAATATTGAGCCCTGTGGCACGCCCAAAGAAACCAATGATCCTGGTGATCGTTCTCCGTTTACGTCTACCCTTTGTATTCTTCCGTTCAGATAAGATTTTAACAAATTCAATGACGTGTCTCTAACTCCATAATGATGTAATTTCCTGATCAATGTTTCATGACAAACGCAATCAAAAGCCTTAGATAAGTCACAAAAAATGCCTAGGGCATCTTGTGACTCTTCCCAGGCATCAAAAATACTTTCAATGAACTGAATTCCGGCATCTGTTGTTGAACGACCGCGGGTCAATCCAAACTGTTTGTTATGCATTAGCTTATTTGATTCAAAATGATGTAATAGCTGTGATAAGATTAATTTCTCAAAAATTTTACTAAAAGTTGGTAGTATTGATATAGGTCTGAAATTGGTGGGGTCTTGAGTACTACCTGCTTTGAAGAGGGGAATTATCTTACTTTGTTTCATTAAATCAGGAAATTCACCGCAGTCTATACAATTGTTGAAAATGACCGCTAGGTCAGGTGCAATTAATTCGATCAGGGATTTAACGACGTGAACAGAGAGTCCCCAAAGATCATTCGTTTTCTTAACATTTATCAATTTAAATGCCTTTACGACATCTGAACTTGTGACGTGCTTAAAATTCAAGTATGAAGCACACTCTGAGACATTATCTTTTAATATTGCAACAGCAGACAAAGGTGACGAATTTAAATACTTAGTCGTGGAAGCCGGTGCATTAGTAAAAAACGATTCAAATTCAGTTGCAACTTCTAAGCTAGAACTCGTAAGCTGTCCATTGATTTTTAGTTCGTAATCGTGACTCGCTTTTTTACTACGACCGGCCTCCTCATTAATTATTTTCCAAGTCGTTTTTATAACATCGGAACAATTCTTAATTTTACTACTCAGAAAATTACGTTTAGCTGTATGACAGTCTAATTTAAATTGTTTGGAGAACTGTTTGACTTTTTCTTTAAATTCGTCACTCATGTTGAACCGTCGTTCCTCATACAATGCATACTATGCTTGCCTGCGTTTATGCAACTCTGCAGTAGCCCACGTACTAAAGTCGTTTGAACCACTAACCACAACCGATTTTGAAGTGAATATCGCGCTGTACTGTTTCATAAAGGTTTCAAAGAATAAGTTATACATTATATTAGGAGACTGTTCAGCAGCCAAAACGGTAGTTCCTGGGCTAAAGAGTATCTCATTCTTTCTAACCGGTTAGCAGTTATTGGCACAAACGAAATTTTCTTTTTAATGACAGGTTCTCTAATAGAATCAAATTGAAATAATTGACCTAAATGATCTGAATCCAATTCACTGATAACACTTTTACTGATTGGAATAACATCAGTAAAAATGTTGTCAATGCATGTAGCACTAGTAGCAGTCACTCTTGTTGGCTCCATAAATAAATGGCTAAGCCTAAATGATGAGAAAAGATTTATCAATCTAACGCTGAGAGTAGTTCTTTCTAACAGATTAACATTAAAGTCACCACATATAATTAATCGTTTCGTACTGTGTGATGAAATAGTTAGGACGGATTCCATTATTTTCTCGAACATTTCAAAGTCGCTCAAGGGTGGCCTATAGACACATATAACGATGAACTGTTCTAATTCCACAGCTGCAAGTTCTATAGTTCGTTCAACAGATAAGGAAACAATGTCCTTACGTTCCTTGAATTTCATATGATTGTTTAGTATGATTAATGCCCCACCATGTATTGAATTAAGTCTGGTGAACGAACTACCAACCTGGTGATCTTTAAAGCTAAACATAATTTCATTAATAGTTAACCAGTGCTCTGTTATGCACAAAATGTCAATTTTATTACAATTTAAAAATAACTCTATTTGTAGATCTTTGCCTCTAATACATTGAATATTCTGATGAACCAGGCTTATATACTTAGCATGTGAGCTTCCCTTATTCTTAGGGTTTTCTAATATACTAGAACATATGTTGCCAGAGCCTGGGTCCTCTGTTGTCTTATGAACTAATTTAAATGCATCCTGTTATTCTGGTCTGATACCAGATTCATATTAGGCTGCTCAGTAAAAGCAGAGTTAGAAGCCAAATTTTTGGCTGTAATGTCATATAAATATAATAGTGACATAGCTATTTGTCGTTTACAGTAATTTGAAAGGTAAAATGTACCTTTAGTCATAGTAAAATAATTACTAACATAATTGTTAGTGTCAATAATATCAAACTTATTATTATATGTACATAAATTGTACATAGTTATATACATATTATGTCTATATACATTTTCATTTTGTGTCAATTGGTTGCAGTAGGGAAATGTGAACAATATAATTTTTTTCACACTAAGACCATTCAATGTTTCATAAAATTTTATTAAATTATTTTTGTTCACATCTCCCCTATTGCCCATGAAAATTATCAGTGTGGCACTGGCTGTGATAGTGCTGTCATTCAAAATTTGATTTATAATATTATCTACAGTGCTAAAAGGTGAGCAATTACTAATAACACTATGTCCCTTAGAGTATGAGTGGAGTGCTGAGCCCATGCCACTTCCAATCTCATCACAGTACATTATAATATCAGGTGTTGTGGTCATATCAGACTTGGCAGAACTATTATCAGTAACACCTTGTGTTGGTAAACTGTCACACAAGCCCGGAGAGTTGCCCGTTGTCAAACAACCACCTTTCTGCTCACAGCGACAAGTATGGTTGTTGGTCAGCGACTCAAACCGCTCACAATTATGGTTCATTTCTTGAATTAAATCATCCATAGCCAATGAGTATTCATTTATAACTTTCTCAGAGTTCAAATATGCACTGTTTAGTGATCTCAATGAATCCTCTAAGCTTTGGATTTTCAAATGTACTACGGTACTGTGTCTTACGGTGACATATCGATTGTATCGATAACTGTCACACAACACAACAAAGGGTTTGTTTGTAGTCCGTATACCACACGAGCTGATGCCCGCTCAATATGTGGGGACCCGGACATAGCAGGGAGGTCTGACTCCTGGGCATGGGTAACTCCAGTTTTTCCCCCTCCTACAAAAAAAGAAAGAAAGAAAAAAAAAGAGTGTCAAAAGTGTACGTATGTTATGACTTATTGAGAGATGCGAATCTCGCAGGGAATATGGAGAAGCCGTGCTCAGGAGCCAGCATTCCTTACGTAAGTGCTTTTTGTGTTTATTTAAGTATATTAATGTACTTATGATGTTGTTTTAGATAGAATAAGTTAGATTATTATTCAACCCAGTGATTACAGGCCCAGAAATACAACGTTTGCATGTTTTATAGCTAATTCATAGAACTTTACGTTTTGAAAATTTGTCAAAGATGTTTGTAGGGATGTGAAAAATGTATACCGATACGAAAATATATTTGAGGTAGGTACATATAGGATGTTTTGTAGTTGGTTTTGGCATCGATGCAAAGTCTCATGACAAAGCACAAATTATTAAGAACCATTGGCTTAAGTTTAACAAAAGTCTGACCGTTTCCTTTTGATTGATGATTTGATTGCTTTTGATGAAAACACCTGTAATTTTACAGTTGATTGGTAATAATTGCGATTTTGAACAATAGCTGATTTATTTTTTAACCATTCTAATTAAGTACTATGAAAGTACTATGTAACAAATCGAACAAAACTTGTTCTAGGCATCTTTGACTTGGGACTTGGTTGGACCTTTGAAGTGCTAGAAAATTTCCACTGCTTTTTAACAAGGTTTTGTGACTGCATTTAAAAAAATAACTGGTAGAAGTGTTAGCGTGCAAACACTTCCACCAAATTTTTGGCTCATGTTCTATCTTTTGAATTATCGTTACAATAGTATATCATGAAATATTGTAATTAGGACCTCCGAGCCAAATTGAGGGAGAAAAAATCCACCTTTAAATTTTATCTTGTCGCTGGCGCATATTGTAAATTAAATAAATCGATAGAAGACCATCGACCGAACAAAAATGACATGTGATATAATGTTTTTAGGTGTCACGTATACGAGATTTTAGGTTTACTAAAAAAAGTATTGCCCAGCAAATTCCTCGCTTTTTAAACATGACGGGCATTACCACAAAGAATAAACTACTGGTCAACACTTGTTTAAAAACAAAAATGTATGGGATTTAACGTTGGTGTTGAGGTTAAACGCTGTTTGTGTGTCCTGTTTTTCTTCGATATGCCCTAGGCCCTAAGTCTTCATTTAACACCCTTTTCACCGTGGTCCTGCTTAACCCCATCTGAAGGGCCAACAGTTTCTGCTTACGTATGGGATTTCTTTGAATTCGCGCCTTCACAGCTTTTATCACTGCTGGAGTCCTAACAGAGCGAGGGCGACCACTTCTTGACCTGTCATCTCCACTAGAGTCTTCATTGTATCGTTTTATGGTACGATAAACGAATCTTTTGGTTATATTCAAATTTTTCAGTAAGTCGAAAAAACGATGCAACGCAATAACTGCGACATGGTCTTCTTTAAGTGTCCACTCCATATTTAAAAATGAGGAAAATTCTAAAAAGTACACATTTTTATTTTCATGAAAAATTCGAAAAACTTTTTTGTGGCCAGCGTTCTAAATTCAAAAGTTTTTATTGTGTGACAGAACTTATGACCTGACTGTATAACAAATTAACTCTTGAATTTAATTCCCTTTTCTGTTACACCAGAGACCTATATTCCAGTACACCACGGATAGCTGCGGCAATGGGCTAGCCCCCTGTCACGCAAAATGGAGTTTTGAATAACTGGCTAAATGTGGGCACAACTGTGCCTCTGCCACCCCGTTTGAGAAAAGGCGTGACGCTACGCTTGTTTAGTTTTGAAACGGATGAAACGGCACTTATAAATATAAAAAAATGGCTTAATTCAACAAAAATGTAATAGGTAAGTGTTTCATGATCAAAAACAACATTCACCGTTGAGTTACATCACTCATCCAACTTCACGAGCCCATTGCATCTTCATCGAACAAAACCCGAGCTCAAGACTGCAGCCCAGAAACACGGAAATGGACACCACGGTTGCTAGGCAACGCCAGAAACTATCACCGGTCAGCCTCTTTACGGCCATTACGTAAGCGGAGTCACACAAGACATGTTTTATATAACAACCACAGAAAGGGGGGAGCAGACGGTCCGATCCAAGATAGTACGCGACCGAACGTCGACCGAGCCGCGCGCGTGCCGAGCCAAACCAAAACATGCTATACAACCTCAAAACTCAAAAGTAGAAACACAAAAACACGCCGACGAGGAAAAGAAAAAACTAGTGTTCCAAATGCGAATTTAAACCGAACCGCGCCAAAAGAAAATGAAAGTGGTGGCGGCGGAGCAGTGACCGCGCCAACATGTTCAGCGAAAACCAATGGAAAGTGATTCTGCTTGTATTCGCGACCGCCTCAGCTGACAGGCCGAGCCGAGCGCTGAGCACATACTCCAGCAGATACAATGTGCCCATGTTCATACCCAGAAACTACAAGAAGTCGCGAAAATCACGGGTACTATTCCTAGACGAGGAGGAGAATCGACAGCCTTTTGGGAGAGGCGAGATTGATTTGACCCAAACATACGATGGGAAAATCAAGTTCGATGACGCTGCGGACTACGATTTTACATCCCCCGATGATACTACAGAATTGGCGAAAAGTCCTACCGGTGATAAAGATATTCCTTCAGGGAACGAGCGGTTCTACGAACCTTTAGCGAGAGTTAGGCAACCTTTCATTCAATTCACCCCAAACTATTACCAAGGGCGATTCTCCCGTCCGTACGCTCCAAGCTTCGGTTTCGATCCTCACTATTCTCCTTACACACCAGTTTTAAGGAACAGTTTTTACAACGTGAACCAAAACGGTTGGAAGGCGCGCAGCCCTAGAGTGGTCTTCCCTTACCAGGATACTGGAGTAAACAGTGTTGGTCCGGTGAATCCTGTGGTGACGAACTCGCATGGCGGGCCGGGGGGACCGGGTGGACCTGTACTGGGGGGGGCAGGGTTCGGTGATAATGTGGTGTTTCGGGAGCAGAACTTCGGGCTGAATGATGTGGGGTCGGAGGACCTGTCTCTTCAGGATATAGGAACGGGGAGTGCTGATGCGTTCGCTGAGAGAGGTATGTTTGTTTCTGCAGAATTTTTAGATAGAATTTATTGTTTACTTGATAAGTGTTTCTTGTTTACAGTTTTGGGATTATATGATTACCTCAGCAATTGCTTCAGGACCTAATTTTCTTGTTGATTTAACCAGATGTTACAGGAGACAGGAGTTCTGATGGATCGCGATGTTTAACTTGGCCACTTTATTTTAAGGCCCTATGAATACTTTAAATTAAAGTAACGCTAATAATAAGAGGATAAACTGAACTGAATATGGAAAAGAAAAAGTATTACTGGTATTTGAAATGTGTGTTTGTGTATGTTACTAAAAGTGATGTTAATTTTAGGTCCCAAAATTTAAAAGAGGGTTAAACTTTTATTCCGAGGTAGTGATTATTTTTAATCTTTCAATCCTTAGTTAGGTACTAGTATATGCTAGCATATTATGAGGGGTAACAGACAAGCATTTTTAACCGATAAACTAAACGAGTTGATAGATAAGATAAGATATATAAGATAAAACAGTTGTTAGAACCTGATCTTTATTTTTTGTACTCTACTTTTCTCAAATAAAAACAAGATAAATACTTGAAAAAACCGACTTCAAGTTCAAGCCCTATTTCTTCCTCCCCTGTCTGGATGCGAATGAAGTCTGTGCACATAAAAAGTAATCATCATCAAAACTTTTGCTGCACGGAACCACAAACCAAAACGTCATCTGTTGATTTTTTCAAAAAGCTATTAATCGTTTTTGATAAAATTTGTATGGGACTACCTCTAAAGTATGACCTACCAACCAAAATAAGAATCATCAAAATCAGTTCATAATTGACCGAGTAATTGCGTAACAAACACAAAAAAAAGATATCACTGATATTGGAAATGTGTTGTAGGCTTTACAAAGAGAAGTGAAGTTAATATTTGAAACTTTTATTCAGATGACTTCCTACAATAGTTTCTAATTTTCAATCCATTTTTGACCGTAAAGTAAACGAGATTATAGATAAGATCAGATATATCCAACCAATATTATAAATGGGAAAGTAGCGATGTTTGGATATTTGTGTGTTTGTGCCTCAATCACGCTAAAACGGCTAAACGTATTTAAATGAAAGTTAGCACAGAGACAGTTTATGAGCTAGATTACCATATGAAACACTTTTTATCCGACTGCAACAGAAGGAGGGTAACGTTATCTCGGTAAATGACACTTCCTAGGATCATGCAGATGAAATTGCGGGAATCAGCCAGTATAAGATAAAACTGCTGTTAGAACCTTTATTTTATGTACTCCAGGGCTGTCTCGTGTCACTTCCTAATGACGTTAAAAAAATATCAAAAAATTAAAACCTTAAACCTGAAACCGAAAAAGAAACTAGAAAATAAATGGGAGTTAAATTATTTTATTAACTCTGCATTTCAACTTTGAGAAATATATTAAGGTTTAAAATCAGATGATAAAGACTTCATAGGGACCACAGTCAGTCGTACAGCTATGTTCTAACTTAATCTGGACCCACTCATAAACATAACCATTTACAAACAGGCACATACTTTGCTTCTGGCCCCAAACTAGCATACCCTGTGGGAACCAGAAACAGCGACGTCACACACATATTAACATCCAAGAACTGGGTTCTTTTTCTTTACCCCCGCTGTGGATCGAACCCGGGACCTCTCGCATGGAAGGTAGGGCCACAACCACTGCGCCACAGAGGTCGTCATCGGGAACAATTCTCACTTTAAAAACTCTCATTGATTTGTTCACAACTTAATTTGAAACCAGCTCTTGAACTTTATTCAGTCGTGATAGAGACTAAATCTGTATGGCCATCAGAATCGTTATGATTGTAGAAATACAATGAAAACTTTTACCGATTGTCTGTTTTTTTATACATGACACGCTAAGGACGACGCGGAGGTGTCAATGTCTACCCGGATGCAGAACCACCACTCAAAGTTTAACTGGCACTCAAAGTCATAATCGTGCATCATGGAAAGTGGGGAAATCATCACAATAGTACATTACTGCAGACGCCGGGAAAGAAGGGCTTGCTTGCTGAGTAGGTTTAGGATAGTGATACGAAGCCGGCAAGCCCTTTTCACGGCCAGAGGCATGTATCAGTGCCACTCTCTCAGTTATAATGCCTTGGAATACCTTGGACACTATTTACACACATTGATCTAGCCCCAAACTAGAATTCCCTGTATCTTGGGTACTAGATAACGATACACATACTTATATAGATAACTATTATACTTAGATAGATAAACAACCATGACTAGGGTACAGACATCCGTTCTCGTCAAACAAATATTTGCCCACGCCGCGACTCGAACCCGGGACCCTTGGCTTCGTAGGCAGGCAGGTGTCATTGCCAACTCGGCCATTCGGATCGTCAGAGACGAATCTAAGGACACCTCCCAAGCTAAAAGCCAACAAGCCGTTGAGACTACAGAGCGTGCCAAACAAATATACAAACATACATTTCTTTGGCCTCCTTCTTGCGCAGTCGGGTAATAAATCCGTGTTTCCCTATGGACTCAATTAACATTTTTATATTTACATTCTGGCTCCACACTAGGATACTCTGTGTCGTGGGTACCAGAAGACACACATATAAACATCCAAGACATAGGGGTATTTTTTTTTTACCCCCAACCGGGGATCGAAGCCGGGACCTCTCGCGGTAGACAACCGCTATGCCACAGAGGTTGCCAAATATTTCGCGACAAACAGCTAACTAAACGTAGGCACATATTTATTTTAACTTTTTTTTTAAATTTTAGACGACAATCTTACACAAATCGAACTAGGCCCATAGTAAGCTCAACAAGGCATGTGTAATGGGTACTAGACGACGATATATTTAATTGAGATTAATACTTGTAGAAATACATAGAAAACATCCAAGACTAAGAAAAAAATATTCATGCTCATCACACAAATATTTGCCCTTACCGGGATTCGACTCCAGGACCGTCAGCTTCATAGGCAGAGCCACCTAGGCTAAACCGGTCGTCGATTCTACTTCCGCCACAACGCATGAGAACTGGCGACACGTGTGTGTGCAGGCAAGGAGCTAGTCCATCGCCTAATGCTCTATTTTTACGATCAGGTAGTTTCTTATTAGTTCCCGGTGTTTTTAACTTCAGCTCCACGGGGGGCTAGCACGGACATCGCAATACACTTTATTGTCTGTTTCTTTAAAATAAAACAAATATTATTAATATTAATATTACGAGCCCACCATGTCCCACTGCTGGGCAAAGGCCTCTCTCCCCCTCTTCCACTCTATCCGATCCTGAGCGGTCTCCCTCCACTCCTTGTCCCATAGACCCAACTCATCACTCCATCTCTTCCTGGGTCGGCCACGCTTTCTCTTTGCATTTCCTGGGAGCCAGTCTGTGGCTCTCTTAGCCCAGCTATTCGGCAGCATCCGAGCAACATGGCCGGCCCGGTCCCATTTCAGTTGCGCAGCCTTCTGAGCTACATCTATTATCTTTGTTCGGGAGCGCTGCTCTGTATTCCGGATCCGGTCTAAAAGCCGATAATATTTTTATTAACAAGAGTTATTTCCAACCGCTGCCGTACCATGACGCTGATCGTTAAATCCAATGGTATAATTACTTTAGTATAAAGATGATCTGATTGTAAATATCTTGAGTTTCTATATCATACGTGTATATGATATATAAACTGGTCGTAACGTGCGGTTTTTGGACGAGGGAAGAGGGTTTATGATACGTGTGTAGATGAAATATTAAATACTAGGTATGACTACATTCAAGGCCGTACATCGAAACATAGTTTATCTACACATGTATCATATATCATATATTTTCTTTGTTGAACGTAATTCCGACCGATTCATGTTATGTTTACATGTGGGTTTGGAGATAAAGATTTGCTTATAATTTGTTTATATGGCTGGTAACCTTGTTTAAATATAAGTTGGGCTTGTTGATGGATTATTAGTTTTATAATAATAATACCTTGGACAGTATTTACACACATTGATCTAGCCACAAACTAGGATTCCCTGTATCTTGGGCACTAGACAACGATACACATACTTATATAGATAAATATTATACTAAGATAGATAAACAACCATGACTAGGGTACAAACATCCGTTCTCATCAAACATATATTTGCCCCCACTGGGACTCGAACCCGGGACCCTTGGCTTCATAGGCAGGGTCACTGCCGACTCGACCATTCGGGTCGTCTATTGTGCCTCCCATAGTAATTTGTAATCAGCTGATCCGGTCAATGTACTGAGGGACGATTTTTATGCTCGCTGTTTCTGGTTCCCACGACACAGGGTATCCTAGTGTGGGGCCAGAATGCATAAGCCTGTATGTAGGTAAATGTTATATTATCCAATAGCTTCCATTAAAACCTAGAAAATCCTTGAATTTTTGTGTATTTAGACGATAATATAAAGCTGTGCCATCTGATCTTACAGCTTTAGATACTTTATCTACACACGTATCATAAACCCTCTTTACTGCGTACAAAAACCGCACGTTACGATCAGCATAATGTTAAACTACTTGGTAAAAACTCATTTCTTATCTGAAAAATTACACATTATGACCATAATGTGTAATTTTTCTACATATTATGACATTCACATTTCGAACGCCGACGCCCGCCTGCGTGCCGCCCCTACTTTGTTTGTGAAGTTGGTACTACTGAACAAGCTAAACTAGGGCAAAGGAATTGTCAATGCCACCATGCCGGTCGATAATGCGGTTCATGAACACATTAAAGAGAGCTTATGATATGTGTGTAGATAAACTAGTGTATGTAACTGTACATAATTAGGTATTAAAACTCTCGAGTGATATTATTATGAAACTCGCCTCTCTCGATTTTAATGCCCTCCATTATGTATCAGTCACATAAACTACTATTTTCGGGTATGTATCTGCCAGTTCTGTATGGAGGCTTTAAAGTAACTTTTATGAGCTTACGCACGTAGCGTGGTACGCTCAAAGCAAAAGACATCAACGGGCGCACGCTTAAGTTTTTATCTAGAACAAAATATCACAAATATAAACAAATATATATAATTTTGACGACCGGTTTAGCCTAGTGGGTAGTGACTCTGCCTACAAAGCTGACGGTCCTGGGTGCGAATCCCGGTCAGGCGAATATTTGTTTCTTGGTCTTGGACGGTTACTATGTATTTGCATAAGTATTTATTTATATTAAATATATCCTCGTCTAGTACCCATAACACAAGTCTTGTTGAGCTTACTAAGGGCCTAGTTAGATTAGTGTAAGGTTGACCTCTAATATTCATCAAATAAATACAGCATAATTTCCCATACGGGGAAGCACAGGCAGGCTTTGCCCACGGGAAAAGGAAAATATTAAACTGCACATCAAAAATACTGATTTGCATAGCAACTATCAGTGCAAAGTACTGCCGTAGCTTAGGTGAAGGGTAAAGGGGCTGAGCCCTATATCCTTCGTGTTAGGTTGAACATGCAAAAACGATAAAAAATACTTAAAACATAAACTTGAGTACACATAAAATATTTTATCTACACACGTATCATAAACCCTCTTTACTGCGTTCAAAAACCGCACGTTACAATCAGCATTATGTTAAACTACTTGATAAAAACTTGTTTCGTATCTGGAAAACTACACATAATGGTCATTATGTGTAGTTTTTCTACATATAATGACATTCAAATTTCGAACGCCGACGCCCACCTGCGTGCCGTCCCTTGTTTGTCTGTGAAGTTGGTACTGACATTCAAATTTCGAACGCCGACGCCCGCCTGCGTGAAGTTGGTACTACAGAACAAGCTAAACAATTGCAGAACCACAATGCCGGTCAAACATGCGGTTCCTGAACACATCAAAGAGAGCTTATGATATGTGTGTAGATAAACTAGTGTATGTAACTGTACATAATTAGGCTTTAAAACTCTCGAGTGATATTATTATGAAACTCGCCTTCGGCTCGTTTCATAAATCCACTCTCGAGTTTTAATGCCCTCCATTATGCAACAGTCACATAAACTACTATAAAACATAAAAAGTGTTTTCGCTGATCCTTCTTTGCTGTGCAAATCAGTATTTTTGATGTGCGATTAAATACTAGCCACGGGAAAATAGCCATGAGAATATGCAATAAAAATAATATATATATATATATATTTATATGTATTTAGTGTAGTTATTTGAAGCGTACAATCAGCACTTTCGTTTTATCACAATATGGTTCTCATGTGCTATCTGCATTTTTTGTGAACGCATCAGTGAAACTCTACTTTTCACTCATTTAAAAAGGTCCCACGGTCTTGGGACAGCCACCTCAACTTTGACCTCCATTATCACTCTTATTTGTTTGACATAAGGTCGGTAATACCTCGTCAAATCGGGACTGTTAGTCTAGAAATGTATGCGTATTGTAGTATTTTTTTTGTTGAGTTTTTTTTTTGTTTTAACGAGCCTCAGATGTGGCTCTATGGGAAAAGACTTCGGCTCTGTTCAGAAAGTTTTAGTTGACTAAGATATAAGTCAACATTAATTGGGAGTCCTTAGTCTCTGCCTACCCCTCTTATGAGTAAGAACCGTGAGTGTGTGCAAAAATGGGTATGCCGTCAGCGGTCGCAAGGACATTTCTAGTAATTCCTGCTAAGATTTTAATCAACTTTTCATCAGGAGCATTACCTATGTTATATTATACTTACATATTGGATATTACATAGAGCTCCGTGGTCTAACGGGTTTCACGCTTGCTTCTCACACAGGAGATGCAGGTTCGATTCCTGACCATGTACCAATGAGATAATTAATTTATCTTAAGTGCTTTACACGGACGTTGTAACGGTGACGGAAAACATCGTGAGGAAACCTTCATTACTCCCTAGCTGCGGCGATGGGCTAGCCCCCTGTCACGCAAAACGGAGTATCGAATAACTGGCTCAAAGTGGGCACAATTGTGCCTCTGCCACCCCGTATGGGAAAAGGCGTGACGCTATGTTATGTTATATTGTATGCAAAATTAGTGGGCACAATTGTGCCTCTGCCACCCCGAATGGGAAAAGGCGTGACGCTATGTTATGTTATATTGTATGCAAAATTAGGAGCTTTTTATATTTTCTGTGCATATCTGCTGACTACAGGAGTCCATGTTTGATGCTTTTTCGCTATCCACCAAATTCATGGCCAAAATAATTTAATACGAGTAAGATGGATGGACTGCAACTGAATGGAAATTCCCTGTGTTAAAACTTATATGCATGTAATGGAATCGTAAATCAACTTGCTAAAAAATGTATGTAGATAAGTACAAATGAATGTCTGTGAGAAATTCTGTAAATGTCTTCATTGTTTCCGTTGAACCTTTCGCTGGCGCTTGTCTTCAATGAGTACAATCCTACATAACTCTTTTTAAGACATCTCTATAAATCTTGTAGCTCTAAATAAAAAAGTTTAATAATAAGTGAGTTTAGTGGTCTAGTGCTTACACCGCTCGCTTCTTCTTTAAGCGCCTGAGCCTTCGAATCCTGGTCCTGGTCATGTACCAAAGAGATGAGTAATTTGGCTTAAGCATATTATATGTATATTCTAACGGTGTAGAAAACAACGACCCTGGTCACGCAAAAAGGAAGTTTTCATATAATAATAATAATACCTTGAACACTATTTACACACATTGATCTAGCCCCAAACTAGGATTCCCTGTATCTTGGGTACTAGACATCGATTCATATACTTATATAGATAAATATTATACTTAGGTAGATAAACAACCATGATTAGGGTAAAACAAATATTGGCCCCCACCGGGACTTGAACCCGGGACCCATGGCTTCGTAAGGCAGGGTAACTGCCGACTCGGTCATCCGGGTCGTCAAATGGGTCATGTAACCACATGTAGGCGTGTGTATAAACTAAGCATTAACACATAACAACTAGGCATTTGCAACATCGCAACAGAACGGAAGTCAATTCTGACGCTTCGTTTTATTACATAAAACTGATAACAAGCTACCAATTATCACAATTTCCATAAAAACACCGCGCGACCTCCAAACGTCATAAACAATACGCCATAACAGCTGACCAATTGATCTCAATCATCGCTTCATTCAAAAAGCACACAGACCAAAGAATTGACACAGATAATCGTCCGAATTTCTCTCTTAAAAACATTGCATCACAGATTATATCATCAGCTGTTTTTGACAGTCGGCCATCATTGTTGCGCAAGGCGGCGAAAGCGCCAACTTGGATTCGCAATAGAACTTGTTGGATATGGGTGCCGAATGGCTCTTCGTAGACTGTTTTGGCATTATTTTATGGTTGCAGTGGCCATAATTGTTGAGTTTCTATTTTTTCCGTTCGTATTTTTATACATGCGTAGGAAAGTAGATCGAATAGTGTGTCAAAATTCAAAAGTCAAAGTTCTTTATTACTGTAGATATTTACATAGGCAAAAAATATAATGATTACCAAAATATTTTTTTCCTGCCCAAAATGGATAAATGAACACCAAAAGTTGCAAAAAATATCAGGGCAAAATACTGCGGTAGCTTGGGTGAAGGGTAAAGGGGGCGAGCGAAGCGAAGCCCCCTTTATCCTTCGTGTTAGGTTGAACATGTAAGAACAACAAAAAATACTTAAAACATAAACTTAAGTACACAAAACATGAAAAGAAGTTTGGTGATTATTTTTCCAAACACAATTTGGTGGACATTTATCCATTCTGGCAGTCATTTCGAATTTATTGGCAGTAAAATAGGTGCGTTTTTGGTAATCGTTTAAACACAAGCCATTTACATATACTTATCAAACGTCATTTTTTGCCTCTTCTCTACATTGGACCACTGTGGGAGGAGTAGGGCGTAGAAACACCCACAGATTGATTTTTAGATCTCTTTTAAAAATTGGTTCTGCTTAACTAGTACAAATATTACAATATTAATGATTAGTATTTTGATTAATAAGCAGGGATAAATAATTACAAAATTATTAACAGCAAGGTTGAGCTAGGTTAACCCCATATAGTGCCGTCAGTTAAGTAATCTTGAATATTGTAATGAATCCGTTTTTCGACAAAATCGCTTTAACATGCTTTTTAAATTCCTCAAATGGCAATTTCAAAATCTCCAGAGGTATCTTATTGTAGTAGAGAATACACTGACCCTTGAAAGAATTGCTAACCTTCGCGAGTCTAAGCCGGGGCCCAAGTAGTCTGTGATTATTTCTTAGGTAAACATTACAGCTATTGCTAAGTTTGGAAAATGTTGTAAGGTTCTTGCGTAAAAACATTATAATTTTGAAAATAAATTGACTAGCTACATTTAGTATGTCAATTTCATTAAAAAGCTCTTTTATGGATTCTGATCGTTTTAAATTATAAATTGCTCGAATAGCTCTTTTCTATAAAATAAAAAAAATTAAGACCATCAGCAAACAACACTATGACAGTCAATTTGTCCTCCATGAAAGGAAGATCGTTAATCTATACCAGGAATAAGAAAGGGCCTAATATGGAACCTTGTGGGAAGCCAATTTTCACATCCAATCCATCAGATTTAATGCCGTTGACTTCTGCCTTTTGAATTCTATTGCTTAAGAATGAATTTAGTAGATACATTGCTTTATTTCTAACTCCGTAATGATTTAATTTCATTAATAGCATATTATGATCAACATAATCAAATGCCTTTGATAGATCGCAAAAAACTCCGATAGCATCATGTGTGGCTTCCCATGCAGAATACATATGTGATATAAGGACCTGCATCCGTAGACGATTTACTACTAGTGAAACCGTATTGTTCGGCGTGGAGCTGTTTTGAACGGTTGAAGTGTGAGAGCAATTGATCTTTTCAAACGTTTTACTTAGTTCTGGAAGAACAGATATTGGTCTGAAATTTGAAGGATCACCTTGTCTCCCGACTTGAACAGAGTATCAGTAAACTGATACTTACTGTGTTTCATGAGGTCTGGGAAAGCTCCATCGTCAACACATTTATTGAATATATAAGCTAAGTGTGGGGCTATAATTAGAATTACTGAACCAATGACTTTGCCTGATATACCCCACAGGTCTTCAGTATTTTGTAACTTAAGTAATCTAAACGTTTTGATAATGTCCTGTGGGTATACATAATGAAATTTTAAATATACATTACTGACGCTAGTGTTGTTTTTTAATAAAGCCTCTGCTTCATGTGGAGATGAATTTAGAGGCTCTGTTGTAAGTAAGGGTTCTTAGGTAAAGAATATTGCGATAGTTCGAGCAATCTCAGCGTTGGATTTAACAACATCATCACCTATCTTAAGGCAGAAATCATTGTCCCTTGGTATAACTTTGCCAGTTTCACGCTTTATTTTTTTCATTTCCTAGGTTGGTCTTAATTACGTCAGTTAAAAAAAAAACCAAAGGTTTGACAAAGGTACAGTTACGTCAGCCATTACACAAATGACTACACAATATCAAACGAAATAGACAGTAGATAGTATGCATAAAGTAGTATAATAAAAACTGCTAGACGTCCCGCCGCGGGGTGCAGGCCCCGTCTGTGCGCACGCGCATGTAAATATATCACGTGATCACGTCATACGACGTGGCGGGCTGTGGTGGTGAGCGGAGCGAGCAGCGGACGACAATAAATAAATGTAGTCTGCATGCAATGCACATCGTAAGGAATCCTTCAAAATCTCCAAAGCTGCGGCGATGGACTTACTCCCTGTCACGCAAAATGTAGAACTATTAGCTAAACGGAGGCACTTCTTACTTGGCCGGTAATCGATGTTCTCTACCAAGCCAACTTCTTCCGTCTCATGTGAAACAAAACATGCTTCAAGGCGTGTGTGACAAGAGTCGCAAGATGCCTAACAGGCGTCTAGTTAGTTTGGTGTGGTTGTATTCATGCCGGTATTTGAACCCCGGCAATAAAAGAGAATAGATCAATCTCCACCTAAACCACAGCCGCTCACAACTCAACAATTACGTGCCAAATACCAACACGGCATGCCGCCTCGCTTAGAAAATTGAGAGTGATTCCGACAATACGACTTAACATACCTGCACAACACGCACGAAAATCACACCTATTCCTAGAATGTTAAGGAAGAGAGTGGAATGACAAAATTGCGGTTATTAGATTCTCTTTTCGCGAGAATGACGAAATTGCACTTTTTTTTAAATGACATTCGAATTTTAAACATATTGCTTATTCGTTGTCGTTTTTTTTTCGATTTTAGTTCCTTCTTCATTCTGTTATGTGTCTGTTACAACAACGAATAATTGTATGATGCGAAACGCGTAGTATCTTTATACTATCTAGGTATGTACTTTTCTACAGCTAACGAAATTATAAAAAAAAAGTTGGAGGCTCTCACGGTGATGGGATGAATAACATCGTGGGGTATTAATGCTTTTGCTATGTTTATTTGTTAAGATTTACATTTCAATATGTGCGGCGATGCGCTAGCCACCTGTCACGCAAAATGGAGGTAGGTATTGAATACCCTCTAAACGAGGGTGCAACTCTGTAAAGGGGCTTAGCATTGTACAACATAAACATTCTCATACAGGCACACCATTTGCTTCTGGCCCGACACTAGGATACCATGTGTGGTGGGAACGAGAAACAGCGACATCACACACATAAGTACAACCAAGACCTGTTTTTTTTAGTATCCCCAGCCGGTGATCTAACTCCGGACCTCTCGCATGGTGGGTATGTTTGTTCTCGCTTTGCACTTAGAGCACACGGCGAATTATGAACGCGCGGACGTCGTGCGGAATTCATACGGATGCCGCGCGGAGAACGTACGTATTGAAATTGCGAATCCGCGCGATTTGTATCCACCGTGTGCAAAAGCCCTTAGTGGTAAATAGTAGAATAAAATCGGCCAAGTGGAGAAAAAGGGCGTAGAAACACAGAATGAAATTTAGATCTCTTTTAAAAATTGGTTGTGCCTAACTAATACAAATATTACAATATTAATTATTATGATTGATAAGCAGGAATAAATAATTACAAAACTATTAACAGCAAGGTCTGTGTTAATACCAGATTAACCCCATACAGTCCCATCATTTAAGTAATCTTGAACATTGTAATATCCCTTTTTCGACAAAGTCGCTTTAACATGATTTTTAAATCGCTCAAATGGTAATTTGAGCAATTGCCATTTGCCACTGTCTGATGCAAAACATAGATACATCGCATCCCGCTTTTCCCAAATAAGGTGGCAGATGCGCAGTTGTGCCCGAGATTACTGATTGGACATGTAAAATAAGTGATAATGAATTTTTGCGTGCATCGAAGTGTGATCAATGTGTTATCGACCCATTTACATATTTTTTGTGGCCATTAGCCATAATGCAATTAGATTAATCACTCATAATCTGTTGGAAGACTTATATAGATGTTAATTAGGGGGAATAATAAATGACCGAATAAAAAACTGTTGAGTGAATGACCATGAACATCGGTATTTTCAGAATTGAGCGAATAAATACTGAATTGCGCGTCAAAATTACTGAATGTTTTAGCCACCGCGGTGAGCGAGCGAGCCCCCTTAATCCTTCGTGTTAGGTTGAACATTTAAGAACAACAAAATCCAATGCTCGTTTTGTATTTTATGTAACTCGAATTAAGTTTTTCAAGTAGCTGTTTTTAAATTTCTATTGGCACACAACAAAACCCCTGACTCATCAGCTCACCATTTTGATGTCGAAACCCTCGTATCGGTCAAATCGTGTGAGTATCGTTGCTCAATCGCTGTGCGCCGGCCCGCCACGCCGCCGCGCCGCCGCGCCGCCGCCGCGCCGTCGCGAGCGATGCCCTCAGATGAGCGCAGGCGCAGCGATGCGGTCTCCTGATTCTACTCGGTATTCCTAATTTGGCTCTTTAGTGTCTGCCGCTTCAAAGAATGACTATATGTCACGAGCACAAATGTATATCGGACGCTGCTTAAACAATCTGTTACAGATTTTTTGCCTTAGAAAGATATAGTAACTGTGTTGATGTGCCTAAGATGTCTATATTCAAAATATTGTAAGGTGACCGACCACTAGTTTATCTTTGTCAGTGTCAGGAGAGTGAGAGCGTCTGCTCCGAGATAGATACGACACCCATATCGACGCGGGCGCATCGACGCGGGCGCATCGACGCGGCCCCGACAGTAGGAGATCAACAGGTACAACAGATGCACTTTCGATTTGTCCTGTTTGCCCGACTGCAGCGAAGCGGGAAAGAGGAGGGTTATTTTTTGTTATTAACTGGATAAACGCGGGCGTGCGGCTCTGCCTCCTTGTATGCGAAAAGGCGGGACGGTAACCTTGTTGGTCTGTTCGTTTCGGGACTAATGACATTATTAACTGCCGACAAAACAGAGGGAGTTGAAGCGTCTGTCTGTGAGTCGGTCTGGTGTCACTAGGTGTCACCCTAGCGCTCAAACGGGTGGACGGATTTCAATGCGTTTTTTTTATAAATCGGGAGTACCCTGCAATAGTTCTTCGCCATGTTTTATTTCAATCAGTGTAGAGGTTCAAAAGTAATTAGCTTAATAAGAAGACGAGTCAACAAAATTTTAGACTCTAGACTTATGTTTCATTCTTGTGTCGGGGGCCTTTTAAATATTTAATTATAGTTACTTAATCTGCAGTTGTTGGATGACCGCTGAGTGGGCGGGCATAAACATAAGCTGTCGGACGGGGATGCCCAAGAAGGTCCTATAAAGACCAAATCGACGATTTGTTAGAGAAGGGGCAAATACGAAGTACCCGTAACCGGCGAGCTTGCATGAAGAGGCTTATGAATGTCGAGGAAGCGAGAGAGACGTATGCCAGGGTCGTAACAAGTGGAGGTCTTTGGTCTCCTCTTCCAGGAAATAGGGGTGAGCATATGTATGTATGTATGTATAATATCATTCATATGCTGGTCCATGCCACCTACGGTAGGTCTGGTCCATCCGTCAGACATTTATATGAGTTTGGTGCGCTAACTACTACAGTATTAATTTATTGATATTTATAGTAGTTTATGTGACTGCTACATAATGGAGGGCATCAATACTCGATTCGGCGAGTTTCATAATAATATCACTCGAGATTTTTAATGCCTAATTATGTACAACATACACCAGTTTATCTACACACATATCATAAGCTCTCTTTGATGTGTTCAGGAACCGCATGTTTGACCGGCATTGTGGCTCTGCAGTTGTTTAGCTTGTTCTTTAGTATCAACTTCACGCAGCGCAGGCGGGCTTCGGCGTTCGAAATATGAATGTCAGTACCAACTTCACAGACAAACTAGGAGCGGCACGCAGGCGGGCGTCGGCATTCAAAATTTGAATGTCATAATATGTAGAAAAACTACACATTATGGTCATTCAGATAAGACATTAGTTTTTACCAAGTAGTTTAACATTATGCTGATCGTAACGTGCGGTTTTTGTATGCAGTAAAGAGGGTTTATGATACGTGTGTAGATAAAAAATATAACGGAGTTACATGCTTGAACACCGCTTAGACCACTGAGTTTTGTGTGGTGTGATCTATGAATGTCTTCAACAAAACAGCCAGACTTGCGGCCGGAAGTAGAGGCAACAGTAGCTCAAACAAGTCTTGATTGTTTTTTTTTTAATTTATTCACGACAAATATATAAACTTCTTAAAATGAATAGGTGGTCACTCAATCCTTGACAGGTTTAAGTATGACCACCGTCCCCCGCACATAACATGGAATAGGTAAATTATCTACTCGACTCAATACGTGGATGACAATCATATTATTATTTCACTTTATGATCTCAGCTATTTATTGCTAACACCGCCTGTCGGTTGTGTAATTTTGAAACCCGGGCCTTAAACAATAGGAAATCTAAACTAAGGATATTTGGTAAAATTTAATAGTAGTTTATGTGACTGCTGCATAATGGAGGGCATTAAAACTCGAGAGTGGGTTAATGAAACGAGCCGAAGGCGAGTTTCATAACAATATCACTCGAGAGTTTTAATGCCTAATTATGTACAGTTACATACACTAGTTTATCTACACACATATCATAAGCTCTCTTTGATATGTTCAGGAACCGCATGTTTGACCGGCATTGTGGTTCTGCAATTGTTTAGCTTGTTCTTTAGTACCATCTTCTCGCAGGCGGGCGTCGGCGTTCGAAATTTGAATGCCAGTACCAACTTCACAGACAAACTAGGGACGGCACACGGGTGGGCGTCGGCGTTCGAAATTTGAATGTCATTATATGTAGAAAAACTACACATAATGACCATTATGTGTAGTTTTCCAGATACGAAACGAGTTTTTACCAAGTAGTTTAACATAATGCTGATCGTAACGTGCGGTTTTTGAACGCAGTAAAGAGGGTTTATGATACGTCTGTAGATAAAATATTTTAAGACCTACAAACAAAAAACGTCCCTTTATTGCACGTTTTTAAGATTGCTTACCTTACAAAGGAAAAGAACCATTATAGGATCACACGAGTGTCTCTCCTATGTGTGCATAAGTAATATTAAACTACCGAAATATTAACCGATTAAGTAGACATTTAGTGCACCTGTGTATGTTTATGTGACCAAAACATGAACGTGTTACAGAGGTAAATCATTTTTGAATAAGGGGGCAATTTTGGGTGGCAAATGAGAATTTAAAAAAATATTAGGTTTTCAAATTGTTTAGTGTGTAATAATAAAATTGTTGGTTATTAGTGTCTCAAATATATATTTTTCGTAAACCTGAAATATTCAGTAAAATAGCCCAAAAAAGGACCATCCCCCCTTAATTCCGAATTTGCCGATGGGGACTCTTTACATCTCTCAGAAACAATAATTAAAAACTTTTTTTTTCTGATAATATGATAATTATACCAAATGTTCTGTAAAAAATGAAATGAAATGACATGTGAAAGTGCCCTTGTGGCCTATTTACAGAATAAACGTTTTGAGTTTTTTGAGTTTTTTTGAGGGGGGGGGGGGGGGGGGAATGGGGGTCACAAACAGTATCTTGCGACATTTTTTATGAAAGGACTTATTGCGACGATCTCTTTTTTATCATATATATAAAAAAAATATCCTCGTTATAAAATGCTTAGTTAAAAACATATAAGAAAATAGGCTAAAAAGACCACCTGCTCCCTTGATTCCTAAAATTTTGAAAAAAATACGTAACATAGGTCTTTGCTTAAATATTACGGGAAAAATAATGAGAAGTGGATGGTTTAAATAGGAGGGGGGGAGTGCAATAGGGGGACAACCTAGTTTTTTTTTCAAAGTGTATCGTGTGACGTGTCTAATGAGCTTGTTGCGAGGATGTCAAAATTTTTTTTATAATAATAATTATTTAAGACAATGTTAAAAATACCACCCTCCCCACTTATCTGGAAAACTACTGACGTTAAAATTAAAATAAATAACGTAATATTAACGATACTAATCGCCATTCCATAAACTTGAATACCATTGAACGGTGGTACGGAACTCTTTATTACTGTAGATATTTACATATACTTGCCGACTGTCATTTTCCGCCTCTTCTCTTCATCGGACCACTGTGGGAGAAGAGGGCGAAGAAACTCCTAAAAGTCCTCTCCGAAGAAAGTCATAAAAAATGGTTTTTGAAATTCGATAAAAAGTTTAACAAAACCTAGGGTTAACCGCCTTATGCTAGCTACAAGGGAAATAAGTTTTAAAGTGTTCTTACAATTCTGATGATGTACGTGCATATTTGAAGTAGTGACACAAAAATACTAGTTTTACTAAAATGTTGTCACTACAATACTGGTTTTACGTTTTACCGCTAGAATTACCCCATGGGACCGGGAACACAGGAATGACGACATATTTCTTTAGTTATGTAAATTTTACCGCTACTCGGAACGTAGCTACTGACTTCCAAAACCAGTAGAACATTTCAACATAAAATTTATGTTTGTAAAGAAACTTAAAAGGCCCACTTGAGTTATGCAGTTAACCCGGAGATAATTAGGCAATAATTTGGTCAAAATATGAGAATTATTTACCTGAAAGCTCTGGGTTCATGTATGTAATGGCGCAAATTATGCGGCACGTAATCAAATGTTGAAAGTTCAGAAAGTTCCTAATTAATTAATAACACATTGAAGTAGTCTGTGTGGTATCTTGGAGATTTCGTTTTTTTAAACCCCGACGAAAAAGTGGCTTTTGTCTGTCTATAGATGTTTGTCTGTGTCACTCTGAGTTCAAACGGGTGGACGGATTTTGATTTGTTCTTTTAAAATTCGGCAGTAGACTTCACCGCAATGGCTTTAGCCATGTTTTATTAAAATCTGTTCAGTGGATCGAAATTTGTGAACCAACAAGGAAACAAGTGATCCAAATTTTTGACTTTATCCGTGTTACTACAAAAAATGTAACACATAGTTTAATCTCACCACAAACATCAAATCCCATACATTCTTGTGTTTAAACAAGTGATGAACTGGAGTTTATTTTTTTGTGGAAGAATTAATTATGGGGTGCTTGATAGGTTCCTTGACGATAGTTATTAAAAGTACATATGTATATCTGTGGTAAAATTCAAAGTTCAAAATAATTTGTTTTCTGTAAATATTAACATATCTATCCTCACGTACGGTGCTGAAACATGGGCACTCACAAAAGCCAATGTGCGCAGAATTAAAGCCGCACAAAGAGCTATGGAGCGTGCCATGCTTGGCACCAGTCTAGAGGACAGCGTGTCTAATATTGAAATCCGTAGACTTACCGAGGTTCAAGTGACGATGGGCGGGACATTTGGGCAGAAGGGAGGAGGGAAGGTGGACCAAGGCAGCAACAGAGACCACCGGCCCGGTGGTCAGATGTTATTGTTTTTTAAACTCGCGAAGGTCAGCAATTCTTTCAAGGGTCAGTGCATTCTCTACTACAAAAAGATACCTCTGGAGATCTTGAAATTGCCATTTGAGCGATTTAAAAACCATGTTAAAGCGACTTTGTCGAAAAAGGGATATTAGTATGTTCAAGATTACTTAAATGACGGGACTGTATGGGGTTAATCTGGCTCAACACAGACCTTGCTGTTAATAATTTTGTAATCATTTATTCCTAGTTATTAATTGTAATTATTTATATTATAATATTTGTACTAGTTAAGCACAAGCATTTTTTAAAAGAGTACTAAAAATCAATCTCTGGGAGTTTCTACGCCCTACTTCTCCCGAAGTGGTCCAAAGTAGAGAAGTGGCTAAAAATGACGATTGTTAAGTATAGGTAAATATCTAGAGGAAAAAAGACAATTGGAATTCGGAATATGGGATTGTCAAGATGGCTGGTAGACAGTGGACCAGACCAAGGTCTATGCCCAACAGTGGGATGATACGGGCTGATATGATGATGGTAATGATTAAATATGTTTAGAAAACATATTTTTTTGTCTCCTCTCCACATTCCACTGTGGGAGAAGACCACTAACCTTCCCCAAAAGGTCAGGTACCCAATGAAAAGACTCTCTCTATAAAATAGCTAAACAAACAGAGCAACGTATTATATGAAGACTCCCTACCATTTCAATCCGCTCACCAGTACTCGTAAAACCGTCCATTTGCAATTTTCCTCATAGACCAGTCATCTATTTTGTAATATCCGTAATTATCGAACGTACGTCGCCTTAAGAAATTTCACTGCCACGCACATGCTCACAGCGGTGCATGCAAACATGCAGTTGTCTCTTTTCTTCCTCAGGAAAGCGATACCTCTATCCTGCTCTATCTTTGTTAATTCATTGACTCGTGCAGTAATAGTGGTTTGAACGGATTTTCCAAACATTACAGGAAATGTGGCGTATAAAATGAAATTAACGTATTTTCGCCATTTTCGATGAATGCTTACCTGTGTTGTATTCGGATTGGCGACATTTTTTGGTTGTTGGTCATGCAATAGAAATTGAGGTTTTGTGCCGAATTCTGAAGGCATCAAGACTTCGTCTCTGGTTTCTCCGACTTCAATGATAAAATCTTCCATCTTTTTTCCTAATCTTATATCCTTCACGCACTATTAATTTTCTAGTTCTAAACGAGTTTTTCGAAACTTTTCTGTGCTAAAGTTTTTTTTGTTGGAGGGGAAAAAATGGAGTTACCCATGCCCAGGAGTCAGACCTCCCTGCTATGTCCAGGTCCTTACACATTGAGCGGGCATCAGCTCTTGTAGTAGACGGACTGAAAACAACCCCTGTGTTGTGTGAATCAGTTATCGTGAAGGCTTTCTACCTGCAAGTTGCCCATTTGGGCAACTTGCAGTTATGTGTGGAGTTTGCCTGCTTACCCGATTTTACGAGCGGACATCAGCTCATAGTCAAAGGGCTTGATAGCGGCATGTTAAGGGGGCAGATGGCCCCCTCTACTATGAGATAGTTATATAAGTTTAAGACTATCCTAATCCTAAACTAATCTATATTTGGGTCATTTAGGGGGGCTCTTACCTCAGTCCGGGAGGTACAAAAAGGAGGGGAGGCTGTGTTTTTCAGTACCTGCTTTTCTGGTGAGTTCTCATACTATTTATTATTAATAATAATACCACCTTGGACACTATTTACTCACATTGATCTAGCCCCAAACTAGGATTCCCTGTATCTTGGGTACTAGACAACGATACACATACTTATATAGATAAATACTATACTTAGACAGATAATACGACCCGAATGGCCGAGTCGGCAGTGACCCTGCCTACGAAACCAAGGGTCCCGGGTTCGAGTCCCGGTGGGGGCAAATATTTGTTTGATGATAACGGATACTTGTACCCTAGTCATGGTTGTTTATATATCTAAGTATAATATTTATCTATATAAGTATGTGTATCGTTGTCTAGTACCCAAGATACAGGGAATCCTAGTTTGGGGCTAGATCAATGTGTGTAAATAGTATCTAAGGTGTTATTATTATTATTATTATTATTAATCAACCATGACTAGGGTACAAACATCCGTTCTCATCAAACAAACATTTGCCGTATTTATCATTTACCGTACCATTGCTTTTTCTTTTTTATACATGACGAAGAGGCAATTTTAATAAACAAGTGAAATTAAAAATAACGTGAACGGTATCGAAATCAATTGCCGGGGTCGAAGTGGGCTCGCGCAGCACTTTGACAATGTGACAAAGGGCCATTGTGAGTGTGCGGGAGGTGGGCGGCACGTCACCCCCTCCGCGACTTCCTCTTTCCCCGTGGCCATCCTAACCTGACGCGGACTATACTTATCTGGCTAGTACGCCTATAAATGTGAATGTTTACATTCTGTCGTGTGAGTTCTACAACAGAAATGCAAACTATTCTCGGAATAACTGACAGCTCCATTCAAATTCATATGGAATTGTCAAAGTAATTCAGATAATAAAGCGAACTGAAGTCGCGTTCGAAATAGTCACATTTAACGTATTCGTCGTCTTCTTATTCAGGATGTTCTTGTCCATTGCTGGACATATGCCTCCTCAATGGACCGCCAATTCTAACGCTCTACTGCCATTCAGATCCATGTCGGCTGTACCTGATGTCATCGGACCATCGTGCCGCAGGTCTTCCAACACTTCTCTTTTATAAAGGGGGCCTCCAGGCTAAAAATTTAGAGCCCCACCTTCCGTCGTTTCTGAGTTAGGTGTCTCCTGCACATTGCTATATATAAAACAATAATCTTTATTTCAGGTTAACAAACCCCAAATCTATAATTACCTTACAACTAGAGATACATAATTTATTATAAAAAACACACAAAACCATAGCTAGGGATTTTATTCTTCGTTCTCGCTTCCCTGTAGCGTCGGTAAACGATGCCCTCCGGCCAGTAATCTTTGGCCAGGAACATCGTCTTGAGGTCCGCCGTCACCCGAAGTTTGAAGGACAGGAACTCCTTGGGTCTTTTTGACTCCAAAACCTCTGTCTGTACCTATATGTATCTATATGCACCCGCGCTACACGTTTGACTACATCGGTGACTTTGGTGCGTTGGAGAATGAGTTCGTTCCGTATCATGTCGCGACGGGATACTCCCAGCATCGACCGTTTCTATGCTCTTTGTGTGACTTTGAGTTGGCAACAAATATAATGATCACCAAAATATTTTTTTCCTACCCAAAATGGATAAATGAACACCAAAAGTTGCAAAAAATATCAGGGCAAAATACTGCGGTAGCTTAGGTGAAGGGTAAAGGGGGTGAGCGAAGCGAAGCCCCTTTATCCTTCGTGTTAGGTTGAACATGTAAGAACAACAAAAAATACTTAAAACATAAACTTAAGTACACAAAACATAAAAAGAAGTTTGGTGATCATTTATCCAAACACAATTTGGTGGACATTTATCCATTCTGGCAGTCATTTCGAATTTATTTGTAGTAAAATAGGTGCGTTTTTGGTAATCGTTTAAACATAAGCCCTTTGAGTTTGTGCATCATCCCGACAGTAAGAATCCCTGCTTTCGCAAGTGTAACTCGTCACCTGGAGAACACACTGATTGTAGACTCTGGACTAAATGTCAATCACTGATGCAGTACCCAATGCAGTACCTATCAAGTACATAATAACAGTCGATTAAATAAAGTATAGCCCCAGGCTTATTGGACGTACATGCTACACCACAATACACGACGCAGTCAAATTGTTAGAACTGTATAATATTACGCGAACTTGGCAATGCCTACAGAACAGAGAGGGAAAGTGGACTTGTAGGGTACGCAACGGAAGGCGAGTGTTGGGAATTTGTAGCGTATATCCTAGCCTTACGTTCCCGTGGAGGATTGAATTGCTGGCCATCCGTGAGAATAGTTGTACATCTGCTTTCCCGCATCGGTAAAGATCGTGGCATTTAAAATATTTATATTACCCATGGATTTTTATTATACTAAAAATTTGTTTCTTAAGAAATGATATATGCAGAATAAATATTTTTAGGAAAAAAGTGAAAACCTGAACAGAAATGGTTTTTATTGCTTTATATATGTATATTAAAAAATTATAACCCGTTATCTTGAGTTAAGTATTGGTTATTGTTGGTATCCAATCTATAACGTTGATGTATCCAATCCTGTGCATCTTACCTAACATGTAATAAAACACAGCTAAAGCTGATACAAAACCTCATAATGAAACCCAACCCGACGAACGACGACGACGAAACCAGTAATTACTTCCAGAAATGAGATTGCAGATGACAAAAACGCCTAAGACATTTCCTGGAGCCCTATTCTAATAGATAATGACATTTCAGTGACAATAATACACGAAGACGACGGTTAAGTTAAGATATCTAATAACTGAATTGAATCCGTCTTTTCGTAATTACAATAATTTCAAGTTGACAGTCGTCGTTGCGTCATTGTCACTGAGCCGTCACTGCGCTACCGGAATAAGGCCCTCGATTGCAAGCCCATCATCATGACGTCACCGCGCAACTACTAATTTCGAGTAATGGTCTGAATGCGACACTAATTACTGCATCGCGCCGTTTGCTTGTTTTGCCAACGCTACCGGCCATTTAGCATGTATGAAAGTATACATGAAGTTACATAATTCTATTTAGCAGTATCGATGCATAGTATGTATGTTTTATTGTTTAAAGTGCTTCTCTTAATATTGAGATTCAGATGTTGCCTTATTTTAGTTCCTTCTATGGGACCCCATTTTTTAGGGTTCCGTACCCGAAGGGTTCCAAACGGGACCCTATTACTAAGACTCCGCTGTCCGTCCGTCCGTCCGTCCGTCCGTCCGTCCGTCTGTCACCAGGCTGTATCTCAAGAACCTAGCTAGCTAGAGAGTTGAAACTTTCACAGATTATGTATTTATGATGCCGCTATAACAACAAATACTAAAAAACAGGATAAAATAAATATTTAAGGGGGCTCCCATACAAAAATTCTTTCAATACCACATACAAACTTATGGATGCACCTGGTTACGTACATGGAGAGTGAAAGTAACCGCACCAATAACTTTGTAAACAATATTTTGCTGTGTAAAATCCAAACTATTCACTCCACACCATCGCTTCCATTGAACGGTGGTACGGAACCCTTCGTGCGCGATTTAGACTCGCACTTGACCGGTTTTTTTTTCTTTATTTATTATTGTTAGTATTGACTGATTGTTACAGCGGCTCTCGTGACTATATGAATACTATACTCTGTAAACATTTCACGTGTCTACCTTTTACGGTTTAAGAGATAAAGAAAGCCCTGTGACGACGAAGTTCCCTGGGGAAACATAATCTGTGGGAGTTGCTTCGCCCTCCTTCTGCCACAGTGGTTGAATGAATGTAGAATATTGTTTTTTTAGGAGTTTAACAATAATTTATATTATTTATATTATATACAAATAAAGCTTAAAAAATAAACTTAAACTAAAACCTATACTAAATTTAAAAAAATACCCAAGACGCTGCCGGGCATCAGGGTGCCCAATATTCTGGCACCATTTCCTCTCTGTATCACTTCACTGATACCTTGAGCGCGGTAGGTGCCAGCTCTACGGTCTCTTGGCGCGTCAACGAGTCGCTTAGAGTTGTCTTTAGGGCTCGTTGAGCGTCAGGGCCTCGCAGCCCGAGAGCCTCCACGCCGGACGGCATAAATAGATATTCCTCGCTAGGGTGGCATATTTTTGTCGCTTGAGACCTTCTGCAGCCGCTGCCGCAGCGCCAGCCGCGGCTGAGGTTACTGGAGGTGGCACGGGACCCACGTGTCCACGCATGTCGCGTCACAAACCAGCGATCTCCCGCTCTGCCATGGACCGTCACGTGCCAAGTTATTGCCGTCCCGAATGGCAGAGTTGGCAGTGACCCTGCCTACGAAGCCAAGGGTCCCGGGTTCGAGTCCCGGTGGGGGCAAATATTTGTTTGATGAGAACTGATGTTTGTACCCTAGTCATGGTTGTTTATCTATCTAAGTATAATATTTATCTATGTATGTATTTAGTATGTGTATCGTTGTCTGGTAGATACAAGATACAGGGAATCCTAGTTTGGGGCTAGATCAATATGGTGTGAATAGTGTCCAAGCTATTATTAATATTATTATTGGGTTTGAGGATGGCTGGCCAACAACTGCCAAGGGCCGGGCGAATGACGTCATTCAGGTAGGCGTGACGGGACTACTGGCCGGCCCTGCGCTGACAGGAGAGGCCGTGGTGACCTAATTGGTCCACCCTGGAACCACCACAGCAGCGATGGGGTTCATTCGTCCTCACGCCGAGTCGGAGACGGCGACGGCGGGTACTAATGTGCCTCGAGGGGTACCAATATTCCAATAAAGACCAGCTCGTCCCACAACCTTTAATAGTTTTGGTTTAAAATATTAGAATTTTGAAATCATGAATGGGTCTCGTTGGTCACCTTTAGAGCGGAACCCTAATAAAAGTCCTCCATGGTCTAATGGGTATCACGCTTGCTTTTCACAAAGGAGATTCTGATTCGATTCCTGACCATGTACCATTGAGATAATTAATTTATCTTAAGTCCATTATACGGACGTTCTAACGGTGATGGAAAACATCGTGAGGAAACCTTCATTACTCCATAGCTGCGGCAACAGGCTAGTCCCCTGTCACGCAAAATGGAGTACTGAATAACTGGCTCAAAGTGGGCACAATTGTGCCTCTGCCACCCCGTACAGGAAAAGGCGTGATGCTATGTTCTCAACGTACGTTCTCAAAACGATGTGTCTGCTGACCGATTGTCTATCGGCTACTAAAATTAAGTGCCGCTTACATATGACGCTGACGCTGTTTTTCCCTAGCGATAGACAGTGACAACATGAATTTGAGTGACCGTCAACCATTGAGTTCTCGGCTGAGCATCAGAGCATGCGACGCTACAGTTAGCTGCAGAATCTGCGCAAGAGTGGATGACGTCACGACGAATCAAATATGGCGAATATGTCGCATAAAAACGAAAGTCTACCGAATTCTGTCACTTTCGCTCGTTTATGACACTTTTGTTTCCTTTGGGTTTTTTGGCAAGCTGCTACCAAACGTTGCGAAATATTCTATCATCTTGTTAGACGGAGAAAAATGTGGCAAAAAATGATTCATTGTTTAGATAGAAAGAGCTCCGTGGTCTAATGTGTTTAACGCTTGCTTCTCACACTGGAGATGCAGGTTCGAATCCTGGCCATGTACCGATGAGATAATTAATTTATCTACATGGGACGTTCAGTGTGTAGGTCCCGGCTACTATCGCTACGTGGTAATGTTCGTAAAACCCCTCCGTCAACCCGCACTGAGCCAGCGTGGTGCAGTATGGCTTAATCTTACTCGTATCCGGGTAAAAGCTTGTTCCCCTCGGTGGGGACACAAATGGACTCAAATTATTACTATTTATTATTTATTGAAAAAAAATAGTTTTCGATTTTAAAATGCATCTATCAGAAAATTATTTATTGGAGCGTCATAGGCGCATGACTCTTGCAAATCTCATACTTCCTTCATGAATGTAATGTGAAAGAGAGAAGTGACAGCTTGCTCTGAGATAAAGCAAATTGGCGCGCTACTACTCACTGAGCGTATGGTCCAGCAAGCTATATTGTTCTTTATTCCGACTAAAATTACTTTAAATTAGTCACAAACAGGTAACCGTATTACTATGATGTGGTAACTTTATGGCTTCTTAGGTTGTAAAGTTCTTGTATAATCATATTACGTCTGCCATATGCAAATAAGGAAGCTCAATCAAAGCTGTGGGCTATCATTATTAGTTATCTTCTTCTTCTCCCACAGTGGTCCGATGTAGAAAAGAGGCAAAAAATGACGTTTGGTAAGTATATGTAAATATCTACAGTAATAAACAACTTTGACTTTGACTTTGTGAATGCAGCTGTTCATAGAGTTTAGGTCCAAGAGGGCTTTAACCCATGAAATAATAACTATTCACTTGGATGATCGGCTTTCAAGATATTACCGAGGAGCAAATAAATCATAGCAATGAGATATAAAGTTTTTTTTTCAAACATACAATGAAATGCACGTCATTACGTGCGTTATGACAGGCTTGGAATTATCACGTTTCGGGCCGCACGACTCGAGAGAACTGCAAAGGAATTTCATACAAAATTGCAGTCCTAGGCCGGGAAGTATTTTATTTTTATTTTATGCTCAAAGCAAAAGACATCAACGGGCGCACGGAAATTACTATTCGAAGTATTTTTAAACTTTAATTTGTTTTTTGAGTGTTGTATTTTTTATTTCATTGCATATGTTTGAGAAAAGCACTATACATGCCTCTGGCCGTGAAAAGGGCTTGCCGGCTTCGAATCACCATCCTATACCTAATTGGCGCAAGCCCTTTTTTCCCGGCGTCTGCAGTAATGTACTATCAATTTATTTACTGTACATAATCATTACGGAAATGGCATTTGTATGTATTGTGTGTTCTTCTATTGTGTGATACTTTACTGGGTGAAATTCTCAGTTGTGTGAAGACAACAGAGCCGGGAGCACAAATATTTCACTGGTCGAAAAAATTTTGGAGTTGAGCTGTTCAGTTGACAGTACAATTCGAATACTTTTTCGATGTGTAATAAGAAAATCATTCCGATTTTGTCCAAATTGACTTAATCGTAAATTTAGAAAAACTGATGTTTTAGCACAACCTCTTACCACTTTTTCTTGCTACAATGTTTCTTTTTTTTGTGATGAAGAAATGGTATTCTACTTACCACTGTGTGTTTATAGCACTTATTTTTGTGTGGTTTTTTTACTTATACATCGTAAAGTGATTTTCGGTTTCAAGATTGTAGTTTTCAGAAATTATAAAATATTGTTAAAATAAATTTAGCTCTCATTTAGAATAACTTAAAACCTTAAAGTATTCGTAACGTCAGCAAAATCTATGATCATGTTTTGGTCTTTACCTACCGTACTTTTACTGTGAGCTTTATGAAATGCGTTCAGAATGAGTCACATCAGAAAACATTATCTTGAAACAAAATCACTTAGGTTTTTCTTAGCACCATTTAAAATATCAATCTGTCGCACAATTTCTTTCCTTCTGTACAAAGCTAACTATTTTCCTTTTTTTCCCCAAAAAACAGATGCCAACGTACCACATCGAGCTCGAAATGGAAAAACAAAACGCATGGACCTTAAAAACTACCAAATCGAAAGTACAAAGTACATACCGCTAAAGAAGCCGTTCGAAAAACCAATGTTCATACAGACGGACAGTGCGAAAATCCTCCCACCAATACGAAAATACGAATATAGAAATATTTCCAAAGACATTGGCGGCCTGAGAGCAGTCCTACCCAAGTTCAAGCCCATATCCGACGAACAAATCATAAAAATAAGCGAAATAATCAACCAGTTACCAATAAAAAGTACAAACAATCACTCGCCATTCAGAAGTACAAAGCATAAAGGCAGAAGAGGTAAAATACTCAACGACAATTCTGTCGAAGACAGCAAAGTTGTAACCGCTCCAGAGATAATAAAAGCGGATAGACAAGACGAAAATAAATGTCCACAGGGAGGGACATGCGAAAACTTTATATACTGTTGGATGGTCGGAGGGCTCTTGGAAGGGACATGCGGAGGGCTTCTCAAAGGATGCTGCCATAGAGTGGCCAAAGCCGGAATACTGGGTGTCCAGGACTCAAATGCCATAGACTTTCAATCGTCAAATGAACTGAATTTCGGACCCGTGATTAACGACTTGAGTAAGTCAATTCAGATTAGGAGCGATGTGGTCGTTGTGCAAGACATAGGGTAGAATGGGATACTTCAATTGTATTTTTAAGGTATTTTTCTAATGCATTTTTTTTCAGTTTGTAATATTTTTTTGCTCTTTCGACGCTCTATTCTAACTATGTCTTGCTTCCTCACATCTCTCTCGTTTTTTACTAACCCTAGTTTTAGTTATCGCTTTTCTAACCGTTTGTAAATATTTCTAACACGCTGTATACATTACTTATCAAGGTTTTTTTGTGAGTGTCTTTGATATCTTTTTCGAGAACTTTCAATTTTATTTTATAGCACATACACATATTCGCAGAAGACTGCATCATGTAAACATAATGCAAACGGGTGAGCTCATATCAAAAATTTATATAAAGTGGACCCATTCCTATAACTTATGAATAATACATACATTAAAACATCAATCAACAATTATAAAATGTCAAAACTTAAAATTAACCGAATAAACCGCTTCGGGACATTACCGTGCCAAAGGTTCGGTATACCGCTCTGGGGTTTTGTGTAAAAATCACACCCTAATATGGATTATTAAAGGCGTAAAGAAATAAAAACGAAAAAACTCTAATTAAACCTCAATTAATAATGTTAGAACTGTGTTTACTACTTCAAAATTTAGGCATTTTCATTCCTCACACTTTATGTTTGAAGTTTTCTAAATATCATTTATACTTAAGGATTTATTTGATAATATGTGAATTTCCAGATGAAATTTTCACGAATTTCAGCGCTCGTTTTCGCAGAGACTAGACAAATATGAGACCCGAGAGTCTTACTCTTGCTCCTCTATTCGTCTAGACTATCCGATTCTGGAATAAAATGACGATGTAACTTTTTGAAGCCTTTTGTCATACCGTGCGGTAGTGAAAACCTTTGTCTCTCGGCGGCGTCCTACCTAATTCCCTAAACAGTTTACCCTGCGCCCCCCACACCCCAGTCGTCTCAAACGCCAGCAGTACAAGAGCATAGTTCGTCACGAGAGCGGCATTCTTCCTCATTCTTAGAAGTAGCATTTGATTTGACATATGCCATTAGTAGGAACTGAGCTACGCGTCAGACTACCTTCCACTTCTAAGCGAAACAAGGAGAAGAAGACTGACCCTAGCTGTGACCACTGTTGGCAGATGTCAAATGCAACCTGTCACTTGCCGCAAGCTTCGAGCTCCTACAAATTTTTGCATTGATTTGGGGAATCAAACGTCGCCGTCCACACGCTGGCGAGTGCGTCAGTTTGTTGCCAGCGAACAACCATGGCGGACATCGACGTTATTGCGACGGCCATAACATTTGGCCTACGTTTTTTTTTTGTTATTAGTAAAGTGACTTTTTTAAATGCTTCCTGAAAATGGCCATAAGAGTACCTCAGTTTTCAGTTTCAGTTTCCCTGGTTCATTTAATAAGCTACCAATGCATTGGCTACATTTATTTGATCCTTGTGATCATTTTTGCCCGGGTCCCAAATGCATGGCTCACCCTGGTAACATTCCAGAAAGCTTAGGGAGTCCTGAGATGGCAAGTCAGTCATTTTTGCGTCAAGTACAGGTACGTCTGTCCGCCACCACCAGACAAACGAGGGTGAGTAGGTAGGCATAAGCGTGTGGATGCGTCCCAAGCGCTTGCGGCAAATCCCTTTGACTGGTAAGACTTTGTAATTCTTTCCACAAGGAAAATCGACACATATTATGTCAAATTGACGGTTAGTTTATGGGAATACTGTCACTTTTTCAAAATATTCGATCGATTTAAGGTGATATGAAAAAATATGCATAAAAGGAATACGAATGTAAACGAAATCGACAGCGTTAATTACTTCCATATAAGAAAGAAAAGAGACTCGACTCAAACTAAAATAACGTAGCGCCAAACCACACAAACAATGTTTAAAAAAAACTACGATATTTTGACAAAATAATTCAGGGAGAGTTTACGAATACATAATCCACACTTTGTATGCAATTCCGCAATTAAATTAGTTAGGATTTCAGAATTACAGGAAAACTAACACAATTTAGAGGTCTTTTCGTAATTAAATTTTATCGAGAAAATTTCATTCAATCGCGTTTTCCTTCAGTGAGAATCTTAATTAAATACTCAATATACGTTGACCAAAAAATAAAATCTTTTACTGACTTATTAGTGGATTAAATGGATTTAATAAAACCCATTTTTTTTCGTATAAGCGTCAAATTGTTTTGTAGTTCCAGGAAAATATTATTTCGGCAAATTCATCTACACTCCTACGGTTGCGTTTCGGAGCCAAAAGGGTGTGGTGAAGTAACGTCAGTGTGGCGCGAGACATCAGTGCAGGGTCGGAATAGCGGGTAATGTTACCCCTCCCGCACCGTTTCAATACCAGAAACATAGTCAGGCTTTTTCGGTGTAGTATTCATACTTTCGCATAAAAACATCTGAATTTGCGTACGGTGCCGTTCAAAACATTTCGTAATGACTCAGTAAAGTCCGGTTCGGTGTTACACAACCGATGCGAGTTGGCCGAATGCCTTGCGGCGCATTTGGGAAACTACGTCACTCTGAAATTGGCCGGTTAATTACAGAGGATGTTGCCTTGCCGGGGGCGGTGAGGTCGGCCTTCCGGTGTGTCAACTTGCAACTTGTAAACAACATATCAAAATAATCACACATACTGCTACCGAAAGTTCTGGCAATGCTGTAGGTAGTGTTCCTTGCGATCTGCACCCGCAGCATGCTGAGCGCGGGGGAGGGGGTTTGTCGTGAAAGTAGAGAGATAGGAATCACTTGCTCGTCCAACGTCCTTCGAAGGACGTAAAACCCGTGTTAAACTTGTTTACCGGACGCGCATAAGTCTGTCCCTCACACATCTCTAGTAAGAATATTATTTTTTCGGATTCAAATATCACAAATTAACAAAAATCTCCTGCGAAAATATGTGAACTGGATAATTATTATGAAAACTTATACACTTTGTTGTTAAACGTTATTAATCAAAGAAGGGACGCTTATTCAACCGTATTGTAGTGTCTAAAATGTCTGCATAAGGGCCTAAATCACTAATAAAGACACAATTTTTAGGGTTTATCACAATTATTCTCCCACAGTGGTCCAATGTAGAGAAGAGGCAAAAAATGACATTTTCTAAACAAATGTCAATATTTACAGAAAATAAATAATTTCGAATTTTATTCAGTACCCGGAGGGTGCCAAACCGGAACTTTTCACTAAAACTCCGCCGTCTGTCCGTCACGGGGCTGGCTGTACTGCATGAACCGTAATAGGTAGAGAGTTGAAATTTTCACAGAATATGTATTTCTGTTGCGTATGAATGTAGTGTTATTGAGTATGTGTAATGTTGGGTAAATTCGCTGCAGTGAAGTACTCACAGCTACTAAATACCCGACGGCATATCAGTTGGTATACTTAGTGCTTTGTAGATTTGGGCTAGAACAATCCAGTCCTGAATGTGTCACACGTCACAGCACTGAAGATTCTATTGTGCAGGTAGAAAATATTATTTTCCTTAATTTTTATGTCAATTTTATTTCTTCTGCTGGCCGGTGAGTTAAATGTAACATTATAAACTGTACCGATTTCCCGCTGAAGTCTCTTGCCATATATGACAACATACTCACACCGCTCTGCTACCGCTCTGCTACCGCTCTGCTACCGCTTTGTTATTCATTGTTTTCAAAATGGAATATCTATTTCTTTATTAATGGCGATGTAACAACTCAATATGGAGTTGTCAAAATTAATCCGAGTGTAGTACTAAATCACTTTCCCTCGTCATATAGATTGTATGTTTTATGGATGTCACTGTATTTGGATAGGTACTCTTAAGAGAATCTGGACATTTTAGTGTTGATTTGTTGCTCGTTTGCACTACCCAGAGGCACCATGCAGGGCATGTGCTCTCATCACTTAATATTCACCTACCCTGACCCACCACTTCGCCATGACATTTTTTATGTGCAATTCAGTATTTTTGATGTGAGGTTGAATATCCCCAATTTATCTCAACGTGCAATCGTGATGAATCACTAGATTTCAAGACCTCTTTCCCCAGATTGTGTTACCAACACGCATCATACGCTTGCGCTTGCACAAGACGCCAAATCCCAATATTGTCTTGACATAGCTGATTCATTCGAAAAGTCCTATAATACTAGTTGTAGATTGCTTAACCTGGGTTTTACGCTTGCGAAAAGAGATTTGAGAACAGGATTTTTTATGGCTTATGTTTAAACGATTACCAAAAACGCACCTATTTTACTACCAATAAATTCGAAATGATTGCCAGAATGGATAAAAGTCCACCAAATTGTGTTTGGATAAATGATCACCAAACTTCTTTTTATGTTTTGTGTACTTAAGTTTATGTTTAGGTATTTTTTGTTGTTCATGTTCACGAAGGGTAAAGGGGGTGAGCGAAAGGATAAAGGGGCTTCGCTTCGCTCACCCCCTTCACCCTTCACCTAAGCTACCGCAGTATTTTGCCCTGATATTTTTTGCAACTTTTGGTGTTCATTTATCCATTTTGGGAAGGAAAAAAATATTTTGATGATCATTATATTTGTTGCCATTTTTTATTCGTCTCAAGCCATAAATTCAGCTAATGGCAAAGAGGTTCAGAATCCCGACCAAATTAATTCTTCATTGAATGCATTACTACTACTACTACAGTATTGTATGGTATATTGTTACCACCGCGTATCATACGCTTGCATAAGACGCCAAATCCCAATATTGACTTGACCTAGCTGATTCAGTCATATGTACGTTAGTACTAGCTGTAGGTTGCTTAACCCGGGTTTTACGCTTGCGAAAAGCGATATAAGAACGGGTTTTTGTATTCGGGTCAAGCCATAAATATATCTAATGGAAAAGAGGTTCAGAATCCCGACAAAATTAAAACTTCTTTGAATGCACAGTGTTTTATGGTATACCAAATTATATATGGTTATGACGGGCTATACTCAGATCGATCCGATTGGTAGACAGAGAATGTCTGCGGTTCGATCATTAGGCTCTGTAAACCCAGCTGGCTGGCTTAGTTTAATAACGTATTTTGTCCCAAAAGAGGAGTTACCAGAGCTGTGACTATATACTTCGACTTGCTACATTCTTGGCCATTTTTGGCGAATCGAAAATAGACTGACAAGAGATCCAGGACTGAATAGGGATGGCTTATATTCTGTCTTCTTTATAGGAGTTTCAGACCACATTCACCAACTTTATTATCAAGGAATAAGGTTCAAAATTGCAGGCCATTTTTTATGGCCCCACAAATGACTGGTACTGCATACCCACACCATAATACGTTAGTTGAAAAATTATATGTACCGTACGTGCATTTATCGCGTTTCTTTGGCTCGTAGATTACGGGTACTTCCCGTGGTCTCCATCTATCTTATCTTACTGAAACGGCAGATTATATTCAAATTACTCAATTCCCTAGCTATTTAAGCGTGAACAAGTTTTGTTCGAATCACGATCATTACTGCAGCTTAGCGTCGTAATTTCGTATTAAATTCACATTACCGAAGCAGTGGAGAGAGGCGAGAGGGGACTAACGACTTCCTGTGCATATTCTTAGAAAGTAGCTGAAACTAGTAACTTATATGCTTATAAACTCAAAAATAAACAGAGTTTATAACCAATGTGTCCTGCCCACGTTTACATATGGTGCCGAAACATGGACACTGACAAAGGCGAACACGCACAATACAAAAGTCGCACAGAGGGCCATGGAGCGTGCCATGTTAGGCATCAGACTTCTGGGTCGTATTCGCAGTACAGAAATAAGACGTCGTACTAAGGTCTTCGATTCAAAAAATGTTTAAAGCACACTTTGTACACTAAGGCATACTACAAAATTAATGACTTTTTACAAGACACCGACAGTTCATTGCACCCTATATTTGTGTACTGTCTAATAATTAGGCACCTACTTAATGTTATATTATGCTTGCTTGATTATGTTATGACGTTCATTAAGTCTCAATTTTTGTGCTATTATGAATAAAAATCTTTGAACTGAATTGAACTGAACTGGTCGTCGATGTCGGCAAGCGAATCACGAGACTGAAGTGGGGCTGGGCAGGACACTTGGCGCGGAGGGAAGACCTTGGGCGGACCAAAGCGGTAACTGAGTGGCTACCCAGAACCGCAAAACGCCGAGTAGGCAGACCACCAGCCAGGTGGACGGAAGCATCACCGCCATAGCAGGTATGCAGTGGATGCGGAAAGCAGAGGACCGGAGTGGATGGCGCAGTAGAGAAGAGGCCTGTACCCAGCAGTGGGTAGGTGTGGGCTGATTGATGATGATAATGATAACTTGTAGCTTTATACGAAATAAGGGGTAGCTAGAGCTGAAGAATCACATAGTTATCCCACAGCCACGCATGGAACTCACAAGCATACGCCATTTAAGGGCTTCTTTTATAAGAAGGATTAAATTAGAAGGAAGGCCTCCACTGTCCGTCCGTCTATCTGTCTGTAAGTCAGCAGGCTCTAACTCATGGTCGGAATAGGTAGAGAGTTTAAGTTTATACAGAATGTGTATTTCTGTTGTCGCTACAGCGATAAATAATCAACTAGGCGCAATTTAAACATACACCAAGTTAAAAACTGTAAAAACCGAATTCAAGTTCGAGCCCTATTTCTTCCTCCCCGGTCGGGATTCGAATGAAGTCTGTGTACATGAAAAGTAATCATCAAAACTTTTGCTGCACGGAACCACAAACCAAAACGTCATCGGTGTATATTTGTATTTGTTGATTTTTTCTAAAAGCTCTTATTAAATTTTGATAAAATTTGCATGGGACCACCTCTGAAGTATGACCTACCAATGAAACAAGAATCATCAAAATCGGTTCATAATTTACGGAGTCATCGCGTAACAAACACACAAACAAAACGGACGAATTGAGAGCCTCCTCCTTTTGAAGTCAGTTGAAAAGGGGTTTCCATACAAGAGACCTCATTTTCTGCGATGTTCCGAGGATGCTACGGAACCCTTCGTGTGCGAGTACGAATCACACTTGGCCGGTTTTTTTATACGTGGGGGCATAGCCACAGGTTTATTACAACTTGGTCAATAATCTGTGGGATAGATATCACTCACTCACACCCGCTGTGCGTTATATTTCAGAGAGAGAATGCACTCTCACTCTCACTTAATTCATTCATCGTTAATCTTACTTTGAAGTGCAGGTATAGATGGCGACTTTGACAGTCCAATATTAATTTGAATCGCATAGTAATTTCATGACATTTATTTTAGTCGTACTTCAACCATACTCCAACTACATATACTGTAAAATAGCTCATAGAAAATATCTCGTCTTATTGCATAACTGAAGTTCAGTATAACCCGGTTGCGATCAGCTGATGCATACATACAACCTTCGATGAGGAGGCTACGGTGGAGTGCGCCATGCTCCTATAAAGTTGGAGTGGCGGGCTATCATTCAAAATTTAGTTATTATCTTCCGGTTGTTTGTACAATCATCATTTCGGGAGGATGGATACAAAATATTTAAAAGACTGCCTTTTGGATAGGCGTAATGTGTGGTTACCCAAAGGAAAGGCGTGAAAGATGAAACGAGCCGAAGGCGAGTTTCATAATAATATCACTCGAGAGTTTTAATTATGTACAGTTACATACACTAGTTTATCTACACACATATCATAAGCTCTCTTTGATGTGTTCAGGAACCGCATGTTTGACCGGCATTGTGGCTCTGATGTTGTATAGCTTGTTCTGTAGTACCAACTTCACAGACAAACTAGGGGCGGCACGCAGGCGGGCGTCGGCGTTCGAAATTTGAATGTCAGTACCAACTTCACAGACAAACTAGGGGCGGCACGCAGGGGGGCGTCGGCGTTCGAAATTTGAATGTCATAATATCAGAAAAATTACACATTATGGTCATAATGTGTAATTTTTCAGATAAGAAATGAGTTTTTACCAAGTAGTTTAACATTATGCTGATCGTAACGTGCGGTTTTTGTACGCAGTAAAGAGGGTTTACGATACGTGTGTAGATAAAAGAGCTTAAAAGACCTTTCTATTTATTAAGCAAGTCAAAACTCGCAAAAAATATATTAAAGGTCTTTCAGCGTCCTCTGAAATGTGAATAAAGTGTTTTGTTTTTAAGGGATTAGGTACTGGCACATATTGCAACTGAGGCATAAAATAAACTGGCAGTGTTATTTATAAAGATTCAATTTCTCTAAATCACTCATAATGTGGAGTTAAAACAGTTTAACACTCCTGATTCCCAAAAAATTGTGATTCTTAAAATAAAATCTGCAGTTTAGTTATAACTAAAGAGAACTAAAAGTGGCTCACCCTTCTATAACTATCCTATAAGCCCATTTTAGGCAGTATCACACGTTAAGGGTGGGTCCAGACATGTTCTTTTGTCCGTATTGTACCTCCGTATCGTATCAGCGTCGCGATCCAAGAACGCTAGTTTGGACGCCCGTTCGGTACGGAACGGTGGCACGGCGCGTCTCGATCGCAGCCGATCCGGGCGTTTAAACTAGTGTTCTTGGATCGCGACGCTGATACCTTAAGGAGGTACGTTACAGTCAAAAGAACATGTCTGGACTCACCTTTATATTCTCCTTGGTGTACAGCAAATGCCAAAAGTACGTCAGACAGTTGTCAATGTATGAATTTAGGCAAAGAGTTTCGTTTATCTGAGAATTTATGTCGGTTTTTTTTTGTTTGTTGGAACACAGAGTAAATTTTGATACATACACACAGACCTTTTTTAAATTAAGTTTACGGCTTTGGATTCTCTTCCATCAATCGACATCCACAGACCCTTAAAAAATAAACTAACTTACAACAGTGTTTTAGTTAAAACTGAATGCCTGTATTTTTATAAATCTCAAAAATATAAAACGTTCATTGAGGTTTGAAGAGGATTTTACTCAAACAGATCTACAAACATAAATTTGTTATTTTTATAGGTAAGACTGTATGACTGTATATGTATGACTTTAAATCTCCTTTAACTGTCAATGTCATACTTACGAATATTTCATACTGGCAAGTTTAGTTTTCGTTTTGGTCACTTTGGTCAGAAGAGTGGCTCTGAACACAGAGTTTGATGATATTTCGTTTGTTTTTTGTCAAAATACAAATTGATTATTATCATGGCGCCAATACCGAATAATAGCTCTACGCTCGCAATCGTTTCCGGCTTTTATAAAAACTATTAATCATTTACGTAAGCGCCTCAGACGCATGTTAAAGATCCGATTTTACTACGGAGGTAATATCTACTGGAGTGGCCAGTTCACTCCATGTTCAACCGGCATTGTGAGTTGGTGAGCAGAGACGGACATAGAGAAGATATTGTTAGGCTCTTTCTCGAGTGAATTCGGTCGTAAGACGGTGTTCACACGACTGAGTTCACAGAACAGAGAATGGATGAGCCGGAAGTGACGTCACACGTAAATTTTACAAGCACCCCTCGATTATTTTCACGACTGAAGTCAATTAGTGACGTGAACTACTCAACAACGAATGAATGCAAATCTAAGATTATTTGATCTATAGAACAAAATAAAAAAAAGCTTGCATTAGTTGTAAAAACCGGCCAAGTGCGTGTCGGACTTCGCACATTTAGGGTTTCCGTAATAAATGTAGAATATAAGCCAAAAAAATAAATTAGGAAGGTTCTCTCTTTACATTCACCTGATACATGTAGCCAAAAAATCACTATCATTCTTCACCAGCATATAATCACTTTGTTTTTCAAAGTGTTTCTATGAATGACAAAGTTATATTTGCGGTTTCTAATAAAAAAACTATACCTTTAAACAGCTTATTTTGTTTTGTTCATATAAATTTTCGTTGAAAGTGTTTTTGAGATATACAACATATAATTTTTTGATTTTTCCCTCTCTTACTTTAAAAGTTAGACTGGGGAGACACAATTTTTTCCACTTTGGAAGGGTCTGTCTCTTTAACGATTTACTTTGAGGAAAAATGGTTTCAGAAACCTCAACGTCATTTTAAAAGACCTATCTTTTGAAGTCCCAAACATATAGGTTTGATGTATTTTTTTTGGTTTCAGTTCCGTATATGAAGAGCCCTCTTAATTTTTTATTATATTACATTTTTGAAAAAAAAAAAAACATAAAGCGGTTCACAGAATACATCTAAAAAGCAAGTTTCAATTGTGTAATCTTGATAGTTTCGGAACAAAACTACTGTGACATACAGACAGACAGACTTGACGAAACTAAAAGGGTTCCTTGTTTCTCTACGGAACCCTAAAAATGAACTCGATTACTTGCAAAGATGTGTCAAACGATCCCAAAATTGATGGAGTTGCGTCGAATCAGAGTTCCCGTGGGTACCTTCCGGCTCCATCATCAGACCCTGGATATCACCTAGGACAACACAAACCAAACGAGCCCAAACTTAATGCGGTTGGCCACCTTCCCGCTCCATCATTAGATCATCAGATCCATCATCAGATGACGACTCGAATGGCCAAGTCAGTAGTGACTCTGCCTTCGAAGCCAAGGGTCCCGGGTTCGATTCCCGGTGGGGGCAAATATTTGTTTGATGAGAACAGATGCTTGTACCCTAGTCATGGTTGTTTATCTATCTTGTATAACATTTATCTATATAAGTATGTGTATCGTTGTCTAGTACCCAAGATAAAGGGAATCCTAGTTTGGGGCTAGATCAATGTGTGTAAATAGTGTCCAAGGTATTATTATTATAGATCCGTGTCATGAAAATATTGCTTTGTCATCGGATTTACATAAACATGTACAATTTTAGCTCAATTAGAAAACGGGAAGTGGGTCAAATTTAACTTGTAAGATTTCATTACAGACAGACGGACGGACAGAGTCCGGGACAGGTGAAATTGAATAAAAGCTTAGAGTTACAAGAAAGCCAACCTGACTTTTAAAACCCTAATTAAATAACTTATAAATACACAACAATCTTCCTCCGCTCAGTTCTCCTAACTAAACATGGTTTGCTAGAAGAAATATCGCGTTTATACATCAGAGGTGTGTAACATAAAAACATAAATGTCTTTAATGTGTAGTAAAATAAATAACTTACGAAAGATTTATAAAATGCTACCTTCGTGTTTTTAACTGCGTACGATTAAGTAAGTGGTCCCATGCGTGTTTACTTGGGTCCGATACTGTGGCGCCTGCGCCGAAGCAGTGAAAGTATGCGATTGCGCAACCATGCGTCAGTATAATTCGCTGACAATGTATACTAGGTTGTTTAGGATTCCTAATTTAAATACTGCTCAAGTTCAAGAACTTTATTGAGCATGGTGGTTCGACTGATGGGACCACAGGGACTGTTTTTGTACCACCAGTCTATCTTCTTTATCTTCCTGCTAGTAGTTCGACTCCCAGAGGACAAGTTATAAAGTAATTCTTCCCCCCAGATGGGGTGGCAAAAGCACAAGCCAGTACGCAGTAACCGAGGTACAGCTGCTCTTACGTTTAGCTAGTTAATCAAAACTCCATTATGCGTGACAAGGGGCTCGCCCATCGCCGCTGATCTGTAGATATGAAGGTGTTTCTATCTATCCTTTATTGAGAAGACAGCCGTTGTGTACTGTGCATATAAAGTAGCTATAGTTATCTGTAAAATTTCTATAATTTTTCTGAATCACTAGACCGGTCGCTTCCGACATGGCAATAGAGCCTTTCACTGACCGTTCTATAGATTGTAAGTATATCTTTGGCAGAGATGATCACAGTAATCGAGGAAAAATCTTTCGCATATTTGTTGTGAGAAGCCTACAGACAAGCACTATTGGATATCTATTCGGAAAATAGCAGCAGCTGAAGATGGCACCAGGATTACCAGCTTCACTCGGTAGGCGTCCTGCTTATTCACAAACTCAATTACTCGAAAAATATGTAAAAGTGACATGGTTATTTATTTATTTACCAATGCACTTTGTCTCAATAAAATTTCAGCATAGATTAAACTAATATTTGAGACTACAGTGTTCACAAAATAAAAGGCCCGGTGGCCCAAACTAAATTCAACCTGATTACGTCAGTGACACGGACGCTGTCATCGGGCCTTTTATTTTGTGAAGATTGTTAGTGCGTCGATTTCAATAGTTGGCATCCCGCGACTAAGAGTCTCGCTCGTAATCAGTATGAAGATGTATGCGAGTGCGCATATTATAAGGAATCGGTATCGGCCGAATTACGCTGGCAGTCCTACCAGACCAGAGTATTGGCCGATCAAAAAGTCTGTGCTGTGGGTCTCTTAATCAAATTATCACGACATTATGGGCCCCTAATTCTAGACCCCTATTCTAGACCCCTATTTTTGATAGACATCATTACTCAGTCGATAACAAAAAATGTGAATGAATGACAAACAATCCGAGATTGACATTAGAGAAAAATACTCTACCGCATTGCAAATACAAATACTAATGTTGCAGGGAAATCTACCATCAGCGTGAAAACTCGGAAAAGCGCATTATGCCAGATATTCAAAAATGAGACTTAGTTGAATCGAGTTCGATCAAAACCGCTAAAAAATATAACGAAATCGTGAGAGCAGTTTTCTAGTTTTCAAAACTTGCGTGTGCAAATGATGGGTTAAGACATTGAAGTTGGCATAAGATTACCCAGGATTGTTCTGCCAAGACGAAACAGTGAAAGGTTCAATCAGGAACCGCTCACGGAAGCGCCGGCGCAGCGATCGCTCAACCGAGTCAGCTGATTGTTAAGGGGGGTTGTGTGGGATGCGAGGCAGCGGGGGCGATTTGTTGAGCGATTTCTTTTATTTGTTTGTTTGTTTATTTGGGAACTGAATCCATATCACGATACACGACACAAACACTGATAAAATATGAGCCAATTAAGTTCTTAAATTGGGTAAACAATGAGGTAATTCTCATAGGCAGCTGAAAAATAATAAATAACGCCACTTTTCCATTATAGGTTTTGAATTCTATTACCATGGCATGACACATAGACGTGATAAATTGCGCGGTAAATGCGATTCGCGTATGCTTCAGGGCCAATTTTCAAATTGCATTTCGAATTTCTTTATTACTTTAGTTAGATGATTACAAATACATACTAAGCACACGTAATTTTGTGCCACTTCTCTACATTGGACCGATGGGAGAAGAAAGGCGAAGAAACTCCCACAGATTGAATTCAGATCTCTTTTGAAAATTGGTTGTGTTTAACTAATACGATTATTACAATATTAATTATTATAGTTAATAAGCAGGAATTAATAATTACAAAAATTATTAACAACGACTTCCGTGTTGATTTAGTTGTAATATCCCTTTTCGACAAAGTCGCTTTCACATGGTTTTTAAATTGCTCAAATGGCAATTTCAGTCTTCAGAGAATTTCAAATTCACTGAACCTTAATTATACCTAAAAAATTATAATAAATTCCTTGGACTCTACTTACACACATTGATCTAGCCCCAAACTAGGATTCCCAGTATCTTGGGTACTAGACAACGGTACACATACTTATATAGATAAATATTATACTAAGATAGATAAACAACCATGACTAGGGTACAAACATCCGTTCTCATAAAACAAATATATGCTCCCACCGGGACTCGAACCAGGGACCCGGTGCGTCCCATACGGTCGCTAGGTCGTTAAAAGAATTGCTGACTCGCGAGTCTAAACAGGAGCACATCTAGTCTGTGATTATTTCTTAGGTTGACAGCCACCGCTAAATCGCCTCACTCACACCACACACCCAAACTCACGTATCGCCTACGGTTGGTTGACCTACCTTCCGGCCTCATACGCAACCCTACCCCGTCGCGTGTGACCAGTCGAGGGAGACCTCGGTCTGTGTATGAAAATACTTACTTAACTTTGCCTAATAAACCTTGATAGGTACCTCACGCGAAAATGGAGTTTTGTATAACTTGCTAAATGTGGGCACACATTTTCCTCTGCCACCCTGTAGGGAAAAAGGCGTAAAGCTTTTTTTTTGCTTAAAATATCAGTTTTTTTATGCTTGATTATATAATGCTTACCAAGTTGTGTCAAACTCCTACAAGCTCAAGTGTTTGTTGGCTCTCGCCGGGATTGTGTCTTGAGGGTATGCCAAAGCAATCATGTAAATTTAGATGATGTACAGTATTTCTCAGCGAAGAAGTCCGAAGACTTTGGAAGATATTGGATGATTTTGATAATACCAAAGAGCTCTTCTATGATTCTAAATCGTACTATGATATAGCTCCTTATTTTTATCAAAATCAACCAATATCTTCCTATATCATCGGAGTTCTCTTTTAAGGAATATTATCCATAAGGAATTTAGCTTTTTAGTGTATAATTCTGAACTGGGGCCCGAAATTTAAAGAAGGTTGTTCTCTCTCCTCCCTAGGTCTGCTGAAATGAATCTCTAGATATAACTCACCTTTTTATAAAGGAAATACCATCTTTAGTATCATCCACATTCTCTATCGGCTCTTACAACATCAGTGCCTCTGCCGTGCCATAAGGAAGCGCTCTACCATTAGATAACTCTACATTAGGTCAAGCCATTTGCAGCGAATGCGTGTACACACACTCGACACTTGATGTTGTGGTTACACGAAAGTACGCCAATACGGGGAAGTGGCACACGGTTGTCAAGCAACCGAACCGCAGAGGTATTGCTTCGGAGTCCAGTAGCGCCAACCACTCAACCCAGAGCTAATGAGATACCCCCTCTGAAGAGTGCCAAATACGTCAAATAGGGCTGATGGACTAGGCTATTTCCGTGACAGGAAATAGAGTATTGAGCAACTGTAGAAAGGTAGCCACAATTGTGCCTCAGCCACCCCATATGGGAAAAGGCGTGACGCTATGATGTACATGACTGGTTAGCCAAAATATACATATACTTTTTAATGGAAACACTCATTTAGTGAGTTATATGCAAATATTTGTGAGGAAAATACTGAGAACCAACGTTGCCAAAACGACAAAACATTATGCGTCAATTTTTGAATAACTGCGTTAGGTTTGCTATAGCGAGTCAAGCAGTTATCTAGAGTGAGCTTCCATACAAAATAACATAATCATAATCATTTATTCATTGCTTAGGAATGTCAAAGTTGATTCGAGATTACTACTAACTCGCTTTCCATTTTAGAGTTATTTCCTTACACAGTTAAACATTCAAATAGCACACATTTGATGACATGTTAATCCATTGGCACACTTTAACAGTATTTGTGCACGTACTGTCAATACCGATTGGGCGAACTTGTGTAATCTGTGACTGTCCACGACGCAATGACTCGAAAGCCGTACGCCTTGCCATGCCAATCCCATGTCTCTGAAGGATTGTAGACGCCTTCAGAGCTCATTTTTTTTTGCCTAGATTGTTTTTACTTTTACACACAGGCATGTTGCTTCTGGCCATTCACTAGGGTACCATGTGTCGTACTGTATATGTTACGTATAAAGCTAGGAGTGAAATTAAACTTAAGTTTAGCCGGCTAGTCTTAAGATTAATTTCGAGCCTCGGCTAATGTCCGAAGTCATGTTCGTTTATGATAACGGATGTCATCTTTAATCGGCTAGACTGCACATTAGCCGATGCGTTTCGGTTAATGTTGGACATTCGTTAGCTAATGTTGAAAACGAAGTATTCGTGCGACTGCGGGGAGCCGGGCGGGGTAATTTTACTCAGATGAGAAAGCTATTTCTAATATCAGGGCAAAACACTGTGGTAGCTTAGGTGAAGGGTAAAGGACATGTAAGAACAACAAAAACTATAATAAGACGAGTATTTCTAACACAAAGGATAAAGGGGGCTTCGCACCGCAGTGTTTACGGCTACCGAATCATTATCATCACTTATTCCAGATTAAGACGGTAATTTTTCAACATTAGCCTAGGTATACTGAAAAATAAACTTAAATTTAGTCGGCTAATGTCAACCATATTTTCTCACCCATCTTTAGCCTCAACATCGTCAAGGCTAAACTGCAGTATAGCCGACTAATGTTAAAATCATTTATCGCAATGAACATTATTTCGGATATTAGCCGAGGCTCGAAATTAATCTTAAGACTAGCCGGCTAAACTTAAGTTTAGTTTCACATCTAGCTTTAGCCGTAACATATACACAGACTACGCGACCAACACAACTATGAGCATGACAGCTAATCGTTCGTTTGATTAACGGGGGGAATACCGGAACTGTGATTCATACCATATAGTACATACTTAGTACATGCTAGTGACTTGTAGGTACAGGTTCATTCATTCATTCATTCAGTTGTGGAAGACCACTGTAAGGGTTCTTTTCGCATGCAGCCCAACAATTAAAAGTCATAAAACAAATGGATTTTGAATGGTTTTTGAAATTCGACAAAAAGTTTAACAAAAGCTAGGATTTACCGCCACATGCTAGCTGCAAAGTCCTATGGTATCTTGTTGTGGGGGAAAGCAGCGGATATTCAAACTATTTTTATTTTACAGAAAAGAGCTATTCGAGCAATTTATAATTTAAAACGCACAGACTCCTTAAGACAGCTTTTTAAAGAAATTGACATACTAACTGTAGCTAGTCAATTTATTTTCGACAATATAATGTATGTACGCAAGAACCTTACAAAATTTCCCAAATTTAGCGATAGCTGTAATGTTAACATAAGAAATAATCACAGACTACTTGCGCCCCGGTTTAGACTCGCGAAGGTTAGCAATTCTTTCAAGGGTCAATGCATTCTCTACTACAACAAGATAAAGTCAAAGTCAAAGTACTTTATTACTGTAGATATTTACATATACTTAGCATACGTCATTTTTTGCCTCTTCTCTACATTGGATACCTCTGGAGATATTGAAATTGCCATTTGAGCAATTTAAAATCCATGTTAAAGCGACTTTGTCGAAAAAGGGATATTACAATGTTCAAGATTACTTAAATGATGGGTCTGTATGGGGTTAATCTGGCTCAACACAGACCTTGCTGTTAATAATTTTGTAATTATTAATTCCTGCTTATTAATTATGATAATGACTAAATATTATATTTTGTATTAGTTAAGCATAAGCAATTTTTAAAAAGAGATCTAAAAATAAATCTGTGGGAGTTTCTACGCCCTTCTTCTCCCACAGTGGTCCAATGTAGAGAAGTGGCAAAAAATGACGATTGCTAAGTATATGTAAATATCTACAGTAATAAAGACATTTGGAATTTGGAATTTAGGGAAATAAGTTTTAAAGTGGGCTTCCATTTCTGCTACAGATAGAACGTATACTTACGTATTGTAGGAGGGGTATAGGCGCCGAAACCGCAGTCCTGTCAAGCGCCTAGTAGTGTTGGTCGCGTCGTACATCAAACATGAAAAATTGGCAATATTTTGTCTTCCACCCCAGATTCTTGGTAGGCAGATCCACTACCCGCAACGCCACAGTGGTCGCCACACATTGTAGCTGTTTCTTGAAGGGCTTGAATGAACTAAATCGCAAGTTTGACAGTTGACATTTCAAAATTCTGCAATTCCTGTCAGAGACAGAGATAATAATAATAATAACGATACTTTGGCCACTATTTACACACATTGATCTAGCCACAAACTAGGATTCCCTGTATCTTGGGCACTAGACAACTATACACATACTTATATAGATAAATGTTATACTTAGATAGATAAACAACCATGACTAGGGTACAAACATCCGTTCTCACCAAACAAATATTTGCCCCCACCGGGACTCGAACCCGGGACACTTGTCTTCGTAGGCAGGGTCAATGCCGACTCAGCCATTCGGGTCGTCGATATACAAGCTACAGTAGCCGTATTATATATTTCTGATATCAGCCGTATTCTGAGATTGATGTCAGAAAAGATAATAACGTTACAGGTCCCAGATTTGGTCTATATCGCTTCGCTTGCATTTTATGAGTTCTTCATCTTAGAGATGCCAGGATCGTAGCAAATGGACGCGTTTAGTGTTTACCTTCCCCTCTTCCGGGAAAAAGGCATGAGCATATGTTAGTATGACCATATCTCCCAGTATCGCTAGGAGCTGGGATGGCTTCCGATTCGTCTTCGCCATGATATGCACATTCACGGCGTTTTTAATGTCTTGAGAAATCCGCGCAACCCCACCTATCTTCGTGATCGTTTTGAGTTCCTTTTCTCCAGGGAAAGGAATAGCAGATCGCACACGGTGTCTCTTCTCTCAACTCCTCAGCACAACACTGTGCTTACGAACACTCGTTCAGGTTAAGGGCAATCCGACTGTGGAATGCACTTTCCTACGCTATTAGATACAATTCATCTTTTTTCTTTTTCAAGAAAAGATTGAAACTGCATCTCCTTTCTCTTTCGTAATAAGTTTAAGCATGTAAGTATTATGTTAATATATTTACATAATACTTACATGCATCATAATATATTTTATATATCTTTTACTGTATTTTATACGTTACTAGATAGTTATTTAATTTATTGTGCCCAGGTTTGCTGGAAGAAATTTATTTTTAGAGAAAATCTCGCCTTTGCGCATGATTGTTCTTGTATTTTCCTCATTATTTACCGTGAAGCATATTAGTATGTATTGAGCCATCTTAAAGTGGACCGTACCTCTGCTACCACATACACTCTCAGAAAAATGCGTGACGACGCCATCTTTGTTTGTGCCCAACATACTTACTCAGGTTCACTTACACCTACCTATATGTGGGTCTTAGCCCGATGTGCCACGTGGCCATGGCCATAGTTTTGGCCTCATATATCATTTTCCCGGACGACCGCCATTACGGTTACCTGAACAACTTAAATTGAATAGAATGTGTGTCCGAATGTGTGTCGTGTTGACCATAAAAATAAGCACATGTTACTACCGCATCGGTAATGCTACGTATTATGCCACAGTTAGAGAAAGTTGTGTGCTTCAATTCACTAACATTCGAATTGGAACCCTAACTGTATAGAAATATGTTTCTTATTTGATGAGTTTGCGTTTGAGCTAAGGCCGGTGTTTGTTTTTAATTTGTGACCTTTGTTCAGAGATGGCTTACTAATGGTGTCGTAATAGGTTAAGTGGCTTTTAGACCTTTAGCGGAGATGAACTAGCCCCGTTTCACGAAAACAGGAGGATTCAATTGTCACACGTGGGCGTAAATATCTGTCTTTGCTACCTTGTATGTGAAAAGCAGATATTTTTTTTCTAGACATATGGACATGACACAATGGATCGAATAAATAAAGTTAAGTATGTGCTCCATTAAAGTGCGCCGGGGTCTAATGAGTTTCACGCTTGCTTCTCACACAGGAGATGCAGGTTCGGATCCTGACTATGTACCAATCGGATGTTCAGTGTTTCGGATAACACGTTAAGCTGTAGGTCCCGGCGACTATCGCTTCGTGGTAGAGTCGTAAAACCCCTCCATCAACCCGCACTGGGAAAGCGCGGTGGAGTATGCCTTAATCTTACTCGTATCTGGGTAAGGACCTGTGCCCCTCGGTAAGGACATTAATGAGCTAAATTTATTTTGTTTATTCATAGTACCTACAGACCATACATAGAAGCAGACGAGATAAACACCCCAATGTGTACGCGAACCAACCATGTCAATTATTATAAGGTATCATTTAGTTTTACCTGTCCCGGGCTCTGTCCGTCTGTCTGTAATCAAATCTTGCAAGTTAAATATCACCTTTTTATTTTATAATGAGAGTCGACCTCATTAAATAAAATATAATACCAAGGGCAATCCGCTAGTGTTGTGAATAGCGAATAGTGTTGGACAGTGACACAATTCAGTTGTCTAGTTAATATTCTGTAGTGATCTATGTGTTACTTGCCTTCCTAGTGCGGTGCTGTGGAATGCTTACTAATTATCTCTAGGTTACTTAATGTTACTTTAGCGTTAGGTCATAGGGTTTAACGATGAGTAGTTAATTTTATTTTAGCAAACACTTAAGTATCTCACAGCACTTTCTTAGGTTATTCGCCTATAATAATATACTAAGCTGCTAAAAACCTCTCACAGTACGTAAAGTACGTAAGTACCTAAGTAGGTAAAAACCCAAATAAGAAGTTAATGCGATACCTCCTCCGTGCAAAGGTCCCCGTTACTCCAGGCGGAAAGACCCGCAGTGTGAGAGGGACGGAATCGGGAAAAAATTTCATAACGTACCGCTAAACCACAGAAAAATAGTTTAAAAAAAACTACGCTATTTTGTTAAAAAGTTTTTAAGGATAGTTTACGAATACATAATATCTATATGTTTAACGCAGTTCCACAATGATTTCCGTTAGATTTCAGCATTACAGGAAAAAATAAAACAATTTAGAGGTATTTTCGTAATTAAATTCTATCGAGAAAATTTCATTTAATCGCGTTTTCCTTTAGTAAGAATCTTAATCAAATACACAATAAACGTAAACCCAAAAATCAAATCTGTGGATGACTTCATGGTGGAGTAAATGGATTCGAAAAAAAAAACATTTTTTTTCGTATCACCTTAAATGCATTTTTGCTTAACGAACTTATTCTCACTTTCAGCTCTTTATTAAACCCTCAGAATAATTTCTATTCATAAACATAATCATAACTTGGTCGTAAAACAATCTAAACAATGTCCGTGGAAAGCACGATGTAGGAATGTTGAGGAAGCGAGAGAGCTATTTGAGGATCGTATACCTCGCGCCACGAATCACTGAAAGTACACTGGGCGATGTTGGCGGGAATTACTGCGAATATGTACAGGTATTGAAAAATGACTACTGCGCATTCAAGGCCACCGCTCATAACTCGTGGCGCGAGGTATAGCAAGTAGGAGTAGGGCGTTCCATGACAACTTTCCTATCAATGCCTTTTTTAAACTTTTCATACAAAAAATGTTTGCATGCCAACTTTTTCAACTTTACTAGGATCTTGTATCTTAATGTCTATATGCCTACGATGCCTACTATTTGGACTTTTCATTTTAGTGGTTAATGTCGGCAACTTTTGTAAAAATTATATGAGCTTGTTTCGTCAAGCCTACTATTTGTATAGTCAAATCAATAAGTATTTTTTCGTTTCGGCGCAAAACGCCGGGTGCGCAAGACACCGGGGCATCTTAAAATCTGTCTTTTAACAATGTTAAATATTTTTTTCCGCAAAATATGCGTAATTTGAATTTTGCTTATCCGGCATTATATGCCAACCTCAGATGCAGGAGACTCTGTCTGTGTGAATGTAACTAAAGAGCTGCTTGACCTCTTTGGCAAGAGTCGATACTTTGTACATTCAAAGAATATTTAATTTAAACGTCATGCTGTTACGTTGAATACCATTGAGGGATTACAGATATTAAAAAATATTGATGATTTTTTAGGGGACAGAATTGATATAAAAAATTGTTTGCTAAGATCAGGCAATGTCTGTTTTTAATATAATTGATTGATTGGACATTGTTCTTGGTCACGGAATTATTTCTGGTCAGGTTTTTTCAAAATCCAGTGGTTGGCATATCAGGTTAGGGAGATAACTGGATCTGGATCTATTAAATTTTGTTAAAAAAACCTGTTTAGAAAGTATTACATTGATTTTATTACTTAAGAATTAGAGTAAGTTGCATTTTTATGGATATATATTCCCTATTGTTTTATTATTTGTTGAAATTAAATTCAGTTTACTCTTCTTAACGTATTTTTCTTTGTATTCGCCAAACTTGGAATGGAAGCTATTCTAAAATTTCGAACTTTGCGCTCGCAACAAAGATGGCAAAACAAAAAACCTTGTATGTACTTTTCTAAAAGTTGGCATGGTGTTACGTCATAAAATAGTTACACCGAAAGTAGGCATAAAGTAACAAGATCCTAGTAAAGTTGAAAAAGTAGAAAAATCAATCAAAAGTTGGCATTGAAAGGAAAGTTGTCATGGAAGACCGTATTCACAAGTAGAACAATCTCTCTTCTGAAAAAAAAAAATTTTGTCTATCATGTAGTTCAAGCAAGAAGGTTTCAATTTTCCCGCTTTATGTCACTGTCAAATCACAAAAACAATACTCTTTCCTGAGATCATTTTCCGAAAACAATAATAATGCGAAGTTAAGACTATTCAGAGCTTAGCAAGCAAGCGCACGCCTTTTGCCATTCGGGCCGGAGGAGCAGTCGTGCCCAAGTTTGTTCATAGCCATTTAACATGAAATAACCGCCGACCTATGAGAGAAGAGATGGCTGGTTCCCTAACTGCTGGGATACTATTGTGGCCTCTTCTATTGCTCGCTTGTATATGTTGCCGTAAGTTTTATTATCATTATTTCATTCCATTGAGTTGTTAGGCTACAGAAGAGGACGCCTTAAGAGGAAGCCTCTGTAACTAGGAGTACGAGTCTATTGAAACTTACGACGATAGCATCACATGGAAGGGTTGTCACTGAATGCGATTGGCGAAGGATCGTGAGAATTGGCGCTATACAGAAGAGCCCCAGCAGTTGATCGAGGTGATATAAAGTCCATACTTTTTATCACCTCGATCAACCGATCGATGATCTGTGCTCCATAGCACAGATCAATACTCTAGAAATGGTATGTGGTAAGGAGTTGTCAAAATTAACCCCTGGCTCTGATAGATAGGCTCTCCAATCTCCATACGTGCTTACCTTATTCACAAGGCGTAATGTTCAAAATTGCGAATTGTAAATTGGTTAGGTAAATTTCGAGCCATAGGGTTCCGAGAATACTGCTAACTCTGTTAGTAGTCCAGTACAGCGCGGTAAAAAGCTGGAAAACCTAGAAAAATTCTAAATCTACTCCTATTTGCTTGAAAATTTGGATTTAGGCAGTTCTCGGCCTACACTAAAAAGTCTCCCCAACGCCGTTGGTTGCTTTTAATTTTTAGGGGTGTAAACTACCCCTATTATCGAAAAAAGATAAGACAGAATATTAAAGCATTTAATTAATTAAAATCATGTTGAATTATGTTATGTAAAGACCACCAAAGGTAATTAGGGTTATTTTTTCTACCGTTTGATATTTTTAGGGGTGGAAACTACCCCTTTTCAGAAAGAAAATTTTTAAAAAATTGAATTTTAGCGCTTTTTTTTTTAAATTTGCCTTAATTATCTCAATTTAAGATAACTTTTTACTAGTATTGTTGTTTTATCTGTTTTTTGATATTTGTGGGGGGTGAAAACTACCCCTGCCCCAAGAAAAATATAAAATTTTTTTTAGCATTAAATTTTTCAGATTTTAATTTCATTACAATGTAAGTATAAAATGATGTTATTTATTATTTTTTAAAAGCTTGAAACCCCTTATCACCCCTATTACATAAACCACCCCTATTTTGAAAAATTCTTTTGGTAAACATATAATTTTTTTATTTTATTAAACTTATTTTAAGTATTGAAATTTAACTTTTAAGAATATTATTTTAGAGTAATTTATTACTAAAATTATAAAAAATAAAATATACAAAGTAAAATATAGAGTATAAAATACATAAATTTCAATCACTATCACTTTCGTCTGTTATCTTTTCAGAAGAGCAGTCATCGTCCTCCTCATCTTCGTCTTGATCCAAAGTAGGAGCACAGTTTTGGCAATTGTCCCCACTGCACGATTTACATGTTGATTGATAGGGGATATACAAATGTTGTTGTAGGTACACACACAGACGCTCACACACACACACACACACACACACACAAAAATGTATTACATAAATTTGCATATACATATATACATGAATGTATGCATTATACTCTAAACGACGATATATATCAATTTTTCGAAATTAAGAAAAAAAAAACTTTTACGGTTTTTTGACGATAATTTCTTCAATTTTGATGCTAGAAACTTTTAAAAAAAACCATTTTAAAGGTGAATTTGTCAGCTACAAATTCATTTTGGTTAAATATTTTTTTAACCCTTAATTTTAAAAAGGAAGAGGTTTGAAGGGTTGAAAAGTGGTACTACATACGCAATATTGCATACTTTAAGAGCCTATATCTCCGAAAATTTAACATAAAAAAAAACATGAATTTTTTCTGTGGAAAAAATACTTACATTTTGGTGTCTTTCAACTTTTACATATCTGTTTTATTATAATAGAGAATGGACAATAAGACAATTTTTGCGTTATCATGAAAATATGAAAAGCACTTGAAACTCATTTCGTTTCAAAATGAATTATTATTTACCAATGAAACTACATAGGATTCAATAGTTATATATAAATGAACAAAATAGTTGAAGGGTAAAAAAAAAAATCAATTAGGGTGACAATTAGGGGGTGGTTTTCACCATTTTTTTTATCACAAAAAGTAGATTTTGATCTTATTTTCATCATAACTCGGTCAATTTTAAAGCTAAATACTTCTTTATAAAAAAATGAAGGTCTTTTTAAGCACAAATAAAAAGTCTTTGTTCGAAAATGGCATCAATTTTTCAATATTTTACATCCAACGCTTTGATTTTTAAAAAATAATGAAAAAAACACTTTTAACAAGCCATTACTCAGTTAATATTCGGTCTATAGCAATGTATAAAATACCATTCTCTTAGTTTTTTTATATGCTACAACTTTGCTCTTTAAAGTTTTTACGATAAAGTTGATACTTTTTGCGTTATTTCCAAAAAACCATTGAAAAAAGTGGTTTTTTCTTAAAATTTCAACTACTAATAGCTCAGAACGTATTGGGTTTGGAAAATTGGTTCGAAGAGAAAAGTTGCTTCAAATGAGTAGATCTATCGATTTCTGCAAAAAAAAATATTTTTATTACTCACCCCCGAGAAGGGGTGGTTTGCACCCCCAAGGTAAAAGCAACCCTCGGCGTTGGGAAGACTTTGAAGTAGAGGGTTAGTACTACCTGTAAAAAAAAATTCAGAATTTTAGGACGAGATTTGCAGAATTTCACGGCAAAACCGCGCTGGACTGGACTATAGGCCTAAAAGTGGTTTTATCCTGAATTCCTTCATCGATTGTTATACATCTAGTTCTTATAACTATGACGTGTAGTATGTATGTATGTACGTTCGTCTTTTCCCCAAAAATATCAAAACTACTTATCAGAAACTGACAAATATATGTATACTGAGGTATCATTGAACCGTCTTGATCATCCGCTGGTTATATGATGCAATGGGAAGCTCTATGACGCTTATTAAATATGGCTCCCTCTAGCCTCACATGCCCTGGAGCTCTATTAAATATGGCTCCCTCTAGCCTCACATGCCCTGGAGCTCTATTAAATATGGCTCCCTCTAGCCTCACATGCCCTGGAGCTCTATTAAATATGGCTCCCTCTAGCCTCACATGCCCTGGAGCTCTATTAAATATGGCTCCCTCTAGCCTCACATGCCCTGGAGCTCTATTAAATATGGCTCCCTCTAGCCTCACATGCCCTGGAGCTCTATTAAATATGGCTCCCTCTAGCCTCACATGCCCTGGAGCTCCATTAAATATGACTCCCTCTAGCCTCACATGCCCTGGAGCTCTATTAAATATGGCTCCCTCTAGCCTCACATGCCCTGGAGCTCTATTTTTGAATCACTCGCATGAGCACTCTTTTCTACTGATTTTCCTTCGACATCCAAAATTTCATATTTTTCAGTCATTCGCCTTCAACTAGTTGTCAGCACCACTCGTTGCGCAAGTCGAATAGCAGAATAAACGTCAAATACATCAAAGCTAATGTCAACAGTGTCAACAAAATTTGAAGTGTCAGAGTTTGCCGTTTTCGCGCGTTTATTCAAATTGGAATCCAAAACGTCAAATATGTGTCATTTGCGACAGATTGGACAGCCCGATTTGTTCCATATTATTGCTGTTTAATATAAAACAAATCCAGCTGTTAAATCTGTCGCAAATGCCACAATATTTGACGTTTTGGATTCCAATTTAAAAAAACGCGCTTAAACAGCAAAATCATAGACAGTCTGACACTTTAAATTGTGTTTATCCTGTTGACATTAGCTTTGACATATTTGACGTTTATTCTCCTTTTAGAATTGCGCAAGCGAGTGGTCCTACCACTCGTTGTAGGTAAATGACTCAAAAATACCAAATTTCGGAAGTCGAAGGAAAATCAGTAGAAAACATTTAAGTCAAGCGAGCGATAAAAATATAGAGCTACTGGACTTGGTTATGTATGTATATAGAGCTACTGGACTTGGTTATGTATGACGCTGCGCCATTTTGAACATCATGTCATTTTAATTCAAAACCTAAAACGGGAAAATGTCGCCTTCTGACGTCACCAGGGCTCCAGCGGCGAGAGGCCATAAAGTCATGAAATTAAAAATAAAACGCTTGAACTGGGCTGTGTTAGTTTCCAAATTAAAGGGCTTTTTGAGAACATCCCAAATCACAAATAATTTAAATCTTTTACCTACTCTTGCTTGCAGTTTTGATTGCATCCGGTAGATATGTCACCGTAAGATAGTCAAAACCTTTAGTTGATAAACTAACGCGTTAGTTGATCAACTATCGACAGATAGTAAACCAGACCGGCAGGGTTTAGAATTGACGTTTCTTTTGTTCTTAAATGTCAACCTAACACGAAGACTATAATTATTAACTCTAGTCTTCACCTAAGCTACCGCACCCTGGTATTTCGTTTGCAATTCAAGTTTAAACCAGTTTACTATTTAACGGTTTTAACCGTTAGTTTATCAACTAACGCGTCATATAGTAAGCAGTGCGCTACAGTTTACTATATGTCGATTGTTGACCAACTGACGAGCAAAAAAATGCTAGTTTATCAACTAAGGGTTTTGACAATCTTACGATGACAGATATAAGTTTCTTGTAGTTTAGAGCGCGATTGTTTAGTGTTTGGGTTTTTTCATATAATATTTTCTGTTGAATATTACTTTGCTTTTCTTTTTTATAGCCCTGCTGTCATGTTGCATTCCTGTGCCAATACCCATTATCCTGGTATCATCAAGGAAGGGCTCCGAACCTAAGGAAAACTAAAATTTATATTTTCATCATTGTACATAATTGCGTATCTAATAAAAAAAAATTAAATTGTCATTTGCGTCTTTGGTCTGTGATGTGTTTAGTAAATTATTATGTGATGCAAAAATAACCCTGTTTTTCTGAATGTAGAAATAGTACGAATGCTTTTGAGCGCCGCACGCGCAAGGAGCAATCTACTTCGAACGCAAGTCAACACTATTAGAAGATTTATTTTATATCACCTATCCTGGGCACAAAATATCGCAAGTTAAATTTGATCCACTTCCCGGTTTCCGATTGAGCAGAAATTTCGCAATATTTAAATTCGATGGTAAATCAATATTTTCAAGAAATGGAGCTGATGTGATGATCGAGCATGAAGGTGGCCATGGGAACTGGAATAAAACCACGAAACTCCATTTAGTTTGGGCTCGTTTGATTCGTCTTGACAAGTACTTTGGTGGTAGCTGATTAGCCAGGGTCTGGGCTCGTTTGATTCGTCTTGACAATGTTCTTTGGTGGTAGCTGATTAGCCAGGGTCTAATGATGGATCCGTAAGGTGTCCATGGGAACTCTGTAATGATTCGAGGTAACCCCATAAAGTTTGGGCTTCACTAGAACTCGAGTTCGTTTACAACATTTTTTTTAACTTTTTTTAATATAAGTCAAAGAGTGTGTCTAATATGGAGTCGTCAGTTATTCAAAGAATAAGTATGCTTTGAATAACTGTCGACTCCATATTAATTTGTATGGAGTTGTCAAAGTTATTCCGAGAATAGTGTTTAATGCTTTGTTAGCATTACGGCTGACAGTGAGCGGCTTACTATAGGTATTTCGCTGCGTATGGGCCATGCTAAAAAAATAAGAACTATTTATTTTATTTAATGAATTTTTAGGCTATTTTGAGAAACTGATTTTAATATTTCGGGTATAGATGTATCATGGCCCAGCCCATGCTGCGTTCCGTTTATGTTTCTTTGAGTTTGTTTTTTTAGATCTTTTATTTTCTTTCGCCAAGTTTTAGAAAATTATCCCTACTATTCAAATTTATAAATTGGGAAAATTTATATACGACCTCAAATCATTAGGTGCACGGTAGCTGCCGTTGCTCTTTGACACCTCACTAGTTAGAGGTGGGCCCTTTACCGGGAATAAGGCTCAGACCTCTCCGATGACCTGAAAGCTCAAAGCTACTCAATCGGAACATAGTATCTGCCTCGAAGCTTTCACACAGAACTCAGTGGACCGTGACGGAACATGCCTGTGTGCTATTACGAAATCTACAACTAATAAACTCACACATTCACACAAGACCAGTGACAGACGTCCGAAGCACTACCGGGAGTCCGATAATGATCTGTATGTAAAACTCAAAGTTTCACGGAACCTCTCAACTCTTTTATTAAAGTTATATTGTGTAGGGCTCCAACATACCCAACACATGAGCGGTGTCGACTGCCTGCCGTCGTGTTTTATTACACGTAGGCGGCAACCGCCGTCATATGCCGCCGGCGCATGCCGCTTGTTTTTTTTGTTTTTTTTTTAATTTAATTATTTTATTTTCCTTGAGTTTTGGTGTTTTTGGTCTTTTTGGCCTTTAAAACTTTGCCGTGGGAGGGGCAAATAGTACCCTCCTCAAATATTCCGCTCGTGTATAAGAGCTCTAAGGTCACAGATAATTACATACTTAATGCTAGTTTGATACAGGCCTTAGACTCAGCTTCCTACGGTAAGGGGATTTCGCAATAACGGACGGTACTCTTGTACATAATTATAGTTTATTATAACTTAACTTATAATTTGCCGCCATAATCAAAGTTATTGCCAAATTTAATATTTATTATAGAAGCCGTAATAATGAAATCTCAATGACAGAATGTTTTAGGATGCACAATAGTAAGCTCAAATTATTTGTGACACTCACAATCATTGTGGAAATCCCCGTTTTTCGTTAAGAAAAAGACTGCGCTAATTATGATATTTATTTCCCAAGGAGCACATCACTGTCTACAGAAGGTCTACATGGTTTTATAATAGAATTAGATTCGAATGTCTGCCAATAGAGTTTTGTTATCCCTTAAAATATCTGCAAGATTGCTTTATAATTAGTTATCGTGTTACTATAAAAAATATTAAACAACGTTTTGCCTCTGAATGAATTTACCAAAGCCACTCTTTTTTTATGTTACAGTATCTAAATATCTGTAGCTATTACGTGTAGGTTTAGTGTCAGTGTTATATTGCTGTAATTTACAATTGTGTGTCGTATTATATTTTTGTGTATCAATTTTCTACCTTGCTCTCGTATTAGGGACACCTGTAAAGATTGCATTGTATATAAATAAATAAATAAACAAAAAAACCTCCAAACAAACGTCAAATCCCATACACTTTTGTTTTTAAACAAGTGCTGAACAGTAGTTTATTTTTTGTGGTAAGGATCTTAACCTTTAGTGAAAGTGGGCACAACCTTATAAATACCTTACAAGATAGTTAGGGCAGTTGACTATAGTATAGACAGAGATAAGACAAGACTCTACACTTTACTCTAAAGCAACTCCTGTAGTAGGACCATGAATAGGAACCATTTGGCACTCATAGATAGTCTATAGGTCATTTATAGACAATGAGATCTTTTATCTCTTGATACTTTTGTGTATCTCACAGGAATGGTAGTAGCTCACTGGAATAAACTGTTTTAATATAGTATGTTTTGTGACTGCTACATAATGGAGGGCAATTAATACTCGAGATAAAATAATTTATCTATCCACGTTTCATAAACCCTCTTTACTGCGTCCAAAAAGCAAACGTTACGACCAGCAGAATGATAAACTTCTTGGTAAAAACTCATTTCTAATCTGAATATTGTATATTATGACCATAATGTACAAAATTTGTCAAATTATGACATTCAAATTTCGAACGCCGCTGCCCACTTGCGTGCCGCCCCTAGTTTGTCTGTGAAGTTGGTACTACTGTACAAGCTAAACAACTGCAGAGGATTGATCAATGCCACAATGCCGGTCGAACATGCGGTTCCTGAACACATCGAAGAGAGCTTATGATATGTGTGTAGATAAACTAGTGTAGGTAACTGTACATAATTAGGCATTAAATCTCTCGAGTGATATTATTATGAAACTCGGCTCGTTTCATAAACCCACTCTCGAGTTTTAATGCCCTCCATTATGTAGCAGTCACATAATAGTAGTTTATATAGTATATTATAATAATATCACTCGAGAGTTTTAATGCCTAATTATGTACAGTTACATACACCAGTTTATCTACACACATATCATAAGCTCTCTTTGATGTGTTCAGGAACCGCATGTTTGACCGGCATTGAGGCTCTGCAGTTGTTTAGCTTGTTCTGTAGTACCAACGTGCCGCAGGCGGGCGTCGGCGTTCGAGATTTGAATGTCATAATATGCAGAAAAACTACACATTATGGTCATAATGTGTAAATTTTCAGATAAAAAATGAGTTTTTACCAAGTAGTTTAACATTATGCTGATCGTAACGTGCGGTTTTTGTACGCAGTAAAGAGGGTTTATGATACGTGTGTAGATAAAGTACTATTACACCTCCATGGCGTAGTTAGTATATCAAACCAAATGTCTATGTTGGCGTAGTGAGTGAGATGATTCCATCTTGGTAATGTCTTATTGTGTTTATAAATAATATATTTTGTTTACGATTTTTTATTATTTCTGTATATAAATAGTATTGCACAGGTTCCTTTTTTATCTCTATATTAAAATACACCGAACGACCGAAACGCTAAAACTAAGCTACTGTGAAAAGGCTCAGGTGTCTTCACTCATCGATTCGATTTTACAAAACATTTGTAAAATATTTTACACAAATCAAGCAGCCATATTTAAAATATAGAAATAGTCTATAAATATAAATTCATACTATTTTTACTTGGCTACCTAACAGCGGACACTAATAGATAAAAAAATACTGTACATGGACACATGATTCTTAATTCTTATAAGATAAGAATTTAAATAGTTTTAATTAAACATTTATATACAGGCAAATACATTGTTTCTGGCCCCACACTAGGATACCATGTGTCGTGGGAACCAGAAACAGCGACAATCCACACATATAAACATCCAAGACCTGGGGTTATTTTTTTGTTTATCCCCAGCCGGGGATCGAACCCGGGACCTCTCGCATGAGAAGCGGTGTGTGCAGTTAGCTATAAGCGTCAGTCGATATTAAGGTATGAAATATAACCGAAGAGCTTTCTAGCGTTGCGGTGGAATCTGCGGTAGAATGGTGCGTCTGCGCAATTGGCAGTGACAGTGAAAATTGTAAGGAAATCACGATACAAATCGACAAGGAACTGTTGGCGATAAATCATCAAACGAGAAGCGTTTATTATTATCCTTAAAATTAGAATAAATCCTTTACTTTCAATAACACTCCTATATATCAAGGTTTCTAATGACAAGTTGACAACACATCTTAATTTAACAACATCCTATGTCGTCAGTTTTTCGTGTGTAAGTCAAGGGCGCACACCCACTTAACCTTTTCCGATTTAACAGTGGTGTCAGATGTGAGGAACTCTTTTCTTAATTTTGGAAGGAGTGTCAACCCTGAAACCATGGCTTAACCAATTTTGGTTTAAATAATTTCCTAATTATTTATTCCTGCTTATTAATTACGAGCTGATGCCTATGACACTTTTGTTCCCATTCCCCCCTTCTGAGCTCGCCACCGGGGGGTGGTGAATGACACTAAGTAGTAGCATCTGCCACCGCTGAAGGGGGCCAATGGGAATAAAAAATATATGGTCATCGTTACTTATTAGTGTCATATGTCCCCTCCATAATTAGTGGTCCATTCTCGTACCCATTTATCTTTTCACATTTTATGACATTGTAAAATTATTAATCACCTTACTACCTTACTTACCTATTTGATACGATAAAAACTTAAAATAATATCGTTTTCGGTTTTTCACACACACTTAAAAAAACAAGACACGGGAAAATGCATAATGTTGTGAGTGTTAATAGTAGTTTATGTGACTGATACATAATGCCTAATTATGTACAGTTAGTTACATGCACTAGTTTATCCACACATATATCATAAGCTCTCTTTGATGTGTTCAGGAACCGCATGTTTAGCTTGTTCTGTAGTATCAACTTCACTGACAAAGTAAGGACGGCACGCAGGCGGGCGTCGACGTTCGAAATTTTAATGTCATAATATGTAGAAAATTTACACATTATGGTCATAATGTTCAATATTCAGATAAGAAATGAGTTTTTACAAAGTAGTTTAACATTATGCTGATCGTAACGTGCGGTTTTTGGACGCAGTAAAGAGCGTTTATGATACGTGTGTAGATAAAGTAGTTTTATGTATACCTATTCAAACTTTTTACGTGTTGAATTTGTAAAAAAAATAACTGTTCTTCTTGTCACAGTCTTCTCTTCTGTGTGTCACTATTGATAACAAAACAACTTATATTTTTCATGGGCATAAGTATTTTGTTTGTCCGAAACTTAGCGGCCACTTTTTGGAAATGGTGTGTACTTAAGGGCCACCATACACGATGCAAGCGATTGCATCGACGCAAATGATCTGCGTGCTCCATTTCCATTTCATTCAAATCCGTTCAGTCGTTTTAGCGTGATTGAGGCACAAACACACAAACATCCAAATATTAACACATCCAAACATTCACATTTATAATATTAGTTGGATAACAATTAATACACAATATAACTCAAGCAAATTTTAAAAGAGATCTAAAATCTGTGGTAGTTTCTACGCCCTGCTTCTCCCACAGCGGTCCAATGTAGAGAAGATGCAAAAAATGACGTTTGCTAAGTATATGTAAATATCTACCGTAATAAATAAATTTGAACTTGAACTTGAACTTGAATTAACCTTATCTCTCTTTACTTAAAACCCTAGTTTACCACTTACCAATTCGAAGTGGTTGAATTGAAATGTTGGGACTTCCCAATCTGCCCAAATTTAACCACTTGGTTAAATTGAGAAGTGTTCCTAAGTTCACCGGTCAAAATGAAAAGTATTCAAAATCGTAACTTGCCATTGAACTTTGCTATTTTGATAGTTAGAATGAAAATAAATTTGGAAAAAAAAAAACATTCTATTCTTTATGAAGTTCTGACGGTGATAGAAAACAACAAACAAACAACAACGGTGATGAAACCTTCACGTCTCCAGACCTACGGTATTGAGGAAACCTTCACGTCTCCAGACCTACGGTAATGATGAAACCTTCACGTCTCCAGACCTACGGTAATGAGGAAACCTTCACGTCTCCAGACCTACGGTAATGATGAAACCTTCACGTCTCCAGACCTACGGTATTGAGGAAACCTTCACGTCTCCAGACCTACGGTAATGATGAAACCTTCACGTCTCCAGACCTACGGTAATGATGAAACCTTCACGTCTCCAGACCTACGGTATTGAGGAAACCTTCACGTCTCCAGACCTACGGTAATGATGAAACCTTCACGTCTCCAGACCTACGGTAATGAGGAAACCTTCACGTCTCCAGACCTACGGTAATGATGAAACCTTCACGTCTCCAGACCTACGGTAATGAGCTGGAACCCTGTTACGTAAAATGGAGTATTAAATTTCCGACTTAACGTGGGCGCCAGTTCTGTGTAGATATACTTTGAGATCTAATTTCACATTTCTAATCGTAACTTTTTTAATACCTCTTCCTTAAGTTAAGGCTTCCTCGTTTCTGTTCTTGTACGTTACTTCCGAGTCATTTAACTCACTCATGCTGAAGGTAATCTAGTCATTAGACCTAGTCTAAAAATATAATGTACCTAACTATTGCAGTGCACTTCCAAATCTTCTAGCGAAAGTGTGTTAGGCAATTCTTTTGTTATGAATATAGAGAGATTATCACATCGTTGACAAATGTCAAGATGATTTCACACTAAACGTGTTGGCTGTAGAAAGACCCATTGTGCTTAGGCTTTATACAAGACGTCTTTCTCGTCGTCTCCGGTAAAAAGATTTTTCCTATAAAAGTGCCGGATCAATCATATCATGCACCAGTTATCTGTAGTCGGGACAAGTAGATAGGTATTTAAAATAATGTTAACAATGAGATGATAAAATTTCCAAGGCGTCAAAACTCATTATGACATATATTTTTACTGCAGACTGTCGTGTTTCGTTTACATTTTTTAAATACCTACTTGCCTTGACTAGAAACAAAGCGCTGGTTTTACTTAAGTTACTACCTTCATTTCATTGTAATAAGGTGTGAAAACGATTGCTGGTAGTCACTTTTTTCACCAAAGTTTTTTTATTTTTGCGAGGAAATGCGTAGTTTTCTGGAAAATCAAGTTGAAAATTGAAAGAGATTTGTTACCAAAACGTAAAAATCAGCTTCTCTTAACGTCAAAAAAACCATACACAGGCTAAATTTGCACGTATTGTCAATAATATTGTAATTTTTAACCGTGTATGGGCAAAACATTTTCTAAATGGCATACGTTGACATGACGCTATTATTCAGTAAAAAGGTAGGTAGTGATTTCATTCTCTTTATTATTCAGTTCATTCCTTTTCGGAGCAAGCTACGCAAATGTGCTCCCTTTTCCATCCATTTATTCAATTGATATCACTCGTTCAATTGATATAATTTCGACATGCAAATATCAGGGCAAAACGCTGCGGTAGGTTAGGTGAAGGGTAAAGGGGGTGAGCGAAGCGAAAGTGTTAGGTTGAACTAAAAATAACAAAAAATACTTGAAACATAAACTTTAGTACACATTTTTATGTGTACTTAAGTTTATGTTCAGTTTATTTGATTCGAAAAAATAACCTTAAATTTTTTCAAAATTTAATATTTTTTACCACAAAAACTACCCATTTCCTCGCAAAACTTAAAACACTTTGGTAAGAAATGTGACTACCAGCTATCGTTTGCACACATCATTACAACGAAATGAAGGTAGTGCTTAAGTAAAATTTTACCGACACAAAGTTTTTTTGTCATTCAAATTAACGATTTCGAACAAAAGCCTGATGTTACTTAATTTTTATCATTAAAATTTATCTCATATTTAAGGGACAAAAATCAATTAATCTCTCATTGGAAATAGTGATAGGAAATTACCAACTTTACCAATTCTAGACTTCCTCTACCATCCTGCAAACAGTGTAGATAAACAAAACAGACAGAAACATCCTTTGCTGCCAAAACAAGCCGTATAGTTAAAAACATAGAATTAACCCATTAAGATTAAGATATATAAAATGTATCAGTGCGTTACGATTACGCAAAGAATTATGAAATTATAACTTAACTTGTAATGACTTATTTCGTGTCTTGCAACGTTGGGTAAGTATGTTATTGCTGAGTTAACTAACTCTAGTTATTATCATCTTCATGGTGTGACACTTAATGGGTAATTAGGAAGAAGGTTACATAGTCATTTGTGGGGACAGACCTTTTGGACAGGCACTTTGTTGCGGAATGCTGCTCAAATAGAGTGCAGCTTAAATGAGAAGATTTCTGACCCAAACAGCTCGTTAGACGGCATTAGACTCTTTGCTCTTGTTTGTTCTTAGTGTTTCCGTAATATATTTAGTCGTATGGCTTAATTACATAGTTGTTTTGTTATAATAAGAAGTTATGTCAAGTTCAACCCATTTGACTTCGTCATTGGAAGAGGAAAACAGATCTGCTGCGTCGCCATTATATATTTCCTAATTTTTGCGAAAACATTTATTATCTGGGATATACCTTTTTTGTAACTCTGTCAGAAGACTGGCCGAGGCGTTAAAATGAGTTTTATCCTATTATTTATAATTATTTCGTCAAGATTGGCGCTTTAGAGAACAGGCCTATGCCCATCAGTGGGTCGATGTGGGCTGAATATGACGATGATGATGATGATTTCGTCAATGAGCACAAATACGAGCGCCATCTGCTGCCGCAGTTATGTCACAACTTCTTCAATAATCTGTCAGAACAAGCGTGCCAGTCGCATTCCCATCGAAAAACTAGTTGTAGAAGGAAGAATGGAAGGCACCCGAATGCTTGGAGGATCACCAATGTGATGGACGTACCAAATAAAGTAATTAACTATGGACGATGCCCTGTACAAATGCACCAGAAAATCCGCCCTCCGAGAAGACTGGGAAAGAATTGCGAGGCAGGTCACCCAAACGAACCATTCTGTCAAGAGTGATACAACGAAGAAGAAGTTAAAAATCCCTTGGTTAGATCTGCAATATTTAGAAAGCCTTATTCGATCGATTCGTCAGCGTGCTGAAAGCGCTTTATACTTTATACGGGGCGCACGCGCAGCCCTACGATTGCCGTCTCGTGGTCTCACGTAATAAAGCGTAATCTAACAATCAACAATCAATACATATGCAATTGACTTCTTCGTTCGTAATAGGAACGTAACCTATCTATCAGGAAACGTGAGGAAATGCGTGTCTGTTGTCTGTGAAAAAAAATATATCTGTAGAACTAATTTGTAAGTTTATATGTTACAAATTACAATGTGGCTCATAGCATGTCCGGCTCGGTGTAGTCGGACATAACTCAATGTAACATTACTAAAATGGGCAAAACGTCGTGAGGAAAGCTCCATATTTCCGTAGCATTGGCGATGGGCTAGCCAACTACCACGCAAAATAAGCTATTGATTAACTGGATTAAAGTAGGCACAACGTTACTGTGGCACCCCGTATGGGAAAACACGGGTCGCTTTGTTAGTGATGATTAGAAACTAAGGATTGCATTCAAATTCAAGACAATTTGATAAATCTTTTTACTAGCGACTCAATAACTAAGTATTTAAGCCAATTCTTCAGGAGATATAATTGCAGTAAATATGCGAGTTTGTAAATGCACCTAAATAGACGAGCGAAGCGAGCCTAATACTAGGCCATAACACAATACAGCACACCGTGTAAACAATTTATGAAGAAAGATTAAAGTTCATGTTTAGTTTCCGCGAATATCATTAAATCTTATAATAAACACAAAAAGTAAATCATACAATTAATTGCATTGACTATCGATCGATATATATTAATTAGGAGACCTTTCGCGCGCCCTCACAATGCTGCGCTTTCTGATAATCTAAATTGAGCTCTCAAGAGTTATCAGTAAACGTACAGTGGAAAGCTTAACGACTCTGTAGCATTTAACTTATGTTTTACATTTATATACAGGCACATAACTTGCTTCTGGCCCCAAACTAGGAACCAGAAACAGCGACATACGCACATATAAACATCCAAGACCTGGGTTTTTCTCTTTATCCCCAGCCGGGGATAGAACCCGGGACCTACTAGCTTTAGAGGTAGCATTTGACATCTGTCAACAGTAAGGACCGCAATGCACCAGTCTCCTTCTCCTTGTTTTGCTTAGAAAAGTAAGAGATACTGATGCTAAGTTCTGTCCCTACTGTTGAGAGACGTTAAATGCTACCTATAAGCTTGGTTGCACTTTGGTGATAAATTTTCTTTGGTTGTCAGTATAGTTTTGAAGACTTCAGAATTGCACAGGTTCTTCGGCGATGTAGCACTGGTCAGCCTCGCATGTGGCCTACTGTACTTCCACGGAAACATAGCTGAAGTAGTATATAACTCCAATATTATGTAAAGTGTTGATAACGTAATATAGATCATACATTACCCTGTCAGTTAGTTTGTGGAGGTGCGGCCATAGTGGACGTGAATTTAGTGGCCCGTAATAAAAAAATACGATTACTAAATTATAATTTTTGCCATAATATAGAACTTGGCTCGTGTTAGTAGCCGATAATAAAATATCACGTTTTTCTAAAATGTTGGGCTCCGTTGAAATGGATTTTAGTGGCCAGTAGTTACCAAAACAGGTTAACTTCTGCCATAGTTTGTTGTGCGAAATATAAAAAGATAAAAGTGCGTGTGAAAATACACAGCGTCACCCCGTTTTTCACACGGGGTAACAAAGGCACAATTTTAAAAATAGAAAGCAATGAAGTGTTAGTGATTTTTTGTGAAAATAAATATGTGCGACAAAAATACGTTTCCGGATTTTGTGACAATTTGACTTGGATATTTTGACATGAATAAGATTGTTGAAATAATCAAAATAAATTGGTATAGTCAAAATTGTAATTAACGTATTCTTCCACAACGGATATCCGTTAACAAACTTTGTAAATTAAGTGAAAAACTGGGTCAAACTCAGAAAAAGTATAATAATGCGGTTACAATATGTTCTGTTTTTGTGTTACGTACTTTTACTTGCGTTGGAAACAAGTGCAAAGCGACGGAAAAACACAAAGAAGACGACGACAAAGAAACCGAAAACTCCATTGCCGCATTTGGACTGGGAGAACTATAAATATGACGGTATAATGTGATAGAGATACATTTATTAATTTATTATATTTTTTACTAGCCCGATAAATTCATACATATATAGCAATCGTCATTTTTTGCCACTTATCTACATTGAACCACTGTGGGAGAAGAAGGGCGTAGAAAGTACCACAGATCGATTATTAGATCTCTTCTAGATTTAAAACGGGGCGCAACTAGTCTGTGATTATTTCTTAGGTTAACATTACAGCTAATACAGCATTGTCGCTTAGTTTGGAAAATGTTGTTGTACATTACATACAGTACATTACAGTAATACATTACATACCCCGCCACAATCCGCACTTAGTCAGCGAGGTGGAATATGGCTCAATACTACTCGAAAGCGGGTAAAGGTTTGTACCCCTCGGTAAGGATTTTAATGGGCTACATTTATTACCCAACTACAGCGAAGCCAAAAGGAGGGTTTTGAGTTTGACGGGTATGTATGTATGTTTGTTAATTTCAATTTTAAATGCATTCAAAGTTATATTGTAAATCCCCTGTCTTGTCCGGGAATCGAATTCACCGAACCGCAAAAAAAACTGTTTAACCCTATGGATCATTTTTGTCTAAGAATCATAAGAAACATAGCGTTTAAATAAAAGGAAAACCATGATATTCTATATTTTCTAGTAGTAGCAATACAAAAAGGCTAATTTCAGAACAAACTTTTTAATTAAATGTAAAATGTCATGGTCTTTATGTACGATGCTTTGTTTCTAAAACAAAAGTGATACTTATGATGAAGTCTTTCGATCGGAATCGTAAAATTACGGGGTTATTTTATTCCACATATGATGGGTTCGAATCCCGGTCAACAGAAACGGTTTAAAAAAAACTTTAAATGAAGTTCCAATTGTTTTTAAAATCAAAATAAATTATTTCAGTAAAATATTCTATCTATCATATTAAGGGTACTTTGCCTCCATGTAGGACGTCTGTATAAATATGTGGGTATAACTAGAACTGCTTGCTGCTTTGTTCGCATTTATGAAGACCATGTGGCGTTGCGGTGGTGGTTCTGCCTACCATGCGAGAGGTCCCGGGTTCGATCCCCAGCTGGGGGTAAAAGAAAAAAAGTCCCAGGACCTTGGATGTTTAAATGTGTATGATGTCGCTGTTTCTGGTTCCCACGACACAGGGTATCCTAGTGTGGGGTCAGAAGCAATGTATGAGAAGCCCTCAAACGAGAACCAGTGCAGCAGTGCCTTCTGGTGTTCCACAACATAAAACATACTACGTACCTGTTCTGAAACTATAGCCGTTGAACACAAGAAAACGCATTGAAATCGGTCCAGTAGTTTTCCAGGAGAATAGTAACAGACACACACACACACACACACAAACGCATATACCGTCTCCGTCCCATCCGTCGAGGGTAAAAAATATCACATAGTGCTGAATATCAATGCTTTTAAAAAGAAATAACATAACATAACATAACGTCACGCCTTTTCCCTTACGGATTGCCAAAGGAACAAATTTTGCCAGTAATTCCATACTCCATTTTGCCTGATAGAGGGCTAGTCCATCGCCACAGCTATGTAAATTTAAGGTTTTCTCACGAAGTTTTTCATCACCGTTACAACGTACGTTGGTGTGTGTATTCGTACATGGTCAGCACAAGATTCGAACCAGCATCTCCTGTTTGAGAAGCGTTTGTGAAACCAACCAGACCACGGACCTCTCAACAGACATTTTTTCATGAAATTCAACCCTTTCTGAAATTTCATGAAATTGTTAGCCACATCATGAAATGATAAATGTTATGATCTGGCCACGACATGTCTACAACTTTCATAACCTCCTTCAAAATAGGTATTTTGATTATGAATATTATGATGATTAACAACAGCTTTTTCCCTCTTTCGCAGGCTGTGGCATAGCTGTGGGCAAGCAGACTGCCCAGCGGAGAATAGTGGGCGGTGACGATGCCGGGTTTGGCACCTTTCCCTGGCAGGCCTATATTAGGATAGGCTCATCTAGGTAAGATGGAAAACAACCACTTTGATATAATTAGTAAACGATAAAAGCGGAAAGGTCTAGTGACATTCCAATGGTTTTATATTTTCTTGGTATTAATTTTGGACGAATTTCTTTATATTTTAAGACAAGTTTCTCTCTTAAAATATCACCACACTTTTTAGTAACTACGCCACAAAGTTAACTTGACACCCACGAGGAATGTTTTTTTTTTCTCTTCGACGAAGTTAATTTTGGCGTGTACTTACGGACTGACTGATTCCATAGACGTCACAACTGAACTAATAAAAACAATAGTTTGAAAATAGAACCCAAAGCAACCCGACCAGATTCCAAAGTTGAGTTTAGATTCTTAATTTATAGTGCGTCTTGACGCTCTCAGAATTCCCAAGATTCTGGGGAAAATGATCCGTTTTAACCGACACATTGTAAATATCTGATTATTTTGGTAATACGGTATTTGACTGCTAGTCAAAATAGATACTTTTTAGGAACTGTCAAAACGGTATTAATTTTGTTCACGAGTTCTATGAAATACATGTGACGACATAGTCAAATGCAGTCTTTTTAACACAATATTGAGTATATAAGTATTTTATATACTCAATTTTGTGTTAAAAAGACTGATATCAGAATTGTCTATTTCCAGCAGTTGTATTAACTGCTGGAAATAGACACAATTCTGATATTGTCAAACGTTTTTGTTGAAATAGGTTCAGCTCGAGACACGTTTCTAGATTTATTGGACTACCTTGTCTAATACCGTATTATTAATTTCATACGCATTGTAAAATCAAGTACACTGATCAACTAATTCATTGATACTAGCACAAGCATCATGACTCTCTTTTGTTCCACCTTGTATTGTATGATGTAGCGCAATATTAGAACATCACCATCCGGTTCAAACATTGCATTACATATTACAGTAATATTCCCTAAAGTGATTAGATACAGAATGTAACCGAAAGTTTTCCCTATATATTAGAGACTTGTTTTCCCAGTTTGTGTGCAAAGTTATGAGGATAACATTGTGTTCACTTTTGACCATAAATTTGTTCTATCGAATCGATTGTTATTTCCGAACAACATTCTTTAACACCCCTTTCTGTTACATTCTGTATAATACTCCTGTACATAATATTATTATTTATATCATTGTTATTTTTTTTAATCATCCATTGTTTTATAGTATGGCTAATAAATCATAACCAGCACCTTAACCCTAGCGTGTGTATATATAATGTGTGTTCATTCATAGTCATATTCATGATTTTCTAACGCTTATTATCATAATCAATTGAGCTATTCTGCGCAGGCTACGATTTTTTTACTATTTCCGCGTGATGATCATTTGAAGCACCATAGAAACCAATCAACAAAACAATTAGATAGATTAAAAACATGTTTAGGTTTTCGGTTGATTAACAATATCAATTTACTTCTACTTTCATTAATTTTTAGTTTTAGGATGAATGGTAATATTTTTTCCATGGACTTGTAGAAAAATATCTTATTATAATATAATAAATATAAATAATATATTATAATAAAATAAAATATCTTATAAGTATCGTTTCATTTAATTGAACACCAAATGTGAGTTAAAATAAATATTTCTAAAGTTAGTGACATTTTTACGACAGCGGTATCCTCAAGGCGTATTCCAAGAAATGGGATAGTTCATCCACCCACCATTGAAGTGAAAATTATAATTTTATTTTAGTCTTAAACTAATCAGTTGTAATAATTGTTTTGTAAATGTGCATGATTTCGGATTTCTAAATTCATACACATTTAAAAAATTTAGACTTAAAATTAAATGACTAGTGTTTAATCGCACATGAAAAACTATTTTCACAGCAAAAAAGGATCAGCAAAAACACTTCTTATGTTTTAAGTATTTTTATTGTTCTTACATGTTCAACATAATACGAAGGATAGAGGGGGCTTCGCTTCGCACACCCCCTTTATCCTTCACCTAAGCTACCGCAGTATTTTGCCCTGATATTTGCAGTGAATATCAGTATATTTGCTGTGCAAATCAGTATTATTGATGTGCAGTTTAATATTTCCCTTCCTAAATTCATACACATTTACAAAATTTACACTTTAAATTAAATTATCATTTTCACCATTGTGTGTCATGTTTAATAATAATAATAAACAAATCACATCAATTAAAAAAACATGACATTACATCCTAGCCTGAGCAGAATGTCTCACGATCTGCGTGTGAATTAACAGTTAACTAATCATTGTCATAATTTCCAGATGCAACATGTTAATGTCAATTTTCGAGCTTATTGGTTGGAAGCAGTGTTGGATAGAGAGGTAAATGTGCGAAAGAGACAGCATGACTTATCGTAGTCTCACTTCTATTACCCGTAGATCACTGGTATAGAAGCCGTTTGGACTCCTTGCAAAATGTTTAACCCATTGTTTGCTAACATAACTAAATGCTTGTAACTTTTTACAATTTGCAAGAAGTTCAGAGGTCGGTACTGCTTGAGAAATTAGGTAGAACTTTTGATTAGCAATAAAAGTCTTTTATTATGTCTCCATTTATAAATATCAAATGTTAAGGTGGTTATTATGTTCTTCGCTTGTACGTTACTATTTGTCAAGTAACTACTAATTGCCTGTGTCTGTTACTTCTTTTACTTTTTTCTGAATGTACTTCAATTATTTTTTCGCACATTTCTCTTTCATTTCTGTATATTTTGTACAAATTATTTAGGTTCATCAGCATCACCCAAATCCAGGTAAGTTTTTCAATCATGTTCCCTCACTATTAATAAGCTTAAACATTTTAGAATTTGTAATAATTGCAACAAATAATACAATTTCTTCTTCAGGGTGTAACAAAAAATCAAAGTTATAAGTTAATTTCTTACTTCTCTTTACCAATCGACAGAACCTTAATATAGTATTCATTAATTCTATTGAGTTTTTGTTACACCATGTATAAGATTACATTTCATACATATATATGTTTAGTTTAAGTGCCAGGATTTTACGACGATTCTGAGCTTGCAATATAGTCCTGTAATAAATATAATAGGTTGACTTAATCAACTTGACCTACTTAATTATATAAATATATATAAAAATACATGCTGAAATATTACTCAATATTTCAGCATGCATCAGCATCTCATATATATTTATTATCTCCACCTATATTATGTATGGAATGCAATAAATAAACTGAACTGAACTGAACTGAAATAAAAACAATAAACCACTCGCTAGTGTTCCGCCATTTTGGCTCGTGGGCGTTACGAGGAGTCCCCGCCGAATCTGCTAATTACACAGACAACGGTTTTGCGACGCCTTTGTTGGATTCTAGTTGGCATTTCTCGTATATCTCGTATATTGGAATCAATATTAAGTTAAATATTGAATATTACACACATATACACAGTCAGGTCATAAGTTCTGTCACACAATAAAAACTTTTGAATTTAGAACGCTGGCCACAAAAAAGTTTATTGAATTCGAATTTCGAATTTTTCATGAAAATAAAAATGAGTACTTTTTAGAATTTTCCTCATTTTTAAATATGAAGTGGACACTTAAAGAAGACCGTGTCGCAGTTATTGCGTTGCATCGTTGCGGTTACGCGCCAATTCAGATTTACGACTTACTGAAAAATTTGAATATAACCAAGAGATTCGTTTATCGTACCATAAAACGATACAATGAAGACTCTATTGTAGATGACAGGTCAAGAAGTGGTCGCCCTCGCTCTGTTAGGACTCCAGCAGTGATAAAAGCTGTGAAGGCGCGAATTCAAAGAAATCCCATACGTAAGCAGAAACTGTTGGCCCTTCAGATGGAGTTAAGCAGGACCACGGTGAAAAGGGTGTTAAATGAAGACTTAAGGCTTAGGGCATATCGAAGAAAAACAGGACATCGTTTGGACGCTCGTTTAATGGACCTGAGACTGAAGAAATGCCGCGCTTTGTTGAAGCGGTACGCGGGAAAAAAGCATCGGGAAATTCTTTTTTCGGATGAAAAAATTTTCACCGTGGAAGAGAGCTACAACAAACAAAATGATAAGGTGTACGCACACAGCAGTGAAGAAGCGAGCAACCGTATTCCGCGTGTCCAACGAGGTCATTTTCCATCCTCGCTCATGGTTTGGTTGGGAGTCTCTTATTGGGGCTTAACTGAGGTACATTTTTGTGAGAAAGGCGTAAAAACGAATGCAGTTGTGTATCAAAATATAGTCCTCAAGAACCTTGTGGAACCTGTTTCTCATACCTTGGTTAATAACAGGCACTGGGTATTCCAACAAGATTCTGCGCCAGCTCATAGAGCGAAAAGCACACAAGAGTGGCTGGCGGCGCGTGAAATCGACTTCATCCGGCACGAAGACTGGCCCTCCTCCAGTCCAGATTTGAGTCCGTTAGATTACAAGACATGGCAACACTTGGAGGAAAAGGCCTGCTCAAAGCCTCATCCTGATTTGGAGTCACTCAAGGCATCCTTGATTAAGGCAGCCGCCGATATTGACATGGACCTCGTTCGTGCTGCGATAGACGACTGGCCGCGCAGAATAAAGGCCTGTATTCAAAATCGCGGGGGTCATTTTGAATAAACTTTATTACCATAAGAATATATGTTTTATTAAGTTCATTTTGCTATATAAATGTTTACATATATAATAAACATGTCTAAATTATTTCATATTGCACATGTGACAGAACTTATGACCTGACTATGTATTACTTCAGGATTATTACAATAACTTAATAACGACTTCAAATCCGAATGTCATATTATATTTCACTGACACTTTGTTATATTAAAGTTACATAAAAATTATAACAGTTTTAGACGGGTCATCATACATTTTTAATTATGTGACAGTGACATTGGCAGATTCCCCCAATTATACTGACTAGGGGTAATATACACATTTTTTTCTTGTTTAAATAATACCTTGGACACTACATAAACACATTGATCTAGCCCCAAACTTGGATTTCCTGTATTTTGGGTACAACACATACTTATATAGATAAATATTATACTTCGCTAGACAAACAACCATGACTAGGGTACAAACATCTGTTCTCATCTAACAAATATTTGCCCCCACTGGGACTCGAACCCGGGACCCTTAGCTTCGTAGGCAGGGTCACTGCCGACTCGGCCATTCGGGTCGTCTAATAAATAAATTCATTTGTTGATATGATGCATTGTTATGCGATATGTTTTGTAAATTTTAAAACATTAGAAAATGTTCTGATTCAAAGATCATCTTCGAAACTACTCTTCTCTTATGACATCGAATTAGGAAGCATATTGCAAAAACACGCTCAGATTCAATGCAAGAAAGCTTTGCATTTGTGATCAGAACAATGCGTTTGTACCTCTACATTGTGTGATGTTATTGAGAGAACAAAATTACCCCTTTCTTGTCATATTAACTGTTTTAGTAGTGTTATGTGTATGCTACTAAAAATGTGGTGGAAATTACATATAACATACATTCTCACGACTGCATTCCATAACCCTTCGAGCACACTTGGGTACTGTAGTACCCAAAAACCCGTTATAGGTTTAAAATGTAATACCATGGCATAATGTTCAAAAACCTCAACCCCTCAAAAAAAAATTGAGAAGAGGCAGCCAGGTAGGAAGACCCTTTAGTGACAATCATCGCCTGGCAATAATAAAGACTTCTTCTTCTTGGGTCCTGTAACTCCTTGAGCAGCATAGGACCTTAATATCAGCCTCCACTTCTGTCGATGATTAGCGGCCTCAGCGATTTCTGGTCAGCATTTTTACTTCCGATGGAGTTAGCTTCGTCGACAAAAAACACTTTTATCGCCCTCTCTAGCGCGTCCCATCAGAGTTAAAGGCAAGAATAAAAAATAAAAAACAAGGACAAAAAAGTGGACTCCTTTATTCGCGAAATAGAGTTTAGAATAACTCGGTGTGCCTGAGCGCAACTGGGCTACTGCCGCCCCTGTAAAAAGGCCCTTGGGAAAAGACGTGACTATGTTGATTTTACTCCATTCTAAGATATTACTTAGTTTCAAAACTGAGCTTAAAAGTAAAAAAATGTTCATATGCTGCTGACCATACTACGTAATACTTTGCTACGCGTCGGTCGGTTCAAGGAATTCATACCGTTTCCATCTTCAAGAAACACCATAACATCCTGACATTACAGTCCCTTTCATGGAAAGTAATAAAACTAATACTTACCTACATTCTTTAGACCTTTTTTGTCAACGATTACCTCATAAAACGGGAAATAAATTGACCTAATATTCCCTGATATTACAGCTAATGTTCACTTTCGATGATGTAATTGGAAAGACTGATTGAAAGTGTGTGCGTAGGGATCAAAAGGCCACGACTCTTGTACTTTATAGGGAGGGACCACAGAGTGTAAATTTATACATGACAATGACTAGTTCTTAGATAGAGCCATACCCCCGGGCCACGCAACCGGTGCTGCGCCGCACACCCGCACGAAACAGTTGGCGGGGCAAGTCGAGGCGATTGGAGGAGGGGCGGCGTCTCACCGAATGCCGCCCGTGAGCGCGAACTGGCTTGTTTACATATAAAGATACGCTAAATAGCTGCTGACTCTTAGCCGTAACAAGAACTTCAGCCAGGGTCCCACTTAATACATCCTTGTTGTAATTAAATCTCATTTAAACTGTATTTGGCGGCGTCAAAATGTTTCACACATCGGTAGTTTGCGGCGTCTCAAATTTATATCAAGTTAAAAATTTCTAAATTTTCTGTAAATATTGACATGTTTAGAAAATGTAATTTGTTAACGTGACAGTCGGCGCAGACTGTCAAGTCGTTATGAGAACACAGGCTATGTAAGACTTGCACCAGACTTGAAGAGGAGGGGGTCTCTCTCATGAACCCAAGTTATACATATAGAAGAGAGCAGTGAAGCCAGATGCGGACCATAAATTACTCTTTTATATTTAAATATCCAACTATAAATACCAATGAAGGAATCTGACTATGTTGACAGATATCAAGGTTGTTCTAGATTTTCTTGTTACTAGTAACAAGGGTCAGCTATGTAGGTATGTATAGGTACCTACAGACTTTTGACAGGCATTAGCAGTGTTACATTTAAGTTGTGTTGTATTTAGTAGCTGTTAAAAGTCTGGGGCCCAGGTCACGGATCCGCTAATCCTCCAAACCTTCCCGCCATTCCAGATGCGGCGGGTCGCTGATCTCGCGTCGCCACGTGGTGACGGCGGGTCACTGCGTGGCTCGTGCGCAGCCGCGGCACGTTCGGGTGACGTTGGGCGACTACGTCATCAACTCCGCCGCCGAGCCGCTGCCGGCCTACACTTTCGGCGTGCGGAGTATCAAGGTGGGTGGTGGCCGCACTCTAGGATACTCAACGGATCCACACTAGGACACTCTGTGGCCCTACGCTAGTACACTCAATGGCCTCACACTAAGACACATTGTATCAAGCTTGACTCCTGGCCACAAAAATGACTTTACTACATTTGGTGGCTCGCGTAGCCGCGGCACGTACGAGTGACGTCATCGGAGGGAAGGACACAGACGGACACAGGCGGACACAGGCGGAAAAAGACGGACACAGACGGCCACAGGCGGGCACAGACGGTCACAGTTGGCCACTAGCGGACACACAGGTACACAGACGGACACAAGATGATATAGGCAGACACAGATGGACACATACAGACACATACGGACACCCTCGGACACAGGCGGACATAGGCGGGCACATCCGGGCACAGACGACGCCGACGAGCCGCTGCCGGCTAACACGTTCGGCGTGCGAATCATCAAGGTGAGGGTTTTACCATGTTTTCGCGCTGTCATTTAACTCAACCACGACCAGGTAGTCGAGTTGAAATTGTGAGAAGGTTGAGGGGTTCACCGGCTGAGCTCATATTGGTACTCAGCTCTGGGGTGTACGAAGAATGTACTAAGGTGATTCGGCTTTTCCCAAATTGGGTGGCAGAGACACAATTACGCCCATGTTTAGAATTGGACACAAAAAAGAAAACTAAGATAAAATCTAAAACAGGAAGTGATACTGAAAGTCCGGGACACTGTTAGGCTTGGGACAATCTAAATCTAATATCACACTTTATCACTCAAAGTTACTTAGGTCTTGAGCGACAAAGAGTCCCTCGTTGCTCTCGGGAATTTCGTGATACACGAGTTTAAAAAAAAATAAGTAGGGTCAATATAATAGTTAATATTTGACATCTGTCTGTCTTAGCTTCATAGTGAATGCACCAGATTAAAAACATCGATAAAATTGAATGAATCGATGTGGACTTCAAACATCTGTAAATTGAACGCAGTCATCATTGCATGCAATTATTTTTTAAGACGGAAAAAAAGTTAAGCTTTGTAGAAAAAAATGTTTGTTATGTTTAGAATGGTTTATAAGTCAAAGTAAAGTTAGTAAGTAAGTATTAGTTTCTAAGTTGTTCTTGTTGCTATTATTACAATAAATATGTATTTTTGACAAAAAAAAAGGTATTGGACAGATGTAACTTTGAAAAAAAAATGTGTACCATGTAAAATGGCCCTAGTTTAGTTCTTCATATTTTTGTTCTAATATTTCGTTTTCCCATGTTCCAGGTGCATCCCTTGTTCAAGTTCACTCCACAAGCGGACAGGTTCGACGTGGCTGTGCTTACGCTTGACAGAAACGTGCACTACATGCCGCATATCGGTGAGTACTAGGGATGCGAAAAAGGAATCGATAAAGAAAATCGATTTTTAAATAAAAAAAAATTTTTTTTGATATTTTTTTATTTAAATAAAAAGATAAATAAAAAAACATCTTGTCATCGGCCATCTCATAATCAGTCTGTCAGGGAACCCACCCACTGTTGGTTGGGTATATATGCCTCCTTATTCTCCACTCAACTCAACTCCATACGCCACTCAACTCGGTAACATGTAACGCCATCTATACATGCAATAACCGAGTTAACTGATCTTACCCCGTCCGCGTCACCCCGTTTGACAGTAGTACCAATTTATTTTTTACAATTATAGATGGCGTATTGACAGTAATCAACCTGTACTACAATGGATTTTTAAACGTAGAGTGTCTAATGTATAGTGTTGTAGCAACGTTGTAAGTCTTAAACATAACATATCTATCTAATTTTTTTCTTTCTTGAAAAACTCGAAGCCAAATTCTCGGCAAAAGTCTACCCAGGCTGTTAATCTTACAGGCCATGCCTACAAATTTGTGGTAAATTTTATAATAATATGTAATACGTTGATTTGATCGATATATCATATTTACCAAAAAAAATCTAAAAATCGATTGATACAAAAAAAAATACAAAAAATCTATTAATTTTGTCTATAATATCGTTTTTTGAAATCGATTGTTGTAGGAAAAAGAAAACGATTAATTATCAATCGATTTTTTTTGTGCTACTAGGGAGTACTGGCGTACTCGGTACTCTGTGGTACTGGCCACAGACATTACTGGGTCTATGGTAAGTACTAGCCGTTAGCACCAGTGTTGCCAACTGTGTAATCTAGCGAATGGTAGAATTCTTATAAAAATACGGTAGAATTTCCGAATTTACCTTGTAATTTATATTTGAAATACGGTAGAATTACCTTGTCCATTTAGTAGCAAGCTAAGGATAAGTTAAAAAAAAATATTCCCATATTTTATTTAGAATCAGAGAGTGTAATCGTTTCAATATTTTTATACATGTCAATATTATGTTGCTCTATGACATCGTTAGTGGAATGTACATCGATACAATATTTTCCGCGTCGCTGTATGGTATCAGCAAACAAACTCATGCTAAACATTCGTTGTGTTCTTGTTGGCGCATTTTTATCGTTTTGCGTCATCAATCACATAGAACAATTTAATCTCGAAATTAATTCAATCTTTTAGTTGATATTATCATCAGCCTGACAGGGGACACTATTGGGTATAGTCCTCCTCATTTATTTATTTATTTGTTTGTTGATGTTTCACAGCATAAGTAATTAATGTAATAAACACAACATAAACACGCCATTCAGTACGGTCCTTCGAAACCGCGTCCATTGCTTCCCTGCTACCCTCACCACATCATCTGACCATCTGGCAGATGGTCTGCCGACCGATCTTTGGCCTCCTCTTGGGCTCCACTCTGTCGCCGATCTGGTTCATCTTCCGACTTCTTGCCTTGCCAAGTGTCCTGCTCACTTCCACTTAAGCCGTGCCATCCGCTTACCCACATTGAACACCTTAGTTCAGCGTCTGATTTCGGTATTATGGATTCGGTCTGACAGGCTGATGCCTAGCATGGCACACTCCATGGCACTTTGTGCTACCGTGACTTTGTGCACAATCTCCTTCGTGAGCGTCCATGTTCCGGCTCCGTCTGTGAGAGTGGGCAGTACACATTGGTTAAATACCTTAGTCTATAGGCATTGAGGGATGATAGAGCTCAGAACATCCCTTAGTTTACGAAAGCAGCCCATCCTAGCTGGATTCGTCCCGCGATCTCCTTTACCTGGCTCTGTCGACCAAAAGACAAACAATGTCGAAGATAGATATACTTCTCAACCACTTCTAGGGGACGCTTACCCACAGTAATATCGATACCATTGATTGTGGGAGTGTCTGCCATAATCTTTGCCTTGGGCATGTTCATCTTGAGAACGACTCTCAGGGATGCTTCATGCAATTCTGCGAGCATAGTCTGGAGATTAGCAACATTCTCCAATGGGTCTATAATTTTGCACGTTGGCTTTATCCCCTTTCTTGTGAAGAATAGTTACTACAGAGTTCTTCCAGGCCCTTGGGGGTGACTCCGTTCATTAGGACACTGTTGTAGAGTTTATTCAGTACTTTAAGTATGGGATTGCTTCCTGCCTGCAGCATTCCCACAAATACTCCATCCTCACCAGCCACTTTTTCCCGATTCGTTTGACCAAGAGCGTACCCCACTTCATCTTCCGTGATAAGAGGCAGGTCATCCCATTGTTGTTCCACTAGTTTTGCTCTTGGGTTTGACTCTTTAAGCGTAGTCGGCTCCGCTGATGTGGGCGCAGTACTGAATAAAACTGTTCCACTATTTTCACTATTCCATCCCTGTCTGTATTAATGTTTCCTGGACTGTCTTTAAGTTTGATAATTTGTTGTTTAGATTTGTTCAACTTTTTTCTGAATACTTTAGGTCCTCTGTTCTTCTTGATAGTCTCTTTAATAATTTTGATGTTATTATTTGAATACTGAGGGACATGGGACACCTTAGTTAGATGTATAGAATTACAAGGTGACATTTAGTTAATTGACAGAATTTTGGGATATGATAGAAGCCATTGTTATGAAGAACTTTCCTCTAGAAACCTATGGTCCCAAAAGAAAAATAAACTTCAATCTCCCAAACAAAACTGGAGATCTTCTGATTTAAACAACCATAGGCCCATCTCTTTGGCAACGGTCGTTGCAAGTTAACTTGACATTGAATGACCATCAGTTCGGGTTCCGGCGCGGACTCTCAACGAAAAGTGCTATCTTCTGTCTCAAGCAGACTGTTCAGTACTATACCGCCAGGAATACGCCAGTTTTTTCATGTTTCTTAGACTTGTCTAAAGCATTTGATTAAGTCAACTATGACATACTCTGGGCGAAAATGCGGAATGAAACGAGTGTACCGCCAGAAATAACACGTTGTTTGGATTCTGGTACAGTAACCAAAATTGTGTCAGGTGGGCGGGGTCATGCTCTGGTGCATACAGACTGGACTGTGGTGTGAGACAAGGGGGGCTCACTTCTCCTAAACTTTTTAATTTGTATGTAAATAACCTGATCGAGGAGCTCAGCAGCTCTAGAGTTGGATGGCATATAGACGGACAAAATATTAATAACATCTCTTATGCTCCCCTCGGTCGGTGCGCTATGCGCACTGTTGCGTATTTGTGAGTCCTATGCAGAGGCCCATGGGCTCAGGTACAACGCGAAAAAGAGTGAGCTAATGGTTTTCAAGTCAGGCAGGAACACATACTCTGACCTGCCTCCAGTCTACCTTGATAATTCTCCTCTGAACAGGGTTAAGAAGTTCAAGTACCTGGGCCACTGGGTCACCGACGACCTCAAAGATGTCTGTGACATTGAGAGGGAGCGTAGGGCGCTGGCTGATCGCTGTAACATGCAGGTTCGCTCGTTGTAGTAAAGAATCAAAATTAACATTGTTCAGGGCATACTGCCAGTCTTACTACACGTGCAGCCTGTAGGTCAACTATACGCAGCGGGCATACAGCGCCCTATGTCTTCAGTACAACAATGCGTTTAGGGTGGTGATGGGGCTGCCGCGTTACAGCAGCGCCTCAGGCATGTTTGCGGAGGCAAGGGTCGACGGCTTTGCCGCGATCATTAGGAAACGCAGCGCCTCGCTATTAGCGCGCGTACGCGGCAGCTCCAACTCCATTCTTCGCATGTTGTCTGGACGGTGGGACTCGCCGCTGCTGGCACACTGGGTGAGGCTACACGCGAGTGGGTAGCCTAGGCACTCGTCCTTTTTCCCCTGCTGTGCTAGTGTATGTGAGGGTGTGTGTTTGTATTTTTTTAAATTTTTGACATTTTTATTTTGTAATTATTTATTTGAATTTTCATTTAATTTCATTGTTGACATACTGTGTAATTTATTCTATGGGATTTTATGCCTGCAATAAACGATTATTATTATTATTATTATTATTATAGTAACTTGAAATCAGCTGATCGGGTCAATGCACCGAGGTTTAATAACAAAAATGATTTGCCACCATAAGTTCCTTTGGGAAAGTACTAAATAAACGTCACTCATATAATTGTTGAACGCACATGGCTCGGCTTGCGGCTGCGCACCTCTGTTAACGTATTTATCATGGTGCTGGGCTCCTTGTACCACCTGTTACTGATTTATGGAGCAACCTAGGCATGGCCTTCGATCTCATACTTAAGTTGTTTGTTTCACTTTTTAACACGCTTTTAGAAGGTTAACCTGTAACTAAGGAAGTGAGTAATTATGTAAACAAATCTTGCAAGTTAAATTTGACCCACTTCCCGGTTTCCGATTGAGCTGAAATTTGTAATAATTATGTAAGGTCGGTGACAATGCAATATTATGATACCATCGAGCTGATCTGATGATGGAGCCGCATAGTGGTCGCAGGAACTCTGTAATAAAATAACCAATTAATGTGACAAATATATTGTACCGGCACCAGGCTAAGGTCGTAGCCGCCGCTATCAGTAGCTATGATCGTCTATTCTATCTATCCCAAAATGAGAGGACCCGATTCAGCTGTAAGATTTGTAAGTAAGAATGATAAGTCTGAATTTCTCGTTCGTCGAGAAATCCGTTAGGCGTACAATAGTCGAACGAAGTTTGGTTCGGGAAGTTACAGTTTCAAGTTAGACAGAGAAAGCATACATGTCCGCGAGCCGGTAATTCACATCAGTCAGCGGTGTATTGCGCCAGAACGATCGTTGTTATATTTTATGTGATGGCACCATCTGGTTTTTGTATATATGAGCGCATTGGAACATCTTTTGTTTTAGTTTTAGTGATCGACCACAGTTTATAATATTTGTTTGTGATATCGTATATATATCCGTCGTAGTTTTACGACGTGAGTACTCAATGATATTTCATGTGCTCGCTAGTAGCGGCTTGTGGTGGTTCCAATTATATATATGGTTCACGGCAATAACGATCCGAAAAGACCGGTTTACACAATTGCAATTTGAGTTCCGAAATGGGTTCTGAACTAGCGGTTACCTCAAAAGGTCCGTAACGTTTTGAAACCTTCAACTCTGCGCAATTTGAGCTGGATGTTATCGAAACGCAAGCATTTTTGTTTTAGGAGTTCTAACCCACACCATAGCGAAGTGCATAGTTCGATAAATACCGAACTATGAATTCCACTAGCCGCAGCACGTCCTGGGCTGAGCCAAATCATATATACCGACTCAACTTACACATTAGAACTCCAGCGAAATTTACATTTAATTTAAAAATGCAACTTGAATCCAATCTGACCCAAGGCAATGCAAAACACCTACCCGGACCTAAACAATGAACTTTAGACTGTAAATTGATCTTTTCGCGCGTCCCCGACAACACTCAAATGTCAAAATATCAACAGGATATGTTATCTGTGTTGACACCGGTTTAACTTTGTTCTGAATTTGTTATTTCCATCCGCGGAACCTCATCGATCAAACAGTCTCCCTATGCCCTGCCAACCTAGGTTTAGCCGCAACAAAACTCCTGTCTAGCCTAGTCTAAAACCTAGTGTTATACCACGTCCATTATCGACACCACTCGAAAATGGTTGAGTTTGATTTGAATGTGCTTGAATGTTTAACGACTGTGTGTGTGGGAATTACAAAACTCGCTACTCTAAAGGAATGAGGAGAGGATTAGCCCGCGAATATCCTAAGAGCCAATCCAGGAACCCTATGGTGAAGGAAAAAGGAATTTAGGGTCGCTCCAAGCCCAGACTCAGACTCAGATAAATTGACTTAAAAGTTCTTTCCTAACGACCCAAGGATAGTTTTGGAATTAGGGGTAGGTTGATATAAAGGTAGGAACCGAGGTATATCTCGGCGCTTCAGACACTCACGAAAACCCACTGAAACTCCGCAATCACAAATTCGTATAGTTCTGACGCGTAACACGGCAGACAAAACTGTTTAGAACTCGTGGAGACGACTGTCACAGTAGCTAGACGCTGAGACTGAATGCTCTCCCTTCTCAAACTCTCGTATTTATATGCGTCCCTTGCGAATACGCTCTGCCCAAGCGAAGCTTCTTATCACTAACTACACAGGGTCTATTTTCTACCATGCCATGCAGATCCGCCGTTCTACAAATTGTGTGTACGCATATTCACTATGATCAACCGTAGGTGATCACTCAAATCATTTGGTACTGCCGATACACAGAATCTGTTGATCGCTGACCAATAAAAGCTTGTTGCGATTAATTAAGCATTACCCGACCGCTAGGGCGCGAAGCTAAGACCACTAGTATGATATTCAGAATAGAGGTGTCAGACTCTCCATATCATACCTCAATCGCAATTGTATATTTGCAATCAACATAATAGCTTTCTCCGTTCCGTAATAACCTTTCATTATTTAGTTATTCATAATTTTATTCAACGCGCAGCCAAATCGGCTCTGATCTCTACACATCTCGCAGGAATGCGACAAAAAAACTTGGCCTGAAAACTTCCACGAATCAACCCACGCATCGGCTCTGTTTTTTTTTGCTAACTTTGCCAGTGAGCTACACAAAACCCCCAAACGTTATCTGAACCGATTCTCGTATTCAAAACAGCGCGGCGTTGGGCTAGCTCTCTACCACGCAGAATGAAGTATCAAATGTACCGAATCTCGTGTACCATTACAGCATGCGAGTTTTTTTTGTTTTTTAAACTATCTAATTTCTTAGATAAGGCTCGCCCTTTCACCGTACACTTTTCTGGTACACTGGTTTATTTGCGTATGTCTCGGCCTTCGCCCTCAAATTTCTCTCCGAAGATGTTGTATTGAGAATATTTCAAACTTTTCTTTTCAAAAAAACTTAAATAAAAACATTAAATGTCGATCTTAAACCAATGTATCTTGACCTACCCAGCCCCAATCTGCCTTCCCGACCGCGGCTCCGACTTCCTCGGCCAGTTCGGCTGGGCGGCTGGCTGGGGCGCGCTGTCGCCTGGCTCGAGACTTCGACCAAGAACGTTGCAAGCTGTCGATGTGCCCGTGTTAGACAACCGGGTGTGCGAGCGGTGGCATAAGGCTAATGGTAAGTTATTGATACTTTATGTAACGTAATAAGACGTTATGTAACGAGTCATTTAACGAAACGTAACCTAACCCAATCTAACCTAATATTATCGTCAGAAAGTAAATAGCGTAAGGAAGGTACAGTACACAACATCCCTTTTCCGAGCGGCAGTATCCCGTGAGAAGATCGCCGTAATGGTCGCCAACCTCCGATAGGAGATGGCACCCGAAGAAGAAGAAGAAGGTACAGTATATAATTGACCGAGCGAGCGAAGCGTCCAGTTTCGAGATTGGCCAAGAATGATTTTGTCCGTCTGTCTGTTCTCGCCTACATGTCGCATTTTCAACCGATTTTGACGAAAATTGGCATACAAGTTTCTTGATTTAAAAAAATAGTTGATGGAAATTTTCGATTGTGAGAAAAGGGGTAAGTTTGCTGTAGCGTTATTCATCGACGGTTTTTAATCAAAGGAAGATGCCCATTTTAGGCTCAAGACTGCCTAACCACGAGATAATTACTAATAATGATGATAATTCCCAAGTTTATTTATCAATATTTTATTTTGGTACATAACTATGGGGATACGTGGATGAATATAAAAGGTATTGTTATTGAAAATGTAGTTCATCCTCCCAAGATACAAAGATCTTAGTTGACATCAGTGTTGTCATATACAACGGCCGGTCAACAATCCAATGTATCATTGCGCTGCATGAATTGCATTTACTTTTTTCCATTACAAGATTAAGAAGACACCCATTAGAAAATATAGCAGTGCGAGGTAATATATGAACATTACCAAGCCGAAAATACCATTATCGCATAACATTTGTACTTTATCACTGTAGAAGTTCTTATTTTGAGCTAAGTATTTGTTAAAATAGTGTTATTAATCTGTTAAAAAGTGATTGTAAAAATGCCATTTTTTTTTTATAAAAATCGTCAATAACTTGAAAACCCCATTTTTTTTTTTGAACCAAGATGGTAGTGAATACTTTAATAAGGATACAATAAATCATATCTGCATACTTTCAGGAGTGGGCACCCTGGGCCTAAGTTACTATGGGGGATGGGCATTGCCCTTTAAGAGGCAGACTATAAGGACATAATTCTACACAAGATGTTGTAAAAAAATAATAATGGGGAGTTGAGGAGGGAAAAGGGAGCATGTTTGCTGTAGCGGTAAATATGGAAGGATTTCGTTTTTTGCGATTGAAGCGAGGTATATTCACACAGAACCATAGTAATAATTAGTCCATAATTCGGCTGGAACATGCTGTCCCTGGGTTGGAGGCTGCGTCCGCGCACATTGCAAGTTGTCGATATGTTTGTTAATAGAGTGTGCAATCGGTAGTATATAAGGCTAACGGTAACATTTTGCTTCAACCTAATTTAGCCTGATCTTACGTCTAAACTTAACCTCTCAACAACCGAGGGTAGTTGGGACGGGTCGCGATTTTGAACCTTATGTCATGGTAATAAAATTTAATACCTGTAACGGAAAAGTGGCGTTAGCTAACGCTGGCGGTATTCAAGAGGTTAAACTAACGTAACCTAATCGAATCAAAGATAACCTAGCCTAATTTTCCCGGATAGACTATAGCCTTTTTCTCGTTGCTGCCGTTTGGTTTAAAAGAGCGCGTAACAAAATGTTCACTACCTGTTACAACCTTTCTGGTACACGCTTGGCAATAAATGATAGAAAATGAATTATGGCAACATTTGCAGATATTTCCCAGACAGAATGGCAGAGGCACGGTTGAGCTCAGTGCTTTTTTTGCCGACCAGTTTAGTCTAGCGGGTAGTTACCCTGCCTACGAAGCTGACGGTCCTGGGTTCGAATCCCGGTAATGACAAATATTTGTGTGATGAGCATGAATATTTATTTCTTAGTCTTGAATGTTTTCTACATATCTCTATTAAATATATCGTCTTCTAGTACCCATAACATAAGCCTTATTGAGCTTAGTATGGGGCCTAGTTTGATTTGTGTAAGATTTTCTAATATTTATTTATTTAAAAACCAATTAAAAAACTTGTGTAATTTGCAAACTGATGAACCGATTTGGATGATTTCTTATGTTGTTCAGTTGTTGAAGTCGAGGACGGATACGGAGAGAAAAAAATAAAACGTAAAGGGAACAGCCGAAAAATCGAAAAATAAGTTCAGTTCATCTTTTATCCAATAGATGGCGTAGATAGCTTCTGCAGAACGACGTCTGTTGGGTCAGCTCTTGTACCTCAATAATTACAAGAATAACATTGCTCTCTCTCATCTATTCCAGGCATCAACGTGGTGATATACCCCGAGATGCTCTGCGCGGGGTACCGCGGTGGCGGGAAGGACAGTTGCCAGGGCGACAGCGGCGGCCCTCTGATGCTGGAGCGCTCCGGCCGATGGTACCTTATAGGTGGGTACTCCTTTATCATCATCTCACACTGATACCCCTCTGCAGGGGTTTTGTAGTTCAGTATAGTTTTACTTTTGGTCCGATTTAGGCCATAGATTTAGCTCTCGTGATGCTGAGCTCACTGTGGCGACCTCTGTCTCCGTTGAACATCGACAAGTCGTTTTGGCGTGATCTGAATGAGGTGGGTACTTAGGCCGACTCGCACCAGACTTTTAATAAAAGCTAAATAGAATTTACACAAAAATTAAATACGACTCTGCTATTTGACGTGTTGTAGGTACTTAAGTTGTGTTTAACTGTAACAGTAAAAAAGTCTGTTGCAAGTCGCCCTTAAACTTGGGTAAAATAAACCTAGAAAGTAGAAAACTAATCGGGTGATTGAAATACTGACGGAGCCACTGCATATATAGTAGGTACACGTTAGTGTTGCGATAGAGGTCATTGACCCGACTGCTACTGCGAACCGAATCGTACATGGTAACCATAGTAACGGTCGGTAACTATGGTAACGGTGGGCGAACGCTGCCATGATACGCAATAAGTAAACATTGGTAACGAAAGCATGAGCATACGTCCAATGGTAGACAGGAGTCGATGATCACTAATTCAACGCAAACGCTTTAAAGCGATACGTAAAAATATATATATAAAAGGAATACGAATGTAAACGAAAGTGACATAGTTAATTACTTCCACATAAGGAAGAAAAGAGAGCGCAAACAATGCGCTCGACTCAAACTAAAATTACGTAGGGTCAAACCACATAAAATTATTTAAAAATAAACTACGCTATTTTGTCCAAAAAAGTGAAGGAAAGTTTACGAATACATAATATACACATTTTGAACGCAATTCTGCAATGCAATTAGTTAGGATTTTAGAATTGCAGGCAAAAATTAAACCATTTAGAGGTATTTTCGCAATTAAATTCTATCGAGATTTTTTATCCAATCGCGTTTTCCTTGATCTTAAACTAATACTCAATATTGAAACTTCAACCCAAAAATCAAATCTGTAGATGACTTCATATGTAAATGGATTCGTAAAAAACCCATTTTTTTGTATCACCTTAACGAAGAACATATCGGAGAAGGCCGACGTCGTAAGACACCGAGAAGAGAGGCATACTTTAAGTAACAATAAGAATTTGTAAACAAGACTGTAATCTCAGAAATAACGACTTTATTATTATTATTTTGTCGATGTTTCTCGTTCCCACGACACAGGTCCCACGATATATAGTGTAGGGCCAGAAGCAACGTATGTGGCTGGCGGTATACATTTAAATGGCCGTATAATACAGTCATCTGTAAAAAAGTATGAGCTCTAATGATGATGTTCATGAATGTTTATGATTTACTGAGTTCCCCAGGAGTAGTTATTCGGTGACTAATTAACCCTCTCCATAGCCATAAAAAAAAACAAAATATGGCTATATAAAGCCAAATTGTCATGGCGGCCAGCCACATTACCGATTATTTTATTTGTTCAATCACGTTTGAGTTACCAGAGAGAAGGTACATTTATCTTCTATTTCCGGTCAGTATTGACGACCCGAATGGCCGAGTCGGCAGTGACCCTGCCTACGAAGCCAAGGGTCCCGGGTTCGAGTCCCGATGGGGGCAAATATTTGTTTGATGAGAACGGATGTTTGTACCCTAGTCGTGGGTGTTTATCTATCTAAGTATAATATTTATCTATATAAGTTTGTGTATCGTTGTCTAGTACCCAAGATACAGGGAATCCTAGTTTGGGGCTACATCAATGTGTGTAAATAGTGTTCAAGGTATTGTTATTATTGCCAGTAATAAAAAGAATAGTAGGTAGTAGTAATTATTTTATAAAAATAAATATATATTAATAATTCCAAGTCCATACTAGGTGTTCATGCGCGAGTGGACGGTAGGTAAATTAAAATTTAATGCAAGACCATACTAGGTGTTCATACGCGAGTGGACAGGTCTAGCTGACCATAGGTAATGATTGACTGTTTCAAATCTTTCTTTTTCCTCCTCAGGAGTGGTGTCAGCTGGTTACTCGTGTGCCAGCCGCGGCCAGCCCGGCATCTACCACCGCGTGGCGCACACGGTCGACTGGATATCGCACGCCACCACGCTCTCATAACACGTCTTCAACGCGTTGAGTTTTGGACGCGCTATTTGGAAACACAGCCAGTGTTCCGACTGGCTATCACGACGCCACACTCTCGTCCAATGCTGACGTCTTTGACGCGTGGAGTTTTTTAACACATTGAGTTCAGCGCTCTTTGGAAGTGTCGCAGTTAGTTGGTTAAATCAGTTACTTAACTAACTCTCTAGACCGTTACTTAAATGCTGACGTTTAACCAAGACACAAAAATTCCGTCAAACAAGTGAGTGAACGCAACTTTTAACGAGTTGTCTAAACGTTTTGAGTTTGAGTTTGAGTTTGAGTTCCTAGGCAACAAGAAATATACAAAAGTTTATGTTTTAAGTATTTTTGTTGTTCTTACATGTTCAAACTAACACGAAGGAGAAGGATAAAGAACTTTACCCTTCAGCTAAGCTACCGCAATGTTTTGCCCTGATATAAACTGTGCAAATCAGCTGTTGTCGTGACGCCATCTTGTTTTCCAACACGCTGGCTTTCGGTAAGACAGATTGTTAAACGTTTTCGACGAAGCTTTATTTAAATCAAAATGCTTTGGCAAAAAATAATTTGGTTACACATCGGTATTTAATTATTAGAGTTAGGTAAGTGTCTGATTTAACCAACCAACTGCGACAGAAGCACTGCCAGTGTCCCGACTGGAGATCACACGACACCAAGCCCCCGAAGCAATACTGACGACTTTAAAGCGTCGAATTTTTAACACATTGTCTATAGTTGCCACAAGCCACCACGCCTTCGTAGCCACGCGGACGTCTATAAGCGCTAAGTGGTGAGCTCTGTAAAAACATGCTCAAGAATGTGCCTTTCGTTTTATAATTTTATATTGAACTCTTTGAACTTCTGAGATACTCAATTACCTGTTTTACTTTTACCGTCTAACAGTTTTTACTTATACCGTCTAACCAGTAAAATATGCCAGTGTGTTGCAGCTCTTGGATAGATAATGTTCAGGAAATAAATAGGATTTATTTGTATGTTTGCGTCTAATATATGTTGAGGTAGCTACTTATCATAACAATGCTAATATTGTACTGTAATATTGAAAATACAAAAGATGACAAAAATCACTCTCTCGACCTTGTGGTTCAAAAATGTTGTTTGTCGAGTGTTTTTTGTCAGTGAAACGAAATGTTTTTAATACTAACGGCATTCGGATGAAAACCCGTTATAGGTTTTGAATTTTATTACCATGGCATAAGGTTCCAAATTGTGATGCCTCATTTAAAATTACGTTATGGAAGGGTTAACTACAGAAAACAACGGAATACCCTGAACATAATGGGTTTTAAATTATTTTTATGCTTAAATTTTTGTAGAGAAAATCAATATTGTGATTCGTCATTTCACTCAAACAAATTATGGTAGGTTTGGGAACCCCCAAAAAGGGAGAGAGAAAAAACTGTGTCAAGTTCTTGACACTGACTTGAATGGATATTTACAATTTCCGACAACACATATTTACAAATTCTGGTAATAATCCTTACTATATTTTATAAATGTGCATAATAGGTTGCTGCAATTGTGATAGATTTTTGTGACTTAAATGCGAATTTACTTAATAAATAATAATAAATGATGAAATACTCACCAAGCGAGAGTATAGTTGTAGGTGAATCACTAGTGCCTATAGCATTTTGTAAATATCTCCCAAAATGTAAATATTGAACCACGATACCAGCAGACGAAGTAATTTTAGAAAATAATTTAATAATGTTTGTTTTACCATAAATCGATTGTAAATACCACTATTTTTAACTTAACTCGCTTCTAAGTACTTTAAATGTAAAATAAAAATATTTAATATGAGGTTCGCCTTCTATTTATTGCTGATAATTGAATCATTGGATTATTTACTTTAAGATTTAAAAGAAATAGATAATTGCTCTGATGCAATATTTAAACGAGACTAAGTTAATATAATGTATTTATTGTTAATGAAACATTTGTTTTTTTATCCCTTCCCAAATTAAGTGTTTCATAGAAAAGTGTATAACTACTGTCAGATAAACCTGCCATACATACAGTACAGGACATTGATCCTGCTAAGAAAATGTATGCTATTTGACGTTTGCCGCGCATCGTGCTTACTCGTGAGTAAGCACGATGGCAAACATCAAATCGCATACACTTTCTAAGCGAGCCAATGAACTCTGTTGCAAGTTTATCTAGCAGTAGCTATAGTCATAAATAGACCTTTCTTATTTACTCTAACAGGAACATTTTGATAAAAAGACCTTTCTGATTTACTCTGTTTCAATAACTTAATAATTCAGATTTAATTGACAAAAATATTTCACTCATACAAGTTGATTTTATTCGATCAGAATAACCCAAGCATAAAACATGTCCGTTTAACAAACTCTCAATAAATATGATAATTTAATATCGACTAGTTTTGTTAACTTAATTGTTCATAATTTAGTATAATGTTTACAGACCTTATCACGATATAAAACTATGGCTAGTATTTAATCGCACATCAAAAATACCGATTTGCACAGCAAAAAAGGATCAACAAAAACACTTTATGTTTTATAGTAGTTTATGTGACTGCTACATAATGGAGGGCATTAATACTCGAGAGTGGGTCTATGAAACGAGCCGAAGGCGAGTTTCATAATAATATCACTCGAGAGTTTTAATGCCTAATTATGTACAGTTACATACACTAGTTTATCTACACACATATCATAAGCTCTCTTTGATGTGTTCAGGAACCGCATGTTTGACCGGCATTGTGGCTCTGCAGTTGTTTAGCTTGTTCTGTAGTACCAACTTCACGCAGGCGGGCGTCGGCGTTCGAAATTTGAATGTCAGTACCAACTTCACACACAAACTAGGAGCGGCAAGCAGGAAGGCGTCGGCGTTCGAAATTTGAATGTCATAATATGTAGAAAAACTACACATTATGGTCATAATGTGTAATTTTTCAGATAAGAAATGAGTTTTTACCAAGTAGTTTAACATTATGCTGATCGTAACGTGCGGTTTTTGTACGCAGTAAAGAGGGTTTATGATACGTGTGTAGATAAAATATTTTATGTGTACTTAAGTTTATGTTTGAAGTATTTTTTGTTATCCTACATGTTCAAACTAACAAGAAGGATGAAGGGGGCTTCGCTTCGCTCACCCCCTTTACCCTTTACCTCGGCAGCATTTTGCCCTGATATTTGCTGTGCAGATTAATATTTCCCTAAAACTATTGCAAATCTCAAACTAACGGCCTAGAAAACTTTATGAGGATTCTTTCGTAGCCGCCCCCTGGCTCCTGTCACACAAAATAGAGCACACTATGTTTTGCTTTTGTTTCTATATGGCTGTCCGCACACGTAGCTACGCAACGACGACGCGACTGCAACTCCCTGTACTTTAGAGTGGCATGCAAATTGTTTGACACAGTTTCAGCTTCGTCGCAGTCGCTTCGTCGTCTTGAAGCTCCATGTGCGGATGGGCTATGTATTCCAAAATAGCACCTAACCTGAAAAGCTCATTGCAGATGGCGCTGGTGTAGGAGGCTGTCTATCTATCAAATACATCAATTATATGGGCTCCGGATCATGTTAACCGTTTCCCAAAACACCCGTTCGCGACACTACCTTTTCCTTAATATTCCGATTCCCGATATATGTCTCCCAGAATGTGTTTTCCCCAAATATACGTTTGGCTTGATATCCGTTTCACAGAAAGTCCTAATCCTGAAACGACCGTTCCCGTCACTACCGTTTCCTTAATAACCCGTTTCCCAGAATATGTTTAATCCAAAAACACGTTTGGCTTGATATCCCTTTCCCACAACATCCGTTGCTGTCACTACGTCATATATAGAGATAAGTGTAACATCTTTACAATGTCGTGAGAAACGAATCTTTGGGCATACGGATGCGATCAGAAACGGGTGTTTTGACATACGGATCCTATGATAAATGGATCTGTTGGCGCACGGTCGATTAAAAACACTGTTATTTTGGAACGGGTGTTGTTCCGGAAGGATTATATGGCATTGTAACCTCATTTGAGGTTAATTTTGCCTGTGTAAAGTGTATTGTGACGTGTTTTTGAATGTAACCTCAGATGAATGATACTCTTTGCCCCCAACTCCACCGGCGCCACCAAGCGGGAGTGAAGGCGGGCAAATGCGCCATTGGAACTAAAAGTAATCTGGAATGGAAGCTATAGGTAAGTCTAAACAGAACTATTGCAAATCTGGAACTACGGGTAATCTACAGGTCTTCAAGGGGGGATCCGCAGCGGACGTTGTAGAAGTGGTCGCACACTTGGAACTGCTCGTTGAAGAGGGTCCCGCTGGGGCAGAGGTCCGTGCTGATGAGGTGCTGCCGCCAGCATTGGTGATACGCCTGGGAAAAAATGTTATTTAATCAAATGTAATTGCATTCCATATTTGTAATTATTTTACAGGCCCGACGAAAATACAAAATGAAGTGCCTACATCTTGGCAATTTAATGTAGAAATATAAATAATGGCAACATAAGTGAAATTATTAGCGGACTATTGGGTGTTTTGACGACCCATGGCCGAGTCCGCAGTGACCCTGCCTACGAAGCCAAGGGCCCTGGGTTCGAGTCCCGGTAGGGGCAAATATTTGTTTGATGAGAACGGATGTTTGTACCCTAGTCAAGGTGGTTTATCTATCTAAATATAATATTATCTATGTCAGTATATGTGTATCGTTGTCTAGTACCCAAGATTCAGGGAATCCTAGCTTGGGGCTAGCTCAATGTGTGTAAGTAGTGTCCAAGGTATTATTATTTTATCAGATGTATGCAACAGTAGACATATTTTTTTTTCTACATAAAATTGAGAAAGAGATTATGACACATAACATAACATAGCGTCACGCCTTTTCAGAGTGGGCACAGTTGTGGCAGAGGCACAACTGTGCCCACTTTGAGCCAAGTTATTCAATACTCCATTTTGCGTGACAGGTGGCTAGCCTGTCGCCGCAGCTACGGAGTAATAAAGGTTTCCTCACGATGTTTTCAATCACCGTTAGAACCTCCGCATAATGTACTTAAGATAAATGAATTATCTCATTGATACATGGTCAGGAATCGAACCTGCATCCCCTGTGTGAGAAGCAAGCGTGAAATCCATTAGACCACGGAGCACATTATGACCTAGCTAAATAATTACAAATTCTCACTAACTAAACATCTATTAGTAAATAAAAAATAGAGCATTTTCGCGATCCCAAAATATGGCATGGAATGTTTCTAAGCAAAGAGGTTATAAGATGGATGTATTACGTCGAAGGATTTTCTTGAGTGTTGCTAGTTCTACGTACCTACACAGGTTGTAACAGAAAGGCTTAGTGATATTTTAGGGGGTCGTTAGAGACATTTTTCTGAACAATTTTCGCTGTTAACCAATTTGCTCAGTGTAACCTTATTTTAGACTTTTATGTACATTCCGTTCGATAGCTGGTTTCGCAGCGAAAGCTGTTCAGGATTATCTCCATAGCAACTACACGTTTCCGTTACAGTCTGTATAATTTATCTATCTTTGTCTAATTATCTCACCTGACAGGCAGAGTTGACGTCGGCATAGTACCCCCTACTGCGACCCTCACAGCTGAAGACAGTCTTCGGAGCTGATGGTGAGGTGAACTCCTGAAGAGCTGGTGTTCGAGCGAGATGGAGATAGTGGTAGTGTTGGAAGTCGGAGGGCGTCTGACTGATGGTGGTGGCTAGTAGCGCTGGAAAGAAAGTATATTTTTTAACAAAATAGTAACAATAAAACATAAAAATATAATAAATAAACGTAGCCAATTAATGTCCCCACTGAGGGGCAGTCTGGTCTTTATCCAGATACGAGTAAGATTGAGCCATACTCCACCACGCTGGCTCAGTGCGGGTTGGAAGAGGGGTTTATACGGTGCCGCCGATTATTTCCGAATTCTTAATTTTCCATGTGGGAAAGTTTTAGAATTCTTAAAAAGACCTAACTCTTTATTGTCTCAATTCTTATTTTTACCAATTTTTATTTTCCGAATGCTACAAAGTTCGCATTCTGATTTTTCAAGGCATGATAGGAAAAAAATATGTAGTGCAAAATAACTAGTAAGTATAAATAAAATACTCATAAATTACAGAAAGCAATAATACATACGAATCGATATACACTACATAAAAATAATAAATGTGGCCCATTAATGTTCCTACCGAGGGGCAAAGGCCCGGGTAAAGGCCTACGATACGAGTAAGATTAAGCCATACTCCACCACGCTGTAGGGTCTTTATGACCACGGAGCTTCTACACTACATACACTGGCATACACTCATTTAATATTAAAGAGTTGTCTTTGGATAAGTACCTATATGCTACAAACTACTTAGATTAGGTAACTAAAAAGCTGATGAAAACTTCCCATGGTGAATCATACCCCATTAAACGTTAATTGATTATCATCAGACACGGATATCTTTCATGAGGAGTGGCAAAAGAGTCCTAATTTTATAAAATGTAGATATCTAGATTAAAAAATAGTCAAAAATATATGGTTTTCCTGTATAAGTTTTGACTCCCCAATATGTTAAATGTTCACCAAATGAAGTGATATTTTGAGACACAGTGGATGTTCTATTTCAATCTGGATAGAATTTGGTGCTGCTATGATCAACAGCACCAAACAAATAACGCTGTGGAGGTTTGGCATTATAGACCAAACAGTTTAGTGATTGGGAGAAGGAAACCACGATTATGGTTTGAATTTATTCACGAAATTGGGAACGAATTAAAAGACTCACACATAAAAAAAATACACGAAGAAATTGGACGCAGTCTACTATTCAACGGGATGATCATAGTGTTTAATAATTTTGATTGAATTTATTTCAATTATGATTAGTTGTTATCTTTGTATTTGTCAAAAAAGGCTGATTAGTTCGTAAAAGTTATGTTTCTGTGATAATGATAATTTTGTTATGTTTAAACTTATTTTTGTCATCTTTGAAAGTGCAGATTTGATTTATATTATGTTTACTGTCACTTTAATTTGGATTTCATTTATGTGAAAAACAAGCCGATAATTGTTGCCTGTGATTATGTTAATATTAATAATTGTTAAGTTTGTCGATTGCTAAAATTCACCAGTTTGTAACTGATTCATTGATACAAATAGAAAAATGCGAGTTTAATATTAATAAAACTTTATTTCTTGTGTTAATATTGCTTGGTTTTAAATTCATAATAAAACTTTTGATTTATTATTGATAAATTTAGTTTAGTGTCATGTCCACAGAAATACCTACGACGCACCAAACGGGCTCATTGAAATCAGTGAAATAACTGGACGCCCGAACCGCACTCAAAGGTGAACGCTTTTTTTCTACATTATTATTCGAAACGCACCAACTTGTTTACGAAAAATTACAACCCACGAACCGACCCCAAATTCTCACATGAAGTTTCACAGAACCATATTGGTTGCTATAGGTCACTTTCTGTCTTTATGATATTTACTATTTACTTCATAATATAATCTAGATCTAAAGCGAATATAATTTTGGTGATTTTTTTATTACTTAATTTGGGATGAAAATGTTATTTTTTTGGATTTACCTGCTTCGTCAATTTGGTAAAAGTTGAACATAAGCCTAAAAATATAATACGATAGACTTACCCAACAGTACCACTGCTATATATTTGAACATTTTGTTATTTGAATTAATTTAAATAATTTTCTACTAAAATTAGGTACCTAAAATTTTATTTTTATATATACTTCTTTTTTATCAATGAATATGTAATTCTAATAATATTTTAAAGTAGCGAGCAGCGGGTCAGTGGCCCGCCCGCATCCACGATGTTAAAGATTGGTACTGGATCATTTGTAGTAGTCCGATACGAAATTTTAGAATGCGGTCCAGATGCGGGACGGTGTTATGTGGAAGGTGAACGAGTGGAATTATTATAAAAACAAATAACCCGATATTTTCTTTTAACACCACACACAAACGTATTAATGCACTTGGTTACGTATATCATCATCATCATCTCATCCTATCACCACTTAGCAGAGGTAATAGAGCTCTCAGTACAGATTTCCATTTTTTTCTGACCTTGGGCCATCTGCTCTAGCTCCTACCAATCTGAGTTCAAAATAGCGGCGGCCTCTTTCTTTGTCCAATTATGTTTTGGATCGACATTTTCTCCGTTTCCCCTTAGGGCACATTTAAGGGCTAATGATAACAAGCAGCCCTGTTTTACTCCGGCGGTCACTGGAATGGGTTCAGTAAGCTGACCATTGTGTAGTACTCTGCATGCAGATCCCTCTTAGAGGCATTTGATTATGCCCATTATCTTGCCTGGAATACCTGTACATTTCAGTATTCTCCACATACAGGTCCACCTTACTCGATCAAATGCTTTTCCGAAGTCGACGAAGAGGGTAAATACCTCGAATTGCATTACTCCAGCATCATTATAAGCAGATGTATCTGGTCAGAATACAGTCTGCTTTTTTGTTCCTGAGCTATGAGTCTACTGCAACTGCTCCAGCTACAGCAGCAAAAGACAGGGCTGCTAGACTTACTGCTGGACGACAACGAGGTAGCTTTGGTTTTGGGCGTGACAAATATCGTGCCAGCCACGACTGCCACGCCTGCTTCACTTGGGACGGATGTCGTCATGCCTGCTGCGCCTGCTTTGTCTGCGATGCCTGTCACACCTACCGCGCCTGCTCCAGCTGTCGCCCGTCGTGGAGGAAGACGCCATGGAGGATGTCACGATGGGCGCGGTGCTCGTAAATCACATGCGCCCTGCCCCGCGTACCCAAGGCTGACGACGACGCCTCAGCCTCGACCTCGACATGACGCGTGTCAGTGACCGGCCGGTGAAAGTACAGCAAGCAGTGTATTGAAGGGTCCTTCAATACACTGCTCGCTGTTCATCCAGTTACTTCCACAGCATTATGTCCTATAGAATTTTGCTGTGGGGCCGAGCTGCTGATATTGACTCATTTTTTGTTGTACAAGAAGGGCTATTAGAGCAATTTATAACCTACGCAGTCGTGACTCCCTAAGGAAACTGTTGAAAGAAATTAGCATTATGACTGTACCGTGTCAATATATTTATGAAAATATGATATATTTTAGGAAGAACATAAATAGTTTCACTAAAAATTTTGACAGGCACAAGATAAATAATATAAGAAGCGGAAATAAAATTGACCAACCTTACTATATACTAGCTAAAGTTAGAATTTCATTTGTAGGTCTAAGTACTATACCAAAATACCGGAAGAGATATTAAATTTGCCAGAGAAGAAATTTAAAATTCATTGTTAATAAAACAATATGTTTTAAAGCATATTATAGGTTAGATGATTACAATAATGACAAAGAGGTATAGAACTCTGATTATCCAGCGCAGCACAAGAACCACGCACATGATTTTTTTCTTTCTCAAATAGGTCTTGTGTCACAATTAACACCAGATATATTTTTGAAAAAAAAAAAGAAACAGAAAAGAAAAGTAGGCCGTGTTTCTTGCGCCGCTGCTTCTCCGCTGCCATAACACTTTCCGAAGCGGTAGTAGTTTTTCTTGTATTATATTGATTCAAATGACGTCCAAAAAGTGTTCGTGAGAATCTATATTGAATAAAAAAAATAATTTTAAGTTTGAAGTTTTATTTGCTGTAGGAGTATTTTAGAACAAGTTGTTAATATTTTGCTACCTCTCCAGTTACCGCATTGTGATAAGTCACCTTTATTTCATAGTTTGATGACTATACCCTCTTTCCAGCTTCATGGCACTTGTCCGTACTCCCAAATCTTGCCAATAAATGAGATCAGTACATCAGCAGATGCCTGCGGATTGGATACGAATATTTCCACTGATATTCAATCGTTTACAGGCGCTTTTCCACTCTTTAAAGATCTGATGGCTTGAGCGATGTTGAATTTATGATGATGATGATGAATTTATGATGATGATGGTACGTCAATTTATTTATTAAAAAGTTCCTGAGTGTAATGTTCCAGATCAACCGTTTCTTTGTTTGCCGGGGTTTTAAAGTCATCTGTGTAATGCTGATGTCATCTTCTCAGCTGGTCTTTTATTGTCATCAAGAGTTCACAAGTTTGGCTCTTAACGGGGCATATAGGTATGGGCTTGTTGTAAAGTTCTTGTGCTGCACGGTAAAGTTATTTCACATAGCCTATACACGCAATGGCTTTGCCCTTCGGGATATATGATCAGCAAAGGATCGCTTGCCCTTCTTCAGATTGCGTTTATGATATTTTGCCATAATCTGCAGTGCAAATAAATTTATCCTTGACGTCTTTTTTGCGGCTGCTCAGATCCCATTTTTGTCTGATATCCACACTTTTTTGGAGTACTCTATGTATCCTGATACTTTTTCATAAATCTTTTGAAGCAATTCCTTTAGCTGTGTTCAGCGGCTGTCTGCGGGAATTTCGGCGATGTATATCAGGTGGTACTTGTTGTATATTGTGATGCTTAGTTTTTGTCTGGCTTCCTGGCTTTGTAATTTAGCAACGTCGTCGCGCTTCGTAGAGTTGTTGTTGTGTTGCACTTTTACTATATTTCCAATCACTAGGTGATGGTCACTGTTTACGTCAGCAGCTCTTCTAATCCTGACATCAAGTAGAGAGTGTCGCCATTTTCGGCTTATCATAATGTGCTCGATTTGGTTATCCGTCATGCTTTCCAGCGAAACCCTGTACCCCTGGATTTTGAGCAGGCGTCAATGTAACTTTTGACAATCATTATTTGGAAAAATGGATCATCGAATAACAAAGTCGTTCTAGCAACAAAAGTCCACTAGCATATCGCTGTTTTCCGTTCTCACCCCTAAAGCATGTTTCCGATGCCATTACTGAATACTCTCATTGGTATTTCCAAGCTGTGCATTAAACTCACTCCCCCATGTGTATCTTACTTTTTGTATGAAAGTAGCCGTGTAACTTTGTAAACTACATTTTGCGATCTAAATCCTACCTATTAATTTTTAACTAAAAAAATTTAGCCTATGACACTCCTATAACTGATACAAAACCAACGAAACCTCATTTATTAAATTCCGTCAAGCCGTTTGGACTTTAGCGCGTACTAATGAAATGGTCATTCATACATACAAACAACCAGACATAAATTCATACGCTTGTTAAACATTACACATGCTTCCGTTTTGTGCAGTCGGGTAAAAATATTTCAAAGCCGACTGGTTGAATTAGACGTTTAGTTGATTAGTTGACCCTTACATGGAACGAAGAAAGATTTTAGGGCGAAACCCTGGTGGCGGCTTGAGGTGACGGGGATGCTTAGCAAAGCCCCCGAAAAGTCTTCGTGTCAGTTCAAAATATGTAAGAAAAAAACACCATGTAGTGCATCATCACTCCATCACTGACAGGGTGATTGAAAGTGTGAATCGACAAAAGTCGCCAACTTTAAAAAAGTTTAGGTAGTTACATTAGCTCTACCTGCTACTGTTTATTGTTTAAAATAATTAAATACTTATCAATAAATATAGAAATAACTTGCAGAAATGGCTTTCCGTATGTTTAATTGTGTCAGACATTACAAAAGGCGAACTTAACGTTTTTATTGTATCCCTAATCTCGCATAAAGCCGTCCCCGATCGATAGATCGCATTTCGCACACACGAAGGTCGTATCGACGCACGCGCAGCCTTGCCCACGATCTTGACTGCTTTGTTTCCTGTGCACGAGTTTAGCTGAACCACCGCCATGGGTGACCTCTGGTACTTCTGAAATACTTGCTCAAAAGAAGGTATGGACCCAGTTCGGAATATGAGAGCCTATGTAGATGTAGCCTAGGCGGATATCTCTCCGCGTGGATATATACGCCTGGTGTGTAGAGGCCACGGTGGGTCCTGAGCGCGCGAATAACGCGCGTAGTACGCGCTTATGACAATTGAATAGTTGTCAAAATTGTGATTCGCGATTTTGATACACGCGTACACCCCTCGCTTCGCTGCATCGCACTGTTTCGCCATAACATATGTCTTCGTTAAATCAAACTAACTTATAATTCACCCATGGTTGGCCACTTGATGAAACGATCAATTTTACGATTTGGATTTCATTCATCATGCACCAAAGGAAAGAAGAGGAGGGGTCTCCAACTCCATCTATTGGATTTTGAAAAAACTTTCTCAGAAACCATGCACTTTTTGAAATAAAAAACAAGTTTTCTTTTGAAATAATTTTGAGGTCAGCTCTAATTGTAAGTTGTGTGGGATGTGTGCCGATAAAACTTGTAATAGTTAGATCAATCCTTGCATGGCAGTGGTGAGGTCGACGATAACTATGTACCATGAAGTATTTCTGCGCAGCAATGGTACAAAGTGTGGGAACAAACTTTAGGGTATTTAAGAAATTTTAAATCAATTTCTTCATTTTCATTGGCAACAAATATAATGATCACCAAAATATTTTTTTCCTACCCAAAATGGGTAAATGATCACCAAAAGTTGCAGAAAATATCGGGGAAAAATACTGCGGTAGCTTAGGTGAAGGGCAACGGGGGTGAGCAAAGCGAAGCCCGTTTTATCCGTCGTGTTAGGTTGAACATGTAAGAACAACAAAAATACTTAAAACACAAACTTAAGTACACAAAACATAAAAAGAAGTTTGGTGATCCTTTATCCAAACACAATTTAGTGATCGTTTACTAATTTTGACGGTCGTTTCTAATTAATTGGTAGTAAAATAGGTGCGTGAAAGCTAAATAAAAGTTTTCAAATTCTATGGAACTTGACACGTGGCACGCCGCTTACAACGGTACTAAATTGACAGCACCCACGACCTCGGCCAATCACGTTTGGGTTTGCGCCAGCGCATATCATAGACCAGTTATGACTTTGATAAATTAGTCATGCTATGATGGCTGTCTTATTGGTATTCCATTTGTCTTTCGACTTTTAAGATCCTTGCATCCAAAAATTTGCAATTCGATTCATGGTGGTTGAAACTTTGGACAAAAGCCATATTGAAAAAGTTTATTATTTCTTAAAAGCTCCGTGGTCTAATGGGTTTCACGCTTGCTGCTCACAGTGGAGATACAAGTTCGAATCCTGACCATGTACTAATGAGATAATTAATTTATCTTAAGTATATTTTCAGACGTTCAGTGTTTCGGATGACACGTTAAGCTGTAGGTCCCGGCTACAATCGCTACGTGGTAGTGGCCGTGAAACCACCCCAACATCCCGCACTGAGCCAGCGTGGTGGAGTATGGCTAAATCTTACTTGTATCCAGTTGAATACCTGGGCCCATCGGTGTGAACATTATGGGCCACATCAATTATTTTTATTTATTTATTAACGTTTTAAGATACTTCGAAAACCTATTTTTGACGCAAAAACGACATTAATATTCCTTTTAGATCCCAAAAATACAAGTGTTAGGTGAAAACATCTATTCAGCTTTTTTTTCGTACAATTCCCACTAGCCCAATATGTAACAGAAAGGTGTAGTCATATTTTAGGCATTGGTACAAAATTCTGAACAACTTTCACTATGAAACCAAAGTATCCTTTGAGCAAGGGCTACCTCGTAGATTCTTGGGCATTCTTCTCTGAGAAGTATCTGATTTTGAAATGTACACCTAGTAAAAAATTAATGACGTGCTCTAAGAGATATGTTATATTTTATTAAAGAATTAAATTATATATATATTTTATTAAAGAATTAAAAAGGTATACTCGTACAAAATTCTGTCGTTTTAGGTTTTTCCGTGTCTTCTAGATAATTTGACACTGAGTAATATCCCTTCGAACATAACTTACTTTTAATAAACGTTTTGAATTTATGTGTCGGAAAGCTTTGAATAGTATCGGCGATCTTATTGTAAAAGCGTAAGCATTTGTCGATGAAGGACTTGGACATTTTGTGGCGACTACTAGAATTAGCTGGATATATTGTTTTAACGTTAGACTGAATCTTGTACTTCGTCGCGTCACCGCTAGAAAGTATGCTCCCCGGCTGTGAGACATTTTTAAGGTTCCGTACCCAAAGGGTAAAACAGGACCTATTACTAAAACTCTGCTGTCGGTCTGTCCGTCTGTCACTAGGCTGTATTTCATGAACCGTGATAGTTAGACGGATGAAATTTTCTCAGATGATGTATTTCTATTGCAGCTATAACAACAAATACTAAAAAACGGAATAAAATAAATATTTAAGGGGGCTTCCATACCAAAATTCTTTCAATACCACATACAAAGTTATGAATGCATCTGGTTACGTACATGGAGTTTGAAAGTAGCAGCACCAATAACTTTGTAAACAACATTTTGCTATGTAAAATCCAAACTATTCACTCCACAGCATCCCTACCATTTTGGGTGGTACGGACTCCTTCCGGTTTTTATGTTTGTCGCACAATCATGTACATTTTTCGTACATTTATCATAAGGCTGAATCTTGTACCAAGTCATATCACCGCAAGAAAGAATGACACATTTCATTTAATGCGATACCCACACTAGTCCAGTATGCAATTAAAATATCAACACTTGCTTCAAATTGCTGCATAATAAATTAACCTTATCTCTCTAGACACACAAATAACTTAAGTGCAATCGATCAGAGTAGCGTAACCTCGATTGGACACCCCAATACCGAAATTAAATACGCGGTAAATTAAACTTAAGATATCTCCCTCTCTTTCTCTTTCTCTCTTTCTACTTTACTCATGCTGAATGAGGATTGTGAGAGAGATTAATCCTACAGATTCCCAGAGCTTTTTGACGTGGTACTTATGTCGTAACCATATCGCAGAATTGGCCATATCATAAAATGGCCAGCCATGGTTGAATTAGAATTTTCATTGAACGAAGTATACTTTTGGGGAAAAACACTGCGGTGGCTTAGCTGAAGACTAAAGGGGGCGAACGGAAGCCCCCGAATATTATGTATTAGTTTGACATGTATATCACAAAAAACCATTAGGTAGTAATGAATAATAAAACCGTCAAGGTCAGGTCAAGTGCCAGTAGGACATCGGACCCGCACGTAAAGGAAAAGGAAAAACGTAAAATGACGGTCTTTTGTACGAGTATATACAAGGTGACATTTAATTAGCTGACCATATTTTGGGGAATGATACTACCCATCATTACGACCAACTTTCCCCAAGAAACATATGGTCGCAAACGAAAAAAATATTTGGGTCTCCCAAGTAACTTATAATCAGCTGATCGGGTCAATGTACTGAGGGACGAATATTTTTTTTCATTTGCGACCATATGTTTCTTGGGAAAGATGTTTATATTGATGGGTACTATAGTTTCTTAAAAATATGGTCAGCTAATTAAATGTCACCCAGTATAGCTATTTAATTTTTAATAATAAAATATTAAATACTAGTTAGGACTACATTCAAAGCCGTACATCGAAACATTCATTGAACATTAGTTTTGTGTATGTAGTGTACTCTGGTTAACGAAACTCTATGCTCATTGAAACCGGAAGAGGATAGAAATTGAGTAACTTATTACAGAAATCAATTGAAATATGATAAAAAACTTAGTATTATTTATTATAATTCAAATGAGCAATTATTAATCAAGTAACTAAGCACAAAACTCAATACCTGCAATTAAAATATTTTTCGATAAGATCGGGAGAGTCCATTTTCACCGATAAATAAATAAAACAAAATGGCTAAGAAAAAGGCCATACCAATAATTTCTTCTATAGGTACCTACTTCTTTTAATTCTTGAAAATCGGTATGTTTCATTATTTGTTGCTGTTGCGGCAACAGAAATGCACTTTCTGTGAAAATTTCAGCTCTCTACCTATTTCGGTTGATCCGATAGAGCCCGGTAACGGACGGATGGATGGACGGACGGACGGACAGACGGACAGCGGAGGCTTAGTAATAGGGCCCCGTTTGGCACCCTTCGGGTACGGGACCCTAAAGATGATTTTAAAAAGACATGTCTCTTCAAATTCCTCATCAATATTTCATGTTTTTTTTATCCCAAACACTCCATAATACTTACTTGTGGACGTTATTGAAATATTAGATGGTAACGTCCAAGTTTAACCAGTAAGTCAGTACTAAATTACGCGTGACAGGGGGTTAGCCCATCGCCGCAGCTATGGGGATATGAAAATTCCCTCATGTTTCCTATCATCGTTAGAACTTCTATATATTGACTTACTTACCTTATTGGTACACGGCCAGCAACGGGAACCGCATCTCCTACGTGACTCCTATGGCCACTAGACCACGGACGTTCCCTCATGTTCTTAAATATAAACATATACAGGGTGACATATAATTAGCTGACCATATTTTGGGGAATTAATAATTATGAACAACTTTCCACAAGAAACTTATGGTCGCTGACGGTAAAAAAATGGGTCTCCCATAACAACTTGTAATCAGGTGATGGGGTCAATGTACTTTTACTTGTTGTTTTTTCATTTGCAACCATATTATTATGTTTCTCGGGGAAAGTTGTTCACATTGATGGGTACTATTGTTCCCCAAAATATAGTCAGCTAATTAAACATCACCTGTATATATAGGAACATTCATCCCTTCTGGCCCACACTAGGATACCCATCGGCGTAGACAAGACCTGGGCATTTTTTTCCTCTTCCCCAGTCGGGATTAGAACCAGAGAGCTCTTGCTTGGGAGGTTGAGCCTCGCAACGCCTCAGAGGTCATTCAACAAACAATAGATACCTACTTGCACATGGCATGGGCGGTGCTGAAGTATTCGGTCTCTATTCCAAACATCTTGTCAGGCCATGATACCTAGTCCAAAGAGATATACAATACTGTGTTGCTATACCGCTCATACGGTCTTTCTGCTAGACTTGCGTTGCGCAGACTGTGTCTTTATAGAGTACTCCCTGCGCAACGCGTCATATCTTGTATCTTACCTCGGTGACACAGTATATCTGCATCATATCTCAATATTTTCAACTCTTTATCAACTCAGTAAACAAAAACCGGTCAAGTGTGAGTCTTACTCGCGCATGAAGGGTTCCGTACCACCGTAAAATGGTAGGAACGGTGTGGAGTGAATAGTGATGATTTTACATAGCAAAATGTTGTTTACAAAGTTATTGGTGCAGCTACTTTCACACTCCATGTACGTAACCAGGTGCTTTTATAAGTTTGTATGTGGTATTGAAAGAATTATTGTATGGGAGCCCCCTTAAATATTTATTTTAGTCTATTTTTTAGTATTTGCTCTTATAGCGGCAACAGAAATACATCATATGTGAAAATTTCATCTGTCTAACTATGATGGTTCATGAGATACAGCCTGGTGACAGACGGACGGACGGACAGCGGAGGCTTAGTAATAGGGTCCCGTTTGGCCCCCTTCAGGTGCGGAACCCTAAAAAGAGCTGTGTGAGAACACGGCACTTTCTTGTTCACTGAGTTAATAAGTTGAAAGAAAGTTGGAAGCCACTACTAGTAGTCAGCTAGATATCCGGCTCGAATTTGGACCAAATATTAAGTGATAAGTTTGCTATTCACCCAACAGTGACATTTTAAACTGAAAGACGTGTGTGTTTTAGTCAACTGTGTGTGACTGTGTTTGCTAGAGGTGGACAAAATGTTAATGTGATAAGGTTGCTGTTTGCCTAATAGTGACACTTTAAAACTGAAAGACGTCCATTTTGGCTGGTCTCTCTCAACTTTGTGTGAGTGAGTGAGTGAGACTATGTATTTGTTTTGGTATAGGAGGTGGGCTGGGCAGACAGAGCGAGATTTTTTTGGCGAGTGAGATATGATTGATAACGCTGGGATCTTATTACATCTTACTCTCGAGTCTGCTTTCTGCACACCTTTTGTTTAGCTGATGTTACGCACTCATGCGTTTACCTTGACACCCGCCACCAGCAAAACGTCGTGGTAACACTGTAGGTAGTACGCCCATCACGCTATTGTTTATTGAGGCAAGTTGACAGGTGCTGTCATATTAAACGTAGTGGTTTAAGCTACTGTTGTGAAGCCAAGCCTCAATTAATTTAAATATTTTCTTGGCCAATAAAGTAAGGTAAGTCGATGAATTTATATTTTTACACACACATTTACATACAGGCACATGTATATATATATGTACATAACAATCAGCGTCGCGCCTTTTGCCATATTGCTACGCAAAGTTGACCGTGGTGCGTCATTGTCACTGAGCCGAAATTGTTCTAGCGGAATGGGGGCTGCAAGACTACTGGGCGACCTCTTCGTTACAAATATATGTCGCAGTTGGTTGGTTAAATCAGAGAATTAACTAACTCTCTAGACCGCTAATTAAATGCCTACGTTTAACCAAGTAACTAGCATTTTGATTTAAATAAAGCATCGTCGAAATGGTTTAAAAATCTGTCTTACCGAAAGCCGGCGTGTTGGAAAACAAAGATGGCGTCACGATTTGCACAGCCTATATCAGGGCAAAACAATGCGGTAGAGGGTAACGGGGTGAGCGAATCGAAGCCCCCTTTATCCTATGTGTTAGGTTGAACATGTAAGAACCACAAAAAATACTAAAACATAAACTTAAGTACACATACGGACACAGACGGACGGTCTGGCAAGGACGGACGGTCTGGCAACGTAAACGTAAAATTTACCTCCGTGTTAAAATTGAATAAAAGTGCAATTAAGCCTAATCAAATATTTTTTTCTGTGTAATAGTATAAATTGAGTATAGACACTATCAAATCTACTATAAACATCGGACTAAACCAGTGCTTAAAGTGCAAATAGACACGATATAGCCATAACAATAAACAGTGCAATAGTGAACAATTACAAGACATATACAAAAACAGTGATAAACAACATCATTTAAATGTAAAGGTAACATAAAACTCAGTGAACAAGATAATAAACTCGTATAATTTCCCTGTGTAAATATATTGATAATACCGTGCCAGTGCAAAGTCCATTAACGACAAAACGCACAGAAGCACCTTCACTGACCTAACAACATTAGATATATTGGGATTCGGAACGCGCCCGCCGGCCGGTCAGCTGTCAATGAAACGGCAACTGATTTTAATTGTCATTTTATTTGTATTTAGGCCATAAATATAGTGCAATGTTATCCAAAGAGTATATAATTTACTACGTAAGAATCATTGTTAGTGTTTATAAAAGGGGGACAAGTGTTTGCGGCCAGTTTTCTCAAGATTGCATCATCCACCGAGCCGTTACCTACTCGAATGTGAATTTGAATAACACAAAGGAATTTACCAGCTGAGTATTTTTGTTTCATAATCTAATCACGCTCAACACATATTTTTGACAGAACTAACCAGAACCACGCGCATTCCATATCCCAAATACCTCAAAATCAGTGTAGTACAATGCAAATTGAATACCGACCAACCTAGTGTCAATGTAAATTGTGTAAAGTAGATGCGCGGAGCCTGAGGTAGTTCTATGGTTCTACAGTTCTCTGAACTTGTACAAACCTGTTTAAATAAATATATATCAGCTGTCACACCTACAAGGCTAGCAGAATTGTTGTAAACCATCACTGCAGAACTTTATCACCTGGTTTCAAAGTTTCACTATCCCTTCTGAGGTCATCATACACAACATAGGTAGTATAAAAATAGCAACATTAAGACTAATTAGAATAAAAATTTAATAGTGAACTGATAAGAATAAATAAGTACAAATTTAAATAATAACACCTTAGATTTAGTTAGGTAATAGAATAACAATAAACTACTTAGTATCTATTAAGAATAAAGTCCATTTATTAAATTCTACCTAGACTGACTGATTTGTTATTATATTTATTTTTTATTTATTTATATAAGGCACATCAACAATACAAACACGAACACAGAAAGACAATATTACAAAAAAAAAACAATACAAGAGTTTGTATCAATTATAGATGCGCACAGCATTGTCAACAATCAAATCATTTTAAAAACTACAGTGGTAAAATTCAAATTAATTGTTTTAAAAATATACAATAAAAGACATAAGTTATGTTATAAAACACAACATAAACAAGAAATGGTTACACAGAAAATTTAAACAAATATATTCACAGAAAATTTAAATAAAATATTTAAACAAAAGTAGATAATGTAAAAAAACGCGACTATGTGCGTTGGCCAACGATAAGCTTGCGCTTGAAACACCCTATGCTGTTACAGAAGATATCTAGATTGTAAGGTATCCATATTTCATTATAAGTGGAAAGCATCCTCGTTAGAGGTGCGTGTTCGCCCAGGTTAGTTCTGAATCTAGGTATTTTAAAAGTGTCCAGACACACTCGCCGCGCGTTAATGCGGGGTACAGAAAGTTCTACCCTTTCTAGCACGTCTTGACATTGGACTTGGCCATTTAATATATTGTGTAGAAAGGATAGGTCAAGCATTCGCCTGCGATCAGATAAGGAAGTCATTTTAAAAAAGGAGAGCCTTTGCTCATAGCTGTCCTTATGACTGATCCCAGACGAGATGAAAGCAAGGTGCCTTGTAAATGATCTCTGGATGGTTTCTAATCGCTCCGTGTGAACGTTATATACTGGGTTCCAAATAACACTGGCAAATTCCAGAATGCTGCGCACGAGAGCGTTAAATAGGCAGAGTTTAGAACTGATTTTCTTGAACTCCTTCGTGGCGCGCTTCAGAAACCCCAGCATTTTAGCAGCTCTGCTAACTAAGCTATCGTAATGCGGAACGAAAGTAAGCTTGGATCCAGAATAACGCCGAGATCGCAAATCTGATCGACTTCCTCAATACTGTCGTTATCGATCCTGTAATTAGACAAGGTAGGTTTCTTCTTACGTGTGAATCGAATAAACTGGCATTTAGAAGTGTTCAGAACCATATTGTTGTTAAGACACCATTGGTGTACGCGGTCTAAATCATCTTGGAGTAAACGGACATCACTCAGGCAGTCTATTTGTCTACATACTTTCATATCATCGGCAAAAAGAGAGCAGTCACTATTCTGAATACAAGACACAATATCATTGACAAATAGTACAAACAAAATAGGTCCCAAGTGTGAGCCTTGGGGGACACCAGAAGTGGCAATGTAGCTCTGAGACTCATATCCGTTAGTAACTACAATCTGAGGTCTGTTATTCAGGTAAGAGACAAACCACTCAAGTAATCTTCCTTGAATACCATATTGACACTTAAGCTTTTTAATCAGGATTCTGTGTGAGACCTTGTCAAACGCACTACTGAAGTCAGTGTAGACAGCATCAACTTGGTTTCCAGCATCAACACCCTCAACAATATCTGTAATGAAGGCAACCAGATTCGTTACTACGGATTTTTCGTGCTGGAATCCATGCTGCAGCTTACTAATTTTGTAACTCGTATGGTCGCATAGCACAGGACAGGTCATTACTTCAAATAGCTTCGAAAATGCGGATAAGATAGAGATAGGTCTATAATTTCGGACGTCATCGTTAGCACCTTTCTTGTAGACCGGTAAAATAAGCGCTCTTTTCCACTCGGAGGGAAAGATACCACTATGAAGAGATGTGTTAAATATCAGTGTTAGCGGATACGATAATACGTTTGCACATCTCTTGTAGTGTTATGTTACTTACATGTCATTTTTCAGGATTTTCAGCAGGATATTTGCTGAGCTGTACAGCTTGTTATTTGGTATCACCTTTATTTTCATAGGACCCTGTAACGTTTTAAACCATAAGAACACATTAGCAAATCATTTTCGCTTTGTATTTTCACACTATCAGCACTTCTAAATCGATAGCGAAGGGGTTTACCTTTGGTGACCTTGTATTTGGCTTTCTCCGAAACTCTGCAATCTCGGGCTTCGTGCGCGCTGGTGCGCTACCTTTTTATATTCGTTGTTACTTCATTTACTTCATGGTTTTCTTGTTGTTTACCGTATTACGAGCCTGAAACTAAAGTTTGACATATGTTGATGTCGTTGTTTATCTGGTTGTCATGGCAATGTCCATTCAAACTCGTTAGCGGTCTGATATGTTTGCTTCAATACTTTTACAAAAATACTTTTTCTCTCTTGGTCACTCACAAAAATTACGTTTAATTTAAATAATTTTTAGAACTCTCCAAAAAGGGTATAAGAGCGGAACATTTCTGAAATTCGTGAGTCTCACGTCAGCTTCTGAGCGAGAAGAACCACGGGATCCTGCGAGCCGTTCCTACAAACGCGATCCTGCGAGCCCTTCCTACAAACTGGATCCTGCGAGCCGTTACTGCAACGCGATCCTGCGAGCCTCAACCCTGCTCAGCGCTGCGCTGAGTCTTCTCGTCATCTACCCGTTCTCGGCTACACCTGCATCCTGGTCATCACTCCATCGGTCTCCTACTCTCCGTGTCCTCCGCTTTTTTTTTAATACCTAAACTGTATTTTATAAAAAACTGTCCTCATTTCATCCATCCTCATCTTCGAATCATTTTTCTATATTCATCACTGTAAATAACTCTAATAAACCGTCACTACTAAATTTTATCCTGGTTGTTTTCTGTTAGGTTCTGGTTAGGTTCGTATCGTTACACGACACTCTTCAGAAAAATAGGGGGTATCCCATCAGGCCCAGCACCTTTGTTTTGGTTTAAGTGTTTAAGCGCTTTGAGAATAGCGTTTTCGCTTAGAACAATGCTGCTTATTAGCCTGGACTGAGGATTCCTGCAAACGGTTGACCCTTCATCATAGAAAGATGACGTGGTGCCATCATCTCGGCTAAACGTAGACCTAAACTGGGACGCAAAAAGATTGGCTACACCAGTACCGGAATCAGCAGAGTGATTCCCGTGATGCATGATTGAAGGCAGCGTATTTGTACCAGATCTTTTGTTTTTTACGTAAGACCAGAATGCTTTCGGATTATGTTTAAGGCTACATTCCACATTACTGATATATTCTCTGTAACGTAAGTTAAAAAGCTTGTCACAACGCTTACGTAGGAGTTCATATTCTAACTTGTCTCTGGGATTTTGGAACCTCCGCGCACGCACTCTTAATTTATCCTTTTCACTGAGAAGCTTAATCAGATCTGTGCTGAACCAGGGGGGATAGGTTTGCTTTCGGGGTTTTCTCTTTGGGACGTACAGTTCAATGATGTCGTTTAATTTCTCATAGAAAATGCTTACATATGAGTCTACACCGCTACACTCTGTAAAACAATGCAGCCAATCTACAGTTCTAAGACTCATTAGAATTTTTTCATAGTCGGCTTTAAAGAAGTTGTAGTCCGTCCTAGGAATTGGCGGCAAATTATTTTCTTTTTCACACTCAAAATGGGTGTAGATAGTTAATGGGGGGTGGTAGGGGTCCAACTTACTGATTATATGGTCCGGTTTAGTGACTTCGCAAGAGGAACTGCTGAGAACTAGGTCTAAGATCTTATCTTGATGGTTTTTTATCGCGTTAAATTGGTGCACTCCTGTTAGAGACATAAAATCAACCAGAGCGTGGCCTAATCTATTTTGATACTTATGCGGTATTAATCCCTCGCTTAGTATACCTTTATCCACGGACCAGGATATAAAACTCATGTTGAAGTCATCCACCACCATATAATCATCTAGATCTCCCATTATATCCATAGTATTTTCAAGGTAGGCGTTAATCTCAGATATTTTAGGTGGCGGCGATAGGTACACTGTACCGATGCCAATGCGTTTAGGAAACCTACCATCCATTAAACTCACCACAACCCATAAATCCTCACAACTGCTTTCCCAATTTTTCATACGTATGGAGTTTATAGATTTTTTTACGGCAATCAAGACCCCGCCGCCATCGAGCTTATTCGTAGTGCCACCTTCATCGCGATCACGTCGATAAATTTGATACCTTTGATCTATAAATTCACAATTATTAATTTCACTATTGAGCCAGGTTTCTGTCAGAATTATTATATCATAATTATGCTGTAGGATGTTCTTGTAAATAATGTGTGTTTTAGATCGCATTCCCCTAATATTCTGATAGTATACAGAAGCGAATATGTACAGAGAAATTAATCAACACTGTTATTAAGGCTAAACAATAGAAGCTAAACTAACTTATTTAGAAATTCTAGACTGCTTATCACAACAGCAGGTAAGTTTTCAGCTTTTCACATATATATTTTGCCGTTTCTTACCCAAACAAACTTGTAGCCAATTTCTTTGGACTTAATCCGAGCAGCGGCGTGGAGAGATCTTCTTTCTGGAGTTAGGTGTTCACCCAGGAAGATAGATGACTTTTCTCCACCTAACCCAATCAGGCTGCTATTTAGTTTCTCGTCCTTATGATCACGATTGTATTTGGATACTGCTGCTAGGAGATCGTCACGACACCGGGGGCTGCGTAGCTTAGCGATGACCGTTCTGGGTCGACTGCTCTTGGAATCCGTCTTAGCGACACGAAAGCACGATAAAATGTCCTTATCATCTACGGCCACTGATGCCACTTTCCCGATCTGTAACAAAGTTTGAGATAGGTTTTCGGATCTAAATTCAGGTATGCCATTTATTTCAACATTGGCCTCTCTGGTATATTGCTCCATGAGTGATACACGGCTGGTGAGCTCCTTCACATTGACCTTAAGTTGCTCATTTGAGACCAGCGTTTTGATGTCGTCTTCACGTGACTTTAGCTGCCGATTGATATCTTCGTATCGATCTATATTATATATATATATATATATCATATTCGCCCGTCTATGAATGACACTGCATCTATGAGATCAGCAACTTGCTTCTGCAGTGGAGCCAATTCCCTCTATAACGCATCCTTTAGAATTTTCGGCAGCTCCGAACCGATTTGGAGAACTCCGATCGTATCAAGGTAGACAGCTGGTTGTCCTCAATTTCAGTCAATTTCGACACATGACCTACTCCGGATCCAGCGCCAACTCCGTCATCATTCCCTGACGCTGCAAACTCTGAGACTACGCTAGTACAACCGTTTCCTTCCTCGCTATCTTTTCCTTTATCGGCATATACTTCGCCGCACTTATCAATATCGGCTACATCTTCCGCATCACCATTTCCATCGTTAACACCGACTTCTCCCGATTTAGATGCAGAAGTATTCCGTGTTCCCGTTTGATCGACCAGGTTTCGAACAGGAGTGGTTGCGTTGTTTCCGGTCTTCCTCTGTATGGCCTGACAAAGTCGACACATCCATGTTTTTTGGCGATTTGGGGTCATGGACCTGACGCCGGCACAAAGGGAACAATAAGCCTCTTTGCATGTCGATGAAGAATAATAGAACAATTTTACGTCTTCGACTCTAGTAGTTTTACAACCGGCGCATTTCATTTTGAAGTCCTCCCAGAGACAGCTTATAGTGATACTGTAATGGTACACGAGAGTCGGTACATTTGATACTTCATTCTGCGTGATAGAGGGCTAGCCCAACGCCGCGCTGTTTTGAATACGAATCGGTTCAGATAACGTTTGGGGGTTTTGCGTAGCTCAGTGGCAAGTTAGCAAAAAACAGAGTCGACGCGTGGGATGGTTCGGGGAAGTTTACAGGTCAGGTTTTTTTTTGTCGCATTCCTGCGAGATGTGTAGAGATCAGAGCCGATTTGGCTGCGCGTTGAATAAAATTATAAATAACTAAATAATGAAAGGTTATTATGGGACGATACGGAGAAAGCTATTATGTTGATTGCAAATATACAATTGCGATTGAGGTATGGAATGGAGGGTCTGACACGACTAGTATGAATAGCATTCTAGTGGTCTTTGCTGCGCGCACCTAGCGGTCGGGAATGCTTAATTAATCGCAACAAGCTTTTATTGGTCAGCGATCAACAGATTCTGTGTATCGGCAGTACCAAATGATTTGAGTGATAACCTACGGTTGATCATAGTGAATATGCGTACACACAATTTGTAGAACGGCGGATCTGCATGGCATGGTTGAAAATAGACCCTGTGTAGTTAGTGATAAGAAGCTTCGCTTGGGCAGAGCGTGTTCGCAAAGGACGCTGATTTTTTTCTTTCAGACATGTGGGGCGTATAAATACGATTGTGGGGGAAGGGAGGGCATTCAGTCTCAGCGTCTAGCTACTGTGACAGTCGTCTTTCACGAGTTCTAAACAGTTTTGTCTGCCGTGTTACGCGTCAGAACTATACGAAATTGTGATTGCGAAGTTTCAGTGGGTTTTCGTGAGTGTCTGAAGCGCCGAGATATACCTCGGTTCCTAACCTTTATATCAACCAACCCCAAATTCCAAAACTACCCTTGGGTCGTTAGAAAAGAACTTGTAAGTCAATTATCTGAGTCTGAGTCTGGGCTTGGAGCGACCCTAAATTCCTTTATCCTTCACCATAGGGTTCCTGGATTGGCTCTTAGGATATTCGCGGGCTAATCCTCTCCTCATTCCTTTCGAGTAGCGAGTTTTGAAATTCCCACACACACAGTCATTAAACATTCAAGCACATTCAAATCAAACTCAACCATTTTCGAGTGGTGTCGATAATGGACGTGGTATAACACTAGGTTTTAGACTAGGCTAGACAGGAGTTTTGTTGCGGCTAAACCTAGGTTGGCAGGGCATAGGGAGACTGTTTGATCGATGAGGTTCCGCGGATGGAAATAACAAATTCAGAACAAAGTTAAACCGGTGTCAACACAGATAACATATCCTGTTGATATTTTGACATTTGAGTGTTGTCGGGGACGCGCGAAGAGATCAATTTACAGTCTAAAGTTCATTGTTTAGGTCCGGGTAGGTGTTTTACATTGCCTTGGGTCAGGTTGGATTCAAGTTGCATCTTTAAATTAAATGTAAATTTCGCTGGAGGTCTAATGTGTAGGCTGAGTCGGTATATATGATTTGGCTCAGCCAAGGACGTGCTGTGGCTAGTGGAATTCATAGTTCGGTATTTATCGAACTATGCACTTCGCTATGGTGTGGGTTAGATCTCCTAAAACAATAATGCTTACGTTTCGATAACATCCAGCTCAAATTGCGCAGAGTTGAAGGTTTCAAAACGTTACGGACCTTTTGAGGTAACCGCTGGTTCAGAACCCATTTCGGAAAATCAATTCGCAATTGTTTAAACCGGTCTTTTCGGATCGTTATTGCCGTGAACCAAATATATAATTGGAACCACCACAAGCCGCTACTAGCGAGCACATGAAATATCATTGAGTACTCACGTCGTAAAACTACGACGGATATCTATACGATATCACAAACAAATATTATAAACTGTGGTCGACCACTAAAAGAAGTTCCGAACGCCCATATATACAAAAACCAGATGGTGCCATCACCCATAAAATATAACAACGATCGTTCTGGCGCAATACACCGCTGACTGATGCGAATTACCGGCTCGCGGACATATATGCTTTCTCTGTCTAACTGGAAACTGTAACTTCCTGAACCGAACTTCGTTCGACTATTGTACGCCTAACGAACTTCTCTACGAACGAGAAATTCAGACTTATCATTCTTAACTTACAAATCTTACAGCTGGATCGGGTCCTCTCATTTTGGGGTAGTTAGAATAGACGATCATAGCTACTGATAGCGGTGGCTCGACCTTAGCCTTTGTGCCGTTACAATACGATGTTATACTTATGTTATGCTTATAATGATTAAATGTTTGCGTGTAACCGAGCGTAATGTACGGGTTGAATATTATTTAGGTTTTCGAACGTTATTCTCGCAATTTTTGTATTTTTTGTCTGGCCACACTGGTAGTTGTCAGTTGCTTGAGGTGATTTGTCTGACAGTTACAGACAGCTGATATGCGCTATTGTGAGGGTGTTAGATGTTGTTGAATTTCTATGTTTAGTCCCGTGTATCAATGTGTGGGTGTCATTTGAACTAACGGAAAACAACAAGTGTACCTGGAAAAGCCTCGTATTCCCTGGAAAACTCGTACTTCTCTGTGTTCACAGGATCGGACACAGGTTTGAGGTTAGGTTTCCAGTATCTGCTTGTTTATGTCCGAGGTAAATCACTATGAACTGTTTTTACTATTAAATATGTTCGGAGGAAGAAAAAAAACAATGTTTACAGGTAAACGGCAGTGTTGCTAGAGGAGAGGATTATATAATAAATATATACATTAAAGTTTTGTGTAGTTATTAGGTAAATTATTTTTCACATGAATTGGTTGCCAGTACTAAAACAATATAAACACACAGCACATACACAAATCGCCTCTCTTTATTAGAACTATATTGTATTACCCTGTCTCTCGGTTCCAGCATGGTGTCCAAGATGACAACGCGCAGAGCTGAGACCGCACTGCAGCTGCACAACGCTCTTCAAGATCTTTTGACCTCAAGAGAACTAAATGCTAAATATGAACAAGAGAGAGCTGACAGTGAACTTGAGGTTGAGAAAATTCTTATCTCAAATAAGAATCTTAAAAGCCAGTTGAGCCAGCTGCATAGTGATTGGGTCGATGCCTGTGCGGAAAGAGACCAGTTTAGAAATCTGTTAGACTCACTTGATGAGTGCTACCATACTCACGAGTTGAGCCTTCAGAGAATATCATCGCTTGTACAACAGTTACAAAAAGCAAATCAAAGTATACAACAGCTGATAGACCAAAAGTCTGAGGAAGACACAGAAAAAAATATGTCTCTGTACCATGAGTTGGTCGGGCAAATTCATTTGACTCCAACACAGCAGCCAAAACCAATAATAAATGACTTAACAAGTACTAATAAGAAAACTACACCGCTGTTAAAAACAAGAAAATACTTTAAAAAATCCAGAAAAATAAATAAAGCTATTGTCCAGACCCGGAACCGGCTACAGAAGCTTAACAGTTGCCAGACACCGGAAAATAATAAAAAATCAGGATTTTCAAGATTGCTACAGGAAAGAACTGAAGAGTATCAGAAAATAATCACAGATTTAGAGCTGAAAATATCGCAACTCGAGATTGAACTGCAAAATATGGCTACTGCTTACTCACAATCAGAAGCAGAACAAATAATAGAACTAGATAAAATAATAGCAGACAGCAACACAAATTTACAGAGAGTACACGAGCTTTCGCAACAATCACAACAATACCTTCACAAGAACTGCCCGGTATCTGAGGTCGAGCCTAACACCGCTCCCTTCGAGATTACCGCCAGAGAGGTCACCATCATCACATCTGACACAGGTAACACGCCACCGGTGGAGTTGGAGGCTGAAAATGTAGGTTTACAGTCAGACCTCCAAGATGCCCGAATAGAAATCCAGCATCTACGTGACCTCCTGTCAAACGCACTTCAATGTTATGCCAAAGAACAGAGTGAGTTAGTCAAACTCAGAGCTGCAACATCTGAGCTGCTACAACTACAACGCCAGAACGCGGAATTGGTAGGCATTCTAATTGAGGACGAGGAGGATGAGACCAGCAAGGAGGATGACACCAGCAAGAAGGATGAGCCCACATCACAAACTCTGGTCTTGACCCCCCCTCAACGTGAGTGTTGCAACGCCCACTGCTGTCCCGACCAAGAAACAGCGTCGCCGTCGTCGTCGAGGAGGCACCTCACAGCTCATCAGCGCGAGCGCCACGCCGCTAAGTGACGCGCGTGTCGCGCTGCCTGCTGAGTCGTGTGTCATGCTGCACGCTGCCGCGAGGGCCGCGCCGCTCGCCGTTACATGCGTTGTACCGCTCGCTACCGCGACTGCCGCGCCGCCCGCTGGCACGTGCATCGCACCGCACTCCAACACGAGTGTCCCGCCACTCACCTCAAATCGTGCTCCGAGAAGAACAATAGCAAACAAAAGAACTGTAGTTTATTCAGATAAGATAGGTGTAGATTTTGGTATGTTTTTGCATTATGGCCTTAAGCAACAAGTGACAAATAATTGTTGTCCTAATAGTTCCTTTGAGGATATTATAAAAAGATAGCTGTAGGGAATTTTGATGAAAATACTGCCATTGTTATTATGGTAGGAAACCACTCAAACATTAGTCGGAGTGCATTAGATACCGGTATAGAGGTACTGCTCAATTTATATAATAAGACGAAGTGCAAGTTTATTCTATGATTCTATGTAACTTTCCTTATTGTTCTAATTTATCGGGGAAACAAAATAAAAGTGTACATAGAATGAACATGCACCTATACAATATAACGTGTCATCATAGTGATGCTATTTTATATTTCGACATGAATAATTTTATTCATAACTTTACTTTGACTCAGGATACTATGTACCTGTCTCATAAAACAAAAAAACGAGTAGCTACATTGTGAGCGTATAATATATGCGACACAGTTGTAAATACTATAACGCAGTCGCCTTCAGTTTTAGTCAGTATAAGTACTAATAGTAGTGTTTTAAACTAGATAGTTCGACAAAAGAGGACCCCTCAAAACATAAGAAAATTTTACAAAATAAGCAGGGGTTTTCTGGCAATCAAATGAAAAATACTAGGACAAAGGGTAAGCCCCACTTAAATATTTCCCATCAAAACATGCAGGGGCTACCTGGCAAAGAACTTGTATTAGAATTATTTCTTAATCATTCAGACACCGATGTTATTTGTATTACAGAACACTGGTTAAAGGAAAATATGATGTTTTTAACATAACTAATTACAAAATTGTCAGTTGTTACAATAGAAAGACTGCCGATAGAGGTGGTTCTTTAATCTTAGTAAAAAATAATATTAAGGTGAAACAACGGAAAGATATTCTTGCACTTACTGTAGAAAGACAAAAAGAGGTATCCTGTGTTGAGTTGGATAGCCATATTATTGTTTGTGTCTACAGACTTCCGAGAGATGAAAACGGCCATGGCAATTTTGAAATGTTCGAGAAAATTACGGAGGATGCCCTCATTATACTTTGTAACAGCAGAAAAAAGTTAATTATTTGTGGCGATTTCAATGTAGATTTGCTTGTAGATACAACATGGAAACAACGATTAATAACTCTGTTCAAACCATTTAATTTATGTCATATATTTCTAGAGCCGACTAGAATTACACTTACCAGCCAAACTTGCTTAGATAACGTATTTTGTGACTGTGCATTCACAAGTAAAAATGTTATTAACTGCTTACCCTCCGATCAAAGTGGTCAAACAGTTTCATTCCCAATTGCCAGTAAAAATAGGACTGATCCATCATTTTATAGGCCTATTACATCCCATAGACTAGAGACGTATATGAAAAAGTTAGATATAAATTTGCCAGTACCGGATTTTGATGAACAGAACCCAAACAAAATCTACTCAGACTTCTTCAGCATTATTCAGATAGAATTCAATAAAGTTTTTAAATTAAATAAAGTCAGTGACTACAACGGTAAATCAAAATTTAATGACTGGGCAACGTTTGGAATTCGTAAAAGTAGAGTTATCTTATATGACCTTTATGAACAAAAAACCTTCGAAAATTTCATGACTACGTTAAAAAATATTCCAAAACTTTCAAGTTGGTTTGTAGAACTGCAAAAACTTTACACATTAATAGAAAAATTCAAAATTCAAATAATAGAATGAAAACAGTTTGGCAAATAATAAACCGCGAAACTGGCAAAGTTATACCAAGGGACAATGATTTCTGCCTAAAGATAGGTGATGATGTTGTTAAATCCAGCGCTGATGTTGCTCGAGCTTTTGAAACATTCTTCACCAATGTACCCTTACACACAACAGACCGTCTAAATTTATCTCTATATGAAGCAGAGACTTTATTAAAAAATAACACTAGCGCCAGTAATGTATATTTAAAATTTCATCATGTATATCCCCAGGACATTGTCCAAACGTTTAAATTACTTAACTTAAAAAATACGGAAGACCTGTGGGGTATATCAGTCAAAGTCATTGGTTCAGTAATTCTAGTTATAACCCCACACTTAGCTTATATATTCAATAAATGTGTTGACGATGGGGCTTTCCCAGACCTCATGAAACACAGTAAAGTGATACCTCTGTTCAAGTCGGGAGATAAGGGTGATCCTTCAAATTTCAGACCAATATCTTCTTCCAACACTAAGTAAAATATTTGAAAAGATTATACTCAATCAAATGCTCTCACACTTCAACCGTACAAAACAACTCCACGCCAAACAATACGGTTTCACTAGGGGTAAATCGACTACGGATGCAGGTATTACCCTTATATCTCATATTTATTCTGCATGGGAGGCCGCACAGGATGCTATCGGAGTTTTTTGCGACCTGTCGAAGGCGTTTGATTGTGTTGGTCATAATACGTCATTAATTAAATTAAATCATTACGGAGTTAGAAATAAAGCGTTGGATCTACTAAGATCATACCTAAGCAATAGAATTCAAAAGGCAGAAGTTAACGGCGTAAAATCTGATGGATCGGGTGTTAAAATGGGCGTTCCACAAGGTTCCATATTAGGCCCTTTCTTATTCCTGGTATATATTAATGATCTGCCTTTCATGGTGGAGAAATTAACTGACATAGTGTTGTTTGCTGATGATACTTCACTGGTCTTCAAAATTGAAAGACAAAAAGGAGAATTTGATGATGTTAATGGTGTATTATCTTTAACCTTGAATTGGTTCAGAGTTAATAATTTATTGTTAAACGCTGGTAAAACCAAGGGTATCAAATTCTGAATTCCAAATGTCAGGCAAGTTGAGACCAGTTTAGTGTAAGACAACAGCACGTTAGAATTAGTAAATGATACGAAGTTTCTTGGAATAACCATTGATAGCAAATTGCAGTGGGGACCCCACATAGATAAATTGGCTGGTAAATTAAATTCTGCGGCTTACGCTGTTAGGAACATCAGACAAAACACGGATGTGGCTACATCTAGGCTAGTATATTTTAGTTACTTTCATAGTGTGATGTCCTGTGGTATCTTGTTGTGGGGGAAAGCAGCGGATATTCAAACTATTTTTATTTTACAGCAAAGAGCCGTTCGAGGAATTTATAATTTAAAACGAACAGACTCCTTAAGAGAGCTTTTTAAAGAAATTGACATACTAACAGTAGCTAGTCAATTTATTTTCGAAAATATAATGTATGTACGCAAGAACCTTACAACATTTTCCAAACTTAGCGATAGCTGTAATGTTTACCTAAGAAATAATCACAGACTATGTGCGCCCCGTTTTAGACTCGCGAAGGTTAGCAATTCTTTCAAGGGTCAGTGCATTCTCTACTACAATAAGATACCTCTGGAGATTTTGAAATTGCCATTTGAGCAATTTAAAAAGCAGGTTAAAGCGACTTTGTCGAAAAAGGGATATTACAATGTTCAAGATTACTTAAATGACAGGACTATATGGGGTTAATCTGGCTCGACACAGACCTTGCTGTTAATAATTTTGTAATTATTTATTCCAGCTTATTAAATAAAAATAAATCATAATTGTATTAGTTAAGCACAACCTATTTTTAAAAGAGATCTAAAAATCCATCTGTGGGAGTTTCTACGCCCATCTTCTCCCACAGTGGTCCAATGTAGAGAAGAGGCAAATACATATACTTAGCAAAATGACGTTTGCTAAGTATATGTAAATATCTACAGTAATAAAGTACTTTTGAGTTTGAGTTTGATATAGACGATATTCGTCGCATCTGTTACAACGCTCGTTAGCCGAACGGTTAAACAGGCTGCCTATGCAGTGCCATGCGGACATGGTTTGATTCCCACCCGACTCATCTTTTTTTCCTTTTCATTTTGAGCATTAGTGACTAGTGACACCTGTGCCTAAAGAGCAGCACTTGTTGGATGACAACTGAACTATATTTGAGTAACCTATAATCCATGAGTGTTACTAAAGAAGACTACAAAAAACAAAAAAGACGATCTAGTTACAAGATCGAACCACCAGAGGTCACTTGTAGTATATCCAAGAGCTTGTTACATTAGTGTCCACAAGATGAATTGCAAAATATGCAGAGGTAATATTCCTGGCCCAGAGATGCTGACGTGCACCACTTGCGACTACCAGTTTCACCATAGTTGTCTCAACATGACAGCGGCACACTACAAGAGAAACTTATCAAAACTTAAAAAAGACTATAAATGCCCCGTGTGCCAGAAAGCTGCGAAACAAACACTACTTCCAAGAGACCAGTCGCCAATCAGTGGACACAAAAACAACAGTTACTCACCAATTGATAACACGACAATGACCCCAGTCGGAGTAACATTTAGAAAAAAATTCAAGCCTAGATTATTAGAAAATTCAATGCACCAAAAATCACTGCATGACAATCTGGAAAATAGTAATCTCAGTATTTCTAGCACAGAAACCTTGAACAGAAGTCTACCAGACCTATCAATAAGATTGGGAAATCTGCGAGAAAGTAATTATAAAGAAGAAATTGAAGAACTCAAACAGAATCTAGCTAGTGCACACAAAAAAATAGACAATCTTTTGATCGAAAACGATGACCTAAAGTGTATTATTGGAAAAATTACCCAACAGAATGGCATGTACAAACAAATTTATATAGACAACATGAGCATGAGCTCGAAGAAAAATAAATTATTTATGAAAGTTATTGATGACAACGCGGCGAATGAGAATGAGTCTCAAACAACAACGCGCTGCAAATGCGAAAGAACATATCAAGGTAAATGTGAATAAAACCACCAAAGAAAAGACAACAGTAAATTTTTAGATAAACTCGAACAAATTTTATATATTATATCAAAAAAAATCCCTAAGAAAATAATAATTATTGCAGGTGACCTTAATATTAATACTATTAGAGAGAACATATACTCGAATAGACTACTTGACATCATAAAAAATTATAATCTGACTAATCACATTGACAAGCCTACGAGGCGCAACGCCTGTCTTGATCATATAATAAGCACTGTAAAAGAGGGAAAGGGATCCATAATCCCGCTTGGCCTATTTGATCATGAAACTGCCCAGATGCTAAACATACCTGTAAAAACGAAGGTTAGCATACTTCTCTACTTCTATCGAAGAGATTTTTATGATGACAATTTAAACAAATTTAAAGAATGTCTCGAATGTCTGTCATTTTCTGACGTATACATTGAAACTGACTTGAACCAATCTTTCAATGAATTTCATGATCTGCTGTGTTTGTTCTACAATTTATGCTTTCCTTTGATACGAGTAAAGATAACTAGAACAAAAAACAAAAATGGATGTCAAAAGGCCTAAAAATTTGCTGTAAAGTAAAAATAATACTAAGGTTTAACTTCTACAAATACAAAACACAAACCACAAAACAGGTATATAAAAGATATGCTCAGGTTCTGAAAAAATGTACACATTCAGCCCAAAGACATAATAACAACAATTTTTTAAAGAACAGCAAAAATGTGTGCAAAGCTTCTTGGACAATCATCCAGAATGAATTGGGACACAAATCAAATACATGGCATTGAAAGGATACTATACGAGGGAAACAGTATCACAAACCCGACAGATATTGCAAATACAATTAATGATTACTTCATTAATACAACAAATGTTAAGAACTCTGACGATAAATTCCAAAAGACGAGTCACTCGACAAAACAAAAACACTCACTGGACAAAACTATTTTCCTAGAACCGGTAGATCCAGTTGAAACTTTTAGGATCATTATGTCTCTTAATAAGACTAATGCATCAGGAAGCGACGGCCTAACTACGAACGTATTAAAAAAATGTGCTAACGTACTTTGTTTTGTGCTAACGCATCTAATCAATCTATCTCTAGAGTCAGGATGTTTTCCACTGAAACTGAAACAATCTGTAGTTAAACCACTGCATAAAAAAGGTAGCAGAGATGATGTTGGTAACTATAGACCAATAACTTTGATCTCAATACTGTCAAAAATATTTGAGAAAGCCATGCAAATTAGATTAAACAAGTTTTTCACTGCAAATCAAATATTAAAACCCGAACAATATGGATTCCAAAAAAAAAAGTCTACAACATTAGCAGCCTTTAACTTGGTCAGCAGTGTAAGCTATCGGGTAGACCAAAGACAATTTACGACTCTTTGATTACGATGATTTTTTGATATGTCAAAAGCATTTGACTTTGTCGACCATGAAGTATTGCTGATAAAACTTGAGCAATGCGGAATAAGAGAACCAACACTGGCCTGGATAAAAACTTACTTAGAGGACCGATCTCAATATGTAGAAACCACAAGATTAGAAGATAATGTCTTAAAAACATATAGATCACAAGCTAGGTTTAATAAATACGGAGTGCCACAAGGCAGTGTACTTGGTCCTCTCTTATTCCTTGTATATATAAATGATCTCTCAGACCACATCAAACATAAATCTATATTATTCGCTGATGACATTTCAATAATAGTGACACAAAAAAATAACAATTTAAGTAATCATATCTCGGACATTATTGAAACTGTGACAACCGTAGTAAAATATTTAATCAATTCCAATTTAAAAGTAAATTTAACAAAAACTAATGTAATTAATTTTAATAATAATATAAATAAGAAACTAATGAGTATTAATCACCAAGGACAACAATTAGAAAATGTAGACCATGCAACATTCTTAGGTATAATAGTTGATAAGAATCTAAATTGGAAGGAACATACCAAGAAAGTGTGCAGCAAATTAAATAGATTTGTATTTGTCTTGAGAAGGCTAAGTAAAATTGCATCAAGACAAACAGCGATATCGGCCTACTACGGATATATAGAATCAATACTCAGATATGCCTTGATCATCTGGGAGAACGGTACCGACAAGCAAGCTGTTTTTATCGCTCAAAAAAAATGCATCCGGTCAATAGTTGGAGTACCGCAGCACGTATCATGCAAGCCATTGTTTCGTGAGTTGAAAATACTACCATTTCCCTGTCTATATATCATGGAAGTGGCTAAATTTGTTAAACTTAACACTAATCTATTTGCCAAAGCAAGTGATCTATATCCCAGAAATACCAGAAATCCTGATAGGCTTGTCTTAAAACACTGTCCCAGAACAGCACTGTACAAAAATAATTGTAACGCAATGTGTTTAACGGTGTACAATGGGATACCTCAAGATATTAAAAACCTTCCTGTTAACTTATTTACATCTAAACTACGAAAGTGGCTCTTAGACAATTGTTTTTATTCACTGCAGGAGTTTTTAAATTTTAAAAATGATTAATATACCAGTCAACTAAATATTTGCATGATATTGACTAGCTGTATAAGGAGTTCAATTAATGTACTAAAAATGATAACTGTACAATACCCTTGACATAGCAAATAAATTTCTTATTTCTTTCATAAAAAAATATTTATATTGTATATGTCTTGTTGCCTGTTTAGACAACTCGTTAAACGTTTCGTTCACTCACTTGTCTGAAGGAATTTCAGTGACTTGGATAAAAGTCGGCATTTAATTAACGGTCTAGAGAGTTAGTTAAGTGTCTGATTTAACCAACTAACTGCGACATATGTATCAGCGGCTCGTGGTGTTGGTAGGTCCCTTCGATTTGTCTCGATATGGATCTAATTGCTATACACAATTTATGTAGGTCAGTAAATCACAAAAAAAAGCACTATAACATGCAAATGCAGTATAATCATATTTTTGTACAAACACAAAAGCCATTATTTTCCATTTCTGGTAGGAATTTCCCTGTTTCCTGGCAACACTCGATCCCTGCTAGGCGGTTGGTTTACCAACCTAACGGAATGTTATGCGCGCGCACTAGCCTCGTAAGGAGTTTGTATAAAGGGCGGTAGTATCGTTTTAGCGCTGCTGCTGTGATGTCTTCGAAGCCCGTTGTGGCTTGGAGTATTTCGCGCCAATGTTGCGAGCTCCCACGTGACATGATGTCTCTGTAAGCGATTTAAAATATGTACAAGGAACAGTATGGTAGAGGATTCTTGTATAATACTAGCAATTGCCCGCGGCTTCGCTCGTGAAAACTCGTGTAAAAATGGCCAGTTAAAGTAAAAATTTCCTTATTATTGTAAAATACTGAAACTGGCATTGCCGTATATAATAAAACCTGACACCTTTTTATGTCAAAAAATCCTGGAGAAGGAATAATTTCTGAGTACGCTTAAAAATCGATCATACGCCCAAAACACAAAGGAGGGGAAGTAAGCGTTACTGCCAACTACAGGCCTATATCGCTGCTCCCGGCTCTCTCCAAAATCTTTGAAAAAGTAATGAATAGACGTATTCTTTAATACATAGAGAGTAAACATCTACTTGCGAGAAATCAATGCGGTTGTGGAATAGATAAGCCAACAGAGGACGCTGTCACTGCCGTTACTGAATATGTAATGACCTGTTAAGAAGCAGGAAAGGGAACACCAAGTGTTTGATACCGTCTCCATCCCCATACTACTGGCAAAGCTTGAAGATTACGGTGTCCGTGACATTCCTCTAAAATGCTTTGAAAGCTTCTTAACAGACAGAACGCAAAGGGTAAAATTAGGAAAGCATACTTGAACTGAAGCCAGCATTACTTTTGGTGTAGCCCAAGGTAGTATATTCGGCCCTACACTCTTCCTCCTATACATCAAATGATCTGTGCAAGACCTTGTTGAAGAATGATATAAATGTGACGTATGCCGATGATACGGTGCTTTTATTTGAAGACAAGCAAAAGACCGCCATCGATCGCATATTCAATCGAGCTCTCGATATAGTGGTAACTTGGTTGAATGCCAATCTACTTACGCTCAATGTTGTTCAAACTAAATTTATTATATCTTCTATTAGGTCAGATACACAACCAAGTAGACTGCTGATATTAAAAATGCACGATGATTCATGTGAGCGAATCACCAGCTGCTCGTGTGCATCTTTAAGTTCTACAGACTCCATCAAATACCTAGGGGTAATTCTAGATAAACAGCTTCCCTGGATAGATTAGATAAAAAATATCAGGAAAAATCCGCCAACTTATATATATATATATATATATATATGCATTCAAAAGACTGAGACACATTATCAGCTCAAAAACAATTTTAATGGTTTATAGAGCCCTGACCATTTTTAAGCAGAAATAATTGTGTGCATAACGGTGCCAGTTTCACGGTTAATTATTTGCTTGACCGTTTTCATTCTATTATTTTTATTTTTCTATCAATGTGTAAAGTTTTTGCTTTTCCATAAACCAACTTAAAGTTTTCGAATATTTTTAACATAGTCATGAAATATTCTTTCAAAGTTATAAGCTTTTTATTCATAAAGCTCGTACAAGATAACTCTCCTTTTACGAAATCCAAAAGTTGCCCATTCATTAAACTTAGATTTAACGTTGTTCGCACTGACTTTCTTTAATTTAAATACTTTATTGAATTATTTTTGAATAATGTTGAAGAATTCTGAATAAATTTTGTTCGAGTTCTGTTCATTAAACTCCGGACTGACAATTTTTTGTCTAAGTTTTTGTATACTTTTTTATTCTATGGGGTTTAATAGGCCAATAAGATAATGGATCAGTCTTATCCTTACTATCAATTGGGAATGAAAATGGTGATCGCGGTGATCGGATGATAAGCACTTAATATTTAACTGTTTGAGCGCTGTGATCGAAAGGTAAGTAGTTAATTACAGTTTTACTTGTGAATGCACATTCACAAAAACTAAGCAAGTTTGGCTGGTAAGTGTAATTATAGTTGGCTCTAGAAATACATGATATAAATCATATTATTTCAATAAAGTTATTTATCATTGTTTCATTGTTGTAACTAACATAAATATAAACATAAACATTATTATATAGGGAAATACATTGTTTCTGAGCCCACACTTGGGTACCCTGTGTCGTGGGAACCAGACACAGCGACATCACACACATATAAACATCAAAGACCTCGGGTTTTTTTTCTTTTATCCCCAGCCGGGGATCGAACTCGGGACCTCAAAGGTCAGAACATGGTACGCAGAGCCATAAAGCAGCACCACAGAGGTCGTTAAATCTAAATCAACATTGAAACATTTTATAATCACTCACTTCAAAAGCTTTCCAGCAGCCCTAGACCCGTAAATGTCACATCTGTGGATACTAATACTCCTGGGTATATCTTCCTCGAGCCCTGCGCTTCCGAACAATGATGCTTTACAGAGACTCTCGAATAGTTGGTGCTGGAGGAAACTGCTGAGGAAATATCTGAGGAGATCGATTGAGGTAGTGATTACTTAAGAATGGAATAATAATTTTACAGAAAGCAATTAATGTGATGACGATTAATTGATCATATTGGTCTTACAATGAAGACAAAAATTAAGTTGTTAGGGTAGGATTTTGTCCTTATGGCATCAATGTGGTAATTTTCCTAAAAAAAATGGACTGTCTTTATCTATCAAAAGTATAAGACTATTTTAATCTTGTTTCGTGATCTTACCTGATGTATGGAGTATTATCAGGCACATGGTACTTAGCGCCAACATCGAAATACCTTTCTCCTCTCTCCCGAACAGGCGCTATTCCTTGTAGTTCAAGAGCCATTTTCCAAAACATTTCATTATGTTCACCTTTCCTGATACCACCCTCAAAGTACTTCCATCTATATTCATCTATGAGAAGAGCAAAGGGTATTTGGGGTATTTTATTAAGTGCTTGTTTTAGAAACAACACATCGTCTGAAGTAAATCTAATTTCTTTTGTATCACGTCCAGTTCTTTTTGCTTTCTTTTTAAATTGGCTCACGCTTGGTTTTTGTTTATTACGATAGATATCAAAATCTTCACTAATTTCTTCGTCATCGTCAATGTTATCGAATCTTTTTGTTGTGAACAATACGGTGTCGTTAATAAGACCAAGACGATGCAAATGCTGTGGAGTCATCACCCCGTACATTATGGAATCTCCGATGCTTTCATGGAAGGCTGAGTTTGTACCTTGCTGAAATGGAGAAAAATTTAATCCTTAAATGTATTATTGTCATTATTCGTAAAAATACAATTAACGAATTCTCGGATGCAAATGTAATGGAGGGCATTAAAACTCGAGAGCGGGTTTATGAAACGAGGTTCATCATAATATCACTCGAGAGTTTTAATGCCTTATTATGTACTGTTACATACACTAGTTTATCTACACACATATCATAAGCTCTATTTGATGTGTTCAGGAACCGCTTGTTCGACCGGCATTGTGGCATTGCTAATTGCTCTGCACTTGTTTTGCTTGTTCAGTAGTACCAACTTCACAGAAAACCAGGGGCGGCATGCAGGCGAGCGTCGGTGTTCGAAAGAATGTCATAACTTGTCAAAAATTGATAAATTATGCTCATAATGTATCAATATTCACATAATAAATGAGTTTTTACCAATTAGTATAACCTTATGCTGGTCGTAACGTGCAGTTTTTCGACGCAGTAAAGAGGGTTTATAATACGTGTGTAGATAAAGAAGTTAAAGTAGGTATTTAAAAATATACTTACTCGGTATATCCCTGGCTGTTTTTCGTACGCCATGTAGTACTGAATGTGGCCCATCTCATGATGGATGACATAGAAGTCTTCAGCTGAACTACCAGAGCAATACAGCAAACTGAAACAACAAAACAAATAAGTAACTGGGGGCTAGCCAAACCCTGCAGCTATAATCTTACAAAACATGGCATTTAGATACATTGATGCTGACCCCACACTAGGATACCCTGTATAGCGATGTCACAAACATGTAAACATCCAAGCTATGGAGATATACAGTGCAAACGATTACAGGAATCATTCTGGAGTTTAACAACATCAAACAATATTCATACTGATTACGGTTGCTAGAATTCCTCAAAATCACGGATCATATTAACTTCTCATAACAGCTCAAGTGAAGACGATTTATTGAGGGGTTACGATTTTGAATTGTATGCCGTGTTATAAAATATATAAAGTCAATCGAGGGGATACGACGAAAAACTACCAAAAAGCCAAATCTACTAAAAGAAGCTCCACAGGATAGCTGGCAACACAGACCGGAAGTCGTTATTTTTGAACATATCCGCAGCAGTTCCATGGCATCGGGTTTCGTCATCTTCTTTCCGCTTGAAAACTGATTCGCGCCAAAAAGTTTGCGTCATCGGTGGTAGTCCAATAGATTGGTAAAAATCCTCGGCTGTTTTCAACTAAAAAGACAAATAAACATAAACATATTCATACAGACACATACATTGCTTCTGGCCCCACACCAGGATACCCTGTAACCAGAAACAGCGACGTCACACACATATAAACATCCAAGACCTGGGGATTTCTTTTTCATTACTCCCAGCCGGGGATTGAACCCGGGACCTCTCGCATGGTAGTCAGAGCCACAACCGCTACACTACAGAGGGCGTCATAAATATAATAATTATATATATTATAATGTAGCCCATTAATGTTCCCACCGAGGGGCAAAGGCCTTTACCCGGATACGAGTAAGACCCATACTCCACCACGCTGGCTCAGTGCGGGTTTTAGGAGGGGTTCTACGACCACTACCACGTAGCGATAGTAGCCGGGGCCTAGCTTAACGTGTCATCCGAAATACTAAACGTCCGATAATGTACTTAAGATAAATTAATTATCTCATTGGTCAGGAATCGAACCTGCATCTCCTATGTGAGAAATAAGCGTGACACCCATTAGACCACGGAGCTCATATAATCAATTATGTAATATATATATATATATATATATATATATATATATATGTAACATTTGTATTAATAATAATAAATATTATCAAAAACGTAGTTAAAATTACAAAAATTACTACTGGGTACCACACCAGATAAACATAGCACACAAGCACACAATTGCTTCTGGCCCCCCACTAGGACACCTTGTGTCCTCTGGGATATATATTATATCCTAGGAGTTTTTCATTATTTTAATAAAAATCTGTAACCAACCTATAAATAAGAATATTTAGCTTTCGTTAATTACGCGAGGCGTTGTTGATAATTTAAATAAGTAAAAGTACATATACTTCATTATCATATTAACAATATGATAATAAAGTATATGAAATAAATGTATTAATTAACAATCACTAATTCCTTACCATGCTTTCAGCAGTCCATTTTTTTTTCCTAATCCTCACATCGATGTTAATATCATTCGTCACAATCAACTTCGTAAGGGACTCCCAATTTTGTGACCACAGGTCTCCTGAAAGCAATACATATTTTTGTTAATTACTCGTACAGTTCGCGCCAAGTTTCCTTGGCTTTGAGCGAGCTCGCATATGGTAAGGTGGGGTGAGAGATACAGGTGACAACAGCAAGCAAGAATCTAAGAAAAAAGGGCCTAAAGATGAAAAAATTGCGTAGGTTTTGCCGAGGATTTGAGTAAGTGAATAAGAAAACTGATTTGTTTATCGATCCGGATGCACGACCGGCCATTCAAACATCCATAAACCAAATTCATGCTATTATTATCTGCCGCTCAGGAAATGCCTCCGCCAGTATGATATTCAAGCGACACTTAGTTTAAGCGAGCTGTGGGTATAAAAACATGAATTAACATATCGTCACGCCTTCTCACAACTTTGCCCACTTTGCAGATATTTGCAGACTGTGCATTCAACCTCGTACCTAGTAGATGTGCAGGTATAGGTCCCTCCCTCGGTACCATATCACCATACTGCCTCCGGAGATAGAACCTCACCACCCCATGCAGAAGTCTGTAGAGAGGTCTGATGCTGGAGTACAGATTACGGCAGAGGGTCCTCAAGCCAGGGGTCTCAAGTTCCTCACGCCATGCTGCCCCGATGTCTGAGTAACCTGGAATGAACAGAACAAAACAATCAGCCACGTCACAACATAATTATAGGCATATATAAACATCCAAGGTCGGGTATTTTTTTCTTCCTTTCGAACCGAGGACCTCTCTGTGATGAGATAAAAGCTTGGTCGTTACGCCATCGCCTCTTCTTACCATTTCGCCGCGAGGCAGCATTCTCAATAGCAAGCAGTTTATCGTAGGGTTCCTTCATTTTCAGCACGACTTTCTCTCTCCATACTAACCAGAGCCATCTTAACGCAACTTCATTCCTTGTACCACCCATTAGTTTATTAAAAACCGACTCTCCTTTCAAGCAAAAGTCTTCGTTTTTCCTAAAATCACCATCAACTGCTAATCTGGCAGCAAAAAGAACTGAGTCATTTCTGTAACCGCCGATTTCCAAATTCAAAAAGTGTTTGACAGATGCTATGTAATCCAATATGGCGGATTCGACTTCCGTGATGTTCTGAATTGATATGCGCCGGTTGGTGGGTAGACATATTTTGGCATCGGAGTAGATGGATTGGAGTTCTTCGTAGAGATCGCTTGCTGTTCTGGAACAATATTTTTAAATAAGAATATTTAGACGCACTTCATGTACTGCGGTTAGGCTAACTTCGGTATTCACAAAATTATTGATGCAGTGCCGTTCTCATGGTTTAGAGTTAATCTACAATGCGGATTGTCAACGTGTTTGCCGATTTACTATATGCATTCCGATAATCTGTAATTGAATTTTCTTATCAAAGTTATACAGTCTGTTACCGGCATTTATGTTCATTAACTCCACATTTAAACTTTCTAAATTTGCAGCTTAAATGTAGTAAACGTATTGCCTAATAGTCGTAACTCATGCCGTTGAATTACTTGGTACAAGGCATGTCGATAGTGTGACAGTGTGACAGGCACGACAAGTGTTGACAGTAACTTGCGTGCTTTACATTGCAGGCAATTAAAATTTTGTTAGAAAGTTAACAAACTCTGAAATTTAATTTATTAATTAAATTAATGGTATGGTTACGTTACAGACACACGTTATTTTAACGTCCTTAATTAAAAGCCCAGCTGCTGGTAACACACTGTATATATATGTTCCTACCTGGCTTCATTAAAAGTATAAACAGGACCTCTACAAAGCAGATACGTCTGCCTTCTCTGAGTATCGTTCAACAAATGATCATTGCGCAGTGTTGCCAACTTATCGCAAGTCTGGTGCTGCCATGTTATCAGCTTCTTTTGGTAGTTGGAGGATTTTTTCGGCAACTCGGGGTTGCCAGGGTGTAGCGACGATTCCCATGCTATTTCAGCTGCAATTCTGTTGTATTTCACGAAATCTGAGTTTATCGTTTCGAATTGGTTATTGATGATATATTTTTCGGCGATGACGATCTGTAGCACAGCTATGATAATAACGAGTGTAGTTTTCATGATGTTCAGGTTCTTCGATGATCAGCAAGCATTGCAACTGTGAAAAATATTAACATATATAGTAGTCCATGTTCAGGGCGTTCCATAAAACATGCGTTACCTACTTTACATGCATCGACTAAGCCTAACATGATCTCAGTCATTGTGCATGTAATTTGAAATATCTTCAGGTAAAAGGTTTTATTTAAATTCCCAATGTTTTATACTGTTGGTGCCAGCCATCTCTGGGAGGGGAATATAGGGGAATATCTGTAGCTCAAAATTAAATTATGAAAACGAATTATCTTCACTGATTAACCTACCGTATACCAAAAAAACTGATTACTCTACAAATAAACCATTTGATCAACAAAACAAGCACCACCAAAAAAAAAAAAAACCTATCAAACCACGGTAATCTTCTTACACCGTTCACAACAAATATCTGGTTTTTCGAAAACAAATTCCGTTTTCAATACAAAAACATTCATAGTCAAACTAAAATACTGACTTGCACTCAAAATTTGCCATCCATGTAACGGATTTTTTTTAATTCGTGAATTTTGCTGCACCATCCCAATTTATGTTTACTTTACCAAATTATGTTTAACAATCTTATCATTCTTGTACCTAAAAAGCTTATTTATAAGCTATGTTTCTTTTTTAGGGTTCCGTACCCGAAGGGTTCCAAACTGGACCCTATTACTAAGACTCCGCTGTCCGTCCGTCCGTCCGTCCGTCCGTCTGTCACCAGGCTGTATCTCAAGAACCTATAGCTAGAGAGAGTTGAAATTTTCACAGATTATGTATTTATGTTGCCGCTATAACAACAAATACTAAAAAACAGGATAAAAGAAATATTTAAGGGGGCTCCCATACAACAATTCTTTCAATACCACATACAAACTTATGGATGCACCTGGTTACGTACATGGAGTGTGAAAGTAACCGCACCAATAACTTTGTAAACAATATTTTGCTGTGTAAAATCCAAACTATTCACTCCACACCATCGCTTCCATTGAACGGTGGTACGGAACCCTTCGTTCGCGATTTAGACTCGCACTTGACCGGTTTTTCTTATCTGTTTTAAAGAAAATTATGTATAAAACATTCCTATTGGCATAAAGCGAATACGCTGACGCACAGCTAAAGCAAGACCGGCCTTAATCATACAATGACAAGTGTGAGGCTTTAATTAGATTTAATTGGGAAATAATAATCAAAAATACTGATTTTCAAGCAAATATCAGGGCGAAGTGGTGCGGTAGTTTAGGTGAAGGACAAAGGGGGTAACTGAAGCGAAGCCCCCTTTATCCTTCGTGTTAGGTTGAAAATGTAAGAGTAAAGGAAACATAAAATGTAAGAGCATAAGAAAGATAAGTGTTTTTGTTGAACATTTTTGCTGTGCAAATAAGGCATATATTATTTGCTATTAAATACTACCCGATGTAATTTTGTTTTTATATTGAAATTGCAAATATTTATCTTGCAAAATCTGATTTAAGGTTCTTTGTTGTTATTATGTTTGCATGTTGGTGATTTTTTGATTGATTGATTAGATAATAATGATTGATTAAATGGTGTTTTCATTATTAAAACTTATGGGACCCAAAGAATAATAGGTGCTTGGTTTAAGTAAAGTTTGGTTAAAAATTTTGTTGTTAATAAAATTATTGTTAGGTTTACATTCAAATATCAGATAATCACTTAGTATAACGGTTTAACATACGTAGTTAAACAGTTTGCAATTTTTTTTTTGTTTTGTGGGTACATTCTGAGGTGCAGTCAGTTTTTTTGTTGCAGTTTGAGATATTTGGAACTAAAAATCGGGGATTATTTGTTTAGCGTTTCAATACATTTGCTGACTGTTTGATACTCGCAAGAGAATCAACACCTAAGTATAGGAAGCTTCCCGTCGATCTAGAATCATGAGATTTGGCAAGAAGCGACGTCTTAAAGCACAATTGCAGTAAAAAATTCGAAAACCATAAAATTATAGTTCCATCACCAAAAACGTGATCTGGTTAGGTGCGCGACTCAGACAGTTTTTAGGGTTCCGTACCCGAAGGGTTCCAAACGGGACCCTATTACTAAAACTCCGCTATCCGTCCGTCCGTCCGTCCGTCCGTCTGTCACCAGGCTGTATCTCAAGAACCTATAGCTAGCTAGAGAGTTGAAATTTTCACAGATTATGTATTTATGTTGCCGCTATAACAAAAAATACTAAAAAACAGGATAAAAGAAATATTTAAGGGGGCTCCCATACAACAATTCTTTCAATACCACATACAAACTTATGGATGCACCTGGTTACGTACATGGAGTGTGAAAGTAACCGCACCAATAACTTTGTAAACAATATTTTGCTGTGTAAAATCCAAACTATTCACTCCACACCATCGCTTCCATTGAACGGTGGTACGGAACCCTTCGTGCGCGATTTAGACTCGCACTTGACCGGTTTTTTGTTTATGTTATGTTATTTTGAAGTCCTAAAGTTTTCTTGTATGAAACTATTTGTTGCTTCCTAACCAGTACAAATATTTATATTTCACTGAATGGCCGGATGAATTGATTTTACAAAATAGCGTAGGAAAGTGATGTGAAAGAGTAAAAACATATATTATGCCTCTTTTTACAGATCATTTGGCGTATTTATGGGAAATATTTAAGAAAACTAAACTTACAGCAAAGAAACTCTATAATATATTAAAAAAAAACATATTTCGTGGCAGAGTGCGCAAAAACTATAAAAGATATAAATGATATAAGTATGTAGATTTAAACTTAGTAAATTTATCAAGCATAATTTTGGACAAACACACCTATCATGAATCAAGAAAACCCAACACGATGTAGGGTTTTCTTTAAAATATAAAAAAACGCGCTTTGGGAGACTATCGGGGGCGCGGGGGTCTGAAGCTTTGCCCTATAACGTAAGTATATGTCTCCATCGATAAAGGAACTGAATAATTACCCGACCGCTATAACAACCCGAATGGTCGAGTCGGCAGTGATCCTGCCTACGAAGCCAAGGGTCCCGAGTTCGAGTCCAGGTGGGGGCAAATATATGTTTGATGAGAACGGATGTTAGTACCCTAGTCATGCTTGTTTGTCTATCTAAGTATAATATTTATCTATTTAAGTATGTGTATCGTTGCCTAGTACCCAAGATACAGGGAATCCTAGTTCGGGGCTAGTTCAATTTGTGTAAATAGTGTCCAAGGTATTATTATTACTAAATTTTTCAAATTTTACCATACATTAGTTTCTGTTCTTTAATGTCAAGCCGGGCGAATGAAGACTGACCCTACTCAAATTGGTATGTAAATATCATTTAGTAAATTTTAATCAATGGAATTAAGATGATTCCATTTTTAGGGTTCCGTACCCGAAGGCTGCCAAACGGGACCCTATTACTAAGCCGGGCTCTACCATATCAATCTTAATAGGTGGAGAGCTAAAATTTCCACAGAGGGTGTATTTCTATCGCCGCTATAACAACAGATAATGAAACATACCGGTTTGTAAGAATTAAAAGAAGTACCCATACGAGAAATTATTGGTATGGCCATTTTCTTAGCCATTTTGTTTTAATTTGTTTATCGGTGAAAATTGGACTCTCCCGATCTTATCGGAAAAGATCTTTAATTGCAGATATTGAGTTTTGTGCTTAGTTATTTGTCATTATACGATTAATAATTGATCTTTCAAATTATAATAAAAAATATTAAGTTTTTTATGGCTAGTATTTAATCGCACGTCAACAACACTTTTTTTATGTTTTAAATATTTAATGTGTACTTAAGATTATATTTTAAGTATTTGTTGTTGTTCTTACATGTTGAAACTAATACGAGGGATAAAGGGGCCTACGCTTCGCTCACTCCTTTTACCCTTCATCTAAGCTACCGCAGCAAATATAAGGGATATTTGCGTTAGCGATATTTCCCGTTTTTTTTATCATATTTGATTTTATTTCTGTAAATAATTTACTAATTTTTTATCCACTTCCGGTTTTAATTTGCAAAGAGTTTCGGTAATCTGAGTACATAGTTCAATACTTACATATTACATACATAAAACTCTTTGTTCCATGTTTCGATATACGGCCTTGAATGTAGTCCTACCTAGTATTTAATAATTCATTATTAAAAATTATAAAGGTCTAATCGTACAAAAGACTGTTGATTTACGTTTTTCCGTGTACAATAGTATGGAACTCTTCGTGTGCGAGTCTGATGTCCGAAAAAGACTAAAAAACAGAAAAAAAAAAATACTGTAAACAACATACAAACTTTTGAATGCACCTGGTTACGTACATGGAGTGTGAAAGTAGCCGCAAAAATAACTTTGTAAACAACATTTTGCAATGTAAAATCCAAACTATTCACCATCCCTATCATTGTACGGTGGTACGGAACCCTTCGTGCGCGAGTTTGACTCGCACTTGACCGGTTTTATTTAAATATGCCTAATCGAATTACATTCATTACGACGACGCGACGGTCCAAAGCCCTTAAAAGTATAATGGAATTTTGGAATGTGATTCCTAGGCAGGTGGTAGCTGCTACGTTCACAGCCTGACGGACGTCAGACGAGTGACGTGTTGTTTTGTAGATAGGTACCACGGCGCATTTGAAATTCGGATTTACAAAAGAGAACAAATTAAATGACCACCAAAATATATTTTTTCTACCCAAAATGGGTAAATGAACACCAAAATTTGCAGAAAATATCAGGGCAACATACTGCGGCAGCTTAGGTGAAGGGTAAAGGGGGTGAGCGCAGCGAGGCCCCCTTTATCCTTCGTGTTAGGTTGAACATGTAAGAACAACAAAAATTACTTAAAACATAAACATAAAAAGAAGTTTGGTGAACATTTATCCAAACACAATTTGGTGGTCGTTTCCTTATTCTGGGAGTCGTTTCGAATTTATTAGTAGTAAAATAGTTGGGTTTTTGGTGATGGTTTAAACATAAGCCTTTACAAAGTGGCATCAAATGAGGCTAAAAAAAATACCGGTCAGTGCGAGTCGAACTCGCGCACGAAGGGTTCCGTACCACCGTACAATGGTAGGGATGGTGTGGAGTGAATAGTTTGGATTTTACACAGCAAAATGTTGTTTACAAAGTTATTGTTGCGGCTACTTTCACGCTCAATGTACGTAACCAGGTGCAGTCATAAGTTTGTATGTGGTTAACAGATAAATAAAATATATTTTTCTGTTTTTTAGGGTTCCGTACCCGAAGGGTTCCAAACGGGACCCTATTACTAAGACTCCGCTGTCCGTCCGTCCGTCTGTCACCAGGCTGTATCTCACGAACCGTGATAGTTAGACAGTTGAAATTTTCACAGATGATGTATTTATGTTGCCGCTATAACAACAAATACTAAAAAAACAGGATAAAAGAAATATTTAAGGGGGCTCCCATACAACAATTCTTTCAATACCACATATAAACTTATGGATGCACCTGGTTACGTACATGGAGTGTGAAAGTAACCGCACCAATAACTTTGTAAACAATATTTTGCTGTGTAAAATCCAAACTATTCACTCCACTCCATCCCTACCATTGAACGGTGGTACGGAACCCTTCGTGCGCGATTAAGACCCGCACTTGACCGGTTTTTAGTATTTATTGTTAAAGCGGCAACAGAAATACATCATCTGTAAAAACTTCGACTGTCTAACTATCACAGTTCATGAGATACAGCCTGGTGACAGACGAACGGACGGACAGCGGAGTCTTAGCAATAGGGTCCTGTTTTACTCTTTGGGTTCGGAACCCTAAAAAGGAAAAGTTGTTAATTTTTACTAAATATTTTTTAATTTCTTTCCATAAATCATATATAGTTTTGGCTAGGGGTCCAAAATAGCCCTGTATTATACATTAGTTAATTTTATGATATACCCTATGATTCCGTATGATTGGAAAAGCTTTTCCATTATAGTGTTGTTATCATATGACGGACACGTGTTGTGTTTATCTCATATATCCTAACTGACTGATTAGAAAGCACTTTCATGGGTTTTTACATATTTTTACCTGACTGCGCCTGAAGGAGGGTAATGTTTTTGTAGCGTATGTATGTTTTATATATATTTGGGTAACGCAACGACATTTCTCAAACAGCGTGTCAAAGGCACAGTTTATGACTAAAATTACGACATAATTGCTAAATTCTATACCTACCTAACAAACAACAAGCATACTTAGAAAATATATAAAATACATAGAGCGTAGGTACTTAATTGAGTTGTAATATATTATATATAGTATATAATAAATGTAGCCCATTGATGTCCCTATTGAGGGGCACAGGCCTACACCCGGATACGAGTAAGATTAAGCCATACTCCACCACGCTGGCTCAGTGCGGTTTGATGAAGGGTTTTACGACCACTACCACGTAGCGATAGTAGTCGGGACCTACAGCTTAACGTGTCATCCGAAACTCTGAACGTCCGATAATGTACTTAAGATAAATTAATTTTCTCATTGGTACATGGTCAGGTTTCGAACCTGCATCTCCAGTGTGAGGATCAAGCGTGAAACCCATTAGACCACGGAGCTCATAACATAATAGTAGTTTATGTGACTGCTACATAATGGAGGGCATTAATACTCGAGAGTGGGTTTATGAAACGAGCCGAAGGCGAGTTTCATAATAATATCACTCGAGAGTTTTAATGCCTAATTATGTACAGTTACATACACTAGTTTATCTACACACATATCATAAGCTCTCTTTGATGTGTACAGGAACCGCATGTTTGACCGGCATTGTGGCTCTGCAGTTGTTTAGCTTGTTCTGTAGCACAAGCTAAACATAATGTGTAATTTTTCAGATAAGAAATGAGTTTTTACCAAGTAGTTTAACATTATGCTGATCGTAAAACCTTTAAATATAAAAAAAAGTTCTGTCCGATTTTTGTACGCAGTAAAGAGGGTTTATGATACGTGTGTAGATAAATTATTTAATGCTCCACTTTGCGTGACCGGGGCTAGTCCATTGCCGCAGTTCTGAAGATATGAAAGTTTTCCAGTCCAGCTATTTTAAGGTTAGGTATCAAATTTCATTAAAACTTGCTATAAGTGTAATAGACTATTGATATTAATATTATAAATTAATAGATTAGAATAGATTTCATTTAGATTTCACGTTCACTTAAAATCTTACGTTTAGATTTTGGGATCATTAGAAGAGAAGTAGCTTACCTACTCAAAATAATATTCAAAAAGCAAATGATCACTATACGGACTTATTCAACAAACTTTCAGATAGTTTTGAAAACCATTTTAAATTACATAAACTTACAAATAGCGATAGTAAAGTAAGGTTTAGTGAATGGGCAACAAAAGGAATCCGTAAAAGTAGGGATACACTTTATGGCAAAAAAACATCTACACATGACTAAATTTTTATTCAATATGTCAAACTATATTCAAAAATATTTAGGGCCATCTGCCATAAAGCTAAATGCGAACACATAAAAACGAAGATTCTTACATCGTCGAATAAAACTAAAACAATTTGGAATATCGTAAATAGAGAAGTAGGTAAAACAAAATCAGGAGACCGTAGCTTTTTACTTAAGATTGAAGAACTAACTAATAACTTCTAACGATGACACCGCGGCCGCATTTGAACAGTTCTTTACAAATGTTCCAATTGTTACTACGGCTTCTTTAGACTCGTCTCCGGATCTTGCTGCAACATTTTTAAAAGACAATGTTCAAAAATGCAATCAAGATGTGTCATTCGCATGTAGTGAGCCCTATGGCATAATTAAAGCATTTTAGGTGTTAAATTTGAAAAAATTCGAGAATCTCTGGCGCATTTCAGTAAAAATTATTAGCTCAGTGATAGACGAACTTACCCCTCGTTTAGCCAAAATCTTCAATAAATGTGTAGATGAGAGTACTTTTCCTGATCTCATGAAACACAACAAGCTGTACGTTTATTTAAAAGTGGCGATAGGGGTGATCCCACAAATTTCAGACTAGTCTCGGTTCTACCCGTATTAAGTAAAATATTTGAAAAGATTATATTGGGTCAGTTGCTGGCGCACTTTAATGCGCATCAAATTCTCCATAGCCAGCAGTTTGGATTTTCAAAAGGGCGGTCGACAACAGGTGCTGGAGTCATGTTAGTTAAACATATTTATAATGCCTGGGAAGATCGTAGGGACGTTATAGGTGTTTTTGTGACCTGTCCAAGGCATTAGCTACCAGTGTGGCCTGTCACAAAAACTGTGAGAACCACAGATTAACGAAACGGTTTGCTAAAAATTCCAAGGTGAGAACGTTCGAAAACCTAAACTAAATTTATCATTGCTGTTTGCCTGGATAGCGGTCACAAACCACAACAATGAGTACCTTGATGCACGGTGCTGGCAACTGCTATGCATGCCAAGTTTTACTGATGGATACGGAGGAGCGAATTCAGTGCATGGTAGAAGGATGCAATAACATATTTCATCTGCTATGTATCTCTGGCGCAGATAAACTTATACCCGCTGCAAAGATGAATTGGGCCTGTCCAGAGTGCCGCGCCTCTATCAAGAAAGTCGGTGATAACACTCAAACGCCAGTAGGAGCCGCAAAATTGAAGGCGTCTTTCATTAATGATAGGAAAAGAGCGTCTTATAAAACAGAAGAAGAGGACTATGTTTTAAAGACAACTGAATTCCTAGAGATAATGGCGGAGATAAGAGATATCAGAAAGGATATCTCTGATATAGCGGGGAGCCTAGCTTTGTTGACCTCAACGATGAGTCAACATCAGGTGGTAATTGAAAAGTGCTCGACGGTTACCGGAGCGGTCTCTGCCAAGCTGGATAATATAGAAGTGCGGGCAAGGGCTGAGGAAGAGCAAAGAAAGAGTTCTGCGCGCCCCAAAGCTCAAAAGTCCTATGCAGATATGGCCTCTAGTCATCACAAGCAAGAGAGCAGAGAGAATAAAAAAAGCAGCCTGAAAAATGCCAAGCCAACTCTAGCCACCGGAACGACACCGGAACCACAGACGGCACCATTGGAAAGCATTCAAAATTCATCCGAGGAATCCGGGGATGAAGGATGGACAGAAGTTCGGAGAAAAGTTCGGCGACCCAGGTCCCTGTACTGTACTGCTGGACCTAGTGTCACCTCGCTGAAGGCAGTAGAACGGCGGAAATATTTCCATCTTTGGAACATGCTCTCCGGAGTTGACGAAGTAAGGAGCTATCTCCAGCAGCTTTGCTTACCGAAAGCAGGAACAGTTGATGAACTCAAGCCCAAAGGGGACTATAAATCTTATAAGATAGGTGTCCCAGCAGATATCTTCGAAAAATGTTCATCTATCGAGATGTGGCCTGAAAATGCTAGAGTGAAAGCCTGGATACCCTTTCGAGGAGCTCAACCGAAGACTGGCACTCGGGGATAATCTCCGAGTCAGCACAGGGGAGACTCTTGATATTATGTACCAGAACGTTCGAGGTATTAAGAGCAGGCTAGAATACTGGCGTAATAACCTTCCTTCACTAGGACAGGACCTCGTCGCTGCTACGGAGACATTCCTGGACTCATCCGTTGGAGATGCTGAGGTAACGGCGGGAGGTTGGAGCGTGCTGCGCCGGGATCGCCCCACCGCGTGCGGAGGCGTGCTGCTCGCGGCCCGCCCCGGCATCACACTACGCCGATGCCGGGACCTCGAAACAGATCATGGCGAAGATCTTTGGGCCAATTTCACATTGGATGGTGTCCACTTCACAGTCTGTGTGGTCTATGTGGACCCCAGTAAAAAGAAGAACGGGAAACCAATCTCACAGGCGGAAAAAGATGATGAAGATTTTATTTTATTTTATTTATTTCTTTTAACTCTTAATTGTACACTAGGACTACCTCTCTATATTTTATTTTTCTCTTTTCTTCACAGGTTAGCTGTAAGAAATTTCTTTTTAGAAATAAGCTCACCTTTGCATACTGTTTCTGTTATAATTTCCACTGTGTTTTCTGTGCAATAAAGGATTATTATTATGCCCAATATCTAAGCTGGTTCACCAAAACGGAAGGAAATAGGTCAACCTTAAACGGAAACCTTATTATTCTCGGTGACCTCAACATGAATAGTGCATCAGTGTCTATTGTTAATTATTATTACTATTTTCTGAGTGTTTGTTGTATGTATGAGACGAATGATGTGATGAATGCTCACGGGGGCGTGCTTGATGTGGTATTACTGCCGGAGAGCGTCCGTGGTGTAACCGTGCGCACCTCCGTGTCAGGCAGCCTGGTGCCACACGCTGACGCCTACCACCCGCCTCTCGACATCATTGTGCCACTGTCGTCAATGCAAGGCGCAGTCCAGCGATCCGGCCGCTTGGATCCTAGCAACATTGACGGTCACAATGACTGGAATTTTGCCAAGGGCAACCACACAGTCCTGTACGAACACATGTCTAGCGTCACTTGGGACGATATTGCTGAAGCTCCTGATGTGGACACGGCAGTTGGTCGTTTTTACGACACCATATACGATATTTTCAATGAGACAGTGCCGAAAAAAACCAGGAAATGTGTATCTACTAGACGCTACCCAGTGTGGTATACTGGGGATATAATACATGACCTGGCCGCCAAGGCTAAATTACATTGTAAGTGGAAGTCGTGTAAGAGACCAGCTGACTACGCCGCATTCAGTGAGCTGAGAGCCAGTATTAAGTGCCGCATAGCTACAGCTTACATGAACCACATAGTGAGTTTAGAAGGTAATATCAGATACAACCCACGCGCGTTCTGGAAACATGTGAGCGGCCTCAGATCGAAGGGTGGTTTCGAACCTCGGGTCATGCATCAGGGGCAAGAGTGTGCCGGAGAAGAAGCAGCAGCCGCATTTGCAGACTACTTCTCCGGCGTTTTCCTCAGTGACAAGCCGGCGCTGGCACCGGATCTGGTAAACAGATCCGATGACTCGCGTACTGCTAACTACGTCCAAATTACACATGTTTCCCGTAGGGATATAGAGAAAGGACTGAGGCAACTAAGGCCAAGGAGCGCAATTGGACCGGACAACGTCCCTCCTTACTTCTTAAAGGCCTATAGTGATCAGCTGGTACTGCCTTTAGGTTGTATCTTCAACCTAGCTTTTGAGCAAGGGAAGTACCCCACCAGCTGGAAGCTCTCTCGAGTCAGTCCTGTACCCAAGACTAGTGATACTGCCTCTGTAAATCAATATCGTCCGATTGCGATCCTGAGTTCATTGGCAAAATTGTTCGAGTCAGTCATATACGGTAAAATCTATCCACAGATAGCGCCATATTTGTGCGACTCGCAACACGGATTTAGGAGTCGTCGCTCAGTAACCACCAACTTACTGACGTTAGTCGATTTGGTCTCAGAGAGCATGGATCGGGGATGTCAGGTGGACGTCGCCTATCTGGACTTCCGTAAGGCGTTCGATAGAGTTGATAACGATGCCCTAATGAAGAAATTGTGCGCCATAGGATTTGCCCCAAGGCTGTTGGTCTTCTTTGCTGACTACTTGAAAAACCGCCAACAGTTTGTGCGACATGGCTGCTTTGAGTCCCAGCCGTACCACACGCGGTCGGGTGTTAGCCAAGGCTCTATTCTTGGTCCGTTGTTATTTATCATCATGATAAATGACCTAGAATCAGTGCTAAAATATTCTAAATGCCTACTGTACGCGGACGACCTCAAACTAGTACTTCCCATAATGTCAGAAAATAACTGTAGGCTACTACAGGAAGATCTAGATGCGGTCTATAGATGGAGTGTGAGCAACAAACTCCTATTCAATAGTGAAAAATGTTGCATAATGTCTTTCACGCGCTCTCCTCGGCCTATTAGCGTGACGTATACACTCGGCGCGGAGTCCTTGACTCGAGTGTATTCGATGAACGATCTCGGTGTTACGTTTGACCCTAAACTTACATTTCATGAGCACATGAGCACTTTAGCCAAGGAATGCTTTAAAAGATTGGGGTTTGTGATTCGGAATAGTAAGGGATTCCGTAATCTGGGTGTGGTACAGCTTCTTTACACTGCCCTAGTGAGAACCAAACTGGAATCTAGCTCGGTTGTTTGGAATCCACACGAAAGCTCATACGTCCTTATGCTCGAGAAGGTACAAAAAGCTTTTTTACGATACCTATATAAGAGGAAATTTGGGTACTACCCTTATCTCTATCCAACCGCTTTTATATTGGGTATGCTTGGATATAACTCACTAGAGGTGAGACGTAACACTGAACAACTTCTGACTGTGTGTCGATTGTTGCGATGCGACAGTGACTGCGCGACGCTTGTCAGTGCGGTATGCGCGTTATTTGTGCCTGACAATTACGTACGCGGGCGCAGGCACCAGCTGCTAGCGGGCGGCTCGCACCGCACGGTGGCGCGCCGGCAGTCTCCGCTTGTCCGGGCGCGGGACAGCCTGAATGCTCTGTTGGCGGTAGCACCACTGAACGATCTGTTTGGTGATGCATGGAGGGACATTGTGCGAATGTGTGGCAGGTTCTGCGAGATGATGGAATGACAGTAATGTCAAATTATAACATTGAATTTGGTTTTTTATTAATTGATTTATGATTGATGACATATTGTGAATTTTAATTTGGATTGTAAATATTTTATTTTATTGGTATATATCTGTAATTTATGTCGATTTGGCCTCGGCTGTCAAGGCATAGATAAATTATGTTAATAAATAAATAAATTAGACTGTGTAGACCACGAAACATTGCTATTAAAGCTAAAACACTACGGCATAAAAGGCATTAGCTCTAACCTTATGAGATCAAACTTAGAAGGGAGGGTTCAAAAAGCTGACATTAATAGGACAAAATTTTCGGGTTCTCAGGTGAAGATGGGAGTCCCACAGGGATCTATTCTGGGGCCGTTCCTTTTCCTCGTGTGTGTAAATGATTTGTCATTCATGGTTCACAACATGTCAGAGATAGTATTATTTGCAGATGACACGTCACTAATTTTTAAAATTAGGAGGCAAGAAAATACTTACAGGAAACAAATAATGCTCTCTCGCGACTACTGTGCATAAAGTGCGAAAGTGCATAAAATTCACTTTACCTAATAATGTAAGGCAAGTTGAGATTAATATTGTATTGGGGAAAGACAAACTTAAACTAGTAGATGATACTGTATTTCTCGGCATCACTATTGATGCCAAACTTCATCGATTAGTGTATGTAATCTAGTATTTTACAGTATTGGAATAGGTTAATTTTGGTTTTCTTATCTCCAGAAAAGGCTTTTGTTGGAACAATTACTTTTAAAATACTTTTTTGGAGTTTATATATCTTTTCTAAATATGTTTTGTACGATCTTCCGTAGCTACTTATACCATATCCTATAATTGCATCGGCCATTGCCATATATATTAGTCTTAGTATTTTAAACGGTACTTTATATTTAAGAATCGCAAATTTACCCAATAACGCTCTCAGTTTATGACACACATATTGTATGTGCGGTTCCCAGTTGAAGCGCTTATCTATAATCAGTCCTAGGTACTTGTGTTGTTGGACCACCTCTAGTGATGTGCATTTACAGTTTGTATTTTTTGCGTGAAAACATTGATGCTCATGTGCTACGATGCTGGGTTGGGTGTCGGTCGGTGCTGTTGTGAGATGAGTGAATGTGTACTACTTTCGTCTTGTTTGAATTGATAACGAGCGCCGCGTCATGCGCCCATTTGCATAAAAGGTTGTAATTTTCTTGCATAATCCGTTCCGCTGTTTTTATATCACTGTGGGCGACAACCAAGCATGTATCATCGGCAAATTGGTAAACCGATCCTTCTGTTATAATATTACACATATCATTGACATAAAACAGATATTCTAGGGGGGCTAATATGGACCCTTGAGCAGATCCTACCTCAGTATGAGTCAAGCTACTAAGCTGTTCTGCTATTTTTACTGTTTTGAATCGACAGCTGTGATAATTTTTTATCCATTTTAGGAATGGGCCCTGTATACCATTTTGTTCTAATCTATTATATAATGTTTCATATTCCATGGTGTCGAAGGCCTTACTAAAACTACTTACTTCGGGTACGGAATCCTAGAAACCGACTTCAAGCCCTAATTTTCCTCTCGGCATGCGAATGTCGTCTATATACACGAAACGGGGGCTACGAAATTTGTCTTCTGATGGTCATAATTTTTGCAAATTACCTAAATTACTTAGTTACCTTTATTTGGAGTGTTTTAGGAAAGTTAAGTCGGAAACTTCGTTTCTTAACGAAACATTCCTTAATTTTCAAATCTAGAGTGGACACAAATCTCACATCTTTGGCTCTGCCACGCGTATAGGCGAAGACATGACTTTAAGTTACAGCGTGCATTATATACGTATTTTAATATCTTTATTTCCGCGTATTTATTCCATTCGCATTTGTCTCTCGAGTTTTTACCTGCCGCTTTTTGTCAGAGCACATACCCGAAGGGTGCCACTCGGGACCCTTTTAAGGGTGACTCTCGCCTCCGCTGTCCGTCCGTCTGTCCCTCCTTTAATTTGAAATTCCCTGTTGAAATTTTCACACAATGCGTATTTCTATTGCCGTTAATAACCTAGAGCGTAATTAAAAAATATATAAATATAATAAATGCGTTTTCTCTTATACGGTGTTACGAACCCTTCGTGTGCTACTCCGACTCGCACTTCACCGCTTATTATTTATAATAAGCAAGTTATAACTAGAGATTTTTCTGAATGAACTCAATATTTTGAATTTACAAGGTTCTACAAGAGAGTAGAGTTTACGCGAGCAACGGCGATAGACTGCTGAAATCTGGATTCCGCGCGGCGGGCACCGGTGATTTATCTGGTTAGGCTGGTGGTGTAGCTGGAGATAACATTACCGCTCGACACTTCTCGGTCGATCAAGATGTCCTGGAAACTTGAATTAGGCTCATAGGTCTATTATGAAGAGTGTATTAAGGGATAAATCAGAAAACAGTTAATTGAAGTGCAATAAAAAAAAAACGAGAAGTGTTTAATTACTCAAAATTCAAATGTTTTATTGTAAGTAGGCAAAAATAAAGTGAGACACTTACATGGAGATAAATTAATATAAATCAAATATGATCAACTAAACGAATGAGTAACTGATTATGGTTTGAGTATGGACAGGAAATTTCCCTTTCATGTGGTGATTGTTGGCTGAATCTAGCACAGTTCTGAGTTAGATTAACACCATGCACTCTTATCATTTATTGACATAATGATTCTAGTTCGAGTTCGCAGGAGTGTACCCACCGAAACGCCGCACGTGTCCCTCGGGTGGTGCTAAACGAGCTAGAAATCATAGGCAAATAGGCAAATCAAAAGGAAACTTTTCCTTTGTAGCCTATTCTTATAAGCCATACGACAAAACAAATAAATTTAGATGCAGGGTGAAACAGAAAGGTATATAAAGAGTTGTTCGGAACGTTATTCTGGACAGTTATATGATGATACGTTCATCATTTCATCATAAATGGTGGGCCGGTTGAAATCTCATGGAAATGTCAAAACAATTGCTCTGATCAATTTGGTGCCTGCCACCATGCTTTTCTGATATGTACTGTATTCTATTATATCCATAATTCTTTATTGCACAAATATGAATAAAAAGTTACATTTGTGGAAAAAATGTACACAAAGGCGAGCTTATCTCTAAAAAGAGATTTCTTCCAGCAAACAAAGACATGATAGGAAAATTTACCATAAAAGGGTAGGCAGTGCCCAATATCTAATAACTTATCTACAATAAATAAATAAATTAAATATCTATAAAATATGGAAAATCAAATACATTTATACCAAACTACTAAATAAGTACCAATATATACATAAACGTGTACATATAGTAATAATATACATACTATATCATGAAATAGAGAGGAAGTGCTCTTTTACCCGGTTTTTGCAAGAGAAAAGAGTGCGACTGTCTCTTATATTGCAAGGAAGTGCGTTCCACAGTCGGACCGCCTGCTTATATGTATGTAGGGTCATGAAGAGTAGTATTATAAATTAACTATGGTATCCTATCTAAAGCTGGGTAATCATCAGCGAGCTGTGACTGTTACCAAGTAGATACAGTAACGAATTGAGTTGATTCAATCATCGGCTCGACGCTAGCACGCTCGCGGCTGGCTCGCGAACTACGTACACCCCATGATTTTTAGTTCATCATCATGCTCAGCACACATCAACCCACCGCTGGGCACAGGCCTCTTCTCTTAGCGCCAACCCCTACGGTCCTGTGCCATCCGCATCCATTGAGATCCTGTCGACTTTAGTATATCGTCGGACCATCGGGCAGCTGGTCTGCCCACTGGCCTTGTTGCTCCCCGTGGCCACCACTCCGTAACTGCTTTGGTCCACCGTCCGTCAGCCCGTCTAGCCAAGTGTCCCGCCCATCTCCACCTCAGTCTCGTTATCCGCTTACCTACATCTTCGACCTTCGTCTTCCGTCGAATTTCGACGCTTGGCACGCGGTCAACGAGAGATTTTTATGTTTTTTTTTAATGATTTTTAGTCACGGTTCGTGTAACGCTTAAGTAGCGACTCGCTAATGAGCACCCGGCTTTTTAGCCCGAGCCGTGAAAGGACCCTGATCGGGATAACCGCAGATACCAGGCGTCTAAATTTACACCTATTCTCTTTTTTCTACTTTGGGATGTACAAAAAAACACGACGTCACCATTTTTACTATAGGGGGTGATAAAGGCATAGTTGTGCCTACGTTTAGATAGTTACTCCTTGCTCCATTTTGCGTGAAATGAGGCTAGCCCGTCGCTGCAGCTAAGCCTTAGTAAGCAATTATAATACCCAACAATTGTTAATTGTTGTTACTAAAGTAAGCTAAGAGCTAGCTAGGCTAATCTGCTGCCACGTAAAATGTATTTAATAATCAGGCTTATGGGCCATTTAAAAAAAAAAACATGCCAATCTGAGAAAATCGTTTCGAGATAATTGTGTTTCTAACTAAATTCCGTTATTCCCCTCAAAAACTAACAGGAATACTAAAATATCCGTAAAATAATTATGTACTTCATTTGCATTCTACGGCGTAGTTAGTTCAAATTGCCTTCGCAGTTAAGTTGGCTGTTCTGTAAAACTGACAAGTATCAGCAGTTTTCCTGTCAGTCGATAACGCAGATGTCAGTCGGAACGTAAATAAATATTGAAATTATATTTTTTCCGTTTTATACTCGGAAACAACCAGCCAAAAGTAACTATGAAAAAAGAAAAAAAATAAGACATCCATTATCCAAATTAGTTTCTTAAAATAGCCAAAAATTTCACAAAATAAAATTAGAAGTAGTACGTATATATTTTGCGTGGCCCGTAGTGGGCCTCTTCCACCCTGTATGGGAAAAGGCGTGACGCTATGTTTGTCTATGTTTTGTCGATCATATAGCTTCAGCTGTGTAACGACCCTAATCAGGATAAGCGTGGATGCCCGCGGGGCAAACAGTCAATATTGCAAACAGTCCATCTTCATTCCAACACTAAATAAATTAATGAAGATTCTTTGTTTTTCTACTTTGTTTCTCTTTGTGGTGGGTTGTCCTTTGGATTTACAGCTTTGCAATTCAATGTAGAAAAAAAGGGGCCAAGTGCGAGTCGGACTTGCCTATGAAGGGTTCCGTTGTAGCAAGTTATTATGTTTGTGTTGTAACTTTGTGTTTCATAGTGTTTGTATAAATGACAAAGTTATCTTTGCGGTTTTTAATAAATGTTTTATACCTTAAAAACTACTTATTTTATTTTGTTTAAACTAATTTTCGTTGAAAGTATATGTTGAGATACACAGCATATATTTTTTGGAGATTTTTCACTTTCTTACTATAAAGGTAAGGTAAGAGTTTAGGAACCTAACGTCATTTTTAAAGACCTATCTATGGACACCCCACATATATAGGTTTGAATAAAAAAATATTTTTTGGTTTCAGTTCCATGTATGGGGAACCCCATTTAATTGTTTTAATTTTACATTTTTTTATAAAAATCGTAAAGCGATTCACAGAATACATCTACATACCAAATTTCAACTGTGTAGTCCTAATAGTTTCTGCACAAAGTTGCTGTGACATACGGACGGACAGACAAACTTGACGAAAGGATTCCTAAAAATGGCAATTTAGGTGACAAATTAACGTTTAGGGCCGACAACTGAAAGTCGTCCCATGGCGCTGCGTCGGCTAAAGCCCACACAATTTTAATATTAAAAGAGACCTTATTTGTATGAGTTAAGATGTATTTTGCATATCATAGCTAACATGTTTGGAGTGTAAGTGACACATTTTCTATTTGATTTGTAATCTAATAATAATAATAATACCTTGGACACTATTTACACACATTAATCTAGCCCCAAACTAGGATTCCCTGTATCTTGGGTACTAAACAACGATACATATACTTATATAGATAAATATTATACTTTGATAGATAAATAACCATGACTAGGGTACAAACATCCGTTCTTAAAAAACAAATATTTGCTCCCACCGGGACTCAAGCCCAAGACCCTTGGGTTCGTAGGTAGGGCAGACTATTTATTTGATTTATCAAACAAACCAAATGGTTCTTAAAAAAACACGCAGTCCGCCAATTTCGCCATCATTTCTATCCCTCATTAAATTGCCAAGCTTTACTTGCTGGTAATCTTTTAGGATAAGTAGGTACCTTCTGGATTTATAGGGATGTCTTCTAGATTTATAGGGATGTTTTTAAAAGTGGAAAAGGGCGGATGTTGTTAAATATGGCTAATATTTTGTCGCACTTCAAAAATACTGATTTGCCCAGCAAAAAACGATCAGCAAAAACACTTTTTATGTTTTAAATAATTTATCTACACACTTATCATAAACCCTCTTTACTGCGTCTAAAAACCGCACGTTAAGACCCACATAATGTAAAACTATTTGGTAAAAACTCATTTCTTATCTGAAAATTTGTACATTATGACCATAATGTGTAAATTCTCTACATGTTATGACATTCAAATTTCGAACGCCGACGCCCGCCTGCGGGCCGCCCCTAGTTTTTTTGTGAAGTTGGTACTACAGAACAAGCTAAACAACTGCAGAGATAAGAACAATGCCACAATACCGGTCGAACATGCGGTTCCTGAACACATCAAAGAGAGCTTATGATATTGTAATGGTACACGAGGTTCGGTACATTTGATACTTCATTCTGCGTGGTAGAGAGCTAGCCCAACGCCGCGCTGTTTTGAATACGAGAATCGGTTCAGATAACGTTTGGGGGTTTTGCGTAGCTTACTGGCAAAGTTTGCAAAAAAAAAAGACGCGTGGGTTCATTCGTGGAATTTCAGTTCAGGTCAAGTTTTTTTGTCGCATTCCTGCGAGATGTGTAGAGATCAGAGCCGATTTGGCTGCGCGTTGAATAAAATTATGAATAACTAAATAATGAAAGGTTATTATGGAACGATACGGAGAAAGCTATTATGTTGATTGCAAATACACAATTGCGATTGAGGTATGATATGGAGAGTCTGACACCGCTAGTTTGGATAGCAATCTAGTGGTCTTTGCCACGCGCCCTAGCGGTCGGGTAATGCTTAATTAATCGCAACAAGCTTTTATTGGTCAGCGATCAACAGATTCTGTGTATCGGCAGTACCAAATGATGTGAGTGATCACCTACGGTTGATCATAGTGAATATGCGTACACACAATTTGTAGAACGGCGGATCTGCATGGCATGGTTGAAATTAGACCCTGTGTAGTTAGTGATAAGAAGCTTCGCTTGGGCAGAGCGTATTCGCAAGGGACGCCTATAAATACGAGAGTTTGAGAGGGAAGGGCATTCAGTCTCAGCGTCTAGCTACTGTGACAGTCGTCTTTCACGAGTTCTGAACAGTTTTGTCTGCCGTGTTACGCGTCAGAACTATACGAATTTGTGATTGCGGAGTTTCAGTGGGTTTTCGTGAGTGTCTGAAGCGCCGAGATATACCTCGGTTCCTACCTTTATATCAACCTACCCCTAATTCCAAAACTATCCTTGGGTCGTTAGAAAAGAACTTGTAAGTCAATTATTCTGAGTCTGAGTCTGGGCTTGGAGCGACCCTAAATTCCTTTTTCCTTCACCATAGGGTTCCTGGATTGGCTCTTAGGATATTCGCGGGCTAATCCTCTCCTCATTCCTTCGAGTAGCGAGTTTTGTAATTCCCACACACACAGTCGTTAAACATTCAAGCAAATTCAAATCAAACTCAACCATTTTCGAGTGGTGTCGATAATGGACCTGGTATAACACTAGGGTTTTAGACTAGGCTAGACAGGAGTTTAGTTGCGGCTAAACCTAGGTTGTCAGGGCATAGGGAGATGTACCGGCACCAGGCTAAGGTCGTAGCCGCCGCTATCAGTAGCTATGATCGTCTATTCTATCTATCCCAAAATGAGAGGACCCGATTCAGCTGTAAGTTTTGTAAGTTAAGAATGATAAGTCTGAATTTCTCGTTCGTCGAGAAATCCGTTAGGCGTACAATAGTCGAACGAAGTTTGGTTCAGGAAGTTACAGTGTCAAGTTAGACAGAGAAAGCATATATGTCCGCGAGCCGGTAATTCACATCAGTCAGCGGTGTATTGCGCCAGAACGATCGTTGTTATATTTTATGTGATGGCACCATCTGGTTTTTGTATATATGAGCGCATTGGAACATCTTTTGTTTTAGTTTTAGTGATCGACCACAGTTTATAATATTTGTTTGTGATATCGTATAGATATCCGTCGTAGTTTTACGACGTGAGTACTCAATGATATTTCATGTGCTCGCTAGTAGCGGCTTGTGGTGGTTCCAATTATATATTTGGTTCACGGCAATAACGATCCGAAAAGACCGGTTTACACAATTGCGATTTAAGTTCCGAAATGGGTTCTGAACTAGCGGTTACCTCAAAAGGTCCGTAACGTTTTGAAACCTTCAACTCTGCGCAATTTGAGCTGGATGTTATCGAAACGCAAGCATTATTGTTTTAGGATATCTAACCCACACCATAGCGAAGTGCATAGTTCGATAAATACCGAACTATGAATTCCACTAGCCGCAGCACGTCCTGGGCTGAGCCAAATCATATATACCGACTCAACTTACACATTAGACATCCAGCGAAATTTACATTTAATTTAAAAATGCAACTTGAATCCAACCTGACTCAAGGCAATGCAAAACACCTACCCGGACCTAAACAATGAACTTTAGACTGTAAATTGATCTCTTCGCGCGTCCCCGACAACACTCAAATGTCAAAATATCAACAGGATATGTTATCTGTGTTGACACCGGTTTAACTTTGTTCTGAATTTGTTATTTCCATCCGCGGAACCTCATCGATCAAACAGTCTCCCTATGCCCTGCCAACCTAGGTTTAGCCGCAACTAAACTCCTGTCTAGCCTAGTCTAAAAACCTAGTGTTATACCACGTCCATTATCGACACCACTCGAAAATGGTTGAGTTTGATTTGAATGTGCTTGAATGTTTAACGACTGTGTGTGTGGGAATTTCAAAGCTCGCTACTCGAAGGAATGAGGAGAGGATTAGCCCGCGAATATCCTAAGAGCCAATCCAGGAACCCTATGGTGAAGGAAAAAGGAATTTAGGGTCGCTCCAAGCCCAGACTCAGACTCAGATAAATTGACTTAAAAGTTCTTTCCTAACGACCCAAGGATAGTTTTGGAATTAGGGGTAGGTTGATATAAAGGTAGGAACCGAGGTATATCTCGGCGCTTCAGACACTCACGAAAACCCACTGAAACTTCGCAATCACCAATTCGTATAGTTCTGACGCGTAACACGGCAGACAAAACTGTTTGAACTCGTGAAAGACGACTGTCACAGTAGCTAGACGCTGAGACTGAATGCCCTCCCCTCTCAAACTCTCGTATTTATATGCGTCCCTTGCGAATACGCTCTGCCCAAGCGAAGCTTCTTATCACTAACTACACAGGGTCTAATTTCAACCATGCCATGCAGATCCGCCGTTCTACAAATTGTGTGTACGCATATTCACTATGATCAACCGTAGGTGATCACTCAAATCATTTGGTACTGCCGATACACAGAATCTGTTGATCGCTGACCAATAAAAGCTTGTTGCGATTAATTAAGCATTACCCGACCGCTAGGGCGCGTGGCAAAGACCACTAGATTGCTATCCAAACTAGCGGTGTCAGACTCTCCATATCATACCTCAATCGCAATTGTGTATTTGCAATCAACATAATAGCTTTCTCCGTATCGTTCCATAATAACCTTTCATTATTTAGTTATTCATAATTTTATTCAACGCGCAGCCAAATCGGCTCTGATCTCTACACATCTCGCAGGAATGCGACAAAAAAACTTGACCTGAACTGAAATTCCTCGAATGAACCCACGCGTCTTTTTTTTTTTTGCAAACTTTGCCAGTAAGCTACGCAAAACCCCCAAACGTTATCTGAACCGATTCTCGTATTCAAAACAGCGCGGCGTTGGGCTAGCTCTCTACCACGCAGAATGAAGTATCAAATGTACCGAACCTCGTGTACCATTACAGCCCCCTCCCAGACCTTGAGACACTGTTTATCTCAGTTAACATGGCGCAAGGATCTCATTACCACTATGCTACCCATGCTTTGTACATATCTACTCTATATGTACGGACATCTCAAATCATGTACACAGACCGATGAATCTGTCAATTATGTATATAATATTTACACAACTCGATTGAGTTCTCTCCTGTCTTATCTTATTTATCTATCTAACTATACAACCTCGCTTACCCGCAATTTATCCTAATTCGTATTACTATATATATATACAAATTGTTTTTTTTTTTTTTGTTTTTTTTTTTCCAAACCATGCAAGATCCTTAAATCTACAAAGTAGTTACTCAAATTTACAGCTTACAGCTTAATTATATAACTTTTATACACTATCTTATTTATCTACGCCCTTATTCGTCCTCACATAATACCTGGCTATATTTATAGTATTGAAGTTACCCAATATCTCATTTGAACCCGGATCTACTAAAGTATAACAGTTAGGATATACCACTGCCGAAATAATATAAAGCCCTTTATACAACAATGAAAATTTCCGCATGATTTTATGTTCTTTATTTGAACGCACAAAGGTCTTAAGTTTCACATAATCACCTATACGATAGACCTCTAACTTACGCCGTTTGTCCGCCTGTCGCTTACGTCGTTCACTAGAACCTTTAGAGTTTTCTATCGCTACATTTCGCACCTGTTCCGTATCCCGCACACTATGGCCTAATAACCATTCATCGCCTAATTCCTTGTCAATAGTTAACGGTTCCCGCTTACCAAACGCTAACTCATTAGGCGCAAAGCCTGTGCTTGTGTGTTCGATATTATTATAGCAATTCTGAATGTCCGGTAACACGTCGACCCAACTACGATTACTTCCGCTGCAATAAGTTCTAATCAGTCGACCTAGCTCGCGATTCACTCTTTCTACGCTATTAGAATTTGGACAATACACCGACGTATGAGTGACCCGAATCCCCAGCTGTTTGAGTCCAAATTCCCAAACTTTCGATATGAACTGTGGTCCTGAGTCCGTAATTATAGTTTCGATAGGTATTTCCCTATGAAATCTCTTTGTACAAGCGAGCACGCTCCTACCTGTCGCTTTCCGCATTGGATATAATTTTATTACTTTACTGTACACGTCTTGAATCACATATATATATTGATATCCGAATTTACCTACGGGCAATGGCCCATAAAAGTCCGAGAAAACTTTCTCACCCAACCTTTCCGCCAACACCGGTGTACAAGGACCAACGGTATTGTTAGTACTTGGTTTGACCTTTTGACATATGTCACAACTTCTTATCACCGCGCTTATCACCCTACTCATATGAAGAAAATAATATCTGTCCTTCATCAGTGCTAATATTTTATATCTGCCGTAGTGACCTATTTCTTCATGTATGTGTAAAATAAGTTCCTCCTGTAGTGATTTCGGAATTACTAGCAACTGTACGTTCCGCTTCGGCACGTGAAAATATAACGTATCACCTACTAGCTTATAATTTTCAAAACCTCTTATCCCCGGCTGAACATTTGTACTGTCAATCATACCTCCAGGTCCCGCTATTTGCCTGCTTAGCGTGTCGGCAATTTGATTATCAGTCCCTCTCACAAATTCTATGTCGTAATCGAATTGCTCTAAAAACATAATCCACCTCGTTACGCGTGCCCCTAATAAGGTCCACGACTTAATGAACGTCAAACTTTTATGATCAGTTCTAATAATAACCTTTTCTCCCCGCAAATATATCTCAAATCGCTTTAAAGTGTATATAACTGCATACATTTCCTGTTCACTGGTAGCCCATCTCGTCTGAGCACCCTTAAATGCCTGCGAACAGAACCCTATAATTAGTTCCTGGCCCGATTCATCTAATTGATAAACATAGCCCCCAATTCCTATAACGCTGGCGTCACATTGAACATAATATGTTTTTCCCGCCAATGGCTGACTCAAAATTATACTTTCTAAGAATTGATTTTTTTATCTCGTCAAAAGCACTTTGCATCTGCGCACTCCAGATGAACTTGACTCCAGACCGTAATAAATTGTACAAGGGCTGTGTCAACGTTCCAAAATTTTTTATAAACCTCCGAAAGTAATTTATGAACCCCAAAAACGCCCTCAATTGCCTGACAGTTCTGGGTGACGGATATAATTTAAGTGTTTCAATTTTGTCCGGGTCCATCTGCAAACCTTGTGTAGACAAAATGTGCCCCAATAACTTGACCTTTTTTTGTGCAAACTCGCATTTTTTTAGTTTGCATGTGAAGCCCGCGTCTTTCAACTTACTCAGAACCGTGTCCACTTGAGACAAATGCTGTTCGAAGTCACCCTCAGTTAAAATTGCCAAATCGTCAACAAAATTTAAACAATATGACCTAAACTCTGGCCCTAGAATTAAGTCCATCGCCCTCGAAAATGAACCCACACTGGTTTTCAACCCCTGAGGTAAAACGTTGTAAACATAACTTCTGCCTTGATATACAAAACCCGTGTATCGTTTAGATTCGTCTGATAATGGTATAAAAAAATACGCATCTTTGATATCAATAACTCCTATGTAATTTATCCGGCGCCCGGATTGCAATATCTCACTCATTAAAGGTGTGGTTTCAACCTCACCAACCATTCCCATGTTTAATTGTCGTGCATCTAGCAAAATACGGACCTCTCCTGATTTCTTTAATGTACAAGTCAATGGACTGCTGAAATCCGTAGATTGCCTGCTAATAATACCTATAAATTCCATCTCTCCCAAACGTTTTGTTACTTTATCGCGATATGCGAACGGTATGGGATAGCTTCGTTTTACGAAAGGCGTTTCATCTCTCATTTTTATCTCATGTATATATTTATTTGTCCGACCTATCCTATCGCTAAACAACTCTGCATGTTTATTTAACACCGGCAATAACTTTGTTTTGTGTTCTACAGGTATTGATGAATTATTCACATATTCCTCTATCATATTTCTACTGGTATCTTGGTTCTGTACTTCCATTGTACAACAGCAAAAATCCTGATTAGGGCCAGTACCTAATGGTATTTCACACATCCGCCCGGCGCTTCGTATAATTAGCCTCTTATTACCCTCACACGTTAAACTGGCTCGCGTCTGTTGTATAAAATCAAACCCCAAAATTAAATCTTTAGGCACCTTTGTTAATACTAGCATTGGAGTATCGATAACGCATTCACCTATTGTTAATGGTAACGTTACTAATTTATCAACCTTTTCCTTATTGACTCCAAATGCACCTGTGATTCTCAAACTTGGAATCGGTATTTCCGTCGGTTTTCCCAATTGTCTGCACACTTCTTCGTACACTCTCCGACTTATTACACTGATTTCGCTCCCCGAATCAATCAAACTCCTTACAACAATATTCCCAATACGCACATCTATCTCAGGTAATGTCAAAGTACTACATAACTCGCGCCCACACTCAGTCGAATCGTCGTCTCTGAATATCGTATGTAAGCGTCTGTCATTTCGATCTCTACAATTCGATCTAGATTTTTCATCTAAACACACGGCATATCCGTGCGCTTTATGCGCTAGTAATTGAATAAATTCATTCACACCCACGTTCGAATCCAAATTACACAAATCATACAATCTATGCTTTTTTCCAATTTGATCGGCTGTCCACCCGAACCGTAATAAATATCTGAGCGCGAACGACCCGCGCGAGTCCACTAGTTTTTTGAATTCTGACTTATCGCATTATTCCTGTCACTTGAACTTTGCCCTGCCTCTGTATCTCCTGAACTATCATTGCCCCTCTGAAACCCTATTGCCCTGAAGCTAGGCTGAGGCTGTCTGCCTCTACCGCGAAAATAACCGCGACCACGCGTCCCAAATTCGTTTCGCGCCTTCGTTACCGCGTTATAATTATTCCTACGACTCATCGCGTTATAACGTATCGTATTTACCCGCATAGCTCGATATTGCCCACGCATGTAGCTATTCCGCCTTACATTATTCGTATCCATAGGTTCCGAACCATGTATCGCACTTAATCCCCCATCGACATTCCGTTCTAAATGTCGAAGGAATTCGACCGCATCCCGTATGGTCATTGACTCCTTTCTAGCAAAAAACGCTACCTGAATATCACGCGGCAACTGTCTGAAAATCGTGTTGATTTTCTCCGTATCAGTAAACGGTATCGTAAGCTCATATATGCTATTCAATTGAGAGGCAAAGAATTCTTCCATACTTTGTCCTTTCTTAGAATCAAACTTCGCAGTTAGGAACCTTTGTTTAATTAATTCCTGTTCATTATCACCCCAGAATACCTCTCTGAAATCTTTTTCAAAATCCGAATAGGTTCGCCATGAGTCTCTGTATATGCTCATTCGAACTTTTGCAATTCCTACCAAAATATCCGTTGCCCATATCAAAGCCCTAGAACTATCTCCCGAGACCTTAATATAAGCCTTTAAATCTCTTAAGAAAATCATCGGATTTTCCGAACTTCGCCCATCGAATGTCGGCAACTTCTGTGTCATTTTCACAATGCATGATTGACGTTTTTCTACCGATTGTTCAAACGTCTCTAGTTCCTGTCTGTCAGTCTGTCTGTCCGAAGTCCTACTAGTATTGCTCGTGCTGGAACCCCTTTCCAAACTGTCTAATCTATTCACTATTTCAGATAATAATTGCGTCACCTGCCCTGACGCCATTTCACTTGTGTGTGAAAGTGAATTTTGTGCTACCCGACTACCGTTTTTCCTAGGCCGGCCGGCTATTATTCCTATTAAACCGCCGTAGCTCGTACAAAGAATTGTGAAAACAATGCCCCTTTTTTGCTTATTTCTTATTTACAAACTGAACTGTTTAAAATCGTTTCTACGTTGTGTTATTTTTAAAAGTAACGCGTTAGACCTTGATTCTTTTAGAATATCTAGGAATATCTAGGTATCAGACTATCTAGGATATCCTGGTCACGGCACCAGAAATCTGTACCGGCACCAGGCTAAGGTCGTAGCCGCCGCTATCAGTAGCTATGATCGTCTATTCTATCTATCCCAAAATGAGAGGACCCGATTCAGCTGTAAGTTTTGTAAGTTAAGAATGATAAGTCTGAATTTCTCGTTTGTCGAGAAATCCGTTAGGCGTACAATAGTCGAACGAAGTTTGGTTCAGGAAGTTACAGTGTCAAGTTAGACAGAGAAAGCATATATGTCCGCGAGCCGGTAATTCACATCAGTCAGCGGTGTATTGCGCCAGAACGATCGTTGTTATATTTTATGTGATGGCACCATCTGGTTTTTGTATATATGAGCGCATTGGAACATCTTTTGTTTTAGTTTTAGTGATCGACCACAGTTTATAATATTTGTTTGTGATATCGTATAGATATCCGTCGTAGTTTTACGACGTGAGTACTCAATGATATTTCATGTGCTCGCTAGTAGCGGCTTGTGGTGGTTCCAATTATATATTTGGTTCACGGCAATAACGATCCGAAAAGACCGGTTTACACAATTGCGATTTGAGTTCCGAAATGGGTTCTGAACTAGCGGTTACCTCAAAAGGTCCGTAACGTTTTGAAACCTTCAACTCTGCGCAATTTGAGCTGGATGTTATCGAAACGCAAGCATTATTGTTTTAGGATATCTAACCCACACCATAGCGAAGTGCATAGTTCGATAAATACCGAACTATGAATTCCACTAGCCGCAGCACGTCCTGGGCTGAGCCAAATCATATATACCGACTCAACTTACACATTAGACATCCAGCGAAATTTACATTTAATTTAAAAATGCAACTTGAATCCAACCTGACTCAAGGCAATGCAAAGCACCTACCCGGACCTAAACAATGAACTTTAGACTGTAAATTGATCTCTTCGCGCGTCCCCGACAACACTCAAATGTCAAAATATCAACAGGATATGTTATCTGTGTTGACACCGGTTTAACTTTGTTCTGAATTTGTTATTTCCATCCGCGGAACCTCATCGATCAAACAGTCTCCCTATGCCCTGCCAACCTAGGTTTAGCCGCAACTAAACTCCTGTCTAGCCTAGTCTAAAAACCTAGTGTTATACCACGTCCATTATCGACACCACTCGAAAATGGTTGAGTTTGATTTGAATGTGCTTGAATGTTTAACGACTGTGTGTGTGGGAATTTCAAAGCTCGCTACTCGAAGGAATGAGGAGAGGATTAGCCCGCGAATATCCTAAGAGCCAATCCAGGAACCCTATGGTGAAGGAAAAAGGAATTTAGGGTCGCTCCAAGCCCAGACTCAGACTCAGATAAATTGACTTAAAAGTTCTTTCCTAACGACCCAAGGATAGTTTTGGAATTAGGGGTAGGTTGATATAAAGGTAGGAACCGAGGTATATCTCGGCGCTTCAGACACTCACGAAAACCCACTGAAACTTCGCAATCACCAATTCGTATAGTTCTGACGCGTAACACGGCAGACAAAACTGTTTGAACTCGTGAAAGACGACTGTCACAGTAGCTAGACGCTGAGACTGAATGCCCTCCCCTCTCAAACTCTCGTATTTATATGCGTCCCTTGCGAATACGCTCTGCCCAAGCGAAGCTTCTTATCACTAACTACACAGGGTCTAATTTCAACCATGCCATGCAGATCCGCCGTTCTACAAATTGTGTGTACGCATATTCACTATGATCAACCGTAGGTGATCACTCAAATCATTTGGTACTGCCGATACACAGAATCTGTTGATCGCTGACCAATAAAAGCTTGTTGCGATTAATTAAGCATTACCCGACCGCTAGGGCGCGTGGCAAAGACCACTAGATTGCTATCCAAACTAGCGGTGTCAGACTCTCCATATCATACCTCAATCGCAATTGTGTATTTGCAATCAACATAATAGCTTTCTCCGTATCGTTCCATAATAACCTTTCATTATTTAGTTATTCATAATTTTATTCAACGCGCAGCCAAATCGGCTCTGATCTCTACACATCTCGCAGGAATGCGACAAAAAAACTTGACCTGAACTGAAATTCCTCGAATGAACCCACGCGTCTTTTTTTTTTTTGCAAACTTTGCCAGTAAGCTACGCAAAACCCCCAAACGTTATCTGAACCGATTCTCGTATTCAAAACAGCGCGGCGTTGGGCTAGCTCTCTACCACGCAGAATGAAGTATCAAATGTACCGAACCTCGTGTACCATTACAGAGACTGTTTGATCGATGAGGTTCCGCGGATGGAAATAACAAATTCAGAACAAAGTTAAACCGGTGTCAACACAGATAACATATCCTGTTGATATTTTGACATTTGAGTGTTATCGGGGACGCGCGAAGAGATCAATTTACAGTCTAAAGTTCATTGTTTAGGTCCGGGTAGGTGTTTTGCATTGCCTTGGGTCAGATTGGATTCAAGTTGCATTTTTAAATTAAATGTAAATTTCGCTGGATGTCTAATGTGTAAGTTGAGTCGGTATATATGATTTGGCTCAGCCCAGGACGTGCTGCGGCTAGTGGAATTCATAGTTCGGTATTTATCGAACTATGCACTTCGCTATGGTGTGGGTTAGATATCCTAAAACAATAATGCTTGCGTTTCGATAACATCCAGCTCAAATTGCGCAGAGTTGAAGGTTTCAAAACGTTACGGACCTTTTGAGGTAACCGCTAGTTCAGAACCCATTTCGGAACTCAAATCGCAATTGTGTAAACCGGTCTTTTCGGATCGTTATTGCCGTGAACCAAATATATAATTGGAACCACCACAAGCCGCTACTAGCGAGCACATGAAATATCATTGAGTACTCACGTCGTAAAACTACGACGGATATCTATACGATATCACAAACAAATATTATAAACTGTGGTCGATCACTAAAACTAAAACTAAACCTAAAACAAATGATGTTCCAATGCGCTCATATATACAAAAACCAGATGGTGCCATCACATAAAATATAACAACGATCGTTCTGGCGCAATACACCGCTGACTGATGTGAATTACCGGCTCGCGGACATATATGCTTTCTCTGTCTAACTTGAAACTGTAACTTCCTGAACCAAACTTCGTTCGACTATTGTACGCCTAACGGATTTCTCGACGAACGAGAAATTCAGACTTATCATTCTTACTTACAAATCTTACAGCTGAATCGGGTCCTCTCATTTTGGGATAGATAGAATAGACGATCGTAGCTACTGATAGCGGCGGCTCCGACCTTGGCCTGGTGCCGGTACAGATTTCTGGTGCCGTGACCGAAGGATATCCTAGATAGTCTGATACCTAGATATTCTAAAAGAATCAAGGTCTAACGCGTTACTTTTAAAAATAACACAACGTAGAAACGATTTTAAACAGTTCAGTTTGTAAATAAGAAATAAGCAAAAAAGGGGCATTGTTTTCAGACGAGCTACGGCGGTTTAATAGGAATAATGGCCGGCCGGCCTAGGAAAATCGTAAGTCGGGTAGCACAAAATTCACTTTCACACACAAGTGAAATGGCGTCAGGGCAGGTGACGCAATTGTTATCTGAAATAGTGAAAAGATTAGACAGTTTGGAAAGGGGTTCCAGCACGAGCAATGCTAGTAGGACTTCGGACAGACAGACTGACAGACAGGAACTAGAGACGTTTGAACAATCGGTAGAAAAACGTCAATCATGCATTGTGAAAATGACACAGAAGTTGCCGACATTCGATGGGCGAAATTCGGAAAATCCGATGATTTTCTTAAGAGATTTAAAGGCTTATATTAAAGTCTCGGGAGATAGTTCTAGGGCTTTGATATGGGCAACGGATAGTTTGGTAGGAATTGCGAAAGTTCGAATGAGCATATACAGAGACTCATGGCGAACCTATTCGGATTTTGAAAAAGATTTCAGAGAGGTATTCTGGGGTGATAATGAACAGGAATTAATTAAGCAAAGATTCCTAACTGCGAAGTTTGATTCTAAGAAAGGTCAAAGTATGGAAGAATTCTTTGCCTCTCAATTGAATAGCATATATGAGCTTACGATACCGTTTACTGATACGGAGAAAATCAACACGATTTTCAGACAGTTGCCGCGTGATATTCAGGTAGCGTTTTTTGCTAGAAAGGAGTCAATGTCTATACGTGATGCGGTCGAATTCCTTCGGCATTTAGAACGGAATGTCGATGGGGGATTAAGTGCGATACATGGTTCTGAGACAATGGATACGAATAATGTAAGGCGGAATAGCTACATGCGGGGGCAATATCGAGCTATGCGGGTAAATACGTTACGTTATAACGCGATGAGTCGTAGGAATAATTATAACGCGGTAACGAAGGCGCGAAACGAATTTGGGACGCGTGGTCGCGGTTATTTTCGCGGTAGAGGCAGACAGCCTCAGCCAAGCTTCAAGGCAATAAGGTTTCAGAGGGGCAATGATAGTTCAGGAGATACGTTGGCAGGGCAAAGTTCAAGTGACAGGAATAATGCGATAAGTCAGAATTCAAAAAACTAGTGGACTCGCGCGGGTCGTTCGCGCTCAGATAATTATTACGGTTCGGGTGGACAGCCGATCGAATTGGGAAAAAGCATAGACTGTATGATTTGTGTAATTTGGATTCGAACGTGGGTGTGAATGAATTTATTCAATTATTAGCGCATAATGCGCATGGATATGCCGTGTGTTTAGATGAAAAATCTAGATCGAATTGTAGAGATCGAAATGACAGACGTTTACATACGATATTCAGAGACGACGATTCGACTGAGTGTGGGCGCGAGTTATGTAGTACTTTGACATTACCTGAGATAGATGTGCGTATTGGGAATATTGTTGTAAGGAGTTTGATTGATTCGGGGAGCGAAATCAGCGTAATAAGTCGGAGAGTGTACGAAGAAGTGTGCAGACAATTGGGAAAACCGACGGAAATATCGATTCCAAGTTTGAGAATCACAGGTGCATTTGGAGTCAGTAAGGAAAAGGTTGATAAATTAGTAACGTTACCATTAACGGTAGGTGAATGCGTTATCGATACTCCAATGCTAGTATTAACAAGGGTGCCTAAAGATTTAATTTTAGGGTTTGATTTTATACAACAGACGCGAGCGAGTTTAATGTGTGAGGGTAATAAGAGGCTAATTATACGAAGCGCCGGGCGGATGTGTGAAATACCATTAGGTACTGGTCCTAATCCGGAATCTTGCTGTTGTACAATGGAAGTACAGAACCAAGATACCAGTAGAAATATGATAGAGGAATATGTGAATAATTCATCAATACCTGTTGAACACAAAACAAAGTTATTGCCGGTGTTAAATAAACATGCAGAGTTGTTTAGCGATAGGATAGGTCGGACAAATAAATATATACATGAGATAAAAATGAGAGATGAAACGCCTTTCGTAAAACGAAGCTATCCCATACCGTTCGCATATCGCGATAAAGTAACAAAACGTTTGGAAGAGATGGAATTGATAGGTATTATTAGCAGGCAATCTACGGATTTCAGCAGTCCATTGACTTGTACATTAAAGAAATCAGGAGAGGTCCGTATTTTGCTAGATGCACGACAATTAAACATGGGAATGGTTGGTGAGGTTGAAACCACACCTTTAATGAGTGAGATATTGCAATCCGGGCGCCGGATAAATTACATAGGAGTTATTGATATCAAAGATGCGTATTTTTCTATACCATTATCAGACGAATCTAAACGATACACGGGTTTTGTATATCAAGGCAGAAGTTATGTTTACAACGTTTTACCTCAGGGGTTGAAAACCAGTGTGGGTTCATTTTCGAGGGCGATGGACTTAATTCTAGGGCCAGAGGTTAGGTCATATTGTTTAAATTTTGTTGACGATTTGGCAATTTTAACTGAGGGTGACTTCGAACAGCATTTGTCTCAAGTGGACACGGTTCTGAGTAAATTGAAAGACGCGGGCTTCACATGCAAACTAAAAAAATGCGAGTTTGCACAAAAAAAGGTCAAGTTATTGGGGCATATTTTGTCTACACAAGGTTTGCAGATGGACCCGGACAAAATTGAAACACTTAAATTATATCCGTCACCCAGAACTGTCAGGCAATTGAGGGCGTTTTTGGGGTTCATAAATTACTTTAGGAGGTTTATAAAAAATTTTGGAACGTTAACACAGCCCTTGTACAATTTATTACGGTCTGGAGTCAAGTTCATCTGGAGTGCGCAGATGCAAAGTGCTTTTGACGAGATAAAAAATCAATTCTCAGAAAGTATAATTTTGAGTCAGCCATTGGCGGGAAAAACATATTATGTTCAATGTGACGCCAGCGCTATAGGAATTGGGGGCTATGTTTATCAATTAGATGATTCGGGCCAGGAACGAATTATAGGGTTCTGTTCGCAGGCATTTAAGGGTGCTCAGACGAGATGGGCTACCAGTGAACAGGAAATGTATGCAGTTATATACACTTTAAAGCGATTTGAGATATATTTGCGGGGAGAAAAAGTTATTATTAGAACTGATCATAAAAGTTTGACGTTCATTAAGTCGTGGACCTTATTAGGGGCACGCGTAACGAGGTGGATTATGTTTTTAGAGCAATTCGATTACGACATAGAATTTGTGCGAGGGACTGATAATCAAATTGCCGACACGCTAAGCAGGCAAATAGCGGGACCTGGAGGTATGATTGACAGTACAAATGTTCAGCCGGGGATATTCTGGTTTCAGGCATCGAATACCGCAAGTGTTATTTCGAGTTTACGGGACATTGCGAGATTACAAAGCGAAGATGAGCGGTTAAATCGAATTAGCGGTTGTATCAGACGTAATGTAGTAGATACGGGGACAAGAGGTTTTGAAAATTACAAGCTAGTAGGTGATACGTTATATTTTCACGTGCCGAAGCGGAACGTACAGTTGCTAGTAATTTCGAAATCACTACAGGAGGAACTAATTTTACACATACATGAAGAAATAAGTCACTACGGCAGATATAAAATATTAGCACTGATGAAGGACAGATATTATTTTCTTCATATGAGTAGGGTGATAAGCGCGGTGATAAGAAGTTGTGACATATGTCAAAAGGTCCTTTTTTGGTTGGTCCTTGTACACCGGTGTTGGCGGAAAAGTTGGGTGAGAAAGTTTTCTCGGACCTTTATGGGCCATTGCCCGTAGGTAAATTCGGATATCAATATATATATGTGATTCAAGACGTGTACAGTAAAGTAATAAAATTATATCCAATGCGAAAAGCGACAGGTAGGAGCGTGCTCGCTTGTACAAAGAGATTTCATAGGGAAGTACCTATCGAAACTATAATTACGGACTCAGGACCACAGTTCATATCGAAAGTTTGGGAATTTGGACTCAAACAGCTGGGGATTCGGGTCACTCATACGTCGGTGAATTGTCCAAATTCTAATAGCGTAGAAAGAGTGAATCGCGAGCTAGGTCGGCTGATTAGAACTTATTGCGGCGGAAGTAATCGTAGTTGGGTAGACGTGTTACCGGACATTCAGAATTGCTATAATAATATCGAACACACAAGCACAGGCTTTGCGCCTAATGAGTTAGCGTTTGGTAGGCGGGAACCGTTAACTATTGACAAGGAATTAGGCGATGAATGGTTATTAGGCCATAGTGTGCGAGATTCGGAACAGGTGCGGAATGTAGCGATAGAAAACTCTAAAAGTTCTAGTGAACGACGTAAGCGACAGGCGGACAAACGGCGTAAGTTAGAGGTCTATCGTATAGGTGATTATGTGAAACTTAAGACCTTTGTGCGTTCAAATAAAGAACATAAAATCATGCGGAAATTTTCGTTGTTGTATAAAGGGCCTTATGTTATTTCGGCAGTGGTATATCCTAACTGTTATACGTTAGTAGATCCGGGTTCAAATGAGATATTGGGTAACTTCAATACTATAAATATAGCCAGGTATTATGTGAGGACGAATAAGGGCGTAGATAAATAAGATAGTGTATAAAAGTTATATAATTAAGCTGTAAGCTGTAAATTTGAGTAACTACTTTGTAGATTTGAGGATCTTGCATGGTTTGCAAAAAAAAACCCAAAAAAAAAAAAAAAAAAACAAAAAAAAACAATTTGTATATATATATATAGTAATACGAATTAGGATAAATTGCGGGTAAGCGAGGTTGTATAGTTAGATAGATAAATATGATAAGACAGGAGAGAACTCAATCGAGTTGTATAAATATTATATACATAATTGACAGATTCATCGGTCGGTGTACATGATTTGAGATGTCCGTACATATAGAGTAGATATGTACAAAGCATGGGTAGCATAGTGGTAATGAGATCCTTGCGCCATGTTAACTGAGATAAACAGTGTCTCAAGGTCTGGGAGGGGGCTGTAATGGTACACGAGGTTCGGTACATTTGATACTTCATTCTGCGTGGTAGAGAGCTAGCCCAACGCCGCGCTGTTTTGAATACGAGAATCGGTTCAGATAACGTTTGGGGGTTTTGCGTAGCTTACTGGCAAAGTTTGCAAAAAAAAAAGACGCGTGGGTTCATTCGTGGAATTTCAGTTCAGGTCAAGTTTTTTTGTCGCATTCCTGCGAGATGTGTAGAGATCAGAGCCGATTTGGCTGCGCGTTGAATAAAATTATGAATAACTAAATAATGAAAGGTTATTATGGAACGATACGGAGAAAGCTATTATGTTGATTGCAAATACACAATTGCGATTGAGGTATGATATGGAGAGTCTGACACCGCTAGTTTGGATAGCAATCTAGTGGTCTTTGCCACGCGCCCTAGCGGTCGGGTAATGCTTAATTAATCGCAACAAGCTTTTATTGGTCAGCGATCAACAGATTCTGTGTATCGGCAGTACCAAATGATTTGAGTGATCACCTACGGTTGATCATAGTGAATATGCGTACACACAATTTGTAGAACGGCGGATCTGCATGGCATGGTTGAAATTAGACCCTGTGTAGTTAGTGATAAGAAGCTTCGCTTGGGCAGAGCGTATTCGCAAGGGACGCCTATAAATACGAGAGTTTGAGAGGGGAGGGCTTTCAGTCTCAGCGTCTAGCTACTGTGACAGTCGTCTTTCACGAGTTCTGAACAGTTTTGTCTGCCGTGTTACGCTTCAGAACTATACGAATTTGTGATTGCGGAGTTTCAGTGGGTTTTCGTGAGTGTCTGAAGCGCCGAGATATACCTCGGTTCCTACCTTTATATCAACCTACCCCTAATTCCAAAACTATCCTTGGGTCGTTAGAAAAGAACTTGTAAGTCAATTATTCTGAGTCTGAGTCTGGGCTTGGAGCGACCCTAAATTCCTTTTTCCTTCACCATAGGGTTCCTGGATTGGCTCTTAGGATAATCGCGGGCTAATCCTCTCCTCATTCCTTCGAGTAGCGAGTTTTGTAATTCCCACACACACAGTCGTTAAACATTCAAGCACATTCAAATCAAACTCAACCATTTTCGAGTGGTGTCGATAATGGACGTGGTATAACACTAGGGTTTTAGACTAGGCTAGACAGGAGTTTAGTTGCGGCTAAACCTAGGTTGTCAGGGCATAGGGAGACTGTTTGATCGATGAGGTTCCGCGGATGGAAATAACAAATTCAGAACAAAGTTAAACCGGTGTCAACACAGATAACATATCCTGTTGATATTTTGACATTTGAATGTTATCGGGGACGCGCGAAGAGATCAATTTACAGTCTAAAGTTCATTGTTTAGGTCCGGGTAGGTGTTTTGCATTGCCTTGGGTCAGATTGGATTCAAGTTGCATTTTTAAATTAAATGTAAATTTCGCTGGATGTCTAATGTGTAAGTTGAGTCGGTATATATGATTTGGCTCAGCCCAGGACGTGCTGCGGCTAGTGGAATTCATAGTTCGGTATTTATCGAACTATGCACTTCGCTATGGTGTGGGTTAGATATCCTAAAACAATAATGCTTGCGTTTCGATAACATCCAGCTCAAATTGCGCAGAGTTGAAGGTTTCAAAACGTTACGGACCTTTTGAGGTAACCGCTAGTTCAGAACCCATTTCGGAACTCAAATCGCAATTGTGTAAACCGGTCTTTTCGGATCGTTATTGCCGTGAACCAAATATATAATTGGAACCACCACAAGCCGCTACTAGCGAGCACATGAAATATCATTGAGTACTCACGTCGTAAAACTACGACGGATATCTATACGATATCACAAACAAATATTATAAACTGTGGTCGATCACTAAAACTAAAACTAAAACTAAAACAAAAGATGTTCCAATGCGCTCATATATACAAAAACCAGATGGTGCCATCACATAAAATATAACAACGATCGTTCTGGCGCAATACACCGCTGACTGATGTGAATTACCGGCTCGCGGACATATATGCTTTCTCTGTCTAACTTGAAACTGTAACTTCCTGAACCAAACTTCGTTCGACTATTGTACGCCTAACGGATTTCTCGATGAACGAGAAATTCAGACTTATCATTCTTACTTACAAATCTTACAGCTGAATCGGGTCCTCTCATTTTGGGATAGATAGAATAGACGATCGTAGCTACTGATAGCGGCGGCTCCGACCTTGGCCTGGTGCCGGTACAATATGTGTATAGATAAAATAGTGTATGTAACTGTATATAATTAGGCATTAAAACTCTCGAGTGACATTATTATAAAAGTAGCCTACTCTCGAGTATTAATGCCCTCCATTATGTAGCAGTCACAAAAACTACCTACTATTATCTACACACGTATCATAAACCCTCTTTAGTGCGTCGAAAAACCGCACGTTAAGACCAGCATAATGTAAAACTATTTGGTATAAAATCATTTCTTATCTGAAAATTTGTACGTTATGACCATAATGTGTAAATTTTCTACATATTATCAAATTCAAATTTCGAACGTGCCGCCCCTAGTTTGTCTGTGAAGTTGGTACTACTGAACAAGTTAAACAAGTTCAGAGTAATTATCAATGCCACAATGCCGGTCGAACATGCGGTTCCTAACCACATCAAAGATAACGAATGTTATGTGTCTAGATAAACTAGTGTTTGTAACTGTACATAATTAGGCATTATGTAACAGTCACATAAACTACTATTATTTAGCTTCACCTGTCCCAGGCTCTGACTGTCAATAATCTAATCTTGCAAGTTAAATTTGACCAACATACCGTCTTACGATGTAGCTGAAATTTTGATAGAGCTGATCTGATGATGGAGCTGGAAGGAGGCTATGGGGATTTTGTCTTAAAACAACGCAATCCCATTGCGTTTAGGCTCGTAATTCGTCTTGACAAGTACTTTGGTCATAGATGATATCCACTTTGGTCATAGATGATATCCACTTTGGTCATAGATGATATCCACTTTGGTCATAGATGATATCCAGGTTCTGAATATGGAGCCGGAAGGTGGCCATGGGAACTCTGAAAACTAATAACACCTAATAACAGCAACCGGAATTCCCACACGATGTCTCTTCTTTCTACTCCTCGGCATAACACTGCCGCTTACAAACACTCGTTTAGGTTAACGGCGATCCGACTGTGGAACGCACTTCCCTGCGCTATTAGAGATAGTCCCTCAATTTTCACTTTTAAGACAAGATTGAAAGAGCATTTCCTTTCTCTTTCGTGATAGGTACTTTTGATATATATATTATTTTTTGCTTTTGTATTTTATTTAGTATATATCATTTAATACATGATTATGTTTTAGTTGTAAACAATTCGATGTGTACAGTTTTATTGCGCACTAGGACTCTCCTGTTGCACAATTTTTCCTGTCCTGCCTAGGTTTTCTGGTAGAAATCTCTCTTTATAGATAAGCTCGCCTTTGCTCATAAGACTGTTTTGTTACCTTACTATTAAGATTTATGTGCAATAAAGAATAAAGAACACCTCATTTTAAAAAATAAGTTTATTCCTTCTTTATGGTGAAGTGAAACGTAATTTTTACAAGTTTTTACAGTATAATTTGTTCATAAATAAAAGCATTACCAGTAGGCCTCTCATTTAATTCTGAAAACTAGCAAAGTCGCAATAAGAGACACCTCGGGTCAAACGATCGTGTCGTGATTAGTAATTATTTCAAAGGCAAGATTTTCAAGGAAATTATAAATCGAAATTCATAGAATTACAATATAAGGCTCAGGTATAGCAATGAAAGGCAAGTTCAAATCCATAATATGTCAATATTTCAGAATGTGCCTTGAATTTCTTGAGAACTACCTACTTGCTTTTTTAATATCTGCATAGTTAGAATATCTGACAAAATATTGCCAATGCTGTTGAAAATTTATATTTCCTGAAGGTTGAATATGCATTTTATTGCTTCTGAATATGTTCTGCAGCTAGTCTGCTGCTGCTAGTCTGCTGTAGTAGTATTTAATCAACAGCATGTGGATAACCTTAATTTCACTGCCGGCAGAACTATTCTGGTCTCGCTGTAGTAAAAGCGCCACCTGTGAGAGATGTACTGAACTACATTAGTTTTACTATCCACTACTAGAAAGCGGTAGCATGCGGTAGTCTTAAAGTACAAAAGCAGCCAATAGATAGCGCTTTCGTGAATCGTAAACGATTCTCTTGGGATTATTGGTCGAATGATTTATTTCGTTCGCCTTTAAAATTGCTATTGTCGCGTTCCGAGTCACGTCAATAAAGACATCATCGCTCACGTGACGTCACGATCATCATGCACGTTCCGAGTGGGAATAGGCGACCATCATAGATATTCGGAATGCTTTGAACGCGACGGTAGGCGTTGACACTGACAATGACACTATTATAACCCAACTTTTGTTACTTGTTGACGTTATTGTCATTTTGAGTGGTAGAACACTCGTAGGTGTTATATTCGCTTTGTTTAGGGAGAATAAGTAAGGAAATAAACAATTAAGATGCGCCAGTAGTCACTGCTGGTTGCTGTTCTAAGTTTGATTGTCAGCTTTTAGCGTGACAGCTGTCACTTTTGATGGCTCGCTCACAGTGCTGACGCTCAGAAGCATGGGCGATGATAGCACAACATGGCGGCGTTAATGATGTCATTTATGATGTCATATCAACAACTTTGAGCTATCGATGTCACGCTAAAACTTATTCGGAACGACCTCGTAGACGCTATAATCCATTATGGTGCGATTCGGAACGCGCCGTATGTCTGCTTAAAAAAAGAGCCGTCAATGTCAATCAGTCAGTCAGGTGCTTTTTGTTTCAATTCAATTTATTTTGTTGTGTGAAAAATGAGGATTCTTGTGGAGGATATTGCACGTGTTCGGATAAATTTCTAAAAAATTTGAGCATTTGCTGACTCTTCCTGTGTCTAGAATTTATCTAATTAGTTGTGTATTGTCCGTATTTGTGTTTTGCTTGTCCTAGGGTTTGGATGAGGTAAGAAGTTTTTATTCTATTTAGGGAAACCATGGAGACAGACGACGATCCACCGGATAAATCGCCTCCCCCAAATGTTCCCCTCTCCCCTTCACTCTTCCCGTCAGGAGACTTCCAATCCCAATCCCAAGACACAGTTTCTCGAAAACGCGCGGCTGATAATTGTATAGACCAAGCTCCGAAGAAATCTGTCACAGAATTGTCACAATCTCAACCGTCCATTCAAACTGTCTACATAGCAGAGTCCTCTTCGCAAGGCCAATACTCACCAAGCGACAAAGGCCCATTCATAGTACATGTTGCTCGTATTGAAGAGGGGACCTCTTCAAGTCTTACCCTAAGACCTATTAAGTTTGGTCAATTCCTACACAGGAACAACATTAAAACATAGCTCAGGATGGTGTGAAAAGCGTCGGCCGCAACCGTGTTTCTATCCAGTTCAAGACCGCCTCTGATGCCAATTGTTTTCTATCTCACCAAGCATTGAACGAAGCCAAGTATAGAGCAACCATACCCACTTACAATGTGACCCGCATGGGTCTGATTAAGGTTAAGGGTGTTCTGAGCGACTACCTCCTAGTGTGGGGGTGCTGAAGTGATGCAGAAGGATACGTCCGACTGCATAACTTCTGCTTCCTCCTGGTGCACCCTGGTAACAGCGGCTAGTGACTAGTCCCCGGACCTGTTACTAGCTGATGGCTAAAAGTCCCTCCGGTTCTGACGGTTAAGGTGGGTGTACCCGGCAGACTATCTACACTCACCTGCGTCTTGTGGTCTGCGCAGTTGATCACCGTAGGCCAGGATGAAGGGGTCCTGGGGAGTTGAGCCGAGCGTTGCTGTGGATTTAGCTTCGTAAAGCAACACGCCCTCTTTGGCCTGGATTTCTGGCAAAACGGTAGCCTCGCCCGTAGCCGCGGGTTGGGGTAACGGCCAAGTGTCCCGTCAGAGGGCCACGGCTAGGGGTGTAGGGTCCGCTAAGGCGTCAGTCAAAGCGGTGGGATGGGTCATGCTGACGGGGTAAGCTTCGGTGACTACGGCGGTGGGACCATGTCGCTGACACCTTGGTTCCCATCGTCCACAGAAGCGAGCTCCCGATGTCGCGCCAAGTACCAGCCCTATGCTCCTATATCTACTCGGTAATCCTAGCGACTGAAAGCTGTTCCAAGCGAGTAGGCGCTCCCAATTGTGCGGGCTCCGTGGAGGGTGGGAAATCGAGTAGACGAATCTCTATACATTTGACTATGGATCGTGTCAGGTCAAAAAACCCATCTGGAACGCTACCAGCGGTGAAAACCGCAAGCGTCTCCAAACAGGTGCGAGAATCTGACTCGGCAGATCCTCAAGCCTTAACTGGGCGCACTGCCACCATCAGTGACCTACCGGTGCAAACCGGTAGTGATTCCACTGTGGAGGTTAGCTGCAAAAAGCCCGAAAGTGAGTCGAGAGGCAGGGCCACGGGGCAACCCGGTGCGCGGAGCCATTCGACAAACATCGCCGAGCATTTCGCCAGCGCCTGGACGACGTTTGGTCGAAAGGGTAAACCACCCAAGCAATCTTTGCAAGGGAAGGGCCCATCGACTAAACGTCCAGATACGGTGCAAACCGGACCAGGGCGTAAGGCGAATCGTCGGTGGAAGAAAAAACAGCGTTTGGCTGCCACATCGGCCGCTGCCGGCGTAGCTGGGGTTCCATCTGCCACGGTGGCGACCGATAGCGGTCCCGCTGTTAATACAGCCGGAGCTGCGGGTAAGGTGACCGGCTCCCGTGGTGTCAAAGGGGCAACCCTAGACTCAAACGGGGCTAAACCTACCGTAGCGTTCTCTGGTGGTCCAACTTCTAACAAGAAGTTGAAATCTGCCAAGAGGTCCGGCAAAAACGAGCGCGCGGCTGCTAAGAGGGCTCGACTAGAGGATAGTAATTCTCCTCGAGTGGAGCCTAAAAAGCAGTGCACGGAAGCGCGCAGAGCTGGGGTCACATATGCTCAGAAGGTGAAATCTGACCAGTGCATCGCCGTAACTGACGTCGCTACTGGTCATATTTCAGAGGATCTGTCAACGCTCATCCTCAACGAGATTGATGACAAAATCTTGAGGGAAGCGTTGGCGGATCCGAGCAAGGAAAACCCAAATTCGGTGGCAAGCCTCGTTACGAGGACGGCCACCTTAAACTGTTCGTGGAGGACGAGTACTCCCTGAACTGGCTGCGGGAGTGTGTCTCCGGTGTGTCTACACCATCCAACGTACAGTTGGTGGTGAAACGCCAATCGGAGATGGTCCGCAGGGTTCGATGTGGGGTGCTCATACCCAACGAACGAGGCAAGTGGAAGTCTGCGCCCGACGTCGGCGTAGTCCTCCACTTTATGAACAAGTGGGCACAGGTTGACCGATGGCTCCTCCAAAAAGTGGATGAGCAGCAGGACAACCTGTTTCTCATTACAGACGTCCCTGAAGATGTGGTGCCGACCCTGCTGGGAAGGGGCAGACAGCTCCTTTTTGGTAGTGGTTCGGTCTACCTTAAATTTCAGGGACCCGGTGGGAAATTTGTTAAGGAACCACCGGTGGTAGCGCAGACCAGCTCTAAGCTGGTCATCACTGGGGTTTCATCAACAACAGCTATGCCCCAGAGTTCCACTCCAAAGCGGCAGCAAACAGGCCCCGATTTAGTCGGGGAAGGTTCTGCTGCTCAACCACAGGACGGGCACGCGCACTGGGAGGTCATCCTGCTTGGTGAAGGCGATGAGCTAGAACCAGCAGTGGTGCCCTCTGAGGGCGAGGAGCTGTCCATGCGGCTGGAGGAGGAACTCGTCTTGGAGGTGGAGGAGGGGTTGACCAAAAATGGCGTCCCTCTCCCGCGATTGTAAAATCCTCCAAGCCAACCTCCAACACAGCCAAACTGCAACGGCCCAGTTATGACGCTGGTTGGGGGCAAACAGCACTGCCGTGGCTCTGATCCAGGAGCCGTGGATCAACCGCGGTAGCATTCGAGGGCTCGCCAATTTGAGAGGTAAGCTTTTCGGTACAACTGATCACGATAACCCTAGAACGTGCATCATAACTACTAACAACATCCCAGCACAGCCATTAACAGAGTTCTGTTCCAGGGACCTGTGTGCCATAAGGCTGCAACTGCCCGACACAGCTAGGTGCCGCGAACTCGTGGTGGCCTCCGCCTACATGCCTGCGGAGGACAACCCGTCTCCACACGACCTGTGCCGGCTGGTGGACCACTGCGAGAAGTCGGGCCTCCAGCTCATCGTTGGGGCCGACTCGAACGCGCATCACCCAATGTGGGGCATGCCAGATATGAACAGCAGAGGTAAGACACTTGTTGAATACCTATTTACTACAAACCTTAATGTGCTTAACATAGGTTCTGAACCAACTTTTGTGACCAAGCGGAGCAGAACTATCGTTGATATATTGATACCCTGGCAACGGCGGACATATCCGACGACGTTGGGGGCTGGCATGTGTCCAACGAGGCGTCATGCTCTGATCATCGATGGATACGCTTCGAGATCAACGCAGCGTTCTCCCCAACTGTCCCTAAGAGAAACCCGAACCGAAGACTGACAGAACCAGGTACAGAGCTATCCTAGGTGAAAGACTTGCTTGGGCTGAGACTCTACCAGATCCGGAGGGACCCGAACAAATCGAACAACAGGTAACAGATTTTACTAATACTTCAATAGACTGCTACCATTCAACTTGCCCGCTTAGCACACCAGCGCCTACCAACATCAAGGGGCAGCCTTGGTGGGGTCCTGATCTAGATAGGATGCGTGCTAAGATCAGAAGACTGCTAAACAGGGTGATGAACACCAGTGCTGATGAGGATTGGGACAACTATAAAGATGCCAAATCCAAGTACAAGAAACGACTACGGTTCAAAAGCAGCAACTCATGGAGGAAATTCTGCAGCGACATTGAAACCGTTGATCAAGCAAATCGGGTAAGGCAAATACTAGCTCAACAAGGCAACTCCAGGCTAGGGTCGCTTAAAAAACCCGATGGAACATATACCTCTTCCACCACAGAAACACACAGGCTCTTGTTGGAAACTCACTTTCCCGGAAGTAGAACTATTCAAGAGATTGTGTGGCCGGAAGAGGTTCACCATGAAGCTGTCGACCACTTAGAAATAACTAATAATATTATCACTGCTGACAAGGTGAGATGGGCCATTAATAGCTTTCAACCTTTTAAATCAGCAGGACCAGATGGAATCTTCCCAGCACTTCTACAGTGGGGTGGGGAACCCGTCATCAATATAATGGTCCGAATCATGAAAGCATGTCTTAGATTCGGATACGTTCCCAAAAGGTGGAGAGTAGTAAACGTAATTTTCATACCGAAGCCAGGAAGGAGCGACTACACTAACGCTAAATCTTTCAGGCCGATTAGTCTCACCTCGTTCTTGCTTAAGACTCTCGAACGTTTGTGCGAGAGACACCTGAGAGATGGAGCGTTAAAACATATACCCTTACACAAGAATCAGCATGCATATAGTTTGGGTAAGTCTACTGAATCGGCTCTCCATGCATTTGTATCCACAATTGAAGAGGCGATTCAAAACAAATGCATCTGTCTTGGAACTTTTATTGATATAGAAGGTGCCTTTGACAAGACGCAGCATAGCAGTATAAGTGCATCTCTAACAAGGCATGGGGTGTCAATAGCTGTAAACAACTGGGTCACAAACATGCTTAACAAACGTATCGTGCGTCTAGCTGGAGAGTCCCTGTCGGCGGAGGTAGTGCGGGGATGCCCGCAGGGAGGAGTGCTCTCCCCGCTTCTGTGGAATCTGGTTATTAACGACCTGATTACCAAGCTTAACGCTAATGGATACTACACCGTAGGATGCGCCGACGATTTGGTAATCCTCATCACAGGTAAATTTGCGAGCACAGTATGCAACCTTAAACAAACAGCTCTTCGCATCGTGGAGCGCTGGTGTTTAGAATATGACCTGGCGGTTAACCCAACAAACACGGAAATGGTCATGTTCACTAACAATAGGGCTCTTGGTAGGTATACCCTACCTAAGCTCTTTGGAACGGAACTCCAGCTAGCAACTGAGGTGAAGTACCTGGGCATAACCTTGGACAGCAAGCTCAACTGGAGTAGCCACATCGACAACAAACTAAAGAAGGCGAGTATTGCTTTCTGGCAGTGTCGGAGAATGGTGGGGAAAAAGTGGGGACTTTCTCCCAACATCATTCTTTGGCTGTACGTAACGGTGATCCGTCCTCTTGTCTGCTACGGAGCTGTGGTGTGGTGGACCAGGACCAAACTAACCACAATGGTAAGCAGACTCCAAAGCTTCCAAAGGCTGGTCTGCATGGCTATCACAGGTAGTATGAGAACTACTTCAACAGCAGCAATGGAGGCCATGCTGTGTCTTCCGCCACTCCAGCTGTATATTAAGCAGGAGGCCGCGTCATCTGCGGTGAGACTCAACACCTTAGGACTTTGGAGGAAAAACAGGACCTCACACACCGCCATCCTATGGGAAGTTTACAAAAAATTTCCCATCTCTATGGCTTGCAGTGACAGAATCTCTAAACAATTTGTTTTTGACAAAAAATACAATATACAGTTACATGAAGACCATCGGGTTGAGGGGCTCGACGTTAAAGAGCTCAGAATTTTTACCGATGGTTCAAAAACTGAAGCAGGCACTGGTTCAGGCACCTTCTCGGAGGACCTAAACATCAAGATAGCCATTCCACTGGGTGCCCATAATACTGTCTTTCAAACTGAATGCATGGGCATCATCTCGGCCGCTAATGCCATAGCATCGAGAAAGGTAAGAGATTCCTCCATTCGAATACTCTCGGATAGCATGGCCGTCCTACAAGCCCTAAATAGCAACACTATTAACTCAGGGCTAATCTACGAGTGCCACAAACGACTAATGGAGGTATGTCAACATAACCGCGTAATCCTTCAATGGATAAAAGGACACAGCGGATCAAGAGGTAACGATGCAGCGGATGAGTTGGCGCGTAAAGGATCTAGCTTGACAGCGTATGGTCCCGAACCTATCATCCCTCTTCCCTTCAAGATGGTACGCTCATTTCTGAGAGAGTCGACCAGGAATGATCATGCCACTCTTTGGACAAACCATGAGGAGTGCAGGCAGGCTAAGCTGGCCTTGCCGTCCCCTAGCGCTAGGCTGGCTAAGACCTTGCTTCCACTTAGTAAGCCGCGCATGCGACTGGTAACTGCAGCACTTACTGGCCATGGTTTCTTTAATAAACATCTATATGTCCTAGGTGTTACCGACAGCCCCCTTTGCAGAGCATGCTTGGAGGCAGAAGAAACGGCTGCTCACGTCCTCATGGAGTGCACAGGAGTAGCGGACTACAGGGCTAAACACCTCGGTCAATCGAGGGACCTTCCAGGGATAGTCGGTAACGTAAAGGGCCTACTGGCGTTCCTGGAGGAGTTGGGTTGGCTCGAATGATGTCGCATTCCCACCCACACGCAAAATAGACGCTTTCGTCGTCGAGTTGCGGAAACCAGCCCGTCTTACAATTGACAATTGACAATGGGTCTGATTAGGGACATCCCAGTGGAGTGGAGCTTGGAAGAAGTCGTTACGGCTATCCAGCTCCCCCCTAACTGTGGACCCATAATAAAAGCCCGCAGAATTAGCCGAAATACCAAAAAAGATGATAACTCTGTAGTTTACATCCCAACACAGTCAGTTGTGATCACAATATCTGGTCAGGTTCTCCCAGAGAGAATCTTCTGCTTCTACAATTCTATCCTGGTGGAGCAGTATCAATTTCCCACAAAACAGTGTTGGAATTGTTGCCGTTTTGGCCATGTAAAAAATCAGTGCAGATATAAGCCACGTTGCTATAAATGCTCACAATCGCATGATGGGGACTCCTGTTCCAAAACCCAGGAATCTTGTCTATACTGTTCTGGCCCTCATAGGGCCATTGATAAGTGTTGCCCGGAATTTCACCGACAAAAAGCAATTAAGGTCATCATGTCCCAGGAAAGTGTCTCTAATAAAGATGCTTCAATTCGGCTTCCTACGACCAGAAAATCATTTGCAGATGTTGCTCGTCCTTCCCAAGTACACTCTCTGTCCACACCTTCTAGCCAACTGTTGGCCCCATCCCAATCCCCTCAGAAAGTCTCTCACCGTAAAACTGTATTTACAACCAGACAACCCAGATCTCCTGATCGTAGACAGGGGTATGACAGGAATGCTCATTTTAATATCATTAACTCTCCCCCCTCTTCTCTTCCCAATGGCCACGCACTTCAATCTGAAATGTCCAACTCAGATCAACCTAACGAAAACCTCCTTGAACTTCTTCTCTCCACCATTATCAATTTACTGACTAAGTTCAGTGATTGTCCATTACCGCCCAACGTGACACAAGGTCTAAATAAGATCTTACGACTAGTTAACTCTTCTAATCCTCCTCAAAATGGCCAGCATTCTTCAGTGGAATTGCAGGAGCCTGATGCCTAAAAAATCAGATTTAATTTATTTAATAAATAAGTATTGGACCTCTGTTATAGCCCTCTCGGAGGTGTGGTTGCTGCCAGGATCTCGTTTTCGGGTGACAGGTTTTACCAGCCTCCGGGAGGATAGAATAGATGGTTACGCAGGTGCCATTCTTTTAATTAAAAATGGTATCCCTTTTTCTAGACTTAATATTCCTGTTCATAGTGATAAAATTAATGTTGTTGCTACAAGATGTTTTGACACCAAAGGTGGTGTCAAAACATCTTGTAGGAATATAAACTGAAAGACCTTTCTTTCAGTTTATATTCCTACATCAAAGAAAGGTCTTTCAGTTTATATTCCTCATCCAGATCTCTCTAATCTCCATGAACTGGATATTATTATTTCTTCTCTTCCTTCACCTATTGTAATCCTAGGTGATCTAACTGCCATAATCAGATTTGGGGTAGTTATAAAAATGATACAAATTCTTCTACAATTTTAGATATCCTAGATAAATTTGATCTCTGTATCCTAAATGATGGCCGCCCAACCCGCAGAGTATCCCCGACTCAAGATCCTAGAAGTGCAGTAGATCTATCTCTCTGTTCCTCAAATTTAGCTGAAGCTTAGACTGAAGTCCTCTCTTGGGATATTCTTTCCTCCACATATGGCAGCGACCATTTTCCAATTTTACTTAACTTCCCTAACAAGACCGTCCCAAAAAAAACATTCTCACCATTACTCAAATACAGACTGTCTGGTGCAGACTGGGAAAGGTTTGCTAAAGAATGTGATCATAGGATTAAGATGCTGGACTCTGTGTCTTCTGAAAATGCGATAAATCTCTATTCTAAATTTCTTGAAGCAATCAAAGCTTCTGCTAACTCTTCAATCCCATTAAAAAAACCTCCCCCAAATAAAATTCGTTCTCCTCCGTGGTGGGACCATGAATGTACTGATGGTATCATTAAAAGAAAAGAGGCCGAGATTACGTATGCGAAATGTATGACCACAGATAATTTTATAAACTACCAAAGAATTTCTGCCATGGTCAGTAAAATGTTGTCTAAAAAGAAACAATCAGGTTGGTCAAAATTTTGAGAGAACTTATGTCCTCGAGCCCCAGCTTCTCTCATTTGGAAAAATATAAAAATATTCAGGAATTCTTTTTCGGATCATAATTTGTCCTATAGCGATCCCAAAGTGTGGTTGGAGAATTTCGCTAGTAAATTAGCCCCCTCCTCAGTTCCCTTTTCCGATTGCCTGTCATCTGTGCCCTCCACCCAGTCTCCCCCCCATAGATTAAATGAAGTATTTTCAGAATCGGAGTTTGATCTTGCAGTAGAAAACCTAAAGGACTCCTCCCCAGGTTTGGATGGCATTTCATACTCTTTTATTAGAAACACTGGGTCTGTGACTTAAAAATACTTTCTACAGTTGATCAATATTTTCTTCACATCTGGGTCTCCCCCGGAGGCTTGGAGGTCGCAAATAATTATCCCTATATTAAAATCTGGTAAAGACTCCTCAGATGCTGCCTCTTATAGACCTATAGCCTTGTCTTCTACTCTTTCTAAAATTTCTGAACACCTTGTCAAAAATCGCTTAGAATGGTTTGTGGAGAGTCATAACATTTTAGCCGAAAGCCAGTTTGGCTTTAGAAAAAACAAATCAACTATGGATAGCCTGGCCATCTTGACCACGGATATTAGGATAGCTTTCTCGAAAAATGAATCAGTCGTGGGAGTATTTTTAGATATATGCTCTGCTTACGACAATCTGCTTCTTCCTGTGCTCAGGCAAAAAATGCTCCATCTGAGTATTCCAGTGAGGTTAGTTAATTTCATTACCAGCTTATTCTCAGACAGGTCAGTGTTGATACGAAACCAAGATTGCTTCCTGTCTCCTCGGTCAGTATGGAAGGGTCTGCCTCAGGGATCAGTCCTGAGTCCCCTACTCTATAGCATTTACACTTACGATCTTGATAGAGTAGTTACCTCCTTTTGCAACATACTTCAGTATGCGGACGATTTAGCCCTTTATGTTCCTTTTCCTTCGATAGAGGAGGCTGCTGCTAGACTGAATTCCGCTATTATGTACCTCGAGGACTGGCTAAGTGCTCACGGGTTGTCATTGTCAGCCCCAAAGAGTAACGTTGTTATTTTTACCAGGAAAATCCTTATTCCGGATGTGGACATCACCATAGATGGTTCATCAAACCCAGTTTCTAATTCTGTTAAATTCTTGGGTGTCATTCTTGACTCTAAAATGAACGGTTCCGCCCATCTTAACTACGTGATGAAAAAATGCGAAAAGGGTATCAACATCATGCGATGTCTTTCCGGTACGTGGTGGGGCGCTCACCCGTATTGTCAAAAGCTGATATATAATGCCATCGTACGCAGCCATTTCGATTACGGTACTTTCCTGCTTGAACCATGTAATAAAGCTGCTCTTGATTGCCTCCAGAGGGTTAAATTCAAATGTTTACGCATTATTATCGGTGCCATGAAATCGTCTCCCACAAACGCCTTACAAGTTGAATGTGTGGACCCCCCTCTAAATTTACGAAGACAATATCTATCGGATAGATTCTTTTATAAGGCTATCCAGCTCGAAAACCACCCCCTCATTCCCAAAGTCAAATTGTTGAGTCAGCTAGTGTCAAATACGAGCTACTGGTCCCATAAGGATTCTACATGCCTTGTCAAAAGTCTCCAAAAACTAGAAAATGTCAACCAACCTCTATATCAATGGAATATGAACCCTCTGTTTAGTACTAACTTTAATGATCTTATCCATTCTCCTATCATTATTGTGTCTCTTGGCATCTCGAAATCATCCCCCGACGCTAATACTTCTTTTAATGAAATTGTAGCCAATTCTTGGAGTGATTGGCTACTTGTTTTTACTGATGCCTCCAAACTCCAAGAGTCCGGGTGTATTGGAGCTGCGGTTTGGATGCCAAGATATAAAATAATTCTCAATTATAAATGAAGGCTTGAAGACAACTAAGGGCGTATGAAAAAATAATGGACTTATTTAATTTATGAGATATGACATATAGGATAGCTTCCAGAATAGCAACCGACTCGCCAGTAAATACAGATGACAGAGGGGGGCATTAATAATGCAGGATAATTTCGTACCTTGGTATCCAGACCGCAGCAACAACACAACCGGACTCTGAAAGTTTAGAGGCATCGGTAAAAAGGAGGAGCCAGTCTGCCCAAGATGAAGCTACTATTTCAATAAACGAGGAGTTGGCGTCAGGAGATGATTTTGAAACACCAAGGGATAACACAATGTTAGGAGAATGAATTAGAGCATCAAAGTTCGTGCTGAAGAGAGGATTCATGTTACATTGATATAAAGGTTGATTTATATTTACAAGTTTCCGGAGACTTTTTACAAGGCACGGAGGGTCCTTATGGGACCAATATCTACAACTCGAAACTAGCCGACTTAACAGTTTGACTTCAGTAGAGAGAGGGTGGTTTTGAAGTGGGATTACCTTATAAAAGAATTTGTCCGAAAGGTGCTGTTTACGTAAATTTAAAGGAGGATCGCCACATTCGACCTGTAAGGCATTCGTGGGAGATGATTTCATGGCAACAATAATGATACGTAGACATTTAAACAGCACTCTCTGAAGGCTTTCAATAGCAGCCTTACTACAAGGTTCAAGGAGAAAACTCCTTGAACCTTCCATAGTCAAAATGACTGCGCACTATGGCATTATAGATTAGCTTTTGACAATATGGATGGGATCCCCACCACGTACCGGAAAGACATCGCTTGACGTTGATACCCTTTTCGCATTTTTTAATCACATAGTTAGGATGATGATGAAGAAAATTTTGATGTCTCGCTCACAGTGCCGACGCTCAGGAGCATGGGCGATGACAGCACAACATGGCGGCGTTAATGATGTTATTCATGACGTCATATCAACCATTTTGGGCTATCGTTGTCACGCTAAAACATATTCGGAACGAGCTCGTAGACGCTATAATCGATTGTGGTGCGATTCGGAACGCGCCGTAGGTCTGCTTTAAAAAAAACTACTGTCAATCAGATGCTTTTTGTTTCATCTCAATTTATTTTGTTGTGGAGAAAATGATAATTTCTGAGTTTATTAGCTGATATAAACACAAAACAATGAATTGAAATAGCACAGACGCAAGCTATTTATTGGGTCAGAGTGTCGATAAGGAGGTCACCTATTGATATTTAACTGCAGCCAATAAGCCAATATGAGTAACATTTACATACAAGAACCTCCTGCGTTGGGAAAGGTATGATTTTAATACACATTTATTCTATCTGTTAATTTCTAATGTACAACCGCATTAGGATACCATAAATAACTAAAAAAAACCCCAAAATTTTCTTCATTACAAGCTTAAGACCTACATCTTTCTCTCATGCAGTTTGCAGATAATACCGACCTTCCTTTGTAATTTTCAGGTACTACTGAAAACGACGGCAGGGGACATTGATATTGAGTTATGGACGAAAGAAGCGCCCAAGGCATGCCGCAATTTCATACAATTATGTATGGAAGGATACTACAAAGGTAGGTATGCTATCATTGCGTTTTGTGGATGTGGGCTTTCTTTTGTGACCTTGCAGCTCTGCTTTCCTTTGTGATACAATATAAAGTAATGTTGGGCTGAATAGATAAAGACAAGCACAACTGACTCAAAGTTTCTTGATGCCTGAGAGCCTTATGACATGCATATGGTCACAGTGCCGTGTAAAGTAGAAATCTATGAGCTAGGTCAGGGCACGATTGCCATGCCATATGAAAGCTGTTATTGTAGCTCATAAATTTCTTATTTGCATGTGAAAAGGCACTGACTGTTGCCTGGAGGGGGTAGCGGCACCTGGGAACAAAAGAGATGAACACGAGGGGTAAGAGAGAGAGGTCACAGTGCCATGTAAAGTAGAAATGTATGAGCTACAATAACCACTAGTGTGTGAGATTCCCGCACCGGTACCGGTCACTCTGGTGCCTGTGTGTGGCGTTCCCGCTCCGGTACTGCTGTGATAGGGTTCAATTTTGCTTCGTTGCAGCATTCATGTTAACCCTATCTCTTTCTAACCTATTCAAATAGTACATGAAAGAACAGGCTATCTTATAAATGAATGGTTTTATACTCTGTGGTCACTGATTGCACATGAAAACTTACTCAAAGACGCCGTCTCAACCGCCATTTTGCGTTTGTGTCTCGCAAGTTTTATTTTGATAAATAAATGTATGAAGACTATCTGTGTTTGTGTTTATTATAGTTTTATACACTATAACGCATAAATAAAACCAAACATTAGGCCTAAATTTTGCTTTATATTAAAATAATACAGAAATAAGTACAACTTAGGGTGCTTCATATTAGGTAACACATATTAGATAAAGGCGTTGTGGAAAGGAAAAGGGTGAAGGATTCTAATAAGAGTGATATTCTTACAAGAACTAATCTTAATTCCAACTAGAATAGACGAATTTCATCAAAAACTGAACATTAGCGCTCAAAATTCCTAATGTGTGGAATTCCCGCTCCGATATTCACCGGCACGGCGAAAGTTACAAAATGGCCGCCACAGGCGACTGGTTAAGGCACTGTTGCCATGTGAGAGATGTCATTGAAGGTCATACATTTCTTCTTTGCATGAAAAATGCACTGAGTGTAGCCTGTAGGGGGTAGCAGCGCAAGGGAACAAGAGAGATGCATATGAGGGGCGAGAGAGAGTGGTTACACTTCACTCTCGCCCCTTCAATCTCGCTATAGCTCTATAACCTGTTACTAAGCTTTTACTCCTAATATATATTTTATTTTTATTTTACATTTTTATGTTGCGATCAGTCTTTAGACTATAAGCAAATTCGGTGTAGTTATTATCAGGTAAGGTGCTACTCCCAGTGGAGACTGCCTTTTCATAAATAAAGTTAGTTTTGTTGTGACTATCTTGGTCAAATAGATCACGACACTCTTTTAGTTTGCATATGCTTTCTGGTATCATAAGCTGCCCTGCAAGTTGGTTTGGGTGCCTTTGAAGGCGTGGTTTATACTTGTCTCACACAGCTTCATCTCTTGTTTGACCATAAGCATATTGGTACCATCAGGGATCTCCGCTATTCTGAGAAACCATGGTGCATTCATTATTTGTTTCAAGATACAGTTTTGTACTCTTTGCTCTATCATTATGTTGGAATCACTAGCACAACCCCATAGCTCTATACATAGAAGATTGCTGTAATTCTCCACTTGGATAACCACTCTTCTATGCTGTGTAAACTTTTTTGTAGTTTCCGAGATGCTTCAGCTAGACTTTAGTTTGAGGCTAATATGGCCGTGTCGTCGTCAAAGGTTGCGATTGTGACCTCTGGACTTTGTGGTAAGTCAGACGTGTACAGATTATAGAATACTGGTCCCAAAACTGAGCCTTGTGGAACTCACGCCTTTATGTCCTGGAAGGGTGATGTGCAATCATGTTCTCTATCTTGGAATATTCTGTTTGACAGGTATGATTCCAATAATCCATATCTAAGGTTTGTGGTATTTGTTAAAATCCATCAAGCAGTTTGTCAATTTTTTATATTTTTTCCTTTTTAAAACCCCATATTTTGAAAAATTAACAAAAAGTGACAGAAAATTTAATTTCACGAGAATCGTTTGAGAAATTCTACATGTAGAGGAGCACAGGCGAAAATCCGGACAGTGACATACGAAAGCTGAAATGGAGACGCTTGGCTCGCTCGGTCAATTAGAGACTGCACACGGAATATAAAAATCAGCATATTTTGGTAAGCGCGAAATTGCAGATTAGCATGCCTTTGCTGCTTTATATGGGATAAGGCATGACACTATGTTTGATTGTAAAAGATACAACAGTAGTTCCAGTCAGAAACAAACTAAAGACTTTAGTAATCAAACCTACCCACATATTCATTCGTATTTGATACAACCAAAACTAGTCCTTATTTCAGTACGTATACTGAAATAAGGACTATTATACCTTTCCCTCATCATACATAGGTATCAAAATAAGACTCGAATATATACAATCAACGCTAAACAATCATCACTGACAATAATTCGTTTTTATAAACTTCTTTATATTATGTTAACTCGGCCATAACTCGAAGGGCCATAATTTCAATACGCGTTTCTGGGGTAGAAGCAGGGGATCTCATCTTGTTAGGAGGTCTGTCGGTACATAGCGGCAAAGACGGGGTTTCATCACGCACGCACGCACTAGGATCTGACCGGCGTGTCACCAGTGTAAGTCCCCTTGGTCTCATCTGAATGGTGGCATTCTGCCACTTCTCTGCCGGTCCGTACATGCGCTAGAAGACAGTTCGGTTCACTGCGAAGGACCTGGCAGGCTCGCGCTGCGTCGCCGCGTCGAGTTGTTGCTGTCTCGATTCGGGCGCGTCAGGGAGCAGAGAGGACACCGCTGTGCGATTCTTGCGCCCGTTCAAAATCTCCGCAGTCCGTAGCACTGTTAGGTTGTAAAACTTTAGGAAGTTTTTCATTCCAAATGCTTTTGTCCGCAGAAAGATTCTTCATTTTGTGTTTAAATGTTTGTCACAAGGCTCTCTCAATTTGCCTATTGGTTGCAGGGTGGTACGGCGGGGAGTATAAATGCTTAAACCCATTATTCTTAAGGAATACATTCATCTCATTAGAGATAAAAATGCGGCCGTTGTCAGAGACCAACATTTCGGGCAATCCCTGGGTCAATAAGAACTAAGAAGGGTTTTCTTTGAAATGGGCCTTCAAAATCGATATGAACTCTGCTCAATGGCTTCTCAGACACAATCCATGCCTGTGGGTCTCGTGGAGGGTTATTCCTCACTGCCTGTCACTGCTCGCACTCTGCTACCGTTATTTCTTTTTGCTGGTCCATTCAGAGCCACCACACATATCCTATTCGCTTGGGCTATTCTGGCATACAGGGCATGCAATAGCCTTAATACCCCTCGTTGCAGCTAGGAAGGTACTATGATCGGATCCGGTGAAAGGGCCACTGTTCTGGTCAAAACGGTTGCATTGCTGGATCTGTATTTACGCGGGGCCAGCCGTGGAGAACATTACACACCTCTTTCTGGAGAATATGGTCCTTCTTCGTTTCAGTTGCAATCTTTATAGTCTCACAGTTCAGGTCCCACCGGTTGTTCTTCTAATAGGAGTACCTCTTTCAAGGTGTCTTCGCCATTATCAGAAGTACTCACTTCAGTCCATCTACTCAAGGCGTCTGCATTGCCGATTGATTTCCCTGGTCTGTACTTGATCTGGTAGGATCTTGAACTTTCTAGTTTGAGAGACCACTGCAACATCCTCGGTCATATTTGTTAAGGAATCGGCTTCTAAGGATTGAATAGGCCATCCAGCGGCCTTTCGGAATGGCATGGACCCTGTCCAAATATAATGCACAAAATAAAAATAAAAACACATTGGCAAAATTAACCCTAAAATAATAAATAAACAATAACCACATAACTTTCATCTATTCCAGGCACAATATTCCACCGAGTGGTCCCCGGCTTCATAGTGCAAGGTGGTGACCCGCATGGCGATGGCACGGGCGGAGAGTCTATCTATGGGGAGCCATTCAAAGTAAGTCCATCATTGCATCATCAAAATATTGTAAACATGCCATACGCCTCACCTGTCTGGTCTCCAGAATACTCGACACCCAGTCATCGACTGGAGTCCGTGCAGAATAGATTTATCCGGCAGCTTGGTTACCGTTACCCCAGTGGCAGGGACAGTTTGGTGTCGTTGGCCGACAGAAAATTATTCGCGGATCTGAAGTTACTCCACCGTGCGCGTACGCGCACCAATTACGCCTCTAACTCTCCCTTGAATAGGAGCATCAATATTTATGTGGAGCGTTTCCCAGAGCTTGATATATTTCTACTCGATCGCTGCGCTTACTTTTTGTAGGAAGTTAGGAAATATTCGACTTCGTCACCTTTCCTAACTTAGTTACTATATTCATTTTCTCATATAGATTATCTTAGAATTACACATAAAATAACATAGCGTCACGCCTTTTCCCATACGGGGTGGCAGAGGCACAATTGTACCCACTTTGAGCCAGTTATTCAATACACCATTTTGGGGGCTAGCCCATCGCCGCAGCTATCGAGTAATGAAGGTTTCCTCACGATGTTTTCCATCACAGTTAGAACATCCGTATAATGTACTTAAGATAAATTTATTATCTCATTGATACATGGAATCGAACCTGCATCTCCTGTGTGAAACCCTCTAGACCTCGAAAGTCTTTAGAATTCCATTTTACTATTCCCCATTGGAACTCGATCACACACACACTCACACACCCTCATACACAATTCAATCAACAAATAGTAAGCTAATAAAATAGTATACAAAAGCGAGCTTATCTCTTCCAGCAAACCAAGTTAGGATTGAGATAGAATAGAATAAATCACAAATGGCTTCTGAGCTAATTACTAACAATAATAGTATTATCTTCGTTCAGGACGAGTTCCACTCCCGACTCCGCTTCAACCGGCGCGGTCTGGTGGCCATGGCCAACGCTGGTAAAGACGACAACGGCTCACAGTTCTTCTTCACACTCGCCGCGACGCCGGAGCTTCAGAACAAGCATACTATCTTTGGGAAGGTTACAGGTAATAAGCTCTGCACATAAAGCTTAATTTACGGAGTTACGGAGTGTGGGACAGTGCTCTCCTATCGCATATTTGTATGTGCTTTCTTAATATAATTAATTATTTTAATTTAATTTAGTAAAAGTTCTTCGGGGACGTCAAAATCTACCTGTCTACCTGTCTGTAAATACCCTTTTTCTCAGGAAGCGTGCCGATATCAAGTTGAAATTAATATGAGTAATTCAAGTCTCTTAAAGTTACGAAAAAAACAAACTTTTAGGTCAACGCAATTAAAAGATATGCCATATATATCACAATTTTGCTGAAATAGCTTGATATTCGGAAGGGAACCAAAACATATGGGGTACTTTCCGTTAACCTCATGAAATTTACCACGAAGCAAAATCTTGTAGTACAAGTAAAGAAAAAAATTTAAAACCTTAAATTTTTAGTTCCTTCACAAAAAATGCGACTTGTGCGGACCCTCGGTAGGCGAGGCGAGTACAACTCGCACTTGGCCGGTTTTTTATAGAGTATTTTTTTTAACGCATTTGAAGTTCCTATACAACATTCCTAGCAAGGGTTTCGGTTTTCCCGGACTTTTTTATTAATTTTTATAAATTCACGGGAATTCCCGGTTCGCGGGAAATTATAAAAAATACCTTGGGTTTGCTATAATATTATTACCTACAAGAATTGCTATTTAGAAGTTAAGTTAAAACTAATAATTTATATATCTCTGTTTTTTCAATGCATGTTCTCAATGCAATGTTTTCAATGCATGTTAGTTTTTCCATATTGGTAATACATCAGTTATCAATACACTGTGCAACTGTGCCTTAGCCACGGAATCATCGCGACACTACGTTATGTTAAATAATAAAATATGTTTCCAGGCGAGACAATATACAACGTTCTGAAACTTGCCGAGGGTCTCCTGGGTCCCGATGATAGACCCGAACATCCTCACAAGGTAAGTAATTTAACTGAAAAATACTAAACACTAAACTTTAACCCTCGACGCATACGGACCAACATTTTATATGGACTCGCCGCACACAGTAAACGCCGGTGGCCGCCACACGCTACAAATCGTCGCTGCTCGCTTCTTGGGGTCGCTATCGGCCACAAAACGCCGACACACGCCACTCGTGCGAACCCCACCCCTCTACCCCCGCGCTTCAGTCAACACGTCCGAAACAAACGCGACGCACGCACTTGCTCCTTTAATAATTTATAATTATTTTTATAATGGAGGCAGATATTGTTGTCAATTGAATACTTTCAGAGCAGGTTTTTCAAAATCCAACAGATGGCGCTGTATGTTTTGTAGACGAGGCTTTAATGTTTTGCTTCGCTGCGCTCGCCCCATTTAGTTTTCGATTTAACTACGCAATGTTGTTCCTTAAAATATTTCTTCGTTCAATGACATTTCAAATGCAACCATGGTTGGCCATTTCATGAAATGTTCAATTCTATAATATAGCCACAACATCTACATCATCATCGTAATCACCAGGCTCATCCCACATCGACCCACCGTGGGGCACAGGCCTCTCTTGAATAGCGCCAATCCTCACGGTGCTGCGGCAACAGCATCATGTTCGTTCATGATCCAACATTTGTTGTTTCCATAGATATCAGGAGCAGAAGTGTTGATCAACCCGTTCACGGACTTAGAACCGAGGAAGAAAGAGAAAGAGATAGAGTTGCCGAAAAAGAAGAAAGAGAAGAAGGGAGTCAAGTGAGTTGTCTTGACTAAATGAAGAACTGAGGGGTTACCAAAACGTCTTATGCCGATTCAGATTAGGAACCTAATTTGATCCGCAAAATTACCGTGACCGTCTTAAAACAAGTCTTGGTTTTAGGTAAATAAAGCCCATTATGGTGAATTGGAATGAAAATGGTTGCCATGGGGATGTTCTCGTTTTGAACCTCATTTGAATCGGAAAAAAATCTGGTAAACCCCCTGCTCAAAATATTGAGGAGAATAAAAATATGGCGACATTTTTTGTTCAATAGTATTTATTTTGGGTGACAGGAGGTTTCCTCACGATGTTTCCCATCACCGTTAAGCCTCGCCGCACACGGACCACCAAACTTCGCCACAATACGCCGCCAAAAAACGCCGCCAGAAGTGGTCGGCGGCCGCTACTTTTTTACTCCGTGACTTTGTCATAAACGTTTTGCGGTACATGTGCGCCGAGGCTTAGATGGGCCTAAGTTAAGACATACATTTACATACAGGACATGCACATACATTGCTATGACGACCCGGATGGCCTAGACGGCAGTGACCCTGCCTACGAAGCCAAGGGTCCCGGGTTCGAGTCCTGGTGGGGCAAATATTTGTTTGATGAGAACGTATGTTTGTACCCTTGTCATGGTTGTTTATCTATCTAAGTATAGTATTTATCTATATATATATATATATATATATATATATATATATATATATATTATATATATATATGTGTATCGTTGTCTAGTACCCAAGATACAGGAAATCCTAGTTTAGGGCTAGATCAATGTGTGTAAATAATGTCCAAGGTATTATTATTATTATTGCTTCTGGCCCCACACTAGGATATCCTGTGTGAAGAAAATATCCAAGACCTGGAGATTTTCTTTTTTTTATCCCCAGCTGGGATCGAACCCAGGACCTCTCATTAGTTGAGAATTGAATTGAATTGATCCCCACAATATTCCAGGAACTTCGGCCTCCTATCCTTCGGTTGCGAAGCGGAGGAAGACGAAGGCGAGGCGTCGGCTTACAGCGGGAAACCTAAATCAACGCACGATCTTCTGGAGGACCCTAAACTGAGCAAGATGACTGCTGCAGGTCGGTGATAAGAACCTAAACCCTATGATAGGTCTATAAGTGCTATAATATGACCCTTAGTTCTAATACATTAGCAGGATGTAGGCTAGGCGTCGGCATACAGCGGGAAACCTAAATCGACACACTATTTGCATACAGATGATAAGGCATCGCAATCTATATCCGTTGAAGTTTGGAGTCTCCGACCGTCGCTTACACTAGCGAAACATCCAACAACTTCTTCATCGTCAATCAAATCGCGGACTACAAGATAGCCACCATATACAAAGCACCGCTTACAACCTGGGTTAATGGAAATTCCCCAGCCTTAGAACACCCAGGCATCTACACTGGCGATTTCAACAGCCACCAGACGCAATGGCGCTACTCGTCTGACGACTCCAACGGACTGATCTTGACCCAGTGGGCTGAACCACTTAACCTGCACTTGGTGTTTGATGCCAAGGGTAGAGGCACGTTCCACTCGGCTCGCTGGAGAAAGGATTACAACCCGGACCTAACCTTCGTCACCACAGACAATGCTGGAAATCCCCTCAATTATAACCGAGTTGTTCTTAAAGAGTTCCGTAACAGCCAGCACAGGCCAGTGCTCTTGGAGGTGGGCACGAAGATATCTTTAACGACACACCTTTAACAGTATGCCCCTCTTACGTTGGAATTTTGACCGCGCAGATTGGCCAAGTTTCAGAGCCAAGGTAGATGCGGCAGTCCGTTTCATCCCTCCTAGTGCAAGCAACTACAACCGGTTTTCGGGGCTAGTGTTAACCTGTGCGAGATCGCACGTTTGTAGAGGTTTTAGGAAAGAATACGTCCCGGGCTGGAGCGTCGAAAGCGATAGGCTATATAAAGAGTTCCAGAAAATTGGAGATAGAGCGGCCGGCTCAGAGCTATTACTCACCCTGAATGCCGGCCGCTCTAAAAATGGCAATACACCGTCTCTTCCTTGGACTTTAAGCGTTCCAGCTGAAAAGCGTGGAGAGTACTTAATAAAACTAACACAACCTACCTCTGGGATCCATCCAAATGACATAGAGAACAGTATAGTTTCCGTATCCAGAGCAAATGGAGACAAAGTGGAGACAAAGAAAATGATGAAACAGCTCAAAGCGAACTATGTGCAAGACCCCCACCTGGCCAGGCCCTTCACACCTGAGGAAGTACACACCGCCATTAAAGCCTCCAGGCCGGCAAAGCGGCGGCGGTTGATGGAATCTACAACGAAGTCCTGAAAAAGCCTGGGCCTAACGCTATCTCTCGCTATCGGCTCTCCTATCAACAAGCAAACTCCCAGAAATATTCAAGCAATCATAGGTGGTTGCCCTGCTGAAACCTGGAAAGAAAGAGGAAGACCCTTCCAGCAACCGTCCAATAGCGCTATTAAGCAACTGTTATAAACTTCTGAAAAGAGTCTTTGGAGAGCCTTTTATTGAGCGGGTTCCAGTAGAGCAGGCAGGCTTTACACGTGGGCGGACGAAGTTGCGCGGACTAGGTTCTGGCCTTAACCACACACATAGAAGGAGGCTTTTAAAAGGAAGTCAAATCCGACGCGGTGTTTATGGACCTCACGGCTGCCTATGATATGAGGTCTGGAAAGAAAGTCTGCTTTTTAAACTACTACCTGCAGTCCCAAACATGCAAATCGTCGTCCTCATATCGAACATGCTGTCCCAAGGCGATTTCAACGTCCACCTCGGTTCCAAAGTTAGTGATGCGAGAAAACTTAGCAATGGTCTCCCTTAGGGCTCTGTACTGGCCCCTGCTCTGTACTGGCCCCTGCTCTGTACTGGCCCCTGCTCTGTACTGGCCCCTGCTCTGTTCAATCTTTACATCCACGACCTGCCACCAGAAAATTCATTTGCGCGGACGAAACAATAACAGCACAATAAAAAAAATAAGTCGCCAGTTTTTGGATGTTTATTATGTGTGTGAAGTCGTTGTGTCTGGTTCCCACGACACATGGTATCCTAGTGTGGGGCCAGGAGTAAGGAGTGTGCCTGTGATGTTTATGTTTTTATGTTTACTTCCAGAATTAGAGCTACAAGAAGACGCGCCACAGTTAAGCCAAGAGGAAGCAGACCAACAGAAAGAAGAGACAGCAGAGGCAGTCTCCAACGTGCGAGACAAACTCAAGAAGAGGGAGAGGAGTCCTGAGGAGGAGAGCAGTAAGAGAAGGAGAGAGGACACAGAGGAAGACAGCACGAAGGGAGATGAGGAGGAGTATTATCTGGGAAAGGAGAAAGTTGTGGCGAGGCAGAAGGAAAGGTGAATATTTGTCCAGGGTTTTAGGGTTCCGTACCCGAAGGGTGCCAATTGGGACTCCATTATTAAGCGTCCGCTGTCTGTCCGTGAGTCCGTCCGTTGTCACCAGGCTGTAACTCATGAACCGTGATAGTTAGACAGATGACATTTTCACAGATGATGTATTTCTCTTGCCGCTATAAGAACAAATACTACAAAACAGAATAAAATGGGGGGGCTCCCATACAACAATTCTTTCAATACCACATACAAACTTATGAATTGCTTACGTGCATGAACTTTGTAAACAACATTTTTCAATGTAAACTCCAAACTGTTCACTCCACACCATCTCTATCATTGTAATTGTATCATTGTATCATTGTATCATTGGGCGGTTTCAAATATGCTGCATCAAAAATCTGGAACGACCTGCCCCCTCCCCTGCGTAGCAAAATATCGAGACAAACTTTCAAAATAAAACTGCGTAAGGTCCTTCTGGAGAGACAGATTAAAGATTCTGCTCAATATTATGCACGATAAGACTCGCCTGTGTTTCACGTTCACGTTGTGTTGAGTGATATCTCTCTTCTCTTTTCTCTCTTTTATCTTTTATCTCCTTTAAATGTCTATGTAGTTATATCAATCACTTCACTTCACTTTATTTTATATCAGAAACTGCTGTTTTTTGTTTGCTGGTTCCTTGAATTTAATTTATTTACGTCTCTGCTTTATTTTATTTTTTATTTCTTTAATTTAATGTATAATATTGTTTAGTTTATTCCTTCATATTGTCGTAGTTTTAGTTTCAGTCCCAGTTATTGTTTTAGTTTTAGTCTTAGTGGTAGTATCTACCAAGTTAGTTTTAGTTTTCTTAATTTTAGTCAGGGACTGTCTGAAAACCAGCGCTGCAAGCTAGCACTGTGCTAGCTTGTAGCAAACGCTGAGACTGTTCCCTTTTTTGCCTTATATACCTACTTACGCATTCGCTTTCCTCAGTTTTGTTTTTTTTTAAGGCAAAATAAACAATTTCTATTTCTATTTCTATTTCTTGTACAGTGGTACGAAACCCTTCGTGAACGAGTTAGACTCGCACTGGACCGGTTTTAAAAAAAAACGGTGCAAGAAGTGTTCCTTGTAATTTTTTCTCGTGTGAAATTTTTACTGTACTAAATTGTTATTGAACTGATGATATGTATTAATTGAATTGAACTGACATGACCTTATTGAATTGAATTGAAATTTACTGATATTTTATTTAAATAATATTTTAAATAATTTCTTAATAAATTTTAATGATTCCATGATATTTGAACAAAGATTTGGATCTACGTATCTGTAATGTTGTGCTAATTTCTTCAACAATAAATAAAATTAATAAAATTGACTTGCTACAGTTAGTACGTAAATTTACTTTAAAATTTATATTAGGGACTCTGTGCAATTTAAATTATAAATTGCTCGAATAGCTCTTTTCTGTTATATAAAAATATTTTGAAAATCAGCTGCTTTTCCCCACAACAAAATACCATAGGACATGACACTGAATGTAACTAAAATATAGTAGTTTTGTGTGATGTTGCTAACAGTGTATGCCGCAGAACTTAATCTACATGCATGGCTAAAAACCATCGCAGGGAAGAGTACTACTATTTTCAGAAAACCGCATTAAAATACGTTTACCCCTTGGAACGCTAGAGTGCCACATACAGTTTCACAGACAGACAGACGCTTCAAACTTTTAACACCCCTATTTTATTGGGGGGTTAAAACAATTTTCATTCTCAATTCTCAGAGACAGAATCCGGGACGAGATCAAGCTGCTAAAAAAAGAGATGAAGGGCTCGAAAGAAGAAGAGACGAGAGAAGCAGAGAAGAGAGAAGCAGAGAAAGAGAAGGAGTTGAACAGCGGAATAGAGAAGAACGAGATGTATCAGCAGTTTGTGGATGAACAAGAGAAATACAAGAAAATTAAAGAGAAGGTTCCCAAGAAAGGGTCTGCCAGGTAAGAAAAGACGCATAGATTATTCGGTTTTCAAAAGTATGTCTGTGGTTGTATGTGCGTGAGAAGGTGTGTTTGTATGCGTGTCTTATTAGCAGAAGTATGTCTGTGGTTGTATGTGCGTGAGAAGGTGTGTTTGTATGCGTGTCTTATTAGCAGAAGTATGTCTGTGGTTGTATGTGCGTGAGAAGGTGTGTTTGTATGCGTGTCTTATTAGCAGAAGTATTTTAATGCGTATTTTTTTGGGACCGTACCCTAAATATGCCGCCGAGACCATATTACCTTACTGTCACATCCAGGGTAATAAAAAATAGTTTAAAGAGTACTAAGAATACTTTTTCATAATTTTTAATAAGCAACCCTTCGTATGCGAGTTTGTCTCGCACTTGGCCGGTTTTTCGATATTTTGTGCAAGTGAACATCAAGCAAGTAAATCAACACCCGCCAGGAATAATGAAGAAAACGTCTTTTCAGAAGCGGACGTACGAAAAACCAGAGAAAACCGCCCCAAGTGACGAAGAGAGAGTGGGTGAAGAATTTGTACGAAAACCGACAATACCCAGACAACTATACCGATTCAAAGTTCTTACAGGACCTACGAAAAAACGTCTACATAGAAAAGGCGACCTTACTCCCGTCAATTTTGGGCTCATTTCGTATCGTCTTACGCTTATGTTTATGCGTCCTATATGCTATTCTCTTCGTGTATATGTACAACGGTTACATACATACATATACTGTGATATATAGCTCTATTACTGTAGCCACATTCAACTATATCATGTACATTGCCGTCGAAGGTTGTGACAGTATCTTGGGGCATTTAAAAACGGTACTAGTGTATCTAGTAATAGGCTACATTTTGTCGCCAATACTCCACACCTTGACAGATACTGTTAGTACAGACACAATATTCGCATGGGCGGTCATAATGATGTTGATACATTTGATTTTCTTCGACTACGGGGTCCCCGCAGCGTTAGTATCAAACTCTTTGTCCATCAACGCGGCAATTTTTGCATCTGTTTGCTTAGTATCAAGACTGTCCACTCCATTTGACGCTTTCGTGCTTTTGACAGTATCTGTCATAATATTCGCTCTCAGCCCACAATTATTCAAAGCCATTTTGGATACTAAAGTCTTTTTAGTTTTATTCGTGGCGACTTTGGCGCTAACTTTGGTAGCTTTGTACACCGTTTCGGGGACCTTGTTATGTTACTTTGTAATATCGGTGCTAGTATTGAGTTGCTACTGTCCACTTATGTTTGTGAAGTGGCAGAGATATAAGGATAACATCTACGGGCCGTGGGACGAGGCCGTTATTAATAGTTCTGATGACTTAGAGGAGGCCATGTCCGATATTAGATGATGATTGCCAACTGCTACAAATAAATCGTGTTGATTTTTCCCATACGCGGTGCAGAGGGTCAGTTGAGCGCACGTTAAGCCAGTTATTCAATACTCTAGATTGCGTGGCAGGGGGCAAGCCCATCGCGGCAGCTGTGGAGATAAAACGGTTTCCTTACAATGTTTTCCCTCATGTATGTAAGAAGCTCCGTGGTCTAATAGGTTTCACGCTTGCTTCACACACAGGAGATGCAGGTTCGAAGCCTGACCATGTACCAATGAGATAATTAATTTATCTCAAGTACTTACATTATCGGACGTTCAGTGTTTCGGATGACACGTTAAGCTGTAGGTCCCGGCTGCTATCGCTACGTGGTAGTGGTCGCTAAACCCCTCCATCAACCCGCACTGAGCCAGCGTGGTGGAGTATGGCTTGATCTTACTCGTGTCCGGGTGTAGGCCTGTGGTGGACATTAACCCAGATGTTACTACCGATCGTTAAACGATAAATTTTGTTTCATAGTATTTGAACCTTACCTTAAAGTATTAAAGTTCTAAATCGCGATCCAATTTTCAAAAATCCAGTAACATCTGGGTTAAGGGGCTACATTTATTTAATTCTTTATAGTTAATATTATTTCATAAGTTCACATGTAAAAACCGGCAAAAGTGAGTTGATAATTCGGGGGTAATGAAACGCATGTACAAACGCTAATTTGGTACCCCGCTCTGATGACGCCATAGCGTCCGTCACTGTCCTACTGACGCGTCGAGGGCGAGAGCGAGCTGGAGAGAGAGGGAAATGCATTCCTTGCGGGTGCCAAGTTTGTGTCGTAGTAAATTGTTCCCTTGTTCTTATATTTTTGGTCTTTGCATCAGGCCGGGCGCACATATAAGTGACGTGACAGAAACGGAGTAGTATCGGAGTGGCACGCCACGTCGCGTCGTGTCGTGCTACGCCATACCCTTATAGTACTTTAAAAATACTAAAGATCCTTAGTGGCTTGTCCCCACTGTCCCCACCGGGGGGCACGGCCTCTAACACAGCTTTACGACTACTTCCGCCGAGTAAAGAAATGCCACATAGGAACGGACACCCATCCAGTACCCCTCTTGACCAGGTGTTGCTACCTGCACGATCGTTGCTGATGTGCGAATACCACTAGGCCACGGATGCTTAAAGTTACCAAATGTACATTATAAAATTTTGTTACCTTATATTGTATAGGAATATTTGATAGTTATAATTATAGGTGCATAATATGTGATAATTATGAACAAATACTAATTGTTGTTACGAAATTTATAGTATTATGAAAGGTGTATAGTATTATGAACAAGTGTTCCATATAATTATAATTAGAATGACTTTATGACCAAAGCGACATTAGGATATTTATCTACACCCATATCATAAACCCTCTATAATGCGTTAAAAAACCGCAAATTACGACCAGCTGAAAGATAAACTGTTTTGTGTAAAAACATTTCTTATCTTTGAAAGTGTTATTGTTGATAGATAGAGAGACAGATAGATAAATAGATAGATAGATAGATAGATAGATAGATTAATGTTTATTCCATCAAAGCAACACACATACAAATTAAAAGTGATACGGAGGTGCAACTATTAAAGAACTTAAATGATAGCAAAGTAATAAAACAAAAATACATAAGATTATTACATAAAACAAAAAGAAGAATATAGTTAGGTATGTATGCGCGCTGCATTGAGGCGAAAAGGTCAAAGCTCAGTGTTTATTGCTCATTAAGAGCAGCACTGGTTTTCACTGGTTTATTGCTTCATAAAAACATCGAATTCCATGTTCTTATTACATTCAAATTTCGAACATGACTGAAAAACAAAGCAATTTGATGTGACTTCAATTCTTTTATCAGTCGAGAAGACGTTCTATTCGAAATTAAATGCCAATGCCGCAATGCCGGTCGTAATTTGCGGATCCTGAACATATCATAGAGAGCTTCATTTCATATTTCATAAACATCTACAGGCACATACATTGCTTCTGGCCCCGCACTAGGATACCCCGTGTCGTGGAAACTAGAAACAGCGACGTCACAAACATATAAACATCCCAGACCTAGGATTTTTTTTCTTTACCCCCAGCTGGGGATGGAACCCGGGACCCCTCGCATGGCAGGCGGAACCACTGCCGTCACACATAATATGTGTGTAGATAAAGCAGTGTTTGTAACTGTATATATTTAGGCATTATTTAACAGTTATATACAGCCAGTTGCAGAAGCGATCTTCAAATTTAAAGCCCCATCAAACGCTAATGACGTGTCAGTTCCATGAAATGTAGATTTTTTGATAAAAAGTGGCTCTTATTTCTGAGTACATAATGTCTACGATAGTTCACACGCCTTAACGGCTTTAAAAATTAAATATCGTTACTGCAACTGGTTGATAGACTACTGTAGCTTGTCAAATTCGTACGTAGCACTCCCATGGTCTGCGGGCGACGGGACGAAAGATGCGGGGGCTGCGAGGGCGGGAAAGAAGAGCGCGGGCGGCGGGGCGCGTAGTAGGAACCGCCCGCGCTCTTCTTTCCCGCCCCGCATCTTTCGTCCTCCGTCGCCCGCAGACCATGGGAGGGAGTGCTACGTACGAATTTGACAAGCTATATCAAATTACCGAAATAACGTGTCCCAAACACCACTGATATGATTTTATACAGGGTGTAACAGAAAGGTGTAATCATGTTTTGAGGGGCTGTTAGGGATATCATTCTGAACAGCTTTTACTATGCCACCGATTTGATCAGAGCAACTTTATGATTCATTCCTCCATACGTTTTGGTCCCGGCGGTCAGCTGATTTGAATGGGAAGTGAAAAATAAAGTTGCTCTGATCAAATCAGCTTCACAGCCGTGCAAATTCCGACGACCCGCGATTTTCAACCTAGCCACATCCTAATAAAGTTCAAAACCTATGAAAAAATAAACAAGATTCTGGGTAGATTTGACGCATGCGCGCGCGAGTCAATAGAGAACTTTGCTTAGAATTATATCTCTAACAACCCCTTGAAATATGACAACACGTTTCTGTTAAATACTGTATAGTGTATAATTTATTTAACTGCCAATGGTGTGTATATTTTATTGTGTAGGTAGTGTATAGTTTTTATCTTGTTTTACAATTGTTATTTAATTCCTGGTATTAAATTTGTGTTTCACAAACAACATATTTTATCACAGTGTTTTAATTGACTATACAGGCTGTAACAGAAAGGTGTATAGACTTTTCTGGTTAGCATGGCAAAAGCGGGCGTTGACTCCTTCGTGTCTACCACTGTTAACTAAAGCTGGCACGTTCACAGTACTCACACTAATGCAATTTCACTGTACAGTATGTTTTAAAATGAATGATTTTATTCTAACCTCGAAATATGTAAATAATCACAATATCGCTCGTCGATTGACACGTGACACGAACGCAAAAAGATCACTCTATATTTATAAGCAGTAGCAAAAGTAAAACAATATCTGTCTCCTTCATACTCATAAGTTTGACCGCCCGCGAGAGAGGCAGACAGACTGCCCATGCATCTCAACGTCACGCCGCACGCTTATTCACAGACACTACACAAGTGCAACGTGTGAATGTGTTGAACGTGCCAGCTTTAGTTAACCGACCCTGTATGAGTGTGATTAAAAATAAGTCCATACAAGAGGGATTTACTCGAGCGTGCCAGATATGGAGAGTTATTGACATGCTGATAAGTGCACATTTCAAACACCCATTTGGTGGAGTTTCTAAGCAGGATGTAAGGTGACTTCCCTGATATTATGAGCCCGGCGGGAATGATTACTCACGTACGCAGGTCCCTGGGTGGTGGTAGCAAGTAACAAATAAACACTAAAATTTTACAGATCCTCGAAAGACAGTCTGTCCAAATACAGTGAAATTTACAAAAACATGTGACATTGGCGAAATTAACCAATGCCCTGAAATCCAAATAACTATGTGGACCAAAATAATAATAATAATAATACCTTGGACACTTTACAGACCTAGCCCCAAACTAGGATTCCTGTATCTTGGGTACAAGACAACGATACATATACTTATATAGATAAATACTATACTTAGATAGATAAACAACCATGACTAGGGTACACACATCCGTTCTCACCAAACAAATATTTGCACCCACCGGGACTCGAAATAACAGTTGGACTCGCACAATTTTCTTCTGATTGAGCCGTGGTGGTTAGCAACGCCATCCACCTATTAGCGGTCGGGTTAAACTACGACAAGCACCATCTTTAGTCAACTATTTGAACTACTGCTCTGCTATGTCGGAAATCAGTTTCATTGGTTTAACTACATTACGAAACGAATAGTTAAAAATCGACAGTTGGCGTTTTTTCTGCCCTGCGTTAATTAAACTTTGACAATTAGTTTTGTTGCAGTGAATGTAAGAAAAGGATTTGTTTTTCTGTGGTTCTCTTTATTACGATAGTGTTCAGGGGATTATGATATTGTTTCAATATCCTTCGCTAGGAAGGGACATTATTATTAGAACCACTGTATATTGAAGTACTCGAACCTCCCCATGTATTCTTCCTAGATTGCCTATTACAGGAAGCTTGCCTGTGTCCTGACTGTCCCACAACATGTGAAAATCATCATCTTCAAAACTTGCGCTTTCTACAAAACGCAACGGGTTTTCCTTTCGTGGGGATCATACTTTGTGACGTACTAGTACGAACGGTAGACGGAATATTTTTATGCACCCTAGGCTTGACATAGATTGAGCAAAAATCTACTAGGTTACTTGGATATAGTTTTGTGTCTGTGGCTGCTATTCTAATGTGTGGATCAGTAACAAGGCACTGCACTATCGCCGAAATCATTCATAGTCACTCCAATTGTTTTGTGATAAGGCGCGATCTACCTTCTCACACAAATCCTCAATATTATGAAAACTATAGATGTAAAAATGATGGTTAGATCTCATCGTAGATTCCAATCGCCCGAATCGCATCCACAAATTGTTCTGCCATCGAACTATTTTTGTCAGCATAAATACCTCGCTAGTATTCACGTTTGTATGAATACTTTCCGACACGGCCCCAGCAGGCCCGCAGACTCGAGGCACGTGCGGAAGTGTGGAGTGTCACGCATCGAGCCAACTCAGGTGCATGACGCCATGCTGGCGGCGGCGGCAGTGGGTCGCGCGCCAAAATTGTTTGCGGGAGGCGCCATCGACGGGTAGAATTGAGCCACGGGTCCGACTATTTTGCGTTTTTCTAACGCACAGTGACGAGCCAAGATCGCAGACATTTCCTGTCGCAACTGGCCTTCAGGAGTACGCTCCTTGTATCGTTTTCACTTTTCACATTAAAAGGTCGTTCACGTGAACGACTACTTTCACGGCGGCTACGACGTTGTTCACAATCCGACATCTTTCACTCGTACAATTTAAAATGTATGTAGGCGTGTGAGATAGAATCACAGGAATCGTATCCCACTTCTGATGTTAGAAACCAGAGGCCGAGATGATTTTTAAAAAGAAACACACTGAAACTGAATGATTATAATTTGAACAGAAATGGACTCTAATAACAATTATCAAAACGAATAAAGATATCGGACAGCGTGACAATAAAAATGTTGAGGTGTTGAGTCTATGACGACGGCTGAGCAAGTGCTTCGCACGCTTTTGCTTGGTGATCTTCTCACACCTCTTCCAGGGTGCGGGGTTGCGGTCCCGGGGCAATGGCCCCCTTCCGCGGAGTCTTCCGCTGGCCGTGACTACGGCCAGGTCATTGGGTGGCTGAGGTGTTCTTCTTCGGGTTGTGTGGCCTCAATCCAGGGGTGCTGCCGGCTCGGCAACCAGGTCTCGGGGTAGGCGGCGACGGTCAGGCGGGCGCGCGTGGTATGGCGCCAGGTCTCGCACGAGCGGGTGTTGAGAGCCGTCCGCTCGTGCGAACATGTTCGTTGCCAGCCTCTGGACGAACTTGTCCAGTGTCTCCAATCCTAGGTCCCTTGCGATCGTTGCGTTTCTCACGTAGCGAGGCGCGCCGACGATGGTACGCAAGGAGAGGTTTTCTTGGGCCCGGAGTCTCTTCTTGTTGGACTCCGAGCAGAGGGCGTACCATGCCGGCGAGGCATACGTGAGGCGGGACCTGATGTACGTTTTATAGATCCCGAGCTTCGACCGCAGGGGGAGGCCGGAGTCCAGGAGTGGACGAAGTTTTGCCCGTGCAGCCCGGACCTGGTTTACGACGTTGTCGACGTGGGTCTTCATCGTGAGCCGGCGGTCTATGGTGACCCCCAGATACTTCACTTGGTGCAGCCACCCAATGTCCTTCCCTTGGAGTTGGAGTGGTGGTGGCAGGTTGCTCTGGCCGGTGATCATCGCCTGCGTCTTCCCGACGTTGACGGAGAGCCTCCATTTGGCCAGCCATTTAGGCAGGGTGTCCAGCGTGCGTTGCATTTTGACGGCGGCGTGGGGTGCTTTGTAGGACGACGCATAGTATGCTGCGTCGTCAGCGAAGAGGGCCAGCTGTACACCAGGGCCAACTGGGATGTCATCCGTGTATCGGGAGTAGCAGGCGGGTGAAAGACAGGAACCTTGTGGGACGCCGGCTTCGATGGGGCGGGCTTCTGACACGGCGTCTTCCACCACCACTCTGTAGTGGCGACTCCGTAGGAACGAGGCCACGACGCGGGTGATTCGTCGTGGAGCTGGGGACGTCGACAGCTTGTACAGCAACCCCTCGTGCCATACTCTGTCGAACGCCTTCTCCATGTCCAGGAGTACTGCGACGGTGCTTCGCACGCGGTCTGCGCCTCGCTTTATATAGGCGCGCTGCTGCCCGCCCCACGGCTGCCTGCCGAAGCCGCTAACAATATGTTTATTGCAAAAAAGTGTATTTCGTGACCATTATAAGGTGGTTAGTGCTGATAACCTTGCTAATGACAATTGGCATGTAGCTTTAGTATGATATAACTGTTCTACAGTGAATAAGTTTTCGTTCGACATTTACACCTGTTTTTTCTCCCAGGATGGCACAAAGAAGATTCAAAATGAAAATGAAAATCTTTATTTCACACAACTATTTTACAAGACATAAATTGCACAAGTCCCACACTAGGTCTCCCTGGTGTCGTGGGTACTCGGTTCAACCTTAAATAATATACATTACTTGAAAGGCTCTGCAATCCGGGAGATATTGTTCAAGCTTATTCCAGATGGCGACAGCTTCTGTGGAGGTGATATTGATGACGAAGAAGAGCGTATATACGGAGCGGCTTAACTGAGGTACATTTTTGTGAGAAAGGCGTAAAAACGAATGCAGTTGTGTATCAAAATACAGTCCTCAAGAACCTTGTGGAACCTGTTTCTCATACCATGTTTAATAACAGGCACTGGGTATTCCAACAAGATTCTGCGCCAGCTCATAGAGCGAAAAGCACACAAGACTGGCTGGCGGCGCGTGAAATCGACTTCATCCGGCACGAAGACTGGCCCTCCTCCAGTCCAGATTTGAGTCCGTTAGATTACAAGATATGGCAACACTTGGAGGAAAAGGCCTGCTCAAAGCCTCATCCTGATTTGGAGTCACTCAAGGCATCCTTGATTAAGGCAGCCGCCGATATTGACATGGACCTTGTTCGTGCTGCGATAGACGACTGGCCGCGCAGAATAAAGGCCTGTATTCAAAATCGCGGGGGTCATTTTGAATAAACTTTATCACCATAAGAATCTATGTTTTATTAAGTTCATTTTGCTATATAAATGTTTACATAAACATGTCTAAATTATTTCATATTGCACATGTGACAGAACTTATGACCTGACTATGTATATATAAAAATGAATCGCTGTTCGTTAGTCTCGCTAAAACTCGAGAACGGCTGGGCGGATTTAGCTGATTTTGGTTTTGAAATGTTTGTTGTAGACCAGGGAAGGTTTAAAAGTAGGGTAGGATAGGGTATGGGTAGGGTAGGGTAGGGGTAGGGTAGGGGTAGGGTAGGGGTAGGGTAGGGGTAGGGTAGGGGTAGGGTAGGGGTAGGGTAGGGGTAGGGTAGGGGTAGGGTAGGGGTAGGGTAGGGGTAGGGCAGGGGTAGGGTAGGGTGGGGTAGGGGTAGGGTAGGGGTAGGGAAGGGGTAGGGTAGGGGTAGGGTAGGGTTAGGGTAGTGGTTGGGTAGGGGTTGGTTAGGGGTAGGGGTAGGTTAGGGTAGGGATAGGTAAGGGTAAAGTAGGGGTAGAGCTACCCGCAGCGAAGCGAGAGCGGGTCAGCTAGTGATAAATATAAAACGAGGTTTTGTCAATTAAAATGATCACTGAGATTTTGGAAATTTTATTGCTACCTGTGTCACAGTGGTCACCATAACTAACCACCGATTATCCTGAAAGTTACAGCAGGTAATATCAATGTTTTTTGGTTTATTTACATCCCAAATAATCACTTTAATTGAAATTTGCTACCTTATGTGAAATCGTGGTTCAAAATGTTGCAAGCTTGATACTCCGCTAACTAGCGCTTACCTATTTTAAAACTAGCGCTTATTCTAGAATACGCATTAATATTCAAAGATGACTATTTCGAAATTCACAATAAACTTTCCGATTCGTCGTCGCAGGGACTCACATTCTTTATTATCTGTTCAATATCTTGAAATATCTGAGCTACTTACCCCAACTAACTTCGAGACTTTTTTTGTTGGAGATGAAACAAATGGAATTACCCATGCTCAGGAGTCAGACCTCCCTGCTATGTCCGGGTCCCCACATATTGAGCGGGCATCAGCTCGTGTGGTAGACGGACTAAAAATAACCCCTTGTGTTTTACAGTTATCGATATTCGATTTTACTGTGAGCCTTGGCCTCGTTATATGCTGAAGGCTTTCTACTTGCGATTTGCCCTTTTTCCCTTTTGGGCGATATGTACCTACCTTCGAAATCGTTTTGAGTATCTCTTTTCGGGAGATCGGCACCGGAGATCTCACAATGTCTCACTTTTAGCCACTCGCGGCATCACACCGCTATAAACACTCTTTCAGGTTACGGGGGCGGTCCGACTCTGGAAAGCACTTCCTTGCACTATAAGAGACAGTCCCCACTCTTTTCTCTTTTAAGAAACGTATTAAATAGCACTACCTCTCTCTTTCCTAAAAGTTATTGTATTTATATTATATATATATATATATATATATATATATATATATATATATGTAAAGTTTATGTAGTATATATCGGTAATTATTTAGTATTTACTGTTTGTATTTTATGGGTATTTAATTTATTCCTAGGCATTTCAATTATACTATTTATTGTGCACTGTCTACCCTTTTATGGTACTATTTCCTGTAATGCATTGGTTTGCTATTTTAGAGATAAGCTCGCCTATGTACATGCATTTTATTTTGATGTCACTTCTGAAATATTTGTGTGCAATAAAGAAGTATTCATTAAAAATAAAGTATTTATTAAAATTTTAAAACACCAACGGCACAATAAATAAAACCTTAAGTCTAAAATCGCTTGACTTCTTTCCTCGGTAAGCAGATAACTTGCGAACCACTAAACGATATTTAATAAAAACATGGCTTAGAACCATCGCAGGCAAGTCTACCTACCACCAAATCCGTCCACCCGTTGGGGCGCTAGAGTGCCACGGACAGCGAGACGGAGAGACAGTCAGACATACAGGCAGACAGACGCTTCTAACTTACAGCACCTCTCTTTTTAATCGGCGGAGGTTAAAAAAGCCATACTTATGCCACTGCCAAATGTGTTTATTTTTCACCAGTTCTCTCCTAATCCTTTCAGGGAAGAGTTCACACTGCAGCTGTTGGCCAAGTTTAAAAACAAACTCTCCGCCATGAGAGAGAAGTCGCAGACGGAAGCGAAGCCGGAAGAGAAAGAAGAAACTGGAGATGATGACGTCATCAGCACCGACGACTGGTAAATATTGACGCATCTTATTATAACTGGCTCCTTAAACACAAAACATACATATTTGTAATTTTATTAGATATATATGTACAAATTGACAGTCACAGATTTGTAATTAATACAATTGTGTGTACCACAAGAGCTCTCTATCTCTATATCTGCTATATCTATTTAGCTCTCTATATCTATATTGTGTGTACCATAAGAGCTATCGCCACAGTGGTCCAATGTAGAGAAGAGGAAAAAAATGACGTTTGCTAAGTATATTTAAATATCTACAGTATTAAATAACTTTGACTTTTGACTTTCTATCTCTATCTATGCTTTAGCAATATATCAATATTTTAATATAAAAATACATTACAGCTTATCCAGCATAGCTTGATTGATGACAGCTTGTCACTTTGACATAACTAGACCTGGGGATAAGGTCGATATAAATTGTCGATATTCCAACTAAAGTTACTGAATGTTTTAAATGAATCAAACAAAAGGAAGTTGTAATATAACATAACATAGCGTCACGCCTTTTCCCATTCGGGGTATCAGAGTCACAATTGTGCCCACTTGGAGCCAGTTATTCAATACTCCATTTTGCGTGACAGGGGGCTAGCCCATCGCGGGAGCTATGGAGTAATGAAGGTTTCCTCACGATCTTTTTCATCACCGTTAGACGTCTTTATTTATTTAATTTATTTATTTTGTTTATTTGGAGAAAAAACAATGACAGGTGACGTAACATAAGAAATGGACTAACAACATAACACAAAACCTGACATCTTAAACATTTCTCACTAGGACATAACACAAGACCAGTTTTTTGTATTTACTTTGTTTACACAATTCAAGATCGAAGTTACAGTTTAGGGAAGGATATAGAATTAGGGATAGTATCTATAAAGATGAGATAACGTGCAGATGATACACAACGCACACTAAATGAGGCATAAAACATATCCAAAATAGACACCGACTTATTTTTTGAGAATCATCTGAAATATCAACCTGATCATTAATTATTAATCAACCCACACAGCAAAACGGCACATAGCAAAACTGCACGGCCAGGTCAAAGGCAACAGACTGCGTAGACAAATAAACAAACAGACATTTCACCAACATCCATCTCACATATACACAACTTTGTATTTTTTTATAGACCTCAGGCCTCAATCCCGCTGTCTCCATTTGAGCCCTGTAGAAGTTTACCGAGTTGCACCTTATAAGAACTGAGACTGCAGTTAAACAAGTCTAGATCTGAGAATTTTTTGTTGTAAGTGTCACACATCCTATGAAGGGGCAGTCGGGAACCAGTGACTGTGGTTGACAGGGGGATATGAAATAACCTTCTCGAACGTGTTCTAGCCGGTATAGCATACTGTATTGCTTCTACAAGTTGTGGGCAGTTGTAGTGACTGGAACAGATGTTGCGAAGAATGATAGCATCGGAACGTTCCCTCCTGCGTTGTAACGACATGATGTTATATTCCTTCAACAGATTAGCATACGATAGGTACTCATTACCAAGCCTAATGTTAAGGCCACGCAGGAACTTTTTCTGTAGCTATAACGTCCATATAATGTACTTAAGATAAATTAATTATCTCATTGGTACATGGTCAGGAATCGAACCTTCATCTTCTATGTGAGAAGCAAGCGTGAAGCCCATTAGACCTGGGAGCTCTTCGGAGGAAGTTGTAATGCTTTGTTATTCTTGTTAAAATGGTTCACACAAATCGTCATCATCAAAGTCTGATTCGGACTCGCTGGAGCAGTCTTGTAGATTTATAATCAGTTCTTGGGTACATTGGTCGATTTGTACTTCACGCTCCCTATCTTCTTCCATATTTCTTCTTGTTTTATCGACGACTTTCCTCCAATTTTCCGGCGTGACATTGTCACATGCATTCTTCAGTAACGTCAGCTTTTTATTTTCCGTAAAAGGCGGTGTTGTGCTATGTCTGGCTGCGTAACCTTTAACAAAGAACTAAAATATAACACACCACATTGTGGTTTGTTGGAAGAGATGTGTTATGACTGAGATAAGCTACTTTTGCTTTGCATGCTTGCATTAAAATTCAATTGCATTTTAATTTAATTAAAATAAATTCATCTGGTATTAATTGCATTGTTAAAACATGATTTTGGTGAAAATGTCAGGTAGAGTGAATGTGGCGAGAAGATGAGAGGTGTAGTGAGTGTCTGAAAGTGTGTAGAGTAGTGCCTGTTAATGTGATTGGGGAGGGGAGGGAAATATGACTAAGCCGGCATACTGTTTTTATGATATTTTTATGCATAATTATGTATGTATGAGAATATTTATAGTAAGATTTACAAACTTAGAATATTATTTTGAATAAATTACATTGATAAAATAAAATATGTTATTATTAAATTCATGTAAAAAAAAAAAAATGTAGTGAAATCGGAATCAAATATGATCCAGTAAACAATGAGGCACAAAGCCAGACGACGTCTAAGCATGTGCAATGATCAATCTTTGCCCCTTGCCTTCGGGCAGTTTTGTGGTTGACTGAGCTGTGTCTTCAGTCCAAGATCTTGTAATGGTGTGGTTTGCGTTTAGCCTTGTTTCATCCACCACCACCAAAAAAAATTTTTTGTCAGTTTGAAATCTCCTTGACTTTGCGGAGAAAATCAATTCGTTGGAAGACAATATCTTTTCGCTCCATTTTTTTTTTTCTTTTATCACTTTTTTTAAAGTGAACCCAATGTTTTTCAGTGTCTTGGCTAAGGATGTGATGCTGGCTTTCAAACAGTTCTGCGGCTTCAAAGGACTTAGGTTATTTCCTTAGTGTTGGTAGTTCACCACGTGTGTAATAACCATAAATATGGTTCCGAATCGCTGCGGCATCAAAATCGTCAATTTCTGCGACTGTACAAGTTTAATTTCTTTTTTCATTTGGCGTCGATGGTTTTTGGTCTTGGTTCGTCGCATCAGATGATTTCTTGTCTTACTTCTCCCTGCTGACAAGAGTCAATTGCTACATTGATACGTCCGATTCTGAGACCATCAGCAACTCTATTGCACACTTTCGTTAACGGCAGCAGCGGTCCGCCATTTTGATTCTCGCATTCAAAGTATTCGCGCAAGCGAATCACAACCTATTTAAAACAGTTTTCTTTCCTCTTTTTGGCATTAGTATCTACAGTACTATTTTTAATTTGAGGCCAGAAATGTAAACAAACAACAGTCATTTTCTAGAACAAAACCGTTGACTTTGACTTTGTTATATTATTGTTCTGGAAAGTGACAGTCCATTGTTTACATTTCTGGCCTCAAATTAAAAATTCCACTTCAAATATAGAACAAACTTAACAAAAAAATAACAGCAAAACTCAACAAATTAATAACAATAACAACAACCGAATGGGGACTGGAAACACGTGGCGTATATACGGCGTGGGCACTCGTACTGAACGAGATAGCGGCAATCAAACAAGATGGCGGCATGGAGCGGTGAGGCACCACTCGTTAAAAAGTCATTTTGCTTATAACAAAAATAAAACTATTTGCAATCGTTGTTTTAATAGTTTTTCAATATGAAAATCACTAATAAGTGAAGCATTAAATTAGTCGAACCTTGTTGTTTTCAATCTATTTTACACACACATCAATATTATTTTTCAAGTCAAGATCGATAACTTGTCTTTTACGATAAGTTGAGTACGTCACTATTTGCCAATAAAGTATGATAATTGTCTCTATACATTAATTTCACCGTCGCGAAATACCGTAATTTATAGGCGTGTTTTGCGATGACAGCTGTCATCGATCAAGCTATATTGGATAGTTTTGGTTGGGGTCTAGATAAGGGGCACCAATCGAAAACTGACTTTAAAAAAAAACACATTTCGAGGCAGCCTGGTCAGCGGCGGCTTTAAAAAGCGAAAAAAAAAAAACAAGTGGCCGGATCCGCCCCCACCCCCCGTTCGCCACGACACTCTGACCCAAATTTTATAATGAATACATAATAGAAAGAAACATACTTAGTGCTTTTTATTTTGTTTTATGAAAATTTTGCGTATTTTAAGAAACTAATTTGAATATTTCGAGTGATAAATGTTTAATTACTTTTTTAAATAATGTTTAAAATCAGACCCCTCGTGACGTCCCTCGATCAAAATTGCTGAACGGTTACTTGAGGCTGGTTGTTTCTGATCGAAAAAATCAATGTCACTATTGAGAATTCAGAACAAACAAAAAAATAACTACAGAAAATTGAACAAAAGACGGTCGAAGTCAACTCTTTACTATAAAATTATGGATTCATTAAATTATACTTATAAAGTTTTACGTAGACTCTACCCACTTCGGCCATCTTATCTCGCCCGTTTCCGTCTCTCATCTTATTTTTGCCGAACGCAGGTTGACCCACAAGCTCTGCTTCGAAGACCAGCGGCCAGTGCTCGCTAAGGATGCGTCGAGCAAAGGCGACGATTGGTTCGACATCTACGACCCACGGAACCCAATCAACCAGCGTAAAAGGGACAACTCTAGCAAGAACATCAAGAGGTATAGGGACTGAGGTGACGCATGCACAGCTGAGGTTTAAATTAAGTAATAAAATAATAAACGGATTGTTGGTGTTTTATTTGCTCATGAATTTAGTCTGAGCCAGCTTGGTGGAGTACGGCTCAATCTTACTCGAAGCCGGGTAAAGGCCCGTGCCCCTCGAGGGGGAAATTAAATGGGCGACATTTATTATTTTCTCTAAAGTTGTTAGTTGTCGACGACCTCTGTGGCGCAGCGGCTATGGCTCTGCCTGCCATGCGAGAGGTCCCGGGTTCGATCCCCGGCTGGGGTTAAAAAAAAACAGGTCGTGTATGTTTATATGGGTGTGACGTCGCTGTTTCTGGTTCCCACGACACAGGGTATTCTAGTGTGGGGCCAGAAGCAATGTATGTGCCTGTATGTAAATTGTACATGTTTATGTAAAAACGTGCAATATAATTGCGTGCATTGACCCTGTGAAGAAAATGCTTGCGATTTGACGTTCGCCGCGCAAAGTGACTATGGCAAACGTCAAAAACACACCTCAACGCGCATGGGTTGGTTCCCGTCTCATTCGCATTAAGAAATAGTTTAAACTACATACATAATGAATGTAAACTGCCAGACCGACACAAATAAACCTTATAGGTTTCGTGTCACAAATTTGTCAATTAGTACTTAAGATTTTTTATGTTAATAAATAAATAAAATAAAAATAGCATACATTTTCATAGGGGGGATTACTTAAATGACGGGACTGTATGGGGTTAATCTGGCTCAACACAGACCTTGCTGTTAATAATTTTGTAATTATTTATTCCTATTATATATTATCCTACTATAATTTGTATTAGTTAAGCACAACCAATTTTTAAAAGAGATCTAAAAATCATTCTGAGGGTGTTTGCACGCCTTTTTTCTACCACAGTGGTCCAATGTAGAGAAGAGGCAAAACATTACGATTGCTAAATAGATGTAAATATCTACAGTACTTATGTGTTTTATGTGTACTTAAGGTTATGTATATCTACAGTACACATAAAATATTTCATGTTTTTTTGTTGAACCTTTCTTCCTGTGCAAATCAGCTTTGATTGGGTGCGTAAGTGACCCTGTATAGTTTAAAACTAAACGCACGCACTCACTATAAACAATACACGAAAATTCCGCAAAATTCGTGTATATTTCGTATTTGCAGATGTGAGTATGAGCATTCCGAAATGTGAACGAAGAGTTCACTATGGGAGCGTAATGGCTTTGTATACAACGGAAATATGCGGCTCAAGCAGGAATGATTACCAGAAGGAAAAAACCGGCCAAGTGCGAGTCGGATTCGCGCACGAAGGGTTCCGTACCATTATCTTTAAAAACGGCAAAAAATCGCGTTTGTTCTATGGGAGCCCCCCTTAAATGTTAATTTTATTTTAATTTCATAATTAATTTTAAAAGTAAAATAATAAATTCAATATTCTGTAAATATTTCAAGCGTTACAAGCAATATTTTAGGGGGCTTAAATATTTGTTTAATTTTAATTTAATTATTTATTTTAAAGCAAATATATAACTAAATATTCTGTGAATATTTCAAGCGTCTACTTGTTGCCGTTATCAATATCGAGCAAAAAATGACGTTTGTTGCGTGTGAGCCCCCTGACATATTTATTTTATTCTGTTTTTAGTATTTGTTGTTATAGCGGCAACAGAAATACATCATCTGTGGAAATTTCAACTGTTTAACTATCACGGTTCTTGAGATGGCCTGGTGACAGACGGACGGACAGACGGGCGGACAGCGGAGGCTTAGTAATAGGGTAACGTTTGGCACCCTTCGGATACGGAACCCTAAAAGTGTTCGAGTTTCGATAAAATGAACCTTATGTCCATTGTTCATGAGAGTCACTGTCAGTTCTAGGCGCATAATTATTCCTGCTTCCTACACTGGACCTTAACCTCTCAAAGACCGAGGGTAGTCGGGTCGCGATTTTCAACCTTATTCCATGGTAATAAAATTTAAAATCTTACGGAAAAGTGGCTCTGGTGGTATTCAAGAGATTAAACCATGTACTTATATTATACTGTATACTGTATTCCGCTGGCTCTCGCAGCAGACACACGCGTTTATTAGAGTGCTAGTATTATCCACAACAACGTATTAGTGTGTCAACTCACACAAGCACCGCGGCTATAGTGATGGGGATACCAGAGTATCATTATCGGGCATCGAGTATCGATAGCGATTAGGTTATCGTTATGGAAAAATATTTGATCACAAGAACCTCATCTACCGAAAGCCTTTCGGCAAAAAGAACGCGAGATGATACCCACTCAAATACCTGGAATAAACCGAAGCGTATAGCCCACAGGCGCATGCCGACCGCCAACCAGAATATCCCGCTCAGCAACCGCTACAAAAATCTTGCAGATGACGTCGAGGACGACAGCTCAGTTGATACCCCAGCACCACCGACAACCACCAAGAGGGCCAGATCCAATAAGGTTCCTCCTATATTTATTGAACTCAAGGAAGATTGGACCCATCAATCTGTAGTGTCAATGATATCAACACATGCTAAACGCTTCCACTTGCAATACAGAGGGAATGGCAAAGTAGCAATTATTTGCTACACTAACGAAGATCACCAGCTTATAAAAGTTGGACTTACGAAAGAAAATGTTTCTTTTCATACCTATACGCGGAAGGAAGAGAAAATGGCTAAGGTGGTTATCCACGGACTACCTGCTACGATAATAGACAGTGTTGGAGAAGAATTAAATTCACTCGGATTCCCAAATGCTGTCGTTACCAAACTGAAGCGAGCCTCTGGAGAGGAATCTTTGTTTCCACCGATACTAATCCAATTACCACCTGGGACGGACATCGTCAAGTTTCGACAAGTGAAGTATTTGTGTAACTGCTCAATTCAAATGCAGAAGTATAAATCCAACAATACATCCGGCACTCAGTGCTATCGTTGCCAAAGATTTGGTCATGCATCAAGAAACTGCAACCTACCGGAGAGATGTGTTAAATGCATTGAACCTCACGCGACTAAAGATTGCCCTAAGAAGGACCGCACAACCACAGCCCTATGTTGCAATTGTAATGAGCCCCACCCAGCAAATTATCGTCAGTGCAAAGAACGACTAAAGTATGTCCAACAAATAGACACCAAGAAAGCTCTCCAACATAAGACTGCAAGAAAATCTGTAATTCGCCCGGAAGATGGAAGATCTTGGGCTGATATCACCAGTGGCAAGAAACCAGTAAAGTACATAAAACCATCTGCCAAAACAAACGTGCGCATAGATACTCACCATCGACCAGATCAACAAGAACCAGAGGATCCTGTCATATCGGAAATGCTACAAATCTTATCCATCATCAAGCTCGTTAAACGGGAATTCTCATCCTGCGAAACCATGCTAGATAAAGTCACACTTATTGTTTCTCATTTGGGTAAATATGTCTAATAATTGTAAGTTACGCATTATTCACTGGAATGCCGATGGCGTCCGTACCAAGATAGGTGAATTGCTTGACTTGTCAACACACATGCTAAATGCTGATTTGATTGCTATTTCGGAAACTAGACTGGCTGTTTCTGCTTCCCTTAATACCCCGGGATATGTTTGTTATCGCAAAGATAAGCATACTAATGGCCGCGGACAAGGCGTTGCGTTACTAGTAAAGCGCGATATTATTCATTCAACATTGACACTTCCAGTTACAAAAAGTATAGAAGCAGTAGGCATATCCATAAACATATCTGGTTTACACTACATAGTTTTATCCATTTATCAGTCCCCAAACCTCCCATTACTCCCACTAGATTTGGATTTGCTTTTAAGCTTGGGTCCTCGAGTGATTCTGGCGGGGGACTTTAACGCAAGGCACCCCAACTGGTGCATAAGTGGTTCAAACAGCAACGGGAAGACACTTTTCAAGCAGATGTTAAAGAAAAACTTTATAATACATGCTCCCTTAAAACCAACTTTGGTCCATTATCGTCCAGAAAACCAGCACACAAAACCCGATTTGATAATCGCCCATAACGTACCCAACATCAGTGATGTGGAAACCATAACCGCGTTATCTTCTAATCATCTCCCTGTATTCTTTACGCTGGATGGAGCCTACACTCAAACTAATCGCACTTTCTATAAGTATGCCGATGCCGATTGGATTGCGTTTCGAAAATTTATAAATCAAAATATTTCCCTCTCTTGCAAAACTTTTAACTCCATAGAAGCTGTTGATAATGCTGTTACTAATCTCTCAGAAGTCTTAGTATCCGCTAGGGATAAACATGTACCTGTGTCTACGTCTGTTAGCAAGCCTAGAAAACTTCCTCGCTTCATCCAGCAATTAATTAAAAAGAAAAATCGTCTTCGTAGTCAGGAGGTGCGCAATATCAACATCGCTACCAGAAAAGAGTTGAGGCAGAACATTAATATTCTCCAAACAAGAATAAAAAATGCGATCATAACATTTTATGATGCTGAGTGGAGCAGGAAACTCTCAAACGTGGATAACCCTAGTGCAGATCTTTGGAGGGTAGTAAAGTCTCTTAAAATAAAACCATCTACCATGCCTCCCTTGACCAAACAAGATGGCTCCATAACAGGCAACGCGCAGGAACAGTGTAACGAACTGGCTGAAGCTTTTTATAAAAACATGTGCCTCACGCTAGATTGGTCTACTTCGGGAAATAAAGTAGTGAATGATGTTTCTACTTCGATAAACAGATTAGATGATCATACCATACGTACATTACAAAATCCTGTTTCTCCTAAAGAAATCTGGAAGCACATTCGGCTATTAAAGGCTCGTAAATCTCCTGGAGTTGATACCATTCATAATGCACTCTTAAAAAATATTCCGCAGAGATGTGTTGTTCTTCTCACTAAAATCTTTAATGGCTGCTTAGTACTCGGATACTTTCCAGAATTCTGGAAAACTGGTAAGGTGATTGCACTGAAAAAACCTGGCAAAGATGACACTATACCATCAAATTACCGACCTATCAGCTTGTTACCAACTCTCGGCAAGCTACTGGAGCGCTCCATCAGAGACCGTCTCAATAAATGCATCAACCATAAGCTTAAAGACGAACAGTTTGGATTCCGAAGTGGTCACTCAACTATCCAGCAATTAGCCAGAGTGTGTGAGCATATTATACATAACATAAACACCAACAACTCTACAGGAATGTTTCTCCTAGATATTGAGAAAGCCTTTGATACTGTCTGGCATGATGGGCTCTTACACAAACTTTTAGACATCGGCGTACATCTAGATCTTGCGAAAATTGTTCAGGCATATCTCCATAATCGGCATTTCAGGGTACATATAGGTGACCACACATCTGATTTGTATCCCATCCCTGCAGGGGTTCCACAAGGGTCCATCCTCGGTCCTACACTCTTTTTAATATATCTAAACGATATGCCTAAACAGACCCGCACGCACTTAGCCTGCTTCGCGGACGATACAGCATCCTACACGACGGCTAGCGATGTTGATCTAATCATTGATCGACTTCAACTATCTATAGAACTGTTGTCAGAGTATTTCCGTAAATGGAAGCTTAAACTAAATTCTTCTAAGACGGAGGCGATCATGTTTACTCGAAAACGAAAACAACCCAACAACAAACTGGTTATAGATGGCCACCATATACCGTGGCAGAAATCTGTCAAATATCTTGGAGTCCACATTGACGAGAGGATTAACTGGTCTCAGCATATTAATAAGCTCTATCTTAAAGGCACTCAAGCTTTAAACGCACTTAGTCCTGTCCTCAACAGAAAAAGCAATTTAAGTCCTACGACAAAACTCCGTATATATTGTACTCTGGTTCGACCCTGCATTACGTACGCTTCACCAGTTTGGAGCAGCACTTGTGAGTCAAACTACAGAAAGCTTCAAACTATTCAAAACAAAGCACTTAAAATTTCCTATAACACTCCATTCTATATAAATTTAAAGTCCCTTCATTCTAGAATATTACTTCCAAATATAAAAGATTTCATACTTAAACAAACTAAAACATTGTACTTAAACAAAACTCCAAATCACTCAAATAATTTGATTTCCAGTATAGGACGTTCTCGATGGCGGGATTTAAAGTACATCGATACTTATAAGCGATACCGCCTCCCCCATCACTATATTCTTGGCTGCGACGAGCGGTGCTAGCCATGCGTCGTCGGTCAGCATTGTCCGAACTAGTTCTCGCTCATCGTACGTGGTGCGTGTGTGCGTGTGCCGAACAGTGTACTGCACACCTTGCTGTCGCTGGGTGGACCGGCTCGCGCGCCGGCCGACCCAGCAACAGAGGGTATCTATGCTAAATAATTTCTATTACTTTGTCCAATTCGCCAGCTTATTGCAAAACAACACCGACATATTTACCCAGTTAGGTATAACAACGTCGTGCCTTGTTTATTGTAACCCTTAATTATTGTGTCTCATGTCCTTGCTACTTGTATTGTAGTGTAGGTGTACCTATCAAGTTAGGTATTGATGTCCAAAAAAATGTAACACATACAAGTGTGCATACTTTAGAAAAGCAGAAAATCAATATACTGTTTAATTAGTTATTAAGGTCTAGATAAGTAATGTATAATTTATAAGTTTTCCTAAAGGCTTTTATCCTGCAAAACGGCTAAAATTATGTTTGTATACCCTCGACAGTGTTAAGGATGTGTACCTATTTGTAATCTTACATTAATAAAGAACTTTGAAAATCAAAAATCAATCAATCAAATCACTGTATACTTATGTTAACTTTACAAAGCTTAAGGAGTTTTGAATACTCATGGAATAGACGACTTCTGTGGCGCTGCGGTTGCGGACCGGCCTACCATGCGAGACGTCCCGGGTTCTATCCCCGGCTGGGGATAAAGAAAAAAATCAATTCTTGGATGTTTATACGTGTGTGACGACGCTGATTCTGGTTCCCACGACACAGGGTATCCTGGAGCCGGAAGCAATGTAAGTGTCTGTAAATATACTTATATAGTTTGTCGCGGGCCACTTTTCCGCAACTCGACGTCTTAAATTTGCGCCTATTTCGCGTGACGAGGGTTGGGGGCACTACTCCTGCCGACCCAGCTCCTGTAGGAAGCCTAGCAGACCCTTAATGTTGCCGACGACTTCCTGGAGCGACCTCGGCGTCCCGAGGTGTGTTGCCCGGTAGATGGCCACGCCGGAACATTCCAGCAGGACGTGGGTGGCTGTCTCCTCGACCTCCATGCAGGCTCTGCACAGGAAGCTGTCTGTAACACCTAGAGTGTGCAAGTGTTTATTTAGCAAAGCGTGTCCAGTTATCGCTCCTGACACCAAGCGAAGTTGTGGCCTCTTGAGCTTCAGAAGCTTGCGCGACAATCCGGGTCTGATCATCGGGAGGGCCTGTCTGGCTTGCTTGCAGGTATCCAAGGTTGACCAATAATGTTTGTGAGTTGTAATTGTTGTATATATATAGCGGTCACTGAGTCAGCAAGCAAATTTGCCAGCAACAAATTCGGTTCATCGCGGCAAACGCGTGTTGTGTAGGTCGAAAGCAAATGTATGTTTATGTTTATAGAATAACTTGCTAAACTCGGGCAAACTGTGCCTATGCCACCCCGTATGGGAAAAGGCGTGATGTCAAAGTCAAAGTTCTTTATTACTGTAGATATTTACATATATATTTTTTGCCTCTTCTCTACATTGGACGACTGGGAGAGGAAGGGCGTAGAAACTACCACAGATTGATTTCTAGATCTCTTAAAAATTGCTTGTGCTTAACTAATACAATATTAAACATTTAATTATTATGAATTGATGAAGCTATAATAAATAATTACAAAACTATTAACTGCAAGGTCTGTGTTGAGCAAGATTAATCCCATACAGTCCCGTCGTTTAAGTAATCTTGAACATTGTAATATCCCTTTTTCGACAAAGTCGCTTTAAATGCTTTTTAAATTGATCATGCTTTGTTGTGGTTGTACAAAGCTTTTAAAATGTCATCGAACCTACATGCAACGGCATTAAATAAGAATAACATTCAATTACTTAAATTAACGCGTTTTCAAAATTTATAATTTCCATGATATCTCCTACGAACATCTCAAGAAGAAAATGTATAGCATCTATTTTAACTTTAAGTCTATGAGCATAAGAATCAACAGTGTTTTAATGTTATAGATTGGGTTAGTACAGTGTTACTTTGTTCATACAAAGACAGAGTTCATTGTCACGGGTCAGCGAAAGTACAAAATAAAAGTGATGTGCTGTTTCCGCTTTGCCTCCGCTTGTCGATAACAGAATACGGTTTCGAAACTCATCATCATCTGAAGGCCTATAGCCTCTATATCAAAGAAAAGAAGCAGAGTCCCGTAGACATCTGCGCTCGTGACTATACATTCCGATTCTGGAGCGGCAGACACGGCCGCACCGCTGCAACATTTTTATCGATACTAATTAAGTACAGATGTAGTGAATAATCCTTTCCTTTCGTATTTTCTCGGAAATGTTCGTTTTTGTCTTACTACTTCACCGCACTCAGTACCCATCGAGACAACGTAGGGAACGGTCGCATTGCAAGAGGAAGTATCTATATAGAGTAGTTAATACCACAGAAATATTTTGTTGATATTTATGTTAGATTTTGTGATAAACTTCATGGACTCGTGTATTACCTATATTTTTTTTTGACTTTACATTTCACTCTTGTCTGTCATTTTTGTAAATAATAAACATTGATTTTATTCGATCCACATTAACAATTTATAACATACATGCCGAAAGCACTAAGAAAAGGGAAACGTTTAGATCGGCAAGCCTGCGAAGTTATTTTCAATATTTATTTATATTTCTTAACTGAAAATGATAAATTCCAAATTCCAATTCCAACATACCAACTATACTGCTTACTTTTGTAAAGTCCAAAAACGAGTTTCGGAGGCCAGTGGAATTTCTCAACGAACAGTAAATAAAATATTGCAAAAAGAATACATAAATCAATCCACCTCCAATAGTCCGAAGTCGGCAAAGTTGGGTAGACCAAATAAATTATTTTGTCTAGGTCTTGACGATTTTGACTACAACGTTATACGCCGATTAGTGTATAATTTCCATTTGATATACAAACATGTACCTACAATTAAAGCCCTGAAGTCCCCGAAGCCATAAATTTTAAGGGATGTGACTTTACGCTAAGAAAAATTCTTAGAAAAATGGGATTTCGGTATAAAAAAGTTGAAAACAACAGAAAATTACTTATCGAGAAAGATGATGTTCGTTTAAAAAGAGTAAAGTTTTTAGCCGCGATAAAAAAGTACAGATTGCAAGGGAGAGAGATTGTTTATATGGATGAAACATACATCCATACCTCACATTTGGCATGTAAAAGCTGGGCTGACTCGTCAGAAAACGGAGTTAAACAGTTAATTTCTAAAGGACAACGTCTTATAATAGTGCACGCTGGTAGTAGAAAGGGGTTTATACCTGGGGCATTGTTAATCTATCAGTCTACTGATAAAACAGGTGACTATCACAACGCGATGAACAATGAAAACTATGAAAAATTGCTTCGTAATCAACTCATTCCAAACTTCGCTCCACATTTGGTACTAGTAGTAGATAATGCTGCATATCATAATAAGTACGTAGAAAAACCTCCTAATTCAAATACCAGGAAGCAAGACATGATTGATTGGCTATCCAAACATAACGTTCCGATTGATCCGTCATTAACAAAACTTGAAATATATGAAATTATTTGCAAGTACAAACAAGACTTTGTAGATAAACTTATGAACCAATATGGACACAGCGTACTAAGATTGCCACCATATCATCCTGATTTCAATCCGATTGAAAACATATGGTCTCAAATAAAGGGATACGTATCCAAAAGAAACATCAGTATGAATATGACTACTGTGAAACAATTGGTACAGGAAAAGATTAATATGATTGGTTCCGATGTTTGGGCCAAAGTATGTGACCACGCCATCAAATGCGAAAACCTTTAATAAATAAATAAACCATTGTTGTAGAAAGTACACATTGAATTTTATTGACAGGTAAATCTCAAAAGTGACAAGCATAGAAACTCTTTCACAAAGTAGGTCAGTAACTAACAGACCAATAAGATTGAATACATGCTTCACTTAACATCCCGTCTCTTTTTTCTTATTGGTGATGTTGGGTCCAGCTCTTGTGCCAAGCTCTTTAAGTCGTGGCCAGAATAAGGGCTTCGTCAGGAAGTCCGCCACCTGGTCGACCCCTTTCACTTTGAGAGTTGACAAAATTCCTGTCGTGACACATTCTCTCACAAAGAAGTGCCTCAATCTTATATGCTTTGTCTTTTGATGGCATTCCACTGGAGGATCATGTGCAAGTCGAATAGCTGACTCACTGTCTAGGTATAACAGTGTTCTGATATCTTTGAGTGGCAACATGAACTGCAGAATTCTTTTTAGCCATATTAATTCTCGGGCTGCTTCGCTAGCGGCCACTATTTCCGCTTCGGTAGAGGATATGGCTACTGAAGTTTGCTTCTTACTCTGCCACGCAATAGCTCCTCCTGAGTAGAGACAAGTCATTCCAGAAGTTGAATGTCCACTTCTGATATCCCCCCCATGATCTGCATCGCTGAAGCCTTTCAGGCATTTCGATTTGTCAGATGAATGGTAGGTAATACCAAAATGTTGTGTGCCTTTGATATAGCGCAGTATTCTTTTGACTTTGGCTATATCTCCTGGCAAAGGGTTATCTAAAGTTCTGGAGACTACGCTCACTGCGAATGTGATATCAGGGCGTGTCCCAACTGCTAGATAAGAGAGTGCGCCAACTACTTGTCTATATGGAAATTGATCACTTTCCATCTCGTTTTCTGTAGTAACAGAGTCTTTCACAATAGGTGTTACGGCAGCTTTGCAGTCGTGCATGCCGAATCGCTCCAACAGTTTCTTTGCATATCCTTTCTGGTCTATGGTAATCGATCCAACATCGTTTCTGGCAATCTCGATGCCTAAGAAATATGAACCAGGTTTTGCCGTGATCTTGAAGTGCTGACGCAGCTCATCAAGAAAAACTTGCGTTTCAGACTCCGATGCTGACGCCAATAATCCGTCATCAACATATAATACTAGGATTAACTTTTTGTTACTATCCTTGTTTCTTATAAAGAGACATGGATCACTATTGCTTTGCTTGAATCCGATTTTTAGTATGTACTCAGTTATACAGTAGTTCCAGCATCTTGGTGCTTGCTTTAGACCGTATAAACTCTTTATGAGTTTACATACTTTTCCTGAATCATCACTAAACCCTTCAGGTGGCTTCATATATGTCTCTTCATTTAATGTACCATACAGAAAAGCCGTTGAAACGTCAAATTATGACAACGTCAGATTTTCTTATGCAGAAACACTCAAAAGTGCTCTTATAGTGCTGGTCTTTGCTACAGGACTAAATGTTTCGTAGTAATCCACTCCTTCTTTCTGCGAGTAACCCTTCACTACGAGTCGAGCCTTATATTTATCAACCGTACCATCAGGATTGGTTTTAACTTTGTAAATCCATTTGCAAGGGATTGCTTTCCTTCCCTTAGGCAAATCTACCATTTCCCACGTATGGTTCTCGTTGAGAGAGTTGATTTCGTTTTCCATAGCTTTTATCAATTTTTCAGATTCAGCACTTTGTATAGCTTGCTTAAATGTAGTCGGTTCTATTAGATCAGTAGTAGTCTGGGCATGACAAATATTGCAAACATAGTCCCTGTATCGACTTGGCTGTCTAAGGTTCACACGGCTACGAAGTGTTAGCCCTCTCTCATTTTCTACCTCAATAGCGTTCAGTTGATCAGGTTCCATTACAATGTCATCTTCCCTTTCAAGCTCAATGTTCTGTTCCATCTGCTCATCTGTTTGTTCTACACTACTGTCAACTATGTTCTCTCCAACTTCATTATTGTTAGCAACTTCTTCTGATCGCTCATTATCTGTTTCAGGCTTCTCATCATTTTCAACTGCAGGTGATTCTTCCACACTTGGATCCGATTGGGTTTGAGGATTCAACGTAAAACCCCGAAATTTAAGTTCAATCTGGCGATATGGCTCTAACTTCTGACTTGAACTATCTTCCTCAGTTCTGGTCTTGCTTTCAAGCTCTTGATCAGTTCTGGTCAGATTTTTGACATCTTCCAATAAGAGAGTTTCATCAAAAACTACGTCTCGAGACCTTATCAGATTGAAATTTTCGCAGTCTCAAATTCGATATCCCGCTTCAGAATCGTACCCAATGAGAATACCTTTCTGAGCCTTTTTGTCCAATTTCTTACGTTTTTCTTTTGGAACGTGCGGGTAACAAATGGTTCCAATAATCCGCATGTGACTAATCCTTGGCTTCTTGCCATGCCATGCTTCATATGGTGTTTTTCCTTCAGGACCTGGGCCTGTCCTGTTAAGAATGTACACGCTCGTCATAATCGGCTCAGCCCACAAGCCATTTGGAATTTTCACATGGGCGTGCATCATGGCTCTCGCCATCTCCACAACAGTTCTATTCTCCCTCTCAGTGGGATTTTGTTGTGGGGTATAAGGCATCGTGAACCTCTGTTTGATACCTTCTTTCGCTAGTGTAGCACGAACCCTTTCATTATCGAACTCGCCACCATTGTCACTTAAAGCTTCTTTTATTTTTATACACGCTGTCTTAGCTTCAGCTATAAAATGTAGTAGTTTTTCGTGGACATCAGATTTTTGACGCATTACATATACCCAGCGGTACTTCGTGTATAAGTCCTTGAATAAAACAAAGTATGGGAATGGTCCACACACATCACTGCAAATCAATTCTCCAGGTTGAGTGGCTTTTTCCCTAGTCCCGAACTTCAATCTATGAGATTTCCCATAAACACAGCCTTCACAGAGTTCTGTCTTTGCTTCAGTCTTTATGTTTAAGTCTCTCTCCAATACGGAAGTTGGAAGTGTCAACCCCGCTCCTCCTCCTCTTATCCCGCTGTCATAATCGAAGTCGTTCATCCAATCAGAAAATCATATTTATTTATATTAATTTCTCTGCTGGTTTGTTTTGTTTTATGTTGAGGTGTCTTTTTTGTTATGTCATAGTATTTTTAATTAATTACAAAAATTTATTGTTATAAAAAAGGTCTGCAAAATCCTACTGTAGTTTTGACTTATAGTTAGACTTTTGGGGTTCCAATCCTTATATAATCATTAGATCATCCCAACCGGAATTTGGTTTTTATCAGTGCGTTTTATTGAAATAAAACGTCCTCAGTAACTAGTTATATTTTTGTTTACCTAACGAATTCTTTATATGATAGAATCGTGGTGGTTTTAACATCTCAGTGTAATATACGTCAAACGGCCATTTTGAGGCTAAGAAAAAAAAGAGCCCCTGTCGGAATTCGTCGGAACCAAGACAGTACGAAAAATTGTAACGGCGTCACGGTCGGTCACGTTCCGATTTGTGGTGTATAGACACAATATTAGGAAAGTTGATCTACGGATAACTCTCAAATACCCGGTGACTTTTAATCGGTGATTAGGAGTAGAAATAAAATATATCTAGTAAAAATTTTACTTAAGGGGCGAGGTCTCACGCAATTAGCTCATGTTTAATTAATAAAAAGTTGAAACATAAATAAATAGGCATATTAATTTTTGTCTTTGCCGTTAAATTATGAAAGAGGATGTAAGCTCACAGATACACATTAGTAGCGTGACTTGGAATTTAAGATCTTGATTTTAATTTATAAGTAATAAACTACCTAATCATAGAAAAAGTTATGAATTAGTTGGGGGGGGGGGGGGGGGGGTAACCAAATGACATTACGAATAGTAATCTAATGACATTACGAATATTAATCTTGACATTACGAATAGAAAAATAACCAAATCGGATCGTTTGTCAAATATAGGAAGCGGGCAGTTTCACTGTGCGTCGCGCGTCGCTACAAAGTTACGTCAGTCGAATGGTTGATTTTTGTTTGAGGATTTTTTCGAGAACAATATTTTATTGATAATCAATTTAAAGCCAATAGTAATTGATAATATAATATTTACTTGTGATACGACACTCCCTGTTTTTGTGTTTTGCGATTTGGGTATGATTTACACCTTTTTACGTCGCAGGTCACCATTTTTGTTTTTGCTGCCGATATGTCAATCGGCTGTCACCGTCCAAGCGCGACTGATTGCAAACAGTCCAATTTTCCCGATTTTGTACTGTTTTTGTAGCGACACTTTCAAGCGCTCCGTGCCCTGTCCCACGTAATTTAATAATACAGTAATTCATAGACACATCGGCACCATTCAGGTGTTATCGTTGTTCCGAGTTTTGCCGATAGGAAAGGATAATTCACTACATCTGTATTTACAAATACACAAAATACAAATATCGCCCAGCGCCATATCAAATAAACTCCAGCCAGAATAGCGTCACGGCTTTTTCTATACGGGTTAGCAGAGCCACAATCTGTGTCCACGACAATAATAATAATAATAATAATAATACCTTGGACACTATTTACACACATTGATCTAGCCCCAAACTAGGATTCCCTGTATCTTGGGTACTAGACAACGATACACAAACTTAAATAGATAAATACTATACTAATATAAAATCCGTTCTCATCAAACAAATATTTGCCCCCACCGGGACTCGAACCCGGGACCCTTGGCTTCGTAGGCAGGGTCACTGCCGTCTAGGCCATTCGGATCGTCAAATATATATAGACTGTAGTCCTAAAATGTGAGTTGGGCTCGCGCACAGAGGGTTCCGCTCAAATCGCATTTTTTTGTGAAAGGACTACAAAACGGTTTTCAGTTTTATTCCTATAAAAAACTTGATACTTCCACGCGTTACTGAGAAAAATGTTCTTGACAGACGGACAATGAAGTGAATACACTGGTTCCTTTTTTCCTTTTTAAGGTACGGAATCCAATAAAGCGAGTCAGCACAAATCTCGGGTCAACTTTGACATTTCATATAAAGACAGTTTAGTTAGTACATCTAAACATCATAATCAAAAATTATAAAATGGCAAAACATAAAATTAACTGAACAAACCGCCCCGGGACATAGCCGTGCCAAAGGTTCCAATAACGTAAAGTTAGCTACTTAACCGTGTCAAAGGTTCCAATAACGTGAAGTTAGTTCGTAACGTAGTTTGAATGGCTTCGGAATTCGATCTAACTGAACTGGGGTAACTCGACGTAATCGTGACAATTACTTGTATTACTGACGCCTCATTTTTATCGATAAAGCGCCGACCCTACTGGGATCTCAAACAAAATATAACAATAACTTAAGAATTTTCGCGAGTCCACCTGTGACCGTCTACTGATGGACTGATAAAGCAGTCTACACACTGGCCAATTAGCTGAACGTAATTACAAGGTTTTTATGGACTTAGCTGGATGGATACGGCCTATTATCATTTTAAACTCAACACGTACGAACGTTGAACCCTTTTGAACAAGTCGAGTTACCCAATGTTTTGGGAAATATACAGGATACATACCCTCCAGTTAGCTGGAAGTAATCTCTTTCTATCTATAGAAAGTTATCTATAACTTCGCCTTTGCGCAAGTGATCATGTTATTTTACCTATGATTCCCTTGCAATAAATTATATAGACCTTCAAAGGTACCTTCGTTTCGTATTGTACAAAGTCCTAAACCAGAAAGGATTTCTAACTAAGTCTTACAGCCGTACTCAGAATTAGGTTTTTAGCTACAGCTTAATTTTAGGAGGTAAATGTTACAAAACGCTCTTAGCCGATGTACGGAGGACTAACAGAGCTACATAACTTAATGTTTTATGACTATGAAATAAATAACAAATATCCACTTTTGAGCACTAGCGCACTTTTAAAATTTTCAGATTTTTTTTCTTTTATTTTTAATTCCGTCGTCAGCCCGACGGAAAGAGTTTTATTATTTCAGTAAAGTTCTGCAAGTGGCAGCTATTTGCACATGCGCAATAGTAGATACGTTGAGCGCGCCTATATCTAAAATAAGTCCGCCATTTTACTAATTTATTGTTTAGTTCACTTATACCTATATATATTTCTCGCACAATGCATAGACTTACGTTGTATGATACACGTGCATAAAATAATCTCCGCACTTGTAAAGCATAAATTGATTTTTCACACCTTTCATTCGGAAAAGTAAGTTTTGCTCCTCGACGAGAGGGAGCAAAATGCTACTTTTCTGTTTAAGCTTCTTTTTAATTTATTCATTGGCATGTAGCATTTACGCATCGTGCCAATTGAACACAGATCTTAAAAAATAATCGATTGTAATTTCGTCGTAGTCGATTAAAAACGAACATGTTCCAAGTTTTAACTTTAACAACGTTATATGAAAATTTATGAATTTTTCGTAGTATTAAAAATTTGTTTTACTGAAATTAAAACTATTGATGACTGTTATTGTGATATACCTAATGAATATTGATTTCCGGTACCATTGTAATATTCTATTCGTATCGATTATCTTTACACATTGGTAAAAAAAAGTAGCACAGGAATATTTTATCTGTGTGCTGACCTTTCCTTAATCCTTCACAATCCGCCATTATAAAAAAGGGTTTTGTTTTCGTTATTAGATTACTGTATGTGGTGGTGGTGGCGGTGTGGTGAAAATATAATTCAAAGTATAGTTATTTCATTATTTTTAGAGCATTTTGTTTCAGTTTACTTCATAGTCGGTGTGAAAAGTTGTATTTGTCATTCAGGCACAAAATGATTTTCGTCATGGGCCTTAACGCTTGAATCCTTCATTACGCTCAGGATTTTAATTTAGAATATCCTTCGCTTCACTCTGGATTCAATGAACCGCCCTCGCCGTAAATACATCATTTTGCTCCCTTGTGACATAAATAACTATTGCGTAACTTGAGATTTACAAAAGGCTGAATTAGCCTACTGCTATGTATGTCATTCTTAATGAATCATTAAACGACTCTGGGTGTGGACGTAAGTCATTAACTCAAAACGACCAGAAAATCTGGCAAAATGACAGTTTTCCCGTACATATCATTATCATCGGCAGATTGTTTCCGCCCGCTGCTGGGTTTATACCTCCCCCTTTTGTCCTGTACCAATCGAATCCAGGTTTTCCCGCGATTTTTAGTAATGTCATCGACCCACGTGGCTGCTGGTCGACCGACGCTCCCTAAGGTTGCTTATCCGAAGGGTGCCAAACGGCACCCTATTACCTAAACCTCGCAGTCTGTCCGCTCTCTCTCTCTGAAACGCAATACGTAGAGCTTTGATATTTTCACAGAATCTGTATTTCTGATGCCGCTACAGCAACAAATAATCAACTACATGCGATTTTATAAAGGGAAATATTAAAATGCACATTAGAAATACCGATTTGCACAGCAAATATCAGGGCAAAATGCTGCGGTAGCTTAGGTGAAGGGTAAAGGAGGTAAGCAAAGCGAAGCCCCCTTTATCCTTCGTGTTAGGTTGAACATGTAAGAACAACAAAAAATAATTAAAACAGAAACTTAAGTACACATAAAATATTCAAAACATCAAAAGTGTTTTTGTTGATCCTTTTTTGCTGTGCAAATCAGTTTTTTTGATGTGCGATTAAATATGCCTTTTATAAATAACAGGGGGTCCCCATACAAGAGACTTATTTTAACACCCCCTACGATATAATATGATCGTAGATTTCGCGGCTCATCATAAGGTGGTGGTGACGCTAGCTAGTTTGATATCGGTTGCACAACCTTTAAGTTCTGGGTTCGAATCCACGTTCAGACATATTATAATTTTCTTTTTGTATTGTATTATAATTTTTAACGCTTAAGATGCCTTGTGCGATCGCTGCAGCTTTGGAGATACGAAGGTTTCCTCACTTGATGTCACTTCCTCCCTATGCTCTCGGGCGCATCCCTACTATTATTGTAGTCCATCCTTTGTGCTACGCCTCAGTTCGTTCACCCGCTGCGACTAAGTGCAAATGCGGTAACAGACCGAGTGGTGAGATCTAGAGAGAGAGATCTTTTCCAAATTGTCGTGAGAAATACTGAAATTAACTACTTTTTGACTGTAAGCAAACGACTAAAGTCTAGATTTAATTTAATTATAATGTTTATTCTGTTGGATAATTACATATCTCTTAGAGCACGTCATTCATTTAATACGACACTAACGACACCTACTACTCAATTGGCAAGATTTGTGATTAGTAGCGCCGACGGGCTAGCCCCCTGTCACGCTTTTTTTTTTATAAAATCAAAATATTCTTTATTCTGTTGGATAACTACATATCTTTTAGAGCACATCATTCATTTAACCTTTAACTGGTGACAGGGGGTCTTACAGGCCCAGCGGCGTCAGTAAAACAACATTTTGGCACCTTCTCCGGGTTTCCTTGGGCTCATCATCTGAGTAGCTTCGAGTTTACTTGCGTCCATGCCGTAGAAGGGGATAGCTGTGTCGGACAGGCTCAAATCGGTAAGTTACATTGGCGTAAAGTTCGGCAGGGGTCTCTCAGACCCCATGTCACCACTTACGTAATTTTTTACGTAATTTTGTTGTACTGTTTTTTCACATTTTTAACCGAGAACAATCAAAACTCCAGGAAAGCAGGAGCCAGTTGTCTTCCTCGATAAAAGCGCCAATCAAATTACCAGTCTGAATCGTGTCCGAAACGTGTGTGCTTGCAGTGTGCAAAAAAATTATGCCCAGACTGCATATAAAAATTGGCAAAGTTCGACCATTGTCAATTTCGTGAAAATACACTTTTGATTTTAGTTGTTTTTTTTCTTAATTCATTATTACTTCAATATTATAGAAAAAAGTGTTTTTTTGTCAAAATATGTTGATTATTTTTTTGCTTATGTAATTTGTGATCTCATCTCTAGTTTTTTGATTGTTAAGACGACATACATTAAAATTGCAAGATTCGTAACAAAAAAATATATTCAGAGTATAGTTATTTGTTTTATTTTATACATTTATATATGATAACACAGTTTTTACATACTCTGGCTAGCTACCACACTTAATTTCTATGATTTATACTAGATACCGCAGTGGGCCTCTCAGTCCCCTCGTCACCAGTTACGTTACACAAAAACCATGTCACCAGTCAAAGGTTAATACTAGGTGTACGTTCCAAAAGCAGATACTTCTCAGAGAAGAACGCACAAGAAACTTTGAGGAAGCTCTTTTTCAAAGGAAATACTTATAACTAATAAATAATGCATTGATTTCACTGATGTTTATTTTTAAGATAGCCAATAGAAGAACAAGCAGTTTATCCTCAAGGATTTATCTTATAGATAATTTGACACTGAGTAATATCGTCGTATCGTAAAATCGTAAAAGTGTCACTTTAGTCTGTGGAATTCCCAAGGCGTCAAAACTGACTAACCAAGTACACTGGCAGCTTGAAAACTGAATAGTTCTTGTCCGGTTGTCATGGGTTCTATTTTCTTAGAGACTTCGATTAGGTACATCCTGTAAGGCAATGATCATAATAATAATATAATAATAATACCTTGGACACTATTTACAAACATTGATCTAGCCCCAAACTAGGATTCCCTGTATCTTGGGTACTAGACAACGATACAAATACTTATATAGATAAATATTATACTTAGATAGATAAACAACCATGACTAGGGTACACACATCCGTTCTCGTCAAACAAATATTTGCCCCCACCGGGACTCGAACCCGGAACCCTTGGCTTCATAGGCAGGGTCACTGCCGACTTGGCCATTCGGGTCGTCTAAGCAAGCAATATTATCGTTGATTCTTCCTCTTAACATCTGGCTCGTGAACATATACTAAGTTATAATAAACAAGCCTGCTTCTGCTAAGTTATAATAAACAAGCCTGCTTCTGCTAAGTTATTAATTAGCTGTTTTTAATAGGGGGCTTTCTGACAGCAAAAAATAGTGCTGAACGTTGTGGCAGGTGGTGTTGATTCGCCATGGCTTTAATTTATGGGTCTGTGATACATTAATAACCAAAGAGTATAGAGACACACTCATTTGCTATGGTCAATTCAGGCTTTGCTTGTTCAATTGCTATGGTCAATTCAGGCTTTGCTTGTTCATTTGCTATGGTCAATTCAGGCTTTGCTTGTTCATTTGCTATGGTCAATTCAGGCTTTGCTTGTTCAATTGCTATGGTCAATTCAGGCTTTGCTTGTTCATTTGCTATGGTCAATTCAGGCTTTGCTTGTTCATTTGCTATGGTCAATTCAGGCTTTGCTTGTTCAATTGCTATGGTCAATTCAGGCTTTGCTTGTTCATTTGCTATGGTCAATTCAGGCTTTGCTTGTTCAATTGCTATGGTCAATTCAGGCTTTGCTTGTTCAATTGCTATGGTCAATTCAGGCTTTGCTTGTTCATTTGCTATGGTCAATTCAGGCTTTGCTTGTTCATTTGCTATGGTCAATTCAGGCTTTGCTTGTTCATTTGCTATGGTCAATTCAGGCTTTGCTTGTTCAATTGCTATGGTCAATTCAGGCTTTGCTTGTTCATTTGCTATGGTCAATTCAGGCTTTGCTTGTTCATTTGCTATGGTCAATTCAGGTTTTGCTTGTTCATTTGCTATGGTCAATTCAGGCTTTGCTTGTTCAATTGCTATGGTCAATTCAGGCTTTGCTTGTTCATTTGCTATGGTCAATTCAGGCTTTGCTTGTTCAATTGCTATGGTCAATTCAGGCTTTGCTTGTTCAATTGCTATGGTCAATTCAGGCTTTGCTTGTTCAATTGCTATGGTCAATTCAGGCTTTGCTTGTTCATTTGCTATGGTCAATTCAGGTTTTGCTTGTTCATTTGCTATGGTCAATTCAGGCTTTGCTTGTTCAATTGCTATGGTCAATTCAGGCTTTGCTTGTTCATTTGCTATGGTCAATTCAGGTTTTGCTTGTTCATTTGCTATGGTCAATTCAGGCTTTGCTTGTTCAATTGCTATGGTCAATTCAGGCTTTGCTTGTTCATTTGCTATGGTCAATTCAGGCTTTGCTTGTTCATTTGCTATGGTCAATTCAGGTTTTGCTTGTTCATTTGCTATGGTCAATTCAGGCTTTGCTTGTTCAATTGCTATGGTCAATTCAGGCTTTGCTTGTTCATTTGCTATGGTCAATTCAGGCTTTGCTTGTTCAATTGCTATGGTCAATTCAGGCTTTGCTTGTTCAATTGCTATGGTCAATTCAGGCTTTGCTTGTTCAATTGCTATGGTCAATTCAGGCTTTGCTTGTTCATTTGCTATGGTCAATTCAGGTTTTGCTTGTTCATTTGCTATGGTCAATTCAGGCTTTGCTTGTTCAATTGCTATGGTCAATTCAGGCTTTGCTTGTTCATTTGCTATGGTCAATTCAGGTTTTGCTTGTTCATTTGCTATGGTCAATTCAGGCTTTGCTTGTTCAATTGCTATGGTCAATTCAGGCTTTGCTTGTTCATTTGCTATGGTCAATTCAGGTTTTGCTTGTTCAATTGCTATGGTCAATTCAGGCTTTGCTTGTTCAATTGCTATGGTCAATTCAGGCTTTGCTTGTTCATTTGCTATGGTCAATTCAGGTTTTGCTTGTTCATTTGCTATGGTCAATTCAGGTTTTGCTTGTTCATTTGCTATGGTCAATTCAGGCTTTGCTTGTTCAATTGCTATGGTCAATTCAGGCTTTGCTTGTTCATTTGCTATGGTCAATTCAGGTTTTGCTTGTTCATTTGCTATGGTCAATTCAGGCTTTGCTTGTTCATTTGCTATGGTCAATTCAGGCTTTGCTTGTTCAATTGCTTGAACCCATAGTAATGTTCGACATTCATCACCAGGGATCACGTGGGTATAGTGCATTTCAGCATTACTGTCAAAACCAAACGAAATGTCATACTAACTGTCTCATTTTGCTAATCTGTGTTCAGATTTTCGTCGAAAGTAGAATTTTGGGAAAAAATATCATTTATAAGCAGAATTTAGGTCAGTTTAAAGTGCAGTCTAGTGAAGTTATGTTTTAAGTAGTGTCAACTGAATGTGGTAACCTACATCGAGTGATCTTATTGGAATAAGTATCGAGTTTTGTCACCAGGTGACATTTATTGTGGTGGTGGTGTTATATAGGTTATTTTTGGCTACGTTAACCCACTGAGCATGAACGTTACAGAAAGTTTCTAGCAAGTTGATCAACCTTCCACATGCAAGTTTTAAAATATAGCTTCTAGGAACATTATAGCGGCATAGATTCAAAATTACAATGAAAGTTATTTAAAATGTAGTGATGGATGTAGCGCCAACATTACATCTGAAAGTTTATTTTTAAACTTTGAGACAATGTATATTCATAAACTTATTGTCAATAACATGGCTGCGATATAATTATTATAACATTGCAGATGAAACGTTGCAGCAATCTATATTTAACAATGAGCATCACGGAACATTGCTATTACTTTGCAAACTTAACTTATTGAAATGTTTTATAATAATATTACAGTAACGTTCTTTATACAAGGCATAAAATGTAAAGTAAATAAAGTATCAAAAACGTTTCAGTTTCATTGTTGTTAAAACATTACACTATATGACATTGCAGGAACGTTTCAAACTAAAGTTATTGAAACTTTCAATATAATCATTGCAGCAATTTACATGTTACAACTTAAAAATACACATGCATATTTTTAAGTTCACGTTTAATTTCAATTGCACATTTAAATATTGTTGTAACTTAGATAAAAGTCATTGCTATTACTTTTCATATTAAACTTTTTGAAATGTTTCGTAATGTTATTGCTGCAACATACTTTACATTTGAAGTACCAAGAACGTTTTAGTTTCAATGTTGTCAAAACATTACACTAAGTATAAACATTGCAGGAACGTCCAAACTAAAGTTACTGAAACTTTCATTATAATCGTTGCAACATTTTATACCTTGCCATATTTTTTTATGCGGCTTCCATGACACATTTTTAATGTTGTTGTAACTTAGATAAAATACACTGCTATTACTTTGCAAACTAAACTTATTGATATGTCCTATAATATTATCGCTGCAACATACTTTATGCAACATTTTTAGTACCAAGAATGTAAGCCAAGTCACAAAAATTTATTTAGCAGGCAAATAAACATTAATAAGAATGCCTGAGACTTGGCTCTACGAAATATCTCACAACTTTTTACTGTGGCCTCTTTTTTGCATGGAATATTTTTACACATAAGATCTCACCTATTTTGTAGGTTATTGTGTTATCAATACATAAAAATTATGAATGCAGTCCCATTCTTGCTTATTCGTTTTTTGTCCCATTCACTGCAAATGTAACTTTGTAATCCTATATATTTAAAAGGGATTACATAGTTATTTATGCAGTTAGTGTAGCTAGAACACTGGACCGAAATTACAAAATATTTTACCTTTTACTTGATTTATACAATAAACACTAATTGTATTCTAAATTTGAAGCTTTTATGTCTGCTAGAAGAGCCTTAGAGTTTTAAAGATCGTCAGTCAGTCAGTCAATCAGTGAGTGAGAGTTAAGAAACTTTGACTATAGATTGTCAAATTCGTACGTAGCACTCCTATGGTCCTCGGGCGACGGAAAGTTGCGGGGGCGGGAAAGAAGAGCGCGGGCGGTTCCTACTACGCGCCCCGCCGCCCGCGCTCTTCTTTCCCGCCCTCGTAGTCCCCGCATCTTTCATCCCCCGTCGCCCGCAGACCATGGGAGTGCTACGTATGAATTTGACAACCTATAGTTATAATTCTTATATACCGTGTTTGTACAATGCCTGCATGGTTACTGAAAAACCTTTCAAAACGATCATTCTAGCAATGTGCCGTATGAAACTTGCACAAAACTTTCAAACGTAATGTCAAACACAAATATAGTTTACAAAAAAATTTGGTTTCCTATTTTTTTTAATCTCTAATAGCAAAGCAGAGAGCTTTCGTGGTACCAATAATTTCTTACAAGTCTGTCACTGTTAATTTGTACAATCGTATACAATTACAATTATGTTAGTTTACTGTGACAGAGCCCTGAAATAAACAAACAAACTAATCTACCGTACAATGCGACGGAACCAAAAAGGAGAGTTTATTTTCCATACCGGTAAACAATTAGCAAAGCATTTAATTAATATGCTTTCAGATATGTTTAATGGTGATTGCAAATATATACCTTTTTTGGATTATGTAGGTATGTTATGAACATTTACTTTACACTTAATTGAAGTAACGGAACAATACAGTAAACTTGTTTATTATCATTAAACTTTTGAGCAAGCACTATACAGGGTGTAACAGAAAGGTATCAGTCATATTTTAGGGGGTTGTTAGGGACATCATTCTGAACAACTTTCACTATGAAACCGATTTGATCTGAGCAACTTTTCTTATCACTTCTCCGTACGGTTTGGGCCGGATGATCAGCTGTTTTGTATGGAAAAGTGAAAAATAAAGTTGCTTAGATAAAATCGGTTTCATAGTGAGTTGTTTCGAATTATGCGTATAACAACCCCCTAAAATATGACTACACCTTTCTGTTACACCCTGTATTAAAGCTGTTTTCACCTTTCTGTTACACCCTGAATTTTAAAGCTGTTTTCACGTATGTTGATGTTAACGAGAAATAAAACGAGGCGTAGTTGTCAGCGAAATTTTTAAATGTATGTGCTACTTTTTTGCGTCAGCAAAATCAACAGAAAAGTTATTTTGAAGTGAACAACTTCTATAGCCGTGATTTGTAAATCGGAAAGTGAATGTGATTGAGGGGTGACAAAAGAAACAAACTAGCAAATATCGATCCTAGACTATATAATATCAAATCATTATATGACATGTATACCTTAAAAAATAGAGCAAATTTATTTTTACACTTGACGCCCTAAAAAATTTTCATCTTCAGTAGGGGTCGCCTTGCGTTTGGGTTGCACTATTTGCCGGCCGCATCGATGTGTTTGTGGGGCATGGGTTGGTAAGTTGGGTCGCCATGGCCTGCATTCCGTTAGGAGCGCTCTGGCGGGTTTTCGCGGCACAATGCAATAAATTACTTTGTCCGTAGGGCGGTTAGTATCGGCTAACGTTCCGAGTGTGCTGGAGCCGCCACGATTGTGCCGTTTGGATGGGAAGCGCCCTGACGGTCTGACCTTGGTTCCTTGGGAGAGAGAGAGGGCCGTCTCTTTTGTACTTCTGCAGCCCCCCATGTTGTCTCAACTGCGGCTGCCGCTGGTGCTGCGGCCGAATCTGCCGCTAGACAGAAGTGTCTGAAATATGCCGCTCTCATGACGACCGCTTTGTACCGCTGGTAGTTGAGACCACTGGTGTATGGGGGGGGGCAGGGTAAACTGTTAATTGGTGAGATGGGACGCCGCCTGAGGGACAAAGGTTTTGATTACCGCTCTGGGGCATTTCTTATGCAGAGGATATCCCTTGCTGTGCAGCGTGATAATGCTGCACAGCCAATGCTGGTCCCGGGGCGGTTTATTCGTTTAATTTTATGTTTTGTCGTTTTATAAATTTTGATTGAAGTATTTATTTTGTCGAAACGTTTGTGGATAGTATTTTGTTTGTAAATATTTTTGAATGAGTATATAAATGTTTTGAATGTGGATAAGGGTGATTTTTCTAATGATGATTTCATGCATGGGTATTTTTGGTGCCATTAATTGTAATTCAATCATCAATCACCTTTATTGCAATCAGTAAGTACATTGTGCGAAACCATTCACCTCTTATTCACTGAATGTATCTACTTATGCCTAGAAGAGTCGGGCCATAAGTTTTGTCACATACCTCAAACTTCTTTTTTCTTTTTTTTTATTGAGTTTCACGGCCCTGGATAAAATTCCTTTTGGGCCATACCTCAAACTTCGAATTTAGAACGTGAACCAAAAAAAAGATATGGGCGTTCGAAATACGAATATTTTCAGAAACTAAATTAATAGGTTTTAATAGGTCACGCGCCAACTGAGATTTTCAAACTGCGAAAAAAATTGACAATATCGTTGAGGTTCGTTTATCGTACTATCAAACCATTCAGGGAAGATTCGAGTTTAGAAGATATACAAGCAGAGGTGCGGCCGTCCTCGTACTGATCGGACTCCAGCAGTGATCAAAACAGTGAAGGCGCGAATACAAAGAAATCCCGTTCGGAAGCAAAAACTGTTGTCTCTCCAGAAGAGGTTAAGTAGAACCACAGTTAAAAGGGTATTGAATGAAGACCTTGGACTACGAGATTACTGGAAAAAGACTGCACATTTGCTTAACTGACGACTAAAGAAAATCAGGCTTGATAGATCCCGAGTCTTGCTTAAGCGATACGCGGGAAAAAATACCGCGAAACCCTTTTTTCGTGCGTTTTTTTTTGATGTCGCGGAAAGCTTTAACAAACAGAGTGATAGAGTGTATGCGCATAACAGTGAAGATTGAGCAGACGTATCCCACGTGTTCAGCGTGGTCACCATCCTTCGTCATTCATGGTTTGGCTTGGGGTTTCCTATTCGGGCCCAACTATAGAGTATTTTTGTAAAAAAGGAGTTAAAACAAGAGCGCTCATGTACCAAAACAGTCCTAACAAACCGTTTGGAACCTCTTTCACAGACAATGTTCGAAAACAGACACTGGGTATTCCAGCAGGACTGTGCACCAGCTCATAAGGCATAAAGCACTCAAAATTGGCTCTCCTCCCGTGGAATCGACTTTATCAGACACGAATACTGACCCTCCTCGAGTCCAGACTTGAATCCAATGGATTATGAAATATGGCAGTACTTAGAGGAGAAGGTCTGCGTTAAACCTCATTGCAATTCTTCGTCTCTCAAAGCATCCCTGATTAAAGCAGTGGTCAATATTGACATGAATGTCGTGCGCCCTTCTATCGATGGCTGGCCGCTCAGATTAAAGGCTTTTATCAAAAATAGGGGATGTTTTGAATAGTTTATAAGTTATTTAAATCTGTATGTTTTATGTAACCTTTCATTTGATGTATAAATATTTGTATCACAGAGTTTTTTGTGTCATGAATTTCATTTATGATATGTGACATAACTTATGGTACTATTAAGTATTCTGTGCTTATGGCCCGACCTATTATTAGTATAGTTACATGGTTCAAATGTAGTTATTCTTAGTGTAATGTTTGTACCCCCGCCTTCGGCTCGTGCCGTAATCTTCTCGGTTCGTAGAGCCTTTGCGAACTCGTACGAAATGTACTATTTTAAACTTAAATTTGTTTTTTGAGTGGTGTAGTTTTTTATTTCATTGCAAATGTTTGAGAAAAACACTATAAATGCTTCTGGCCGTGAATAGATAGATAGATAGATAAACGTTTATTGCATCAAAGCAGCACACATACAAATTAAAAGTGATACGGAGGTTCGTATATTTGGTTGAGAGTTGAAATTTTCACAGAATGTGTATTTCTGTTGCCGCTAGAGTAACAAATAACGAACTATACGAGATTTTATAGATTAAAAAGGATTCCCATACAAGAGACGTGTTTTAACATCCCCTCGATGTCATAATAGTGGTTTATGTGACTGCTACATAATGGAGGGCAACATTCAAATTTCGAACGCCGACGCCCGCCTGCGTGCCGCCCCTAGTTTGTCTGTAAAGTTGATACTACAGAACATGCTAAACAACTGCAGAGCAATGATCAATGCCACAATGCCGGTCGAACATGCGGTTCCTGAACACATCGAAGAGAGCTTATGATATGTGTGTAGATAAACTAGTGTATGTAACTGTACATAATTAGGCATTAAAACTCTCGAGTGATATTATTATGAAACTCGCCTTCGGCTCGTTTCATAAACCCACTCTCGAGTATTAATGCCCATTATGTAGCAGTCACGGTTTATCAAATGGTTGTGTAGGCGGTTTGATATCGGATGTTCAAATCCAGGTTCGGACATATTTTTTTTTGTGGTTAATTTTTCTTGTGGGGAACCCTTTGTGTGCGAGTCCTACTGCTAAGAACCTTTCCGCTCTAGTGCACAAAGCATGATTGATGTTCTTAATTAAATTAGAGCACAGCTTAAAAAAAAAACAAGTTTCGCCCCAGAATACTTAATAGAACACTGAAATTAAAAGCTACTCTCACTGCGCGGCAATAAAGCGCAATGTAGCTTGCACCTGCGCTACGTTCAATAATCGCTAAGCACCTACAGGATCGGTTACCCGCCAGTGTAGGCTAGATTGCACCGCATCACTTCGCCTGAGAGCTTCTTTTACTCTGACATCTCGCGATACGACTGCGAGCCAAGCGAGCGGCAACCTAAGAGAAATCCCGAACTCCGGGTCGGCCAGCCAAACTTAAGAAGAAGGAAAAGACGAAGAAGGCGTTGGAAGATTCCTCACCTGAAATCAGTAGTATAAGTTTATTCAAGGCTTACTTACTTTTACAACAAGAAAAACATTATTGTTAACACATGCTTATTGAAAAATTGTTTGAAGTGGAATCATTCTCCACTTCCAGTCACACACTTCTCACGACTGTACTAGAAAACAAAACCAAACAAAATATCAAACAAAAAGCACGAAACGATTTGTATAAACCCGCCAAGCACAGTTTGACATCTGTCAGGTAAATCTTAACGTCGCTGATCCAGGGAGAGAAATCGCACTTGTCAGTGCGAAAAAGTCTTTTTCAACACACCTGCTCGTAAAGTAGGTCTTATTACAGAATATTTACACTGATAATGCAGAATATTACCCATGCCGTGCCTTTTACATTACATTATCGCACTAGTGCCTTTTCATTACATATCTTTTTAAATATTAGCAAGAAGTATTAATGTTTCGAAAACAGCTAAGTAGTTATTTGCGTAAATATAAAATTCAATTCAAAATGTGATAAATAATTAAAAAATTTCATGAAACTGCTTGTTAGCTTGTTGGTATTTATATTTTGACGGTGTATTTTTACCTATAAATACCCAATTTCAAAATTTATAAATATGTGGCTGATTAGCTACTTTGCCGGTGCCCTTATCTCAGACTTGCGCGCGCATGCAGCGCTGAGCGCGCGAAAAAATAAAATTACGGCCGCCATCTTTTAAATGGGTTTCTGTTTGTTAAGTTTATTCACAGTATTGCATTTCGTTAGTTTTATTTACTTTTCCTCGCAAGTGTGTTGAAAAACGTCGTATGAAACACGTGAGCATTGGTCATTACACTTCTCGTCTTTAAAAACCGACTCGAGTGTAATGACCAACATACCACACTTGTCTCATAATGTACTATTCTCAAACATGCAATGTAATGTCGTCATTACGTGGGATATAACAGGCTTGGAAGTATCACGTTTCGGGCCGCACAACTCGAGAGAACTGTAAAGGAATTTCATGCAAAATTGCGCGCCTAGGCCGGGAAGTTTTTATTTTATTTTATGCTCAAAGCAAAATACCTTTTCCAACTTCTGAGCTAAAAATAGCAGCTTCACCGTTTGATTTCGGGTACTCAGGTGGAAAAATTATATTCCTCTCCAACTCGTCCGAAAAGGCTTTTTACGACCCTCGCTACGACCCCCGCCTTCGGCTCGTGCCGTAATCTTCTCGGTTCGTAGAGCATTTGCGAACTCGTACGAAATGTACTATTTTAAACTTGAATTTGTTTTTTGAGTGGTGTAGTTTTTTATTTCATTGCATATGTTTGAGAAAAACACTATAAATGCTTCTGGCCGTGGATAGGACTTGCCGGCTTCGTATCACTATCGTCCGTCCGTACGTCAGCCGGCAAGCCCTTCTTTCCCGGCGTCTGCCGAAATGTACTACTATCTGAGCCGTTCGAAAACAAGGCAAGGCAAGGTGTCGGGTAACAGTTCGTGTACCCTCGGTTTCACTCGGGTTGTTTCCGAACGCTCTGGGGTCATTTTCGCATCACTCGAAGTAATTTTTAACCGATCTCGGACGCACCCACATGAACGAACGTATAATTTCGGATTTGCAACGCAGGTTAACCGATGCCTCAAAGCAAGAATCTCTGAAACGAATTACTTAAATAATAAATAAACCTTGGACACTATTAACACACATTGATCTAGCCCCAAACTAGGATTCCCTGTATCTTGGGTACTAGATAACGATACACATACTTATATAAATATTATATTTAGATAGATAAACAACCATGACTAGGGTGCAAACATCCGTTCTCATCAAACAAATATTTTCCCCCACCGGGAATCGAACATGGGACCCTTGGCTTCGTAGGCAGGGTCACTGCCGACTCGGCCATTCGGGTCGTCACTCAAAAGATTTTCATTATTTTCAGATAAAGTTTACTCGACTCGTTTGCTTAAAGATACTGGAAAAACTTAAGGAGGAGGAAGGCAAAAAGGAAAAAGTAAGGATATAACACTCAAATCTCAAAATAAATATTTTGTGCACATTTTGCGAAGTCAAAGACACTAAAGAAAACCTCATAATTTGTCTCACTTTTACGTTCAAAGTAAACGCGTAATAATTATAGTGATCTAACCGGATACGAGTCGAAAAAACGTAGCAAAAAACGTCTAACAACTTCTACTGACTTATGTAAGTGGAGTCAAAAGATTTATATATCATTAAGAATCCTTTGTGAAGGATCTTTAATTTGCTCAAACTTAGTCCACAAATAGAGTATTGAATGACTGGCTTATATATGGGCACATTTGTGCCTCTATCAGCCGATAAGGGAAAAGGCGCGATTTTTCAATCCTCAGATAACGTTATCTGTCTGTGTATCTGAGCAATTTGACAGAATTTTTTCTTATCTGTGAAATGTAAAGTAAAAACTGGTTGTTTATCTGGGATTGAAAAGTCGAATCGAACGACGCTAAATAAAATAAAATAATCGAATATAATGAATATTAGATAAGTGTGGTTAATTAATATATTCTATCATATATGTCTTTTGATTACTAACTTGAATAACTTAGGTCAGTATAGTAGGTAGCTAGTTAAATGGTACTATGTGAAAAATTTACATAATAATACTCTTAAAAGATCAATTATGGGGTGTAAATGTTAAGATTTTTTTTCTTCATAATATGGTTCATTCACAATTTACATCTTCTCGCTAGTCTACATTCTTAGCCAAGCAAAGCCTGACATGTCGCCTTATTGACCTATCTACCTACTGAACCCTCCAGCAATTTCACAAGCGATGTTTTCCTATATTGCCAAACCAAAGGGTTCACACACTAAAGGAAGACACATGCCCAACGAACCATGACTCTTTTAAACCACACCCAAGCATGTGATTTTACGCCATAATTTTCGCGTACCCCTGCTTGAATTGACGTCTTTAGAAAGCCAGGCCGCAAACATATTCGATAAAGAAAAAAGATTAAAAAAAATATTGCTGTCAAATTTACACGTACGAAACGCGGGAAAATTATGGCGCGTTTTTCCCAGTGGTGGTATTGAAGTGACATTTTATTTTTCAAAATGTTCACGGTTTTGATTGAATTAAGTTTGTGACTACAATGAAAGTGAGAACATTGGTGTTTGTCGAAATGAACTTTTTATTATTTTTGTGCCCGGCTTTGCTTGCGGCTGGTGTGCAAACATTGACCATTGATACAGAATTAGGGACTTCTATTGAAGGTAAGCTAGAGATAATGTCAAACGTAAAATGATAGCGTAGATTTAACTACATTTTGTTAAGTAAACTTTACAAAAATAATTTTAACAAAACACAGTTAAGAATTATTAGCAATACGTACGTCCGGTTAGACTGTAGCAAAGGTATCACTGTGGGTCGTAACTTAGGCGTAACATATGGGGATGCATTAGTATGCCCATCACATCCCGAAAAAGGCACGGGAGGGGGAAAGGGAGATAACCCCCAAATATTATTTAATGTTGTTTTTATTTGCGTACGCTTCGCTCCGTTCGGCTTGCTACGCTCCGGTTTTTCATCTCAGTTCCAAGTCCAATCTAACCTACAACCGAATTGAAATTTAGCCACAATAACCTACCACAGCCAAATTTGAACTTTCGTTACTTTCTCAGTCGCAAGCTCGCTTGGCTGGTTGTACATATAAATTCTAACATAAACCGAATGGTTTGCTCTAAATTCGTGTTAGTCGTCAAAAAATATTTTTAAAGCTTTAAGACCGGTTAATTTTAGTCACAGAGAAAAAAGAGTAAGCATAAAAGTGTTTTATTATTTTTACAAATTATTAAAGTTTAATTTTAAGCAATTTATTATTCAAAACAGAAAAACACATCCACACAAGTTTCGTCAATATTTTTAAATCCAATAAAATTAACAACTAATCAATATGCCTATGCCTACGTATATTCCCAGATGCAATACGGAATTGTGTTATGGGGAAATAGTGTTGACGTAGGAAACATATTTACACTTCAAAAGAAATGTAAAATAATAATAGCTAATATAGATCAAATGACCAGTTGCAGACAATACTTTAAATCTTATGAAATCCTCACACTAATATCGATCTACATCTTAGAATATAATAGGGAGAAGAAAAGAATAGGGAGGCTATTTGTTAGAAAACACCAACACCTGTTTCCAATCCGTGATCGACCTACTAACCTAAGGCCACGAACACAATTAGCTGCATCTCAATCAAACTTAGTTTTAGTAGATTCAGGCCCATACAATATGAGTGTTAAAATATATAATATGTTACCAACAGCAATAAAAAATATATTTAACATACCAAACTTTAAAGAAACATTAAAAAAATACTTAATAGAAAATTCATTTTATAGCCTGCAAGAATTTATCGAAAATGGTCAACAATGTATATTTTAATTATCGTCTAAACAATCTTTGAGCAATAAGTATAACTATAATAATAATAATATGTTTTGAAATGTTTAAAATTCTAATTAGTTTTAAGATATGTTTATGTTGCAATGCCCTTGCAGGGCGCATGTTCTGGGACTCATTTAATGTAACATCCTTTTTACCACATGTAAGCAATAAATAAATGAATACTGAATACTGAATAAAAATTAAATAAAACACAAAAATAAACAATTACCTGAATAAACCACCCCGGGGACATTGCCGAGGCCAAGGTTCCCAAGACGCTGGCAGCATTCCCTCGCTGCAAAGCCATCAGGAAGATCCTTTGCATCAGAAATGCCCCAGAGCGGCAGTCAAAACCTCCATCCCTTAGGCGGGCGCCCCAAATCCTTAACAAAGATTTTTCCTTGTCTCCCCCAAACCCTAGTCGTCTCCAGCGCAAGCGGCACAAAAATGTAATGTAATGTGCCCAGGAGTGCGGCATATTTAAGGGACTTCCCAGGCAACATCCAAGCAAAATAAAGATCCGACTGTGGCACAATGCTCAGCTTAAATATGTATATTGTCTGAGTAATAGCTCTGGAGTCAGTCTAAATCTGTATAAAGCAATGGTATATCTGTATTCAGCAATAAGCTTGGTAATGTCTGATAAAAGATCATGTTTATTCTTAAAGCTTAATAACAGCAATTTAAGGACCCTTATTCAGTCGTTATTAAGCTTTATGCACTACAGAATTTTTAAAGCTGTATAAGGGGACTTACAACCGACATTAAGCTGTAAAATTAGCTTATAGCTGACTAAGGGTGGTTGTCCGAAGCTACAATCTGAATTATAGTACACTATTTCACATTTATTCAGCTACTGTTTTAATGGTTATCATAGTTAATTAAATCAGCGTTGTGCTGGGTAATGTAAATAAAATATAGGATAGTTTTATTATTATACAGCAATTGGCTGGTTAAAAAGCGTTGGACTTGGTTAGATGAAAATGGATAAAATGAAGTGGAAAAATAGGAAAAGAACGGGTGGGATCCGCAGAAAATGTTTACGGGAGTATAAAAAAATGAAAAAGTCTATTGTGAACTGGGAAATTGATAATGAGGTGGTCATCGCTGATGAAACAATCGTAAAACCAAGTTCCTCGAGTACTTCGGAAGTAACGCGTGAAGTCCGTTCAAACCCATCTGTAGAAGAGGGTTCCGTAAGTGGATATTATAATGGTTCTGCATCAAGTGAAGATGACTCGGACTCAGACATTCATGTGGAATTAAAAAACTCAACTCTTCGTTCGGAAATAAGAATGTACAGAACCACTTACCCTTATAATAATCGCAACATCGTTGCAATTAAGTTTTCCGATGTTCAGTTTAAATTTGCATGTACGATATACAGTGGAAATATTTATTGTATTCCTTTGATTCATACATTATAAAATAAGGTAAAAATAATAAATATTATTTATATGTGTAATTTTTTTTTTCTGCCATCAAATTTCTGTTCTTTTAATTTAGAAGGTCAATCATAATGGTTTTATACTTATGGTTCAACCTAACTCTTATCCGAGTAAAAGCCCGTGACTCTCGGTGGGAAATCTAATGGACTAAATATTATTAATATAGGTACAGCATGTAAGTTACGCCCGACTCAGGATCGACAGTTTACGTATCGCTGATGACTAAAAAATATATTTTCATGTTCCCTTGCATAGTTTTTATGCAATATAGGTAGTTATAATGTTAATTAAATTCCAAAAAGTGCGGATACCTCCGCCAACGACCGCGCGGAAGTGTTAACAGAGTTCCCTTATCTCTTCTGTGCCCCCGCGCCGCCAGACTCGTCGCGGACCTTTCATTTCCCCCGGGGTGGTAGATTTATGAATAGGTTGTTTTCAGTAAGATGTAACGTTAGTTAAAATACTGTTCTAGTACTAAGAAATATTTATTCAGGTCGACTTGGGTTCAAGTCCTCTCAACAATCAACGTTACAAATAACACGCGATATAATTCTCAAAATAAAAATTGCTTGGTTTCAAACATAATAATGAATAATCTGTCTTGAACAATGGCATATAAGGTACAAAAATACGAAACAAATTACTGTCCACGTAGGCCACACGACATGCGCACGCCATCGTCAACTGACGCGCAGCAAATGTCAATATTGCTGGCAAAGGCAAATTAGTACGCGCACGCCATGACCACAACTATGGCATCATGGTGACGCGCGTATGACGAGCGGTCTACTTGGAGTCTGTCCAATGGACAGGCCAGCTTACACTAAACATTAAACATTACAAACATAACGGGATAAAATTCTCAAAATATGAATATAAATGCTTGGTTTGAAACCTTCTAAATAAGAATCAGTCATGAACAATGGCATAAGGTACATTGATACTAAGCGTTTACGCTAAAAAATCAGCAATATAAACATAACGCGATAAAATCTTCAAAATAATTAGTAAAAACGGTTATTTTTTTATCACCACGGATATTTTGGGGATTGGTAGTACCCATCATATTATGAATAACTTTCCCCAAGAAACATATGGTCGCAAATAAAAAATAAAAAAAATCCTAAGTACATTTACCTATATCAGCTGTTTTCGTGTTACTATGTGGGACCCATTTTTATTTTCATTTTCGACCATATGTTTAGTTAGACCAAATTAGTACGCGCACGCCATGACCACAACTATGGCATCATGGTGACGCGCGTATAACGAGCGGTCTACTTGGACAGGCCAGTTTACACTAAACATTAAACATTACAAACATAACGGGATAAAATTCTCAAAATATGAATATAAATGCTTGGTTTGAAACCTTCTAAATAAGAATCAGTCATGAACAATGGCATAAGGTACATTGATACTAAACGTTTACGCTAAAATCAGCAATATAAACATAACGCGATAAAATCTTCAAAATAATTAGTAAAAACGTTTATTTTTTTATCACCACGGATATTTTGGGGATTGGTAGTACCCATCATATTATGAATAACTTTCCCCAAGAAACATATGGTCGCAAATAAAAAAAAAAATTTTTCCTAAGTACATTTACCTACATATATCAGCTGTTTTCGTGTTACTATGTTGGACCCAATATTTTTTTTCATTTTCGACCATATGTTTCTTGAGGAAAGTTGTTCATAATCATGGGTACAATCAATCCCCAAAACATCCTAGGTGATAAAAAGTAACCGTGTATAAATGCTTAGTTTGAAACCTTCTAATTAACAATCAGTCTTGAACAATGACACATGGTAGGTACAAAAATACTTTAAGTTACCTACTACTACCATTCTAACACAGAGAATCTTCTTCTTGTGGCTGTTCTTCATTATTGTATGTATTGATCTGGTCAGCATTACTTTTCTTCACTCGCTTCTTTTGGCTCGACACTCGCATGTCCCTTATTGCCATTCTCTTAGTCGCGTTTCTCAAAACAGTTTTAAAAAATTTTTCGTTGTCCTGTACAGTAAATGTGCTGTCCCATCCATTGATCAGGCAGAAGAAAAAATTTAGTATGTTTTTATATGCTTTAAAACCTACTTTTACTTCAATATTATTCCTACTGCCTCCAGTCCAGGAACATTTGCTTAAGAATTTTTTATCAAATAAGGCATCCAGCAGCCTGTAACTGCTTGATGGGCCGCTTCCTATTTGCTTTGAACATAAAATGATATATTTTTCTTGAAGATTTGCAAATGCCTCTGGACTAGATAGCTGCTATGACTGTCATCACTATGCTACTCCGCAAACTTAGACAGACACGCACACGCGTGTTGATTTGATATCGTTTCCTGTGAGTGATTGTTTATTGTTCCAACGAGTGCCAACGAGCTCCAAACAGATTATTCTTGGTAAGTATGTATGTTTATTGTATTTACATTTTGAGATCATTGTACAAGTAAAATATTAGTGCGCGTGGAAGTTTATCGTGAACATGAGTAACTTACTTCGATTTATGTCATGCGCCGCTTGAATTATGAAGGATTATGATTGTAAACATAATATTATACTCTAATGAAGCTCGCGTGACATAAATGTCTATCAACCCAAGTGCTGTTTTTTGTCTTTATTTTATTCAATAATAGTTTCCTGATTATTTATGACAATACTCTGAATCGCATATAAGTTTTTGACTTGTTCGAGAACTTGCTCTATCCCACTGTTCGGCTGTAAATATGACTGGTTTCTAGTATCTACATTACTAGAACCATCATCGGTGGTGACTATTTGATAAATGATGCCCTCGTCAGATATCAAAGTATTTCCTGCTGCTTGAGTAGGCGTGGGGCTCGCCATTGTAGTTCCTGGATTAATCTGCAAAACAAGTAAGTGCTTTTGTAGTTCTTTTGGTTTAAAGTAAACAAAATATTAGGACAGTTTCCAACTGGACCTATGCCATTAATTAATAATAATAAGAATATTTTTTTTACTTATTAGTTATTTATTTAAAGCGTGTTTTTTTAGTTTATCTAAACTATAAAAAAAAATAGTTTTATCCACATATTTTTTATATTCTATAAATTATTCAATAGGCTCGTCCAGATAGAGCGAGGCAGCAAGGCATGTGGGTGTCGTCCAGCAGAGCAGCAAATCTGCTGAGGCGCCCTTGAGCATCGCCAAATCCGCATACGCGTGAGGCACGTCACAACACGTCCAGACGCTGTCTCACCTACATGCGCGCAGTCTGGACCACACCCACATGCCTCACCTACATGCCTTGCTCTATCTGGACGGGCCTATTGATGAACTCCATCATTAAACCTTGGGCCTCATCCGTCCGAGACCAAAGTCTTGATCATTAGACAAATCAAATGAGTCCAAACTTGATAGGGCTGCATCGTTTTACCTGTATAATTCAATCGCAAATTGATAAGATGCACGCACGAAGCTAGATTTTCACGAACCACAGACAATTCGCGTCAAACTACATGAATACAGCTTGACAACAAACTATTCACTGAACCATCCAATGCCATGCCTTCATACCTGTCCGGGTAGCGCCATCTACCGGTCAAGCATGGAATGAACATGTCATAGGACAACGTGGTGTTGCCACTATACATTAATGTTTTCTATGCTAGAACAATTTTTATACATAAGAAAGGCGAGCATAACTCCCTCGTTTTTGTTACAAGTTGCATTATTTAGTTTATTCTGAAGTTTATTACAGTTAATTCATGATTTTCTAACACTAAATGTTTGTTTTATCAAACCATTATGCTGAACAAGAAATAATTTGTTAATGGAAGTTTAGGATAATTTAGTAGGTAGTACAGTGCTACCTACATGGATGTTTTGGCACTTGGCCATATCGAAACTAACGCGGCCTTCTTGGAAGTGTCACTTGGTTGATCCAATCAATCAATCAATAGCGCAGAAGCGCCACCCTGTCAATGTCATCTAAGTGCCAAAACATCCATGTAGTACTGTAATTATGTTTGTATGTAGAGGTTTTGTAATAAGTACGTACCAGTGTTTCAACTATAGAGTTATAATCTGGACTCTCCATCTCAATAGAATTATTCAAACGTTGACGGTGCTGTCTTGAGATTTCCACGTCCGTATCATCAGTATCCGTTTTATGAAGCATTTTTGCCAATTCATCTTCCGCTTCATTATAGTTGTTTAAAAACGTCCTCTTTAATTTACAGTCCATGGTTAGCCAGCCATCTTCCCCAGGTACAACTATGTCATTTTTGCTTAACACCTCCGCGTTATGCTTTGGCCATCGCAGCTTACTATTAGTTTCCCAACTAGAGGGTACTATGCACAGTTCCGTTTTACCCTTGCGACGCGTTGAAACAATTTTAAACGGCATTGTCCTGTAAATAAAGGTAGACGTAAATATCTTACATACGTTGATAGAAAAAATAAATATGCCTACATACATATTCACAAACAAGTTTATAAAAACCCAGGTCTTGGGTTTGTTTGTAAACTTGTTTGTGATATCGCAGTTTCTGGTTCCCACGACACAAGGTATCCTAGTTTGGGGCCAGAAGCAATGTATGTGCCTGTATGTAAGTGTTCGTGTTTTACGTTTTTGTTTTGACTTCTAAGATGGAACCCTAATAAGCTGGTTACTGTGGAATCTGTGATACTCTACTCAAATAGTACACAGCAATATGTGCTGTCAGAATAGTCTTTCCCAGCTAATAGCTGAATAAGTGTACACACGTGACTTTTATTAAGAACTAAGCTGTATAACTGGCGTGAAGGTATCGCTTAATCAGACTGGAAAGTATCGCCATTTTTAACAAATACTATATTATTTCTATGCTTTATTGTAAGATTTATTTGATGACAAAACGCATGAAATCACAAAAAAACATTATTATGTACTTTCATACCTACGTCATACTTTTCGTGTACAAAAAACAGCACTTGGGTTGATAGACATTTATGTCACGCGAGCTTCATTAGAGTATAATATTATGTTTACAATCATAATCCTTCATAATTCAAGCGGCGCATGACATAAATCGAAGTAAGTTACTCATGTTCACGATAAACTTCCACGCGCACTAATATTTTACTTGTACAATGATCTCAAAATGTAAATACAATAAACATACATACTTACCAAGAATAATCTGTTTGGAGCTCGTTGGCACTCGTTGGAACAATAAACAATCACTCACAGGAAACGATATCAAATCAACACGCGTGTGCGTGTCTGTCTAAGTTTGCGGAGTAGCATAGTGATGACAGTCATTGTCTGAATAATGTCTGAATAACGTCTGTCTAACACCGAAAACCACTTTTATTCAGAAGTTATTCAGATAGTGGACATCTACATTGCTGCTATTCAGATTTTACTCAGCTTCTATTCAGAACTAAGGCCACATTTTTGTGCCCAAATTGTCTGAATAACGTCTGAGTAGGCGCTGTCCCAGAACTTACTCAGACATTTCGTTTGCTTAGAGCGCCGCGGACAGCTTTTATTCAGACGTTATTCAGAAGGTAAATGTTGCCTGGGTTCTGTCTTGCAGCAGACTTGGCAGCTGCACCAGTGCTAGCGTCGACCTAATATGGGAGGCTGCAAAGGTTCAGACGCAGGTCACATTCCCAAGCAGGGGGTTTTATTTTTGGGTTAAAATTAATAGGATTTTTTCCAGAAAAAAAATGGTACGAAATCTCCGCCCTTTACTGATCTTTGCTCTCCAGTCTAACTAAACGCTTCTAGAGGCATTAGACTTTTAGCTTGTCATTCAAAACTCTAGTTAGTGTAACGAGGGGCTACTCCATCGCCGCCCACGGTGTATGTAAATAGGCAGGAATTCTCATAAAAGATCAATCAACCACGAAACCTCTCATTAGAATGTGTTATCTCATGCATATCATACACATTACATACATCAATTGGTTCGTGAGAAAAGTCAAGTACACTCAGCATAAGATGTAATGTGCAAATTATTTGATGATTAATAATAATAATAATAATACCTTGGACACTAATTACACACATTGATCTAGCCCCAAACTAGGATTCCTTGTATCTTGGGTACTAGACAACGAAACACATACTTATATAGATAAATATTATTCTTAGATAGATAAACAACCATGAATAGGGTACAAACATCCGTTTTTCATCAAACAAATATTTGCCCCCACCGGGACTCGAACCCGGGACCCTTGGCTTCGTAGGCAGGGTCACTGCTGACTCGGCCATTCGGGTCGGGATGATTTTGGCGCTATATCATAAAGATGCAAGATACAAATATCTTTGATTTTCGTGTTTTTGCCATTTGCTGTGCTGAAGCCAGAGACAAGGCCCGTACATGTTATAATATCATCTCTTTCTCTGTGGCGTAGCCATCGAGATCCCGCCATACAAGCAATAGATTCCGGATTCGAATCCCGGTCGAGGAGAAAGCAAAAACAAATGCAGTGACGCTTCGGCCGTTTTCGCAACTGCGTTTCGCAACCAGTTGCGAATTTAGAATTTTTATTCCTTGTTCGCAAATATTTGCGAATCAAGAGAACTTTTTCCTTAACGCATCTAAGCATCACGATAACTAAGTTTCGCAACCAGTTGTGGCAAAAGATGTAGTTTCCCTTATTAGCAACCTTCGATAATAATTTGATGGCACTATATTTTTTTGATTTGCCTACAAACTTTTCAAGAGTTTACCGGCCACTACAAAAATATCAAGTAGACAATTAATAGGTATCTTATCTCAATGCACTCATTGCGACGTGCTCACGTCATAAGTAATTTCACAACAGCAATTGAATCTGTGCCAAATCTTTCAACGTGTTTCCCACTTCGAGTTCGAAAAATATAATATATTTTAGTTTATATTATTTTTCCAGGTAACAAAGAAGAATAACTAGTTTCATTTTTTTGAGTTTTTATGTTTTTATGAGGTAAAAATAGTAGATTGACATTGCGATTATTCGTTTCAATTACATATTTTTTATTCAGTATCTAATCCACTGGTTGTGCATCCTATCGCAACAACGTAAGTTTGGGAAGTTCTTATTCTTTGTTCGCAACCAAGTTGCGGTTAAGGAAAAAGTTCTCTTGATTCGCAACTGGTTGCGAACAAGGAATACAAATTGTTAACTCGCAACTGGTTACGAATCACAGTTGCGAAAATGACCGAAGGGGATCGTGACATCGCTGTATTGTATCTTATTGTGGGGCCAGAAGCAATGTGCTCAGGGACGATAGTTTACGTAACGATTGTAATTAAAAAAGTAGGTTTTAGTTTTTCATAAGTTTTAATGTGTATTTGTTCTACATTAATCACAACTTGCGGGCACCCCCGGACGGTCCTTGATGTCAACATGAACCTTGGACACTATTTACACACATAGATCTAGCCCCCAACTAGGATTCCTGTATCTTGGGTACTGGACAACGTTACACATACTTATATAGATAAATATTATACTTAGATAGATAAACAACCACGACTAGGGTACAAACATCCGTTCTCATCAAACAAATATTTGCCCCCACCGGGACTCGAACCCGGGACCCTTGGCTTCGTAGGCAGGGTCTCTGCCGACACGGCCATCCCGATCGTCAAAACAAAACAAAATACTGTCAAAACAAAATGTTGTCGTTATTAACGCAGGGGATTATCAATTTTGACTTTTTAGCTTTGTGCTTAGACTCACATATATCTAAAGCTGGCTGTACCTTGTTGCACGCGAAGTTGCCAACTTTTAGGCCACAATTTTAATTTCCTAACTTCAATGCGACCTCATATCCTAAAGGTGTAAAACAAACCAAAGCCTAGATCCAAACCAGATCCTAATTAGTCGTAGTCTTATTAGATTAGTTTGTTTCGATTGGGTTTGCTTCGAGAAGAGTTTCTTTAATCTCAGGTTTTGAGCGTCCAACCAAAAGGGATGGGAGTGAAAAAAAATATTATTTTATCTGTTTTGTTGATATTTATAGTAGTTTATGTGACTGATACTTATTGGAGGGCATTTTTTTTTTTTTTTAATCTTTATTTAAAGGACTTGGTACACAAAATGAAGCGACCATGCCGTCCTGTAATGCGACAATACTAATCTTAATACATCTTAATACTAATCATAGCCTAGCTTTTAAGCCAACCTTAACTAATTTATACAAAGCTTTGGCCTCGTTTGAATAAGGAAATGCTAAAATAGAATTACAGCCTCCTACGGAACTAAAAATATGTTTATCATAAATTGCACTTCTTGCGGCTTCGTTTCGATCACAATTATCCCACATTCTGCGCATTTTGGAGATACCACTTTTTTCATCAAAAACGCGAATTTGTTAAGTGGAAAGTGGCCGGATCGAATTCTAAATGCAGTCACAAGTGAACCTCTATCTAAATTTAAAGACTCAAACCACGGGTAACGAAAAGGCTCTGATTGAATAGTTTTATACCAAATCCCTTTATGTAAGGAGATGCTGTTGAAGAATTCAGTCCAACTTGTGAAGATGTTCTGTTTTAAAGTTGGTATCACATCTGTATAAAATCAAAGTCAAAGTCAAAGGCATTTATTTGCTGAATATAGGTTACATAGGTGATAAAATTATAATAACGGTCGCTTAGCTATACTCTACCCGAAAGGGTTTGCAAAATTTTGAGTGTTAACAATATAATTTAATTAATTAAAGCATAAAAAATGTCAAGACAGTATTCAAGATTAAATTAGGCTTAAATATAAAATGTCAACACTATCATACATTACACACTGGGTACATATTTAACATTAATTTATTAGGAACCCTAGGCACAGTCACAAGGAAGGAAACTAAAATTTGTCTTGGAGAAATTCACCAAGGCTATAATAGGCTTTTTCAAGAAGAAGTTGTGATAGCCTTTTTTTAAATAAATGGACAACTTGAATTTCTCTAATACTATTAGGCAGATGGTTATATATTATGGGCGCCATTCCAAATATACTTTTATTAAATAAAGCTGTTGAGTGACTCGCAGCACTGATCTTATTTTTATATCTTGCACTGTTAAATTTGCCAAATAAATCATAATTAGTTTTTACAAATAGTACTATCTCTAAAATATATAATGACGGCAATGTGAATAATTTTAGTTTTATAAAATGGGGTTTGCAGGTATCTGTAGATTTCAGTTTACAAATTGACCTGATGCATCTTTTCTGAGCCTTGAAGGCATCAGTTTTGTCCGTGGAGTTACCCCAGAAGATGAGACCATACCTCAGAGCAGAGACAACATATGCATGATATGCAGTTAAGACGGCTTTTTGACTGACAACTTTGGAAAGCATGTGTAAGGCATAAGAAAATGACTTCAATTTAGAACAAACCTTTTCTATGTGGTTTTTCCATGTCAAATGAGAATCTATATACAAACCTAAAAATTTTGTGGAATCAACTTTATTAATATTCTTATTATTGTATTTAATTTCAAGATTATCTAATTCTGGATTATGGTTGTAATTATTTTTAAATGTCATTATGTTCGATTTGTCAATATTAATTAAAAGATTATTAGATGTCAGCCACTCAATCACATGTGATAGTGTACTTGTAATGTCAGATTCCAAAGCAATTACATTATTATTTTTAAATAGAACTGTGCTGTCGTCAGCAAATAATACCATTGTATTCTTAGTTTCTCTAGGCAGGTCATTTATGTAGACTAAAAATAGCAAAGGCCCAAGAACACTACCTTGGGGTACACCATATTTGATAAATCTATCATCAGAAACGTAATTTTGGAGAGTCCTATTATCTTGGCTTAGCCTTGTTACTACGGTCCTCTGCTTCCTGTCACTCAAATATGATTTAATGAGGTTCATCACGTTACCTCTAACTCCATAAGCTTGTAACTTCCCTAATAAAATCGAATGGTTCACATAATCGAAAGCCTTTGTCATGTCCATATATAAAGCTACTGTTAATATTCTTTTATCCAAAGATGTGACTACGTCCGATAAAAAATCATATAGAGCTAAATTTATGTTTTTGTTTTTCCTAAATCCCTTTTGTTCCGACGCAAAGATATTGTTTTTCTCGAAATAATAGTATAGACAATTATAAATAACTTTTTCAAGGATCTTAGCAAATATAGGAATAAGAGCAATTGGTCTGTAGTAGGCCATGTTCTCTTTATCTGTACTTTTATACATTGGTTTGATAATAGATGTTTTTAATTTTTTTGGGAAGGTGCCTTGCTCTATACATAAGTTCATGATGTAGCTCAAAACAGGTGATATAATTTCAGAAACATACTGAATAACTTTAGTGCAAATGTCATCAAAACCGGTACTACTTTTGTTTTTAAGATTTTTTATGATTTTATTTATGTCATAAGTCGTAGTAGGGCTCATAAAAATTGAGTGAACACTGGAGCAAGTTTTTAATGTAGCCGGATTGTTAGGCTCAGTAATTGGCTTAATTTGTTCAATGTAAAAATCATTGAAAGCCTTTGCAATTTCTTGAGGATCATCAATAATCTTATTGTCAAATTTGATTTGTTTTATGTCCTCAATAGATTGTTTATACTTGTTTTTATTGATAATGTTCCAGGTCGCTTTACATTTGTTATTAGAATTTTTTATATAATAGTCATTTTGGGATCTTTGGGTCAGTTTGACTATTTTCTTGAAGCGTTTGGAATAGTTCTGAAAGATGTTCTTGTTTTCTTGGCTGGGGGATAACCTATACTTCCACAGTAATTCTCTTTTCCGCTTAGAGCAACATTTAATTCCATTCGAAATCCATTTAGGCTTCTTTGACGCTGTTACTTTAACTTTGATGATTGGGAAGCAAAGATCGTAAAATAACTTAAATAAATTGTGAAAATTATCAAATGCTTCATTTGCATCTTGGCTTAAATATACTTCGTTAAAACTTAGTTGAGAAATATGTTCTGCAAATTTTTTTAAATTATCCTCATTAATGTCTCTACGCTCAATAAACCAATGGCTAAAACTGCAGTATTCTTTGACCGGACATTTTAAAATTTGTGCTGTATGGTCGGATAAGGCCAATTCTATTACCTTACCCTTGCATCCACGTATGTTGTGACAAAAATTGTCTAGGCAGGTTCCGCTACTTAATCTTGTTGGTTCATTAATAATTAGTTTCAGATTGTATGTCAGTAATAAAGTCTCAAACTCATTAGACCTAGCGTTTCGAGTCAGTCGATCAATATTAAAATCGCCACATAGTATAGTTTTTTTATTTTTATCACAGATTTTATCTAATAAACTATCCAATTTTTCTAAAAATGCGTTAAATGCCCAAGTTGCTGTCTTAGGTGACCTATAAATACAGATAATATTTATGTTTTGCTCTATTAATTGTATTCCGCAGCATTCAAAGATAACGGGAGTGTTAAAACTATTTAGATTAATTTCCTTGTATCTGTGCCTACTGTTTACAAGAATGCATGTCCCTCCATGCCTATTGTTTCTAGCTGAATAAGTGGCCAATTTGTAATTTTGTACATGTAAAACAGGTATATCGGTTTCCACCATGTTATGCTCAGTTATACATATTACATCGAGGTCCATTTTGTCATTAATTAATTCATTCACATGCAATGTTAAAATGTCAGATTTGTTTATTAAACCATTGATATTTTGGTGAAGTATATTAAGATGAACGAAAAAACTCTGTTTTATTAACCTTTGACTCTACATTAACCCCTGACTCTACATTAATTTCTGACTCTACATTAACCCCTACCTCTACATTAACCCCTGACTCTACATTAACCCCTGACTCTACATTAACCCCTGACTCTACATTAACCCCTGACTCTACATTAACCCCTGACTCTACATCAACCTACCAAAATGGCAGCACACTTTGAGGAATTCCGTCCGACACGGCTTCCCTCGCCAAGCGATCCGCCTCCTCGTTACCGCGCAGCCCCACGTGAGATGGTATCCATTGCATAATAACATTTTTATTTAATATTTCTAGTTGGCGAATGGAATCCAGAATAGTGTAAGCTATCGGTACTCCTCGAAAGCTCGAGGTGCAACGAGCCACATGCTGAAGTGCACTTCTGGAATCCGTCAATATCACAAAGTTTTGACAATTAATGGTCATTATGTACGAAAGGGCTTCAGATAGAGCAAATAACTCAGTGTACATAATCGAAACATCAGCCTCAATTTTAAATTTGATTTTAGTTTGTGTCTGGGGATCAAACAATGCCGCACCGATGGCGCTCTTTTCCTTAGATCCATCTGTATATATTTTATAAAAGTCACAATATTGGTTATTAAGTATCTGATGGCATTTTTCCTTTAAATGATTGGCACCTAATACACTTTTAGCTTCCGTAACTCCCTCTATGAAACACGACAAATGTTTTGTAATATTTATATTTTGGACCCATGTATCTAAGGAAAACATTTTTAGAGTTTCAGTTGAGTGGATAGCACATGTTTTTAACATTTCATGTATTTCTGTAAGTAGTGGCTTTTTTTTGCGACTCCAATAACCCGGTATTACATTGATGAGTAAGTTGATCAAGTAGTACTACATTGTTGTTATGTTCTAGAGCCCTACTTCTTAGCCAGAACTTTCCCCCTAGATACCGTCTGCGCAGATGGAGTGGATGTAAACACAATTCATTTTCCATCACATGGATTGGAGTACTTTTAATGAAACCACCAACAACGCGCATAGCTTGGTTTTGAACTTTTTCGACTTTGTACAAATGGCTTTTAACACTATTGTCATAAAGGAAGCTTCCGTAGTCCAATTGACATCGTATAACCGAAATATACAGTCTTCGTAAATATTTGGACGCAGTAAAGAGGGTTTATAATACGTGTGTAGATAAAATAAGTTTAGTTAAAATTATTCAGTTTTGCCTCTACAACATGGACTTATATTGCCAAAAATGTTCCTCATATTATTGAACTTACAATAACGTCAAGTTAAGTTAAATATATAGACGACCTCTGTGGCGCAACGGTTGTGGCTCTGCCTACCATGCGAGAGGTCCCGGGTTCGATCCCCGGCTGTGGATACAGGAAAAAAAACCCAGGTCTTGGATGTTTATATGTGTGTGACGTCGCTGTTTCTGGTTCCCCGACACGGTATCCTGGTATGGGGCCAGTAGCAATGTATGTGCCTGTATGTAAATGTTTATGTTTAATGGTTGATGACATTGTATGGAAATATCATTTAGGTTCCTATGTAGGCTGTACAGTATGTATAAATAAATGTATCGATACCCCAAAAATTAGGCCTTGAAAGGCCTTAGTTGTATTTCATATAGATCTTGTTGAAATTGAGATAAGTATATATGGACAATTACGATGACAAAACAGATTTATAAATAAATACATGCAAATGATTTATTATTGTGAAAGAAGTACCTATATATCTATGTTAGTACCTTTGCTACTTCGTATGGCCAATTGAACTCTGTAATGAGGTAGTTTAAAAATTTATATTTATAGGTAAGAAAATTCTGAGAATTTTTATAAGTACCTAAAAAGAACATCATAGTTCTGAATAACTTATCTGGAAGGCAGTTAAAATATTGTTACCCTATAAATATAGTTTAATACCTCTCATTCTCATAAACTGAAGGCACTTATGCAAAACTTGTTCTTCGGAAGATGGATGGCGGTTCCAGAGGTATTTATTCTGATCTGAGGTCATGCGATCATAAAATACAAGGTATCCGGTAATTAGGTAAAGGATTCTGTGGAATAGCTTAAATAAAACCGGTCAAGTGCGAGAAGGACGTCGGACCCGCACACGAAGATACCATTGTACACGGATAAACGTAAAACGACAGTATTTTGTACGAGTATACCTATTTAATTCTTATTTAATAGTAGTTTATGTGACTGCTGCATAATGGAGGGCATTAAAACTCGAGAGTGGGTTTATGAAACGAGCCGAAGGCGAGTTTCATAACAATATCACTCGAGAGTTTTAATGCCTAATTATGTACAGTTACATACGCTAGTTTATCTACACACATATCATAAGCTCTCTTTGATGTGTTCAGGAACCGCATGTTTGACCGGCATTGTGGCTCTGCAATTGTTTAGCTTGTTCTGTAGTACCAACGTCACGCAGGCGGGCGTCGGCGTTCGAAATTTGAATGTCATTATATGTAGAAAAACTACACATAATGACCATAATGTGTAGTTTTCCAGATACGAAACGAGTTTTTACCAAGTAGTTTAACATAATGCTGATCGTAACGTGCGGTTTTTGAACGCAGTAAAGAGGGTTTATGATACGTGTGTAGATAAACAATGTTAAATACTAGAGTACTACTTGAATGTAGATCAAAAGAATGAAAAAGAGTTTTTTGTATGTAGTATTGTAAGTATTGAACTCAGGTTAACGAAACTTTGCTCATTGAAACCGGAAGTGGATTGAAATTTAGTAGGTAACTTGTCTTGTTCTGTGTAACTTATTTACAGAAATAAATATATATATTATGATAAAAAACTTAATATTATTTATTTTATTTCGAATGACTAATTACTAATCTTATAATGACAAATAACTAAGCAAAAAACGCAATACCCGCAATTAAAAATAATTTCTGATAATATGGGGAGAGTCAAGTCAGGTTCACCGATAAACAAATAAAACAAAATGGCTAAGAAAATGGTCATACAAATAATCTCTTGTATGGGTATTATTTTTAATCCTTAAACTCGTATGTTTTATTATTTTGATGTCTCTGTGAAAATTTCAGCTCTGTACCTATTTCGGTTGATCGGGCAGAACCCGGTGACGGACGGACAGACGGACGGACAGAGGAGGCTTAGTAATAGGGTTCCGTTTGGGACCCTTCGGTTACGAAACCCTAAAAACACTCTTAATTTTGATGCAGTGAGCCTATCAACTCACGTAATGAGAAAAATAAATCTTAACTTCAGTTAACGGAGATTATCTTGGAAAATATAAGATGGGCATATTAATGGGCTTCATTTATTGATACCAAATTATGGATAAAAATATGAAAACCTAAATTACTCGAAACCAATTAATTTTAGGATGGGGTATTTTAGGGTTAAATTTGCGGGAAATGGGAGATACATAACCCCTTACAGTATGGGTATTGAATTACCGGACACTCTTGATGTATATGTTGCAGTTAGTTGGTTAAATCAGACACTTAACTAACTCTCTAGACCGTTAATTAAATACCGACGTTTAACCAAGTCACTAAATTTCCGTCAGACAAGTGAGTGAACGAAACGTTTAACGAGTTGTCTTGATGCTTAGGAACATATAATATTGTTTATGTGTACTTAAGTTTATGTTTTAAGTACCTATTTTTTTTGTTCTTACATGTTCAACCTAACACGAAGTATAAAAGGGCTTCGTTCACCCCCTTTACCCTTCACCTAAGCTATCGAAATGTTTTGCCCTGATATAAGCTGTGCAAATCAGCTGTTGTCGTGACGCCATCTTGTTTTCCAACACGCCGGCTTTCGGTAAGACAGATTGTTAAACGTTTTCGACGATGCTTTATTTAAATCAAAATGCTAGTGACTTGATTAAACGTCGGTACGGAATTCGAATGTTTTATTTTGTAGCGATAGTAAACTCAACATAAAACTGCAAAAATAAAAAAAAAAACATCGTCGACTCACAGTCTGAAGTGAATAAATAACCTCTTTAGCCGTAATCCGAAAATCAAAAAGTATATGAGAATGAGGGGGACGAATCCATTGCCTACTAGATAGTTGTAAACTTATGTTATTAGTTGATAATTTATGAAATATTTTAGACATAATTTTACAATATGTTTTTTTTTTTCATTAATATTTTATGTAAAAAAAAACATTCTCGATGTGTTTGGATTATAAGATCTGAAACGCGGTCGGCCATGACTGAGCATCCGTTCTCATCAAACAAATATTTGTTTGATGAGAACGGATGTCTGTACCCTAGTCATGGTTGTTTATCTATCTGAGTATTATACACAGTCAGGTCATAAGTTCTGTCACACAATAAAAACTTTTGAATTTAGAACGCTGGCCACAAAAAAGTTTATTGAATTCGAATTTCGAATTTTTCATGAAAATAAAAATGTGTACTTTTTAGAATTTTCCTCATTTTTAAATATGGATTGGACACTTAAAGAAGACCGTGTCGCAGTTATTGCGTTGCATCGTTGCGGTTACGCATCAATTCAGATTTTCGACTTACTGAAAAATTTGAATATAACCAAAAGATTCGTTTATCGTACCATAAAACGATACAATGAAGACTCTAGTGTAGATGACAGGTCAAGAAGTGGTCGCCCTCGCTCTGTTAGGACTCCAGCAGTGATAAAAGCTGTGAAGGCGCGAATTCAAAGAAATCCCATACGTAAGCAGAAACTGTTGGCCCTTCAGATGGGGTTAAGCAGGACCACGGTGAAAAGGGTGTTAAATGAAGACTTAGGGCTTAGGGCATATCGAAGAAAAACAGGACATCGTTTGGACGCTCGTTTAATGGACCTGAGACTGAAGAGATGCCGCGCTTTGTTGAAGCGGTACGCGGGAAAAAAGCATCGGGAAATTCTTTTTTCGGATGAAAAAATTTTCACCGTGGAAGAGAGCTACAACAAACAAAATGATAAGGTAAAATGATACGCACACAGCAGTGAAGAAGCGAGCAACCGTATTCCGCGTGTTCAACGAGGTCATTTTCCATCCTCGCTCATGGTTTGGTTGGGAGTCTCTTATTGGGGCTTAACTGAGGTACATTTTTGTGAGAAAGGCGTAAAAACGAATGTAGTTGTGTATCAAAATACAGTCCTCAAGAACGTTGTGGAACCTGTTTCTCATACCATGTTTAATAACAGGCACTGGGTATTCCAACAAGATTCTGCGCCAGCTCATAGAGCGAAAAGCACACAAGACTGGCTGGCGGCGCGTGAAATCGACTTCATCCGGCACGAAGACTGGCCCTCCTCCAGTCCAGGTTTGAGTCCGTTAGATTACAAGATATGGCAACACTTGGAGGAAAAGGCCTGCTCAAAGCCTCATCCTGATTTGAAGTCACTCAAGGCATCCTTGATTAAGGCAGCCGCCGATATTGACATGGACCTCGTTCGTGCTGCGATAGATGACTGGCCGCGTAGAATAAAGGCCTGTATTCAAAATCGCGGGGGTCATTTTGAATAAATTTTATTACCATAAGAATCTATGTTTTATTAAGTTCTTTTTGCTATATAAATGTTAACATAAATAATAAACATGTCTAAACTATTTCATATTGCACATGTGACAGAACTTATAACCTGACTATGTATTTATCTATATAAGTATGTGAATCTACAACCCAAGATACAGGGAATCCTAATTTGGGGCTAGATCAATGTGTGTAAATGGTGTCCAAGGTATTATTATTATTATTATAAAATTTATTGGCAAAGGTACAACCCTCAGATTAATTTGAGCACTAAGTAAGTGCAAAGAGTTTCGTTCATCTGAAGATTTGTGTATAGTAGTGGAAAATCACAGCCAAATGACATTGACAGACTAGATTAAGTTAGCTACAGATCGACCTGCACGAATGCACCAGAAAAGCAGCCCTCCAACTAGATCCAGTTGCTTTGATCAAAATCAGTTAGGACCATCATTCATATCATCAACACATGAGAAGCTCTAAATAGCAAAAAATAGTCGATGTGGCATCATAATCATCAGGTGCCAGGATTAGTACCAAATAAATTATATTGAGCATAATTTTTTTCTTGTGACTTACTGTAAAGACATTCATTAGTACATATAATGCGAGGGTGATTTTTGTTGTAATTGTAATTCATTCATTCGTTCATCAATCACCTTTTTTTGCAATCAGTATGCTGTGCGAAACCATTCACATCAATCAACATAGGATTTTACATCCATTACCAATAAAATACAGTCCATGACCTTATGCAAACTTTTTGATTTACAGACTGCTTCGAAAGAATAACAATAGGCGAACTTTTACCGCCTAGCGCTATCTACCGGAACGTCTCTGAACTTACGACGCGAGAATGCGAGCAGATCTGCATGCAAGACAAACAATGCCAGGCTTATGATTACGGGTAAGTAATTTTAGCTGTTGGACGATAGATGGCGTTAAGTGCAACAAAATATCGATAGGAGAACTAAGGCCCGCATGTGCCAAGTATTTAACCGGGTGTTAAAAAAGTAATACTTACTGCCAAACTCAATTGACTAAGCACTCATTAACACGTTCTAACGGTGATGAAAAACATCGTGACGAAAACTTCATGTCTCCATAGCTGCGGCGTTGGGCTAGCTCCTAAACGCTAAATAGGGAATTGAATAACTGGCTAAACGTAGTCGAAACTGTGGCTCTACCACCCCCTACGGTCCAACAATATAAATTAATTATACCCTACAGGGTAGGAGCAAAAGGCAACGCCACATGTAACCTCAGCAAATATGGCGACAAAGAGCTAAAAGACACGAAATTCAGGCGCAACCCTGATTACGACATCTACATCCGTCGAGTCCAATGTGAACAGAGTCCCCCTATAAAACTCCAACCCCAGTTCGATGAACCCATCAACGAACCAGTCCCGGGAACAGTCCACCGACCAGTCTTCAGACCGTACGACGAAGAACCCAAAAGACCTGAAGACCAAAATTTTTTGCCTGGTGATTTTAGTAGACCTAATGATGTACCCTCATTTTATAGTCCTCAGTACTTACCTTATGACGCCCCGATGAGACCAGTTTATGGTAATAGACCAGAAAATAATCATATCGATGATAGACCAGACGATTATGGTAATCAGAAACCGGGGAATGACCAACATTTAGGATACGGTGTGCACCAACCTCAGGATATAGGGTTTCAGCAGAAACCTCAGAGGCCATTTAGTGATCAGGTATATGGTAATGGTAGACCCAAACCTGACCCGTATGATGTTCTGCAGTTTGAAGATCCCTATGTAAGACCAGGACCTCAGATTTACAGTCCAGGATATTGGAGACCAGACCCATATTTTCCGCCGTCACCAGATGACAAAATACAAGATATTTATGGCCATAAACCTTACAGACCTCATCGACCAAATGGCTACCCTGGTAGACCAATAAGACCAATGGGTCCTCCAGACAGGCCATTAAGACCAATTGATGATAGACCAAGTTATAATTACAACAATAGACCAAATAAACCTTATCAGCCACAGCTTCCAAGACCACAAGAACATTTCGGATATGCTCCATTAAATCCCGTTCATGAGCAAGGGTCTAACAAACCAGATTATGGTCAAAATGATGAAGGGTATCAAGAAAGTCCTGTAGGTCCCACAAGTTCTTACAAGCCTGAAATTGGTGAGCATCCACATAAACCTAATAAACCAAATTATAGTACTGGGCAGTATGCAGGTAATTATGGTCAGTCTTCTCATTATGATCAAGGGAACAATATAATTTTAGAAATTCATGACCCACCAAGACCTTATAGACCACCAAAGAGACCTACGTTAGATCCTGGCTATGGAAGTCAAGGGATTCATGATCATCACAATGGATTTGGGTATGGCAGCCAAAGTCATCAAACACAATCTGAAATCCAAAGCTCGAGCCAAAATAGTGGCTATGGTCAGAATCACTACGGAACACAAAATGATAATTATGGTCAAAATAACTACCATAGACCTCAACAAGACCCGATAGACCATAGACCACCAAGACCCTCATATGGTGTTCAAGGTTCTAACTATGGAAGTCTGAGTTCAAGTTATGGAGGACAAAGTTATGGCAGTCATTCTTCTAGTCAACATATTGACCAATTTGATGGTGCTAACCAATATGGATCTCAAAATCAGCCTCATGATCATTATTATAAGCCTCACAATCAAGGAAATTATGGTAGCAGTCAAAATACCGGCCATGGTAGTCACACTCTCAGTGATCAAGGGTCACATTCCAGCCAATCTTATGGAACCACCCAAAGCTCTTATGAAACTACATCTCAAATTCGTCCCCAAAACCAATACGGAAGCGAAGACAGACCAGATCAAGCCTACAATAACGACCCATCAAGTGATATCGAAGATACAGGCTACAAAAATAACAAACCAAACAAAAAACCAGGTCACACAAACAACAAAAAACCTTATGGCAATACTCACAGGCCAGAAAGCAATGATAAAAGACCCGAAACTGGAACTCAAAGACCCGAAAATGGTAATCACAGACCCGAAAATGGTAATCATAGACCTGATATTGGAACTCACAGACCGGATATTGGTAATAATCAGGGACCAAATCAAAGTGCATATGAACGACCAGATATAAAACCGGTGTATGAGTATGATTTGGATAGACCTACTGGGGTTCCGAGTTATATAGTGAGACCTAGTGGTGAAGTTGTGACGTCACGGCCTGTGGCAGTAAGTGACTATGGTAACCGAAGGCCTGGGATCAGCAGAGCCCCTGGACAAGACATTTCTTACAAAGGTGAGTGTGTATTCATCAATCAGACCAAATTTACCAACGGCTGGGTAAAGGCCTCTCTTTACCACGGCATCTATACCAATTTTAAGTCCCCCGCATCCACGTCAGAAAGATCTAGTTCTGTGGTCAGTTCATTGTTTAGTTTATTTTTTTTATGTTTGTAGGTCCGAGCCTAAATAGGCTAAATTCATTGTAGTTTTATAATCAGTCTTGGGTTCAAGTTTGCCTTATCTCTCGCCTCGCCAGTCGATTCCGTATTCTATGTATAGCTAAAAAAAGTTGTCTTTGGTACCAAATTTTACTACCGAAACCACACATTTCAGGGTCAATATATCTCAATTGAACTGTACCCATTAGTCCATGAGTTTTTGAGTGATGTAAAAAACGATTTTACATCACGAAATTCATGGCTTCTAATGCGACTGGGGTAATTTATTTTTTCCTACCAAAATCCCATACAACATAACTCACGGTGTGTCCAGGAGATTTTCGCTCGATATAATCAGTATAATGGAAGGTCTCAGCAATTTAGCTTGCGCCTGCTGCCTGCAAATTGCTATTAAGGTGTGGTGCAAGGCACAAGCTAAGATCCTGTTTAATAAATAAGCACAAACTGAATTGACCCGAAGGCCATGGCCAGTATAATAACTTGTGGCCCTTTGGGCAGTAGACCTCGCTAACAGGGGGACTGTGAACCAATTTATAGGTAAGTAGTTTAGATTCAATCAAAATCAAGCAGTAAAGTAGCCACCAATAACTTTTTAATCTACAGTTTGCGATTTAAAATACAATCTATTGACTTTTCACGAAAATAGTTATAGTCTATTTCACTCACCCTCGTGGTATGTATAGATCCTCTTTACTAATCCGTCTCCTACTTCGAGAAGTCCAAACTTGGTATGTTTTGAAAATATTTCTTGGATTCTTAGAAAACAGGCGGCCGAAAGGTGTAAGAGTAGTATATTTTTAGAACGCCCTTTGATTTTCCCTTTGATGAGATGAGATGAGATGAGATGAGATGAGAAATGATGCCCTTTAATTTGATACCCCACACGATAGGTTTAAAAAAAACAATACAAAAAATATTATGAAATAACTCCCAAAGGCTTAATGGAAAAAGCCTCTTAACAAAAAAAAACTGTTAATTTGAGGAACACGTGTGCCAAGTTTTTTGAGGGTCGCTTGAAAACTGTGACCCCTATACCGGAACTGACAGACACACAGACATAGAGACAGACGAAAGCAAAATCGGCCTCCTATCTTGTCGAAATGGAGCCCTCGCTGGCTTCGCTCGCTCGGTCAATAATAAACTATATTTATAATATCATGTAAAGTCGTCAATATCTATATAAACTATACACAATGGTATATCATTGAAGACTGGCAGAAAGCGCAGCTTTTTAATTAGTATCAACAGATGCGGTAGAAGTGCATTATCATCGCAGCTCATACAAATTATTTATCTTTTATTTTTTATTTTTGAATAAAGATGTCGAAATATTGAAGCTCAAATCTTTAGGTGTAATAGTTTCTTCCGAATTGCCGGATTGTGGCGTAGCGGAGCCCTACTAAAAGTGATATCTAGTACGAAATACGACACTCCGTTTTCTTTCAAAATATCCCAACACTTGGCTAGACTTGCAAGTCAAAAACACCAAAACAGTCACAGAGTGGTGGCCAAGTGGAGTGACGAGGCCAGTGGGCAGTCAGTCCACTTGCCTGTCGGTCCGACGCAAAGTGGGCAGTCAGTCCACTTGCCTGTCGGTCCGACGCAAACTCACCATGTGTAAGCTGTTTTTATCAAAGGTCGACAATAATACTTGAATAAATTGTTGGTATTTGTGACATTTTAGTAGTTTATGTGACTGCTACATAATGGAGGGCATTCATTCTCGAGAGTGGGTTTATGAAACGAGCCGAAGGCGAGTTTCATAATAATATCACTCGAGAGTTTTAATGCATAATTATGTACAGTTACATACACTAGTTTATCTACACACATATCATAAGCTCTCTTTGATGTGTTCAGGAACCGCATGTTTGACCGGCATTGTGGCTCTGCAGTTGTTTAGCTTGTTCTGTAGTACCAAAGTGCCGCAGGCGGGCGTCGGAGTTCGAAATTTGAATGCCATTACCAACTTCATAGACAAACTAGGGACGGCACGCGGGTGGGCGTCGGCGTTCTAAATTTGAATGTCATAATATGCATAAAAAAGGTCATAATGTGTAATTTTTCAGATAAGAATGAGTTTTTACCAACTAGTTTAACATTATGCTGATCGTAACGTGCGGTTTTTGTACGCAGTAAAGAGGGTTTATGATACGTGTGTAGATAAAATTTTACACCGTATAACACTTATATTTATAAAACATTCACATTTTATACATTGTCTCGGCAGATTTTAACATTTACATTTTTTGATACATTTCTGTTAATTAAGATCGGAGATGATGAAGATAATTTAACTGAGTTCACTTTCGTCTGCCACTTAACTCATAAGTGGGATACTCTGAAGGATTAGTTAGATTTTAAGATATTGTGTATTTATCCCCTTTATTATTTTGTAATGTAGATAACTGGTGCTTTTGTAACCCCTGGATAAAAAATAAATATATATATTTATCAATTTAGTCCACTGAATCTCATTCGATACGATCGAAAATAAACCTACATCTCTATAAGAGTCACAGGTCATAGACAAAGTCAAAGTCAAATTTTTACTGTAGATATTTACATTTACATTATATACTCAGCAAACATCATTTTGCCTCTCCTCTACATTGGACCACTGTGGAAGAGAACGGCGTAGAAACGCCCACAGCTTGATTTTTAGATCTCTTTTAAAATATGTTTGTGCATAACTAATACAAATATTACAACATGTATATATGTATGTATACTGTTTTATATGTTATTGTTATTAATGCCTTTAATTGTATGTTTCACCTGTTTATGTTCTTTTGTTTCTTTTTGTATGTAATGTTGTGTGTGTTTTGTAGTCCGAATAAATTTAATTAAAAAAAATATATTAACAGCAAGGTCTGTGTTGAGTTAGATTAACCCCATACAGTCCCGTCATTAAGTAATCTTGAACATAGTAATATCCCTTTTTCGACAAAGTCGCTTTAACATGCTTTTTAAATTGCTCAAATGGAAATTTCAAAATCTCCAGAGGTATCTTGTTGTAGTAGAGAATGCACTGACCCTTGAAAGAATTGTCCGAACATCTCATGTTGAACATGTCCCAGAATGCAAATGCTCTTCTCTTGTTACTTGTCCCACACAAAACACTGATTGGGATCTGATAGTATCATGGAACTTTGAATCATTGTGTACGAAACTTATTGTTTATGTTAACTCATACCCTGAGTTGTCTGCTTCTATGAAACGTACATATTTTGTTCTAAATGTCGACGGCCTTCCTTATAAAGCTGTGTTCTCACTACGTCTGTGGTACGAACTTCTAAGGTGCTGCGGTCAAGGCTGTGCTTTCCAAGCGAGCGGCCCAGGGTTTGAAATCCGGCTGGGGAAGGAGAAAAACAAACCCCAGGTGAACATTCAGTTAATTTGGGATGAAAGTGTTATTTTCCCGACTTTTGAGCTAAAAATAGCACCTTCGCCGCTTGATTTTGGGTTCTCAGGCGGAAAAATTCTATTCCTAACTCGTTCGAAAATACTTCTTACGAACCTTCGGCTCGTGCCGTAAACTTCTCGGTTCGTAAATATAAGGCTTTGCGAACTCGTGGGAAATGTACCATTGTTGCATGTAATTTTTTACTCAGTGAGCCAGTTTTTCTAACTAAGCCTTTATTGTTTGCTAAAATCAGATGGAAATCGTAATAAATGTAACCAGCTGATGCCTGCAACTTTATCTGCGTGTTCTCAGAAATTATCATTTACCGAGATAACGTGACCCTCCTTCTGGTGCGTCGGGTAAAAAGTATCCTATATGATAATCTAAGTAGTTTATAAACTATCCCTGCTAAATTTCATTCAAATCGGTTTTAGCGTGATTGAGGCACAAACACACAAACACACAAACATCCAAACATCGCTACTTTCACATTTATAATATTAGTTGGATGGATTGGCTTTAAGAATCAGTTTTTCAAACTCATTTACCAGGCGAAATGGGCCTCTGTCACCCCGTATGAGAAAAGGCGTGATGCTATGCTGCTGCAGCATGCTCAGCCCACATCGACCCACTGAGGGGCACAGGGTTCTTCTCTATAGCGCCAATCATCAGGTCCTGGGCTTACCGCTGTGCTTTTATGTCTTGACACAAAGCATACAAAGTCAAATCCGCCATCTACTTATTCTATTCTGGACACTGAGTGATTAGCACAGAATCTGGAAAAAAGTAATTTCGAAATAATTTATGAAATACCGGATCCAAACACCGCTATTAATACGTTCATAGGTATTTTACTAAGTGCTATTGAGAATAATACAAAAACTCGCAAAATCCCAACTAAGAAACGTATTATTAAGCCCTGGATTACTGCTGGACTCCTCCGCTGTATAAGCAATCGGGACAAACTTCACAAAAATCGGTATCAAACCCAGGAAATGAAACTTTAAAATTAATTTACAATAGATATAGGACCTTTTGTAATAATTTGATAAAGAAATTGAGGAGAAATTTTGAAAAATCACAACTTAAACGAGCGGGAAACAATAGCAAGCAGCTTTGGAAGGCTATTAAATCCATTTCTTCAGCCATTCCGATAAACGAACAACCTCGAGAACTTCTGACACCTTTAAATTCACCTATATCATCTTTAGAAAAAGTAAATAACTATTTTATAAATGTAGGAAAAAATCTAGCAGAGGCAATAAATCATAAAGATCAAATTATACACCAATCGTCAACAGCTGCCAACCAAAATCATTTGCAATGTTACAAACTGACTATCAAGAAATTGAAAGACTTATCATGACTCTAAAAAACGAATGCTCTGTGGGATGGGATAAGATTTCAAATAAGGTTTTAAAATCCCATAAAAATCTGTTTGTCCCGATTCTAACTTACATTTTTAATTTATGTATAGAGAAGGGAATCTCTCTGATGCGCTAAAACAATCCGTAGTTCTCCCAATCCACAAGGGGGGTGACCGGGACCGTGTTGAATGCTACAGAACTATCTCTATACTCCCCTCTCTCTCTAAGCTACTGGAACGAATCATGAACACTAGACTCATCAGCTACCTGGAAAAAAACAGTATCCTGGCAGGAAATTAATACGGTTTTCGGTCTGGAAAATCTACCTCGGATGCTGTACATGACCTCACAAACTTCGTAGCTGAAAACCTAGACGAGGGTAAACGCTGTTTAGGAATATTTCTTGATTTAGCCAAAGCATTCGACAAGGTTTCGGTAGAGCTCCTTAAAAAAAACTGGAATTTATAGGTGTCAGAGATATCCAGTTGGATCTTTTTAGAAGTTACCTGTCAAATAGAACCCAATGTGTCAAAATTGATGAACTTACGAGCAGTACGCAATAGGTTAATTGGGGAGTTCCACAAGGAAGTATCCTTGGACCTACTCTGTTCCTAATTTATATAAATGACCTCTGCCGCCTCGTGCTGCCGCAAGCCAGAATCATCAACTACGCCGATGACACGGTTTTACTTTTTGCTGGTAGTGGTTGGGATGAGGTATTTGTTAGCGCTCAACTGGGTTTCAATATTGTATCTCGTTGGCTACAATAAAATATTCTGACCCTCAACTTTGAGAAAACCAAATATTTAACTTTTTCTATACTGAACTCTACACAACCGAATAGCAAACACAAATTATTTGCTCACATATAAGATACACTGGGGCTAAATTCGTGCACATGTCGAGTTCTGGAAAGAACGCCGACTATCAAATATTTAGGTATACTTCTTGATAATAATTTGAAATTCCAAAATCACATACAGTCTCTTAGTGCCAAAATCAGAAAATTAATATATGTCTTCAAGTGCCTAAGATATGTAGCAGACCCATGCCTCATGAAACGTTTTTACGTTGCTCTAGCTGAGTCGCTGTTACGTTACTGCATAACTAGCTGGGTGGCGCGCATAAGACGACAATTTTACGCGTAGAGGGCAGTATTGAAGGTCTGCACATTTAAACCTTTCCTTTTCCCTACAACAGACCTCTTCAATTTCTGTGATGTCTTAACAGTAAGTCAATTTATATACAAAGTATCATACTAAAACAACACTATACACTCTTAACAAGTAAGACAGCAGTAATTTCAAAACGGCGAAATGATAAAGTATGCCAAACAATAAAGATTTATGCAAAGATTTTTTAAGTTCCTAGGACCTTATCTTTACAACAAAATCAGCAAATACAGTGAAATTTACACTAAGACGATCTATGAAAATAAAATAAAAACTATATACAAATGGCTGAGATCGTTAACATATGATGAAACTGAAAACATTATGACAGTTTTATCCTGATACACTAATAACAAATCAATCAACTATTCATTACATAATATATATATATAATCGAAAACTCTGTATAATGTGTCATTTACTGGTGGGAAGTACAAGTACTCATCCTATACCACAGGGTCCGCCCTTTATTAGGGAGTAGTGAACATCCCTTGTTCTTTTACAAATTTAAAACAAGAAATTTTAATGTATACTTTTTACTGAATAAATGATTATTATTATTATTATTATTATATATTACCGCCTCCAGTGAGATACAGTTGACTTGATGATCTCACACGGCCTCCATGCCCTCTACTTATTTTTAAGAGGTAAGTGATTGAAGAAGTTAATCGAAAAACATAAAAATTTATAAACAGGCACATACATTGCTTCTGGCCCCACACTAGGATACCGTGTGTCGGGGTACCAGAAACAGCGACGTCACACACAAATAAACATCCAAGACCTGGGTTTTTTTTCTTTACCACCAGCCGGGGATCGAACCCGGGACTTCTCTCATGGTAGCCAGAGCCACAACCGGTGCGCCACAGAGGTCGTCTACACACATATAAACATCCAAGACCTGGGATTTTTTCTTCATCCCCAGCCGGGGATGGAACCCGGAACCTCCCGCATGGTAGGCGGAGCCACAACCGCTGCGCCACATAGGCATGAGGGCAATAAATCCTCGGAACGCGCCCCCATGCGCCATCATCAGGGACATTACATCTCTTTATCTTCAAGAATTGGCTTAACCTGTTCACTCGCGCATGAACACCTAGTATGTACTTGCATTAAATTTTTATTTACCTATACCGTCCACTTGCGCATTAACACCTAGTATGGACTTGAAATAATATTCATATTTATTTTTATAAAATAATTACTACTACCCACTATTCTTTTTTTATTACTGGCAATACTGAACGGAAATAGAGGATAAACGTACCTTCTCTCTGGTATCTCATACTTGATTGGTCGACTGACTGAATCAATGAAAAAAAAGAAACGGTAATGTGGCTGGCCGCCATGACAATTTGGCTTTGTAAAGCCATTTTTATGGCTATTGAGAGGGTTAAAGAGCGTTAGCTACCTTTCTCGTGTTCATTATATTCATGTACTTCTTTATATAGTATATTTAGTAGTTTAGTAAAAACACTTATTAATATTATTTACTTGTATTTCTACTCATAGGCCTATCTACCTATCACTGCTATTAAACTTTTTTACATTAATAATTAGAGATACTTCAAAATTACTTTTATATAAGAATATCATCGGACCATTTTGGGCGGGCAGGACGGTGGTCTGCCCACAGGCCTTATCGGCTATGTTGATCATGAATTTGAGTGTCCCTCAAATTTTAAGTTGACGCTAATGCATAGTCCTCCAGATACAAATGACATCCCAAAGTCTTTATCGTCACATGTTTTAATTCTTCCGGGTGTGGTACCTCTATGGGCACTTAAAAACAAATTGTCTACATCCGGTAGTAGGTGTCAGTGGCTGTTTAAAAACGAATCTTATTTTGTGTTTTTGTCTGAAGAAAAAATGGCTAATAGATAGAATTGGTTGAATATTCACGCACACACTAGATCGGCCGATATGTAGGAAGCTTCATATTATATTTCAAGTTTGTCAAACGTCTATCGCGGAGGAGGATGAAGACAAGTTATTCAGTACATAAATTATAATATCTTCATCAAACAGGTGCTAAATGTTCTCTAAATGAATGTTCGCATAGCTAAAGAGCTGTAATATACGAAAAATTGTTTTTTCATGCAACATTAATGAAACAAATCAGGCTGAGAAAATATAGTATTTCGTTGCATACGATTTTAATTTTCAAGAATTTATGTAAGTTTGAAGTAAAAGTTTGATTTAAACTGCACGTTTACCGTGTTACCACAAAAATATTAAACCGCGTTTAACTTTGAAAAAAACGTCAAATCCAATACAATTTTTTTTGTAAACAAGTGTCGATCAGTTGTTTATTTTTTTGTGGTAAGGGCTTAGAGTCTATGGCCAGATAGATCCAATATGTAGGCCCCACGCCGTGCTGGAGTGAACGGCTCAGTAAAGCTTAACCATCGACCTCGAGGCATCCGTCTTGACCAATTTGGTTTACGATGTAATCGGTAATTATACCCGCTTAACGTGGGTACAGTACTCCAAAACTCATAATGTGCATAGAAATCTTCGTTAGTTGATTCACGAAAACACCCGAATCACATAATCGTATGAGCCATAAACATTGCACTTGCAACTTGTACCTTGTTCGAAAGATATAGGAGTCAATGTCATGTGTAAATAATGCGCATAGAAATCTTCGCCACCGTTCGGCAAGGGTCGTATTCCCGAGCGTACGGGAGACGATATCAACATTGCTTTCGATTACACATGACATTGCCTCCTATTTCTTTCAAACAAGGTACAAATTGTAAGTGCAGTGTTTAGGGCTCATACGATGATATGATTCGGATGTTTTCGGGAATACGACAACTGGCGAAGATTTCTATGCGCTTTATCAGTTTTGGAGCACTGTACCAAATTGTGCGTTTGCCAACCCATCTAGGAAAATGCATTACATGCACCTATTTCCTGTCAATTAATTGCTTTCCTCATATGGGCAGTGTGTGATGCTAGGAATAATAATGAATAAAGAAAATTATCACTAGTCATTCAGAGCTCCGTGGTCTAGTGGGTTTCACGGTTGCTTCTCACGCAGGACATGCAGGTTCATATTTGGTGCTGAGATTTGACCATGCCAATGGCCAATTAGATAAGTAATTTATCTTAGTTACGAGTACATTATCGGACGTTCCGTGTTTCGGACGACACCTTAAGCTGTAGGTGGTGGAAAATGGCTCAATCTTACTCGTATCCGGGTAAAGACCTGTGCCCCTCGTTGGGGACATTAATGGGCTTCATTTATTTTATTATTTTTATTAACACATCATCAGAAGGAAATACTTTTAATTTTTGACGTTCGCTTATTAATATGATAAGTTTCCCTCAAATCTTAGAAGTAAAGATTATACTTTTATTTATTCATTCGGCCCAATGTCATTCTGTCAGGCTATGTACTAGCAACGTGTAATGATTCAATCTCTGCACAGCTTGTTGTGCGTATTATAATACACCGCTGAATAATAATAATAATACCTTGGACACTATTTACACACATTGATCTAGCCCCAAACTAGGATTCCCTGTATCTTGGGTACTAGACAACGATACACCTACTTATATAGATAAATGTTATACTTAGATAGATAAACAACCATGACTAGGGTACAAACATCCGTTCTCATCAAACAAATATTTGTCCCCACCGGGATTCGAACCCGGGATACCTTTGGCTTCGTAGGCAGGGTCACTGCCGACTCGGCCATTCAGGCCGTCATGCGAATGCTGATCTATTAGATCTTAGCTTAGATTGTTGCAACATGGTCTACGGAACCACCTTGCCCAGTGACCCAAAGAGTGATGTCATGTCACGCCCCCCGAAATTCCCCACAGCCATAAAATATTCTCCAAATTGTAGTTCCACTGACCTTGAGGCTGGCAACTCAATGCAAAATGGTAGGAAACGAGTTATTTTATATACCACGAATTAATCTAAGTCCTAAATGCTTCCTTGTTTAGATAAATCTAAGTCTTGGGTCTTGGTTAAGGTTTTTGGTCCTTCGATCCGTGACGCTAAATGCTATGCCGACCACGACCTCTGTGGCGTGGCGGTTGTGGCTCAGCCTTCCATGCGAGTGGTCCCGGGTTCGGTCCTGGGGATACAGAAAAATAGAAACCCCAGGTCTTGGATCTTTGTATGTGTCGCTGTTTCTGGTTCCCACGACACAGGGTATCCTAGCGTAGGGCCAGAAATACGGACGTCACACACCCCTCCCGCACCGATCCACTACCGCATGTACCTCTCAGTTATGCGCTATGCAAAGTCTTATATATTTTCATGAGTGAAATCCTGCAATCAGTGTTAGGTAAATAATCTGTTTGTTTTATTTTTCTCATCGGTTTTGTAGCCTGAAGCGAGTTTTGAATATAGTTTAGAAACCTTTGTGTTAATTGATATGATTATGTCTAAAAATAATTCAATTTATATTTTTCATAAATCATTAATTATTAATCTTATGAACAATGATATTTTTGTTAAAATCTAATTAGAAAATGTGTCATTTACTGGTGGGAAGTACTACTCATCCTATACGCCCTTTTTAGGGGATAGTGAACATCCCTTAATCTTTACTAATGTAATTAACAAGCAATTCAAATGTATACCTTAATTAATAAAAAAATATTATTGTTATTATTATTACTATTATAGTTACCTTTTTTCCTGAGCTCTGAAATTAGTATTTTTTCTTTCAATGCTATTTATGGGATGAGATAAAAATGGTTCTGCCTCTGGTTTTGGATGTATTGTCTTGTTAAATGTCTTGCAAAATTCAGAACTTAGGTTACACATTAAAAACAAAAAACTCTACCTCGAGTGACTTTAAGGAACACTTTTTTTGGTTGTAGGTTTTCTGAATCATTTTTGATAAAATTTAAAGGATCTTAGGTGATGAAATTTTGTATCGGAAACCCATAATTTTCAAGTTGGGATATAAAAAAATCAATTTCGGGTACCAGGTAGTACCAATTAAAATAGTGATTTCTCATACAGAAGTCGAGTATTGGCGCTTATTTTAGGAATTTTTGCATCGAATAATAAATCGTACTCCGAAAAGACAATAGCAGTACCGCTGGTTTATCAGATGTAATCAGGCGGGAAAAGAATAATGTGGATATTTCCATCATTTTGTTAATTCTCAATGGTGTTTGAACTCATTGTTTTAAATGAACAAAATACAAATTCTTTGATGTTTTATTATAAAAACTTTCGCAAACTAAGTAAAATCAATACCAATGAGATACAGACCAGAAGGTAAGACCAGAGAAATGCGTTTGTGTGAGTACTTCCATCGTTGTAAGACTTCATTCAACGAAGTGTGAGACGTGTCTATTGTAAGTTTCGTCAGTGTATTGTACTCTTGTCAAGTAGCCCATTGGCCGGCCCTGTATACGCACAAAATCGCAATTCTCAGGTCTCGCCTTCTTGCCTGTTCCAAAGTCAAAGTACTTTATTACTATAGATATTTACATATTGCTAAAACAAAAAACATAAAAATATTATCTTGAGGCTAATTTGATGGCATTAATGATACACCCACCTTATGTTCACGGGCCGGTATAGTTGAGTATACACAGTTTTATACATTTTAAATAACGATTCGATAGGGCTGGCCCTGGAGAATACGCCAATATTTCTGGGTTGAAAATATGTTCAGAAATGAAAAAGTTATGATGAAAAATCAAAATTTACATTGATACACCGGTCTGCAAAAAGACATTCCTCGGTGTATAGTTAAATATACTCCGGCGCTGAGTGTGTTAAATGGTTGAGGCGTTGCTGTTTCTGATTCCTGCGATACATGAATCCTAGTGTTCATTTATCTCTAGAAAAATGACGGTTTGTTTAAACGTTGCTGGTCGCAGTAGAGGTCATGTCCACACTATACCAACCGCAAAGTTTCCAAGCACATATAAGCCTTTGTCGGCCGCCGCCGCCGCCCAGTACAGCCATGCCACACGCCGTGACCCCACTGACCTATATTTTACAATTATTTACATAATTAACACAATTATTTACATAATTTAAAAAAGGAAAATATTTTTTTGGAGACAAAAACGAAAAAAAGACATTGTTCGAGTGACAATAATGAAAATATAAGTAATTAGATTTTTAATTAAAAAAAGTAATTATACAAGAAAATGCGGCGTTGACATAAAAGTGTCGTCGCGAAAAGTGCGCGCGGAAATAGGACAGTAAAATTAGTGTTTTAGTGTACAGTGAATGATGTTAGAGTGTAACGAAAATGAAAGTGACCGCATTGTTTGTTGCTGTATGTCTGTCTGTTCATCTGGTGTTTGGATCGCGCCCGCGTGTCATTATTGTGGAAAATGCGCCCAGTACGTATTTTTTTGTTATGATTGACCTGGGAAATCTGTAATCTGATCAAACAACACGCAATTCGTTGCTACCATCTTACTCCGATGTCACCTAATTTTGGTGGATTTTTTTATATGAACGTTTTGTTTAGTGTTCTGACATTCAAATAGTTCTATGAACATGTCAAGTTTTACTTTTTGATGAAACTACTTAACTGCTTTTTTATAGTTAAGGCTTCTGGAGTTACGTATTCTCGTTTATTTAAGGGCTTGCCACTTCAGGAGATATGATAACTATTTATTAATGAAAACCTTATTCTTGACAATCATCTCATACGTTTTTGAAAGAGATTACAAAGGCAACAAATATAATGATAACCAAAATATTTTTTCCTACCCAAAATGGGTAAATGATCACCAAAAGTTGCAGAAAATATCAGGGCAAAATACTGCGGCAGCTTAGGTGAAGGTTAAAGGGGGTGAGCGAAGCGAAGCCCCCTTTATCCTTCGTGGTAGGTTGAACATGTAGGAACAACAAAAAGTACTTAAAAAAAACCGGTAAAGTGCGAGTCTAAATCGCGCACGAAGGGTTCCGTACCACCGTTCAATGGAAGCGATGGTGTGGAGTGAATAGTTTGGATTTTACACAGCAAAATATTGTTTACAAAGTTATTAGTGCGGTTACTTTCACACTCCATGTACGTAACTAGGTGCATCCATAAGTTTGTATGTGGTATTGAAAGAATTGTTGTATGGGAGCCCCCTTAAATATTTCTTTTATCCTGTTTTTTAATATTTGTTGTTATAGCGGCAACAGAAATACATAATCTGTGAAAATTTCAACTCTCTAGCTAGCTAGGTTCTTGAGATACAGCCTGGTGACAGACGGACGGACGGACGGACGGACGGACGGACGGACGGACAGCGAAGTCTTAGTAATAGGGTCCCGTTTGGAACCCTTCGGGTACGGAACCCTAAAAATAAACTGAAGTAGGTACACAAAACATAAAAAGAAGTTTGGTGATAATTTATCCAAACACAATTTGGTGGTCGTTTACTAATTCTGACGGTTGTTTCGAATTTATTGCCAGTAAAATAGGTGCGTTTTTGGTGATCGTTTAAACATAAGCCGATTATAAATAATCATGTAATTATTTAAAAACTACTCCATTACGTAACACAGTGTGACATTTTCGTTTGCTTTTGATGAATGACAGTAAATTCTATACAGAGTTTAATACTGCGTGTGGCCTACCTATTTATAAACAGAAACTTGTTGACTTTAAACTGCCTAAGGAGTAACTGGGTAAGGAAAAAACAACAATCCCCAGGTCTTGGATGTGTAAATGTGTGTGACGTCGCTGTTTCTGGTTCCCACGGCACAGGTTATTCCAGTGTGGGGCCAGAAGCAATGTATGTGCCTGTATGTAAATCTTTATGTTTATGTTTAATTAGAAGTGCCCTCAACAGATTGTAGAGAGCCAGTATTATTTTGTCATCGTCATTATTACCTATTAAAAAAACCGACTGTATTTAACGCTTTTAGGGAGGAAAAACATTACTGCCTCCTCTGGCGCAGTCGGGTTATAAGCACAACAAACCTCACGGTGGGGCCACCCAACCTTGGATACTGTTTATTAATCCCAAACGAAAAATAGGGGAGATATAGTTTGAAGCGTCTGTCTGTGGCACTCGAGCGCTCAAACGGGTGAGTGGATTCTAATGCAGTTTTCTGTAAATGGTAGTAGACATTTCTGTGATGGTTCTTAGCTATGTTTTATTAAAATCGGTTCAGTGGTTCACAAGTTATCAACTTTACAAGGAAACAAGTTAGGCAAATTTAATACTTTAGCCTCGGTAGTTAGCAAATGTCGTAGGTGCCTAGTTATTTCATAAACTACGTTAACGGACTGGCGCAAGTGAGCCTTAAGGTCTCATTTATTATGACGGGCGTATTTTAAGGTGATACAAAAAATGTTTTTTTTTTGTCAAATCCATTTACTCCAATATGAAGTCATCTACAGATTTGATTGCTGGGTGAACGTCAATTGAGTATTTGATTAAGATTCTCACTGAAGGAAAACGCGATTGGGTGAAAATTTCTCAATAGAATTTAATTGCGGACAAACCTCTAAATTGTTTTAATTTTTTCCTGTAATTCTGAAATCCTAACTAGTTTCATTGCGAAATTGCATTTAAAACGTGGATATTATGTATTCACAAACTCTCATTAAAAATCTTTTTGCCAAAATAACGTTATTTATTTTTAATCAATTTTTATGTGGTTTGGCGCTCTGTTATTCCAATTTGAGTCGAGCGCATTGTTTGCGCCCTCTTTACTTTCTTATGTGGAAGTAATAAACGCTGTTACTTTCGTTTACGTTTACGATTCTGTATCTCAGATAGGTATTGCTACTCGACGGTTTTGGAATGGCAGCTGTCAATCTAGCTAATTCGCTAGTAATAGCTCATTCAAACCCTTCAAAGTACAGTCGTAGCGCGATTATAATATACCATCGTACAAAATGACAATTTGATTGTGATCCGAATTAATGGCAAGATGGAGAATCAAGCTACGAGTCTTCAACCATTGACGGCATCTGCGGCATGGCGATCGAAGCTCTGCCCCATAAGCAAGACGCTCCGGATTCAAATGCCGGTCATGGAGGAAGAAAAATGAAATCCCCGAGTTTTGGATTTGTGATTTAGCGTTTGTGACGTCGCCTATTCTAGTTGTGTATCCTAGTGTGGGGCCAATTGCAATATGTACCTGTGTATAAATGTTTGTGTTTATTTCAAACTTTTCCTGGCTAATAGTGGCTAACTGTCTAACTGTGCCTTGTCACCCAGTTTGGGAAAAGGTGTGTCACTAATAGATTTCATAACATAGTATTTTTGAAAGAGATATAAAAATCAATATGTGGGAGTTTCTCCGCCCTACTTCTCCCACTGTGGTCCAATGTAGAGAAGTGGCAAGAAATGTCGTTTGCTAATAATTTGGAATTATCTACAGTAATAAAGAACGTTTGATTTTGATTATGATTTTTCGAGTACCCTAGGGTGCTATACTAAAATTTTTGTAGAGGACCCTGCATATTTGTAACAAGAGTTTCATTGATCTGAGGTTTGTAACTTGACAAACATAGTCAAGGACATCAAAAAGTTTCATTCATCTGGAATATAGGAACTCTTTGCGTAAAGCTTTACTTACTTTTGCTCCATGATTAATTTATAATAAACCTCAGAGGGGCGAAACTCTTTGCTTATATACTTTGTGTTTATTACACATGGCGAGTATTAACTAATTCTGTAGAGTAATAAATAAACCAAAGAAACCAAACCATCGACAAAAGGGTACGCAACCCAAAATTGACGTTACATATATTTAAGCAAAGAGTTTCGTTAATATGTGGTTCATTATCTACAAATTTTTAGAGCCCTCTACATGGAACTTGACGACGAGAATGGCCGAGTCGGCAGTGACCCTGCCTACGAAGCCAAGGGCCTCGGGTTCGAGTCCCGGTGGGGGCAAATATTTGTTTGATGAGAACGGATGTCTGTACCCTAGTCATGGTTGTTTATCTGTCTCAGTATAATATTTATCTATATGAGTATGTGTATCGTTGTCTAGTACCCAAGGGAATACCAATACCAATACAGGTAATCCTAGATCATAGATAGATCAATATGTGTAAATAGTGTCCAAGGTATTATTATTTTTATTATTATTATGATTCATTTGTAATTAACCTCAGATGGACGAAACTCTTTGCTTACTTAATTTGTATTTATTATCTACAAAATTTTTGCGTCCTCTACATGGAACTAATTTAACAGATAGCTTCACTATCAGAAATTGGCAATCTACTACTTACTTTACTCCTATTGTCCTCTAGAAGGAGAATGATTAGATTATGGATATAGTGAATAATTTTTTCTTGAAAACACGCTGCAATTCTATCATAACTTCACTACAAATCCAGCGAAAAGCGGCAATTTGTGGCTTAAGAGCAGAAAAAATATATGGAAATCCATTACTGCACTGCATCGACGTAAACCAACCTAATAGGCATCATGACAAATTTTGAAATAGTGCTCTAAAATGTAACAATGTGTCTACTAATTACGAAATTAACATTATTTCAGTATAAATACTATGATTTTATAGTAAATTATTGAATTTTACCATCTGATTTAAATTCTAGCGCCAAAACGCTCTCAGGTGTCATGGCGTCTAGTGTGACTTCACTGCATAGTAAACAACATTAATTAATTTTTATTAGAAATCAATCAACAATGCAGAGATTCAACATTATTACATAATCAGTTTTTTATCTAGTATAATGAATTACAAAGTGTACAAGTGCTGTGCGGTCCCCGAGTGTACTAACACACATTTTTCAAAACACCCAACAAACTATTTTTTTTACGTACCAAATAAGAAAACAATACGAGTTAAGTGGCTCATGCTCACACGGCGCAACCCGGCAGGTCTTTCAATAGATACGCCAATGTATTTCTGGGTCAGAGTGTCGATAAGGGGGCGGATTTGTGAGTATAACCTCAACGCATGCTAATCTCCATCTTCATCATAATAAAAATATTATATTGAGATTACGCGCAGTACATTATCCGGTCAGAGTGTCGTTATCGACACTGCATGTGTATGCTACGGTGCAATGTAAATAAATAGAGTAATAAAAGCGGTAATAAATTATTAGCTTGTGTCATAGAAGACCAGTGATCGTGATGTTACCTAACCTCAAAAATCACCAAAATAAGTGTTAACAACGGCTCCTGTGAGTTAAATTGTTAAAAAATAGTTAATACTTACAAGGAAGATTTCATGTTTCGAAATTCCGATGAGCAAAAATCTTTATTCGATGCAAGAAACTCTGCCGCCATCAACAAATCATTTCTCGGCAAATTGGAGCTCTTTCTCTTAAGAAAGCCAGGATCCATTGTTGACAATATTGTTTTTGCTTTTATTATCACAAAAGTAATAAGTTGTAGGTACCACTAGACAAAGAAATAGCTAAAGGCGAAATCACAGTTGTAACCAAGTTCTAGCAGAATCTTAACTGTCAATTGCGCGTTTCGCGCGATTACTATGCAGTGACATCATGCGCTGTGATTGCTGTTTCAGTAATCATGGCCGATTCCGATAATTTTCGTTTTTATTTTATTCAAAAACTTAATGATCTCACGTGAAATATGAAAAATTTGAGGTTTTTTATAATTCTAGGAACATATTCGTCTAATTAAAATAATTATTTTTGTTATTTGTTTATGCTGTCATCATGCCCATTGCTTACCTCGATGCTGCGCTGTTTATTTTCTATTGTTAATCGCGCAACCAAAGAGGAGGCACATGTCAAGCTACTAAAAGTAAAACCCTAGGTTTACAATGCGTTCGGTTGACCAATCTGACGGCCGTACGGAGTTAAAAAAAAAAAACGGCCAAGTGCGAGTCGGACTCGCGAACAAAGGGTTCCGTATCACCATACAATGGAAGGGATGGTGTGGAATTAATAGTTTGGATTTTACAAAGCAAAATGTTCTTAACAAAGTTATTAGTGCGGCTACTTTCACACTCCATGTACCTAACCAGGTGCATTCATAAGTTTGTATGTGGTATTGAAATAATTGTTCTATGGAAGCCCCCTTAAATATTTATTTTATTCTGTTTTTTAGTATTTTTGGTTATAGCGGCAACAGAAATACATCATCATACATCATACTATCACGGTTTATGAGATACAGCCTGGTGACAGACAGACTGACAGACGGACAGCGGAGTCTTAGTAACAAAACCCTAAAAAATGGCGAGAAAGTAAACAGAGCTAATTTTCACTGAGAAATACGAGCTTCATTAATAATGTTATTATGAAAATGGAACCTTCAAGCGACAGTTGTTGAAAGAAAAGCAGATGTTGCACCTCGCATTAAGTAATTTATATTGCACTCTTTCCTTTTAAAGCCCTCGCGTGCGCTCGGTCTCCAAATAAGCACTCGACGCGATTATAAATTACTTTCTGCCTGGTGGAACAATCTATTGTTTTCTTCCGCTAACTTTCATTTTCTTACCAGCCTGCTACCGGCGAGTCCTGGCTGGCAAGAGAGCAGTCAGGAGTCACGTCAGAAGGGTGATAGCGTGCGAAAGACTAGAAGACTGCAGGCGGGAGTGCGCTGAGGAAAGGATTTTCCATTGCGAGAGCTTCAATTACAAGTAAGTTTATAAATATCTGCGTATTTTTGATGGTTGAGGAAAATATTGGCTTAGTATCGATTCGGGGATGTTGAAAATTTCAAGAGCACGTAACTGAGAAAATCCTTTAGAGATAATCGTATTGGCTGTCTTGTACAACTGTCAAATATCAATAGATTCTCCGTCAGTGGATAACTCCGTTCCCAGTCAGAACGTGATTGGGTGGTGACTTTGAACCTTATTGCTTAGTAATAAAGTTCAAAACCTATGAAAAATAATCAATCATCTGTTGTTGGCCCCACCGGTAGCTTCATTCTGCTTTTCAACAATTGAAAAAAATCGACTAATGGCCCTTATCCTACTAATTGGCAAGCCTCTCACAAGTATATCGTAGGTTTCAGTAGTACAGTTATGGGAAGTCTAGTACACACTTTCAGGTGTGATTCCCATAATCTCACTTAAACTCACTGCGTTCGCCCTCCTTCTCCATAGTGTCCCAGCTTGTCCAATACCGTTCAAGAAAATACTAGCGTGGCTCCCACACCGGTAAAGAGTCCTAGCTTGCTCAATACGACTTAGGGAAATTCTCTCACACTTGTGAAAAGTATCCTAGTCTCCAATATTATACTGCAGATTGCGATATGCTTGTGCGAGATTTTCTAATAGTAGACCCCCCAGAACACTCGCGATTATTTTACACGAGCTGTGTTTTCTAGTGATGTGGTTGGTAGCAATTAATTTCGGAGATACAGTGGCCTTAACATGAAATTCTGACATCTACGAATATCAATTGCTGGAGTGGCGTTATGTGGGAAAACCAGAAATGCATTTCAGGCTCATTCGGGAGTCCCTTAGGGATCTCATCTGGGTCCCATCCTGTTCAATGTGTTGTCAACGACATTGGTAGATTTAGTAACTCACAATTTTATAAGTTTGCCGATGACCTTAAGTTGACCAGGCCTGGCCAGGTTAACGACTCCCACCTTCTACAGAAAGATCTCAAACAGCTGAGTTAATGATGTGACAAAAACGACATGTCATTAAATGCGGAGAAACGCTATTGTGTCCATTTTACTCGTAACAAAATCACAAATCAACAAACTTACTCTATTGGGGGTAAAAACCTAAAAAACATCGAGTATATCCATGATCTAGGCCTTCTGTTGGATGCTCGGGTGAAATTCAACAAACGACAATAAATAAATGACACTGGGATTTGTCATAAGCAGCAGCAAACACTTTAAGGAACATCTTACTAATATACGTTTATTCAACACACTGGTACCTACGTTCACAGCTTGAGTACTGTAGCGTGATCTGAAACCCCCAATATAGTGTTCACTCCGACGGGATTGAAACGTACAGAAACGATTTCCTTACCATCTTGCGTACAGCGATAACAAAGCTAAAATGTTGCCCAGTTACAACTCGCGATTAGAGTACTATGATACCGAAACTCTGGCAGCGCGTAGAAAAAGACTCGACTTAATCTTTCTACATAAGCTTATCAATGAATCTCTCGACTCTCCTGACTTATTGGGTAAAATAACTTTTACCACCCCCAAGAGACTACCTCAGTCTACCTACAGGTTATTCTTCACGCCTTCAGTGAAAACCAATCTAGGTTCCAACGCGCCGCTGCATAGATTTTGTAAGCTGTACAGCGAATTCAACGCCAAGGATTGTAAACTAGATCTAGACATTTTAGAGCAAGCTTGCAAAAAAATAATCTAGATTAGCTCTGTGCCAATGTATTTTCAGAAAAACTAACTAAACATAAAATTATATATGCCTATATCAATATTATTCGTTCTTAATTTTATCATTAATGTAAATTAAATTCATGTCAATTGTTAAAATTCAAATTTGTTGTCCCGAATTAAAACTAGTTAAGTAATCTTAATAAAATAATGCATATAATAATCAATAAATAATAAATATATTTCAAATGAACATTTCACAATTCTAATATAGTCATTTGCACACTGTGATCTTTTATAATTAAGAAAGCGCTAATGTCTGTTATTATTAAGTATACCTATATGTCTGTATTGCGTAATTCTCGTTAAGGATCCTGTATAAATAAATAAATACATACCTTTGCCAACTCCATACAAATGTATATTGTATCGGTTCGGTCAAATAGCAATCTGCAGAATTATCTGTGATATTCATTTCTTTCTTGGGATTTGTCGCTGGATTTTAGCCGGACTTGGACCAGTAGTAGTCAACACTGTTGTTATCTCTGGCAGTTTGTGGTGTTCATAGTAGGCCTGTCGTCACTGGTTCATCCAGTGTATTTCCTCTTAGGCCCACTACTTCGAAGTCAAGACACTTTCATATTCATATTCTTTATTGCACAGAAATCTTATAGAAATAGTAAGGTAACAAAACATTTCATGAGCAAAGGCGAGCTTATCTCTAAAGAGAGATTTCTACCAGCAAACCTAGGTAGGACAGGAAAAATTGTGCAACAGGAGAGTCCTAGTGCGCAATAAAACTGTACATCTAATTGTTTACAACTAAAACATAATAATTTAATACATGATATATACTAAATAAAATACAAAAGCAAAAATTTTTATATATATCAAACATATACTACTTATATATACATATATAAAAGTACCTATCACGAAAGAGAAAGGAAATGCTCTTTCAATCTTGTCTTAAAAGTGAAAATTGAGGGACTATCTCTAATAGCGCAGGGAAGTGCGTTCCACAGTCGGATCGCCGTTAACCTAAACGAGTGTTTGTAAGCGGCAGTGTTATGCCGAGGAGTAGAGAGAAGAGACATCGTGTGGGATCTCCGGTTGCTATGCCTGGAGGAAATAAACTCGAAACGTTCTCGAAGATATGAGGGGTAGCGGGGGTTTCGCAAAATGTTGAACAGATAGGAGAGAACACTTCTCTATATAACTTTGTTAACTCGATATTTTTAAACCCAAGGACCAAAAGAGGGGTGTTATTAGTTTGAAGCGTCTGTCGGTGTGTTTGTGGGTATGTCTGTCCGTGGCACCCTAGTGGTCAAATGGATAAACGGATCTCAATACGGTTTTCTGTAAATGGTAGTAGACTTTCCTGCGATGGTTCTGAGATAGATGGTTAAAATCGGTTCAGAAGGTATATGTCGGGGTTTTTTCATTTTGAAATGATTAGAATCGTGAGAATAGTGCAAACTCGTATTCTATCTTTCGGGCCTAAGTCATCGATTGTGGAATGTTCTATGATTAACAGAGAGCGTACAAAATTAGAACCTTGATCAAGTAAATAAGCCCTTAAATCTCAGTCCAAACTTAACTTAATAGGTATGTAACCAAATTACTTTTATTTTGTTATATAATTACAAAATTTTTAGTAACAGCCTTGCTATGATGTAATCATCTCACGGTGTGTTCGCACTATTGTCTGTGTGTGTGCTGAGTTTCCTTATTTGGAGGTCGAATGTTGGTTTTATGATGTTACTATTAGCTGACCCGATAGACTACGTTCTGCCAGAAGCTACCTGCACAAAGGTGTATCTGTCATTGCTACCAAATTTATCATTTTCATCTTGTGTTTACTGGATGAAATCTCTTGTTAGAGATAAGCTTGCCTTTATAAATGTATTTTCTACAAGCTTGTAATGTGAATTTTCATGTGCAATAAAAATATACGAAGCTATTGGACCGCCAACGCTATCTGTTTGTTGAAGGTTATTTATTTTTTATTTTTCCTACACTTCAAAGAATGATTTAAAAAAAAAACAATTCATCCAAATCGGTCCAGCCGTTTGCGAGTATCGCGCTTACAACCAACACATTTTTATTAACAGTAATTCCCAGTTTCTGATTGAGCTGAAATTAGATGAAAATGCAATATTTTTTTACGGCATGGAGCTAGCAGACTGATGATGGAGCCGGAAGATGGCCGGCCAAGAGAACCCTGTAAGGAGACGATGCAACCCCTTCGAGTTTGACCTCTTTGGATTCGTCTTAATCAGACCCTAGATGTCTCTGTAATAAAATGACGCAACCCTATCGAGTTTGGACTAAAATGTGAAAAAATAATAATATGGATAGGCTTTTATTATTATGTATATAAAAAAAGCACTGAGTGTTACTTAGCACTCTCTTACGTACATTTGGCTTTATTTCTTACTTTTAGTTCTATTTCACAACTATTAAAAGGTTATTTTAACAAAATAAATAAATTGTGTATTAATTATATAAGTCGTATGTAGCTATATCGTTGAATTAGATTATTTAATGAAAAATCCAACCATGGATTGACCATATCATGAACTAGCCAACCATTACATGATATAGTCAATTATTTCATGAAATTATCAGAAAGGGTTGAATTTCACGAAAACATGTCTTTTTAAAAGCATTTGTATTCAGTACTACGTGGTGTTTTTTGGGTTTTACATGTCGACCAAACACGAAGAACATTCGGGGGCTTCGCTGCTCTCGCCCCTTTAGTCTTCACCTAAGCTACCGCAGTGTTTTGCCCTAAAATATTTCTTGGCTCAATAAAAGTTCTAATTCAAATAATTGACTATATCATGATATAGCCAACCCAATGGGTTGGCTATATCATGATGATATAGCCAACCCATTGGGTTGGCTATATCATTTTAAAGTCAATTCTTCGATATGGTTACGACATATATATGTCACCGTAAGATAGTCAAAACCGTTAGTTGATAAACTAACGCGTTAGTTATTCAGCTGTCGCCAGATAGTAAATCAGACCGACAGGGTTTAGAACAAAAGAAACGTTAATTCTAAAATTAACGTTTCTTTTGTTCTTACAAGTCAACCTAACACGAAGACTATTCGGTACACTAGTCTTCACCGCAGTGTTTGCCCTGGTATTTCGTTTGCAATTCAAGTTTAAGCCAGTATACTATTTAACGGTTTTAACCGTTAGTTTATAAACTAACGCGTTATATAGAAAGCGCAGTTTACTATCTGTCGATAGTTGACCAACTAACGAAAAAAAAACATTAGTTTATCAATTAACGGTTTTGATAATGTTCCGGTGACATATATAACGACTTATGTTAGAAGAGCGAATAAACTAATGATTCGGCTTATGTCCGAAATGTTCATAATAGAAACGATTTTATCTTTATCAGATATACTGATCATTAGCTGATAGGTTTCGGCTAATGTGCTCTTTAGCCGGCAAATGTCCGCCAGTAGAGAAGAAGATAAGAGAGGAGTTAGCCGCGAAGTGGGTAGAATATGCAAAATAACTAGTTACTTCGAAGCAATGATCAGGCGTCGAGCGGAGCCCTTCTCTGTATTGTACTACGCATTGTGAACATCTGGGTTATGTTAGGGTTGCCACTCGACACCAGTACCAATAAATAATAAATGCAGTGCGTCAGGCTATGTTTGATGTTTGAGATGGCACCGTTATCAAAATCCAATTGGATTCTTACAGAGCAGGTTTTTTTCTAAATCCAACAGAGGGCGTTGTAGACGAATCTCCAATTTTTTGCTTTGGCGCATTGTGATTGTTGTAAATATGGGTAGAGGACGTTAGCGAGATAATTGGAAGCTAAGAATCAATTTTCTCAAATATGTATCTTTACTTCCAATTAAAATAAATAACTTAACACTTTAGGTAAAATATTGCCCATGTTTTTTAACCGAGCGAGCGACTCGTCTCCGTTCAGGATTGGGCAAAAATGCTTTCTTATTTCCGGATGTGTGTCCGGATGTTATCCTCTACAGGCCTCATTTCTCGTGAATTTTTGGGAGCAAGTTTTAATTAAATATATTTTTTTGTCGATTCAGTTTTTAGAATTTTTTCAAAATGGCGGAGATTTGAGGTTTTAAGATTTAAAAAACCTCTATGTTGACGGATTTCAACAAATGGGATTTGTATAGACCGTGAAAGAAATAGGCTACTTGTATAATTTTAGTGAAAAGACATTGGGTTGGGTTGAAGACCGAAAAATGTAGTTAACAAAGTCATTCGTAACTTTCATACTCCATGGAGTATGAAAGTATCAAATTCATAAGTTTGTATGTGTTATTAAAAAAAGTGTCACTCGCGAGGTTTACAGCTCACAGAGCCACTAGTTTAACTGTTTAGGTGTCTTTAACCTATATTTATCACAAAGGAAAAAAATGCAAGACCGTCTCCAACGCCATCTATTGGATTTTTAAAAATAATGATGGTTAAAAATGACTGCTAGGTGGTTTTGGTTTGTGCAATGGCTTCTGGAGTAAGTAAGGGGGTTAGGCGCTTGTTTTTTTGAAGATATCTAATTACTTTTTAGAGTAACGTACCCAAAGGGTGCCAGACGGGAACCTATTACTAAGCCTCCTGATTTCTGAAAAAAATATCTGATTTTCTCCGCTGTCCGTCCGTCCATCTGTCTGTATCTCACGAACGAGTTGAATTTTTCACAGAATGTGTATTGCTGTTGCCGATACAGCAACAAATAATAAACCACACAAATTTCATAAATTAAACGGGTTTTAAGACCGACCGCGACATAGCAAACCATAACATGATTCAAATATGATTGTCGATTTCGCGGCATATCTCATGGTTGTGGTGGCGCAATTGTTTTCACATCGGTTTCGCAATCTTAGGGTTCTGGTTCGAATCCACGTTTGGACATTTTGTTTTATTATTTTTAGTAGCTAAGTTTTCTTTTAAGATGGTACAGAACCCTTCGTGTGTGCTTCCGGCCCACAATTGACCGATGTTTTAACATTAAGCCATTTTTAACCCCGTGGTTAAAGATTTGGCCAGTGCTAACGCTTCCGCTTCCCGTCCCTTGTGTGTTTTATCCTTAGCTTATGACGTATATTTTTTAGGTTCCCACGACTAAGGGTATCCTAGTATGGGACCAGAAATAATGTATATGCCTACATGAATGTTATAATAACAACTTGGTGTTATTAAATTATCTCCTCATAGCGTGGCAGCCCTACAAACAGGCCTACGTTTTTCATCCCAGTCTTCAGGTCAGATGCTATCAGAGCCTGTATTGTTTGACACTTGATATATTCACTTTAATATGCGCATACGCAATGGAAAAACTGCTTGCAAGTTCGCTGTTTCGCAACTTTGCCGTTGAGTATATATGTCACCGTAAGATTGTCAAAATTTATAATCTAACGTTTTTTTCTCGTTAGCTTACAAACTATCGATAAATTGTATCGATAACTGTACCGTACTGCTTACGATATGACGCGTTACTTTATAATAAAACCGTTAAATTATGAACTGGTTTAAACTTGAATAGCAAACGAGATACCAGGGCAAACACTGCGGTAGCTTAGGTGAAGACTAGAGTGGGCGAGCGCAGCGAAGCCCCCGAATAGTAGTCGTGTTAGGTTGACATGTAAATTCTAAACCCTGTCGGTCTGGTTTACAATTTTATCGAAAGTTTACAAATTAGTTTGTAAACTTATGGTTTTAAGAATCTTGCGGTGACATAAATATTAAATAGTTTGCAAGGGTAGTTGCGGTTTCTGATTAATTATTGGCAATAGTTTTAATCACAAGGACGTCAATAAGCATAAGCAGGAATAGTTTAAATAGCTGTAAGATAGTCTTTTCATACGGGGAAAGGCGTAATGTGGGTGGTTTTGTTTGTGTGTGCAAGGTAACCCTAAATTCACGCGGGCGAAGTCGCGGGCAACAGCAATCAAATAATAATAATAATACCTTGGACACCATTTACACACATTGATCTAGCCCCAAACTAGGATTCCCTGTATCTTGGGTACTAGACAACGATACACATACTTATATAGATAAATATTAATACTTAGATAGATAAACAACCATGACTAGGGTACAAACATCCGTTCTCATCAAACAAATATTTGCCCCCACCGGGACTCGAACCCGGGACCCTTGGTTTCGTAGGCAGCGTCACTGCCGACTCGGCCATTCGGGTCGTCAAGTAAATCAGAGTAGGATTGATCTCTCGCTCACACTCATCTCGCATATATGTCAGAGAGTCAGTAGCACAATTCTTTATCTCTGACAGATTTTGCGACACGGAATTTGATTGATATCAGTCAAATCCTCCAAAAAACAGCAATCGCAATCAACATGTACTCTGAAGGCGTCTACCATACTTCAAAATGACAATTTATTTGCGATCCGTATTGATAGCAGCGATGTGGACAATCAAGCTACAGGCATATTCCACTTTTTTATATTATATTTTTGTTTATGTCTATAATAAAACGGATTTGCATTCCCACAAAACAATGACAACAAATCCAAGGTCTATGACAAATTCCGACGAATTGTCAAGTTCATTATCTACTTTACGCCAAACCAGCACAATTTAAGTCCAAATCTGCGTAACAGATCTCGTACGCCCTTCATATCAATCTCACGGCATACTGATGTGCCGCACTAGCGCAGCGTGAGTTGAATCGTGTTCATTTGTAGATTGGTGGATTGGACGACCCGAATGGCCGAGTCGGCAGTGACCTTGCCTACGAAGCCAAGGGTCCCCGGTTCGAGTCCCGGTGGGGGCAAATATATGTTTGATGAGAACGGATGTCTGTACCCTAGTAATGGTTGTTTATCTATCTAAGTATAATATTTATCTATATAAGTATGTGTCGTTGTCTAGTACCCAAGATACAGGGAATCCTAGTTTGGGGTTAGATCAATGTGTGTAAATAGTGTCCAAGGTATTATTATTATTATTATTATTGGTACGCTCTGGCAAATGCGATTCATTTGGTAAAGTGGACGGAACTGATCATCAGTTCGGAGCTGATGGTGATTCCTTGGGCCATCTGTGCCACCGGGAATGCTTTATATGGGGGTTTCAATACAATTGCTTAGGGTTGCTAGTCAAAAAGGGTTTGATTGAAGGGGTTTCTTAGAAGATATACGTTTTATTACTTAGACCCCCTAGAACCTTCGTATAGAACAAAAAAAACATTGTAAAAATGTACCAGAATTGTTTATTCGTAAAAGTTGAACTATTTTATGATGTGACGTTTTATCCTTTGGCATATCATGGTTTGGCGAAGCATTTACTGAGAATATCGACAAACGCTCTCATCGATCTGCCCGATCTTGGTTTGGGCACATCATGATGTGCCCCGTAGACAACGGCGTATTTAAAGAAACGCCGCCATATCTTAATATGACACGGCACGTCATGATGTGCCCAATTCAACGACCCGAGTGGCCTAGTCGGCAGTGACCCTGCCTACGAAGCCAAGGGTCCCGGGTTCGAGTCCCGGTGGGGGCATATATTTGTTTGATGAGAACGGATGTCTGTACTCTAGTCATGGTTGTTTATCTATCTAAGTATAATATTTATCTACATAAGTATGTGTATCGTTGTCTAGTACCCAAGATACAGGGAATCCTAGTTTGGGGCTAGATCAATGTGTGTAAATAGTGTCCAAGGGGTTATTATAATCCTACAATCAGCCGCCGACATATACACAGATGACGTTTTGGTTTGTGGTTCCGTGCAGCAAAAGTTTTGATGCGGACTTCAGTCGCATTCCTACCGGGGAGGAAGAAATAGGGCTTGAACTTGAAGTTTTTAACTTGGTGAATTATTTTAGTAGATCTCATAAATATTTAAAAATCAATATAACCCATTTATATCCCCATCGGGGCCTTTACCCGGGTTCCAGTAAGATTGTGCGGGTTAATGGAAGAGTGTAGTGGGCAACCCACTATCAAAAAGTTTTTAAGCTGCCGCACTAGGGCATTAAAGCCAAAAGGAAGAAATTTCTTTTAGGAATAAACCCGCCTTTGTACATTTTATTTCCCACTTCGTCAATTTGTTTTACTGCTGTTTTATGCAATAAAGGATTTAATAATAAAGCCGAGTATTCATTAGCGAGCTGTAACTATATGCTACGATTCGTAACTGTAACCGTTGCACGAATCGTAGCATAGAATCATGATGATTATGAGAAGGGACGCCCGCTGAACCACAGGCGGGTGATCGGTCCTCTGTCGTGACTATTTCACCCAAGCATAGAATCATAGTGTGTAAGTAGTTTGCCAGACTGAGCCAATGAATGAAGCTTCTCACGCCATACATAGTACAAGCAAGAGCACGGATTTCCAGCCGGGGTAGCACCCCCGTAGAGACGCGGAGTGATCCAAAGTAGGCCCGGCGGCTCCAGAACTGGATTTATAAAAAATGAAGTTTTGAAGGATGGTCGCTTGGGGTTGCAGATAACTTCACTAGCTGATGCCCGCAACTCCATCTGCGTGTTCCTGGGAATTATCATTTACCGAGATAAGGTTACCCTCCTTCTGCTGCAGTCGGATAATCATAATACACTATTTACACACATTGATCTAGCCCCAAACTAGGATTCCCTGTATCTTGGGTACTAGATAAAGATACATATACTTATATAGATAAATATTATTCTTATAGAACCATGACTAGGGTACAAACATCCGTTCTCATCAAACAAATATTTGCCCCCATCGGGACTCGAACCTGGGGCCCTTGGTTTCGTAGGCAGGGTCACTGCCAACTCGGCCATTCGGGTCGTAAAATAATTTTCCTAGCCTAAAATTTATTCAAATCCGTTCAGCCGTTTTAGCTGATTCAGGCACAAACACAGAAACCACCAAACATGGCTACTTTTACATTTAATATAATTTTTAACCTTAGTTGAATACAAAGAATTAAAATGCAATGGATTGTAGGTAGTGCGGTGCTCCACTTTTATCGTAAATATGTTTTATATTTTGTGCCCTCGCGGTTCCTTTCACGGTGTTTTGTTTTGTGCCCCCATCCCACTCCGGCCCTGTCCCCTCCGAAGGTGATCGCACGCAGCCACCGTACAGAGAACCGACGACATTGCGCGGACAATGCTGATCTGTGTGCAGATAGCGGCTGACCCGAGGCTGCGAGCTGATGGACCGGCTGGATGCACGAACTGCTAGTCAAATTAAGTTACACTTAACCGTTAGGTGCACAGTTCATCATTTTAGATGAATGTTTAAAATGGTTAACATAAGTTCTCTTGCAGCCGAGACGTCTGGTGTATGGGGGAGACAGGGGAAGCTTTTCGTGAATTAGTTTGGTCTCTTCTCATTCTCATGCAGAGGATTTCCTTGGCTGTGCAGCGGGGTAAAGCTGCCAGTGACTTAGGAACCTATGGCAGGAGATGTCTTGGGGCGGTTTGTTTACTTTGTTTAGTTATAAAACTTAAAAAAAAAAAAAACAAATAAAAATAATAATTATGTCAAGTTGTTTAAGGCAGCATCATGCGAGCATTGTTTTTTTTTGTGTGTCTCAATTATGAAAAGTCTAGTCAAAAAGACACAAAAATTATTTCTTGTCTTTAAACTTCGTTTTAAATGAAATTAATATGAAATAATTAGAAAAAATAATAAAAATCATTGAATATATTCATAAATCTTTAAAATATCCTGAAAGTCGACAAATTAACTCCAGAGAAAAAACACTTAGGTATTTTTAAATCACCATAATTTCATTTTTTCAAAATTAATTCAAAATAAATGGTATGATTTTTTGAAATAAATATTTTTTAATATTTTATACATAATTAAAAATAAAAATGTTTTATTGGTTTTAAGCGCTCGAGTCAGTTGAGCTTTGTGGGAGGGTGCACTATCTAGTTCGAAACATAAATAATTGTCCCCATAGAAGCTTCTTGCATTCTCCAGCAAGTGATTCTGCAAAACGGTCTCGATGTATTTTTATCGATTTCAACAACTCTGTCGGTGAAAAGTTGGGGGGTAACTTTTCTCTTGGAGATATCGCACCCCGGCCCTGTCTGCAGACGGACTTTGAAATCTTTTTTTAAACGGCAAATTTTTCACAGGGTATATTCCTCAATGAAACATTATGCTGCTGACTATGGCTTTCTTGTAATAAAAAATCTTTTCGTCGGAAAATATTCCGTAGTTATTTTTCTTCTATAGACTTTGAATCTATCGCTTTGGTATTTTAATATCTTTGGCGGGCTTGCTGGCACTCAGCGCCTGATTTCGTCTGATTCAATCACCGACACGTTTGATGATCTCTTCGCCACGGACAGATGGTTTCCTACCAGGTTTTGGCCTGATTCTCGATCATCCAGTTCTTCGCATCATTTTATAGTCCACGATATGAACCTGATATTAATGGTCAAGTGTTTCAGTTGCTTTGAAATCTCGCACGGTCTGAAATTTTGATTGCGCAATTATTTATTTATTTCTAACAGGCACACATCAACAATACAAACACAAGCATTACAGAACAAGTTTAACAAAAGTGGTACAGATGTTTGCTTCAATTCAGAGATGCGCACAACATTCACAATTTTTTATATCAATCTGCTGAAAGAAATATATGTACATAGTAAAAATTAACACCAATTAGTCGTACGACAAATTCACTTCCATTGTTGTAAAATACATAAAACAAATGATAAGACGTTGTCATTTTACGTTTGTGAACGTTAGAAATGTCGCAGTTGGTTGGTTAAATCAATCACTTAACTAACTCTCTAGACCGTTAATTAAATACCGACGTTTAACCAAGTCAGCATTTTGATTTAAATAAAGCATCGTCGAAAACGTTTAACAATCAGTCTTACCGAAAGCCGGCGTGATGGAAAACAACACGTTTAGACAACTCGTTAAACGTTTCGTTCATTCACTTGTCTGACAGAATTTTAGTAACTTGATCAAACGTCGGTATTAAATTAACGGTCTAGAGAGTTAGTTAAGTGTCTGATTTAACCAACTAACTGCGACAGATACATACTCAATGAAAAAAGTTTTAATATTACAAGATAAAAATACAGCTAAAAAGTAGGACACTTAGTCAGCCCAACCTGTACACTAACTACAGGGTGAAATAGAAAGGTGAAGCCATACTTAAATGGGTTTTTGAGGCATCATTCTGAACAAATTTCACTAAGAAGCAAATATGATTAAACAAACTTTATTTTGAACTCTTCCGATCAATTCAGACGGTTGTTTTTGTCCCAAAGTCGAGTTTAAATCATGTTCAAAGAGATTTCAAGATCGATTACTATGGCTGCTGATGTGGGCTATGGAAATTCCGTATTCCCTAATCATTCCTGGAACCAACCAAACTAAAGATTAATAAATACCTCTTTTAATTAATTAAAAAACCTTTCTTCCACAGATTAGACCCATCCTTCCGCGGCAAAGGTCTCTGCGAGCTCATGACGAAGCCCATCGAAGCCTTCGACCCACACCACGATTTCATCGAAGACAAGGACTTTGACTTCTTCGAGCTTGACCGGAATAGCTTGGAACCGCACTGCCCTGAGACTCTAAAGGGGCCGGGGCGCTTGCATTCTGGGTTCCTGTCGTCCAAGCCAGACAATCACCAGGCGGAGGGGCAGAGATGGGATAGGTAAATAAACTCCACAGTCATATAATTACTAGTAGCTCTGTGAGCTGTAGACCTCGTGAGTAACACTTTCTTTTAATATCACATACAAACGTTACGTAGATGCATGGAGTATGAAAGTAGCACCAATAACGTTGTAGACGACATTTATACCCAACCTTTTGACTTTTCAATAAAATTATATAGCCTCTGACACTCTCACGGTCTCCACAAATACAACGACATCTCATTTGTTAAAATCCGTCAAGCTATTTGGGCTGTAGAGCCTGTTAAAGAAATGATCATAAATACTAAAAACATACAACAGATATTTGACAACAGATAACATAAACATAAACATTTTACGTATAGGCATAAGTACATTGCTTCTGGCCCCACACTAAGATACCCTGTGCCATGGGAACCAGAAACAGCGACGTCACACACATATAAACATTCAAGACCAGGGTTTTTTTTTCTCTACCCCAGCCGGGGATCGATCCCGGGACCTCTCGCATGGTCATCTCGCTGCACCACAGAGGTCGTCGATACATACAAACATATACTCGAAAAACATTACCCTCCTTCTGGTGCAGTCGGGTAAAATACATAATATTTTCTTTGTCTTTAGGTTCGACAGTTGGAGCCAAAGTCAAGGGGGGTACGACAGAAGATACCTAGACGGACCTAGAAGGGGGTACAAGAACCAAGGAGGGAGACGAAGATATGAAGACCAGTCCTACATACCATATCAGATCGGTAAGTACAACTTTTCTCGTATATTCCTATAGTCCCAGCTGTGCCGTGGCGTAACAAAATTTGATTTCGTCCGCTGTAATTTTGGACAGCGAGAACTATCCCTCCAATTGAGCAAACCACAGTGCCGGTTTCTCCGGATAAAACGGTGGAATTGCAGTCCCTTCTCCTGTCGCTAATCGACTACGCCGATGTCTGTTGGGCGAGCGCGAACTTAGATCTTCTGAAAAAACTCGAACGAATTCAGAATCTCGGGATTCGGTTTATCTTTTGGCTGCGCAAATTCAACCATGTCTCTCAATTTCGCAAAGAGTTGGGATGGCTTCCGATTCGTCGTCGCCGAGACTCTTATATTCTTTTTCATCTTTTCAATATATTGAAAAATCCGCGCTACCCCAGCTACCTTCGAGACCGCTTTGAGTATCTCTTTTCAGGAGATCGGCAACGGAGATCTCACACGATCTCACTCTTAGCCACTCCAAGGCATACCACTTCCGCATATGAGCACTCCTTCAGGTTGCAGGCGGTCCGACTGTGGAACGCACTTCCTTGTACGATAAGAGACAGTCCCACTCTTTTCGCTTTCAAAAACCGGGTAAAAGAGCACTTCCTCTCTCTTTTGTGATAGTTGTAGTATGTATAATATTATTATATGTAAACTTTATGTACAGGTTTATGTATGTATTGATACTTATTTAGTAGTTTGGTATATACGTGTATGTATTTTATTTACCGTTTTTTATAGATATTTAATTTACATATATGTATTTTATTATTGTTTAGATATTGTGCACTGCCTACCCTTTCTGATAAAATTTCCTGTCATGTCTTGCTGGAAGAAATATCTTTTTAGAGATAAGCTCGCCTTTGTACATATGTTTTCTCTTAATGTATCTTTTTTAAATAACTGTGTTCAATAAAGAATTATGAATTATGAATTCTTACACCCACTCGAAATTACTGGCAGTTAACTCTGGTTTTGAAAATTGGTTTTCCTCTAGATTTTGTTGCGCCCTTTCCGGACAACTACTTTGCCACCTCATCCGTATCCGCTGAAAAACCCGCCCTATTGGAATAAAAACCGGTCAAGTGCTAGTAGGACGTGGGACCCGCACACGACGCGGGTTCCACACCTTTGTACACGGAAAACGTAAAACGACAATCTTTTGTACGAGTATACCTTTTTAAGTCCAGATGATAAAATATTGAATACTAGTTAAGACTATATTCAAGGCCGTACATTGAAACATTGAAAAATACTTTTTCCGACTTCTAAGCTAAAAATAGCACCTTCGCCGCTTGATTTTGGGTTCTCAGGCGGAAAAATTATATTCCTTACTCATTCGAAAAGGCTTTTTACGAACCTCACTACGACCGTCGCCTTTTGGGAATTCGTGGGAAATGTACGATTGTGTATAATAAGCTTATCCGTGTATGTATACTCAAGTTAACGAGACTCTTTGCTTATTAAAACCGGAACTGGATAGAAATTGAGTAACTTAATTACAGAAACAAAATAATATGATAAAAAACTTAATATTATTTATTTTATCTACACAAGTATCATAAACCCTCTTTAATGCGTCCAAAAAACACACATTACGACAAGCATGATGATAAACTTCTTGGTAAAAACTCATTACTTTTCTGAATATTGATACATTATGACCATAATGTACTAAAATTTGTCAAATTATGACATTCAAATTTCGAACGCTGACACGACTTAGTTTGTCTGTGAAGTTGGTACTACTGAACAAGCTAAACAACTGCAGAGCAATGATCAATGCCACAATACCGGTCGAACATGCGGTTCCTGAACACATCAAAGAGAGCTTATGATATGTGTGTAGATAAACTAGTGTATGTACATAATTAGGCATTAAAACTCTCGAGTGACATTATTATGAAACTCGCCTTCGGCTTGTTTCATAAACCCACTCCCTCCATTATGTAGCAGTCACATAGACTACTAATAATTCTAATGAGCAATTATTAATCGTATAATGACAAATATCTGGGCACAATTTTCAATACCCGCAATTAAAGAATTTTTCTAATAAGATCGGGAGAGTCCAGTTCAGTTCACCGATAAACAAATAAAACGAAAAGGCCATTCAAATAATTTCTTGTACAGGTACTACTTTTAATTCGTATGTTTCATTAGTTGTTGTTATAGCGGCTATAGAAAATACACCCTCTGTGAAAATGTCAGCTCTCTACCTATTTCGGTTGATCCGGTAGAGTCCGGTGACAGACGGACGGACAGACAGCGGAGGGTTAGTAATAGGGCTCCGTTTGGGACCCTTCGGGTACGGAACCATAAAATTGCGCCTTTAAACAGTTCATTGACAATATCTCCTCTCCGGCTTACAATTCTACTTAATACTCCACTTAGCATGTTTCCACGTGAGTGTCAGGTTAATTTGTAGATATTATAACGGCAACAAATATAATGATCACCAAAATATTTTTTTCCTACCCAAAATGGATAAATGAACACCAAAAGTTGCAAAAAATATCAGGGAAAAATACTGCGGTAGCTTAGGTGAAGGGTAAAGGGGGTGAGCGAAGCGAAGCTAACCTAACCTTCGTGTTAGGTTGAACATTTAGATGTTCAACAACAAAAAATACTTAAAATATAAACGTACACAAAACATAAAAAGAAGTTTGGTGATTATTTATCCAAACACAATTTGGTAGACATTTATCTATTCTGGCAGTCATCACGAATTTATTGGTAGGAAGTAGTAAATAGGTGCGTTTTTGGTAATCGTTTAAACATAAGCCTATAACATGGTTCTCGGGAGTTATGAATTACGTATGACCCAATGACTCAATCACAGATGGGCTTACATTGAGGTTTTAAATTTTTAGGGATCCGTATGCGAGGGGCGCCCAACAGGACTCCTATTATTGACTCCGCTGTCCGTCTGTCCGTCTGTCCATCAGTATCTGTATTTCATGAACCGTAATAGCTGGAGAGTTGAAATTTTCACAGAATGTTTATTTTTGATTCTACTACAGCAACAAATAAACAAATTAAGATGATCCTTATACAAAAGACGAGTATTTTTGTGGTTTCCAGGGTTCCGTATACAAAGGGTAAAACCTACACACGTTTAAAAACCATGTTAAAGCGACTTTGTCGAAAAAGGGATATTACAATGTTCAAGATTACTAAAATGACGGGACTATATGGGGTTAATCTGGCTCAACACAGACCTTGCTGTTAATAATTTTGTAATTATTTATTCCTGCTTATTAATTATGATATAATGATATTATAAAATTTGTATTAGTTAAGCATAAGATTTTTTTTAAAGAGATATGAAAATCAATCTGTGGGAGTTTCTACGCCGTTCCTCTCCCACAGTTTTCCAATGTAGAGAAGAGGCAAAAAATGCTAAGTATATGTAAATATCTACAGTATTAAAGACATTTGTAATTTGGAATTCGGACTATTACTAAGACTCCGCTATCCGTCCGCCCGTCAGTCTGTCCGTCTGTCACCAAGCTGTATCTCATGAACCGTGATAGTAAGACAGTTAACAATTTCACGGATGTTGTATTTTTGTTGTCGCTATAACAAGAAAGTTTTGGTTTTTTGGAGGAGATCTCTTATTAGAGATAAGCTCACCTTTGTACTCTATTTTTATGTAAGTATTGTTGTCTTTATATTATTTGTGTGCAATAAAGAAATTACTATTATTAAGAAATATTAAAAAAAAAACAGTTTTTTTTTTATTTATCTGTAAACCACATACAAACTTATAAATGCACCTCGTTACGTAAATGGAGTGTGAAAGTAGCCGCACCAATAACTTTGTAGACAACATTTTGCTATGTAAAATACAAACTATTCACTCCACACCATCCCAATCATTGTAGGGTGGTACGGAACCCTTCGTGCGCGAGTTCGACTCGCACTTGACACTTTTTTTTCGTACGATGCTATTGTGTGTTGGTGAAGTCGCTGGGCCAAAAGCAAGTTGTATATTGTATATGCCTATAGAGTTTCGTTTTCACGTTCCAGGCCTAGCCCGCAGCGACGATGACGCGTGGGGTCAATACGGCGGGTCTTACGGGGGCGAAGCCTACTACAAGAACAGGAACGAGCTAACCAACTCTCTGAACCATTGGCAGATAAGTCGGGAAAATCTTGACCGGTCCGACTACGGGGTTAAGCCGCAAGGGACTTATCCGGTCCAGGTACGTTTTTTTTTAAATACCTTGGACACTATTTCCACAGATTGATCTAGCCCTAAGCTAGGATTCCCTGTATCTTGGGTACTAGACAACGATGCACGTACTTATACTAGGGTACAAACATCCGTACTCATCAAACAAATATTTGCCCCCACCGGGACTCGAACCCGGGACCCTTCGCTTCGTAGGCAGGGTCACTGCCAACTCGGCCATTCAGGTCGTCCATATAGGAGCACACTTGCGTACAAAGTGACATAACAAATGCATTAAAACAAAATAAAGAAAATTTTATGAGCTTTTCTGCTCGAGCAGTTTACGTAGGTACACTTTTTAATATTATTATTAAAAATAAACATAAACATTTAGATACAGTCACAAACATTGCTTCTGGCCCCACAGAAACAGCGACATCACACACATATATACATCCAAGACCAGGTTTTTTTTTTCTTTACCCCCATCGAACCCGGGATCTCTCGCATGGTAGACAGAGCCACAACCGCTGCGCCACAGACGTCGTCTTGTTGCTTGTATCGGTTCTCCCTAACGACTGAATCGATTTCGACGCACTCTTTTACCCGAGTTGAAATACCCTGGGTCACAAGTTTGGCGACAGTAAGGTCTCCTGATCTCTGCCGGCTGAACCGATTTTGAATAAGACATTTACAGTTAAATAAACACAGTTTTCTATAATTTCAGGAGTTCGACTACCATTCGCTCGGCAGGAAGTTTGGCGATGGTACCGGCTCCGGCCACTGGAGGCGCGGCGAATGGAACGGTTCGGGCGACAGTACCAACGGCCTGTCATATGGCGAGTCAACGTACTACCGGCCTCGGCCTAGGGGACATGTGGAGGGACCTGCGCCTGAAATACCTGTTGTTAAAGGTAAATATCAAACTGGTCAAGTGCGGGTCGGACTAGCGCACGAAGGGTCCCGTAGCATCGTACAAGATAACTTAAGGACAAAAAAATAACTAGTTCTTTGATTTGTTTTTATCCTGTCCATCCTAGGTTTGCTGGAAGAAATTTCTTGTTAGAGAGTTTGAACATGTTTTTTCCTCTTTCTGCTTTTGTACTTACTTATTTTGAGCGTTAAAGTATATTGAATAAATCAAAAAAGTTTATATCAAAACTAGGCTTCCAACCAACCCTACCCTATAAAAAGCGGATCCGAAGTCAAAGCACTTGCGCCATTTTATAGCTTGTCAAATTCGTACGTAGCACTCCCTCCCATGGTCTCCGGGCGACGGGGCTAAAGATGCGGGGGCAGGCAAGAAGATCGCGGGCGGTTCCTACTACGCGCCCCGCCGCCCGCGCTCTTCTTTCCCGCCCTCGCAGCCCCCGCATCTTTCGTCCCGTCGCCCGCAGACCATGGGAGTGCTACCTACGAATTTGACAAGCTATAATAGATGAAGCGATGTAATCAATTTTATTTGAATTATGATAATTTGGTTATTCTATTGTAGCACGTTTCTTGTATGGGGACCCCTTTGATTTATAAAATCTCGTGTAGTTTATTATTTGTGGCTGTGGCGGCCACAGAAATAAACCATCTAGCTAGGTATTACGATTCATCAGATAGAGCCCGGTGACGGACAGACAGACGAATAGCGCAGGCTAAGTAGGGTCCCGTTTGGCACCCTTCGGGTAAGAAACCCCAAAACCTACATCCATTTTAACTTAGTTGGAGCTTGGTCGCTAGATGTATCATACAAGAGATGCTTTAGGTTATTACCATACACTAATGAAATATGCCTATGGCAGCAATTTATCTTAAGCACTTTATACGGACTTTCTGACGGTCATGGATAATATCGCGAGCAAATAATAAGCATATAACAGAGTATACCGAATAACGAAATCTACCAGCTAATCCGAAGAACTTAATCACCGGTTTCAGGCATCCGATCTCTGTATGCCAAAAATTACTCGATAAATCACGACATGAGACGTAGTATTAGTAATACCTATAAATTATAGTACATTACTGTCGCGGTCTGTAATGACTGCGTTGCTGGTCGCACTGTTGGTGGCCGAAAGCGCAGCACAGCGCAGCTCAAGGCCTACACAGCGCGATCAGCTTTGCAGCCTTTGATGGACAAGCTGGAATGAATGCCGATTTTATTTTTTTGTTGGAGGCGAAAAAAAGGAATTACCCATGCCCAGGAGTCAGACCTCCCTGGTATGTCCGGGTCCCCACATATTGAGCGGGCATCAGCTCGTGTGCTATACGGATTACAAACAACCCCTTTGTTGGTTTTTACAGTTGTCTTAGTAAGAATTAACTGTGAGCCATGGTTTTTACAGTTGTCTTAGTAAGAATTAACTGTGAGCCATGGAGAATTAACTGTGAGCCATGGGGCATTAACTGTGAGCCATGGATATGGAATGAATGCCGAGAACTAAGGTCGAGGCTTTTATAGCGCGGACATCAAAGGCTGCAATGATGACCAAGTCTATAGGCCGTGAGCGTAGCTAAGCTAAGGCTGAGGCCTTCATAGTGTGGCCAGCAACGCAGTCATTGAGGACCAAGGCTTGTATAGTACTTTACTCAAATAATGCGAGTAATTAAATAAAACCAGCTTATTATAAAATTGAGAGTCAGTTTTTTTTTGTCACACATAACCAAATTCTGAATAAAGCCTTTTTACAGTACCTTTTTTCAAGAAGATCTCCCGCTCTTTTTTTTGTCACACATGACCAAATTCTGAATAAAGCCTTTTTGCGCTACCTTTTTTTACCATTTTCGAAACAATCATGGAATTTGACAGGGAATTGCCGGTCGCTAAAACACGACAGTAATGGATTTTCACAGGAAATTGCCGGCACCTTTTCTGGCTCCTCCAAGTAGCGCGGCAATGTCGGCTTTGCTCAAAGAAGGTTGTCAAAATAATGAGTTACTCAATCAATCAAGTATTCTTCTCACGCACCCATTCTGGGGCGTGGGGAGTCAGGGTCAGATCATTGGATCTCTTCCTGAAGAAGCGTCTCTGTCCACTCCTATGGACAGGTCATCGGGGGGCCCTCGCGGGCGGTGGAGATCTTCTCACGAGGGGTGTTCTATTGGATGATCGCCGGCTAGGCAACCAGGTCGCGTGGCAGGCGGCGGCGGTCGGGCGGGCGCGCGTGGTACGGCGCCATGTCGCGGATATGCGGTTGTTGTGAGCTATCCGCACGCGCGAACATGCCCTTCGCCAGCCTCTGGACAAACTGGTCCACTGGTTCCCATCTGAGGTCCCTCTGGATCGTCGCATTCCTCACGTAGCGGGGGGCGTCGACGATGGTACGCAAAGAGAGGTTCTCTTGGGCTCGGAGTCTCCGTTTGTTCGTCTCCGAGCACAGGGCGTACCATGCCGGGGCCGCGTAGGTGAGGCGGGATCTCACGTAGCACTTGTAGATCCCGAGCTTCGCCCTCAGAGGGAGGCTGGAGTCGAGAAGTGGACGCAGCTTGGCGAGTGCCACCTTGACCTGGTTGACGACGTTGTCGACATGTTGCTTCATGGTGAGCCGGCGATCGATGGTCACTCCCAGGTACTTCACCTGCGGAGACCACGCGATGTCCTGTCCTTGGAGCTGGAGTGGTGGTGGAAGGGGGGACTGGCCTGTGATGAGCGCCTGCGTCTTCCCAACGCTGACGGACAACCGCCACTTGGCGAGCCAGTCGGGCAAGATGTCCAGGGTGCGCTGCAGTTTGACGGCAGCGTGCCGTGCCTGGATCGACGACGCGTAGTAGGCAGCGTCGTCGGCGAAGAGTGCCAGCTGGGCACCCGGCCCGACGGGGATGTCGTCCGTATATTGGGAGTAACAGGCTGGAGACAGGCAGGACCCCTGAGGGACGCCGGCTGCAACGGGGTGTTCCTCGGAGACGGCGTCTTCCACCATCACTCGGAAGCGGCGATTCTTCAGGAAGGAGGCGATGATCTGGACCAGTCTTCTTGGGGCTGGAGACGTCGACAATTTGTACAGCAACCCCTCGTGTCATACTCTGTCAAACGCCTTCTCCATGTCCAGGAGTACTGCGACAGTGTATTCCTTCTTGTTTAAACAAACCGTCATGTCATTCAGTACTCTGGTGAGCTGAAGCGTCGTAGAATGCTCGGGCCTGAAGCCGAACTGTTCTGGGCGCGGCTGGATGTGGGGCAGTAGCTTCGCCAGCAGGAGTTTCTCAAACACCTTTGAGATGGTACTCAGTAGAGTTATCGGCCGATAGCTCTCAGGCAGCTTGGAGTCCTTGCCGGCTTGGGCAACATGATGACCAAGCCCTCCTTCCATTGGGTTGGGAAGTGGCCCGTGCGCAAGATACCGTTAAACAGGCGCGTAACGGCCGCCACAGTACGTGGCGGCAAATGTAGCAGCGCCATGTTAGGTATGCTGTCTGCGCCCGGGGCTTTCCTGGGCTTGGTACGTCTGAATGCACGCATGATCTGGCCGGGCGTGACGACGGTGGGGTCCTCTTCGGGAGCTATCGGCGAGGCGAAGTACTCTCGCAGGTGTCTCTCGACTGCTGCGACGTGCTCCACATCATCCGTAGGGTTCGGCTTGAACTGCTTCTCGAGGCATTCGGCGAAAATCTCCGCATGGTCTTGGGCTCGAAATCTTGGTAGGCCGTCGCTGCCCAGGATTGGTCGGACGGGAGTTGGAGTAGTCGACAAATCCCGGCATAGGCGATGCACGGAGGGGACGTGGTCGCCCATGGACTCGACGTGGCGTTCCCAAGATTCTTCGGCGTGGAGATCAAGCCGGCGCTTCAGCTCTGCCGTCATTGCGTTGAGCCTGGTCTTCATCGTTGGGCAGCGGGTTTGCTGCCACTGCTTCCGGAGAGCGCGCTTATCGCGGATGAGTGCGCGTAGCTCAGCAGGAAGAGGATTGGGCTTCCCCCCGCGAGCTACGGTGTGCGATGATAGGTCGAGCGCGTCTCGGATCTGGGTGGTTAGCAGCGATGCCAGGCGGTCAACATCTTCCGGCTGGTTGACTGGACATGTGGTCGAAGACTGGTCGAGGGTGGCGGTGAAGGCGCCCCACTGGTAGCGTCGGTGTGATGCTGGCGGAGAGACCCGGGTGGGCAGGTCCGCCAGGACGAGAAGTACTGGCCTGTGGTCCGATGGGAGGTCAGGGAGAACCTCCTGGCTCGGCGGTGTCCGGAGACCTCTGACGACCACGACGTCGATGATGTCCCATCCGGCCCGCGTGTCGAAATGGGTGGGCTCGTCGGGGCCGATGACGTCGTAGTTGTGGCTCACGGAGTCGGCATGGATGGCGCGTCCAGCTGGGCACACCCTGGTGGAGTTCCAGGCGGTGTGCTTGGCGTTGAGGTCGCCGGCGACAAGTGTCGGGTGCGGCGACTGTAGCAGCCCCCGTAGCTCGGCGGTGCGGATTGGTGTACTGGGGGGCTTGTAGGCGGCGTAGAGTCGCAGCACCTCGCCGGCGACCTGGAGGTCGACGCCTAAAGAATATAGGGATGAATACTCCTGGGCGTCGATGAGCTGGTGGACGATCTTCCTGCCGACGATGACTGCCAAGCCTCGAAAGGTCCGGCCGCTGGAGGTCTTCTCGTCCTTGCGGTAGACGAAGTAGCCGGGCAGCGACAGCTTGTCGCTTCCGGCAAGGTGTGTCTCGCTGATGAACATCACGTCGACGCGGTAGTCCCTTAGGAACACGTGGAGCAGCCGCTTCTTCCCTGTCAGCGACTGCGCGTTCCAATGGACGACCCTGAGCGGCTCATGCATTGCGGAGCAGAGCGGTGAGTCTGCCCAGGGCAGTGGGATCGCTGAGGAGGGCGAGCAGGGCTGTGAGGTGCCCCAAGTCCTGCTGCCCTATCGCCGCAGCCGGAGTGGCGGCGCCAGCGGCGGCCGCAGTCTCGCTGGCGGCGAGAGTAGCCGCCGCGGCGCCGGCGGCAGGTGGAGCCGTCGCCTTCTTCTTCTTCTTCCCCCCCCGCTTCGTCTTCTGCCTGGGGGCTCCGTCGTTCGCCTGCGCCATAAGCGAGGCGGGCGCCGTTGGTTCCTGCAGATCGGGACGAGGCAGAGGGGGAGGCTGCACCTTCTTGGGCCCGGGCGCGTTGGTGAGCGCCACAGTGCCGGCCTTCTTGTTCCGCGCCTCCTGGCGGAACACGGGGCACGTCGCATTATTTGCCGTGTGCGGGCCACCGCAGTTGGCGCACGTCGGCGGCTGGTCTTTCGGGCGGGGGCATTCCCGCGCCGAGTGGGTACCGCCGCAACGTACGCACGCTAGGGGGCGGTGGCACATATGCGACGAGTGCCGGAATTGCTGGCACCTGTGGCACTGGGCCGGGCCCTGCTTCGAGCGCCAGGCCTCGATCTTCACCCCCGGCATGTACAAGAGCTCCGTGATCTCGTACACAGCGCCGGGGGCACGGTCTGGATTCTTCTTCAGGCTGGCGAAGAAGATGCAGCCGGGTCTTCCTTTGCGCGCCCGGATCTGCTTACAGTACTCGGCCTCCACACCGAGTTCTGCAAGCGCCGCGACTATCTCCTCCGGCGCGGTGTTAGAAGGCAGCCCGCGGATCGCCACCTTCTGGGTCTTGTCGGCCGGCAACGAGTATGAGAACCACCTCACACCGTGGTCCTTCTCCAGCCTGCACAGGTAACGTTGCACAAGCCGGTACTCGTCTTCGGCCGTTGGGGTAAAGCGCACACCCTTTTGGTAGGCGCGCGCGCTGGGAGCCCGGCCGAGCTCGCTGGCTATCGCCCTGAAGTGGTCGGCCCAGTTGGGTAGGACCTCCACAATAAGGGGCGGATAGCGCGGCTGGCGGGGCTGCTGTGGCGCTGCACCTCCCGACGGGGCGGCGGTGGCGGTGGCAATCGCGGCTGCGGTTTGGGCGGCGGCAGTGGCAGGCGGCGTTGGGCGGGCGGGCGGCATTGGGCGGGCGGGCCCTATCGCGGGTGCGGTGGCGTGCGGGTTCGCAGGCGCAGCGGCGGGGCGCGTAGGGCGGGCGGGCACAGTCGCGGCGGTGGGCGGGTTCGCGGGCGCGGCGGCGGGGCGCGTAGGGCGGGCGGGCACTATCGCGGGCGCTGCGGCGGAGCGCGTGGGGCGGGCGGGCACTCGCGACGTGGTCGCCGACGGGGCGGGCGGACGCGCGGTTGCCGGCACCGGGTGCCTCACTGAACGGGGGGGGGACGCGGTGCTGGGGCGCGGTGCCCCAGACACGGTGGATGCGGTCGCGGCGGCAAACGACACTGTAGGAGAGCACTTATTAGGTAAAACACTCGTACCTGTTTGTGTTGAAGCACTCTCATAGTCACTCGCGGCGGCGGACAGTCCAGGGGCGGGGGCGGGTGCCTGAAGCGCGCCCGTCCAGGGCGACAGCGACGGCATGTCGAGGCCCGTCTTCCTCGGCGGCGGCTGGTTCGACGGTGGCGGGGTCGGTGAGTCCGCAAGCTGGACTCGCTTTCCATCTCCTCGGAGACGCAGCTCGTCGCTCGGGCTTTCGCTACGCGGGCGCCTCGTCCCGCGGGTTGGTGGCAGCACCAAAGGCTGCATTTTCGCCTGCTCCACTAATTGCGCGTCGAGAAGCTCGGCGCCGATATAAGCCGTGGGCTTGCCCGACAGGGCAGCGCGGCTTGCGGCGACGTATGCCTCCATGGCACGAAGTAGGCCCGCGGAAAACAGGTTGGCTTGAGCGGCCCGAATTAAATATAATTCGTCCAGCTCAAGCTCTGCCCTCGGGGACACAGGACGCCGCACCAAGGGCGACCCGTACTCCGTCGACGTGGAGATAGGGAGCAGGCCTTCTAGTGATGCCGATCGCTGCGTACGGCGCCGGCGCGGGGTTTCACCCAGCGGCGGGCTGTTCGCATTCACGGCATCGTCACTGTCACTAACACAACCACTCACAATGTCACTAGCACTGTAGCCCTTAAAAGGGCTTTTGGGCTCGTCCATAGCGGCGGGCTATGGACCAGCTGGCGTCACGAAAGGGTTACACACCAGGCACGACCTTAGGCAGAGCCGGCGTCCGTCCCGATGTGATAATCCCCTCCGTGAACACTCGCGGCGCGGGTATCGCGATCGCGGCGCGCACGGGCGCGTGTTGCACACGTTCGCTTCGCACGAAGCGGCAGGTGAACTGCAGCGGGACGGCGAAGTGGAGATCCGTGTGCGCGACGGTCGAAACTATCCATTAGTTACTAGCTTTGTTTGAGTAAAATAAATGAAACACCCCCGACACAGTAATGAAACCTCTCGGCTAATATGATGCATAAAGCTAATCTACAATGGCTAAATAGATTCTGAGAAGCTCAAGCGTCAACCATCCTGGCGGCTGCAGCGCCCCCTGGTGCTCTACAACCGTAAAACTTATCTAAGAACCTGCTCTGAAATTGTAGCCGTTTAATTCAAAAAACCGTATCGAAATGGGTCCAGTAGCTTCCAGTAAAACGGTAACAGACATACACATACACACACATACACACACAAACAACGTCTTACCCCAAACGCATATACCGCCTCATTTCCGTTCCGTTTGCTTTGGGTATAATTTTAATTTATTGAATTTTTAGGATACTCCATGGACTTCTGTATAGACTGAAATAATTAATTTAAATAATTTAATATTATTATTATTCCACCTGCTAATTTCTCTATGTGGAGTTCACACTGTAATTTACTGTAAAATAGAGTCCTGTCATCCAAAATTAACTATTGAAGTACTGGATACAAGTGGGCATAATGTCTCTTTTCCCCGTATGGGAAAAGGTGTGAGTGTGACCCAATGTCTGTAACTTTACAAAACAGAGAAACCTATATGATTGTTTGCAAAGTAGGTATTGTCAAAACCGTTACTTTATAAACTAACGTTTTTTTATCGTTATTTTACAAACTATCGATAAATTGTAAACTGTACCGTACTGCTTACTATATGACGCGTTAGTTTATAATAAAACCGTTAAATTTTTAACTGGTTATACTCGAATTGCAAAGGAAATACTAGGGCAAACACTGCGGCAGCTTAGGTGAATACTAGAGGGGACGAGCGCAGCGAAGCACAAAAGAAAGGTAATTCTTAATATAAACACAAACATAACATAAACACGCATGTATAGTGCTTCTGGCCCCACACTAGGATACCCTGAGTCGTGGCAACCAGAAACAGCTACGTCGCACACATATAAACATCCGAGACCGTGTTTTTTTTTGTATCCCCAGCCGGTTCATATGGGAATCTGTAAACGTTTCTCCAAATCAATAAATTATCAATGATCGCTCAGAACCGAGTTGAATGTTGTTTACGTGAGGAGGCCCATACTCAACCACGGGTTCCCGGACAGGCTGAAAATAATCTTAATGAAATCATTTTAATGTAGCCCATTAATGTCCCCACTGAGGGGCATAGGCCTTTACCCGGATACGAGTAAGATTAAGCCATACTCCACCACGCTGGCTCAGTGCGGGTTGATGGAGAGGTTTTACGACCACGTAGCGATAGTAGCCGGGACCTACAGCTTATCGTGTCATCCGGAACACTGAACGTCAGATAATGTTCATAAGATAAATTAATTATCTCATTGGTACATGGTCAGGAATCCAACCTGCATCTCCTGTGTGAGAAGCAAGCGTGAAACCCGTTAGACCACGGAGCTGAATGAAATTATTATGTTATCTTATCTTATCTTATCTTATCTTATCTGATCTTATCTTATTTTATCTTATCTTATCTTATCTTATCTTATCTTATCTTATCTTATCTTATCTTTCCAGATTGTTCATCCCATCGTCAAGCCGGCATGTCGCTGGGCTCAGGAGCTATCAGACGCGCCTTACTGGCCGACAACGTAGTGGAATGTGAGAGCTCTTGCTTCAACGAGAGAGAGTTCAAATGCGTGTCTTACAGCTACAGGTTAGTGTTACCACACTAGGCTTCCATCTGGCCCCACACTACGATACAGCCTGTTTCTATCCTATGCCCTTTCTTCTAGCTACAGAGTAGATTTTGGTTCCACACTAGGATACCGTCTATTGCCATCATAAGTGACCTCACACTTGGGTAATAGACTAGCCGACAACGTTGAAGAGCGATAGCGCTTGCTTCAACGAGATTAGAGTTCAAATAGTAAAATCTGCCTGGCCCGTGGCCCTAGTGGACGGCCACGGGCCCAAAATGTATACACAGATGACGTTTTGGTTTGTGGTTCCGTTCAGCAAAAGTTTTGATGAGGACTTTTCATGGACAAAGACTTCAGTCGCATTCCGACCGGGGAGGGAGCCCTATTTCTTGGACTTTAAGTCGGTTTTTAAAGTTTCTCACTCGCTGAATGATTCCCCAGATATTCCAACTCGCACGCCACAGACAACTGCTTCCTCAGCGAGCGTCCTTACCGAGGTCTGGACTTGGCTGCTGATCGAGGGTCTGATGTCTATGCCATGCCGGTAGACAAAGGATGCGAGGTCAACCAAACGCCTTGGGTTGAGAGTGGTGAGAAGAAAAATTTACACTTCACTATTTAATTTACTTCCACGTCCACTGCCACTACCATTTCCACTTCCACTTCCTCTTCCATTTTCATTTCCACTTCCAATGAGACTTTCACATTCACTTCCACTTTCGCTGCCGACGTAGTAATTTTAATGATGTTTTAGTCTTAATTAATCTTACCTGTTTTTACCTGTTTTGACGACCTGAATGGCCGAGTCGGCAGTGACCCTGCCTACGAAGCCAAGGGTCCCGGGTTCGAGTCCCGGTGGGGGCAAATATTTGTTTCATGAAAACGTGTATTTGTACCCTGGTCATGGTTGTTTATCTATCTAAGTATAATATTTATCTATATAAGTATGTGTATCGTTGTCTAGTACCCAAAATACGGGGAATCATAGTTTGGGGCTAAATCAATATGTGTAAATTGTCCAAAGTGTTTTTAGGGTCATTTTCAAAAAAAGTATACATTGTGACTAACCTGATAAAATTTGTGAGTAAACTGTTTCGTGACATTCCTGTATTTTTATACTTATGTGAGTCACATAATTATAAGGAAATGTGTACATGAATCAATTTACATACACATACTTACATAATAATTTACTTGTATTTAATTTATTATCTATTTAGTTAATAAGTCCGTACTATTCTCTAAAGCACACTCACTAAAATTACTTTAAAATATTAGCTTACGCGGTTTTAACTTTATTTTTCACTTCTCCATACTAATCAGCTGATCCACTCAGGCCAAAATGTACTAGGAAGTGAAAAATAAAGTTGCTTTGATCAAATCGGTTTCATAATGAAAGTTGCTCAGAATGATGTCCCTAACAAAGTAGTTTCTCATTTTGCGTTAATTCATTTACACCTTGTATAATATGTTTTATTTTATTTATGACTTTCTGCAAGTGTGTCTACACACCTTTACTTTTCTTGTATTATGTGAGTCACGTCAGATGAGTCACAAAATTGTGACTCTCATGTCTCAAATGGTTAGCACGTTTTGTGAAAATTCTAACCTAAAAAAGCTACAATGGCAAAAACAAATGCAGTACAGATAAATCGAACATATAATAAAACTTGTATGTGCTAGGTCTATTATATGTGAAAACATTAGAATAAAAGGCACGTTACCTTGCTTGGAAATGTGCTGTGACTCACCTGATTATTTTTGGTAAATTCTGCCGGTCGTTTTGTGTTTCACCACAAAATTGCACTCGATCAAAATGGCGGAAGTTTAGCAATGATTGCTGAGGCATAGTGTTGCCAGTTACGAAATAAATGGATTGCTCCAAAAAACTCTGAACTTGTCCGTGACATCCCCTGTGTGACTCACGTGCAAAATATCTCGGACAAAGTTAGGATTATTTTTTTAATGTCTAAAGTAACTTTTTTATTGGTATTGTTTCTATTGAACAATAGGAAATATAACAGTTGTATTAGATACAAATAGATAAAATATAATAAAAACGATATATGCTCTCCATAATGATTATATTCTGATAGGGTGCTAAAAGGGCACCGTCTGTTTGTATGGGTCATTTCTGTGAGAAAAAGTAAAATTTATATTTTTATAATAAGACCACCCTCTTTGCTATTGATTCAAATGAGGGAATTGAAGGAAAAGGTCTATAATTATAAAAAAAAAAGACAAAATAAATATATGCACAGTAACTTTGTATTTTATCGCAGTTAATACACCGGACAAGATTTTTAAAGAAATGTACACTTTTTTTGAAAATGACCCATTATTATTATTATTACCTACAGAATGCTTCTGGCACGTCCGCTCCGAATCCTCCGTCTCCGGCGTCGCGGTGAAATCAGCCCTCACTGTGGCCGGTCTGGGCGCCTGTGAAGCGGAGTGTATAAGGGCTCACGGCTTCTTCTGTCGTGGGTTCAGTTTCCGGTAAGCCCTGTGTTACTATGGTCCATCTCCCGAGATTCATCCGAAGAAGAAGGCCCCGTTTTTGTCTTTTTGGCTTACATCTCGATAACGACGCGTCATAGAAAATTTAGTTATACAACATAATGAAAGCTAATAAAATTTTCTACAACTTGGAATCAATACACATTTTACGTATTTCTAATCGTTATCTAGGATATGAGCTCCAAAAAACTTTCGACTTTTCCATCTAGACCCTCATTCTAAGCTCTCATTTGCTAATATATCTACCGGTATCCAACATTCAATTGTATGTGAAATATTTCGTAGCGACTAGTCTTTGAGAGTCATGTTGCATATGCGTACCGTCACGGGAGCAGGCTATTACTAGTGCTGACGACCTGTCTGTGATGTTGCCAGCCATGAATAGCAGTAAAAAGGGAAATTTCCTTTTTCAAACTTAAACCATATCAGAACTCACTACTTTAGTTGATCATATTTGATTTATTTTTTATTGTTCTCCATGTATATGAGACGTAAGTGTTTGACTTGTAAAAGTGCATAATTTTTGCCTATATTCAATAAATAATTTGTGTTTTGAGTTTTTTGACTATTTTTTTGAGATGCGCGGTATGAGGTGCTGCGTCCGGTTTCAAATTCCGGCTGGGGGAGAAGAAAAATAAAAAAATCCAGGGGGTTTGGATGTTTGTATTTGTGTGTGTGGTATGTTCCTGGTTTCCACAACCCAGGCTATCCTATTATGGGGCCAGAATCAATGTTTGTGCCTGGTTATAAATGTATATTTTTGCAAAGTAAGTACCTGGGCCTAGCTGCATACTAGTTAATGATCGCCCCTTGAAGCCAGTAGTACCAGCAAAATAGTTATCACCTTGGAATGAAGACCATCGATTCAATAATGCCATTGAGTCAATAGTACCATGATATCCTAGAGTACCACGAAGCTAAAAGTATATACAACGAAATCAAGACGAAAACCCTTAAACCCATAAAACCCGGGGTACCCAAAATCCCGTTATAGGATTTCAATTTTATTACCATGGCATCATAGTTTAAAATCGCTACCCCTCAAAAATCGCAATGTTTTGTGCGGATAACCACTCAGCCGTCTTTATTAGACTTAAGTAGTAAAACTCACTTCGAACACAATTTATTTCGCGAAAACTCGATCAAAATATCTAACAATAACTAAACACTATCTTCGACATTCATATTTTTAAATAGTGTTGCCATGTCTGGACACGAAAAAAGGTTTTTAGTGTATACGTAGCATAATGACAAAGAGAATGAGTATACGTAGCATGAAATTTCCGCTCCTTTTTATTGTTTACGATCGAAAAAAAATATTTGATAACGTCGATTAATTGTTAAATTAACATTCTGTCTGTTAAGGGGCGTTGGACGGTTGAGTGGTGAAACAGCTTTTTTTCCACCTCCAGCTTTGAAGCCCCCACCATCGGAGATAACCTCGAGAACTGCCTGTTGACGTCGCACCCCCCCACCTCGCTGGTGGGCGACTCTGGACTCGTCAACTCTCCAGGACATGAGCTGTACGCGCGTGGGAACTACGGCAAGGGATGTGAACCCAGCACGTACGACGATACGAGGACTACCAAGAGTAAGGCTATATTCCAATAAGTGGTGGCAGAGGCACCCGTCGGGACTGGGTTCCCAGGATAGAGGTCCCAGGTTCGAATTCCGCCTGGGGTGGAAGTAAAAAAAACCCGGGTCTTGGATATTTTGTTTTATTTATTATGTTTATTTACATGTTTGTGACGCGGCTGTTTCTGGTTCTCACGACCAGGATATCCTAGTGTGGGGCCAGAAATAAAGTATGTGCCTGTAAGTAAATGTTATTTAATGACTATTTTTTCCATAATGGGGTGGTTAATGTACAGTTGCGACTAAGTTTACCTATAAATAAATAAATTCAAGTTTGACGGCACGAAATCATGTTTTTTCTTCGTCTATCTCGGGAAATATACATAAAACAAATATAAAATAATTATAGCTACAATAAAAGTTAAACAGTTAGGTAACATTAAATTTTCAAAAGAAAAAAAAAAACATTAGTATAGGTTTCTGCACTAAGTAATTATTGCTGCGCTTCTTAACATAACTTTTCTCCCTCTCAATGTTTAGAACCTAAAAAATGTACATAAAACAAAAACATTTGCATACTGGAACTTACATTTCTTCTGGCCCCACACTAGGATACCCTGTGTCGTGGAAATCAGAAACAGCGTCATCACACACATATAAACATCCAAGACCCGCGGTTTTTTGCTTTTTGTCATCCCCAGTCTGGGATCGAACCCGGGGCCTCTCGCATGGTAGGTAGAGCCGGTACAACCGCAGCGCCACTATGAAAAAAATTAAATAAGCAGCAGTCCGTGCATTCGTCTTCAGTCAATCAAGGCCTGTGCCCCTCGGTTATACTATGTGTAACATTTTTTTGTAGTAACACAATCAAAAGATACCGCGTTTATATCACAATTTCGCTGAAATTGTTTGATATTCGCAAGGGTATCAAAACCTATATAAGTTACATCCCGATGAACTAGAATCATGAAATTTGGCGATAAGCAAGGTGAGGGGAAAATACGGGAAAAGTAAATTTGTACTTCCATCTTAAAAACGGTTTGTCTAATGTTATCCTTCGTTCTCAGACTGCTACCTTCAATACGACAATGCGGCCAAGCTCATCGGCCCGGCCATAAAGGGCCACGCCCGTGTCAGTGACGAAGAGGCTTGCGGCCAGGCCTGCACTGACGCGCCTTTCAGATGCCTTAGCTTCTCTTACAAGTAAGTCCCAGTCCAAGCCCCAGTCTCAGTCCCGGGCCCAGATACACTCCCCGGCCCAGTCCTAGGCCCAGACACAATAACAGGCCTATGCTTGTTGACCCAGTCCAAGTCCCAGTCGCAGTCCCGGGCCCAGATACTTTCCCCGGCCCAGTCCTAGGCCAAGACACAATAACAGGCCTATGCCTGTTGACCTGGCCTGGGACTATTCCAGGGCCCAGACACAGTAACTGGCATAGACCCAGTCCCAGTAGCAGTCCCAGTCCCAGTAGCAGTTCCAGTCCCATTCCCAGTACCAGTCCCAGTCCCAGTCCCAGTCCCAGTCCTAGTCCCAGTACCACCTGAGATACTAACCCCTGACCCGTGTAGTCTTTCCCCTTACTGACACTCCGATGTCTTTGACAGTAACGCAGCTCCGCCCGTCGCAGACAACTGCCTATTGTCAGAAGTCCGATTATTCGATCTGCAACGCGGCGTCGACTACGAGCATTCGAGCGATGACTGGCTGTTCGCCTTCGATCTCTTCAACAGCAAGTGCTGGAGGAAGGTGCATGGGAATGATCATCATGGTCATCATGGGCATCATGTTCACCATGATCATCATGAGTAAGTATAGGATTTGGAGAAGGATTTTGAATTTAACAACACAGGGTCTTACACATTGAGTTCAGAGCTCAAAGATTTAATAAAACATATAAAATGGACGCATATCTTGATCATAAGTCCGGTGACGATTTTGAAGAAACTTTCATACCATAGCTGCGGTGAAGGGCTAGCCCTCGAAAATGGAGTATTTAATACCTGGCTAAACGTGGACAGAACTATATGCCTCTTTAATTTGACTACGGAAGAGCATCGCCAGAAACATTATTTCCGGGAACAGCCAGATAATCCAAAGCTAGAATCAGTCTTGGAAGCGCCTAGCCATACCACCGTGTATGCTAAGAGAGTAAATATAAATTGATATCCCTCATCATCCCAACAGCCATACCGGCCCACCCCAAGAGCTGCCCCACCCGATTGTACCATCAGGACCGGTCCCAGGGTCTGGACCACCAAGTGGCTCCGGTTACCTAACCACTGGACCACCTGCAGGACCTGGTGCCAGTTACGGAGCTGATAGACCTTCAGGTAATACTGTCAATCATGCCGGACTTCTTCAGTCAGCCTACTTTCACCCATGGCTGGGTATGAGCCTCTTCGTCGTGTGTAATTGTCATGGGCCACGCGGGGCGCCATAATGACAGCAAACGCATGTAAGGTCAATCCCATAGTAATCCCGCGTGCGTGATGAAAGCATGACACTGAAAGAGGCCTTACTACTCCATCTGCTCCGGTCTGGAGCATCCTGCATCCACTGTCAGCCAGCTATGGCGATAATGTCAACCGCCCATTTATAGTCTCTGGACGTCTTGCAGTTCTGGGAAGCAGTGCAGCTCTTTTTCCTCCTTTGTAATAATTGTGGGTAGCTAGACCACAACTCAAACATGCTTCGAATTATTCGCCATTAGTTTACAAAACGAGCATTTAAATAGTTTCTGCTTATCATAATCTAGTATATGTTTAGAATACCAATGACGATGATAAGAATGCTTATCATAATCTAGTATATGTTTAGAATACCAATGACGATGATAAGAATGCATCATAATCTAGTATATGTTTAGAATACCAATGACGATGATAAGAATGACCACACTGTGGCGCTGCGGTAGCCTACCATGCGAGAGGTCCCAGGTTGGATCCCTTCTGGGGTTATAGGAAAAATAAACTAGCTCTTGGATATTTATATGTGTGTGATGTCGCTGTTTCTGGTTCCCAGGGTATCCTAGTGTGGTGCCAAAAGTAATGTATGAGCCTGTATACGTGATAGTCTGATGAACATTGTAATAATATGTTACTTGTTTGCTAGGTTGCAATCAGCAATACCATGGTATGTAAATAGATTGCAATCAGCAATACCATGGTATGTAAATAGATTGCAATCAGCAATACCATGGTATGTAAATTTACTTAAACAGGGTGTCTGGTAGATCGATGCATAGACTTAAACCGAAGTTAGTACAGTAATAAAAATTTAACGGGAAGACTTCGCCATATGTATTTTCGGCTGTTATTAGCTTCGGTTAAAGTCTTTGCATCGATCTACCGGACATCCTGTATAATAAAGAATTCTGAAAGTCAATCCATCTATTCTGGGTAGCCATTTTGTAACTACTTCGGTCCACCTTCTGTTTACTCTCTTTCCCAAGTGTCCGCCAACCTACTTCAGTCTCTGATTCAAGATAGCGCAGCATTACAACTAATTAAAATAAATAAACTCCATTCTTCCACACAGGACCATCATACCCAGCTACCGCCCCAAGTGGACCCAGCTACAATCCATCAGGCCCATCCTACCAAGACCCCCCTCACCCAGAAACCATCGGTCCAGGATTCAAGCCAGCTTTCCCACCACCAGAATACCAACCCACTGGCCCATACAAACCTACTTATGGACCACCACACACCGACCCACCATATGGTATAAGTGGTTCAGCTTTCGGGGCTAGTGGACCGAATTATCGTCCAGAAAGACCAGAGTACAAGCCAAGTTATGGGTCATCTCCGGTGTCTGTTCCAGGGTATGGTAGGCCTTCAGCACCAGGATACAAGCCAAGCTATGGGCCATCGGAGACCGGACCAGGGTATGGTAGACCTTCAGGACCAGGGTATGTTGCTGGCGATAGAGCTGACGATGATCCAAGTAAGTATTTTTCAGTGGCTATTACTCAATACAAAATCTTTCCTGAACATAAAAAAATCTTATATAAAACTTGATTTACATGCTTGCGAAGGTTTACCAAACTGCCGCAAATATTTGTGAACAGGGCCCCGAGTCTCTTATGAACCACGAAAAGCAATAGTGTATCGATTGATCTCAAGGGCACAAAATTCCGTATTCGGCAGTCATTTTCCAAACAAATTTTTTATTTTTTTTTCATTATAAAAAACATCATGTATGTGACATCACAGTGATAACTAAATCGACATAAACAAGAAAAATTGGCGCCGCCGAACAGCGAAATTTTGCGACCTTGGGGGCAATTCATACACTATTGCTATTCGTATTTCATAAGAGACTCGGGCCCCGCGTGTTTGTGTGGATTGCGTGAGTTGGTCGTCTCATTATACAATTCGGTATGTAAAAGATTGTTAAGGGCATCACACCGAGAAAACCATTTAGAGATAATTGTGTTCTAAAAATGGGGTCTTTCCCTTCAAATAATATTACAGGATTGCTGAATTTTTCCTAAAAAACAGAATGACCTTCATTTGTCCCTAACGAGTTTTTTTCTCATAAGAACAAAAGTCTGGCTCAAATTTCCTCCACCGTTAATTTGGCTGCCCTGCGAAACTGTAATTGCCCTGTCAATAGTTTTCCCGTCTGGCAATAACTCAGTTGTCAGTCAGAACGTATATAAATATTGATATTAAAATTTTTGAGTTTAATAAAGTGGTGAGATCTCAGTTTTTAATAAAGTCTTAGTGAAATCCTAAGCTTAGCACGGAGCAATCATGCCTAGTGTAATAAATGGGTTCACTCAGGGAGAAGACTAATGGCCGATTTCACCAACGATCCCTATCTTTTGGGGGACACTTTATTTCTTTCAGGGGCCACCTAGCAGTTGTTTCGATTTGCCCCAAGTGTCAGGTTCATCTAGGCTTCTTGGGGACCCCTAAATATAAGAGTCCGGCCACCGAAATAATCGCTAGACAGCTAAGAAAAAGAACTAAGTGTCCCTTAACCTGGTGAAATTGGTGGTAAGCCACCTAAACCTTTTAATACTTATTATTTTTATTAACAAGTATTCATCGTCAGTTTTCTAAAGTTTTGCAATTTATATTATTTGGGACCTCTGGTAAATACAATGAAAAAAATTAAAGTCAACTTAGTTAGTCCATCGTTCTACAGTAAAGAGTTATTTTTGACCGTCTTATGCTCAATTTTCATGGGCTGGTGTTTAAACGATTACCACAAATGCACCTATTTTACTACCAATAAATTCGAAATGACTGCGAGAATGGATGAATGTCCACCAAATTATGTTTAGATAAATGATCACCAAACTTCTTTTATGTTTTGTGTACTTAAGTTTATGTATTAAGTATTTTTTGTTGTTCTTACATGTTCAACCTAACACCTAAGCTACCGCAGTATTTTGCCTTGATATCTGCAACTTTTGGTGGTCATTTAGACATTTTAGGTAGGAAAAAAATATTTTGGTGGTCATTATATTTGTTGCCATTTTCATGTGAGTAAATGTGAGTGACATTTTTGTTTTCGTTGAGAAACAACCAGCCGCAAGTTATCGTTTAAAAAAAGACATCGAACCTCCTTGGCATACTTAAAGTCACAAGGTACCTATTTTGGAGTACATCTATGAAGCATACGCCAATCGACAGAAAATATATTTATAAACAATAAATATTCTTTGGCAAAACGTCGTAAGTGATACACTTTCCGAAATATAAAATACTAATAAATATTTTCTATCAACTGAAATAACTCAGAAAGTATATTTTTTACGCCTTTTTCTTAAAGTGTATTTGTTGTTTGTTCATAATTCATATTTTTTTATTGAACACAGTTGTTTAAAAAAGATACATTAAGAGAAAACATATGTACAAAGGCGAGCTTATCTCTAAAAAGAGATTTCTTCCAGCAAACCAAGCCATGACAGAAATTTTTATCAAGAAAGGGTAGGCAGTGCACATTATCTGACCAATAATAAAATACATATAAGTAAATTAAATATCTATAAAATACGGTAAATAAAATACATATTCGAATATACTAAACTACTAAATAAGAATCAATATATACATAAACCTGTACAAACAGTTTATATATAATAATATACATACTATAACTATCACAAAAGAGAGAGGAAGTGCTCTTTTACCCGGTTTTTGTAAGCGAAAAGAGTGGGACTGTCTCTTATCGCACAAGGAAGTGCGTTCCACAGTCGGACCGCCTGCAACCTGAAGGACTGCTCATATGCGGAAGTGGTATGCCTTGGAGTGGCTAAGAGTGAGACCGTGTGAGATCTCCGTTGCCGATCTCCTGAAAAGAGATACTCAAAGCGCTTTTTTGTTATTTTTTCTGTCGATTGGCGTATGTCTCATAGGAGTGACCAAAATACTTAATTAGGTAGTATGCCAGGTTCCATACAAAGGTTCGAAGTCTTTTGACCAATCGACGCCACGAGGGTTATTATTTAAAACATTAATTAAGAAAGCATTAAGTCATCTGCCACTCGAAATATTCTAATTAGTTTCTTAAAGTAGGCTTAAAAAAGTACTGTGTTTATTTATTTAGTATCATCCATTGTCGCTTGCCCAAGCATGTTGATTGTGAGGGTTTGGCAAACCTTGCAAGTATATAAATCAAGCATAACCTAACCGATATACTAACTTGGCCACTGTTTTACTACCCGAGCCACATGCTCTTGAGCGACCTGTGGCTCAGACATTTGTGACCCGATTAAGATTATAATGGACGATACTTAATAAACATACGTACTTTTTAGTGGCTATTATTTATTCGCACGTCAAAAATACTGAACTATTGGAAAATACTAAACAAAATATTTAAATACAAAAACACTTTTTATATTTAAATATTTTGTTTGTACTTAAGTTTATGTTTTAAGTATTTTTTGTTGTTCTCACATGTTCAACAAAGGAGAACAGAAGGAAAGGGTACTTCGCTTCGCTCATCCCCTTTACCCTTCACCTAAGCTACCGCAGCATTTTGCCCTGAAATTTGCTGTGCAAATCAGTATTTTTGATGTGCTGTTTAATATTTCCCCTTTTTATTTTGTTTTATGAAACAAGGCAGGCATGTGTTTGCCTTGTTCTAATCTTAAGATTTCACTAAGGCTATTATAATCTGAGAACTCACCACTTTATAGAACTAAAAAAATAAATCTAATTACAATGTTTGTTAACGTTCCTACTGACAACCGAGTTATTGACTTGACAGGAAAACAATTAATATTTGACAGTTTTACAGGGCAGCCAACTTAACGGCGCGAAAGGCAAAGTTATATCGAATGCAATTTACCAAATCTTGATGATTAATCTTTATGTTTTTATTTTATTGTTTTCGCAGGAAATTGAAGGTTTTGTTTTTGTTTTTTTGTCGTGTTTGCGTAGATTAGATAGTTATTGATCACTGCATTCAATTTTAGTATTTTTGTACCTATTAAATAGCACTGAAGTAATTTAGAAATCAACCTCAATTTCACATATTGACTAGTGAAATTATTTTGATCTTTATTCATTATTATTGCATGCCTTTTCCCATAATCTTAGATTGCGATTTGTTAATCCTGAACATACAAGAAAGAGGTGCGCGGGTTTGTAATCTCGGCTCGGGAGGAAAAAAGGAATCCCTTCGTCTTGAACGCCGGGTGACGTCGCTGTTTCTAGTCTCCACAGGGAATCCTACTGTAGGGCCAAATGCAATGTATGTGCCTGTATTTAAAGTTTGACGTTTCTTCGCACAGTATTGGTGTCATGGCGTCACTACACAGTATCAGGGTTCCCTTGTCGGAAAGGCACCGCGTGCGCTCAGAACCAAGTGGATGGTCACTGGGCCTGTGAGCCTGAAGGCGGTGAGATAGGTAAGTTTACAACATTAACTACATATTATATAACTACGTGAAAGCACTACAATCTGTGCTATCAAAACTTTAATAGTAGTTTATGTGACTGCTGCATAATGGAGGGCATTAAAACTCGAGAGTTTCATAATAATATCACTCGAGAGTTTTAATGCCTAATTATGTACAGTTACATACACTAGTTTATCTACACACATATCATAAGCTCTCTTTGATGTGTTCAGGAACCGCATGTTTGACCGGCATTGTGGCTCTGCAATTGTTTAACTTGTTCTGTAGTACCAACTTATCGCAGGCGGACGTCGGCTTTCAAAATTTGAATGTCAGTACCAACTTCACAAACAAACTAGGGACGGCACGCGGGTGGGCGTCGGCGTTCGAAATTTGAATGTCATTATACGTGATCATAATGTGTAGTTTTCCAGATACAAAACGAGTTTTTACCAAGTAGTTTAACATAATGCTGATCCTAACGTGCGGTTTTTGAACGCAGTAAAGAGGGTTTATGATACGTGTGTAGATAATTAGTAGTTTATGTGACTGTTACATAATGCCTAATTATGTACAGTAACATACACTAGTTTATCTACACACATATCATAAGCTCTCTTCGATGTGTTCAGGAACCGCATGTTCGACCGGCATTGTGGCATTGATCATTGCTCTGCAGTTGTTTAGCTTGTTCTGTAGTACCAACTTCACAGACAAACTAGGGGCGGCACGCAGGCGGGCGTCGGCATTCGAATTTTGAATGTCATAATTTGACAAATTTTGTTACATTATGGTTATGATGATCAATATTCAGATAAGAAATGAATTTTTACCAAGGAGCTTATCATTTTGCTGGTCATAACGTGTTGTTTTTGGACGCAATAAAGAGGATTTATGATACGTGTGTAGTTAAAATTATTTAATGACATGGACTGTAAGAACTCCGTTGTTTAATGGGTTTCACGCTCGCTTCTCACACAGGAGTTGCAGGTTCGATTCCTGACCATGTACCAATGAGAAAATTACTTTCTCTTAAGTACATTATACGGACGTTCTAACGGTGATGGAAAACATCGTGAGGAAACCTTAATTACTCCATAGCTGCGGCGATGGGTTAGCCCCCTGTCACGCAAAATGGAATATTAAATAACTGGCTCAAAGTTGGCACAATTATGCCTCTGCCGCCCCGTATGGGAATAGGCGTGACGCTATGTTATGTTATGGACTATTAAATGATTGATTGGTAGAAATTATATGGTATGCTTATTAATGAATAATTGCTATGAAACTACCTATTGTGTTACAATATCTAAACAACTATGGGCACTGGAAGAGAACCGATGCCTATATTACCAGTTACTAAGTTAAGGCACGTTTAAGCATCAAGACACTAAAAAATTGCACCGTCATCATCATCATTGGCTTTATCATCATTTTCAGATATTAATTACAGCTGCTGTGCATTCTGGAGCCACATTTTTTCTTGTGTCTGAACAGACCGATATGAGCTCTACAGTCGCAAGCATTATAGGTGGTGGGGCCGGTTGACTCCTCTCTAGGCGTTTACTTCTTAGTTTTTCCAACCACCGTTCGTCATGTTCTACCCTGGCGTAGCAGATGTCTTCATCCCGGTCTGTCCAATGCCAGCAGTTCCCAGTTTCTTGGTCAGCTATTTGGCCTAGCATCACTCAAACTCAAAACTCAAAACGTTTATTCTGTAAATAGGCCACAAGGGCACTTTCACATGTCATTTCATTTCATTTTTTACAGAACATTTGGTATTATTATCATATTATCAGAAAAAAAAAGTACTTAATTATTGTTTCTGAGAGATGTAAAGAGTCTCATGTCATAATAAAATAATTAAAATATAAATTACAGAGATGTAAGTCTCTTTAGTCAATAATACAATGATAATAGGAGATGTAAATGGTCCCCACAGTCAAGAGTTGTATAATTAAATTAATCTTTGGAGGTGTAAAAGGCCTCCAAGTGTCCAGTAAAAGAAACTCTGGCAGTGAGGATGCTCACAATTAATTAGAACAATTCAGTCCCAAGCATTTTTATCGTCTATGTACTCTTTAATACTGTAGTAAGCTTTAGAAATAAGCCTTTGCTTGATGTATTTCTTGAACTTATTAATTGATAGATCTGTCAAAGTGCTTGGGAGTTTATTGTAAAATCTTACACAATTACCCTTGAACGAGTTTTTTATTTTATGGAGCCGAGTAGTGGGCACTGCAAGTTTGTCCTTGTTTCTAGTATTAAAGTTATGTATATCACAGTTTCTTCGAAAGTTAACAATGTTCTTATGGACATACATAATATTCTCGTAAATATATTGACTATGGACTGTCAATATATTTACTTCTTTAAACTTATTTCTAAGAGAATCTCTATTATTCATTTTATAAATTTTATAAATCGCACGAACAGCCCGCTTCTGCAGCACAAAAATAGTATTTATGTCAGCAGCACTGCCCCAGAGCAGAATACCGTAGGACATAATACTATGAAAATAACTAAAATAAACTAATCTGGCTGTTTTTAAATCTGTCAAGTGACGGATTTTCCTGCGTGCAAAAGCTGCAGAGCTCAGTCTGTTCGATAGCTTATCAATATGTGGACCCCATTGGAGTTTGGAATCCAACGTTATACCTAGAAACACTGTGCTGGTTACCAATTCCAATTCCTCATTTTTAATTGTTATACATGTCTGATTATTTTTAACGTTAGTAGTAAGAAACTTAACACATTTAGTCTTTTTCTCATTTAATAGCAAATTATTAACATTAAACCAATTTACCACTCTTGATATGGTATTGTTCACGTGATCATCAGTAGCGTGTTGGTTTCGCTTTGTTTTAAAAATAAGTGAGGTGTCATCAGCAAACAGTACCATATCATGACAGTCCCTTCCTAGATAGGGTAAGTCGTTTATATAGATGAGGAATAGGAAGGGTCCCAATATTGAGCCCTGTGGCACGCCCAAAGAAACCAATGATCCTGGTGATCGTTCTCCGTTTACGTCTACCCTTTGTATTCTTCCGTTCAGATAAGATTTTAACAAATTCAATGACGTGTCTCTAACTCCATAATGATGTAATTTCCTGATCAATGTTTCATGACAAACGCAATCAAAAGCCTTAGATAAGTCACAAAAAATGCCTAGGGCATCTTGTGACTCTTCCCAGGCATCAAAAATACTTTCAATGAACTGAATTCCGGCATCTGTTGTTGAACGACCGCGAGTGAATCCAAACTGTTTGTTATGCATTAGCTTATTTGATTCAAAATGATGTAATAGCTGTGATAAGATTAATTTCTCAAAAATTTTACTAAAAGTTGGTAGTATTGATATAGGTCTGAAATTGGTGGGGTCTTGAGTACTACCTGCTTTGAAGAGGGGAATTATCTTACTTTGTTTCATTAAATCAGGAAATTCACCGCAGTCTATACAATTGTTGAAAATGACCGCTAGGTCAGGTGCAATTAATTCGATCAGGGATTTAACGACGTGAACAGAGAGTCCCCAAAGATCATTCGTTTTCTTAACATTTATCAATTTAAATGCCTTTACGACATCTGAACTTGTGACGTGCTTAAAATTCAAGTATGAAGCACACTCTGAGACATTATCTTTTAATATTGCAACAGCAGACAAAGGTGACGAATTTAAATACTTAGTCGTGGAAGCCGGTGCATTAGTAAAAAACGATTCAAATTCAGTTGCAACTTCTAAGCTAGAACTCGTAAGCTGTCCATTGATTTTTAGTTCGTAATCGTGACTCGCTTTTTTACTACGACCGGCCTCCTCATTAATTATTTTCCAAGTCGTTTTTATAACATCGGAACTATTCTTAATTTTACTACTCAGAAAATTACGTTTAGCTGTATGACAGTCTAATTTAAATTGTTTGGAGAACTGTTTGACTTGTTCTTTAAATTCGTCACTCATGTTGAACCGTCGTTCCTCATACAATGCATACAATGCTTGCCTGCGTTTATGCAACTCTGCAGTAGCCCACGTACTAAAGTCGTTTGAACCACTAACCACAACCGATTTTGAAGTGAATATCGCGCTGTACTGTTTCATAAAGGTTTCAAAGAATAAGTTATACATTATATTAGGAGACTGTTCAGCAGCCAAAAACGGTAGTTCCTGGGCTAAAGAGTATCTCATTCTTTCTAACCGGTCAGCAGTTATTGGCACAAACGAAATTTTCTTTTTAATGACAGGTTCTCTAATAGAATCAAATTGAAATAATTGACCTAAATGATCTGAATCCAATTCACTGATAACACTTTTACTGATTGGAATAACATCAGTAAAAATGTTGTCAATGCATGTAGCACTAGTAGCAGTCACTCTTGTTGGCTCCATAAATAAATGGCTAAGCCTAAATGATGAGAAAAGATTTATTAATCTAACGCTGAGAGTAGTTCTTTCTAACAGATTAACATTAAAGTCACCACATATAATTAATCGTTTCGTACTGTGTGATGAAATAGTTAGGACGGATTCCATTATTTTCTCGAACATTTCAAAGTCGCTCAAGGGTGGCCTATAGACACATATAACGATGAACTGTTCTAATTCCACAGCTGCAAGTTCTATAGTTCGTTCAACAGATAAGGAAACAATGTCCTTACGTTCCTTGAATTTCATATGATTGTTTAGTATGATTAATGCCCCACCATGTATTGAATCTGGTGAACGAACTACCAACCTGGTGATCTTTAAAGCTAAACATAATTTCATTAATAGTTAACCAGTGCTCTGTTATGCACAAAATGTCAATTTTATTACAATTTAAAAATAACTCTATTTGTAGATCTTTGCCTCTAATACATTGAATATTCTGATGAACCAGGCTTATATACTTAGCATGTGAGCTTCCCTTATTCTTAGGGTTTTCTAATATACTAGAACATATGTTGCCAGAGCCTGGGTCCTCTGTTGTCCTATGAACTAATTTAAATGCATCCTGTTATTCTGGTCTGATACCAGATTCATATTAGGCTGCTCAGTAAAAGCAGAGTTAGAAGCCAAATTTTTGGCTGTAATGTCATATAAATATAATAGTGACATAGCTATTTGTCGTTTACAATAATTTGAAAGGTAAAATGTACCTTTAGTCATAGTAAAATAATTACTAACATAATTGTTAGTGTCAATAATATCAAACTTATTATTATATGTACATAAATTGTACATAGTTATATTCATATTATGTCTATATACATTTTCATTTTGTGTCAATTGGTTGCAGTAGGGAAATGTGAACAATATAATTTTTTTCACACTAAGACCATTCAATGTTTCATAAAATTTTATTAAATTATTTTTGTTCACATCTCCCCTATTGCCCATGAAAATTATCAGTGTGGCACTGGCTGTGATAGTGCTGTCATTCAAAATTTGATTTATAATATTATCTACAGTGCTAAAAGGTGAGCAATTACTAATAACACTATGTCCCTTAGAGTATGAGTGGAGTGCTGAGCCCATGCCACTTCCAATCTCATCACAGTACATTATAATATCAGGTGTTGTGGTCATATCAGACTTGGCAGAACTATTATCAGTAACACCTTGTGTTGGTAAACTGTCACACAAGCCCGGAGAGTTGCCCGCTGTCAAACAACCACCTTTCTGCTTACAGCGACAAGTATGGTTGTTGGTCAGCGACTCAAACCGCTCACAATTATGGTTCATTTCTTGAATTAAATCATCCATAGCCAATGAGTATTCATTTATAACTTTCTCAGAGTTCAAATATGCACTGTTTAGTGATCTCAATGAATCCTCCAAGCTTTGGATTTTCAAATGTAAGTTTTGTGTGTCAGTTTCATACATCAGCTTAGTACTTTCTAATTCTAATACACACATATTCAAATCATGTAATAAGTTTACATTTTTCTTGCTTACTTTTAAGTTTTTAGTACACAATTTATTATGTTTTATTAATTTCTGAGTTTTCCGTATATACCTATTTATTTTACCTAGTTTGTTATTGCTGCAACTTAATAACCTTGATGTGGGCAATGTGTCATTAGTTAAATCAATGACATCATCAAGGCTTCCAGTTGCAACAGTAACCAGCTGCGGGCTGATCCCTACGACTTCACTGTAGAGGCTCTGGGTCTGCAACGCTGCGGTGTTTTCCTTCTCCTCCTGGAGTGCATGTATTTGTTCATGGGCATCGAACAATGCTTTCTCCAGGGAATCAATCGATTTCAGGGCTTGCTCGTACTCTGCACTACATACAGTGAAGCTATCTACGGTGACCTGCAGCTTGTCCCGCTCAACAATTACATCACTACATTCTTGTTCTAATACACATAATTGTTTCTTTAGCTTATCTCTACTTTCAAGTACTGATAATAGCTCTTTCTCATTTTCCTCCCTTTCACAGAGTAATTCGGTGACCATTTGATTTTTTTAATTCTAGTAAGGTATCTTTGAGCTTGTCATTTTCCTGCTGTCGGGAGGCGACAGCAGCAGCTCTGCGGGTCATCATGGTTACAGTTGAGATAAGAATCAAGGAATTGCACACCAAAACAATGCGAAATTACTTACGTGGAATAGTAACGTTTTTCAGCGTTTGCACATCACTAATTGCTATGAAATATATTTTAAACGTTGTTAAATATAATAATTTAACAATAAGGTAACAAAAAGCGCCGAAAGTGTACGGAAATAACAAATACTTTTAAATTTATAACCTGCAACGGTCACAAATTTAACATGTTTCGAGACACTAGTAAACGTCACTAAAACACACTGCAAACAATAGAAATACTTAACATTACACTATAATCCTAAAATAACACTAAATTGGGCTCAGAATTACACTAAATCATATTAAAATATAAATTTTTCTAGGGACGTAGTGAAATCAGCTGTTTGCCGTTTGACAGCCAGTGTTACCCTTTACGGGATAGTCTGTCAGCATCTTGTCTTTGTACGTACGATTGCAATCTTCTTTGTTTTAGAGTGACAGTGATGCTAACAGTCTTGATGTTATGTAGGATTTGCTCGTTCGTTATTTTGTCCTCCCATGTGACTCCTATAATAACTTGAAGGCAGCGCATGTATGTATGTCGTCCATTTTCAGCACCATACAGTAACGTACGCAGAACGCAGAAACTGTACACGAGGACCTTGATGTGGGTGGTGGCTCATTAATATATATGTCGCAGTTAGTTGGTTAAATCAGACCGTTAATTAAATGCAGAAGTTTAACCTAGTCACTAAAATTCCGTCCGACAAGTGAGTGATCGCAACGTTTAACGAGTTGTCTAAAAGTTCCTAGGCAACAAGAAATGTACAATATAAATATTTTTTATGTGTACTTAAGTTTATGTATTAAGTATTTTTTGTGTTAAGTATTTTGCTTTAAGTATGTTCAACCTAACACGAAGGATAAAGGGGGCTTCGTTTCGCTCACCCCCTTTACCCTTCACCTAAGCTACCGCAATTTTTTTCCCTGATAAAACTGTGCAAATCAGCTGTTGTCGTGACGCCATCTTGTTTCATCAACGCTGGCTTTCGGTAAGACAGATTGTTAAACGTTTTCGACGATGCTTTATTTAAATCATAATTGGTGACTTGGTTAAACGTCGGCATTTAATTAACGGTCTAGAGAGTTAGTTAAGTGTCTGATTTAACCAACCAACTGCGACATATATATAACAATGCATTACTGCAATGTGATTAATAAATAAACAATTATTATTAAAAAAACGACAACATCGAAAGAATCGACAACATTAATATATAATTAAAAAAAACAGTCCGCCTTTGTTTGTTGATTTTGTATAATTAATTTTAAATCATGTTTTATTGTGTGAAAGAAACGACAAAAAAAGTAAGATACATGTACGTAATGATATCAAGTATCATAAAGAAGCATGGATCGAAACTATACCGATAATTCTAGACAACTTTCAACCCGAGAGCAGTTCCTAGAAAAAGAAGAAGCTAATCGAAATCTAGAACCATCTACTCCACTCCTGTACCAGCGAACAGGAGTTTAGGTGGCTGAAATAGAAGAGTAGGTATTGGATTGGGGATATGTTAAATATGCGCCGGCTGAGCGAGGTGCTTAAACCCTGGGTGCCTAACGGCGTACAGGAACGCCATTTTGCCGTTATAGGTTTTGAATTTTATTACCATAGCATGAGGTTCAAAGTCGCGATGGCTCATAACTAGGTCCAGGTCTCCAAACCCCCCGAATGGAATTGAATGGGTCGTGTGATATTATTTCAGGTTCATGGGACTATTGCTGTGCGCCGACGCATCGATGTGGCTACAGCGAAGGATTCCACAAACCTTGGTAAGTGGACTGCAAAAACCTTCACACAACTGATGATCTGCTTGCTCCAAACAGTTCTGGGCTAAATATGTTATACGATAATTTCGACATCTTGTAAGTGTAAGTAAGATCTCCTTATTTGCGGCGAGAAAAGCTTTACTGGCGAGAATGGCTAAACGAGGACACAAATGTGCCTCTGCCATCCCGTATTGGAAAAAGTGTGATGCTATATTTTCCCGTTCTTGATAGGGAGTTTTTTTAGTAGGTCATGCAAAAAATACGTTATGTTTTTATTTTATTGTGTGAAGTGTTAGACTATTTTCAGAAATTAATTTGAATAGTATGGATGTCTTATTTTTTTATAATTTTTATAATAAAATCACTCGTGACGTAACTTATTCACAGTTTTGGAACGATTGTACTTGAGGCAGTTTGTTCCTGATTATAAAACTAAGAAACTATAATGTTTTACGGACATTTCAGTAATCCTGTAATATTTGTTTATGGGAATATCGGAATTCAGTTAGGGACACCATAATCTCGAAATGGTTTTCTCAGTTTGGTACCTTTGTTTTTTTACATGGCCCATTTGTCGAAAAATTCAGGTGCTACGTGGGCGCGGCAACTGAACAATGGCGTCCGTGCAGCGAAAAGTACTATCCATATCACCAACACAACGAGCCTCATCCGTCTCAGGGACATAGAGGTATGGATAAGCCTACGTGAAGGGGAACAATTATAGGAGAATAGGGAAGAACGTCGATTAATTATGGATTCTCAAGACGTTAAACTAACCATTCTAGAAGGGTAGGCCTAAAGCGTAGATTAACTACATCGCGTTATGCCTAGTTATAAGTCGAAGTAGCTTGTTTGACCTAACGCGATTTAGGTTAGAAGAGAGGAAGGCGAACAGATTCATAGACATGTAAATATTATGTCAAATAACGATGTAGGCACATTGATAATAGAGAGTTCATATTTGTTTTATGAGGAAAGATCTTTTCTTTACAACCTATTTAGAAATGTATTCTCATTTGAGTATTGTATGATCTGATGAACGAAAGTCTTACTTACTCTGTGGTTGTATGCTAACAAAGATAAATCAAATGCTAATGCTTAATAATATAACCTGAATAATAGTTGTATGATCACCTAACCTACATTGCTATGTAACGACAACTAGAAAAAATACCTTAGTTAATAAAATTACGTAATAATCACAAGTAAGTTTGCAAACGTCGATTTAGGCAAAACGCGATTTAGGCTGATGAAACTTTAGGCAGATTAAAATTTAGCTTGAATACGAAGAGGACTTACTGCGCAATAAGCCTATACGATCATTGGTATTAAGCTGGTCTCTCTACGAATTAGGTAAACCCTCCTAGAAGGGAAAATAAATACCTCACCTAAGAATTCATTCATTGACGGTAGTTTTTAGGCAAGATAATTTTTATCCTAACCAAATCTGTGGCCGATTGGTCAAAGTATTGCCTCGCAGGACCGGGATTCGAATCCCGCTTGAGTTGGTGATATTTTGGATACATTGTTTAAGCGATGATAAATCTTTCATAGAGGAGCGACCGCGTCCCCGGCCTGGTTACCAGCAGTCAAGACCTTCGTACAGCAGGCCAGCAACCAGTTCCTATCTACCGTTGCAGTCTGATGAGAGGAGACGACCAGGTGATGATGGTGCATGTGTGTACAGTGTGTGTATTTTTGTGAGTGTGCGTCACGATCTTCGTACGGTAGACCACCAACAATCAACTTCAGTTTTCGCCACACGAATCTGTCAGCCCCCTGGCCAAAACCGATTAGGGAAGCTAAAAATACAGCTGCCTTAATCAATTCAGTATCATTGTAAGGCTATTCTCTCTCACGGCTGTCAGCATGCGCTGACGGTCATGTTTCCATATTTTGAGACGCCGCAAACTAGCGGCGTATCAAAGCAAGCGAGCGAAACAATCAGCGCGAACTGTAAGCCGTAATGAAAACAAAGTGTTGAGGCGACTAGCATCAGACTTTTGATGGCCGCTAAATACACTTTAACCTCTTGAATTCCTCCGACGCCACTTTCAGTTATAGGTTTACACAGACACAACTTAAGTGCAACAAAGTGAAGTTACGTAGTCAGGAACGGCAATGTTGCCAGCCATGTTTCCATTGTAATACGGTATTTGACAAGGTAGTCCAATAAATCTAGAAATGTGTCTCAAGCTGAACCTGTTTCAACCAAATCGTTTGGCAATATCGGAATTGTATATTTCCAGCAGTTGTATTTTAGAAACTCAATTTTTTGTTAAAAACACAGCATTTGACTATAACGTCACATGCAAGTATTTCGTAGAACTCGTGAACAAAATTACTGTTTTGAAATTCTTACTAAAATTACTGTTCCTAAAAAGTATCTATTTTGACTAGCAGTCAAATACCGTATTAGCGACTGCCAAAAATCTGGTCGGCGTTAAAGTTGTTCAGAATGATGTCTCTAACCTCAAAATCCGTCATAAATATTTCTGTTACAGTTTAATAAATGGCATTTCTCTCCCAGGTTACGGTCCTGGTCCGTATTTGCCTGAAGCGGACCGCAAGTACTGGGACGATCTCTACAGAAACGGACCACAGGCGTACTACGACAAATACGGGAACCCTTTGCCTGGTGAGGAATATCAGCATTTCCCACATGGGGCGGCAGAGGCACAGTCATATCATGTCACGTGATGGAAGCTATATTGACTCGAAGGGAGCTAACTTAACTTATCGAAATAGTACAATTGATTTTTGAGTGCAGCGACAGATTTAGGTAGAAGCTCTCTCGAGAAAGTACTTTTTTGACCAGGCGACGAAATATAGGGGCATTATAAGTTTAAAGCGTCACGTCTGTCTGTGTCCCTGTGTGTGTGCATGTATCAGTCTGTGGCATTTCGGCGCTTAAACTAGTGGACGGATTTTCATGCGGTTTTCTGTAAAGGTAGCAGAATTTCCTGCTAAGGTTCTTAGCCATGTTTTATTAAAATTGGTTCATTAGTTGGAATGTTTCCAGCTTCACAAGAAACAAGTCAGCCAAATTTTAGACTTAAAATTTCATTTATTGTATACTCGCGACATAATCACTGAAACCTCAAACGCTTTATATTGATCAACCGACTTAAAAAAGGAGGAGGTTCTCAATTCGACAGTTTTTGAATGTTTGTTACGCGATTACTCTATCAATGATGAATCGGTTTTGATGTTTCTTGTTTTGATTGGTAGGTCATACTTCATAGAAGGTCTCATAGAAATTTTATCAAAACAAATTTAGCACTTTTTGAAAAAATCAACAAAAACAAAAAATATATACACAGATGACGTTTTGGTTTGTGTTTCGGTGCAGCAAAAGTTTTGATGAGGACTTTTCATGTACATAGACTTCATTTGCATCCCAACCGGGGAGGGGTTTTTAACTTGGTGAATTATTATTTAGAGTTATGTTTAACTCTATTTAATTCCTTTGCAATAATATTCATATCATCACCAGGTTACGCCCGAGTGCCAATGTCGGACCGACCCCACATAAAGTACCAACACAACTACCTGCCCCGACCCAGCAGACCTTCGTGGGAGCCAGTGATAGAGAACCACGACCCATTAGCACCGCCAATTCCTGGTGGGTTGGGAGCCGCGAGGTGAGTACATCAACGTTGGGAAATAAAATAAAATATTGATTTCGCATTTATGTGAAAAAAAACATAATGTAAAACATGGTCCGATTTATTTAATCATTTCAAAATCAGGAAAGTCACTCTTATTAATGGAGCACAAAATATTTACCGATGACTACGTATAAAACTTCATAATCGGGAAGAAAAAGAATAAATTAAGTAATCTGGCGCAGTAGGTTTGCGATGACTACTATAAATCGGCCAATCTTCTGCACGTGACTATAGCTTGTAAAATTCGTACGTAGCACTCCCATGGTCTGCGGGCGACGGCGGACGAAAGATGCAGGGGCTGCGAGGGCGGGAAAGAAGACCGCCGCGCTCTTCTTTCCCGCCCCCGCATCTTCCGTCCCCCGTCGCCCGCAGACCATGGGAGTGCTACGTATGAATTGGACAAGCTATAGTAGTTACAATTTCGTCTCAAATTCCATTCATGATATGACATCAAGGATCATTATTTCTATTTCATACAAATAGAGAACTTAACTAGCCGAGCAAACAACGTTTTTCTATTAAAAACAATTGCATTATATTTATTTTTCTTTTCAGATACTGGCCAGTAGCCTACCTCCACAAAGGTCCGCCACCGAACATGACTTACTTCCGATACTACGAAACCAGCCATCCACATCAGACTACCACTCAAAAACTACCCATACTTCCTACTAACCTACCAGGAATTGACCCACCTCCCCAATTCAACCGGCCTATAGACAATGCACCAATAGATAAACCAGAAGGAAGGACCAGAGAAGAAAAGAACAGAAACATGACAGAGGATTTGTTCAAAATTGAAGTTTCTGAAGTTAATACGACGACTTCAAAAGCAGAGGTGAAGGAAAAATTTGACGTTGATAAGAATAAGAGTGAAGTTGAAGTGTCGACTGTGAAAGCGGAAATTGTGAGGGAAAAAGACGAAACAATGAAGGGAATTGATGGGAAACTGGATGATTTTTCAGGTAAATATTTGTTAATAGCAAATATAGTATCAGTCATATGAATGTGCAAGCTTATCACTTAGCAACAATAGGTATAGTTTTCTTTATTCATCATCATCATAATCATCATAATCATAGTCATCATGACGTCACATGCTAGTATTTCATAGAACTCGTGAACAAAATTACCGTTTTGACAGTCCCTAAAAAGTATGTATTTTGACTAGCAGTCAAATACCGTATTGATGATTTAATAATTTTTCCATATTTTTATTTCATAATTTACTCTATGCTTTACAGGATCAATCGAAATCCTAGATATAGAAGACGCGAAAAAAGGCGATAAACCATCAGAAACCAAAACATTAGAAGCGGAAGAGCGTCAAATAGAAGCTATCGGTAGACTTCTAGCATCAAAAAGAGGCGGGAAACTCATTCTAGAAAAACGATCACAGAAAGACCTAGAAGCAAAAAGCATCGCCATCGACAAAGATTTATTCGACGATTTCAATTTTGGTAACAGATTCTCAACAACAGAACGAAAAGGAATTGTCCAAAAAGTAACAAAAGACCAAATAAAAGCAGAAAGAGAGGCAAATAACGACAAAAGTCTAGAAGTGAGCGAGACAACATTTGTCAGACCACCAAGAGTGTTGAGTACAACTGAAAATATACGAAAAGCTATGGTGAATGGAAAAGTATTTTATGACGCAACAGTAAGAGAACAGAGAGATCTATTTGCAAATTACACTAGAAAGGGTAATAAGACATCCTTCATAAGACCTTTGGAAGAATCTAAGGCACCATCAATATTGGTGAATCAGATGTATGGTAAGAAGAAGAATATTAGAGCAAGAAATGTGAATCCTGTTCGAAGAGTTAGAAGGATTTATAAGAAGAGATATAATCCAGAAGAAGTGAGAAGACGATTGTTGGAGAGGGAAAGAAGCAAGCAGAATGAGAATTCTGCTAAGCAAAAATCATGATCTTTTTGTATTAATTTACACATTTTAATTAGTTTTTTTACCACGATTTTCATATTTCAATTAAGTATATCATTCACATAACTACATTTAATTTGTTAAAATTTAATTAAGTAATTTAAGAGTAAGGATAGAAGTATTAAGTTTTTTGGATTGGTAGAAAACATTATATTGTCAGTTCGACTAAAATTTAAGTATAAAAGCAGTGATAGTTTTAGTTGATTTGACGATGCTCTGAAATTAGTAATTTATAAGTAACAATAAAGTTAGTTATAATGAATTAGTTACTTTTAATAAAATTTGTTAGTGACCAAACTGCAACAGTTACCATAATCTAAATTTAGGATACAATATTATATTTCTCGCCTTATTTAAGATAAAATATTTAAATAATTTATAAATAAAGATCTATTTATGACGATAGAAGAAGAAAAGTCAATTTTAATATCTTTATCTACACACGTATCATAAACCCTCTTTACTGCGTACAAAAACCGCACGTTACGATCAGCATAATGTTAAACTACTTGGTAAAAACTCATTTCTTATTTGAAAAATTACACATTTTGACCGAAATGTGTAATTTTTCTACACATTATGACATTCAAATTTCGAACGCCGGCGCCCGCCTGCATGCCGCTCCTAGGTTGTCTGTGAAGTTGGTACTGACATTCAAATTTCGTACGCCGACGCCCGAAGTTGGTACTACAGAACAAGCTAAACAACTGCAGAGCCACAATGCCGGTCAAACATGCGGTTCCTAAATACATCAAAGAGAGCATATGATATGTGTATAGATAAACTAGTGTATGTAACTGTACATAATTAGGCATTAAAACTCTCGAGTGATATTATTATGATCATATCATAAACCCACTCTCCAGTGTTAATGCCCTCCATTATGTAGCAGTCACATAAACTAATATTATCACCAAGCATTAAATTCTCCATTATTAAACGGTTAACAGAAATCATCTTAACTTTAACGGCCCGTTAAATCAAAAACAAATTGGCGTGTAAATTCTGCGACTGAATAGGTATGCAAATATAGAAAGTGCATCAAATCTCGTATGGTATGCCCAGCAGAAATACCCAGGAGATACTACCAACCATACTATAGTATATTGCAGAATAGATGGACTGAAAACCTGAAAGCCTTTCGTCACGCCTCGCAAAAGTCATGAGAAAGTTGTGGTCATATTTAGGGTATCCTTCGTTCATTATAGGACAGATTCTAGATTCCAAGTTTCCGTTATCCGGCTGTTTTTCTGTGTGATATATTGTAGTTTCGGCAGAGAAGCCAGTCTGTCGAATGGCGGTTCTGTCAAATCTAGAACATGCCCTATACCGAACAGACAGTGCGTAAGGGGTGATCAGGGACTATAGGGAACGTGGAAAAAACTGCTCGCTACATCATTTCATGCTGATCACTTATGAACTGAAATCGATTTCATTAAAGCAACTCATTTAGACTAGTGGCCCTGTGGGCAGTAGACCTCGGCAACAGGGGGGACTGTGAACCTATTTATAGGTAAGTATTTTAGATTCAATCAAAATGAAGTAGTAAAGTAGCCGCACCAATAACTTTGTAAACTACATTACACAGTCATTACATAGTCTATTTCATTCACTCTCATGGTCTGTATAGATCCTCTACTAATCCGTCTCCTACTTCGAGAGGTCCAAACGTGGTATGTTTTTAAAATATTTCCTGGATTTTTAGAAAACAGGTGGCTATAACGTAATGGTGTAGTATATTTTTAGAACTGGCTCATGAAGCCCTTTAATTTGATACCCAAAAACCATACAAAAAATTAATGACGTCATAACCCCCCCCCCCCCCCCCCCCCAAGGAGAAAAGCTCTCGACAAAAAAATACTTTTAATTCAAGGATCACGTGTGCCAAGTTTTGTGAGGATCGTTTGAAAACTGAGGCCCCTAGACCGGAACTGACAGACACGTATCGAGGCAAAATCGGCCTTTTATCTTGTCGAAATGGAGCCCATTTCGACAAGATAAAAGGCTAGTTCGCTAGGCTAGCTTCGCTCGCTCGGTCGGTTACGTATACACGAAGCATTATATCTATTCTCATATGGAGTGGCAGAGGCACAGAACAGTTGCCACGTTTACCCAGTATGTCACTGCTGTTTTGAACCGAATGTGACTAAAGATTTCCGTCCATCTCTCCCATTCCATGGAGACGAGACTTAGCAATGCATATCAGAATAGAAAGTGCAGTGATGCGCCGATAGTCGAGCGAGTGAAACCCGTGAACTATGGCCTTTTGTTGGCGACTACAGGAGACAGGTCACTGGGGGACATGTAAACATAAACAGGCACATACATAACTTGTGGTCACACATTAGGATTCCCTTAGTCGTGGAAACCAGGGCCGTCTCTCGAAACAGCCAAGAAATCCGAGGCCTGGGTTGTTTTCTTTCTTTCTCCCCAGCCGAGATTCGGACTCGCGACAGCCGCCTCAGGTCGTCACATGACATCGGTAGCCTTATCATGTAGGAACGTAAGTCGCTTTTGAAAAAATTACCAATCCTGATAGTCGCATCACAAGCGAGAGGTCTGAAGTCCGAATCCCGTTCGGGGAGATAGAATACCTATAAAATCCCCGGGTTTAAGGCGCCGTGCCGAAGGCCACGTTTGCACGGGTTATTCCACTGTTGCCACAGACTCCGTTTGCCATACAAACGGGCTACTTTTGGCACAGTATTCAATTAATAAATAGAATTTAAATTTGCCAGTATTGTTTTGCCTTACTTACAATACGATACTTAAGGTGGGAAAGGTACAGTAAATCTAGGACATAAAATACGGATCAGTATGAATGTAAGTATATTTATAAATATGTGCTTACAAATATATCTATACATCTGTACTTAAATATTTACATTCAGGCATTAATTTTGGCCCCTCACTAGGATACTCTGTGTCGTGGGAACCAGAAACAGCGACGTCACATACATATATACTTTTTGATATTCTCGTTGAGATATTGAAGTCGTTAAATGTCTCCTCCCGTTCGCCTAGCTGGTTCGACTCTTACCTAAGAGATCGGCAGCAGCGCATAAGGTCCGAGGAAATATTAACCTAGTGGTGCGATCTTACTACGGGGGTTTCTCAGGGTGGTATTCTTTCCCCTCTTTTGATCTCAGTCTTCATGAACTCCATTTCTGATGTTATCTCTTCTTCATATCATCTCTATGCTGATGATCTTCAGATCCTCCGTAATTTTCTCTTTAGTGATGTGACTTCGGATACAGATGCGCTAAACGCTGACCTCGCAAACATCAGGACATGGGCATTGTCCTTTGGACTGCTCGTTAACCCCAGTTAGTCCCAGGCTTTGGGATCCAGGTACTTGTTAAATCAACTACAGCAACTGCCCATAGCACCTGTAGTATATAACAGTAACAAGGCCAAAAACCTGGGGGGTCTTTTTTGATAGCCACTTATACTAGTCAAAGGATGTCAGTGAGGTCAGACACCGTATCTTCACCACTTTTCACTCACTAAGAAGACTCCAGAACTTCTTGCCACGTCAAACAAAAATTACTCTAGCTCAATCCCTCAGCCTTCCTCTGATTGATTATGCTGATGTTGCTGAGCAACTGAGCAACCTCGAGCAACTTCAAAATCTCGGTATTCAGTTCATCTTCGGACTGCGAAAGTTCGACCATGTGTCACAATATTGCTGGGAGTTAAAATGGCTGCCTATTCGTCTTCGTCGGGATACTCACATCCTCACCTTCTTGTACAGCATCTTAATTAACCCCCGATATCCCAGCTTTCTGCGCGAAAGCTTCGACTTCCTTCCGTGGACTAGACCTCGTAGATCCCACATGGCCGCCATGGTCTCTACTCTGCCTCACAATACCGTCGCTTACGAACATGGGTTCCGAATGAGGGCAATATAGATATATACAACTTACAAAAATAAGGAGACATACTTAGTTAGGAACATATATCGTAAAATAGGAGGAATCAGTGACAACCGAACTAGTGAAAACACTGTATCTCGGTTTTGAAATGGTGCTCGGTAGATTACATATAAGGGTGAGCAACTTACTTCTCAAGTTGATTTTGTTTGGTATTAGGTTCTGGAGCGACAAAAAAATATTTGGATATAAAATAAGCATAACAAAAATAGAGAAAAATAGGAATGTTGTGTAGGAATGTAAAGAGTGTGCTCTGCTCTTTCAAGATGATAGGATGTAAGATTATAAAATTAAAGGTATTGAAAAAGCAGTTTGAGTAATTGTGGTGGGTAAGTTGTGTCTGCACAAAATTAATGAATGTTAAATGTAGGGTGTGTAATTGTATGAAAGTGTATATTTATATTCGTAAAGCAAATTGTAACTATGTTTTAAGTAAACATTCCGTTCCACTTAGTTTAGTGAGTTTTACAGATGTTCTTATTAAGGGGATAAATATTGCGAATTCGATTGATGCTGTTGTAAAGACGAGGGCCCAAGAACAGGAAAAATCTTTCAGAAAAAGCCAAGTTGTGTTTTTTCATTGATGACGGCTTGAAAATTCTGTAATTTCGACGAGTAGAGAGTACAGCTGGGGAAAGAAAAGCTTTGAGTGTTGCCTGAGAACGAGATGTTGAATAAATAGTTGGCGACAGTGAGGACACCACATGTTTGATAAAGGTGGTATGTCGAAAAGAGTTTAGGCCTAAAAATACAAACCTTGAGCTCTTTGAGCTCTCTCAAGGTCCAACATATCCGTTTTGCCAGCAGCATCCCAAGATAAAATGCAGTAGGTAATAAATGTCTGACACAATGCCAAGTAAAGCTGTCTTTATCTTCAAGAATCGTCTAAAGTAGCATTATCTTTCTCTTTCGTAAACTTAGGGATTTAATATGTTCTATTGTTTATTTATAATATGTATTTTTTAAACGGTATTCATGTTGTAATAATGTAAAATATTTGCTAGTTTAGTAAAAACACTTATTTATATTATTTACTTGTATTTCTGCACAAACGTCTACCTTTCACTGGTATTAAATTTATCCTTCTCATCTTGGGTTTGCTGGAAGAAATCTCTGCTTGATTTTGTAAATGTATTTTCTATAATTTGTAATGTGAGTTTTCATGTGTAATAAAAAAATATACGATAATAAACATCTGGGGATTTTTTTTTGTTTATCCCTAGCCGGGAATCGAAACCGTCGGCAAAGCCAAAGGTCGTAATAGAATAATTTATAATATAATTCAATAAATCTGTCTACAGACTTCGCAAACTCAAAGTCAGCCGATTAGCAGTCTTACATAAAATATAATAATAAGTATGTGTATGTAAAATTACATATTATATATATGTCACCGTAAGATTTTATTTCTGTAAATCGTAATTTAACATTTTAATAAAAGTCATATAATACATTGAAACTGACATCCTCGATAACTAAAAAAAAAATACAATAAAATACTATCCACAGACGTTTCGTCAAAAGAAGATTGTCAAAGCCGTTAGTTTATAAACTAACGCGTTAGTTTGTTTACTATTGACAAATTTTAAACCAGACCGACAAGGTTTATAATTTACGTTTCTTTTGTTCTTACATATGGACCTAACACGAAGACTATTCGGAGGCTTCGCAGCACTCGCCCCCTCTAGTCTTCACCTAAGTTATCGCAGTATTTGCCCTGCTATTTCGTTTGCAATTCAAGTTTAAACCAGTCACAATTTAACGGTTTTATTATAAACTAACGCGTCATATCGTAAGCATTACGGTACAGTATACAATTCATCGATAGTTTGTAAACTAACGAGAGAGAAAATTTATTATCTTATATATTGTGTCTTGTGTGTATGAATTCTTATTATTTGTTGCACAGAAAATTACAGACAGTATAAACAGTTACAAGAAATGTTACAAGCAAAGGTGAGCTTATCTCTAATGAGAGATTATAATGCTATCATGGATACAAAACATTGAACTCTTATGTACTTTGTCTTAAGGCGCTTTGGAGACGCCAAAAAAAGTGTTCCATAAGGAGACTAGCAAAAGCGGAATAACCCGTTTGCACGGCAAGCCCTGGTACCCGATCCTTCGGTTCCGATCGGGTAGAACATACCGTGCAAACGTGGCCTTTTCTCAGATCAGGGTCATACACGTCCAGGTGGGTGTCATGCAGGCAGATGGGACTGTTTCTTTGCTCTGCTACTAAAGCACTGCGTCACACTTTTTCTTATAAGGGCTGGCACAGTTTACCTAGTTACTCAACTCGCAATTTTGCGTGAGGGGGGATAGCCCGTCACCGCAGCCATGAAGATCCTCACGATTTTAATAAGTACAGTCTTAAAATTCGCCGAGTTTACTCAGCAAATAGAAGAAAGAATCCAGTGCGATACATGTAACCACATAGATGTCAATCTTAAAAATGAAATTGACCTCAGCGAAAGTTACACCTTTCACAAACTAAGTTTTGTCAGTAAAAGTGTTATTTACAAAGTTACGTACTCTTTCATTCACTCGGAGGTACAGAGTTTCGTGGGAAATATTGTGCATCGGACGTTACGAACAGTGGAATCAATTGTGATGTACCAATAACCTCTCTAGACTAAAGACATAGGAACGAGAGAATACGGTCTTTGTCTGAGCAGTCACATTATATTCGTCATAAACATATGAACAAACTTTTAATTTTTTTGTATTTTAGTAGATTATACACAGAGGAACACACTGTTTTATGGCGCGGGCACGATATTAAAACCTGATCGTAACCAAGGACTCCAGATTTAAAATCCCGCGCGCAGAGAGTTTATGAGAGTCCAGAGTGCAGGTAGTACAAGCACGCCCAAGATAAAATCCCCGAGGAGTTTACTCTAATATTCTAACCTTTTGCGAGACAATAAAAAAAGCAAGGCCGTTTGTCATCTTCCACCACTTGTGGCTTTTTAACCGCCTTCACAAAAGAAGGGGTTTACATTTCGTCGGGATCTATGTTTGTTATATTTTTTATATGTGAATATTAATCAATTTCTCTAAGACGGTTGGATCGATTTGGAAAAGTCACACACGAAACTAATAAACGCAAGTTCCTTTTTAGGTTTTCTGCGATTCGGCAGGCTGAGCGGGTTGTAATGAAGTTTTCATGCAAGTATATAACATATTACTTGCATGTAAAGTGAATCTTTATTGCAACGCAATTAGGTTCATATTTGAGTTTAATACGCACGAGTGCTTTTTGCTTTTTTTTTAAATCTCTGCTAAGAGTTTTTTTGCCTACATATTACTTCTATTTTGCTTATAAAAAAACGTTATTTTTAGGCTGATTAGCAGTTTTTGCCAATGCCTTGATTTGGTGCAGCGCTCGAAATAAACAGAACCAGAGTGCAATTTTCCATAAATATTTTGTTTAGTTTTCATTGTGTGATTATTTCCAATAAAAGTCCTTTTTTTCCTCGCAAAGGTATTAAAATACGTCGTATGAAACTCGTGTGCATTGATTATACACACTCGGCTACCAAACCGCGCTCACCAAATTATTACCATCTCGAGAATATATACTAACTTAGCACACTTGTATCATAATTTACTATTAAATACAATACTTATCACATGTTTTTACTGCCGCATTTAATGGCTATATTGTGAGACAGTCAATGATTCGTACCATATAAAATTGAAGTTGTCAGATGTGCAATATTTATTTTGAACTGCTGTACCAAGTTGGCGGTCTCTTTGATAAATACCGGTTCCTGTGTTTATAAACTTCGGTGTATTTAGAGATTGATGTTGTTAATTTCGTGATGTGAAATGTCTTTGGAATTAAAAAAGTCAACTTTTTAGATTACCATCTGCGGTTTACTATTCAAGCTTAGGGAATATAATATAAAGTTATTTCCCATAATACGTGCATGAAAAGTTCTCTAGATACTTAGTAATTTAACTTTGGTTCAATGATGTAACTAGATTAATTTCGAGATAACAAGCGTAGTTTTATCCCACCTTTCCAGAGGGAGGGTACTCTTTGTTGCAACACCAATTATTTTTTAATTAAAAACATTGATATATTCGTTTCCGGTTTAGTCTAAATCTTGAACTGTTATGCTCTGGTGTCTGTGTGTTGTCTGTTATTTATCAGTGCATTATTAATTATATTGGAGTTCTCAAACAGACTCGTTTGACTAACGAAAAACAGTCCATAGAAGCGAAAAACAGTCCTTAGAAGCGAAAAACAGTCCATAGAAGTTAGCAAACTTTACTGTGTTTGTCAATCTTGAATGTGTGTACTTGTACATATACACCATTTGGTAAGCACCGTTGAGGTAGGATATGTCTTAATTGTGGGAATGACAAGACAGGTATTTTTTTCCACGTACTCACTCATCAACACAGGATATCAGGCCTTTCCCTAAAAAGCGTTGACTTTTCGATACCATATTCTTCACCCATTTTTTCCATGTCCCTTTTATTTTGAATCAAAGCATACAGGTGTCTGTACTATGATCATGAGCTATAGTTATCCGTTTTACCCACATACTGGCTACCCACTAAGAGCATGGGAAATATAATATTGTCAATGGTCATTGAAGACAATGTGGAGAACGTGTTGGGAAGAAAGTTTTAAAACAATATACCGACATGACATTATCAAGAAACGTTGAGGGCTTTTAGATGATGCGATTTTGCTAACGGAAAAGAGAAAAGATGGCTGCGGGGACAAAGAATAATTATATCGATGGTAGGATTGAAGACAAGGCAAACCGAGGCCGAGACATAGTCTGGCTTGAGGCAGTGTGGAACGTGCTAACGTTGGTTCAAACCATCTTGAAGCTCAGTATAGTATAGTATAAAATATAGATAGACCAGTATAATTTAATTTCTTAATAAAACTATTTCTAAAATTAAATCCTTAGAATAAAATCCAGCTAAAAAGGGAATACCACATAATGCTAAATTAGAAATATTTAAACATAAAGAAATTAAAGGAATATAATTTGTAATGCCGATGACGTAATGACGATGGGCGAGAACTGTTTTTCCCCTGCCCCGCCGCCCGTATGTGGTAAGAGCACCTTTATTTTTCAACTTTGGCCGGATGTAAACTTTAGCCGAAACGCACCGGCCAATGTGCAGTATAGTCGGTTAAAGATGACTTCGTTCGTAACAAATGAACATAATTTCAGACATTAGCCGAACTTATGCATATATTAACTTCTATACGTTTCATACAATAATGTATGTGACTATAAGGTTAGGCCCACTATTTCGATCATGACTCAATACTATTCTTTGAATATATTTAACAACTCCATACAAATTTATATGGATTTGTTTGGTCGTCAAGTGTAAAACTCCTCGATAAATGGCGGAAAGTGGCGAGATGCTCTTGCGCACGACCCCGCGCATCGACAATGCACCTGCGAGTAGCGACAGCAACAACAGCTACACTAACACAATTATTATTATTTTTCTTAGGGAATAAATACTACAAAAAATATTTTACCTAGTTTAAGGTAAAAACAAACGTCACACGAAGTACATATGTGTTTAAATATGTCATGAACAGAAATCTATTTTTTTTTAATAAGACCGTCAGATTTTTTAAAAATGAAACGTGATAGGATAATTTACTCCTGAGAGATGTAGGGAAGTAAAACTAAACAAAAAAATCAGTCAAGTGCGAGTCGAACTAATATACGAAGTTATCAGTATCATCTTACAAGTAAAAACTGAGAAAAATACTTTTCTATGGGAAACTCCTTTATTTTTTTTATTGCGTCTAATTCATTATTTCTTGCTGCAGCACTCTACTCATTACGGTTCATGGGATAGTGCCCGCTGAGGGACAGACATATGGACGGACTGACAGCGGAGAGGGTCCCGCTAGGGGACCCTTAAAAAACATACATAGGTTCGCACGTTTTCCCACGCGGGATTGCAGAGGCATAGTGCGTCCACTTTTATGCAATCATTCAAAACACCACGTAAGGGTGTTTCTTATTTCATAATTATTTACGGCTTATATTAAACTGTTTACCAAATTGAGTTATATAAAAAAATGGTTGTCTGTAAAGTCGCTTTACGGACGATAATTTTACGTGATAACGTCATAAGAAACGCTTAGGCGGATTGTGCCACTCTATCGCTTATCCCGCGCTCTCGCTTGCACGCTTAGCTCAGATGGAACGTGACAATGAGTCATGCTTTTTCGTGCGTGCAGCCAGCGTTCATCGATTTATAAGACGTTATCACGTCAAATTCATCCCGAATTAACTAAATGTTCACCAAAATGTTATACCCTATTATATGCTAAACTACTTGGGGTCACCTCGCTCCGCTCCTCTTCGCTTCGGCTCCAGGTTGTATTATAAAGTTGTGACCTAACAAACCTAACTTTAGTACCTATTCGTTCAGATAGTGACCAATACAGTTCTATGGAACTATAATTTGCATTATAGATCCATCATCACCATCATCATCATCATCAGCCTGTCAAAGGAACAAACTTCTAAGTACAGGCCTCTTCATATACATACCACTCGACCCGGCTCCACTGCTTTCCTGCTCTCCTCACTATGTCATCGGACCATCTGGCAGGTGGTCTGCCGACTGATCTTCGGCCTCCTCTTGACCACCACTCGGTTACCGATCTTGTCCATCTGCCGTCTTCTCGCCTTGCCAAGTGTCCAGCCCACTTCCACCTGAGCCGTGTTATCCGTTTACCGACGTCAGCCATCTTGGTTCGGCGTCTGATTTCAGTATTCCGGACGCGGTCGGAAAACGTATGTTGGTAAACAATATACTTGTTACCGTTCATTATTGCAGATATTGAAATTGCCATTTGAGCTATTTAAAAACCATGTTAAAGCGACTTTGTCGAAAAAGGGATATTACAGTTCAAGATTACATAAATCACGGGACTGTATGATAATCTGGCTCAATACAGACCTAGCTGTTAATAATTTTGTAATTATTTATTCCTGCTCATTAATTATGATAATGATGTTATAATATCTCTTTTAAAAATTGCTTGTGCTTAACTACAAGAAATTTTTAAAAGAGACCTAAAAATCAATCTGTGGGAGTTTCTACGCCCTTCTTCTCCCATAGTGTAAACAGTAATCTCTACAGTAATGAAGACATTTGGAACTTGGAATTTCGATGCACATACATAAATTAAAGAGAAATCTTGCTAGAAAAATGTGTACAAAGGCGAGGTTAAACCAAAAAGTATTTTTTTTATTGTAAAGATCACTCATTCTGTGTCAGGTTTTAAATACCAATGCCTTTTTTGCTAACCGTGAGTCAGCAGCGACGGTCGAACCAAACAAATAGACTTTCTATTGTGACGAGCCCGTGTCGAATACTTTATCGATAATGCTCCGTGCCATAGGGAGGGGCCATTGTTACGATAACACGATATCGATGTTTGATGGAATCATAAAGTAGGCTAAATAACGTTTTATTATGTTGCCAAAAAGTATGTTTTATGAGACTTTGTAGCAGCCAATTTAATTATTTTCTTCCATTTAAGAATCTTCTAAAAGAAATATTAAAATTATATGTTGAGGCTTTCCCCATAAATGCGGCAAATGAAATCAGTCAGAGTAAACCTAATTATAAAATGAGTAAAGAAAAACATTTTAAGTAAATCGGTTTTATTGAACAAAAATATTAAAAATTATGTGGATAATGTAGGTACCCATCACACTACTCTCCTCATAAATTTAGGGCATTGATCAGTGTAGTTAAATTTGCAGGATAAATACATGATTAGATAAGGTTTCTCGATGCCAAACTATCGATAAAAACACACCATTTCCCACCACTACCGCAAACAAGGTGCCTGCAGTGAAGTACCACGGTACGTGACCTTCGAGCGAAAGTCCTGCCCTCCTCACCTAGGGTGGGAACGTAGGCACAGTAAACTTGTGTGCAGTAAGAGTTATTAAAAGATATATCATACTTGTCTAGCTGTCTATCTACCATCATTATCATACTATTATCAGGTATATAGGCTCTCAGTAGTTTTTTTTAATCTTTTTCCTAGCTCTAGCTTCACTTTGTCTGAATGGTTTAATAACGTGGTGTAAATTTGTAAATAAATCTGATAAAATTCGAAATAAATATATTTAATGTATATGTTATGGGTAATGCTAGAGAGCGAGTAACCCTAGGTTTACTTTAATCCTAAGGGGTGCGCCAAAGTTGACCTAAAATTTCTACCTCGTTTATTGTAACTCCGAAAATTTTGTTACTACAATTTTTCATCCTAACAATCACTATCAATAACTACTCTGTTCCTAATGTTATTAATTCCGAATCATTCAACTTCATAATGTCGGTAACAATAAACATCTATTGTACTACTATTTGTTTTCCTATATTTTCTCAAAATAACTGTTTTTTACACTATTATTCGAAATCATATATTTGTTATGTAGAATTGTTTTTATTCTAAAATTTGCAGATGAAAGATAATTGCAATTAATTAGGTCAATGTCGCTACCGAAATCGACATCTGGTCAGTAGGTAGGTTAGGTTGGGTTAGAACATGTAAAAACTACAAAAAACACTGTTTTCAGAACGAAACCTTCCTACCTATAAGTCAGAATAGGATACTATTAGGTCAGTGACGCTACCGAAACCGACATCTGGGCAGTAGGTAGGTTAGGTAGGTTAGGTTAGAACATGTAAAAACTACAAAAAACACTGTTTTCAGAACGAAACCTTCCTACCTATAAGTCAGAATAGGATACTATTAGGTCAGTGACGCTACCGAAACCGACATCTGGGCAGTAGGTAGGTTAGGTTAGGTTAGAACATGTAAAAACAACAAAAAACTACCATAAAAATACTACTTTAGAACTAAACATACCAACCAAAAGTCAAATTATGGTCCTGTTAGGTCAGTGTTGCTACCGAAATCAACATCTGGGCAATAAGGTAGGTTAGGTTAGGTTAGAACATGTAAAAACTACAAAAAACACTACTTTGGAACTAAATATACCAACCAAAAGTCAAATGGTACTGTTAGGTCAGTATTGCTTATGCTTTAACAATATTATGAAAAACATGTTTATGAAAGACAACATTATGGTAAAAAACACTTAGGAGTTTAGATCAGTTTAGTAGTAATATTAGTAATAAAAAAAATCGGAAACCAGAGTGTTATGATCTTCGTCGGTAGTACTAGAAATTGTATGAACGAAAAAATTAGGAACCAAAATTTTCGGAAGAGCGATCATTCGGAGTACAAATCGTTAGTAAGACCATTTTCGGAAGTTAGACTTTAGTTGAGCCAATATGGACCCATCCTAAGATTACCCGGGAATACCCAAAGAGCTTGGGGTAATCCTAAGATTACCCCAAGCTCTTTGGGTAAAGTCCGAATATTGATTTGTATTCGGGCTTTACCCGTACACAGCTAGTTGGGTAATGTTAGGTGTTGATCTGAATAATAATTTAACTAAATTTATATCCCGAGTTTATCCATACTCACCTAGGTCTATTAATCACTTGGTTTTTAATTTCACTAATTATTATAACATTAGCTAGATCTACCACTAGAACAACACCTAACATTTTCCAACCAGTGTTGGGTACTTGTGGATTGGTAAACGCCGAATACAAATTAATATCTGGACTTAACCTAAAGAGCTTGGGTAATCCTAAATAAAAGCGGGTAAACCTAGTTTTACTCTCTAGCATTACCAGTAACATATATACGTAGTAACGGAAAAGAGATGGGCGAGGCGAGCGAACTGAGCCTATTACCAAGCTGCAATCCAGAAAACCTTGAAGTATACTTTATGAAGAAACTATTCAACCTTTGAAGTCTAATTTCCTAAATAAACGCAAAATAAATTGTATGGACTGCCATTATTGTACCATAGCGCCTGCGAGTTTCCGTAAGGCAAAAACTCAGATTCGAAGTTTTTGTCTTATGGAAACTCGCATGCGCCACCTACTACAATAATTACAGTCATGGACAGTTCTCAAGAGATATCACCCTTCACTCGCTCCTTCAAAGCTGCTCTTTCTACTAGTATAATCCCATTTGCAACACATTCTAGTGGCTTCCTTTCCAGATTTCTTGAAAGATTCTCTCTCAAATGTATAAGATGTCACTAAGACCAGGATGCACTACCAAACACTCAAAGTTTGACGGACACAATCAAAGTAATTCTGTCACTTTACCAAAGTAATTCTGTCACTTTACCAAATTAATTATATCACTTTACCAAAGTAATTTTGTCACTTTACCAAAATAATTCTGTCACTTTACCAAAGTAATTCTGTCACTTTACCAAAGTAATTTTGTCACTTTACCAAAGTAATTCTTTCACTTTACCAAAGTTATTCTATCGCTTTACGTCACTCGGCAAATGACTGCACTAGCATGTAATTTAAGTGCTACTTAATTTCAGCTGTTCAATCGGTTATTTCATCTCGAATCAAAATATAGGCTTGTCTTATTTTTGATTCGCAGTTACGTTACTAAGGTTTACTTGTACCAAACAGTCTATTAACTGTGTCTGAGGGAAACATTCAATAGCACCCTTTCCTTCGCATACCAATCAGTAGGATTTGTAACTGATTGTGTTTACTATGCCAGTGACGTCACTACTACATTTACAGTAAAACATAGCCTTTTCCTATACAGGGTGGCAGAGGCACAATTGTGCCTTCGTTCAGCCAGTTATTCAATCCACCATTTTGCGTGAGAGGCTGCTAGCCCATCGCCGCAGCTATGGTGCAATGGAGGTTTTCATTAAACTAATAAACATTAACTGAATTAATTTGAAAACCGGTCAAGTGCGTGTCTAACTCGCGCACGAAGGGTTCCGTACCACTGTAGAATGGTAGGGATGGTGTGGAGTGAATAGAAGAAATTTTACATCGCAAAATGTTGTTTGCAAAGATATTTGTGTAGCTACTTTCACACCCCATTTAGGTAACCAGGTGCATTCATAAGTTTGTATGTGGTATTGAAAGAATTATTGTATGGGAGCCGCCTTAAATATTTATTTTAGTTTGTCTAACTACCACGGTTCATGAGATACAGCCTGGTGACAGACGGACGGACGGACGGACACTGGAGGCTTAGTAATAGGGTCCCGTTTGGCACCCTTTGGGTACGGAACCCAAGACAGTGAGTTTACAAATAGAACCTAGCCACCCGGATCTGTCTAACGAAGATCTATTCCATTGCAGCTGGGTTAATTAAAAAAGCCTAGTATTTAATTGCATATCAAAAATACTGATTTGCACAGTAAAAAAGTATCAACACAAACACTTTTTATGTTTTAAATATTTTATGTGTACTTAAGCTTAACTTAAATTAAGTGTTAAGTATTTTTTGTTGTTCTTGCATGTTCAACCTAACACGATGGATAAAGGGGGTTTAGCTTCCCGCGCACTCTCTTTACCATTAACTTAAGCTACCGCAGCATATTGCCCTGATATTTGCTGTGCAATTCAGTGTTTTTGATGAGCAGTTTAATATTTCCCATTAAAAAATGCATGAACGAAACTGTTATTACAGACTTACGTACAGCCAACAAATCAAAGTTGACGGACACTTAGTCAATGTTGTCGCCACCGTCTCTCACTCGACGACACGACAGTATGATATTTAAGTAGCTCTCAACATGAGCAGTAGCCTGAGCATTTCTAAACTGTCTCTTCCCAAGAGTTGTCTCCAAGCAAGTAGTACTAAATAGATAGTTAGACAATGTACACTCTTAAATGTCACTTGTAACTTAACGCTAGGGGTCACAGGTTCAAATGCGGGAACACGGGAAAGTTAAGTTTAAGTTATATTGTTAAGGGCACTCTCACAGTATATTTAACCCTCTTACATACATAAGTACACTTTAAATAATATGGATACAATATAATGATAGGAATACCATCGTAGCAAGTTCATGACCCGAAGCCAAGGGTCCCGGGCTCGAGTCCCGGTGGGGGCAAATATTTGTTTGATGAGAACGGATGTTTGTACCCTAGTCATGGTTGTTTATCTATCTAAGTATAATATTTATCTATATAAGTATGTGTATCGTTGTCTAGTACCCAAGATACAAGGAATCCTAGTTTGGGGCTAGATCAATGTGTGTAAATAGTGTCCAAGGTATTATTATTATAGGGATCGGCGAATGCCATAACGGTGGCCATATTTGGAAACAAATACAATTTTATTCGAATACGATTTTATTTTTTTATTTTTTATGGAAACATAATACAATTTTATTCGGATTCGAACCCGGGACCCTTGGCTCCGCAGGCAGGCATAAGTCCTCCGCGTGATATCTGCTATCCTCCTGGCAAGCTTTCAGGTGGTCGTTGTTGTCTAGCCCCGCACTCGCACAGAAAGCTCTAGCTTTCAGATATTATCCCCATTTCTGTATATTATAAATCCTTAGTTCAGTTTAAAGTGACAATGAGAACAAATCTGTTATCCCGCCTCCGCGAATGGGGAAATGCGTGACGCTTGTATTTATGGTATTTTTGTGTTTTTGTGTCTCTGCCAACACGAACGTGGCGTGACGTGATGTATGTAATTGACCGAGCGACCGAAGCGTCTCCGTTTCGGGATTGGGCAACAAAGCTTCCGTATGTCGGGATGTTCTCCTCTACAGGTCGCATTTCTCAACTGATTCTCGTAAATTTTTGTGAGCAGGTTCGATAGTTATTTTTTTTTCGATTCCATTCATGGCAATAAAAAAAGAACTGGGTTGAATTTTTTTAAATGTCATGAGCTATTTCATTTTAGTGAAAAGGGGATAGGTTGGATTTAAGATAGCAAAATGTAGTTTACAAAGTTATTGGTTAGGCTACTTTCGTACTCCATGTACGTAACCAGGTGCATTCATAAATTTGTTTGTGGTATTGAAAGAAAATGCAGTCGGAATATCTCTAAAAAGGGGGGGGGGGGGTATCGCTCGCGAAGTGTACAGCTCACAGGACCACCAGTGTTTATTGTATGTACACTATGATTATTTTAGCTGTACAACTCGAGACGTTTCGGCTTTTTGATATATTTTTTATCGTAAATCAATTAACCGTTTTCTGATTCTTCCCTTAATATTCTCTTCATGATACATCTCTTTGCCAAATTTCGACTAAAACCGAGAAATGTCGACCTGTGACGTTGAAGCAATCTTAGTGTAAGTTTGTGTTCTATGGATTTGTAATTGTTTTCAGTCCAAAGTTCGACTCAACTGAGTGGCACTCAATATTAGAGGAGACGTTATATTGTGTTGGTCTGTTTCTTGAAAGAAGAGATTTAGTTATCATATCCAACATTATTGCGTATTGGCAAAAATATAAAGTCTACATCCATGGTGGTTGGACTTCAAAAAGAAATGTCTACCCGCCTCTCTCACTCATACTACCATCTCTTTCCATTCTCGTTTCACCGTTCACTTGGTTAGCGAGTCTTCCGTCTCGCTCACAGAAGGTTCTAACCGCCCACCTTTCTTTCACTCTCCATCGTCTTTAAACCGTTACAGTTAAGGTGAAATTTCGATAAGCAGGAGAAAGTCTCAAAGTATTTTTTGAGAGTAACAGCGCAGTTGGAAGATGTGTGTTTCTTATTTTACACAGTTAACTTGGTCAATCGGGTAGTGGGTTCGGATACGTCGAACGAAACGCACGCGCATGCTGTAACTAAACGCAACGAGGAACCAAACACGTGTTAAAAATAAAAAGATTAAAAATATATGCGAGGAGCCCGTGCGTTAGGAGAGACATACAATTAAAAATGTAATTTTGAATTTCGAATAACTTTTCTTTTTTTTTGAAGTCGCGTTTTTGCGCGGGATTGTCAAAATGACAGTTGCGAAGTGGTCAGTTTTCGTGCGCAGGAGTGATGTGACACGTTTTATGTTATTTTTAGTGATTTTCGCTGTTTTGGACAGTTTCGCGTATGTGTCTGGAGGCCACAATTTTAATAGGGGTAAGTTTGGCGTAAATTTAATGACTTTTTGAAATATAAGTTTTCTTTCAAAATACTTAAACAAATATGATTTTTAAACATTTTTGGACATATATTTTGATAAAAAAACAGTAAAACTTATTCAAAACACATTAGTCCCACACCAAAACTTCAATACATTCAAAATAATTAAAAGTTTTAGATACACTTATCTCACATCTAGAAAGCCAAAGCATGAATTACACTTGAAATCAAACCTAATTAATCTTTCTTCAAAACCGTCTAATATACTGTATTAATCTAAAATTAGATATAACTTATTAAAATGGTACTTACTTTCTCCTGTTACCCCGTTGAACTCTTTTGTTTGAAGAATGGACGTCTTATCGCCAAGGTCGTATTTGCTATAATAGTGAAATAAGCCTTATTACAAACCGGTAAGGCTTAAAGTCTATCGACGAAGTAGTGGTCAAGTATGAAGTTTGAAGTTTGAAACGTATTAGTTTTGACATTTAAACGACAGCTTTGATTTGATAAGGTTGAAAATAGTGATGATTGGTTTTAGGGAACTATTTCTTGGGAATGGTAATTGATTTAATGGATGTACAAACTACTGCTCCAAATAAGTTCTCCTTAACTTCTCAAAAACGAAGGTTAGTTGGGATGGGTCGCGATTTTGAAACTTATGCCCTGGTAATAAAATTTAAAACGTGTAACGGAAAAGTGGCGTGAGCTAAGGTGGTATTCAAGAGGGTGTCGTACTATCGATATTATTATAACCAACATTTATATAATAATAATATATAATAATAATACCTTGGACACCATTTACACACATTGATCTAGCCCCAAACTAGGATTCCCTGTATCTTGGGTATTAGACAACGATACACATACTTATATAGATAAATATTATACTTAGATAGATAAACAACCATGACTAGGGTACAAACATCCGTTCTCATCAAACAAATATTTGCCCCCACCGGGACTCGAACCCGGGACCCTTGGTTTCGTAGGCAGCGTCACTGCCGACTCGGCCATTCGGGTCGTTGTATAATAATACACTGCTTCTAGCCCCACACTATGATATTCTGTGGCGTGGGAACCAGAGACATCGGTGACATGCGAGAGGTACCGGGTTCGGCCGGCTGGGGTAAAAAAAAAACAGGTCTTGGATGTTAACATATGTGTGACGTCGCTGTGTCTGGTTCCCACGACACAGGTTATCCTAATGGGGGGCCAGAATGTATGTGCCTGTATGTAAATGTTTATGTATATGTTTATATCAACATCCAAGGCCTGGGGTTTTTTTTCTTCCTCCCCAGTCGGGATTCGAACCCGCGACCTCTCGCTTGGGAGGCAAAGCGTTGAACCGCAACCGCTTCAGAAGTCGTCAAACTAACAGAGAAATTGTATATAATGATACCGTAACTAATAAGATTTAATTAGTAAAAGCATCTCGTAAAAACAAAAGTTATCATACGGAGGGGCGGAGGCTTTTTGGTAGAGGGCTCTGTAAGTTTGTTACACAAAGAGTTTCATTCATCTGAGATTCTATGGGTATCTGGATAATTCATTTCTCTGATAATCAAAACTCCTTTTCTCTGATATTCCTTTGTAAGTAACCTCAGATGAACAAAACTCTTTGCTTAAACTTAAACTTTCGGCCTATTAAAATAAGTTATTCACAGTGTAACTTATACAGTAGTTTGTCTTGCTTTGACATTTGACATTGACTCGACGATGATTGAAAAGGACGAAACACTTTTTTTTACGAATAACTTTTTTATTAGTAAGGCCGTTTGAGTTTATTGTCTTTATTTTAGCGCCCTCGACTTGGTTCTAATACGACAGTTTCCTTCCCCAAGTCATAAACAAATACAAGTCATAAATTATAATATGTTTTTCTTTATTACTGTATATATTAACATAAACTTAGCAGACGTCATTTTTTGCCCCTTCTCTACATTGTACCACTATAGGAGAAGGAGGGCGAAGTAAGTCCCATAGATTGATTTTTAGAGCTCTTTTTTTTTTATAACACAATATTAATTATTATAATTAATAAGCAGGAATAAATCATTACAAAAGTAGTTTATGTGACTGCTACATAATGGAGGGCATTAATACTCGAGAGTGGGTTTATGAAACGAGCCGAAGGCGAGTTTCATAATAATATCACTCGAGAGTTTTAATGCCTAATTACGTACAGTTACATACACTAGTTTATCTACACACATATCATAAGCTCTCTTTGATGTGTTCAGGAACCGCATGTTTGACCAGCATTATGGCTCTGCAGTTGTTTAGCTTGTTCTGTAGCACCAACTTCGGGCGTCGGCGTTCGAAATTTGAATGTCAGTACCAACTTCACAGACAAACTAGGGACGGCACGCAAGCGGGCGTCGGCGTTCGAAATTTGAATGTCATAATATGTAGAAAAACTACACATTATGGTCATAATGTGTAATTTTTCAGATAAGAAATGAGTTTTTACCAAGTAGTTTAACATTATGCTGATCGTAACGTGCGGTTTTTGTACGCAGTAAAGAGGGTTTATGATACGTGTGTAGATAAAATTATTAACAGCAAGGTCCGTATTGAGTCAGATTCCAATACAGTCCCGTCATTTAAGTAATCTTGAACATCGTAATATTCCTTTTTCGACAAAGTCGCTTTAACATGCATTTTAAATTACTCAAAGGGCAATTGACGACCCGAATGGCCGAGTCGGCAGTGACCCTTCCTACGAAGCCAAGGGTCCCGGGTTCGAGTCCCGGCAGGGGCAAATATTTGTTTGATGAGAACGGACGTTTGTACCCTAGTCATTGTTGTTTATCTATCTAAGTATAATATTTATCTATATAAGTATGTGTATCGTTGTCTAGTACCCAAGATACAGGGAATCCCAGTTTGGGGCTAGATCAATGTGTGTAAATAGTGTCCAAGGTATTTATAAAAATAAAAACAGAGATATCTTATTGTAGTAGAGAATGCACTGACCCTTAAAAAGAATTGCTTACCTAAATACTCTTTTAACCGATAGCAGGATTCATCATCCCGTCAGATTATATCTAAAAGTCAAAAATAAAACTTACTTACCCAGGCCGTTTCCTGTGTTAAGTAAATAAACCTTTTTACTTAAGAATTAGGGGCGGAAGTGTTGATTGGTTGTTCAAACTTTGAGCTGGTATTGTGCATCTGAGCATTGTACTACATAAACCAGATATTTAGATAACTTGTCTTAGAAAAAAAACATGTACAAAGGCGAGTATTGTCTGTATAAATATCGGTCAGATGCGTGTCGTGCTTCGCACCTTTAGGGCTGCGTATCAAATGTAGACTAGAAGCCTAAAAAAGCGAAAAATATGATTTATCATAATATTGGTATTTTTTATTAAATATAAGTTATAATAAATATTATCTCCAAATTTTAATATCAATATTAATTAAAATATTAATATTAACATATAACCCCGCGGCGCGAAAGGTGAAAATAATTTTACTATTTGGGTCTGCGAGTTAGTTGCTATTCTGGTTGAACTTTGACGATCCATAAGCCAGAAATATAAAAGGAGGAGTTAAGCACTAATGATGAATGACGAGGTCAGCGATGATGTTCTATACAACATCTATGGTACTGTAAGGTATATAGTTAGGTTCGATATTTGTCTTTGCGATAATATTGTATACGGGCCTCTTTAGAGTGAGTGTTCACTTTGGCACTGTTACGTAATTTGTAATTTTAAAAAGAAAGAGGCTTGGATGTGAAAATTCAATGTGACACACTTCACCTTAGGCTTCGGCCAGCGACCGATCTAAATTTTATAGTTAGGATTAGCTTAATGGCTATCGAGCCAGTTTGATCCCTTTTATACAAAGTGTAAAGTGTGACTATGTCAAAGATAGAAATATTAATATATATTAATATATAAAGACACATACATTGCTTCTGGCCCCACACTAGGAAACCCTGTGTCGTGGGAACCAGAAACAGCGACATCTAAGACCTGAGGTTTTTTTCTCTCCCCAGCCGGGATTCAAACTCGTGGTCTCTCGCTTGGGAAGCACATCCTTGACCACTACACCACAGAGGTCGCCACAAAGATAACTCGAGCTTAGTGCAAAATTACTAGTTTTCTATGCTTCTATGGCCATAGACTTTAATTAAGGAATTTCAAAGCTGATTCGATATATGTGATAGTGCATCTTCAGCACCGGAAGTTTGCAGTCCCCTTACATTTTTTACATTTCCCCTTACATTTTTTACATTTCCCCTTACATTTTTTACATTTCCCCTTACATTTTTTAGCTTCAGTTTCGACCGGTTTAGCCTAGCGAGTAGTGACCCTGCCTACGAAGCTGACGGTCCTGGGATTGAATCCCGGTAAGGGCAAATATTTGTGTGATGACGATTAATATCTGTTTCTTTGTCTTGGATATTTTCTATGTATTTACATAAGTATTTATCTCGGGCGGGGACGGCCAAGAAGGTCCTATAAAGACCAAATCGGCGATTTGTTAGTGAAGGGGCAAATACGAAGTACCCGTAACCGGCGAGCTTGCATGAAGAGGCTTATGAATGTTGAGGAAGCGAGAGATGTATGCCAGGATCGTAGCAGGTGGAGGTCTTTGGTCTCTGCCTACCCCTCTTCCGGGAAATAGGCGTGAGCATATGTATGTATGTATTTATCTCAATTTAATATCTCGTCGTCTAGTACCCATAACACAAGCCTTGTTGAGATTTCTGTAAGACTGTTCTCTAATATTTATTTATTTAGGTTTAAAGAACTTTATTCTCATAAGAATTTACATTCACTTAAAATGAGATATGCTTGTAAATATATAGGTATATTAAGTTACAGTACTCGTTGCGTTGCGACGTGTAGCTTTAACTTATTTTTGAAAGTGTTTCTACTTTCGCAATTCTTTACACTTTCCGGTAATTTATTAAACATCTGTGCTCCCTCAAATAATATTGTCTTTATTCCATAATTAGTCCTAGGTTTAGTTATTTTAAGTTTGATTTTGTTACGAAGATTTCTGTTATTTGATAGGTGTAATTCTATGTTAGACTTTATGGCATTCGTAGTAATTTTTCGTATTAAAATACATGTGTTATATTGATATAGTTGGTTAATGTTAAATAGTTTAGTTTTGTCGTACAGTTGTTTAGTTGGTGTGTCGTAGGGGTAGTGTAGTAAGACCTTAATAATTTTATTTTGGGTTCTTTATTTAGTTACGGAACCCTCAATAAAGGTATCAACAACTGATTTAATGGTTTTCGTCAGACAGAACTAAATTCGCGGCAGGCGATTATCTCTATACTTTCTCTTTAAATTGCAATTTATCGAGTTGATGACAGAAAGAAAGTCATAAAATGTGTAGGTATGAAAAGAAACGAAATGACGACTGCATTCAAATGTGCACACTTAGAAATTTTAACTTTTGGAGCCAGTTTTCCTCATTGTACTTATTTTTAGGCGTGATAAGATAAGTTGCAAGCTCATTGCCATTGTTACTGATTGATATTAGCCTTCACACTTCTTCTTTCTAACATATCGATTTATATCATATTCGCTGCAAAAACATGATTTTAGTCTTATATAGTAATACAAAGCCAAATATGGGAACTCACAGATAAAAGTGGCATAGAAAAAAGAAAAATGTTTGACACAATTAGCAGACAATATCGCACTATGTGTACACTGGTAATAAAGAATAGTGCATCAGAAAAAAACAAAAAAAAAACATTAAAACATCATAGCAACTAATTAGCCAATAAACAAATTACAAGCTACATGAGCAAAGTCATACACACCTGAACAAATAACAAACTGCAGTTTATCAATCTTAAAAATTTTGATTGGAGAATTATTATCATGAAAAAAACGACATACTAGTTTTCGCCTCACAGAAGGAATTGAGCAGTTGAATACATCAATATCCAAATCTCTTGACAATAATAATAACAATAATAATACCTTGGACACTATTTACTTACACACATTGATCTAGCCCCAAACTAGGATTCCCTGTATCTAAGGTCCTAGACAACGATATACATACTTATATAGATAAACATTATTCTAAGATAGATAAACAACCATGACTAGGGTACAAACATCCGTTCTCATAAAACAAATATTTGCCCCCACCGGCACTCGATCCCGGGACCCTTGGCTTCGTAGGCAGGGTCATTGCCGACTCGGCCATTCCATCGTCAATTTATTCAAAGTACATGTTAAATAATGATATTTTCATTTTCATTTTAAAATAACAGAATTGTCGTGTTTTTGTTTTTGTATTTCCTTTGCGATGATTTTCGCTCGGCACATAGAGTCCTCACTCAGCAGCAAGTCCTGTTTCGTCCCCTCATGGTGCGGCGCGGCGGGTCAGCTGTACCGTATTCATTCCAACTGGTTTTCACGTCGTCGGCAACACATGGCTTCTGTGCGGTCCGTAAGAGGCTGACAAAACTTTTAGTGCGGCCACGATTCGATTTGACCAGATTAAACATAAACATACGTTTATATATAGGAACATATCCCTGTCTTTTGGAAACCAGGTGATGTCGTACAGACATCGAAGATATAGATACATTTAGCTAAATAAGCTTGGATTAGTTCATTGCTTTAATTCCATTAAATCAATCATTAGCGTGTTAAAATTTCTGTCAATTATATGTGTCATAATGAAATAATAAAGAAATAATGAAAAATTATTGAACTGACATTGATTCATCATTATACATCAAATATGCCTAAACAGTAGTTAGTTCGACAGTTCGTACATTGTTGGCAACCAAGCTAGGTTAAAAACCTGTGTTATGATTTCCTGCGCCTTCCTGTGGCAATCACAAGTTGTGTGTGTGCACAAGCAGCCTGTGAGTCACACAAAGTGAAGTGACAGCGTATTTAACAAGTGTGTACGTGTTAATGAGGTTGTCACTTCACTATGTGTGACTCACATCACATAATCCCCTAACGCTTGCCTGTCGATATGCTATCGTAATGAAAAAATGAATTTGTCTGGTAATAACAAAATGAGACCCTCCCACACGCGCACACACCCTCAACATACAAACACACAAACACACCCTAAAACATAAACGCAGACACCATATTAGAAAATGAAGTAGATATAGAAATATATTAATTATCTGATCTCATCGTTATAATATTAAATTTTTATTAATAATCTAGATATAGAGAAGTAAAAAGATATTTGTAAAAAGGCGATCTCCATTCAGCAATAAACAATGATTATTATTTTTCAATATGCTTTTATTAGTTGTGAAATGGAACTAACAAATACGGTGGTACCCTAAAAGTAATCTAGGACCAGAAGAACTTGGGGTACCCAAATTCGATGGGGTTGCGTCGTTTAATTTTTATTTTATTTTATTTATTTTATTTTATTTTTTTATTTATTTTATTTTAATTACAGACTTCTCATGGCCACCTCCAGCTCCATCATCAGACCAGTTCCAGGTCATAAAAAAATTGCATTGTCATCCGATTTACATGTGCATGAATGATTTCAGCTCAATCGGAAAACGGCAAGTGGGTCAAATTTAACTTGCAAGATTTGATTACAGACGGACAGGCAGATCCCGGGAGAGGGGAAACTATAAAAAACCTCAGAAAACTATAAAAACTATATAAAACCTCGGAAAACTACAATTAACTATAAAAACTCAGAATAAATATCTCTACCAGCAATCCAAAATCATTTTGCGCAATCCCTCATTTTCTCTCCACAAGACCAAAACACTATAGGTAATAATAATAATAATATCTTGGACACTTTTTTTAGCGTATTTGTATTTACACACATTGATCTAGCCCCAAACTAGGATTACCTGTATCTTGGGTACAAGACAACGATACACATACTTATATAGATAAATATTATACTTAAATAGATAAGCAACCATGACTAGGATAAACATGACAAACATCCGTTCTCAACAAACAAATATTTGCCCCCACCGGGACTCGAACCCGGGGCCCTTGGCTTCTAGGCAGGGTCACTGCTGACTCGGCCATTCGGTTCGCAGAGACCATATAGCAATTTCTTTACACATGAAATAAATACATCGCCATGGACAGGGCAGGTAGAGATTAATTATTAAAACATGCGCGTGCGTTGCACCCAACGGTATTGTTGGTTGCAAGTGCTGTATAGTACACGAGAGGTATACATAGTATATTGTAGTAAGTCAGTGATGTCGCCAACACTGGATGGGCGAATCAACGAGGCTTGTTTAAAGGTTTATCAAATCGACTAAAAAGATACAACCAAATAAATCATTTTCATCCCAAATTTACTTTTTTTTTTTTTTTTTTTGGACTTGATTTTTTTGGTTTTAGACTTTTGTCTTTAAAAACTTTGCCTTGGGGGGCGGAACAGATAGTCCCCGCCACAATTGTTCTGTTTCACGTGAGTGCGTGCCCTACCGGGGGAGAGGCCCAACCTGGGAGGGTTGTGGTGAGTGGTGTGATTTAACGTAGCCGGGCACAACTAAGGTGTGTCGCTGAGTCTAAGTGTGACTTGTGCCGGCGTAGAGTGTACGGCGTCATGTGGGGTGCTTTCGGCTTGTGCAGTGTCTGGTGCGGGTGTTCTTGTTAGCCGCCTCCGCCTGCGCGTGCGCGGGCGGTGGATGTATAAGGGGCGGGTGGGAAGAGTCGGGTCGGGGTTGTCTGTGTCCGGGGGTAACAGTAAATTTAATTGCGCCGTAATGGCGTCTTCCGGGTCTAAAAGGATGTTACGGGGGCGTCTTCTCGGTTGGGTTGCCTCGGGGTTTGCAGCGTAGTCAGCCGCGAAACGAATAAGGGGGTTAGAGTGATGTTGAGCTCTATCGAAGTATCGAGTAGAAGCTTTCTTAATGAAGTCGCGGATGGTAGGCACTTTCAGGTCTTTGTGGAGATCATAATTTCGCACAAACCACGGGGCACCCGTGGCTCGACGGAGAAATTTATTTTGGAGGGTTTGGAGAGTATCTAGGTGGGTTTTGGCCACGTGCGCAAACACCACACTAGCATATGTAAAAATAGGACGGACGCAAGCTAAGTACAATCTTAGCTTATTGCGTAAGGAGAGTTTGCTCTTGGATTGAATAAGCGGGTTAAGCCGGCTTAAAACGAATTTGGCTTTATTCCTCACAATTCTTATGTGCGGTCCGAAGGTGAGACGGCTATCCAGTGTCACTCCAAGGTATTTCACTTGGCGAGTCCATGGAATAGCCCGACCAAACAGGGAGATTTGTGGTAAACGAGACCACTCACTGAGTGGTGTGAAGCGGGAGAAGAATATAGCCTGGCTTTTTTCTGGGTTGAGTTCAAACCGCCACTTCTTGAACCAATCGCCCAAGAGAGTGGCGGCTATTTGGAGCCTTTTAATGACTATTTCTCTATTCCTACCAGAGTAATAGAGAGCTGTGTCATCGGCGAAGAGGGCAAGCTGTACGTTGTGATGTTTGGGGATGTCACTAGTGAAGAGTGAGAATAGGAGAGGCGAGAGCACAGAGCCTTGTGGGACTCCCGCCTTAATTGGATGAGGTCTAGAGTGAGTGCCTTCCACTCTATACCTAAAGTTCCTATTAGAGAGAAAGTCTCTGATAATAAGAACCAGTCTGTCAGGGAAATTCAAGTTGTACAGCTTGTAAATCAGGCCGTTGTGCCAAACCCTGTCAAACGCTTTAGCCACATCGAAAAATAAGGCACCCGTTCCTTTCGGCTTCTTTTGATTGAAACCGTCCAAAATAAATTCGGTGATCCTGTGTACCTGGTGGACACAGGAATGACCGTTTCTAAAACCAAACTGCTCGTCTGGAACGAGGCCTCTACCGAAGGCTATTGCCTTCAGTCGTCTGTTTAACACCCTCTCATAGATCTTGCCAAAGGATTTAAGGAGACTGATAGGGCGGTAACTGGTTGGTATCGATCTATCTTTACCCGGTTTATGAATTCCTATCACATCAGCTTCCTTCCATGCATCCGGGAACATACAGGTGGCAATGGCGGAATTCAGAATGGTCACCAATAGGACTAGAAGGGGGTAGGAGAGGTTCTTAAGAACCCGGTTTGCAATTCCGTCAGAGCCAGGGGCTTTATTGGAGTGAAGCTCCTTGATAATAAGATTGACCTCATCGATGTTAACTAGCTCGATAGTATCTTGAGGGGGAAGTGATGAGCGTCTGACTACTTCAGAGTCCACCAGGTCTACGTGGGATTGGTCAAAAGGTTCATTTGACAATGAACATTGACCCTCTAAACTGTCAGCCAGACACTCAGCCTTGTCAGCATCCTCGAAAGCTAGTGATTTGTCGGGTTTGGAGAGGGCTGGGATATCCACGACCGCGTCCGATTTGAGAGTGCGCGCTAACCTCCAGTAAGCCTGATGATCTGGGGTGAGCTCTACCAGAAGTTGATCCCATCTCTGGGATTTGTGATTTTTGATGGCAGTTTTAACTAATTGCTGGGAACGACGCATTGCGATTTTGTTGTCAGTGCTCGGGAAGTTATCATAGGCTCTGGTGGCAGCGCGCATCTCACGGATGAGGTCGCGTATATCCTCAGGTAATCTCCACCTACTATCACCAGATGAGTTTACCGGCTTAGTACAGGCTTGAATTGACTTCTGGATGTGCGAAGTCAGCGACTCTATAGCTATGTTAACATCAGATTGAGAATCGATGACTTGTGGGATTCTTTCTAATTCTTCGGAGGGGGAGTTTCTCTTAAATGTGTTGTGGAGCAAAGTCCAGTCTATGGTTGATTTTATGGCGGGCGGGCGGGGTTCAATATCACCAAGTATAGATATCACGGGGCGATGGTCGGATATCAGTTCATGGAATACTTCTATCCCTCTTATTGGGAGAAGAATGTTTTTAAGAAGCATAATATCGAGGATGTCACCTTCCGAGTCCGGGTTGTTCTTAGGAAAGTGCGTAGGAGTCATTGGGGCTAGTAGTTCAATAGCAAATTTCTCGGTGGCTTTCTTTAAGAGAGGACCGTTTGAGTTTGTCACTCTACAGTTCCAATCGACATGTTTGCTATTGAGGTCACCCGCAATGATGACGGAATCACCCAAACTAAGAAGGGAGGAGATGTCAGCCTCCTTGAGTTGCCTAAGACTGTCTGTTGAGCCCTGTCTTTGGTAGCATGAGGCGATAGTAATAGTTTGATGACCCCTCATTGCTATTCGGCAAACTGAGGCTTCTATGTTTTGAAGCGGTGGACAGTCACACGGGGAGACGTGCAGGCTTCTCCGATAATAGATTGCCGTGCCCCCACGAATTCCATTTGTGCGATCATTTCTAATCAATTTATAATTAGAAATGTTGGGGTTTCTGTGTTGGGGTTTAAGGAAAGTCTCCTGTACAAGGAGAATGTCAATTTGGTGGTCTGATAGGAAGGCGGATACTAAGTCCCTTTGTCTCTTCAAGCCATCAGCGTTAAAAAAGGCCAATCTCAATGCACTAGGTTTAATCCTACCGGGTGTGGTATCCATTACGGAGAATAGACATTACGGTTCCTGAGAACGCCTTTGATCGCCGAAATCAATGATCTGTGAGCTTGACAGGCTCGCAAGGCAGCAGCAGGGTCCTGCTTTAGTGCTGCAGTATCAATTTTGAGTAAAAACTCATCAATTTCATCAGGGTCTATTCTGTCCAATATGGTCAGTAGGTCTGTTAAATAGTCCCTAGTTTCTATCGGTGGTGGAGGGGGTCTTGTTGAGTTAAGGGGCATGGCTCTAGTTGATAAATCAGCTGGAGCTGTTTGAATTTTGCTTGGCTTGTTAGCCACAGCGGATGAATTGGGAGTAGAGGGGTACTGCCTAGAAGGGGGAAGAGGAGGGAAGCTGGTGTGATTGACCGCTGAACCCTGAACCCAACTAAGTGGCTTAGCCCAGGCATTGTGGCTCGGGCGAGGATGAGCCTGGCCTACATTAGTTGGGGCTGGGGCATGGGCTTTCGCCCGTCCTGATAGGCGAGGCTTAGGTCGGGCCGGACAACCTCCGTAGGCTGCGGTGTGACCAAGCACACCGCAGTTGACGCACCCAGGTGGGCCGTCAGACTCCTTGGGGTCGGTTGGGCGTGTGCAAGCCCCCGGAGCGTGGTCCTCCAGGCACTTAACACAGCGGCCTTTCCTATGGCAGTTCTTGGCCGAGTGGCCAAACAACTGACAGTTGAAGCACTGGAGCGGCTTATTTTTTTTATGAGGGTTTTCAATTTTAAGCCCTGAAATGTGGCAGATCTCCATAACCTGGAAGATCTGCTTCCCCTCTGGTGACAGATCGACCACAACCAGCACCAGGTCGTACGGTAGCTTGGAGCGACCATTGTACATCCTGTGCACTTCGTGCACAGGAATGTTCTTCGCCTTCAAGTCATCCATGACCTGCTCGCTCCCAATCTCCTTTGGAAGACCCCTGACAACCACCCGAAGTCTTCTATCCTCCGGTAGAGTCCAATGGTGGTACTCAATTTTAGAGGCGGTCAGGAATTTAGTCAGAGCCCGGTGGTCGTCTGAGGTCTGTAATTGGACTAGGATCCCATGAGTGGTGTTGGTGGCCCTAACAAAGTTGATTTTGCGCTCTTTGAGCGCTCCATCAATTTTTAGCCACATCTCTTTGTTTTTTATGCATATCTTGGGTGGCAGCGCTTTGCGCGTGCCCGGGACTGTAGCCGGGACAGCTACAGAGGGCGCTGGCAAGGGTTTGGCTACGGCGGAGGGAGTAGGGGTGGCCTTGGACGGACGACCGACCTTGGCGAGGGAGTTTTCTGGACCAATGATTGGAGTAGGAGGCCTCTTAGAGGCACGTTTCCTGCGTGGCCTAGCGGGGTTGAAATTGTCTTCATCCGAGGCGGAAGCATCTCCTTCCTCGGTGAGACCATCAAAAGAATTCCTGGGGTCAGAGTAAACCTGATCCATTGCGACTTCATTGGAGTTGGGGGTATTAACCGGGCGGCTGGTCAGTAGGGTCTGTTCAAGGGGGATGATGATGGGGTCTTGATTGTTATGAGTCAGCTCGCTCTCAGGCGGAGAGGCCGGCGACCGCTCAAACAAGGTTTGTTGCGAGAACAAACCTTGGGAGTTAGTCCACGACTCTCTCTCAGCATGGAGCTGGCTGAGCTCTTGGGACAGCGCCTGGTTACGGAGCCGGAGTTCATAAATCTCCTGCTCCATCTTAATCTGCACTAACAGGTGGGGGGGAAACAATAAATGTCTGTCACCGGAGGAGGGGACGATCTCCCTCCCTGCCTAGTGCAGGGAGGCGTGTGTGCCTGCGTGTGTTGTGTGCCTACTGTGTAGTACACGTAACCCACCTCAGGCGAAATCAAACCTCCAGCGGTACACTCACTCACTGTAATCCGGCACTTGGTTTTCTTTGATTGGAATGTTTTAACACTTCTCATTGGTCCCGATAGCGAGAGGGACGCGCGCGTGAGCGCGAGAGGGACGCACGATTCGAGACAGCGACCGATGCACGGGCGTATCGGTCAAGCGGCGAACGACGAGTGTGTCATCGTGTGTGAAAAAAGCCCAAATTTACTAGATGGTCATCAAAATTGTACACGGTGGGTTTACCTCGCTCCGCTCCGCTTCGCTACAGCTCCAGGTTGCATTATAAAGTTGTGACCTAACAAACCTTACTTTACTATTACTGTGACCAACCGCACTCAATGTGATTATGTGAATTTACATGGGAGCACTTAATTTTATGAACATTTACAAGAATAACTAAATAAATAAGTGGTATTTTATTATAAAACAAATAAGTTGTGATTTGTTAATTCTAAATTGGCAACGAAGTAATTTGCTTAAAAGAGGGCTAGCCCATCGCCGCAGCTATGGAGATGTAAACTGTCAACTTTGGTGTACAATCCGATCATTTGTTGGGTTCAGTACCTTTCCTATAAAAGGAAAAAAGGAAACTATAGAGGATCACTTCGTTATTCTCAGGAACGCGGGAGGTACCAAGTTGAAATAGGTCAAGGGAGTCAAAAACTATAGGGTACTTCCCGTTGACTTAGAAAAGGGAAATTAGGCATAAAGCACGAAACAAAGGGAAACATCAGAACAAAGTAAATTTGTAGTTCTTTCACAAACACTGCCATTTGTGCGGAACCCTCGGAGCCCGAGTCCGGCGCGCAATTGGCCAGTTTTATAGAGAAATACAGTTTGTATTGTATTGTTTGTAAAATGTGCAGGAAAAACTAAATGAGCTGGGACGAGCTGCATTCTAATGCAGTGTTTAGGCCAGCCTAGCTAATTCCATTTCTTACCGTCTCTCATCATCATCATCTCATCATCATTTCTCATCATACAGGTGGTAGTGAAAAGGCTATTTCCTGTTTACATTAGTTACGATAAAATGTATTGTGCACGACTGAAGGAAAGAAGAAATCTATTTTCAGAGATTTTGAAGTAGTCACGTAATTTCACCTATTATTTCCATGCCAAAGTACACCTATAAAGCATTTCCCTTCCTTCAAATAAATTTTCAGAGGAAAGTGGACTTTCCCACAAACAGTCAGTTCTTCCGAGGACTATAAATTTGAAAGTAATCATAATAATGCCAATTTATGACAGACAAAATAATCTATTAGAAATCTATGATTGTTTTATTAGTTAGGTTTCTATGACGGTTGGTTTTCTCTTTTATGTTTCGTCAATCGTTGTTTAGTCACATAAAATATTTTATAATCACGGTTATCTCTATTATTATATCTTGTTTCCTTAGAATCATGTACTTTATAGTTTAGTAATCAAGTGACGAGTTTTATGTCAAGCAATAAGTATGCCTATAGTTATGTTCGAGTACCGCAATCTAAAGAAATGACACAAGCAAATCGCTCAGATGGCCCTGAAAATGATAATTGTGATTTTGATATCCATTTGACCCTTGATTTGATGACTTTTGGACGAAACAACAGAGCTGTCATGTCACATTATGAATGAATATCGACAAATTACGTCAAATAGAAAACATGTATTGATATTTGAAATTGCCATTTGTGAAATTTTGAAAGCATGTTAAAGCGACTTTGTCGAAAAAGGGATATTACAATGTTCAAGATTACTTAAATGACGGGACTGTATGGGGTTAATCTAACTCAACACAGACCTTGCAAAATAATTTTGTAATTATTTAATCCTGCTTATTATTCATAATGATTAAATTGTTCATATTTGTATTAGTTAAGATCAACCAATTTTTAAAGGAGATCTAAAAATCAATCTGTGGGAATTTCTACGCCCTGCTTCTCCCACAGTAGTCCAATGTAGAGACGAGGCAAAAAATTACGTGTGCTAAGTATATGTAAATATCTACAGTAATAAAGTACTTTGACATATGATTTTTGCATTAATTTTCACGTATATCATATCGGATAGATGACGAGCTTGGTAAAAAAATAAAATACTGTAATGTATAGCCAAAGTTCGCGGGTTGAAACTGACAGTTGAAGTTTGGCGCGACAATACCCATGATCAGCGGAAGTTACGTCCTGAATGCAATTGTAACACTTCTACGTTAAGAGTCTGCAGAGCCAAGCGTCAATCTCTTCTCCTTTTCAACCGACTTCGAAGAGGTTCTCAATTCGTCTGTTTTTTTTTGTAAATTTGTTGCGCGATTACTCCGTCAATTATAAACCGATTTTGATGATTCTTGTTTTGATTGGTAGGTCATACTTTAGAGGCAGTCCTATACTATTTTTAACAAAATTGATTAAGCGCTTTTTGAAAAAATCAACAAATACAAAAAATACACAGATGACGTTTTGATGATTACTTTTCATGCACCCATACTTCATTCGCATCCCGACCGGGGAGGACGAAATAGGGCTTGAACTTGAAGCCGGTTTTGTAGGGTTCCGTACCCAACGGGTAAGAACGGAACCCTATTACCAAGACTTCGCTGTCCGTCCGTCCGTCCGTCCGTCCGTCCGTCCGTCTGTCACCAGGCTGTATCTCAAGAACCAAGCTAGCTAGAGAGTTGAAATTTTCACAGATTATGTATTTCTGTTGCCGCTATAACAACAAACACTAAAAAACAGGATAAAAGAAATATTTAAGGGGGCTCCCATACAACAATTCTTTCAATACCACATACAAACTTATGGATGCACCTAGTTACGTACATGGAGTGTGAAAGTAACCGCACCAATAACTTTGTAAACAATATTTTGCTGTGTAAAATCCAAACTATTCACTCCACACCATCGCTTCCATTGAACGGTGGTACGGAACCCTTCGTGCGCGATTTAGACTCGCACTTGACCGGTTTTATTTAAATTATATAACTTGGTGAATTATTTCGCTTGAAAAGGGAATGTATACTGACTCAACACGTCGTCACAATGGCATTCAGGACGTCACTTCCGCTGATGGGTGTTTTAAAACACGTCTAAACTAAATAAAATAAAGAAGTGCACTAGTGGAATGGCTCGACGACCCGAATGGCCGAGGCGGCAGTGACCCTGCCTACGAAGCCAAGGGTCCCGGGTTCGAGTCCCGGTGGGGGCAAATATTTGTTTGATGAGAACGGATGTTTGTACCCTAGTCATGGTTGTTTATCTATCTTAGTATAATATTTATCTATAGAAGTATGTGTATCGTTGTCTAGTACCCAAGATACAGTGAATCCTAGTTTGGGGCTAGATCAATGTGTCTAAATAGTGTCCAAGGTATTATAATTATCATAAAAACCAATAACCCATAATGTATACATCGGTATAATTATTAAGTCCCATTCGATGGGTATTAAAAAAATTAACACATGTAATATGTTGCGAAAAATCGGCATTTTTTCATTTTTTATTTATTTATCCAATGCCACCCTCACAGTTGAGACGAATCTAACGACAACTCTAAAGCTAAATCCATTAAGCAGTTTAGGCTTCAGAGCATGCCAAAGAAATATACATACATACATACATACACCAGAAAAACATAACCCCCCTTCTAGGGCAGTCTGGTAAAGAGTGGGATCTTTTATGGTTTTAGATCTCTCTTATCTTTTTAATATATTGAAAAATCCACGGTACCCCAGCTACCTTTGAGACCGCTTTGAGTATCTGTTTTCAGGAGATCGGCAACGGAGATTTCACACGGTCTCACTCTTAGCCACTCCAAGGCATACCACTTCCGCATATGAGCAGTCCTTCAGGTTGCAGGCGGTCCGACTGTGGAACTCTCTTTCTTGTACGATAAGAGACAGCACCACTCTTGTCTCTTTCAAAAACCGGACAAAAGAGCTCTTAGTCTTTCCTGAGAGTTATAGTATGTATATCATTATGATATATAAACTATATTTGCAGGTATATGTATGTATTGTATTTTAGTCTGGTATATAAGTATTTTATTTTCCGTATTTATATTATATGTATTTTAGTATAGATTAGATATTGTACACTGCCTACCCTTTCATGATACATTTCCCTTTCATGCCTTGGTTTGCTGGAAGAAAATTCTTTTTAGAGACGAGCTCGCCTTTGTACACATAGATAGATAGAAAAATTCAAAATTCAAATAATAGAATGAAAACAGTTTGGCAAATAATAAACCGCGAAACTGGCAAAGGGACAGTGATTTCTGCCTAAAGATAGGTGATGATGTTGTTAAATCCAACGCTGATGTTGCTCGAGCTTTTGAAACATTCTTCACCAATGTACCCGTACTCACAACGGACCGTCTAAATTCATCTCCATTTGAAGCAGAGACTTTATTAAAAAATAACACTAGCGTCAGTAATGTATATTTCAAATTTCATCATGTATATCCCCAGGACATTGTCAAAACGTTTAAATTACTTAACTTAAAAAATACGGAAGACCTGTGGGGTATATCAGTCAAAGTCATTGGTTCAGTAATTCTAGTTATAGCCCCACACTTAGCTTATATATTCAATAAATGTGTTGACGATGGGGCTTTTCCAGACCTCATGAAACACAGTAAACTTATACCGCTGTTCAAATCGGGAGATAAGGGCGATCCTTCAAATTTCAGACCAATATCTGTTCTTCCAACACTAAGTAAAATATTTGAAAAGATTATACTCAATCAAATGCTCTCACACTTCAACCGTACAAAACAACTCCACTCCAAACAATACGGTTTCACTAGGGGTAAATTGACTACGGATGATGGTATTACCCTTATATTTATTCTGCATGGGAGGCCGCACAGGATGCTATCGGAGTTTTTTGCGACCTGTCGAAGGCGTTTGATTGTGTTGATCATAATACGCTATTAATTAAATTAAATCATTACGGAGTTAGAAATAAAGCGTTGGATCTACTAAGATCATACCTAAGCAATAGAATTCAAAAGGCAGAAGTTAACGGCGTAAAATCTGATGGATCGGGTGTTAAAATGGGCGTTTCACAAGGTTCCATATTAGGCCCTTTCTTATTCCTGGTATATATTAATGATCTGCCTTTCATGGTGGAGAAATTAACTGACATAGTGTTGTTTGCTGATGATACTTCACTGGTCTTCAAAATTGAAAGACAAAAAGGAGATTTTGATGATGTTAATGGTGTATTGTCTTTAACCTTGAATTGGTTCACAGTTAATAATTTATTGTTAAACGCTGGTAAAACCAAGTGTATCAAATTCTCACTTCCAAATGTCAGGCAAGTTTAGACCAGTTTAGTGCTAGACAACAGCACGTTAGAATTGGTAAATGATACGAAGTTTCTTGGAATAACCATTGATAGCAAATTGCAGTGGGGACCCCACATAGATAAATTGGCTGGTAAATTAAGTTATGCGGCTTACGCTGTTAGGAACATCAGACAAAGCACGGATGTGGCTACATCTAGGCTAGTATATTTTAGTTACTTTCATAGTGTGATGTCCTATGGTATCTTGTTGTGGGGGAAAGCAGTGGATATTCAAACTATTTTTATTTTACAGAAAAGAGCTATTCGAACAATTTATAATTTAAAACGAACAGACTCCTTAAGAGAGCTTTTTAAAGAAATTGACATACTAACAGTAGCTAGTCAATTTATTTTCGAAAATATAATGTATGTACGCAAGAACCTTACAAAATTTTCCAAACTTAGCGACAGCTGTAATGTTAACCTAAGAAATAATCACAGACTATGTGCGCCCCGTTTTAGACTCGCGAAGGTTAGCAATTCTTTCAAGGGTCAGTGCATTCTCTACTACAATAAGATACCTCTGGAGATTTTGAAATTGCCATTTGAGCAATTTAAAAAGCATGTTAAAGCGACTTTGTCGAAAAAGGGATATTACAATGTTCAAGATTACTTAAATGACAGGACTGTATGGGGTTAATCTGGCTCAACACAGACCTTGCTGTTAATAATTTTGTAATTATTTATTCCTGCTTATTAATCATAACAATTAAATTTTTCATATTTGTATAAGTTAAGCACAACCTATTTTTAAAAGAGATCTAAAAATAAATCTGTGGGAGTTTCTACGCCCTTCTTCTCCCACAGTGGTCCAATGTAGAGAAGAGGCAAAAAAGGACGTTTGTTAAGTATATGTAAATATCTACAGTAATAAAGTACTTTGACTTTTGACTATTGACACATGATTTCTTCTAATGTAACCTTTTACATTTAATATGTGTGTGTGCAATAAAAAAATTTGAATGAATGAATGAATCTCAAAGTATTATGGAATGCTATAAATATCTTCACTGATGCTTCTCTATTGGCTAAAGAGCAGTACTACTACTGTTTACTTTTATACCAATTCAGCTGGCAGTGATTCGGTTCACCATGCACTAGCCTACCTGTACTACATTGTAGTGAATGCGGGTACAGTGTAAAGCGCGTCACGCTTGACCGGTTCATGACTACGGCTGCTAATCGATTTGCTCTGTGTTACGGTAATCATACGGTGTACAGTTCGATAACTGATCTATATCATTGTGAATACAAATAAAACATTATTTTTTTAATTTATTTTATTTATTTGCAGAACTTAACTGTAAAATCTCTTTGCATGTCTTAGAATAATGGTTTTCTAGTGATTCAACCTTAAGATGTCCTGACAGCATGCTTAATTAAATGTTATCTTCTATATAACTTACTTAATTATTTGAGTTATTAAAAATTAATTACTTAAATATGTAAAGTGTAAGTACTTAGTAAGAAGTTAAAAGTTAAATCTGTTTGTTTTATGTTGGCTTCTTTCTACAAATGTTTAAAAGTTTTGTTTTGGAGGTACTAGGGTTTACAAAGATATCTAGGGTTTGTGTTTAAACGATTACCAAAAACGCACCTATTTTACTACCAATAAATTCGAAATGACTGCCAGAATGGATAAATGTCCACCAAATTGTGCTTGGATAAATGATCACCAAACTTTTTTTTATGTTTTGTGCACTTAAGTTTATGTTTTAAGTATTTTTTGTTGTTCTTACATGTCCAACCTAACACGATAAAGGGGGCTTCGCTTCGCTCACCCCCTTCAACTAAGCTACCGCAGTATTTTGCCCTGATATTTTTTGCAACTTTTGGTGTTCATTTATCCATTTTGGGTAGGAAAAAGATGCCGATTTCTAGGGTTTGTTCGTTGGAGATGTCATTGTAAAGACGGCTAGATATTAAGAGTTAGCAGAGGCAACGATACTTAAGTCTAAGGACTTGCTGATGAGAAGCCTGATCATAATTAGGGCGAGCGAAGCGAACCCTAATAGTAGGCCACAATCCAGCGGATCCTAGACTTTATGAAGAAACTATTACAACTATAGGTTTGAGCTTTGACATAGTGATTTAAGGATATGATTCCTCATCATCATCATCATCATCAGCCTCTCAGGGGCCCCACTGTTGGGTAGAGGCCTCCTCATAAACACACCATTCAGCACGGTCCTGCGCAACCCGCGTCCTGCCACCTCGCCACATCGTCGGACCACCTGGCAGATGGTCTGCCGACCGATCTTTGGCCTCCTCTTGGCCACCACTCTGACACCGATCTGTTTATGATTAGTTTCCACGAATATCTTTGTTATCTTACTTTTGAAATAAACTCAAAACTACACAAACAAAACCGGGCAAGTGCGAGTAGGACGTCGGACCCGCACACGAAGGGTTCCGTACCATTGTACACGGAAAAACGTAAAACGACAATCTTTTGTAAGAGTATACCTATCTAATTTTTAATAAAACTACTAGGTAGGACTACATTCAAGGCCGTACATTGAAACATTGAATAAAAGTTTTGTGTATGTAGTATGTAAGTATTGAACTATGTACTCAGGTTGACGAAACTCTTTGCTGATTGAAACCGGAAGTGGATAGAAAGCGAATTACTTTTTTACAGAAATAAAATATATATTAAAATTCTTATTTTTTTTTTATTAATCGTATAGCTGGGCTAAGAGAGCCACAGACTGGCTCCCAGAAAATGCAAAGAGAAAGCGTGGCCGACCCAGGAAGAGATGGAGTGATGAGTTGGGTCTATGGGACGAGGAGTGGAGGGAGACCGCTCAGGATCGGATAGAGTGGAAGAGGGGGAGAGAGGCCTTTGCCCAGCAGTGGGACATGGTGGGCTCGTAATAATAATAATAATAATCGTATAATGACAAATAACTAAGCACAAAAAACGATACCTGCAATTAAAGATCTTTTCCGATAGCATAGGGAGAGTCCAGTTTTCACCGATAAACAAATTAAAACAAAATGGCTAAGCCAACAATTACTTGTATGGGTACTTCTTTTCATTCTTATAAACCGATATGTTATAGTGACAAAAGAAATATACACTCTATGAAAATTTTTAGCTCTCTACCTATTTCGGTTGATCCGGTAGAGGGCGGTGACAGACGTACAGACGGACGGACGGACAGCGGAGGCTTAGTAATAAGATGCCGTTTGGCACCCTTAGGGTACGGAACCCTAGTGAAAGATCAAATAAATTTAATGAATTGCCTAGTGATAATAATAATACCTTGGACACTATTGACACATATTGATCTAGCCCCAAACTAGGATTCCCTGTATCTTGGGTACTAGACAACGATACACATACTTATATAGATAAATATTATACTTATATAAATAAACAACCACGACTAGGGTACCAACTCATCTCCGTTCTCATCAAACTAATATTTGCCCCCACCGGGACTCGAACCCGGGACCCTTGGCTTCGTAGGCAGGGTCACTGCCGACTCGGCCATTCGGGTTGTCAGTGCCTGCGAAAACTTAATTGGTAAAAACATCGATTTGAGATAACATTTCCTTAAGCGTGCTAGAAGCAAAACTGTGCTTTCTTCTAGATCTAAAATTATCAAACGTGTTTTGAATAAGTCTACCTTCTTAAAGGTGCGGAGATGGCCCACTGTCATGGAAAATCGATTATTCAATGGAGAATAAATCTGTCAAAGTAGTTCAATGTAGATGGCGCTAAGTTCGATCAGAGACAGGAAAAATAACCAGGTCTTGGATGTTTATAAATGTGACGTCACTGTTTCTGGTTCCCACAACACAGGGTATCCTAGTGTGAGGCCAGAAGCAATATATGTGCCTGTGTGTATGGAGTAAGTAAGCAAAAAGTCTCGTTCATCTGAGGTTACAAATGAATCACAGAGTAAGTAAAGCAAATTCAGGCAAAGAGTTGAATCAGAAGAACAAATTGTTAATAGCCACTTTGCTGTTGACAAAGAAAAAATATTCAAAACAAATGCGTAATCTTTCCGAGTACACAACTGTGCCTCAGCCACCTCGTCTGGAAAAAGGTGTGACGCTATTTAGTACCTACAGGTGCGTACACTTGTATCTTTTGGCGGTAGTACCGTATTTCACTTTCTACTAGGTCAGTGGGCACATAACTTTCTCTACCAGGAAATGCGATGACTTTATTAAGTTCACTATACATTGGCCGCTCTGACCAGCAACTCAAAATTTGACAGACACATGCGGTCACTGTGTCTCGCTCGGGGACTGACAACGCCAGTACGCCTTTTAAGCGGCATTCAATTTTAACAGCAGCCTGTGCCGTTAAACTTACAATCAGCTGATTGAACCAGCAATGGATGATGTTGTATTATGATACGGTAGTTTTACATCGTTGTTGAGTACAATTATTTGAAGGTTAAATGTGACTTGCATTGTTCGGTTTCTTTTTTATTGATGTCGTTATAAAGATCATTATTCTTGGTTTGTTTTTTGTGAATAGATCGCTAATGGCTTTGTCAATAGATTGGTGATGTTATTATAAATTAAGGTAAGGGTCAAATGTGAATAATTTAAAAGTTATCGAGTGGAAAATTACTTCTCCATACGACGAGAATAGTGAATACCGTAGAACTTAATTACATATATCTTAATTGACTATGTTCACTAAACTAGCTGCAACCCGCGAAAGTCGTACTACGTTTACAGACAATAATGCTGTCAATTTCGGAAGATAACGGAGTTCCAAACAAAATTTATTTAACAAATAATTTTCTGCATTTTTTCCCGTAATTTTTTCTACATTTTAATAGTTATTCTGCTATGTGGGGCGGAGTCAAATCCAACAAATATGAGGTCAATGAAATCGGTCCAGCTGTTCTTAAGTTATAAATGGTGTAACTAATTCGATATTAATATGATACTCTTACTTAGTGGGTGCAGGAGGTTGGAATGAAGAAAATATATAGATAACAAAATATTCTAATCGAAGCGTACTAGTAGCAGCTTAGTCTCTGTCTACCCCTCTACTGAGGCTGGGTGCGCGAGGATATGTATTATGTAACAAAAATACAATGTGTGGCGGGACAAAGATTATGGTAAAACAATAGTCAGCAAGGAAGTCATGGCTTACAGAGATCTATGCAAAGGGGACAAAAGAAAGTACATAGTCAGTAGGTACATATTAAGCCCCCTACTAGCATTATACGCCATCAAAGCTTGTGATTACAACAATGCTTTGACTTGGTATCTCGGAAAAATTAAGATAGTAATTACGTCTCCTGCCCCCCTACTCAAAGTTACTAACAGTATGAATTAGCCTGTTAGTTAGGGGATATTGCATAAAAACATCGATTAAGCAAATGAATCGATACACTCTTCAAACATTTGTAAAGTGGATGCAGCAAATTTGGACAGATTTTGACATTCTTTTTTCAATTTCGATTCTTTCCGATTGTTTTGATAACATCCCTATACCCTTTTAAAAGTGGATCTTATGAAGTTTTAGTTTATCTGTTATATCACTTCTAATATTTTATGAACCGTATCACCGTATACGCTCGACAACACAAAATGTATGGAATATGACATTTGCCAACGAAATGACTTTTTATGGGAAATGTCAAATGGCATACATTTTGACTTACAGACGGACAAACGGATGACGAAGTGGCCTATAAGGGTTCTTGTTTTCCTTTTTACAGTACGGAACAATAAGATGATAGTCTTCGCTATATTTTGATATTAGTATGACAAAGTCTAGCAAAAGATTTCCTAAATTTTCCGCTCCCGTACACTCACTCACACACCCACATTAGTCTTATTACCATTGACATAAGAAGCCTTCTCGTATCAAACAGAGCATGCGTTTAAGGTCGCGCACACACTAAATTGTTGTTTACTTTTTAAATTAGTGAAAGTAACGATTTTGTTTGTAAAACGAAAGAGAAAATGAAATTTTATGGTTCAACGTGTGGTGTAACGTTAAACTGGAGACATATGTCGAATGTGGTTTTTATATTCAGTTCTTTTGTAGGGTTCCGTACCGTATAAGGGAAAAAGAACCATTATTGGATCACTTCTTTGTCCGTCTGCCTGTATACCAAGACCAATTTTCTGAGGAACGGTTGGAGGTATTAAATTGAAATTCAAGCCCCTCGGAACCGTGCAAAAATCAAACTTTCTATTTAAGGTAATACGAAAAAGAAATGGGTTTTTTTCGAATCCATTTACTCGACCATCAAGTCATCTACAGATTAGATTTTTGGTTTAACCTTTATTATGTATTTGATTAAGATTCTCACTAAAGGAAAACGCGATTGGATGAAATATTCTCGATAGTATTTAATTACGAAAACACCTCTAAATTGTTTTATTTTTTCCTGTAAATCCTGTAAATCCGCAAATTTGTTGAATTTTCTTAGTACCCACAAGGGAATCAAAACATTTAGGGTACTTCCCGTCGACCCAGAATCATGAAATATGGTAGTAAGCAAGGTCTTATTGCGTAAGTAAAGAAAACTCCGTTTTTTATATGAAGTTCCTTTACAAAAATATGAGATATGTACGTAACCCTCACTACGCGAGTCTCACTCGTACTTAGCCGGTTTTTTGCGGCGTCTGACAGTGACAGGTTTATTTTATTTTGCGGTGGTCGTCAAAAATTATGGCTTGCACTTTCTAAGTATTAACTAGTATTAACTAGTGTTAATCAAAATGTTCTCTAATGGGCGATAGGCCAATCCCCGGTCACGCAAATGGACAAACGCGGTGTAAGCTCTGCCTATCTATGCCCTCTCCTATGGGAAACGAGAAGCTTTGTTTGTTTGTGTATTAGTTTGTTTGGATATAGATAAGGCAGTGGCTTCGTGAATTATTTGGGAAAGGCGAGAAAAACTGAACTTGTTATATTTTTACCGTCTGCAAAAGAAGGAGGGTGATGTTTTTCGAGAGTAATGTATGATGTAAGTCTATTTAGTAGCACGTGCTACAGCCCAGACGGCGTGACGGATTTTAAAAAAATAAGTGTCGTTGGATTTGTCTCAGTTGTGGGAGCGACATACGCTATACAGTGTGAAAATTCTATATGTTGGATATTAACATCATGTAAGTAACAGGTGCATTCATAAATATTGAATTTTTCAGTCGGGTTAATTGATATCGATTCAACTTTCTTGAACAAACCTTTCTGTAACACTATGTATGCTGACATCACTCCTAGTTATAATAACAAAGCCGCTACACTAACTTTTAGCCAGATTAGAGTTTTTTCTCGCCTCAAATTTGTCTTAGTGGGTGACATCAACCGCTATTCGTGTCAGTAGGTCATCAACTCATGGTGTCAGGTTCACATTCGTGATTCGTGCGTAATGAGGTGACTACGGTGCTAACTTTGGAACCATTTACACTATTTTACCCATATACGGATAACCCAAAGGTAAAATACACATGAAAAGTACAACAAAAATTATTTATATATAAAAACTTTTGGTCATTTGCACATTGGATTTTGGACTTCGGGATGTAGTATTAGGTCAGTGTGTGGTAAATGGGTATATACCTCCTCATAAACACGCAATTCAGCACGGTCCTGAGCAAACCCGCGTCCATTGCTTTCCTGCCACCTCGCCACATCGTCGGACCATCTGGCGGATGGTCTGCCAACCGATCTTTGGCCTCCTCTTGGCCACCACTCTGTCGCCGATCTGGTCCATCTTCCGTCTTCTCGCCGTGCCAAGTGTCCTGCCCACCTCCACTCAAGCCGTGCTATCTGCTTACCCACATCAGCCACCTTGGTTCGGCGTCTGATTTCGGTATTACGGATATGGTCTGACAGCCTGAAGCCTAGCATGGCCCGCTCCATGGCTCTTTGTGCTACCGTGACTTTGTGCACATCAACGTCTCCGTCATGCATGCGTTCATATGCAAAGTCAACACCCAGGAATGCTACATGCCGGAGCTAAGCTACTCTTGTCCACAATGAGGGAGCGATTCTGACCAATTCATGGCTAATCACTAGCAAATAAGGTAATTAGAGACTGCGTTACCTGCTTCAGAGCCAAGCCTGTCACAACTAGTTCAATTATGAAAAATTTACCAAAGGAGCATGTATTGTGAAATTTTTCCAAAAGCGACGAAATTCCTAGATATCCGAATAACAGCTCGTTTCTAATAATTTGTGTCTAATTGATCTAGTTTTCAACTGCGATTCATATCAGAATTTACAAGTCCAGGCGGAGGAGGTCATTTTCAGACTAGGTCACTTTCGGATTGTCACTTTTAGATAACCCGGGAATTCGGCTGGCATATGTCCTACCTCCTAGAAAGCTGTTTATAAGGCTGCAACATGATTTTTAATGGCAACAAATATAATCATCACCAAAATATATTTTTCCTACCCAAAATGGTTAAATGAACACCAAATGTTGCAAAAAATATCAGGGCAAAATACTGCGGTAGCTTAGGTGAAGGGTAAAGCGAAGCCCCCTTTATCATTAGTGTTAGGTTGAACATGTACAACAACAAAAAATACTTAAAACATAAACTTAAGTACACAAAACATAAAAAGAAGTTTGGTGATCCTCTTTATCGAAACACAATTTGGTGGATATTTATCCATTCTGACAGTCATTTCGAATTTATTGGTAGTAAAATAGGTGCGTTTTTGGTAATCGTTTAAACACAAGCCATTTTTAATCGAGGTATCGTTTGTAGCGACTATGATCGATCAATTTATCAATTTCAATTGTATTGCGAATGGAATTACCAGATTCCAGAGATACGAAATAAGTCAACAGACGGACAGACGTACATTAAAAATCGGTTATTTGCGGGTCATAGTCGCACGAGAAGGGTTCCGTAGCATCGTACAAGGAAACATAAGCACTAAAAGTAATATAACAAAATCCCACCGTGCGGCATTGCGACAAGAGCGAAGTGGTATTGAAAAATCTGCAATCAACTCTCGCACGAAATATATGTATGTGTGTTCATCTGTTCCTACAAAACATCACATCAAACTCAAATCATTTATTGGAAGTAGGTTAAAATTAAAGCAATTTTAAAAGTCAATCACTTATAAGGAGGAGGAAAATTAAAAAATAAATTAAAAACTAAACTAATGAGTACTGATTATGGTTTGTGTTTGAAAAAGGAAATTACCCTTTCAAGTGGTGATTCATGGCTGAATCTCGCACAGGCAAAGGAAACTCCATTGACTCTAACAGTGCGAAAATACGCCCATCGGAGAAGATATCACCAAGAAACTCTACGAGGATGGCATTTTTATGCCACAATGTAAAATATGAAAATAATCTAATCTCATGACAATCAGACATCATGACATCATCAAACTACTTATCAGAATTTGCCAAATTAGGTTCATTATAAGCGTCTTGATCGTCCACTAAATGGAGGCGATGGAGCGTCATATTAAATCAAGACACATGGCAGTGGGAAATGCGGTGTCACATTTCAAAGTTTCAAGAAAACTCAGAAAACAACATAAAAATAATTATTTCCGAACGTGGATATCAACCCAGAACTTAAAGATTGCACAACCGATATCAAGCTGGCGTAGTTGGAGGCAAAGAATTTCATTCATCTAATATTAGGTTCAAAAACGCGTCGCGTGATCTTCCAACTACACCTGACACTTTCACCGCAAATGAGGTTGAAATGTAATATATTACAGGAAGAAGTGAATATAATTTGACAACTTTGATGGATAGACAGCCACCAACTACACCAGCGCTATCTGCAATAAGCTTTTCAGATTAGGTGCCATTGCGCCAATACAACCATTTGATAGGCCATGAAATCTTCGATCATATTTGAAGCATGATGGTTTGTTATTTATGGCGACCCGAATGACCGAGTCGGCAGTGACCCTGCCTACGAAGCCAAGGGTCCCGGGTTCGAGTCCCGGTGGGGGCAAATATTTGTTTGTTGAGAACGGATTTTCTACCCTAGTCATGGTTGTTTATCTATCTAAGTATAATAGTTATCTATATAAGTATGTGTATCGTTGTCTAGTACCCAAGATACAGGGAATCCTAGTTTGAGGCTAGATCAATGTGTGTAAATAGTGTCCAAGGTACTATTATTATTTCATCGCGGCGGGTGTTAAAACACATTTCTTGTATGGGGACCCCTTAAGTTTAGAAAAACTTGTGTAATTCATCATTTGCGAAAATTTCAACACTCTTCCTATTAGGGTTCGCGAGATACAGCCTGCTGACTTACGGATGGACAGACAGACAGCGGAAGCTGAGTAATAGGGTCCCGTTTGGCTCCCTACGGGTACGAAACCCTAAATAATAACATGTGGACAGCGAGCCCTAATCGAAGACATTTGAAATCGAACGTAATAACATCAGTAACAAGTGGGTTAGGTTAAGAAAACGAGGCACGTTCACACGTCGACGTTTATTTCCGACGAAAATTATAGCAATTCACAACAAAACTGGGTCAGACAAACCTGTTGCTCGGAGGAATTTTGTATGGCGTGGCGTCTTAAGACTTTTAAGTCTAGCTGCTTTTTTTCTGAAACTGGGTGGTAAAAGTACACCACTTCATTGTAGGCAAAGGTATTTAAATTGTTCTGTGATCACGTTTGACGATAGGGCTTTTAACGTCCGTTTTCTGTTTCTGTTCTTTTAGATTCTGTCGATTTTAAAAAGTTCTGGAGTAGCATTGTCACGTAAATATTATTTTCTTTTTGCATTCATGTCTAGTCGTAATACGACACTCAATTCTTTTACAGCTTAATTCTTTTGAGAATTATAGATATATGTATTTAGTATAGGCAACAAATATAATGATCACCAAAATATTTTTTTCCTACCCAAAATGGATAAATGAACACCAAAAGTTGCAAAAAATATCAGGGCAAAATACTGCGGTAGCTTAGGTGTAGGGTAAAGGGGGTGAGCGAAGCGAAGCCCCCTTTATCCTTCGCGTTACGTTGAACATGTAAGGACAACAAAAATACTTAAAACATAAACTTAAGTACACAAAACATAAAAAGACGTTTGGTGATCCAAACACAATTTGGTGGACATTTATCCATTCTGGCAAATTTTTGGTGGACATTTATCCATTTTGGCATTTCAAATTTATTGGTAGTAAAATAGGTGCGTTTTTGGTAATCGTTTAAACATAAGCCTTTAGTATATAAATTATATTCATTATAACTTAATTACTAGTGGCTCTGTGAGCCGCAGACCTCGCGAGTCGGTTGGTGGAAAGCTGAACTTCTAATATACAAACTTATGAATGCACCTGGTTACGTACATAAAGTATGAAAGTAGCCGCGCCAATAATTTTGTAAATTACATTTTTCGATCTAAAATTCTACCTATTGACTATTCACTGTAATTACATAGCCCTATGATGTCAATCTCACGGTCTCCACAAATCCAATGACGCCTAATTTTTTAGGGTTCCGTACTAGAAGGGTTCCAAACGGGACCCTATTACTAAGACTCCGCTGTCCGTCCGTCCGTCCGTCCGTCCGTCCGTCCGTCTGTCACCAGGCTGTATCTCAAGAACCTAGCTAGCTAGAGAGTTGAAATTTTCACAGATTATGTATTTATGTTGCCGCTATAACAACAAATACTAAAAAACAGGATAAAAGAAATATTTAAGGGGGCTCCCATACAACAATTCTTTCAATACCACATACAAACTTATGGATGCACCTGGTTACGTACATGGAGTGTGAAAGTAACCGCACCAATAACTTTTTAAACAATATTTTGCTGTGTAAAATCCAAACTATTCACTCCACACCATCGCTTCCATTGAACGGTGGTACGGAACCCTTCGTGCGCGATTTAGACTCGCACTTGACCGGTTTTTTTATCTGTCAAGCTGTTTGGGCTGTAACCTCATGTTTCCAAAATGAAAAAATAATCCGTATAATTATCGAACCTGCTCACAAAATTTCACGAGAATCGTTTGAGAAATGCGGCCTGTAGAGGAAAACAGTCGGACAGAAATCCGGGACATACGAAAGCATTTTTGCCCCAACTGAAACGTAGAAACTCGCTTGGTCAATAAAGAATGACAATAGTAAAACAAAACGCCCTTGATATCATAATATGAACTGTATAACACGGTCAGTAAAACAGTAGGTTCTGATCTCTCTCTCCCTGCCATATGACCCCTACGCGTGAGAGAAATCAATCACAATTTATCATCAACCAAGGCTCGAATGCTTAATCGACAACTCGAAATTTGACGGAAACTCAAACTCATCTGTTATGGGCTCGGGAATCGACACCGCCAGTGCGACATTTAAGTGGCACTTAATTTGTGCAGAATTCGCGAACAAGCTAAACAAAAGAAAGCTAATAAAAATTGCTGAACAAACTTGTTGTCTTGTGTGTAAATCATGAGAGACTCTGGTGAGAAGTGTGTTACTGTCACTTTACTTGGGGAAAAGTGTGGTTTGTTCACGCCGAACATAATTGTTCATACATTTCTCAGCTAGTTGAGAAAAAAGTATGAGAGTATTTTAGATACAAGATATTGTTTTTGATGATAACATTGTAAGTAGGGATCGGGAAGTGGAGAACAATAGTGTAATAGGGTAATAAGTTGATTCGATAATTTTCTATTAACAATTTCTTGTATTATTAGACATTATTTTTTATGGTATTGGGAAATGGTTTTCCTGTTTCATATACACTGCGCATGTATATTCCAAGTCGTTTGTTTATGCGGGCCAATTATTTTTTAACACAAAACTTAGTACATTTGATTAATTGTTTTTAAAATGGCCAACCGTGTCATTGTCAGAACCGTGTCACGTAGTTTATATAGAGTCTTCGCGTTAGTTAAAAATATATGATACAAAAAACACCACATATCGCTGAATAAATTCACCAAGTTAAAAACTTAAATAACCGTCTTCAAGTGCCAAGCCCTATTTCTTCCACCCTGTGCCCTATCCCAGAAAACTTTACAAGTGTACAATTCGACAAAATTGTCAAATTGTAAACAAAAAAATGTACCACAATAATTACAAATATGTATTCGTTACAAGTTTGCAGTACACAAATATGTCACTTGTGTGAAAGCGTATCACAAAGAATGTTACATAAGCTACATAATTGTAGGATTGCTGATTTGTAAATATACAAGCGAAAAAATGTAATTTTACAACTACAAATATGTAACAATTTATTTAGCTTCTTTGATTTTGACAGTTGAATGAATGAATGAATGTTTATTTACCATAAATGAATTACATTTATATTTCTTATTTAAGTTGTATTCTTAGTTATAACATTTTATGTGGTCTCGTTGATCCATACACTAGGAAGATCTGTATTGTATGGAACAGCGTTTCCGTCTTAAATGTGTATCTTATACAATTATATATTATTATTATTTTAACAATATCTTAAGTTTCTGTACTTAAGTATTATTCGCATTGTTCAGTCAGTAACTGTTCTGTAGGATCAAGAGCGTGACTTCTCCGCGTCGGACGTCTAAGGTTTCCACCAATAGTCTGTGGTAGATATTCGACGGTAGATTTACTCACTCTGAACCTCTGTTTAAATGTAAAATCCGATATGGTCAAAGTTAAATTTTTACGTTCTCTGTATGTCCTAGGACGACTTAAAATGAATTCTTCTTCACTATCACTGATACTTGAACTAAACATTTCGTGGTACTAACAAAGGGTTGGAATCGCTAAATATTTTAAAATATACTGCAATTACTAGTATTCGTATGGTAGCAAGAGGGTGTGACACACGTTTAGAGAATTTTTAAGTTGTAGGTACAATTCTACATATATGTATAATTATTACTACAATTTAATGTAGCACAAAACCATTGTCAGCTACAAATTTGTATGTTTTCCGGAAAATACATGTATCGTATGTAAAGTTTTGTGATACAATAAATTGTAGAATTGTCAATACAATTTACATATTTTTAAGAATTTTCCACTACAAATTTGTTAATTGTATATTTTGTGGTACGCACACTTGTATTATTACAAACTTGTAAATTAACATTTGTAAAATTGTAATTGTAAGTTTTGTGGGATAGGGCACTGGTCGGTATACGAATGAAGTTTAAGCATATGAAAAGTCCTGACCAAAACTTTTGCTGCACGGAACCACAAGTCAAAACGTCATCTGTGTATATCTATTTTATTTTTGTCGATTTTTTCCAAAAGCGCCAATTCAACTTTGATAAAATTTATATGGGGCAACCTTTGAAGTATGACCTGCCAACCAAAACAAGAATTATCAAAATCGGTTCATATTTGACGGAGAAATCGTGTATCAAACACAAAAAAAAGATGATGACAATTAATTCATCATCTTTTTTTTGTGTTTGTTTGGTTGTTTGTTTGTGTGTTTGGTTGGTTGGAGGTTCAAATAAAATTAAATCAAATAGATAGAAGTCTTCCTTTTTGAAGTAGGTTGAGAATTATCAATCAATTTCACGATATGGCCACGACATATAATCTAAGACAATAGTAAATAGTTTCATTGAAATCAGCAAAATAAAAAGTCGCCCGAACCGCGCTCAACGGTGATGGCTCCTTTTTTCTTCATTAATGAAAACGCACGAAACGCACCCAACTTTCTGTTTACGAAAAATCACGACGCACGAACCTACCCCTATTTCAAAGTAAAGAAAATAAATTCAAACTGAATCTTTTAGTTGGCTGTGGTTTTGTATTTTAGTTCGATATTGGCATGTCATAGTGTTTAAGTTTATACTACTCTACGCGGTCTTGTGGATCAAAAAATAAGACCTGTGCCAGCCTGGCAGAGAGATTAATTTGCAATAGGGTCCCGCATCAGGAAACTGTTGCCTAAGGAACCCTGAAAATACATTCATCCATGTTCCAAAAGAAGATTACTCTCAGACCATTTCTACATCATTGGTCATTCTTCAATCTATTTGTAATATCAACCCAGAAAGCCGCAAAATTCAGATTAAACTTTACTGTTCCACTTTTATAATTAAAGATAAGATTTTGTGAATTGTTTCGTTTCACCGAAACTCCCAACGGCTATGACTTAAGTTGTTTGCACGATTAACTTAATAGAATAAGCTCAACTTTCCATTTTGTTCTTTTGATCTCATCCAAAAAAAAACACTTCCCGTATTGCTACAAAAAATATTAAACGTAGTTTAACCTCAAAACAAACGTCATATACGTTTCTGTCTTTAAACAAGTGTTGAACAAGAGTTTATTTTTTGTGGTAGGATCCGTAGGTTAGGTTAAATAGGTTAGGTAGGTAGGAGGTTAAACTATGTGTTATTTTTTTTATAGTAACACGGCCAATTCAAACGCTGTCATTCTTAAACGTTATCAGGTTTCTTGAAGAGCCAAGTCCCTAACTCTACTAGGCGTAATACTACAAGCCCTATAAATACCTTAGTAAAAATTGGTAAAGTGCGTGTTGGCACTCGCACACGGAGGGTTCCGTACCATTGTACAAGAAAAGTTAAGTTAAGTAGTTCAAACTTAAAAATACGCTTGTATTTGTCACGTTAAAACAAATCAAACGAGTCAGAACTCGGGGGTTTAATAGTAGCCGTTGAAGAGTTCCACTATCCACCTTCAGGTTCCATCATCAGATCAGCTCGATTCCCTCAATAATCCATCAACTACTCACCGAGACGATTCTAAACAGCCCAAACTCGGTAGGGTTGCGTTATTTTATTACAGAGTTCCTGTGACCACCATCCGGCTCCATTATCAGATCAGCCCGATGGTATCATAATATTGCATTGTCACTGAACTTACATAATTATTCCAAATTTTAGCTCAATCGGAAACCGGGAAGTTGGTCACAATTAATTTGCAAGATTTGTTCACATAGTTAAAGGTGGACCTAATAAAAGCGTGGCAAAAATAATAAAACAAAAATAAATTATTTCACAACGTGGATTCGAACCCAGAGCTAGAAGACTGCGCGACCGATACGAAACTAATTACGCCACCACAACCATGTGTTAAGCTGCGAAATCAAGGATTTTATTTGAATTATGTTATGAGTTGTTGGTGTAAAACCACGTCTCTTGTCCACACATCATTAAGTCCCCATGGAACCCTTCATTTTTTTTCGCCGTAGCGGCAACAATACACCCTCAAGACCCCCAGGCATCATATGATGCCAATTCCCCGTTACTGGTTTTGAATTTTATTACCACGGCATAAGGTTCAAAGGCTTTGAGAAGCTGCCTATTACTGTTCACCAGAAAGAGCCCGCTGATGGACAGCCAGAAGGGCGGACAGCGGAGGCTTAATAATAGGGTCCCGTTTGGCACCCTTCGGATGAAAAACCCTAAAACGTATGGCCATTCCCTTTCATAGACCTATCTGCCTATTTTTAGATTGCAAATGCCATCAATAGATAAACATTGTGATCCATATAAACAAAATCTTAACTTGTGAAGGAAATGCAAAATGTCTCCCAGCTGATGCATAATCTAACACCTCAATAACGAAATTAATTAAACTCAGGTTATCATAGACTTACCGCCATGCTTACCAGCTGCCTGATCCTCCCTTATGGCCAACGCTTGAGGGTGTATAATCCTCTGTTTGGTACAGTGTTGCTAGGTGTGTTTTGTGTCCAATGACTCGATTCGCGGACGTTGCCCGTTGACAAACAGAGCGTGGTAGAAACGCATTGCTGGCATAACTGCCCAGAGATACCTACCACGATGATGCTGGCATGCATTACGTCACAACTTTTCTCATACGAGGTGGCAGCGGCGACTTTTATGACATGCGTGGGGTATACCATGAATCTGCTGATTCGGGGCAGTATTAAGCCTGACCCTCACCAGACCTTTGACAGTCACTAAAGACGCAACCAATAGTTTCTTTCTTTAATGTTTTCAGTTATTCTTTAAAACTTTATATCAAAAGACAAAGTTTTGGGTTTTCCTATTACTTGAAACCCTCTGAGCCTCATAAGCAGAGTCTCCATACAAACATTTTTTTATTATAATAATAATACCTTGGACATTATTTACACCCATTGATCTAGCCTCAAATAGGATTCCCTGTATCTTGGGTACTAGACAACGATACAAATACTTATATAGATAAACACTATACTTATATAGATAAACAACTATGACTACGTTACAAACATCCGTTCTCATTAAACAAATATTTGCCCCCACCGGGACTCGAACCCGGGACCCTTGGCTTCGTAGGCAGGGTCACTGCCGACTCGGCCATTCGGGTCGTCAGTTGGTTATTGGTTTTGAACTGTATTACCAAGCCTTAAGATTGGAAATAGCCAATTTTTGAGGCCATGGATTGGGTGGCTCACGCACTACACGGTCAGTTTCATTGTCAGCCAGTAAGCCTTATCATGTTATTTTGACTACTAGGAATTTTAGACGCTAATGAAAAAATAACCAATCAGGAGGCCTCATTATTTTATTCTGACATCTGGAAAGTGCTATCAGAATCCCTTTAAAATTGACAAATAGACCAATGAAAAGGCAGCTCGTCAAAAATAATCGTGTTCTAATTGGTTGATATAGATATTCCTAGATGTAAGGGAGTACTTGATAAGGCAACAGAACATCACATAAACAAGCAAACTCGCTATAAGAGAATCATCAATGCTCAACATATAGCAGTGATGTATTTAGGTTGCGTTCAAACTGTATTTAGCGACTGTCAGAAAACTTGTGCAAGTCAGCCTTAGTGTTGTAACCCTACATGGTGCAACATAAGGGTTAAGTAATATTTAAAGGCCAGTATTGAATCGCAAATCAAAAATACTGATTTGCACAGCAAAACACTTTTTATGTTTTAAATATTTTATGTGTACTGAAGTTTATGTTTTAAGTATTTTTTGTTGTTCCTAAATGTTCAATCTAACACGAAGAATAAAGGGGGCTTCGCTTCGCTCACCGCCTTTACCCTTCACCTAAGCTACCGCAACATTTTGCCCTGATACTTGCTGTGCAAATCAGTATTTTTGATGTGCAGTTTAATATTTTCCATATTTAAAGGATTATTGTAGGACATAATGACAGGTGAGGGATTAAAACTACTAAGATACCACCGATGTAGTGACCGAAGTGTTTCTCCTACAACTTGTTAACATAAGTATTAAACTTACAGCTTCCTCAGTCTCTTTGTGTTTCAAGCAAACTGTTCAATAGTAATTTAAAATGGCTTGTGTTTAAACGATTACCAAAAACGCACCTATTTTACTACCAATAAATTCGAAATGACTGCCAGAATGAATAAATGTCCACCAAATTGTGTTTGGATATATGATCACCAAACTTCTTTTTATGTTTTATGTACTTAAGTTTATGATTTAAGTATTTTTTGTTGTTCTTACATGTTCAACCTAACACGAAGGATAAAGGGGGCTTCGCTTCGCTCACCCCCTTTACCCTTTACCTAAGCTACCGCAGTATTTTGCCCTGATATTTTTTGCAACTTTTGGTGTTTCTTTTATCCATTTTGGGTAGGAAAAAATAATTTTGTGATCATTATATTTGTTGCCATTTAAAATATGGCAAACTGCTTCTTAGTCAATTTTCACATTTCAGGCATACTGCTTCATTGGCAATCTCTCCATAATGGCATACAACTTGCAAGGCCCAACATCTTTTTGGTTATAATGCCGTCGTTGGCATTTCGCATTTAAGGTAACTAGATCAAACGGGTTCTAATCGACTGGACGATCGGTCAAAACATATTAATATCAATAAGTAGTGAAGTGACACATAAAGTTGCTCTAATACACCTGTTTCATAAAAACCTCTTAAATTTTTGTTACAACTTCTATTTCATACATATGCACTGGCCTGCAAAACTAAGTATCACACTTTTAAAATTGCAATAACTTTTTAATATCTAGATAAATTTTCAAAATAAAGAGGACTCGAAAAAGAGTTTAATTTTGTACTATCGTTTCAAGGGAAATTGATAAAATTTGCTTTAAAACGTTTTTTTATTGTAAATCTCTAACTTCTATAATTTAGAAAAAAAAAAGTGTAGTACTTAGCATGCCAGTGTATTTATGTAAGCAAATAATAACTGTCCCAATTTCGGTCTCAGCTGCCTGGACATTATTGTACATTCAGACCGAGCCATTCGTTTTCTCTGAACGAAATATGCTAATGAGAAGGTGCGATTTCGATAACTTAAAACCGGCTTCAAGTTCAAGCCCTATTTCTTACTCTCCGGTCGGCGATGCGAATGAAGTCTGTGTACTATCGAACCATCTGAATCATGACCCACCATAAGCTTATTTTGCTAAACCCCTTAAATGCAAGTAGGTCGAAATTCGCTTGAAGGTTTATTTCCTTGGTAACGAACTTGTTATCATTTGATTAGACACTGACAGATAGATCTTACAAGTTTGAAAGTTTCAAACGAATTATCAGGCAAGTGGGTCATGATTCAGTTGGTTCGATTGTACATGAAATGTCCTCATCAAAACTTTTTCTGCACGGAACCACAAGCCAAAACGTCATTTGTGTATATTTTTTTTGTTTTTTTTTTATTTTTTCAAAAAACGCTTAATCGATTTTGATACAATTTGTATGGTATCACCTCTGAAGTATGACCTACCAATCAAAACAAGAATTATCAAAACCGATTCATAATCAACGGAATAATCGCGTAACAAACATACAAAAAAAAAACAGCGGAAAAGAGAAGAGATAGAGCTCATATATTGGTAGCCAGAGTTATTTGGCGCGTTCTGTGCCTGTTGCTTCTTCAGCTGTCAATTATTTTGTCGAAACAAACCCACGCTGACGAAATTTTGGTGATTCAGAACATCCACTTTCTCTGTTTCCTCAAACGGTGAGAAGAATACTTTATTTATTTACTTCACAAGATAACCGATGACCTCATCATTTCAAAATTCACTTTAGTATTTTATCTCTGGAACGTAATACGTAAAATCAGAAACCGCTCAAGTGCGAATCTAACTCGCGCACGAAGGGTTCCGTACCACCGTACAATGGTAGGGATGGTGTGGAGCGGATAGTTTGGATTTTACATAGCAAAATGTGGTTTACAAAGTTATTGGTGCGGCTACTTTCACACTCCACGCACGTAACCAGGTGCGTTCATGAGTTTGTATGAGGTATTGAAAGAATTGTTGTATGGGAGCCCTCTTAAATATTAATTGTATTATGTTTTCAGGGTTCCGTACCCGAAGGGTTCCAAACGGGACCCTATTACTAAGACTCCGCTGTCCGTCCGTCCGTCTGTCACCAGGCTGTATCTCACGAACCGTGATAGTTAGACAGTTGAAATTTTCACAGATGATGTATTTATGTTGCCGCTATAACGCACACGCAAAATAGGCGCTTTCGTCGTCGACTTGCGGAAACCAGCCCGTCTTACAAATAGGGTCCCGTTTGGCTCCCTTCGGGTACGAAACCCTAAAAAAGGTTCAGTGTAAATAACATTTTTAATTCCCTCTTTCGTTATGTATCGATGTGTGCAGTTTATATTTTAACCGATTCGTCATTAATAAATAGTTACCGAATGGAATATCAGTCGGTAATACAAGTCCCAGCTCAAGGTTGTCAGAGAGCGATGGAGGGCAGCACCTTGGGAGTAAAACGCATAGACCGCATCAGAAACCATACTGCGTTCCAAAACTGGCGTTGCTGATGTACGCGTGGAAACCGCGACACTCAAACGGAACTGGGCCGGACACGTGACTCGAATGCACCCGGACAGATGGGCGAAGATAGTCACTGACTGGGTGCCTACAGACGGACACCGGCGTAGGGGAAGGCCCAGAAGGAGACGGAGGGACGACCTGGATAGGTTTCAGTCAGATTGGGCCGGCATGACGGCCGATAGGGATTTGTGGGTACGATCAAGGGAGCCCTTTGAAAATAAAAAAACAAGGTGTAACAGGAATGCGTAGTCAAATTTTAAGGGGATGTTAGGGAAATAATTCTGGGCAACTTTCACACACCGATTTGACCAGAGCAACTTTATTTTTGAAATATTACAGTTGAACATTTCACACCAGAATACCACAGGGACAGTCCTTCTCTTAATATACACTGACGAGCAATGAAAAAGTTCCAGTGACATAGCACCAAATTACTCCTAAACGGGAAAGGCTAGCTTAATGACGCCGTCTGAAATATTGAAGAACATTTAACAGCGCATCAGAATATTACCAATTAAAAACGTACTTTTTAATTTATGAAGCTAGGTTCTATCTCCGAGATATTGAGGTGTTTGTCGGCATTTCGTGGGCGCAACTTTTTTATTGCTGGTCAGTGTATTTAAAAGTCATTATCTTTCCTTATATTATGTAGAAATTATTTCAGCATTTACAAGTTTAAGATATTGTATTTATGTAGGCACTCTTATATACAATTTATACTATAAATATATAATGAAAATTGATCCAACACAAAAGCCAAAGGGATTCGATCTCCCAAGAAAACATTGGTGCCAATTTAGACTCCGGACTGGACATGGCCGCCCCGGAGAGTTCATGAACCGACTTGGATGGAGGAGTTCAGCGGCTTGCGACTGCGCGGCTCAACCTCAAGACATGAACCACATAATTAGGAACTGCCCCCACAGAAAATATAATGGTGACCCAGCAGACGGGGTTACCACAACGTGTTATGCCGATTCAGATTAGGAACCTAATTTGATCCGCAAAGTTACCGTGACCGTCTTAAAACAAGTCTTGGTGTTAGGTCAATAAAGCCCATTATGGCGAATTGGAACGGAAACGGTTGCCATGGTGATGGTCTTGTTTTGAAACTAATTTAAATCGGAAAAAGGGTTGTGGTATTCCAATGGCGTAACCCAATGGGTTAAACTTGGACATAAACTTGCAATATACGAAACGACTGTTACGATTTAAGTCATACGACTAAATAAAATAATGTTTTTTTATTGTTTTATATTATTTATTAATTATGTATATATATAATTTATACATACCTCCATTCGGGTCACTGACGACACGAATGGCCGAGTTGGCAGTGACCCTGCCTACGAAGCCAAGGGTCCCGGGATCGCGTCCCGGTGGGGGGTTGCCATGGTGATGGTCTTGTTTTGAAACTAATTTAAATCGGAAAAAGGTTGTGGTATTCCAATGGCGTAACCCAATGGGTTAAACTTTGACATAAACTTGCAATATACGAAACGACTGTTACGATTTAAGTCATACGACTAAATAAAATAATGTTTTTTTATTGTTTTATATTATTTATTAATTATGTATATATATAATTTATACATACCTCCATTCGGGTCACTGACGACACGAATGGCCGAGTTGGCAGTGACCCTGCCTACGAAGCCAAGGGTCCCGGGATCGCGTCCCGGTGGGGGCAAATATTTGTTTGATGAGAACTGATGTTTGTACCCTAGCCATGGTTATTTATCTATCTAACTATAATGTTTATCTATACAAAGTATTTGTATCGTTGTCTAGTACCCAAGATACAAGGGATATAGATATAAGGGAATCCTAGTTTTGGGCTAGATCAATGTGTGTAAATAGTGTCCAAAGTATTATTATTATTTATATTATTGTACACATAGTCTATCCCCTGCTCAGCAATCGATCAGCAAAAGATAAGCTCGCCTTTGTACACTATTTATATGTAAGTATTTTTGCCTGTATATTATTCTAGTCTGCTGAATTCAAGATAATAAGAACTATCGATGAAGGGCTGCCTGTGCTCGGCAGACGTAAAAACCGGTCAAGTGCGAGTCTAAATCGCGCTCGAAGGGTTCCGTACCACCGTTCAATGGAAGCGACGGTGTGGAGTGAATAGTTTGGATTTTACACAGCAAAATATTGTTTACAAAGTTATTGGTGCGGTTACTTTCACACTCCATGTACGTAACCAGGTGCATCCATAAGTTTGTATGTGGTATTGTTGTATGGGAGCCCCCTTAAATATTTATTTTATCCTGTTTTTTAGTATTTGTTGTTATAGCGGCAACAGAAATACATAATCTGTCAAAATTTCAACTCTCTATCTAGCTAGGTTCTTGAGATACAGCCTGGTGACAGACGGACGGACGGACGGACAGCGAAGTCTTAGTAATAGGGTCCCGTTTGGAACCCTTCGGGTACGGAACCCTAAAAACAAACATAGTATACATTGCCTCTGGAACCACACTAGAATACCCTGTGTCCTGGAAATAAGAAACAGCGTCGTGACACACATATAAACCTCCAAGAGCCAGGGATCTTCGACATCAGTAATAATTCTTCGCGAAAAATTACGTTACTCGCTAATTGAACCATGGCCTGTTTGGAACAGCATGGATAACCAATCTTCACAGATAACAGACCAAATCGATAATCTGCATGACAAAAAAACATTTGTCTGCTCAAGTTGACATAATACTACTACAGTGCTGCTAAAATATTCTTGCAAGTGGAAAGGACACGGGAAGATATTGCGTTTTTTTTTTTTTTTTGCTCACAAATCTTTTGTTCACAAAAGCGCGTGAATATATGCCCTCTGTTTGGCAGCGGTTGTGGCTCTGCCTACCATGTGAGAGGTCTCGGGTTCGATTCCCGGCTGAGGGTAAAAAAAACCCCAGATCTTGGATGTTTATGTGTGTGTGACGTCGCTGTTTCTGGTTCCCACGACACAGGGTATCCTAGTGTGGGGCCCGAAGCAGTGTAAGTGCCTGTAGGTAAATGTTTATGTTTATGTTTTATAGAGGCAGTTGCGGTATAACTGAAAGTACTATTGAGTACATTACCGGGGCAAACTCTACCAAGGGATTCATTAGCCGTACCCTGAGTGGAGGTTTCCAAGACCCATGCTTATCATATCATAAAATCTTTTGATATATCTCAGTACATTGATCCGAACAGCTGCACACAAGTTACTTAGAAAGTCACAAAGCGTTTTTAATACTTACTTACTACTTTATTGCACAAAATCAGAAGATAAAGATACATCAAAATGGAAACTAGATGTACAAAGGCGAGCTTATCTTTTGAAAGAGATTTCTTAAAGCACACCTACGATGGACAGGATAGCATTGAAGAATAGTACATAGTATTAAGTAATGCGTCATATATTTTTTGTTAGATCTTACACTAATCCCACGAAAAGCGCTGTCTTGTAAAGGAAGCCTTCCCTTTCGGCAGAAAAAAATGGGAAATATTAAACTGCACATCAAAAATACTGATTTGCACAGCAAATATCAGGGCAAAATGCTGCGGTAGCTTAGGTGAAGCATAAAGGGCGTGAGCGAAGCGAAGCCCCATTTATCCTTCGTGATAGGTTGAACATGTGAGAACAACCAAAAATACTTAAAACATAAACTTGAGTACACATAAAATATATAAAACATAAAAGTGTATTTGCTGATCCTTTTTTGCTGGGCAAATCAGTATTTTTGATGTGCGATTAAATACTAGCCGAAAAAAATATCGCAGCAACACTGTACCTTCGGTCAGACACTTTCACTCACTTTCCTTACTGCCTGGTCGTTATTTAATTTGGATTTTTGTTCATTTTCACTCTATTTCGGTAATCGTCAGCGTACCGCCGACAAGTGAGATCGGTTCGACGACCTCGGTGATCGATTGCGCCACTCTCTTAACCCAGGGCTAGTGAAATAACTGTCAACTAAAGGATTGTTTGTTGTTTTGGTTTAGCTAAACGTGGGCACATCTGAGCCTCGGCCATACCGTATGGGAAAACTGGTGACGGTATGTTATGTTGCGTTAAACTGAAATTCAAATATTTTATTGCAATTTGGCAAAAATAATGCACTTCAAGTCAAACACTTATTTATAAAAGGAGAAAAACATAACATAGCGTCACGCCTTTTCCCATTTGGGGTGGCAGAGGCACAATTGTGCCCACTATGAGCCAGTTAGACGACCCGAATGGCCAAGTCGGCAGTGACTCTTTCTACGAAGCCAAGGGTCCCGGGTTCGAGTCCCGGTGGGGGCAAATATTTGTTTGATGAGAACGGATGTTTGTACCCTATTCATGGTTGTTTATCTATCTAAGTATAATATTTATCTATATAAGTATGTGTATCGTTGTCTAGTACCCAAGATACATGGAATCCTAGTTTGGGGCTAGATCAATGTGTGTAAATAGTGTCCAAGGTATTATTATTATTATTATGTTTTTTAATCCTGTAATACTTTATGATGGGGATAACGAAATTTAGCTTAGAACACAATTATGTCGAAATCGTTTTCTTAGTTTGGGCCTTCGAAAATTTTCGACTGACTAGTTCATTGATACAATTCCAATATTAATATATAAATTAGTTAAACAATAAATTTCTAAATCACAATCCTAAACCTTTCAAGGATATCGTGACAGATGTTTGAGAAAAAGAATCAAGCTTGGTTTTAAAATGCACCATTTAAGTCACCTTTTACTGGAGCAATAGTCTGAGCCTTCACCAAGATGTTTGCAGCCGAAAGTCACCCAAAGACCTAGAAAACATTCATCCTAATCCGTCTACCAAGATCATTGTCTATTCGACACGCATTCTTCTACCATCGATACCTGCATCCGGTAAAAATAGACCTAGTTAATAAGTACCTATTGTACACGTACAACCATTACAAACTTTAATTAATGAATAAATCCGTTAGGGAAACCAAAATACTTTGGGCGTGAAGGTATGTAGGTATATCAGGCAAAGTACCGCCTAATTTTGCCAGTTATTCAATATTCCATTTTGAGTTACAGGGGTATTTCTGTATTTAATTAACGGTCTAGAGAGTTAGTCAAGTGTGTGATTTAACCCACCAACTGCGACAGATATCCTAGCTGATGCCCTCAACTTCATCTGATATAACGTGACCCTCCTTCAGGTGCAGTCGGATAAAAAGTAGATATCCTATATGTTAATCTACCTCATAAACTAAATCCCTGTGCTAAATTTCACACAAATCCTTTTAGCCGTTTTAGCGTTGAGGCACAAACACACAAACATCCAAACATCGCTACTTTCACATTTATAATATGGCAACAAATCCTTTCAGCCTTTTAGCGTGATTGAAGCAGAAACACAAAAACATCCAAACATCGCTAATTTCACCAAAATATTTTTTTCTTACCCAAAATGGGTAAATGATCACCAAAAATTACAGAAATTATCAGGGCAAAATACGGCCACAGATGCACTCCGTGTCGTGTTAGCCCTAAACTGCCCCACTCCTACTCTGAGACGGTTGAGCGACTTCTAGACGGGCCAGCTAAGATGATATTCGGTCATTGTCGGTTTCAGGCAGCGCGTTATCAAACGGCATGACTCGTTCAGCGCCACGTCAGCCAGCCCAGCGTGTGTTTACCTTTCCCATACAGGGTAGGCATACTCGCCCGCAGATTACCATAACGCCAGATCTGCGTTGGCTTTGCTGCCCAAGATGTCGCGGTCAGCTACTTGAGCAGGCTGTTGCATGTAAGAACTTTCGTTCGGTATTCGTGCAGTGCTTCTTCAACATCAGGCTTCGATCCAGGGTTACTCCCAGGTATTTAGGGAAACTGTTGTGGGACAGTTTTAAGTCTCGCCATGTGATGTCGAGTTCCCTTTTAGCGTCCCTATTACGGAGATGGTAAGCACAGACTTCAGTTTTTCTAGGGTTTGATTTCAAGCCGTTAGCAGCGTAGTAGTCTCCAAACTGAATCAAGGCTGTGGTTAGTGTTTTCTATACACTCGTGAAGTGTTCCGTTTGAGCCGCGAGTGCAAGGTCGTCAGCATATATGAAACTTCTGGTGTCCTGTGCCCTGGGCTGGTCGTTTGTGTAGATGATGAACAGACTTGGCGCCAGAATACTACTTTGTTTTGCAGGTTCACCTGAAATCGGCGGTTACTGAGCAGCTGCCCCACGATACGATCTGGCAGAATCCATAGTCGGCCGTGGTTAGGTTGAGCGAAGCGAAGCCCCCTTTATCCTTCTGGTTAGGTTGAACATGTAAGAACAACAAAAAATACTTAAAACATAAACTTAAGTACACAAAACATAAAAAGAAGTTTGTGAAGGAGTAGTGATCATTTACTCATACTGACAGTCATTTCGAATTTATTGATAGTAAATTTTCGAATTTTTTGGTAATCGTTTAAACACAAGCCTCTAATATTAGTTGGATGTCGGATTTCCTCACCATGAGAACATCGGTCTATTACTACCTATATACTTTAGAGATATAATAATATATACCTTGGACACTATTTACACAAATTGATGTAGCCCCAAACTAGGATTCCCTGTATCTTGGGTACTAGACAACGATACACATACTTATATAGATAAATATTATACTTAGATAGATACATGACTAAGGTACAAACATCAGTTCTCACCAAACAAATATTGGCCCCCACCGGGACACGAACCCAGGACCCATGGCTTTGTAGGCAGGGTCACTGCCGACTCGGCTATACGGGTCGTCATGTATATAATATGTATATATCGATATGTATATGAAAGAGTCAGTCAGCAACAGGATTTGAGCCTGGATTCTGCATGACAGGCGAGCGTGTAACCACTTGACCAGGGAGGCTATGTGCGGCTCCGACTAGGTGATGACAAAGGCCATATTTGCAAGGATTGAATTGAAGGATTGGGTGCCCAAAACGACATTCCGTGCAAACGTGCCTTTGTCAGATTGATGTCACGTCACGTCACCTAAGCCCGCGCACGACGCCTAACTGTCACTTGAAACACTTTGTATCATCTCACTTACGTACGTGACACATTATTATTGCCTATGAGTACATTTTCACTAAGATTGTCGAGAAAGTCCATTTCATATGTAGCTTTCTTGTAATATGACGATTACTTGTGACATTATTAAATTGAGTTCTAAGTGACTGCGAAATTACATTTGTTATTGAGTACAGTAGCGTGCAGGATAAGTTACTGATGGTATGACCAAATGCGCAGACTCCTGTTTAAAGTAAGTGCCAGTCATTTCCCGCGAAAGAGAGAAAACCCGACTTCAATTAAACCCTATTTTTTACAAAAATTATTTATACGTGTCCTCATTACTCAAAGAGTTCCTTTTATTTCTCCATGATCCCATCATCAGATTCTGACAAAGTTGATAAATTGTGGGGAAGCTCTCCTGGTACCTTCACTTCCATTCCACCATTATTCATTATGACAGGCATACGTTACTGCCCAACCGTAATAAAGTCATCATAACCTGTAGGACTCTAGTATGGAGCAGCTCCGGTGGCCATCTGCGGTCTTCATCATCAGCCCCACTTCACGAAATTATGCTCACGCTATAAATGCGAGAGTTACTAAGAAAAATATAAAAATTGCTACAAGTCTGCTGTATTTGAAGAGTTCTCACGACATCTCCCAGATGCCGTCCGCAAATCCTGATCCGATGTCAATGGGAGAAATCAGATCCCTTCAAAAAAAAAACTTTCCATCCGTCGTCTTGGGGAATTCGATTAACGTACATAAAAAAACATAGACCCGCCGAATCGTAAACATATTTCTCTTTTTTTTTTTATTGTAAACA